>JAWNMV010000145.1:0-2696666 GCA_035043635.1 Drosophila rellima | reverse complement strand
AATGCTCCAATTCTCTCATACTCCAGTGGGAGCTCATAATGCAGCTTCTACCGAGCAGGTGAGTCGATTATCTCCATGTTGCCACAATTAGACGTCATTGTTGTTAAATCATGCATGTATCGAATGCTTGTGAATACATTCACTCCAACAAATGGCAATTGAACAGCATCGTGAGTCGGATGCATGCTAAATTATGCTTTAAGATTTCCATGTCAAAATTTAAGCACGAACTCAAACGATTTTTAACTTTTCGGCAAAACAAAACCCAAAAAAAAACATTAACAAAATCTCTCGAAATTATGGAAAAATGTCGGTAAAACAGCCGCTTAAATTTGGCCGAGCCATGAGGCGAAATGGTTTACTTGCCAAACGATATACCCTTTGTCGCCTGAGCGTGCTGGGTATGAATCCCGCACGTGGTCGACGTAACAATGCCACATCTTTCGTGTCTGCCCAAGAACCGACCAGATGGAATCTCCAAGTGGAAGTCGAACGCATTAAGGAGGATTCTCAGCTATCGTTACCTTGCCTGCTTTATCTGTACAGTCCCTGGCAAATGGTTATAGCCAAATTCAATCTATGGAAGCTAAAGATATTTTGGGACTGGCATTTTTCCGAAACACAATTCTTGCACAACTCCAACCAGGCTTTGGTGGTCATAACCAAGTTTATACGTGAGCAGCGTGGCGAGCACATTAAAAGATGCACCACGCCCATGGGCTACAAGCAGATTATGCATGATCTTGTTAAGAATCGCAAGTCCAAGGACTATCCACTGAAACTCTTACGCTTTGAGATGCGTCACATTCGCCGTGTGTATCTTCTAAAGGTGCAACAGCTGCCACATTACGATCACAAGTTCGCCTTTATGGATGTCCTTTTCTGTGCCTGTCGCCGAACCAATGACTTTAACTCCGAGTCCGAAATAAGTGAGATGAACAAACTAATTAATCAATTTGTAGTGGCTCGGAAATTACTAGTGCCATATCCCATTGTGTTTGCCGAGTTCTTTGTACGCTTCCGCAGGGATTATTCGTTTCCGGCAACAATTCGCTCGGGTCACTGGCTGATCTCCACCTACAAGATTCTGAAATTGGACATGTTGAACTATCATCCGGAGTTCTACGTTGGCAGTCAGCATGGCAGTGAGAACTTCAACAGGTCTGTTTGAAATGAACTGTAGAATATATTGACAAATGTTTTGTTTACCACGTCAAGTACCGACTGCATCATCAGAAGTTGTAAGTCTGCAGTTGAACTTAAATAAACCGAAGAGATTAAATAAAAATAAATGCATTTTTTTAGTAGTTCATCTTGAATTCTAGTTGTCAAAAGTTGTGTTGTCTAGTTGTGAGTCCAAAGGCCAAACATGCACGCATTTCTGTGGAAGTCAGAGAAGCTACGATTACACTGTAATAAAAATTCCATCTAGAATTCAAGTTGACAAATTTTTGATTGTAGCTTGTTAAGAAAAAACAACCACTCAGTATTAAAATAGTCAAAATGCCCATGATTTCACTGAAAACCTTATAGAGCCCCGACAGTCAAAATGCTTGCGGAGAATGAATTGATTTTATTCCAGAATATCGGTTTTTTTTCTGTGTAGGACGTTTCATAATCCTCACTATAATGAGCTTTGTGCTATGCACGAACGCCAGGTGGCGCCAGCTGGACGGACAAGTAAACAGCAAAGTTCTGTTACAGCAGACAGAAGAAGAAGACGAAGAAGAAAATAAAATGCAAAGTGCAAGATGTGTTGCTTTAGTTATTCTTGACATCCTCCTGCGCTGGTAACTTTGTTGTCCTGTTGATGAGCCGTCGACATAGTTCATGAATTTCTAATGCCAAGATAAGGTTGCTCTTAGTGATAGTTGAGTGTTGGCAGCAGGAGCTACAAGTGGACAATTGTGTGAGGACATCTTCGGACTTTATGTTTATTTTAACTTTTTCAACTGCATTTCTTTTTCGGCCCGACTCTGGCTACCTTAAGCTATAAGTCCTTTCGCCTATCAAGTGGTAATATATCTAGTCGTATCTTGCACATCACCTGGTGCAAATTTTTCTCAACTGACGCCAAGGGAATAGATAGCTTGGGTGGTGGGTGGTGTACTAGTCTATGCTGTGGTGGTGCTTATCGGAGGACGTGCCACTGCAGCCTGTCGATAAGTTGAATTTAGTATGCCTGCAAGGAATAAAGGAAGGAAGGAAGGAGAAAAGGCTAGGGAGTTCAATGGGTCCTTTTGCTGAAGCTTTGTCTGATATGGTTACAATCGACACTTTGTGGCTGCGGTTGCTCTCACAGTTCGCCACAACACCAACTGCATTTGAATTTAAAGCATGCAATTTTATGCTTTTAATTTTACGCTTAATAAATTTTGTGGCTTTGCACAGAGAAATTACCCCCAGTTGGAAGCTAGAAGCAGTAGATAGAAGCAATAATGAATTTAAGCAGCGTAACAACTTTAATGAGTACTGAAAGGCAAAGGCTATAAACTTGCTATCACTGGGAGTTGAGAGTCGCAAGTAGATGTGTATCTTCAATAGAATTTACAGGACAAAGTCAATGCGACTGGAGCAACATGCCTGCAAGTGTTGAACTATAGAAATGAAGTTTCTTTAAGTGAGTTTTGTTCGAACTGCAATCCACACGCCCTCATATCATGCATCATTCTCTGTCAAGTTCTTAAACTGAAAAGCACTTGGCCAAGGACGAAGACGAGCAGAAGTAGGAGAAAGAGAAGGACTCAGCGAGAACAAGTTGGGCGTGTCGAAAAACTTCAAATTGTTTTCGAAATTGCAATGTCACGCTATCCACACCGCCCACAACAAGGATAGGAAAGTTTGGGGGTGAAAAAGAAAACAAAACTTGCTGTAATACAAAAGATATCTATCGGTTTGACGAAGTTTCTATATGCTACGACATTTATAAGTTCAGCTGAGCAACTGAGCTTCCACGGATATCAATTTGTCAAAGTTACTCTTTTGGTATGGAAATTCTTAACCTTCCTGGCATTCGCGATGGCATCATCAAAGTTAAAGTGTTGCCAACACTATTCGATAGCTAAAGCACTCCAAGCAAGGTGGCATACGGGGCGTGTACTTCACATTCGATACGTGGCACTAACAAACAATTTGATGTTCGAGGAAAAAGCGAGGAGATCAGTGGACCAGAAAGAGAGAGCTGCGTTAACAGCGACATTTGGTCATTTTAAGCAATGACAATTCTATTTTGCACTGAGGTCTCTGCGCTCGGACACTGACCACCGTAATGGGCAACAAAACAAACGACGCCATTGACAGGATACTTGCTGCAGGACTCGGTGTCGGACTCGGACGCGGACTCGGAGCTTGCGTCTGCTGATGACAATGACTTTTTAAATTGTTTCATGAAAGTGTCAGCTATGGTCAAAAAGTTTAGCAGCTGCTGGAAAATAAATGAGCGCTGGCAACAGCCAAAAGAAAGGAAAGGAAAGCAAAAGAGACCCAAAGACCTGCTGCCTGCTGACCAATAGTTAACATCATGATGCTCATCATCATTGTCGTTGCCATGGTACGTGGAATCAGACTTTATGACTTCATTTCACCCCAGCACCACCACTCACCCCCCATCACCACCCGCACTCATGTGCGGTTTGCACGCAGCTCAAATTGCAGGTGTGGTCACCGCACCGCAGACAGCGATGTCAGCTGTGACTCTGACTGCGGTGAAGGCAAGTCTGTCAGTTAACGCTGCAGCCAGAGAGATGCCGTCTGCATCCACATTGACATCGACATCGACATCCGCAGACACTATTAAATAGACATTCTCTGGCTTTCAAAACGCGTGGCAACAACGGCAAAAGCCGCCTCCAAAGTGAATGCAACTCATACGCCCCATTGGCCTGAGCTCAGGACTCAACTTAAGGTTTGCTATCCATAAAGCATCCATAATATATCAATTGTTTATTCTCCTCTATTTACCATAAAAATCAATTCATATTTTATTCTTTAGAAAACATCTTTTTTGCAAGCTTACTTATATTGTTTTCTCTTAATCCAGCATATTTTTTCAGCTTCAATGCCATTTAATATTAAAACCAATTGCGTTGTTTTACTATGAATATGAAAAGCTGTAAAAGACTCCAACATGTAAGTACATCTAATCCCAAAAGATATTGACTTTAAGCCAAATAGTTATCCATATGTTGTATGAAGTATTTATGCACTTTATTTTGCACAATGCAATTTCCTTTCTTTGCTTTTGCTGAAATTGCTAAAATTAATTTCTTAAGAGTGAAAAGGTAAAAGTAAATGCATATGTGCTAGCAACCCAATTCAATTTAAACTGGTAAAGTAAATTTGAATTTTTGAAGTAAACAATTTGAATTGCAAATTGGGCCAAATTCAACGCATGTCCGAGGAAATTCGAGGTGTGATTATGTACTTACATACATACATAGGTATTTCCATAAGTCTCTTTGCTGTGTATTCCAATTAGGAATATAGCTGTGCCGAAAAATGCATAATAATTCCCACTGAATATAAAATATGATAACAAAAATGATGACCCGACTGCACTAAATAACGGCAATTTTGTATCAAAATATAATGTGAATTTAAGTATTTAAATTAAATATTTAATTAAGAAGCCACACGAAAATAATTTTTTCTATTTTGTATTTATAGATTGGTAAACTTTTCAATAATGGCAATTTAATAAATGTGACAAAATCATTTAAATACAGAAAGCGCTTAAATTGCTTTTCCAATGACCCAATAAGTATTTTTTAAGATAATATTTGTTCGGTTTAAAAGCAAAGTTGCAACAATTAAACTTTATAATTACATCCCATTGATGTGGCTTCAGTTCTGGCCTGAATCGCTTGCATATGGTAATGTATGAAGAGTCCTTCAAGAAAAATTCTTTCTCCTTCTTCACCCGTAAAGTTCTTCAAGCTTCATGCTGATGCGTGTGCATAAAACTTTTGCAGCTCTTGGGGTAAAGTATGGAAAATATTTAAAAGAAAAGTTTGACTGAAGTGCAAAAAAAATAAACACTCGATGAACAACTGACGATGAGGAAGACCGACCCGAGCAAACCGAGCCAAAGACTCAGTAAAGAGTAATTGTGAGCAAGAAATTTAAATTTAAGAAATTTATTTATTTGCATTTCTTACAGAATTTCATGTTTACCTTACAGTCACACTTGCATTAGTCAATAAAAAAATAATAATTATCTTAATTTGTACAGGGTATCCGTAATTCGGACCTTCTTGACTGCAGCATATTTTCTTTAATATCCGAAAATGCAATGCGAGGCTTTAGAATATAATTTTTAATGAACACTCGTACAACTAAAAAATTTATATAAACTGTGCCAACGTTGCTTGATGAAAAATTACTTTCATTTTAATTAGGAGCGGCAGCAAAGTGGAAGGGAGAAAGAGGAGGAATGATTGACAGAGTGAGAGGGAGAGAGAAAAAGGAGAAAAAGGAGTGAAAAAAGACGAAAAATTAAATTAAAAGCAATTTTGTGCATTTAAGCAAATAAAGAGCGACGGTCACGTGGGCGTCATACCGTGTCACACGCATACACACACTCACTCACACACACAACACACATACACATGGCTGCACTTTGAGGTTATGTAGCAAAATGCATGTGGTTTCAAACACGTGACGCACAGCGGAGTTTCATTTTTTAATTAAGCTGTTTACATTTAGTCGTAATGTCCCGGCGTACTCGTTCCCCGCAGAGGTGCAAACTTGTTTGCTTTTCTCTGACCCAAGAAAGCTCTGGCGTTCCGACCGACCTCGCCCCTCACCCACTGCCACCTTTGTGGGTCAAGTGAACAGCACAACCTTTCCACCTGACGACAGTACAATTAAAAATGTGCAAACAAGGATCTCACTTTGCTTGACACCTTCTAAGCGGCTCGTACAAAGCGAATTTCAAAAAACTCAAACAAAGTACAGCTCGAATGACACGTGACCTTGTTGTGGAGAAAGGGGGGGGAGAATTGGAAGTGAACAATATTGGAATACGTAGTCCAAAACCAGGTGTACAAAAATGTAATATTTTTCAACAAATCTATACCTTTAACTTTCAAGACATTGCCAAAACTGATCCGATTTTCAAGCGGAATGTCATTTTAATGTCATTAAATAATAAAGGACATTTTTGAAATGAAACTTGTATAAAATACATTTAAAAAAAAAACGATCCTTTAGACACATATAAAATTAATGAACCCGTAAACCGATTACCAGTCAAAATAAGGAGCGATAAAGAAAAGAGCTCAATTGGTTATTTTCGCACACTTTGATTAATTCGCTGCTATTAGTTAACAACCAAATGCCTAATTTATGCGCTACAGCTAAAAGTTTTTCGTTTCATTCTTCACAAAAAATGAGGAAAATTAATTCAATTGAGCAGCAAAGTCAATTAATTGCAACATTTTTGGTTAATTAAAGCCTTTGAAATATGTATACGTGTGGCATAGACATGCAAACGCCGCATAATGCAATTAATTCGCTTTTTTTTATCTGAATTGTATGTTATACCCTGTAACCATATTTACATTTCTAAACTGGTACATTTTTTTACTCTTTAGTACATTGAATGCATTTTTTTTTCAATGTTTTGAATGTCTTAAATTAACTTTTTCAATAACAACTGTAAGCTTTACACAGTTTACCTATCATTAATTATACCCTAGAATTAAGAGTATTCATAAATGTCTCTGTTCATAAAAGTTTTGGACAAGGCGTACTTAAATTGTTAACAAGAAACTAAGTTGCAGGGTATTTACTTGTCGATTACATTAACCTGAAGGGGCTTATATCTACGTTCCCAATTGGTCTCAGGTGAGATAGCATTTAAAATGAGTCGAGCGCAGTTAAAAAAAACGTGTTATTTAATTATACATCGATATAATATAGATGAAAATCGATTTCCACAACAGATGATTCGCAGCTGATAGCAGCAAACACAATTAGAAGATGAACTGGAAAAGCCTGTGCTACCAATTTCTGTAATTTCGTAATAGGTGATACCAATAGATAAAAGTGTCTAGCTACAACTTCGTAGTCTGCGTTCCGTTAACAAGAAATGGCAAGTTAACGCCCAATTGATTTTTCTAATGCCATTTGCCGGCAATTTCCTACTGATTGACAGTAACAAATGCCATGCGAAGATTGTTGTCGCTTTATTAGCTTCGCTTGATAATAGGGGTAGTGGTAGTTGTGCAACAGATCTTCAACCGGATAGTCACTTCGTAGCGTTTCAAATTAAACCACTCTTTACACAGAAAAAATTCGGGATACCGGGAAATTAATCTTCAACTGTGTCCAAAGTTCGGCAATTTCGGAATTTTATAACATATCAGTACTAGGTAACTGTCGGAGCTTCTCTTTGGCCTGTGTGTAATGTGTAATGTGCATTGGCTAAAACGTTGATTAGTGCCGCATGCAACACAGGCGGCTGCTCTGACCAAACACAATCCACATGGACAAAGGCTCTTGACCGAGCAAATGCTACGCTTTGTGAGCAAATTAGTTGCAATCGCGTCTGGTGGAAAAACAAAGCTCCAGCTCGCAAAACCAAATGCAAATCCCTGGCAATGTTGGCAGATACTCGTAAATGCCAAGCCAGGGCAGACGTCACAGACATCAGAGACATCGATGCCGATTCAGTGGCCTTCAACAGAAGCGCTGTCAGCCACATTAGCAGCTCTTGTGGTCATTACCGCTTTTTGTTGTACTCTCACCATCCTCAGTCGAGCATGGTCGGATCGGTTCCATGAACAACAAAAGACCGCCCGTGGTTTTTCGAACCGCGCGTGCCTTTTGCGGCCTTTTGACGCTTTTTGGCCAACAATAAGAGCGCACTTTCAATTGTTGTTGCTTTTGCTGTTGCTTTTGCTTTTGCTGGTGCTGTAGCTGCTGGTGATGGTGATGGTATGGCTGCTTGGCTAACAGGCGTTGCCAATGGCCCGTCACGTCTTGTCATATGCATTCAAGCTAAAACCAGCACACACACACACAGACACACACACACACTAATCCAATACTTTCCACTCTGTGGCAATTTCAAATTTTAGCAATTTCGCATCTGGCTCAAAGTATTATGAAGAGAGCACAGTTACCATAGTGTTGCCAATGCTTTAAAACTATTGCAGATAAGAGAGTCATTTAATTGAGTCAACTGTCAGTGCACGACTACAAAATACCGTTTACTTAGTTCAGACTTATATTAAATCTGTAAATAAACTTACTATTTACTTGCATTTTATATTAATACTGTTGAATTATAAATTAATACATTTTAGAATTGCCATTTTATCATTTGCCAATGAAATTAAATTGTGTCATTAAATAAGAAGTTGTATCGGTCCAATACTGGAGGATACCTCAAAGAATACCCCGTATAATTTGAAAATAAAAGTAATGCCATATAAAGAACACAACTATTGCTTGAGCATAAATGTTTACTGCCATATTTGAATCCTGTACAATTTATCACATAAACGAAGAACAATAAAAATATACTCGAAATATGTATCTATCTGCACACAGGAGGAGTCAGCGTTTGTTTGAGTATAAACATAAATAAATGCATAAACTAACATGAGAGCGATCAAATACGGCATTGGCTCAAAACTAAAAGTCGCTACAAAAATGAAAATATTTTGCTGAAATCACAGCTGAAATGCCAAACAAATCCTCGTGTAATCTCCCCCAGAGCGACACGACCATCAGAGAGCAGGAAAAGTATCGCAATAAAATATGTTAAGTAAATACGGAAAAGCAGATAGGCAGAATGACTGAATGACAGGAAAAGTGAGTCAAGAGAGAGAGAGAGAGAGGGAGAGAGCACAGACTAAACAATAAGCCAAAAAGTACGCTTGATTAAGTTTAACTTCCGGTTTGTTATAAATTGAGCATTTATGTGGGATTTGTTTGCGAAAACAGTTTCTACTTTGTTGAGCAAAACAAATGTTTGCCAGTCGCCCATCGGCCCATCGGGTTGCCAAAATTTGGAGCATGTTCATATGGACATCTCCTCCTCGCATCTCCTACTCCTCCTCCCACTGCCTACTACGCAGTGTGAGCAAGCTTGTGTGTCTATTTCCGGCGGAAGTGGTGAATAAAACATGAAACGAAATAAAATCACAAGGCAACAACAGTGCTAGCTGCCTAGTAAGTATAACATATAGAATACATATGTGATGGGAGGAGTATCATCTGGGGGGTTGCGGGTTGAGGGTAAACACACTCAGTGGCCAAATGTGAACTTCCGTTTGCCCTGTTGTCCGTTAGATTAGTTTTGCTCTTTGAACGCTCAACGTAAAAATGTCTAAATTATTCCAAGAGGCCAATCGAAGTAGCCAAAAAAATTAAATCACAAAAAATGTTGACTGCATATTTGTTACAAACTTTCGGAACTCCGCAGGGAAAACTCGATATCGACACTGTTTATGCCTACAACTGACAGCCCACAACTGAGAACCGAGAATCGAATGCTGGCAACTGGGTAAAAGCAAATGATATAAGGCATTTAATATCCGTAAATAAAATATTCAATTTCCCAATGACAAAAATCGGAAATAGGCCAAAACCAGTACTCCCAGTTCGAAGTCGAACTCGTACCTGCTGCTGTTGCCCCTAGATATGAGTTTGATTTGCATTTGCAGACAGCACTCGGAATTCACATTTTGCATTGCATTGACCACTTAATGACAACTGTATTAAACTCAAGCCATTTTCCTGCATTTCCTTGTGGACTGCTCCTGAATAAAAACGAATACTCGTCAGAGTATAACATTTGGTAAATTTGGTAACATTTGGTCAATTAATTCATTTAAAATGCTGGCACAAATATTTTCAAAATTCGTATACATTAATAGTTGACTTAAGAGTTTAATTTGTATAAGAGTTTAAAGAAGAAATGAGAAAAGGACGACGTCACTTTTTTTGTAGACATAAACTTAACAATATTTTAGCCTGACATTTCCCCACATTATTATTCCGGATGAGAACCATACGTTGGTTCTATTAATAAGAGTCCATCGGGGATGTGTTCTTCAACACCTTCTTCTATCCTTCACTATCCGGAAATATTTCTCCGACCCTATTAAGCATTTCCTTTCTCATTTACTCCCCAAAACGTTTCACTTCTTAATGAACTCCGCCCCTATTTGAGCCAAGATATAATAATCTCAATGTAAGCTTACTTGGACTTATATTGCACAAGGTTTCAGTACGTGTAATCTTTATTGCCAGAAGTGAAAGCTTTTGGCTAAACTTAACAAACAGACAAGCAAAGCACTTGGATTTTGGTCAAAACCGAGAACTATTTATGCGTCAGAATAAGCCTTGGTTCTTGCATTAATACAATGCTGCATTAATTTTGCTTAAGGCCTAAATTGCATTTAATTTGGAAAGTGCAGGAGACAGAGTTAATGGCCTTGCTAATCGCCTGAAACATAAACGATCTGGTTTTGCTGTCCGCAAATTATTTTAAGGAAAGTAGGACAATAAGTGTTAATCCACCTCAAATGATTCTCAACAAGCGAATATTCAATGTTGTTGGGCATTTATTTATTGTTGTACTTTGTTGGGCTATTTAACAGAGGACCTATTATCGAATTGTTAGTAAGGAGGTCTTGAATTGTAGGATGGATTGCGGTAGCAGCAGGGCTTATTGCAGTCAGCACCAGTAGGATAACAGAAAAATGCCTTGCGACCACATGTATAGCGAGTGGGATACATGTGGGGACATGGCATTTTATACGGAATCGGACATGGTGACATTCTGCAGCAATTGCAACTTTTCTGATCGACTTTTTGAATTATAGGCGCAGTTTTCTTCGGTGGTTCGAGTGACTTTCTTTCTGTCTGAACCTCTGGCTCGAGCGACTTTCTCTCCATCATCATCTCTGGCTCGGGTGATTTTGTTTCCATCTCAACCCCTGGTGCCTTATTCTCCTCCATCTCTTCCTCTTCATCTGAAAAGGAATGAATCGTATATACAGATTTAATTGTCCCATCTAGATCACTGTGAACCTCCGCCTTCTTCCTTCGAGTATGAGTCCTTATTACGCCCGCCGTTTCCTTCATCTTTCTATCATCGTCAATTAATTTGTTTTCAACTGAATTTTCAATGTCTGAAGAGGACTCCTGATTACTTGAGACTGGATTATCATTCAATTCCTGCAACTCTTCAATTTTTAAATCTGATTTATCCAACTCTCCACCAACAACTTCCACACGTTTTATTCGTTCACGTTTGTGGATTATTTTACCTTCGTCCATTTTAGGGGCATTATTTGTTCTTTTCGTTATAGGTGAATTTCTCCCAGATTCACTGTTATCTTGATCTTTTGCGTTGTGTTCAGCTTTCGTTAGAGGTGACATTTTTCCAGATAATCTCATTACTTGTTCTTTTGATACTTGCTCAGATTCTTTTCGTGGAAAATTTCTTTCAGGCACACTGCTTTCGTCTTTATTTGATTCTTGTTCAGATTTAATTATGAAAGAATTTCTTTCAGGTAATCTCTTATTAAGATCTTCTGCTATCTGTTCAGATTTTGTAATAGATGAATTTCTTCCAGATACCTTTATTTCTTGATCTTCTGTTTCGGTTTCAGTTTTTGTTATAGCTGAATTTCTTCCGGACACACTCTTAGAATTTTCATTTGATTTATTTTCAGATTTAGTAAGAGGTGAAATTCTTCCAAACACTCTCTTGACTTGTTCTTTTGATTCTTTTTTAGATTTAGTAAGAGGTGAAATTCTCCCAGAGATCCTATTGACTTGTTCTTTTGATACCTGCTCAGATTTAGATATAGCTGAATTTCTTACAGACACTCTCTTTATTTGTCCTTCTGATTCTTGTTCAGATCTTGTAGTAGGTGAAATTCTTCCAGACATTCTCTTAACTTGTTCTTTTGATCCTTGCTCAGATTTTGATATAACTGAATTTCTTACAGACACTCTCTTTATTTGTCCTTCTGATTCTTGTTCAGATCTTGTAGTAGGTGAAATTCTTCCAGACATTCTCTTGACTTGTTCTTTTGATCCTTGCTCAGATTTTGATATAGCTGAATTTCTTCCAGACACTCTCATTACTTGCTCTTTTGATTCTTGATCAGATTTTGATATAGCTGAATTTCTTCCAGAGACTCTCATTACATGCTCTTTTGATTCTGTCTCAGACTTTGATATAGCTGAATTTCTTCCAGAGACTCTCATTACTTGCTCTTTTGATTCTGGCTCAGACTTTGATATAGCTGAATTCCTTCCAAATCTCTTTACTTGATCTTCTGCTTCGTGTTCAGATTTTGTAATTGAAACAAGAGTCTCCATCTTCTCTTCACTCGATAGTTGCTCTACGCCCGACGTTTTCGAGTCCGATGCAGAGGAGGCTCCGCCATGTCCTCTGTCAGGTGGTTTTAGTTTTAAATTGATATTCTTAAGAATCACAGACCTCTCACTTTCCCGCGGCTTTTCACTTTGTCGTTTTGAATTGGATCCTGAATTAGTTGGTTTCACTGGTTTTTTAGTTTTATCCGATAATTTCGATATAGTCACTACCTGATCGTTGATTTTGATTTTCTTTTCCCCATGATCTTTGGACGATGATGATGACGAACTTCTTTTCGATATTTTGTTCTTTTCCATTATTGGAGCTCCAGTATTTGAAAATTTAGTTATCGATTCAACTATTTTAATTTCTTGATTGGCCTTACCGGCAGGAGTAAATTTGGTAATTGATTCCGTTTTTGTTACCTTGACTTCCTTTTCCCCAGTGGGTTTTGTAAATTCCACCTCAACCGTCTCGGTCTCATGAATATTATATTCTCGTCTTTCTTCTGGAAATTGCGTTTCCTTATTTAATATCGATTTTTCTTGAGGAGATTTATTATTTTTCGAATTGAAGCAGGCACAGTCACGGTTTTTAAGAAGTGATAAAATTTTTGGTGGTACATGGCTTAATGTGGCGACACCTTTAACAAACTTTAAGCTGTAAATACCGCCAAAACATTCCTTGTCTTCATCAATCGTTTTGCGATCTGAAACTACACACGGTTTACAAGAACTGGGAGAAGTCTTGGAACATTTTTTGCACTTCGGACACAGTTTCGACATGACGACAGTTCACGATCGACAAGAAAAATTTTTTTTATTGAATATTTTTGGTTCATTAGATCTTTTAAAACTCTTGATGCCCAACAAACATGTTAAATTTTAAAAATAAAAATTCAAATTGACATTAAAGCCTCTGCAATAAACTGAGAATTTTTTAGATGATATCGAGTAGCCTTGGTGTCAAATATTTGCTGTGTTTAAATAAATGCTGTCTAGTTAGCTTTTCATTTCATTTTTGTGCGCAAAGGTTCAATCTGATTAAAGTTGTAGTATGATTAACTAACTGATCAAGAACAAAATATAGAAAATTGTGTATTTCTAAATTATGCGTATTAGTTTAATACAAAATGGGCCAGCTTGACTTTCAACATAAGTTGGATGAGTTCCAAAAGACACTCGACGTTCCCAAATGGTATTTGGGACTATCGGATTACCAAGAGAGGGCTATCAAGGAGTTGACCGATGACTTACGCGATGACTTCGAGCAGGGCACAAGTTTTCGGGTTGAGAAGAGTTTGTGTCGTTTGGGCTTAAGTCCTTTAATAAGCAAAAAGAAGATTAGAACTATGGTGCAATTGAGTCGTGGCAACGATTTGGCATTTCTCTTCTTCATACTCGAGGGCTACTACATCAGTGAGCGAAAGGAGGGCGAATATACCACCAATGAAAAGTTGCTAATGATAGCCATGGCCAAAATAGATTTGCTGCCAACTCTCCGTGAATTGGATCGTATATTGCCACCGCCCCAACTGAGTGCATTGGATTCAAAGCGTCAGCAGCGGAACGAGCTGCATCAGCAGAAGACATCGAAGCCACAAGTGTTGCCATCATCAAATAGCTCTAAGAAATCCAAGAAACTGCCATACTTTCAGCGACAGCCGCGTCCCAAAGAAATTGCTGTGAAATACACGAGTAAGCCACCGAATCATATTGCGAGCTTTCCATTCTGGACATTGGATCAGCCACCGCAATACGGCAGTCCAACTGAACCACCGTGGTTCAGTGAGTACAATCTGAATCCCGTTGGCCGTCTGGTCAAGAGTACTGTAGGTGAGGCAGTCGACAAGTACTTCAATCATCTGAATCACATGAAAATTCTGGAGAGCAGGGCCAGAGTTAGTCGTCGAGCTGCTGTGGCCTTGGAGAAGGCCAGACAATCTTTCTCGGATGAGCCTCTGATGTGCGCCTATCATCAGTTCATGGTGGGGGAAACACAACTCGTCAAGGACGAACTGATTGTGCTGGCCAGAGATCGGGTAATGGAGCTGCTGGATATCACGATGCCCTATCGAAAACTGCGACAACGACGAATTCTCTCTCAGCTCGAGCACGATATTGATGTTTGTATGAAACGCTATGCTATGAAAATGGATCATACAACGGTGCACACGATCTCTAAGGCCGACTGTGTCCTGTGCCAGGAGACGAGTGTATCCCTGCCCGTGCCGAGGCCTCAGGATAAGGAGGGTCGAGCCTTGGTTGCCGACTGCCTTAATTTGGCCAACATCGATGCGGTCAACAAGTGCATGGGTGTCCGTCTTTCGGGCGGAGGATTGCGTCGTGAGCCTGTCAACTTTGAGGGTGATTTGGTGCCGTGTCAAAAATCACCGGAAATAAATCTAATGATTCCAGATCCCAAGGATCCCCAGTGCCAAACTACAAAGAAAACCCAACAGCGTATATCATTCCTATTAGATGATCGCAAAATGAAGCAGCTTAGGCAGAATCGGAAGGATCCACCCGTCGAAGTTCGCTTCCAGGGCAAACAGACCAAGAAGACGTTCTTCAAAGCGCCCTCGGATCACAAGCCCTATATTTTCAAGTACAAGCGCATCTTTAAATCGGGTCAAGAAAAGCCCTATGATGTCAGCAGGGTAATTGCCAAGGCCTTTGTGAAAGCATTGAAAGAAGACGGTCCGCCTGATCCGCCATGTGAAAAGAAATCTCAGGAGACATCTGAAGATGATGTCGATAAGCTGGCAATGGAGGTCAGTGGTTGTCGTCTAACCGGCAGTTGCTCGTCCACCGGCGACACGAGTGATCACAGCACCCACAGCCACGAGGATCGTAAGGCGGATATCGTTGATGCCGTGGTGCGATGTGCCAAGGAGATCTGGATGAAGGGAGTCAGTATGAAACGTGCTGAAGCTGAACGCGCCGAAGCTGCTAAGGCTCAGAAGGCAACGATAACGTCAGAGCTTAAATACGAAGCCGAAAAGTTTGATCCCGATGACTCCGAGCTGATGAACCGAATGCTCCAGGACGGCATGAGGGAGTTGCGAAAGAACCAACGATATGTCCTCGCCTCCCTGCCCAATGCCCACAAGCTGCCCGTGCTCCAAGAGTGGATAAAGCGACGCTATGGCAAGCAATACACCGAAGCGGAGGTTCAAAAGAGTATCCAGGAGTCGGTGAAGATATTCGAAATGATTACCTTGTTGCAGGGACGCCCACCAGCTGCCGACTTGATGGGCATGGACCAATTGCCCCTTGAGAAAGAGAACTACAACTATGCGAAAGCGGCTAAGGCTCTGGTAAGTAATTCATTACCTAAATCAATTAGTGATGTAAAAATACATCGAAATATCGACAACTTGTGGTATTATTTTCCATCCCAAGGGCGACAAGGTGAGATCGGCGTACTATCAGAAGCTCAACGATATCTACATGAACCACACCAGAGCCTGTTGGTATGCCATGGGCAACTATCTCTGTCCCGGCGGACCACCACGAAAAGTCTTCTACGCCTATATGTCCGCCAATACCCGGGACATTATGCGGAATCGTGTGTGGAATGGCGAGTTCAGGAACATCCGACAGTTCCGCGACAACTACAGGGAGCAGCACAAAGGCAAATGAAATTCAATATTCGTATTATCTCTATAATTTTGTTTTGTTTTAAATTGTAATAGTAAATAAAATAATAAAAATAAAGAAACTTAAAAAATTTTAAAATTAATATTATGACAAAGTAATTTTATGTTTTTGTGAATATTGCGTGCTTAATATTAATTAAATTAACAAAAGTAGCACATGATATATTGTGAATAAGATTGCATTTACCATTTTGTTTATCTCAGATTTGATTTGTAATAGGAATTTTTAGGGAACTATTTTAATGGGGTTTCTTAGTTGTAGGGGTTCTTCAGACGAGAGACCCGCTTCCCGGTTAACCCTTTGCTGGCCATGTAGGCCAGAATCGAGCGCTTTGTGTGCGGTTTGAGGTTGCGCACATCGAACTCGAGCTCCTTGTTGGGATACCCGAAGTTCAGGCCCTCCAGTTGGTGTATCATGTGGATAACGTTGAGCAGCATTACGCCATCCAACTGTTGCACCTTGATATGCAAGTCCAAATCCTCTTCGGCCGAAATCGGCATCAGCGAATTGTCCTTAGAAACCTCAGGTGGTGCTTTAATCTGATGCTGATGATGCACTTGTGGCTCATTTATCATGCGAGTCAAACTGTTGTCTATGGACTGAGCATGTGGGGTGCTGCTATTGTCATTATTATTATTATTATTGTAGTTCCAGTTGTTGTTGTTGTTGTTGTGGTTCCATGGCGCCTCCACATCCAACTCAGACGAGGAGTCTGACCACACGGGGGCTTCGGCGCTCGAACAATGCAATTGCACCTCGGCGTACATATTCTCGAAAATCTCTTGCAAATTCTTGGCCATATCGTAGCATAGATGGCCAGGACTTGTATACAAATATGTGTTGTAGAATATCAAACGCACATCTCGAGCAAAATCGGTGGCATTTAAATAAAAATTGGAATGAAGACGATGCTTGATAGTCGACAGATCCATTGGCTCCTGAACTTTCTCGTGATAATCATATAGGCCCAGAAAATTGGCATCTATGGGATGATAAAATACCCAAGCGAAGCTTTTATATTTCTTCGAAAATAGATTCCGCATAATCGCTTTGCAGGCGTTGATTTCCGGTGAGGACTTGGAACGTTTAGAGCCCGTGGAATACATGCTACAATTATATTTTAATTATATATTTACATATATTTTTTATTACTTTTTTAAAATGCGAAACTCGAATTTGATAACAATTTGACATATGCAATTATGATTTAAAATTAAAGAGTTGTATTGAGTATGTGAACTAGTGATGTAAGAATTTCAACTATCGATCAATCGATGTTCAGCTCAAATTTACAGCACTAGTGGCACTAGCTTAAAAAGTTCAATATCGATAATTATCTGCAGCATTTTGTTCTACAATTGCATTGCAACATTTTGAAATATGCATACTTAATTAATCATCTTTTACATCATTTATAATTTATTTCATTTTACTTTAAGAAATAGCAACAAATTGATGATATGTTTATGTTGCGGGTGGCACGGTAAATATATTGAATCTGCAGATTTTATATACAGATACGAGCCAACGGTTTGTGTGATTTGCCAATTCCTGTCCAGACATTTGGTCAGCATTGGAATAGTTACGTCTAAAACGCAAGAATAGCTCTATGAAGACATAGGGCAACTGGGAGCTGGGATCCTCTAGGTGAGCTTTAAGTTCCGGTTCCATTTCAACAAGTGCTTTTTTCATCGTTTCCAGATCCGCATCCGTTTCGAAATCGGCCACATGACGCAACCCCACCATGACCACATCAATGATGGCATACTTCAGTCCCAGAATCGTTTGCAGATGCACATTGATGGGCACCACCTGGCGGATGTCCTGTTGGCGAAATCGCAGCAGTTCCACACAGGAATCATGAGGGAAATTTATGCTCTCATTGGCCATCTGGTAATAAACATTTGAAGTCGAAAAGTTATTCATTTTATCCATATCGCGCATACGCAGATTGTCCGTCAAGGA
The DNA here is from genome assembly GCA_035043635.1 of Drosophila rellima. Classification (NCBI taxonomy): domain Eukaryota; kingdom Metazoa; phylum Arthropoda; class Insecta; order Diptera; family Drosophilidae; genus Drosophila; species Drosophila rellima. The sequence goes on along the minus strand of JAWNMV010000145.1, from coordinate 2,678,693 downwards.
CACGGCAACATGCTTGGATTCCTCCAGAAAATCATGCTCCCTAAAGTTGGGATCCCAAGTCCATCTTAGCTTCAGCATTCGCAGCTTACTCAGGTAATACTTTAGAGGATTATACTTATAGACGAGCTGTGGTGCAAACGCACTGTTCACCACCCTCACATTGCACCCCTCCTCCCCCTTGGGTGGTATTAGGAAATGCCTCTGGTGTTGACATAGATAGAACTTTTCCCGAGCAAGAGACGCCTGTTTCAGCATCCCAGCGCACTTGCGAATTAGTTTCACAGACATTCTCCAATTCTTCTTTTAATTTGAGTACAATTTTGAAATTTAAAAATGTCAATGAAATATCAGAGAAAAGTCTGTTGAATGAAAATGAACAATCTATCAAACCTATCATGATTTACTTTAATTTAATTTAATATTACCTCGTCCTAGCGCTACAAGAATTTCTTTATACGTTAATGCACTAGTCGCAATTAACTTTGTAAGTAAACTTTTCACATTCTGATTCTTCAATAATACTATTGCAATTTTTTTTTAAATTTTAAAGTTTTTAAACATTTATTTTACCGATTAACTTGAACATCATAATTCTTAACTCATACCTTTCACTATAACATCTAAAGATATGCCAATTTTACCCAAACGAATACTGTTCGATTTTATACAAAGCTGGAAAATTTAAACGAAACTTCGAAGTAATTTTCGTATTTGTAATCAGTCTTCCGCCTTGAGTTTTAGCCCGTTCTTCTCGGGCTCGTAGAATTCATTGACAGCTGCCCCGACCATGCGACGAGTTGTTTTCTCGAGTTCGTCCCAACGTTTGTCCTCCGGCTTTCCGCACATCTCGGCATAGTACTTCAACTTGGGCTCAGTGCCGCTGGAGCGGAGTGTGATAACAAAACCATTCTTAAATGTAAACGTGATCATCTGAGTGCCCTCACTAATCGGAAGTACAGCCTTCTTTCCGGGTTTGCTGCTATCGTAACCTGTGGTTAAATCCCGCACATGTTCAATCTCAAATTCCCCATTTAGAATACTCTTTGGATATGTGTCCTTCTGGCCACCTCCGAAGTTGCGAAGTCGATGGAAGATATTTTGAATCAGGCACGCATCATCACAAATCGCATACGACACGATGCTTGAGTGGAAGCCGTACTTCTCGTATATATCTCGTAGTTTCTCCTGCAAGGACATGCATTTCTTGCACCGCAAATAACATGCCATAGTACCCACATGGACGGCAGCACTGATGCCGTCCTTGTCAGGGACATTGGTGGACATCATATAGCCGATGGACTCCTCGAAGGCAAACAGGACTTTCTTTCCGGCATTCTGCTCATCGATCACCTTGTTCGCGATCCACTTGAATCCTGTCAACGTTTCATGAAAAGTGAATCCCTCAATTTCCGCCATAGACTTCAATATCTTTGAGCTGACCGTGCTGGCGACCATTGCACATTTGGATAAGTCTGGCTTTTCTGTATTCATCCGGTAGATCTCTAATGCCCACCAGCCTAAGAGGGTTCCCAGTTCATTGCCTGTAAATAGTTTATATTCTCCCTCGTCTGCCAGCTCCCCAACTGCTAGTCGATCTGCATCTGGATCATTGGCCAAAATGATGTCACTTTCATTAGACGTCGCTGTTTCTATGCACAACTTCAGTGCTGATTTGCCCTCTTCGGGGTTTGGACTGGGCGCAGTGGGGAATTCGGGATCCGGTTCAGTCTGTTCCGCCACAGGTATAACTTCCTCGAGATTAAGCTTGGGAAATGCCATATCGATATATGCATACCCAACTCCATGCATGGCCGTATACGTAAAAGATACGGGACATTCGCAATTGTCAACCAGAAGTTGACTTGGGAATTCCCGTTTCAGTGATTCGAAATACGCCGGAACAACGTTATTATATGGATCGAATAACAATTTGTTATCTTCCAGTATATCCACATTCCAAGAACACTCTTTGGGCTCCAAGTTCTCCAATATGGACTGATAGATTCCATTCTCATGTGACGTCGTTATTTGGGCGCCATTTGTCCAAAAAACCTTATAGCCATTGTCCTGTTTGGGATTGTGGGAGGCAGTTACCATGACTCCGGCTAGACAGTTAAGTCGCAATATTGTGTATGGGACAAATGGAGTGGGGACGAAACGCTGAAAGAGATAAACTCGAAAGTTGTTGTTCAGGAAGACGGTGGCAGTCAAATCCGCGAATCGTTTGCTGTTGTGACGAGCGTCGTAGCCAATGACGATGCCTCGACTGCAATGCATTAGCTTATCCGGATATTGGTTCATCAAATAGGCACAGAGTCCTTGAGCAGTCCTGTACATTATAGGCAGAAAAAGCTTTCTCTTTTCTTACTCAATTCAACCAAATCTAATATTACTCACTGTACAACGACCAAATCATTCATCGCATTGAAACCAGCCCCCACTTCAGCCCTCAATCCGGAAGTGGCAAAATTTAAGCGCCTACAGAGACAGCTTCTTAGCCTAATTGCATGTTTAAGTTAGTAAGAATTTATCAAGAATAATATGCCGTTTACTCACATATTCCAATCTTGTGCCTTGACCGCAGCTTTAATTTTACTCAACGTTTCGGGATTACGATCCCAGGCGATCCATTTCTTTATTTGCTCGTCTAGTCCTTGATCGCCAGAGCGGCAATGAAGCTTTGCAGCTGGAGTACTTCTTACTCCTAGACCTGGAAGTTGATGGCTCCATGTTCGCATATACTGACACGGAGGTAAGTCCAGTACTGAAGATCGAGGTATCTGGCCGGGAATCTCATGCTGATGTCGCCCTTTTGGGACTGCCGACGAATTCCTCAACAATCCACCAAAACTCAAAGATACTGGCGTAGAAATACGGCCCCATAGAATCGGAAAAACTTGAACCATTATAAAAATAAAATATGTTGAAAACTCAAAATTTTAAGGCAATAAAAAATTATGTTTGAATTAAACATCTGCTTGACTTGGACCTCAAAACCATCCGATTAACCTTGAATAGAATTTAGAATACTTAGAATAGAATATATATCTGCAAGTAAGATTTGACTGATGAAGTTTTGATAGGTTTTCTAAACTAGTTTTACCAGATTCCCTTTCAAACAAATAATATATATATATATAAAAGACATATTTATTTGCTTTCAGAAAATTTGTTGGTTTTAATTGGTTGTGCTGGAAATGAGCTCAAATTAACAAATGCCAACCCCCCTCGGAAAAAGTCCCTGTCATAGTGCTATAATTTCAAAATAAAAGTATCTTATAAATATAAGTACTCTACTTTAGATCTAAACACAAATCTTTTATTAGAAAACTTTTTTTGCAAATAAACTAAATACAATCTGTTCAATTTTGGTTGTAAGATCTCGTTTTTTTAATATTTGTTGTTTAAATCTGCAAAAATGTTATACTAGAAATTTATCGATTGTAATGATCCCATCTTTTGGGTATTGGTATTTAATATTCAATATTCAGTCCTCAGGTTTGCGTAGTAATCCGTTCTTCTCGGGCTCGTAGAATTCATTCACAGCTGCCTCGACCATGCGACGGGTTGTTTTCTCGAGTTCGTCCCAACGTTTGTCCTCCGGCTTTCCGCACATCTCGGCATAGTACTTCAACTTGGGCTCAGTGCCGCTGGTGCGGAGTGTGATTACAAAACCATTCTTAAAGGTAAACGTGATCATCTGAGTGCTTTCACTAACTGGAAGTACGGCCTTCTTATCTGGTGAGCTGCTATCATATCCTGTGGTCAAATCTCGAACATGTTCAATTTCGAATTCACCTTCCAGGATGCTTGTCGGATAAGTATTCTCCTGTTCCTCATCGAAGGTGCGCAGTCGATCGAAGATCTGTTGAATTAGCGATCTATCGCGACAAATCACATAAGACACGATGCTCGAGTGAAATCCGTACTTCTCGTATAAATCTCGTAGTTTCTCCTGCAAGGACATGCACTTCTTGCAGCGCAGATAGCAGGCCATGGTTGCCACATGAGCTGCCGCACTGATGCCGTCCTTGTCGAGCACATTTGTGGAGACCATGTAACCGATGGACTCCTCGAATGCGAACAGGACTTTCTTGCCAGCATTCTGCTCATCGATGGCCTTGTTCGCGATCCACTTGAATCCCGTCAACGTTTCGTGAAAAGTGAATCCCTCAATGTCTGCCATAGATTTCAATATCTTTGAGCTGACCGTGCTGGCGACCATGACACACTTGGATACATCGGGTTCTTCGCTACTCAACTTGTAGTTCTCCAGTGCCCACCAGCCCAGAAGGGCGCCCAGTTCATTGCCCGTAAATAACTTATATTTCTTGTCATCTCCCACCTCGGCAATGGCCAGACGATCTGCGTCCGGATCATTGGCCAGGATGACGGGAGTCTTCTTGGCAGTTGCCGTTTTTATGGCCAGTGCCATTGCTGATTTACCCTCTTCCGGGTTGGGTTTCGGCGTGGTCGGGAACTCGGGATCAGGCTCAATTTGCTCGCACACAGGGATAACAGGCTTAAGACTTATCTTGGGAAATGCCAGCTTGATAAATGGATAACCAACACCATGCATCGCTGTATAAGTGAAGCTCAATTGACATTTGCTATTCGCCTCGAGGAGTGTACAAGTCATCTCCTTCTTCAGGGCATCGAAATAAGCTGGAACGACATCGTTGTAAGGATCGCACAGCAATTCATTGGCACAGAGTACGGTCTCATCCCAGGAATCCTCCTTGGGCTTTAAGTTATCCAGAATGGCCTGACTTATGGCCTCATCGTGGGGTGGAATGATTTGGGCGCCATTTGTCCAATAGATCTTATAGCCATTCTCCTGTTTGGGATTGTGGGAAGCAGTCACCATGACACCGGCTAAACAATTAAGCCGCAATATTGTGTATGGGACAAATGGAGTGGGAACGTATTGCTGAAAGAGATAAACTCGGAAATTGTTGCTCAAGAACACGATGGCAGTTAACTCGGCAAATCGCTGACTATTGTAGCGACCATCGAATCCCACGACGACGCCTCGTTCTGGCCACATCGACTCCTCCGGATATTGCTCCATTAAATAGGCACAGAGTCCTTGGGCGGCTCTAAAAAAAAAGAATGCACTTTAGATTAAATTTTATTTCTTTTTCGCTAATTATTCTTACTGTATAACGACCAGTTCGTTCATAGAATCGAAGCCAGCTCGCATTACGCCCCGTAATCCTGATGTGCCAAAGGAAATGCGTCTACAAAGACGACACCGCAGTCTAAGGATATTCCGACAAAAAATTAAGAACTATTCTGAAATATAGAATTTAATTAACTTACACATCCCATTGTTCATTCTTTACAGCTTCCATGATCTGACCCAACGTGTCGCCGTTATGATCCCATTTGACCCACTTTTTTATCTGATCATCCAGCTCCTTGTCGCCGGAGAGCGGCATATTCCTCAGCTGGCAAATTGCTTGGGGCATCGCGTGACACATTGTGGACCGTCAAAAAATTTAGAAACTATTGCGAACAAAAAAAGTTTTTATAAATTTTGAAATGAGTGGCAGAAATAAATTTTGTTACACGAGCTTTGTGCTCGTGCTTTTAAATTCAATTCAGGAACAATGAATGATAAAGCTATGATATTGAAATTTGTAAATTATACGGAGGCTACTGATTAATACTCTCCTTCCACATGATTTCTGCATTTTTAAAAATATTTATTTGGTAGACATTGCAAATAACAGGGTATCAAACCGAAACAAATATCAATTTCGGTTATGTTCGCATTTGGGTTTTCGGTTAGCGGTTACATATATGGTATATATGAGAAATGTTGACTCTTTGGATTTTAAACAAGCACAACTTTCTCAAAGCTCATCCGATTTCCATGAGGAATGTCTTATTTTTCATAATATTAACCCTACTTTAACTTGCATTTAAATTTTTTTCTTTTGAGTCAAACATTTTTTTTCGAAAATTTTGCGATTTTTGCATAGGTACCCCTTTACATTTTTCGAAAATTTTCAAAAATTTTAAATCTTTGTTTTAGTCTTTTAATCGACTGCAGGTGGTAAAATTAGAGTACTAAAATACTTTTGAACTTATTTCCACTTCTTTTCTTTAAAATCTTAACGGTTACTGCCGTTGGAATAATTTCGGTTTCTGGGTTTTTTATTGAAAAATTGCATTTTTCTGTGAAACTTGCCTTAATAACAGAATACACAATATAGATAAAGAGCACATATGTATATTCCGAACTAAAATATGTGTCTCTTTATTTATTCAGCTATATTCTAGAATAAATACAATAAGATATCCTTCAGCAATAAGCACAACTTAGCACAAGGACAAAGAAGCAAGAACACGTCCCCAAGGGGCAAGTTCTACAAGCAATTGTGTTAATCTAATAACATATGCAACAAACATATTTACCGAACAGTTAATTATTCAAATGTCCAGGCTAAAAAAAAAATAATTTACATAATGAACAAGCTGACAACCCGTGCTAATTGTGTCTCATAATTAGGAGACAAGTAAATGACTGAGTAGGAAGTGAAAAGAAAGGTACAACATATATATAGAGATCTAGATGAAGTTGGACGTAGCACAGAATAAACTTTGGTTAAGCGTTTGCCGCAAATTGAATTAGTTATATATATAATCTAATTTTAGCACATATTTATAATGTAAACAGTCCGGCTACTTATCGAAATGTGGGGACTTTACAGAGGTCGACTGGGAGCAACCCAAATCGAAAAGAATGACAACACAAATGTCAAAATATTGGGCTAAAAGCGCCCAGAGCGGTCACAACATTGGTCAACCGCTAATATCAACTGGTCAGCCAGAATTGGCTAACAGTGGACAAAGAGAACAATCAGTGGTAATCCAGGGGGGAGGTGGCTCAACCCAACCACTCAACCTAACCACCACCACTTATCCATTTAGTCAGTCATCCTTCTCAGCGGTTTGCATAAAATTTTCTTAGCAAATATTTCATTTGCATATTTTCGTTTGAGTTGTGTTATTTTTTATTGTTGCTGTGTTATTTTTTACTGAACGTCTCCCGGGGCGACTGTTTGTGTATGTGTGTGTGTATTTGTGGTTTAAAAGTTGCAAATTTCGAAGATGTCAACACACACACACACACAAGGCAAATCTAATACTCATATACTCGTACATGCATCGATTTCAATATGTCTAAAATGTTTTTATTTAATTTGTGACCATTTTTTGCGCTTGTTGCCCTCTGGATTTACAAAGGACACGACCCCATAATGGAACTTGCCTTGGGCCATATCCAGTAGATATTTCATTATTTTAAGTATCTTTGATTACTCACGATATCCATATGTCAATAAATCCATCTTTAAGTTAAATTTACAAATATTGTCGCTTGATTGATCGAGATTCACTGAGGAATAACAAAAAAGAATAGTCAATTCCCCGACTATGAGATACCCATTACTCAATCAATCTTAATCTAAAAAAGCCATAAAAGCCGATTTAATTATTTTAGTTTTAATTAATATAATAATTTATCGAGTCAATATACCTTTGTTTTCCATGTAACCGGTAACGGGTATAAAAATAAACAGAGGCAAATTGTGCTCTCTGTTAACAGAGAATGTGTTCTGTTAAAATATCCCCAACTGCACTGTTAACTTACCATCCACATCTTAATAGCACTGAGCGGCGCTCTAGGTAATTGCTCTCCCACTCTTACTCACTTTACGGCAGTCGGTTGCGCTCACGCTCTCCGTCTCTCTGTAAACATAAGTACCACAGATTGCTCTCTCTGTTATTGGTCTTAATGTTAAGTTGGCTAGGCAGCCCCAAACTTTTTTGGTCCCACATCTTATTGCCAACTCCTTTGCTGCTTTCAGTACTGAGCAAGACTCTGAGTAAGTTGGCAGCAAATTGGAAATTTAAATGCAAACTGGGGCCACCAATCTGTCAGTGAGAAGGCTAAAAGAACGACGCTGTTAATAATTAGCGGTGACCCAGTTGGGGACATTGTAAAAGCTATTGGCCTGACCTTTGACACGACGTATTTAAATGCATCATTTATTAATGTGCTGATGCGAATTGAAGTACGAGTTACTCAGACTTCAGTTTGACTTCAGCATCGGCAATCAGGTCTTTCAACTTGCTTGTTGAGGCAAAAGTTGCACGCATCGTTTCTTATTGGAAATTATGCATGCACTGGCAACTGACAATTAGAGCTGTCAGAGCCCCCTTTTTGAATTTCCTAAGTGAAGTGGGCATGAAAACGCGGCAAGTGCTCCACTTGTCCAAGTCCAAGTCCATCTTGGCTTGCATCGAGCAGAAAAATATGCCTCTTTTATTTCTGTTCCTTTTTTATACTTTATCTGCATCTTTTAACATGATATTCCTTTTAATATTGCCAATTCATTGACAACAACAGTCACTGCTGCCACAGTCTGGGATGTGGCCAATAAACCAGTTTCCTCCTGCTTTCAACCAACCGACGAAGATGGAGAAAATCCATATGCAAGCTTAGTATATTATTATGTATATTTAATCTCTCTCTCTCTCTCTCTCTCTCTCTCTCTCTCTCTCGCTCTGTATATTTCACTTTTTTTGCCCTCTATAAGGTTAATTAAATTAAATCCCTTTTGTCTGCATTTAGTCGTTAAAGCCCAGACAGGCAGTTGACAAAAGAAATTATAGATATACCTCACTAAGGGTGGTAAAAAACACCTTTTGCAAAGGTAAACAAAATGTGTGAGATGTCGCTGTCAATATATAAAAAATAAATATATAAGTATATTTATATTTGGCATTCAATGCTGAAGCATAAAAAGCGGCTATATGAAAGAAAATCCAGGCAAAAAGCATCAATACTCCAACCGAGAATGAGTTTGAGATATGTTCGAAGCGGCGCGGAGCGGCCAACAGACAGGACAGCGACAGACAGCGACAGACAGGACAGTCAGGACAGTCGGGCAGGACAGACAGACAGTCAAGACAGACAGACAGTCACATGTCAAACATTCTTTTGACACTTTGTCATAGCATCTCGCAGTGACACTTGTCAGCAGTCGGATTTCGCATTCGCAATTCGCAATTCTCTCGCATTTGGCACTTGCGTCCTTCACACTCCACTTCCACTTCTCAGTTGATTTATAGTGTGTACTCGTACGAGTACTCGTCTCATATTCGCACACATTTGCTATTCACATTTACTTATGAATCTTTTTTGCGAATTCAATTTTCCTAATGATATTTGTTGCTGCCCTCTGTGTACGTGGCATGCAAATATTCTTCATTTGATTTTGTGTCACGATAAACTGCCAACGTGTAGTAAATATAATAGTTGAAATTAAATAAATAAAAGCTTTACTTTATTTTATTTGAATCGTTACTAAACACTTGACTTCTCTTAATAAAATTATCGATACTTCAAAGGAACAGCCAGAAAAGTCGTTTTTTCTCAATTGTGTTTTATTTATTTAAATTATTATAATATTTACGAAAAAATCGTTTTTAGTATTTTTAGAAAAAGTAAATAGAAGCTGAAAAACATTTTTTAAATCGCTACTTTAAGAACTTAGCTGCTTTTCAGATACTTGGCCGTATTAAGCCAAAATCTCAAAATTAATTGAAGTTGAATCTATAAGAATCATCTATAAATCTTGCTTATCATCGAAAGTAATATGTTTATAAATAACGTAGCTTAATTAAGCTAACTGAAGAGGGTATAAGATGTGCTATCAACACGCAGTTGGATAAATAGACCACAATGAAAGTTACAACAATTTTTTTGGTTTGGGCCTAACACAATTAGCGCTTGAAGGTTGAGAGCAGTTTTCTAGTTAACCACCGCGCTGACGGCCATTTATCAGGGCATCTAATCTAATCCTTTTACTGGTCAAATAAATTAAAATGAAAAGCCTTTTTCGGCAGCCGCCACAGCGGCCACTAAATTACGCCAAACATAATTAACCTGTAGACTGTGGCAAAAACGTCGACGGCGACTGCGGCAGAGACAGCGTGGCCGTATACATATATAGTGGGTATCTACAGGCTGGGCACTTTATTAGGCCTTCGACCCTTGGAACGGATGTTGAAATGAGCGCAACGAGGCTGTGAAAGAGACACGAGCCGCCACTTTCGAGTAGACGATGGTAAATTACAAAATGGCGCAAATTATTGCGAAGCTGAGCAACGAGTAAGAGAGGTGCAAGAGTAGGGGAAAAGAAGAAAGAGGAAGAAGGAGGCGTCGCGTCCCGTCGCGCTGAGCTGCGGCGTTGCCCATTTCCGTTCTAAGGCATTTTTCCAAATGAAGTTTGCAAGTAATCATGGAAAAAGGTAATTTAATAAAAGCAAAATCGAGAGACATAAAACTAATTTACGGATCTGAAATTGCTTGTGAAAAGCTGAAAAGTCGAAGGATGCTGCCGAAAAAAACGTATGCAACAACAACAGCAACAGATAGAGTTGAGAGTTAAAGAATTTTATACACTAAAAGAACGATTTTTAAAAATCAAGAACAATATTTTATAAATTGTTTTTAAATAAATCGACATTAAGGTGTTTTCGTTTTTTTTTAAATCTAAATAAATTTAATAAATAATAAGAATATAAAAACTGAGATTTTGTTTCTGTGTAGCTGGTTTTTAAGCTTTTGAAGTTCAAGGTTAAGTAAGGGACCAGGGACCATTTTGAATTGAAAGAAGCTGAAAGTTTACGAGAGGATATTGCAGGAGTTGAAGTTTGGAGTCAGCCAGGCGTAATAATGTACTTCACATGCTCATAAGTGAGCAACTTAAAGAGCTCAGGCGATTCAATAAAGGCTAACAAAGCAAATGGATAAGCTGCTGTCCACTCGTAAACTATTTATATATGTGTACCTATATATGTGTGTGTAAGAGAAAGAGGAAGCAGTAGAGAATCCGTTGAGAACGGGTAAGGTCCACAAACGGCAGCACAAAACATGTCCAGCCATTTCACACAGCAACTATAAGCTGCTCAAGAGAAATGGAGCAACTTGCTGACACACACACACACTTAGATACTCACAGCCCCCACCCCCACCTTCCACACCCCCTTGACCAGCCACACGTATGACAAAACAATTTGGGAAGCTTACTTATTCTATTTTTCTTGGTTTTTTTTTTGTTATATATTTTTTGTGGTTCCTCCTTTGGCTGCCCTCCAACAAAAATATTTGCAACAAAATGTTACAAGGCCAAGAACTGCAGCAAATATTGTAAATGCTAAAGGACAACATGTTAAAGTTTAAGCAAATACATGTGTCTCTCTCTATCTCTATCTCTCTCTCTCTAGATTTTCCCAAGTATTCTTTTTTTTGTGCTGGCAGTCAGTGACCGACATTGGCAGCAATTTTATGCCAAGCTGATTTTCCAGCCAACTTGCGCCACATGCGAGCCGAGTATTTAAGCAAACTTTTACGAGTCTATACAACCTGATAATCTGTGTGTGTGTGTGTGTGTATGTGTGTGCATGTCCTGTGCACATTTTCACAATTCTTTTAAATCATTGAATGCCACTTTAATGCTATTTTACGAGAAGTCGTATTTCAGGATCCATTCAAAACGAAAGTCTCAGCTGTTAAATAAAGCTGACTTTCGTAAATAAAGTAACTAGTTGCTAAGCCTATATTTAGATTGCATTTTTCTGACATTTCCAAGCACATTCCACAGCTTTGACACTGCAATGTGCATACAACAGTACGTATACTTGATACAAATTACGCATACGCCACACTGAAAAGAAACTTTATTTTAATTAAATGCAATTTTAAATACATATCATCTGTACAAGGAAAGCTAGTGAGAAATCAGAAGTTTATTTGTATTAAGTTGTATATTTAAGTCAAATTCTTCTTCATTCCACTCTTTAACTTTACTTTAGCTTGGCACACTTGCAGCATTTAGTTGAAAATAATAAAAGCTGACATAAAAATATGAAACTATTTTTAGCCAAGCGATGGCTGGCATATTTCCAAGGCAAACAGAGCACTCAGTTGAAGCCATGGCTAAAAGTGGAAACTCAGTAGCTAAAAAGAAAGACGTACATACAACGAAAAAATTAAAATCCATTTTAATTTCTATTATGCAAATTTTGTCAAGTGGCTTCGTCAACTATGCTACATGAAATGCCGGCACGTGAGAGAGATACCTGTACAGGTCGCAAGTGGTCTAGTCGGACTGGAGCTATGCCTTGCTCTGAATACATGCATAATAATGTCATTTAGGCTGAGGCCTTCAGCAGGGAGTTCCCTGCCTGACTGCGCCGGCTTTGAGTCTTGGGATCGTCTCGACACAGAGAGTTGCATATGTCGCGGCCATGTCAGCGGCTGACCCAATTTTTAGCCAGTTTTAACAGCTTAATTTTGTTTTAGCCAAAAATGTTTGCCAGCGCACTTGCATAGTTAACTCAATTCGGTCAACGTTATATTTATGAGGATATAGCACAAAGCTTCCCAAAAGCAGTCCAATTTAAAGCAGTGTGACAGAGAAAGTATGTGTGTGTGAGAGAGAGAGAGAGTGTAACAGAAAAGCAAAGTGGGTCAAAATGAGAAAAAAAAAAGTGCGGCGCATTTCTCGCGGGTGACAGGCACAATAAGGCAACAGAGAAAGAGTCAGAGTCGGAGTCGGAGTCGGAAGCAGAAAACACATCATGACACATGCGAGCATGTTAAATGGCGCCCTTGCCACGCCCACAGGGGTGGCTCGGTGGCGGTGTCAGCGGTGTCAGCGTCGGCACTTTGACATTTTTGGAGCAGTGTGCCGCAGGCGAAGCGGAGGCCATGCTCGAGTTTAAGTTTCAGTTTGAGTTCATGCGGTGTCGCCTCGCCTGAAAGGCAAATCATGTGCCACGGCCTCAACCAGCAACATGCAAATAGAATAAATGGAGCAGCAGAGGCACAAAGGATCCCAGGATCCCACTGGAGTCAGGGAAAAAGCACGAAGCTCGGAGCTGAAGCTGAAGCTGAAGCAGCTGCGACATTGATTTCGCATTTGACATTCGCAGAGGCGCGAATCATTTTACGTATGCCACGGAAATTCTGTAATAAAATTTTATGAGCGACGCCGGCGACGCGGTGTCAATTTTTATTGTTATTCCTTCGCCTTCTCCATCATAAACTTGAAATCGATTAGCCAGAAGAAGCAAGAGAAGCAGAAGGAGCAGGAGCAGGAACAGGAGTCGGAGCAGTTGCTATCACATTGCACGATATCAAAACTCAAAAGCTCAAGTGACAAAAGTTTTATTTTGATTTATGACCTGGAATCATGGAAACGCATAAGAATTGAATCGTATCGCCAAAAAACGCCAAGAAATCAAAGTCATCCTTGCGCCCAAAGATACCAAATAAATCACATAAATTAAACGCAGTCCAATGCAATTTTACTTTCCCAAAAGTTGCAAAAGTTCCGCACGAGAAGAGCCTGCAGAGCCCGCAGAGTCGTCTGCAAATCCTGGGACCAGATTGCTCAACATTTTATGATGCGGCTAAAGTTTGTGTTTTGTATACCACGCCACTCAGTGCAGCAGCGGGTTGTATTAACTAAGGAAAATCGGGTACAGCATAGAATGATCAAAACAATCCTTTTTAAAGAAAAACAATTATTATTTAATTCAATCAATTATTGAAATAAAAACAAAAACATTTTCAAAAACAAGCTTTTGAAATTGCTTTTTCATAAACTCGAAGCAATTATCTTACTACTCAACATACGTGGTATATAATAGTCGACTACAGCCTTTTTATTCCACTTCTTTACGTCTTTTATAGATCTACTCAGCATTTTATGAATTTAGTTTAATGGCATTTGATTTGGTTTTCAGATAAAAAGTATATTGAATTGAACATTTTGAACATCTGAAGATAATTAGCTACAAATTATGGCATAAAAGTATAACAAATAAAATTGACAAAATTGTTCATTAAGTTGACATTTCCGGTATACAGTCAGCTGCGCTTTCCCCTCAACAACCCGAAGAGATCCCACTCCAAGTACCATAAATGTATATTTGCACGAAAATCGTTTGTAATTTACCCAAGTCAATGATAATAATAATAATACTGTTGTCAAAGAGGAGTATATTAGACTAGAAAATACCGTATACAAAAATTAATTTATTAACTTACTTAATGTGTAAGAGGTATAGTTATATGTATCTAATAGTGAATATTGTAAGAATGTAAATATCCTTGGACCGGCCTGTTACTTGCGTCTCCAACACAAGATGCTGCTCTTGCTCTTTTTTTTTATGTGTACAGGGTATAATTATGGATTCAGAGTGAGCATGTGTGTGCATGAAAATTGACTTCTTGGAAACGTTTCGTCCCTCCATTCCATTCGCTCCCTTCGGTGCTCATTGCTCCTGGACATTTACCGTAAGTGCGCACAATTTTCTTATTGTTGAGACCATTTTTTTTTTTTTGGTTGATGCCGTGCTTCTGTAGTCCATAACATGCACAAACAACATAATTTTTGGCATTAAAATCAATTTTCATCGTTCCCCAGACACTGTCACTTGTGGAGCTAGGAGCTAGGACTTTTCTCCATCTCCGTGACTTTCCCTTTTTCTGGCAATGGGGAGTCAATTCTATGGCAGCCCATTCCATTCTATTTGACATGAATTGGTCGCATTGTCGTGAGAATAATGCAAATAGTAATTTCTGGGATTGCCTTGTGTCCAGGCAACCAGTGAAGTCCATGAAGCCAAAGCTTCCGCAATATCTACAGATTTTTGCCAGCGACTGGCTAATGACAATGACACCATTTCCATTTCCATTCCCATTTATTTCTGCGGCATTTTCTGCCTGATTTTCATGTACCCAAAATTGAAAACCAAGCAGGGAGTGAGGAGGGCAGACTGTGACTAGTTCCTGTTTATGCATGACATCATAATGACTTTAATATTAAAGAATGCTCGTTCTCTTTGATAAATTCATTTTGCAAAATCAATTCCTTAAAGGCTTACCGAAAGTGTCAAAGTGGTTGGAGAAGGGACTTTCGACTGAAAGGAATGTAATATAGTACATTACAAAATAATATAAATGGGGAAATAAGAATAAGTATACAGCAAGCCGCGTGGGCGCTCAGTTGAGGGATTTGGTTTGTGGGTTGTGTTGAGTTGGGTTGGGTTGGGTTGGTAACTGAGGGCCAAGGGAACGTGTGAAAAATGAAAGGAAATGCCGCGACGCTGAGGCGGAAATGAAAAATGCACGAAAAAGAAAAAACGGAAATGCTACCAACGGCGATAAGAATGCTTAACAGCAGCAGCAACAACAATAAAAACAACAAGTGGATGAAGTGCAAGAAGTAAATAAACAAACAGAAAACAACAACGATACTTCACAGGGAAAATGCATTAAAATTGCACAGTTGGTCGAAATATGCAACTACGAGGACATTTTTCTCTCACTTTATTGTGCTTTCATTATTATTAACGTGAAGGTTTGCTAGAGTCAAGTACTTAAAATTAAAGAATCTGTAAAATTGAAATAAAGTCCTCAGTTGGACATGTCATTTGTTTAATTGAAGAGCCTACGAATCGCATGATTTGCGCTAATTGCGAAGCTGGAAAGCTTTTCAAAGTTCAACAAGGACAAAAAGGGAGACCGGAGAAAATAAAGCCTATAAAGAATTGGAACGTGTTACGAGTGTACATGGAAGAGACAATGAAGAATGCGCTACTATAGTCCAGACAGCTGTGCCCAGACTCAGACTCAGACCGAGACCCATTCCCATTCATATTTCATGGGCCCCGAAATTGCTGCGTGTTTGTTTGGCTTTTTCACACCAACTTTTAAGTCTTGAGTCTGACGGGGTTGAGTGGCTTTAGGACCTTTAACAAAAGGATCGTCATCAGAGCAGCCCAATTGTCACAAGAACGTTCCAGAAATGAGTCATTAAGCAATAAACAAAGCACTTGCTCAAAAGGGGAACAAAACAAAAAATATCAAGAAAGAAAAGAAGGCAACAATTTGCACACGCGCTATCAATTTGTACCCAACAATGAGGACCAGGAATATGAGTATTCTGAAACTCCTCTCGCCTGGCGCGTGCCGGCAATCAAAAATAATAAACACCCCTAATTTTAAGATATGTATGTATGTATATGCAAAAGGAAATTCATTGCCCTTTGTCCGTTTTGGGGAAGTGTCCTTCGTTCCGGCTGTGTTCTCATTAAAATCAAACACCAGCATCAACACGAGAATGCGTTGATGATATGCCAGACATCTCAGCCATCATTAATATTTGGCGCTTAGGCAAATGCAGCAGCATTTTCCCTACACCCCCGTAACCATCAACATTTTCCTGGCCACCCGCTGCGCTGCCTGCTGTCATGTATCCTCGCTCCCTCACACACTCACACAAACACATTGCCAGGATGACGCATTGTTTCATCCTGTGCGAGGCGAGACGACACAGAGATTTGAATCTTTGCGCCATTGTTTGCGAGCATCGAAATAATGCCGTTTCATGCAAATGCATTCACGAATAGAATACGAATTTGTATATATATATGAGAGTGTGTGTAGTATATGGCAATGATGCCCGACGCGAGCCTAGACAATCAAAATGGGTTGTCACTGTGTGTGCCAGAGGTGTTTAATATGCATATGCATCACGGATTCGCTTATGCATATTCGTACTACTATAAAAAGATTCTCACTAATTTAGCAGAGCAGGAAGGTCTGTCAAACGAGAACTACCATCAAAATTTTAGTTCAAATTATAAATTCGTTAACCATCAAAATGTCACATACTTTGCGGTCGCATTGAATCTGCGAGCAAAAATCGTTGCATACTTTCAAGCGCATATATTATATCTTGAAGGAAATATTTTAGAAAGCAACAAAAACATACTTTGAGGGAAATATTTAGGTTTGTTCCACAAATCTCTACAAATTTTAATGACACTTGCTTTTGAATTGTCAGGTGTCTAATTTTTAGTCCCGATTTTTTAAGTCACAAAAATCTAACGCCATAAATTATATATTTTAAAATTAATGTAATTTAAGTCAACTAAATAATTTATTTATATGAATTATATAAAATATCTAAAAAATTATTCTATCTGAATCCATAATATTAAAATAACCATTAATAACTCTCTTAAACTCTACTGAAATTAGAAAAGAAAAAACAGAAAATGCTGGAACAGCATTTATTTGATTGATAGATTGATAATAAGTAGATACTTAGATAGGTGTCCAAAGAATCTTTTTGAATTGAAAATTAACAAACGGAACCTCTGCCACAATGTCAAACAAAACATCAACGTTACCTGAATGGCGTAATATAATTTTTTTTATTATTATTATTTTGTAGCACTCGTACTCTTAGTGAGAATAAAAGCACTTATCTAGCTCTCTTGTTATTTAACTAGCTATTTACTTCGAGCAACAACAACGACGAGGCAACAACGGGGCAGCTGATGTCCTTTCTCCTTCTCTCCTCCACTCAACTCAACATTTCACTTGTGGCTTGTGTTTTGTCGAAATGCTTTCGAGATCGAGTCTCGAGTTAACTTGGCCGCGTCCGTTCAAGCATTGCTCTATTGGTTTTCCCCTCCGATGCGTGCTAAAAGTGTTTTTCTTCTCGGAGTGTGGGAGCTCGAAGCTAGAATTGCACGGAACCTGCAGAAACCTGAGTAAACAGAAGGCAGCGGCAGCAGCAACAGAAACGAAAACAACAACAACAACAACAGCAACATCAACAATGACAAGCACTTAAAAACTGGCGCTTTGAACTTGAGGTTGTTGTTTTTGTTGTGTTTGTGTGTTTTTGTTGCCAATGTTATTGCTTCGCTGGAAGGAACTTTTCGCTGAGGTTGATGTTTTTCTGTAGAGAGGAAATTTCTACAGCTTTATGTGTAGTTTCAAGGTCGTGCTTTTCTCCTTTGAAGTGGTCAAGTAAATATATAGCCAATCTATTGGAAGTTGGCAATTGAATTTGCATTTCAATGATAGACAAACTGTGGGTCCTAGCCAGACTAAATTCGAGTATTCGTATATGTCTGTAAGTACATTATGGTCCGGTTTGTGGAAATATCATTATTCACATTGGTAGTCGTATCTTAATCGATATCCTCATTGCTTGCAGTTCAATCAATCAGTTGAGAACTTGCACCAAGCCTGTATTCACTGTATACACACACACACACACATACAAATTATGCACTTTGAAGTGTCTGTACACAAAAAGGATTACAACTATATCTATAGTAGTTGCACCAGCAGTTGGGCAAAATCTTTTGGGCCAGCTGCTGCCTGTTGACTGGTTAAATTTAAGGACTACCAAGGAAAACGCTGCAGCAACGAGTATAAAATATTTGCAATTTAATTAAACGAAATTAAACAATCTTGGCAGCATTTGTGCAAACATGTGTGGCAATTGTGCTTGTAATCTAAATTTGTAAGTTTCCCATCTAAGAACAAGGAGTTAGCCCCTGACTCCTCGCACTCTCTTCCTCTTCCTCCTCCTGGTCCAGGTCGCCTGGCCAGATGCAAGTTTTTAGATTCGTTTCTGTGGCAAATGCTGGGTAACTTTCTGTGAATGTCTTTGCCTGGCGGCACCAGCACAAAGGACCAAGATGGAGTCAAGAAATAGTTTCACGTCTTGCAAAATTCAAACAAAACTGGAAGGAAGCAATAAATGCAAAGCAAACTTTTCTTTCTAATGACATTGATAAAGGGACGTACAAAATAAAATGCAAAGAAGACTGCTAAATCAAAATAAATGAAACTATGAATCGATTTCTATAGGTATTCATTCTTTGTATTATTTATTCGTTCATTTATGCATTTATTTATGTTTTGTTTTTATTTATGCATTGTAATGTAAAATATTTGCATTGCTGCATTACTTGAAAAACTTTTTAATGAATTTATTTTCTTGCAGCATTTTCACCCCTGCTTTTTCCGTTCTTTGAATTTACGGCGTAAGACAAGGAAGAACATAAACATGCAACTAAATGTGAGTCAACACAAACAAACAACCTGCAGAATTTACTGGTAAACTTTAATTCAGGTGCGGCAATAATTGAAATTAACGCGATTTTGGCCAAGCTGATCAAGGAGCTTCCTTCAGTTCAGCTATTATTGGGTCAGGACTCAATTGAATTACAATGAACTACCGCAAATAACTATTATTGGCCACTCGACCCTTTACCAATATTAGAATACATTGCCGACCAAGCATGTCATATTCAATTAGTGCTAATTAGGCAATTTTCTAATGGCCATCAAAGGAAGGCAACCGATGGATGTATAGAGATAGTGAAAAGCTCCTGCTCATAGAATGGATTCTAGGAATACACGACGCACGAGGCATAGAGAAATTCTAAATTAATGCGCTATTACATAATTTGATCCTTATCGTTGTAGATGCTCGGCGCATATTAATTAACATTGCCCATTTGATTGTCTAACTGCAAACTACGAGATACAAATTGCAGTCAGTTGGCCAGCAAGTGCAGGCCATGAAAAGAGCTAACTAGGCATAAAGCTTGGCCCACAAGACCTTACACAATGCAATCTACATGGAAGCTAAATCTATTAATTCCATTATTTTTGCTTGTTAAATATTATAGAGCAATTGCTGCACTTGCCTTTACCTTGTAGTAACAAATTACAGGGCATATTAATCATATCAGGCGAAATATTGATCAGCGCATATAATTTCAACATTAATAATATTCAATTGGCAATAACAACAGTTTCAATCAGTATGTATATTTTTGTGATTGTATTTTAATTTATACCTTGTGGCCCACCGCAGCTCTGATTTCAGATTTCAATTTCAGACTATAGAAAATTGCATATTGTACAATATAAATAAATGCATGTTCGAGTTATATTGGAGTAGCTGTCGGTGGCTTTCTGTTTACAAACTGATAATTTGACACACAAATAATATTAAAGTGTCACATTCACATGCTGTTCATTTAATTTATAATAAATAAATAAGTAAAACTTCAGCTCCACTACAAAAATGAAACATTCATAATTTTATGTGTCAATGTGTGTTAAAATCATTTACTCATCTGCCCAACAAGCACACATAGGAAAACGCGGATGCAGCTCTGACATCACATTTAATTAATTTAATATGCAACATTAATATCGTTAATTTCATGATTAAGCCAATTTTCGTTTGCCCATAACAATTTTTGAATGAAAAACACAAGAACAATAGACTGTATTTAACAAGCAAAATATTTAATGCTCTTACCAAAAGCAGCTGTATATTATTGTCATTTAATTAATTAAATTATTAAAAAAAAATATTAAGAAACGCTGAAGTTATATATATGAAAAGAAAAATGTATTTAAAATTATAAGGGTATAAAAACAATATGCTGATATATTTTTAGCCACATACTGATGTTTTTGACATAACATTGACGGCACTTTCATGCCCTGTAAACGTCAAATGAATATCATCGAGAATACCTGCAAAATCCATGCTCAAGTGCAGATTATTTTTCATTGCCTACTTATGTGGGCACTTAAGTGGTGAAAGTATACATGAAAGAATATACCTGCTATGATTAAAAGTTGCGCTTCTTTAGTCAACACATTTAAATTAAATCAAATGTCAATTAAGCAATTTTTTAATGCATTAAAATTAAAATGCCTGATTAACTAGTGCACCGAAGCTCTCAAGGCTATTTGAAATATCAATTTGAGCATCCCCAATACATTTCAATAGTTAAACTAATTGTTTCACCATCATAAATTATCAAAAGAATGCATTGCGAAAATGAGATGAACTTTTGATTAATTCGACTAATTGGCAGGATCTAAAAAGCGAGAAAGTACAACTATGAAAATGTCAGTTGTTTGACTGTTTTATCCTCACAAACAAATAACAGGTCACATCATGGGGTAATGTCAAGCCCAGGGCAGCAACCACTGCGAACAAAGAAAATCGTGGGTGTTTCTGTATGTGAATGTGTTTATCTAAATGTGTGTCTGTGTCTGTATCTGTGTCGGTGTCTGTGTCATATCCCGTGTCAAGCAATTCACAAGTCAAAGGCAATGGCATCGCAAGTTTCTGACAGGCCAAACAGCAGGATGCCCCGGATTCCATTAAACTGAGGCGTTTGCTTGACGCTGACTCTTCATTCCCTTCAATTTCAATTCCAAGATTTCATCACCATTGGCTTAATTAATACCAAGGATGTTGAACATGAGATGTCATCACACTTCAACCCGACTCGAGGCAAAGTTATCTTAGATTAGTTAACTCCCTTCCATTCTGAGAACTACAACAGACACAGCCACATTTTGTAAATTAGTTGACACGTCTTTTATTCTACGACTATAATAAATTTGAGTCATATTTTTAAAAATTTACATTTAAATTGGTTAAACATACATCGAAAAATCGTCAACTCGTTGTTTGGTTAAGTGATTTTCAATAACTTTAACTCGAAAATTTGTTGACGATATATCGACAAAGTTGAGATTTATATTAAATATTTTAAATATATTTCGTTAAAACTCTGATAAAGTCTGCGGAACGTTTTCTCAGCCAATTATGATTAACGTTTCTCATTTCGATCGCCATCTCCAGAGGTTCCTTAAACTTCTTGAAGCTCTTCAACTCCAGCAGTTTTTCATCCTTAGCGAAGATCGCGTCATTCTCGGCCAAAAGTAAAATCAAGCTCTTGATATGTTTAGCATTCAGTTTGTCACTGCAAGATAATTTATACGTTTAGTTGGATTCTAAATAAATGAAGTCCTATGACTTACTTGAGTATTGTGGCATGCTGCAAGATGTGTTCAGTTGTGTCCAGTGCAACATATTTGCGGTGCAGTGCCGATGTCACTGCCTCGACATAATAATTACTTGTGGTTGCCTCTGTGGACTGCAGCAGATAGTCCAGAAACTGTTGCAGTTGTGGGAAGTTGCGGCTGCAGCCAAGTCCAGTTGCCCAGGCACTTCTCCTTGACTCAATGGTCGTGTCTTGGAAGCGTTGCATCATCAACTGAAACTGCATCTCATTGCCAAATTCAATGCTCGTGCAGTAGACAATATCACGAAAGTTCACAGGCACTTTTTCCTCATCCCTCTCCAGGGTAAATCCCAACACCTGGTCGATGCAGCTCTCCTGGCCATAACGACATGCCGCGGCATAGGCTGCAAGGACTCCAGTCTGGGGCAGCGTTCATAAAGTGGAGCGACTAGTTTTATCATAAAATCCTGCATTGGATTAAAAAAAAAACAAGAACGGCATAAATTCATACTTTTGTTTAGGACATAATTAGATTTTCTAGATGAAAATCAATTATCAAAAAAAAAATAATAATAATAATCCTGTCAACTCACCTTAAAAATCTGCGCATTCCTATCACGCAACAGGTCACCGTGTCTGTTGAGCACATCAAGGATTCTATTCCAGGGCAAATATTGATGTTCACGTGGCAGATATTCCAGTAAACTAAATGCCAGCTCGTAGCTCTGCATATCTTTCCAGGCCAATGCCATGAGATCGTCCATCAACTGAGCTCGATTGAGCTCATGGATTCCCCCAAAGTTCTCAGTTGAATTCAGAGTGTGAATAATCAAACGCCAATTGTGATCATCGTAGTTTACACGATAAATGGTATTTACTTGGGGATTCAGTATGATCCATTCGTCAGCCGATGGTTTATTGAGCAACTCTAGAGTTTGATCACTGCTGGGACACTGAAGCCAAAACTGTGCTTGAGTCTTATTAAAGTTTGCCTGCTGCTGAGTAACAAAAGTGAGCGGTATCCACCAACAAGACTCCGGCTGATCTTCAACATCCACAAGCCAAAATCGAGTCTGATTAACCTTGACACTAGCTGTTATGTAATTTCGAATCACGCTTACAATAGGATAACCCGCTTGGAGAGTCCAGGAGTCCATTACAGTGGCTACACGAATTTCATCAGTCAGAGCACGTCTCGAATTCACAGCCTCCTGCATGGCCTGCCAGAGATCCGACTGGACAGCACTATCATAGGCATGTTTCTTCACATAGCTGCGAATGCCCGAATAGAAAACATCATCTCCTAATAGTTTATGTAGCATGCGCACTGTGAGGGATCCCTTCTTATAGACGTACTCGGAAAACTGTTTCAAAATACTTTCCGATCCCTGGACATCGCGTGAAATTGAAATTGTTGAGTTGATGGCATCCTGGCGAAAAAACATGGCCAAATCATTGGCAAAGTAACGCTCTGAACTGTCCCAATCGGGCATCAGAGCATCCAAAGTTAGGTATCCAAAATAGGTGGAGGGTCCCTCTTTCAGCCAAAGATCATTCCACCATTTCATGGTAACTAAATTGCCAAACCATTGATGTGCATATTCATGCGCCATTGTGGACGACTTGCTCTCCTTACTCTCCAGCATTTCCTCGCTGTCGTTGTGCACAAATTTGCTCTCCTTGAATGTAATCAGACCCCAGTTTTCCATTGCTGAAAATTTATGTGTCGGCACCGCCAACTGATCGACTTTCCGCAATGGAAAACTGAAGTCCATCAGTTTTTCCAGATGGCTTAGCACTTTGGGTGCCAAATTGCTAAGAAAGTGTCCTTCATTAACAACCTTTGGTTGCATCCAGCTGCTGAACGTAACATTTTGAATAGTGTCACTTGATTGGGTGGCAACTCTGGTTAAATTATGCACTGCGTAGGCAACGAGATAGGTGGAAGTCCGGAAAATTGGTTCATGCTCACACCAAATATAATTCACAAGAGTTTCGCTGTAATGACAAGTGAGTTAAGATCGCCCTAAAAGGATAATTATGAGATCAATGAAGATCACTTACTGATCTTTACATTTGGCAATTGCTGCATTGCCAAATCCTGTGTAGTTCCTGTGATATCCCAGGGTAACCCTAAAGGTGGCTTTCAAATGGGGCTCATCGAAGCAGGGAAACGCTAATCTGGCAAAAGTCGGTGAGAACTGTGTTACGGCCAAGTAACTGCCAACAAAAAAAGGAAAAAATATGTGTAAAAATAAAAATTAAATCAAGTATTAATGAAGCGATTATTTCGTACTTGGCTTAAGAAAATTCGGGATTGCCGAACTTTTGAAACCGCATCCCGGATTTGTTTCTGTGTACTCACCGTGATTGATTGGTTTGTGAATCATGAAAAGAACTCCAGTAGTAGCCCGTTTCATTACTATTCAAGGGACCCTTGAAGGGAATGATCAACTCGTAGTGTTCAGTCTGATGAAGAACCTCGCATAAGTGAAGTATATAGAATTCCTTATCCTCATTGAGTTCCGCGTTCACAATGCAATTGCTGCCTCTTTGAGAGTTCAGGGTAATTTCGGTTCGATCTATGGTTAGATTCTTGGCATGCAACGTAATATTCCTCGTCTGATCGAGCACACGAAAATGGATCTTCACTTGTCCCTCAAAACGTAGCTGATCAGGTCCATTCAGATGGGTTAGTATACGTAAATCGTAATGTTCCGGCTTGAAGAGATCTGGCAAACGATACGGATCATAGATGGACAGCACACCAACTGTGATCAGGAGCAGTAGAAACAATCGAATTAACTGCATGCTGAGCTGGATCTTGAATAAAATAAAAGCAGAGATTCTGTTTTAGTACATCAAGAGTGCTTTCTGACATTTTTCGGACCTAGAAAGTTTATTTAAGTATGTTAAAAAAAAATGTTTATCAAGTTCATGTGCTCGCATCTTTCCGGTACAAGTCCAAGAAAATTCTACTGTTTAATAAGATGTCCGGACACGTCGCTGATGCAGCAAAGAAAACTGAGCTACCAGGGCCAACGTCGACGGGGATTTCGAGTGACGCTGCTGCAGTGGCTCAGTGGAGTTCGTTCCCGGTATTGCATGTGGAAGCTGCGTCGTCTACTTGCCCCAGACTTTGATGAATTTGATTTTCTGTTTGGAGCTAGACAGGCAGCCACGGCGATAATCGAGGCAGTGCGTCAAGCGGACTGGAATCGTATACGTAGCTGTTGCACCGATCAGGGAGCGTGTGCCATTTACAGGCTTTGCCAGAGTCAAAGGAACATCGTACACTATTCGAAACTCTTGCGCTTCGAGAGTCAACATCTCTGCCAAGTGTCGCCCAAGTCCGTTAGAATGCACTGTGAGGATGGCCGCACCTATGTCTATGTTAACTTGGCTTTTGTGGGACTACGCAACATGCGCGACTTTGCCACATTCGATGAGCAGCAGGAAATGTTGAAGCTAACGAGGCAAGTGCTGGAACAATCGCGGATTCCTGAACAGAATTTGGCAATCCAACAGCGAATTGTGCTGAGTGAATTTCTATTGACCCTGCGAAGGGAACTAACCGAATCGGAGTCTCCGGAATGGCTGGTCGACTTCTACAAAGTGTTTCGTTTCAAACTAGTCAACTATAGTCCCGTGACGTTGGAATATCGTGTCATTGAGATACTTAAACCCGTTTAACTTCTTTGTCAACTCACCATGTTCTTGCTTATTTTCAGTCAATTATTCAATCTCGCTGTCAGTTACGTGCTGCTTCAGCGTTCGTGGCGCACATCCAAATTGCCGATATTAAAAACCAGGTACAACCGATACTCTCAGTGCTACCAAATGACACGTCTGGTTCCCAGTCAAGACCTAAGCCAACTGAGCACCGCATAAAATAACCATCACCTTTTGTGGTTGAGGTTCTTCAGCGAGTTTCTTCAACACGAAAAATTCTACCTGTCGATAATACTTGATTCAAATATATCGGATATCCAACTTGTACATACCACAAATTTTTGTTACTTAAGCAGATGCTATCACTAAACCCTCTACTTAGCTAAGCTGCCTTGCCCATAATGAGTATTCACTGATCCTCGGGTAGGGTATAATTTTAGCACTGATGTAGCTTGCATCTTTTACCTACTAGACATTATTATAATGGTTTGACGCTTTAATTCATTCTGCATTCACATTTTTTAATTTGTTTAAAATCTTGTCTTTGCCTAAATGAAATTTTTGTGCAATGGGTCCAAAAAAATCCTTATGACATTTAAAAATTAATATTTTTTCATACCTACCCCTTAACATATTTTTGAAAATTTCACAGTCTCATAACTTTGCCAAATCTAATACAAGTTTGTTAAGCAATGTCAATTTAATCATTATTTTACCTCTAAATTATCTACGTTTTTTCCATAATTTTAGATCTAAATTTGTGCAATTAAAAAAATTGTTTCAAAGAAATAACATTTTATTTTAATAATTAACCTTGTTGCCATTAAAATAAAAAGTTTTTATTTAATCAGTTTGATTTTTGTAAGTTATAATAATTTTAAGTAGCTCAATCCCACTTAGCGGCTGACATACTCATTCATTTGCCCTTCAATTAGGCCCTTTTAAAAGTTTTGGCACTCTCTTTACAGTCTCATTTGGCCAACAAGGCCAGAGTTAACAGTTAACAGTTTGCCCTCTCTTTCCTCTCTCTGTGCGCCCTTTTCACGCACTTTATTTTTTGCCATTCTGCACTTTGCACTTTTGCCTGAGGGCTCTGGTGGAAAATAAACTATTCTCTCACTTCTCGCACGGAATCACGCCGTGTCGCTTTCGAAAGGCATATAAAAAATGGAGGGCTTAATTAAAAAGCAAAAATGCACTGCGATTTTCCGCTTTTTTAACGCCAACTGCAACAACACGTCGTGCCCTCCAATTCAGTTAGTTACTAACAAGCAACGATGCTCGACTAAAGAGATGCCCTATAAACGGATAAAGGGTATATAAAGTATGCTATTGATTAACATTTGGCCTTCGTGTGAAATGAAATTAGTTTAATTTGGAATAACGGAAACTTGTGCCAACAGTTGTTAAATAAAACTAAATTCCAGAGATCGATTTTTTTTAACTTTCTTCTACTACAATATCTTTCATGCTACAATTCTATCATTTCCGAGGTCGCTCTATGACTACAAGATATAAAGTAAAGAAAGGAATTGGACAACATTTACAAAAAGAAAACACTACTTAGTGGCGACATTTTATTTGCTGTTGTTCCTTTACACAGACAACAGACATTTCAAATGTTCCTTGGCACAGGACTCATGTGTCTTCTTAGTCTTTCACCACTTTTCCACAGAAGGCTCGCATTTGGCGTCCTTTTCTAAGTACTCCTTCCTCTCTTCACATTCTTTTTTCTTGGAAGGAACACATTTTTGTTAATTAAAGCTACAGCGAGAAATGAGAGACTCTCAAGAGCTCATTAAAACTGAAAAGTCACTGTGCACAAGGGGAAAGAATGGTGCTACCACTGGAGAATTGTGGAGAAATGTGCGACATTTCCAATTGATCAATTAAGAACATTTAATTATTATATCTGCAACCATATCTTAATGGCTCAAAAAATGAATTCAAATTAATTTCATATCATATTAAACTACTAAATTTTATTTAAATTTTTAAAAGTACATTTTCTCTTAGTTGACATTAAATAAATAAATAAATAAGACATTCAGTGAATATAGATTTTTATAGACTGCACTCACTTCATGGGGTAATTGTTATTCATCAGTGTGCACACTAATCTATATGTAAGCGTATGTGCTTGTACGTATATAAATTCATGGATGTGCGTTAAAACTATACGGACCAAATGGCGGAGATCCATCACAATTTACAACGCAAACGGACCAAAGTTGGCAATAAAATTTAATTTATATCCTGACAGTATTGCTCCTGTTTGTTCCTGTTGCTCTCGTTGCTGTGTTGTTGTACCAGGCAAACGCGTCCAAGTGTTTGCAAAACATTTAATTCCATTTTCGATTACTCTGAAAAGAAGGAGGAGCAGCTGGAGGATGCCTGGATGGGATTCACCACATGGGCCACAGTCTGGCATATTAATGCTACGGTTTTCCCCGAGTTGAGGCTGAGGCAAAAATGCAATTGCAAATTCCCGACAAATGTGAAATTTGAATTGGCAAAACTACCTGCCGGATAGACAGACCGACAGACGCAGGGATACACATTGAAAATGGCATCTGTAAGGGCTCGACTAGTGTCATTTGTAAGCGTTGTCCAACATCCACTCGAGGAGCATTTGTTTGGGCTAGAAAGCGAATACTCCTCGCCACCTCGTGTGAATCAGGGCAATTGAAGTGCTTTAAAGTGCTCTATGGCTGGCACATAAATAAATGTTTGCACATTTACTTTACCTTCCCGAGTTGAGCCGAGTTGAGGCGGATGTTTGCCTCTGTTGCCTCTGGCTTCGATTCGTTGCGCTTCCTGTTCCCATCACGTTCATAACTCAACTCTGTCTCTATGCTCAAGTTGCTGGATGGGCCGTTGTTGGACGCTTTATTTACTTGTAATTTGAAGCTCTCTCTCTCTCTGTTGCAATCCCGATACAAATCCTCCTATAGCTCAAACGGCAACTAGCCAGCTAGAAACAACATGGATAGGCCAGGTCCGCAATGCAATCCCCCGGAGAAACATTGCCATAACTTTGTATATTGTAGTGCCAATGCGATTGACCGAATTTGCGGAAAAAAATACTTAAGTTGCTTATATCACACGGACTCGTTGAGGATCTCCTACGTCAAATGGTAAGTCGTCAAAATGTAGCAACTACAACGGATGGTCGTGGCCTCAGATTAATGCCCATCAATGACAAAGCCAATTGGAATGAAGCCTCACGTTTCCAAAGGGACTAGTGATACCCATAAATTGAAACCATGGAGATGCGAAAAAGCCACAAAGATTCCACTGATCCTAACAGATCCAAAAGCGGTTACCCAACAATATTTAAATTATATGATATTTATTAGAAAAATAAAACATAAAATCTCTTATTTTTTAATAGTTCAACTGAAATTTTAATTCAAAAAATAATTAAGTACGGGGTCCAAAAGTGTTTAAATAATATTTATTTCTTGGCTTAGGAATTCCATTTTTTATTTAAATATCAGAAAAAAATTTTATTTTAAAAACAAACAATATGAAAAAAATAAAAATGCAGATCTAAAAACATGATCAATTATGTTGAATTTCAATGTAGCTGCTCCTAACATACAAATCACGTTTTGTTTTGATCGCACTTGCTGCAGTTCTAGAACGTAAGCAGCTCTAAAAAAGTTTTCGCACTTGCTCGTCTTCTTCTGATGAAATACAAAACGGAAGTATGAGAGAGCGGGAAATGTTAAGGGGACAAAAAGTAGGAGGAAGCTGCATTTGCAGTTGACAATGCTTTGTCGCTCTCTTTTCGGGCAGTTAGCAAAATGTCACGTAGCAAATGTGACAGCGTGGTCAACATAATGAATGGTTGCCACCCCGGAAAGGAGCAGCGAAAAGTGCAGCATGTCACAGGTGCATCTGTTGTTCCAATGTCTGCATGTGTGTGTGTGTGTGTGTGTGTGTGTGCTCTTGTGCGAGTAGTATAACACATGCACTTTGGGAGTTCATGTCTCCGACATTGATTGCCTTGGCGGCGATTGCAATAACCTTAGCTCTTGTGAGGCCAAGCGCGCCCAAATGTCACGACATTACGGAACCAACGACATTGGTAGCGGCATTGGCATCGCCATCGGCATCGGTTCTGGCAACGGCCCCAAAAATGTGTCCATGCACGTGACACTTGCTTGCAATTTGCAATTTGATTTTCTTCCACCAGCGACCGGCAAGCAAAGTTTCAGTTGTTGGCTGCATAAGTTCATAGATCCAATTGATTCCATCGTTGGAGCTATGCTCTTGTATAGGTGACAACTAGAGCAGCATGTGTGTGTGTACCCAAAGAGTTCAAGAGCGTATTAACTCAGTGGTGATGTACATATGTAAAAGTTAAAATAACTACAAAAATTAGCTCAAAGAAAATAGCTTTAAGTAATACAGTAAAAAGTAGAAGTAGAAGCAGCTAAAGAGAAATTTACAATTACCGAGCATCTCAAAGTCGAGCTCACTCTAAACTGTTTTCGCTGCTTTTGCTGTTGCTGTACCGCTGTTCCTGTCTCTGCATTGGCGTCTTTACATTGTTACACTTGACCAAGTCGAATTGCAATTACACACCTGAGTGTACCCCTCACCTCCTTCCACACTCCCCAGAAATTGGCGAACAACGATTTGTGTTGGCTTTTCGTTGTTTGCCAATTTCAACTTTACTATCATACCTCACCTTTTATCCAGTCCAAACGAGTCCCTTAGCCAGTTTTGTCGTAATAGACTGCTTAATGAAAAGTCTTGGTAGCTTTTTAGAGCTGCAGTTATCTAATTCCAAGCATCCAATTGGGTTGATTGCCCAAACGAGTATTTGCACTTAAATGCCCACAAAATACTTTTGATTAAATTGAAGCGCATGTAACCGGACATAGGACAACAAAACGAGATTTCACATTTTTCCGACCCTCCACGAGGTGGCAGAGGCTTTTAAGTGCGAATTCTACTCTACATGGGACGACTTCCTTCCGACCGTACCACATGAGTGTGTGTGCATGTCCGTGTATTAAATAAATGTTAAGTTCCGTATTAAATTATTATTGAAACACTCGGTAATATTGAGAACAGTTGGCTGGGGAAACATAGACCATTATTTTAATTCAAAGCACAGTTCAATTTGAAGTTTCTGTTTAATTGTAAACTTTCTAATGATTTAATAAGTTGTTTGTTTATTTTTTTGTTTGTTGTTCTTGTTTCTTGAGTTGTTTGCAATTTTTACAGTTGACACTTCAAAATGCCGACAGATTTGTAAGTAGTTTCCCCCAAGGTTACAAACCTCCTTCAACCCCTGAATCCAAAGTGTTGGCTCGAAACTTGGCACAATTTAGTACAAAACAATTGTTTTAATTTTTAAAAAAAAAATTGTTTAATTGAAAAAATTTAACATTAATTAGAGAATCTAACTTAAGATTGGGATTTATTAATTTTTAATTTTTTGTAGTATTCTCAGAGATTGGCGTGATTTATAAAATATGAAATTTATGTAATTGCCTTTCTTCCTAATCCGAAAATTCTTAATTAAATTTATACTTTCATTCTCATCAGGCTCACATTGGTCGCCAAACGCGACTATACGAAGGTGGCAAGCGGTGGCTCCATGGTCCATTGTCTGCTGAAGCCGATGACCATTGAAATGAAGACGGGACAGGCGTTGATCATTCGAAAGCGTCAGGAATGCATGCGAGAGCTGCTGGAAGGCGAGTTTGCCCAACAACAAATGGAGTTTAAACGGCTGCATACATATGTACAAAAGTTTGGAAGATAAGATACGAAAGAATCTAAATTTAATCTTCGTAATTAGTCAGGCAACATTTTTGAGGCACAGTTGTTGAAAATATGAAACTGTTTCTCCAAAATGATGTCTATCTGAATATTTAACGTATGCACAGGAATAAAACTTCTTTTAATTTCAACTTGTACACTCTCTTAAAAGAATACGCAAATATTTCATTTATGCGGTCAACTAACTGTCTGCAGTCAGTGTAATAAATTGATCTAGTCAGCTTTGAGCTTTGTTCGCGACCATTAATCTATTTTGTTGGACCCAAAAAATTGCCACGCCCCTTACAGCATTTGCTGTTTATTGTTTAATGAATGAATGAGAAATTTCAATGGGGCGTTTCTTGTGGCGAAAATCCTTTGAAAGAAACGAGCCTCGTTTTTGTCGCTGTCCACTTCTATTTTGGTCATGCAGTTTGTTTTTTGTGATCACAACACAGAGAGACAATGGTGAATAACAAATACAAACTGATTATCATGGGATGGCTCAAAAAGCCTTTGTTTTTGTGCTGCGGTTTGTTCCAATAAAAACGCCACTTGTAATATTAATTGAAAGCTAAAGATAAACTTTGGTAGGCACAGTGTTTCTACAAAATTTCTGTTTTTCTACTTCTTTTTTTTTGAGGGGGGCTTACTTCATCATCATTTGTCAATGTCTGCGCTGGCAGGCGGTTAACGAAGTGTGATTCCCCCTCCTTTATCATTTCGCCATTTGCATGTTCAATAGGTAGATGAGATAAGGTTTTAGAATGGACTGCACTGAGTTGCACTTCCGTTAACTTCTGAACGCCTTCATTTTGCTGCTGCCTGATGCTTTCCCTTTGCTTTTCCGCTCTTTTCGATGTGCAGTCAGCGATGTGCTAATCAAATTATAAATTGTGCCCCATTGGGGGGAAGTCGTTCAAAGCAGAGCCAAGCCAACAGGACACCAGGACACCAGGCTGCCCGGACACCCCGCGACCAAAAGCTGACATTGTCATCATCAGCCTAGCGCTGTAGATGCCATCATAATTCTCGTTCGATGCTGCACAAAAAAAAAAATGAGTTGTGCCTTGCCTGCCATTTCCTTTACCCCTCGCTGGCCTAATGCCATAATGGAAGGCGCCATCAGATGGCGGCTGACATTGCATCTGGGTCGCGGGTCCATTTGCAATTGCTGCCCTTTTCCAGTTATTTTTCATTTTTTTGTTGTTTTTGTGTATAGAGCTTGTGCGTGTAATTGAGCGAGGGTCGAAACTGGAGCTGGTCTATTGAGAGTCACACAGGTGTTGGAGCATGTAACCCACGAGGGGCACATTAAACAATCCATTCCTTTAATTAACAATTTGCATTTGCTGTTTTTTCTGCCGTCAGCATATGTAATATACATCCATATGTACATACATATATGAGTGTTTGTGCTCTGTGCTTTTGTTTCACTTAATTGCTATTTGCATTGGCAACTCTTTAAAAAAATTATATTAAAAGTTTCACTGTGGCATATTCGTTTCAATACCGCAAAAAATTCGCTTTTTTAGCAAGGGTATTTTATCGTCGATATAGCAAAAAAAAACAGAAAAATACTTGAAAGATGTGAACATAAAATGCCTATAGCGTTTGAAGAAGTAATGTAATAAAATCATCAGAGTTGTCAACTGATGATTCAGATAGATAAGTTGATTTATACACTGATGTATAATTTGATGTAAATATTCATGGATAAATCGCGGAAGCAATTTTCAACTACTTTAAATCGATAACTTTTTTGACGATTAATCGAGTTAATTAATTAATTTTCTAAACATTGCCAAATATTTATAATGCAATATGGAATTTTTGATATGCTTTGTTGCACTTGTAATTAATTTCTTTAAAAGTAAAATCCATTAACACAAATCTTTTGGAGTTTCCTAGCATCCTACAAATGTTATTTGCAAGTTTTTCCATTTATCTTTCTCTCTCTCTCTCCCTCTCTCTTCCTTTCCTTCTCGTTCACTCTCTATGCCTTTCTTTCTCTCTCTCTGTTCGTCTGTTTTGGCTTGGCAGTCAGTATGGCTTCCATTTAGCAAGGGAAAAACTGCAATCACCTTTGTGATTGTGCTTTGCTTTTCAGCTCTATCGCAATTCCATTCAACAATTTTCGCTTTGTGCACTAAAAGTATTAAATTTCTTCAAATTCTATTCTGAAATAATCACAAGCACTTCCGTCTGAGCGGAATATTCCAGCAATTGCAGAGAGCAGAGAACAGAGAGCGGTCGGCCTTTCAGTGGGATTCCCCTTTTTATTTCCTTGGTCAGCTGTGTGGCACAGTATTCACCCTCTTGCAACCCGCCACCCACAACATAAGCCAGCGAGAAATGCTTTTAATGGTTTCCCAACCATTTCTTATCATTATCAAGGCGAGCGTTTAACTTTAAACGACTTTTGTACCATTGTGGTTCCTGGTGCCGTTCGTTATTGTTGTTGTTGTTGCTGTTACTGCTAGTGTTGCTTTTGTTGTTGTTTCAAATTGTATGCGCTTCATTGTACCGCATGCAACCAGAGCAACAACTGTTCTGCATTTTGCACTTTTGGCGCATTTCCGTCAACTGGCATTTGTTTAGTAAGAACAGAAATTGAAGCATGCACTTTATTTATGTATGTATATTAAAGTATACGCATATATATACTTTAGCTATGGTTGCCACATGTCTTCAATTTCAATATTTTGAATGTTGTGCTGAGAGTATATTACTGTTTACGCACTATTGGCAGCGCTCCGAGTTAGAGATGATAACGTGAGCACACAGCTCACAATATGTATTCGCTCAAATAAATTCAGCTTGTAATTAAATATATGTGGTTCTGGTATTTACGTTACTTCAAATATTTCGCAATACCAAATAAAACTATTATTTGTATATAAAAAAAATAAACTAAGAATAATATACATTTGAATGTTGGCTATTTAGATCGGATCTATTGAACAATGAAATGCGCATCTCTAGAGTATCGGCCGCCAATACAAACGCAGACTACACACACACACACATATCCAAGTGTGCACATAAAACTAATTCGCTGAGTTCATTTTGGGATCTCCGGGATCAGTTTGGGAGAGGCAGGCAAACGGAACGGACGTCGCATATTGAGAGGAAGCGAAGTTTATTTTGTGAGCAAAGTAATTAGTGTAAACATTTTTTCAAGTTCCATTGAGTTTTATTACTTCAAGGATCGAATTTGAGTAAGTACTTAAAATGCGTGAGCGATCGAGGTTTTTTAAGAGTTATGTTCGTGAACTAAACAATATTTGTAAATATGTATGCAATACATGCAGTTAGTCGTGTAATTGTTTTGAAAATTAAATTTATAAGTGTACATATTTATTATAACTTTATTTTATTTAAAAATTTATTAAAGTTGCTTTTGTTTCTTACAACAAATTTAAAAAGAATTAAGCTAATTTTGAATAACGCCTTAATTAATAGTTTTTTTCTTTGTCAAAAGAATTTCTTAGCTTACTGTATGTATGTACATACATACACACATCCATATGTATGCACTTGAAATTGATCTCGCTGAATAATTACATTTCGACTTTAACTGTTTATTTATTGTTTAGGGAAATCGTCGAAGCATCATAATGCGTCTCAAATTTAAAGCTGCAATTCAGCTGATAATCTTAATATCGACATTAATATCACTTGAGCCAATTGGAGCCATACCCATTTTGGATGATGCGGTGAACATAATAAAACTAATCCATGAGGTGAGCAACGGCGTATGGAAAGTTTGGCAACTGATTGACAAGACACCCGTAGACCACAAAAAATTGCCCTTTATGCTGGACGGGCCAAGTGAAATAGTGAGTCAATTGGGGCAGATCAGTGATCAAATTCAGCATGCGGAGGAGCTGCAAGAAGAATATTTCAAATTGACAATTGAGACCTTGAATCGTGATTTTCATGCTGAATCCTTGATGACCCACAAGATGAGCGAAGTGAGCGATATGACGAAAATGATTAAGAAACGCTACAGAGATATGATTGAATATCAGAGATCCAAGGAAGATCTCGAGGAATACACATTAATCGGATTTGCCGAATGGTGTGTGAAGCCGGGTTCCAATTCCTTAACATATTTAATAGAAGTTCTGCACGATACGATTTTTGGCGAGTCCGAGGATAATGGCAACAACTCGTTATTCTCCCAGCTCGTGGTCAAATATGAATCAGATGAGGATCAGATTTGTGCGGCAAATTTATCACCACAACAGTTTGCCTATGATCTGTACACGAAGATGACGCTAATTGAGATAAAGGCCTACACAATGATGGAGTTCTCATGGATGACACTGCGTGACTCGGGCAAGGGCAACTTCACATTGGAGATGTCCCTAATGCGTAGAAAATACCATCAACGCATTGAGCACTCCATGAAGGTACTGAGCGATATCATGACACGGACTGAACGCGTTTACTGGCGATGTGATCCCAAGAACTGGCAATACCAGTTGGGTGTGACCTACGATGAAGTGACTCGTCTGCTGCAGGGTTATATAGAGAATGAGGTCAATCTAAATCCAGAGTCAAAGTGCTTCGCTACTTGCGAGGATTTCGTTGATGTTCGCATTGAGGGCTGCCTGGAGAACGAGTTCTGCAATAAGCAGCCCAAATGCTCGGGTCATCTGCATAGCTGTCGCTTCATTGACTCTGACATGACGGTATGTCAACCCAACAAGACGACGACCAACGATTCGAGACGTTACGAATATATTAAATACGATAATGGTCGTGTGCTCGGCATGGATTCTGGTAAGCAGGACAAAGCTGGGAGTATATACTTACTAAAGTTTTTCCAGGGAGAAATAATTATTTGATAAAGTTAGTCACGTATGGATTTCAGCAACCACTATTCAAACTTTTATTCAAAAACTAGTTGAGATAAAACCAAAACTAATAATTATTCTAAAATAAACTTATTCGATAAACATTTTAACCTTTATTCCCAGATCAGAAACAGGAGAATGTTTGCCCCACAGGCGGAGACCGGGTGGAGTCCTGGTCACGTTGGCTCTTCTGGCGTTGCAATTACTGTTTCTGTCTCTGCGATGAGGAAAGTTCGCAGTCTGATCGCTTTTTCAATTTGCGCGATACCATTTCGGACTATAATGACAACATGATCGTCACTGGAGCACGTTTCATTAAGCATCAACGTGTCTTTCATCTGCAGCTGCAACAAGGAAAATTGTTGCCAGGTGGATTGATCAATCAATCGACTCTGGCATGGATACCACTGGAATCGTATGAAGTGAGCCACGTGGACATACGCAATGGATATGACTATCATAAGCTTACCTACGACAGCCGCTCAATCGATCTGGACGAGGTCTCTGTGGAAAATGACACGCTCGTGGTCACTGGCGCACGTTTTCGTGTCGTGGACAAACATCTCAATTTGGAGGTGCGATTTAGCGCATTTAATTTTACTACAGGTCGCCTAATTCGTCCGGAGGTCAATAGTATTTGGATGGGCAATGATAAAACAACCGAGCATAATGATAAGCCTCGCCAGAAACTGATGCTATACGATCCTCAATTGTCCACGAAGTCTTCGCTTAGTTCTATGCCTTTGTCTAAGGATAACCAGTATATGGAGTTTGTTAGCTCCAGCGTGGACAAGGATGCTGCACAAAGCACCGTGCCCTTTATCGATATACAGGACGTTGTACCCAGTCCCGCAGTGCCATTGTCCGGTCTGGGCATCTATCACAAGGGTCGTAAAGGTTTTGGTGGCTTCTTTGCTCCGAAGATCGTTACATACTACAATTTTTGGGAGAAGCTTGTAGAATCACACTATTCGCCATGAGTGAATCACAATCACAGTAAAATTTAAAATATATAAGATCACATCTGCTCAAGACAAAAAAAATATCAACGAGAAATTTAAACAATTAAGAAGAACCGTTTAAAAAATTTTTATCAAAAAACATGCCATATAAAGGCTAAATAAAGTTGAATCTCTACATAGAATGTGTTTGGCACAGGAATATTTTGTGTTTGTTTTTTGTTTATCAATTTTTGAGATGACAAGCATCGATTGATTTGGGTTTTTTTAAGTACAGTTTTTATTTATTTACTCATATCGAGCAATTATAAAATGAGTAGTAGGGAAGACTGAAATATCATGAACTTCAGAATAAATATCTGCCCTGCTTTAATTTCAAAATTCCACCCAATAAACAGATATTTGAGTGTTCTGTTAGGTGGCAACACGGATTTCATTCGATGTTTTTGGCTTTGACTATCGATAGATGGTATCGACAAGAGGTCTGCCACAGAGTCTTTGTGTTATCGAATTTTATAAACTAATTGCACTAGCTGAAAAAGGAAGGGCATTAACATTTTTTGCCAAGTTATTATTATAAAGAAAACAGTCTTCAAATATTAAAATACATAGCTGATAATCATATTGCATTGTACAGTATGTAAGTTCTCTGTTCAAAATTAAAATCCACTAATCAAAAATTTATTTCAACTCGTGTCATTAGTGCTTAATTTTCAAGCTGCTTGCCGGGTGACATTGAAGTTGTGAAGCACATGTTGAAGCCATTGTTACAGTACCGAGGTTGCCTTACACCGCATTTGCGACATTTGATTCCAATTGGAATTAAATCAGCCATCGACTCACAATCAACAACGAACTTACGACGCACACTTTGTAAAATGGATGATAAAATTGCACTGGACAAAGCAAAAAATCTGGCAGCACAAGCGGCTGTCGATCAGTGGGTGACTGAAGAGACGAAGGTAGTGGGCATTGGCAGCGGATCTACCATTGTGTTTGCCGTGGAGCGTCTTGCGGAGCGCGTGTGGAAAGAGGGTGCTCTGGCGGACATGATTTGTGTGCCATCATCGTACCAAGCGCGTAAGCTTATTCTGGATCATAATCTGACATTGGGCGATTTGGATCGCAATCCCAAAATTGATGTGTACATCGATGGTGCCGACGAGGTTGACAGCCACATGGTGCTCATTAAGGGCGGCGGTGGTTGTCTAATGCAGGAAAAGATTGTCGCCTCATGCGCCAAGACCATCATCATTATTGCCGACTATACGAAAAAATCGCTTCGTCTGGGTGAGCAATGGTGCAACGGCATTCCCATTGAGGTTGCGCCCATGGCCCATGTGCCGGTCAAGCTGAAAATTGAGGAGCTTTTTGGTGGACAGGCTATGCTGCGCATTGCCCTCAAGAAAGCTGGACCAATTGTCACCGACAATGGCAACTTTTTGCTGGACTGGAAGTTTTTGGCCAAGCGCGAATACAACTGGGATGAGGTGAATCGAGCTATAACCATGATACCAGGTGTTTTGGAGACGGGATTGTTTGTTAACATGGCATCAAAGTGTTACTTTGGCATGGCTGATGGTTCTGTCAAGGCGCAGAATAAATAATAATTTTAAGAGCATAATTTCAAAATGTGTTCTTATTAAAAAATAAATAACTATACGATCGTTGTCCTTTTAAAAGTAACAGTTCCAAATTGATTGCTTATAACTTTGGTGTCTAAAACGATTTCTTGCTGCGTCCTGGCAGTAATGTCTCCTTAATGTAGTTGAACAGTGATAGAAGTCCCATTTTCTTGTTGCGCGAAAAATAATTGCTGACCACATCCGGATTATTGATGCCCAGACGTCGCTCATTGCTACTGACGGTGGTGGGCAGCACATTGTCATTCGCGTTGACCGAAACGAACAGCGCAAAGGGAACCATCCACATGCAGATTGTAAAATAAGCGAGCACCTAAAAATTACAAATTTGTGTATTATAGTCTATTTAATTGACAAGATGTTTAATTGACAGATGATAATACTGTTGCCCACTTTGAGGTTGCTATTTTGACAGTAAGACTGTGAAAGTCGTTTTGGGTGTCCCTTTCTTTATCTACCTTAGCAGAAAGTCAACTTATATATGTAAATAAGTCTTGCGCTTACCTGTGTGAAGGGCACGTAGACGCTAGTGAAATACTGAAAAGCCAGAAGATGATTAACTACCAGCATAACCAGAGCGCCAATAAATGGCACCGACAGCAATCGGATGAATGGAAAATTTGTCATTATGCTGAAATGAAATCCCTGCGCCGTTAAGCCGCATAGTACGATGGTCCAGGAGAAGTCCTCAAAGAATATTAACAAAATATACACGAATATCGTGAAGCTTATCATAAATAAAATAAATCGACGTGTTGACGTTGTATATTCCTCGGCCAGTTCAGCCAAATAATAAAGTCCGGCCACTGGAAAAAAGTGAACATTTAAATGTAGTGCAGTCTCTATTGTTAATTCAAGCTGTATACTTACCTATGGACAGCGTTATGAAGATTATCTGTATGGCTAGTGAGATCCAACTGAGTATGAAGAGCAAACCCATAATTTATTTCTAAATATTTAATACAGTAGGTTTAATTATGTGTGAGATGCCAAAACAAAACAATGACGCGACACATCGATAACATAGACGATTAGCGGCTTTTTTGTCAGCGTTGCCAGACTGTTGAAGTGAAAACTAGTTGAATTAAGCATATTATTTTGGGGGGTGCGTTACGTTGCGGTGGTAGTCATAACCATGATTTCTAATTTATTATTGCAGATTTATTAAATCTACCTAAGTTAATATTCTTAAAATTGAGAATAGACTGCAACTGGCCACCTTTCGATATATTT
This sequence comes from Drosophila rellima, assembly GCA_035043635.1. NCBI lineage: Eukaryota > Metazoa > Arthropoda > Insecta > Diptera > Drosophilidae > Drosophila > Drosophila rellima. The sequence continues at coordinate 2,638,796 of JAWNMV010000145.1, read as the reverse complement.
CTTACAATTATCGTTGCTCTCTATTAGAGACGGTAACACTGTTTCGTCGTTTGCCAAAAAAAAAAGAGAAGCGCGTGGTTGGTTGATTTTAGCGGCACGGAATTTACATTACCAATAGTAAATAGTAACCAAATTATCAAAAATAGTTTAGCATTTAAGCCAAGCTTTAGTGTGAGTGATTTAACTAAATCGAGAAATTGGCGCGGACCGCATCGAGCTAGTGTAAAACGCTCGCCTCGTGGGCCGCTTTGAGTATGTCGAATCCGAATGACAATAGAAATGCTGTGGCGCAGGAGGAGGATGCTGATGTTGATTTGCCAAACGTAGATGATACAGAATTGGATAATGCTGTGTTTGCTGCTGCCTACCAGAGTGACGAGAGCCTCGCGGATGCATTGGACAACGCTGGCGAAGCAGATGCCGAAGCACAAAGCGACGACAATTATGAAGATGTAGATGCTGAGGCTGAGGGTGAGGGAGAAGGCGAAGGTGAGGTAGATGGAGAAGGTGGTGCTGAGGGAGATGGTGACGGCGACGGTGAGGGTGATGGCGACGGCGACGCTGCCGCGGAGGATGAAGATGATGACAATGCTGATGACGCAGGCGACGCAGAAAATGCCAATGCTGAGGATGATCCCGCCGCTGATCGACGCTCGGCCACGAAAAAAGAGCTCACCCAAATCATTGATAAATGGGAGCAGGAGCAAACACAAAGTGGCTACGATCCAGTGCCCACGCTGAGAAGGTAAGCTGAAGATAAATCACAGGAAGTGGTACAGATAGATATACAGCTGATCAAACAATTGTTTTGGCAGAAGAGAAAAATTCGCAAAATTTGCACAAAAAAAAATTATTATACAGTAATTTTTTTGACAGAGAATACAATCACATATTTCTTTATAATTAAATTAAAAAATAAATATTTGAATCTTATTTATCTATAAAAACAATTACCTGACTAACTGTACATATCTGCGAGCTCTGATTAAAAGTATTCATTAAATTAATATATATTACAATCGAAAAATCTATTTGTAGTCTGGCTGAGATATTTGAACGCGAAAAGGATGCATACATGCGAAAGGATCCCGATCCACTTGACTTAAGGCATCCCTATAGAACCGATCCCAGTTGCCAGTATGGGCTATTGCTCAAGCTGCTCTTTCGCAAGGATCAGTTCATGGGCAAGGTAATTTAATTTATATTTATTTAATACACATTTAATTAAACCGAATATTAAATTTGTATTTTTAGTTGCTGAATGAATATCTGCGGGAGAACTACTTTAGTCGCCAGAGTGTAAGTCGAAGCTCGCTGGAGTTGAACATCATAGCCTGTCGCCTGATACTCGTGGTAATGCCGGGCCTGGAGACAACGGCGGTATTTCAGACCGCGGAGGAAGACGGCATCATCAATCGCCTTTACAACTGGGCAGAGGATAGTATTGAACCGTTGCAGAGCTATGCAACAGGTCTCCTGGCTGCTGCGATGGAGGTTAGCGACATCGCAATCAGCTGCCGTGATCAAAATCTGCGTCTGGTGCCTAAGATGATCAATCGTTTACACTTGTTGCTTGCCTGCAGTTGTATGAGCAAAAACTCGACTGCTGAACCGAGTATCTCGCACAATAACTCTGCGGACAGCAGTTTCTCCCAGGGAATGCTCAGCTGGATGGCTTGTGGCGCTGCCTCTGCTCCGCAGTCACCGCAGCACAACGGCGCCAGCGGCAGTGCGTCCAACATGTCCATTTTGTTCGAGAACAGCCGAGACGCGTTTCCCGTGTCGCGGTATTACAAGCGCATGTATATACCATTGCATCCGCCCACAGCGGACACCAGCCAGATGCTCATCTTGCGCTTCCTAACCAGCCTGGGCGAATACCAGGAGTTTCTGGGCATGGCCTTTGGAAACAATGTAATGATGCTTATATTTGGTCACCTGGAGGAGCTCGACAGGCGAGACACCTGCTTGGCCTACGAGGTGCTCAAGTATCTGGCTTCCTTACTCTGTCACAAAAAATTTGCATTGGAATTCATTTCGACTGGTGGACTGGAGGTGAGTTGCAATAAAATTGAATAAATATGAAATATTGGTATTCATATCTGTTAATTTCTACAGCTTTTGTTGAACGTTCCACGGCCGAGTCTAGCCACGACGGGCGTATCAATAGCCATTTACTATTTGGCCTACTGTGAGGACGCCATGGAGCGAATTTGTAGCATGCCACGTCCATTGATATCGAATCTGGTGCGCTATGCTCTGTGGATACTTGGCCGCTGTCATGACTCTTCCAAATGCCATGCCACCATGTTCTTCAGTTTGAGCTTTCAGTTTAAGGTCATACTGGATGAATTTGATGCCCAGGATGGTTTGCGCAAGCTCTACAATGTTGTAAGTCCAAAATCTCAAAGCAAAGCTTGTCTCAGATTTTAACATCAATAGTATGAACATTTTTGTTATTTCTTGAGATATTCCAAACAATATCACAGATTATGTATTTGGTCAAAATCGGACCACTAAATCACATATAACTAATTTAAGAACAATTTCTTTAATTCGTCTTAGTAGTACAATATTTAATCATCTCTTTTAACTGACAGATTTCGGTTCTAAAAATCCTGGATCCCAGTCATAATGACAGCGACAACGCATCAGATATAAACGAGGATGTGGAGTGCGCATCCCGTCAAATGGTGCGTCATGTGTGCGTTGCCCTCAAGCGCTATATGGAAGCGCATTTCTTCTACAAGTACAACAACTTTCTATGCCAACACTACGCTACGTCCTCCTCGTCATCGCACTATTTCAGCCAGCATCCGACCGTGGCAGCCAAGCTCACCTTTGATCAGTTGCATGAACAGATTCGTACGCTCCAAGAGCATACGTCAGTGCGTGCACACTGGGAGCCGGTGGATCAACTGCTGAAACTGGGTGGCATTACGATGCTGCTGCGCATTATTGCCTTCAGCTATGAATGGGTAAATAGTGGACGCTCGGAGACAGTGCGATCAGCTCTGGATGTGCTCAGCGTGTGCTGCGTGATACCCCGTGTGTATCTGGTGCTCTGCGAGCGTCTGCAGATGCTGGACAAGACGACGACATCGGGAATCTGTTCGGTGCTGGGTGCTGCTGCCGGCGAAATCACAGCTGATGCTGAGGTGTTGAAATCCGCGCTGGCCGTACTCTGTCATTGTGTCTGCTCGCCAATTATTCGCAAAGACAGCGGCACAAGCCTCATGAAATTTACCAACTCTTCGAGGAAGAACAAAGCAAATCAAAAATATGCTGAGGAGCTTATCGAGAAGGTATGGGAATCTGTCTGCTCCAACAATGGTATTGTGGTGCTGCTGTCACTGATGCAAACAAAGGGACCCATTACGGATGCCGACTGCATACGCGGCATGGCCTGTCGAGCTTTGGCCGGCTTGGCTCGATCGGATCGTGTGCGTCAAATAGTTGGCAAGCTGCCGCTGTTTGCCAGCGGACAACTGCAGGCTCTCATGCGTGATCCCATATTGCAGGAGAAGCGTGCCGAGCATGTCCTTTTCCAGAAGTATGCCCTAGAGCTTCTCGAGCGCATTTCGGGCAAGACGAAACCACTCAACAATCCGCTGGATCCCTCGTTAAGCAACATGCACAAGGCGAATGTCATTGCTCAGACGCGCATTCAATACAACGAACAGCAATTGTATCAGCTGATCTTTGAGCATCTGGAGAGCAAGGGACTGGGCCAAACCGCCCAGATGCTGCAACGTGAGGTCGGATTACCCTTGCAGACGACAACGACGCGCAACTTTCATCAGTCGCCCTTTGACTATAAGGGCTTCGCTGGAGTCAGCTCAATAACGCGCAGTCGGCTGCGAAGTCGGATGCAGGACGTCAATGCGGCCATCATGTCGAGCGGGGATCAAGGTCGCAGCCAGACAGATGATTCATCGCCACACTGCAGCACCAGCGGCAGTGCCTTCAACTCATCCACTAGCGCAACTACAGCTGCTCTAGGCGTACCCAATTTCAGTCACATCAGCGCGCAGACGCCCATCAAGCTGCGAAGGACGGAACGTGCCACATCCTCGCTCAATCGATCGCTGCAGAAGCAAATCAGTTTGTGCAACGCAGAGTCCAGTGCAGTGGGATTACCTGATGAGTTGTCCAACTCGCCACCGTTGTATCCCAAGCGCGTTACACTCAACAGCATTGTGACGGAGTATCTGACGAATCAGCACTCGCTGTGTAACAATCCGGTGACGACATGCCCACAGTTCGATCTCTATGAGCCACACAAATGTCCAGATCCACGACCCAGTCGTCTTCTCAGCTCCAACTACAATCTGACTTCCAGACACTTTCGCACTCAAGCGGGATTCAATACCGCACACTTTGATCGCCGTCATGTTCATACACACTTTGCACCCTGGCGAACAATACGTTCCGCGGACTATGATGAACTGGAGTTCACATGCTGTGACGTTGTGGGCAATTACCTTATCGTTGGCACACACCAGGGCGAAAGCAAGGTGTTCAACATGAACGATGGCGTCGAACAGTGCGCCTCCATTTGCCACACTTACGGTGTGGATGCAATTCAAGCGAATCGTGCCGGGGATCTGGTGCTGACCACCAGTCTATGGCGCTTGCGTACGACAATTCTCTGGTCCATCACCGACAACGAGTTCAAGTCCAAGTTGCGTCTGCCGGAGGTTGGTTACTGCGAGTTCAGCCAGACGACGCAGGATCGATTGCTCGGCACACACACCGATGTAAGTTCAATGCATTTGATTCGAGCATAACATTTTAACTGTCATGTAAATCAAAATTATTTTTTATTCATACTCTTACCTTTCTATAGTGTGCGGTTCTGTACGACATCAATACGGGCTCCAAGATCTCTACGTTTACCCCCACCATACCCAATCAGTACACAAAGAACCGTGCCACGCTTTGTCGCACAGACGAGCTGCTCTTGTCAGGTGAGTCAAAAATTAACCCAATTATTGTTTATTTAATTTCAATTGAAATTGATTGCATTCCAATTATATTTGATTAGATGGTGTGCTTTGGGATGTGCGATCCGGCAAAGAGATACACAAGTTTGATAAGTTCAATCAGTGCATATCGGGTGTGTTTCATCCCAACTGTCTAGAGGTGAGCGCAACGTAAAGCAATAACATTCAAATGTGGTTTAATCCTATTGATGGTTTGTCTTACAGATCATAGCCAACACGGAAGTCTGGGATCTACGCACGTTTCATCTGTTACAGACTGTGCCGGTGCTGGACCAAAGGAACTGCACATTCTCGCCCATGCATGTGATATATGGCGCGAGTTTGGGTGCTGATAGGGACCACGATGTGGAGACGACTACCTATGATACCAGCTTTAATGTACTGGATGCCTACGACTATTCGAGCATTGCCACCATTGATGTGAAGCGTAACATTAACGATCTGAGCGTTAGTGCCAATGGCAGCCTGATTGCCGTTGTGGAGGATCATAGCGGCTACGATTCGAAGCAGGAGACTTGTGTGAAGATTTATGCCGTTGGTGTTAAAAAGAGCGAGCGCTCGGAAGAGGTGCGTGCGGTTAAGGACTTGGCCGTCGATGAGGGCGTCGTTAGAAACGGCGCGTCCGAGGAACCGCCACCGCCCGTCAATGCACCAAGCGGTGATTCTGCGCTTATTCGCATCGTCGAAGAGGCGGCACGCCCCCATACGCCAGCGCCAAACTTTGCTTTGCTCGACGCCGATGCGAATGCTAATGCAGATGGCATTGGTGTTGGTATCGGCGTTGGTGTCGGTGTCGTTGGTGGTGCTGACGACGGCAACGAGACGCGGCAACGTCGTCCGAGCCGGCTAAGGCCATCGTTACATGCCAATTTTAATCTGGCTCGCCAGCATGCTCCCAACAGCTCAATTGTTGGTGTGCGACGGCGAGCACGTACACTGGGCGGTGCCGGTGTGCCCATCGATCTCAGAACGCTCATGCGGCAGATGGATGATATTGAATTTAATATTATGTCTATGCTTGCAGGAAGATGATGAGGAGGTGCCCGAATCCAATGAGGAGGGCTCCGATACGGGATCCGATACGGGCTCTGAAAATGGTAAATATATTGTTGATAGTCGGCAACAATTTTAAAATCAATAATAATTCGAAATTCCCATTTCCACAGCATTTTCAATTGGTCCGAATTTCATGGGTTTCCCGTTACGCAGCCACCGCAATCACAATTTCATTGATATTGAGTCCTCCAGCGATGACGATAACGATAGCGACTTGGATGATGCTGATGATGATGATGATGACGACATTGAAATCATTTCTGATGTCGACAATTTCGATTTTGAAGCCGATGGCAGCAGTGATGGTAATAGAATTGCAAATTCTTTAGCATCTGTACGCATTCGACTTGACTTTTCTTCGTCCTCAGATTAAAAACCCAGTCCAGACCAATCCTGACAACTGTCCTACCTTATCCTCCGCTGCATTGGCTCCAGCACTCGGAGCGCCTGTGTGCCAGTGCTGTTCACGCCTAATCCTTGATTTTCAACAGGTCGAGCTCGGAACTCCACCGTTCTCTCTACACAGCCGTAGCTCTAATTTCAACTAGTTATTTAAGTTGTTATCTACAATTATATTTTATGTTGAAAAAGTTTGTACAAAAAAGCGAAAATGTAAAAAAACATAAACACACGAAAAATCTGAGCTGTTAAAGAGCAATTTATACAAAACATAAAAAAAAGTTGTTAAACAATTTCTAAATGCACATAGTAAATTCAATTTTTATATATATGAATTAATACAAAATGCAACAAGTGTAGGCACTATGGTTCAGACACCTGCAGAATATAAGTACTCCTGATATTCTCTATGTCTTGACTTTATGATAAATTATTGTGGAGCATAGCTGAAACAATTTAACTTATAAGAATAACTGACATTTAAATAATAATTCAGATAATTTTATTTAAGGTATGTTTTTTTAAATCCGTAACTCTTATTTGCAATCGCTGAAATGAGCAGTTTTGTCATTAATCTCGTCAAACAGTTTGGTAGCATTCTGATATTAGTAATCAACGCCAAGGTGTTTGCGCATTCTTTTTTTTTTGGTTTAGTTTTATCTTATCTGGAACTGTGTGTTGCTATGAATTGGGATATGACGCGCAGGTATGTCCGTAGTGTTAATATTAATCAGTTCAGTTTAGTTGTTTGGCTATTTGCGTTCACCTCAGACCCGTGTTTCTTCAATCAAATAATCTCAAGTTTATCCTTCAGCAATAGATAAATATGGTGATATGGCTTAGTTTGCCGTTTATCGGATTCGGTGTCAAGTTGAATGTGTTTGATTGAGCGACGGACGAGTACCAAAATAGCTAGCTGACAATTAGAATTGCGAATTTCAGTTACGATTTGTCATCGACAGCGCGCGTATCGGCGACGGATAACTTTACTTGGTACAACTACAAAATGTATAATTCCACATTTGTGACTCTCGTTACATTGGGAGTGCTCCTTCCCATTTGCTGCCAGGCATTAGTGGAGCGTTCCGATTTCTGCATAGAAACGAATCCAACGCTTCTCATCGATATGGATCGTCGTGTGGTTATTCCCAGTGAGAAGCAGAAGAAATGCCTCATCACAGCCACAACGTTAACGGCGAAGGAGAAGGTTGGTCACTCCTAGAAACTCTTTGTAATTAAATCTCTGTTTAGAAGATTAAAGTAAATATTGTCTTGATATTCCTATATATAGAGAAACTATGTATATCGAGTTGCTATATTTTGCTGACAGCAAGAGAATGCAAATATATTCAAATTATGAGTATGCATAATCAAAGTCCGAACTCTAGATACTTAATAGTAAAGCATTGCAAACTGACTAACGATATTCTGCAAATGAATCTTTAGTGCATTTAATAAATTAGTTGTGCCCTGGTCAAGGTTATATAAGGTTCGAGTAACGTTTGTAACATTAAATATTTTTGAACTTTGGTTTTCTATTTAAGTAACATATGAATTGTTTTCGAGTGTCTGGACGAATCGTAAATATTTTTTACCTTAAATGGCGTTCGATCAATCAGTTTTCAGTTGGTGGTGTCGTTTTGGCGATCAAGGGGAACGGGTTGCTCACCATGAAATCCTTAAATGACAATATCAAGGCTCTTGAGTTATAGCCACATATGGACAGATAATAGTCTGTAAATCACAAAAGGTGTTGAGAATGTTGAATTCAAGTGGCTCGCACGCCATATACTCAATTGAATTAGGTTGAGATAAAGAAAGCTTAGAAACGTGGAAAGTGTCTATAGTTAAAGATAATATATAGAGCAGCCAGATAAGGCAATTATTTATGCGAGTGCACAAATCAAATCAAGTATTTGCCGCTGATTAATATGCTTGACTAATCCCAGGATAGCCTGATTGATACCATGTGCACGGATCACGGTTCCACGACAATGAAAAAGAGCATTCATCATTTCTTCAAACTGCACAATGGAGAGCTGAATGGACGAGGTGCCCATCAGGAGATTTGCAGTGGAAATGCCCAATCTATGCTCGCCTGGGTGCCCTATAGCGTCATGATCCAGAACTATGCAGCCGAATTGAATCCCAAAGAGCGACTTAGCTATATTGCCAAGGCAACTAATTTAGAGCGCGAAAAGACTGAGCTGTGCCACTTTAGGCACACGGATCTGGTCAATGGAGTTTTAGACAATCTGTTTACGTGCGTGGTCATGATCTTCGAAGATAACTTTGTAAGTCGATGTAGTTGCAGTCACAGTAATTCAATAATTCATATATGCTTTTCTAGTATGGCGTGGAGGATAACATAAATGTGCTCGTAGAGCTGCAACCATTGATGTATCAGCTGCGCAATGTCACCTACTTGCCCTGGCGTAACGTGACGAACAGCTACAAAATGCATCTGGGCAATGGGATGCTTAAAAATCCTAGCGGACAACGCAAGCCAATCTACGGTAGCATTAACTATGCATACGTGGAAAAGATTCGCCTTAACACAAGCAGCATTTACACTCGGGAGCATAAACTCGAGAAGCTGCCGCTGCTGCTGGAGCATCGCGGCTCTGTGCTCGAATTGGACGAGGCTGGCGAGGGTGGACTTGATGTGCACGAGCAGGCGTACTTCGGGCGCACAATGGATGCCAAAAGCGATGTGAAAGTCCAGATCATTGGACAATGGGTTGACCAGCATCGTGAGTTCAGTGCCGATGTCTACGAGTATTATGGTTATGGTCTTGTACGTTTCAAGCTGCCAATAACTGCGGCTAGACTTACATTTGTGCGCATCGATGGCACTGAGCCTGCGTTTGAGGCTCCCGAGTCGAGTAATCTGGCCAAGGCGTCATTGTTCCGGGACATGGATGCAGCACCTGCCAAACTAACTGTGAACGGCTCAACGGAGTTCAACGAATGGGAGGCGGAAGAGGAGGGATCCTCCTTTTATCCCTGGTTCGTCATCAGTTGTTTGTTAATTGGCATTGTCTTGGTTATTGTTATTTACGGAATCGCCCGGGTTTACAACAAGAAGAACAAGGAAAGACAAAAGTATGAACTGGCTAATACCAACAACACCCAATCATGCGCCTAGAATTTTTTTTATGAATTTCGATTTATTCAATGTGATAAATCAATTTATCGATAAGCGCTGTTCTTTTAATCGACCTGATCACAAATGTTATCGACTCAAAATAAACGCATCGAAAGCTGTCATTGTGTGTTTGTTCGTGTACTCCCTTGCTGCTAAATTAAAATAAAACATTAAAATTAAAACAAAATAATGAACAAATTTTCTAGTTTTACATAATTTTCGCACATTATTGAAACGAAGACATCATGTTTGGACATGGCCGACTTTTTGTAGCAGCTCACAAATCTCATTGACCATGGCATGAGAGTCCTTAAGTTCCCTAATCCGGAGCAGCTGTTTATGTGTGAGCGTTAAAGGATGAAAGTCGCTGTTTGAGCTGTAATTCATTCGCAAATATTTAAATGTGCCAACCAAATTTAAATAAAAAAAGTCAGACGACGTAAAGGTCGAAAAAATTGCAAGGCACAGTGTAATTTGCTTGTGTGTGTGTAAGTGTTGTGCTTCGTAAAACGCGGAAGGTGCGGTGCTGATCAAACTCAAGAAGGTAAGAAGTTACACTTTATTTACCTATAAATCAATTTCAATAGACTGTCATGCTCAAAATGTAAAGCTGACGTCGCAATCTAGTTTTACAACCAAACCCATAACCCATAATTTTTTCGCAATCAGACGAAAGAATTTGTGTAATTTAAAATTAAAATTAGTTGCTTAAAATTGGCGCGCTATGAAAATATAGTGCGAGTGTTGCCAGACTTGCGACATAGTATGATCTTTATATGAGCGAGTTGGCAGCACTGCAGCCGCGCCACATACGCATATCTCACTCACACCAGCAGAAGAGGGGCGAAACAAAAAAAGAGAGCTATATATGTGTGACGCGCTTGTGTGGGTAATCGTCGTTTCAGCTGCCTCGCGCATTCTGTAGTCGACAGAAGAAGACAAAAGCAGAAACAGCACCATTGCGGTTGCAGAGAAATTTCATTCATCGAATTTTTATTAATTTGGCACTGGTCGAAGTCTAGTTATTTCATTTACTTGCCAGAATAACCAACTGGTGCCCCATTTGTTTTTGTTTCGCATCGTTTCAAAACAAACTCGCGCTCGGTGCTTAAAATGTGAAATTTTTGCGTTTTTCTTATGAAAATTGTGTGACGCGGCCATATTTAAAAAGAATTTAATGTCAAATATCGTGCAAAGACGAATGAGCCCACACAAATTATATAAATAGTGTTTGGGTAAGTAAAAAAGTGAAGTGTATTATTGAACACCTTGAATCAAAGTGCAACAAGTATGAGAAAATAATTGATAGAGTTGATTTAAATCTATAAATACGAATCAAAATAAATTTGTTTCGTTTACTGCGAAAGTAGTTAAAATATGATTTTTCGCTCGCACCAATACCAGGATGCTAAATTGTGTATACTAGTTGTCGTCGTTGTTGTGTCGTGCTCACAATATATTCATCTCGCTTGCTCCGATAGGAACGAGTTGCCAGAGTGGTAGACGACTGACAGTGCTACCACAATATGTACCGCGTCAATTTCAAATTGTCTCTTATCAGTAAATTTTCATACTTTTGTGCTTTTTACAAAATAAAAAAGGAATGAAAGCAATAAGTGTTACTTATCCCATTGCTTATAGAAAAAAGCCGCATTAAAAATCAACAGTAAAGCTCCAGCTATGATGGACCGCAAGAAGGTATTGGAATTGGACAAAATCTGTCGCGTATGCATTTCGGAACGCAAGGAAATGCGTCCCCTATTTAGCGAGAAGGTGCCAGAAATGCTCATGGATTGCACCAGCGTACGTGTCGATCCCATCGAGGGTTGGCCTGACAAAATCTGCGTGCAGTGCGTTCATGCGGTCAGTCGGAATCATGCATTCAAGACGCTCGTCGAGCGCAGTGACAAGGAATTGCGGGAATATATCAGGACTCTGACGGTGCGTCTCGTACAAGATGAATCGCTGACACCGCAGGAGCGCAAGCAACAGAAGCTGCTGCAGAAGCAACTCAAGCAGCAGCAACAACTAGAGGAGCAGCAACAAAAACTGGAGCAAGAAATTCTGCAGCAACAGCAACAACTACAACAACAACAGCAGCACCAACAGCAGCAGCAGCAGCAGCAGCAACAACAACAACAACAACAGCAGCCGCCTATTTTTCTGGTACAACAGCCTCAACAACATCATCAACAGAAGGTGAATATTTCACAAGAAATAAATCCATTTCAAATCTAATTTTAAATTTCTGTTGCAGAAGACAAAATTGAAGCCTCTTTTGCGCAAGGGATCACGTCAGGCTAAAAAGCAATTGGAGGCGGCACAATTGCTGCAGGAGCCTGCGCCACCGCCACCACCTCCACCGCTAATAACGCATCAGCAGCAACCACAACAGCAGATACAACAAATCCAGCTGCCTACACTGCAACCGGCGCCCACACAGCTTCTGCCCACGACAACAGCACAGCAAATCCTCTTGCCCAATGGCCAGTTTATAACGACGCAGATTGTGACGCCGCAGTTGGCACAAATCATTAGCACAGGCCCGCAAAACACGACGGCGACGACGCAACAACAGGGACAATTTCTGCCGCAACTGTTGCAGGCTCCAAATGGTCAAACATTGCAGATTGTGCAGCAACCAAATGGCACACAGACGCTACAACTGGTCCAGCTGGTTCCACAGCGCAGCATGGCGCCGGTAACAACAACGAATTGTACGACGGACATGTGTACGACGACTAGCAGTGGAAATTCTTTGGCTGATGCGGATGTCCAGCTGCTGGACGATGGTGAAATGGATGATGAGGAGCTGGATGAGGTGTACGAGCAACTAGATGGCAAGGGTCATACATTTGAGACAATTGTACTGGATGATGAGCAACAGCAGGATTTTCTCAAAGAGCATCAGCAGCATCATCATCATCAGGTGTTAATAGACGAGGATCTCACGCAGAGCGAAACCCAGGAGCAGGAACAGGAGCACGAGCAGGAGCATGATGAATACTTTGACGAGCAGCTGCTGCAACATGAGGATGGCGTTAAGCATGAGGATGATGACGATGACAACTTCATAATTGAAGAGATACAATTAGATGATGAAGATATGCTTGATGATGGCGATGCTGAAGTGGATGGTGATGACATGGCACCCGTGGATGATTGTGAGTACATAACCGATGAACAGGATCACGGTGTCCTTGGAGGCGATGTGGATGATGAACTGCACTATGCCATAATGGAGCCGCACGATGGCGATGTCAGCGCCAGCGACATTGAGCAGGCCTTCATCGATGTCGATGCGCAACAGCAGCAATTGCAGGAACAACAGCAACAACACCAACAAGCTGTTGAGCTGCATAGCATCTCGCTAGAGAATGCTGTCGTCGAGTTCAGCCAGGACACACTGGTGGCTCCCGCGTTGCACGTGCATAGCACGCCTAGCCCCACGCCCAGTGCAGCAAAACGTGCGCGTCGTGGCAACCAACATCATCAGACGACGCATACCAATCTGGTGGAGCAGCCCTGCAATCATCACCAGCCCAGTCCACCCACAATAAGCAGCAAACTGGCGGCAGCCAATTCGCGTCAATTGGTGCAAACCGCCTCAGTGATTGCGGCAGCTGGAGCTGATGATAATTACGAGATTGATGCCAATCTGGTAACGGAATTCATACGGCAACACACATCGCCGTTAGGCTCTGGACGCTACATTTGCCACCTGTGCAGCACCGAGTTTCGCCAGTTCAAGGGACTGCAGAATCACATGCACTCCCATACCAACTGGATAAGGGCCAATTGCAAGAAGCAGCCGCAGTGCGAGATTTGTCTGAAGAGCTTTAAGGGACCAGGCATGCTGCGCATGCACATGAAGACGCACGACGCCGAAACGAGTACGCCCCTGTGCAGTATATGCAATCGCACGTTCAAGTCCAAAGCGATTCTCTATAGACATCGACAGACGCATCAGCAGCGTGCCTATTGCTGTGGTGTCGCCAATTGCCGCAAGAATTTCTCGAATGCGGCCAATCTGCGCTGGCACGTGGAGCGCAAGCATCCGGAATGCGTTGAGCCGTTCTACAAGTGCGGAGAATGCTCCACACTGTACGACAACATTGACAGCCTGCAGCATCATGTGGAGAATACGGATCATGGCAGCAATAATGGTGATCAACTTATTGCTACCAGTTCAAGTGCCGCTTTCAGCGGTGCCGTCAGCATTGTTAGCAATGGCACGGACATGTCCAATATGATTGCCGCTGCACCTAATGCTCTCAGTGGGACTGGAGCTCCAGGTGACACCCATGCCGTTGTCGTTGGCTCATCCGGGGAAATGTATTTTGTGACGCAGGCGTAGCCAACACAGTTTGCCACTCTTGGCAATTCCGAGTGCCTGCTCGGCATGTAGAGGATCCTGTTTGTAAAAGATTTATACATACATCTATCTATCTATCTATATAGTATACATATATATATATATATATATATATATATGTGTGTGTCTATGTTGTATATATATTTTTGTACTAGCCTATATTCATAGTTTATATATACATCCATTGCAATCCTAGTTGTCTCTGTCATTGTAGCTTGTTCGTAGTAGTTCCATCGCTCGTACTCTCGAATTTTGTACACGGCGAAAATTGTAAAATAATAATCATAATAATAAACTAGTTGCCGTATAGTTATAAGTTTTAGGGTTACGTGTTAGACAGTAGCAAAGCCAGCCGCCGCAATGCTTTAATGAAATATGTAAGTAATTAACTAATAAATGTACGGCTAAGGACCATGTGGCTAAGGATCATTGTGGCTAATAGTTATAACCAGTTTATTTTTTGGATATCAGACTGGACATCTTAAGACTACATTTTTCAGCTTGGTTTTCATTGTTGGGCATTGATTATTACTAAAAAAAACTGTTTTAATTGCAAATAAAATTAAATAACTACATTAAAGATAAATACATTGTTTACTATCGTTCACTTTAAGCCGCTTTTCTGGTTTTCTTTTATTGTTATTGCGTAGTCGGTGTTTTTGTTATTGGATAGAAAAAAAACCCGACAAAACAACAAAATTGATCAGAGAGAACGTCACCAATCAAGTCAAGGTCTCTTTGCCCACTGATTCTCCCCAGAGACACGTGACAAAACAGCAATTGCCAAAGCACATATCATGCTGGGGATTACAATTAAACAGTTGCTTTTCTTTGTTTTCCATAGGCGATTATGTGGGATATAAATAAAATAATTGCTGGAACTGTTCAGTTTTTTCCATGTTACTTAATAATAAATGAATATAAAATATAGCCTTGTCGAATTAAATTAACGTTCTTTCTAAATTGAAAGTACGGGGGATTTTCAGTTTTCTATTATTAAAATTTATGATGATACCAAAGTATAATAATAACATACTTGTATTAAACTCGATTTAAATTATATATCTCAAGTTTTTCTTGAATTTATTGCTCCATCAGAGCGCTAAATCTGTTAATTCAGCTGTGGTTACAAAGTTTGCATAATGGACTGTAATGGCATCTTTTTCAATGAGGCGTAGCTGTTACTTGAGTCGGGGTAAAAGAGAATATACGCAGTTCAAAAGCCAAAGTAGACTATCTTCGGGGAGGGTGGAGTTAACATTGCCGTTATTGTTGTTTTTCTGTTCTATTTTGTTTGGCGTTTGGGGAATCCAATGCGTCACATTCACCTAATGCGCATCGTGTAATAAATATTTGAACACACTTAAGTTCTTTCTAGGCCATTTTACAATTTCTACAACGCAATTGAATAATTTCTTTATATGAAATTAAAAGTCAAGTATCTTTTACTTTTTATACTGAGGGGAATGCCTTGAGATATGGCTGGTCACACGCTTCTTCATATGTTGAGGTCTATAAATAATTATCAGATGATAAACTGAAGTGCACACTGTCTTATAAACTGGATTTCTTGTGTCAATATTATTGTCCAATTTGATAATTATTATTAATTAGCGAAAACTTTCAGCGTATCCATTAAATTATGTGATTTATTGGCATCGGAAATCCCATCAATATTTTTTTTTGATTATTAATGACGACAGTTTTTATTTAGCTTGAAATGGCGCCTATCTAGTGCTACCAGACAATGATTAGATAAGCAGCTCCCTCGTTACCATTTCACTTTTGCAACGATCTTGGGCTAAATAATAAAATAATTGCCGATGAGGTGCGTGACTGAGAACGAAAATGTTGGGAATTCCAGGCATTGAAATAATTATGAAGTTGTGTGTGTTAAATAGTCCCGAAAATCGATAATGCAAATATGGTTAAAGAACAGATTCCATTTCAGGAATTTCACTAACCATTCGCTTAATCACGATTATCTACTTTTAAGGCACTTTGAAAACTATATGCTAAATATTGGATATTAGGTAATTTTCTGGGCCATAAATTACAATTTGTTTGCTCATAAAATATCTCGAACAACCAACAAGCCCCAACATAAACAAGCCAGATATCTAAAGTTAATATTGCTCGAATAGAAGACTCTCTATAATTAGTTATAATTTATAATGTATTTATATTTAGTATTCTGTTTTTTCTATAAAATTTTATATATATTTATATAAAAACTGCACTATTAACATAATTTTATATAGTCATTATTCTCTAGATTTCTTCAAGTAAAAACTTCGACTCATATTTTTTAATTATACTGCCTGTAACATTCTCTTACTAACATTTTCTTACCCCTTTTATATGGTATGCAAAACTCTTTGGGCTGAACGGCGCATGAAATGTTTATACAGTCATTTCCTTGAATTTATACAAAATGGAATCTGGGGCGTCCTTGAACTTTGAGGCTCAGCCCACAGCCCCCTCGACACTGCTAAAGGCGAAAACCCGTGAGTCTTTGGCCCAGGCAAAAATTATGCGAGTGCTGTAAAATAAATATTTGAAATTCTAAATGCTTATAAATAAGGTAGCAAATGTTGCAAGTGTGCGCAATGTGTAATTGAATAAATAATGAGTGTGGTAATTTTCAGTTTTTAGCGCACTTGTTAAATTATATCAAAATTAATTGACTTGACATGCCAGAAAATATATATAAAGTGTATATACTTTGAAAATAAAATATTTCTTGATGATATCGTTTGGAAAATTCCTTTGATATTATTATAATAATTAAATGCTAAACATGTTAGTTGAACATTTAAATATGCATACATAAAGTGTTGGCAAATAAAAGTATTTATTTTGTATCGTATATAGCATGAATAATAAATAATATATTTATTATTTTCTTTTTGTATTTGCATTAATGATTAACGTCATTAGAATGATGTCGTTGTTGCCTGATTAATCATAAATATTTCCAAGGTAAATAAATAAATGACTTATGCAAATATTTGCTGAATTGCTGTGGCTTTTAGGTCAAAGGATGTTGTGATATATGTTAATATATAAATTCTTATGCCAAATAAAATTCTTAATTGGTTTATCGCATCGATTTGTTTATGTTTTGTGTGCGGCTTTTTGTAAAAGACAAATTTCTACTATTAGCTGACTAAGCAGCTTTTTTTGTTTATGTCATTTAAACGATGAAGAATCATTCTTTTGTCGTTTTCGTATTGCCGGAAGAAAACGAGAGCGAAAAGCGAACGGGGGACTATGTGAATATGCAAATTGTTTACAGTTGAGTTCAGTTCATTTGAGTTGAGTTGAGTTGTATTGAGTTGAGTTGAGTTCAGTTAAGAAATGAATGCTTTTGTTGTTATTACTGAGTGACGATTACGTATACGCACTATGCGGATCGTTTGATGTAGGTTCTGGTTCGACGGCATTTCAAATGTCTCGAGACCCGCCCCCCTTTCTGAAAGCTTGCCATTGACGCAATTGAAAAGAAAAACAAACAGATTCATTGCGATCTTTACGGTCGCCTGCCCAAACTGCACGACATTAACAATAATTCGAGTACTCGGCTATGAGCAGTCGCATTAGTCTTTTAAGTATACACACATATATACAGACACGTATATAGATTTGCCCCTTTTGCTTTTGTAACAACACGATTCAGAAATTCACAATATGATTTGCACATTGTTTTAAGCTTTTTGTTGGTACGTGAAATACACTTCAAGTCTTAAAGCCAAATGGCGCTTAAATATTCCGCTGTTTAACTACATAACTTTCTCAATCGTTGGCTTAATCAACTGCAGATGTAGGGCACTCAAATGTCGACCATGTTGGAATGTAGTCTAGCATTCATTTCTTGTATTTATTTATTTTTCTTATCTTTGGCATTAAATTAAACTTGATCTACATAAGCTTGAATATATTTACACATCTATTTCTATAGATAAGTACATATGACATACAAATATTTATAGTATAATTCATATATAATTATAGTCTGTCTGCATTATTTTTAGTTTCGTCGTAAATGAAATTGCATTTGCGTCGCAATTTCGTTTCCGTTTGCCAAAGAGCTTATAAAAAAGCGGAATTATATAAAATCGAAATAAAAAGAAAACATTATCTGCCCCCTCTTGTATGTATGTGTATGTGTATGTGTGCCTGTGTGTGTTCTCATGTGTATGTGCTCGTGCATAATGTGGGCCACACGACTCGATTCGCTGTCGTTGGCATCTGCTATTGACATTGACTCATTCGGTCATGAATTTCTCTTTCTTTTTTATGGTCATGCAATGCATGTGTGTGTCTTTACATGTGCATATGTATTTATAGGTGTAGTTAAAAAAAAGATGGACAGCTTTCATCAACTATTGCCTACTTATCGGAGACTGGAGCTGTGAAAGGGGCGTGACGAGTCAACAAAACATTTGTCATATTTTTGTGCTGCCCTTGCCGGCATTTCATGCACTGGGGGCTTATACATTTTTGGCCCATATCCAACTATTTGCCAGATCGCCCACGGGTTTGTGTAGCAACCAAGTTGGCAACAGCTGCTAATAAAGTTCGTTTGGCATGGTCAGTGTTCGCTCTTTTATAGAGTCGGCTAATCAAAATTCTAAACCAAAATCCATTGGGTGCCATTGCCATTTTCTCTTTTCATTTGTTTATTTTATTAAAAACATTGTAACAAATGCAAGTATTATTGGCCGCCTCGTGCCGGCGCTTGTGAATGTCCCAGAAAGCGGCTCCTGTGTCGACCACTTGCCCAATGCCAAGGCGGAAAGGCGTCCGCGTGTCGAGGCTGTTCACGGATTCACCTCGTGGGCGATTTATTCCGTCAACGAGTGACGTTTCGGCCAAGATAATCAAGAGACACCTAGATAGCTTTTAGCATTTTTTGTCGAGTAATCTCTAGCTAAATTACTTGAATATCTTGCAAGTCTTTTGTATCGTATTTTTGGGGCACCTTTCTATCTATACATTACTCAAAGTCAAGGTCATTCTAGTATTTCGATTCTAGGGATTCCTACGAGTGTACTAACTTATGTTGAAATGTCAACGCCTTATTACTAAATACATATATACATATGTATATATACACATAATATTGTATTTAATTAAAAGTATTTTAATATCATTTTAAATATTTCTACAAAGCGTTGCCAACAATTTCCCAAGATTTCTTCTAGAGCTCAAAGTACTGGGCACGAGAATACATACATCATTTTTAGGAAATTAATTGAATTAAAATTAAATTTAGTCACTAATATAGATCTA
Source organism: Drosophila rellima (assembly GCA_035043635.1). NCBI lineage: Eukaryota > Metazoa > Arthropoda > Insecta > Diptera > Drosophilidae > Drosophila > Drosophila rellima. The sequence continues at coordinate 2,619,517 of JAWNMV010000145.1, read as the reverse complement.
TAAACTTTTGCTTAGCATCTACGAGTAAGTCTGGAGATAACCCACAATAAATCAGTTCCACAATACGTGGTTTAAATGAATGCAGCTGATGTTATTCACTCAATTTACTTGAGTCACATTATTGGCTAAGCAAATAGGTAAAACTTGATTGTTATTGCAAAATTCAATTGCTGTCGCTGTTCGGCGACTGTTTTCAATTAAACGCGCGTGTTTTCAATAAATTTCAGCCCCCGAATCCGTGTACTTACCCCGTTCCCAATCCCACTTGCTTGTTCCTCGTTTATTTCCAGTTTCAGATACAGATACATTTACACATAGATAGGCAGGCACCGAGTGAAACTGCTGCTGGTACTACTATCAAGTGGTAATGGAAATTGAAATTCTAGTATTACTAATTCAAATACAAATGCAAAAAGAAATTAAAAACATTGGAGAAAGGAAAGAAAAGAAAACCAAAATAACAAAAAAATTGCCACTCTGCACGCACATGAGTTTGGTTTGTGGCAATGTCAATGTTCGCTTCAATTTGCTAATGCAAACTCAATGCCACAACGTCAGAAACAGAGGGGAAGATGCAGTGAGAGAGGAGGCAGAGACAGCAGTTACGTGACCTGCAACATAGCCTTGCATCTCCACTTGCCACCTGCAAAACGACCATGTCCTTGAGATGCAAACTGAGCCTGGAATTCTAAATTCCAGTAGCCACACGTCCATCACATGCTATCTGCCCCCACCGAAGGTCTTATTAATCAGATCAGACCGCAGGTATTACTCTATATAATAGGGGCAGCCCTTGTGTCTGGCAATGTTTGTCGACTTTAAATAAACTATTTATATACATTTAATCTCTATTGAATGATTTGCACAAAACAAGTCGTTTTACAGATTGACACGATTTCACTAACATGCAACCGCCACACCCCCTCCGTAAACACCCCTACCCTACCCCACCGTTTAGCCCCACTTTTGTGTGACAGCTTTCGTTAACTGTCAGCTGAATTGGCCTGGCCCACTGTATAGCGATGATGACTAACAAACGTCGGTTGTGGTAGCCAAACATCCGCAAATTTTCATAAATAAGAATATTCTGAAAGAGTATATTCGACTGACTGATACCCTGTTTTCAGACAGCAAAGATTAACATCGACTTCGGAAATTATTCTTTGATAAGTTTTTTTGAATTATGTTCCAATTTCTTATTATGCAGTTTCACAAAATTGGTATACCTCAATATGCAACAGTTGTGTGGGCATCGAATATAATAACCGTGCAACGTGTGAGGAATTATATATACCTGAATAAATATATATTTTTATATATTTTTCGACTGACAAACACAATATTTTTACATATATTCATAAATTATTGTGCTCAAGCAGGCAAATTAGTAGTGACCTTTGTAACTAATTAAGAAATATTACAAATCACGCGCTAAAATTTAATCGACAACTGTGAATCACGTGAAACTTATAAGATTGAAGTTTCTCAAGTGATCAACGAATAATTAAAAATTGTAATGAAAATAATGATATCAATTAAATTTAAGCAGATACAATTGTATCTTTGGACTCCCCAATCTGTCAACCAAATATCTATAAGAATGGATCAGTCCAAGCAGTGTTCGATCTGCAAGCAGTGATTTTGTGCGTCACTGCAGGTGAAGTGAGCGCCTATTGCTGCAAGCAGTGCATGCGTTTCTATCAGTAAGCAGTGCATATGAGAGCACCTGTGTCTCTTAGGCTCTTGCTCTTTGCTTTCGTGTCACGCTTCGTCTGCCGTCACTAGGCACACTTTTGTGTGCTCAATTTGCAGCCCTGATGCTTGTGAAAAAGTCCTTTAGTTGGCAGTGGCAGCGACAACAGCCTCCATTCAAAGCCAATGTCAATGCCAATGTCAAGGATGCAAACTCTGGTAACAATGGAAGCGAACAATTCAAACGGCGCCCACTTGGCTGCCCTGCCCAGGGTCAAAGAGCACCAAGAAGCTCTTTTCTCACAGCGCCTCGGATCGAATAAATTATTATGCAGCTGGGGCACAGGCACAATGGCCACAAAAAAACAAAAAATAAAACAATGTAATAGCCTTGGGCCCAAAGCTTAAATGCTAAATGTGAAATGGATGGCAAAGTGCGGCATGACAAGCCCATTTCCCAAAAAAATAAAAGTAGTTGTAAGCAAGAATTGTTTACTCTTTAATCATATTAATATTTCTCTTCAATTAATGATACGTTCAGTATTTTTATAGTGACTAATGAATAAAATTAAATTTAAAAAAAATGAAATAATAATATGTTTAATAATCTATGCTGCGAACTGCAGACTGTTTTTGCTTATCAGCAGTGGGATTGGCGACGGGGCCAAAGGTTTTTTTTGCTCCATTTACTCGTATTTCAGAAATATGCGTCATTTCCATTTCCATCTCTCCCTTTCTTTCTCCTTTATCTCCTCATGTTAGGCTCTCTGTCGGTTTTAGTTCTGTATGTTTGATGTAAAAATATAAAATTGTTGCGTCACTTATTTAGCATTTCCCCTTTGACAGGACACACGTTTGCTTATCAACTAGATTTCTGAAACGTGCCAAAATATTCGACATCGGCTCACGCGATTTTGTTATTATTTGTGGCGATATCACCGCCTGGGCGCAAACACTTCTCGTGCAATTGCATTTGTATCTGCAAGTGCTCTCTTTGTATCTTTTAGTAGTGTGAACTTTTCCACAAACAACAATTTGACATTTTGGGTATAAAGTTCTATAAAAAGACGCGACACTTTAAATGGGTTTATGTAGATTTTTCTAGTGAGCGTTGTATGGGGAACTACCCTTGTTTCGAAGTAAGAAAGTATTATTACCTGTTAGGTGCAAACTGGAAATATATGACGCCATAAACTAGAGACTAGAGAGACTGAACTAGAGACTTTGAATTTTATATATGGATTTCTTTAATTATTTTTCATTATTTACAACCAAAGTGCAGAACATTACCGTCAGCTTTATTATTTTATCTGACTCAAGTTGGCTTAAATTTCAAATACATATAAATCTTTTATGGAAATTATTGACAGCTCAAATTGCTAAAGCGTTTACCAATAATATTGCAATTTAATCTGAGGCACACTCCGTTTTCAGTCAACGCTGAAATAACAGTGGAATCTGCCCATTGCTGATATGACTTTTGGGCGATCTCAATGTGAATTGCCAACTTGTAGATAGGCGACAGAGTATGGAATTGAACATGGCGTAAGGTTGATAAGATGTGAACGATAAGGGGTAGCTTGCCAGTCAACAACAACAGCTGTTATTGCATAGACCACAAATTAATTAGTTAGGGCCCCAAGTCAGTCGTAAAGAAGACGCGGAAACGTTGCTGGTGTGGAGAGGGCATTGCTGGTTGTTGTTAGCCCCGTTAGCTTCCGTTAGTAAATATTTGTTATGGAATTTTTATTGGACAAACAATTGGAGAGGAAAAAACAATTTGCCAAGATTTGTACAATAAATATTTATTACGCTTTCATGATATTCACATTATAAACCCAATAATAAATCAATATGCGCAATTTTGTTCTTTTTTGTGCAGTTACAAAAATAAACACTTGAATTGTTGACACATGCGATTAGATTTCAAGATTTGCAATAAATTGCTTTTATTTTTATTGCAAATCGATTACTATTCAAAAATCTATTGTCAGGGATTAATCCTTGTGCAATCGTAAACTGCATCCAAATCTTTTACGGCGCGTGCTCTGACCACTTGCAGTTCAAAATAAACAGAGCTTAATCATAGCTCAGCCTGGTTCAATCCCGACCAAGTCCGATTTAATGCAACTGCAACTAATGCAACCTGCTCTTAAGTCTGTAAACTCTCTGTCAAAGAGCGAATCCAAAAAAGTATCTGAGAATTGAGAGCGCAGCTGTCAGAAAAGTATCTGAGAGCGCGAGCATGCTATACGCGTTGCTGCTCACACACACAGCTAAGACTGATGCGAATGAACAAGTGTTGCGGTGTTGTACGTTTGTCTCTTTCGCACTCATAGCCAGTAAATGGGTCGTTGGCACTGCTGCCTAGTCGATAAGACGCGAGCAACTAAATTCTGCCTGCTGAGCCATCTGAAAAATAAATTACATTCAGTTTACTCTCTCAACTCGCTCGAAACGGACGTGTCCAACACTTGGAATTGGAAAATAGTGATAAAGTGCAAGTCGCGCAAAATAAGCCTAAATAGCGCGTGTGAGAAAATCAAATTTAATTGAGAAGCTAAAATTGTATATGTACAACATACGTATATGTACATAAATTCAAAGCAGAAGCCAAAGTGTAACTGTGCTGGTCTCCCGACCAGTCTGTGTGGCCAGAGCGAGTGTGAAACGCGTGTGTATGTGTAATTTGTACAACACAGAAATTTTCACATACAAATTCGATGTGAAAAATTGAATTAAGAAATTTGTGGGCACATGCAAATGAATGAAAACTGATTTACAACCAAATACATTGAATTGCTAAACTTCAACCACTGATTAGGTGTCTCGAGAAGGTAATTTTAAATTTTATCCAACAAGAAGCAAATACGTTTAGAAAATTTTTTTTCTGTTGCGTGCCCTTTGTAAATGTGGTTGTGTGCGTGCATGCGGTTGTATTAGTAAACTTTATTTAATTTTTTGATGTGTGCTGTAAAAATAGCCAAGCAAAGAGCAAGCGACGATGAAAAAATGGGCAGCAACGGCCACGCAAGAGCAGCGAAAAGAGTGATAGCCAGAGAGTGTGGGAGACGAACCAAGAGAGTAAGAAACTGAGAGTGAGAGAGGGAGAGCATAAAAACGACTCGAATCGACCGTTCAAGTGGTGTTTTTTTTTTTCCTATTTGTTTCTTTTTATTGTCGCCGCCGCTGCTGCTGCTTTGCTATTTGTCTTGATCTTTTGTTTTGAATAGGGTTATTTTTGTTGTTGTTTCTACGAGTACGTATATTTTATCTGCTTTTCAACTGCTGTTTTTGTCGTCATCGTCATCGTCATCGAAATCGACTGTTGTTTTTTTTGTAGTCTCTGGCAAGTTCCGAGTAAATTTGCTGTCCCACAGCTGCTTTTTGTTTTGATATGAGAAATTTATAATCAAGCGAGCGTGTCTGCAGTCAAGAGTGTTTGTGTTTTTGTGTGTACATATGTATGTAGACGTGAATATATTATTAACACACTTAAAATCAGAAACTTGTTTCAGTTTTGGTTGCTTGCGGTTGCAGCTGCCGAAAATCATGTAAATATCGCGAATTTCAACAAATTCCCCTTAAAATAAAAAGATTCCATTAAAATTGAATATTATTATGTGATCATCATAGCCGTTATGTGCCTATTTGACATGTTTCTCTTTATACGAAATTTATGTCGAGCTCTCCATGTGCATGACTAATAACCGTTTTAATTGTACTTATTGCATTTTCTTGTGAGTATTTTATTTCAAGTTGCTCGCTCTTTTATCGCAATTCGCTACATATGGCTTTCTTCATGCCTTATATGTTCATATGTCACAGTCTGTATGTACATACATACATATATCTTTGTGTGTGGTAGTGTAGGCCTAGACTGAAAGTTTTGCATTGATTTATTTATAGAGTAAATATAGACAGGCTATTGTTATTCGTTATACGGACTTTTAATTTAATTTTATGATAAGATATTGAAATTCGTCATAATACCAGGAAAACAAGTTTTCACTTTTCTGCGCTTTTCTTAAAAATAAATTCCAATCGTGTTATTTATATTTTCTGTGGTACATTTCATATATATAAAAAGTTTAGTGTTTTGTGTATTGGTATGCAGTAAATTCAAAAATATCAACAAACTTGAGGTATTGCTTTGTGTTTCCCCTGTCCCTCTCTTTCACTGTCCTTCTCTCTTTTTTTGTTGTTGCTATGCTGAAATTACTTAGTCTCTGTTATTTTCCTCTGTTGCAGCATTCAATCTCACTTATCAGCTACTGATAACTCAGCTCTAGACAGGCCTTTTTTTGCGGAATTTGATTTACGAATTGCTCTAATTTCAAAATTTTCCTATTCATATGTACGTACAGTAAATTGAAGAAACAACAAATTTGAACTTCATGTTTACTTTTCGCTATAATAAACAAATGAGGCAACTTTTTTATTACTCGTATAACTCAATGGAGCGAGGTTTTGGCCATTGTACTGGAATTTTGGCATTGTGTTAAATGGATTTAATAAACATTTACTTAACAATTCGCACAAATCTTTTGTTGTTGCCTCTGTTGGACTGTCAAATTCAACGGCCTCATGCATAAAGAAACTCCAAGTGTGAACTTTGTGCCCTATTAACGTGCGTTATTCGAAATATTATGATAAAATCATAAATTTTACCCTAACCATAGACAGAAATTCACTAGAAATGAAATTTAAAGATAAATACACATATATTTCAATATATGAATATAGATATATTATGTATCTAGATACATACATATGTATCTTTGTTGCCTCCGCTTCTGTTGTGACTGACAGTCGCTCTTTTGCGTCTTGTTCTGCTTTTGTGTTTTGCTTATTCGCATTTGTAATTGTTGATAATAAAAACGCGTTGTTTTGACTTTGATTTTGATTCCAAGTTGAATGTATCACTAAACGCTAATCAATCGACAGTTCCAGATGATTCGTAGGCTCAGTTTTGAGATGTTTTAGCAGCTGTTTGGCTGCAATTGCTGTAGTTGTAGCTGTTTTAGACTTTCTGCCTTGATATCTGCTATGGTTTGACCTACTTTTAGGCCATATACACGCATGTATACAGAAAACTACATATACATACGAGTATATACACATTGCTGTGCAGCATGGGAAGTTTTGGCTTTGTTTACTTTCATTTTAATTGCCATCGAGCTGTGAATTTTGTTTGTGGCCCAGTTAAAGTGAGACGAGAATTTGGTTAACAGTGATAAGGATTACCATTGTCTGTATGTAGTCTGACTCAGCTTATATGAATTTGCCGTCTACGTCGCAATTGACACTTTCTCTGTCTGAAGCTCACACTGTTTTCAATAATCATTTGGCATTTCATGAAATGACAGTGATCAAATTGTTAAGCACTCATCTAATATCGAAAATAGCCTTGATTGTGTGTTCCGGGTTCCATCAATTGCTGTGTCGCATTAACTTGACAGTTTCAATTGACGCGATCTATAAATATGACAAGTGTAACCTTAAGCTGCAAGTGTTTTATAAATAAATTGTTTAAATATGAATTCGAGTACAAGTCCAAGATTTGGACGCGATGCGTCGTTGAGTTCATAAACTTTTGGATCAGTTGCCAGATACGCGAACAATGCCCGATCGTTGACTGCTTCAAGTTAATGACACCGTGATTACAAACATAATTATCGAAAAGATCCCCCCCTTGGCGAATAACAAAACATTCGTCATAAACGGTTGCCAAGTAATTCCCAGAAATCAATACGCGTTCTCTATATGGCTAATTACCCAAGCAGTTATCTAGCCAAGTATCTATTGCTTTCACTGATAGCACAGATTAAAATGCGCGCCGTCTGGCCTTTAGCTGCAGTCTAACGTAAATAGCTATAAATAGTCGTAAAAGGCACGTACCAAGTACCTGCTAGCAACAAACCCAGTTAAAGATACGGATACAGATACAGATGCAAATAAAGATACAATTGTAGATAGAGCTACTGCTTTATATTGGTTACAGCGGCCAATGGCAAATTTGCATTTGATATCTTTTTATGACGTCTGTTGCCGACTTCTGTGTTAATTCTTTTAATTTGCATTTGATCGGGGAAGGGGGCGTGTAATTGGGTCGGGTCGTCACTTTTATAGCCAGACAAATGCGCAATTTACAGATCGTGCGATTTTCACAAGTTGCTTGTAATTTGTCAAACGATAACTTAATGATTGGAGCATTTGAGCAATTGATAACTGCAGCTATCAATATCAATGACCGCACTCGCGATCCACGCGCCTCACGGCTGACTGATCATGAGCACGAGCAATGGAATTCAATTAAGAATACGCTTCATTAAACGCTTCTAATATTTATGTAAATATATACATACATACGTAAATACGAGTACTCATATATACTCGTTCCATGGTTCACAGATCGTTTTGATTGTGAAGCAGATTGTCGACTGAGTGAATCGTCTAATTGTAAGTGCGACTACGCTTCAGATGTTTTATTATGCATCAGTAGATCGTTTTAGACTTGGCAACTGTCAGCTGTTATTCGATTCCCTTTACGACTTTTTTTAGAACTATTTTATTATATATGTCTTTGTTCCCAATGAATTTGTTATATCATAAGTGATTATTCAATCTCTGACTCTCACACAATCAAAACCGGAACACGCTCGTAGTTCGCATTCCGTGTTCCGATGAGGAAATGACATTGAACCCGCTTGACATCTGGACGGAATGCACAAGTGCATGGAGATCTGATCTTGGAGATCAGTGAATTAATCGCGTGCAATGTCAGCTCGAGTCGAGAGGTTCGTGCATTGAGAACACTCGCAATATTCGCAACCGGTTGCTTTAATGTGATCGATTAACGCTCGGGGATTTTCACATGCTTAACCCAATTGTAATGCAATTCTCGTTTATTTCGTTTTAGATACAACAACGGATTTCCCATTTTCGCGAAACGGGAAAAGTGCAGCAGCAGCAGGAGCGGCAGCATCAACAACAACAACAGCAGCAGCCACAAACAACTTGTTAAACTGTTTCGCGCGGCAGGGAATGGTATATTTCTTGGGGGATTGGGGCATGGGAGATTCTGACTTGTCGTCATATCAGCAGCATGTTCCAAATATACAGCAGCACCAACGCATCCATGGACGTGATTTACAACAGCAGCAGCAGCAGCAACAGCAACCGCAGCAGCAGCAACAGCAATTGGTTACACAAATCTCAACTAGCTTAAGCCTGTTGCAATCACAGTTGCAATTCGCCAGCGGTTCCAGTTTCCTTCATCAACAACAACAACAACAGCAGCAGCAGCAACAGTCGCCCCATCATCATGTTGTTGGTACTAGGAGCAGCAGCAGCATCACTAGCAACAGCAGCAGCAGCCTGGTAACCGCAAATCTTCAGCAACTATCGGTGAGCAGCGGCGGCAATAACAACAGCAGTTGCTCTACGCCCACCAAGTCACAACATCAACAACAGCAACAGCCGCCAACTTGGCTGCGACAATGCTCCGAATCGACCGCCTCACAGTCAGCTGCCGATAGTTGTGGAAAGGCGAAGACATCGCAGCATCCCACACAACTCAGCAAGGATCTCCCGGAAAATGAAGATGAGGTGGCACTTCATCCACTTTCCAATCAGGTGAGCTAAATTTCAAAATTAACAATATCAAATAAACAGAGCTGTAGGTATTTATTTATTAATTTATTGTCAAACAGCCGACACAACAATACACATAAATATAAAATAAAAATTAAAAAACTAGAAACAACTAAATAAATTAAAGTTTTTATAACATGATATTCAAATGTTAATGTTCTGTGCGTATTTAGAATGTATAAGAAAAAGATGGTCCCAATATTTGTGGCTAGGATTGGGGAAGAGCCCAATCAGATCAAGATAAAATTAGAGTATAGTTAGTTGGGTAGAAGAAGGAAATATTTATGTCATTCGCAAAAGTAATATTTTTACCATTTTGTATAGGTACAGGGTACGATTGTATTTCAACTAATTATACAGTTCAAGATTTACGATTTGAATTTCTTTTTGACTTGGCTATTTCCTTTAGTAGTTCCTGCTGCAAATCGCTAAAGTAAACGGATAGACCTTCTAATGTATGCTTCATGATGAACGTTTTGATGACAGCCCATGTGGGTTTGATGAAATTGACATTCGCAAAAGCCATCAGTTCGGTGGTATTGTTGCGAACATCGATTAGACAATAATGCAGAAATACATTAAATACGTCCGCATAGGGAATACCCTCGTGAATGCAATTTACGTCTATCGAGTATAGCTCACCGGCCAGGCTGCATCTTCGCATGCTCTGCTCCTCAACGAGCTTTGATGTTTTTGGACCAATATTCCCTTGTAGCGCTAACGTCATACTTACGATGCGCACTCTCTGGCCATCCTTGTTGGATTTCCAGTCGCCCATTTGAAGTTCTGTTGTTTGACGTTTGGCTTGAAATTCCTTTAAAAAATCTGATGGTGAGAATAGCAATTTGAACAACTGATCGACATGAATATCCAGCTTAGTGTGAAGAAATAAACGACCTTCATGCGCAGAGTCACAGATTCTGGAACTTCTTCTTTGATTTGAGGCAGCATTATTTTCATTATTGAAAAATTCTTTGTTTGAGACGGTGGAACAGGTTCTTGAAACTTTTAACGACTTGGTTTTTCTAGGCTTGACTGTTGATTTCTTTTTCCTGCGATCCATAACACTCCCTAACGGGCTCCTGCTACTTGCTGCAGAAGGATCCAAGGATTTTTTGGCAATCGTCGTCGTTTTTCGTGGCCGTCGATCGTTAACTTTGGGATCTTCAACTATGCTCTTATCTGGCTTGCTTCCACTAGCTGAAATTTGAGCAGATGGATGTCCAACCGTTTGTCTGTGCAGTGACTTCTTCTTCTGGCCAAATCCATGTTTCAGCTTATTGCGAATTGTGTTCATTGCAATGAAAATGACATTCAAACAAATTCCATTTTAAGAATTGTTTTTAATATTGTTATTAAAATATGAGAACCTATTTCCAATGTATTTTCATCTACTTGAAATTTAATGTCATGCTACAAGTATCATGGAACGAATTGAATTTTGAATAAGCTGCTTGCTGAGAACCAACTAAATTAGAACGAAACTTTGTATTCAGTTAATTAAATCCAATCTAACGCCGCTTCATATCATATGAAACCGCTCAAGTTTTTGTTTACTTGGACCTGATATTCAATATGGTTGGTCGTATTTTGACTCTCTTACTTATACTGACAAGTCAAAAGCTCGTAAAGATTATTGTCTGCAAATATACACAACCAACTGAGCAGCTTATCAAGGCGTTGTGCCATGACGTAGATTTGATAAGATATATTGTAGGTTACGGCTATGGCCACACGACTTGACTTTGCCTACTCTAATCTAAGATACGCTTTTGTTAATTTATGACTCAACTAATAAATATAATCAATCAATTCTTGCAGGTCGGAGGACACACTCGCCTGTTGCTGCTCAATCAGTCGACGGTGATCAAGCCGCTGAATTTGCGCGAATTGGACTTTTATCAGAACATTCCGCAGGACATACAGAAGTTTGTGCCCAAGTACAAAGGTAAGATACCGACTATATTCTCTTCTCAATCACTTTAAACGATTCTCGAATCTATCGAAGCGCTTCATATGATATTTCGTTTCGAATTAACTGCTTGTACTGTCATACATTCCAAAAATAATCTCAATAATAATAAATAAATCAAACAAAAATAAAAACAAACAAAAAAAAACACAAAAAATGATATGAGAATATCTTTAAGAACGCGTTTTGCATTGCCTTTTGTTTTGAGTTTTGAAATCGCTGTTGCTGTATTTTTTTAACTTTTGTTTTGTACTAACTTTTCACCATTGTCCAAACAACCAAAAGAAAAAACCAAATTTATCAACTCCTTTGTATCGCCCTTAAAAAAAAAATAAAATAATAAATGCATTTGAATATCTCATTTTTATTTTAAGTATTATATTCCTATATGTGATAACCGTAGACTGTAAGTTTTGAAATTGAATGATTACAAATAAAAACAGAGCACAAAAAATGAAGAGAAAAAAATAAGAAAATAAAAACAAAAAAAAACTAAAAGAAATAAGACTGAACCATATCGTAATCGTTAGGTAAATTCTAGCTTTAAATATTTGTAATACGAAAAGCAAAATAAAAATATTATAGCTGCCATGCCCAATTATTGTCTGACTCGACGCCTGGAAGTAGTCCAAGCGCCTGGCCAAAAGCTCAACCAGCACACACAGAATCATTTTTATCATAAGAACTTTTAGTTAGTAGCGAAGTGACAGCAATGGGTAAGTCGCAAACTCATAACAATGTAAAAAATAAAAAAAAAAACAAACTCTACTCCAGTAAAAAGATGTATTCTTTATATTTATCTAATCCAATCCTTTGACCACTGTTGGAGATTGTAAAATTTTCTAAACGCCCGCTACAGCGAAATCAAAAATTTTACAATCTTATTGGTTAGCTAAAACAAAAAGAAACTTTGAACAAATGCCACGCCCCTGGACAGTATCTGACCTGGATCTGGGGGCGTGCCCGTTGCCACTACATATCTACGCTCTATGCTCGTATTATCCAAAGGTTCGAAGTGCCGACTGACCGACAGACCCGCTCACGATCTGCCGCTGAACCGATTCGGAGAGCAGCCCGAAACCAAACGAAACTAAAAGCAACGCAACGAAACGAAAGAAAGTAAATGTAACTAAGAGTTGAGAATGAAAGCGTAAACTAAAAACAAACAACAAAAATATCATTAAAATATCTATGCAATTTATTTTCAAATTTTTTGACCACAAAACCAACTAAAAGCAAGAAACAAACCAAAAATCGTGTTTATTTTATGTGTTTGTTCAGAACGCACAACGGTGCTGCCCCCCGTTCAATACGTTGTTGTTGTCTAGTCATGTGTCATCGTCGTCGTCTTCCTAGGCCTTGCCGATCTAATCGGATCTGATCCGCTCTGCTCTGCTCTGCTCTTCTCAGCTCTGCTCTGCTCTGTCTGTCTCTGGAACTGAAAGTCTCCGAGACTCTCACAGTACGAAAGCCGATTAGAAATGCAAGCAAGCCAAAAAAGACAATGGCCTCAACGGGTTTGTATGAATCAAAACACATACTATATATTTAATTATTATAAACTATACTTTACAATATAATTTAATACTTACATTAATTTCAAACTACAAATACAATTTCAATTTAATGACAATAAGCCACTCAGTTTCGTATAAGTATATATATATTTTTTTTCTTATGGTTTTAAGATAACTTTAGGACACAACAAAAACAAGTGAAAATTATTGATAATATTTAATTAAAGTAATTTTGCACTTGTTTCCCTATTTATCGGTTTCTTAGGTCTCAATTTGCACCCTGCTTAGGTCTAATAATCATAAGTCATTATCTATGTATCACATACTTTTCTATGTTCATTGTCCATCCGAATGCATTGTTCAATCCATTTCTAATTTTAGGGATGTCCGAATATCATTTGGGGAAAATAACTATAGAAATGTTTGTCTGTGTTGCATATTCATTCCATAATAAGCTTATTAATGTCTAACATTTTGATTATTTCGAGGTCCATATTGCATTACTTTTAACCCCGGACAAGATTACTGAAATACATACATAATTTTATAATTATTAAAGAATTAAGAAAGACTCACAAGCCTTAGACTTATGTTCCGCCGGTCCCATTCTATTTCCAGGCGTTATGCAAGCAACCTCCATGGGCGGCATCAAGTTGGACAAACGCTACTCCCCCAGTTTCCGGGACGAGGCCGCCTTGGTTCCCGTTCGCAAGATGAGCGCCTCGAAGCGCAAGCGAGACGATGTGCTTAGGTATGTAGAATCATTCCGACAACGTGTCCAAAAACATTTAAATGTTGCACTTTACAAAAAGAAAAAAATTAAATTAAATTGAATAAATAAATGAAAAGATATACACATGACTGGAGCATTCAGCGAAGCAAATGGAAATGAATTTTATTTTTGTTTTAGATTGTGCAATGCATACAAAAAACAAACACGCACTCGCGCCTCTCGAACATAACGGGTATTTGGGTATGCAAATTACAATAAAATAATATAGTATGACTATTTTCTTGACAAACTCCAAATCAAATTCGAAAATCGCAACATGATCTGTTCCATTGAAATCGGAATGTGGCATTGAACTTAATATAAAATATAACATGAATATAACAATAAGCTAGATTTAAAACAAAATTTAAAGACAAAAAAAAAGTAAATTATAGTTGTTCTTTAATTAAAAAAAATGCTAGATATAGTATTGAATAAGCTGTTTAATTTTTCCTAATTACTGAATACCCCTAGCGAGCAAATTTACAACTGCTGTTGAGTTTCAGTTGTGCAGTTAACTACCTGTCGCTAGGTGGCGTTTTCAATGGAACAAACCATGTTTTGTTAAAAAAAACGAACAAACAAAAGACAACTTGCAGCTTATTTTGTTTTAGGTCACTCATTTGGGCCATCTAAATGGGGTTCGCAGCATTTTAAATGATCCGCTTGATTCCATATTAATCCCACACAATCTCGCCTGGATTATTTGCAGAATGAAGGTGCATAAGAACGGAAATGCGGCCGATGTTATCAAGAGCATTTCGCAACTTGACAACTCCAATAAGCAATGTTAGTATCTGTGCCCTGGCTCGGGACCTGGACAGAAACCTCTATATTAAATTAGATAACTGCCCACGGCTCAAGGAATTCGCTCGACTAATCCTTAATTTTGATTTCCTTTCGCAGACTTCCTGATGCTCGAGAATATCACGTCGCAGTTTCGTAATCCCTGCATTCTGGACCTGAAGATGGGCACTCGACAGCATGGCGACGATGCATCCGCTGAAAAGCGGTCCAAGCAGATGGCCAAGTGCGCAGCAAGCACATCCGGATCTTTGGGTGTCCGCCTATGCGGCATGCAAACCTATCAGGCGGATCTGGAACAGTACGCCAAGCGGGACAAGTACTGGGGACGTGAGCTTAGCGAGTCGGGATTCAAGACCGCACTGCATGATTTCTTCTACAACGGCTATCGTCTGCGCATCCGTGTCATACGCAAGATCCTGCAGCGATTGATGCAGCTGCGACGAGTCATTGAAAAACAATCCAGTTATAGATTCTACTCCTGGTAAGCAAATCGCGTTCCTCAAATGCATTCCGTTTTTGGTATTCTTAGTTCTATGTAACGACTATGTCTAACTATGTTATTCTTCGACAGCTCCTTACTCATTGTTTACGAGGGCTACGAAGAGAATCCAATGGCTCATCCGCCCTCCATGGATTTGGATGACTGGCTGGCAGCACCTAAATCGGCCACAGTGCAGCCAACGGCAGTGTTTGACTATCATCCGGAGAATAGCATAGATGAGGACGACATCGAGGACGATGAGGCGGGACACGAGGCGGGCGATGAGCTGGAACCGCACGATACAGACGAGGATTTGCAGCTGGTGGCCGCCGTTGATAGCGGCAATGCATCGGCAACCAACAGCAGCACTGGCGCTGATGGTTGTAACTACGATGCAGATGCATCCAATGACTCCAATTCGCGCTTGAATCTGGCCACACGTCGTCATCTGCACAAACGTGGATTTGCGGAGGCGGCGGCTCGTGGCGTTAAGCAGACTGCCACCAGCTCCACCACCACCACTGACGAGGAGGAAGAGGAGGAGGACGATGAGACCAACAAGTCTCAGCATTCGCATTTGTCCGTGATGCCACCACCGCGCAGCTGCGGCGTCTTGCCATCCAAATCATCAAATGGTGGCAAGAGCAGTGGCAACAACGCAACACCTGCATTCATTCCAATTTCCGAAGAGACAGTATTTCTGGATCCAGAGCCAGCGCTGCCTAGCGTGACAACCTCATCGCCACATTCCGGTGACTCATGGATGAACTACAGCAGCAACAGCAGCGACGACTTCTCCGGCCTCTCGGAGCAGATCAAGGCCGTCGCCAGTGGCCGACAGACATGTAAGATTTGATGGATAGTTAATTAATTAGATTTACCAACGCTTACAATTTCTTTTTAAATTAATCAACAGGTAACAACAGCTCCGATGATGGCAGCTCGGACTACGATAGCAGCATAATTGGACCCACGGAGGCCATGTTTAAGCGTTACAAGTCGCAGCAATCCTTCGATGCTGCAGCAGCAGCAGCTGGTGGTGGTAGTGGTGTAGAGGCCGCCACATCGCCCCACACAACTGGCAACTCGAGTGTCTCCAACAGTGCCACCATCAAGTCAATTGTGTCGCCCGCCTCCTCGAGCGCCTCGTCGTTGAAGTCGGTAAAGGGTGCCGTGAAGCGTCTACGCTGCAAAGATGATGACGAACACTATGCGGCCCACGATGACTCGCGGGAAGCCAAGAAGTCAACAATAACATCCACACCCGTTTCAGCCGTCTCTTCGCCCTCAAAGACGCGTCCAACGTCGGCGGTTCAACGCAGTTGTGAGAACATTTGTAACTCATTGCTATCTGGCATCTTGCTGGACTCCCTGGAGCGACGTGCCAGTGCCGAAAGTGCCAGTGACAACAACAACAGCAGCACTGACCCCAAATCTTCAACAGCTGCGGCTCGTGGTAACACAGCACTACTTCACGGCTCAAAATCACTGGACATGTCAGCACCGCCCACAGATGATTCGGCTTGTTTTGTCGATGTGCGTCTCATCGATTTTGCCCACACGGCTTTTGTGCCGAGGAACGGCAGCATGTTGCCGACACCAGCTGCCGCGCCCGTGCACCATGGACCCGATGGTGGCTTTCTCACCGGTCTGGACAGCCTCAATCGCCTGCTCAACGAGATATTGGCCGAAGAATCCGTCTAGATTCGGCAATCTGCTCCTTGTTCTCCAATCAAAGCTTCAAGCGAAGCCCACGCACAGAACGCGAGCCGCAAACGGGGTCAGAAAATAAGTTAAAAGTACAATTTGATTTCAAAATACCTAAATTGTTGCAGCAACATGTGTTAAATTATGAAATTAATCTTTAGAAATTCGAAATGTGATTCAGCAAAACAAAAGCAAAATACAAAAACAAACAAAATTATTTAACAGTTAACCAGATAAATCATAAAAAAAAAAAAACATATAAATAATGGAAAAATTTATAAACCCAAGCGATAAGTGCAAGGTAAAATCCACAGAGCTGACAATTATTCAAATGATTAACTGATTTAAACGCATTTCAATGTGATTTTTTATCAAAAAAAAAGCAAAAAAAATAAGCAGTGTAATATTTGTTTAAACAAGTTTCTTCCAAACGTAGTTTCAAGTTTAAAGATTTATTGATTGAGATATTGATAATTGATAAATTGTTCATGCTTCTGCATTTCCAAGCGCTGAAAATCGCTAATGAAAATTTATAAAGAAGAACGAAAAGTAATCAGAAAGGAAATCAATTTAGTTCGCTAAACGAATTGATTTGAATTTGTGAGATAGCTTCATGAATATAAAAAGCAACTATACGAGTATGTATTGTATTTTTAATAATTAATGGGCATGCAAGTCGTGCGTTTTTATACTTAGCTATTATAATACAATGCAAATGACAAAGCATCAAAGCGTAAGAACAGTATTTTGTTATATCTTTTTCTTTGCTTTAAATTGTTTCCTTTCTATAATTGTAGCAATCACACGATCGCAACTAAAGTGTGAACAGCAAGAAAAATGCTATTAACATAAATCCTAATAACGTATACATATATATTACTATTACTTATTGTATAATTAGAAAATTAAATGAAAAACAAAACAAAATATGAAAAAAGTAAATAAACTAAATGTATATTTTCACTTAAGCACGTTTAAAGATTACAAATGTTCTACTGATTGCAAAATAAATAAATTTAAAGTATCAATAAAAATATAAAAATTAATTAAAAAATTTCTTTTTAAAAGTAAAAAAAAGAAACAAGATGGCAACCTTGGCTCAGGCCACACAACTTGCATTTTAACTCGTTAAATTTAAAAAATAGTTGGATTCGCTTAATTTTAAAGCTAGAATTTCAAAAGTTTCACAGGAATTTTTGTTATAATTTTGTCGATTGTTTTAACATTTTTTTAATAAACTTCACCACGCGAAGTTTTTAAAAATGTATAACTTTTTTTGGTTTTTTGAGTTGTACTGTTATAGACTTATTAAATTGTAAAGTAATTATTGAATTTATTTATGTAAAACAAAAAAGTAGCTGCCAGACTGTCGGGCTTAATATTGCAAGTGGCTTTTTTGGCGTTGCCAATTGAAGCCAAACTGTCCAGTATTTGGATTTTTTAGTGCATCTTTTACTACTGTTAACCATTCGACATCCCTTAACATTCCGCTAACATTGTGTTAACGATTCTGTTAGTCTGGCAGCAAAGTGAGTGGTATTTGTGAATTTTAATAATTTCTTTACATTTTCTGTTTGTTTTGAATCAATCAATTTAAAACAATTTGAACTACCAAGCTACTACCAGGCAGTTGCTATTATATTTGATCCGCTTAGCAATCAAGAGAGTTAAAAAAACATATTGTAACTTATGTAATGTTATGTTAACATAGGATACATAAACATTTTATTTGCTAAAAAAATCCAATTATAATAATTTCAGAGTACGGCCATAAATAATGGGTGGACATCACGCAGAACCCTACAAGGTGCCACATCCTTCTATCTACAAAGTGGAAAATGTGCCGCAGCTGTTGGAGGTAAAGGAATCACTTGCCCGACAGGGATTGCGTGATCCATGGCTGAGGTAATTGGATGAGCTCCAGGAATCGACAACTTCCACTAATACTACTAAAAATGTTGCTTGCAGAAATGAAGCCTGGCGTTACGAAAAAAAGGCATTCGGTACACATGCATCCCGACTTAACACATTTATGTTCCGCGGTCTCGGCGTCGGCTTTTGTGCATTTTTGGTCACCATCGCTGCGGAATATGCACTTGGCATTGGTAAGGGCCAGGGTGGTCATGGACACGGTCACAGCGATGGTCACGACGATAAGGGACATCATTAATGCGAGTTGTCCAATTAAGTGATCGTTTAGTTCAATAAAAATGCAAAACGTGAATGCGCTTCTCGATATTTAATGATACGATACAATTAATGGTTGATATTATTCGCAATACATGTTAAGACTTAAACTAAAACACGATTCCGATCAGTTGACGCGCGGCTTTAGCTCATCGTAACAGGACCGCAGGAATATCTGTGGTTTCTTTGCCGGATTAAAGTATTCATGACCCTTGGACCAGTCATATCCGACAGCGTACGCAAATATCTGGCCATTAGCATTGAATCCACACTTTGTTATAGATTGGTCCATAGCCTCGCTGGACTTGAGCTTTGTGCGCGCATCCTTATCCCAAAAACTGAAGGTGCCATCCGATCCGACTGTTACCAAAGTACCGTGCACAGGATGGAATGCAATATCGTTCACGGCGTATATATCTTGGAAGCCCGAGGTACCCGTCGAGCGGTGACACTTGAACGTAAAATTATCTTTTGGATTGACCGGATTCACATACTGTATGGCGACACGGCCTTCTATGCTTCCCAGCGCATAGCCTGTAGGCGTCTTCTTCTTATCCTTGAATATCGATATGGTGCGATGCTGATATTTGAGCGGACTCTCCTGTCGCTTGTACTCGGTTGGGCTGTTCTCCAGAGAATAAGTAATAAGGCCACGTCCCGCAGTGCCTACTACGGCCATTGGGTAGTCGACATCTGCACAGTAGCAACGTTCTGGCAGATTAATGGCCATCATTAAATTTGGAATGCGCGTGTCCCAAAACTTTAAGAAATTTCACCATTAAATGAGTCCAATAATATGAATTTTAAATATAAATACCTTTAGCGTTTTGTCCCACGAGCCGGTCATGAGGCACGTGTAGTTTGGTCCCTTTACCATGTGACAAGTTTTGACCGGTCCATCATGGGCGGCCACTTGCATTACTTGATCGGAGGCAAGATCCCATAGCTTAACCTGTTTGTCGCAGGAGGCTATGAACACTTTGGTTCCATCATCTGACCAGCATACATCAAGCACCGGCCCACCCATTGTTTTCATAGACTTTGGCACTGTTGCTCCATTTTGTTCAACCTCCCAACAACGCACGCTGTTGTCCCAGCTGCCGGCAATGAGAAAATTCTTTTGAACTTGCAGAGTGCTTGGGCTAAACTCCAACGCTGAGACAGAGTCGTCGGGCGGCGAGGCCACCTCGAAATCGTTCATACGATTCGTTGTGGTTTGTGCTGCCCCAAACATGACTTTATTTTTTAAATGTCGCAAAATGTTTGTATTTCTTAAGTTAAGTTGTGCAGCTTCTTTCAGAACAAGTTCAATTGAGCAGAGCGTGTTCAGCGATTTATGAAACTGTTCAATTGCTTAGTGGTTCGTGAACGACACAATAGTGGTAGAGTTACCATATCTAATAACGAAATCGTTGCCAATCACACAACAAACATAATTGGCAGCGAGCGGATTAGTGAATTTTCAGGTGGGATTTGAATTTACGCGGGTCTCTCCTTAAAATAATAAGAAATACAGCATACAGGAGCTAAATATAATTCTCGGGTCGAGAGACGTGAACTAAAATTTAGACACTTTAAACTTGATTCTGAGACGTTTCATTATTTTGTAAAAAATCGTGCCAAAATTGAGAAAAATTTTAACTTGTAAAATGGCTAGTATAGAATGAGGCCAACTTCAAACTTCTACAGCTTTGCCGAAACTTATCCGATTTGCAAGCGGAATCATTTTGATCATGGTTTGGCCTCTAAATTCATTTCAACATACCGATTTTTTAGCAAAGGGTCCCTCTTGTTTTTCGAAAATTAAAAATTTTAAATATCAAGTTTTAACATTTAACGTTGACAAATGGAGTAAATTAATATAATCAGATAACATCGTACAAGGAGCTCTCCCGTACAGCTGTACCCATAAATTATTTTAAGACATCAATAAACAGATATTGATATAATTCTTATCAGTCAAACCATTTTAACGCACAAAGGTAAAACATTATATGATCATTTGTTGTTGGTTAATTGTTTTATGTGCCTGCACTCGTTAATAAAATCCCCGAAAATGTAAATGCTCGTTTTTTGTCACTTTCAACAACAGTATAAGGGCGAATTAAGTAAAAGCAAATTTAATCTGTAAACTGACTATCGACGCAATCTAATATAAGGGGTACTTTTTTCAGTCTACAACGAAACCAGGTCAAGTCCGTCCGAAACTCAATGAGTAATACTTTAGTTCTAGGAAAATAAAAAGAAAACCCGCATATTATGCTGGGTCACTTGTGTGTACTCTAAGAGAAATATATTGTGTGGGATTTACCTACTTGGGAAAGTTTGTGTTTCTCTTTGTTTTCTTAAAGACAAGGGGGTCACAGATCGAGAATAAGCAATAAATTGTGAACTATAGTAAATATGTTTAATTAATATTTAATTATGATTTGCAGAGCTCATTCATGGAATGATTTGCTTTTTTGTTTGAATACTTAATACTATAAATACAGATATTTCAAATTTATATGTTTATGTATATAACTACTTATATAATGATAATTGTGAGCATTCGCTCACTTATTAAGTGGCAGATAATACTTTTCAGTGCCTGATGGACATGAAATTGGAGCAGTCAGAAAGTTTTGCTAATGCTAATGACTATATAACAATAGGAACCATTCGTACTGGCCACATACCTACATACACAAGTGTATGTATGTCTGCGTGTTTGTTAATTTAACAGGCAAGTTACTAAGCTTAGACTTTGGACTTGAGACAAAGAGTTGAAGAGAGAGAGAGAGAGAGAGCTTATATGCTCACATTAATCGCATTCTTGATTACAATATTTCCAGCCACTCCATTTACAATTGTCAGATTGTTATCAATTTCCACGCCCATGCTTTGTGGATGAGTGTTATCATCTTTTTGGGTTTTCTGCGGTCGCGTTCGTTTATTGGACTTATCGCTGTGCAGATCCAGGGATTTAACCACCTTGAGGAGACCATTGCAGCCGATGTAGTCGACATTCTGCTGCTGGGACTGGCTGCCCAGATAGATGCGCCCGTCGTTGCCCGTGTACTTGATGTGTCCAGTGTTGTGTTGGATCTTCAGTCTGGTTGTGTTGCCAATGATCTGCAGATTGCCCGTATTGTTAACGATGCGCACTCGATTGCTATTGCCAATGATGCGTAAGTCGCGGCAATTATTCTCAATACGATACTCCTTGCAATTGCCAACAAGATCTCGGCTCAGATATGTCGTATTGGTTGCATCCGTTGTGGTTCGCTTGGGACTGCTAGTTTTGTTTTTGTTGTGATTTGAGTTACACGTCGTACATTCCTCATCATCATACGAATCGCTTGCCGAATCTGTCTCTATCACTCTCACGCCCATTGTGTGTATGTGTGTGTGTGTGTGCGTGTCTCCGTGTGAATTACTGTTTCTTTCCAATGCTAATCGCACACAAAAATCACCGATCGCCAAATTCGTATTCCGCTTTAGTCACTTCTTCGTATGGTATGTGTTTGTTGTTGCCTTTACAAAAGTTACTCTTTATTGCTTCATATAATTGAGTATAGGTGAGTTAGTGTGTGTGTATCCAAATTGTTTGTTTTGCTTGCTGCTGCCAAATTTTTAGTCCAATGACGTTTCCACTGCGTAGGGGACTCCCGGCTACACGGTACTTTTTTCCGATTTTACTTTAATTGTTGCTTTTCGCTTAGTGCTTCACGCTCTGCTCGCGCCAATTGTTGGCTGTGCTATGAACGATATTGCCGCCGAATGTTCGCCTTTTATATCAGCCGAGGCCTTTTGTCGATGCGACGGTGGTTTTTTTATTTCAGTGTTTCGGAGCGCGATAGAGTGAAAAAAGAGACGCAGCGACAATCATAATTCGCTCTCGCTTCATTCGTCGGTTCGTAATCGTGTTTATCTCTGGGACACCACTAGTAAAGTCGCCAATTTTCGAGTATTGTTTTGGACATGAACAATGCCCTCATCATCAGCTGTTTGGATCGAGTGACTGTGCTAGGCAGATGAGCTTTGTATCCAAATGCTATTTTAAAGACATTTTATAAACGTTATCAATATTAGGGAATTTTAGGGGGTATTTCTTTTTAAGTTTTGTTATCAGTGATAAGTACGTGCTGATATTGACTTGTAGATTTCATGTATTGGTCATAAATTTTACCATTGCCACTCAAATTGCATAAAAACACAAATATAATTTAAATTACGGCCTTCCAAAAAATTATTTATGTTCAAAAGAAAAACATATTGCGCCAAAATACCAAAACCAATGGGTGGTAGTTGTTTCACCGTTAACTGGAGCATAGGTGTACTTGGTATACACTACATGGTACATGCAGTATTTATCAGCTTGCCTGCGGAGAGAGTCTTTGGTATTCAGTATTAATATTCCAGATAGGGGCAGCATATCGCCATTCATTAGTTGCCAGGCGTGATATTTCCCCAATCATTTCCTACTCGAAGAAACCAGTTTGTTTACAAACAACAATGTTTACACTTTGCACACACACGTCACACACACTTCAAACCGTTTAATTTGCATTTTCTTTTCAGCTTCAGTTCTCTTTGCACATGATCTGGATACTCTTTGACTCCATATGAAGTGCACGATTTGTTTGTGATTGATTCTGGGTTCAGTGAGATCCAAATGCTGCCCTCAAATGCGAGATCATAATTTAAGCATTAGCTGTGTTTACTTGGTGGGGGTAAAGCACCGATCGGTCTAGCGATTCTGTTTTGTAAACATTGCGAATTTTATAATTTGCACAATTCTACAATCGAGTTTCATTGATTCTTCTAGGGGGGCGTGGTTTCCACTTAAGAGACTTATTTGAAAGTTAGTGTTATAGTTCCTGCTGTTGACAATTCATTATCTGTGGTGCAATATTATAAAATGATATATTTACTTGCTCATCAATTTATAGTCAAAAGGGGCTTTTTCTAAAAGTTGTTATCTGACGGCGGTAGCAAAAACTAAACTCAAATATCAAATTATATTTTACTCATCATACAACACGTTAAAGCAGCTAATTGCACAATTGTCTAAATGATTATTAGCCATAATCGTATTGTATGTACATATTCGCTCGGCACGTGTAGAATAAAATCAGTTATGTCAATTCTCGATGCAGCCAGTAACTATCTAATGCAATCACCAAACATGAAAGAACAAAACCCCCCCAAAACAGCTCATGAGAACACCTGTTAAGTTATAAAATTGCAATCACCAGTCGTTACTAGCTGACGGGCAGTCGCCCACCGACTGACTGACATCGGGCTTTGCTTGAAGCATTTGAAGGAAGAAAGAAACATCATAACACAAAATGACTTTATCAGTTTGCTGTCAGAATTCCGCTTTGTTGTTGTATTTGGCAGAGAAATATACCTAATATATCTGTCGACGCATCGTCTAAAGCTACCCGAATCACCTGCTATTATAGATAACAGATAACGAGCATGCGAATCGGGGCCAACACGAATACTCCACATAATAGAGATGTATGCGTGATAAGACCTATATGACAATAATATTGAAAATTGGCATAGGTTCCTTTTGTATGCCCTAATGAGGAAAAGCTACGGAATGCCTAGAGAAGCTTCCTTTCTCCTTCACCGTACGAGCTCCCTATGTTGAATTCGCAATGTTGAACTCCCGAGTCATAGGGTAACGTTCCTTGACTATTCCCAAAGCAATTAATAAGGATGCATACTGAAGTGTACTAATAAGTAAGCAATACATGTTTTTTTATATCATGTTCGTAACTAACATGATATTTTATCACGCACACATCACTAACGTAAAGCTAGGGGATCTTGTTTCGCATACAACTGATAGCGATGTACTTCCACTTTCATTCACTTAAATTAATGAAATTTTAAGCATGCTTTGAAATAATTTGTTAAATTGCATAGAAAAATAGACATTACTTTATTATATCATCAACGGATTAACTTTAACAATTATACATTTTACAAGAGAAGTCTTTGCTAATGTCTTTATAGTGTATTTTAATTTTATAATTTATGTTTAATTAATTTACATAAAAAGTTGAATTTGTATTGTAGACTTTAGACTTAATTTATGATAAAAGATATTGCTTTATTTAATCAACAAGTTTTCAACCTTAACAATCTTGCTTTTATAAGTCTTTGCTTTGCTTTAAGATTTAATAAAGTGCATCTATAATATGATATGGAACAAGAGTATTTCGATAAGGAGTACATCCTTAAGTCCATTTTAATTTAACGTCTTTGTATATACTTAATGAGTATACATATATGTCTACGAATGTAATAATATAATTGCACTGTGGAGTTATACATTGATACTGAGATTCGTTAGTTGCATTTGACAATAATTATAAAATGTCGTTTAATTTGCGATTTCACCTTAACACTGGGATATATGTATATTTATATACATATTGCATGATATGAGATTGATTGCTTTATGTGTACATTGAAGGCAGTACCTTGACTCCATTTATCTTTGAAATTCTTCTAGTTCGGCATTAAATAACTATAAAAGAAGCGGAAAAAAGCAAATCAAAATCAAAATGAAAGCAAGCCATGATAAACTATTATTGCGATAAAAGCAAACACACTAACATTTGTATTTGTGCTTGCCGCACCGTGTGTCATCTCGTGCAGTTCCTCGTCGGTGTACGTTAAATTGCTGGTTTCGATTTTATAATTAAAGGTCGCTGATACGGGCTTGTGGTCGGAGAGCGTATAGTCCATGTTGGACTGATAAGACAACTGCTTGGCACTCAGGGTAATAGCCGGATAACTGTTGACTTGCACGCGATGAAGGATGCGGTCACACCAGGCTGGTCGTCGTTTCAGATTGTACTCATTGGTGCCCTCATTGAACTTGAAAGTGGGCGCAAAATTGGGAAGCATTTCCTCCATTAAGCTAAACGCATTGCCCGTTTCCCGCAGCAATACCAACTGATCCATCTTAAGAAGCTCCTCGTATTCACCTTGTTCCACAGTATTTCGGATATCCCAAGCTGATTGATCTCCCGACAAGCGAAAGTTGAGGTCGCCAAACCAGAATACAAAGTCATGATCAAAAATACGCCGATAACTCTGAGAGTTGTACTTGGTATTGTCAACTATTTGATGATAATCTTCAATTCGCTCCTTAAGCTTGTCATCATGCGCCGCCAAATGGGAGCAAACAAAGACGGTTCCAGTGCCATAAAGGCTGAGTCGTATGCTGACAGCACCCTTGTTTCCCCACAGTCCACCCAGGCCAGTGCGTGTCTCCTCCGTTTCAATGTCCTTCATGTGCGGTAAATGCTTATGCTGGGCAAACATTGCAATTACAATGCCCTGCAGTTGCTGCGATTTGACCTTAACGTACTTATATTCACTCAACTTGTTGGCAAGCTTCAGTACCCAAGGATCGTCCTTAAATATACTTAGCTTCGTGTTCACCTCCTGCATGCCAATTACATAAATGTCTGGCAGTTGGTTACCCTGACAGTTGGTGGTACCATTCAAGGCCAACAGCGAGGTCAGCTCCAAGTTTTTGGGTGAGTGAGTGCCCACATTCCACGTAAGCAGGAATATGCACAGATCGGCAATGACGGATGCCGATGCTGCCATTTTGCACAATTCCTAAGTAAAAAAAAATAATAACACTCGTTAGGCAACTATATACATACATATGTAGATGCGTCAGATCCGCGATGAACTGTCAATGAATTCACATGATCAACTTACTTAGATTCCGTGTCACAGCATTCAGTAGAAACATAAGATGTAATAAAATAATATGTTATTATGGAAGCGCTTGTCAACTTTATTTAATTAGATTAATGTAAGACCACTTTGTAATTATTTTTAGACCTATCGATGAGATGTTTCTTGGCTTCAATGATTATTCTTTCTGTTTATGCTGCAGCTGTTGTTGTTTTTAATCTCTCACACGACACTCATACTGAAACGATTTGTCAGTTGCTTAGACGTGTGACCAGACTTTGAATTTTTTTACATTATAAATTTTAACCCATTTTTTATGCTGTGCTAATGTTGCAACCAAAGACAAATTTATGCCTAATAAAAAATATATATACCCATATATATCACTCACAAAATACAAGTATAATTTACACATATATGTTCCAGTTGCAATGGTGGGCCGCAGTGTTACCGCACGAGCGCCAAATTTAGCTTGGTATTTAACTGCGTACAAACTGAAACAGCTGATGCGCTGCGACCAATATGCGACTGTATGGCAACTCGCGATATTTTGCTGGTGAAACAAATTTGTAGCAAATTAGAAAACAAGGATTTTATAAAAGCTTTTAAAAGATGGTGACGACATTGCCAGCCGGTACCGTGGCAAATTGGATGCAAAAACTAAAAAATGGTGCTTATAGGTCCAACAAAATCCTGCAAAGATGTTTACTTTCGCTAATGACTAAAGGTACGCAGAAAATGGTTTTTTGTTTTGAAATCTCTTGATGTTTACGTCTTGCAAATGCTGTGTAGATGAGGCCTCACAAACAGTAGAGAATGCTATTAAGGCTGGCGTTCTAGTGCCAAAAGGAAAAGTTTTTACAAGAGGCAAGCAAACGTTTCTCTGTTTCTCCCAGAAGCTTGGCAAGCCAAAATCGCAGAAGAATGATCCGTATTGCTTTGAGTGCCAATTGGCCAGTACTGAAGTAAAGAAATGTCTATTGTGTTCGCGATCTTTTCATGTTGATTGCCAACGCAAGAAAGCAATACATCCAAATTACTCAGTGCCGTCGGACAGGTGTCAACCACACCGTCTGCCCCTCAACGAATCTGACATGGAAGAGTCGAGCGAGAATGAGGATGAAGCACCCGCACCGACAATTGCAATGGAACAGGAGCTTGATTGCAATAGTAACATTAACATAATCTCACGAAATTCACTCAAGCATGAGCCGGACAGTTCAGATGATGTATATTTTGTGAGTGAGCAACCAGCGCGTCAGCGCAAGCGTTGCAGCCCATATATCAAAAGCGAACAAACTCCAGATAACGAGGCCAACGACGATCTAAAGCTGTGTACACCGTGTCGCCTGCTAAAGTTGGCAGATTTGCTGAATCCACCGCACATGTCCATTGAAGAACTAAACTGTCTGCTAAACTATGCGTGGCAGAAGCACCACAGCTGGGTACAAAAAGATGTGCGCAAACACATGACGAAGCATTGGAGCGAACGCGATGCGACTCTTGTCAAGAACTTACTATTCAAAAACGACCTGCTTGGCATTTCGGACATTTCACATAGCATTGAGATGAAAAAGTTTAAGCATTTGTCGCAGTTTCTCATCGATGTGCTTGACATGCAGCACAATATTGGCGTCTTCTTTGGCACCATGTGTGAGGAGTACAATGCTACCAAGTGGTTGGTACGTGATCTTACTCATGATATTCGTGAAATTAGTCGCTGTTCTGACTGCTATCGCCATTCCAACGAGTCGAACCGATCCGCATTCTGGTTTGCTAAACCCTGTACTCAGCGTCATGAGTTGGTCTACGCCAAGCAACATGGTTCTCCCTACTGGCCAGCCAAGGTGAGCATCGCATTTCCATATCATAAACACATTTTTAATTAATCATAACTACAGGTTATTCGCGTGATGACCAAGAAGTGCAACATATTTGACGTACGATTCTTTGGCGGCGATCATTCCCGTGCGCTCATCCCAGCAAGGGACATTCTTCCAATAGATGATGACATTTCAAAACTCAAGATAAAAGCCACACGGCCGTATAATGCTGCGATACGAGAATTCAAATGTCATACGATGTTGTTACATCAGCCAATGTATTTATTTAGTTTTTATGCGGATCCTCGCGAGGCTGACAATCTTATTAACCGTGCACTTCTTCATTGCATGGAGGCGGCTGAAGTGAGCGCCACCAACAAACGTCCACGTGCTTCCACGCCAGCTTCGGCTAAAAAACGCAAGCGAGCAGCAGCAGTATCTACGCCTAATCTGCCACAGCGCGTCCAACCGAATCGTCGATCTTCAGTAACCCAAGGGACAGAAGACATCAGAGTGCAAGTAGAAAACAGCGCGACATCTTCGCCAACATTTGAGATGCACGGAGGAACAGTACCAGGCTATCAAGAATTGATACAGGAAGTCTTTACGTTAAATGAGCAACTAATTCGACACAAGGCCGAATTGGACATTCTGAGGGATGAGCTAAAGGTGGTTAAGCGCAAGAGATGGTGTCAACATTGCTTGAACGAAGCCGCATTTGACTGTTGCTTCACTGCCTCCTATTGCAGCGAGGCTTGCAAGCGGCGGGATAAACGGCGTCATCAAGGAACCTGCAGCCAGAGCATGCAAACTTAGCTCCAGGCGTTATCGTCGAGATATCGTTTACACTCCGGTTTTTTTTTAACGAGAATGAAATGTGTAGGAGATTCATTCTCACCTAGGTACTAAAGTAATTCACGGATTTTAGTTTGAATAAACTTGCCGACGGTATATTCAGTTTATACAAAGTATGTAACAGCCAGAAGAAGGCTTGGCTGACACCATAAAATTCAACAGCCGAGTCGATGTAGCCTTATTATTTATGCATAGGTGTTCATGGTTCTTAGAGCAAGTTTAACTATTTTTAAATATAAAATACAAACATGTGAATTTTATTATACTGTCATAAAAATTATTCGGCTCACTGTACATAATATATAATATGACCTATGCACAAAATAAATGTATAATAGAAAAATGTAGCTATATTTTTATATTTATTTTATATTTCAAAACTTATAAAAAGATGACGAGAGACAACTATTAAATTTGAGAATCCGAGTGTCGTCAAGTAATTTCATTTATTTTTTTTTTAAAGAAAATAATCGGCTCGTGGCTTTTTCGATGGTGCACGGCGACTGCCCTGTGGTGCAGGCTCAAAGATTACAAAATTCGAATGGAGATGCTCATCCAATTGTAAAATAGCTGCCACATTGCCGCAGCGATAGCAATAGTTGGGCGCTGACCAAACGGTTAAAACTTTCTCATTAAAGTGCCATTTGAATCCTTCCATAACCAGCTGATGGGCGCGGCAGATCATGTCAATATCGTTGGTGCGATTGAATTGTGATACCACATCGGAGCCAAATAGATAGCCAGCGCCACGGGGTGAAACACCCCATCCGGTCTGATCTTCCGGATCACTCCACAGTAGATCACACATGGAACCATCGTGTGGCACTTCCTGTTTGCGATCAATGCTCCGGATCTGATCCAAATATTGTATGGACGGCGATAGACCACCATGCACACAAAAAATCTTGCCATCAATGATTGCCGAGAGACTGAGGTAGTCGAAGATTTCGGTGCAGTAACGCCAGACCGCTGATGTGCCATATTTGCGCAGGCACTCATCGTAGAAGCCGTACACCTGGGTGATTTGGCGGCACTCGTGATTGCCGCGTATCAGCGCCATGCGATCCGGATAGCGCACCTTGAACGCCAACAGGAGCAGGAATGTCTCGACGCTATAATATCCGCGATCCACGAAATCGCCCATGAATAGATAATTCTTTTCGCGCGCATCGCCGCCGCCAACTTTAAACAACTCCTTTAGGTCAAAGAACTGGCCATGAATGTCACCGCAAACGGTAACAGGGGAATCAATCCGTTGTATGTTTCCCTCCTCGATGAGAACTTCGCGCGCTTTGGCGCACAAAGTTTTTACTTCATTCTCTTTGAGGATTTCACAGCGTTTAAGCTGCTCAATTTGACGATCCAAGTCGCTATAGGCTGACATGATAAATGGCAATGTCAATAACTGTAACAACCGTTGCACTGTTGCTTACAGTATTTATGTCAAGGATATTTTGATATTTTTGAAATGCGCTACTCGCAAAAAAATTAGTTCTCGCTCTTTATTATCTATAAATAACATAAATCCAGCCCCTTAGCCCCCTTACATATGCGCAGAAAGAACATATTACTACATTAATGACGTGCACAATCGTTATGACATTTGAATAAGTTGCCTAAAATTTTGTTTTTGCTAGCAAACTTGTGAACAGCATACCATTCCTAGAACAAAATCTAACAGCGCGGCCAACAGGTGGCAACGCCAATCATTCGTCAATCAGTTGTTATTCAACCGCTAAGCTTTACGGTTGTTATTGGTGCGCGTCTCTTTCGCATCAAGTTGTAATCGCGTGTTTACGTTTTAAGTGTCTGTATATTAATACACTATGCATCTGTATGTAAGTGAACTTCGCGCATAAAAGCATTGACAACGGTAAAGGTCAATAAGCTTCGACAGCATTACTTGCATTTATCTCAATTTTTGGAAAAATCAATTGTGTATTAACTTACTAGAATAACAACAAAAAAATGCCTCTTGGTACTTTTGATGTATGGGATGCGTTGGTGCTGGCGAGCATTTTAATAGTCTCGGCACTAATTGGCCTATACTATCGATACACGGGCGGCCAGCAGAAGACAACGAAGGAGTATCTCATGGCTGATCAAAGCATGACAACGTTTCCGGTGTCCTTTAGCCTTATGGCCAGTTTTATGTCCGCTATCACGCTGATGGGAGTCTCCACTGAATCCTATCAGTTTGGCACACTGTTTGGAGTGATCAACATTTCGTATTTACTGAGCACGCCAATTGCTGCGTACATCTTTTTGCCAGTATTCTATCGAATGCGCACAACAAGTGTCTATGAGTATCTGGAACGACGTTTTGGCTATGCGACGCGTCTGGCCGCTTCCATGGCTTTCACAATACAAATGATTCTCTATATGGGGATTGCTCTCTATGCTCCCGCACTAGCGCTACAGGCTGTTACCGGCATACCTAAAGTTATGGCCATATTTGTACTGGGACTGGTGTGCACCTTCTACTCAACATTGGGTGGCCTTAAAGCTGTACTTATCACCGATGTCTTTCAATCCTTTCTGATGTTTGCTGCCATTTTTGCGGTTATTGCCGTATCAGCCATTAAGGCGGGTGGACTGGGCCCCATCTGGGAAGTGGCCTGGGAACGAGGACGTGTGGAGTTTTTTGAATTCTCAGTAGATCCCACGGTTCGTCATACCTGGTGGTCTCTTATAATTGGTGGCATGGTCACCTATCTATCCCTGTATGGTGTCAATCAGACGCAAGTCCAGCGACTGCTCAGCGTACACAACTTGAAAAGCTCACAGTCGGCATTATGGTGGAATCTGCCAATCCTAGGATTGCTCAGCTTTAGCACTATCTTCAGTGGTTTGGCCATATTTTATTACTATCGTGACTGCGATCCGATGCTCAATGGACGCATAACATCGCGGGATCAGGTTATGCCGCTCTTCGCCTTGGATACTATGGGTAAGTTACAAATCTTAATAAACTAAAACCAGAATTGAATAGATTATCTATTTGCAGGTCAATATCCCGGATTGTGCGGTCTCTTTGTTTCGGGTATATTCTCGGCCAGCTTATCTACGATATCTTCTGCGGTTACATCTCTCTCGGCTGTCACATTGGAGGACTACGCGAAGCCGCTGTACAGGATTATCTTTAAGCGAACTCTGATTGATTCAAAGTCAACACTGCCCACCAAAATCATTGCCTGCATTTATGGATTGCTGTGCATTGTGTTGGCCTTTGGCGCCGGCTCCTTGGGCGGCGTTCTACAGGCCTCGTTGACCATCTTTGGTGTTGTCGGCGGTCCATTGCTTGGCGTCTTCACGCTTGGAGTTTGCACTGTCCGCACCAATCAGCGTGGCGTATTGCTTGGCTTTCTGCTGGGACTATGTTTCGCTTTCTGGATTGGATTTGGCGGCCCCAAGCCGAAGCCAACATCACTGCCATTTAATACCACAGGCTGTGAGTTTAGCAATGGTACCCAGGTGGCAAATGCACTGCAAGGAACCGATGAAGAAGCGCCTCACTACTTTTGGCTGTATCGTTTGTCGTATCTGTGGTACTGTGTGCTGGGATTCTTAGTCACCATATTGGTTGGCTACTGTGGCAGCATTACACTGGCGCGATACAACTGTGCTGACAACTCACAGATCTACTTGGACAAGCACCAGAAGCATCTAGACTACGATCTGTTTGCGCCCATACTCTCACGTCGCTGGCGACGACAGCGGAAAGAGCAATTGGAGCCGACGTTCCATGACGAGTCGCTGACAAAGTTAACTCAGCCAGCTGCGAACTTATAATAAGTCAAATATAATTTAGTTAAATTGTTAAACGAAGTATCAAGTGTAGTGGATAAGTTATTGCGACACATGCTGCGACCAGCCTCAGCCATGTTACGGCACATGTGTCGCATTATTTGAGGCATAAAAAGATATATAAGCAGTCGTACCTAATAACTGGATAACAATGTGACCTATTTGTATACCTGAGTGTTAACTATCAACTGCTAAAGGCGCCAATGTCTTCCATTTTGCAAGTGTATGTAAAACAATAACAAATAGTATATTTAGCTGTTATCATTAGCACATGAGTTCCTCTGTGAATAGAAAATAATAAGCATTAACGATTGACAGCCACAATCTTTAATGATTCATTTTATTTAAAACTCAAACTAAACTTAAGCTCATATTGAACTTGCTTTAAGTTAAAAATTTTAATATTAAATTATATTATACAAGATTTTATCAGCATGTTATTGTAAATTATACACATCACATTTACAACTCACTTAATAATTAATCAAATGAACGAAAAAATATTATACTAGATGTGCATGTACTTATACATACTTATATATACACTACTTAACAACATTTGCTGAGACATTAAATTTTGCTGCAGTTTCACTGTTGCAGCTTGTCAAATGTGTTTTTTTTTACTAATAGAAAATCAAATGGCCATGAAATTAAACATACGTACCTACAAAATAAAATATATAAATAATCGTACAAATAATGATAAGCTAATTCTACGCAATCGCGAGCGAAGCTCCACATTTTGTGAATCAATTTGGCAATCGAATTTCATAACTATATTTCTTATGTACTATATCTCCACAGTTCTAGCGTCATATCTGGGGCAAAATTCCATTTAAACGATGACCAAACAAATTGCTATAAATTGCAGGGGGCAAAAGGGCAACTTTGGAATTGTCTTGTTTGCAAACAACTTAAAAATATTTAAATACATTGATTGAACGAAGAATTAATTGCGCTTGTCTAATGTATACTCAATTGACATTTACATATTGTATATTCTGTTTAATTTGTGAAACTGTGATCTATGTGGAAAGTTTTATGCTCTTTCTTCGCCAGTTCAAAGTATCCAAACTCTTTGTTGACATGAATATTTATTATGCGAAAGAAGAGACAGCAAAAGCAACGATAAGCGTGGACTGTGCTGAAGACTTGTTTACACTCGTATTTGTTTGTTCAAAACCCTCCCTGGAGGGTATTTATAGATACTTACATGGACTTCAATTCCAGCTGCGATTGAATTATTTATTTTCTTAATCTTTTTCTTAATGCTTAACATACAGAGCTTATCTGACGCACTACATTTTAGACGTACAAATATTTGATTTGTATTGAGTAAATAAGAAACAACCAAATTATTATTAGCATTTAAGGATACGAATATCTTGCTCAAGCTTTAGCATTAATTAACAAATCTGCGTTTAAATAGTATTTATTTCTGCTTCCCATTAAAAGATAAACTTATTTAAGAGTTAAAATTTGTAAAACTAAGAGGGGTTCAATTAAGCTAAAATCCACTGTAGGTCGTTTATTTGAACTTACTTTCTAATCAACGACTAAAGCTATTCCAGATATTTATTTCACTTGTTATATTATTTTTAATCGAATAAAGATTTATTATTATTATTTGAAATTTGAATTTTAAGTCGGTATATTGACCTTTTATCTATCACTTATTCAATTTATTTATTTAGTTGACTTGTTCGACAGACACATTCACACCTACATGAGAGTAAGTTGAACGATTTACAGGTAACTTTCACCCATGTAGGTGTAAATCGGGCGAAGAGCTTATAAATTTGTTAGTTAACTAAAAATATTGGATGGATCATTCTCAATCCTGTACAATGTGCAAGAATATATCCTCGAGTGTTGTTTGACTTATCGAATAATGCTTTATCTGTAATCGAAAGCGATTATCTTCCATATATTCAAATATCTCAGACCACTTTAGATCTTTGTCGGGTATTATGATGGTTATCAAGCCACGATAGTTGAATGTTTCACTGTAGTTGCCAGAAAGTCTTTGCTAAAGTCTTAAGTAATACAATTTCTCACGACATACATACGTGACATAGCTTCGGGGAAAATCGGTCTTAAGCTTTTTCTCCACATCCATTAATAAGCTATAGTAATTAAATTCATCGTTAGCTGTGATATACACATTGAGTAAACTGCTTCCCGTATGTGACACTCCAATAGTTGCCCTTTTAGTCGATACCGAAATCTGTCGACGTTTTTTTACTAATGTACCTCTTCCAATGGGTTGTATTGAATCTTGTTTTGAGGATTTGCTGGACACTCCTGAGCTTAGCGAATCTAGTTTGGAGTCTTTCTTTTTTCTCTTTATGTGTACTTGTACACCTTTATCATTTGGCGACTCCTCTTCAAATTGCTCTAAATTCAATTTATAAAATTAAATATTAAAAAAAACTTATTTTTTATATTGTACCTTTGGCATCTGTTTTTTTGTTTTCCGTTGATCTGCCACTTGGGCTACTGCTTAAATCGATTAATGCACTAAAAAGGAATTCAGTAAATACAAAAATGTTAGCTATTAATATTTATAGAAAGCTTACATTCTGATCTCGTCCATTTCCTCTGTTGTGCCCACCTGAATTTTGATTGTAATGCCCCTATTGAAACGATTCCTGAGATCCTCTGCGGTTCCGATGCATCGGAGCTTTCCATTGACCATGATGGCCAGACAGGAGCAAAGGATCTCACAGTCGTACACACTATGCGAGGTGATCAGTAGGGATTTGCCATGGGAGCGCATTTGACAGAGAACCTTTGAGATCTGTTGCTTGGCACAGATATCCACATCCGTGATGGGATCATCGAGACAGATCAGAGTTGGCGATAGCACCGCCATGGCAATGTTGAGTTTCCGCTTGGTGCTGTTGTTATAATGAACTGTCATCTGATCAAGATACTTGCCGAACACAAAACTTTCAGCCAGACTCTCAATTATGCGGGATATATACTGTTTTTTGATACCCCTTATAAGGCATGCAAACTTTAGCATTTCCCGACCAGTCATATAATGCAATACCATGTTATGTTGAGGACAATATCCCATGTGACTAAAGCACTTTCGCATCTGATTCCTCATGCTGAATCCCTTCACATAGATGTTCCCCTGAAATACCTTCTGATTGCCAACGATCAAATCAATAGTACAGGTCTTGCCAGCTCCTCGGATTCCCAATATACCGAAGCATTCATATCTGGAACAGAAAATATATGGAAATTATTATTACAATTAGTCCGTAATTGGATTTTGTTTACGGGCTGATCTTGAACGATACACAGTCAACTGGCGCCAGGTCATGAAATGTTTTCTTAACTCTATCACAGACCAGGCAGTAGCTTTTCAGCTGATCTTTATTCTTGACTATGTTATCGACTTGTTTTCGTGCTTCCTTCACATCACTATTCTCGGATGCACTCTGACAATCCTCTTGACTGTCTCTGCGTGAGTTCAAGAATTTTAAATTGCTTCCAAGTTGAATGAAATGTAACCAAACCAAACTTAATTGCCCGAGGACAGTACTTGCTCCACAGCAGCACCAGACTAAAGTAGATTATTCCGCTTACTAGCATAAATATAAACTCTTTCCAGGCAGCCATCCGAATCGCTCCTAAAGATACCAACCCATTAATCCTCCTGAAAATTTGCCAAGCTATTTTTCACTTACTTCTCCCACAGCATGACTCAGTGCAATTGGTTAGATTTATTGCCTCACAGGCCAATATCCTATTCCCGTCGACCAATGTGGCTATTGCCGCCGAGTACATGGCATAGTAGGGTTCAATCAGAAATATGTCATGAACTACCTGATAGACCTTATCGTTCCGATGCAAACGTGTGTTAATAGCCAAAATAACTGCAATTATTAAAATAAAAAAGTTAAGTTATAGCTAAAAATATGATGAATTATTTAGGTAAATTACCCGTCACAATGTTACAGAATATCAGAATAGTCATGCCGATGTAGGGCACCTTAAACGTAAAGGAAAACAGATAGATTAATGAAAGTGCAGTAAAGGCAAAAGCCAATAGGCAAATGAATAACCAATAAAGCATTTCAAAAGCTTTCTGAAAATATGAGATAACCAGTGAGAGTGCCAGGATTAGAAATATTAAATAGTCCCATATCAGATGCGACATCCAGTAGGTAAAGCAATTGATGCCGGACAGGAGTTGCTGCTGCTTCATTTGCGACACTCTCTCCTGGATCGGCAAAAGGATATACGTGGCCATTGCAATGCTTAGATAGATCATAATCATTGTGGCATGTTTCTCGGCATCCCCACTAATGTCTGTCTCATAAGGGACCACATGCGAGCTGTTACGCGGCTTATTGATAACATCAATATCAACACCGGCCAGGCAGTTACCAATCGCCTTGTAGACCAGGCTCAATGACATCGGCTGTCCGTGAATCAAGCGTCGGTTAAACCAGGCCGTAACGGATCCCTCCCGAAATGTTGCCCCTGCCACAAAGGTTTTCTCAAAGCCCTCCTCGTTCAAGTTAATATGTCTTAGCAAGTAATTCTCGATACCATTGCGAATGCCACGCAACGTGCCACCTGCCAGCATGGCAACTTTATCATATTCGGCTGCAATCTCCTTGGCGCGATCTTCAAGAACAGCTATCTCAAGACCGGTTCGATCAAAGTCTCTCACCACATTCGGGTTCGAATACAACAGCAAGTTGGTAAACGCTGGGCTTGGACTCTGATCGATTGTCAATCCACTAAACAATATTTTCATTGCAGCGACAATCAGCGGGAGAATGATCAGGCATATAAGAGGGATTAGATTGTGGCGTGTGTAGAGCATCTTCTTCAGAAACAGGCCATGCCATTCGTTGAAGAATCTTCGACTTTTGCTAGTCTCCTGAATATTCATGCCCTGCTGCATCCATTCTGTGACGGATAAAATGCGATAAGATGTGTAAGTACTCAATTTTAATTTATATATTCTCGATGAGATCGAGATATCGGAACCATTCTTTCTTTCTT
Source organism: Drosophila rellima (assembly GCA_035043635.1). Taxonomy (NCBI): domain Eukaryota; kingdom Metazoa; phylum Arthropoda; class Insecta; order Diptera; family Drosophilidae; genus Drosophila; species Drosophila rellima. The sequence goes on along the minus strand of JAWNMV010000145.1, from coordinate 2,581,491 downwards.
CATTTTGTTATTATTTTATTCGCTTACCATTCATTGCATTGGAGTTCACATAATACAATTGATCGATTTTATCAGCGGCGATCTTCGAAAATGTTTCATCCATCGTTGGTGCACTGACTCCAAAACTGGCCAGCTTTAATTTATGCAGTCTTCTCTCTAGTGACCGGAAGAGGGTTGAAAATTCCGATACTTTCGTTACCGGCAGGCGGTAGACAATTTCAGAGCCCACAACGCTTTCCAGCCGAATTTCGTGCATTTTAGCTCGGAGAAACATTGTGACGTCCCCCACACGGCAATTCGGAAGTTGCACGCAGGCCTTTTTTTAACATAAGACGTAGACATGACTAATCGAAAGGGAAATGCAATGCCTGCCTAATTATCAACTCACCAGACGATAACCAGGTCCAAGATTACTGATGAGAAACTCCGATGTGCCGTAACCGATAAGCTCACCGTCAGAGATAATCCCGATACGATCTCCTAGCACTGCGGCAGCATTGACGCTGTAAGTATTGAGGAGAATGCAGCGTCCTTCCTTCTCCGTGCGCAGCAGATTCCAGATGTCTCGACAGGCAGATGGATCGAGGTAGGCGCTGGGATCGTCGCAAAGCACCACCTGCATTAGGATTTCTGATTGTTTATCTATTTTTCAAAATTAATAAAAACAAGTATAATAATCAACGATTAAAACCGTAACCATAACCGTAACCGTTAACCGGTAATAACCGATTGAAATTGGTAACCGTACATGTTCTATAAATCAGGTAACATTTTGCAGTTTTTTGGCCTAAATCTTAAAGAAACAAACGGAAATTCAATCCAGAATTACTTTTTTACCCTAATTAAATACCCTGGAATCGATTTAAAGAATAAATTTAAGATTAAAAATTTATGAAAATTTTCGAAAAATGTAAAGGGGTAACTATGTAAAAATCGACAAATTTAAAAAAAAAAAATTTTGTCATAGAAGCAAAAAATTTAAATGCAAAGTTAAAGTTAGGATTAATATTATGAAAAATAAGACATTCCTCATGGCAATCGGATGAGCTTTAATAAAGTTGTGCTTGTTGAAAGTCCAAAGAGTCAACATACCTCATATATAGATAATTTACAATAATTGATCAGTCGAAAATCAATTTTGAATTGTTGCTCTCACCTTGGTGCCAGCGCAGAGGGCACAGCACAACGAGAGTTTGCGCCTCATGTCAATCGACAGGTTCTTGACCCTCGTTTTCGCATTGTGCTTTAGGTTAATCTTATGTAGATAGGTGTGCGCCTCCTGTTCAGCATTCCAGCGCGATAAGCCCTTAAGGCGGCTGTAAAAGTTAATATGCCAAAAGGCGCTCAGTTCCTCAAAGAAAATGTGATTCTGCGGACAAATGCAGAGATTTTTGCGTGCTCGATGTGTTGACACGGCCGTGTCATGGCCATTAATCAGGACCCGGCCGGAGGTTGGCACATAGAAACCGGCCATCATCATGAATATTGTCGTCTTGCCGGCGCCATTGTGTCCGAGGAGCACGGTTATCTCGTTCTCATAGAATTTCAGGCTGAAATTGTTAACGGCCAGCTTCTGGCCGAATGCCTTACTCAAATTCCGGCTGTCGATAATAACCGCTTTGTCATGCGTAACCTCCTCAAAGGCCAGGATATTTCGGTTCCTATAGCTGTGCCCCGCCTGCTCTTCTTCATTCGTAGGGTCATCGGGCTTACGCTCCGGACAATAGAACTCGCGAGTGAAGGGGAAGTACCACTTTCTGGGTGCACGAAATCCGCCAGGATTCAGCTGATCCAAATACAAACAAAGCGTCATACAAAATATTGTACAGAAAATCATAATCAGCAAAATGCTGCCATAGCTCAAGGGATCCTCGGGATGACCGTATCGAAACATATTGTCCCATTGGACTCCCAGGCCTCGAAGCTCGTATAGAAGCACCTGGATTATTATAGTGGGCATTGTGCTATTGACACAGAGGCAAATGACGATAAGTGTGAAAAAACCCATATCTGATCCAAAGTTGACATAGAATGGCATTAAGCTAACAATGTTCAAGATACATAAGACAATCATGGCCATAAACGGATTGCCAAAAATAGCACAGATCACAAAGGTGCTGCTTATGAGAAACAATATGTAAATGACAAATATAAACATCAAGACTCCTGGATTGCTGTGTTTGCACAAAAAGCACTTCATCATTATAACAATAACCGTAGTAGGAATCATTAACATCACGAAGGCAACAATGAACCAAGAAAGCCAATTTAATCCAATTGGTAATCCCATGATTTGCAGCATATCCCTCAAATATCGTTGCTTCTCCGTAACAATCATCTGTAATAGTACAATATATTTATACAAATAAACTGCACTATATAAAAAATATTTTTAGGCCCGGGGAATAACCCTGGGAATTCATGACTTTTTGAATATCAATTGATATATCCGCATTTTTCGTCAGTTTATCAGAAACTTACCATGCAAATAACCAGTGAAGGACACATAAAGATTAGAAAGAACATCAGCATGAGATTCGTAAAGGCAGGAATCAATTCAATGCGAACTGAACGGCTTGCATCGGGAAAAGACTGTATATGAACTTGAGGAATTGGGGCACTACGGTTCTCCGCCTTTATAATTGCCTCGGATAGCTTCAGTTGAAAGTACAGAAAGCCTTCGGTTTCATACAGGTCTTTGCCAGACCCGAAGGCAATTTGTTTATATAATCGCTTCGACCATGATACTTTTGGATTTGATCGCGAATATAATGGAAAACGTAGTGCAACTAGGACTTTGGGTGGCATTTCTATGATGTTCCTTAAGTGATCTTCAAACTCAATGCCCACAAAGGCATCTTTCATCTTCAATGCGTCGTCCATATCTGATGCATATAAAAAAGATTCAATTTTCGGTTGATCCAAAGACCGAGCCAAATCCATAATGATATCCTCAAGAACATGGTTAATTGGCGAATAGAATATTGAACTATGGATGAATTTGAGACAAACCAGGTAAATAGGGAATGATTAAACATACATACGTAACGTTGGGCACATTTAGTTCTAATTGTGGATATCTTGTTTCTGAAAAATCTTTCTCTCCCTCGGAATTAATAATGTGCTCAACTTGGCAAAGCAGAAAAAATAATACAGGAGAAACAATGATTATTATTGCATTTATGGGATTGGCGAATTGCACAGATTTATTCTTGCAAATCAATATCCATAGCTTGGTGCAGCTGTTGATTGGTGAGGAATGTATAAAATATGATGATGACATTTCAATTTAGTTACGTGTGTTTGACTAATTTGAAATTTAAAGCAAATTCATCATGTCAAGTCGTATTCCAAATAGATTTTAGACCAAGTTTTGCACATTTTAACCATTTAATTTCATAATGCGTACACGGTTCACTTCACAATTAGTGCAGCTTCCAAGTAGAACCACTAATTTCTCATTACATGTGTGATTATTTATAAAGATCGTATCTGCAATTTCATTGAACACTTCACACACAAAAATATTTGTTTCCAGTTTTTGGGTTTTTATGTATTTGTTTTTATATTTGTTGTTTTGGATTGATGTTATAGTAGAATAATAAGCAATAACAGCTTCAGCCTGATGACGTAGATCAAAGCAGCAGCCTAGCTAGCTAGCTTACTTCTTCTTGGACACACCAACGGTGCGACCACGGCGACCAGTGGTCTTGGTGTGCTGGCCACGGACACGGAGGCCCCAGTAGTGACGCAGACCGCGATGAGAGCGAATCTTCTTCAAGCGCTCCAAATCGTCACGGAGCTTTGAATCCAAATTGGAGGATGTCAACTGCGAGTATTTGCCATCAATGATATCCTTCTGTCTGTTAAGGAACCAGTTGGGCACTTTGTACTGCAGAGGGTTCGAGATGATGGTGACCACCTTGTCGACCTGTCACAAAAACACAAAGGTAAACAATGGTGAAAATTGGATTACATTCTATGATAGGGCACAAACTTATACCTCCTCCTCGGTGCATTCACCAGCACGCTTGGTGAGATCCACATCGGCCTTCTTCAGCACAATGTTGGAGTAGCGACGACCCACACCCTTGATGGCGGTCATGGCGATGCCAACTTTGCGCTTGCCATCGATGTTCGTATTCATAATACGAAGAATGTGCTGGAACTTCTCTGGGATGACGAGCGACTGCAAAGGAAAGCAATTGATTAACATAATTCATTGCACTATTTTTCTTGGTTCAAAAAAACAGATATAAACAACAAAAGCCGAAATTGCATTTCCGCTAAAAATAGCAATATTCGTTCGATATATAAAACATTTAAACCGTGCATTTCGCATTCTCTGCGCGCACACGGACATGCATGTGATTATTTGCGTTCAATTTGCCAGTTTTGTTGTTCGATTAACTAGTTATTTGTAGATTTATTTATGGACGCACCATTTTGCCCTGTTTAAGCGACAAATATTCAGTCGAAAAAGAAAGCGGATGTGCTTCTTCTTGTTAGTTTTGACATTGACATTTCGAAAAACGGTGTTGAACAACATTAAAATAATTTAACACAGGGCTGAAGAGTTGAGTTAAGTGATACGTTGTCACAACGGTAACTGTGACTGTAACTGAAAGCAAAATTCTGAAAGAAATTTATATTTAACCGCGTAGTAAATGCATGATGTTGAAAAAGTTAATAATGAGACTGCGACAACATATCAAAAAGTGACATGAAATCGAATACTCACCAAATATCCAAATGTGATATGGTTACTGTTACTTTTGATATTTCGCAATCGCCCTGACAAAATAAAATCTCTGCAGTGTTGTATTTCATATGGCTGCCCTGAAAAAGTGCCGTTATAGCTTAGATATTTTAGATTTTAATGATGAGTGCAACTAGACATGTAAATGGTAAATACTATACTTATTTTTAATAAAATATTTATATATAATTTTTTCAGCACTTGACTGTGTTGGACAGGATGATGTCGTGTCATTGCGCATCATATGTTCAAAAGCTCGGAACTATCAGTATAATATAGAAGAGCTGGATTTGAACGGTAACACAGCATTGCTGAAGGCCTGCTACATGGGAAGGTTGGATTGTGCTCGTATATTGCTGGATTTTGGGGCCGATATTCGAGCCATCAACTACTTTGGACAAAATGCACTAACCTTGGCAACTTATGCTGGTCATTTGCCGCTGGTGTTGGAATTGTTGCGCCACCGCACATACCAGGACTTTAATTTGTCTTCGCTCATTCCAGCAATATGTGTGGCAACAATGCAACAGCACAAGGTTTTGGAGGATTATTTTAAGCATCTCGATCCTAGAGGTGCAGAGGATTTACATACAGTCCATGGTAAGCTTAAATATGTTTATAATTGTTAAGTTAATAAATTCTGCATGCTTATTAGGTCTTGGAGTAAAGGATTTGCGTAAGATGGTATCAACAAAATTAAACAGAAAGCAACCGCAGCTTTTTCAAAAAAAATATTAAGAGAAGTGATTAGATATAAGTAATGTCCAAATTGTTTATTAAATGGTAATTAAAACTACATATATTTTGCGATTTGTGCCAGGGCTGCATATGCGAAAATACCCTTCACTTCTTTTTCAGCTGTTGGGCAACGCCGTGCCTTTCCGCCAAATTGACAGCTGTTGTTCGCGCCAAAACGCCTAGTTTTGCCGCGATTAAGGTATTCATCATATTAAAGTCGGCCAAATAGCACGCTGCAGCGACGCGCTCGTCAAACTTTTTGCAAAAATTTTATTTTCGAGAAACAATACAAGTTAAAGAGTAATCATGTTTGAGGCACGTCTTGGCCAAGCAACCATACTCAAGAAAATCCTGGATGCCATCAAGGATTTGCTAAATGAAGGAACCTTCGACTGCAGCGATTCAGGCATACAGGTATGTGATAATTAATTAAGGCGACGTTCTAGACAAATATCAATGTGAACAATGTTTACAGCTCCAGGCCATGGACAACTCTCATGTGTCGCTGGTTTCGCTGACTTTAAGGTCTGATGGCTTCGATAAGTTCCGCTGTGATCGTAATCTTTCCATGGGTATGAATCTTGGGAGCATGGCAAAGATATTGAAATGCGCAAACAACGAGGATAATGTGACAATGAAAGCACAGGATAATGCTGACACAGTCACAATTATGTTCGAATCGGCCAACCAAGAAAAAGTCTCGGATTACGAGATGAAGTTGATGAATCTCGACCAAGAGCACTTGGGCATTCCAGAAACGGACTATTCGTGTGTGGTGCGAATGCCAGCAATGGAATTTGCTCGCATCTGCCGTGATTTGGCCCAGTTCAGTGAATCTGTTGTCATTTGCTGCACTAAAGAAGGTGTTAAATTCTCCGCTAGTGGCGATGTTGGCACGGCTAATATCAAGTTGGCCCAAACTGGTTCCGTTGACAAAGAGGAGGAGGCTGTCATTATTGATATGCAGGAGCCAGTCACGCTCACTTTCGCCTGTCGTTACCTGAATGCCTTCACCAAAGCCACGCCGCTATCCACACAAGTTCAGCTGTCCATGTGCGCCGATGTGCCGCTGGTGGTTGAATATGCCATCAAGGATTTGGGCCACATACGCTACTACCTGGCGCCAAAGATCGAAGATAACGAAACATAAACAGATGGCCGTTTATTACCTGAATCGTAATCATATTTACATTATACCACATAATTCTTCTCACCCACGACATTCTAATTATTAAGATTTTACAATAAAACATTTGCTTGCAACAATAAATAAAATAAAATGAAAAGTATTACTCGTATAATGGCAATAACCATTTAATAACATAACAACTAAACAGAGAAATTCGTATTATATTGTAGTTTTAGGCTCACACAGCTTAAAGGATTAACTTTATTGCAAAGAAAAGTATGTTTGGTTAACTCAACTTCTATCCATGAATATATTGACATGAATTGGGTTTAAATACTCGTTCATGACAGGCACAGAATAATCAAGAGTGTTGAGATTACATTTTTTAGAGCTTAGTTTATAAATATATTTTATTGAGCGTGTTTACACGCTCTGAATACTTGAATGATTGGCTTGTTTAATGTAGAAGCTATAGCCTATCTATAATATAGATATATATAAGTATATTCGTATTTAGCTGGCATTACAAAACATATAAAGCTTAGCTAATTGTGTTATTCGATTATAAAAGTGTATAAAAAAACTTTCCGAAAGGAAAAAAGCAAGAAATGTGCCCAATTAACAACATGTTTTTCTTGCATGTAACAAACGGTGTATAAATATTAATATATACTAAATAGTTTCTATATAAGAATAAATATAAATTGTTCTTAAGGCGCTGCCGATGTAGCAGAGCAGGCACTCGGACTAGAAGTCTCGTCGTTGCCAACGCTATCATCGTTGTTGTCCGTGGTGGCCTGAAGCAATATCTGCAACGATTTGATGCAGTGCTTGGAGCCTTCCATAGCCTCATTGGATAGCTAGATTAAAATTTGCTGTCAATTTGCAATGCCATTTTTATTTGGTCCTTACATACCATTGTAAAGTTGAGGAAACCATGTGGTAGTCCCTCAAGTATCTCCAGGCTTACTTGGCGTCCGAGTCGCTTCAACTTCTTGGCAAGCATAACGCAGTCGTCTAGGCAAGGATCCATGTTCAGCGTCTATGAAAAACAATACATTAAGTGAAGCTCAAATCAATTTTTTAGTCACTGTTATCCACTTACAAGTATCTTAGTCTCTGGCAGCTGTGAAAGCCACTCGTCGCTAGCCCAATAGGGTGATAGAAACGGATCTTTGGGCACGTCAAATGCAAACTCTTCACTGGGGCTACGTGCAATTAAAGCATCCATATTACGCACATCCTGTTGACTTGGTGTTGTGGTGCCTTGTATCTCATAAGATTGTGTGCATCGATTGAATATATTGTTAACTGCCTCTTGCAGGCGACCCGGCAAGGTGTCCATGGCAATTATCTCCCGTCCCGTTTCAACAAGTATGTTTTCCTCTGAGCTGCTCTTGGCGTGTCCATTTAATAGTGCGGATTTCTGGGCGGTTGCTGTGTTCTCTTCTGTGGCTTCCATGGTAGCAGTGTCAATAAGATATTTGTCTAGAAAGCTGTCAATATAGGCAGCCGAAGCGGCATCTTTGGGTGTCTCAGCTGAGATTTCAATCGGGTAATGCTCGATGGGCTGCGAGTCGTCCTCGAAGGACACGCAAGAACTGTTGTCGCTGCCCTCAGAATTTGGCAAGTCGGTGCGCTCTACAGTTTGGCTGTGATACGAAGCACTGGCAAATGTGTCGCTACTCTCATCCTCCTCTTCCCCACCATCTGATTGATTAAGCGGCTCCAGTGGTGTTAACGGACTCCTGGCTGTTGAGGTGCGTCGACTGGAATTGAGACTGAGGGTTGGCTTTTCCGCATCGACTCCCAAGGCCTGAGCATTGCGTATCTGCTGCAACTCTTCCACATGCTTGGCATTCTCCCGGAGCATTTCATTCGTTGGTGCTGCATAGGCGCGAAGGCATCGCATCATGAAACCAAATGGTAGTAGTGGATCCATCAGGCAAAGCAGACGTGCCGGACTGGGCACAAAGCTAACCAGCGTGGGGCAATAGGCCAGAAACAATCCATCCGGTATCCGTACACCCTGTTCAATGCACTTGAGCGCCAGGCCAATGGATAGATTGGCACCGGCCGAGTCCCCAGCGCAGATTACACGCTCCGCTGTTGTTCCCAGCAGCTCGGCATTGTTTAGCAACCAGCAGTAGGCGTAGTAAACTTCCTGAAGTGCTCGCGGAAAAGGTGCCTCTGGCGCTAGACTGTAATCAACCGAAAGAATAGGTACATCCAGTGCTACAGCCCAGTCACGAAGATACAGCTCGTGCGATTTAGAAGACTGTGCCACAAAACCGCCACCATGGCAGTGAAACAGTATGGATTTAGATGCTGCTGCCGGTCGACGCCAGCCGCGATATCGACCCTCACCAAGCATCCCAGTGCGTCGCTTGGCGCTAAGTAGACGTACCGAGACTGGAAGACCAGGTCCCAGATGTGCACTGGGCACGGGTATGTCCACAAACTGCAACTGATCCTCAGCTCCTCGTGCTGGCAAACGCAACGGCTCGGCGGGCAGCTTAATTATGCGATTCACCTTAATTGCAGTACCCACAATGCTGGGCAACTTGAGCATCAGTTCCGATTCGGCTAAAAACCAGAAAGATTTACAAAAATCAATTTTCGCATTCTGCGAAATGTTTACAATGCGTCTGGCTCGCAATTCTGGATTCATAAGATATTTGCCACTTGACCAGAGGCTTCGTGTGGTCTTCAGTAAGGTGCTGCTGCCATTGTCCGCTTGAGAGTAGTAGGTTTCCGAGTAGCTGGCCATGCCAATACCCAGAAAGCGTAGCACTCCACGTATGGAGTCACCATACTGAAAGCCCAAGCACCGTCCATAGAAACAATACTGATTGATGGTGTCGCCCAGTTCGAAAAGCTGTTCGGCTGTATGCCTTCCACTGGCAAACAGATCCCCCGTCGTTGTTGACCACTGCCGAAGGATCAGCAGATACTGCAGACAGGTGCACAGAGAGCAGAGCAGCTGGGAACAAGCCTCTACCTCCTTCATGTAGAATTTTTTGCGAAAGAATAGTGTGGCACGTGTGACCAGCAACTGTTGGCAAATACTGCGTCCATGTGTGATGCACGCGTTGGTCACGTAGATAAAACTGCGATATCCATTGCCCGGCGTGCTCTCATCAAAGTCATATTCGTGGGCAAAGGCATCGATTTGCAGCACCAGCCGATTGGCCAGCACTATGAAATCCTGCCAGGCAATGTGTGCGGCATGTAAGCGTTGTCCATATTCCGTGGGATCCTTGGCAAAGTATGCGGCATGCTCCCTGCAATCCCCGTACAGTTTGTGATATGCGGGCTGCAAATCGGCGGGAATGGGAGTGGTTGTTGTTGTGGGTGGGGTTGGGGCCGTAACTGTTTCTGTGTGTGCTGCTGGCGTCACTTTTCCATTGACCTCATCCTTCGCCTGCGCCAATATCAGATTGTCATCGAAGCGGGCGCTCGTTTTTCGTGGGCGGCTGTCAGTCGCTGTTGTTGCCGCTGCAATCATTGCATTGCTAGAGCGTTGGAAGACGCAATTAATAAGACTTAAAAAACACATATTTAATTTTGGTTTTAATATAGTAAAGCAAATATGTTTATATTCTGATTATATTCCCATTTATAAAAAAGGACCTTTGGCCCTCAGTCTTGTTCGGCTCGTTTCTTAACCCAAAAGTTGAATGAAACTCGGCTTTCGAGAATGTGCTGCTGAGGCAGTTATAGCACTTTTCCAAATATTCTTATTGAGGATAATTAGCGGTAGTTTTATAAGCATATTTGGGGTCATAAGCACTTTCACTTTTACTAATACGCAGTACGCAATACGAAGTTATGAATCAAATCATTTCAATTTAAAATATTAAAGACTCTTGCTTACTTGCTTTTTTTAACTTACATCTTGTATGTCCGTTGTGCGTATTTTATTTCATGCCGTTTTAATTAACTTTAACGTAAAATACCCTAATTAAACAAACAAAAGCCTCCAACTAATAAACAATGCAGTCCCAGCCAGCCAAAAAAATATTACACAAAAAAAAAACAAGGTGGCAGCCCTGGTAACGGTTGCCAAATAAAAATAAACATGGTGGTAGCCCTGCAAAAAACACCATTTCACTATTTCTACAAAGCTAGTGAATTGGTGTTTTTTTTTAAATTTGGAAGCTAGAATTTTTTAAATTTTACCTTAATTCATTTTAAATTTTTATAGATTTTTCTAAATTTTTTTAAATTTTTTTTTTGGAATTTTTTATCTATCTTCGCCACGCGATGGGCTAGGTGCACCACATTAACTTTAAAATAAACTTTAGAGTCTTAGACAATTTTGAATTTTATTGGTTTAGTTATTTGTTCTTTATTTAATTAATTTATTTAAATTAAAAAAATTTAAAACGTGTCGCTCGTTCTGAAATGTTCAGATGAACAAGTAAACTTATTCAGCTACGATTTCGTTCATTTGAACGAACGAACTACGATCAGGGCTGCCACCTTGTTTTTTCTTCAAAGCTTGGGCCTTATTCTTTCACCGTAAAGGGAAGCAACGAAAAACATCGGATCAGGTTGCAGTTTTAATACTCAAAATAATATAATGTGTGCATTGCACTAATGAAAATAGTGAACACAATAAATCATGAGTGTCAGCATTGTGCAGTACTTTGGAGAACAGAATAGCAAATGTGGTTACTGCTCCGGAACGGACTGCAGCAAGTCTCATGGTAAGAACTCAAGTTAAAAAAACAAAAGCAAGACTTAGGTGCAATGTACTTCCTACACGATTCCTTCCTTTTGAATGTGTGTGTTTGTGTGCGTCATACAGGTATGCATGCGTATCGTTTAGCCTGTGATGACTACCAAGAGTTGATCGATCGGGGTTGGAGGCGTTGCGGCAACTACTGCTATAAGCCGCAAAACGACGTAACCTGCTGCCCCTGCTACACCATCAAGTCTGATGCGCTGGAATTCAAGCTGTCTAAGTCAAACAAGCGAATATTGCGGCGCATGAGCAAGTTTCTGCGTGATGGCAAACGTGAGCCTGGTGAATCAAATACGTCAAAAATCGGCGATGGCGATGATGTTGGCATTGGTGTTAATGCAAGTGAACCTCAACCCCAGATGCCTAATAAGAAGCCCTCAGTGATTGATGTGGAGCACGTTGAGAACTTGGCCCAGTCTCGTGCAGCGCCAGAGAAGATGGTCAAAGCCTTAGCATCGCTCGAACCGATGTCTGGAGACTGTGATCAATCAGCATCCTCGCAGGCATCCAACAAATGTAGGCGTGAGTAAGCTTGTATCTTATTATAATTTCTGTTGACTTAAGTTTTTTTTATCCAATATCTGTAGTCTCGAATTCAAATCCACCGCGCAAGAAGGCCAAGCAAATGCGCTTAGAGCGTAGACAAGCCAAGCTAGGCACTTCCCAAATGCAGTCGCAGACTAAAACGTTGCCCCAGGAGAAAAGTCTACGAGATTTTTTATCTGCAGCGAGCGAGACTGACAAACATAAGCTGACAGTAAGTATGCGATGATAACATTTGCTGAAAGTGCAACTGATACAACGCAAACTTTAACTAAGATTAATTGCATTTACTAAATATCAATATTCGTATATGGCTAAAGATAAAAAATTTTCCGAAACACTATATAAACAAACAGAATAGTTAATTGGCCACTTATCTTTCTTAATTGATAAATAAGCATTTTTACAGTCTTCTCTGATGTTTATATGTTAAATATTGTCAATATCTTTAACTGAATACCGGGTTGAAGATAAAAGGCGTCAAATTTCAGATTAAGCAAATGTCACCATTATACGAGTATAAATTGCAACCGTTTGCAGAACGACTAGCTCCGTTCCCTTATATCATGTAATTGTTTGTAGTTTGTATTTGTTGTTGTGCTACTATCTCCATGTGTCCATAAGTCCCTCTATGTACACACATCGTATTTGTACTATTTGTTGCAGATCGTTTTGGTCGCTGCCTCAGATATACAACGCAGTTGTACCGATGCAGTACACGCATTATATCGCAAATATCAAATAGTCATACACAATGATAACCCCGCACGCCTAACACTAGCTAGTATGCAGCGGTTTTTGGTTAAATCACCCCTAAAGGTAATTATAAATGATGTTCTTTTTTCTCTTATTAATTTTACCTTAGCTGAGTTTGGTGCCCGTCCATGGAGCGGAGTTCGAGCGGACACTGTCGCAAAGCTATAAGCTGTATGAGAAATATCAGATCGCCATACACAATGATCCTCCAAAAAATCAGGAAGCTTACAAGGATCATCTGAAATTATCGCCTATGAAGGTTGCTAATAGAAAGAATAATGTTCAATAATTTAATATATACTTCGATACATTGATAGTAATCAAATTTAATAATATTCTATGGTTATTATTGCTTGCAGCATGAAAAAAACGAAGATGGCCCGGAAATGGGCTATGGATCATTTCATCAGCAATACTGGTTAGACGATAAGCTGATTGCTGTGGGCGTCATTGATATATTACCCGGTTCGGTTAGTTCTGTCTACTTTTTCTACGATCCCGAATACAGTTTTCTCTCGCTGGGCACTTATGGATCTTTAAGGTAAGTTTTCAATAAACTATTTATGTAAATATATCTTTAATTACTAACATAGTCAAATTTTTGTATAGAGAAATCGATTTGGTGCAGACGATTGCTGAGCGTGTGCCCGCATTAAAGTATTACTACATGGGCTTCTATATACACTCGTGTCCCAAAATGCGCTACAAGGGAAAGTTATCTGCCTCCTACTTGTTGTGCCCAGAGACTTACGTTTGGTTGCCCCTAACCGATGGTAACTGACGGCCATCTGTTTTTAGCTTAATTTGGTTAATACATTAATTTCTTATATTATGCCAGATATACGTAGTAAACTTGATGGAAAGAAATATCAACGTCTCAATCCGGTTGCCACTGACAAGGATGTGAATGAATTTTTAAATCAGCATTTAAACGATGTTCAACTTTTGCTGGATGCTCGGACCTGTATAACTTACCAGCGATTCATACAGGTAAGCGGAATAATTAACTACTCACTGATTTTTGTGAATTATACTTAAAATCCCATTCTATTTGGAACAGATGGTTGGTGGTTTTGGAGAACGCGAGTCAATCATTGAGTATTGCAAACTTGTGGGTAAAGTCTGTGCACACCGAATGGTCTACGTGAACATGTCATGAACTGGCATACATCAAAATGAATTTAAAAATGCAAATTTATTCTTACATAATTCAATTAAGTTTAAAGCCTTAGCTAAATAGTGCAAAATTGTGTCATTCAAATATAATTGTTAATTCTTCGTTGAGCCTAGAAAATACTTAAGATCATGATTTTAAACTCAGCTTTAACAAATAAAAAATTTAAAAAATGTTTAGCAAAATTACAAGCTCCAGTTTAATCGATAAAACACTATTCCTAAACAAAACAATTAGCGTATGAACTAGAAACACATGTACTATGTACTATACTAAAAACACTTGTGATAAATGTGATAGAGCGAACGCCACGCAAATTAACAACTGTTATCACTAATCATTTTAGCTTATCTGCAACAGGCAGCTAAATGCATCAATAAAACTAATTATCTGTCACTCCCAGAGAAGCTGCCGCTCCCGAGAGAATTTTGTGTTTATTCCTAACATTCAGAAAGATTACATGTTTAATGACAAAACGTCTATTAAGCGGAGCACTTGAAGTTCGGTATCTAGCACCTCGATGCCTTTTTCCTGACCCTGAGATACCCTGCTATGGTCAGTTCATTTAACTACATAGTTATGTCTTGAAATTCCATGCAAAAATATTTTTAATTTTTTGTCAACTTCCTTGTTTTTATAAAGTGCGACGAGTTGTTAATTGTTGCTTAATTGCTCTGACTTTTTCTGGTCAGAAGAATACAGTTGATAAGATCGGTGTCTGAATCTGTATTCTAGCGAGTAAAACAATTCAAATAGAACGTCAAATCTTCAATATATTTTTAAATCACAGAACAGTAAATAAAAGCACGCTAATACGGCATTTTAACGCTTCTCTGATATTATTTTTTAATTAAACAATATATTTTTTGCACCGGAGATACTGATAATTATGATTTTTACCCTGATCAAATGGTGTTAATGAATGTTAACGGGTTAAGGGAGAACACTGAAAAATTATAGCCTTGGAAATTTTTTAAATTTTAGAATTCCCACAGACGACAATTTCAATTATTATTTGACATTTATTTCATCGTGAATTTGTTGAGATCTAGAATTATCTAAAATGTCTGTGAGACCTTTTTTTTATGTATTTAAGTATATGGTGTTTGGTACAGGGTATCTATTTGGTTGTGTACTGGGTATTATCCAATTTTATGACTACGCTAAAAATATGCATAATTTAAAACATAGACTTTAATAAATAACTAAAACACGTCCGATTGGCACAAAAAAAATATACAAAATATAATATTATGTTTATTTAATATGTTGCTATCGTAATTGTTGTTGTTGTTAGTTTGATTATTGGCATTCGATTTAGCACGAATTTGTGAATTGTTATTCACATTTAAAAATTTCTCGGCGTGCAATAAATCGCACGCGATATTTGTTTGGACGCGCTATCAGAGCCGAGAGAGAGTATAATAATAAAGCTGGTCAGAGCGGAGCGTCAATCTCGAAACCGCCAACAGTCGACAACAATTTAAACAATTTTGAACCGTTTGTGTTTTTGTTGCGCTGCGTTTTTTTTTGCGCTGCTCGAGGTTTTTGTCTGAGAGATTCATAAGGTAAGTTAAGTATATATGCCATTGGCAGTTGGCGATTTGGCTTCATTCGTTTCGCGGCATTCTCAGCTGTAGTTACAGTTCCCAAATCCCGCTCCCGTTTAAACCCTCTTCGCTTCCGCACAGCCTGAACGGGCAGTTCGGTTGCCAACCAAATGTGAGTGTGTATGAATGTGGTGTGTGTGCGTGTGTGTTGTGCAAGGACTCTAAACAAATGAGATCAAATCTCGTTGCTGCTATGGAAATCAACGTTAAAACGATAAGGCGACTATCGTACGATATTGTGCAGTGCGGTAAACGGTTACGAAATTCGACAAGTGGCAAAACAGATAAACGAAATATTTTAAACTCAAATATACTCTAATTTATATACATAAATTCGAATCCAGTAGAAGCTTTCACGTGTTTTAAACGCGTTTTTGTCTTGCTTCTATTTTTGTGAATTGGGTTATAATAAGCATTTCAGTTATAAAATAACATTTGAAACCAGCAACTGGTTTTTGTTGTCGCTTTACCTTTTAATGGGCCTCATAAAACTCTCGCAAATCTATATTTTACAAATTCAGTCAAAAATTCTTCATGTTTGTGGCGGTATTCGGGTAACCATTTTAATTATTCAAATTATATAATCAAACATCAGAAAGCGGAGTCTATATTTAATACGAGTGTTATATAAGAGAATGAATAACTACAGTTGTTCTCTTTTGCAAATTTATAGCTTTTTTTTAAATCTTTTTTTTAGTTTGTTGTTGTTTATTTGTTTAATTTTTGACCTGCAATTTTTCGCATTGATTTTTGCATTAATTGAGTTGCTAATTATATGAATAAATATGTGCACTAATTATACTCAATTCTATGGTATTTTCCATTTGTATACCCTGTTACTGTCAAGAGTATTCCCAATCCATAGTAGTAGTCGTGTTGTGGAGGGTATATCGCCGTGTACCAATTATTTATTAGAATAATTGCGGGTGTACTTCCTACTCAATTTGATTGATATTCGAAAGTTAAGTATAACGTGCAAAAATGCAATTGTGCAAATTTGGAATTCAATTCGATCACTGAGAACCAAAAAAACAAACAAACAAATGAAACAAAAAATATTTAAGTAACTGCCACTAACTGGTAGAGCGTATTACATATTTCAATTTCATGCGAGATACGGTTCATTGCCATTGAATTAGTTTGCAGAATTGAGCGACAAAAAAACTAAAGCTAAACAAAAAAATACAAATAAAAACAAAACGAGACGAGACGAGATGAGACGAATAGAAAAGAAACAAACAAAACAGTCGGATAGCCATGCACAACTGACTAAAATCGAACTGTTTAAACGTTTTTCAAAAGCCAGAAAGAAACACAAAAAAAATGAAAATAAAAACCCTATTGAGATAGATGCAAACTGCCAAACCATGTCAATTGTGAGCTCATGTCTTATGTAAATGCTTAAAGCACGCGTGCTATGGGTATATAATATCTATAATATCAGGTATATACTTTCTTATGTGTATCATCGGCACTGACAGCTAACGGTTAAATAGCGCTATTTGGAAATATCCGATAGCATACCACAATATCGTGATATCGTTACCTCCTGGACTTTTATCTCGATAATAATAGTGTTATGCTTCTCGGTAAATCAATTCATTATGGATCTATAAACATTGCAACACGAGTCCAATTATTAATTTTACAGCCGAATAATTGACGATTAAGCTAACAATTATGAGAATCATTTACCATACCATTTACCAACTGCCTTTTATCAAATAACCGTGTGATATGGCAAATATAATCGTAATCATATATTTTACAATTACGATTTCTTCTTTGCCCTCATTTTATAATATCATAAATTTTTGAGTTGATTTTTAAAAGCCAACACAGGCAATGATGTTGATAAAGCCTGACGTTCCCGATTAGAGACATATACGGCATATTAATTAGCAGCACTCTCGACCTAATTATACTCTTGATATTGGTACATGGTAATTTCCGTACATTTTCGACTGGGTGAATTACACTCAGATACGGCTGTAGCTGTGGCAATAATTGCTTTGCTCACTCTATCATTCGTTTTTTTTTAATTTGGCAAGATTCTGAATAAAATGTGTAACTAACTGGGCTTAAACACTATGCAGCAACATATTTGTCACAGACAGAGTGATTACAAATGATTGATTTAACTAGTCGCATATAATTGGTTGTAAAAATGCCCAATAGGCTAAACAATTCCCAGTAGTATTGGATTCTAGTATTGTTCATGAGATAGCCCCTTTAAAGCTAGTCAATCAATTACAAAAATACCGAAAGTATGGAAAATACTAAGAACTCCGCTAAAACATAACATGTATATTAAGTATATTTGTTCAATTAAGTCAACAATTGAAACTTGACTAAGAAATACTTTTCCAAATTTTACCACGGGTTTTTATTCATATATGTATATAAGTGGCCCTAAGATAACCTAATTTTTGAGTTATTGCAAAGTGCTTTTTTAAGCTTTTAGAATATCTTAAAATGATCATAAGCACGTATAAGTCGAGTGCATTAATTAAGCTATCTGTCTGAATATATTTAATTATACATATCTTTATTTTTTTTGGGATGTACTACACATGATATCAGACTCAAAGGTTAAATTAGTTTGTTGTTGTATTTACGCACTTTAAGCCAATTAAAATAAATGTCCAGGGCACGTTTCCTTGGCCATGGGTTATCTTAAATGGTATATCTTTAATGTGATATCATAACTGGAATATCTTTAATGCGAAATCTATTTTGGGTGGCACATTCGTAACTTAATAAACGATTTTTCGCAAATGCAAATCACGTATACGTTTTTACTGCTTTTGTATATATACTTAGATATATAGTGGTATCTATATATTTAACTACCGGTCGACTTAATATACCTGAAAAATTACAGAGAGCTGTGGCAGTCATATAGAGTTGTTTTTGTTTTGTTTTGCTGTTTTTGGTTGCTTGAGAAGTGCACTTGATAAGGGTTTATAATAGGGCCGTAGACTTTAATTACTTTCGATTTTTGTTTTTGTTTTTTACTTTCTAATATTGTTGTTATGTCGTGCTGTTTTTTTTGGATTCCTTCCGTTCATTGAGAACTTTGGCAAAACCAAGACGATTGCTTATCACTAGTTTATGGCGCCTACTTAGAATTATTTGATTGTGTGTTGTTGTTCTTGGAACTTGGTGCAATATCTACAGAGCTTAACTAATTCAATTTGAATGATTTAAAGACATGCTACAATCTTAACTTTATTTAATTTCCCGTTACCAGAGCTCTATCAATACCTAGTCAATAGATCTAATAAATTATCCAGAACTTTAGCTGAGATTTGTTCAAAATCTAGACCACTTGAAAGTTAACGTTATGCAAGCTTGAATATTGAATGCGATTCACTGGAATTCGTACAATTTTTTAACCCACCGACTATTACCAACTGCTACCTGATAAACTAACTTAGTTAACCCTGTCAAGCAAATACACGTAACATTTACGAGGCTGCCGGCCATTGACGAACTGCATGTGCAATATTTTGAATTGCTTTCGAACAGCTGTCCAAATTATATATTGAATCCAATATCCGAGTCCGACGTGCCAAGGGCGGCGCTGAAAAATACTCGTATTTAAATGTTACAACTGTTCCATTCCCCCCTCCCAAATAAAAACAGTTTAAAGCCTAAACAAATGACTGTGATCTGGATAGTATTGTAGATGAAAGCTTGAGTATTTTCGATAATTTGCCTAGCGTGTTGCAATACAATTACCTTATCAGAAAGTCTGTCAACAATAATGACAGCCAATGATAGCCATAAGCAGTAGTATAAATCACAAATTTAATCAAAACACTTTATAAATGCATAACCAGCTTTTGATATTCTCATTCGTCATGTTTATAACTCAATTAAGCTTAAATGCCCTTCCATGTGCGTTGCCAAAAACCCAACTGAGACGTGATCAGAAACTTGTACAGAAGATAAATATAATCCACATATTGTTCAACTTTACTAAATTCGGATGATAAATGCATTTAAAACGACACGTGTATTTCAAGTAAAATGGCTTAAACATGGAAGATGGCTATCTTTGATTTGCCGAAGATTTAGTACACTGCCAGACTGCTCAATTTTGCAATTTGTTATTTTCCAAACAAATTTGACAATATTTGCATCACATTTTTGCCA
This sequence comes from Drosophila rellima, assembly GCA_035043635.1. Classification (NCBI taxonomy): domain Eukaryota; kingdom Metazoa; phylum Arthropoda; class Insecta; order Diptera; family Drosophilidae; genus Drosophila; species Drosophila rellima. The sequence continues at coordinate 2,561,871 of JAWNMV010000145.1, read as the reverse complement.
TCATGAATATTCATGACTCATTTGTAGCGCGAGATATAATAATTGAAAATTTGTAGCCATATGATTTAAACGACAATTAACGTCTCTAAACTGGTTAAATTTATTACCAACACGTGAAAAATTAATGAACCTAATGTGAATAGTCATTAAGGTATTCATACTTGAATACGTAGTAGATGCATGAGCGCATTTCAATGATTAACAATTTCAATTAAATTAAATTTTATAAATTAGTAAAAATTAAAATTAGAACGAAAAATAAGATCAAATTAGTTAGAAAAAGAACAACGAGATAAAAAAGGGAAAGTAGATTATATGATGAAGCATTAATTATGCATAATCCAGATACTCAAATCCTCTCATTATTTTGTCAGCTGATCTCTGATTCAGGAGATGTACCGGCTCCTGAATCAGAGATCAGCTGACATAATAATGCCAGCCGAAAAACACCTCCGCATTCTCGATTGACGAAAATGAATTAAACACTTATTACAACTTTATACTATACAAATTGAATAAAACTTCCCTTGGGGCATGCGTTATGATAATGTCTTTAAGCCGTTTCCTGTTATTGTCTTTCAGTTAATATCGACGTGCGGCTCAATCACAATAACAATCTGCCAAAATGGCTGTTATGCCCTGCTGTAAGTACTCATTATTATTTTATTTTTAGTCAATCAAAAATATATTTTATATCAATTAAGTGTGCTCGACTCGCAAATATCCTGTATTCAAGTTTCATCATGGGAAGTAGGAGAATTTAGTTTACCTAGGAAAATCGTTGCTTGCTCGTGTTTAAATTTGCTTTTCAAAATTAATATAAAGTAAAACTTTTAAAACTATAGAAAATACTATACAATATATACTTTTACACTTTCCAAAAATTTTAAATACATATACCTTTTTAATGATTATCAAGGGGTATAAACCTCGAAATGTCTCGTAAATAAGTTTCACATGAGACACAACCGAAAATCCCCGAAAAATTAGATGGGCAAATATTGGGGTTTTTACGCGTGCGTCGTTTATTTGACACCTGACAGGCCCGAAAGCGAAATAAAGAAGAGTTTGACAGATCTAAGATCTGTTGGCTGCTGTTCAACTTATAAATAGATTAATTTTATGAATAGTTAATAATCAACAATAATAAGAATAATAATTAAAATCAATATTAATTATCATCCGTAGTTTATGTGCCGAAGCGCGTGAATGTGGCCATAATGCTGTTCATGATTTGCCTGGTCAATTATATGATGCGGGTTAATCTGTCGATCAATATTATTGCAATGGTCGAGGAGCGATACGAGAACGGCACAGTCGTTGAAAAACCGGATGTATGTATTCGAATCAGTCAAAATAATTAATTTACTGATAATCTAAATTGATAAAATTCCTATTTGCATTTCCAGTATGGCAATCGCTACGAATGGTCACAACAGGATCAGGCACTGCTTCTGGGTGGATATTTTTATGGTTACATGATCACCTCGCTGCCGGGCGGCACGCTGGCCGAGATGCTTGGAGGACGCAATGTGGCTGGCTACAGTTGCCTGGCGGGTGCGGTTTTGACCGCGTTAACACCCCTTGCCGCTGCCTGGGATAAATATGCTGTGTTTACAATTCGATTTCTGATTGGCCTCTTCACCGGCGTGGTTTATCCATGTTGCCACAATTTGGTATCAAAGTGGTCACCACCGGATGAGAAGGGCAAGTTTGTTGCCTCGTTAATGGGCGGAACATTTGGCACTGTCATCACTTGGCCACTTTGTGGCGTGATCATTGAGAGTCTTGGCTGGGTCTGGGCCTTCTATGTAGTGTCCATCATAGTGCTTGTTGTGGTCGGTTTTTGGTTCTATCTGATATCCGATACGCCGGCACAGCATAGCACCATTAGCCTCAAGGAGCGGGAGTTTATTGAAAACAGTCTTGGCACCACAGTAGGCAACAAGCCGGTAAGTTAGAAATTAATATCGAATTCTTTATAAGAAAAAAAAAATAATACTCAGAATATAGTTGATCGGAATCAAAAATCAAATTTCCTTTCCAATATTTTTTTTACTTTAATTTTCAAATCATTTTTTCTTTTTTGTACTTTGTACTCTAATAATTATTTTATTTCGAGTGTCCTAATTTATGCTTTTTTAATCATCATCTTTTTGGATTTTTATTTTGGGGTTTTTGTGCATTAAATCTTATACAAATATTCAGCTTTTTTCGAATTACTAAGATATTAATTATTAATTTAATATTAATACTTCTTTTTTAGAAATGGCCCCCATACAGGCAACTGGTTGTCTCCATGCCCTTCTGGGCTCTGACCATGCTGCATTACGGTAGCATGTGGGGACTGTTCTTCCTTCTGACCGCCACGCCCAAGTTCTTGAGCGAAGTGTTGGGCTTCGATTTATCCTCTGCCGGATTCCTGTCCAGCTTGCCGCACATTGCCCGCCTCTTGGCCGCCTTTGGATTTGGTTCCATTGCCGATTGGATACGTCGCAAGGGCTGGTGGACTATGACATTCACTCGAAAGTTTTTCTGCGTGCCTTGTGAGTACAACAAATATTGAATTGACGATTTGACGATATTTATATACTTCACTTTTTTGGTTAGCTCACATTTTGCCAGGCATAATGCTTATCGTCTTGGCCTTTTTTGGTCGAGATCCATATGTGTGTGTGGCGATAATGACCATCTCGTTGGGCTTTAATGGTGCCGCCACCTCCTCCAATTTGGCCAACTCTCAGGATCTGGCTCCCAACTTTGCGGGCACCATGTATGGTATTATCAATTGTCTGGGCACCACGCCAGGATTCTTCTCGCCATTGATTGTGGCCGCATTTACTTCAGAAACGGTAAGTTCTATACATCCCTTACATAATTATATATTAATTGTAATTTTTTAAAATATATTTATATAGAATACCATCGATGATTGGTTCTGGATATTCATAATTGGTGCCGCCGCTTATATTTTACCCGCAATATTTTTCTGGGTCTTTGGCTCAGGAAAGATTCAAAAATGGAATGAGGTAAAAACCACCGAACCGAGCGAGGATGTTGTCAATACAAAGCTGTAGTTTGTGTCTTGGCAATTTGCTGTGATGTTGTAGTAATAATGCCATATAATAATTTTCGTTTGTATATATATATTTTATGTACATGTAATTGCACTCTCGGGTGCGAGTCCTATTAAAGTTAAAGCTGTCTATTTATTGTTGAAAATCATGTTGTTTTTTTTAAAGATTATTGCTCTTTTTTCGCTTCAAAGCTTTGCCTATAAGACCCATTAGAACGTCTTGTTTGGTTGAGACAAAGCAACTAAAACAGTCGAAAATAGCATTAGATTTGTCAAGGGGGAAATACTTAAACTGGTTGCGGTGTCTGCAGACGTTAATTTTTGCGCACTCAAGCAAAAAACCCCAAAATTGACACAACAATTAGTTAAATGTTAATCAAAATGCAGAAGTGCAAACTTCGTATTTTTTTACTTTGTTGACAAATGACTTTAATGAATTAATAACATCATGGTCTTGAGCCTATGAAGAAACCATGTCAAGAGAGCTTTCTAAAAATACAATTCGAAAAGCTACGCAAAGGTTTTTTTTCATAATTATTTACACAAATAATTTGCGAAACCCCTTGGTAATTACCTAAATATGTACAAAATGAATATGAATCGTGTAAAAGTGTTCCTGCGACTAAAAGATACCCTGTATCCATTTTATAGTACATTAAAACGAATTTTGTATTGTACGATAGAATAATTCTGTTTTAAATTGAGATTTCGTGGCAGTAAAATTCCAATTCCATTAAGGTCCGTCTAATATCTTCTTCTATCAATATTAGAAATTTTTATTTTAAATAATATTTAAATTACATTTGTAGGCGCCCAACTATCGATAACAAATTGTACAGTCAGTGTAACCAGAATTTGGCGAGATACAAACCTGGTCACACTGTTCTTTTATAACATGCCCAATTTGAGTATAACATAATGTTAATTGAACATTAACGCAAACTTAACACTTCTGTTTTGTTGTCGATTTTTTAGCAAAAAGTTATAAAATAAACGCGTTAACGCGACAGCGTGCACATTACCTTAACAATTAGCACAATAAAAACATTAAAATGACCGAAGTGGAAGCTGTACAAATTATTGCCGAATCGTTGAAGCAACAGGTAAGCTAATATTTGAGGCCGCTGCTGGCTTTGCGGCCTTTTACCTCCGTCTTTTGTGATATGCAGTTTTTGTTTTTGTTTTTGCATACCAACTGTGGGAACGAAGAATGTGAAGTGCGTTCAACTGTAGAATTAACGGTGTCCGTGCACCATTTGTAGCTTATCTGACAACTGTTTGTTGTACAAAGTTCAAAAGTACTCAAAAGTGTCCAAGCATTGTTGTTATTGCACAAACTAAAGTATGTGTATGTGTTTGTTGCCTTGATTATCGTTTCTATTATTCTTGTTGTTGTTGTTGCCAACCGGTGGCTTTTAATGGCGATATAGATACGAACGGATCTTGATAGAAAAGAAACTACGGCCCAATGTTCCAAAGTTGTTTGGAACACGACCCTATGAATTAAGCAGTAAATCACTCGAGTTTCGCGACTGATTAAAATCAATAAGCAGATTCACAGAGGCCCCTAACGAATTTGCCAATTGCAATTGCCCAATTGAACTTTATACTATGTATATTTATTTTACAACCTATTTGGTTGTAAATGTCATAAAAGGCTGCGAGACCTTTCCTATAATCAGTTTGATGCCTATCAGATTTTTTTGTACCCTTTTAGTGGGTACAGTAATTATGTGCCATAAAGTACAGATATATTGTAATGAACTCTTGTAGTTTTGAAGCTATCATATCTTATATAGATTACAAATTTTGAAACATTTTGAACATTTAGTTGTTTTTTGAAATATCTCAACTTATCTCAAAGATTGTGCATGTGGTATGAGCTTATACTTCTTATATATACTTAAACCCAAACTTTAGTATGAAAAACTTCGCTCTTGAGATATCTTAACTACTATATCATCAATGGATTCAATACTACTTTAAAATATTAATATGGCAACACTTGATTAATTTTGCTTATTCATTTCAGGGCGTGGACTATGTGTTCGGCATCATTGGCATTCCCGTCATCGAGCTATCCATGGCCTTTCAGGCCGCTGGATTGAAGTACATTGGAATGCGCAATGAGCAGGCCGCCTGCTATGCTGCTCAAGCCATTGGCTACATGACGGGGAAGCCTGGCGTCTGTCTGGTTGTCTCCGGACCTGGTTTGCTCCATGTAACTGGTGTGTAATACATATTTAATTTTCTTTGCTATCTATTTAATTGATATTCTAATTTTTAGGTGGTATGGCTAATGCTCAGGTTAACTGCTGGCCACTGATTGTTATTGGAGGTGCCACGAATCAGGATCACGAGGGAATTGGCGGCTTCCAGGAATGTCCTCAGGTGGAGCTATCGCGTCCGTACTGCAAGTATGCGGCACGTCCGCCGACTGCTGCACTCATTCCGTTGCACGTTGAGAAGGCAGTGCGTTATGCCACCTACGGTCGTCCCGGCGTGGCCTATTTGGACTTCCCTGGCAATATTCTGCAATCGAAGGCAACTGAGTCACGTATCTACAAAGCATTGCCCCATCCTCCTCCACCATTGGTCTATCCACCACATGACGAGGTCATTCGTGCTGCCCAACTGCTGCGTCAGGCCAAGCGTCCGCTGGTGATCATTGGCAAGGGCTCGGCATATGCTCATGCGGAGAACACACTTCGCCATTTTATTGATAACACAAATCTACCCTTCCTGCCGACTCCCATGGGCAAGGGTGTGGTCTCTGATACGGCTGCACAGTGTGTTTCCTCCGCACGCACCTTGGCACTGCAAAAGGCCGATGTTGTGCTGCTTTTGGGCGCTCGTCTCAACTGGATTCTGCACTTTGGACGCGCTCCCCGTTACGATAAAGATGTTAAGTTTATCCAGGTGGATATCTGTCCCGAGGAGCTGCACAACTCGGTTATATCATCAGTTGCAATCCAGGCGGACATACGCCCCTTCGCGGAACAACTTTTTGAGCAGATGAATGCGGTGAACTTCCGTTTTGGCTACGAGCAGGATTGGTGGAAGCAACTGGCAGCGAAATGCAAACAGAATCGCGATACAGTCCAGCAAATGTCATTGAATACAACGACGCCGCTCAACTACTATGCGGTCTTCCATCATCTGCGCGAACTGTTGCCACGTGATACAATTATTGTTAGTGAGGGCGCCAATACCATGGATATTGGTCGATCCATGCTGCTTAATGAGCAGCCCCGTCATCGTCTCGACGCCGGCACCTTTGGCACCATGGGAGTGGGTCCCGGCTTTGCCGTTGCCGCTGCCCTTTATTGCCGCGACTTTGCACCTGGAAAGCGTGTGTTGTGCGTGGAAGGAGACAGTGCATTTGGTTTCTCTGGCATGGAAATCGAGACAATGGTACGCTACAAGCTGCCCATTACCATTGTCATTGTGAACAACAATGGTATTTACGGAGGCTTTGATAAAGACACCTTCGAAGCCATACGCAGCGAGGGAGACCTAACGCAAATGTAAGACATTTAGCTTATCAGCTTAACTGGTTCACTAATCTTATCATGTTTTTGCTTATAGCACACCACCATCAGCTTTGGGCGTTCAGGTGCGCTACGAGGAGATGATGAAAATGTTTGGCATGAACGGCTACTTCTGCACCGAGATCGAACAGTTGCAATCAGCCGTTAAGGCGGCCAATCAACTGACGGATAAGCCCACCATTATCAATGTGGCAATTAGCCCATCGTCGGATCGCAAGCCGCAATCGTTCAACTGGCTCACTGAATCAAAACTTTAAGGCACAATGAAAGAAATCCCCACACATGTTTTTATAAGCAGCAACGTTTACAATTAGTTAATAAGCACACAGTTTCGCGCATTCCTAAAGATTTTAAAAATGCATTTGCCACGATATTGTCTTTTTTGTATATACACAGCACAAAATGCAATTTTTTATAAAGCCAACGATTGTAGAATTTCAGATGATAATTGTTAAATGTAGATACTCGGCTGGTTTAGTGCGATATAGTACATCTATATAACGCAGAGTTAGATAGGATAAAAATCGATTTTATTTATTTGGTCACTCGAATCGAAAGTTTAGTTTGAAGCTCTACAAGAATTAGAAGAATTGTCAACATCATTTACAATTCTTCCATTTGAAGTAGTTCTTTAAACTAAAACCAAATTGTATAAGAATGTTTAATAGTTATCGCGCACCAGCTCCTCCTCCAGTCCCAAATATTGTAGAAACCAATTGAAATCCACCAGGCGTCCCTTGTGTAGAAACGGTAGCTTGGGGCACAGCTCGAAGGCGATGTTGAGGGGTGCAATATCGGGCACCTGGTCGGCACTCATGTTGAAGAATCCCAGCACATCGCGCACCTCAATCTCGCCCTGTGTATTCCGTTGCAGCACCTGCAATATATCCTCGACCAGCTCCAAGCTAAAGGGCAATCGACAGCCACGTAGCGTGGATCTCACTTGTGCCTCCGATATGTACGGCTTGCACTTGGGATTAATGTGACTCAAGTGCTCGGTCAGCTCCTCCACATTATTCCACAAGGCGCGTTTTAGCTCCAGTTGAGCGGCGGCTCGCACATGATTCCGATCGCAGCTTGGCGGTGGCATTTGCTCCGCCGAGAAGAAACGGCAGACGGTGACAATTTCGTGGTTCAACAGTGACTCCTTGGACAGATGTGACAACAAGGTTGTCTTGAGGTTATCGTAGCTAACGGTGATGTTTTCGCCCAGATCAACATCCGGCTTACAACGCAGCACAAACTGTTTGTACTGCGGACGCACTGCATCGCGAATCTTTTGCATGATCGAGCGTATGTCAGCCACCGGAAACTAGAGAGGAAAATAAATGTATTAGATCAGAGATTAGGAGCAGATATTTCGTAGGATGATTCACCTCATTGGGATGTTGTTCCATGTAGAGCAACGTGAACTCATCTGCCGAAATAATGTGAAAGATGTGATCCTTGAGGTTTGCCGTGGAACCAATGTAGAAATCACTGGCACGAAAATACTCGGGTCGTGCCGAGCTGAACTTGTCCTGACCAGGCAGCGGAATCCGTGCTCGCTTCAGGAACTCACCGCCCACAAATCCTGAATTGCGTCGGGCGATCTCGTAGATCTGAACCGTATCGTCGGCCAGGTAATAACTGATCACAAAGCTGCGCTCACAATTTTCCCGTATGACAGACATTAACTTGGCTCCAAAGCGAAGGATGCAGCCGTCGTATTTGAAGAGCTTCTTGAAGTCGGCCTGCGGCGCCTTGGGTTCCACTGTGAGACAATTGCCCTCGGAGTCCTCGTAGCTGCCCCAGCCATTATAGGGCGGCAGACGACGTGCCTGACCTTGGTAGCAAGGACGCTCGTCACTCCGATCCGGCTGAGGCTGAGGCGTAAAGTCCTGAATGCCATACTGAAAAGAATAAGTTATATAGAAATTAATATTATATCATTATGATCATTAGTAATGTAAATTTTAGTTATGGATACAGATTTTCGCCTCCTACCTTCTCTCTGTAGTAGTGTTGGGTAAACTGATCGCAGCTGGTCAGGATTACGTCGCGTCCAAAGACATTAAGCACGGCGCCAATTTGTAAATCCTGATCCGTATAGTGTTGAACCTGCTTCTGGCCCGTATTCAGTGGATCTGTCACATATCGGACATCACGCATATTGGAGCCCAAAACATTCAACAGAGTTACGGAAGTTTGCTGACCCGGCAAAGCGAGACCCGTAAACTCTTTGGGCAATTTGCCGCGTTTCAGGAATGTGCTGGGTCCCTCACGACCTGAATTCCTTGGGAACTTCTCCTTAATATCGATGGTATCATCAGCCAGATAGTAGCATATGTCCAGCTTGCGTACATCACCAAACTCGGAACTATCATTCCAATAACCGTGGAACTTGAGTACCCGGCGATCAAACTCCAGAAACTGAGCAAATGAATGTCGCTTGGGCAGAGCACTCGTATCGGGTCTGGGCGTTTGTTTTAAAGCCGAACGCTTGCGCATTTCCGTAGTGGGATCACTAAAGATCATAAAAGGAGATCAATGCTAATACATTTGCTTATGGGTTAAGTTAGGAAATTCCTACTTGGGCTCCATTAGGGAGACGGGCACAGGAATGCCAGCCCGGTTGAGAAACTGGCGTGTGAAGATGTCACAGCCACTGATGTGATAGACACGATCAAAGATCTGCACATTGGTGTCCACATTCAGATCAAAGATGGAAATGAATTCACGATCACCCGGCGGTGACTTGGGAATTCGCTGACGATGCACCAGACAGCCCTGCGGTATGCCGGAGTTCTCCACTTTGGGCTCCGTGATCTGCATGGTGCCATCCTCCAGGTAGAAGTAGATTTTCACCTTGCGCACCTGATAGGGGGCATGATAGACCTCCGTCAGCGGTTCCTTGAAGTAGGCATTGAAGCAGAGAACCTGTTTATCGTAGGCCAGCCAAGGTGGCAACTTGATGCTTATCTTTGGCGTCCACATTGCACTCATCTCGGTGGCCACAGGTGGACACTTGGGATCCACAAGCGGCCCGTTCGGCTCCACCAGCTCCGGTTCCCGCCGATCCGATAGCATATGTATGCCCTGATAATGCATCAGCGTCTGTCGCCGCGGATGGCGTCGTTTGCTATACTATAAGCCCGCCGGATTATGTGTTAATATCTAAATCGTGGACAAACTTAACTCAACCACTCACGTCATAAAATTGGGCACCTGGCAGCAGTGGCATTCCTGGCAGTCGCAACATTCTAACGGTTTTTTTCTTTCAAATATTTTACACCTCTAAATTTAGTTTATTCGAAATTTTGTTTTTTTTTAAATTTTTGTTTTTGCCAAAAATGTTGTTTGGAACTTAATTAACTTGAGTAATTTTTGGAAATTGTAAACTGTTTCGACATTTTCAGTGTTCGATAAATGGAACAAACAGCTCTATGGCAATGCCACAATTCGCCATGGCAGCAACAGCAACTGGTAGCAGCTTATTTGGGTGGGTGGGTGCAAGGTGGTTGCCAAGGAGGTGACGCTATCAAAGTCGATTCACTCTCTTCATGATTGGAGTGCATGACATCCTTATGGAAATGCTGGAAATAAAACGATTGTTGCTGAACTATTATCGATAATTTATCCGAATTTGAAATAGTAATAAAGTAACATTTTTAAAAAGTTTTCAAACTATTATTTACTGCTCCCTTTGTTATATTATTATATCTTTTCTGCTTTTGGCTTAAATCTTAAAGAAACAAAATGGAAATAAGTTCAAAAGTACTTTTTTACCCTAATTTTAACACCTGGAGTCGATTAAAATAATAAATTTAAGATTTAAAATTTTTGAAAATTTTCGAAAAATGTAAAGGGGTAACTATGCAAAAATTGAAAAATTTTCGAAAAAAATTTGTTGTTTCAGAAACAAAAAATTCAAATGCAAAGTTAAAGTAGGATTAATATTATGAAAAATAAGACATTCCTCATGGAAATCGGATGAGCTTTAATAAAGTTGTGCTTGTTGAAAGCCCAAAGACTCAACAATTCTCTAATTTACAATAATTGACATATTGGGACAAACTTTCTTATTGTTTGATCTATCTCAACTAATTTCTAAGACAGTCATATTTATATTGACATAATTCAAACTTGATCTTTTGACGTTAAACTTCCATTAATCATAACTATATAATTATAATTATTTAAGAAAAATACTTTAAGTTCGTTAAAAATGTCTATAAAATTCCATTATTTAATTATTTAATAATTATTATTAGCTAAACTCCAATGGAAATATCAATAACAAATACGTGTAGAGCAGACTTAACACTAATTAGATCTGAAACGAAGCCTATCCGCCACTCTAAGACTGGATTGCTTAAAGACAGAATAAAACAAAACCAGTGCAGACTATGTGGAAATGTGCTAATTGAGCAGACATGGTAAAGTAGGAAACCCGCCGAAAGCACGTGCATTTTTCTCACACCTCTCACTCGGGCATGTCATTTGACGGTGAGTCCATAAAGCGCCGAGATCAATACTAATCAGAAGCTATCGGATCAGCATAAACGGTCAGCCGTTCGAGCTGACAACACAGGAAGCGGAAAAATGAATTTGTTGTGAGTTGGCCATAGAAATCGGAATAAGAATTATACATTTTTATGAGTATGGAATGTTTCAGTGGATTACTTGTCTGGACTCTCTTGGCGCTGGAAGCTGTGGATGCCCTGAGAGCCAATTTGACCTCATGGCATCATCATCGCCGACAGAAGCGTTTTCTCATCTTTCAAGATGGTGGCATTGTAAAGGTATAAACAATATAAATATTATTAATGTAAATTACTTACTTGAATTGATGTTATAGATGGTAGCAGGGACCGCATTTCCAGTGGACTTTCAGGAGAAGAACGCATGGCGCCAGCTGGTCTGGCTAATGAACTATCACTATCAATTCCGTGAGCCAACGTCCCCTATCTACTGGTGGAAGCTCTGGAATGGACGTGATCTAAAGGGACCACTCAGACTAACCAAAGAACAGCAGCAGCAGCAAGTGAAAGAAGATGAATTGGATGTGGATGAACCGCAGCAGATGCTTTTCGAGTTTGCTGAAGAGTATATGAATCAACGTGGCCAAGATGGCAGATCTTGTCTGGAGCGTTTGATCTGTGAGAATGGCCAGGTGCATGAGCACAGTGGACTCTATGCCCAGTTGCTGCATAGGCTGTTAAAGTGAGTAGTTCAACAATTATTTGTGGACCCAACTTCTATCCTCCTTTGCTACCCTTAGGCCCCATAGATCTCTGGACTCGCGGTATGTGGATGCTTACAGCTTGGGCAGACATGGCGTCAATTGTCGAAGTGCTTTTCCCGAGGCATCACATTGTCTTCTGGATGATTATGTGCATGTCCATGAGCGAGGCATGACACAGAGTTACTTTTGATTAGGATTATCAGAGGGTTTATTCGAGTGCATCCCCTGGAATTAAAGGGCGCCGGTTGCCAGTTGTTAATTGGGACACTTTAATGACTTCTCGTTAACTAACTTAAGCAGTTAAATAACATTTATGTAGCTAACACCTAATTAAACAATGCAAATTTTATATACAAACATCTATAAATATCGTCTAATCGGGCTAATATCTAATCATTATCATCATCATCATCGTCATCGGAAACTTTCCAGTCCAGCTGATAGTATTTCTTTCCGTTGACCGAGAGCCATTGAAGTGCGCAGTTGTGTGTGCAGAAGTTACAGGTGAAGAGCTGCTTCGAGGCGCTGCCGCGTCTGCAAATGGGAAGAAATTGGGTTAAAAATAATCTTACAATGAATAACAGATAGAGGATAGAATATTAAAAAGGACACGTCCATTCAGACCTTTTAAAATAAAATGTCTTGAATATGCTAAAAATCAAGCCAAAATGGTCAAGAATTTTCACTAGTAAAGTTGATAGGTCATAGGTCTACAAAGGAATTGCGATGAACAAACTCTGAAGTTGTCGATTTTTAACGAAAATCGATTCAATAAAATCAAATAAATTATCGAGTTAAAGTACTTGAAAGTCGATTTTTCGAAAATCGAGTTACCGATTTTTCGATATATTTTTACATCACGAGGCAAATCTGCCCCACAGTACTTACCGCTTGACAACCATAAAGTAGTACGTCGTATAGAGGCAACTGGAGCAGTTTGTAGTCGTGCAGCGGGCAATGGGTCCATTGTTGATATGCGAGCTCATGTATGGCTCGGGCAGCAGGCGATGCAGTGCAGCATTCTCATAGACGGGCAATTGGCGATTCATTGTTTGCACCGCGTGCAAACAATCATCGTAGAGCGTGACCTGGTTCTCTGCCGAGGGAACCGCAAATATTTTACGTGTACCCACCGGTAATAGGAGGCGGTTGTTCGTCTCTAACTCTCGCACCCAGAAGAGACCCTTCTTGGAGATGGAACTGTGTGAGTTGACAATTCGTAATTGTACTTATTTGATTTGCACACTCGCTTTACTTACAGTGGTGTCAGCTTCTGTCTATTGTCGTAAAAGTTCTGATAGAAACGCTCATAGACCATGGGTATGTAATTGACGGAGGTGTTGTGAAAGATGCGCACATGGTTCATGAACTTGGAGAGTGCAGCCGGTAGATAAGCAAGAGCACAGCCTGCAAGAGAAAGAAGAAATCATAACTGAACACTTTTTCTCTCTCTCTCTTTTTTATGTGTTAAATCGACTCACGATCGGCGGCGAGTGACTGCAACATGGGCAAATTGGCAATCCGCTCGGGCAGATGCAACAGCGACTCGTTGTCGCTCACGTTGAGTTCGTTGAGACGCACGCATTCGCTGAGTTGCAGGGGAAGACGACGGAACTGATTTTTGGCAATGTTCAGATGCTCTAAATTGCGCAAGCTGCTTAGCTCTAAGGAAGAGTTCGGCAATAATGAGTTCATTGCCAATGGAACTGGGACATACAATATGTTATAGACTTACCCACTGGCAATTCTGTTAGCTGATTTCCACTAACATTCAGTTGTTGCAGCTGCAGCAGCAGACCCAATGTTTTGGGCAACTCCTTCAGCTCGTTGTTCGACACATCGAGAAATTCTAGGTTCTCCAGCATGTAAATATCCACGGGCAGTTCGCTGAGATTATTGCCGGCCAGATGAATGAACTTGAGTGTTGTTATATTGAGCAGCCATTTGGGTATAACCGATATATAGTTCTCTTTAAGATAGACCTCCTCAAGGTCTTCATAAAGAAACAAGTCCATGGGCACATCCTTAAAGTTCAAATAACTCCAGTGCAGTATGGTTTTATTCATATTGAGTTAAAACTACTTTTGTTACACAATCTTTTCGATTTCAATTTCAATTAAATTGATACAAACGTATTTTGATTGCTGTATGCGTCTGATTGTTTGTTTGTTTATATATTGTACTTATATTTAGACAGATTTCTTTCATTTTCTTTTTACGCGGTCATGATCAAATTTTGGCATGCGGTGCCTTCACTGTCACCCACTAAACTGGTCCCCCAAACAGCATCATCAGCAAACAGCAACAGTTTGCTTTGGTCCAAAGATTCCTCTGGCTAAATTTGTCTCAAAATATTTCGATATGCTCGCGAGCACATAAAATTCTCTGATCATTATTACTCTTGAGTATATTTAAAATTTAATTTTATTTTTAAATTTATTTATTTAGTTATTTTCTTTGATTCGCACGGTCGTGCGGACGTATACGTAATATGCCGCCTGAAAGTATGCAATTGCGGCCAAAGCGGCAAAATCTAAAAGCTTTCTTTGACCATGACACTGAACTTAGTTGGTTGCACTACAGACAGCTGCATTGATTTGCCTCTGGTTGTTGTTCTTATTGCTACCACTTCAAGGTCATAAAATAAGCGAGAGCTTTTAATGCAGCTTTCAGTATCAAAAGTTTAGCTCAGGGTTCGACAATTGAATAGAACTAAAAAGACAGTTAAAAGCTATGGTGGAAAAAATGTCACGTTTAAAAGCACTTTTTATAAAAATGCTTTCATAGAAAGTATAGCTTAAATTTCTATAAGTCACGTTGATAATACATATATAATCAAGTATATAAACCCTAAATCAGTGCTGTTGAACTTAATTATATATAAAAGTACTCTGCATTAAATAAATAAATATAATTTTATTTATAAATTGCCTTATAGATTCTGTTTTCGACAGCAACAATAAGTAAGACGCAATTTATGACTTTGATATAAATAAATTATTTATTTTGACTAGTTTCTTGATTGTTTTCTCTCAGGTATTCTAATTTGTTTACCAATAACCATGGTGATGATAGCCGTGATGGTGATGATAGTCGTCGTATGGTGAATAGTGGTGATGATGATGATGATAGTCGTCGTATGGTGAATAGTGGTGATGATGATAATAAGGCGACGGCGATCCATAGTACGGCAGTCCGACAGATATAGGCAGGGGAATGCCCATACTAATAACATGCGGTGCCGGCAGAGCTTCCAGTTGGCCCGTGAGTAGGCCCAGAAGTGCGAATATAATTAAGATGACTTTCATACTGTGGCGAGTGTTGTGTATCAACTGAAGATTGTTCAAAGTTAACACCTGTTTTATATACGAAAATGATCGCGAAATTTCTCCAAAAATTAGCACATAATTTTTGAATGTTTTTCCCCGCGACAAAAATTATTAAGTTCAATCAATATTTGCTTTATTTGGCATAGCAAATTGTCAATAACTAATAAAGCTCTAAACCCTTTATCACAAGTCGCAGTTTTATCATAGATATTTTGCAAATATATTATGTCGAAGTGGGCGTGATCTCACGCGCCTGACTTGACATTCACCGTGAGTAGCTTGAAGTCGCGGTCGCTGAGCAGATTCCACTTGTAGCCCAAGATCTGAGAGATCTCACGCTCAAC
Organism: Drosophila rellima; assembly: GCA_035043635.1. Classification (NCBI taxonomy): domain Eukaryota; kingdom Metazoa; phylum Arthropoda; class Insecta; order Diptera; family Drosophilidae; genus Drosophila; species Drosophila rellima. The sequence continues at coordinate 2,546,344 of JAWNMV010000145.1, read as the reverse complement.
AGCCTCGTAAGAGCGCGAATTGCGCTTCAACCACAGGTAGAAGTCATTGCTCCACTCCGGATGCCTTGGCCAGTCGCATCTCAAGATGACAGCGAAGCGTCTCACGTGCAAATGCTGCAAGTTCTTTGCAGTGCGTGCAATCAACAAGAGTGTAGATGTGGACACCTTTTCACGTATGACCTACGTATGGATACACGGTGTTAACATATATGTTTTCGTTTTAAAATAAACTTACCAAAGTGTCCAGATTAAAGCACTGGCGGCACATCAACAACATCAGACTGTCGATGCGATTGTGAAACGGCTTTGGGCTGCTGAAACGGGGCAACAGTTCGTGTCCATAGACGGCCAGGGTATTTTTATAGTGATCCACCATGCGAACCAGTAATTCGGTGCGTATACGTGATTTTGGTGCCCAATAGGTTATGCTATGCACTGGCGCCTCCGGCTGCATCACCACCTCACCATCCACCATATTCTCCAGCCGCAGATGAACCCGCAGCCTTGGATTAGTGACCTTCAGACTGCGCCAGGCCTTGACACCACAGGCACTGATGGTCAGGTGATTGGGCGTATAGGAGTTTTGCAGCAAATGCAAATGCCGTAACTTTGTATCCGCCAGAAGTGAGAGAACATCGTCGTCTATGTTCTGTGGCGATATGGTGAGCACCTGCCGAGGAGTTTCAAAAATGTAGTCATCAGCGGATAATGCAGAAACAAAGTTAAGGAACAAAAAAATGTATAATAATTACTTTAGATATTTTTACTTGAGTTTTTCTGCGCTTTTCACAATTAAAGTATTAAATGTTTGATCTATTATAAATTTTTGCATACCCCGAACTTTACTTTTTTCTTGATAGACAATATCTTAAAGTATATAATAATTTAATTATTAATTTATAATTTTAGTTTTCCCGACTGTAATTTTGAAAATGTAGAAAACTCACCTTCAAATTAAGAAACAATCCCACATGCATAATGGGGCAATGCATTGTGGTCACATTCACCAGATTCAGGACACGCATTTTGGTGCAACAACTGCAAACGACTTCGTCCAGCAAGTGATTCGCCTCGAAACGTTCCAGGACGAAATCGACCAATTTGAGGGTGTGTAGATCGGTTAGACGAAGCAGCAGCTCCTTGAGACCCTTTAGGAGTTGTCCCCCGGTGCCAAAGAGCTTGATGCCTTCGGGATCATTGGGCTGTGACATGTTGCAGGGAAAGTGATAGACCAACGAACGAATGCGTTGACCCATGCCAATTAATTCAGACTGAGGATGATGTTCGAGACCCTGAAAAGTAATACATAAATATAAATGATTTATTGTTCATCGAGTCTAATTGATACTTACCTTATCGATACTCCACGACAGCATCGTCATAAACTGATAGATGTTATTGAAGCTATGCCAGGGGCGAAACTCAATGCCTCTGAGGTGTTTACCGATTCGAGCTAGGCAGTTTTGGGTTCGCATATGATCCAAACAGTATTGCCAGCCCGAGTAGTAGTTGTACTTTGGACGCGTCAACGTTCGATCATCGACGACAAAGTTGTGCCACACCGTGGGTAAATAAAAGGCGCTGTACCATTGTCGGCAAACCTAAAGATCAGTCAATAGTTAAGATCGAAATCGATATAGGGAATATATAATACTTACTAGACTGGCATAGTAACGTTCCTTGGGCGAGAGATAGGCAAAGATGTCCTCCAGCACCAAATTGGGGAGTTCAGACCATCTGGAATACACACGCTGCGATTCATCCAGCTTATCATTGGCCTCATCATCGTCCTCATCAACGTCTATATAGCAGGCTGAGTGGTAAAGAAAAACAGTCTTGGATTTATTTATTGACATTTAGGTCTGTGATTTTGCTTTACCCTTTTCATTCTCATCGATCTTCCAGCCCGCCTTGTGCATTACCTCCAACTGGGCGCTTCCCTTGCGCCCAGCATTGATTGTGGACATGTTTCTCTTTGCTTTTGATTAGTTTTTCCTCTAATTTTGTGCCCAAAATGATTTACAACACACAAGAAAGACACACAAACACAGATTACTACTATATTCCACTCTAATTTTGAAATTTTTGGCACAGCTTGCTGTTTAATTTTCTTTTATTTTTGTTTTTCTTTCTAATTTTTTTTTTTTAGATGAGATTTATTTTTATATAGTTGGTTCGGTCGGATCGCTCTCGCGTGGTGCGTCGCGTTGCGTCGCGTTTGGGACTCGACTGACAGTCTTCAAACAAATTGCTTCAATGCCCGTATGCTAAAATGCTATTTTCGAAAATGGGAACGAAACAAACGAACATTTTCTATTCTTTGGCGTTTCGTTAAGTTTCGAAATTGTTAAAAGATTTGCGCGCGTTCGTTCGAATTTGGTTGTTATTATTATTCTTTGTTTTAAATTTGTTTTTGATTATTTTCGATTCTGATACTCTTGTGGAAACAGAAACTGATGTGTTCTCTGTTGTTGTTATAATTAGATGCCGGCATGGCATGAGCATAGGGCTCACAGTGGCATCAAATTGGGGCAACTTGTTGATGTTGCCACTGCCTGTTTCATTGAGGCGTTTATTATAAATAAATACTTCGCTCCGACCGCCTCACGCAACACGATTCAAGACTAATTGCCAAACCAGCTGAGTTTCAAGTATTGCCCGTAACAAGGCGAACTTTTCTCTTATAGCCCTGATAAGGCTCAGTTGGGCACATTTTGATATGTGGGCTTCCTGTATATTTATTATGTGCAAACTTAATTCTGAAATTCGAATTTTATATATAAAGCATCAGACTGAAGAAAGTATTTTTAAATCTAAAGAAAAAAAGTTCAATAACCTAAAATTATATCATGTTATCGCATATTATAAGTAAAAAAAATTTTTCATCAAAATAAATACAATTTTAGTGCAGAATGAATTTAGGAGTCAAAATAATATTCTTATTGTTCAGTTATGAAAGCTTGAAGTTGGTCAAACCTTTGACTTTTAGACTTTTAGATTTATAGAAGCAGAAAGTTGTATTCAATACCTTTCTTACTTTTTTCTTTGAAATATGCGTGAAAAATCGGACTTAACAATTCTTGCGGCTTCCTTTGACATTTGACACCACTTTTCAACTCCTGAGCAGTGAGTGTAAAGCCAATGTCTTCATTCAATTTCCCATTGCCGTTGCCGTTGACGGTGCCGCCAACTGTTGTCCATTTTCCATTGTAAGGTGTCCTGAGTTCAATTTCTGCATCTCCATCACCATCAAGGAGCTGCACAAGGAAGCAACTACACACAGGCCATTGTCATTTCCGGCACTGTGGCAGGTACACTTAGCGGAAACAGCTGTTTATATTGTTGTTTGGCGTAGGCGGACTGTGGCAGGCGGAAAGGCAAAGAAGAGGGCAAAAAATGTGTAAAGGCATTTTGCAATTTTCTTTGGATACCAGCATTTTTGCAAAGTGACCAAAAGCGACTTTCAACCTGTTTCGCAATATTGTCTTCTTCATGTTGCTGTTTCTCCATCTGTTGGCGTGTAAAAATTTCCATTGCATACTTTTAGGATCAGCGCATATTTTGCACCCAAGCACTTAAAAATATGTTGAATATTTTATAAGTTGCGCGCAACGAGCTGAAACAATGTGCAATTCCCTCGTAATTAAAACAAATTTAAAAGCAGTTAACACACATACACACACAGACAAATATACACTAAAGATACACATGAGTGCATTACGCGGTTTACATCTATGTGTCTGTGTGTGCGTGTGTATGTGTGAGTTGGCAGCACTTCCGCATTCAGTTTGAACACATCAAATATGACAGCAACCGTTTTCGCTGCCACAAAATTCGACTATGCAAATTTGAATGTCAACAAAAAACTTGCCGTTTAACCCAAAAACCTTATTTTGTGGCATCGTCGTCGTTTGCCATTTGCCGCTTCTGGCAACAGTTTCGTAGCGTTTACCAAATGCTGTCGACTCCACAGTTTGGCAGCACGAAGCGCATTGCGCAAAATTTATTCAGTGTGTGTGTGTGTGTGTGTGTGTGTGTGTACACGAGCATATTTTGTGTGTGCTTACTTATTAGAGATGTGTGCGTGATGTGCTAAACAAGATGTCAAAATGGCTGTAAATTGTTTAGTATAATTGACGTATTTATTAGAATTTTCAAAAGAAATCAGAATAAGTTATTTGGTTAGTGTGAATATCGCTGCATAAAGTCTTATTCAATTATGTTCGATGTGTTATGTATAATTTGGTTTTGCTTATTATTAGCTAAGTATGTTTTCTTATAGTTTTTAGTTGAATGCCGATATTTCGTCAAACTTTCATCTCTGACACGACATGCATATGCATGCTAAGAATTATATACATATGTGAGTTGTTGGGTGCGTGTGTGTGTGTGTACCGGCAGCTTAAAACTGTAAAACAGGAAGTTGCTCGTTGGCTTGGCTAGCCAAGCCCGGCCAAGTACTCGACGCTGTCTTCCTGACTGCCAATTCTAGTTGTTGTTGTTGCTGTTCTTATTGTAGTTATCGTTATTGTTGTTGTTATTGCTGTTGGCCTTGCTCAGGTGCATCACGTTGGCAGCTGTTTTGAGCCATTGTTTAGCCGTCGGATGTTGCCAAGTTCTGGCATTTAATGTATAATTTTGTACGTTTTAATTACTTGCTCTTCTCTTCTCTCTAACCTCCTTATTATAGTCAACTCTGACATGTGGTTATGCAAATTGACGTCTTATTTCAATGGTTAAAACGTCGCATGACTTTGATTTTTGTTCATTTGCAAACTGCATTTGTGTTAAGCACTTTAAATGCAAATCATTTTGGCAGTTGTTGTTTTGGCAAGTCATTTAAGTTTCGTTGTTGTCCTTTTGTAGCATAACTTGCGGCGTCTTAGCCGGGCTTAAGTGCTCTTAACTGTGCAGGAGGAGACGGGACTGGTCGGCTGAGTAGGAGTTGTGCCTTCGGTTGAGCACATGTGAAATATGCAGCTGAAACGAATGCATTTGCTAGATAAAAGATTCGCTTGATAGACATTTTAGATACTATGGGTTTTCTTTTATATTATAAAATAAATCTATGCATTAAGATATTACTTATAAATAACTCAATAAACTTTTTCCGATATTTATTTTAGCTGGAAATTCGAAAACACTCTTGCTTCATATTTTTACATACTCTATTTAATATTATCTTCGTCTATCCTACCCAATCTCCCATCTTCGGATTAGTTTTACGAAAACTTTCTGGCAGTTGCAACTGCCGGCTATGAATTTGAATGCACAGCTGCTACTTACGCAAAGTTCTTGTGTTGAGTGGATAACTTAAAGCCCCAAAATTTTATAAAAACTCACATATAAGAGTAAATCTCAATCACAGCATACCCACACCCCCACCCCCACCAACACCCAAATCCTCATCCTTGATAAACCAACAAAAACTGAATTGCAATTGTTCTGGCGTTGTCATTTCAGTGTCCAACCCTTGTGCGGCCATTTGCCACCCCTAGTAATTTGCCTTGACAATAGTCATGCATTTTAATTGAGCAACAGCTGCGGTTCATCTAGTCCCCCCAGCCCCTCCCACTTAGCCACACCCCTTGGGCGCCGACTAAACGCAGCAAATTGTGACCATTAAAAAAATAGCACATAAAATAGAAACTTTTTACATGTTTTTTCTTTGTTTTTTTTTGGAAAATTATTTTTTACATTTTGTGGGGAATGAATGGGGAATGACAGCAATTATTTGTAAAATATTTATATTACAATTGAATTGAAAAAGTTTCTGTGTATGGCAGTTGCCCTGCAATAAAAAGAGAAAGAAAAAAAAAACAAGAAGAACAACTTTTTTGGGGGCACTAATAAAATGAATGGAAATTAAAGCACTGCGAATATTTGTTGGCGTGTGCAAAACAATTAAGCTAAAATTGTTATTGCAATTTGAAAACAATTGTCAAATTATGCAAATGCCGCCTGATTGCCAAGTACTTTTTGCCATCCCCTTGCAGCAATCTTCTCAACTTCCCCTCTTGAGGAGCTAACAAGGTAAACAACTCCACACTGCTCGACAACCTGCAAATGCTGCTCAAAGATTTATGGCCACTGCCAGAGGCACAATTCTCCAGCTGCCTGTTGTGGGAGTGGGTAGAAGTAGAAAAAGTTGAAAGTGGCACGTTGTCAGCTGCAAGGCGATTGCAATTTGCATAAAAATTCATTGGTTATGCGGCAAGTTGACAACTCACAGCAGCCAACAGGCTGCCACTCTAAGCTGGTAAGAGTGGAGACTTGAATATTCTTATTGGTAAGCGAGAACTTCTCGTTTATGTTAAGGACAAATCGAAGATATGTATTACAATTCGAAAGCTATTTGCTAAATAAATTACATTTTACACGGAGTGAAAATGTAGCATACTTTTTGGTGCTTTAGAAAATATAGTTTTTACACATACATATACATACATATATTTTGTTTCAAAATTCAAAACTGTAATACTTTTAAACTTATAAGAAAATTACCGTATTCGCAGATTTTCAGAAATTAGATTCATGATGCATTTTCTTGACGAATAGTAGAATTATCATCTGAAAAAATTATACAAAATTAATCTAGCCTTAATTTTAGATTTAATAACTAAAAAACGGCGACTATCGTGCTATGGTCAAAATCAGTTTTCAATTATGTAACTATGAAATAAAAAGAAATGCTAACAAAGGAAGGAGAAGGATGTGGGGTGGATCGGAGTTCAGGTGTTGTGGTTAGTGAGGCAGAAAAAGTCAACTCTCAATAAAAGATGGCGCAGACCACAATCACAGCGTGAGCCACATCCGCTCACTCTGTCTCTCTCTCCATTGCTCTCCAGCTGCTGTTACATTTCCGTTACATTAACAAAGCGCCATTGAGCGGCACGAACAACACCAAACAAAAGCAACAACAACAAGAGCAAAGAGTAACAAAAACCAAAATGGCGCACACGCTGCGCTTTACAAGTAAAAACTAGTTTGGGTTTTTTGGACCCCAACAAGCAGGACAACAGGACATCAGGACAACGACAACAACGGTCATTATGCTATAGAGTCAGAAGGGGGGGCGGGGCGAAAGGGCAGCCAGATGGCTTTATTCGCCTCTATTCGTTTCACCTCTCCCCCTGGATCGTTGAATGCGTGTGTATTTTTCGGTCAGTTTTGTAATTGAATCACGTTTTGTATTAAATAAACTTTTCAAATTATCGAAAAATTGACTTGCACTACAAACAACGCCTAGTTTCATTTACTGAGTGTGTGCGTGCCGTACATGTCTGTCTCTTTCTCTCTCCCACTGTCGCTCTCTTTCTTTGCGTTTATTGCGTGCGGTTTCTCTATTAACATGAAATAACGCAGCTTTATTTTTAATTTTCTTTACTGTTTTCCATGCAAAACACTTGACAGCCTCATTAGTATTGAGGCGCTTATAAGTTCTATATACTCCCCATTTAGTCTTCTCTTTCTTTTCATACGCTCAACTTTTTCACTTTTAAGTATGCAACACGTTTTTGACTTGACGTTTTTTTTTGTGAGTTGAAAACAATTTTATTTTCCATTTGAATACTTTTTGTTTGCGGCATAATTGAAGTAAAATGAGTTAACAAACAAACAAATGGATTCATTTTGTGATCACGTGCAATTCAGACGATGCACTTGCTCATTTATCGGGCACGGCCTGATGTTGCACGTGTGCAACCAACAACCAACTACCAACAACCAACAACAACAACAACACAATGCATTGGCTGCTTTCTTTTCATAACATATTTTGCATGCAATGCTGCGTGTCTGGCGAACTTGGCGCCAACGCTTTGCACCCAACTGAATGCATTGGAAACTGGGTGACCACTGGTCACAGTCACTTATTCATACACACACACGCACACACAGATACACATACACATACACAGACACATTCACATAGATGCAGACAACTTGTTTTCGCGCCATTTGCACGCGTCATGAATTTTTCATAAACATTTAAAGGGATTTCATTACAATATATACATGTATAAAAGAAATATATGTGTATATTTATTTATACATAGATGTATTTAAATGCATGAATGCGTGTATGTATGTATGCAGAAATATCCAACAGCACTCGGACTGTGTATATTTAAATCCTTTTGTTGTAATAGCACATATTGGCTCGTATGCTCTGTATGTTAAAATGGAAAGCCTTTTATTAAAAAGATAAACAATAAAGAAAAATAATACTGATACTATAAGTTATAAAAGTTGTACAGAATTTAATGAAAGCATGGATCGTTTTACCAACAGTAAAATAAGAGTCTCGTATTAAAGTATTCTTTGCTAATTTTAATTTAATAATTAAAAATATATAAGAAATTCTTACTCAAAAATGTACAGAGTATTTTGAGGTCGTATAGTGTTATCTTTTCTCAGTCAATTTGCATACACACAGGCTCCGAGGAGCATGTAAATTAAAAATTAAATTCTGTTCAGAACAAGCATTTTGGCAGCTGTTGTGCGTTTACTTACAAGAGAAGAGAAAATGGCGGAGAGGAAAGTAGTGAGTTGTGGGATGTGGTCATCGAGGTGGAGCGGAACCCACGAAGTTAAACTGACAGGACCTTCAATAAGCTCATTTTTAAGCCATTAAGTAATTAAGGTTGTACAATTTGCCAGTCGTTAATGTGGGTGTAATTGTAGATCGATGCCATTGATTCAACTTTATTTTAATTCATATATATGTTATTTTAAAATAATTTTATTTAAATATCGATAACAAACAAAAGCGAAATTTCCATTTAGCAAGAGTTTAATGCCAAATTTAACTCTCTGCTGACTGTCGAATACTGCATACACTTCATTTTAAGCGATCTTATTATATACATATGTATATATCAGCTTCTGACAGTCTACTATGATGATCTTCTAACGACTATTTGTAAAGACGAGGTACTCGTAATTTATTGTACACATAATACAGCAAGGTGACCACACACCTTAAGCTTGGATATAAAACTTCAATTAAATTTTGATGAGTGCCGCTCAGCTGCAAAATCTTTTTATCAGCCACAGAACAGTCGGCCAACAAGTGGGCAAAACTTCTTTGCTGCAATTCAGCTTTTAGTGGTTAATTACTCCCACGTGGCATGACAAACATTTAACGGCCTTTCGGCCCGTCCAAAAGTGAAATGCAAATACAGATAGAGATTGAGATGGGGAGAGCGTCGCATTCCCATTTTCATTCCCATGGATTGTCACTTGACTACTGAAACTGACTCCAATTTGCAGTTATGACTACGCGCAACGTTTCATTAAAAATAATACCCAACATTCTCAAAGACAAACTACCCTAACCGTATCTTAATTCAACCTGCCACCCACTGGCAGCGAATTAAACAAAATTAGTGCGACAGAGAGAGAAAGGGAAAGAGGTAACATTAAACGGGTTTAGCAAATACGCACATCAAATTACTAGCATCACCCCCCGCATTCCCCCTCCACCCACCCTCTCTGGCCACACTCGATGTGACTCGACTCGACATTATTCATATTTTATAACCCTAACGGCTGCTGACTGCAACACAAAACGACCCCAGCACACAAAAATGAGGCAAGTCGAGTTGGCAAGTACAACAATTATGGTTTCTCTTTATTTGCTGTGTGTAGGTAGTGCACGTATGTATGTGTGTGTGGGTGTGTTTGTTTAGCCTCAGCCTGTGACTGGGGCATAAAAGCCGCTCTCCTGCTGACATTATAATTCCTTTAGTTTTGATACCCTCACCAAACAGCATACAAATGAGTACACAAAAAGGTTAAACCAGATTTCCATGGCATTCTTATTTCCATATTAGATAAGATTACAGGTAAAAATACTAGTCAGAATACATTGTAAGGAATTTACTCAGTATTCCATATGATTGCAAAATAGAATGAAGAAAAAGTAGAGATAAGTTAGGTCATTCTTTTTGATTTCTTTTATAGAAATCAATAAAATGCTGGATTAATTATACAAATTTTTGAATATTCCCAGATTTAATATAATTAAATTACTTTAATATCTTTACAGTTTCATATTAAAATTGATTTTACTATAATTTTACATTCGTATATTGCAATTATTTTATTTTTTCTCTCTGCAATTGCTTTTATTTTTAGTTAAGCCTGAGAAACGCAAAATCTGTAAATTTTCGAAAGAATAGTATAATTTTATATATAAGAGATTTTCAGTCATGTAGGGGTATATTGGCAGTCGCATTTACTTACAAACGTATGCACATTCAGTCACGCATAGATAGAAATTTTGGAAGAGTGAGGGAAGTAGAAATTCACGCAGTATGTACGACCTTTGCTCAGCTAAAGCTGGCATGCACGTTCTTGCATATTTATGCAGTTTTAATTGTGTGTTTGTTTGTGCGCGTTTGTGTGCTAATTATTGTCAGTTAGGTTTTAATTAGCAACCCGTTAAGACATAGCGAGGAAGGGAGTAAAAATAATGGCAACGTTTGTATTTTAAATGATTTGGCTTTTGGTCTATAATGACGTATTATTAATTGGCTTTCAATGCAAATACATACATGTTATTTGCCTACCTAATGTAATCATCTAATAATTTTAAAATATGTACCAAAAGTTTGTAGAAAAATGGATACCCTATATTTAAAACCTTTTCTTATAAATAAGCAAATTAATTGCTTGGCCAGTTGTTTTAATGTTCAATATTAAGTGGATTTCAATCAGATATTAAGTATCTTCACCAGTGATTTTAATCAGATATTAAATATCTTTACTAGTGATTAAACTATTCAGTCAGATTATGAAGCTCCTTCTTCAATACTTTACACATTACGAAAGAGAATTAAAATTAAATTCATAAAGGTAGTTGATGGAAGCATCTAATTAAAAATGCATCTAAATGAATCCTTATGGTGCTTAGGTATTTACGGTGATGGAAAAAATAGTAGAAACGAGAGTCATTTTGACTCCTTTGATAAAAAGCTGTACATGAACATAGAATCCCGTTGTTTTATTAAATTTTGAAACATTGCGGAATTAAAAAAATTATCTCTACTAATACTTTTCAATCACCGTAGCTTTTGAATTGAACGAGTCTGTATTAGAACTGTAATTGTAATAACCATTCAAGTTACAAGTACATTTCTGTATGCACTTTATGAACTGCATTGTTGGTTTGGTTTTCCAATTTACAGACTTGGTATCATCAAAAACGCATATTCAAATGCAATACACAAAATGTAACTGAAAATGTTTTGAAAGATAGCCAAAATACACAGAGAGAACGAGAGATGAAAAGATAGAGAGGAAGAGAAAGAGAGAAAGAAGAGGAGTATTGGAGTAAAAGGGAAGAGGAAACGCTGAACGTTTATTTCATCGTCTAAATGGAGTTCGTATTGAAAAGAGGCGGAGAAATAAGAGGAGTGGCATTCTGGATGCCATTTGTTAAGTGCAAGTTCAATAGCATTAAGAGTGCAACACAAATAACCATAAATTCGGTAAAAGCTGCAAATTTTGCATATTTTTGGTAGCTGTCGTTTGCTCTCGCTCGATTGTAGAAATGAAGTGGGTGGAGTTTCTCTCACAGTGATTGGAAAATTCAGCATGGGGAAACACTCCGACAAATACATATACATACTTACATACAATCTATATTGAGTGTATATATTTTGGCAAAAAAATGCTGGTTTTTAAATAGATTACGTATACGCTCTGTTGCTCGCTTTTTGAATGTGATTTATTGAGGCGCCTCAATGTCCACGACGACGACGAAGACGACGACTAACGCCGGGTCCAGGTCCAGTTCCAAAGAATTTGCCACTTCTTTAAGTTATTTTAATATTTACGCTCATGTAACATATGGCCAAGTGTGGGGCGGAGAAGGGGCGGAACAGGACGGGGGCTGGGGCGTTACAATAAATTGCCAGGCCAACCACAATGATTTACTGCAGTAAGCAGCAGCCACCGCAGGAGCAGCAGCCACACTACGTATACAATATTACGTATACGCACCTTTGTGTGCATGTGTTTGTATTTCGACATGTATTGCTATAATTCTATTTTCTACTCAAAACCACATTTATATTTATTACTTTAACATAAATCTTGTCGCATTTTCGCATTTGTGTCGAATTTGTCGAGTTTACTAGACACGAGCAAAAAAGCCCCAGCTCAAGCCACCCATGAAACACTCCCCCAAAACTAGTCGTAGTCGTTTGCACGTCTACAGCTTTAGGTAAACAATAAACTGACCCCCGTCCAGTCGACGTGAGCTCAACAGCTCAACAACTGTACCTGATGTACCTACTGCTTATGAGGGGTGTGCGAATTATATGGTGTGTGTGTTTTCGCATCGCACATGAAATGAACTGAACATAATTTGCCATCGCACAGTTGCATAAATTTTGTTACGCTGCCTCAATAAAAGCATCGTAGTTGTCAAATGCAAAAAAGCAATTTGGATTGCCAGGTTCAGGTCAAATAGCTAGGTCAACAGCTCTCCCAGAATAAGCCAGGTGAACTTCAAGCCAAACTGTGGCTGGCATACGTTTTATTCAAGTACTAAAAAGCTTTCTCTAGAGGGTAAGCGGTATACATACATATAAGCTAATGAAAGGCAAAAGGAGTTAGTTAAAACTGCCTATTCATGAAGAAGCAGCATTCATAATAGTGATGAATGTGAAGTCTTAGAGCTTCTTGAAAAGAAAGAAAAGATCATGGAGCAAACTTTTATACCAATTATCATTTAAATTGATATACTTAAATGTTGTAAAAATAACCTGAAACGCAAATAAATGCTTTGAAAAACCTGTAAAATTTCAGTAGATTTATTTTTCGTTAAATAGTTATTTAACTGAGACCTGAACAAGATATTGAAATAATAGGACTAGATCAAGCTTTAAAGTAATTGCAGCTGAATTTTCATATATTTCAGAATACTCAGAGCGTTTTAAGGTTAATCGCACGACACTTTATCTTGGCAATTGAATTAGGTACCCAAGTTCAATCAATTACAGACCTGTTAAACTGTTCTGCATTGAAAGCGCTTAACTTTGTTTAGGCCAACTGACAGTGGAAAATGTCAAAATGTTAGCCAGAAGTTGTGGGTTAAATGTCACAATAAGCAAAAACTATGCAAAAATGCAGAATTATGCCTGATGGGGGCCTGTCAAATATGCAAATTTCAGTTGCAACTCTGAAGCTTTCAAGGTCCAACAATGTGTGTGTGTGTGTTTGTAATAGTAATTGTTTGTTGTTGGTTGTGGCATTTGTTGTGTTGGATATTTTTGTGACTTTGACATGACATAGAATGTGCAACAATTAGTGACCGTTAGCCAAAAAATTGCATATAAATATTAGTTAAATTACGAGTATCTGTTGCAAAAAGTCGTAGCTCTGAAATCAATTAAGTTTTGTGCTCGAACATAGTTTTTAAATTGCCCAACTCGAAGTTTGTCAACTAAAGTCGGGCAAACACATATATATACACACACACATGCATTGGGTGTGACAGTGTGTGTGTGTATCTGTATAACCCAAGAGAGAGGAGTGCCGAGTTGGATTCATATACGGTTCGTTGGCTGTGCTCAAAAATAGCAAACTTATTGTTTTGATTTTGTCAATGACAGTATTTCAGAGCCTTTCTTGTGCATCCATGCAAAAGTAAAGCACAACGCACAGGCAAATAGAGCAACATGGCAACTGGCAGCTGGCTGTGAGCTCTTCTACACAAATGTGGCTAAAATGTGGTTGACTAAAAACAACAACAACAACAGATGGCTGTTTTGGGAAGAAGTTAACTTTGTGACCACAAAAGAATCACTTTCAACGTCGAAGCAGATGCGTATAAATTTTATACATCTTTTAAACAATTTTCAGCTCAGTTTAAATAAAAAAAAAAATAAAAAACCTAATAAAAGACTGAAATTACAAGTCAATTATAAGTTTAAATATGTGTATTATTACATATGTTTTTTTATTGAATTTAAATTTTATAGATAGCTAGGGATACTTTTTTTGATATAATCAAGATCCCTAGTTAAGTTTTTAAGTCCGTTGATAATTATAAAAGTCTTAAATTGTTTACTGAAGAAAATTGTACCTCGTAGAAGTATGTGTAACATATGATTCCAGCACAAGCACACAGCACACAAAAAGCATTTGGTCTTTAATAATATCAGATCTGTTGCAACTTATTAACACTACACTTCCAAAAGCTAGCTTTATAGAAGTTTTTGGAAGTGTAGTGTTAATAAGTTGCAACAGATCTGATATTATTAAAGACCAAATGCTTTTTGTGTGCTGTGTGCTTGTGCTGGAATCATATGTTACACATACTTCTACGAGGTACATTTTTCTTCAGTAAACAATTTAAGACAACATAAAACATCACTCAGCGCTCAACACTCCAACGCACACAAACTAATTTGATCAAACTCAATTTATGTGTGGCAGGGTAGTGAATCACTCTACCAAGTGGCAGACTGAATCCCAAACTGATGGTGGCGGTGACTGTGACGGTGACGGTGGCTGTGACAGACTGACTGACTGACTGGCTTGCCAGACAGTGGCTGGCTGTGACATGGCATTTGAAAGCTGTTTGAAAACGCGACAGCTGCTGTCGCATATTCCATCACTTTGTTATTAACTGCAATGCCCTTTCATACACTTCTTGAGGGTATTAAAAGTGTGTTGATAAATGTGAAACGTATTGCAAGTGTCCTGTTTGTCTCTTTTCATTAGGGATCACAAATTAGAATGCTAAGATCTCAAATATACTTGTTGCATAAGGTATCAACAAAAAACCATATTTATACATTTCAATTTCGTAATATATTATAAAAATCAGAAGGAACTCCAATCTGACATTTCCCTGTTCAATAGATAATTATAATAATTTTGTAATAATAAATTATAAACTTTGAATTCTATAATCAAAATAAAAAATTAGGGGAAATAAATAAAAATGTAATATAATTAAATATTAAAATTTAGTTTATGATCAAATGGTCTAAAAACTATTATTCCTACAGTCCCTACTTTCTATTCAAATTAACCAAGAAATATGGTAGATATTTATGAAATACGTAGTCGAAGTTAATCTTATATTTCTATTGTTATCTCTTGTCAGATACTTTTCACGGAAAGCGTATTTACATTTTGGCAATGCTCGTCTGCTGTCTTTATTTTTACCGTTGCTTGTCTTACAGCACAAATATAATTCACTATCAGTTGGGGTAAAAATCTGTCACAGGTTTCACAACAGATGCATAGCCTGGTAGAGGGAGAGAAGTTTGTCTCTCTTTCTATACATATATATCTGTCTCTCTCTGTGGCTGTCTGTCTAATTTGAAGTTGAAGCCAGCTGATGGAACTGCACCTTTTCAGCGTCCACAAATAAACTAATCTAATACCAATTTGCATTTGATTGCGATTTTGATTTGATTTGCAAAAACTCTTGGCAAATTGAAGGGGCGAACACGTTACGCGTCGAAAGTTTTAACAACGCGATAAAAAAAAAAACATAAAAATAAAGCAAGTAGGAGAAAAGGATACAAAAGGGAAAGACTTGAATTTGACTGGTGGGTGTATAGAAGTATAACTTTCTGCGGTCTTTTGGCGTTAGTGTGTTTTATTGTGGCAGAAAGACTTTAACATTCAGTTCGACAACGCTTTCCAAAGTTCTGGCCACAAAGTGCGGTTTTGGCCAGTGCCAGTGTGTGTGCCAGTGCCAATGCCAGATAAACTAAATCAAGTTGCAGTTGCTGTTGCAATTGCAGCTGTATTGACCCTACATCCGCTTGCACACTCACATAATGGCACACTTTCCGTTTCCGTTAGACCGACAAAATGGCGCTGCCAACTTTCAGTGCCGTCCACTCGATCAATAGACACTGCTTCCCAATTAAACCCTTCTCACTAAAATACAATAATTTTAATTGCAAAAACAACAAACAATAGCAAACAAATTGCCAGAAAGAGAGAGAGAGAAAGATAGAGAGAGAGCGAGCATCGTTGGCATCGTTTCCCACAATTTCCGCTAGCAGTTGGATTTCGAATTTGGCTATTGGATTGTTTTAATTGCTACTGTGTAGTAACTTTTAGTGCCCACTGTACCGAACATCTGCAGCTTGTACTCATTGTGGCTTGAGTTACAAGTTTCAATTTTACTTTTAAATCTAAAATGTGCTGCAATCTGTATAAAATTAATATATACTATGTATATATCAAATTAAAAATAAACAAGAAACAATTATTGTGATATAAAATTAAAATATTTATTATTAGTTGACGGTGTGTTACTTTTAAGAAATTTCACATATTTTAATTAGTATATCTGGAAATTCTAGAGAAATAATTTGAATTTTTTTAAGCCAAAAATACTAGAACAATTCTTAAGTTAACGGTAATTGTATGGGGCATTCGCTTGTAAAAACAAAGCTTGGAACTTTATGAGCCAGGACGTCAATACAAACATTTATAGCATGACATTATTTTTAAGTTTTTTCTTCTTTTATTTTCCCCGGGTTCGGGCAAATTTGCGGCTTGGCTTTCTTGTGTCAATTATTTGGATTTTTTTTCTTTTGTACTTTTTGTTGTTGTGCTGATTTTAATTGAATCTCATATACAAAGTAGAAGCTGTGGCACCGAGTAGGGCAAACATACGCGAACTCGAACAAGCTGTAGTCTTAAGTGTGTGTGTATTGTGCTACCAAGCAGAGTCACAGGCCGAGTCACAGCATTAACTTGGCCCGTTGCATTGTTGGCCATGGCGGCAGTTGGCAGTCGGTTGTTGTGGAGCCACAGCCGAGTTGCTATCAGGCACTTTTATCGCCGGCCACATCTGCACCAAATAAAATAATTGAACGTTTTACGATAAGCATCACAATGCAGTGCAGTGCATTGCAGTGCAGCGTCTAAAGATGCTGCCGGCCAAACTGAGCTGTGGCCTAAACGAGGCGACGACTCTCAGCCATATTGAAGCAGCAGCAACTCCATCTGTTGTTGCCTCCACTCGATGCTCGTGTACAGCAAATGTCATGTTTACAGACCGCACTCAGTCGATTTGTGTCAAAGTTGAGTTTAGTATCTATAAAATTATATAATACACTTCCTGATTTCTACTTCGATTTTTTATTTTTATTTTGCTCCACTGCAATATCTAGCTCACAATGGTACAGGCAACAAGCTTTTGACCGTCAGCTTCGTCCAGGCATTTGTCTTTACATGCCGCGGCATTGTTTAGCGGCCCTAAGGTTTGAGGTCTTGGCCAGGCCATTGTGCTGCCGTTTGCCAAGCTTAAAAGGCAAGCAAATGATGTCGGAAGGATGCGAAAATTGACAAGGGGTGCCAGTTGTTGAATTAACTAAATACGCTTCATTTTTAGGATGAGAAGATGGTGTACAGTAGCTAAAAAATATAATCTATTACTTTCGATAAGTTGTTCAAAATAAATAAAAATATAAATAATTAACGATGGCTACGTGCTTTGTTACAAATTTATGACAAAAATACATTTATATCTATAATAGAATACTAATATTTACAATATTTGATAATTATTAAAGTGAAAATTAAAAGTTTCATTTAAACCAAAATGGACCAAGTGTAGGGTACACTTATAGGGCGATCAACTTAAAATCGCTACTGCGCACTCTTCTAAAAACTGAAAAAAAAAACAAGCACCGAGTCGTAAGCCGTAAGCGATATGCCGATAATATGATTTTCAGTTAATAAATAACTGCCTAAAGAGGCGATAGCTTTATGGAGAGCTGATGGGTTGTTATGGTATGCTATGGCATGGGATGGGTATAGCATGGGATGGAATGGAATCGGATGGGATGGGTCACTTACTGTAGTCAATCGGTTTAAGCTTTGATTAACTGTTGTCAAGAATTGGACCCCATGGCACGAGCTGCTGCCTCGGCAGATGTTACTCCTGATTCTCCTCCTGCCTCTCTGCTGATGGCTTTGTTCGATTGCCGCTGCTGCAAATTACTTATGCATTATTATAACTTTGATTTTGGTTGCCGAACAGCATGAAGAAGTCAATAACAAGTTAAAAAATATTAAGCTGGTCAGACTGATCGACTAGAATACACCCAGTAATCCGAAACAATTATTCACATAAATATGACAGCTCATAAACTGGAAAGTATTTGCTTTTATTTTGAAATTAAGAGTAGATAAATTTATAGATTCATATCTTCCTTTGCATATTGCTATAACTACCTATTTTCGGCATGGGTACAGGTACAGGGTATCAGAAAGCCGGGCGCACGTTCATTTATCTTGATGCGTCGCTGTTGTTGCTGTCTTTTTTTATTGTTGCCGTGGAATCCTCGGTGGCTGTTGCGATTTTTCAACTGCGGCGCGTTCTGCTGTCTTCATTGTGGCGTTATCTCAGTTGCTGTTCTTTCTTTATTTTACTCACTTACTTTTTTCGACTTTTTTCGTTGTTGCTGTTGTTGTTGTTGTATTTTTGGACTGCATACGTCAGTGTCTGATAAGCGAACGCTGCAAGTTGCTACCATTTTTGCATGGTCCGCTAAAATATTTCTCATGTTAAGGGCCCGACGCTGATTTAGCGCTGCTTCAGATCGAAGTTGGTACAAGCCGGCAGGTTCCGTTGTATGAAATAAAAAAAAAACGAAGAGAAGAAATCCCAACAGGGTAGATTTGCACAGCTGATAACATTACGTATACGCCAAGCTGTCTTCGTATTTACCTTTCAGGCGGCTTGTGAATTATTTTTTGACAACTCTCTGGTCATCGATTAAGCAGCTTAAGGCTTATCGGCTATCCGGCTGTCTGCCCAAAAATAAATAAGGGGAGCAATAAGTTGGCATCGGGTGATTGACCTCATTGGAAGGCATACAGATTTATTAAACCCTCAACTGACCTTACTTTAAAGTTATCAACAACCTATTGCGATATATGTCATCTAATTTATTACTTCTTAGTGTTAAATTAAATCCGTACGTATTGCATGAAATCCCAGTAGGTCATTTCAAAAAACGAAGGAAAATAGAATTTATACTGCAATAAAATTACAAATGCAGAGAACTATAGAACATCAGCATTTAAGCTATTTCATTTTCGTGCCAAACTGACAACATACCAAGTCTCTTTCTCGGTTGTCAACTGTTTTGTATTCGTATCTATCTAGTTCTATCCGTCCAAAGCAGATCACTATCAATTAGTAGAAGCTGCTTCAATTCAAATGCCAAGTCTTCTTCTCATATGCTCCCCCAGTGAGCCAGTTGAAAGCTAATCTAAACGGCAACTAAACTATTTATTAATGCTAAAGGCTAACTGGCTGCATGGCGGGTCTTTGGCATTCGTCTATCACGGCTGCTGCTGTTGTTGTTGGGGATTTGGTTTTTTTTTGCATTTTATTTAATTGAAATGAATTCATTAAGCCTTTGATTTGCCTTGCAAATCAACGGAAATACAGCTCCATGAAGCAGCTCTGACTTTACCTTTGACGTCTCAGCTTCAGTTGACTCAACTCGACTGGGCACGGCCTCAACTAATGGAGTGCACATCAAAGCGCGGCCAGGTTTTTTTGTCTGGGCTAGAGCTTGAGTCTTACAATAATTTAAAGGCGAATTAAATATACGAAAATTAAGTGCAGCAACAGTTGCTGTGTTGCTCCAATTCGGTGCTCGAGTCTTGCAACTGTTGCACGTTTTGCATGTCAAGAAAATTGCTTCATTTGTGTCCGCGCGAATGTCAACCACGAACATGATAAACCGAGACCGAGACCGAAAGCAGACATAATGAGTGACTTATAGGACTATCCATTGTCAGAGGGAAAACGTATGAGTATTTCAAGTGGTTGAAAATTTAACTGACATGAAGCATTGCAAAAACCGAAGAATTTTCAACAATTTTAATTATTTCCTGAGGCTTAATAGCCCTCATAATTTATATGATCAAATTGCTGATACCCTTTGTTGTACATTTTACTAGACAAATTAAATTAAAATACCGTCAATAAATAGCAAACCATACATTATAAACGAATAAATTTTATAAACGAAATAATTACCAAAGTAAAATCATTTAATAAAGATTCGCACTTATATTTACGAAGCTCAGATATATATTTTTTTACACATAATTCTTTTTTTGTTTGCAATAAGTTCCTACTGTTGATCGTAACTGATATAACCCTTTTAAGCCAAGTGTTATAGACACTTGAACACACAAAGTTTTCAATTTTCTTGCAACAACAAAACAGGTCAACTTATGGCTACGTGACTGGCCCCAAAAAAAATAGAAGAAAAATACAAAGTTTGAGACAAGTTTTGTTCTAGCGGCAAATTAAAATTGTTCAAAGTGCTGGCCACAGTTTAGGCCCTGTGCCCTGATCCCCCGTCTCCCCTTTTAGTCCTTAGAACATCATAAGCTAATGGCACGTGCTTATCGAGCATATCAGCAGCAGCTCAAGTATTTTGTCACCATTCAGCGAAATGTTCCCCTTGATGAGGGGTCGATAAAAGTGCTCAAAAAGAAAACAAAGTAAAATGAAATGAAAATGCATGAAAATTATAATAATAATAGTAATTGAATTTTATTGGAATAACTTGCAGTTGGTGTGAATTGAATTTTATGAGTTTTGAATGCGTTTTGTTTGCTATTTGCTTTGCTATTTGGTGTTTGCTTTTCATGGCCGTTGGGCTAAATGCTTGGCCAATAAATTCAAATTCTATGGCCGCATAGCAATTATGCAATTGTTTGTGCTGCAAATAAAATAAAGCCAAGTGTATCCGATGGATGCAAATACTTTTGGCAAGCAGGAAGCAGCAAGGCAATGCCAACAAAAACTGAACCAAACCAAACCGAACCAAACCAAGGCACCGGCGTGTTCTGCCAGTCTAAAAACTCCAAATCGATATGCAAATACAACGAATGAGGCGTACACACAAATCGCAAAACGAGCTGAGCTCAGTTTGAGATGCCACGCCTCCCCCCCCCCGCTTCGAGTGTCTCCCCTCCCTTTTCTCGTATAGCACCCAAAGCCGTTTTGACCAAATTCGTCGCTGGATCTGTTTTACCTGAAGACGGCTAACTGTGTGGCTATTACAACTGCTCAATGTGAGCCTCTGAAAAAAAAACCAAACAAATCCAAACTAAACTGAGCTGAGCTGAGCTCAGTTGAGCATTTGCTTTGGTGGTCCACTCCTGGCCATGGCTTTTTTTATTCCTATTGCTATCAATTGTGCATGCAATTTATTTTTAAAGAAATAATTGCTCTGCCCCTGCTCTCTACCAGCGATTATGCAAATATTAGTATTTGTTTTTGTTGTACTCCATTCCCAACCAAATGCTTCTGATAATAATACGACTTCGACTTCGACTACGACTATGAGTATGAGTATGAGTGCGAGTTCGAGTACCTGAAATGAATGGCAAGTGAAAGAGTCCGAGTCCGTTCGCAAGTTTGCATATTATCCAATTTGAATATGCCACACACAATGCGATTTAATTCCTTTACATAAATTTCACATAAATTAAAGCTAGCTAAATATACACATCATAAAAATTCCACCTCTTTCGTATTTTTGGAAACTGCCTGAAAGTATGTGGTGAATAATTTGATAAATTAAATAAACTTGAAAATTTGATTTCCGATTAAACCTAGAAATTGTTTAAGCTTTGGTTTTACAGTTCAGTGCAACTTTAAATTTTTAAGGTATCAGCTAAAATGATAAGCTTGATTTAGTAAAGTCGCGCTTTCTTTATAACATAAAGATATTAAATATAACTTAATCTTGATTTGCCTACTCCAGTTAAAAGGAATTTTAAGTAACATTCGAATAAATTGCTGTTTGAAAATCTCATATTGTAGCTTTAACAAAATATTCCAATTCAATTCTACGTCAAACAGCTAACATACATACTCCTCTTAAGATACGTCCTAACTTCGAAATTCTGAGGGCAGATAAAGCATGCCACATGCCTTTTTCTTTTTTCTCTCCCTTTTTGGTTAATGAAAGTGGCAGTAAATGAAATTGGCATCAGGTTATTATTCTTTTGGTTCTTTGTTGCGTATATTTTTTGGACAGACATGTGGGCCTCGCAAAAGTTTATCTTATAAAACAACAACAAGCACTTAAGTGTTATATGCCACCGTATTACAACTGGCCCGAACCGCACTCAGAACGACCCAAAATGCAACGTAGCAGAAATGAAGAAAGCTGATAAGAAAAAGTAACAAAAAAAGCAAGTTAAAAAGGCGGCACGAAAAATTGCTGCCCGCATAAAAGGCGTCGCTAAAAGGAAGAAGACAGCAGCAGAAATAATAATAAAATAAAACAGAAATTGAATGTTGCGATTCGTGTTGCGTGGCGGGACCAGGTGACAAGCAATTCCCCACAGGTGCAGGCCAAGTTAACGGTGTATCCAACTCTTGGCCAACATACATACATACGTACATACTCGCACTCGTATTAGCAATTGCCCTTAGCGCTATAAAACAAGCCAAACATTTTGACATGGGTTAGTTTGCAGGCCCACAAAAATGTGGGTAGGTGAAAATGAGGCGAGCTGCCATCGAAATCCCATCGGATCGCCGACTTTCTGACCCTTTCCTCGCCTTCCTGGGTGTTGCACCCATGTCAATGCACTGACAACTGGCGTTAACCGAGCCAAGAAAGAAAGTCAGGCACAGTCACAGTCACAGTCACAGTCAGAGTCACAAATCATAACGTATCATATCATATCAAGAGTATACATTTTAATGAGTTGCATTTCAGCAAACGGGCAACAGCAACAGCAACAACAAAATTGTATTTCCGTTCATTATTTTTATTTTTCGTTTTTTTCGGGGTTTTTCTTATCTTCGAGTCTTTGGGAACTTTTATCAAAGAAGCTTCACTGTCTGTCAGAGTGTTTATGATATGTTTGGCCAAATAATGAAAGTGCCAAAAGATACGAAAAGCTGCCTGTAGCTGCAACGTGACTGCCAATTAGCAGCTGCGGCCATTGGCATGCAAATATTTATGATACGAGTACGAGTACGAGCTCTCATATTTATAAAGTTGATGAGCGACTTCAAGTGGGTCCCTGACTTCCGTCACATAATAAATTCATAACAAATCATACGAGATACATGCGAGTGCTCTGTGTGGTGTGTGTTTGTGTGTGACATGCGACATTATAATGCCACATTATGTTGCGAGTGCGTGAAAGAACCGTACATCAGAACATTGCAGTCATAAATCAAATATCCACCAAACAAATGCAACGTTGTCTATGCGATGCTGATGCTGCTGCTGCTGCTGCCTGCGTGTGTGCAGCTTGTTTGTATGTTATCTGCTGCAAGTATTCGCAAAATTATTACACTTGACATGATTGAATATACCGCTGAGTACGAGATTACATACATATATAGTATATGTTTGTCCATGGACCACATACTGTACGAGGTACCAGTCGCGACCGGTGTCCAACACGAGTTCGATGTGTCCGTGCCCTCCAAGTGTCCGCTCACCGCGAAGTTGTCGCCGAAGCTGGACATCGTTTTTTGCTTGTCCCAGTGGGCAATTCCCGTTTCTCTGTTTGTATGTGCATTGTACATATTGCAGTAAGTTGACATGCCGCATAAATGTAAGTGCTTGCAATGTTGTTTAGAGCTCAGTACACTGACCGTAAGTTTCAATCAAAATCTGAGAAATCAATATATTCAATCAATGCTTAAGTTTTGGACTCTTGTAACTTTGTCAATACCTAACCAATTTCGAAGAGTAATGTATTTTTACTCAATGGATGTTTTAATTTCGTTTCATATATAACCTCTCCTTTAAAACCTCTCTTTAAAACCTCTCATTTATTTTTTTTATATTTTTTGAATTCGTTGTCAAAATGTATTTTTAAATATTTGGCTCATTACCAGACACACAACACAACACTATACATCAACACACCGCAAAATTCCACCAAATTTCTCAAAATCCTTTTGCAATATTCGGGTTAGTTTGATAGAGAACCATATTGAAAGTGCACTAACTGGCGTTTTTTCTTTCAACTAGCCGATACCATGTGTCTGGAGACCACATCAACTAACAACAAGACGTTGGCTCTGATCAGTCAAGGCTACAAGGTACTTGCCGAGTATCGGATGATCGAGCAGATGCAGTTGAAGGGTATCTATGCCGTTCCCAGCTATTCCAGCGCCCTGCTTTGGTTCGGTGTGATCTTCATACACGGCGGTATATATGCGGAGGGCGTGTTTCGCTTTTCCATATTGCTGCCGGATAACTTTCCTGACGCGGTCAGCCTGCCCACCGTCATCTTTCAAAAGGACATTTTCCATCCGCACATCTGTCCATTGTCACACAGCCTTGACCTGTCGCCTCTCTTTGAGTTTTGGAACAAGGACGAGCATCACATTTGGCAGATACTTAAGTACATTCAGCTTATATTTGCCGATCCTGAAGGCAGTGTCTGCGTGGGACTAACACCAAAGGGAGAACCAATCCCTTTAGAAGATGTCAATAACTTGGACGCAATGCGTCTTCTGTCCCACAGCCGCATCGAGTATTCGCTCCGTGCAAAGTTGAGCGTTGCCTGGAGCTTAAATCATTTGTTCGACAAGCCACCCATCAAGGATCCCCATTACATTGTCTTCCAGCGCTATCAGCCCGATGTGCACCAGGCTGCGATGGAGCGTCTCAAAAGCGACAGTTGGTATTCCTTATCGGTCCAATCCTCCCCGCCTTCAGTTTGTGTTGCTCGCATCGTATCCGAGCATCAGTTGCGACGGGAGGCGTCGGCTCAACGGGCAAATCATGTTGGCAGCAGCCTGAATTAGCGAAGTAGCCAACTTTGGCATTCCGAATATTAGAATAATATAGTCGAGACAATTTCGCTGAATCCGGTCCTCTCGGCTTAAACACTTGCAACTTAGTTCCATGTGTGAATGTAGTGTAAAATGTACTTAATGATTGTATTACTATTATATAACCTGACATTAATAAACTGTGAAATTACAGTGAGAAATTAAAAAAAAATTAATTATAGTAGTATTAACTGCTATCTAGTTTATGTGATGTAATTAGAGGACAATATAAAATGTTCAATTAGCTAATCAATGACCACTTAGTGCAATGTAATAATTTGGTTAGATATGCACAAATGCCAGCTCATTTTTGCGATATATTTTGGCATTTTCATATTTACACACATATGTATTGTTTAATTTATGCTATAAATATATTGTAATTAGTAACTTTGTTATGAAAACACACACGTTTGCCCATCGGAAAATATGTAAAACAGTTTGCGTTGCCATTTTGGAGAGTAAAAAAATGCATATTCGTAACATTTGATACTCAACTAATAATTGTAAAGTAATTAAGTGTAAATGCAACGTAATTGTGATTATTAAAATTTGGCACAGTCTTACTTTCTCTCAGTGCACATGTGTGTGTGTGGGACAACCGACTTTTATGGTCTACACAACTCTACCCTTGGTTGCGAGCCCATTAATGATGCTAATAATGTCATCTTTCACGTGCAATAATCAAAATAACAATAATTATGGGGACCCGTCACTCTCCAAGTTACAGATGGCCGCAGTTGCCGCAAGTGGCATCTGACTGCTTTCAACTTGCAACTCGCAACTTGCAACTTGCATGCCGAAGTGGCATTCCAAAATATTAAAAGCCTTGCCTTTCTGCATGCACTGGGCGAAGCTGTCGTCGCTTGCCGCAAAATATACAAAAGTGACAATTTGATTTATCACTGCACTTTGTCGAGCAACGAGTTTGGAGCTCTGGGTTATAGTACATATACTTGTACTCGTGCACAGAAAAAAAAGTCCGGTGATTTCTGAAATCGAGTACGGAATACTTGATTCAATTACTATTTTTCGATACCATTTTTGACTTATAAATTGGACTATTTCGAGCGGCTGCTTTTTTATCCGCATATTGTGTTTTTTTTTTAACAACAATATCCGCATTCCTCTAGAATTTAAAATTAAAAATATTTTTTCTTTCAGTGTATGGAATATGGGATCTGCAACTGCAGTTGTCGACTCGTTAGGCTGTTGGTTGTTTCCCAAAATCGTTCATGAAATTATGAACTTGAGTGCAGTGTGCCATATTTTAGGCCATTTATGACTGCGCTCTTAGCTCTCCTAAGCGATTGCTCTGCTGCTGGCTGTCTGTCCAAGTGGGCGACACTGTCACCATTCTGAACTAATTGCACCGCACTAAGCAAATAATCGTAGTCAACCACGCGAAATGCCGTCTGGCGATTTTTGGTGGTCTGCATTTGAAATGGTTACCGGTTTTTTGTATTTTTCGGTTTCGAAATACTGGTATAAACTCGGTTTGCAAAACAGTTTTAAAAAATATTAAGGCAAAAATATCACTTACTCTAAATTACCCATATATAAGAAATTTTGATTCTTTGCACTTTCAACAAGCACAACTTTATTATAGTTCATCCGATTTCCATGAGGAATGTCTTATTTTTCATAAAAATAATCTTACTTTTACTTTGCATTTGAATTTTTTGATTCTGAGACAAACATTTTTTTTCGAAATTTTGCGATTTTTGCAAAAATTTTCAAAAATTTTAAAACATACATTTATTCTTTTAATCGACTTTAGGTGATAAAATAAGGGTAAAAAAGTACTTTTGGACTTAATTTCGGATTGTTCCTCTAAGATTTAAGCTAAAAACTTCAAAATTTTTCATGATTTATGGTCAATGGTGTTCTTTTAATTTGAATAGATTTGTTAAATCTTGATCGATTTTCAACAATAAATTAAATAAGGATTAATCATTTTTCATTAAATATGAATTTTGATTAAACATAAATCAATAATGTAGCGCTGAGACATTAGTTAAATGAATATAATAATTAAATAATATAATTAAATGATGCGACAGCAATACAAAATCATTTGAATTTTAACGTCATTAGTATCTATAATATTCAGCATTTTATGTGAATTTCAGTTCAAAATTAAAGTTATCTTGTGCTTGATGTCTACTAGATCATCTAGAATTCAGGCACATCCGGTCCGGGCGCGTCTAGCTCCGACTTCCATTGAGATTGCGTTGCGTTAAAATTAAGACATATATTGAAGTATCAAGGGCGTTAAAAATATCCAGCAACAGAAACAGCAACAATAACATGGAAAACAACATTAACAATTAAGTTGTAATAAATTTAAGCACTGCGTGGGCTGAACTTGCTCTCGGATGGATCGTCGAGGCATACGAGTTTTATATGATTTCAGCGTCAATTAAAACGCTATTAAAAATTGCCTCAAGCTGCGCCGACGAAACACGTGACAAAGTATAAAAGACCATTGTTATTGTATCTTTATTTTTTATTGATTTCGAGTCTGGCTCATCAGTCCCTGGTGAAATCGGCATTCCCCCCCCTGCTGCTGCAGTTATCAACGGACATCAAAACAATTGCCACCATCGACGATATGAGGCAGAAGGTGTGGGAGAGAAAAGGAGTTGGTGAATTCGTTAGCTACGTTCGTTCGTTCGTTGGTTCGTTTGTCTGACAAGTTGGCGGGTTAAGCAAACCAAGTTCAATTGCACCACCAACAGGTAATGCAGGAGGCGGGCAACTGGACGGAGTTTCGGCATTTCGATTTCCTTGGAAAACCGCTAGAGACTTTGGCGAGCGAACTGATCTGAACTGACTGCTTAGCATAGGGAGATCCAGAGAGAGAGAGAGAGGGAGAGAGAGAGAGAGGGTGAGGATGTGGATGACGTTGCCGGGGACACAGATTGGTATTTATATGCAAGTTCATGGCATGGTCGAAGCGCGCACACACATCATCATCGATTATAATCGAAATGGGATTGTAAATCAAATCGCATTCAATGGTAGTGACTTTAAAATGGGCTTCATTATCGCCGATGCCGATGCCGATTCGATGCCAATGCTGCTGCTTCCAGTCGACTGTTGTCCTGGCAGCAGCGTCGTCATCGTTGTCGACAGTCGCAGTTGCCATTGTCGGTGGCGACTGCTGCCGCCGTCGTCGTCGTCGAAGTGACATTCAATGCCATAATTTATGAGTTTATCTTTTTCGCGCCGCCAAATCGTACGCTAAATGCTGTCTGGCCAGACCAGGCCAGACCAGGCCAGGCCAGAGCAGGACAGGACGGAGCTGGCCATAAGGACAGACAAGGAGCACCCAACCAGACCAGATCAGACCATATGCCCGCTCATTCGCTCATTCTTTTGAATGCTGCCTTCGGTCTCGCATATGCAAACCAAACAAACGGCAAACAAACCAAACGTGCGCATATTTTATGGCGCTGCGAATCCCATTTGTATTGGTATTGGCAATGGTAATGGTAATGGTATTGGCAATGGTATTGATATTGCTATTGCAATTCCTATTCCTTTACCTATTCCTATTCCTAGACTCGATTTCTGACTTTACCCGCCGTTGTCGTTGTCGTTGTCCTAGTCGTGGTCGATCGTTTAATGTCGGGCAATTAAAATTGGAGTTCTCTAGTGTCTGGTATGTGTTGCCTTTTATGAGTTATGGTGGCTTGTTGACAGGCCCACCCCCCCCTTAGCCCTTTTATTTGGCTGGGGGAGGGGGAAGTTAAAAGTGCCGCAGCTGCAGTCAGTTGTTGTCATTGAAATTTCTTGCAATATGTGTGAAATACTGTGTGTTAAAAATATGAGCATTCAAGGGCATCGAGAATGATTCACATTAAGAAGTCCCAAGTAGAATTTTCAGAAATTGTAATAAATTCAGAATGTATTTTAATAAGCACCTTAAACTGTTTCTGTCAAAAAAAAAGTTTATTATGTAAATAATCATATTTCTGTATTTTTTGTAATACACGAATGCTTAAATTCTTAACACAAATATATCTCAATATTAGCTTGTTAGAAACATTGGATTCAATTGATTTTATTTCATACCCTTCATGTTTCTTAGTTTTTACATTAACTTCTAAAATAGAATTTTTAGTTGGTTAATTTTGTCTAATTCTTGATATTCAATTATATCCCTAGCTAAGATCTTAGACCCTCACACTCTATATTAACTTATATTTTTTTTAAATTCTACATTGTAAGTATTATTTATTCATTGTCATTCATTCGATTATCTTGAACAGATTTTCTGAATTTTTTCCATCTAAATGGCATTTGGCATTTGTTATTCATTTTGTAAACACGAAATTTAATTCAATTATCCAACACTTTATTGTTTAGGATTATACTTAAGTTGCATGCCAATGTTGGTTGCTCTGTTTTAAAGTTTAGCGGTCACATTTGCCTCGGTAACGGCCGCTTGCAACATTCCTCAAGTATCCACAAAGTTGCCGACCAGTTCTTGAGTTGGTAATATCATCAACTCAACTGCTGCAAGTTGCTCACTTCTTTTCAATTTCAACGCACTTGGCCATGTAATCACAGCGCCTAATTCTAAACCGTTTTTCATGGCCGAAATGCGAACCGGTTGGTCAACTTTAACTAATACATCATTATGCTGGCATTTTGCTGTTGCTGTTGTTGCTGTTGTTGCTCTTATGTTGCTGTTGCAAGTAGTTGTTGTTGCTTTTGCCTGTTGC
Source organism: Drosophila rellima (assembly GCA_035043635.1). Lineage (NCBI taxonomy): Eukaryota > Metazoa > Arthropoda > Insecta > Diptera > Drosophilidae > Drosophila > Drosophila rellima. Next base: position 2,516,767 of record JAWNMV010000145.1, on the reverse strand, counting down.
TCGTAATAATCAATTACGCGTCAGGCACGATCTTGACGCGATCCTCGCATGCCATGCCACTCCGATTCGCATCATGAGCTACGATTTTGTTCATTCCCCGGCCAATCTCTATGGAGCTACATACATATTTTCCTTTCAGCTCAGTTCGGTTCCAGAACTCATGCGCCAATAATAAATTACAAAACAAAACTCAAAGAACAGGTTCAATTACATTTAACAAGAGCTGCAAACAGCTGATTTGTAGTTGCATTCAAAGGAGTGAATGGGAGAGAAGAGAAGCGGAGAGGAGAGGAGAGGCGAGGAAAGAAGCAGAGGCATTGAAATGGAGCCCAATGGCAAATTAAATAGATTTACGCTGGTAAAGTGTTGCTGATTGGGATAATCAACGCGTTTGCCGAGTTGTTGCTGTTGCTGTTGCTGTTGCTGCTGTCAAGGCATTATTACCGACGCTTGTTGCTGTTGCTGTTGCTGTTGTAGTTGCAGTTATTGTTGTTGCTGTTGTTCTACAACTAGCTCACACTGTGGCTGGTCCAGGCTGTTGAGTTGTGGTCGTCGTTAATCCCAAATTCGCATTGAAATTTGCATGGTCGTTGACGTCCGGCAACAGCAACAGCAACAACAACCAGACCCACAACAACTACAACACAGGTTGACACACTTACTCAATATATGTGTGCAAGCTGATTGTTGTTGTTATTGTTGTTGTATTTCCGGTGGTGTTGAGCTACGCGTCCGGTTTTAATAAAATTTCAGATGCTGCTCAAGTGTTGCCGCTGCAACAACAGCAACATCAGCAGCGACATGTTGCAGTGCTTACGTTAAACTTATTGTTGTTGCTGCTGCTACAATAGTTGTAGTTGTATTTGTTGTTGTTAAGGCTGGTTGCCATGTTAGCATGTTGATATCACCCGCAGCGTAAATCTTGTGGATTAATCCAATTTAACACTTTATGCTGCACTGCGCTTTGACCATGTTGCAGGCGGCTGCCAGTAATATGGCCGTAATGCTTGGTCAATGCTGCTACACTGCAAAAAGCTTATGGAAATTAGTCAAAGTTTTGTTTTCATTGAATTCTACTTTTTCTATTTCTGAAAATATCAGGACTAACTAGCGTTCCTTCATTCTTTAGAGAATCGGTATGTTGTTAAGCTATTTTAATTTTCAAATCCATAATATTTATGTATTAAATATATTTTTAATTAAATACTACCAATCAATCACATTGTATTCTCAGTTGCCCTCGCTGCTTTCTCAGTTTCCATTTGTTTGAAATTCAATGTAACGTATTACGAATACGCCGCGTATTCCCACAGCGCTCATCTGATATTAATTTCACCATTTCACTCAGGGTCTGTCGCTTTTGGCCCCTAGCACATTTCGCTCAGTGCATTTGGGGGTGGGGCGACCTTTTCAGTCACAGTCAGTTTGCGACTCTGTTAGTTGGCTACCTTTGCCCAGTTCAAATCCCGGAAAGCGCCTCCTACTCCCTCTGCTCCGTCTGTTTAAGCCAGCCCACTTAGCTACCAAGTTTTCCAGCTAACTTTTTTCTTCTCTCTCTGTTTTATTTGGAGTGCGCAGAAAATTTAATACGCTTGTGGTCACATGTGTTGCACGCTTTTTTACATATTTTTAAAAATAGCAAAAGACAGCGAAAGACCATTTTGTGTCACTCCCCTTCTGCTGGTGGTCTAACTGGTGTATATTTCTCTTATTCTCTTTCTCATTCTCTCGCTCTCGCTCTCTCTGTCTTTGTTGCGCTTTTGTCCTATGTTGTTGGGTTCCGGGCAAAAGCGCGAATTTAATTAAAATATGCAAATCGCTTTGTGGCATTTTGATCAAGTGTTGAGTTCGTTTTGCATTCAGTCGCAAGTTCACCAGGTCTCTCGCTCTCTTTCTCTAGGTTAAGCCACAGAGAACTCCACATCGTTGTTGACTGGCTTTACCTTTTTAATGTTATACCCTGTGTGAAGAGAGTTACATTTGGATTACGAAAGAGTTGGCTCTTAAAAGGGACATATTTAGGCATATTGAACAAAATAAAATTATAATTATAATAATACGAAATAAGTCTCGGTTTGCTATGCTTTTGTTTTGTATCATTAAATAGGGTATCTCAGTATCGTTGCCAAATTATGTTACCAACTTGAATTTTATTCAGTTTTGTCTTTTTGGCAACTTCAACTTTTGGCGATAAAAGCGAGCGATAAAATCGTAACCAGTTGAATTTTTCTTTTCGTTCTACATAGTATTGAGCGTGGGGTTCTCTCATGAAAAAACGACAGACGGACAGGCAGACAGACAGATGGACGGACAGAACGAAAGGCAAAACTCATTCATACCCTTCATGAGGTGTGATTTTTATTTGGCTCGAAACGCCGTGCAAATTAAATTTATTGCACATTTTATTTCCTTTGATGTTCGTTTGTTAACAAAATTGTTGGGGATTAACGTAACGGGCGCGGATTAGCCATGGCATTAACCAACAGCAACAGCCAACATCGTGATATGGCGTAACTCTTGCACTTCATCACTTGACTCGACATGGATTCAAGTTGCAACTTCTTCGTTTTCGTCTTCGGGTTTGTCTTTGTCTTTGTCTTCATTTTCGACTTTGTTTTTGTGCCTTCCCCATCTTCTGTAGTTCTGGCGTTGTTTCAATGTTTCATTTGCATTTTTATGGCAAATGTCTGGAGCGAGTGCAACAAAGTCTAACCAAAATGTGATTAAGTCATTCGGTTGTCTACCCATTTCTATTCTTTTTAGCCTCTTCTGTCTTTTGTGGGAGCCCATTGACATTACTGTTGCCTTGTACACTTTTAATTCGGTCTAATTAAGCTGCAAGTGAGAAATGCTAGCGAAAAATAAAACTAAAAACTACCCAAAACGACAAGCAATTAAATTAAGCATTTAAGCAAATATATTTAGAATGAAAAAAATGCATTTCTTTTTCTTTTTTTTTGATGACAAAGTGTGGCATTGCATTAATTTGACTAACCTTTTAATACAATGTAACTTTATTTGTGAACATATATGAAACTTTGTTTGCTTTACCTTAATGTAGCTGCTTTATATACAGTTCTTTTTGCTATCAACTATCCTATGTGCCATGCAATCCCCTCCTTGTGCTACTTGCCAACATTCCTGCATACTTAAGAATCCTGCTCGACTCTCATATTATCCCAGCTCAGCGAAGCCTGTTTAGCCAACACATTCAGCTTTCAGTTTCTGAGCCGTTGCAATCCACTTCATCATACTCAAAGACACACGCCAACACCTGTGCAACAAACAGTATTGGCCAACTTGGCCAACGAGTACTTACTGTGTGACAATGTGAGCCAAATTCAAGACGCCAAGTACGAGGACAAAATTGTGCCAAAGTGCCAACCAGCAGCTGTTGCCTGCCTAACAGAACAGAACAGAACAGAACAGAAAGAACCAAATGGCTGCAAATTTTCTTTTTAGAGCGTCAGGTAATGTTTGAATTTTCATTTTCTTTTTTTTCCCCCATTTTTTTTTTGTTTTCTATCTGTTTTTATATTTGCGCTAGGTAAATGGTACCAGGATATTTTGCATTGGTAATTTGGTGTCATTCTCAGATAGTTGCCACTACGTGTTCTTCTATTCTTACGGTACTCGTAAGACTATACCTTTAGGCGTATGTAGATAGAGGGAAGGAAGGACAATAGTTGACCTAGTTTGTGTGCTCTGTGTGCGCTAAGTCGATATTGAGCAACAAAGCTGCGGTACAAACAACACACACACAAAACTTGCCATACAAACAGAAAACAGAAAAGAGAAATATCCTTGCAACTTAAGCCAGAGCCTGTCCGCAACACGTTTACACAGGACACAACACATGGACATGGCTCTCCCGCATATCCTTGAAGGCATCAAACTCGACTCGACTTAGCATCGACGTCGACATCGACATCAACATCGACATTGCTGTAAAGCCAGCCTTCCAGCTACTGTCAGCTGCCAATGGTTGACTGCATTCTACCGCCACTGTGACTCTGACTGCAACTCCTCCTTCCATATTTTCAAATCCTACCTTTCCCTTTTCACCACACTCGGTTTTCAGTTTCACACAAATGCGTCGAATGTTGCTAAAGCTTCTAATCAATTTTTGAAAATGGTAAATTTTGTGCAATACAACTTTTCAATTTTAGCTCACATTTTTCGTTTTTGTTTCATTGTTGTCGAGTTTATTGCGGTTGAAATGCCCTGTATTCATTAGATACCTACAAAAGGGTATGATTGCAAGTAAAGTTATGTTTAGCTTGCATTACATTTTAAAGATTAATTTGTTCTCCACAGTTAGTATTTCTTCATAGCATTCGTAGAAAATAATGCCAAATTTGAGAATTAAAATGTTGGTAGTTTTTATATGATAGTTTATCTTAAGCACACCTTGAAATCCTCTACTTTTTCTCTTTACCAATATTTTTTCATTTTTTTTTTCTGCTCTATTTTAACATTCCTGCACTCATAGACTTTTAACCAATATTGCCGTCTTTCTTACTTGTCAGTTGTCGTGTACAAAACGTTTAACATGCCTACTTTTATTTACCTGCCCGTTGCAGTTGAGTTCGATTGAGTTTGGTTTTATTCCGATCAACCCCTCAGTGCCTCGCCTGGGGTATGAACAAAACGCACTTTGTAAAATCGAAAATCCTTTTAATTGAACGCAACTCAGTTTCGTTTCAGTTCAGTTCAACTTTACTTTCATTTCGGCCTCGTTGTCGTACGTTTGAGAATGTACGAGTATTCGTATGTGAGTTGAGTTGAGTGGGCGAACGCATGTTTAAATATTTGTCAACATTTTTACTTCAATTTAAATTCCCTGTTTGTGATATTTACGAGTATTCCGAAATGGGAATGGGTAACTAAGCTGCTGAGTGGATGACGTAAGTGATGTGGTGCACCCCAAAAACCTTGCAATTGTCAGTCTAGCTAAGGGCCCAATTTAGGGCCACGTTTGAGTGAGTGTCACGAATCTGTGGCTTGGGTTGGGTCATTTTACCAACCGCACGATGTATCCCCCTCTGTATGTAATTCTTAATAGATGGAGCGATAATGATACTTTATTTTGTGTTTCAGCATTTTTAATAACTAAACCATTTTAATTTCTTAATATTATATTATTTAAAATATTAATAAATAAAAATAACTATTGTATAGAGTATACCCTTAAAAAGAAGTTCCATCTTTAAATTCAATTTACTTGTATCTTTGATTATAAAGCTGTTTGACAAAGCAAAATTTTTAAAATACAAAATATATGTTGTACAAATATTTAAAACTATGATGTTTTGAAAAATAGTTTTATTGTAAATTGAGAAATACTTGTGCAAATATTATAAATTGCTAGCAGCAACAATTTGTAATGAATAATTCAGAATTGTGGCCTGGCTGAATGTTGATTGCATGTGGCTGCATTTCAAATGTCAGAAAACCCAAACGAAACTAACCAAACTGAGCCCACAGAAACTGGACTGTGGGCAAGGTCGGGTTAAAAATCAATTTAAGTTTTAGGCGAAATCAAAAACGCAAAAGCCACAACAAAATATTGCCAAAGCAAAGCAGAGGGAAAGACAAAAGCAAATCACAGCATGCCAAGTATTTGTGAAAAGTAATACAAATTTCTGATTTAATTTTCCGGCATTGATAACAAGTTGACCCAGTTAGGAATAGAAACCGCTGAGCAGTAAAAGTCGCAGCGGGCGGCCTGAAATCAATTAAACCATAAAGTGGGCACAAATATCAAACAAACAAACACATTCTTACTTCCAAAAGGTATATATACGAGTACGAGGAGTATATTGGCCAGATTTGTTGATAAACCACAACAGAGTAATTAATTAAGGTAAACTTTATCAATTCACATCAAGATTTATGAACTGCGGCAGCGACTGAGCCTGAGCTGAGAGCAACTGAGATACTTTTCGTTAATTACAGTAAAATGTTGTCAAGAGAAGAACAGCCAGACAGACAGACCCACTAACAGTACACCTGGATGATAGTTTGATAGAATTGAGGTAAAATCAATTTGCAGTTACATAAACATGCATCAATGTCGTCGCCGTCTCTGACAGCCACGGATTGCATTCAGCACAATGCTGAATGTTCTGCATTCAATGTTGAATGTTCTATGTTGAATGTTCTCTGTTCTCTGTTCAATGTTCAATGCTCATTTCTGGTAAGATAAGAACGCTGTAGATTTTTGCCTCAGATTTACCAACAAGCAGCTACAAGCGCCAATTAGAACTCCGGTCCCAAAAGCCAACGATTCAGGCACAAAAATATTTCACTCATTTTCATTTGTTCAACTGGTTTGCAGGCTAAACCAAAATCCAATACCCTGTACCCTTCTCAGTTCCCAGTTCTCAGTTCTCTGATTACAGCCAGCGACATTTAGAATCAGACTTGAGACGCTAAGACTGGGATTTCGACTTAGACACAGATGGAGAGAGAGGACGGACACGACAGCGAGGCTGTTTTGTTGGGTCTAAAAACGCTGTTGTACTACAAGATCATAGATAATAATATTAAATTGGTTAAATGCCGTCTTGGATTACCCAAACAAGCTGTCTCCAATTCAACAATATTTAACGACCACCCTGAGCTGAATTTTTCATCTCCTTTTATTATTATTTTTTTTTTAGAAATCTTATCTTAACATACATATTGATATTATATTTTTTTTTCGTAATTAATACGAAAAGTTCAAGTTTGCCGAGCGTTTACAATTTCCAGCGATTAAATAATTGATTTCGTTAGCCTGTTTTGACATTATTGAATTACCTGGCGACATTTGATTAATTTGCATACGACAACAAATTCGTGATCTAAATTATTTCGTTTCCCTCTGGTTCTATTCGATTCTCGACTCTCGGTTCTCAGTTCTGTTTTGCCCCTTTTATGGCCAATTGTTAAATGTTTTCGTTTTGTTTTTTTTTTTTTTGTCTATTGCCCTGTTTCTGTTCATTGGCCGTGATTGAAGTAAAAGGGCCTAATGAGCCAATATAATTCAATGCCAGGCCAAATTTGAATGCCACCGACGCCGCCTGACTGCAAGAAAATTGTGAAAATTTGTTTGCGCCAAAGAAAATTTCACCAGGAAATGTTTAACAATGGCAACTGTCTGAGATTTGTATTTGTTTTATTATGGATTTTCTTTTCTAATTTTCTTTGTTTGTTGGAAGATCATGAACTCGAGCTGTTTGTCTGCTGATAATTTTGGTAGCTCAAATCAATAAACCAATAGGAATATTTTAATGTGGCTAAGAGAAAATATTGCAATACTTGTAACACAAAACGTTTTCTGTTTTTTTAATTTTTTTTTTTTTAGTTGCTTGTAGTTCATATTGTAACGGTTTCTCTAAGGTTTGTAGCGGGTTTTCCATGCTACATTGCTGAATTGACTGGTGGATTGGAAGAAAACATAAAAAGAGATAGACAGAGAGGGGATGGGGGGACAGCGGTCGTAGGCGTTATGAATTTGGCCAAAACTACAGTGTGAAAAATTTAAACTAAGCTTTAAATGTTATACTTAGCTTATATATATTTTTTGCTGATTTTATAAATTGAAATTTGAATTGTGATCTTGTCAAAATTTGAAGCTCTTTAAACAAATTGTTTCACATTTCATTGAACATGGTGAATTTTATTTAAATATATATTTTTGGTTAATGTTAAAATAAGTTTATGTCAAATGGTAAATTTTTTAATTCAGTTTTCAATTACATTTAATGTGCTTCTGTCAAATCTTAAAGCTCTTTAACCAAATTTGTAGTAAAAGCCTTTTTCTAAAAGTGTATTTGCCCAATTCAACTTTAACTTCAAAGGTAGCTATGGCAAATATCGCTACAACAACAACGTGCATAGATATTTTGTTGTCGTTGTTGTAGTTTGTTGTGTTACCTTTTGTGCTTTGTTTCAACTGGCAAAAGCGGATCGCAGAGTCAGCCAAAAGGCTCTGAAGCTGCCAGCCAACGAGTCAGGCAGTCAGCCAGCCAGCCAGGCCAATACCTAATTTCATGTCATTAGTTTGTGTGATAACTGTTACCATTGAAAACGAGCCAACAGAGCAGCTTCTCGTAGTCGAAGTAGAAGTCGTCGTTGTCGACGTTGTTTTTGCAGTTGCTGTTGTTTTTATTGTTGTTGTTGTTGTTGCTGTTGTTGTCTACATTGTTGCTGCCACTGGGAGCGCGGAGAAGCAGCAAACGAGCCGCCTCCACCAAGAGGAGAGCTATTGAAATCATTTAAACCATTTAGACCATTTAAGCTATTTACAATTTGCCATCATCACGACATTTTCGGCTGCCGCTGGCGGCGTTGGCTTTAACGGCGCTGCCAGCGGGCCAAAATGCAACACAAAAGCAACTGCTGTTGTTGCTGCAGCTCCTGCTGCAATGCAACTTGGCCGAAATCAGAGCAATTCAATTGAAAACATTTGTAAAATGTCTCGCTGTGTGTATCTGACTCTTGACTGTGTCCTATATGAGACACGACAAAGTTAAGAAGTCAGTGTAAGAACACGAGAAAGAAAGAAAGAGATCGAATGAAAAGTACAGAGAGAGAGAGAGAGTCATATGTCAAAAGGTCATTGCTGATATTTTTGTTGTGATTTTTAGCTGCTGCTGCAGTCGTCGTACAATTTGTTGGCAAAACGTTTGAAATTGCTTAAATGTCAGCTTTCTGTCTCTGACATTTCTTTTTCACCAACTTCCAGCTAATTGAGTCACATTTGCATTTGCGCAACGCTTTTGTGATATTAATTAAAATAATGAGTGCAAAAATCCCCACTCCTCTAAGAAATACACAGACGACGAGACGGATCGACAGACCGCCATGAATCATGCAACTTTTCGTTTTACTTTATTTTTGTTAATTTTGATTGCATTTTGATGCATTCAACAACAGGCGGCTGGCAATTTGCATGCAATGATGCGATCCAGAATCGATGCGCCTTCCACTGACTCCAAGTGGTTGAATCTGTCTCTGACTTTGTCCCTGACTCAGACTGAGTTGGCTTGCACGCTTTTAGCTCTCGGGCATTGATTGAAAGATCGATTGCTAAGACAAAAAGCCAAATGAATTTCTACCATTCGCAGTCATCGTCATCGTTGTCGCAGTTGTTGCAAGTTGCCAGTTGCCAGTTGCCAGTTGCCAGTTGCAGGCAGTTGCACATTGATATCAGAGTCACAGCCGCATCATTGTCTTGCCAGTTGCCCAAAAGGAGCAGCGTTCGTTGCTTGTCAAGATTCCCAATATGCAAATGCGAGCAATGGATCCAATACATCCTTTTTCTCCACATCTCCATTTCCCCTCTCTATCTCTATCTCAGTGTTCTGTCTGCCTTTCTTTCTTGCGCGGTCTGTCATTTGGTTTTGATTAAATTGGCTCAAAATGTTGTTAAGGCAGTTAAGTGCCAGGGCTACACACACATATATTGCAATTGATAAAAAATTAAGAAAACGTGATATTATTGATATTAGAATAAATACTTAAGCTTATTCGCTAGAAAATCCCGTGTAGTTTTGAAAAAGTCAAATTTCTTTAAAAATATTGAAAGTTACAGCTAAAAAATAATTAACGACAATAAAAAAATGATGAATGTGCAGCGTGATATTCAGTTATTTTCTTCAGTAGCACAGTCTATTTTTTTATTTATAATCTTAAATAAATTTCATAATTTATACCCGATGAAGTGCAGTGTTTCAGCCCTGGTAAGCTATCGTTTACCTTTAAATTTAGTTCGAACCCGAATGCAAATTATGATGAGCTTTGCTAAATTGTTGAATAATTAGTAGAGCCAACTGTTTTGTTGGTTTGTTGTTGTTGTTGCCCCAAATGGAGGCCAACTAACTGTACAGTAATGTTACAAGTAAACTTTCAACCAACAATTTTACTATTGCGAAATGTTGCCAAGTCAGCGAATGTGGGTGGGAAATTTACAACTTTTTCAAACTACGAATTTCTCATACGTTTTGCCAAAATATTTAATGCAAATCTAATTAGTAAATTATTTGAAGCGTGAAATTGAAAAATAATTTTTCTGCTGCCACTTTTTCTGTTTCTCTTTCTTTTTCGGTGCGTTTATGCAGATTTACTCGAATGCGCTGAGCTGAAAGTGCCCTGATACCGACACTGATTCAGTTACAGATACAGATACAATAACTACAGTTACGGATGCGTTTAAATGATATTAAAAACGAAGTGTGTGTGGAAAGAAAAGCGCTGAAAACGATGCCGTTGGCAAATGACCAATGCCGGAAAACTGTTTCCGTTAATTTTAACACAACCTAACGCATTTCATTTAAATAAAAATGCAAACCATTCTTTTTACGCTCAAAAAACAATGTGCAAGCTTTTGCACAGCTACAATTCAGTTCAAATTTATTTTTTTTTCTGTTTCGAAGAGGGGTATCATGATTTTAAATAGCATTTTTCTTGACTGTAGACTGAAGTTTAAAAATAGATTATATATTTTCGGAAGTAAATAATACCTCATAACCTTCAAAAAGGATTTTTAATTTTGTATTAATTCGAACGTATTATTACTGATATTACAGCCACCCAGTTTTGATCAATTATAGGATATGAAAAAATCATAGCCCTTTAAAAAACTGCGCAGCTCATGTTTTTTTTACTCATACAGCAGCTGTTCAATTTTTTATTGGATATCCCAACAAAAAAAATGTTGTTCCTTCCGGATGGATAACTATATTTCTTTGCCTGACTGTTTTGTAAAAACTTGAATTGAAAGAGATGCAACTAATTATGAGGCCACTTTGGGATATTATTTTAATTGCTGCTGCATCTATATGAAGTTGCGGTTGTGCAAAGGTGACGAAAGCTCAGTTAAATTAAAGCAATTTTCAAATTGAATTGCATTTATGAATAACAATTGGAAACAACAGCAGCAATTTCAACTGCAACGACAGCAATTGCAACTGAAATGGCGCCCACGTGATTGCGATTGCTGCAGACGGTAGCCTTGCACAGTAGGCAGCAAATTGGTCCATTTTCCAAATGCGGTGGCTTCCTTGTGACCAGCTCTTCATGTGGGTAGCAACAGCATCAGCAGCAACAACAGCAACAACAGCAATTGCCTAAATGGCGCTGTTGTACTCGCATTTCATGTTGCTATCGCCAGGGTATAACAGCACTAACAACAACAACAGCAGCAGAAACTATTACTAACATAGCTTCATCATCACCATCATCAACTTCGTCATCAGCATCATTGTCGCTGTTGCCGTTGCTTTTGTCGTTGCCGTTGTCGCCATCGTATATCATGCACAATTGCAGCGCGCATATTCGCCGGGGCAGCAATTGCGGAGGAGATGACAACATAAACAATCCTAAATGTAATCCAACAGTATCATCAAGTCGAGCGAAGCAGCATATCCCAGACACTGGCACCCAAAAATATGATTGCATACAAATCAGGCAACAACGTCGTTGGCGGCGGCGACAATATCCCGGCACAGTGGTTGACATTAGGTTGGAAATTAAGTCAATTTAGTGGGAGGTGTAGATGAAATGATATCTTGTAGTATCTCCTATCATAGTAAACCATCTTAAATTTTAAGCTCTTCTTATTGCATTTCTACATTTTTGATATTTTTAAGTCTAATAATACTCTATTAAATATTTAGATGTTTTGTAAATAAGATGTTTTATTTTTAGATATAAACAGTATTTGGATATAATATTTAACATTTTTCAATATAATGCAAAAAGTTTGCGAAATTTGAAAATAACTCTGATTATATAATTCTGATATGTAGTTTAATTTTTATAGTATTAATCTTATTGGTATTCATATTATATATTCCTGTCTTTATAATTCCTTTTAGTATTTTTCGTTCACCTTGTCCCACTGTGCAGCAGCCACTTGGCAGGCAGGCGTGCATTATGCGAAATTCAAATGCCTGACGGCATATTTCACAGCTGTCGCCCCGGCGAGCAAAACTTTTCACAACCGGCGGCGTCATCGTTGTTGTCGTCATCGCCCAATACCCAGCGACCAACCTCCAACAGGCAACATCCATCGTTCTCTCTCCATTCTCCATTCTCCATTCTTCACTCGGCATTCTCTATTTTGTGCGTGCTCCACACGATGTTGCTGTTGCGTTGACACTCCCTTTTGGCGCTTTGCTGCAATGAAGCATATGCAACGCGCTGCATTAGCGGCAACTGCAACGTCGAAATTCTCGCTGAAAAAAGCGTGCAAATTGTAAGGGTATTGCTTCTACTCTGGCTGTGGATGTTGCTGCTGGGCTGTTGCTGCTGCTGCTGGAGTTGCTGCTGCTGTTACAGTTCATGCAATTGGTTGCTTTGCCAGAAAAGTTGGGGATATTCAGTAGAAATGTTGTTTATTTTCGTTCTGTATACGACAGTTTGACCAGCCATTGTCAAAATTTTTTAATTATTTAGAATTTCATTTAAAAATTAAAATACTGTGGAGTTGTTTTGTTTTTATTCTGGAAGTTATTTATAATTTAACGTTTTTGCATTATGTTTTTTAGACAATTACAGTGAGTATCCCTAATGTACATACTTGTGGCATATGCCACACACAAATTGTACACCAATTTCATAAGCATTGCCTCACGCATTTGCCAGTTTCAGTGGCTCCTGTTGTTGCCGTTGCTGTTGTTGTCGCTGAATTTTGATTTAGTTACGCATGAATTTGGAATCCTACAATTCAGCATGTTTATATGGAATACAATGTTATATATATATGTGTGTATATGTGAGATATGCAGCACGGATTTACATATATTGTAGCTGCAGCAGCAGTGGATGAGTGAAAGGCTGCCCTGGATGGTTGCATTAATTGAAAACTGGCTGATGTTGGTAGCGAAGCGTTTATGAGTCTGTGATGGACGTGGATGTGGATGTGGTTGGCAATGAGCACCCGCTCATTATGTGGTGCATCCCCTGACATCCTGACATGATATGCATACGATACGACCATTTGTCGCCTCAATGCGCGACTGTCTTGGATCCAAGCACACACTCACACACATAGAGCGTCAACACTTCATTTCAATTGTCAGGGCAGACAACCCACACACAAGACACACTAGAGCACCAGAGGGAGATACTGCCGGATATACGCTTGCCAATGTCATATTTAATTATACTAACTCAATTTGCTGTAACCGTGCGGCGGTGGCGTAAAGTTTAAGTGCAATTGCTCTGCACTCCAAAACTGAAAGAAATTCTGTGCGCACCTCGACTGGTTTTGATTCTGTCTCTATCACTGTCTCTGTCTCTCTCTCTGTCTTTGTCTGTCCCCAGGTTCGGGTTCAGATTTGGCTCTGGGTGGCCCGTTGAACGCCCATTTCAAAAGCCAAACGGCAAATTGCCGACACGGAATTGCTTAAAAATAAGTAAAACAACAAAATTTATACAACAAAATTAATGAATTAAAACACCGAAGCAATTAGTACACTAACTGACAAGTTTCAGGAGAGTTAAGGTTAAAGATGAAGTATATTGACTATTCCATTAACAATATTTGGCTTTTAAGTGTTTAAGCAAAAATTAAGTTAAATTAAGTACAAAAATTCAAAAGGGATGTTTTTCTGACCATTTTATTAGACTAATAATGATTTGGTATCAAAATTGGATGATTTTTAAAAATTAACTTTTTTCGGTAATTTTACATAGTTACCCCTTTAAATTTTTTTAAAATTTTCAAAAATTTTAAATCTTAAATTTATTATTTTAATCGACTCTAGGTGATGAAATTAGGGTAAAAAAGATTTATGACAAAATCTGCAAAATGTTCCCTTATTTATATGTATTTGTATATTTGTTTTTGATTTTCAGAGCAAGTTTCTCATTTTCAACATAATTATTTTTTTTATTTAGAAAGAATTATGTTAGGCATTAAATTTGGTTATTTTTGATTTTATTTTTCACAATTTCTAGTGTAAATTTTATTGGATATATTTAGAAACATATTGTGATTTTTTAGAATCTCAAAGTTCTTAACTTCTCGTCGAAGTAATGATACCCAAAGAGGGTGTTGAAAAAGTGTCCGTGTGTGAAATAAATGAGGAAAAGGCATTAAAGAAAGTCATTAATATGCAGCAGCAGACTGTCAGGCGGTAACGGACACTGAGGCAGTGGGACAGACAGACAGACAGACAGACAGACAGACAGACAGACAGACAGACAGACAGACAGACAGACAGACATACAGCTGGGGCTGCAACTGACTCGACTGACTTGGCTGACTAACTGACTGACTGGACAGATAGAGTAAGTCAATGGGATGCGACGCGTCTCTCGACACGGCAGAGTATCAATTACTTGAGAAAAATTACTTGTCCAACTGCATTGGAATATTCGTGTGTGCGTGTGGCGTTGGGTCGCCGGCTATGATCAAACGCCTTAGTGGCCCACAACACAAACAACACACACAACACACACATACAACACACACAACAAACACAACGCACATATTGAATATGCGCTTAAAGACTACAAAATTCGTGCTGAATGCTGTATATGGACTTCATCCAGGGGGAAGTCTTAATTTCCATCTATGCAAACTTGGCCATTTGTCGTTCGACTAAATGCTCCATTCATAGCCATGTTATTTTTTTTTCGTTTATTCATTTTGTTCGTTTTCTTTTTTTTTTGTTAAGAGTGAACCCCTTTAAGCCGTGTGTTTTGTGTTATATATTTTGCACTTCTAAGACATAAATTTAACTCCGACTGCAGCCACATAAATATGCAGCGAGTAGAGGCACACGGAGTTCTCGTAAAGCGATTTTAAACCTCGTAGGGCAAACTATTTTTTGTCGACTCCCAACGAAGGCAGAAAGTGTGGGCTATTCTCTATTGTGGAAAGTTGGGAAGCGGAATATATAGTTTGGGCTTTTCATGTTATCAAAAGGTCTTTAGAAACAGTTGTGCACTTGTTTTCCAAAATTAAGTTTTTATATTTAAAGGTTTTTTCATTGTTTAAGAGTATACAAATATTTGAAGTTTCTTATATTTTTAGATGTTTAGTAGAACCAGTTTTTATATGGCTCTAAAACGCAATAAAAATTTTGAAATATGTAGAAGTGTTTATCATTCAATCTCTGTATATGATACTTTATACTGAGTATCCAGGGACTCGAAACCATTCGATTGCTTTCCACCTACCTAAAACGTATTTTGGTTTTGTATGCTTGATTTTTTTTTTGGCTTTGCCACGCTGCTGAAGTTAACTCAATGTCGAATGCCCCCCTCTGGCGTGAGGCTCCTCCTCCTCCTTCTGACTCCTTACTCCTGCTGCCCAGTGTCGTTTGGGGCTGCGGCTCAATGGAAATGTCATCCTGCTGTGTTCCAGTTACTTGGCCATGCAGCTTTGCACTGGCATTGGCACTAGACGATGTGATGCCGATGTATCTTTGTATCTTTTGGCTGCCCCGCTGCTCGTTCAATATTGAAACGGTTTATGGTTTTTAGTAACGCGCCGGGCGGGGACCATTCTCAGTCTATGCTAAACTTGATTTGATTTCTGTATCGCCTTTTTTTGTTTTTGTTTTTTTCGTTTTTTTTTTTTGCATTTCTGAGGCAAGTCGCGACTCCCTTGTGCACTTGTGCGGTGCGTGGCGCAGTCGTATCTATAACTGCAAATCTTGAACGTGCCCCACACACACACTTACAAACGACGCACATGCTCCACAAAGATTAAGCCAAAATCGTACATCAGGCGCGGCTCGCATTGCGCATATGGCCAAACTGTGATTTGTATGGCCGAAGCGTGCAGTAAACCGGCTTAGGATCTTGACTCAAGCTGCAAGCCGTACATTACCAATGCCTCCTTTACTCCTTCCCTCTTCTGAGCCATGTCCCTTGCCGTACCACTTATAGACAGAGCTGACTTGCATATTGGGTGGCATGGCAAACATTAATAATGTCAAAATTGAGACACTCGAAATGAATTCTGTGTCATTTGTAATTAAAGAGCAACGCTTGCGGCTATAAATTTCTAACAAGCAATAACAACAGCAACAGCAAAAGATACAAATACAAAAATATAGCTCAAAGGCATAACAGACTTTCTTTCTTTAAAACAAATATATACTTATATGTATATTCAGTTTTCTTAGCTTTTACGCATCATCAATTGAATTGTCCGCTGAACAAACAAACAGATGACTTACAAATGTTTGCTTGTATCTAGGGGCTTGTTTTCTTCTTATATATTTTTTTTTGTAAGTCCACATTTGTCAAAAGGCGAATTTTCCACACTTGACGGCACACGTTGCTTGAGTTTTTCGTTTTTCGTATTTTTTTTCTATTTTCTTTTCGTTTTTTGTGTGTGGGTCACACGTGTCAAAGGTGCAACTTCAACTTGGGCCTCTTGTCTGACTAATCGAGCATTCAATTTTTTAATGAAAGCGTATTAATACTTGACGCTAAGTAAAGCCATTTCAAAACGGCCAACAGAAAGTCGAGTGTTTGGTCATCTGTTTCAGCCATTTACCTTTCTGTTTGATTGGTTCTCTTTCTTTCTTCTCTATTAATAAACACTCTCTGACAAGTGATATATTGTATCAGAGATGTTGTGGCTTACTTTCGCTGCTGTAATAATTCAAGTGTATCAAATAAATATTAAAAATCATACAAACAATAATTAAAACATGACCTTTATTGCCAGAGCAACAGAGGCCTTCAGGGGAGGAATAAATATAATTCGAATAATAAAGATAAATGAATTATATTTAGAGGGAAAAATAATCTAGGGACTAAGGTAAAGGGTCCAGGTCATTTAATTAACGTAAATTAAGTAATTAGTTTGACTTAGGCGGGTGAAGAGCTGTTTGCGATTTGAGCGATTAATTTAGTTGCTTTGACTATCAAATTACTCACAAGGGCTCAAGTGTTTGCATATATCGCATCAACTGTAATGCCTTGGGCATGTATTCGAGTATTATGAGTACTTTTCATATAGTGCTGGATATCAAATGGAAAGCAAATGCGAGCGATGGATTCCAGTAAATATGTATTGTAGAGATGCTCCCAAGTGGGCAGCCAGCATTTCAAAAGCTAACATTGCTCTCGGCCAGGCTTTAATGCCAACGATTTGCGGCCTGATTAGGCCAAAATGATGCATCACACACAAAAACATAAACACACATAGAGAAATACACTACACTGACAGTCGTGGCAATGAGATACTGAACGGGGGTCCAGAGGGAGGTTTAGACACACGCAGCGCGAGTTAAATATGCGCACCGTGGGCTGAGTGTAACCGAAGATGTTAGATAAGAAGATGGTAGATGGGTAATGGGTAATGGGTAATGGCAGTAGAAGGAAGATGAAGGAAACCATTTCAGAGTTAGTTTTGCCAATTTCAAGGAAACTGCTGCCTGCCTGCATCCTGCATAAGGGCTGCGTAAGAAAATGTGGCAGCATCGCACTCTACTTATGTTGAGCAAATATCACAAGTCGTCGTCATTGTTGTTGTTGTTGTTGTTCTTCTTCTTCATTACAACTATGAATAATCCAAAATTTGCAAATACAACGAGCATGTTGCATTGCTGGAATTCTCTAGGCAGCAGCAGCAGCAGCAGCAACAGCAGCAACAGCAGCAGCCGCTTTTGAATGTTGCAAATCTCTGCCACTTTATCTCAGTGGTTTCTCATTTTTCTTCTATCCAAACTAAGCACTTTCCCGCTTCACTGCGTCACCCCTGTTGAGCATTTCGAACCGACTTCGACCCTCTGCCCCATTTGCAGCATTCTCGTACTCGCACTTGTACTTGTGGCATGCCCCAGTAGTCGGAGCATCCTCACAGTTGAGTGAGTAGTTTGGTTAGCAGCCGCTTTTGTTCATCCAGATCTCACTGATAAGCATTTAAATGAGGCTCGAGACTCGGACTCGGACTCGGACCCGGACTCATACTCATAGTTGTAGTCATACTAATGCTCATAGTTGAACACGGACTTAGACTCCTACTTGAAGTCCAACTTGGACTCGTGACTATCGCCACTCTGTTGCACTATTGCAATCTTGTTGCATGTACAAATATGTGTGCGTATTATACAAATATTGCACTAGTTTTGTTATGGATTTGTGTAACTGGGATGTAACCTTGGCAGCATATAAAATTCAGCTGCTGTATGCGCCACTCACAGCACAGTGGGGCAAGGACTGCTGATTATTGTGTAGAACTTAAAAAGTTGCACAGTTGTTTTTATTAATCTATGGATAAATGAGTTAAAATTATATATAAATCTCTAGACATTTTTATAATGAATTTATTTCAAAACAAGCAATACAAAATTCACTCTTTCTAACAACTATGCAATTTTAATATTTAGAGATATTTTCGAAGTCACAAAATTTTGGTGCCAACAATATTTATTTTAAGAAAATCATTATAATTGTTATTTTTGATACAATAAATAAAGAAATTATAAATGTTATATATGCTTTTTTTTAATATGAATCAAATCTCGAAAGTTGCTACACTGTACTGTCATATTCCATGGAAGTTGCCACCATATAGAGACAGACAGACCAAGCGACCAACCGACAGGCAGACGGACAGTCGGACATTGCCCACTTCTAAGTAAAGAAATCGAAACCGGGCTACAATAAAATATGAAGAAAAATCAGTGCATGGCAATGGAAAACAACTAAGAGATGCTTGCGGCCATACAAGTTGCACAATGAGGCCGAGGACGAAGACGAGGACGAAGACGAAGATGAGGACGGCACTGCAACTGGCCATTTAAGCCAATTCCTTGGTATTTAGTGCAGAAGGCAACATGCAGCAACTGCATCTGCGGCAGCAACAAATGTACTTAGGACTGATATTATGATTATTATTAAAGTCAAGTATGGGATGGAGGAGCAGAAGCAGGAGCAGATACAGATACAGAGAAGTAGGAAAAAGAAAAACAAAACAAGACAAAGACAATAAATCTGCAGCAGCTTCTTTTCAGCGGCAAATGAAAATGTTTGAAATGCAGCAGAGAGGGGGAGGAGGAGGGAGGTGGTGGGAGGAGTGGCAGAAGGAGCTGAAGCTGGAGCAGAAGCTGGAGCTGAAACTGGTGCAGGGAGAATCGCTCGAGGTGCACAGATGCATACCAGCTGATAAGAAATATCTCATATTTTTGTTCACTCTTGCCAAGTTGGGCAGTTGCGTCTCTCGCCGGGCTTACTCGTAAGTGCAGCCAGTGAGCCCTTAAAAGTAGTGCAGGTTGTTGGTAGTAGAGGTGCCTCCGATGGCCAGCTACAGGTAGATTCTTAGCACTGCTCAGCTTGGACTTTTACTCGCAAGTCGTGGATTTTTTTTGCAAGCGCGTTATCGCTGCACAGCCGCATAAATAATGTGGCTTAAAGAGCAGGTTGACGCCTACAAAAACAACAAAGATACAAATAAAAAAGAAAACTGCACAAAAAGGTAGCAACAAAAACTGGACTAAAGTTGGTTAAGCCCGTGTACCTCCGATATTCGTATATTCCTAAGTAGTTGTTACTTTTTGGCATTTGTTGAAGTTGCGAGCTGGTGATTAAGTTGCCCAACGTATTGGCAGCCTGTTCCATAACTCGCTCGGAGATGGGGCCCCCAAAAATAATTGCAGCTGAAAATGTTTCGTTCATTATTTATAACTCTCGCACTTGCCTGTCTGTGATTTCAATTAAAATGCCCAGAAAATGCGCATAAAAAGCGAACAGAATGCCAAGTCCCCAGTTCCCCATTCTCCAGCAGGAGGAGTACCTGTATATTATGCACTATAGATACACTACATTACCTTGATGCACATTTAACTGTAGAAAATTATATTAAAAACAAGTAGAAATACTCGTGAAATACAATTGATGGAGTACCAGATACCCTGCAAGCATTTCAGATATAACTAAACTTATACAGAACATTTTTGAGTTGTCTTTGTATATTATATAATATCCGTTCAATGTGAAACATTCAGAATATAAATTGTAAAATAAAAATATTTTGTCGATTTATATCAATCATTTAAGATTAACTCTTAGTTGCCCAAACTACATCAAGTATAGATAATATTAAATTAGATAATATTAAATATTTAATGTTAAAAATAATACTTTTATCGGGGTACACCCTATTTCTATTCGTCCTATTCTTATTCAGCACAATAATAAAAAGTTGAAATAAATTAAAGTTACTTTTTAAATACCCTTTTCGTATGACTACAGGGTATACGAAAAATAGTGTGTTACACAGCAACAACTATGCAGTTATGTTGTTTTTATGACAATTTCTTCATTTTAACGGTGTAGGCCCGGTCTGCCCCGTCCCAGCCTGGCCCGGACTTCGAGCCTGTGGTCCACGTTGGCGCTTCCGTTGCCATTTCGTGCTGGCAAACCCAAACTGTAACCCAGTCCTAGCAATTATACCAGAACAACAACAAATATTTTACGAGGCAGCATTTCGAACTCCATTAGCTGCAGAGTTATGAAAGTTTTATTGCATTCAACGTTGCCTTTTCTGCCTCCCTGTCTCCAGTTTCCTGCTACTGCCCCTCTCCATTCCCCTTTTGCCCAGGCCGTCTCATTGAAAGAAGTCATTGGCATTGCCGCGGTTCTTGGTCTTCTGTTCTAGAGTTAACTACTCGTACATTGGGTATCTCCCAGTATATGAATATGGCTTTAACATGGACAGGGACATGTGTATTGGGTAGCTTGCCTAATGACTTGTCGTTAAGCTTTAGCATCAAGTGTTGTTTTTGTTTCAAGTGTTTGTGTGTATGTATGTCTGAGACTCAAAGTGTGTGTGTGGGGGTCTTCTTGGCAATTAATACTTCGCATTTTCTTTTTAATATTTTATGATTTGCACTCACTTCTTAGCTGAAAACCACTCTATGGCCTGCATAATCAATTAATATCTTTAACACTTACTCCAAACGATCTGTCTTAAGAAGACTATATTTAAATATTTCTGAGTAAGAAATAAGTAGGAAAAACATTAAGCATAAACATAAATTAATATATTTATGACTCAGAATTAAATCAGATCAAACAATGATCAAAATGGCATTCCACAAGCAAATCGCTTGAGTTTTGGTGAAGTTATCGGAGCTGGAAGTTTTTGAAAAACCGTAAAGGGGTAGGTATGCAAAAACTGAACAATGCTGGAAAAAAATATAATTTTTAAAATACTTACAAATTGGTTGACTTTTTGTCAAAACTTTGACACTTAGGAGATTTTATTTCTTTCGAAAATAATCGCTTGAGCGAAAATCGAATTGTGGACTTGTCGATGTATTTCTTACATCTCCAGTTAGTATGATTCAGTTCTAAAATTGTTGAATAGCAAATTCCTTGCTGGGAGGGCATTCTGTGCATTCTGCGCACAGTTGATTTACAATCTGAAGTACACGATCAATTACGACACCAAAGCCGAGGCTTGGCTGCGACTCTGCCTTCGTTGCAAGACGCGCATGCGTCAGTGGGCGTGGCCGCGGCTCCAAGTTGAAGAGAGACTCATATTTTTTGCACATGATGTCGACGCGAAGCGACGCGTCGGTGACGATGATAATGATAATCATGTTCCTGATAATCATGTTGTTTTGCTTGTTGTGGTTGTTGCTGTTGTTGATGTTGATGTTGTTGGCGTTGTTGCCGTAGTTGCTGTTGTTGCTGTTGTTGGCCTCTACGTTGGACTGATCGCAATCAAGAGACGCCGCCAACGTCAGGAACGTCGCGTTGCCGCCAAGTGATTATTGTAATGATAATGAGACAAGTCGACTAACCTATGCCGCCCGCCAGATACCTCTCTGTCTCTCTCTCTGTCCCTCTCTCTCTCTGTATCTTTCTTCGGTCATATCTGCTTGCCCCTTTAGCGGCGTCAGTTGTCGGCATATGTTGCCAAGATTACTTGCAACATGTGTCGCGTGCATAATTACCAGGTGATCGGACGCAATGGCATAAGGTGTTGGCCCGGTTATCTGTCATTTTTCTGCTGGCCCCATTACCCCAACTCCGTGCTACATGCCGCTATGGTTCACGCTGATTTGGACAACCTGCGATGTTGTTGTTTCTAATTAAGTCATAAAACGGCAGCCGCCACAGACAAACAAATAACTTTACCCCTCAAACATCCACTCTTCTCGCTTTATTATCAACAGCTCGTAACTAAGTATGTTGTGTTCCTTGGCCGACAAGGGGAAAGTGGTGAAGTGAGGGAGGGCGAGCGATGTTTATGACTACTTTGTGACTTTTAATTGCCTGCACATAACCGCAAGTTGAACTAAAACCTGCAACAACGGCAACAAGTCCCTTTCGCAAAAACCCCCAGACAATACTCCAATTCCGCATGTTCATTGCTTTTTCTTCAGTCTTTGAACTTTTGGTCTGTAGTTGGAGTTGATGGGGATTTTTTTATCTTTAATTTTTTTGTATCCAAATTGTAGGCATATGTTTTTCTTGAACTTCTTTGTTGTCAACCTGTTGGCTGAAGTGGTAAAGCGAATGCAAAGTAATATCGCTCAGTGTATCTTACAGTGATGATAGGATT
This sequence comes from Drosophila rellima, assembly GCA_035043635.1. Lineage (NCBI taxonomy): Eukaryota > Metazoa > Arthropoda > Insecta > Diptera > Drosophilidae > Drosophila > Drosophila rellima. Next base: position 2,494,233 of record JAWNMV010000145.1, on the reverse strand, counting down.
TAATTTCGAAATTTTTAAAACTCCACGTAATTCTGGAGAATCGAATTGAAAACTTCCAAAATAATCACATTAATTAGCATTTTCACCAAATGCGGCTAATATCCCATTTGGCTCAGCTCATTGACGTAAAATTATGCTAACAAATCGAACTTTATTGCTAGTTAAAATCATATCTCTTTTTGGATAGCAACCAAGATATTAGATTGTGATTGTGGCACACCCATATACAACAATCTGAAGATATTTGATTTGGCTACCGAAAGCCAAATAACATAATTTTTAATAAATTCTCAACTAAATTTGGCTTTGATATCGGCCGACTTTTGCCAAAAAACAAAATAGAGGAAAAAAAAACAAAGACGAAATTGGACTTTCTAATGCCCAGTTAGAAATGAAAGGTTGAAAGATTTAAGGGTTTTACAGGCAGTAAAAAAAATTGTTAACTAACTTAAACTGAAGGCTAAACACTTGTCGTTAGCAACGAAAATTAGAAAACTTTAAAAAGTTGTTCGTCTTTCATTTCGCTTGTTGCCAGGAAGTTGTCATTGTCGTTGTCGTTGTTTTTATCTTTGCCGTTGTTGATGTCTGTAGCTTTTCTTTTGTGAGCTTAAAGGCAAATTTTAATTAAACTATTCATGCGTCTGTTTTTTGGGGGGCGTCCTAAGCATGGACTGTGGCAGCGGCAGTGGCAGTGGCAGTGGCAAGCCCAGTTGCACGAAGCAAGCATCTGCAGTCAGCCTTTGTGCAAGCTGCTTGCTAGACATAAACACAGACACTTTTCAAGTGCGTACTTTCTAATTTTCACTTGCAACACGCAGATCAACAAACAAGCAACAAACAACAGAACACTGAGACAGAAAAACAGTGGCTGCCTTTCTTATGCCACAGACAACAGCAATGACTGACTTTTGCCAGTTTGCCAGTTTATCAGTCTGACTGTCTGTCTTCCTATAACCCTCCTTGAATGGTGGGTGTCTCGACTACACAACGGTTCTGTGTCTGAGCTGCTTAGTGCTCGTTCTGAACGTCGACAACAATGTTGCAACTGCTGTTGTTGCACTGATTTGGCTGTGCAGATTCGGGAGAAGTTCTTGTCAAGCACTTGCCCAAGTTTGACTACGGAAAATCATTTTATAAGCCTTATAACATATTAAGCTTGCCTCTTATAGGTAGTGCTATCAGAATAGCTCTTCACTTATAAGATCTTTTTCAAGTGGTTTAAACTGAGTTTTGATACTTTGTACAGATAACATCTTTTGAATTTAACGTCTGGCTATTCTTAGATTTTTAGTAATAAAAGACTTTCAATATAAAAATAGATCCATTGAGAGAGTAGTACAATAATCTGTTAACCGCAATAATCAGCATGAAGACGAGAAATTTCTTTTTTATATGTATAATGTTTTTGTATCTGCCGATCTACTCGTATGTAATAAAATAGCAGATATTTTGTTAAATTGTAAAACCGCAAAAATCATTAGAGACGGTGTTAAAAATGTTGACCACAATAAAAAGGCAAAACGATTTGAGACTATAAATCAATAAACAAGAAAATAAAAGCCAAAAATAATAATTAATGTTGTTGCAACGGCTGCTTATGACACTAACAAATGGCGAATTGTAATAAAAACAGAAACAAATTTTCCATTTTCCACTTTCCACAGAATGTGGCACAAGTCTCCAAAGAGTTGTTATCCACCGAAAGCAAAAGGGCCACCCCCTCCATTTTATGGGCGTCCAAAAGCAATGTGTTTTCCTAGAGAACTACTCGAAACATACAACAAAATGATGATGTTTTCCTGTTGCTTTTACGAGAGATAAGAAATATTTTATTGAGTAGCTATATTTTTAATATTTTTTTTATATTGATGTTGTTGTTATTGTGTTGCTCTGTTGCACAAGCGCCGAGTTCAAAATGTCAAGCTGTAGAGGCGCTGATGCTGTAATTACAGCAACGCATTGGAAACTGTTGAGAGTGATTAACAGGCAGATACTCTGTAATAATTTTGGGGCAGACGGATGACATAGATGGCCAGAATAATCCCTTTACACACATTTGCCTAAAGTTGACATACCCGTTAACTAAATTTTATTATTCGCAGGGTATAAATAAAAAATACTTCGTTTACAAAACTGTATATAATTTTACAATATGTACAATACAATATTGAAATCGAAGCAAAGTGCTGATAACGATTTCCGTTCGCTGCCCTTCTCTCAGCCTCGTTAATGACTTCATCTCGACAAAACGTTTTGTTCGGCACTTAGCGGCATTTGCATTGCATTTTCTGTATTTTTTAGTTTTGCTTTTTTCTTTTTGGTATTCCGTTTTTGGTCTTGCGATAAGCGTTGACACCATTAAAAATTAAAAAAAAATATATATGCTTTTTTTTGGTGGCATCTCTGCTGCTCCAATTATAATTTTCAACGGCCATGGCGCATCATTCATTTGCATTTTCGTTTCAAAGGGTTACAGTTGGGTTCAAGGGGGTGCAGTGGGAAAAGGGATACATCTCTGACCGGACACTCGCTTTGTTTTACAGTCTGCTATCAGCAGCCAAGTGACAAACTCAAAATTTATGATTCGAAAGTGTGCCGTAGCCAAAGCCAAACTCGAAGTCGAAGTCAAAGTCGAAGTCGAAGTCGAAGCCATTCCCTTAAGTGTCAATGCAATAAACACTTGGAACACTATATGATAGAGAGAGTGAGAGGCAGCGATATGTTGCATGTGTCATCATCAATGTCTTCTTCTTCTTTGTCGTGCCTTGGCCACTTAGATTAGCCTCAGGCCAACCAACCTGGCCAACTCATTACTCCAGTGCAGCCTACTTGAATCTGATGTTGCAGTAGCTTTCGAGTGTTCGTCGCGATGGCTCCACAAATTGTCAACTAAGTATGCATACTACTTACTTATAAGCGCCTTACAATGTCCATTCCATCCATATAAATTTCGCTGGCTCGTTAATGGGCAATCCGCAATAGCTCTATACTCGTAACACAACAAGTTTGGGTTCGGTTAGGATTCCCATTTGAAAATGGGATGTGTCCAGAGGTATAGTTGAAACTAATCTATATGACAGCTTCTATTTTCGGTGCCAGGGCTGCAGAAATTAAATAACTAATTAAATGCATTTCTATATGATTTTATTTTCTAAAATTTTGAATATGATAATCTAACCGGAGTTCAACTATTTAGGACTTTTGAGGAGTCTTGGTTGCAATCAACTGGTTGGCTGGTTTATTCAACAGCTGTTGAACAGTTGAGTTGACTCCAAGAGAAAAATTGCAATAACGATGATCATTTAGATTGAATACTCGTAGTCAACGTTGCATGCATCCCTGAGTCCTTGTTGTTCTGGAGTCACACACAGGCCGCACACAAAGTGCTGTTTAAGTAGCCAGCCTTACAGCAGTTGACAACTGCAAAATGTTGATGATGACTTAATCTTGGCAGGCGGCAGCAGCAGCAGCGGCTTCAGTGCAACTTGCAGCAGTTGTCAGTGGTCGCAGTTGGGCTGCCTACTCTAAAGGGGCAGCTGCCGGGACTGGGGAGGGGGGTCTGGGCCATTACCAGTCGTTTCCATCTCTTACTTTGTGTGGTGGCTGCTTAACTCCCTCCCTGCCACCGTCTTCCCTCTCGCCAACGAGTCATCAGTTAATCTGCAATTTTATTATAATTTGATTTTTTAATGCTCAGCGAGTGCAAGTTTCTTGGCTCGTTATTCGACTCGGTCTCCATCTCTGTCTCTGTGACCGTCTCCGTCTCCGTCTCCATCTCGGCCTCAACTGACTTGGCTAGCCTGGGAGTTATGCTTTCTTTTAGCCATGGCCAAGTTTTACGATCTCTGTTCAGTTTTTTTTCTTTTCATATTGTTATGTTTTTTTTTTACAATGTTGCCTTGCCACTAAATAATGCACATTTTAATATTCGGCGGCGAGGCAACTAATTTTTTGTAGTTGTTGTCGTTGTTGTTTTTGTGTTTTCATACAGTACGCCACAAATGGCATATGAAATGTTTCCGCCTCGATGGCGCTCATGTTTTAATAAAAACATAAACAATGTTAACACAGCGTGCGGAATGGTGAAACCATGCGGCAACTACGACTATCCACCTCATACTCCTACTTGCAACGTGCAGCTCGTGCAACGAATTTATGCATAAATATTTTTGCAATTTTTCCCACAACAATCAATCAAAAATCAAGTGACATTCTAAGCGGTACACAACAGCAACAACAATGGCCATACTCTGTATACACACACAGCACACACACACGCACACTCACTCACACAACAAAAAGCCAACCCAGAGGAGACAAAAGGCCTCTGGTGTTCGAGATTGGTTATTTGCCTGACTGGTCAGTCGTTTTAGGTCGGTCATGTGTAAGTTGCTCCTAGGGTGGCCAGGGGGTTGCGTGGGCGGTGGGGGGAAACTATAGCCACCGGACATTGGTCAAAGGGAACTGCAGCAGCAGCAACGGCAGCAGCAACAGCAGCCTGCAGTGCTGGCTATTAACATATGCATATGAGAGTGATCGAGGTCCAATCGAAAAGTTTGCAAAGTTAGTGATGTAAAAGTACATCGACAAACTTATCATCAAAATCGCATTCTGTCAAAGAAAATACGAAAGTTAGTCAAGTTAAAATATTTGTTTCATTTTGGCGTGATTTAAGATTTTTATATCTGTGGCTTAAAGTCAAACACACACTTACTTGTAGTTACTCTTAGAGCTACAACATTTTTCCCATTACCACTTTCTTTCCATACACTTGGCCCAATTCGGGCCCATTGACTATGGGCCAATCTCTTGCATTGTTTCGGTGCTTTTCTATAGAGGAGAAAACTTGATGGCCTGGCCGAGAGCAGCCCGTCAGCCGACAGAGTTACGACTGAGAGGACTGAGATGGTGTTGCCTGCCTGGAAAAATGGCAGTCGTTGTTAAAAAACTGAAAATTCTGAAATGCAATTTGGTTATATTTTTTATTTTATTTGTTTGGTATGGCTTTGTTTTTGTATGTTGTTTGCGTGCGCAGATTTCCCACAGAACGGTTTTGTGTTTGTTGTTGAGTTGTATTGTTGCAATGTTGCCTCTTTTGTTTTTAACAAATTCAATTGTATTATGCAACATCTGCCGCTGCCGCGAGTCGCGTATCTAAAACTTAAATTTATACAAATATGCAATCCACTCCACTGAGCTAAGTTCAGCTGCTGCTGCTGCATTCCACCCGCCTTCTGCCACTGCTGGTGGCACAGCCGCTGGCAGCATTTATTGTTGCCATCAATAAAGTTATGTAAACAGACACAAACACACACACACACACAAATACTCGATGCCAATCCATTTTACATATGCAACATTTTAGGTTTTTCATATCAACGACCTCAGTTCGCCCGTGATTGAGTGAGGGGCATGGAGAGACTGGGGGGAGGGGAGGTGGTGAGGGACAGAAGATTGAGGAGACTCAGTCAGCCGACGAGTGAAATTTACATGAAGTACATCATTGTTCAGCTTTGTCAAGCGCGCAAAATTTGTACGAATATGAATGAATGCAGCAACGAGAACAACAACAACAACAACAAAAACAAAAACAACAGCAACAACAACAACAACAGCAAGAAGTGGCAACTTCAGATGTGCCGCAGATTTAATACACTAACAAACTTGCGTAATACTCAAGTTACTGAGCATAAAATATTCAGTAGCTGTAAATTATGTTAGATTAACATGATTCACATCTAATGATAATAATGAATAATTAGATACTTGGGCATAGATACATATTGTATATCTGTGAACTTATTAACGGAAAAGATAATACATTTTCAGGCCAATTATGTGCCTAGCAATTGTTTTATGTATTACCAAGTTTTGAATCCGATCTTAAGTTCGAATACTTTAAAGAACGATCAAATTATTGAGCAATCCATAATGTCAATTCAAAGAGTTGTATATACCAGTCTCATAAGCATCTTGTAATACCCATCTTAAAGGGCATATACATACATATGTACCAATATATATATATATATGCATTTATAAAAGAGTATAAATCGCTACCTCTGTTACCGCTGGACAAACGTGTGGCTATTGTTGCATGCCGAGAACGAAAGCAGCACACAACAAAAGACCAAACTGGGCTGGGGCCAGGGCCAGGTTTGCTCTTGGACCTGGACCCGAACCCGTCAGATACTCGTACACATATATCCACGTATATATCCACTGGCAGTGCCCGTCCCGTTCAGCATTTGCATATGTTTCCTGTGACTTTTGACGATTATATGATTTTTCTGCTCTTTACACGAAATGTTGCCTTCAGTTTTTATTTAGCTGTTGTTTTTTCTGTTTTTGCTGGCACTTGCGCAACGTTGAACGGGGCAACAACTGCAGACGCGTTGCATAAAAATAAATCTCCACACACAGAATAGAAATGCTGAACAACGACGACGACGACGACGACGACGACAACGTGCCACATGTCCCAGGCTGCCCCAGGCTTGAGTGCCTCTGCCACTGCCTATGGCCAATGTATAGTAGTAACCAAAGCCCTGGAGATTTACGTGCAATTCAACAGTTTTATGACTTTACCATCTTTATACTCGTATATACATATACATATATTTATATATATATATTTTGTATTTTTCTGTTTTGTTTCTTTTTTGTCGCCAAAAAACATTGTTATATAAGTAAATCTAAAACAAAAATGTGCCTATTGGGAATTCTTGCGGCGTTTATTTGGTTTAAGCTTGTGCAACACTTATGGCAGTTTACCAAAAATAATTGCTCAAAATATCAGTCGAATTTTTTGTTACTTTTCACAGCAACGGGTATTGTATTGATTTGTTACAGCAAAAAATTGGAATACAATAAAAAACTTTTAAATATTTAAATCAAAACTGTGTGTAGTTATAGTGATATTTAATTTGTGTAGATTTGAAGTTCAAACAAAATATTTTAATATATGCTTTGAGGCAAAAACTTACCGAACGAACTCTGAGCATCAACACCAGATATTCATGATGTGTCCAGCTGTGAGTGTTTAAGGCAAAGCTGATGTGACAACCAATTAAATAAATATTTTTTTCTTTGAATTTTTTTGAAGGCGTAAAATCCATCCATTATTATTTAATACGCAAAACGCTACTATACAAATTAAAAACCAACTTGGAAATACCCTGTATACAATAATTCTGTATTTATCTCTGGGAAAATGTTTTGATCAATTTCTGATTTTGATATTAGATTCTTTTAAAATTGTTAGTATATACAATATTTAGAAATTTTAGATTTATATATATAAATGATAACACCCCCTTTAAATGTCTGTAGGGTATAATTAAAATGCCACTCAATGATGCTATTTGAATGCTTGTTCTCAACATGTTCAGCAATGGATCTGTAGAGATATATTTTTTTTAGGTATTGTCATGCAAATATTCGCGGCTGCTGTGCAGCTAATAATGATATATGCCCAAAATCAGATAACTCATAAGGCATCGCCCTTTTGTTGGAACGAAAAGTCAATTCTTAATTATAAGCCATAAGAAAATGAATGAAAAAAAAGGAAACCAGTTACAAAACGTAGCTCAGATACATATTTGCATAAGAATCGGAAGTTTCAATGTATTAACTTGTTTTATGTTTGTCATTATTGGCGATTTTACAGACATGTTTCTGTGGCTACCGTGTACCCAGACACCGAGTCAGACTGGGACTACGACAGACTTAAGACCCGCAGCCCTGGCCACAGATAAAGATAATGTGAGATAGATAGTTGTACTCGTACTCGTATGGATGGAGTAGGAATCCCTGCACCAAGTCCAAGACCAAGTCCAAGTCCAAGCTGAAGTTTAAGAGCGACCGACTCATTAACAGAGCCAGCTGGGTGGGTCATAAAACTATGTACGCAATTTTTAGTGGTGGCGGTGCGGTTTGGACTAATGAATATTTATGGCATCTTAAACATAAATTATTTCGCATACTTCAGATCGAAAAATGCAAAAGCCAAACAGAAATTTATAGTTAATTTGATTGATTTTATGTGCGGTGCGAAGACGTCAAAAAGGAGCATCACTTTATATATGTATATGACCAAACCCATCGAGTGATCTGGACAGCCACACAATGTAATCGTTTTCCTAAACAATTTGTAGGCCTTGTATTGATTAATGATATGATGTTGGTCATCTTGGCAGAGAGAGAGGGTTACGCCAACAAGAGGTGAGAGTGTGATTTCTAACACGCTAAAGATGCGCAATCATTAGGCAGCTGCGATCCTTTCAACATGACAGCGCAGGATCAAAAGGGCTCGAACAAAAAAAATTCTAACGATTACAAAACAAATTCGATATTGATTATGGAGCGGCATAAACAAAAGTATACAATCAAAACGCCTCAAAACGTTAAGATCATTAGATTGATTGATGTTTAAGGATGTACTTGTGTGTGAAAGAGATCAGGCACTGAGAATCATAGAAGTAGAGAGAGTGCTAGAGAAAGAGAAGAAACGACAGTGTTGATCATTTTAACTATTTGCCGCTAAATTAATATTGGTTGAGTTGGTGGGAAATGTCAAAAAATATTGACTGCAAATGTATGCCAACAATAAAAAATTATTTGAAGCTTATTATTAATAAAGAACAGATTTGAATTTATATTATAATTAATGTTTGAGATACAAATTTATTAGCTAGATGTGTCTATGATGAAATTCTTAAGATTGTTGCCCTAAGTACTTGTGTAATTTTGGCTTTTATTTGTATGCAGCTACTCGTAACGAGCTCTACCCTCAGCACAGATAAAATATTGATGGGACGGCAATCGAAATGAGAAATTCCTGTGATGTGCTGCCTTCTATGGCGACTACTATGTAAATCAAAAGGCTCTATAGACGCCCTGCAGCTTTCTGGCTAATTAACACTTAATTTTAAATCAACTGCTAAGGCAATGAACAGGCTGGAAAAAGCGGCAGCTGGCTTTTCACAAAATCAGATGTACATATGTATCTATGTTTGTTAGATATACACACACATGGATACATGGATACATGGATACATGGATACATGGATGTCATGTTATAAATTTTGTGGTAATGTCTTCGAATTGTTGTTGTTGTTGTTGTAATCGTTCTCGTAGTTGTTAATCGCATGTTTGTCGAGCGTGTAATGCGCCCATGCTGCGGCTGCAATTACTTTGCACGGCCATTATAAAGAGCTCCCCGACCAGAAATTGTATCTATATATGTATCTTTCTCAACTAGTACTACTACTACATCTACAACTACGACTACGACTACACATGTATGCATAATTAAACAAGCAGCAAAATGTTTGGCTTAATGATTCACAAAATTGTCCAAAATTTACGGCCAACAAAATGCATTTGACCAGGCAAAGGCCAAAATTGGACTGTATTGTAGTTGTACTTGTAGTTATAGTTATAGCTGTCTTTGTATGTGTGTGTGAGTGTGTGCTGATTATAAAGGCAAGTTAATGCATTTACCACATATGGTTTTCATATTAGCACACAAAACTAACTAATTGTTATTTTCTTCGCTGTTTGGATTTCTATAAGGATTATTATAACACATTTTGCGAGTACGAGCATGATTATATCTATATATAATGTGTACTATCTGCATATTATATAATATTTGTTATTACTTGCACAGTTGGCCTCATTTGGCTTTTAAGTGCCTTATTGTTAGTGTGTTTAGATGCAATCTGGCTAAAACTATCGTATGAAATGTTACTTTAGATAATATTTTTACATTTAGATTGGCAATAGAATGGAATATAAATATAATGAGTACATAAAATCAACTAATACACATGCGTTTATCTACATCTAAAAGGCTTTAATAGCCCATGGCAATAAGTTAAATTTGATACTCATTAAGAATCATTTTTGAAGAAGTCAATATTTTTTCCGTAATTGTTTTAAGAATTAACTTCAATTAATACATAATGAAGTTAACAATACAATCAATTTGTACATTCCTTGTTTACAAATTAATATTTGCAGTCCTCTAGCAACCCTTTGACAATTTTCATACTCCATTTAAAGCTCCACAAATTAATAAATAAATGGAACAACGTACGAGACATAAACAGCAATTTGCTAAACGAAAGACGTATGTACATATATAGAGAGAGAGAGGGGTGGTGGTAGAGTGGGATGGCAGCTTCATATTTATATTCATATTCGTAGAGCATTATGTTTTGAATATGCCATGTGTGCCATAGAGAGAGAGAGAGAGTATAGATAGATAATTTAATTTGAAAAGATGGCCATAGAAAGGTCTCGCTGAAATCGGCTGAGTTGCGGCTGCAACAATATCAACTTGCTAGGAGCGTTAGCAACTAAAACATTGGCAAGCAGCGTGCTACAAAGATAGAAGTGGCAGCCAAGGCGCCACATACTGAGCGGCGCCTTCAGAAACTCGTGCAACCTCCTCACGCACTGAACAGCGCCGCCGGTAAAGGAGTTGAATGGTTGAGTGGCGAAGTTGCGGCATGTGAACGGGAAGTCGACGTCGACTGCGTCGTCAACTGCGACGTCAGCTGCGACTGCGACTGCGAATCTCGACGCGCACATAGACGCCAATTAGCGTTCAACATTTTATGACAATTCGAGCGCGGCGTTCAACACAAAGTCTGTATGTTTGTATGTGTAGCGCTTAGGGGTGCAACGAGAACACGGCACAGCAATGAAAAAAAAGAGTCGACAAAAAATGGCAAAGTCAAAGGCAGCAAATGCCGCGTTGCAGGTGCCCCCGACAGCAGCAACAAAATCCACGCGCTGCAGCACTTCATTATAATTATGGCAGCTAGCTTCTGCTGCTCAGCCTCTTGCAACTGCAGCAAACAGCCAGCCAGCCATGTACATATACATACATATGTATTTAGATATAGTGGCTGCAGTCTCTCTATCTACAGTTAGAAGCAGCCAGAGCTTTTGACATTGTCGCGACATTGACACCAAATGTTGGTTAATAAATTCGCTTGACGTCGGGGAAAATCGGGTCCCGTGGCAAAGCAGTTTTCAGAGTCAAGTGTCTGACATTTGGACTTGGTGTGTGTGTGACAGCCAAATGTAAATGGAAAGCTCTCTTGGCTGCCAATCTTTAAGATGAAGTTTAGATAATCGTGTGTGACAGATTGTTTTTCCAGGCCATGTGGCTTTTCAATTACATGCAAATTTCATAGCTCAGATCTTAACAGACAAATCGTTCAGTGGGCCATATAGAAACTTGTTTGTATTAATTTCCATTTACAGGACTACTGGGTATCTGTTAAATACAATAAAGTGAATTTTCGTCACCAACGTGAAAAAAAACTGATTTGAGATCAAAAAACATTAAATTATTCAATATCGTTCTCATGTATTTCGTTTCCTTTTCTGAGAGTCGCGGTACATCTTATTTTAAGTGCTACCCGCTGATTCGAGAGATGTCTGCAGTTAGTCAATGTCAGCATTGAGTTCTCGACTAATGATTGATCTGTCTGAACTACTTGAGATGTCATCTAGAAGTGTTTAAATACGTGTTAGTAGCATTTTATTTCTATAATACTCGTATTAACCAGCTTGTTTGATAAATTAACAAAATTTTAAGGCTTTGCTTGCGGATTTCTTTTTAAATGGAATTCCCAAGAGTTCTTTGATTATATTTTTCGAAATTATCAGCAGCCTGTCTGTCAGACTTTGTGACTGAGTTGCACATTTGATATATGGCCACACCTTTAATCACTCCGCCACCGCAAAAATCCACAACAAGAAAAGGTAGCAGTATATATATTTATTTCGGAAACTTTGATGTGCCGAAATTGAAATGGACTCATTCCGTGAGACGACGACCCACACAAAGGCGAAAAGTAAAGTAAAATAAAATAAAGTCAAGCTGAAAGCCGAAAGCAGATCTCAAACTTAAGCAGTTGATTTGTGCTGAGTTATTCGGCGAATTCGCAGACGAAAAATTATAATTTATTTAGAACAGCCTCTGAAAGTGTTGCTCAAAGAGCTTCTGCTTTTGCATTTCGAGTGTGATTGGCCTGACTGCCTGCCACAAGAAGAAAGATACAAAATTCATTTCATATGAATTTTGGATTTAAGAGCGTGAGTAAGTTGCCAGATTTTGGATGCCTTGGTTGCTTTGGTTGGCATTCCTGGCAGCCTATCCGGCGTCGCTTCAGATAGCCCGACAGTCCGACCAGGCAATTAAAACAAATCTCTCGGACTCTGGAACTAAACCGTTCCGAATTGAGTTTGCATCGAATGGCCATTGACACTGAAATTGGCCGAAATTTAAAAATGTTTTGGCTCCGACAAATGTGTTTTTATTTTTATTTTGCTCGTTTGCCTCCATCTAATAATAAGCCGCTGAGCATGGCCAAAGGGATAAGCCGGCAGGCAACTTATTATAAATTGCATTGAATATAAGCAATTTTAAATTTATTTATTATCATACCAAATGCACAAAACACAATATCAAATTCAACAATACAAAACAACAACAGCAACAATGGGAATATAAACACTTTTATAACAAGCTTACGTTGAGCTTAATGAGTTTTTTACTCATTCATATTGCGAATCACAACAATGGATTGCACGTTTGAATTTTATACATATGTGTAATTTGTGTGGGATTAATCTAAAATTTAAATATACAATTTATTATATTAATTTGTTTACTTTGTCTTTGATGGAATGTGACGTAAGACCATTGGATGAAAAATAAACAAATAAGTGCTTCAACACATATAATCTTAAGTATGTGATCCTTATGAACTAAATCAATTGTATAAACCTAAAATCCAGTGAGTATCAGATGGTCGGAAAGAAATGCATTTGTGAAGAGCCAATTAAGAAGGGAATCATCATCTACATCTACAAATGCTTTATAGCAATAATTGTCTCTAATTTGATTCAAGCTTAATGCCCACCACTTAAAAAGCAGTTAAACTTCGCTTTAAGCACTTATAAATATGACCTCGTACACTCGGACTTCACAACCCTGTTCGAGCAGAAGGATCCGATCTTAATGGAATTTAAGTTGCATGATGATATATATAAACTCGCGTGTATACTTCATTAAGTGCAAGAATGTCCACTGAAAATCTGATACATATACTTATTAATATATATACGGGTATATCTATAGCTTGTATATTGTATACGCAGCTGTCGCTGTTATTTTAAGCATTGTCCTCTGTTCATTTAAAGCATCCTTTGCCCGACTCGACCAGGCTAGCAGGAAGCTCACATGCGACTTCGTTGTGAAAAAGTTGATAATGCATAAAATATATAATTTGCAAAATTAATTAATTTTTACAACACATTAATTTCACCCTGGCACACACAACCACACACCCAACACTCGCACTAACACACACATGCGCAGCGGCGGCACTCAGTCAGCCGTGCCACATGCACCGTTGCCCCAGTGGCCACAGTGGCCGATTTTACCCGATACCCGTTACCCTCCCCCTCTGGAATCCGTATCCCTGACACTGTCCGCTCCCCCGTTCTTCGTGTTCCCGGCCATCGTTGCGGCCGCTTTGCTATTGAGGTAAAAGTAACTGCAAAAGCGCTTCGGGCGCTCATTATGCTGCACCACTTGTATAATTTTTATTTAATTTATTTAAAGGTAGCTAAAATTAAGTACAGACTACAAATACAGACACATGCAACCAGGGCTACATAAAGAGTTTTTTTTTTTTAGGAAATGGTAGGTTTTCAAAGCTGTAAATAATTAATAAATAAAAAGATTTCGCATTGTTCAAATTAATATTTAACTAGTTCCTTTATATAAAAAATCACTTTTAAATTAATAATCAATTAATAATTGTAAATTATTTTTAATTCAACGACGACTTCCAATGAAGAGATCATCTGATACTCTGTAAAATATAGATATAGAACTGTAAGATCTATATCAAGGAGAAAATTCCATTTACTATAATATGAATAAAAGAAAGTATTTTAATTAGATATATTATATAATTGAATATTAAATTTAATTTATATCACAATTTAAATTTTGTTCACCAACAACTCACCCATCCACTGGTAATTATCGCACATAGTCTGCTTATACTATTACCGTAGCCCTAGGAGATACTTACATATGTATGTATATATGTACATACTTACGTTTCTGGCCATTCATATAAGTTCTGAGCATGCTAAACTGGTAATAACCCAAAATGGCCAGTTGGTCGTTTAGTCGAGTGTGCATCGCCGAGGTGTGCAACATTCAAGCTCATGTATCACTCGCTTCAGCTCGTATGTAGATTTTTAGGTAGAGCATCAGTTTTATGAGTGCTTCGATCAAATTGAGTTGAGTGGTAGGTCCAGACGCTGGCCTGGTCATGTTGCAAATTATGTATGTCTTTTGACACGCAGCCCCATGGCCGCCTTAGGGTAAGAACTTGGCCAAGGGTAGTCGGAGGCACACTTAATGCAGGTAACATAAGAGGTATAAAGCCTCTTGTGCGAAATTAAAATGTGCTACATTCGCATGTTTAATTAATGAAATGTTTGACAATGTCGGCAGCTTCAGTTCAGGACTGTCGCCTCTGCAGCCTTGCACCCTTCTTCCCTGTGTCCCGCTCTCTTATCCCGTGTCCACTTCTCCTTCTTCGTCTCCTTCCTCCTGCTATCCCTGGCGTTTGCGGTCGAAACGCTTTGATGGAATGCTCGCTCAAAATGCCAACGCTAGCACGCACATATGTATGTGTTGCCTTCGCGTGAGTGTGTGAGAGTTGTAATGGGCCCCTTGCATTATTGAAATCGACACAATTTTACTTTTAAGCAGCGGCGGCGTCTGTGCAACATGTGCAGACCGCATCCAAGACTCGCCCTGAGTGACAACAATGTTTGGGCCCAGGCAGAGCGCACAGTGGTTCGAGGTCATTCAAAAAATATAGAACTTTACATTTATTTGAGCATTATAAAATATAATTTATCTGTAAATATGTAGGCAGTTAATTAAAAAAAATCTCAATTGAAAGCATATCTCAAGTGATTTTAAATGCAAATTTATATTATAATAATTTATATTTAAATATAGAAATATCTAGGGCAGATACTTTTCAATTACAAATTCGTTGCAGACCAATCATACACTTGTAAAGCATAATCTAGCAATCCTAACTATTTATTAAAATTTAATTAAATCTGAACCACTGTGCATCGTCAACAACATGTTGCGTGAGGTGTTGCTGTTGTTGTTTATGATATGATTGTTGTTGCTGTCGCTGGTGTTGGTTATGCGACTGCGACTGGTTGGGTCTGTCCTGTCCCGGTCTTGTTCGGGGTTTGCACAGCCCGCCATCAAGTTCAAAGTCGAAATGCTTGTAATATGCAAAAATGTTTTAATTAATCACTTTGATGCACACCGGCAATACATGGACATGGGACATGGGACATGTTTGTGGCCCAGACTCAGACTCAGGCCCAAGCGCAGGCGCGTGACATATTGAGAAGATGTTCGGGGCCCGTCATCGAGGTGCCGGCTGACTGTCAGTTCAGCGATGTTATGCACTCATATGTCTCCACTATCCCCTACCGCATACCAAATATTTATGTCTTAATAACTTTGTCATTAAACAAGTCAAGAAACGGTTGCATTAATATGCATGAACTTTTGTTTAAAGAAGAGTTTAAAGCTTAGTTTCCGGTATAATTCCTGGAAAATTTTGCTGTTTTTGGCTTAAGTCTTAAAAAATCTAATCGAAATTTAGTCCAAAAGTACTTTTTTACCCTAATTTTATCGCCTGGAGTCGATTTAAAGAATAAATTTAAGTTTTAAAATTTTTGAAAATTTTCGAAAAATGTAAAGGGGTAACTATGCAAAAATCGCAAAATTTTCGAACAAAAATTTTTGTTTCAGAATCAAAAAATTCAAATGCAAAGTTAAAGTAAGGTTAGTTTTATGAAAAATAAGGCATTCCCCATGGAAATCGGTTAAGCTTTGATAAAGTTATGCTTGTTGAAAGTCCAACGAGTCAACAATTCTCGAATATGGATAATTTACAATAATTGATATCTTCATCTTAAATATTGCTTAAGACTGTTTTGTAAACCGAAATCATACCGGTATTTCGAAACAGAAACCGTTACGTAACCTATATTCTTATGAAAATTTTGCGTAACCGTTATCCGAAAACATATATGTGATCATACCCGAAACTAAAACCGATATTCATTTCGGTTTGATAGCCTAGCTTAAATTTCTGTAAAATTCTTAAATTAGATTATTCACCATATGATAACAAAAGAGTAAGTACTATTTTAAAATTTACAAAACGTTGCTCTTGGGCCACACTCTTATTTATTTATAGAATGTGCTATTTCATTTTAAATCCCTCTCATACAAAAAAATATTTCCTGTCCAAATAAATATTTAAAATTTTGACATTTTTATTTATATCTTTTTTTTTATTACATATATTTTATTTTTATATTCTCGTATGTAAAAGGAGTTAACATTTTTAGGCGCTTTTGTGAACATATTTTGATTAAAAATTTGACTTGCTTTGGCTTCCATATATTTATTGTATGTTTGTGTATGATTGGAAATGCTTGTTAAATTACATTTTCGGTATTTTTCCTAGCAGCAGGTATGACAATAAGGCTATAGAAAACGGAAAGGGCAACGCAGCCACAATGGTAAACAATATTTTCGCTTTTCACTGGCTTTTCTGTGTTCAATATTTCATGATTTTCTATGCTACGTCGGTTGCTATTGAAACCTTCACCTGGGTTTAGCCCGACATTATTCCTTCTCCTTCTGTTATTATTTTCTTTTTGCTTTTTTCTGTTGCCAGTTTTTAATTTTCCGCCAGTGCCGTTAAGCTTGTCATTAACCCAGTTTGAACTGCGGGTAGGCCATGCGCCTTACCAATGGGAGGGACGAAAGGAGCAAGTGGGTTATGCAGTTGGTTTTACGAATATGTTTGTATATAAATGTATATATGTATTGTGCATTTTTTATGGTCCACTCTGAGATTTAAATGAAATTAAAATCGGTGCATAGCCGATGGAGCTTGACTTGTGGGCGCGACGGAATATTTAACTTTATGCGAAATGAAAATGAAAATGGAAATGGAATTGGACTCCCTCAACTATCGTTTTTCATTAAGGTATGGGAATTTTAATAAAAATTGGCATACGTATAATCGATGGACAATCCAATTGGGACCTATAAAATGCCAGACAACAATGGGGCATATGGTGAAACTTAATCATTCATCAAATTTAATGGGATTACGAGTACTCAATATATTTAATTATATGACTTTAACTTATTTGTAGGTAATTCTTGAATTTATAGCAATTATATTAAGTCATAATATTAATATTTAGCTCTTATATCGTATAGTTCTTTTCCTTAAATTTCTGTTAAATCTGTCTGTAATTCTGTTAAATTTATCACTCGTTACCATTTGCTTGTATAGGAATTTTAAGCAACTTAAATAGAAATTGTGGAAGAATTCGCGCAGTAAGAAGATAAATTCCATAAATTTGCTCGTGTCTGGTAGCGGCAAATTTTGTTTGTTCTTATGTCTCTGTGATATTTCTTAATATACAATATATGATATTTTTTTAAAATTTAAAAATGCCACACAACGTGGCAGGAGGTAGCAGATTGACAACAACAACTACAACAAAAAGGTCGCCACAGACCAAAATGAACTTGAAGCACCAAAAAAGCTTCAAAAGGCAACAATCCAACCAAATGCCAATAAATGAATGAACAGAAAAAACGATACAAAAAAATAAGAAAATAAAAATAAATGATTCAAGCGGCATATTTTGCTTTTATAAAACACAATTTTCGCTGCTGCCATAAAGCGTAGAAATAAAAGCACTTAAAGTTTGTCAGCAACGCGATCAAAACATGTTAAAATCGAACTGAAATTACGGCACTTAAGGCTGTCCGATCCCGGTTCCTTCTCCAATCTGGTTCTCAGTTCTGGGCACTCCAACAAGTATAGCCCCAAGAAATTTATGACTTGAGTGATAATGCGAGGCGCCGCAAGGTGCACGCAGTGGGAATTTGTTTCTAACTCGACGACGGCCCTCATCTACATTATAATGACGTTTATCTGCATGGTATTGGTATATGGCATCAAAGGCTGGGCAACTTCCGAGTTATCTCAATTGATGAAAATTGAAACGCCAGCGCATTTAGCACCAATTTGGAACACGAAAACTTGAAAACCGATACAGACATTCAAGAGAAGAGGCCCCAGAATCATCCATTTGAATGTCTTGATTTCACGCCACAATGACAAAGCCAACTTGTGGGACTTTCGATTGAACTTTTGGTCGATGATTTGCGTATAACTTTGTCTCTGACTCGACCTCTTAACTCTTTGAAATTTGAGTAGCTGCGCACAAAGAAACACCTTGTTTAACGAGGGTAGTTCGAAATTTAACAGATCAATCATATTCTGTAATTTAGTCGAAATTTAGCTAACTTTTGTTCTAAATGGGAAGGGTTGTGTTCCAGATTGATATATGTTTAAAGTTAGTTTATTCGTTAAAATTAATTTCAAAGTTATTGATCAATTGTATTTAAATATACATTTTTAAGGTTGAAAAATCTCTTTCAGAGAATAAAATAAATTGTGAATTTGCCTTGTGTAAATTGTGTTTATTTAGGATTGTAAGAAATTGTTACTTTGCTTTCTGATGCATAATTCAATTTCTTTTGAATAGTTTTTGGATGATTTCACTTGATTCTTGTTACTACTGTGTCCACCCTTTTTCTTATTCCCATTCTCTTCTCCGGTGCTCTGCACTCTGCCTGGCAGCTGTTGCCACGGAAGTAAACGCCCTGCAATAAAAATCTGTGCATGCTCCTCCCTGCCTCTCCTCAAATAAAAGGGCTCGTATCAAATTATTCGCAAAATATAAAGTAGAAATAAAATGAAGGTAAAAATCTGTCCAAACACTTCAAAATAATTTGACATCAGCGCATTTTATTCCCACAAAATCTGAACGCAAAAGAGATTTGCCGATTTGCGCCTGATATCTCTATCTCTTTCTCTCAATAGATTGTCAAACTAATTTGGGCGCAGGTAGCCCAAGGCACTGGGATCTCTTAGCCATTATGAAGATGTTGAATAAAAAGTATCACATGTCACATGATGGTTTTGAAAAAGGTTGACAAACTTCTTAAATTACCGGGTCTGGACCCAGGCTGGGTTCTCAGTTTGAGCCAGAGAATCTGTGACAGCGTCTGGGGCAGTTTCAATTTGTGGCTAGCGAAATTTATGAAGCGTATAATTTTCATATGCAACACCTGCTGCAGTTTGTCTGGCACTCGGCGATCGCTTTATGGTTGAAATGCTTATATAAATAAAAACTTTATAATTGCCGACTTGCTGTGAGATACTTTGCATTATTATGTCTGGTCAAAGGAGGGGACAAGGGAGCGGGAATGGGTGCTGGACTGGACTGGACTGCTTGTAAATTAAGTCAAGCTCCCACGGCCGCTACTTGTACTGCACTGTACATTAAGGACACTTGATAGCTTAATTTATTGCAAGGCAAAAAGATGCAGGACAACGGCTGCAGAAAAAGCCAATGCTGAGATAATTGCATGCACAACAAGGACGACAACCAGGACGACTGCCTGACTAGCCTCCCCCAACTCCTGCCACCAAGTCCTGCTGCTCGTCCCTGCTCCTTGTTGTTGTTTTTGCTGTTGTTCTTATGCTACGCTGCGCTGCACTGCGCATCGCTGGCTCCTCTCAGGCTGCACTCATATGTGTGTGTGTGTGTGTGTGTGTGTGCGTGTGTGTGCGTGTGTGTGTGTGTGGGAGTGGGTATTCTAGTAACTGACTGTGGCTGCTACTACTTGTATCTCATTGTGTGCGTGTGTGTGTGTGTGTGCTGTGCGAGTTCGCGCTGCTGCATAAAACATTTTAAATTGAGCGTTAAAATTAAACGATGCATCGCAAAACTAACAAACGTGGCTAGCAAAAGAGCACAAAATGCACTCGGCCTGCATTTGTGGGTCGAGCGGATGGTACTCTGAACTTGTTTATAAGGTCGTTATTCGTACACATACATACGTACATATCCCTATAAGCGCTCCATAAGCAGCGTATAAAATGTACACAATATAAATTCAAAAAGTCAACTCCACTTTGTGCAGATTTGTTTTCTGGGCTCAATGTTAGCAGAAAAGATATATAAATGGACGTCAGCGATTTATTTCACACATCATTTAAATATAGCGCAGCGATAATAAAGAAGCGATGATTTAATGTAAAGGCTTTTAATGAAATCTAAACTGTAATATAAATACCGTCGTATTTTTACGTTTATTTTTACTTCCAAAGTTGCTAGGTTGAATATCAGACCATCTTTAAGCTTTCATAACTTTTCCAAAACTGTTTCGATTAAAAAATTGAAAAATTTGTAATCTCAAGCTTTAAAATGCTATCAACAGGTTATAATAAACTGAACGCAAATGAACTTCGATGAACAAACTTGAGTAAGTTATCTATTTTTCGTGATAATCGATTTAATGAGCTCAAGCTAAAATATTTAAAAATCGCTACCGCAAAAATCGAGTTGGCGATTTTTCGATGCATTTTTACATCACTCAGCGCGAATGACATTGATTGATTGAGATATATATTGAAAAATATTTGTATAATTAAAAGCAATTACGGAAGATGCAAATAGACAGCATTTGTTATTCAATGTGTAGGTTCTATTTTGGAAAACTGAATTTGACACCCGACTATCCACTCCACTTATGTTGATCAGAGAAATTTCATAAATTTTCAATTGGCAAGCACAAACAGGAAAAACGGCAGGTCGATTCGACAAAAGCCCAAATAAATCGAGAGGGTCATATGAAAGTCGGACAGTCATTAACTGATGTAAGACAACAACTTCAGGGGCAAATTCTGTCCTGGCACTCTCCAATCACTCGGCCAGTGCAGTCAAGAAGTCACTCATCCAGTTGTCAGAGTCAAATAAACAAACTAGATAAATGTAGATGTCCATGTAGTTGGCCTAAACAAAAGGCTCTGCACAAACACAGTTGGAGCCCAAAAATATCAATATAGAGAAATGAAAATGTTGGTCCAATCAAAAATAAGTCAACGAGCGCAAAACGAACAAGAGACTCCATTTGGTCAGGTTACCATTCAGTTCCAATTATAATACCCTGTAATTGTAGATACCGATGTAGGGTAGGGGCAATCTTATAATTGGAAACGTACATATCTATCCATATTTCTATGTATCTATCTATTTACCTATCTATTTATCTATCTATCTATCTTTCTATCTATCTATTTATCTATCTATCTATCTATCTATCTATCTATCTATCTATCTATCTATCTATCTATCTATCTATCTATCTATCTATCTATCTATCTATCTATCTATCTATCTATCTATCTATCTATCTATTTATCTCTCTATCTAACTATCTATCTATCTATCTATTTATCTATTAATCTATCTATCTTACTGTAATAGATTGGTTAAAAAAGTTATCAAATTTATTTTAATTTTAAACAGAGTATCTAAGAGTTGACTTAAGAATTTTCAATTGCTTGGCATGATTTTGGTTTTGGGTTCTAGTTCTGCGCTTGCAAATTGACAATTTAGCCTTTCACCTGTCTAAACGAATCTATCGCACATCAAAATAAATATTAAGAAAATAAGAAAAATGAATTGAAACCAGCTAACAATGGCAAGGCTAAACAAGATTGTTGCTGTTGTTGCTGTTTTTGTTGTTATTGTTGTCACTCAGGCAGTCGGCCAAGTAGCGCAACGTCACTCAAATGCTCGCTGCGCACAGGCAACGAGGTATCGTTTTTGGATTTGTATTTGGGTTTTCGCCTAGAGTTTGAGTATTTTTTGAAATTTGAGGCCATCGCGCGGCACTCGAGAGTCAAGGCGATGCCCGTGTGGCTATAGTTTTTATTGACATTTCGGCGCGTTATCGCGTTGGCCAACAAAAGGAGTCAACTTGAAGAGCGCCAGTCAGAGAGGCAGCTAGGCAGCAGTCAGTCAGTCAGGCAGTCAGCCGGACAGGCCCCTAATCAACTCAACTGGTTCAGCTGACTGGTCTGACTGACTGACTGCTTTGGCATGCAACTATATACGAGTATGTACGTAGTTGGACAACAAAGAAAAACTAACTTGGATCAGTGCTGTTAACATCAGAACGAATGGAGAATACCCTAGAGCATACACACATAGAGATTCATTTGAACAATTTATATTCTATGTCTATTAAAGGTATTAGATAGCGATTTGACAGATATTTTTACATAAAATGTGTTGAAATTAGTGCCGTACTTAAATATATCATTTGGTTAAAATTTAGTCTAATACAGGCAAACTTTGGAAAGTATAGAGTCCGTAAAGTAACCAAAATCTGGTGCATACAAGTATATTAAAGCAAAATTGTTACCAGATAAGCAATATTCAATATATAATAATAATAAATATAGCCAGAACTCTGTTAGATCAGTTTAACAATTTTAGAGGTTTCGAAACAATTTATATCAGTTCGTATACAATATAACAAAATTATTTTTTTATATTACATTTCAACTATTACTAAATAAAGCTATAACTAATGGACCCTTTGGTATATTCCCAAGTGGTTACAACTGATAAACAACAGCAAATTTTTGGCGCGCAGCAGCCACAACAAGAGCAACAACAACAGCAACAAGAACAGCAGCAACTGAAGCGACGTCAGCAAATGCAATGCACATTATAATTTCCATTAGAAGTCAGCAGCGGATCAACAAGATTGTGGATATAGTGAGGGGTGGGAGGGGAGGGGAGGGGGTTCGGTGTTAGCGGGAAAGTTGTACTCGTATACGGCAACAAGTCCAAGTCCAAGTGGCTGATGGCGTAAACAGAGAACTGTCATTATGACAGTTGATTCTTTGCGGCTGCTGCTGCTGTTGCTTTTTCTGTTGCTGTTGCCGCAGCAATTGTTGCCGTTGTTGCTGGCCATTTAAAATTATGGCCACAGAGCTGCAGTCGGAGTTGGCAACTGGGTAACTGGCAACTGCCAACTGGCGTTGCAAAGATATATAATTTTATACTTTCGCATAATGTTTTGCATTAAAATTATAATAAGTTTCAACTTTTTCATTGCAGTTGCGCCCAGTCATTTCTGTTTCCACTGTTCACATTTCAGAGATTTTTGCTTTCAGCTTTCAGTTTTCTCAGTTTTCAGTTCAACTGACTGTCTCGGCTCATATCGCGGCGGGTCGACTTGATTTGAGTTGAGTTCCTTGGGTCAATATCATTGCGTTATCTCTGACTCTGACTCTGACTCGACTCTGACTGAAAGTGGATCAAGTCAGTCAGGCTGTCATTTATTTAATGCTTGAAATGCCTGAAATATATTCATTGCAGTGCATTCTTAATAGTACTCTTCTTAACTTTATTCTCCACCCATTTAATGGCACTTGCAATCTCTGAAAGGGTCCTTCTTATTGCAGTTGCTGCAATTTGCCTACTTTATTCAAAGGCGGACTTACTAAGTAGGTAACTAACTAAGTAAAAGACATCTATTAGCGTCTGATGAGCGAGAATTTTCAAGTGGTAACCTAATGAATCATTGATATTGCAGAGCTTATTATTGCGGATGTTCAAGGCTAGTAAGACTGAAAGTCAACTAGAGAAAGCACTTCACTTTATTGTCAATTATTTTTAAATTAAAAACTGCATCTTTAATTTCCTATCATTTTTTAGATACTTTAAATTCTGTTGATTATCACTTGCTTGTCCTCTTTGGCCACTTTGTTAGTTTTGACTATCAATAACCTGACAACTTGGTTTATTCCTCAGGTTCATGAGGACTTTTTGCACTACTTGCAACACTCTTTAAGGCCCCCAAGCGTCTACACAATGATTAACAGCAAATTTGCCAGCCGCACGCTCTTAGTAGCTGTCAATATGCAACAGCAACAGCAACGGCAACAATAACAACAACAATGATGTTGCTTTAGCTTTCAGCAAAGTTTATATTCTATACAAATAGCTGTGCAACAAGCGGCAGCTTTACAAAATGCCCAAAACATCAATTTATTCTCATTAAAAGATATGAAGGTGTTTGGCTGTCGTCTTGGCAACAGCCAACAACGAGCAACAGCAACAGCAACAACAACAACAGAAATAACAACACCGGGTGGAAAATGTTAAAAAGAAAAACTTTTTGCGGAAAATGTGAACAAAAGCGTGCAATTTACAAACTGTTGCCTGGATAGAATGGAAATGCTAGGAATGGGCTGCTTTTGGTTCGGGGAATATCTAAAGTTGATGTTGGTGTCGGGAATTGGGCGTTGTTGTCGGTGTTGGTGTTGGTGTTGGTGTTGGTGTTGGTGTTGGTGTTAGTGTTGGTAACAAGCTAAGGAACTTGGCCCGCAAGCAGCTGCTTTAGAATTAATGCAACAAATGGCCCACAAATCCCATCGCGGTTAAAGTTGTGAAAGCTGAGGTTAAGCAAGTGCAACCAAAAGGTAATAAAGTTTAATTGAATTTTCATTATACGCAATTTTTCTAGCCTTCGCCAAGTTGTTGCTGTTGTTGTTGTTGATATTGTTGTTGGGCCTGTTGGCCCTGCGAAGCGCTAATGAAAAATGCATTTCAATATTCAATTACGTTACTGCAAACAAATCAGCAAGGTTCCATGCGAGGTGCATTTGAAGAGTTTTAAAATTAAGTAAGTGGTTAGCTTGATTAGCTGTCTCCAAAGATTTTAAAATGTTATAAAGATACAAAATATTGGCGCTAAAACTTATTATTTTAATTTTTAGTTAGTTACTTTTAGTTATAGAAAATAATTTGAAATTTAGTGGTTTAGTCATTACAACAGTGTTTAATTTTGTTTTCTTTTTTAAAGAACTCCTGGAACACAACTCGTTGGAAGGAGCCTGCCCAGAACTTGTGAGGAGCTGCAGCTGCCGAGCAGCACAAAGAGCAGCGCGCAATTTGTGTTGCCTTTGTAATGCAAATTCAAGTGGGAGTCAAGTCGCGCTGCTGAGTGCTTGCCACGCCCACGAGCTGCCTTGACGCATAGTCAGAGTTGCAGTTGCAAGCAGAGCTAGGGAGACATTTGGCACTTGTGAAACCCCAACAACAACATGCACAGCAACGGCAACAGCAACGGCAACAACAACAGCAATGCATTGGCATTCATCAGCAGCCGCAAAACACACGTTGGCAGGCCGTATGTTGCATATAAATGTTGCCTGCCACATGTGCAACACTGCATTGCACGAGCATAAGCAAATCAAATCACAGACATTGCTGCTGCCTCAGTCTCTGCTCATCATCAACATCATATCACGATGATGATTCTGATTATGATGATCATTATGGTGTGAGGAACAGCAGCCGTCAGGCTTCAACTTGAGCAACTCATGAGCCTCCCCTCTCTCCCTTTCTCTCTCACCCGCCATCTCTTCAATCACGTTGTCAAGTGCAGCATCTAATAAATCATTTTTTGTCGGCGGTTTGTTTGCATTTTTACACATTGCCGGATAGTCTATACTTTATAAGAATCTATATAAAATCCCTTCAAATTATGGTCTCATTAATGGGCTGGCGCTGTTTTCACCTAAACTATTTTGAATTTGGGTATTTTCGATATTTTGGGTACCTTAAGCCCTCATTAATCAATTAAACTTTTCGAAAACGATATCTATCAAATTTATAAGCACTTCGATTTATGTTAAACATCATCAAAAGTCACACTAGCTAAACATTTGGCATGCGTTCCCCCTGATTTACATATTATTATTATTTTAATTTTTCTCCATCTCTCTCTACCGATTTTTCTGTTGCTCCCTTCTCTTTCATCTCGCACTTGTAGTTAGATTGATGGCGACGTTTAAAACGCCTCAAGTCTGAAATGGCAGACATCTTGGTTCAACCTCTAGAAAACAAAGAAAAACAAAATCGAGTTTTGTTTTATAGGTCTCGTATATCAACTTGCCAAAGTTTGACGCAAGTTGTCGGAGGTCTTTGAATTCGCTTTGTTAACTTTGAATGAATTGCAAATGAAAGTAGAGGCTGCTACATGAAGATCCAATGAATAAGACAAGCTAATGTCTCGGTCAAAAATATTAGAGCTTTTAGTTCCATAAACTTAATGTGCGTGAAAGTTGTTCAGGATAAGATAATGATCAAATTTCAGTTAGATGAGTAAATAAATTTAGTTAGATATTTCTAAAAAAATTAGAATCAAAGAATGATAGTCAACAGACCAATCAATAACCTTTAGCCAGGCGATTATTCTGCTTATCAATTTCAATTAGAGATTCTCTAAGTGATTTCGATCCAATCTATTTATCTTGATGCAGCTGGTTGTTTTGCTTCCCTGCTGTCGTCGGGTCGAGTCGAGTCCATATGGAGTTGAATGTGCCCCTTAATGTGGCGTCTGGTTGTCTAAATGTTTCCTGCTAAATTGTAACCCCGTTTTGTAGATCCCTTGACACTTACAAAACGACCGCAGCACATTAAAGGAAACACCGCCTTTGGGTTCGGTGATATAAAGCCAAAAGCCGCAGCACTAGTTTCCCATTGACAATAAAAAATCTTTATTTAAAACATTTCACGGCAGCAACAATAAAACACCGAAAAGTGTTGTTGCTGTTGTTGTTGGGCTTGGGTAGAAGCCAAAAACCGCAACATGTTTGAAGCATTTACACGTGCGGCAAAGCTAAGCCCGAAACGAAACAAAACGGACAGGGATCAATGCCGATTGTGAGCCAGTAAACTAGGTGCGAGTTGAGTGAGAGAGGAAGGTAAAGAAGGGGATGGGAAGGGGCAGCAGGTCAGCAGACAGGAAACGTGTGAGTTGCAACGCCAACGGCATTGGTATCGTAGTTGCTGCAGAGCCATTTCAGTTTCAGAAACTGTCTCAACTATAAAAGAAATCAATTACTTTCGCTACAAACTGGACGGGGAATCGGGGGTGGGATGGGGGCCAGGACAGGACAGGGCAGTGCAGAACAAGCAAATGTGCTCACACTTCCGCCCTGGCGTTTGAAAAGATTCCGAATGGTTGGTGGAGGTAACGGGCATGGGGCATGGGACATGGGGCATGCGATTCGAAGCTTGCAGCGTCACGTGCCACAAAGAACGCGCTACAAATTTGTTACAACTAATGCGTGGGTGCAATTCGAAATGCGCTTCTAACATATGCAGCGAGAGTTGACTGAACAACATGTGTATATACTCAGCGAGGGTCACTAATAATGTTGATATGATCATATAGTAATTGATATATTTTAATAATAATTTGAGAAAAATATCACTAGGCTTGGACATAATAAAAAATAATAATTAGCTTTAAATTTTTTTAAAATAAGAAATCTAAATAACAATATCATCTTTATCAATATATTCCAAATTTTTAGTATAAACAATTGAATCCGCCCTCGCATTGAACTTTGCACGAACTGGACCCAAGAGCAAGAAATGTGAATGCGGCTTCAATGGCACTTTGAATATTGTTACGCTCGATTTGGGTTCGTTGACTTGGCCCTGGGGCGTTACGTATCGTGCCAGGGCTGATTGGGCCGAGAAGGCGAGGGGAGGCAAGGGAATATGGAAATGGGGGCTCTTTGAAGTGCAGTTTATTTTATCAAAGTTATTTTCGTTTGCGCTTTGCAAGTAGCCAAATGACGATAAGATGCGTTAAGTAATTATAAATGTTTAGCAGAACTTTTTTTATCTGGCATCTTAATGCAAATATTTGACGCGTATTTGCGCTGGGCTTCAATAACTTTTTATAGATGGCCATTTGGCATTTGGCTTGGCAACTGCCACTGCCACTGCGTGGCACTTGTTAATCTAATCAATGCAACGGAAGATGCAACTTGCCGCAAGGCTCAAACCCAAATGCCATGCACTTGCCGTTTACAAGTTACCACTTGCCACGTTGCCACATTGCCGCTTGCCACGGTGACCAGT
This sequence comes from Drosophila rellima, assembly GCA_035043635.1. Taxonomy (NCBI): domain Eukaryota; kingdom Metazoa; phylum Arthropoda; class Insecta; order Diptera; family Drosophilidae; genus Drosophila; species Drosophila rellima. The sequence goes on along the minus strand of JAWNMV010000145.1, from coordinate 2,466,237 downwards.
GGCCGCTGCCACATTAAAGAGCCAAAGGTGTCGGTGGCAAAAGCCCAGTGCCGTCAACACCAACAGGCCAAAGAGACCAGCACAGCTAATGTTGTTGTTGTTGCTGTTGCTGTTGCAGTTGTTGTTGTTGCTGTTGCTGCTGTTGTTGCTGCAATCTGCCCCAAGGGTGCGGCGAGGCCGTCAACGATGTCCATTATCAACGAGGCGAAACTAAAATATTTTAATTAACGCAATATTTGCACAAAATAACCAACATTACAAGTTCAAGGCGCTAGATAAGAATACGTACAAAGTATTGGGAGGCGGAGGCAGCGGCCAAAGGGAGATCTTCAACAGAGACGACAACTTTGCAACGCACAACCCAGTAAACAAAGTAACTCTCATTAAATTCAGTAGCAAGAAAGACTGATTTTAAATTTATTCATTTCATTTCTATAAAAATAAAATGGAGTAGCTTTGATTTACTTTGAGATTGCATGGCGCCACTAATACATTTTAGCCACATTCGGTAATATTTAGTTACAATATGTTTAAATTTGCCTTCATATTAATTGTTTGCTGGGTTGCCCACACTTGGCAACGAGGTGACTGTGTGTGTGACACTTGCAGTTGCTGCAACTGCTGCTGCTGCTGCTGCACTTGACTTGCCACAACACGCAATGGGCCGACTAAGGAGGAGGCTTGGCAGAGAACAGATAGCCGCTGCCACTGCCACTGCCACTGCCACGCAGGCGTACACCACTCAACGCCTTTTGCAAAAGTACTCGAGTGTGTGCATGTATGTGTGTTTGTGTGTGTGTGTGTGTGTGTGAGCATCTAAGATAGACATGCAGATATCATTGTGGCAAGTACTTGCTGGACACTAGTGGAGTACATATACATGCAAGAACAACTACTTCTATACATAAGTATAAATACAATACACATATAACATAAGTACGTCGTCCAGAGTTGCCTATCGCATTGCAATCAGCGCATGCGTTTACAACGGACGATCGTCGTCCCTTTCACAGTAGCCACTGGCCGGCTCGGGTCTGAAGGGGCAAAAAGGGGTAAAAAGAGGTGCTGGGACTGGGACTGGACCTGGTTATGGCCTGTCTGCCAAGTCGAGAGTCGATTCGAGTCGAGTCGAGTCGAAACGCGGCCCCATCCTCATCAGTGATGTGGCTCGCACGCTTATCGCATTTTAGTAGTGCAGCGATTTATCAAAGTTAACATAGACTTTTAGCTTGTGAGCCGCGATAGTCCGGGAACCCAAAACCAGAACCAGAATCAGACCCCGAACCAGAACCAGAACGAGAACGAGATGGAGGCAGCCATCTCAATGTCCATTTGGCCAACTCTTTGCCTCGAGGGCCGCCACTTGGCGCTTTTGGCGGCGTCTGGAAACCTCAACGCACTGCGTTATAAATCATTTTTATTTGTTTTGCTTTTTAGCCAAGTTGAATGCCAGTGAATGGCCAGAATGGCCAAGCTGGCTCTCTAATGCTTCGAGATTCTCATGCGTGTGTTATCCGACCGCTGAATCTAAGGCAACAAATGCACATTAATGATGCATTTAAGGTATCCTAGTTTAGCTCTAGTCAAAATAGTTGGCTAACGTAGCCCCAACGTTAGACTACTGCATGTGTATTTTAATATTGGAAAAACATTTTATACTTTTCTTCTCGTTTTTAGAGAGTGAACATTTTTAAGACCGATCCATGTTTTTAAGGACATGTAAGTAATTAAATCAATATTCTTGCATATTATTTAAACAAATTTTTAATTTGTTGAATATCTTTAAATGACTTTTATAGATATTTCCTGAATGTTGACATAATTTAATTATTTTATTAATTTATTTTTAATTAATATTCACGTTAAACTTATACAAAATAATAACTGCACAGCTTATAAGCTATATATAGGTTTTCAATTCATTTCAAACAGTTTTGACTTCATTAAGGCCAAAATCAGTTCATAAGTTATGTCTTTCGTATGTCAGCACACTTTCACCAACTACCACATAACTTCCCTATTTTCTTTTTCTCTCTCCCCTTCTGATATCCTTACATTACATTGACCTTGAAAAGTTTTTTTTTTGCTTGTGTTGCAACTTTGACATTGCCACAAGTTGAAAGCCAAAAAAAACTTTTTCACTGAAAACGCACAAAAGAGCAGAAATAAAGCTGAAACTGAAGCTGAAGCTGAAACCAAAGCATCGTAGTTCGTAGTACAACTTAATTACAGTGACTGACAAAAGGAGGCGCACAACGTTGGGCGCCACAGTGCCTGGTTCTCTCTCTGTCTTTCTCTCTCTGTGTTGGCTGGGTGCCGAAAATATCACTTAATTAACATTTTTTGCCATCGCCAGAAAGTGCCGAACGTTGAGCGTCGAGCGTCGAGCGTCGAACGTCGAGTCGGTCGTAATTAACGCGTCCACTTAATGCAAACGCCATTGAATAAACGAGTAATTGGACGACATGTTGGCCAAAAACGAAAAAGGGAGCACACGGAGCAACGATAGCCGGCCAAATACCAACTCCAACTACCTTCACAGCCTGTGGGCTCCACTGGCTATGCAAATGATTTGCCGTGGCAGGTTGGCAACTGCCTCTTGCCTGTTCCCTGTTCTCTGTTCCCTGTTGCAAGTTGCCTGGCCTGGCCTGGCCTGGCCTGGGCACTTGCTGGGTGGCCGTGCGACAAAAATTAAAACCAAACAACGATTTCCAATCAAAGCAACAACCTGGCCAGGCAACGCCTCGAGTTGGAGTTGGAGTTGGAGTTGAAGTCCAAGCTGGAGTTGGAGTCGGTGTTAAAGTCTGGTCTGCGTGAAGGAATCGCAATTCGCTCCCCGTAATTATGCGACAAATGCGTGAGGCAGTCGCCACACTGAGACTCTGACTCTGTGAGCTTGCCCCATTCGCCATTCGCAGCTTTATAACGTAATTTAATTAATTTATGCACTCGCATTATTCAATGGAGTGCGCCGCCTGCATGCGTAATTATTGCAGCTGGACAGGATCGGCTATCGATCGCCCTGGCGTCACTCCGACTGCCAACTGGGCGCCTCTTTGCATGCCCGATGAAGCCTAAAGCCAAAAATAAAAGATGAAATATCTAAAAAATAAACGAGTATAAATAAAAAAAAATTGAGGAACTTTGCAGTGGTTATGGCTTTTGGGACTAAAGAGTGCTCTCGGCCACTTTGGACGCCCTTTATTGGCCCATACTCCACTCCATTACCATGCGCAACATTTATTTTTATGGCAATAAAATTACTTAAAAGCTTTTTTTGAAGTGTCTTTCAAGGCGTTTGGTGTGGCTAATAAACCCTATTGCTATTATAAAATATATAAAAAATTACCAAAAGCATTTATTTTACATGCTCAGGCAGACGACTAATTTGCCTGCCGACAGATAATTTAACAATAAATATTTGATCCAGGGATTAAAACAGTAACCATAACCGCAACCGTTAACCGGTATTAACCGATTGAAGATGGTAACCGTAATTGAAATCGTAACCGAAACAAAACTTTTTTACTATACCGAAAACCAAAAACCGAAATAACAGTCAAGATTTTAAAGGAAAAAAGTGGAAATAAGTTCAAAAGTACTTTTTTACCATTTTTTTTATCACCTGGAGTCGATTTGAAGAACAAATTTAAATTTTAAAATTTTTGAAAATTTTCGAAATATGTAAAGGGGTTACTATGTAAAAATCGACAAATTTTCGAAAAAAAATGTATGTTTCAAAATCATAAAATTTGAATGCAAAGTTAAAGTAGGATTAATATTATGAAAAATAAGACATTCCTAATTAAAATCGGATGAGCTTTAATAAAGTTGTGCTAGTTGAAAGTCCAAAAAGTCAACATTTCTCATATACCTATAGATAACTTAGAAAATTTACAATATCTTTAATATTTTTTAAAATTGTTTTGTAAACCGAATTCTTTATTTCGAAACCGAAATATACAAAAAACTGATTACTGATGTATAAAACTCTTCTTTTTCTTTATTTATGCTATTTAATAGTTTGCTGAATAGGATTTGTTATAAAGCAATATACACGTTTAAAATAAACTACAAAGTAAATAAATAACATGAAAATTACTTAATCCACATTATCGCAGTCTCATCATTTGACAGAGTCACAATAAATGAACATGGTTAGCTACTTATAAGCGATATTACATTTAATAACCATTATTTTGATGGAGAAATGCTGCGATAAATTGCGTTAAATCACTCAAAATGAGGCATTCAAGCGATGCCTACTGTACGGGTCGACATGTATTTATGGGCTAGATCGAAACAATGGGCCACATTTCAGTTATTGTGCCCCGTTGGCGGATGGCGGATGGCAATGCCATTTGATGGTGGGGTGGGGGCATTGCCAGGCATATGAGGCGTAAGACATGTGCGCGCAATTAGACACGCCCCAATGTTGTGTATAAGTCCAAGTATCTACAAGATACGCGCACTGTGCTGTATCTGTATCTGTAGCTTACACAAAATCATAATCCGCCACAAGCCGTTTATACAATTGAACGCACTGTCGCTGGGCCCAAGTTGTAAAGTTGATTGAATAGCTTGGTGTGCTTGTGTGTGTGTGTGTGTGTGTGAGTGTGTGTGTGTTTGTAGCTGTATTTGACAGCTGGACAGTTGCTTGTTGGGCTTTGCTTTTGTTTAGTTGAAGTATCTGCAGTTGACGTTGTCGTTGTTGATGTTGCTGTCGCTGTTGTTCTTGTTGTTGTTGTCGTTGTTGCTGTTGCTGCTGTTGTCGCGTGTGACATGACACAAAGTGGACAGTTTTGATTACTGTTGAAATTGAAAGGGAAATTGTCGAGACGCAGTCAAAGCCATGAAGTTAACTACATATCTAACTATGTATGTCTGTGTGTGTGTTGCTGTGTCTGTGGGTCAAACAGTCTCTGCTTTGGATAACAAGTCGAGTGCCAACTGCTTACAGTTCTGACCCAAATTGGATTGGGCTTAAAGGCGTGTTCCACACACTCCAGTCCAGAGCTTAAGCCTAAGCTCCTCCAACTGTCACAATTGCAGCAGGTTGACACAAGATTTGACATTGCAACCACACCAAATGGGGCACTGCTTCAACAGATTTGTAAACGCCATAAATCTAAGTAAGGTATAAACAAATAGAGTAAATAAAAACAATTATTATTAGCAAGGTAACTGCTTACATTTGGTAAGCTCATCAAAAATTAATTTGTAGACATAAAAATATATTAAATTATGCTGATCACTCGAAATAAATTGAAAGGCTCCTGAAAACTAGCACTTATATGCATATAACTAAGTAATTGACATTCGCCATAATAAGTATATTCCCAGCCTGAAATAGTTATCAAGTTGCAACTGCCACAAACAGTTGCGTGCAACAAATAGACATCAGTCGGGTCGTTTAAGTGGCAGATGGTTAGTCAGAATGCTCGAGCATATTGCAAATTGGTTGGCTTTGCTATGGGTTTCGACTACGAAATCCACATTGGCATTATCGGGTAACTATGTCATAACCCCAATGCATCAATTATATGGCAAAGCCAACAAATTATAAGGCCAGACATAACGTTACGTTCTGTCCTGTTCCGCACACAAATCGCTCAGACAAACATAATAAATGAGCTGCTTTTGGAATTTAGCGCATAATCAGACATAGCTGGGATGGGCCCCAAGAGTGAGAAAGAGAGGGAGGAGGGAAGATATGAAGATGGGAAGAAAGAGGTTGCATTGAGAGTGAGTTGAGAGTCGACTGGGTTTGGCTGCAATGCGATAAGCGGCTAAAACAAATGTCAAACTCGCTACAATAGCGCTCACAACCCGCCAGCAACAAAGACAACACAACACGGTAGCAACATGTGTACTTGCAACAGCAACAACAACAGCAGCAACAACAACTGATCTCCTCCAGCTGCTGCTACTGCATTGCCTTGTCCGACAAATATGATACGAGCTATTGCTCCTTGGCGTCCTTCTTTTGCCTCATAATTGATATTTTTGTTTCGTGTTATTGGGATGAGGAGGGGAGCAACATGTGCAACAGAAACAGCAACAGCAACGGCAACGGCAACATGTTGCCAGTTTCCACAAAGTTGGCCAAGTTGCCCAGATAAGAACAAGCAACTCGTGTCGGACTCTTGGTCGGAGCATTTGCAACCCACATGCGGCTCTCAATGAATTCCTATTTGCGTGGTTGTGTGATTTGAATTTATAACTTGGCCAACACAAGTCTTGACTCAAGCAGACTCTAAGCAGAAGTATCTATGGTATGAGTATGACTATGACTTTGACTATGACTTGGGTTTGTTATTGCATTATCTTTGATTTAAAACCAATTCATCAACTCGCTGACTTGACGATGACTCTGTTCCGACTCCGACTCCGACTCCGATTCTGGTAATATTACCAACTACGAGTACTCTTCATTGGGTGGGTTGCACTAATTGATTTTCGTTATGAGTAATGATCCCGAATCGCACCGAATCCAAATGGATGACTCGGTGGCGGCGTCTGTTATGGTAATATTCATAAATCAGGATCTAAATTAAAGACAAAAGCGATTGGCAGTGGGCGCACAAGTTGCTCAAGATAACGAGCAGAGCAAGCAGAAAGCAAAGTCTCAGAATGGATTGTAATATTTAAGAATGATCAGAAAAAGAAGAAATATTTACTACAAATTCTTAGAAATATAATAATAGCACTCAAAATGATAAAACCCACTGTAATAATACACTATATCGAGCTATAGAAACTCTATAACATTTTTTAAGACTAATTAAACAGACCAATAACTCTATGTATTTTCTTGTCGAACTAGGAAACTATTCGTCAGGAACACCTTCTAATGTAAGATACTACTATCCCCAGGCAATAATTTAGCACTTAAGAATCACGAATATCAACTGCAAGTTGGGCTATAAACTTTTAGCATCCGTTCAATGCACTCGACGTCATATTTCTCTATCCAAACTGACTCAGAGTCAAGCCGAAAAAAAGTTAGTATAATTGCTTATGCATATTTGCAAATTTGATGGTAAGAGAATATTTTTTTATTGCATTTTCTTTAGATTAAATGTGAGTTTTATGTGCGCACTCGAAGTGCAGTGGGTCCGGTATTGAATGCTTGCTACCAATTTTGTAGATTGAAGGCAGCAACCTTTTGTGGCGTCATAAAAATCAAAACAGACAAATCTTTATCAGTAAATGCATCGCCCGGGAGTTGGAGGAGGCAAAGAAGATGAAGTAGAGAAGAAAATATAAAAAGCAGAAGAAAATGAGAATAACACAAAGATTCTTTAGCAAATGCCATGCATTGCCTCAAACTGGGTTTTTTTATTAACAAAAAAACAGAGAGAGCAAAAGAAAATATAAATACAAATACGAAAATATTTGTAAAAGACTCAGACTCAAACTCAGTGCAGGTAAGCACGAATCACGATGGCGAGGGCCGACTGTAGGGACTGGGCTAGTAGTGAGACAAGGAGAGGGTCAGCTACTGTTATCTAGTTTTTGATTCGAGCTTGGAGAATTTTGTAATATGCATAAATAGCTCGTAAATACTATGCAACATTCGCTTGAGCTGCTTCTCTTTGGCTTTGGCTTTTGACGGGGTTCGTAATATGAATAGCTACGAATCTATTCATATGAGAACAAATTTTCATTCAAATTCATGCGAGAAGCATACACACATATATCAGACAATATTCAATTTATTTAATTCGTTTGGATGTCAATGGCGATGTGGCCGCAGATAAGACATCTGATCGCTCCCTATCAGTTTTTTTGTTTGTAATATATTCTAATTTTTTAATTAATTGTTAATGGTTAGCCACAGCATTGACTGGGCTGTTGGGCTAAAGGCTAATGCCGTCTCGGGGCCCACGTCTTAACGGCCCGCTTATCTTGTGTATACTCCATCTCCATCTCTATCTCCTTCTCTCACTGCCTCTCCCTCTCTCTCTCTCTCTCTGTTTCGTAGGCTGTCTGCCTTTAATTAGTGCTGCATTCGATTTTTATGGCAAACGATTTAAGCGGCAAATCGCAGCGCGCAAATCAGCTGCCGGTTTCCATAAGTCATAAAGCATAACCATTCAATTTGGTTGGGTTACCTGCCAAAAAATGCTTAAGGTTGCACAGTGGTAGAAAATCAATATTGCTAAGTATTAAATATAAGTAAGTCTTAGATTGAAAATACGACTTTGTCTTATTTAAACTGTTATAAAATCTGTCCATAACTTGGCATTAAGAAAATCTGTACAACCAAATCAATTTCAAATATTTCCAAAAATTAATTGTTAAATTTTCCACTTTTTTTGTTTAGAAAATATCCACAGTGCGTGTGCAGAGTTCCCTTGGGCTATCTTTATCATTTTCGACAGATCAGACAAAATGTGCCGTTGGATGCCAGCTTTGCACTTTCTTTTTGGGGGCTGAATAAGAAGAAACAGCATGTAAATCGTTCAGATATCGAACTTGTTAACAAGTACTTAAGGGCTCTTTATAATTATGGTGTCGGAATGTGTGGCTCCACTGAAAAGAGAAGAGAACAGGGCGAGGACGAGAGAGGATAGGAGAACTTTGCCCAAAAGGTGTATGCCATAATGAGATTGTGATTTCTTTTTCGTGTGGTGGAAGCAACAACAAAATGCCCAGCTACCAACAAATTATTGATGTGGCATGCCAAGAATTTCGCGGCATAATTTCTTAAGCTTCCCGTCCAATCCCCCCAGTCCAGGTCCTTCACTGATGATTTGCTGTTCTCGATCTTGTTTGTGCCTTATGGCTCTGTAATTTATGAGCGTGAGGCGCGCGATGTTGCATATTCGTATCGGTAGCTGTCATCATTATGTTCTTCATAATTTTGAGGTCAAAATTGGCGTCAGTTTCGAGTTGCACTTAAACGATGCAATTTGCACTCGTTCTGAATCAGACAAAAATCAAATTACAAAGTATCAAAGTACACAAAATTTGTTATCTTAATATTATATCTTCTCTTTTTATTTAACATAGTTTTATACATATTTCTAAGTGGATTCTCTTATAAGCAATAATTTACCCATTATTCATTTCAATTTTTCTGATAACCCAACAGCTTGAAAATGCGTTTTTCCAAGCTTAAATTTCAGCGCTTGTTGAAACTGTCCCCTGCGATAAATCTGCGCAGATTTTCGCATTAGACGCACAGTTTTCTTTCCATGGCTTTCTGGGCCAAAGGTCAAAATATTCGCACATACACACAAGACACATACACTTTGAATTTGGGGGCATGGTTGTGGCATATGCTACGCATTTAGAAAGCAGCCAATACTCATACCAGATGCATTGCATGCCAGCAGCGCCCAAATCTCCCAACTCAGTCTCAAGTCTCCGGCTTTAGGTCTCAGTTCTTCTCAGCCTGGCTTCCTCTGGACGATGACAATATTTGTGAAGTTGTCTTTTTGTTGTTGTTGCTAGCACCAAGCCCACATTTTCATAATTCGCCTGGCCAAAAAGAGTCAAACAATCAAGAGACAGAAACCAACTTAGCTATGAGATAAATTATATACACTATCAATACATTGATACAGATAATACTCCAAAATTATATTTAAAACAAAATTTTACTACACAAAAAAAGTTGTTTGCCGTCATATGATGGTTGTTTTGGTTCATTTTAGAATATGACTGTAGTTGTATAATTTAAACAAAATTTCAGTATTTAAACGAGCTGTATTTAAATAGTTTGGCTAGACTCTTCTCAAAGCAATTGCCAGATCTGAATGACAAACTGCATGAAAATGGAGTTAAGCCCGCAACAATGTGTGGAAAATCCTAAGGCAACGTCCAATGCAACTCGAACTCATCGAACAACAGCAACAGAGACCGTTGCGTCGGACGGTGCAATGTGCAACTTGCAACGAGCAACGTGCAACGTGCAATGTGCAACGTGAGAGGAGCATCGTCGGCTGCCTCTCAATTAATGACGATCATTGTCAAGGCTTTGGCGTAGCTAAATAGAGGCTGGCTTGCAATCTGGCGTCTGTCGCGTCTCTCCAATGTCGCTAGATGGTGCGTAGGAGTCGCCGCCGCCGCCCGCGCTCAACTTATGCAGCCTCAGTTTCAGCTTCAATATCAGCTTCAGCTTCAGCTCCAGCGTCAGCTTCGACTGAGGCTGCTTCTCAGTGGCCCGTGTGCCGTTAGTGGTGTGTGTGTGGCGCATATTTAGGCTTGTTGCAACATGCCATTTACAAGTGCGCGCCACAGCGTTGCAATATCAAGTTTGCCGTTGCTGGAGTCTCTCTCGTTGTTGTCGTCGAAGGCATTGCTATCGTTGTCGTTGTTGCTGTTGTGTGGTTGCTGTTGCTGTTGTCGTTGCCATTGCCGGCGGCGTGGCCGATTATGTTGTCGGTTTTGGAGGGTGCGTCAATTTATGAGTTCATTGTGCGTTCTGCTTACAGGAAATGTTGCAAATATTTTTTAGATGCTTTAATAGGTAATTATTAAGCTTTTTAGTTCTAAAAATGATCTATTAGCTATAAGAGGTTCAGATTTTTAGGTAATATGGAATTTCTTGAAAGATAGCACCGACCTTATTATTTAATTATTGATTTCTAGTGCTACAAGCTTATGCCTAATACTTAAAGCGCTTGTCAATATTAAAAACATAGTTTCAAAAATACTTTTAAGATTCAAAATGTTTACCTTTGCTTACATTTATTTGAAAGAAGAATTAGCAATAAATTTATATGTTTATAACATTTTTTCCAATATAAATTTGATATCAAAATTAATTATTCTTAACTATCATCAAAAGCCGATCAGTTACAGGATAGTATATATATAGAATCAACTTGCTTGCTTTGAACAAAACTTTGCTCCTGGGTCTTTAAGTATTTTTTAATTGAAATGAATATGGCGCATATTCCAGCTGTATTATTTGAAAATTCTCTGGGGAAAACTTTACTTGTTGCATGGTTTCACGTTGTGACTTTTAGCTTGCCACTGTTAGGTGCAAGTTGTAAATTTTAAAGTTTCTACCCTCGCACTGGCTAAGCCCGAAAAACTTTTCGACACAAACCGCAAAAACAACTGAAATTTTCCAAGTTCATTTTGTGGACTGAGCTGAGCTGAGCCGCAGCTTGAACCCAGCTGGACATCTGGAGTTTGGGGCAACTGCAAGCTGCAACTTCATCCATCATCATTAGAACGGGGGAAAGAGAGGATCTAAGATGGTTTATACGCTACGCTCAGAGCTGTAACCTCAGCTTGCTGAGTCTATTAAGCATTTGATAATTTCATTCGGTTCTTTCTTTGGCTTTAGCCAATGTTTCTCTTGAAGCTAAAAACTTATTCTATTTGAGTTGTGCAGTGGCAGCTGTGGCAGCCAGAGTGGGTGGTTGGTGTGGTGGTTGGTTGGTGGTGCACTTGGTCGTCATGTGGCCAACTGCGGTTGTGACTGTGTATTTTGTCTGCTGTTTGACTTACGACTCTTTTGCGGTTGCAAAATGCGTTTGCACGGTGTTATGATTTCAGCGAATTTCAAAGTTTATTATGGCGCCCCCCGCGCTCCGTCGAATGTGCCATTGTGGTTAAAGAGTAAATAGGTAAACCATTACCCTCATTCTAAACCTAAACCCCCTCACTCACTCTCTCTCTCTTTCTTTCCCTCTCTGTCTGTTGCAGAGGGCAAATGCCACATTGTTGTTGCGACGCGTTGCGAACTTGACAAAACATTTCAACAACGTTGTAACGACGCCAGCGCCCGCATGCCAATGTTGTTGATGTTGATGTTGCAGTTGCAGTGGCAGAGCCTAAGACTGAAGTTTTAGGCGCAGACAACGCCTCGAACTAAACAACAATAACAACAAGAGGAACAACAACTACAACAACAGCAACAACAATGCGATGCCGACAAGAGTCGAAGACTGTGCAACGATTAATGATGCAAATATTTTTTGAAAGCGCGAAAAATTGTGCATAAATTTACCATGACCATGGACAACAGCAACGACAACACTAACAACAACAATAGCAACAACAACAGCAACAACCAGTAACAACAACATTTTGCTTGTTTACGAGCTGCACTTTGTTGTTATACACTTAAAGTGAAGAGTCTGCATATTTTGTCATCAAGTACAACTTATGCTTTTAATTTAATTATTATGGTAGAACTCTTGGATACAGAGTTTTTTAATTGTAACTATATTTACAAAGATTTTTTGTATTTTCAAAAACAACCTGAAATAACATCCAACAATTTGTATAATTTAATTTCTAGCAGTCTTCGTTGACAATACAGGGTATATCGACTTCGACGTGACATTAATAAATTCCATTCTGTTGTTTGTTGTAGTTGTTCTTTAGTTGTTTTCTTGCCCATATGCCGGTGCGATGACACTTAACAAATGATCGCATAAGTGCACACAAAACGCACATTGCAGTTCAGGCTGAGAATGGGAATGGAACTGGGAACTGGGAATGGGAATAGGACTGGGGCTGGTGGCCATTGATTGGGTTGTTCCTGCTCCGGGATGTGTGGTGACTGTGGCCTTTTGTGTGGGCAAATAGTTGAGTGCTATCACTGCTCAGCCGGCATATTTTGTATCACAACAAATCGTGAGGGTATGGCTAAATAAAGTACGAGCTAGTGTCGAGTGTCGAGTTTGGAGTGTGGAGTGTGTTGCATGTGAAATGTTTACAAAATAAATGCGGCACTTGAATTAGGTAACATTTGTTCAGGTTGTGGCCAAGTGGCAAGTGGTTGGCTTTCTTTTGCATAAAAACCTTATTAAACTCAAGTCAATCTGTTTAATCAAATTAGTAGAAATCAGCACTACAGAGTGAACCATTCTCTATATAATACAAAAGTTGGAGGAGTGGAGACTCACGAGCAGTCGGTGTCAGTGCGTTGGCGGTTGGCGGTTGGCTGTTGTCCCGATCCTCCAAAGAAATGTTGGCAATGGCATTTGGTGCCGCTACACCCACTTTTTGGCCAAGGGAACCTTTTGTACTCCTTACAATATAGTATAAGCCCAACCGCACTCTGCCGTCTGTCAGAGTCAGAGTCAAAGTCGAAGTCGATGTTGCAGTTGTTGCCTTTGTGGCACATTAAGCTTGGCTTTTTGTCTTTTAGTCTTTCAGTCCTGCAGTCCTATAGTCTTGTCTGGCATTTGAACTTATTGCCACAGTTGGGTACGCTGTCATAAAAGCAGTCAGGAAAACTCTGTAGGTTGGCACCAAAACTGCAGTTTGGCATATGGGTAACGATTTGTTTAGGAACCAGAGGTGTTGCAGAATCGCTTAAAAAGGGTCTCACAAGTGAAATTAGAATAAAAATTAATAATGAATCTTAAGTTTTATTAATTCTTATTAAGCACAGTTCTTTGGTTCAGCGACTTTAATAATAAAAGCTTCAGCAGATTTTACAAGCCATCAAAGTAATAAAATATTTACTTAAAAGTTACTTTACTGATTATATGTCAATTTTAAATTTTTCTTCACTTGCGCCCCCTTTTGGTCTGGTGTACTCCACGTCTCTGTATCTTACATGTTTATGACTTGGAACAAAAGCCACAAAAACCAAGTCGCACTCAATGCCTTGTGCCCTTTGGCACTTTTTTCTTCAGCTACATTGCCACGTCTTTGTTGATGATGGCTTGGAACCTCTCCTTTCCGTGCCTTTCCTTTCCTCTTCTTTCGATTGGCCACATTGGGGAGTGGGTGAAACCTTAGCCTTAGACTGTTGGCCTGTTGAAAATCCTTTAGAGCGTTGCTAATTAAAATATCAACATTTTAAGAGGCGTACTAAATGTGTTAAATTGACTTTTCTCTCGGGTGGTTTTGACAATCTCCTGCACCACATCGTTGCATTTTCGTGAATGGATCATTTGTTGAACCCAACTCCCAGTCGAGTTTGGCATTTGCTGAGGTCGTCGATGCTTCAGTTGTTGCACTCGCATTTCGTGTGGAGAGCGTATGTCACTGCATTAACTAATTAACCTGCAATTAAATATTTTAATAGCCAAGTCGTTCTGTATACCTTCTTTCCTCTCCCTATATATAAGGCCAGTTCGCATCAGGTATAAAACTACAAAATGCGTGGCGTCCAAATGAGGAGCGCGCCTCATTAAAGTGCGCACGGTCTGCAGGGTTATTACCAAAAGAGGTTCAGCAGACTCTTAGCGCAATTGCAAAAGAAAACAAAACCTGAAAAAGAAAACATTTTTTAAATTTTAAAACAAGGCAGCTTAGCACAATATAACTAGCCGACGTTGTGAATGCACTCATTGGAAAAAAAAAACTAAAGAGAGTGTATATTTAAATTGAATTTTTAATATATACTAAAAACTCAAAAACTACTTTAATTTTTTGTGTATTTCAGTCACTTAGCTTTTGTTGCTCTAATAGTCCCAATTTGTAAGTTTCCACTTTATTATTATTTTTTTTCTTATTTTACTAAAGTTTCCTTTAGTATTTAGCCGACACAACGATTTGCAAAGATTTGACCTACAAAACACTACTAGGAACTCATAATATTTCTCTTAATTTTAAGTATTTTTCATATATATGTCATGGATAAGTTTGACAGGAAGTGGACTGTAATTCACACAATTTGTAAGATTAGTTAGGCTTGGAGAATTTGTTATTATTTTAAATGCATATTTATATTTAGTTATTTGTGGCAAAAAGAATAATGTTAATAATATGAATTATTTATTAGTCGCAAGCTGGATAATGAAGTCAATGTTGCCCCTTTGTTACTGTATAGTCGTATATATGCCGCGTCCTTCTTGTTCTCTCCTCGCTGTTGTTGTTGTTGTCGCTGGGCTGCGCATGCGCACAACACATGCCGTGGGCAGTTGTTGTTGTTGCTTCCCGTTGTTGTTGTTGTTGTTTTTGTTGTTGCTGGCTGTTGGCTTTGCCACTGCTGCAATAAACGTCAAAATGCGGCCCATTGCTGTCCATTTCATCAACGTGTGAAATAAATCACTCAAAGTGCTGCAGATCCATTAAGGGCACCAGAAATGAGCAGAGAGCAGCCGTCGACAACGCGGCGCGACGTCTCTGCCGCAGTTGGCGTCGTTGTCGCTGCTGCTGTTGCTGTCGCTGCAGTTGCGTCGCTTTTGTGGTAAATACATTTTTAGCATTTTGTCTGCTGATACCTTTGGGTGTTGTACAAGACGGCAACTTGGCTGCAACAATAAAGACGCAAGCACAGGCTGCATGCCACTGACCACGCTCAGCTCCTCTTTTTTTTATATATATTTTCATTTTCTTTTTTGTTGTTTTGTTCCTTTATTCAATGCTGCTTTTGTTGTTGCTGGCCATGTTGCATGTTGTTCACCTTCTGCAATTTCGCTTCACGTTTGAATCTTCCAGTTACAGTCTGGTTTTTATGATGATTTTTGGCGAGCTACGCGACGTGGGCACATGCAAAAATCAAATTACATTTCATTGCTTAAATTCAATTAACGGTGCGGCCAAAAAATGCGAAGTACTCGTATTTGCTCCAAAAAGAAAAAAAAAACATAAAACAACAAATATAAGAAATGCACTTTCATTCTCAACTGCAACTGCAACTACATCTGAGCCCTGGCTTAAGTCAAGAGTTGGCCATTAACTTCACGCAACTCAACTCAAATGAAGGCAAAACAAGCACTCAACAAACAAGTAGCCGCCTGGCGAGTAGGTAAACAGAAAGTTGATTGAAAGTTTCAGCAAAGTGCAGATGGGAAAATGAAACCAAAGAGCTGAAACATGAGAAATGAGAGTGAGATGTGTAGGATGTGTATTTATAAGGCCAAGGCTGACGGTCAGCCACAGGTGGGGGGATCGGAGCTTAAAAAACTAACAGATTAAACGACAAACTGGTTATAAGCGAATGATACTTATTCCGAATTGATATCATGGCAAACTCTGTTGCTAATTAGTGAAAAACTTCCATGAGAATATGCAAATTAGAATGCAATATTTTAAAAATTAAACTTATTCTATAAACAAAATAACAAAAGTAAATACCAATTTAAAAAGAGCCCGTTTTTAATAAATATCTTAATCTAAATATATATAAATATTTCTTTATTTTAAATTACATTTCAAATATGACAGAGTTAATTTACATATTGGCCCTAGAAATTATGCTATACTTATTGCAACATTTTCATTTCATTTCGACATATGCTTTATGAAATTTCTCTATGATTGTCTAGTTTCCACATTTGAAATATGTTAACTACTTCAGTTGTACACACACATACATATGTAGATACTGTATTTTCTGAATTTATGCAATTAATAACAGAAATGAAGAATTGCATCAATCAAGCAACAAGCAACAGAAACCGAGTCCATTCATTAAGCATCTCCCTAGAGCTGCCTTAGGGGGAGATTTGAAAATAAGTTCAATCTATTGTTTGCATTTGGAGACATTTTGTAATTTGATGTTCATTAACATTAAGTGCAACTAATTGCCTTAATTTGCAGAAAACAAACGCAATTATAATACTGTTATTGGAGCATATAAATCTTATAGGAATTCTTTCTACTTAATTAGTTTGAATGTCCCACACACAAAAGAGCATAACTAATAATTAAGCTCGCATTGCTCATACGCAAGAAAACCGCAAGTAAGTATGTATGTGTAAATGCCATGATATATGCATACATATTTATATGTACATATATATGTATTCAGATATTTGCCAGCAAGTATGGCGTATAAATCTTAATTACGCTTCGTCGAGCGTAAATCATCATCAGCCACAGAGTTGCTGGCGAAATTGATTCATGCTCAGCAATTTCGCCAGAAACTCTTGAAAATACGAATTCATCTTTAGTTAAGTAACTTTGACAATTTGGCGGCATTCTTATTTTTATTCTCTGCATATTTTTATGACCCACAGACACTGTGACGACTTTAGCGTTCAGAATGCTTAACCCATCACTTGGCAGAAATTCTTTACAGTCAGTATTATTTAAGATATTCAATTCTCTCTCTGATTTTATGACCGATAATTGAAAGCTGTAAATCAACTGGGAGACTGAAATCGGAGAACAAAATATAATTTAATTACAATTATGGGAAAAATATTTCAATTAATTTGCATTTCACTTTTTATCAAATGTAAAAACTAAGATTTGGTTAACGATATTGTTTATAATGGGTTAACCCATCAGCTTTGTCTAAGCTAGTGCAATTGGCAGACATTTGATGTCAAAAAGTTCAGTGCAATTGGCTTTTTTTTTTATGGCGCTGACAATTTGCAATCAACTTCGTACGCGGCAATTCAAAATGAAAAAATTTTTACAAGTTGTAAAGATTAAAAGTCCATTAGGCGTGCCGGCAGCAGCCGCACGTAGAACTTGTTTAGAGACAGAGAGTGCTACATTCATATAGATATTCAGAGAGGGGGGAGGAGAGTTGGGTGCAACATGCGGCATCCACAAAATCTCGAACATGGCAGCATCCATTTAAATGCGCGCAATGCAATCACTCAAATTGGCCAAAGCGCCGGAACGTGCAGATGGCAACCGCACGAATGGCTGAATTACATGAAATATTTTAATCCAAAAGATGCAGTTAAGTGCATCCATCAGCGTGTATTTAGTATTTAATAAATACGGAAGCGAGAACACGACTCGAACACGACTTTCCACAGTTCCCATTGCCATTGCCATTGCCATTGCCATTGCAATTCCTATTGCCTTTGACGCACTGCAAACAGTCCTTAGTCCCAATAGATGCTCGTACTTACATCCAGCTCCAAAGAGGTATTTTAATTTATTTAAATTTCTGGCTGCTCATATTACCAACAGCAATTTACAGACAACCAGACGGATGGAGAGACAGACAGCCTTTTGGTCTGGTCTGGCCTGGTCTCAACTGCCCAGGCGCACACGACTTTGAGCCAGAGCCTGAAACAACTTTGGCCAAGAAAAGTGAACATCCATTAGTTGTGCTAATGATGCGCAACCCACTTGGCTGCGTTCCACACCAGCCAGCACCTTCTTCTGGCTCTTCTTCTTCTGCTCCTGCCTCTTCTCCATCATCTTCTAAAGTTGGCTCTCAGAGTGCCGAGTGTCCTGGACTCTTACAATGTGCTATCCTTGTTATGGGCGTGTGGACTGAGCTTGCTATTTTGAAACGCATTTGCCTCGCTGGTTAGTTAGCTTTACCAATAGCTTTGACTTGTTTGTATCTGTGTGAGTATTAGTTGTGTGTTTGAGTGTCTGTGTGTGTGAGTGTGAGTGTCGGTGTGTGTGGCTAATGCCAAACCAAAGTGGCCAAGGAACGAAGCACTCACTGAGAGAAACAGTTGACTTTTAACCTTATATTAAAAACAAAATGATCTCCATAAGAATACAATAATTTACAGAACTAGATTTGTGGTATACTAACTACGTATACTTAATATATTAATTAAGGTAAATTTTTGGTAATATTCCAAATTAAATAAATAAAGAATTTAAAAGTTAAGGAACTTAAATAATTAAAAAAGCAGAAAGAATAAAAGTAAATGTACCATTTACAGAATTAAATTATGTTTGGATATTTTAAAATTACGTATACTTAACAGAATTTAAATAATTGAATATAATAATTAATTATTCCATTATTTTAGATTTAGTGCCAGCAATTATAATTTTATTTCGCTTACTTTATTATTACTTCAATTTGGTTGGTTAAAATGTTGACTTAAAATTGCTTACAGATAAACCTGCAAAATTATATGATGTATAATTTATCGACATTAAAGATATTTGGATGCTCACCATCAATTGATTCAAATATAATTCATAGGGTATATGTCCACTGATGGGATCAATCGCAACCGGCCACATTTCATCCATTTCTTCCTGTGTAAACGGCTCGCCCTCCTCCATCATGAGCTTGCCAAAGCTCTCTTTAGTAAGATATCCCTTGTTTTCAAAATCCAATATTTTAAAAGCTTCAAGAATTTTTTCAGGCGCTGCTGGTTCCATTCTATATTTTACCAAAATCAGACGGGATTTTAATCTATTAATGTGTCACTGAAGCAACAACTCACTTGCGCTCCATGAGCAACTGCGAGACGTGGGGCAGAAATTTGGTTAAATGCACCACGCCGCTGGTCTCCTCCGTCTCGGTTGCCGAAATGACCTCGTTGACCTCCTGTTCAGTGGGCACACATCCCAAAAGTCGCAACACGGTGCCAACTTCACGGATATCTATTAACTTGTCGCCATGATGGTCAAAAACACAAAAGGCATCCGAAATGCGCTTCTCCAAATCGTTATTAACTGCGGGTTAATTTAAGGATCAGTGCATTAAAGACTTTTCTGAAAAACTCTAACTTACAGTCTAGATCCATTGAATTCAGCTCAAGAAATGAGTGCTTAGTATAGATTTTGGGGTAAATTGAACGTGTACTTGTTAGATCAATATTCGAGTGAGAATAATAAACAACTATCAATGCTGCTAGGCGACGGTTGAGAAAGATAGAGAAAAATACATAATTTGTCAATGAAATAGGCAAAAGAATATTCTGTCATGTTTTGACAATTTCAACTCATTTACTTCTCTAGCCGCTCTAGTACAAACTGGTAACACGGAAGTAACCTTATCCAGCCCAAAATGGTCAGCTCGTAGAGACTGCAACAAGTGCAACATTAGATTTTGGTGCTGGGCGCACTTAAATAGAAATTACAGCAATGTTTGAAAGGTGAAGAGAAAGATGAGAGAAGGCAAATGCAATGTCAGGATTCGATTAAAAAAAAATGAAAAAAAGACAGAAGAAGTAGAGTTGCAACAGGCCACATGCAACAACTACTTCATTCACGCTAATGCGTGTCGTGTACAACACGCTTGCCACTTGAGCTGCTTGGACTTGCGTTCAAGTTCCTTTTGCTGTTCTCGCAACTGCAACAACACGTATTCGCACACACACACTTGCGCATCGAGCGGCCCATCTACTGTGACCGTGTTGCCACATGCCGCATACCGCATGTTGCAAGCCTCTGCTCTAGGTGGCTACTGCCATAAACACTAAAAGTGTTCGTCATTTGCTGTTCCAGATCCAATTAACCATTTTGATGCATTTGCCTCCATTAAGTTTCTCTCTCTTTCTGTCTCTATGTCTCTCTGTCTCGCTTACCATTGCCATCTTTTTCTCTTTGCTTGGAGACCCTTTACTCAGGCTCTGTTGTTGCTGTTGTTGTATCTGCCTTTTGCAATTTCGCTGCCTGACTTACAACGTGATCGGAAGTTTGTCTTGGCCAACGTCGACGACGTGTCCGTGACTCCAACTCCACTGTTTTCTCGAGTGTGTTGTTGCTGCCAGACTGGTGTTGTTTTGCTTGCCAAAGTACTTTGTAAATGTGGGCATGATTTAAGCCAGCTCTTAGTCTCTTTATTCTGACATTTACTCTAAGTTTGTCTATTAGGCATGCGATTAAAATTTAAATTGAAGTCGAGAAACCACAACTTTAGCATCCTCAGCTTCAGCTTCAGCTTCAGCTTCAACCCCAGCTTGAATTGCATTCTGTTGCCCCTTCTTAAGTCGTTTTTCTTCCAGCCAACACGCCCTGTTTTGCCGTCTCCTCGAAACTTCCGCTTGCCATCAGTATTGCTATTTGCAACTTGGTCGCACTTTGTTCATCTGTCAATTTCGACACCTGCCACAGACAGGACGGCGAGTTGTCAGTGCCTTTCGTCCACTTCCTGTGGGGTGCCACTTGGCCGTCCTTCTGTCCCGATCTCACTTTGAGCCCGCATCTGTGTAGCGTCCAAATGGTCCCATTATGGCTACTTAAGGGCAGGGAAATCATTATTCTTGGCTTTCCATAAAAGCATTATAATTACAGCGGCAACAGCTTGCCATCAATTATATACAATTAATCAAAACAAATTGATTGAAAGTTTATACTCAAAATTAATTTTAAGGACTCGTACTATAATTTATTCCCACACTGTTACTTCTCTATGCAGTTGTTCAAGAGCTTCCATTACCCGTAACTTTGCCAAAACTTAACCGATTTGCTTGTAGAATGTCGTTTTGATCATGGTTTGGCTCTAATATGATTCTGTATTTAAATTTAATTTTTTTTGAAAAATTTCATTGTTTTCAACACTTTTAGTTTTTTTCATACTAACCCCTTGACAGTTTTTCAAAAATTTCCAGCTCCAATAACTTTACTAAAACTCAACTGGTTTGCTTGCGGAATGCCATTTTAATCATTATTTGACCTCTAATTTTACTCCGCACCACAATTTAATTGATTTGAAAAACTTTATTTTTCTCCAACAGTGTCCACCCTTCCCTTTAAATTTACACAAATATTTTAAATTTTAGTTTTTATTAAGGTACCTTGACCATTTTAATTATAACTCAATGGCGTTCAACTGATAAAACAAATTGTTAAACATTCTAAAATGTAATTTAAATAATTTACTTACAATAGCATCTGAATAAATTCGGACAATTCCATTCGAATAATTTGCCCTTTTACGAAGTAACAAAAACAAGCATATTTTCCATTAATTTACAATTAATAATACAATATTTTTTTTTCACATTTTTTGTTTGATTTGAATGGCGTTTGCCTCTGTGCGCACATTTGTGTGTGTGTGTGTGTGTGTGTAGTTGAGTTTGGTAATTAAATGGAATTTAATAAACATAAACATGCAAATAATGACCGCTACCTTTCACAGCAGCCAAACGGAAAAGTGTTCATAATAGATGGCCCAGAAACTTTTGTTGAATTAATTAGAGTAAAAAGGCAGACAGACAGACGAACAGACATTCGGACGGACAGATGGACAGACAGCAACCGCAGATTTAAAAACGACTTGGTTAAAAATATAGAATTCAATTCAAACCAAATGATATGAGAGAATTGATTAATAATCATAGCGAAAACCACAAAAGAGTTGCCCCAATGAATGACAGAGACCTGAGACTGTAGCTCTGACTGAGTCTGGGGGCTACTGGCCAAAAAGCTGGTCACAAAAGAGCTGACGCCATGCGTCTCTCCACCTCCACCTCCATCTCCAGTTCCAGCTCCATCAAGGCCAATCGCAATTGTAAGCCTGGGCGCAGCCAGATATCTATATGTATATATATATGCTCCATGGCAGAAGTTGCTTTTTGTTGTTGCTGCTGTGCTCCACATTCTCTGGCCAACTGCGTCTAGTCATGTTGTGGTACTTGGAAGCTAGAGGTGGACACGTCACAATTGTCCGAGACGTCACGAACACAAAACAAGCACGATCAAACATTTTAACAGCTCAAAATATTTATAAACATAATAGATGCTTAGACGAAAATATTCACAATTATGTTTAATTAAAGAAAAACAAAAATAAGTTGAATAGTTTCTGATATCCTTATAAAAATTCCTTTATATAATGATTTTTGTTCTATGTATACATTATTAATAAATTGCAAATAACTTAATTACATAATCTCAATATATTTTAATATTACATTACTATAACTCAAATATTAATTTCTATATTTATTTGATTTTTATAGCTATTCGTGCCTGAGTCGTGTATCTGCGTGTCACGACACGCTTGCATCTTCATTGGGCAGCGACTTGACTTGACTTTGATTCAATTTCCATATGAAAACATCGATTTGCGTTTGTGCGCCCGCGTCGTCGTAATCAAAGTGTTGTTTATGGAACACGTCCGGCGTGTTTTATTCTGTTTTGTACTTGTTGTAGTTGTTGTTGTTGTTGTTGTTATTGTTGGCTTGTTGGCTTGGCTAAAAATTGCTCACGGCAACAATTGCGCGCCTTGTCTGAAAAATATGTGGCCAACGATTACATTTGCCTATTGCATGGACACAGAGAGAGAAAGAGATAGAGAGAGTGAAGGTAAAAGAGAGAGCATAGACCAAAACGCAGAGCTTGGACAAACGAGCATACAGAGAGTACACACACACACACACACACACGGTCCAAGTTATGATTGAGTTCTAATGAGTTGAGAAAAATGTATCAAGGAAAACCAGTTCCCGGAATCGCAATTAGATAAGTGGGTTTCATGCCTCAAACCGTGAACTGCGATACAAGAAAGCGCAACTAGCGAAACCAACAATTGTTCCGAGCAACCAGCTCCGAGCTGAGAGAGCTCAGAGTTGGGAACTGGTAGCTGTTAGCTTGTGGCCGGCCTGTCAGGAAATGGAAATTGTTTTTCCATTGAACAACATACAACACACAACGTACAACGAACAGGCTAACAAATGTGTAGCACATTTTCTATAATCAGGCGTTAAAAATATTTTGCAATTTAATTTATTGTGTTGGGTTGCGCACACTCTTGGCTAAATTACCATATATACTCCTATCGGTGAGTAGGAAAAACTGGTTAAACTGGCTTTCCTACACCTCTTCAGAGTATTAAGTGAAAATTTGCAAAACTTGGTTTTGACTTTGGATGGTCAGGTGTTTGATATGTCAGCAAATTTGACAGCACTGTGAAATTGCAACAAGTTTTCAGGGTCTTCAAATTGCCAAAGTTTTCATGGAAAATCCATATACATAATGTTCAAGCACCCAAACATCCGTTCATTCATTACTAACTATTTTGCATCAAGATATTTTACATTCACTCAAATAGAATGCCAAAGCATTCAAAGATCCAGTTACTCTATTACTATATTAAATATTCAACTTTATAGGCCCATTATCGTTCAGCCCAATTCTATTTTAGTCATTATCTAGCCATAGAAATGCCTTTAGGCAATTTTCTGCACTAGTTTACCTTTCGATTAATAGGCGTGAAATATTAATGCGCTGAACACGCCTGGTAGCCCGGTCAAAAAGGGAAAGGTCTCGGCTCAAACTGCTCTTCAAATTAATTGGTTGCCGCGCTCCCGACTCTTTACTTTCTAGCTATCAAAATGCCTACGCCCTAATGTGCGTGCCTTTCCAATTACGAGCTCAAAGCCGAAGTCAAAATCGAGGTCTGAGACCTGCCCATCATTAGCTACCTTTACTAATGATCATTTTGCGGTACAACTCGGGAAATTGGACGCTGAGAACTTTACTTTTCCTGTATACTTTTAACCCGAAATCATTTCGCGTACATGTGATAATAGGCTTTGGCGGTGCTTTGATTTCAGTTATACATATTTATTTACTTACTCTCTTGCTTTTAATTTTGAATAATTTTTCGTATGTGGCTGACAGCAAACAAGACAATAAATCAATAATTATTGCAAAATAAAGTCCAGAAAATGACACGAAAAAACCGAGTTGAAAAAAGATAAATTACAACGCCGTTGCAGGCGTATGACTTAATTTGCCAATTTGAACGCCAAAGGCTAAAGCGTACTTGCTTCTTGGCCAAAAAAGGCCAGACAGCTGGCCGGTTCTGCCGATCGCTTTAAACGTCAATTTCCGTGCCAACAAAACAGCAACGGCAACATACAGTATGACCGATGTCTTATTAAGGCCCCAACGCGTGCCCCATTCCCCACAAACACCACAACAACAACAACTTCTTATACAAGAACAACATTAAGCTGCAATTTGAGCAGCAGCTAAATAAGAATTCTATTATATTCCATGCCACACAATGTGATTAACTTGTTGACCCTGTCCAGAGCAAACAATACAGAGACTTACCAAAATCTAGAGCGGATTGGCAACGTTCCAAATGCCCCAAAACGATTACAAATACAAATCCATCGGATCCCTCAGAGACACAGGCAAACCGCATACACTTCCGTGCGCTGTGGTAAGAATATATTTTTATGCAAACACACAACTGCGAAGCTGGCATTGGTTAGGCGTTGCTAATAATTGAAAAGCCCCCGAAAAATTCAAATTCTCAAACAGACCGCAAAGCAGCAGCAACTGCAGTCGAAGTCCAGGGGGAGCTGTTGCTGCTGTTGTTGCTGTTGTAGCTGTTGCTGCTGCTGGCGACGCACAGGAATGCAGCATCAGATCTCGAACTGGGCACCTGCATGTGCCCAGGAGGCGGTTCAGGCTACGACTTTGTCCGCACAGTGGTGCTGGATAATCAGGATTGTGAGCGTAAATCATTTCCCTTCCGCTTGAAATAGTCAACTTAGACGTTCATGAAAATTTCAATATTGCTTGTTCGATATCATTTAAAAATATTACCGATGACAGCATTTTAATTATTCAATAAAATATATATTTTTTAATGGTAAATATAAGGAATGTTTAAAACAAATTCGATAACAACATAATAGACACTCAGGTATCTATTGTATACAAATTGTTCATATATAAAATATAATTTTTAAATTACTTCAATATAATATTTAATGTATTATTTCTATATTTTTTATTTAATATAATTAAATAACTTTCAACCAGTGTACAACTGTCTGGACATGTTAATTTTTTTTGCTGGCAATCTATAGAAAATTTACTTGACATTGCAATTGGTAAAATGAAATGAAATTTGTATTTCAGGATCGCACACACAATAACAAAATCTATTGAAAAGAGAGAGAGAAAGAAACAGAGTAGAAATGGGTGGAAAATTGATTTTGCTAAAGCATGACAATCACTCGACTTGTCGGCTGGTTTTAGTGGCTTGGTGGTTCGGTGGCTTGGTTTGGGCTATATGCTGGAAGGCACACGCCCACCAAAATTCATAGTTAGAGCCGCTTTAACCGTTACTCGTGTAGCTGCAACTGATTCATGACTTAATCACCGGCAATCGGTAGCAGCGTCTTAAAGCCAGGCCAACTCACTGACTGCACCCAAAAAAGCCAAGAAGAGAAAAAAACAAAAACGGCTTTATCAGCCAAGTCAGCGATTGGAGTTGAGTCGATTTGAGTCGAGTGAGTGGCTTGTGGCCAGAGGCATTAAGACGGCGAGCAAACCACTTGGTTACTCTTGATGTGGCATGGCAATTGATTGTTTGCTCTATAACTGCAGGACTTGATTAAGACTGGATTCGCTTTTGCCCAACCATACTGTACAACTTCAGATATCTAATAATATATTTTGCCAAATTTTCACTTTTGTTTTGGCCACAGTATAGCCACAGCTAACATCCGTCAAATGTGGTTGCCTGCCTTGCTGACTGACTGTCAGACTGACTGACGGGCAACCACAGCTTCCACAAGTCATAAACAACTGTAAGAGATCTGCGATATGTGATATGCGATCTGCGCATGCGCAACGCTGCTGCCAAGTTATAAAAGTGTAAATAAGGTAATTAGTGCTTCCGGGCAAAATCATACCGAACATGACGTTGACGTCGCGTCGCGTCTTTCCAACTTCTTCTTCTACTTCGTCTACAACTTCAAGTTTTAGCTGAAGTTCTTATTGTGTTTAATCAACAAAAGTTTGTTGAGTATATAAATTGTTGTCATTTGAATATGTACAGAGTTGATCTATTATTTCATTGCGTTTATTTAACAGTCGTTTATGGAGCTAATAATATAAGACAAAATTTTGAATTATTTAAATTAAACCTATTGCCCATTGTATAGTAGGCAGTTGCTCCTTGCTCTATCCGTCTCTTACTCTCTCTCCTTCTCTCTTTCTCTGAATGCTGGTTTCAAACATATGTGTGGCTCATGTTGTTGTTGGATGAGCAGCTAACGAACTGACGCATCGGCGCTACACTGCGCAACAACGACATTGTTACGCTCAGCGGGCAGAGGAAGCCGCCTCAGCTCAGGCAGCCGCCAATTGCTGATAAGCAATAAAAACAAATGGCTAAAGCATGGCCAGATACATATCCACATCCACATCCACATCCATTTCCACAGTCACAGCCACATTCAGTATTGGCCTCTGTCTGTCAGCTAATAAAACTTGTGTCACTACACAAATATGTACATAAATATAAACATATGTATTTATGTTCATATACTAAGCATGTATGTATATAGATGTGATTCGTGTCGGTGGCTTGTTCTCAACTCGACGCTATTCATTACGGCTTTAAGAATTAGCTAATTTCGATGGCAGTTAATTGGTTAGGTGAATACAATGTATTCACGGGCAAGCGAGATAATAACTCGAATCGATTGCAAATAGTTAAACAACATTATTTTACTTTTATTGACTTCTAAAATGTTTTCATAAATGTTTAAATTATATTAAACAATTATTTAATCAGTTCATAAATCTGTTATTTGTTTTCATTGACTCTAAACATGTTTACTCAATTAAAATAAGATCGATCATAGTTAAGCGACCAATTTCTCTACAGAGTATCTGTTAGTAGAGCACACTCGACTGTAGAGTGCTCAGATGAATCTAGCATACAGAGATCAATTCATGCACATGATTTTTCAGCTGTCAGACATCACTTATTGATTATCTTAAATGCCATTTGGGTCAGAGATTCACTCTGAGATTATCAAAACCAGACAGCACCATCTAATCTGATGCGGAGATATATTATATACATATATTTCATTTACATATAAGGCTCCCATTTCCTCAACTAAATGCGTGTTTGGAGCTGACAATTTAATTATAGTATCTTGTCTAGTTTTTTTTTGCTAGTCAAATTTTAGATTAGTTGGTGTAGTTGTTGCGTCGTCGTGTCGTTGTTTAAAAATTAAAACATGATTTGTAGTGCTTAAAATTTAAATTTTCTCTCTCTTTTGACTTTTATTTTCCAATTAATTAACTGAAAACTTCTGTTAACTGGCCATTGTATTCGGATGGACACAGAAAACGTGCTATTTTGATGGATTTAACGATATTGTTGTCATTGTTGCTGCCGTCTGTGGCAGTGGCAAGACACTAACCAACCACATCAGCGTTTTTGCCTTTGGGTGCCGTCTTTTGATTCCCTACACATAAAGCATCTATGAAATACAACAAAAAAAAAACAACACCTATTTTAATGACTCAATTAGCATCGAATTGTCGAGTTTTTGCATAGAATTTCTACTTGTGGCAAGTGCAAAATCTATGCCACGTGGTTTTGCGGCAAATCAAAGGCCCTAATTAATACACAAGCTGTTTGTTTAGACAACTTGTGTTGTATTTTGTTGTGTCTATACACCATTTGAGTGTGAAATTTAATCACTGTGCGACCAGATTCGATTGAATTGATTTTTTTTCGAGCTCAACTCGAAATTGTTTATTAATTTTGATGCCCAATTTATTTGCCTAATTAGCATTTTCCCATAATTTTGATTAAACAATTTGTTGCCTCTTCGCAGCAATGCCAAAAAGCAGTATAATCGCGACAGCGAGCACATTTTTATGTCCATTTCATTAATTTGAGTTGCGTAATTTATGTCGATCTCACTCCAAATACTCTTTACCCGCTTGTCTTACCAGAATAACATTTATTGTAAGGTATATGAGGCTTAAAAGAAGTTTTACTTTACGAAAGATATTTTCTATGAAAGTCACAGATGAATTTAGATATGAAGATGCATTCGCAATAAATTATAATAAATAGAGTAATTCAAACACCTTATCATTCATTAGTATTGACCCTTAAAATATCGATAGCCATTGTGATTTTGGAGGGCATTCATAATTCGTTATATTTTTGGAATCTAATCGATATTTCTTACTGATTTAATTGTGTGTTGACTTTGCCATTTTGCGAGTCGTTGAGGCCGTTCAAAGTCCCATAAATTTGCCGGTTTATCTTTGGCCTAAGATCTTCGTCAACCTGAGCATTTGTGTTGATTCTCATAATATGCTAATTAAAATTTGTGTGTTATTTGGTATGCCGTTCAGTTGACTGACGAGCGCCGCTTTGCCTTTAGCTCAATTAAACAATATCGACATCTAGTTTTGTCCAAATTAGCATAAAATTTGTGCTGCCTCTTCGCAGTGGCGATGAGGTAACAAATTGCGTACAAGCATTTATCATGTTATTGCTATGACTGAACAACCAAAATATATTTCAAGCAAATAGATTTTTATTTAAATAACAGCGATAAGGCAGCGCCCCCCTTCCGAGTTCAACAAGTTTTCGACAATGCATACTCGTAAATTTTACTTTTGATTTCCTAAAACAACAGAGAGTCGAAAGTGCTCGACTGAGTAGATACCCAATTAAAAGTAAATAATTTAAATTGGCTGTAGGTGTCATAATAACATCAGAATGCAAGTCAAATGAATGTTTTCCAAAGACTAACTTATTTGACACACTCTGACAAGGACACTCTTTTATTCTATGATGTAGTTTAGTGAAATGTATTATGCTGCCGCTAAAGTACATCATACCCTTTGCAACCAAGACTGGAATATGGAATCAAATGACAGTTTCTAATGTCAAACAAAACTTGCCGCACATTGGTCAGTCGACAACTGTCCGGCAATGTCTTGTGTTTATCTTACTGCTGATCAATATGTTATAATACTCGATATTTATTTGACACTTTTGTCTATTTGCATTGACTCTGATTTCGCATAGTTGCCTTGTTGGCGTCGTGTATTGCAAATTGTTTTATTTATGCGAATTTTGCTTGCTTCGCTAACAGCATTTCATTTAAATGTTAAATACGTAGTTTAATTAAATTGATTTATTGTGGGTGCCCCTTTGATTTCTACCTCAATTTCAATTTGCATTTGCATATTGCATGTGGCATTCAGTTCATATTAAAGTTCAATATGCAATTAGAATTCGATTAAATACTTTTTATTAACTACTCTTTAAACGGACTTTATCTGATATTTATTGCTATAGAATATAATCGATATGTATTTAATTTATTAGCTTTAATAAAAAGACGTGGTATTAAATAATTGAACGATAACAAACTGAACGTAAAATTGTCAGCTATAAATCCATCAATTCGACTGATTTTACCAGATTGATCCTCTATAAATACTCTAGATGAAAATTCAATATTGATCATACTCTATCCATCTACTTTAGGAATTTAAAATATTTTCGAAAAGTTAAATTTGTTAACTGCACTCGAAGATGCAAGACTTAAATTTAAAATATTTGGTAAATCGTAAAAAAGCGCTTTTAATTTATTTAAATTGCCCATAATTACAGAGAGTCAAGTGGGCTGCCAAAAAGACAATAAAAAAGAGCAATTTGTAGTTTATGGACGTACGCACCGCTCAACTCAATGCCATATGCAACTTGTGGCAGTTAAACAGAATTATAAGAAATATGAACGATCGCATTGAAATGATATGCAAGCGGCAACTAAAGGGAAAAAATAAGCCAGCAGCTGCTGTTGTGCTCAAGAAATTGAAAACGCACAAAATAACAACTCAAATATTTATAACTGTGCCCGATCATAGCAATTAGTGTGAGTTTGATTTTCTCCGTTGCGTCTAAAAACTGAAAGTGTTCTCAAGCTGAAGCTCTTGTTGTTGTTGTTGTTGTTGCTGTTGTTGAAGCGTAGCTAAAAGCTGCCGACATTTTTGAAATGTTGCAGTTGCAGCTGCATGACGTCGCTTGGCCACAAGCAAGCCGCAAGCCCGAGGTCCGAGCTGCGGTTGGGGCAGTTAATTGGGGGGCTGTCTTGTGGTCACACGCAGCAGTCGGAGCAGCCCAGCAGAAAACGGCAACAGCATTCATAATAAAAGCTGAAGAATGAGTAAATTAAGAATTATGGCTTTGGCATGCAAATTCAAAATTTCCGATACACAATAAATTACTTAAGAGCAGCGGCCACCCGAAAAAAAACAGATAAAACAACACAAAATACAAAACGTAGACTTAACAAAAGAGCAAACAACTTGAACTGAACGAATCCCACAGAAGAAGTTTTTAGTTCATCTCAGCTCTCAGCTCTCTGAGCTTGTGAGTTACGATTCGGTTTGCAGTTGTCTGGAAACCTTGAACTGATTTACTCAGGCGACTTCTGCCCGCGGACAGCCCGGTTTAAAGAGGAGGAAAAAAGGTCAGGCATTTGCATTCATGTGGGTGGCCCCATGTGGTGCGGATCTCACAGCTAGGAGTTTAGCTTTTTGCAAACTTCTGAGGAAGTTGTGATTATGCTGAATATAAATTTTGAGAAGCATGTGTTGATTTCAAGACTCAATTGCCGGGGATACGCCTTCGGAAGACAGAGAACAAAAGTAGATGAAGATGATTTCAAAACAATTGAGGTCAAGGCGAATAACCCAATAGAGTTTAAAAACTCTATAGTTTCAAAATAAATAAAAAAGAAGAAAGGAAATAGTAGTGAAATACAAATGTTGGAAACATTAAATAGTCATAGAAATAGACATAGAAAATAGTTGCAAATTGTTATCTCCAGTAGTTGCACGAGGCAATGCTGGAATTTCTTTAATATCTTAAGATCTACTCTCGTTTCACTTATAATATTATCACATTACTGAAACGACTTGCAAAGTCAGACAGTCCGCAAGTCTCCAGCTCAGTTCAGTGGCAAATTAATATGCCAAATTAAATGCAACTTCAGCTGGTGGCCGCAAACTGTTAAAAATCGTTAGAGGTAATATCCAGCAGGGGCCACTCTGTGATTTTTTCTAGCTTCTGCTACCATTTACATACATGCATCTAACCATGTATGTATCTTTGCATGTGTAACTGGCGAGTAAGTATTTCAGAATGACTGCATCTATTTGCCCCACAATAAAATGATAAATGAATTTCAAACTGTGCGCGTAACTCAAACGCAGTTGTCCATCAGCCAACTTGCAACAAGGCGGCTGGCGGGGGGTGTGGCATTTGGCATTTGGCAGTTGGCAGTTGGCGGCACCAACAAATCGACACACGGGGCAACACAAGCTGCCGGCAATGCCATTGCCATGGCCATTTGGCTTCCAGCCTGGCCAGCTGCATTGGTTCCCTCGGTTGTCTATTTGACCAGCCTTTGCCTAGTTTTTTACCTCTTGCTCTCTCTACTCCCCTCTCTCTGTCTCTTTCACTGGACTATCCGCCAATTTCAAGTAGTTTTACCAGCCGCAACGAGCCAACTGTAGCTAATATTGTAATTTTTCTCCATAACGATGCATTTCGAGAGTCTCCTAACTTTAGGCAACAAACTGGAAACTTTGACACATCCAAAGAATAATTTGTTAATTCAAAATAAATTTAAGGAATTAATGTCGCTTTAAATATTTACGGTAAGATATATTTTACAATGTAAGATGAAATGAATTATGTGTAAATTAAAAATTAATTAATTAATGTACAATTTGAATTTTGTTCAACATTTTTATTTTATATTCTCGGTAAACTTTGATAGTGTACAAAAGTCTTCGTTGTCTTCTCGTTACTTTTATGTTATTTCTCTTCGTTTATCTTTGGTTTTTTAATTTTTTTTGGTGCTTTGCTTTCTTTCAATGGCTTTGGTTTAGTGCTATTACCATTTCTATTATTGCAGCCATTATCTGGGAAAGCTTTCCACGTCGTTGAACGGCGTTTTTTAATTACTTTTGAGCAGTGTCTGTTGCAGGCGTTTGCATCATGCGTGTTCATCATGCAACCAAACCAACTTGCAACAGCAACAGAAATAGCAACAACAAAGCGACCTGGCCCGTTTGCTAAATCACGATCCTTTCAACTTTCAGTTGCAGTTGCAATTGTTAGTTGCCAGTTGCCAGTTGCCAGTTGGCAATATGCTGTTGCTGATGTCCTAAACGTGCGGCAGTCATTTTGCCAAACGATTGTCGATCATGAGGCACTTAAAATTGCAGTTAGCAGTTTGCGGGCCGCAAACTTGTTGCAATTAAAGTGCGGCCTAAGTAGTCGTAGTCGCTGCTGCTGCTATCAGGAGCCCATAAATACACGCTGACAGCTCAGCCGCAAGTGTCAAAATGCCTGTCAAAAAGCCACCCACCACATGTCGAATCCATAAAGTTGTGATCATCAGGCGGCAACAGTCAACAGCATGTGTCAAAATTGCCGCGTAGATTTATGAAGTTGCCTCAGTTGCCTCAGTTGTTGTAACTTTTTCGTTTTTGGGGCCAGTCAATAATCGGCAACAGCATCTATAATAAGGCAGCTGTCGGCGAGACACTTGAAATATGTGTATCTTGCAGATACAAAAAGCCGCACGTTGCATGTCTGTCGATGGCAGATTGCAAGCAGTTGCGTGTCTCGGCCGAGTTGCAATAAACCATAAAAAATCAGTTGCTCAATGCACTTTTCAATTAAATTCGACAAGGTTACTGCAACTAGTTGCGACTAATTTGAATTTGAATTTGTGCCTTGGCCAGGTGTCAAGTATCTAAACTGGGTCAACTCCATTGAACTTCTAAACTGAATTAATCACCTCAAAATACAACTGCAATAACAACAGCAACTACAACTCCAACTTGACCTGTAACACTTTTTTTTTCGAGTTTGCCACTTTCTCAATGAAAGTCGTTGCGCATTACTCACAGTTAGTGCACCAGGTGGCAATGTGGCAACGTTGGCCAAAATAGCAAACACTCAGCGCTCTGGGGCTTGGCCAAAAAGCACTCTGAGCAATGGGAAATGTGAACTTTAATGCTACAATTGACTGACAGTCGTTTGTCGCACTTGTCGTGCCGACTATTTGCACAATGCCAACAATTTTAGTCCCGTGCACAACAGATGTGACTCACGATCATTTGCATATCTTCTAATCAGACTTAAAACTGTGTATTTTCCAGAATATATCACTACATAATATATAAATAAAGTTGAAAATATTATAAAACTTGACTTAAAAACATGAAACATTAGACGAGTAGTATAATTAAACTCTTTATTTCTTTAAAGTAGTTTTTAAAAGTTGTTTAAAGGCTTTTATAAGACGATTTTAAGATAATTAATTATAATGTATAAATTAAAATGATACAATTCAAATTTATATTATATTTGAATTTATTTTTGATAGTAAACTTTTATGTCTATCAACAACAGATCTTTATTCAAAAATCTAATATAATAAATATGTTTTATATCGTCGTTAATTTCACAGCTTTTCCTATCTCCTAAACAAACTAGACTCTCTGTCGCCCACTTTCACTTGCAAATTGTCTCGTTTTTGGCAGATTCGTTTTAGCTGCTCTAAACGCTTAAAAGTGTTTACTAAATTCCACTTAAAATTAGCCAAAGGGCATGTTAACTTTGCTGTTGATGGTCGCACTTTAACATCATTTTACACTTTTACACAGCTTAAATTAAATTTGCGTGGCTTTCGCCCGCTGCCCCTTTTACCTCTTTTTCACTTACCAACAATGTGACTCATCTGCAACCGGAATTTGGCTGACAGGCAACGCGACAGCGGGTAACGGGCAGCGGGCATCGTTGGCCACATGTCAAAGTCGAGCACCGGGATAGCTGAGTAGAAGGAAAAAGTTTTCTAGTCGCAACTGAAGAGTTTCAGGGAAGCAATTTGTTGGCGTGTGTGGCATGAATGGGCTGAACGGATGAATGAGGAGGGTGAGGGGTTAGTTTGAGCATTAATTAGGTCATGCAACCCGTGGACAACAAAAGCAAACAGTCGACGACTGTTGACAGTTTGGCAAGGTGTGCGATAACTTTGACATTTTGCAGCTGTGTGCTGCCCCACGCAACAACAACAACAACAACAACATCATCATCAACAACAACAACAATTGCAAGTGCAACAACCACTGCTACATTGTGAAGTGCGCTGACAAGCGCCGCAGCGTGTACAACAGTGCGTATGATTTATATCTCAAGACGCTGCAAGTTGTGCAAAATGTCACAATTATACACAAAGGAAAAACGCTGAAAAACTGAAAAACTAAAACACAAACTAAAAACTTAACATGTGTTGCATAACTCAATGGCTAAGCTAGTTAGAGACGCGACAATGATTCGCATTGTCTGGCAAGAGATTGACATTTTAATTGCGGTTGCCCGCATGATATATGAGCAGCATTTGGTTTTGGTTGTCGTTTTGGCCTGGCCAACAACAGAGCCGTTCCCATCATGCAAGACCCAGTCCAGTTGGCCAACATATGTTGGCGCTGCCAATTAGACATCGCCGGTTGCCGCTGCCACGTAAATTAATTTAATTATGTCAAAGCAAGTTACCTTGAAGCCAACTTCAACTGCAACTGCAACTGCCACATCGACAGAGACGTTGACGTTGTCTTAGCTGGCTTAGTTTATTTGTCAAGCGCTGTAAAATGGCGTAAACAACATGACTCGGATGCCAACAGCAGCTGCAGCAGGAGCTTGTAGCATGCAATGTACCAGGGCTGCAAGCCAACTCCCCCAAGTCATGGCCAGTTACATGTTAAGATGCCACAGCAGTTGGTCAAAACTCAAGCAGGCGAAATTTCATGGAAAACAAGGATTTTAACGACATTGCAAACAATGATCAAAACGACATTCCGCTAAAAACTTGTTTAGCTTAGATAAAATTATGTAAGATTGAACTTGACTTATGATTGCTTGTATTTTCTCATTTTGACATGATTCTTTCGAAAAAATTAATAATTAAAGGTATTAAAATCAAATTTAAAGCAATGAACTAAACCTTTTTTTATCAGCTCCACAACTATTCGATCTCCTCTCGTTTGCTGGCAACTTGTGGTGCATTTTTGTTGCTGTGCGGCGCTTTTGTAATTAATCAAACCAAAGCGCATTGACAGCGTGTAGACAGAACGGCGAACATGCAGCTTAAAGTCCAGTCGAAGTCGGAGCATCTGTCCATAGTGCTCAGTCCGCCGTTGCTTTGTCCTTTGTCCACTGTCCACTGTCCACTATTCACAGCCCACTACCCACTGTCCATTGCCCACTGCTCACTGTGCCTTCTCCCCTTGCCGGATTGAACTTTAAACTTTTGGGCAGTGCTACAAAATGAGACCACAGTGTCATCGGTCAGGCGACGCAACATCAATGCCAATGTCATTGTGCGGACAGGCGAGGCATAAAGGAAAACTTGGGCAATAAATTCAAGGCAACGGGCCTGAAGCCCTCGTGAAAATAAATGGCTTGGTATTATCGCACTTGGCATCAAAATAAATTTCCACCTGTGCAATTGCAAATTGCAGTGATAGCTTCTCGTTGTCTTTTCACTCAACGCGAAAAACGCAACAACTGACATACAATTCGAGTTTCCTTGACTTTATTCAGCTGTGCCAACACTCTGTGGCACCACCAATTATATAGCAATTTCCACACGTATCGAACATTGATCTCATTGGGACCAGCTTGGACCAGCCCTCCAACTGGACAGTAAAATTAACTTAACGTAAAAAATCAGCGAATGCTGCTGCACAACGCACAACTAAACAAGCTACAGTAGAGTATCGCTAACTCGAATGCCGCTAAATAAGCGTTGGGGCACTGCAAATTATGAAAACCAACTTGGGACTTTGCGAAGTTGGACTGTGATTCCAAACAGTTGAAATGCATCTAAAAAATGTCTTTAGTATATCTTGTAGATGATGTTGCACTTCAAAGGAAAACGCAGGACGTGCAATTATTCGCCACGTTGCACGTTATTAAAAGTGAGTCGCTGAGACATTAACAAGTCGCTCGAGTCTCCGACTTGTTGATGTTCAAACCGCCATTTGATTGCCATAGCTGCGGTCATGCCGCCGATTAACGGCTGATTAGACAACCGGCCGCAGATTAAGATAGATATGGTCAGGGCACGAGATTGAAATGTATCTGCACCGTGAGTATCTATTACTCATGTACGTTCGTGCTGATACAGATGCCGCTGGCTCGTTGTAATCTATATACACCTAGTAGTACCTTTTATGCTATACTCAGATACAAATTGATTTAAAAAGTCGAAGAATGAATAGATTTTGAGATTTGCAAATTTTAAATAATCTATAATCATATTGTGAACATTTGGAACTATGCTTACAGATCACATGAAAACATGTCAAAACTAAATTATGTTTTCCTTTCATGAGACATTTTTCTCACAAATCGCACTCAATTCAATTGTTAATTAGTTGAGTCTCTGAAGTGTATATGAACTTAATTTATCCTGTTTCCGTTTCGGTTTCAAGTATGATATCATCTATTATAGAACCAATTGCATATGGTAAAAACATTTGCGGCCACTTGAAATGAAAATTTATTGTATCCAAAGCAAATAATTCGCATAAATCACAAAACTGATAGAGAAAATTTGGGTCACTAGGCAAACGGTCTACTTAAATGGAAAAGCACACTTCAAAAATGCTTTTCTATGGAAGGGCGTGTGGCTAATGAAATTTCCTCATTTTTCCACATCAGTGAAAAATAAAAAAATAACAACAAAAACCACAACCACACGCAGGAACAGCAGCTAAGTATCTAAGCAAAAGACAAAGGCAAAAAATTCAAATAACTTGCACAACAATTATCAAAAAAATGAAACAAGGAAAACAGAATAAAAGAAATAAGATAAACAGACATGAAAGGCAAACGTAAAAAGGCAACAATTACAAATTCAATTGAATTCAAAAATCAATTCGAAATGTAATTGTTTTTCCTTCTAATTTTTTTTTGTATCTGTTAGATGCAAAAAGGCATATACATATGTAAGTATGTTTGAAGATACATATGTGCATACGTGCCACCGTGTCTGCTGTGTTCGATTGAAGCGTTAATGAAAAATTTCACTTTTCTCTACGACTTCAAAAAGCCAAACAGGCAGTTCTCGTTATTGTTGTTGTTGTTTTTGCTCCAGCTACGGCAGCAAAATAGAAAACCACTTGAGCTACTTTTAACGGCAGCAGCAAGGCAACAACCGACATATACAATAATTATTACGATCAATTTAGATGCAGATTGCATGCGGCATGCGGCAATCGGCAGCTTCAGCGGCGCTGCAGTAATTGAGGTGGGGCTGCCCCTACGCCCACCACACAATCAAGCACACACACACACCCAGATACATTCAAACTCTCTCAGATACATTTGTATATCGAGTGGCACGGACTTGATTGTTGTCTTGCTTGTACTTGTGGCCAGCTGGTGCTCGAACATTTCCATTATTTCCATTCCGATCTGGTGTCTGGTGTTTTGTTTGCATACCAAAAAGGCAGCAGCAACTGCAGACCCGAAAACATTGTCATAATAATTATAAAAAACGCCTCAAGTGAAAACGCCTCCGCTTCAGTCTGGGCAGCAATTAGGCAGTCTCTACGAGAGTTGCAACCAAAACAAAGCCACAGCTATGAGATACGTTGTAATGAATATACATATATCTACACAAATATATACAAAACAGTAGCCAAGATCAACAGGCTTTTATTGTCGTTCACCCTTTCAATTCTAATGGCATACATGAATCACCAATTGAGCAATTTTGTATTGTCCAAGATGTAAAGGGGCTATAATACATATATTAAATAATTGATCAAGTGGTATTATTAATATTATTATAGTTTCATATATATTATGAATATATCGAATAAACATTTATCGCATTTTTAAACAGTATTCTATCTATCATTCTTTGGTTTTTTACATTCATTTTTCTTCAATCAAATCATCAAGTATGTAGCTATGATGCACACACTCAACCAGTAGCAGCTGTTGATGTTTACTCTCGAACTCGTATCATGGGGAAAAACTCATTAGAAGATGTCGAAAGAAATGCTTGAAATGTAAACAATGCACTTGATTAGTAATGTAACATAAAGGCAATAGGCGGCTGCAATTACTGATAAGACATGGCTAATTAGCTGCTACACAGCGCACTGTGATAAGCAAATGCAACTTGCAAGATAAACACAATGAGTGCCTCTGAACTGTATCTCGCCCCATTCCCACTCCTATTCAAGTGGCACCACTCAGCTACACGATCCGTGTGCCATTTACGTCTATCTCACAGATACAATCTACAAATTGCTCGTATCATTATCAGCATATGAAAATTAACGGTTTATACAAACCTCTTATTCTACAATTCTTAGCTCATTTTGGCACTTGGTCGCCCAGCAGTCTGTGTGTTAATGTATAAACAATTAAATCCGATTGAATGCATCCGGTACGACCATGAAAATAAAATTTAAATTAAAATTGAAACGCAAAGTAAAATGAAAACGAAAATCTTGCTCTTTTTTAAGGGCCGAGGCCGCCCGCATCGCATTCGATGTTAATTGTAAACAGAAAATCTTACCGAAATTAATTATAAAGTGAAATTCTTAAGACCTGCACTCGGGGTATTTATGAAAATTAATGTCAAGTCCGCTTTACGTTTCAAGTCAGTCCACAAAAGCCACAAAACCCACAAAACGACAAGCGGAAGTGAGCTGTACTCGAAGCTCTCCGGCTTTCCCGGTTCCTCAGTATTTTCTGGGCGGAAACTGCAGCTTTGCCAGCCACAAACTGACCCAATACAGCTCATACATTTTTAATTTTTCATTTTCTTTCAAACGGATTTCAAATCGATGCCTTTCCGAAGACAGACACAAAATACACTTGCGAGCGGTTACAACCGCAGCACGTACAAGAGTGCTTCGTACACTGAAAGAGATGAAACTGAGTGGAGTCAATATTGAAATAAATTTAATTTTTCTTTTAATTTATTTATCAATTTAAATAGGAATTCAATAATAAATATTAATTTTTTAAGTCCATCATGAAAGTCTTTAAAGTTCAGGCAAATGAACTTATAACTTGTAAAATATTTATTTTGACAATTTTGAAAATAAGCAAGTAATTTTTAAGTACATTTTATTTATGAATAAAGCCACCTTAGGAAAGTATTTTTAATTGAGTAAAATATTTTTTTCAGTTTTCAAATATGTTTAGTTATTAATTTTCCCAACTGATTAACTTATTTTCTCAGTGTACAGAGATTTTCGTCAAACCAGGTGGCGCTTTAAGGTTGGGTCTTAAAAATTGAGCTATTAAATAATTTCTGTCACATAAATTTGCTTTTATTGTTTATTTCCGCTGTACCTGTTGGCCCCTTCACCCCGTATACGTGAGCCAACAATGGCCTGAGGCATCTTCCCAGCTAATTAGCGTCATTATGCACAATTTTAGATATTTACTTATGATGATGGCCCATTGCTTGGCACATTTGCATTGGTTTTTCGGGCTGCATTTTCCACTTAAGTTAAATGTTGAGTTAATTTTGAGTCACTTTGTATTTGTTTGTTAGTTTGTCACTTTGTTTGTTTGCCTTTGGCGTGTGATGTGACTCATTTGCATGGTAGTTGACCCCCTCTCTGATCTATAAGCTGTCACTTTGATCTTTGTTGTCTTTGCAATTCCCTGGCCCGTTTGATGTCTTATTATGTGTGGCCCAATAAAACTCAACTTTAGTTTTGGATATGGTTTTCTGCTTCCGCAATTTGCGGTGGCATCTCACAGCAAAAGAAAATGAAATCACATTTAAAGCGCGAATGATGTTGAAAACAAATCTATGACTC
Organism: Drosophila rellima; assembly: GCA_035043635.1. Taxonomy (NCBI): domain Eukaryota; kingdom Metazoa; phylum Arthropoda; class Insecta; order Diptera; family Drosophilidae; genus Drosophila; species Drosophila rellima. The sequence continues at coordinate 2,426,019 of JAWNMV010000145.1, read as the reverse complement.
TGTCTACAACATTTGAAAGTGCAACACGCAACAAGTGTCAACTTTGGATATGTGAGTTACTTACGTGGAAAGGCGGCATTCTACCTTTAACTTTGCCTCTATTATACAATGACAATAAAAGCCGGAAAAAAAAAACCAAAAGTCGGTTAGGCCAACTGTCTGTCTATATAATTGACAGGTCGGTCTCCCCCTTCCCTTTCTTTCCCCGTCCCTGTCCCTGTCTCTATCCCATACCCATAGCCATACCCTGTCCATCCATCCATCCGTTGGTCTATCGGCCTGTCTGTCTGTTTGTTTGTACGACTTTTTTCTCACCCTAGTTTGATGGCACCGAGCACACGTTCCGGGCCAAGCCCAAACCAATCTGTTATCACTGTGAACAAAACCTACCAAGGAAAATACCAAATAGACTGGAAAAAAAATACTGTCACAAATGGTTGGTCGCGTAAAAAATCATTTTTATTAAATATTTATATTTCAATGGAATGCAATTCGCAATGTTAAATTTGAGTTGATTTTTCGTTTCGTTGTTTTTAATGTTTGTTTCGTTTCTTTTCTCACTTGCGAAAACTACACCGAGTTCTGACATATTGACCCATCCAACAGTCAACATTACGCCCCTTTTACCCCTCTACCCCGTACCTGCTTTTTTCCATTTGACATCGATATCAACGGCAACTCTTATTATTTGCATTACTTCATTTTATGCTTAAATCTCCTGGGCTGCATATTTCGCTTGTGCGTCAATAATAGCCACTGTAAACATGGCCATGTGCAATTTGCAATATGCATTCAGAAAAATATGGAGCATTAAAAACAAATACGATAATATATTTAAAAGATTTCTCAACGTTGTATATAATTCCACAAACGTGTTCTATACAAGTTTTTCCTTGAAAGTGCTTCAAATTGAGATTGCGGCATTTAAATGCTACTTGAGATCAATTAGGTCAGCTCTCTTAAAAAATACGATATATTTCTGATTACCTTTAACATGTTATCGAAGTTTAATATTATTATAATATTATGTTATAATATCTTATGTCTTTATACTCTCCACAACCGTTAATACTTAAGAAAAAAATGCTTTTATTGCTGAATATCTGAAATATAAATTCATAATACACAGATAACAAGCAGATAGTTAAGAGTCATCCATTGGTAGCTTACTGGTTTCTTATCTCAGCCATCATTTCAGCTGAGCTTAAGGAAGCCAACAAAATATTTGTTTTTTTAATGAAAATCAGGCCAATTAACTTCTTTCCGCTTACTCAAATCACTTTTTCTTTTTTCTTCCACCAGCTTCGATTGCAGTATACATTTTTGTTTAAATGCATTTCCGCCGATGTGTAACAACAATAACAAGAACAACAACAACGGCAATCTGATGTATAAATAAACAGCAGTGAACTGAACTTAAACAAACCATTTGTCGTCATTTCACCCATTTTTCAGTTCGATGTGACGACGCATTGATTACAGGCGCATTCATGTCTGCCTCAGTGGCTGCCTCAGCGTCTGTCCACTGCCCATGCCCCTTCCCTGGCTCGTTGCCCCTTTGATTATATACTTAACAGAGAAATCAAAAAAAAAAAAGAAGACACTGCCGTGTCCATAACTGATTTTCCTGCGTTGCATTGCGGTGCATTGGATAAGATCGCATACATAACTCATTACAGCGTAAGCGATATGATAGAGAAGACAACGACAACGATGACTTCAATGAGACTCACAACCGAGAGTTGTACTTGAAAGCATCGGACTGTACTAAATACACTATCCTATGAGTCTTTCAGACATAAAAATTAGTTAAAACTGATACGATTTTCAAGTATTTTCATAAATGTTTTTAAATAATTAATATCTTAAAACAATTAAATAACAATATGTTCATTAGAAACAAAATTTATAAAAAATTAAATTGTTTTATAAAACTCCTAATATTTTGAATACTTAAGTACTTATGATTTAAATGTGTTTTAAGCATGGATTAAAAAGTAACCTTAACCGTTACCATGTACTATCAATGAACATTTTACAGTTTTTAGCTTAAATCTTAAAGAAACAAACGGATATTTAGTCCAAAAGTAATTTTTTACTCTAATTTTATCACCTGGAGTCGATTAAAAGAATAAATTAAAGTTTTAAAATTTTTGAAAATTTTCGAAAAATGTAAAGGGGTTACTATGCAAAAATCGCAAAATTTTCGAACAAAAATGTTTGTCTCGGAATCAAAAAATTCAAATGCAAAGTTAAAGTAAGGTTAATTTTATGAAAAAAAGGCATTCCTCATGGAAATCGGTTAAGCTTTCATAAAGTTGTGGTTGTTGAAAGTCCAACGACTCAACATTTCTCATATATAGATAATTTACCATAATTAATATCTTTATCTTTAATATTTTTTTAAAATAGTTTTGTAAGCCGAAATCTTTCCAGTATTTCGAAACCGAAATATACAAAAAACCGGTAACCTCTACTTAACCGATATATAAACATTTTGCGTAACCGTCAGCCGAAAACCTAAATGCGAACATAACCAAAACCTTAACTTAAACCGATATTCGGCTCGGTTTGATACCCTGGTTTTAAGTATATATTTTAAAGATAATTTTTCAAAGTCTAAAAAGTGTATTCAAAAGGCAGCAAAGGTCACCTTTACTGACGCTTATAATACTCTTGTTGTCAGATGCATTTGGGGATTTGTTGTGGTTGTTGTTGTTGTTGTGGTTGTTGTTGTAGTTGCTTTCCTCTGTTTGCTGATAATATGATTCGTGTCCAATGCGATATGAGGCGTCCCATTGACATCGTGGCAATCTGCGCACTCTGCGGCTCGCGCTTCGATTCCGTTCCTCGTTGTTGTTATTATTTCACATTGCAGTTGTTTATGTTGTTACATAGATACGAGTACTACAAATACGCACACTTTGATACACATATACATATGTGCAATACACATTGTGTATGTAGGTACAGATACATATACAAACACAAGCACACGCGTTAAGCATACAATTATGCAGACAGTCAGGCATTCGGAATTTGCTGTGTTTTTGGTTTGAATCTGAGTCTGAGTCTAAGTCCGGGTCTGGGTATGGCCATGGAACTGTCAATTTCGACAGCTCCATTCTACACCAAAATTAGATAAACAAACAGAGCGGCCCACATTCAATAAACAAACACAATACTTTGATTGCACTGCACATATGTACATCCAACCATACAAACATACATCAAGTCATATGAAAGACCACAACAAGAACATGGGCTTTACTGTCAAAAAAGGGTATTATGCCTTGATACAGAAATATGTAACGATTTAAAATTGATAGAGTGTAGAATTAACAAATAACAGAAATAATGAATTCTGACAAATACTCTTTAAATAAACTCTCCCAGAGGGTATTTATTAGTCGGCATGTTACACAGAAAATATTTAAATTTCTTTGATAACGCAAGTAGTATTTCAATGACTCAATTTTACTCCTCTGAGAAAATTAAATGGTTAAAATCTTGATAAGTGCAAAATCAATATAAATAACATAAAAATACTTGCGTTCTAACGAGTAGACTGACATTAAAATAAGATAAACAAATAAAAAATGCTGTCACTTTATATTTTTTACATGGCGAGTTATTGGATCCTTCACAAGGAACTCCGATTTAATTGGCAACGTATAAATGTATAAATTACAATTTTATATGCAAAAGCAATTAGATGTTTAAATAAATCAATTCATTTCAGGGCGGGTCAAAAGTGATTTATCATACTAAGAGTTGTTGACAGTAAATGCAATAATTTAATTTAAATTATTCGAATTAAACACAGTTTGTAATTTAAGAAATAACCTATAATCAAATGAGTTACTATTAAAATACAAATATAATATGTAATAAATAACATGAAGTTAATCTAGTAATGTCTTTATCAATATGTCGACCCATATTTATTTTACGAGTATTACCAGATTATCACCTGCATTTATTTTGTTATCAATTTTCACTTATCATGTACGTGCCACAGATCATGGCGATAATTTTCCCTGTGCCTTGCTATGGAGAGACCTCATCTATAAGCCAAGGAGCAAACAAAAAATAAACGACTGTAGAGAGCGACTGTCAGTTATCCTGTAAGCAAGTTTATTCGTTGTGAAATAATATCCTAAATAAATGTTTTTAAAATACTTCATATGCATATTAAACATCAGGAATCATCAGAAATACATTATCGTAAAAACTCCCCAAGCTTCTCATATATGAGTTGTCAGCTGACAATTCCCGCAAAATACTCTATAATAATGTAAGACAATTACGAGCTGTTATGCGTCGAATGCAAATCTGTAACAATTGCAAAGTTTTAGTTTTGCAATCATAATAATAATAGGCAAAACAGTTAACTGAAAGCAGCTGCTTGGTAAATCAATGACTTAAATGTTGGCTTGAAACGATACGAAATTGCCATTTGAATAGATTGCCGGATTGCTCGATTATTGGGTGCTTTCTGCTCCATGGGTGGTCGATGGGTGGGCGTTGAGCTCAAGAGTCGCCGGCTAAAAATCTTAAGCGATAAAATATTTAAAGAGCAGTCGAGTCGAGTCGAGTCGAATTCGGCCGTGGGCGTAGTCAGATATCAAGGAGCCTGTGTGCAATTTAGATAAGTATTATGACATATTTGACACTCTTTCACTCATGGCCAACGATTTCGTATTTATTTACTGAAAATGAAAATTGCGAAATAGCTGTGAAGTTGGCTGGCCTGTAAGCCTGGCCAGGACAGCGGGCAGACAGACGGCTTAGTATAAAAATCAATGAAATGCAATTACTGGAAATGCATTGCCAGACAGCTTCAGAGGAGGTCTAGAGAGAGCTTCAAGGGGTGAAACTTGACTTTGCTCGTTTATGATGAAATGCATATAGTATATCGAGCACATAAGTACATTAAAATAACAATTGTTGTTATTGTTATTGATAAAAAGGGCGTGTGTTGCTGCAAAGACACATACGCACAGCACTCCCACTCCCAAAGTCTGTGTGTGTGTGTGTGTGTGTGTGTATATGTTATTTCTAAGCCATAAGCATAACTGATAAGCTGCAATTACCTGCATTGATAATTTAGAATGTATTTTCATATAATGCACACAAAACCCCATCAAGAATAACAACAATAATAATCGTAATATTGTGCCACAAAATCCAAATGACATCTGTCGGTTCCGTCGGTCCTGTTCCCCTCTCGCCATCCCTTCTCCACTCAGAGTGTGTGTGTGCCCTGGGCACACCCATAATTGAATAGCTCAGCGACGTGTGTGTGATTGCGGGTGTTTGGTTTGGTTTTCATTATGACCAGATTGGGTTGGGTTTTGGTTTTGGATTTGACTTTGGGTCTCTCTTGTCGGTCCTTTGTCTTATCCCCCCGTGTGTCCTAGTATTCACCTTTGTGTTGCATGTTGCAGCGAGTCATGACACTAACCTTACGCCATTCAGATCTCACGTGTCTTTCTAATTTGCAAGAGTTTCATTTGATTATCCTCTTAATGACAGGCTGACGGCTAAATGCTAAATATGCAGAGTATTAAACAAGTTCATTCAACTCGGTGGATGGAAAAATACCCAATTTTATTGACTGAACGGTGTGTCATTATGAAAAGTAATTAATTGTTTTCCATTAGTTTTTTAAATTTATAAATTAGAATTTAAAATATACAAAATAATAACTATATAACCAACACATAATGGAAATAATATATAACAAAAAGTAAATAATCATTTGTATAATACATTATACAGTTTGAAACGTTTCTTAAATATTTAAATTAGAGATCTAGATCTGCATCGCATTAAACAAATCAATATGTAAATAGTGAAAATTTTAAAAATTACCATTGTCAAATGAGTGAATGGAATTAAATCTTTTTACCTGCTACCCTCATCTGCAATGCAATTCAACTTACTTCCTGAGCACACCATGAATACATACTTCCTATCATCAGTCAGCTTTTCAATTTTCCAGATTGTACTTTGTGTTGGTCATATCTGTAATTTATATGAAAACTGCCTGCTGCTGCTACTGATCAGACGAGCAGATAATTTTTCCAATGAAAAGCAAAACAAACATAAATGTTTAGCAGCTCTCGTGCATTTAAGAACAGCAGCAACAATCTTATCAGGCAAGAAAAAACTCAAAAAACTGACTTGAAGTGTTATGAATTATTAATAATAAATTACAAATTATTGCGGGGGCGGAGTTACAAGGGAAACATGGGAATGGGGGCTAACTGAAGATACTGAATACACAACGCTAATGAAATTTCAATTAGCTTGTCATGTTGAAGGAAATGACTGCAGCTATGCAACATTTATCTGTGAGTGGCAGCTAGACACAGAGAGGTAGAGGAAGAGAGAGAGAGAGAGAGAGAAAGACATAGAAAGGCCCGTTCAGATGTTATAAAATCTTAACCCATTTTATATTGACAAGTGTAATTATGCGCACGACACAATTGCCATGACAAATATTATCAAATAATTGTTAAGCCAATGCAAAGTTGCCTTGCCTCAGGTTGTTGCACAGAATAGACGCCCACGTGCTGCAACAGCAACTGCAGTCACGTTGCACTTTTGTCATCCTTTTGTACATGACACAAGCATAGATACAGATACAGTGACTGGCAGGGAGGCAGAGGGGCAGAAAGTCAGTCGGGGCATTCCTAATGACAAAAAGACGTGTTGGTGGTCCTTTTTGGACAATTAGTGCCTGGAGACTCTGCCTCTTATGCAACGCACTTACAATGAGGCACCTGCAACAGCCCTGTACATTGTACATTGGACATGCATAATTTATGTCATATTTCTGTTGCAAGCAACTGGATAAGATGACTTTGTTATGCAACGTGCAACGTATCTCATAATAATATACATATATACCTTTGTCTAAGGTGACAATGGAATTCAACGAATAACTAGTGTTTAGCAAATTGATAGGAATTAGTTAAGATTAAACTATTACTAAAAGGCAAAAATACTTAGTGGACTATGAATATTAAATAAAACTTAATAAGTAGATTATAAAAACGAAATTTTTTTAATGTTAAATTAATATTAATCAAAACATGTAGAACATGTAAGAGACTATTTACATTGAAGTATGATTGGTACATAATCAAATAAAATAGGTGAAATCAATCAATTAAAATTATTTATTAAATTAATGTAAAATTTAAGTTATAGACCGAAAAATGAAAAAAGTTAAGTTCAGTTGTCTAAGGGGTATGCATTTTGGTAAGGGTATAACCAAGTCGTTCATTTCAATACTTTATTTACACTTTACATATTTGAGTTTGTCTTTTGCAACTGTTTACAATTTTAGTCATTGATTGCCCAAAGTGCACGATGGTTCGTTAGTAATTTTTGATTGGGAAAAATTATTTATGACTTTAGACTATTTGTAAATGCAAACACACGCACACACACTTAAGTGCTGATTCTTATTTTTTGTTGCTGTTGCTGTTGTTGTTCTTATTTCATTCTTTTTGCCTAATTGGAATTCATGCAATGAACATTTGCATATTGCTTTGTTGGCCAAGGTACTTGACTGTTTGGTTTGTGTTTCGTAACTGTATATTCATTTGGAGTGCCTAGAAAGGTTCTGCTTAATTGTGGCCACAACTCAACTTAATCATAAAACAGGCAGCCCATACCGAATCGGACCCTGCAAGGGTCGTGGATCGTACAGGGTGCAGGGGATAGGGGAACCTGGCATACCCAATCAAGCATGCGCGTGAGTCGTTCCATCTTTTTGCGTTCGAGCTGGCTGCTAACTGAATTCAATTACCAAAGTGCCTACTATATGCAAATAAGCCATAAGTGCACTTGACAAACGCACACACACACTCATATACACACAGACACAAGCATACGCACACTCGTTCAATACGCAGCTATAGATACAGATACAACTGCAGATTCATAGATACAGATACAAAGCGCCAGTTGCTGGTTACAAATAAGTGAAGTTGTTGCACTCGAGCTACTGGCACTTGCCTCTAGCCTCCTTCAGCCTCTTTCCTAGCCCCTCGATCCCCTCGATACCCACGATCTCCCAAGCGCTGGACTGAGGCCATGTGAAAACTCAACGCCGTGCAGATAAAAACCTTAATATAAGCATAATTAAGTTGATGATTTGTACAAAAAAGGAGACGAGAGAAATGATAAACACAAGTGGCTGCTGCTCAGCATTCTTAGTGTATGTGTGTGTTTGTGTTTGTATGTGCTGTTGCACTATTACCACACTGAAATGCGTCTAGTACAGTGAGTGCTCAGTAGCAACGCAGGGTAAGTAAAGAAGTTAATGTTGTTCCCATACGGATAACAGTTCAAAGAGTTTAGTCTTAAGCAACTTAAGATAAACTAAGTTAAATTTTCTTTACTATTGATTAGAAAATGACAAAACTTGATATAAAAATATCTTAATATATTTCTAAGTGCGTAGCAGAATAGATAAAAATGGTTTAGTGCTATGCAAGTGCTTACAATAAGTTTAATGATTTTAGATAATTAAATGTCAAAGAATTGTTTTTTAGATTAAAATCATTGACATTATCTTAGAGTCTAAATATTCGCTTTCAACTAAAACTACAACTAAATTATAACTAAACAGTTAAATAGAATGTTTCTTATAAAAATAACATTATAATTGCAGCTCATAAAATCATGCAGAACATAATATAGTGCTAATTATATTTGTACATCTTATAAGAATCAATCTCGGTTCTTTTCTGGATGCCCACTGTACTCTGCACTTGAAGTTTCAGTCACATCATAGTCACATCAGAATCTCAAGTTCTACACATTTATGATTGGTCGTTGATGGGCTGTCCAACTGACTGTTTGACTGCCAAAAAATGTGTCGATGACGCCGCAGCAAGTTCAATGGACTGTGTTGTTGGTGTTGGTATTTCCGTTGGCAAAGCCTGAATGGGCACAACATCCATTGCATAACAATTAGCTGAGAAATTGCTGGTTTTTTCATTTCATTGTACAAAGTCAACCGAAAAGAGCCAAAAATAATAATTCACCAAGATTCAAATCGATGTCTTCATTAGGAATTTGTTGGGCCATATGTGGAAATGGGAACTGGAAGCTAACTATGTGTGTGCTTATTGTGTATCTGGGTATTTAGGTATCTGTGTGTTTGTGTGTGTGTGCTGATGACACATACATACATACATACAAGCAATCCATTTTTGGTAGCCAACATTGTAAGTGTCTATATCGATGGCAAATTTATGCTTAATGAGCGTAGCGCTCAGTTTGATAACTCATTATGTCTAGAAACTGAAAATGAGGCTAAATTTGTTCCACATGATGTTTGCTTGATGTTGAAACACAAAAGTTCTTCTATCTTTGATTGCAAAGAAGAGAATCTGCCGGGGGGACTTCTCCATAAATAACTAAGGCTAGCTTCTAAAGCTTCTGCCTTTTGCGCAAAAGTCTACAAAAGATTTAAACTAAAAAAAAAAATTTCAGAATGTGAAAAGAATTAAGAAATACTCTGACACACACTTTGGAGTTTATCATTGTAATGCAAATGAAGGAAGTGCGCATCTTTTCAAGCAGCCCTCCTACCCCGCCCACAATCACACATTCTCTCTTTCTCTCTCTTTTTCTCTGCATAAAATAAGGTGAGGCTGCAACATCAACATCAACAACAACAATTTGATGCCGTGGGAAATGCTTGCCGCATGTGTTGCGAAAACGCCACACGGAACATTGCTTGGGATTTGCTTGCACCGTGGATAGGGGGTGGGTAGAGGGAGGGAAGGGGCGCAGAGCTACTACGACTCGCATTCTGTCAGTCAGTCAGACAGCGAATGAATGGAATTGCGCTTCTCTTTCTACAACACCAACAAAAAGCTATGAATATGAATAAATCATTTCACGCAGATTGCCAAAGCTAAAAAAGAAAAAAAGAGAGTGCAAATACAAAAAAAGAAAAACCTTCGCGTACACAATGTATGTGCCAAGATATTTGTTATTTCCCCGACCTGCAAAAGTCTTTCCTTTGACAATCAACGTCATCAAACGGATTCAGCTTATTTCGATTTTGCAGGGTTGTCAACTTGAGCCAAAGAATATTGACAAAAAAGAATAAGTTTATTTCGCAAAATTATTAAAATAATTTTATTAAGTTTAAGCGGATTCCCCTCGTGGTACCAATTTTAAAATGAAATTTAGCAATAGCCAATTAATTTTAGATAAATTATAAGTTTACAAATTTTCTTAGCCTAACTAGTTTATTTTTTCAATCTTTTATTTTTAAGATATTTGTATTTAAATTTCAAACAAGCCAATAAAGTTGTACCTCTTTGCCAACAATTAGAAATACTTTACTAAATGGAACAACATTAAAATTAAAATTTTTTTATCTGTACCCCCAATAAATATTTCTCTTTATTACTCTTAACAAAATGTTAATGGACTGCCAACTTTTCAAATTCTTTAAATATATAGTCCAAACATATGTTTTGAAATAAATATATTTTGTACAGTGTCTAAGTATGTGAAATACAAAAAATATTAATTTTAATTAGCATCCATAAAGTTAAAAAAAAACATTAAATATTTTATGAACGGAATGCCAACTGGTTTTGAGTTTTGGCTTTGGTTTGCTTTGCAAACTGAATGCAACAATATCGCCCACGAATTAAGTATACGGGTTTAACGTAAAAACCGCTTGTAACTATTTTTCAGGGCCAGAGGAGTCGAAAAATTAGTAGTTGAAACCAAAGTGCAACTGGGCAACTTTCGGAGCTGACCAAGAGACCAAACCCAGACCGGCCAACTTGTTTTGCAGTTGTCTATTTATGCGCTTAGTGCAACTCCCCTTTAACCTCCTTGCCCCCTTTATTCCGTATGCAAATAGTACTTCCTGCCCGCTGCCCACTGTCCACTGTGCACTGTGCACTGCCCACTATGCACTGCCCACTGTGCACTGCCGGCTGCCACACTGAACCAGTTTCTGGTATCGACCCAGTAAACCAACCCCTTTGTTTGCATTTTTTATTAACAAACAGTCGAAATACCAAAAATACAAACAGCAACAGCACCAAAAAAACAAAAAAAAGGGCTATGCAAAATATTTGCTATAAATGAAAAACCCTTTGCGAAAGGGGCGGAGTCGCTTTACACGCGTACAACACGGCGATAAGCCAAAAAGGGTAATGCCACATTCAACGAACAACTCAACCCCCATTTTGCTGTTGTTGTTCTTGTTTATGTTGCATGTATATGCGCCACGCATAATCGGTGTTGTTTTAGTGTATTAATTTTGGTTTTTAATAAAGCATAAATATTTGTGTTTGCGCTTTAGATCCTCCCGGGGCAGGAATTCCCCCTAAGGCATGTTTTTATTGAAGTTTACCAAATCAAAAGTTACATCAACTTCTACCCTGTGCTGCCCAGTGGCAATATTCATGTAAATTGTATGTATTATTAGCTTTCGTTGTGAGAGTGAGAGTTATATGTTTGTTTGAAGTGGAGTAGTTAGCCCCCGGGGTCTCATTACCAGTACTCGTACTCATATATGTATAAGCCAGACTAGCCAGTTTACGAGGCGTTTATCTAATGCTGTCAACCGATATTAATTGCAAATTCCAGTTCCATATAAGCCTGAAGTGGACGTCCAATGGAGCTGTGGTTACCTTTTATGGCACTGCGATTTGCCGTACATATGCAGTTTGCATGTTTTAATTATTAAACAAATCAATTTGCCAACACATCGAGGCAAACGACGGCTTAATGGCATTTATCCATTTTGTTGCCATTGCTGTTGCTGATGTTGTTTTTGTTGTTGCTGTTATATTTACCTATGCAGTTTGCTGTCAGCGGCTTACAGTATCTTATGCAAGTACTCGGCCCAGCCAATTAAATTTGCATAAATACATTTTTAATAATCAGCCATTTTTGTTTGCTGATTTTCTACTTAAGGTTCAGTCATTAAGAAGTTCCTTAACTTAGATTTCACTTAAATTTTGTTGCTCTGTACGCCACCGGATGCATGCCGCATGGCGAAAGGAACTCGATTAAAGATTCACTATTTGCATTGCAATTACTTACGCTTTAATCAGACTTTTAATAGTTTTTCATTACTTAATAATTTAATAAATTTATTTTTACTTAAAATATGCATTCTTCAGAAAAAATACGTATGTATCCCAATATTTTATATTAAATTAAAAAAATAAATTAATTCTTATCATATTCCTATATTTGAAGTGTATTTTATTTTTGATTGATTTCTCAGAATTCGCTGCAGGTTAAGACATGCTGGGTCTGGCAATAAACTACAGACCTCAAACATATGCCAATGACCTGATGTATGTAACTCCTGTTAAGGAACGAGTATATTTCAGTTGTGGCTGCTTTCCATTATGCCATTAAATTTGCTATTTGTTTATTGTATATTGATTTTCAATTAGTTTGTTTCGTTTTGCGCTTTTGAGTTTGGCTTTGGTTCTGTTTCTGGTTTTTGCAGTTGCGATTTTGTTTCGTTTGCTGTTTGTCTTTTTCTGTCGCATTTTCCACTACAAATTGACATACTTAATTTGCCATCGATACCAATGTACATATATGTATATAAGGTTGTGTGATCTGCGTGTGTGTGTGTTGCGAACGCAAGTGAATTACATGAGAATAAGTTTTGTACTCATAAAATATGCAATTTGCTGTTTGTTTTGCCAAAGCGCATCCAACGATTTGGCCAACGATTGCAGTTCGACTTTGGCAAGAGCTCTTGGCCGAAAGCATTGCCAAAAAAGTGTCAGGGTTAGACCAGAAATAGACACACGCCAATATGCTGGGGCCATAAACATGCCAAAAGTCAAGTGAAATTGCAAAAGGGGTCGGAGCGTTCAATTTAAAACTGTCTGCTTATTTCAGTGGTCAATATGAAAGCCGCTTTAAATTTTTAAATTGCACTTGGCGACATCTGTTAAGGGTAGTTTAAGAGGTACTTCGAAATATTGAGAACACACTGAGAACTCGATATGGAGCTAAAGTTCAACGGATTTTTTCAGTTCATGTAATTTTTGAAGAGATTGTCAATAAAATTATTACTATACAGCTAAAACAAGAGTACAATTTCCGCATTTTAAGTCGGAGTATGATGATTATATGTTATATATATGTTAGAACTTATTAAACTTCCTTCTTTAAATATAGGCATTGTCTAAAAAAACGAGGTAATTACATTCAATAGTTACGCAACGTTTGAACAATTGGCGGCAATGCTGGTAATTAATTTATAAAATTACTCATGCGGCTAAATAATGGATTTAGTTTTTAGTTTATTTCCCATTTATTTGGTCCTTTTGCTTGGTCAGTTGTGTTGATGCAGTTACAGAAGCTTTTGAGTTTTGCGGTTTGTCGGGGCATAAAAATAAAATTTATGCGCTGGCAAATTGCGTGTTATATAAACGCGAAAAATGCATTTTCGTATTTTAATTCTACCAAATATTAATTCACATAGCAACAAACATAATATAAACATTGATATGTAAAGCGAACTTTTCGTATTATATTCTAGTGCATTTTCCATTAATTTATTTATAAATAATTATTTACAAGCAATTAACTTTATGCATAGTTTTCATTACGTTATTTAGTTAGTTATGTATTTAGGTTTTAGTTAAAAGTTGAGGTTTCCACATAACGAGTAAAGCGCCAATTAATTTGAATAACAAAGTGTTGTTGAAATTGCTTGTACGAGTATAATTGGTAAATATAGTTATTAAAATTCGAATAGCTAATTGAATTTTATAACAATTTATTAACATAATTTTCTATTAAGCCGATTTAATTGATATGGGTTAGGTTGATATAAGTTATTTAAACTTACAACATTTTTCTGGACCCTTGAATATACGAGTATATTGCATATTTATGGGAAGAAAAATGTATATTTAAGAAACTAAATCTCCAACAACCAGTTGCATTAAATATCTTGAATGTCGTTTTCATCTTGAAATTAAATGCTGAAAAGTAGATATTGTAAACCCAATGAAAACAGAACAGTGAAGTTGATTTTTTTTAAATTTCGTTTATATTTTATAATGTTTTTTTTATTTTTCTCAGATATAGTTCTTCTTGTGTTTTGTAATTGTAGTAATTAATTTAATAATACATTTCTTTTAGTTAATTTAATTAATTTAGTTTATCATCATAATACATAAATACATTAAGTGTGCTAAATAATTTTAAATTTCTATATATTCGGATCTCGATACTGGCTCTATATACACATATATTAATTACTTAGTTGTGAACTTGATGAATTGATTACGAATGTTTCTTCTGCTTATTTTCCGCCTTCTTCTATTTAGTTTACTATGGTGTAGATTTAGATTTAGGTGTTGCCTGGCTAGAAACTAATAGCTACAATTACAGTTAGGGGGCGTGACCTATATATATTTATATTGTATATATTTTATATTTTTAATTAATATATCACATTGAATTTGAAAGTGTTTTTTGCAACATTTCTAGTAATTGTTATATAATTATAATAATGATAATAATAATAGTGTAATAATAAGCCTATAAATATATGTTTTATGTATGTATATATGTATATGCGTGTGTACGTGTGTCTGTCTGTGTGTTAGTTGTGCGAAACAACTACAAAACAACAGCAACAACAACGACACTTGAACACCGAAGGCGCATGTGAAAAGAAATGCCTACGAAAAAGTCTTTTTCTTGATATATACTCGTATGTATATATACGTATTTATATATATATATATATATATTATATATATATTTTAAATGTATTGTGTGTGTTTTGCTTTTGTATTTTTGCCTGGCGCGCAAGCGAGCGAACAGCTTCAAGATGGCCGCCCTTGCGCAGGAACCGTTGAGCGAGTGAATGAGGGAGGAAGAGAGCGAGACTGAGGTGAAGAGAGCGCAAGCAAGAGAGCGAGAGAGCTTTTACACCAGGAATGCTTGGCCGCCGTTCTTATTGGTGCTGCCAGCTTCGCCACCAGTAGCTGCTTGTTGTTGTTGTTGTTGTTGCTGTTGCTGCTGCTGCTGTTGTTGCTGTTGTGCGGCAGCAGCGGAAGTGGAAGCTTGAGCCGTTGACTGCGTGCTTGTGCTTGCCTGGCTGAGACCGCTGCCGCTGCGCAAATGCACTGGCGCTGCCGACGTCGCTGCTGCTGAGGATGTTGTCGCTGGCGCACGGAACTGCGGCTGCAGCAGACGCTGCTGCTGCTGCTGTCGCGCCAATTGTTGCAGCTGATGAGCCTGCATCTGCTGATGTTGCTGCTGCTGGTGATGGGAGTGGGGATGGTGCAACAGGCCGCTGGGCATCATCGAGAGCGCCTCATGCTGATCGTAGGCGCTGTACTCCGACTCGATGCTGTGGTAGATGTGCTCCGAGGGCGGGCGCATGGCCATGGCCTCGACGACGGGCCGCATGGGACGCGGCGAGGGGGTGGCAGTGGTCGCCGATGAATAGTTCGCCTCCATGTCCTCGGTGCAGTAGTAGGCTGGCGGTGGTGGCGCCTGCCGGAAGATTAGTCCCGGCGAGACGGGCTGCTTGAAGCGCTCGTGATGATCCAAGGTGTAGTTGTTGCCACGCGGCGACAGCTCAATGGGAATGGCATAGCGGAGCTTCTCCCAGAAGTAGCGATCGCAGGTGAGCAGGCGGTTCGATGGCACCGACTTGAGATATGGCGCCAGTTCGGCGACATCCTCTGCCTCGCTGGACACGCTCGTCTCCTCGATGATGACCAACTTTTGGGCGAGACCGCGCAGTGCCTCGTGGAACGCATTGCGGAATTCAACACGCTGCCATTCCGTGGCAAGCAGATGGCGAGTCAGCACCAAGATGATCTTCCTAGACGCCCTTGCACCCTCTACCAGCTGCAGATGACTCGCCTGGGGAGGCAGGTCACGTTGCTGGATGCAGAGGCGGAAGGGAGGACGGCCGTGCTCTAATTCGGCGGCAATGTTGCGGCAGACGAACTCGTAATCCTTCTCGGAGTGCAAAATGATGGCATCGTAGAGTTTTCCCGCATCCTCGAACCTCGGCTCGCAGACTCGGACACCGTAGTGGGCAAAGAGCCACATGCGAACGCTCTCCCGGAAGACGAAGACAATGATGAGCACGACCACAAGGAAGATGAGCACCAGGACAGCAGCCAGAAGAGGCAGACGATAGCCATTGGTCAAATCCGGAGAGGAGCTAATGTTGCTGGCACTGGCGTCAAGGAGCTCCGAGCAATCACCCGCTGGCAGCTTCTCCTGTCCGAGACCCATGAGTTCCAGTTCCCGCTTGATGCCCGCGTCCACGCAGTAGATGTCTGCCACATCTCGCACCACCAGAGCATTGTCGGCCACAAACTGGACGAGTTCCCGCAGCTGCTGGCACCGACAGCTCCAGGCATTGCGGCCCAGCGTCAAGCCCTGAAGGTTGTTGCGGTACTGCAGATTCGCGAGCTGTTGCAGGGGCAGCACACTCAGGCGGTTGTTGTCCAGGCGGAGAAGTTGCAACGACACCAGCGGCTCGAATGTGGCATTGCCAATGTGCGTCAGCTGATTTCCCTGCAGATGCAACTCGCGCAACAAAGTCAGGGAACGGAATGTCTCAGTCTCCAGCGCGTTGAGTTTGTTGTGCTCCAGATGCAAGACGCGCAGATTGGGCAGCTGGGCGAGACTGCCGTTCTCCAGAGAGATCAGATTGGAGGCATTCAGATAGAGTGTGTGGAGATTGCGTTGGCCGGCCAAATGTGCCGCTTGCAGCACGGGAAAGTTGTTGCCGTCGAGGTACAGCACATTGACATCCTGAGGCAGACGCGGGGGCAGACTGACCAGATCCTGTTTGCCACAGTCCACAATGTTGCTCGACCAGTTGGCGTCGTGGAAGCAACTGCAGTTATTGGGGCAGATCATCTCGCACTCGCAGCTCTCGTACTCGCAGCAGTGGCACGTGGCCGGGCAATGCGAATCGTATTTGCACACAAAGTCCGCGGCCGTCAGATGCGACAGCTGACGCAGTGGCGCCTGTCGACTGTGCGGCATGAGGCACTCGATGTTTCCCAGATCGACCACTCGCGGATGCTGTCGTGTCGTCAAGTTGTTGATGCGCTGCAGCCACTCCATGGAGCAGTCGCACTCGAAGGGATTGCCCCCCAGATAGAACTCGGGCAGGGGCTTCTCCTGGGCCACAGGCGCAACGCGCAGTGAGTTCAGCGTCAGCTTGGACAGCACATTCGCATAGAGATCGACGCGTGCCAGACGCGTTTTGTCCACAAAGCTGTTGGGCTGAATCTGGCTGATGATGTTGTTGTTGATGAACAGCAGCTCGATGGAGTTTGGCACGGAGTTGGGAGCGATTTCCGTGATGCGATTGTGACTCGCGTCCAAGGTGCTCACGCGGAGCTCTTCCTGCAGCTTGTAGTAGTTGCCCAAGGCCTCGATGTAGTTGCCATGGATGTCCAGCCACTTGAGGTTGGACGGAATGAAGGCGTAATCGAACCACACCAGATGATTCTCCGACAGATTCAACCAGAGCAGAGAGGCGAGTGTGGCAAAGATGCCATTGATGTCCGTCAGGAAGTTCTTATCCAAGCGAATGGCCTCGATCTCGGTGTTCCTATCGAAGGCGCCTCGCTCAATGCTCTGGATGCGATTCTTGGCCAGATTGAGGACACTTAAACGTGGCAGCTGCTGGAACATGCCCACGGTGATGTTGCCAATGCGATTGTCAATCAAGCGCAGACCCGTCAACTGGCTCAGATTGTTGAAGGTGCCGTTCTTGAAGTCCGAGATTTGATTCTCGCCCAGATCGAGTGTCTTGAGCATACTCAAGTCCTGTACTGCCTCGGGCACCTCCGCCAGCTGGTTGGAGCTCAGGTCGAGCTCCTTAAGATCCGAGCAATTGCGAAACGCCTGCGACTCCACGATGCTAATCAGATTGTTGTTGAGGGTCAGTTTGGTCAGCACGTAGAGACCATTGAAGATGCGATTGTCCAGAGTGTGCAGGCGATTCTCGGCGAGATTGAGAGTGTGCAGATTGTAGAGGGGCAGGAAGGCGCCTTCCTCGATGTGACCGATCGAATTGTTGCGCATGTCCAGAATCTGCAGGAAATACAATTCCTTAAAGGTCTTAGCGCCAATCCGCGTCAGCGCGTTGTTCGACAGATTCAAGACGATAAGGCGAATAAGACCGGCAAATGTGTTGTTGTCCACATGATGGCTGGTCAGCTGATTGGCACTCAGATCGAGGACGAGCAGCTGATCGAGGCGATGCAACAGTCCCTTGGGCAAATCGTAGAGATCGTTGTGATGCAGATGCAACTCGCGCAGCTCCTTGTTGCCGGCAAACGAATCCGTGGGCAACGATTCCAGATGATTGTGCGACAGATTCAAGACGCGCAGCGAACTCAGACCCGCCAGAGAATTTGGCGAGATCGAGCTAATGTTGTTGTGCTGCAGGCTCAGCGTTTGGAGGCGTCTCAAACGGGAGGCGCCCCAGGCGTCGGGCAGCGAGCGCAGCTCGTTGTGCGACAAGTCGAGCAACTGCAGCTCAGAGCCGCCGCTCACACCGCCATTGGGCGATCCCATGCACAGTTTCTCCGAGAATCCCAGATACTCCGCGGCACGGATGCGATTCTGTGTGAGATTCAGCAGCTGCAGGCCGGGCATGCTGCACCAGACGCCCTCGGGCAGCTGCCGCAAATTGTTGTCCCCCAAATGCAGCTCGTTGAGCTCGCGCAGGCCGTGGAACGACTGAGCGTGCAGCTCGAGCGTCTTGCCGGGTCCCCACAGAGCGTTGTGCGTCTCAACCTGGAGGCGCTTGAGCGACAAGAGGCCCTCGAAGGCGTTCGCCGGCACGCGTTGCAGCTTGCAAGCGTCGATGCGCAGCTCCGAGAGTTTCTGCAACTTTTTGAACAGACCGTTTGTCAGCTCGCTGGCATGCAACAAATCGGCGCTGCACTGCAACTCGAAGCGATTCGCGGTCTCGGCCACCTGCAGATCCAATGTGGCAGTGTCCAACGCACGCACGTTGCACTTGATGTCCATTGTGGTGCGCACAAATTCCCAGGCGCACTGCTGCGCATGCGTCGCTGCCAGCAGCAAAGTCAGCAACAGGCAGCAGCGCATTGTTGTTGTTGTTGTTGATGTTGTTGACATTGTTGTTGATTTGATTCGTTTAGTTATGGAACTATTTGTAAAAAGCTTTCGTTGAAGCTTTTTCTATGTGTTAGGACTTTTGAGAGGGGGGATTTTTTGGTTTGTTCAAACTAATTCACTTTCTGGTTTTCATATTTGATCGCTTTTTTCTTTTGCTCTTTGCGCCGCGTAACCGTAATCCTTGTGTAAGTATGTGTACGAATTTTTATGTGTGTGTGTGTGTGTAATTATAGTTGTTGCTTCTTTTTTTTGCGTTGCGTGCACTCAGCGATTTAAATGGTCAGCACTTGTAATTTATTTTTGCTTCTTTGCTACTTCTTGAATTTCGTTGTTGTTGGTTGGTTGGTTGGTTGGCACTTTAAAATCGTTTTGCGTTTGTGTTTTGCGTTTGCGTTTTGTGTTGCCGGAGCTCGTTTTCTTAAAACATGTTAACCGCCTCGCGTTTCAACTCAAACTGATTGCTGGAGTTGCACGCAGGCGACTCCGTTGGCTCGTTGAAAATGTTTTTACGACCGACGACGGCGGCAACGATGCCGCACACACAGATACACAGACACACAGACACACCGACACGGACACCGACACCGACACGGGCAACGGCAAAAGGCAGACAGACAAAACTGCTACATGTATATGTGTGCCTCAGTTCGTGCTCGCTGCTGCACTCACACAAACACAGAGACAGACACTGACGCCGACAGCAGCAGAGGCTAAACTCACATGCACATGCACTCGCTCTCACATACGCGCGCTCTTTGCGCTCCCACACAAGCAGCGACGCCACAGTCGCAGTCGCAGTCGCCGTCGTCGTCGCAGTTGCTGTTGGCTTCGAAGTGCATTTCCTGCATGTAGTCAAAGCATATGCAGTTCAGCAACATGCATGTGCGCTCTCTCTCTCGCTCACACACACATGCAGCTTAGTCACACATACACTACTACACATACGAGTGAGAGAACGTGACTCTCGCTCTCTCAACAAAAGTAGGGGAAATGTTGCACACACATGCTTAGACTCACAGTCTCTCAAACTCACACAGTCGATTAACCCCCAAAACTCAGCTCACAATGTGTTTAGTTGTTGTGTTTCTATTCCTCTTTCTTATTATTATTATTATTACTGAGATTGAGATTTAAATGCAAAACGATCGTCATGAAAACAAATTTATATTTTTCTCTTCAGTTTTTCAAATGATTGACTTTAATTGGTTGAGCTATAAAAAACTTTAGCCTGAGATTAGCAACGAATTAAACAGTAAAAACTCGGCTTAGCTGTCTTTTCAGAATAATTATAATTTTAAAGAATTGAATATATTTTAAAGATCTCTAAGCATTAAACGATATGTTAATGACTTTGCATCGCGCGTCGAATGTGTCAAATTATTTTAGACTTGTTATGAAACGATAACTAGTAGTAAAGATTTTATTTTCTCAATATAACACTGTTTTTTTTTATAAGAACTTTGAGCAAGTAATCCTTTTATTGGATCCATTTCGACCGTATCCGCACGCCACATAAGGATTAGTTTACTACTCACCCCTTCATTCCATAAAGGGTTAAGCTTCACACACTTCTCACTCACTGCTCGCACTAACCGGCGGCAGTCAACAGGCTGTCTTGCAACATTTCGTATGTTAGTCGGACTCATTGCTGCCTCATATCCCCCTTTTTGTCCTTTTGGCAGCAGCTCGGACAGCGTCGTTGCAAGCGTCGTGTTGCATACGAGTTGTGGGCCACAATAAGTATGTTGCTATTGCCATGTTGCATGCCACAGGGCATTTTTAAAGCAATCGAGGGGAGCTCTTCTGGAGCTCGATTCATAAAATTCTAAATCTATTGTCGTATGTCAAATATTCCTATATACTTTGGCTACATTTCTTATGTGTGCTTCGGCTGCGGCCTTCAACATTTCTTTGACTTCTTTGTGGCAGCGAGGCAACAAAATATACATATATTTTTTCCATAGCAATTTGGCAAATTGCGGAGAGTAATTGAAAGTGGATATGCTTTGATAACAAAAGAAATATAATACAAAGGGAGGAAGTGGGGTGACTATTCTGGAAAAGGGTTTAGGAAGTTGACAGAGAATGCAAACAAAAATCTGTTGAAGTTTTTATGAAATTTAAATTTACAAATCTTTGGAATATGTAATGAAATAGTAAGAAGTCAATATTTTAAATTTGTAATCGAATATTATAAGGGTTTATCTGTCCGATTCCCAGTGAAGTGGTTATAATTTGAGTAAATGTTTAAACAAGTTTGAATAAATTGATCTCGTTGATTTTCAATCAATTAGTGATCTTTATCTAAAAATTGGAGAACTTCTCTTGATTTTTTTTCTGTCTTAAAATCATTTCAAATGGCATACAAATTGCACTTAAATTCTTGAGCACTTCTCTTTAATCTGCAAGTTTATAGTTTTTGTTGCCTTTGTGGCTACTTTCGTATAGGTTCCAGGTAATATTCATGTAGCATTAGGCATTAGCAATGTGGCCATCATTTCGGGTCTTAGACTGGCGCGAAAATTATAGAAATATGTTCGCTTTGTGGTAGTCAGCAAATTTACGAGTTGCTACCGTGCCCATTTATGTCATACAAACAACTACCGAGTGCTCCAGCAACAACAATCTCTGAGATACTCACTCGCCCCGCCGCACTCCGGCTTGCATCTTGCCCCCCGCATACTCTCATTGGACTCTACTCTTTCCATAGATGCAAAGCTTAAAATATTGCATATGAATGTTGCATGCGACGCCAGCAACAAACATTAACGACCAGCAGCAGCAACATCGTCGCTGCCAGCGTCAGCAGCAAGAGCAACAGCAGCAACATCGGCGTCGTAGTCGTCGGCAACTTTACAGTTTGAATGCTATTATTATGCCATTTTTAATGCCTTTTACGTTCACGCGCAACAAGCGAGCAGCGCTGACGTCGACGCCGACGTTGGCGTTGCTCAGCGGCTCTGTCGCAGCGCTGCTTTTTATGCCACGTTTTTATGCTCTGCTTCGCTCGCCAAATATTTTTAAATACCCTGCAACTTTGGCAATAAAATAAGCATATATATTGCTAAGAGTAAATAAAGTTTAATTTGAAAATGTATTTAAATTTTTCAAATAAATATTAATATGAATATTGCTAAAAAAAAATCGTATCATTACGATAATAGTTTAGTTAAGTATGGCTAAAAAAAATAATCTTATCATTCTGATACTTAGTAAACTTATGTTGCTTACAACCAAATTACTTTTATATTTATTGAATTCTTGAAAAACACTACTTACAAGCTCAGGTATGCACGATGTGTTGAGACAATGGAAAAAAAGTCGAGCAGTAATATTTTAGTAACATTTTATACAATTTAAGGGGCATTTATTGGTCGAGCCTTATACATAAAGATTTAATTTTTTATTCAGTTTTTTGTAACTATTTAATGTCAATTTCAGTTACATTTGCAGTAATAATTTGCGCTGTTCACAGAATATTTTTTAAGCTGCTTATCACAACCATATATGAATAACGAAAAAACACTAATTTACTAAATACAAAATACTAAAATACCAGACCTCATTAGGCACAGTGCACTACAGACTTGTCTTGTAATTTACGTTGTTAATGCTGTTGTTGTTATTGCTGTGCTTGTGAGTGTCACGTGTGAGCATATGTGTATTGGTGTGTACTTATGATTTTTTGGCTGTCGACTTATGCCACTTAAAATTACATTAAAAAACTTCTGTCCTCTGCCAGGCGAACAGCAACAGCGACAGCGACAACAATAACAACAACCAAAACAAAACTGCACGCCCACCGCCCACACATTCATCCGCTCCACCACCCCCTCCACCCACACTATCTTACCCGCTCTATCCTTCATTTGCTGCCTTGCCCTATTCACTGCGAGAGCAAAACTTTGCTCAGCTTTTGGGATTTTGCCGCTGCCAGCTCCTCTGCCCCTTCTCCTTCTTGCTCTGTTGTTGGCTTTTTTTTGCGGCGTTGCAAATATGAAACTTTTGTTACTTAATTATTTTGTTTGTTGTTCTTGTTAATGTTGCTGCTGCTGGTTGCTGTTGTTATATTGTTATTAATTAATTGAGTTACACTTGCACTGCGATTGTTGTTGCTGCTGTTGTTGTTGATGTTGTTGTTGCTCTTGCTGGTAGCGTTACTTGTTGTTTGTTTAGTGGTGCGAATATTTTATGAATTTTTAAATTTCATTATTGGGGCATGTGCCGACAACATTGTCGTCGTTGACTTTGTTTTTGTTGTTGTTGGTCTTGCAGTCACTGTTGCTGTTGCTGTTGCTGCTGTCACAAGTCGTCGACCCCCTGCAGTCAAAGTGTTTGGCTATTAGGCACAAAGCCCAGACACATACACACCAGCAACACACACATACAACTCACTCTGCTTAAGAAATTTAAAATTCTGAACTCAAATTCAGAGCACAAAATTGCGGCACAACCGAAATTACTTCAAATCAGTACGAAAAATGCATGTTAAAGCTTTATTTGCTTCAAAAGAGTTGAGTTTTAGTAAAACAATTAATATATTTTTATTTCAGTTAAATTTATGATGTAAGAAAACTAAAATGGATATTTTGGAATTTAAATTTAAATTGAAAAATTGTAACTGATGTGGCCCAAATTTGACATAACATGTATAGCAATATTATAATAATAAATAACAATTTCAAAAATAAAATTGCGATATTTTTTTCACTTCTTATTAAATCCGAAGCCAAAATAGTGCCGAAAATAAGACTTGAACTTCGCAGTAAAACTGCAATTATCCTTAGTATTGAGACTCTCAAAGTTGCCTCGCACTGCAGCGTATTTTTGAATATATGTATATTTTAGCCCTAAAGACCCCAATGAATGACACCGAAAAGTCTCTTATTGCTCGAGTAGCTTCACACACAATGCAAGAGGAAGTTTAGATGGAGCCTAGTTGCTCCAATGGAGGGAGTAAAAGCAACAATAATAGCAACGTAAAATGGGGATAAAATGTTGCTGCAGACAACAAAAACGAGGCATGGCTTAAATATTATTCATACGCCGCGTTTGCCACGGCCACAATCCCAGTTGGAGTTCAGCTAGTTGCAAGTCGCAGCTTTCATTTCGTTGCGCATAACTATGTCAAATTAGTGTCTGAGTCTGTGCGGATGCGCTGCAGCTTGCAACTTGCAACTTGCCACAGCCATAGCCATAGCCACAGCCACAGCCTCCAAATGGATGTGGCACTCTCGAGCTTTCCCAGTGGTGTATTTAGGCTACAGTCGCGTCCACGAAAACACAAAACTTTCCCACTTCGTTTAGCTCCTTGGGAAATTGTATTCAAATGCGAAAAACAAACATTTTTTAATTGAATTAGAAAATGGCAATGGGTCAGCAGCACGTTTGTAATGCATAATTTATTTGATTTTGTTGCAGTATTTGTATCTGTATCTGTAGATGTCTATGTCGGGTTCAAGTTTTCTTCTTTCTGCTTTTGCCTTCAAACTGAAACTGATTTCAGCTACAGCTACCATTTTTTTCTTACTTTTTGTTTTCCAAAAATTTTCCAGGCCAAAATTTTCATAATCTTTTGGCAAACTGGAGAATTGCATTGCCGGCGTGCACAAATTATGAATATCATTGCATGGATTTTAATGAATGGGGCCGCAGACAGTGAAACTACTGCCAATGCCAAAGACAACAACAACAGCTAATTCCAAAACAACAACAACAACATCAATAACAACATTAAAATTGTCCACGTTCGATTTGGTTTATGGATATGGAATATGAGCGTGGCCTATCCAAATGGATATTGGAATTGTATTTGTTGTTGTGTGTTTGTTGCTGCTGTTCTTCTTATTTTTCATTTGCTCGACATGTAGAAAGGGGCAGAAGAAGAAGTGCGTGTGACAGGAGCAATTCCTTGGCAAGTCCTTGGCAGCTGTCAAGCGTGCGAGTACTTGCATTACACTGTGCTACAAAGTAATCAAAAATAAAAATAATAAATAAATAAATAAAATTAAAGAACTAAATAAATAATTTTATTTTATTTCATACCAATTGTCATTTGTGTTTGTATGATTTATAGGCATATTTTTATGTCTTTCAAAGCTGTTTTACAAAGCTGCTTACTTTATTTTACTATTTTTCACAGCTTGCTCATACAATATCTTTTTGGTGTTTAGTGTATTTTGATATTGAGCTGCATTGTTGTTGCTCATTTCATTGTTGTTGCTTTGAGGTTGTAGTTATTGTTGTTGTGGTTATATCAGACTCATTTGATATGCGGGCTCAGCAATGCGCCCACACGAAGCTGCTGAAACAATGCGAAGCATTTTTTATATATACCTAACTTATATATACTTATATTCCTTTTTTATATTATACATATAGGATTAGGTATATGCATATATGTATGCACATACGTAGGAGGAACAACTATGCGGCTATGCGACATGATGAAACATGCATATTGAGTGAGTAACGAGCGCGATGCCATCGACCGTTCAAGTGCATCTTAAAGATACTTTTTGCGGCATTGTTCGGTCTCGCCGCGCTTAGCAGCAAGTTGAGTGTGGCATGGAGTGGATCGAAAGTGGTTGCCTATTGTATTTTGTGGTGCCTGGCATAACTCCTACATATAGGACTTGCATATAGGGGTTGATATATGAGCTTTAATGTGCATTAACTCTTGTGCCACATCTTTGCATACGCTTCCATCCAGCTTGCCACGCGAAATGAGGTTAATTACGCGTTTATGCCGCTCACCAAGAATCATGGCCAGCCGCAAAATATTTATTGGGCGCTTTTGATTTATTGTATGTACCCCACCACTTCGCTGGCCCATGTTTTTCTCCAACCAACTCTAGCAACAAAATTTGGTGGCTCAGAGCTTCAGTCTTTTGGGCTACCTGCTGTGACTAAAGACCGGAAAATGTGTGGCAAGCACACAGATTAGTGTAGACTGTGAATAACCAATATCAGAGTAGACCATCACTCCATTCGAGTTAATTTCGTTTGTATGAAGTAGTCATCATAGGCCTTAACTGAACAAAATAACACTGCCAGAATGACTATAGTGCAAGCTTTTTTTTTAAAAGAAAGGAATGACAACGACAAAAAAACTTTTAAATAGGAAATATATTTTGAACTTGCTGAATTACAAAAGTGCAATAATTTCCATTGGAGTATTTTATTTTAACATGTCGTCTATGACTTACCTCTCTCTTTTTTATTCTTTTCCTCTGTCTTTCTCTTTTCATGCTTACAGGATTTAATTATTGGTTTCTTGTTATCCTCTCGAATTGTTCTGTATATAATAAAATTTATTAACGAATTTGTACTCGTATTTTCAGCTTCCAACAAGGATGTAAATTGATTAGAACAGCAACACAGCGGGAAATAAGTGCCAATAAAACTGTAGAACATGCGGATCCACCCGCTGTGCTTACTTTTTACAATCTTAACTATATCTTATTGCAGACAGATCAAAATTCGAATGTGAACCATTACATTGAAGAAGCAACTCGCTGAGCTGATTGAGCATTTGCATGGGCAGACTTTATAATAATAATTCATTTCCTATAATTTAAATATTTTCAAAATTGTGGAATTTGTTTATATAAAAAGAAATCCAAATTCATATGCCTTAGCCAAAATGGTCAAGCAAAAAAAAACGAAAGAGTTAAATTGTGAGCATAACCCATAATCACGGCTTAGCACAAAAAGCCAACCAGACAATTCTAATTGTCAGCTTGCCGTGGCCGTTGCCGTCGCCGATTTCATTTCATTTTGGTTTATTTAAGCGCAATTTTTCAGCATTTTGCTAATGCCCACTTGGCCAAAGCGAAAGACGTATAAAAAAATGAAAGAAAAAAAACAGATATTCAAAGACGCTTCGAACTTCGAACATATTTATCGGAACCCTTCATTAAACACACGAAACGAAAACGAACCGCAGAACCGGCGACTCATGTTTATAAATTGGTCTATAATTTATATTTATACAGCTTAACTCTACGTACGAGTACGTTTCATATTATTGCTATTAGTATTTTCTTTTTGGCCAAAAACCCTATTTGTTCAGCCTCAGTTAGCCCTAAAAGAGCCACTAGATATTTTTGCAGCCGCCAACTAATTGCCAAAAATGAGTGAAAATTACTTGCAGTAAATGGGAAAAATAATAAATAATATTTTGGTTCTCTTCTTCGCTTTCTCAGTCTTGTTATTTCAGTAAACAGTTTAACGTGGACAGGCTTAAGCCTCTGTCTAAGCCCACAATTTCTGAAGAGATCTCCGGGGCTGCATTAAATACTTACAATAGATACAGATACTTTTTTTGCAGGTAGCTGAGCTGATTCTAAAGATCGCTCTCGCTGTCGGCTCTCTCACTCTCTGATTCTCTGCTTGTAGGGGAAATGCCTTACCCACACTGCTGCAATTTGCTCTCTCACCAATACACTGCCAGCTGCCGCTCTCTCACTCTCTAAAAGTGCTGTTCTCTCTATTTCACCGCCTGTTTCTGTATCTTGCCATCTGCTCGCACAATTTGCGCTGCGATCGCCGCTTTGCATGTGTTGGTGTTGCTCTCACGCACACATTGACAAATTTTTGTACTCTCTCTCTCTGTCTGGCTTGCTCTCTGCTGACTGCTCTCTCAACTCGTTCGCTCTTCCCGCTGTCATTGACATGCTCAGCAGCAGGTTTGTCTGCAGCGCTGCCAGGCAATTATGTATCTTGTATCTGTAACTCGCTCTGGCAAATGTATCTGCGATGTATATGTAGCTGTTGCTGTAGCTTTGCCAGTTTTGCCCGCTTCAAATGCCTGACATTTTACGCTATCACTTGCAATTTTATTTTTCACAGCGTTTTCGCATTTGTTTTCACAGTTGCGCCTGCGCATATTCAATGAATGCCCAAAAATAACCCAAATAAAAGTGAAAATATTCACAAAAATGTATTCAAAAGACTGGAAAAAAAAGTTCCTTATTTTTTATGGTGTGAATTTGTTGTGCACAAAATCGCACCGCTGATTGAGACAATATCGTAAAAAATCGACGTATGTGAAATTCGATCGCTGAATGGATTCGCTGAGGTCGGAAATTTACTCCTCACCCTCACCCTCACCCTGTCCGTTCCCTTCCCTTCCTCTTTCCCCTGGCTGTGCCTTTATCCCAAGCTCAGGCGGCGTCATAGCGAATTTTGTTACCTTTGTCGCCTTTTGTCGCCGTTCTGCTTAACTTGTTTTACCACACACACACAAAATGCTCTCATTTGACCATTTTTGTTTTTTTTTTTGCCATTTTACAATGTACTTCTTGTTGTTGCCGTTGTTGGCCTGGCTTAAATGAAACTAAATGAGCCAGTAATCAAGTTGTGTTCCAAGCGTCGTTTGTCCGTTATGGCCGGCACCTCTTTGCGGTATTTTCGTTTCTTTGAGTTGTTGCTGTTGTTCCTCTTGTTGTTGTATACACATACATATTTTTTATGCCTCTTGTGGCTTACAGCAAATTTCACACTTGCATGAAGCGAGAAGGAAGTCTGGAGGAAGTCTGCAAAAGCGTAGACGCCACAACTGCAAAAACAACTAATTTTTTCTTCATGCAACTTTTCGACACTGATTGATTTTTTAATGTCTAGAACAGAGTGGGACCAAGCGGGGCAGGAAGAGGTTCAAGGTGTTAAAGCCAACTTCACATGTGGGCTGCAAAAAACTGCAAATTAACTCAAGTAATGAACTCTGAATGAAACTCTGATCGAGTTTTTGGAAGTAACTTAACGGCATGTAAGAAAATTTTGAGTTTATTATAGGTTGGCTTTGGTACAGTTACTAAGGCTATATGTAATATGTGATGGGCTCACAAAAACAGTATTAAAGTTAACCTTCTATAAATCATAAGACACATTGAGTTATTTTCATTTATTTTTTTTTTATATGTAGTATAATATCGAAATTTCACTGAAAATTAATTATTATTTCTGGCTTAAGTGACAGTCGTGGATAAACTGTCACAACTGTTAACCAGCACATGCCTTTCACCCACTGTTTTTCTTAACTCTTTGACTCACTTGACAAATTCATTTCAATATTTTCGTTACACTTGAGGGCAGCATCATCATCATCAGCAATTGCTACCGCTTGGAACCATCCTGAGCACTTCACATGCATATATATTGTATAATAAATATTATTCCTCAACAATTCTTTTTTTTTATTTATATATTTATTTTTTTTCGTTAACTGGTCTGATGGTGGCAAAGGTGATGATGGTGGCCAATGGAGCCACTGTAGCCACTCGAAGCCCACTACAAATTCAGCGGACCAGGCCATGACTTAATTAAGAGACGCACGTTTATTGTGCTTACCTGCGTAGTTTTTTTTTCCGTTTCAGATATTTTTTGTTGGATTTTTACAACTTTTAGCCTTTGTTTTTGTTGAACTTACACTTTTTGTTTTATGATTATTATTTGTTGTTGTTGTGGTTGTTGTTGTTGAAACGTCATCATAAATTGCAATTAATTTCAACAGTTACCGGACGAGGCTTATTCGTATAATAATCATTTTTTCAGTTTTTGTTTAGCCTGTAGGTGTTTCATTAAACTTAGCCTTGAGTTTCAGCAATCATTTCGATGCCTCGTCTCATATTTTAAATTATTTTCACACCTCAACTTGAATCCACTTAAAATTATGCCAATCACGAGTTGCTTTTGCTATTGTGTGAATCTTATATTCAAGTGTACCTAACAGGCCAGGCAAACTCTCGATTTTCCCCTAACAATACTGCCACATCATGGCCCAAAAATGATATAGTACTCATATTATACATAGAGTTACTATTTTAGGAATGACCTTTTAAAGTTGTTGTGATAACAAATTGTATGAAATTTACATATTCTTCGTTTTATCTTCAGAGCCTAATTTGTGTCGTTGGGGAAGTCGGGAAAAGCCTTTCAATTGTGGCTGTATCTTGGACTAAGAGAATTCACTTCAAAAGTGCCGAATTTGGTAGCTGTATTTGGGCTTTATCAATGGGTTCTGTTTTGTTTTTATGTTTTTTTTCTTTGGGTTGCCATTGGAAAGCAGTAAAAATGAGCAACGCACAGTGCTTAATTTCAGCCTTTTACGATCCAACAAATGTCAATTGATATGAAATTTTATTTTACAGCTGCAACTTGCGTGTGAGTTTAAACATTTGCCTGCCACAGAGTCAACGCCTTTTCCTCCACTCTCTCCACTTCTGTTGCAGTTGCAGTTGCTGCAGTTACAGCTGAGGCCAAATGCAATTGGCCATTGTCATAAAAAACACTTTGTAAAAGAGTTTTGTGTGGTTTGGTATTATTTTTGTTGTTGTTGTTGGACCCTTTTTATGCATCGCCGAGCAGAAAGTGTAGCAGTTATCTGTTACACGAACCGTCGACTACTCGAGGATACGCAGTCAGATAGCCGACCTGCACTGAAAGAAAATTATGGGATAGTTGCAAGAGGGGATGTAATCATTTCACGGGTTGGGCTATGATACTCTTAACGAAATTAATAGGCAGAACTGCGAATTACTTTTATTCAAAGAAATGCTCTGATACTGTGGTCGTTTAAATTTGAATCTATTATATATATTAGATATCTTAATATAATTATTGCTAAATTACTGCACTCAAATTTATGAATGTATTTAAAACAAGTTTGTTTAAGCACATTAGCTTTATTAATAATAGATAAACGAAATACATTTTTAAATCGATTTTATTTACTAACAAATATCACAAGTTGTAGAGAAAATTCAAGAAAAGCAAACATTCATTTAAAAGGAATTCAAAGAAGGCTTCACAAGAAGAAGTATCTTGAGCTCAACTAATTAGCTAGCATTAGAAACATTAAAATACACTTCCCAGCTCAGGCACTCTGTGCACAATTTGCATATCTAAGTTTTGATCCATTTAGTAGGCATCTAGTCGGTGGTATTGTGAGCAGTGTACGGTGGCCATTACAATAACCACAACATAAAAAAGGATATGCCGTGGCTACCGTTGGTTGCCTAAGAACTTTGTAGTTCTATTCCACGCCCCGTTTTTATTATCGCCGGCTAAGTCGGCGCACAACTTAAGGGACGGCACATAAAACCGGCAAGAAGGCAACAACAACAAGAACTAGGCCATTAGACAGTAAGTGCAGTCGACTATCTTGGCATGCCAAGGATAACAGACAGAGACAGACATACCGATAGATAGATACATAGAAAGGGAGAGAAGTGGGAAACTGAAAAAGGTGCTACCACTAAAAGTTGACCCAAATTTTATCATCAATGTGACAGAAAGAAGCGATTAGATGATGCCTTTTATGTGCATCGCTGCTGGCTGCTGTGGAGTTGTTCTTCTCTATTTTTTTATTTTAGATATATTTTTCATTCAGTTGTTATTTTCCTTTTCCCTTTTTTTTTGTGGTATCACCGACAAAAGGTGCCACTGTACTGGCTGCTGTATACGGAATTCGGAATGGGTTTTCCTATGACCGTAAAGCGTCGCTGATATCTTAATTTGCCGCGTCTATCGTTGCCACTTGAGTGGTGCAGTGGTGCAGTGGTGCAGGGGCATGTGGAGACAGAGACGCCACTCCAGTTGTTGCAGCTGCACTTGTTTGAATTTCCATGGGACATATATGCATGTATGTGTACATAAATGTATCCGGCCTGGCCAGGCGCCGTCAGGGCAAATACACGCGCATCCTGTTAGGCACTTGAGATTTGTATACCCTGTGGAGTGTCTGGGGGTATAATATGAAAGAATTGTGCCTCCGAGTTTAGTGTTCTGTGCCTAATATTGAAAATGTTGTTATTCTTATTTCTTGGCCTTATATTATTATTAATAATCAAACTAACCCCTATGATCTGTAATTGATTCTTACATTGTGATTAAGTTTCTATTAAGTTTCTTACATTACAGGGTATTAGCTGGTCGACTACCAGTCTCGATTGCCGGCTCATCTTTTGTAAATGATGCAGAAAATCGCAGCCGAGGCAGCTGAGGCATTTGATTTTTGTTTGTTATGCTTTGCAGGTCGCTTCAACTAGCCATGAAATGTCCAGGAGCCTATCGGAAGTCGATAGCCGAGTTCGGGTAACTCTAGACGAGGCTTCCTTTGAACTGTCACTAGTCGGGGTGGCCGTTGATAAAATGTTGATAACTAATCCAATTTTCAAATGCAAATCTCAGCTGTCCATTTTCCCTTTTCGGGACAAAAGGAAGCCGCCATAAAAGTGAACTGGAGCCCATTTGTCCTTGGCTCATTAATATTTATGGAGCCTAAAAGGTCTCTCACGATGTTGCAAATATAATTTACTCGGGCTTTTTGAAAGCCATGTGAATGGCAGTTATGAAATTATGAGACCACAGGAAGTGCTTACAATTTATATCAATAATGCCGTTAGTTGTGGACACTCACAAGCAGCCTAGTTATTTACATAGCCAACTTAACAAGCCGTTGCCGTTTTCTTTCCATTTTTTCTATATATTTTTTTTTCAATCTTTCAGCGGCTTTTCATGGCTCAGATTTGTGCAACCTCCTTGGTGGCTGCCCTGCGGTGGTTAACACATTTTCCCGGCTTTTTCCTTGCCCTGAACGCATTTGACACGCAACTTGGACTCTGGTCCTCGGCAACGGGGCCTGTCGTGCACCTCTCATGGTCCGCCTCAAAATCAACTGCTAACATGGCATAACTTATGGCCAAGCCATGCAAATTTCGTTGTATTTTTTTTCCTCTCTCATTCTTTTGTTCCGTTATGGGTTAAACTTGGGCAGCAGGTTGTGGGGCAACCCAACCACCTTCGCGACGGTTTGAGGCAAAAGTTATTGGCACTTTGTCAAAAGGCAAATACGAGTAATATATGGCTTCAACAAAGGGGTTTACACGTCTAACAAAAGCACGCTCAATGGATTAGAGTCGACTTAGTAGAGCTAAGTTTTTAAGTGATTCGATTTATGGTATTAATATCGATTAAAGAGGGATTTTATTAAACTGAGTTTTTGTATTTATTTAAATAAAATTAAAAACGGAAATACTTATTATATTGTTAGCTTTGAATGTTTTTTGAAAAAATATTCAGTGGAGTATATATTTTGGTTACTTTACTATAATTTTAATTAAATTATTTGAATTTATTTCATCGTATAATCCATAGGTTTTATAGGAGCTGCTTAACTATTTGCGTGTAAGAAGTGCTTATTGTAGCCAGAGTTAGCCATTGCTCTATATAACCCACTCATGCGAGTATCTGGGCATGTATTCACCTGGCCAGGACGATAATTGGCCGTGCTAATTTACCTATTTAACTAAATTTGTACCAAGTGAAAGAGGGTGGTGGGAAAAGGTAAACATGCAAATCGAGAACTAACAAGAACTAACTCTGTTTACTTGGCAAATAGTTTGAAGTTTTCGTAGAAAACACTTGCAAGTAAATTACCAAATTTAAGTGAAAGTCAGAAAAGCTAAAAAAACAATGAGAGCAACTCAATAAAAGTTGAAATTAAACATAACTTGGTTGGTTTCAACAGATTTTCAGTTGCAGTTGCCCAACTTCGAAGCCCAAAAACAGAAACTAATCTGGAAAAACATTGTCAATATTTGTGTCTGTCTACAGATTGGGCAATTACAACTGGAGCATGGACTGTATTATTGTCATATAAATGGGCTGGCAATGGAGACAAGATCTAATCTAATCTGTGTGCCACTTAAGGCTACTACAAAATGCGACATCTTTTGAATGTGTGGCAAATGCAACAGAAATGCAAATGTTAATTGCATTAGTAAAGGGTGGCATATAGGGAACTCCAACTGTTTGTTTCTCTTTCTCTATCTCCATCTCCCTCCCTTCTCATCAGTTTACCTCGTTCCCTTCATTCAATTAGATACGAAAACAAAAAAACAATGAAGGTACACAAAAGTATTTTAGTTGTGACTCTGCCTTCGTGCATAAAAAGCCAAGAAAAAGACAAAAACAAAAACAAAAAATGTTTAGAAAGTAATGAAAGAAGCAGCAACGAAAACACCGAGAACTATAGAACAACATATGTACCAAAGGTAATTGTCAAGTAGAGCAGACAGACAGTCACAGTCACAGACGTGGCACGAACTGCAGAGGCAACAATAACACAACACCAACAACAACGAATACAAGTCAGAGTCTGGAGTCCGGTATTGCAGCTACTGCGCACACATTAACCCATTGCAGTCCCCACCTACAAATGACACACAAAAATGGTAACATAAACAACGAAGCTGCAACGCAATCAAGAAATACGAATGGCAGATACTCTAACTCTATGCAAAGTACCAAAAAGAAATCCAGAGTCTTGTAAAATAGTATTACAAACTTAAATAATATTAAAAAACTAATTGACAATTAATTATAAGGAATATTAGGAAGAGACCATGTTTATGTGAATACTATAGACATTGTTTTGATTTGAAATTCAATCCGTATAGAATTGAATTGATGTCGTTATGGGAATGATTAAATTACAGTTAATTAAAACGCGACGTAAATCTTATAGTAAAATTCACAAATAGATATAAGAGAATGACAATTAATGTATAAATTGAACTGCATTATTTAATTTAAGTTCCTTAGTCAGTTCGATATACCCGAGTCGAAAAAGTGTATTGAAAGCGTCGTACAAGCAACAGTAGTTGTTACTTATGCCGTCTGCTTTGTCTGGGCTGCAAACACTTTTGGTAACATTCTTGTGGTTTTTGGCTTTTCAATAGACCCGAAAAATATGCGCGATGTCGGCTTCGGTCTGTGGCTCACTTGGCACTCGGGGTCGTCGCTTCGGGTCGTCGCGGGGTCGTCGGGGGTTAGACATACGTATGCGTGACAATTAATATAAGACTTGTCGCCGGGCCAGGAGCTGGAACGGGTTGAGGCGGATCGTTGACAAAGGTACACAAAACGGAACTGCAGACATTTGGGGCCTAAGACACGTTAACTTGTAGTTGTAGTTGTTGTTCTTCTTGTTGTTAGCTGTTGTCTTTTTGGGGAGGAGGAGGGTAGAGAATAGACTAGGCAACTTTGTCTCCGGGTTTTTGGTCGTGCTTCGAGCCGTAGGCATCCCATGTGTGGCGTCTAAGTGACAACGCCATGTTGTTGTGCGTGTGTGGGAGAATGTGTATATGTGTGTGTGATTGTGGGTGTGTGTGTGTGTGTGTGTGTGGAGTGCTGCCCTGGACACGGCACCTGCCGAAGCAGAAACCAATTTGCGGGCACAAAACAAACTGAACCCAGTTACCTGTCCCAATGACGGTCTGTCTCCCCCTTTCTCCCCCACTCGCTCCCTCTCTTTTGCACTCACTCCGTTATTACGTGTGCCACGTCTGGAGGCCCGGACTCGACCAGGTCGCGTGTCGCTTATCAGGCTGCTTTATCAGCCCCAGCAATAGCAACAGTCCAGCAAAAACAACAACAACAACAACAGCAACAACAGCAACATTCAACAGACCAAGTCCAAGTCTGGGCCCAAAAACTTCGTTAGCGTTTTGTGGCGTCTTGAGCTATTTGCTATTTGCTACTTGTTTTCATTTGTTTGTTGTTGGTGTTGTTGTTGTTGCCACCAAGGGGGGCCCTTGTGTTGCATGTGTTGCATGTGTGTATTAAGTATGCACATATGCCTCTTTGTGGCAGTTGCATATTTTAAGTCTACGTTGCTGAAAGTGACTTCGTATGCCAGCTACAGTATTGTGCAAATGCATTTCCACTTAGATCCCAACTGATTGCGCCCTTAAGACACGGACTAGTGCAATTGACAGGGCGTGGCAAGTGCAGTTAAAATGCCATTTTAGCTACGAATTTGTGGGAACAAGTGCCACAAACAGAAACAGCCAGTTTCACTTCAAAGGAATTCCAAAAGGGTTCAAAGTGCCTGACTGAATGTGATATACCAGCTGATAGGGCCACGTCCAGAATTTGTCAATTAATTTTAATTACTACTTAAGTCGGAATTGAGAAAACATTGACATTTTTTATATCCACAATCATGTCAGCGTTCTGTAGTAGCAAAAGACTCGTTATAGCTTTAAGCATGGACAAATCGACAATTCGATTCATTTTTGGTCGAATTTTATTATTTTGACATTAAAGTCAATTCACTGTTTGAACTTACATCACTATTTATTACCCTAGCAGAGCTCATAATATGTCAAAAATTTGTTTACTAATTTTTATGGTCTCCTTTCAGGCTATTAAGCAGTCTGTTTGTCGGATGGATCTCAGAGGAGCACCTAGAGATCCATAAGGATCTTATAAGGATCTGCAGTTTCAACGGAAATACTTCTTGAGCAGCGGAAACAATTCAGAGTTTAACTCGTGCACCGAATTCAAGTGGGATTTAAGCACTTGATGTTGCACTCGTATTTGATCTTTGTTAAATGCGTGAAATAGATACTTAAATGCATTTGTATCTGGCAGGACAGCTGCAGGATATGGATATGGTAGATGTGGAGGCGAAGCGCAGGAATTGCATTTGTGCCCCATACAATAACTCAATTTGTTGTGGAGAGTACGCAGAGAGTATGCAACAAATTGACAGAAATATGACCCGAGTCGAGGGCCCTGAACTGAACTCATTGAAAGTCATAAATTTGTCATCGATTGCATGTGAAATTCGAGAGTCTGCGGGACTCGGAGACTCTGCATCTGTCTGCGAGATACTTCTTCAGTTTTTGTAGTATTTGTTGTTTTTGTCAGTCTTATATGTAGTATACAAGTATATCTGTTTGTTATCCTTAAGGGCACTTTATTGCTTTATTATGTCCCTGGGCGTCTTCATTGTGTCACTGTATGTCGATGTCGATGTCCCTTTCCCTTTCCCTTTTCCATTCCGCTTCCCCTTGCCTATCGACTTTGTTTTTTTACGAGTTCTACGTAATCTGTGCGATTTCTGAGCTGCAATTTATGCAGGCAGCTCTAGAACCTAAATTTCTGAAGCGTCTTTAAACGTTCTGCTCTGAGTAAACTCGTATATTAAATTACATTTTTTGCCAGCCTAAGCAGTTAGCTTTTAAAGCTGCACATAATGCAACTAAAAACAGCAAAGTGGCTTTAGTTGAGTTCAAAAGGGTCAACGACCAAGAGATGCTCTGCATTCATTTGCCATACAATCGAATTAAATAAGATATAATAATTATGCTTGCAGTTTAAAGTCTATAACCTAATAAATATATTTAAAAACTATGCATAAATATATGTGCCTGAGTTCAATGAGGTTAAACTAAATTGATACTACTTTTTTTTTATCTATCTATATGCGGTATGCAAAAATTGCTCAAGTTAAAATGTGGCTAGTCAAAGTGTAGGCCAAGAAGGCAGAGACTTCAGCTTCGGCTTTGGGTTAGAGGAGTTTGGCTGGCTGCTCACTTAACTGGAATAATTGACATGAACGATTCCTTGGCCCAACTCTTTTGTGGTTTCAGATTTTACTAAACGCCTTCAGGCAGCAGGGACACAAGTGAGTGTCCTGCTCCTCTCTCTCCATTCCCCCGCTGCCCCTTTCCACCACTTGCGCCTTGGATTGTCAACGCCTGCTTCAGCTTCAGCTTCCATGCTCGGCTGAGTAGCTCCGCTCAAGCTGCAACAGTTTATATTGCATTATTCTGCTTGAATGGAATTTGCACTTGGAAAAAATACGAAAAAAAATAAAAGATGTGAAAATGGAAATAAGAAAAAAGCTGCAGAAAAAATTGGCAATGGGCAAAGAAAAACAAAGCGAATTTCATTATGCGCCGCCAGTCCAAGAACCCGGACACGCTCAATTTGAATTATGAAAATCCACGGCTGTTGCATGGCCCAAATGGGCGGGGGTGGGGGCGTGGCAAGGGGATCTTGGTGTGGGCGTTGACTTTTGAATGAATCTCAGTCAATTCAATTGGCCAGTGAAGCGTGAAATTCGCAGCTGTTGTCAGTTGCACGGCGTTTTTCTCATATCATTTGTGCCGCATATTTGATGAGGCGCCACATCAGGTGATGCCCCACATGTTGCCATGTAATGTGGTGTGGCAATATTAAAATGAAAACCACACAAGCGTGCAATGTGAACCGACCCAAGACTGAACCGTGGGAGAGTTAAGCGAGTGGCAGGTTAAGAACGAATAAGGCCGCAAGTTCACAGGACTTTTTCTTGTGGCACAATCAAGGCCAACGAGTGTTGCAAGTGAGAAGACTCTTGTTTCATATATTATACAACTAAAAGGCTTTTTTCTCCTTCTTTGTTGTCAATGGATGATCAATCAGTGGCTGTGGCTTTCTACTTGCAATCGTCACTGATCTGTGGCATGTTGCTTGCCACACACAAACCATGCCCCAGACATTGTCCACGTCCGGGCTTAAGGCTAACGAAACTGAAGCAAGACAACAGAATTTGTCAAGTCTTGATCATGATTGTGTGTTGTGGCAAGAGGCAGCAATTCGACCATTGCAGTTGCAGTGTCCCGACATTGCAACTTCGGGTCCAAATTCTCTTGGCCCTGGTCTGCAACCCGTGCGTGCTAATAGCCCACAATGTTACCCACATGCCACAGCCAAGAGCCAAAAGCCAACAGCCAAAAGAGAAACAAAAGTGTGGCAAAACTTTTGTCACACGTAGGTGTCCAGCAAAGCATACACAATATATAACAGACCGCCAGACTGACAGACAGACAGACGAAGTGGCAGGCGAAGCTGCTTTCTTTACCCAGAACGATGGCATCTCAAACGCAACGGAACTGGCCCGCGGCACAGTGGAGCAAATTGAACATGTTTTGCACTAGTTAAAATATAATTGCAATTAACTTATTGCTTTAAAATACTTATTATATTTAAATTATTGGTGGCAAGAGCTGCCAATAACTTATATTCAGTTATGAACTATGTTAGCGCTTTTCAGCCCACTGTGCGCCTGGTTCAGCCTATAATGTCTGTTTGGAGTTCAGCTTATTTCTCATTCACAGTTTATGCAAAAACGAAACCAGAAGAGAATTTCAACGTATTTTTTTTGGTTTATTGTGATCTAATCGTTTTGTCTCTTCGAAGTTGCAGTCGAATGTTGAATGTTGCAAGTTGCAAGTTGTTTGTTGCCCCCACGCTCATGTATTTTTATTATTATTGGTTTTAAGCATTTTCAGCTGCCATTTGCATTTCTTATTACCGCGAATTGTCATCCAGTCAGAAGACAAGACTTCAACTCGGACTTCGACTTCTTCTCAGTCTCCATCTCCGTCTCCGTCTCCGTCTCAGCGATAATGTGTGAAGATCGGTGCAACCTCCTGCTGCCCGCTTCAAATGCTGAGGCATATAAAATGAATTGCTTTGCTGATTGGCGCTAGGCAAAAGCTAGGAAAATTTGTACGTGATTTGCTGGCAGTGCGATTTATGTGGCCCCAGGTTCAACGTCGTGTTTGCCAGGCGGTCAGTCTGACCTTGCTTACAACTTAATAGGAAAGGAAAGCCAAGTCTCTGTCGCAGTCGCAGTCTCTGCAACATCAGATCTGCAACTCTACCACGTCACGGCTGCCTTTTGATCAGTCAGACAGGATTAGTTAACGGCTTTGACTAGCGCGCTTCCTTTGGGCCTGGTTTGAAGCCCATTCTCATTCGCATTCTCATTCTGCTTCTCGTCGTTTATAATTAACTCAAGAGCCGCTCCATGTCCATGGGAAACCTGGCAGCCAGGCTTGTCACGCGTGTGCCTGTCACACACACACACACACACACACAGACATACACAAACACACTCACACACAAACACACATATACTCTCAAAGAGAGCCACTGCCTGTCTATGGCCGTTGATAAACGAGCACATCAGAAATGTGACTTGTCATAAATTTGCCTGCGTGGCCATTACTCATGTGTCATGTGGAGCGACGGCGGCTGCAGCGTCCTTCCCCCTGCCCCCTGCCCCCTGACCATGCCCCCACAATACTCTGGCAACACTGGCTGCACTGGATACGATACCTGTGCCATCGCAACTTCGACAAGATGCCAGGCATATGAAGTAATCGCCGTTATCAACTTTTGTGACATGATCAGCCAGTTCGCTGCTTGCTCCACATACGCCAGCAAACATTGTAAACAGTTCCCAGCTTGTTGTTGTTCTTCTCCTTCTTATTGGCCCTCATCGATCTGAGTCGCTTGCTGGCATCTGTTTCGACCATAAACTCGACTTCTACTGGCAGCACATTCCAATGAGATGATCCAGGCACTCATAAGCTCAGGCTTCAATTATTGTCTGATTTCATATCTGTATATCTGCAACTGACTGATGCTGCCCGGCATTGCCCGCGCTTAGTTCTTTAAAATATTATATGTTTAGCCAATTGGGCAATAGTCTGACATTGTCAAGTCTAATTTATTTAAATATAATTATTATTTAACCTAAATAATATGTTAAGTTTCAGATATTTGTTTTTAAATACTTAAATAGTAATAATATCATTTTTGTTTTTTTTGCGAACAAATAATTTTTACTTAACTTAAATTTTATTTCATGGAATCCTTTATTTAAAAAATTCTTAGTTAGCTTTGAGAGCAGCAAGCTGAGTTTATGGGCCATGTCAGCTGCCGGTTGGGGGCCAAGCCTGGCTCATTAAGCCAAACGATCTGGTTCTGTGGCAGCAAATGAAGTCATTAAACAATCGGATGCAACGCTGCATGGAATGACTTGTTGCTGCTGTCGGCAAAGCTGCTGTTGTTGTTGTAGGTGCCACCTGTACAAATTTCTCAATAAATTGTTCACACTTAATTTTTCACGAAAACAATGCAAAGCCCGAGCGGCCTTAAGAAAAATGATGCACTGACAACTCGTGCTGTGGCGGCTCAACAGCCAGATAGAATGAGAGGTGTAACTTCGACCCCAGAACGAGCAGAACTTCTTTCTCAACTGACTCTCTCACACTCGCAGCTCTTTCTTTCATTCTGCCCCATGCAGCGTGCCGCACTGCATCGTTGACTGCATAATAAACATAAGAGGCAACAACATTTTTCCACACCTCGCGGTAGGCGGCTGTGGGGCGACCTGCAGCGCATACATTAAAAATTTATTAATTGGTTTTTAAAAGCACTCACACCCGTTGGGCCATTCATAATTTAGCTTTACTGTGGTTTGTAGTTCCTTTTCCTATTCCAACTTCAATTTCCGCCTAATTTCATGCACTTTTATGCGGCTTTTGTGTGAATTACGCAGCAAAACTTAAAAACCGGAGCGGAAAAAGACCCACAGATACATTTGTATCTTATGCTGGGAACTACGCTTCATAAATGAGCATGTTATTTATTTCTAATTTGGCAAAAGTTATGTGGAGCGGCAATAGAAAGGCAACACAACTGCCTTTCAAATCCGCCAATTTGCTACACAACAACTGAGAAATGCTACGTGGCTCAGATACGTTGGGAATCTCTCAGATACACATACTTGAAATGTTTTGTTTTACAAATTGTTCGAGTCACATCAGCACTATTTGAAGTAAACCATGAGAATTATATATATTTGGGTTGTTTCTTAATCAATCATTTGCTTATTTATTTAAATTCGTTTTAAGAACTAGTTGAAGAATTAATCTTACACAGCAAAATATTATAATAGATAATTGTTTCCATCTTAACCATGTTTTATGAAATATTATTTAAGTAAAGATCGTGTTGTGTTGAATTAAATATTAGAGCTATTGATTTTGTCTTTTTGTAATTGAAAGACCCATGGAGATAATTTATTCCCCTGGGTCTAACGTTTTGCTACTTTCAATTGCAATTCCGTTTGGGATCATTCACTTTGTGGTTTCAGTTTTCTTACAGCTGGACATCGCACCTACTCGTACAAAACCCCAATTCCGCCCTTCTATCCCTTCTTGCTCCTCTTAATAGTTCGGTCAAATAGTTCAGCATTGGCAAGAAATTTAATTAATGATTCTGCATTGTTCGTTCGATTGCCACCACAGCTCGAAATTCTATTGTTGCCACACAATAGTTGAAAAAAGTATATTATTTTTTTATTTCGTTTGTAATTGTTTGTAGTTGAAGCTAGTGTTGTTGTTGGTGTTTCTGCTGTTGCTCATGTTGTTGTTTGGTGTTCGACGGTCAATGCAGGCAGTCGGAATTCGTAACGCCATCATCATTAGAGGGGACCACGCACAGTCAGTCAGAAAATCGAAATCTCGGATCGCGACGGTTGCCTTCGATTGCTGGCTTTTCTATCGAAATTAATTTGACTATTCTCTCTTGTGGTGCCTAATAAGCCATAGGCAATTAAGCAAAACACTTACTCATGCTGCCGCCTTGGACTTGGACTTGGATTCATATTCGGACTTTGAATCGGAATTGGACACGCGAATCTTGAAGCAGACACCACAACCAAAGAAACTACTTCATCAGCCTCAGACACACAGCGGGCGATCGCAGCGAACCGAAGAACTACAAATAAACAATACTACAATATATATATAAGCAATTCATTATGTCTCATGAATTCGTATAGTTAGAAGAGTGGTCTTTTATACGCTGTAAAGAAGTTGTAAGATAGTGTTTATATAGGTAAGATTCATCAGGTAAATGAATTAATTGTAGGGCTTATAGTTATGAAACTATGGATCATTCTTTCTTGTCCACAATTAAATTTTATGTTATATAAAAATTTAAAAAATATCTACAGGGTATCTCTAAAGCTATGAGAAACCCTTGTCTATATACCTTTATATATTGTAAGCTTCGTTGTTATTTCGCAGTTTATAGCACTTTATGAAACATTTATTGAAGTGTTTCCCATTGGGTCTGGCAATGCGGGTTCTGTTGAGGTAGCCCCGGAGCAAAGAAAAAGCGAGAAGGAGAGAAAGAAAATAGTGGCAAAGGGAGAGAAATGTGTGCCAAAGCTTCAATCACTTAATGCTAATTAATTGTTCTAATAACACTCTACATAGCTGCCTATTAATCAGGCAAGAGAAGCGAGAACTGAAAACCTTTTTCGGTACTATTGACCCAAGTTGGAGCATTGAACCTGCGCACAGGAAGTTTTGCTTAAACTTTAAGCCATCTTTAGGTGTTAACAATAAACAATACTCGTGTCGGTTTATTTACAACTTCCATGGCAAACAATGTTCCCCGTCCGAGATACATTCTGGGAGTCTTGAGCGTAATTGCGCAGGCGCTGGCAGCCCACAAATATTTTTAAAATATTCGACTTTGCTTCATTTTTCAGGCGCAACTCCATGCAATTAACCGTGCACAGTAACTATCTTGTTACCTGACGCGTTTTTATGATTTCTGCATAAAATTAAAACGTTTGGCGAGAACTTCGAGAGCTCTTCGCTCTATCGAGCTCCAACAGGTTGGAGTTATCAGCAAAGCAGAACTAGTTTCTTAGTTTGAGTCGTAGACTCTTCTTCAGCTTTGCAGTCTTCTCACTCATCTGTTGCTTTAATAATTTTTACTTTGCTTTAATTATAGTTTTGCGCTTAATAAATTTCACAGCTTGCCAGACCAAACAGACCTAGAAACCAGTAACCAGTACCAAGTCCCGTAGTCCCCTTACTTAACTTCAACTCCAGTCTCTTTGAAAATTTACTGAACGCATCGCATACGAGTTACAAACTGCGTGGAAATTATTTTGGAATTTATAACTGCAAGTGTCTG
This sequence comes from Drosophila rellima, assembly GCA_035043635.1. Taxonomy (NCBI): domain Eukaryota; kingdom Metazoa; phylum Arthropoda; class Insecta; order Diptera; family Drosophilidae; genus Drosophila; species Drosophila rellima. Next base: position 2,382,204 of record JAWNMV010000145.1, on the reverse strand, counting down.
GGCTTAACCTGACTTTACTCTAGCAAATTGTCTAAAGATGCTTAAGCCTGATGTAATAGTTAATAATTTACATACTTAATTGCATTTCTTACTGAAACAGATGGGTTAATGTGAAGTGAGACATAGACTTTAAGCTTAACAATAATTGCATATTTTCATATCTTTATTTTTACATCCAAACGTTATAATAGTTATTACAGCCATATGATCAATTTATTAATCTGCATTCTAGTAACTATTTAACTCATAAGAAATTTCGCTTAAAATATTGTTTAAGTGTAATTATTTATTTTAAAAAATTGCAACAATTATTTGAATTGCATCTTAAATTCTAAGTTGACTCTCAGAGTGATGAATTAAAATCGATTGCAATATTTTATAAAATTACGCGTGCAGTAATTGAAATCTCTTTGTAAGCTCTTACCTGTATTAAATTGAATTGCATAAATTAATATAAGATACCCTATTCACTTTTAAAATGGGAATATTAACTTGTGTAAATATCAAAAATAGTCTAACGAATTAAAAGGTATCTTTCAATCGTGCACTTTTAATACTGCTTCTCATTTGCTTTTAATTTTATATATATTTTTTATATGACATATGTTGGTTGCATTTATTTGTCTTGTTGTTTTTGACCACAGTGTAGTGTTTTTTGCACTTGTTCATTATTTTTATTTCTTTTATTATTCATTGCACATTTCATGCTTCATTCACTTTTTCAATTAATTAATAATCATCATGCTAATAAGTTTGTTGCTGTTGCTACCTTGCTTGCCACCTTTTGCCGCAACACAATTTTGTGCAACGTAGACACAGTTGAAACTTAAATAAAAGCTCGACTGGTAGATACTCAGTGACCAAATTTCTTTGAGGAATATTTACTAAAAATCTGTCATACTATTTTCTTGTACAATTTTTAAATGAACAAAGTTAATACACCCCTCTACTTTTTTTAAGTACGGGGTCTAATAAAATGTATAGCTCTGTTATATACTTCTGCTCTTTATATATGTATACTTTTCAAATATAATACCCATTTTATAGGGTTCCCACGATTACAGGGTATAAACACATGTTGGATAACAAAAGCGCATTGCACAATTTAATTTAATTTAATTTAATTGCGTGTCAATAGCATGTCTTTCAATATATAAAGGGCAGTTTTACTCCATTTTTTATACTATATAAATAGTAATTATTTTTCTTTCTTATTTGTTTTTAATAGTAGGGATGTATTATTTTAAATTTGCTTGCTGATTGTTTGTGGATTAATTTTTAATGGGATGTTCAATTGCTGGAAACCGAAAATGACACGTAAGAATCGGATTGAATTAATTCAGGCATTTAGCTTAAATAAATAAATGCTTTAAGTTATATTCTATTACATATTAATGACATAAGAAGTATACAGGTTAGACTCAAAGTCTTCCTAGAAATTAATTTTTGTAGCAGCTGCTGCTGTTGTTGTTTAGGTCAAAGTGCATTAGCCTTAGATCGTCCGGCTGTGAAATGTTCATACAAGATGTTAAGCTGCCTGTTTTTATGGCCAAAACTAGTTGTAACACTCAAACGCCAGACATGCCCAATAAAAAGCATTTAAATAGAGCATAAACTGCAACAACAAAAAAACAACAAGAGGAACAAAAACAGCAACTACAAGTATAACAACAAGATTCAGATTCAGATCCAGACGCAGTCGCAGAAACCATGGACGTGACCAACTTGCTGCACGTTCTGCAGTTCTACAATAAAACAACAACAACAACATCAACATCAACAAAAACGGAGCAAAGCATTAGAAAATAAAGAGCGGGAAAAATAGAGAAAAAATCGCCACACTATACGAAATTTCTCATTAAAGTGCGAAACGGCGCGGCGTCCCGAGGGCGGCTCCTTAGAAGTAAAGCGCCGCGTTACGGAAGTTGCCACCGTGCCTTGCAACAGTGCCTCAAAACTCGGACGTATGCACGAGTATATGAGTTCTAATTAACAGCAACAACAATGCACATGTGCGTTGCATTGTATTTGAGGCACTGGCGTAGGCGTTGCCGCTGCCACGCCCCCAATTACAATTCATGAACTTTTACGCACATTTGTCAAGCATCAAGCTGAGTTGGAGTATGAATCTGAATCTGAATCTGAGGCAGAGGTTGCAGGCTGTCTAATTGCAGTTGTGCTAACGAGTTGCATTCCACAAAGGGTTGCATGAATGCCTATTAACGGGGGTGGGAGGTTGCACTCTCAAGTGCCTCACGCATGTGTATGTATAAAAAAGGAATTTCTTAATTATTGCATTGATTTACATTGCCATTGAAGGGGGATCCCAAAAGGGCCACTCGAGTATCCCATTGGACTCTGCGTCCCCTTCTTTGTGCTGTTGCAGTTGCAGTTGCAGGCTGAACTGCATTTCGTCGCCAATGCAGCTGGACTGAAGTGGCACTCGACACTCGGCGCGTTGACATTTTGCCAGAGAGAGTTTTGAGGATTTCGGAGTTTCGGGGATCGACAATCGACAATTTTGCTGTGCGTGCTGCGTGCCCGAGTTGTAGTTTGCGGTGGTCTCTCCTCTTGTCATTCGGCCCTGGTGCCACTTCAGTGGGTACGAGAACGGCAGCGACAACGACAACGACGATAGCTCTTTGACAATGGCGACAACCCTGCCAGCTGGCACGTTTGGTGGTGACTGAGTGGCCAAACGACCAAGTCTCCTACCCTTCCCACTCACCCCCTACAGCTACACCCCCATATCCTCCATTTTGGCAGCAATATTTATGATTAAAGCGAACGTTTGACTAAATTCTAAAGATTAACACATTTTCAACGATGACACGCCAACGTTTTGATCGCACAGTCAAAGCGCTTTTAACGTGGCCAAAGCACGTCATAAAATCGATAAATATTAAAAAAAAACTCTAAATCATGCCAATTTAACGAGCAATGAATACTCTTAAATATATATTATTAAAAACATTTCCAAACTGTATTTTAATTAAATTCTTTACAAATCTTAATATTGAAACAACAAAATTAATTGATTATATTTTTTATTTAAAAAAGGAATTTTTAATAGGTTTCAACATATATTTTATTAGTAATGGATAACATGGTTATTAGGTAAAAATAAATAAAAAGATTTATTAAATCTGAATACCCAACACAGAGACATTTAAAACGCAGAGTATAATTGTTAGGCCTTTAAAAAAAATGCAGGCAATTAAAAAATTGCATTGACCGTTGCATGTTGAACGTGACCTGTTAGTTGGTTTCTAATTTGAAAACTATAGTGCGACATACAACACACATTAGATAGAAAGCAGGCTAAAAGGTCCGTCCTTTATAGCCGTTGACACGCCGCCTTGCCAAGTTGCTGTTGTTGTTACCTGAATTTATTTGAGAGCTGGTCAAAATACCAAACATAATTCACAACATGCCAAACGACAAGCAACAGCGACAACATGTTGCATTGTTAGCAGCTCATTGTACCAATTGTTGTTGTGGCCACCGTTCTGATTGTGGTTGTTGTTGTTGTTGTTGCCACTGTTACCATGGTATTTATGCAAATTTGTAGTGGGTCACAAAGTACATACATTGCGAATGCGGATATTTTATTTAAACTCTATCGGCGCCACAACAACAAATATTCCTTCTATTTTTTTTTTTGATTGCGACACAAGGGACTAAAAACAACCACATCTATTAGGTATTTCAATTTTCGACTGGATACAAGAGAAATTGAGAGGAATGGGTTCAAAAACACAGGCAAAACACTTGTCAACTTGTTGACGTTGAATTGGCATTGTTTAGTATGCAATTTGCATCAGTTTTGTATGCTTCGCAAATGAAAAAAATAATATTGTTACATGTGGCATAGAATAAATAAACAGAGAAACAAAACCAACACCAAATTGCAACAGCGACAGACTTGTAATTGTTAATATCAACAAAAGTGCGCAGAAACTGAATAGATAGATCGAAACAACTAAAGCAAAGCCAAATATATTATGAAGACTTTAATACAATTATTTAAAATAAATATTATTCTTGTGTAACGATAAGCAAGATAATTATATATTTATAAAAGAAAAAATCAATTTGTTGCATGAATATTCAGCAAAGTAAATTCTTTGTGTAACAATAAAGCCATTGAAGATAGAAAATTACAGTCAATGACAAAAGCAATTTTCACTTCACTTTGCACATTGCAAATTGGACTTGGAATCAGACATCAATTATGAAAATGTTTAAACAAAAATGAACTAATTTTCACAAAGTTATTTACAAATCAACAGCCATACGAAAGTTGGCCGCAAGACACAACAGACGTAAATAGTTTGGGAGAGGAGAAGAAACGAAAGAAAAAAGAAGGCAAAGGCAAACGCGGTAATTATTTTTTAATGTAACAAAATAATATCAGGCCAAAACGATCAAGTCACGCAAGTGCTGGGGCAACAGTGAAAATTAACATGAGAATAAATAAGAAATTTTCAGAGTCTGAAATCCGAGCCAGACACGAACCCGTTGCCAAGTTTTGGCCCAGCACGCACCAGTCAAACTGAGAAAGACAGAGAGTCAGAGGCAGAGAGAGAGAGGGTGGTATGCGAGAGAGAGAGATAGAGTGAGGGACACAGAGACTGCATGACGCATGCGCAGCTTCCGTTTTGCGATTTACCAAAAACGATTTGAGTGCGAAATTCGATACCTCCTGAAAACCGTTAGACCGTTAAATTCTAACTAGAAACAGAATAGACAGAAATAAAGAGAGAGAGAGTGAGGGAGAGAGAGAGAGAGCAGTGCGTATCGCCTGATTAATCGGGCCTCTGAAAAGAGTCAACTATCAACAAAATATCAAATTAAAAATGTCTTCAGTCGAGACTCTCGCACACAAAAGTCAACAATTAATCAATTTGCACTTTGCCAGCGATAATAATATTATTCTTGTCCACCTTTTCTTTAAAGCTGTTTTCACTAATTCATTTAAATTCCATTTCTCTTAGTTAAAAAACTCTTTACTAGTTGATTTTAAATTCCATTTACAAATGCCTTCGCATCCGTTGGGTTCTCCACATTCGGCGTTCGTTTCAACACTTGATAATAAGCCGAGGCACAGACCCATTTTCAAGCATTGGGGAAAATCGTTTTAAAATTAGTGAAAGTGATTGATTTTTCCACTTAATTTTTAGGTAGACAATACACAAAAGTAATGCCGATAATCAGACCCAAACACCCCAGCTCCACCATCACCAGACAGCCAAAATGCCAGCCAAATTGGCCATTTGGCGCATGCGTCAAAGCCTTTTACATTGTTTCGTTGTTGTTGCTTGTTGGTTGTTAGATGTTGCTGGTTGCTGGTTGTTGGTTGTTGCACTTCCGTCAGCTTTCGGCGGCTGTATTTTATGCAAGACAAAAGCGTTGGTGTTGTTGCTGCTTTGTGGGAGAAGCTGGCAGTTGCAGTTGAACGGAGGGCGTGTTTAAGCCAACGAAAGCGAAGACAGAAAAGTGGCATTAACCTGGGGCACATTGAAATGAATAATCATGCCTTTTCCACATATACACTCACATATGATCTACATATGAGCTTACTTTGCATATATTTTTTCCTCAATTATAGGCTAAACAAAATCGAAATTGTGATGATGTGTAACAAGAGCATGAAATTAAATTTAATTGCTATAATTTTCTTACCTATTGCTATTTATTATTTGATATAATTCCAGGATCATTTATTCAATTTGACTATGCAATTTTCTACTTCTCTTTCCACACGATATTTAAAACTATATATTGTATATAATAATCATGTATTAAAACCGTAACCATGACCGCAGCCGTTAACCGGTTCTAACCGGAAACCGACACAAAAAATTTAATTAAACCGAAATAACCATTCGATTTTAAAGAAAAAAGTGGAAATATGTTCAAAAGTACTTTTTTACCCATATTTTATCCTCTGGAGTCGATTAAAAGACTATTAATAAAGATTTAAAAATTTTTCAAATTTTCGAAAAATGTAAAGGGGTACCTAGGCAAAAATCGCAAAATTTACGAAAAAAAAAGTTGTCTCAGAAGCATACAATTTAAATGAAAAGTTAAAGTAGAGTTAATAATATGACATTCCTCATTGAAAATCCATATAGTCAAAATTTCTCAAATATACAGATATGTCCGAAATCGTAACTGAAACCGATATTCGTTTCATACCCTTTAAATAATACATTTATAAATTTATTAGCAACATTTTTGGCATTTATTTACCTTTTATCTATTTTGTTTTAAGTAGCTTTATGGCATTCAGTAAATGATCTGCTAATTAATCCTATCGATGCGAATTGATTAACATATTAAGATATAAATACATTTTATTCTTAAACAATATTTTTAATTGATATTAAATTTATATGAGTATAAGATAAGTGCAACACTAGGATTTATTGACCCTGAGGCTTGCGAAAGTTTCTACTTAAGTTGAACAATTTTGTGTTGTTTCTCCGATGGGCTGCAAACAGTTGCTACTCAGTGTACAAGTGAGTCAATAAAAAGTTCTGGGCACGATTTCTTAATTAAAACTTGGTCGATGATTGCTCGGTGAAATGGAAAGCATTTTCCTACAACGAGTACTCATAGTAGCTTCATGGGTGGCTTTTGTCGTCTAGACTCTAGACAGAACTCTCTCCCAATATAATCGTACTTTGACTAGGGCCAAGATGGAGCAGAACTTTGTAATATTTATTTTTACAACCGGACATGCTGCAAACTTTTTACAGCTACGTGCGAAAGTGAAACGCTTAAAAAGGCATCGAATGTCTTTATTATATTGGCAAAGCCAATCAGTCCCGCCATGCCCTGAAGTGGCAAAACTGCAAAATCGAAACGACATATAGAAGACACGGCAAGGGGAGCTGAGCCGAGTGGTGCTGGGTGGTTGAGTGGTGCAACGATGCTTGTCATCAAATTTTATTGTTATTTAAATGACGAGACGGTGCGGTGCGGGGAAGAGGCCGTTCGACTCGACACTGTAAGAAAATGCCATGCAAAGTGTAAGTTGCGATGGAAGTCGAGTAATACCCTGCATGAAATGACAGAAATGGGTAGATTATGTTTGAGACTAAGTTCTATTACTCACGCGAAAAAAACAAAGTATCACTCACTTACAGCGTATCTATGAGTCGATCAATTTTCGACTACAGCTCTTGTTTTGTTTATTTCTTTTGCTGCATTGCTTCCAATGTGCAGCGCATGCCATGCCCGTATAAAGCCTGGCCAAGACCAGCAAGAGCCACTGCCACTTTGTATACTCGTACTCGCATAGCCCCGTTTCAGTCAACGCTCCTCCTTTACATATATATGTATATCTGTATATATATTTATTGCGCCTCGTTTCAGTCAATGGTGACACTTGCTGCATTTTAAATGGGCGCGCGCTTGAACATTGCCGTTGTCACTTGGAGTTGGAGATGGTGCTGGAGATGGAGATGGAGTTGAAGTCGGAGGAGTCGGGACATGGTTAGGGAAGCCAAAAGAGAGAAGAATGCAGAATGCTATAGGTGCTTGGCAACACATTCCGCTAACTGCAGTCTGTAGTCTCGAGACTGTTGCCTGCAATCTGCAGTCCTGCTCCCAGCACGTTTTGTGGCCATCATTTTGCGCACTTTTGTCCATTAAAATCATCAAAATGTATGGCGCTCAGTTTATGTTTATGAAAAATTTGTCTCGCCACTTTTGTTGTTGCCACTGCAGAAATTCGCATGTTGCAGGTGTTGCAAGCAAATGTGCTGTAAGTTAAAGTTGCACTACTGTTGCTGCTGTTAAAGGCATGCTATTTAAATTTCATTGCAAAAACTGGGAGCATTAGCTATAAGAAAGTATTCTTGAGTTATTTCTTTAGATAGCCCAAGGAACTAAGTAGTTAGCTTAAGAAATAATAAGCAATATTTATGCTATATATTCGTGCTGAAGACGAGTTATAGAAATCTCTGTCATACTCTATCAGCCTTATTTCATAGAGCCATATCAATATTGTATAATATTATATCATACGAGCAATCATTACGTATTTAAATATTTTTATTCTTCATTAAGTATTGTGTAATTATTACTAAATATTTCTCACACAGCTCTCTCATAATCTTAGCTATTAGTTAATTATACTTCAAATGTAGCTGTCATTATAAATTCATCAAGCTCTTCAACTCTTTTCTTGGGTTTTCAGCGATTTTTTCTCCGTTTTTTCTGGTCAATTTAAATGGCAAGTTGTGGCAGAATTTTTTCACTTAGGTAATATTGCCATCTAGAAGCAAACGAGGTTATTTAAATCCCTCTTTTCATACATTTCAGATATCTTTACGAGCTGCAGTCTGGTTTATTTTCTGTGGTCTATGGAGCCCAACAATAAACTGAAATGACCAAATGTTCTAAGTACTCGCAAAGAGTATGCGGGCGGAGAGGGAAGAGTGGGACACTGTGTGAGGAAAATGCACAGCGTCGTTAGAGGATGCAAACAAGTTTCTTCTCTGCTTCATTTTTTTCTGTTTTTTGGTATCTTCTTCTTCAACTCAATGCTGTCATTGCAGTTGCCGACGCTTTGTTTGAAATGTTGCTGACAAACCACTTGAAAGTGTAGTCGTAGTTGTTGTGTGTGGTGTGTGTTTGGGTGTGTGTGTGTGGTGGTGTGTGTGTGTGGTGGTGTTGTCTGCCCGCTGACGTATTTCATAAGAAAAGCAAGTGACAAGTTTGCCCCGCCGCTGCCCGCCGCTTTACACACAGTTGCCGAAATTATGCCGCCTAGAAAAACTAAAAAAAAATTTAGGAGGAAAAAAAAGGTTAAAGTGTAAGTGGGGAAAACAAATTGTTGGCCCGGCCAGCCGGTTGGCCCAGACTGACTGGCTGGCTGGCCGACTGGGTTCGGTGCGTCTTGGTGTCTGACAGCCATCCCAGCAAGTGTCGAAAACTGGCCTACTCCGACCGGCCGCACATACATACATAAATACAAATATTTCCTGGCCTTCACACACTCAGCCACACACACACACAGACTCTTACACAAAAGAACTTTGCGTGCATAGAAAAAAGTTTTTTTTATTTTCTAAATTTTTATTTGAAACATTTCCACGAAAATTATTTCGAGTGCTTGACAGTTGCGCGTTCGGCCTCTGTCGCTTTTAATATACCATTTCATTTCATTTCATTTCATTTCAAGTTTTTCCCCGTCTTTTCTACACTTCAATAGCAATTTGTAGCTGTGTCTCTGAAAAATTCTTGAGAAAATATGCACATTTCATGGGGCTTCTTTCCAGCGAAAGTGTGGCCAAAGCACAGCAAGTTATACTAGTACCCAAATCATCTCCACGCACTCCACTTCACTCCACTTTCTAATCAATTATTTAGCACTTATGTGCATGCAAATTTTGCGCAAACAAATAAATCAATTGAAGAAGCCCCTCTCCCTCGTGACTCGCCATTTTGACCACAATGAACCAATTTAAACGAGCACCTTTCGCCTGAGTTTCTGCGTTGTCAGCAACGGCGCCGTGAAGCCAGTGAAGTGTTTGAGTTTCTGCCTAGTTAACAGCTTTTTTTCCAACGCTTTTATTATTTTTTAGCCATCTCTCGATTTTGCGCTGACAAAAAGCACGCGCAATGTGCTTGAAAAGCGCAAAATTTCGTGAATATCGAATTTCAAAAGTGGGCAAATCAGCAATCGGAAGTGGCCAAAGTCGACTTTCAATTTCCCTGCGGGAGGACTTTTAAAAGTCTTTTATTAAATTTGATGATAAATGTGAAACATTAAATCAATTATTTATAATTTATTTATATTATATGTAATTTTATATTTTTGTAGTATTTTCTAAAATTTAAATGCCCACAAAAATAATCTAAAGTATTTAAATTTTGAGTATTTAAGTATTATGTTAATGATTCATGTCTGTATCATTGTTTTTCTTTCAGCAAATAAAATTTAAATGTTGAAAAAATATGTTGAATAAATAATAATATGCACTCAATAAGGATTATGTCTGTTAAACACATTCCTTAGTTTTCTAATTTTAAAGAATTTGAGTATGAAATCACAATTTAGGTATCAATAACTGAATGCGTCATCCGCTTTGGCAGCTGTATTAGCCAAATCCATAAGCCTTGACTTATAAATATATGTACATATACAGTATATATAGGTTTATACTTATAAATAAAAGTGCTTCATCATTCAATTTCAATTAAATGACAAAAATACAAAAGTGTTTTGACGCCAAATCAACAATTCGGAAATTCTCATTTCGTGCTCTTTACTTTGGCTTCATATTAATTTGCGCCTGCAAGCAAATCAAAATTGCTCGTATCTTTTGATTTTTGCATACTCAACAATTGTATTCACAGACAACAACAACAATAATAATAATATGTGTAATAAAATTCGCGTTTCATTCATTGACAGACACAAGACGAAGATTTTTTCCTCTTAATACGAATCAAAAAAAAACCGTGTGTTTTTTTTCCTTATGGCGCGTGTTCCACGAGCTGCAAAACTTGCCGTGACTGTATTTGTTATTGTTGTAACAAGAGGCACAACTCATGTTGAACAATTTGAATAAGTACATATAATGTTTTTTTTGTATTTTTGACATCCGAACAGGCCAGACAGACACGTATGTGTATGAGCACAAACAAATTTGATCTCTCGCATTTTGGCACGAACTGTAATTGAAAATTTTTCATTCAGCTCCCCGAACTAATCCCCTCTTCCTAAAAAGGCAAAAAATACAGAGAAACCGCCAAACAAACATCGCGCTTGACACTTGAAACACTTGGCTTTGGCTTTTGGATACATAAGTATACATTTTTGGTGGGGGTTTTCACGGATCTCTTGGCCTGGCTGGCAGCTTTCTTGTCCGGTTATGTTACGTTACGTGAAATTTCAAATGTCATAATTTTGACAGTTTGATAGTCATACACACACACTAAACACACATTCCCAATTTTTGTTGGTGGGAAGCTGCAAGGCGTTCGAGCGGTTTGTTGTGAAGTGTGTTGCCCAAGACTGTTACCATAAAGTAGCCGGCAACAAATAAAGTGACAACTTTGGCAGATTGCAGGCAGTCACAGTGGGCACAAAATGATAATATGAAAGCAAAAACAAGCTTAAAATGATTTGACAAGTAATCTGTGTGGCGTAGTGTATTGTAGGTGAATAACTGTAATTCATTCGCATAAAAAATTCAGAATTTTATCGAAAAACCTAGAATTTTTGTAAAGTGAACTTACTTCAAAAATAAAATATGTATAACACGAGTACTCTAGATAGATGGAGTAGCCAAATTTAACTTTAAAGGTATGAAGGATCATTGGTCTCAAGTTCAAAGCGATGTTCATGATAGAAACTTTATATGAAGCTATCCCTTTGTATACCAGTAACCTTAGGATGGTTGAATATGTCATGTAAAGTTGCACAACAAGTAAGATTCAGCTCATATTTAACATTAACAAGCAGCTGTAATCAGTTTAGCTATTCTCTAGAATTAGGTCCCAAAATTAGGCATTGTGAGGCTCATACGTGAGGCTCATGTTTGAGTTTTGACCAGTATTTCTGGCAACTTAGGCAACAAAACGTACGACAAGTCTCTTTTTTCTCTTACAGAACTTGTTACTCGACAAGAGTTAAGAAAACTTGGGTCTCGTCAGCTTTGACATTGACAAAGTGTTTCTTCAAATGAAATTGTCATAATTTTTTCGGGTTTTCTTTATGCCTTTTGATGCACACAATGCGTTAATGTTGCCCACTTTGTCATACTTTGCCTTAGCTACAACAATTGAACAATTGATAAAAGTAAAAAAAAAAACAATAATAAAAAAGAGACTTTACTAACGGTGCATTTGAAGGTACCCAGCCCAGCAACACATATAACAATTGAACCAAAAGCATGACTCAGTACTGGCCAGTTCACTTTTGACCGAAACAACAATTTCTCAGTGAGTTGTCAAACAAATTGTTGCTTTAGATTCTCGTACTTTAAAGATCTCAAGTCTCTTACTAGATTTAAACAATATTTCTAGAATGCATTTAGTTGGAATTCAACAATTTCCATATGTAGTTTGTGCTTTAAAGACACACGAGTTTTTGTTACAAATTTTCACAGTTTTAAGTGCTAAAATCAATTGGTTCCACTCATTTAGAGAGTGAATAATGGTTTGTAATTTAAATTAGCTGTAGGAGTCATTGAGCAATTGATTTGTCTGCACATTAGTTGAAATTCAATGCCTTTGAATGTGATTTGGAGTGTAGACAGACTAAGGGATAAAACAATAAATAAAGTTTGATTTGATTAGTATGTGTAGAAAACATTATGAGAATATAAAACTTTTGATCTACGAAAGAAGCGATCTTTTCCATATTTTATACATCAATTTCGTAAGAAAATGAAAATGTTAATCTTATACAGCACTAAGTTAATTTATGGGGAAAGTGAAGTGATAATATTGGAAATTGCAAAGATCCTACATCTGTTAGTAATACATTGAACTCAAGAAAATACCAAATAAATTGTTAGTTGTTTTCTAAACATAAATTTTAACAAATTCTGTTGGTTTAATATTTCAATAGGTTTCATGCTTATTGTTGCTTTTGCAACTCAATGAATAACATTAAACATTTCATAGTCGCATTATGGACTTATATTCGAAGAGGGGTAGGGTGGGAAGCACAACAAATTTGAGTTTGAGTTTGATTTAATCCACGCAGCACGCCACATAAATTTAACTATTTATTTGAGCTGCAACAAGCAACCTACAACTGCGAGTACGAGTATCTATAAATTTGTCCATAAACATGGCCCCGTCTAATGGCGGGCCAGGCCAGGGCAGCCTGAGCCAGGGCCAAGAGAGTCGCGCTTAAGCTGCAATGAACGATTCCATAAGCAATTATTATATCGATTTATGACAGGCCCAGTAAAGTTTTTGTTGGGGATTATGTCGGGAGATTTGTGCCAAGGCGGCAATGGCTCAAATTCCCAAAGCTGACTCGTACTCATACTCGTACCCGTAATGCTGCTGCTCAAGCACATTAAAAAAAGTTAATACAAATTCTTAGTTGGTGGTAAAAAATAAGAAATAAAAATAAAAATTACATTTCCGCCTGTTTAAAGGTAATCGAGAACTGGGAAGCTAGGAAACTGGTCAACAGGTAAACACGAGCAGCAGCCAAAATAGTAAAGAGAGTAACTTGCAGGTAAGACCCACAAGACCCAGCAGGTAATACACAATTTACCAGGCTGAGCTGAGCGGGTTATAAAAACTGTCATGATTTACAGTTTGCACTTTTTACGATGCCGCTCGCTGGCGGCTGTTCTATTGGCTACGAATTATATGGAATTTAAGTAAGCGAGAAATATTTAAACATAGTTTTTATTTTTATTTGTCGGAGTTTTGTTCTTCTCCTTTTTAGTTTACTTTTTATGTGGCTTTTATGGCCAGCTTGCGATACCCATACCAAATGGCCCTCGAAATATAGGCGGATTGTATTCGACTTTGGTAACAATGAAAAAATCGTTGGCTTTTTTTTGATAGAGAACCAACTGCTTGTAATTAAAATCATTTATTGGCATTAGTTTTTAAGCTCAATTTTGCCACCGCTCACGTAAGCCACATAAAATGTTAGAGAGTCGAGTCAACATTTTCCCAACGTTTTCGACTCGAAATCATGCAACATTTTTGCTTAAGATTCACACTTGATACACGGCGCGAACATTTATCATTTCGCTTAGATCTCAGTTAGTGCGCCTTTTAGAGCGCTACCAAGGCCTAAAAGTGTCGCTTGTTGTTACGTTTAGGGCCTTTTTTGTTGCTGTGTTTTCGTAGCTTTTCTTTTCCTTATTTTAAGCTCGTACCAACTCGTTTTTCGCATCTTTTGATTTATTCTCAAGTGCTTTGCTGTCGTCGTCTTTCTTGTTGTCGTTGTCGTTCTCGTTGTTTTGTTTTATTTCTTTGGCAACCTAAATATTGAGATAGTCATCTGCGGTCAGTGTCAACTGAAGCGGCTCAGTTCAGTCGAGTTTATTCCCCCTCTACCTGAGTACGATTCATTAGAAGTGTCGTAAAAACGTAGACGAGATCTTCGAGTCTCTCTGGGATAGCCTGAAGAACTCTAACATACAAGCTTAATTGTGACTATGAATAATGCTAGAATCAAAATTGCATTGAGCACTAGAAGAACAGTTGCCTCAAATACGTGCTTGGCATGTGTTATTCATAGTTAAAATATTTAAACTGTTAGAAAAAATATAAAAAATATGAAAGTTCGATTCTATACGCTAAGATTAAAACAAGAGAGAAGTCAAGCAACTAAACAAAAGAAGACTTAAGCCTTTGGCTTTAATTTCTTATAACAATTTGCTGAAAATTGAGTTTGCTTTTTGACATTCAAGTAAACATACATATATAATATCTTAACACCTTATGTCCGTCAGAAAATAGACAAAGTTCTAGGAATAAGAATTGTTTTAATTTAGCTAAGGCTAGAAATAAGATTGCTGGTAAGTTAATAACAACTTTGTTCAGCTGTAAGCCTTAAATGCCATTAAGTGTTTTCTTGAATGAGAATGAGTTTAACCTACTTTTAGTTTGAGTTCAGCTCAGCACGAGTAGTGTTTTGATATTTTCACAAATGCATTGCAATTTTTCATGGCACAGTTTTGGGGTTTGTTGCACACATGAAATCCGCTCACTTTATTTGCAACGCTCTGATTTGAAATGTTGTACAGACTTTGGAACACAATATTAATTGCCGGCCATTAGCAGCATCACTCAATTTTAAACATATGCAACACATGGTTCAACAACAACATCTGACACTGACAACAAAAATAACAGGCAACAATATGGCAGCTAACGTGTTGCAGAGCAAGGCAAGTCGACAAAAAACAACAAAAATTGGAAACTATCTGTAAACTCATACATCAATGCCGCTAAATCCACTTGTCAGGGCAACAAACGTGAGAATCGTTCGAATGAAAAAAAACATAGAGAGCAGAAAACGAAATAAAACAAAACAAAGACAAACCTAAACGCAAACAGATCGAGCGACGAGAAAATATTGTCAGGGCGACACTTTAACCCGGTATAACCGACCGGTGTCAGCTCCCCTTTTTACGAGTATCTACTGTACGTTGGCTGCTTAGCTTTGGCTCTATTTAAGATTTGTTGCTGGAACAGCAGAGACACCTGCAACATTTGAGGGCTGCAGTGAAAGACTTTTTTATGCTAAATACCGTCGCAGTTTATTGATGACGACAACAACTTCGAAAACAATGCGATATATCTTGGTATATACAGATGCACTAAAACACATATGCACACATCTATACACACAAACACACACACACACACAACAACAACAAATGTGTGACAAAACACCACAAGGAATTTTAATCCCAAAATGATTGATAATCATTTGCACGCGGAGAAGAAAAAGCTTTATCACGTTCCGTTCCGTTTTCTAGGTGTAAAGTCTATGTGGTATTATCAGCAACACTTCTCGTCATCTTCATCATCATCATCATCAGCATCATCATTATCATCAGGTTCTGCTGCTGGGACTTGGACTGAAAATGAATCTGGGTCTTTTACGGGGCAACTCTAGACATTGTTCGCTGCTAATGTTTGCACTTAATTCAACAGACAATAGTCCGGAAAGCTGCTGGGCGCATTTTCTTTTAGCTTTTGCCTTAAGATATACAGGAGAGAGTGAGAGAGAGATGGCTAGCTCAATTTATAGAGGGTGTATCAAAGCAAAACAAAGTCAGAGAGAGAGAGAAAGCGTTGGAGAGATGCTGCCACAGCGAAAAATCTAAATTATGTCGTTGCCGGCTGGCAACAAATGGAAAAATGCATCGTTTTGTTAGCTTAAACAGCCACGATGCGCTTTTTATGAATGGAACGACTGCACTGAGAGAAAATGCGAGGATAAGAATCGTTTAGAATTAAAATTTTAGTTGTCAAAATATCAGAATTTTGGTTTATATCTTTATCTTGATGGCTAACTTCCCCAACAATTCATTGTCATTTGCAACAAGTCATGTTGCGAACATAGTTCGATATCAATCTGCACTTTAAATTTAGTACATATATCCTAAAATACATCATATGCAGTTTTGTCATATAATCTTTCGTGCAGTGCATGAGTTTATCTGAACTTGTACTCCCACCCATAGTCACAGTCAAGCATTTGCCATATCATGTTGCACATTTGAATGCCAACAAACTTGTGGGCCTTTACAATACTCCTACTTCCCACCTTCCCCCGCAGCCACCACTCTTGGGTCACCCCCTCGTTTAGCTGAATCTCAGGCAACATTTAGTTAAGCGCTTTTGCATATCAAATTTTCCATTTGCATTGCCTACAAGCAACAATCTCATCATTATTTTTATCCATTTAGTCTTTTGTTTGTGTTGGTGACACCTTTTGTAACACACGCACACACACGCACACACGCTCACACACACTTACAAACATATAGACATGGGCATAATTTCCAACTATTTAACCTGCGTCACCTGCGCTGCATGTGTGAGTTGATGATGAGTTGAAAATTGAACAAAAGCTGATTTAAGTCATAATTTATCATGTGATGTTGGATTAGTTGCGCTCAATTTTATTGTACAACTGTTTATTTTTAACACGTCCGCATTGCGCATACGCCGCATGTGACCAGGCTAATGTTTTAATTTATTGACTATCAAATGGCTGTGGCTTTGTGCTTAGTTGCCTACTGCATTGGTTTGTGCCACAAATGCACAAAGCAAAGTTGCCGCCCTCCTCTCTCTTCCCCTCTTTCTATGTTTCCAACTTGGCGTGGACTACACACGCCTTTATGACACAGCCAGCCACGCCCATTCGCCTCGAGAGGCATCCCAAACTTGTTCTTTCACTTTTGACTGGCTGCAAGCGCGAACTTTATGGTTACACCTACCAAAAATCGAGATGAGGATCGCACAAATTCTAGCGGTAAATAAAGAATTGGCCGACGCGCCCACCCAAAAGACCACCAAATGAAAAGTTGCACTTCCTTTTTATTTATCTTTTATATATTGTTTTCTGGGTGCAGTTGGGATTAAGAAATTATAAGAAACGCGCCCCACGCATTATCAAAATATTAATTTGCGCATGTCGAAAATTAAATTCAATTTTCAGCTCCTCACACGCCCCACCGAAACGAAAGTTGACCCACTGACGGAACTGACTGGGAACTGAGAACTGGAAACTGGTAAGCTGGCGAACTAAGAAACACTGAGCTGTGTTTTGTGGCCTGTCGCCTAAATCGCCCAGAGTCTTGAATTAAGACATAATAAAGCTGTCTGCCAGCCATAGTTGGAGAAAGAGAGAGAGAGAGAGAGATTGAGGGAGAGTGGAGAGTGCAGAGATACGGAGGCAGAGGCTCCCCAAGAACCGTTTCAGAGTCATCCGTCAAAGAGTTTTGGGGCGTCACTTTTTGAGTGTTTTTGAGAGGTTCGAACACCTTTTGCCAGACTGACGAACTACGTAACTTGACAAGAAGTTTAAGGCGGACGGATTGAATAATTTTTAAGGAGAGCGACAGAGAGATATAGGGAGAAAGAGAGAGAGCAAGAGAAAATACAGCAGTGTTGCTTTTCATTTTGCACACGCGGATCATTGTCTTGGTTGTTTGACAAACGAGTGTCATTTATCAAAATGTGACACTATTTGCGCCAAGTCATGTGTTAACTGCACTTTATTTTATTGTTATATGTTGGGCGTGCCCAAAGGAATACGCCGCCGCACAGAAACACATCCATCCTGGAGCTGAAGTTCCTTCTGCTTGTTGAACTCAACCGAACAAAGCTGTCTGCCATTGGTTTTTAAAGTGCTTTCATAAAATATATATCATAATTGAGGGTTATGTATTTTTTCTTTTCATTTTTTCGGGGCCAAAAACTTTTTTCCAGAGCAAAAGTTAGTAAAGCAATTGACCCAGACACACCATGGACACCACATCGTTGCTGGGCTGGTGGAATGCCTCAAGATTGAGATATGGGTAGTGTGTGCCAAGTTTTTATTTTCTCCGTTTGCCCTGTGGGCAACACATGAAGAGTTGCTCCATATTAATATATGTGAATATATTTGGGGCTCATTTTCCTTGTTGGCAAGATGGGAATATCTAAATGAGTATGGTAGTTATATTTATAGATCAATCTTTATTAAGTTAGTTTACTCTAATCTTTCGATTTTCAAGGCAGCGATATTCAAGTACTTTTCTTTGCGGAATGTGAATTTAATTATAGTTTGACCTCTAATTTGATTCTGTATCAAAATTTAAGTGATTTGAAAAATTTCATTTTTTTCCAACACTGTCCACTATTTTTCTCATTCACTTCTTGACAGGTTCTTAAAATTTTTCAAATCCCATTTCTCTAAAAATGTCCACTCGTCTGAATACTTCAATATAAGCTTATTAGATTACTGAGTCAAATTATATGTTAATAACTCTTTTAGACTTTCAACAGAAACTAATACATCCGGTCTGTGGAATACTACCAAGCAATTTTGTAAAGAATTTGCTTTTTTGTTTTGATGTTTTGGGGCGTTGTCTGCATTTAATGCCAATAATATAAATATTATGATTATGCACTCCAAACATGGGCGCAGTTATATATTTTGCGCGTTCCGATGCAGCTAACTGTTATGTGTTTTTTTTATGTTTTTTCTGAAACCAAAAGAGGCCGAAAATCGAAGACCGAAAAGTAATTTCTTGCACGACATTAATTTCTTTTAAATTACGCATAATTGAAGTATGGGCCACTCGAACATGATCGATGGTGTATTTCCAACGACTTCTTGGCTGACTTGATCAAAACGAGTTTCATGTGAGAGAGTGCTTTACCAAGTACTGGGTGAAATTACTCAAAAGAAGTACGAAAACAAAAGCAAAACTGAAACCATAATTATTTAATTTCTCTGCGTTTGGCGTTGGTGTTTACTCTGAGTCTGTCCATATGAGGCCAAGTTCTATCGACATTGACATTCGAATTAGACACCTGACAATAGCAAAAGTCTCGTAACTGTCATGTGTGACGTTATTTGAGGGTTTTGGCAGTGCCCCCTCGTAAGTAAATTCTCTCCCTCCATCATCACATTAAAGCCTTGAGTTTAATATTATTTTTGTTGCATTATTTGAAATTTGATTTGATTTCTTATTCGTTTCAATTCGTGGGCATTTAAGCTGAGCTCTCACTCAATCGTTGGGGGTTTGTAATTTCAGATCTTAGTTGTCATTGTTGTTGAGCATTTGATGGTATTTAGTTTTATTTTTGGTGCTGCCTTTGTTAGCGCACTAAGCGGATTTTTTCTTACATCAGTTTAGTGTCACATTAGCGCTGTTGTGAAGTGCGACCCCAGGCACTTAGCCATACCAGAGCAAATCCCAAACTCAAACTCAAACTCAAATAAATTCAACTGGTTCTCGCTTGTGGGGGCGATAGATCAGCCATCAAATAATTTCAATCTCTGTCTGCCACATTGCATGCCACATTTGATTACGCATCGCGCAGCTCGAATATATTATATTTTATATTCCCAACATACAGCAGCAGTCAACAAGTTCTTATATCGCTATATATGTATTAGTATATCGCTCCATCTGCATCGAAATTGGGCTCGGCATCGGGATCAGGATCTGGTTGAAATGACCTGCAGCGTTTACCACACGTATTTACGGAGCAGTCCGCGCAGTCACATAAAATGCTTCAACAGAAAACAGCTTATGAATTTCTTAATATTTCTCTTCTTTTTCTGTTATTTCTCTTCAAAAGATTTTTATGGCATTTCATTTTGTTTTGCGATGCTATCAGTATTTTTTCTGGATTCGTTTCTGTTTTTGTTTTGTACAATATTTTTGGCACCGCCTCTTGTCCAGTTTTGCTCGTTAAATTTCGCTTAAGCAGCCCGATTCATTGCATGAATCATAAAGTCATAAAGGTATTCAAAGAGACAGTTCTGAAATATTTTGTTTGCAATATTTTCTGTTAGTACGTCGTTTCTGTGTCGAAAATGCATTTTTAAGACTCTTGTTAGCTTATCAACTCTAACCAAAAGTTAATGGAATATTTCGAGCGAAATGCTCAATGCTTTTAGATGGATGTGAACGAGCTCAAGATTTTTACTTATCCGAAATTGTGTATTAATAATACTAAAAATCTTTTATATTAAATTATAAAGAGATCGGTAATTTAAATATTTGTAATATTATTGTTATTGTTTTATATACTATGAAGATTTCTTGTTGAGTATAAATAAAAAGACATGAAATATTATGAAATTCAACATTATTGTTTTGTAATTACAGCTTTTTGAAAAAATTATATTGATGTTCTGTTGCTTTTTGGGAAATTCAAAGCGGTTAAGAAACTGCAATACACTCTGAAAAATAAATAAATAAATCGTAAGCTCTTTCCGGTAGAACTCTCACAGAAACGATGGCTAAATGAGCGATAAGTTTAAGTTAGTTAGCTGCGGATGGATCCACAAAGGCAGAAGGCATGTCAAGGAATAAAAACAAAAACAAAATGATTTATCATAATGGGAGTCTGCGACTTGGGGCTCCCAACGGCGTTTGCCTAAACGGGCGATAACAGCAACAGCAACAGCAACAACAAAAACAAAAGCAACAACAACATCATCAACAAGAACGATAACAACAACAACAATGACGCGACGACGCGACGCGACGCGACGTCTTTGGACCTCAACATTCTCTGGACCGAAATGTCAACTCTTCATATAAAAATTAACGAAATATAAATTAAAAAATATGCCCAGCTACGAAATAAAAACCAGATATATGTGCATATGTTGTTTGTGTATTTTTTTTTGGGTACACTCTGTGTGTTTTGGGTTCTCTCAACGATATGATGTGGTTGTTTTTAGTACGCTGGCCATTTATTTATGTGGCAAGCATCCCTTTTGGTATCGAGTTACGCCTGCGCGACATTGTTGAGTTTTGTGGCAGGGCACAAATTATGAATTGGCCTGGCTTTGGTTTTGGTTATGGCCCTTATCTGGCAAATGCATCGACTGCGTTTAACTTTTATCTATGGCAGCGCATTTTTATCTAATGACAGCAGCTTCTTCTTCTCCTGCGACTTCAGCTTCTCCGCCTTTGGGTTCTTCTCGCTCTTCGTCATTGATTAGCTACTCACAGCGGGCATCCGAATCTGGCTCCGATTTCAATACTGACTTATGACATGCTCATATCAGCGTTTGTTTCAGCTCTCTGTTTCGCTCTGATAGCTTCATAAGCTGCTGATAAGACCGAAATTCAAAGGCTAATTGCCAGCAAAAATTTCACGAGGCGCCGGGCTTCGATTGTCGGTTGGGGAGACGTGGTTGGAGGTGGGCGAGGCGGGGCGGGGCGTGTCGTGGCTCTGACAGTTTCCAGGTGCCGGGCGAGCAGCATGCATTTCATATCAGCTGCTTGTTATCGCCAGACAAATGCATTTTGCAAATTATTAACATACACAGGTATGTAAAAACGTGAGTGCATACATATGTGTGGCACTGTAGCGACTTGTACACGAGCAAAACAAGCAATCGACCGACTGCAGATACATTTGTATCTGACGCCAGTCGATAGGAAGCCGGTGCCGCTGTGTTAACTCTGTTTTTGGCCGCTGCTGGTTTCGGTATTTTGGCCGTAGCTTTGCTTGTGGCAACTGCAGCAAGCAGCTAATTGATGTCAGTGCACAAAACTTGATTTATTTCTATTAATAAAAGGCCCCAGTGCAATCATATGGTATGCATATTCCATTTCCTCAATTCCCAGTGAGAAATTTGATTCAGTTCTGGTTCAACTCATATTTTTTTGGCACAAACATATTTATATACATACATATATACATATACATTTTAATTCTATAATTAATTTTATATTTCACCTCAGACAAATTTTTTTTATTTCGAAATTTGGTAAACAAATAAATAATTTATATTTATTTCCTAAAATATATTTTTAATTTTAAGTTTAGTTTATATTTGCTTAATCTTAGTTAGTGTCTTTTTTTATTAAATCACAAAAATTAATTATGATAGGCCTTAGCTGCTTTACTCTACAAATAAAACTTAATTCGTATTTAATGTATTAACTTGACTGCAAATTTCCAACTGGGCCCACAAAAGTCTGGCCAATAAATCGCTTGTTTGGCCACCGAAAATGGACAAAATCAAAAGTGCTGCAATTGCTAAAATGCTGCTCAGCTGTTGTTGGTGTTGTTGCTCTCGTTGTTGTTACTGTGATAAAAATCACGTAAAAATTTAGTTGCATAAATTTTAACACCGATTTTAATCGAAGCCATGTCGCTGGCTAAGACAACTCATTGAGCCGGGCACGCAGGTTTGGCGAGTAACGCCATCATCGTCATCGACATCGAAATCGACATCGGCATCGACATCGATCGACAGCATTTTCCACTTGGTAATTACAGCCAGCAGCAGTTCCGGTGTGTCTGAGCCTGTGTGTCTGTGTGTATGTGTGTGTGTGTGTGTCTGTCTGCGTATGTGTGTGCATGTGCCTGTAGTTGTTGCAAATGCACTCTATAATTTTATAAAACTCGTAAATTATTGATATGCCAAATCAAATTCTGGGCATGTTTTTCTGCTTGGCGTCGCACAGATTTATGGCTTGCACTTTGTATTGACAGCTAACGAGGGTTTATTCACAAGTTGTCATCCGAAAATATTTACACTGCCTCAAGATGGAGGATGTGTCATATTATAATTATGGGATTTATTACTGCATTCTCAATTTCACTCTTGAATATTTAAAATGTAATAATTTAATTTAATTCCACTATTTTAAATCAAGTGGTTATGTTTATATATTACATTTATAACAAAATATCATATTTGATTTGTAGCTCACGTTAAATAAATTATAATCGTTAAGAACTTAAACGTAGCTCCAAGTTTTTTCCTACTCTATTGATAGATCCTCGTATGTGTATAAAAATATGTATATATTTGGTAAACAGAAGGCTCCGTGTATAACACTTTGGTTTACAAGTCGAAGCTCTACTAACGTCCCCTTTACCCCACACACTTACAAATATAAAAATTTCAGTTCCTGGCTGGAAAAATGCATTTTTGCAAGTTATTTCATGTTTTTAGGGGGTTGAGAGGCTTTTGGGGCATTTGGTTTTCGCTTTTTTTGGCCAGGCCAAGCTGTAGTTTTGACATAACTGGAGCGAAACGTTTTGGACTCATATATGTAGGCAAATAGATGTCCAGATGGACAGCGGGACGGACAGCGGACGGAGGCAACCTGATTTGGACGCGGTCGCGGTTGAGACACAAATGTCTGCGTTGTCTAACAAAATGCTCAACTGCTTGTCTTAGGCATTTGCATTTCGATCTTTTGGTAACTGGCCAACAACAACAACAACACTGTCTGAATATCCTATGGTAATAAAAGTTTTGTATGGAAAATTACAAGCAACTCGCGAATGTGTACACTGAACCAGGAGGCCAATCCTGGTTTAGATTTGGGTTTGGGTTTTAAATTTGGGTTTTCTGCTGTGTTGTGTTGTGTTGTGCTGTGCTGTGTTGGGGGATTTCGGGTACGCGGTTGGGTTCCGGGGCATGTTGTCCGCAGTTTTGTTGCACATTCGACTTTCACTTTTCGGCTGCCAAATGGCCATTTGGGCATTTTGGCTGACTGCGCTTTAAATTTATGTTGATTGCTCGAGTTTGGTTTTGTTTTTGGTTAAATGTCGTTAAATTGTTTTCCGCTTAAATGACATGTTTTTGACAAATGATTAGGCCCAGTTGTGTGGCCGCAATGCTAACCTCGACCTATTATAAAAAGTGAACATTGAATTTAAAACCGTAAAGGAAAAAGAATTTTGAACAGATAATTGTAATAAATTTTTTGTATACATATTTAATGATTTGGAAACCGAATACCGTTCTTATATTTTCATAACAAACTATTAACATCTTAAAAGGAATACATTTTTCTTTGAATGTATGAGAATTGTGATAACATCAGAAATATCAATGCCTCATCGCTATTGTTATTTATATCTTTGGCTTAGAACAAAATATCTTAGACATATTCTCAATAAAAACCCAGACTGTTGTTGTTACCACAAAAAACTTGCAACTTTGTGCGATGCCAGTCATAAAACATCAAAAAACTGAGCCCGCAAAAAGAATCCTTTTGGCTACGCGAAACGTCAATACAAATAAATACTAATAAAGTTGGGTCAAGCCATGTGAGTCCCTTTCGTGTACTACATAAATTTCAATATTTATGGCCAAGTTGTGACCCACAACACACAGAAACAAAACACACATGGCACATGGTCAGAAAAACGGGGAAATGCTACCGAAAGGGCTCTGGAATCAAAGAGCTGGCATCTCGTATACATTGCAGTCGTTGTTGCTATTTTTTTGTCTGTTGTTGTTGATGTTCGTCTTTGTTTTTCGGTAGGCGTATGACAAGCAGTGCCGCCAAGGGGGCGTAACACAAATAGAGGCGCGGCATGCGCCGTTTACTCGTCACAGAAGCCGGCAAATATACGACTTTCATTTCTATGTAACTAACGGTCGCAAAGCGAATTGTGACTCTCGTGCCTCTCTCTGGAAATGGGATAAGGGATATGGAATATGGAACTGGTCTTGGCTCGCATCATAAATCGCAGCGACATAAATTCAGTGCAGTTTTTGGACAATGTTGTCGTTGCCTACCTGGCGCAGCACCTGACGCGGCAAATGTTTTGTTGCTTCTGGTTTTTCGCACGCTAATCTCTGTAAACAAATCACTGGACGAGAACGAGAACGAGGATGAGTATGAGGATGAGGAGTAGAAGTAGAAGTAGGAGTCACCAGAGGCAGGGACATGTCCTTGGGGACATGCTGTTTTAATTGCTGCCAGACGTCGCGATTTATGAGCATCAATAAAGTGTCAACTCAAAGAGCAAAACGAACCAAATAAAACGCGCTTCTGGCTGTAAATCATTCTCGCCTGACTCTTCCTGGAAAACTAGTCAACAGTCAGAAAGCAAAGCCACTGTACATTGCACTGTAGGCACTCTCTTCTAAAAGGGACTCGGAACTTAAACTGGTACTGGTTGTTGCCACTGCAGATGCTTAACTTGGCCAAGACATGCAAGCTGGCCCAGACCACGCGGCCGTTGTACTCGTACCGAGCGAGTATGTTTTGTTTGACTTTTTCCCTTTTTTTTTTGTTTTGTTTTGGTATTTGCATTTCAATTGAAGCGAGTAATTAATGTATCGCATATCTGTAGAATTTTAATTGCCAAGTCAATGCACTCCACTTCACTCACAGATGCATCATTCACTCCTTTTCGACTACACTACTCAGCAAAATAAAAGAAATGTATACTAAATGAAAACTTAATTTTAAATCTTAACTTTTAACTAGAAATAAACTTCTAATGTCATAGTTAGTTACATCACTAACTTTAAGCTTGTTTATAATTTATGTGGCTTAAGTCCAGCAAATATTGTTAAACTAATCTAATAATGTTTCATTAAATTTATAGAGCAGTACATTGAATACTTAATGTTTCTATTTTCTGGAGCGATAATTACTATGCTTGGGGTTACTTCGGTTCACCACAGTAGTTTTGAAAAATAAAAACAAAACAAGAAAAGAAAAGAAAAGAGGTAAACAAATAATATCAGAACTTGCTCCATGGTGTAATAGGCGCGCGTGTGGCCCCGGCACGTAGCCCGCTCGGAAGTTAAGCCTCGGAATGGCAGCTGGCGGGCAGTTGGAGGATAGAGTGTAACAATTAAAATATGAAAGGGTTTTGCTTTATTGTAGAACATTGTGCGCAGTAATCTAGCAAAACCACAGTCGGACAGCAATTGACCAAAATCCTCGACATGAATCGTAGCCAACGAGCGTTTCGAATGTCCAATGCATATTCTATGGCATATTTCTAGCTCTAAAAGAAAACAAGCCGAGGCAAAAAAAAAAATGAAAAACAGAATGAGAAGAAAACAAATGCTAGAAGTGCTGCACGTGATGATTGCATCATTGTGTCAGCTTAGTACGTGCCCCACAACTCGCTTGTCACATAAAAAATGACACAAAACTCTCGGCATTTGGTGCATTATAAACTTTTGCATGCTGTGTGTGGACAGATGTTTGTTCGCCTGGTTGCTCGGGGATCTGGCAAAAATGCCATGCCACACAAATTTCTGTTTTCCAAAACTTGTGGTTAGCTCTGTTTATATACGACTACGTCTGGGAGTCGAGCACAAACCAAACCAAACCTAACCATTTGACACTTGCGCCCTGGGATGGGACAACCTTCGGGGATTGCGGGGAAATCGACCAACTGCTATCATTTACGAGTGCGGTTTTTCATTAGGGTTCGGATTAGATGTTATTAAGTCGTGCTCTATGCCCAAAGAAGACTCTAAAAGAGATGGATTGACTTAAGTGGAATTTCAATAGCACATGACATGATTGCGCTACAGACAAAAACAGAGACAGAAAGAGAAAGATATGAATGGGTATCTATTTAATTCAATAGAAATCTTAAAATCTCTCATAGTTAATATATTATTGCACAATTCCAATTCCACAGAATCAAATTCCAGAAGGAATATAAGCTGAGTTTTTTACGGAATTCTTATTTAATACCAAAGTTTATGCAGTATAAGTGCGTAGCTTAGCTCAAGAAAATAATTCACTGCAAAATAAGTTAGGGACTTTAAATATTTAGTTTTTTTTTAAAAATGTCATATAAAAATACTCTTCAAAAGAACAATTTAGGTTTAACATAAGATACAAGCTAAAAATTAAATTAAATTATACACAATTTTTGATTTAAATAACACTAAAGGTAGATAAATAAAAAAAATCAACCCGCTGTTATTTCAATTGTTTTGCCTTGTACTCTTTTTCTAGTTTCCTTAAACCTTTCATTGATAGTTTAATAATTTGAGCTTCGATTTTCATTATTGAAGATAGCACAAAGTCGCCCAAATGTCTGGGCCAGGCCTTGTTAATATGACTCATATAGGAAGCGACTGGAAATAACTTCTAAATGACCTTTTCCCCCGCCGTTTAACGAGCATTTAAAATACAACCGAATGCTGACCGATATGCGGTTTATTGTTATGCAAAATCCGCCATAATGCTCATAAAGAAAAGCAAAGTAATATTAAAAACGCATAATAAAGAAGACCAAAACCGAAGCCTGGCCATAAACCGAGGCAACTTTCGCCTGGGAACGGCGAGTACAAAGCCAGCTTGCTTTGAATTTGGTTTGGTTTGTATTCTTTTTTTTATTTTTTTTGTATATTTATTTTGGGGAACCAAGTGCAAGTTGTTGTGCACAACAACACAACAAAAGGCAGAAGTTTTCATAATTTATGGCAAATGCGAGCATTAAACTTCATTAGATCGAAATTTAAGGCGAAGCGTTACGTTGATGCGACCATTAAAAATGGGAACACAAAGTGAACGGAGGGACAGAGTGGAATACGGGTGATCGTTTTGGCTTCTTCCTTTTTTCTGCTTCTGGTGCGCAATTAGTTTGGTAGAAATCTGAAAACTGGACTACAAGTTCATTCAGAGAGTGGAGTTGGAGTTATGTTATAGTGGGGCCAATACGGGGAATTATCACATAAATTTATTTTTAAAGAAATGCCGAAAGAAATGCACCACCAACTGCGTCATTGTTGGCGGTTGCATTTGTCAAGCGGCAGCCGTCGAGCAACTTGCACACAGCGTGTGTTTTTTTCCCCTCCCCGCCGTTTCTAAAAACATATATTTGGTACACGGAAAAAAAATCCATTCTAAAATTCAACATTAAAATACTTTATTTTAACATGTATTTTTTAAGTATATATTCAGGATATTAATGAAATTATCAGGATATTCATATTATTAACACAATATGTTGATAAAGCAAATAACATTTGACTTAACTGGCAAACTTGAATCCACTTGAATCAAGTATTGTGTTCTTGGTTTCAGATAATCCGGGTTGGATTTATTTTATCCCGCTTTTATTTTCTGTGTAGTTTATTGCAACACCCACCCAGTCAGAGAGAGAGAGAAGTAGAGAAGTGGATAGAGAGAGAGAGAGAATGAGAGGTAGCTGTCCCCCATTCGATTGCCAGCCATGTGTAAGCATTTGTGGATGCCGCGTGGGCCTTGCAACAAGTGCAGCGCAGTCGTTGATCATGTTGATGATGCTCAACAAATGATGAGCAGCAACAGTCGATGATGATGGTAAGAGTCTTCACACATTGATGCTGAAAGTGTCATAAATTTCAATGCCATATGCAGAGTGCAACTTCAGTTCAGTTGGGGCCCAGTCAAGTGGCAACACTTTGTGGCTGCCACGTTTCATGCGATATTCAATATTTCACGCTGCCTAAACACGCGCTCAACTTCAGATCTTTTCTTCATCTCGGACTCGGTCGACCTTGACCAATGCGCGGCGTGAAATGGGCTATAAAAATCAATTGACAAACACGACAAAATCTTTCAGATTTTGGGTAAGTTGCAACACAACGGGAAACTGGAATATGGGAAATGGGAAATGGAAAACGTGGCACCTCCTGGACAGCGTGTGTCGCGACGCGCAAATGAGTCTTCTCCAGGTAAAAATCGTCAGGTCAATTTGTCACAGTCTCGAGTGTCCTGACGTTTTGACTTAGCCGGAATCGGGTAGAGTAGAGTAGAGGCCTTGGCCGGTTTCATTGAATGGCCATATATATTTATCAGGCTGACGGCGCGTGCCTTTCTAATATCCTTTGGCCCAACTATTGTACCTGTTGCAAGGACCAACAAGTGCAACAAAGTTGCAACTCGCAGCCATTTTGCTCAGGTCTTAAGAGTCTTGGTTTCCATCTCAGTCGGAGACTCAGAGCCACAAATCAAGCGGTGGGGCCAACCTTGAGCTTCAGCTTGGGATACCAGGCAACGGGTTCAGCGCGTAAATTGTGGCAGACACTTAAGAGTCGAGACAAGATTAAATGTTGAATTACGTTAAGGCCAACTAAGATAAGCCAAGTTAAGTTAAAAGACATGGAGATGGAGATGGAGTCCCCATCAGAGCCAGATCCCGACAACAGCCAAAGGAGTGCCCGTCTGTGTTCGGGCCAAGGTGATAATGATAAGGAAATGAAATCGAGTTAAGTTTCGCGACCAACACAATCTCCAAATGAGACTCCCAATGACTATGAGTTTTAGTTTGAGAGTGAGAATGAGAATGGGAATGGGAATGGGAATGAGAATGAGTCCGATGCGATGTGCGCTATCTGAACGAGTATAAAGTATGGTAACTGATGCGTAACATAAATTATCAATGTTGCCGAGTACTGTGGTCGAAATTAAGATAATTTAAAATAATTTTAAAAAATGGTGAACGATTTAATCATTAAAAAAATAGGTATGTCTTATGTTTAAAATTATAAATAAAAAAAAAAGTACTACAAGTAACACTAATAAAATTCTAGTTAAACAAGATTCTTTTTTGAATCAAGACAAATGCAGAAGTTATTCCTAAGTTTAAATTGTATTTAAAGTCAAGTTGATTTTACCTTGTAATTTATTAAAACCTGCCACTGTTCATCGGCGTGTGCGAGTGTCGTTGACTGTCTGTGTCACTATAAGATACTTATATACAAATTGTGTGAGTTTGTCTATCCCACGTGCAATACACTCGAGACCCTCGCCCATTGCCGACTGTGTCTGCGTCTGGCCAGAGTTGACCCAGGCAACTGACTGATAAGCGTAATTGATTTTCGCAATTATTTTTAGCATAGCTCAAAAAATAACTTTGGAAATGTGTCAAATGGCAACGATGATGACGACGACGACCTCATAATTTTTATGATTAGTGGCGAATGCTTGTTAGTGGGCAGCAACGTCATCGCGTCGACGATGGCAGCGGCAACATCAGCAACAGCAACAGCAACAGCAGCAACATCAGCAGCTGCATCAGCAACACGTACGCACACTTCTCACACAAGCGAGGAGGCAACTCTGGCAAAAAGGATCGCCGCGCCGACGTTCCGTGATAAATTGCAATGATAGCAAAAGTACCTGGCTCTCTGTTGCTGTTGCCGAAACAGAATAAAACGAAACATTTTGGCAGACGTGTCCACCAGAAAAATTAACCGCCGGCAACTGCAACGCGTGAATATGAAGTGAGGTTGTTAAGGGGTGCTGAGGAGGGGAGGGTGGAGGGACGCTTCGTGTTGCATGTAAGCCAAGTCAGTCAGCCCAAAAGATGATATATCCAAAAATTCCATATAATGACTGCCAGGCAATAACATTGCTCGCCCGGCGACTGTTGCTGTTGCCGGTCAGCAGCAATAACGGCAAGAACCCAGCGCGCATTAGAAGCAGCAATAGCACACCGGCAACAGCAGCAGAAAAACAACAGCAACAGAAAAATGTCGAAAAAAGAATAGTGGAAAATAGTAGAAAATATCCAAGCAGCGCAGACATGGGAACTATTTTCACGCTCAGTTGCAATCTGTCAATGACGTTCGCCACACTGCAGCAACAGCAACAGCAACAGCTAAAACAACAACAGCAACAAGCACGACACCTTTTTGTTGCCTGTGTTGCAGCTTGAAGTTGCTGCAACGCCCCGGCACGCTGACCAGACAGACGCTGGCTGATATATCAAAGCCGAACCATCATCATCTTATTAAAGAGTGCCAACTTAATTTGCTTGGCCATCTTGCTAGACAAGTTGTTGCCGGTGTTGTTGTTGTCGCTGATGTTGCTGTTACTCTTCTGCCGTTGCCGTTGCTGTTGCCGTTGTCGTTTCTGTTGCTTTTGTGCTGTTCTAGGTGTTGCTGAGGGGCGTAACTCAAAACAGTTAGAAACTTGAAAAACAGGCTAACATCTTAGCACCGACGTTTTCATATCCTTCACACAAAGACAATAGTCGGAACTAAAATTGGGAAAAGATGTAAGCTAAAGACTGGACTCGCTTATATTTATAAAATTTTTAATGATGATATTTACGCATAGATTTTTAATACTGAAAATAAAAAATAAAAATATATACACTATGGAATGCGAACAGAACAAATTTTAAAAAGAACAAAATTAAAGTTGTTCCATAACTTAAAAATACAACATTATATTTATATTTTATTTAACTTTTTTTTTGTTTAGAAAATGGAGACGATTCGTGCGTGTGCTCAATTCAAGCCCAATAAAAAACCTGCACTTAATTTTCAGTTATAGCTTTTAGTTCAAACTCAGTTTTGGGTTGAGGTTGCTTACAGAATCTGTGTGTTGTGGCTCATTCACTCAACACCTTTTGGGCTGCCGTTAGTTCAACGCTATAATTAATAGATTATCATCGACAACATTTTAAATTCACATTAAATTTGCCAGCGCGCCAAATTGCAGTGCCAAAGTGGAAAATAGCAAAGCATTTTCTCCACAATATTTTTCTATTTTCCTAGCATTTTTCTCACTCTCTTTCTTCTTCTCTGTCTCTGTTTAGCAATGTTCTCTTCGACTGCTGGTCGCTTTGGTCACATACACGGAAGTGATTTTTCCACTCCAATGACGAGGTCTCTTCATGTTGCTGTTGCTATTGCTGTGGCGCAACAAGTTGCAGGTTACTTTAGTGGGTGTCCGTGGTTGCCTCACGTGCTATAAAAATCAAAGAACAAAAAAAATTATAGCTTGCCCCTCCAAGATATTGCAGCATATTCTAGACTATTGTTGTTGATAGACAAGATCAATGTTAAAATTTTTGTTGTTGTTGTTTGTTGTTGCCGTTTGCTGGTTAGTTAGTCAGTGGATTTTGATCACGAAAGAAAATAATGTTTTGTAGCTGCGCCCTTGGAACGAATTTCAACGAACGAATTGATGTGTAACATTTTTGGATGCAGCAATTTTAGATGTTTTTCAATTGAATGATTTGTTTTTCAGAAATGATTAAAGTTAAAACTGTTTGATACAATTTAAATCGAAATCGTGAAAAATTTGGCCAGTCATGCTTAAAGTATATTGCGAGCAGTTTATTATCCTTTTGTTCAACTCCAAGCGCCTGTCAAAAGCTTTGCACATCCCTTTTTGTTGGGTCCAAGATGAGGCTTTACGCACGAGCAGCAGACAGCTCAATATTTGTATAAGAAATTAACGTGATTGGGCTCATTAAGCATACGCCCTGTTTACCCGAAGCTCATAAAAAGTCTCGTGTTTAATAAGCAAATATTAACACCTTGCAAAATGCAAAAAAAAGGAGGAAGTAAAGAATATACTTTGTGGAGTTTGGATCTCGGAGTCAACTGCGTGATCATACAAAGCAATCAGCAAAGAAAACATTAACCGGTGTCTGCTGATGACGATGCTGATGAGTTGGGTAAATATAATTTTTCAAGATCAATGTTTATTTACACAACGTAGGCCAAAAATGCATTATTGGCAGCATATATGTATATGGAAAAGGAATGGAGGGGAAAGAGAAGAAACAGCAGCAGCAAACCAAAAAAATAAAGAATACACAAAAACAAACAAACAATGGTCCAAGCTTCGGACACGCAATTGCAATTAATGGGAAGTAACCAAAAACCAATGGATGATGCGGTCCCGAGACGCCGTCAAGTGTCCAGCAGGCGACGCACACACACAACAACACACACACTCACACTCACACTCGCACACTCAGATACACACATGAAGTGGCAAGTTGGAAGTTGAAGTTGAGGTTGATGTTGAGGTTGCAGCTACGTCTATGTCCCCAAGTCAAGATGTTGTGATGAAGTTTTTCATTTCGAGTGCTTTGGCAACTTGACGACGTCGCCGTGTCGCGGCAGCAGCAGCAGCCACAAAATTAAGACGTCAAGCGACGTCAATTGCTGACCAAAGGCCTTTTAGAAGGCAACGGAAGAATGTCTACGAAATATAAACAAGCCTTGATGATACTGACGTAGACTTTGAATACTGTCTTTGACTGTCACGAAACAATCAACTCTAGCAGCGACTCTCGCATTAGCAAGTTCAATGGCCAAGGATATGCCACAGACAATAACAAAACAATTGCGTGCCACATGCAGCAGCAGCAACAAAATACGAGTATGAGTATGAGATGCTGATTAGGCAGTTGCCAGTTGCCAGTTGCCAAAGCGAAATCGATCCCTCAAACCTCAGCACGCGTGTTCATAAAAACGCTAAATGCATATTGGAAAAAATAATGATGACAGTTGGCTAACTAAGGCAGACAGTCAGGCAATGTAACTCAATTTACAAACAGCAACAACAACATCGACAACAACACTTTCGCAGCAAGACATTTAACAAATTAAGATGCAACAGATGCAACAAACAGACAGACAGACATTTCTATTATAATCAAGATTGTTATTACGTTTTTTGCACTAGACTGCAAAAGAAGCTTTTAAATTGAAACACTGTTGGGAAATATTATTATTAAAGATTCATTTATTTAGTTTCAATTATTGTATCAGTTTATTTTCATTAAATAAAAGTATTTAATATATAATTTAATAGTTTTTTTGTTAAACTATTATATGAATGCAAAATATGTATAAATAAATGTATTCAAATATTTTTTGGATAAGAATATTTATTGTATTTTTTTATACATCTTAAGTTTATCAATATATAATATGTTGTCTGGTGTAATTGCAAACACCTTATGTCACATTACCACAAGCGATGACAATGCTGATGCTGAGAATTGGGTCAGTCAGTGCTCACGTCAGCTTGTTGCAGTTGTAACTAGTTGCCACATGTTGCTCCCCTCCCCCCACCACACCGTTGACTTGCCCTGGAAGAGGGGTTAGCTGCATCTTAATGACAGCCAAACAAGTCAAACAGACAAACCGGCAACAGGCAAAACACACGCATACAACGTTGAGGAAAGTTTTGTGGCAGCAACAACAATTGCAATTGTCTCATTAGTGTGACAGAATACAAACAGCTGACACCGCCCACCGTTGTTGTGCTTGTTGTTTTTGTCGAGCAACAACAACACACCCACATTAGTAGTAACCTTCATATAAGTAAGCACTTCAACTAATGTTGGATACATATTGCATTTGGGGTAATTAATTTGCGTCTCGCAATGATTTCTCTGCATTGTTTCACACAAACCATTTGCATAATTGTTTCACATCGCTCGTGTGGCAGTTGCAAGTTGCCAGTTGGCAGTTGCCAGTTGGCAGTTGCCTCACGTAGGTGTTGAAAACTGTTTCAGTCTCTGGCCGCCTTTTTGGATACGAGTTTACGAGTATTCGCTGCTCTATCTATTGGCTAATTTTGCAATTGCCGCTCGTAACTAGCCGCGATTAATCAGCCGAGTCGGCAACAACGGCAATGGCAAAAACAACGCCAATGGCATAAATGAATTACTCACATGGGCCGCGCCCGCAATTCGCATAAACAAATGCCGCATGCAACTCCCCCTCCGCCTTTACCTCATCATCGGGGCTAACCAACTCTATTTGTTTAGGCTGCAATTTTTCCAGCATTTCGCACTATAATTGATCATGTTTTTGGCTTTGCTTCTCGGTATCTGCGTTATTTGACCTAACAACAGGAAATTATGCCAGCCAAATGGAGTTTATGTTTCTGCATCTGGTCAGATTGCACTCGTTTTCCGATTGCCCAATACGAGTCAAACAACAAAAAGTCACTATCAGAACTGGCACATCTACCTAATGGAGCTACTCATAAAAAAAATCAAAATAAATGGGAAATTTTATTTTGATGTATGAAGTCTACAAATTTGAATTATTTATGGCAATCAATTCGCCTTTTTTTTCGATGGATTGATATGTGATTTTAGAAGGAACATTTAATTTATATTTAATATTTTTAAATTATTTCAGAACTTTTAAATGTGTGGAGTTCCTTTTCACGACTGGTTTTTATTATATTTTAAGCAATGAATTCAATATAAATTTTAGTGGTTACACACACATATTTCCTAGGCAACCAAAAATCAGAAACTAAATCGTATCATAATTAATATAATAATTAAGAATGGTGAGGCTTACAAACTTATATAAATCAAATAATTTTTTATAATTGAATTAAACATTTTATCAAAAATTCAAATGCGAAAAAAACAGTTTTTATAAAGTTGCCAGTCGCTTTTAATTAACTTTGCAATTTGAGCGCGCAAAAAAATGTTTTTATTACAATTTTATTTAGTGAAATAAATTGCAGCGTTAACCAGTTTTCCACTTGGTCAATTGCACCACTGAACCACTTTCCCCATGTCAGAGAAGGCGGGGGATGTGGTCCTGAATCTGCATAAGGCACAAATGGTGTGTGGCATGTGTGGCACGTGATATACATACACATACATACATGTATTTTCAATTTTCAATTAGCTGCCAACATTTTCCACTAGCTAAAAAACAAGTTTAGTTTGGATTTTAATACTTTTCTCTCCCAGTGTGCTTGCAATTAATTTTAGCTTAATTTTAATGGCTCACATTTTTTTCTCATTTTGCATTTATGATGTTATGTAGTAGCTAAGTTGTTGTTGATGTTGCTGCAATGTTGCAACTGACCGCTCGCAGCTGCATACGAATATAAATAATTTGTTTTTATTCAACGTGTCGGCGGTGCGTTTTGTGTTGATTTGAAAAACTTTCGTGAGGCATGACAATAAATTCATTCATTCACATTGGGTGCTAAAAAGTGAATGCAAATAAATT
This sequence comes from Drosophila rellima, assembly GCA_035043635.1. Classification (NCBI taxonomy): domain Eukaryota; kingdom Metazoa; phylum Arthropoda; class Insecta; order Diptera; family Drosophilidae; genus Drosophila; species Drosophila rellima. Next base: position 2,346,488 of record JAWNMV010000145.1, on the reverse strand, counting down.
CAGCGCTTTGACTCATTAGCGCAACGGGGAGTATTCATTAACATTTGCTCTGTGTGAATTATGAATAGTTTAATACAATTTCAGCGCTTTGTTAAATTTACTTTTTATTTTTATTTTTGTTTCGTTTTTAATTTTTATTTTTTTTTCTTCTCATTTTGCATTATTTCTGTTGTGGTTTTGGCCATTACAATTGACTCGAACGTGCTGAAGGTGTGGTCCGGATCTGTGGCTTAATAACAATTCGCTTTTATAATGAAATGAGCTTGACGCTGCCCCAGACTGACCTATTTTTAAGTAGAGGCTTGTGCTTAAACGTTATTTATACTATTAAATTAAGCTGAGTTTATTTGCCAATACTTCTCTTTGTAGCTTCTGAAAATAGTGTAGATTGTAGGCATAATACTGTTAATGGTTCCATTCCAAAAAATATATTAAAGTGAGGAAAAAATTTGATTAAATATTAAACATATCTAAAAATCACCTTCTGTTCAAAATTTTTGTGGCATTAAATGCCTGTTGCACCTTTCATCTTCACTGGATTTTAATCCCATTAGGAAATTGCCAGACCATAGACAATAACTGTATAGGAATTTTGTGTGATTTTGTGGCTTCCTCTTTCAATGCATTTTGCAGCTGCGAATGCCGAGACATAAGCGATTTTCACACTTAAAATTTTCCAACACACATTTTGCTGTGTACTATATGCCCCAAAAGGATTTTCACGCTCAGCATTTGTCCTGCTGCTATTTCGTTACAGCCGTAGGTGACACGCATTTCGAATTGGATTTGGCCAAAAGCGAGACGATGTGTTGTTCGAGTTGGCCAACTGCATCGACCTGGCCGGCAGCGAGCATAATTTCAGTGGCATTGGCAGCAGCTGCTTGGCTGGCAAATGCATTTGCCAAATGCTCTTTTGGCCAGGTTCGATTTGTGCTGCATGGCTTAAATTGATAGCCAAACAAGTTGCAACATTATGATCATTGTTTTAGCATATTAATTGAAAATCAGCTAAACTCTGGTTAGAAATTGGGCAGCCATTAATAGAGAATTGCCGAAGCGAGTGTGTTTATTTTATTATTTCTCTTTTACTTTTTCACTTTTTATGCTCAGCTAATGAACTTTCATTTGATGGCCCTCCATGTAGGCCTGAGATTTACGCGATTTTAATGGCACTTTGGTGTCGAGATTTTGGCCAGGCCCTTCCAAAAGCAGCTCATGCTGGGCTTTTGCTCAATGGTTAACCTGATTTTACATTTAATTAAATAACAGCCAGATTCAACAACAAATTCGAGTCTATAAAAAAAAAAACAAATTATCGCTGGGGCGTCAAAGGAAAGCTGAAAAGTGTTTGTCGACCTCCCAGTTCTTGTCTCTTATCTACCATATTACGTCCAGCCGATAATGTTAATGATGGCCTTAAAATCATTTTACGTTCTCTGAAGTGCCCAACTAAGTTGGCTATCAGTGTTATTGTTTCTTTGTTGTTGCAGCTGCAATTTTTGTGGCCTCGACGCGTTGCGTCTACAATAAAAATCGAATTTGATTTTAATTTTTATTACAAGTTTTACTTTCCTCAATGAAATTGTGGCTCTCTTTGTTAAAGTCGTAGTTGTCATTGCGTGGTGCTCTAAAAAACATTAAACTACTATCCTAACCGATAAGATCAAGCAACAAGCGAAAGCACTTTGAGGATATGCTCAAATTTGATTTACGATGTCATTCAGAATAAGAGGGAGGCCTTCAATTAAGGTTTATTTAGGTGAAAATGACTGAAGTTCAGCCCTTCAAATAAGACGGCATCTGATTTACGTGTATCTAATAAATATTAATCAATAATAGGATTTATTCAAAGCATTATATTGAAAGTATAGGTAATGTACTATGTACATATGTAGATAATAAATATTAACAAAATTTAAGTGCGTTAAAATAAGATAATATTGTTAGTTTTAAAGTGCATTATACCATGCTCTTAAATATTTTTTATTTTACAGAGATTTTCTTTGCCGTGAACTGCTCTGCGAAGTAGTATTCAACCAATTGCCCGTTGGAAACTGTCTTGGGACTTGAGGTAAGCCAAGCCAAGCCAAGCCCATAGATATGGCCCATGGACGGGCTGTTAATGTGTTGTAATCTTAAGCTAAGCGTTCTCAAAATCAATAACAACTGTCAGTCATATCGTGCCCAATTGTCAGTGACAGTTCAGCGGACAGTTTTGTTGCAGTTTGGAAAAAAAAGAACAAAAAAATAAGTTGATTCCCCAGGCAGTTGACATTTGGGCATTATCGAGCTGCATTCCAATCTAAACACTGAACTGATTGCATTTGAGGTGTGTGTTTCAGCATTTTTAATGACTGATTAGTTCGACAATTGAAGTGGAGTACAGATACGATCTGTCTCCCCAGACACACATTCAACTAGGCTCAGTACAGATAGTTGGCCAAGTTAATTTATCTTTCAGATGACTTTCAATAAGAGCAATTCATCAATTATTTGGAAAATACTTCAGCGCCTACGCCCAACAAGTGAAAAGGAGTCGAGAACTGTTCATCAATTAGTCGCAAGATACTCGTTGTTGCAACATATGCATCTGATGGGGCAGCTTCAAAATGTTGCAAACTGGCGCCAACAACAGATCTATGCTCTGATCTGCCTGACTCGTTTGTTGTCGTTCTTGGCTCATTTTTCATAATTTCCACACTTGCAGAAGGCAACGGAAAATCCAAATATAGCAAAACTTACGACTTCCGCTTGCAACTGATGTCTGACCCGAAGGAGGAGAATTGAGGCAGGATGGAGGAGAGGGATGTGCAACTGATGCCTTGGTCATTGCCAATGCCAGAAGTCAACTTAATTAATTTTTATGCCAGCAGCGAGAGTTGCAATGCAACATTGCAACGTTGCAGCATCGAATTTGATTTAAGTTACGTGGCATGCAAGCCAAGGCCAATAACCAATGGCCAACGAGACAACAGCAGCTACCAGATATGCAGCCCCAGCCAGTCCGAGAAATCAGAAATCAGAAAACAGGAAGTGCTCGGACGGCATCGACTTCTGCTTCTTTATCTTCTTATTGCCGCTGCAGGAGCTGCAAGTTGAAGTTGCACTTAGCTGCACAGTGCAACTGCGGCAGGTGTTGCTGATATCTCTGATTAAATGGCGTACGCCAAATCATGGCCAAAAGCGTTCTTGGACGCACATTAAATTACATCGCAATCATGGCCCACTCGAGTGGGTGCACGCCATTTGAAACTTGAGCTGCGATTAACATTCAACTGCTGTTGGACAGCAGCTTAACTCTGGATTTGAGCAGTTTCTTAACCGGACCATTATCATTGAGGACTGGACGCAGCTAAGCTCATGCAAATTGATTAATTAGAGCTGGCAAAAGTTGAGGAAATAGAGTACTGAAAGCCTAGTGCGAAAAGAAACCAAGAATAAAAATCAATTTAAATAATTTATAATTATATTTTTTGGAATTGAGTCCAAGTCAGTTCAACATCTGACAAACAAATTCCTCAACCCTCAAAGGTCCGCGTAACGAATTCAATGTGAGCAATCACTAATTTTGAGTCAAAAAAATTACAGAGAAACTACATAAATCTCAACTTGGAGAGTTCAAAAAATACTGTCAGAAGTTTAGGAAATAATTATAAATGATAGAAGCTTTAGTTTAATCTAGATTTTTGCTAGCCCCGTCTAAATGCAGGGCTCGGACTGAGTGTTAAGTGCTACTAGGACCACCCAACAACTAATAAGCAACATCTAATAACTTGACTAAATAAAAATTCCATTGAAAATCTAAGCAGCTTTGAAGAACCGCCAGACTTTGAGTTGTATGAGCTAACTCACACAGTTAGAGTCCAAGTTTTTGCATATGCTAAGGACGTGCTGTGTGGCCAGGACATTTGTGTGTCTCAGCCTGAACGGGATGCAAGGATGTTTAATATGTGGTCGACTCGCCCACACAGTAAGCAATCCTCAGACTTCAGAGTCGCCGCTGGAGATGAAAAGAGAGATGACTTGCTGACTGTAAAAAGTCGCACATTTTTGTAACGAATCGGCAATTAGAGATGCCAGTCGGACCTGATGAATGAGTCCCGGCACTCGATCGATGATGTGGACCTACCGCAAAAATCAATGCCAAAAAAAGAAAATAAAGGAAAATAGAATACAATGGTGAAGTAAAAGCCGGAAGATAGAAGACATCCAAGTGATTCGTACGGCGTGTGAACCGTGTAACAAGTGTAGCAAATTCGAAGCGAGTACAAAAAAATGTGACACAAATTAGTAACGCCCTTTAAAGAAGAGGAGGAGGTCGAGGATGAGGATGAGGATAAGGTTGAAGTCAAAGTCGAGGTCGGCTAGCTCCGAGTTGCACTTTCTGTTGCCCTCAGACATGTCGGCGTCCTGTTGTGTGTAGGTGTCTGTCTGTTTGTCTCGTTGGTGTCTTTTCGCTTGTGATGCTGCCGCCAGAAATGTCTTCGTTGATTGTGAAACACTTTCATCACTTCAGTGTCAGGCCAAAACCAAATGCATGTCATCTCTGCCGACTGAAGACCTGACAAACGGTGGGCGTTTGTTTTAATAGTTCGTCTCTCTCTCTCTCTCTCTCTCTCTCTCTCTAACTGGAACTGGCTTTTGAGCCCACACACACACATCATCTGCCGAGAGCATCTTTGAAGTCTTACAAGTGACAGAACGCCAAATTAAATGAAATGAGAGTGCTCTTTTCGAGAGTGCCAAAGAGCAGATACCCTGTTCCAAAGTAAATTCATCAAAATATTCTTAAATTATACTATTATATTTCTTAATAAAATTGTCTAATATGTTATATTATAACTTGTTGCTCAAGTATAATTTTAAAGTATTTCTTAAAAGCTAAAAGACATGTATATGCTCTTTTGCTACACTTTAATAATAACTATAGGGTATTCCACAAAGTGTTAAAGAATTGCTTGTCATATGCTTTTGAAGTGAACTCAAGTTTCTTTTTGGTCTGCCTACACCTGAACAGCAATTATCAGAAGCAGCCCACCCAACTAAAGAGCGTGTCGCAGTTAATTTGTGTGTGATACTCGCATCAAAAGAAAATGCAAAATGTGTTGACAATGCCTTGGAAAACTAAAGAAGCAAACCCAAACTGAACTCAACTCAACTCAACACAGCTCGATGCAATTTCGGCCCAGTGCTGTTCAATATGCAAACAATGCACATTGACACAGATTTTCATTTTCATTTTCATTAGCCTCTGGAAAGAAGGAGAGCCTTCTACTCATGGAAAGATGGCCAACCGAATGCTGACCAACTTTCTGCCATGCACTGTGCACTGACTGATTAGAAACAACAACAACGACAACAACAACCAGAACGAGAACTAAAGCAATCATAGAGACTGCGACTGGGGCAACGTTGATAAAAGGAAAACAGCCGGGAAAACCACAATACTGAACCTGCCACAATGAATGAGTGAAGGCCTCCCCAATGGACCATGCCACACCAGACTCAACCCAGGCCAGCAACATTGCACTTGATTAGTGGCAACAACAACGAGGACACGAGGAATGCAACTATGCGTGGGTTGGCATCCCAAATCTGGTTACTTGCCAGCTCTCGGGTTCAGGCAGCAGCTGGAGCTGGAGCAGGAGCCCGAGTCGGAGCAGCTGATGGCACTGGGTCTGGGATTGGGATTGGGATTGGAACTAGGTCCCTGTCTTTTGCTTGCTGGCTCGCCTGCTTCTTTCTGCATGCGTTTCATTATGTCAAACAGTCAATCATGCAAAACAGTTCAGACCCAGCATCAGTGGGTCTATAGTGCGTGAGCACATGCACAGTGGGACAAGTAGTGCGAAACTTTAATAAATTATATTTTGCTGACTATTCGATTGTAATAATACCATATTCCAAAATTTTTCTAAATATTTTATTTTGTTATTTGGCTAATGATTCTATTCTGAAATTTTCTTATTTGCCTCAATGTACAACTGCTGATGGCATGGGCCGGGAGCTGCCCAAGAGCAGAGCACACTGCATTTTAAGTATATGCAAAGTCGATGCCAAAATGCAATGTTTTTTGAGCTGCACTGATTCCCAAGGACCACACACACACAAAGCAGTTGAAAGATGGGCGCTTGAAGCAATTTTTGGCAATTGAGCGCAAACAATCGCACATTGTTGAGCAATGTGAGTTGAAAGGAAGCAGGACCCAAATTTGTTGCTGGCAAAACACTTTAGGGATGCGCAAGTGCAGCCAAATGAGTTTCGAATGGTAACAAATCGAGCGGCAATAGAACAACAAGAGCATAACAAAAAGGGGAAAAGGATCAAAAGGCAGCGCTAAAGGAAACTGCCGCCTTGTGGCTTGTTGCAAGGGGAAAGGCGAATACTAGGCCCACAAATGCCATGGCTACAATCGAGCAAAAGGACAACGATTCTCAGGTGACAAAGACTAGTGAGAGACAGAGACCGAGGGAGAATCTCTATAACAATGCCACTGACGACGTGTGCGACATTTTTCCCAAGATGTCGCTCCATTGTCCGGCTGAGAAAAACAAGCAGTAGCTGCCACAAAGATAGAGAGAGATAGAGATAGAGGAGAGGAGAGAAGACGCAACTCTGTTGCGCCACACGCAATGCCAAAACGATGACGTTGGCAACTTTTGTTGTCCTCAAACTTGGATATCGAATTAAGGTGACATTTGAAAGTCGCCGCTGCCTCCGCACTCTTTATTCTCCTCACTGTGTGTGGCTGCCGCTTGTAGCAATTAGAAGATATTAACATTGCCTCATTGTTCGATCGCCGTTCAACCTTAGCAAATTAGTTAATAAAGGTGGGAAGTTGCCAACTTGTGATGCTGTACAAGAATATGTATTTTCGGTTCTGTTTCATCTCTTGTCTCTTCTTTCATATTTTTTTTCGTTTTTTGTGAGTGCCGCAATGAGTTTGCGAATTTTGTCTGTTGATGCCGCTACTGGTGATCGGTACTTCTGAAACAACATTCTCTTCAGTTAGTTCTTTCAATATTTTGACAGCCAGAACAATCCCATAGACAGACAGCAAGTGTGGAGTGTTGTTCGGTTTCCCACGTTGTAATTGAAGTGGCGGCCAGAAAAAAGCTGAGAAAACTCAAGAGATTTTCCAGAAATTTTATAAAAGGACAACAATTTTTAAAAAATATTATTATAAAAAAAATATATTTTATTAATTAGATATTTTTAAATAATACAACTATAAAAAAGCTCTTAGGGCTTAAATTTAATATGTTATATAATAAATAAAAGATTATATGCAATTTTTTTGACTATCCACTTATTCAATTCATATAATTTATTTGTTTTTCCACATGTTTATTAATAATAAAAAGGATTGTCCGAATTTTTTTTATTTATCCACTTATTTTATTTGAATAATTATTTTGTTTTTTGCTCTTCAAAATGAGCATCCATCAATTCAAATGATATTTTAAATAAATGTGAAATGTGTTTTTTGGTTTATTATAGAAATCATAAAACTATATGTGCATTTTGGAAAGCCTTTATTTTTGAGCAGCTTATGAAAGCACACAAACGATGATGAAAAACTTTTGAGGACAACAGCCAAATAACAAACGTAAGCCAATGACAAAGGCAGACAAATAAAATGTTAAATGCAGCGCAACATGCAATGCAATTACGCTCGCAGAGCAAATAGCGAGGGAAAGTGGAGGGAAAAGCAAAACTTGTGACAAAAGCGCGGAAAAGCAGCGCCGGAAAAGTTTTGCCACTCTGATGAAAAACGTTTTGTGCGGGCTTAAGCCAATTTGTGCCAAACACAGAGAGCGCTAAAGCCAAAACCAGAATCAGAATCAGAGTCAGAGGCAGAGGCAAAGCCAGAAAAAGACACAGCAACAGCAACAGAATCAGCCCAGAACCGTAGGAGAAAAAGTTGCAAAATTTCAAATTAAAGTTACAGTTGAAGTTTATATTTTTGTTGGCCAAAAGCGGCTTAAAGCCAAATTGCAAACTCTCAAGGCACTGTCGCATAATGAGCGCAGTTTTTACCTCCGATTATGTCGATGATAACATTGAGACAGAAGACAACAACGACTTTGAGTTTGGGGTTCCGCAGAATCTTTGGAAGAGTCTTCAGCGGCTCGTTTGCTCATAATTATTGGCAATTTCACGGCAATAAAATCACAAGCGTGTAAAATTATGAATGATAACATTGCCGCAATGCAGGTGGAATCGCACAGCATTTAGCAGACTTGGCCTTAATCTCCTTCTTTTTTTTGATCCTGCAGCTGCCTGCAACAAACTTGTTGCACTTCTTGGGGCGTGCACCTCTTAAAAAGCCTCAGTTTTTATATTTAAAAAAAAATATATATATACATAAGTTATATATTAAAGGAACTTGTTTGCAAATGCCGCTTTGGTTGCTTTTTTTTAAACACTCTTCTTTCTGTTCGCCCTTCGCTACTTGCCACCATTTCATCTCTCTTCATCTCTTTTTTGTTCTATCCCTTGCTCTGTTTGTTGGGCAAGGTGTGAACGCGTCAATGTGGCAATGAAGTTAAAGCCGAAGGCTCAAAGCTTCAAGCCACCAACAGCTGACGCTTTTGGCCTCCGTCCGCAATTAGACCCTTTTCGTAATTAATAAAAAAATAAAGACAGTGAATTTCGTTAGAGAACATAAATAATTACTTAGACTCTTAAAGCTGTAAGTATTTCTAAGGTTTTTTATCATCAACCTTTAAGGAATTTTTTCAAAGAAAATAATAAATATAAATAAAAATGTAATAAAGGAAGTTGTTTCAACAGAATGAAAAATAAAAATGAGAAAATTAATGAATTAATCTAAGCTTATATAAGTTAAAAATAATTAACAATGGATTTTTAGTCAGAATTAACTTTATTAAATTTAAACATTATTATTAAATCAAATAATGACTAAAATTATTTTTGTGATCTTTAATATACCATTTTTAAAATTTATATTAAATAATTTCTAAAAGAATGTAAAAGATGTTATTGAAATCATTATTATTATTCTTAGAGCTCGCTGAGTTCCTATTGCATTCACTTATAAAAAGAGTGTATTTTGTATTCTGCCAGTTTTTTTTTGTATCTCTTTTACTCTAGCCATCTCCGTCATTCTTTTCCTTTCCTTTTCTGGTCATTGCAATTTAGACACGCTTCTTAACAATTGTCCAGGGGCAGGCATTAATTTGAGCCAACCTTATAAAACACGTGACATTTGTCTAGCTGGCAGCACGTTAGCCACGCTTTTTGTTGCCAAAGGATAATGGGCTTCCAGGTGGGTGTACTAAACGCAGCTCAAGGTGATCGCAGCTCCTCAGACCCTCAGTCCCTCAGCTTCCTGTCCAGCGCTCGCTGTCATAATTTGCTGTGACTAAAGGCGCGTTGTGCGCGTGCGGCGGACTTCGGTCCAGAACTGGACACACGTACCGCGATTAGCCACGCATGCGCAGTAGGAGAGACAGAGAGAGAGAGAAAGGAAGAGGGAGAAGAAGAGGTTACTTGAAGGCTACCCTAGGAAAGGTGTCTAGTTAGTAGCTTAGAAATGTCAACTGCTTGGGACGCTGATTTGGCACGCTTGAGGCTGTTGCATTTGTTGCAATCAGCTCGCCTCTTAATGTCCGCTCATAAAATGCAATTTCAAGGCTTCTGCTTCTGCTTCAGCTTCTGCTGCCGTTTCGGTAGTCTTTTCGTTCCGTTTGCTGCTGCATCCTTTTGTGTGTGCTTCGTGCTTCATGGAAACGCCACATGCGGCAAGGACAGTGTCAATCTGCGGCTCATACGTTGCAAATATTTTGGTCTAAACAAACATCAAGCTGCGTCAAATTGCCTTCAGGGACATCGACACACTGCAGAGTGTGGCATGTGGCACATTGCTCGTCCTGTGTCAGGCTCGTGCTGCGCTGTAGCTGCTGCTGCTGCTGCTGCTGCTGCCACCAAGTGCTTTGTTTATCAATTAAAAGGGACTAACTGTTGTTTACTTACCTTGCGGTTTCGCTCAGGTGCAGCCTCAGCTGCCTGCAGTGGAAAAACAAAAGCACATTTCCAGTAATTTCCCCAGCTGCCACTGCAGAAGCTGCAACTGCAGCACTCTTCCCAGCGGCATGTCCACATTTCCAGTCAGCGAAAACAATAACTGAATATTTTCTAAATGTGATCGATGGATATATTCAACTTAAAAAAACACAAAGTTAAATTCAACTAATTCACTAAACAAAAAATTAAATAATATATGACCCTGTCCTTTGCCCCAATAGCGAAAGTTGTTTGTAAGCTTTGTCTGTTGACATTAGTCTAAAATTCATAAATCTGACATTCTCATTTAATACTACGCGGTTGAATATTGCATATCAGTTATGCAACTAATTTGGCATGTTGCATGTTTGGGTTGTTGCAACTTTTGAGTACTTGAATGTAATTGAGCAAATAGACAAAACAAGAGGCAGATGCAATAGCTGATTGCTGTGGATTTCCAGGCACTTGAGCCCGAAGCGAATTGCAACAATTGCAACTAATTGGGGCAGATGCATACGAGCATAGGCTCATCTAAGCTGCACTAAGTACACTCGGAAAATTGAATATTAGTGCCAGATTCCACTTGAAGTCGTCCAGGCAATTTGCAACGCATTGCATGCAACAAATTACAAATGCCTCTCACTCTCTGCCCTCTTCCTCAAACCTGATCTCTCTCTCTCTCTCTCTGTTCTCTTGATAAAATGCAATCGAGCGAGCAATTTTCTCTCTTCAGAGCATTAGACATGCCACACACAGAACATCAAAGACCCTGGGCAGCTGCTCATAGACCGGATTCATCTCTGGTTCAGAGACTGAGCCAAAAAAGGACATTTCATTAGCACTTTTTGCATCTTTTCGGGTCTCTTAAGTCGCCCTCAGCCGAGCGTTGAAAATTTCGTTTCGTCACAAGCGATTTGCGCTTTTCACAGTTTTCCCATTGCGCAGGCGCAACAGACAGTGCGATAGAGATGGCAACACATGAATATAAGAGGACCTCTTGGTGTCGTGTGTTCTGTGCCCCATTTAGATGCAGTGGCACGTTAAATGTGTGTCAACCTCGTAAATCCTGTTTGAAATTAAATGCGTTGCGTTGCGACTCGTTGCATGCGTCGCCTGTAACGAATTTCTTATTTGATTTTGTGCGCAGTATGTCATTCGTGTTACAATGTGTTAACTTTTGTAGGAAACACAAATTTAACCATTTCGCAACGCTTTTCGATTTTCAAATGCTTCCAAGTAGTCCTCCTCCAGCAGCTGTGTGCCACACCAGACAATGTGTCATTTGCCCTTATGGACTCTAACGAGGCATTTCAGAAGCTGGAACAAATTTAGTCTTATATCTGAGGAGGATGTCAGTGCATCTAGATTGCGAGGTGCCCTTTAAATGACTTCAAAAACTTTGAATTCCTTTAGCGCTGACAAATATTAACCAATCTCGACAAACAATTTCTTCTCAATCAATTGCTGTCATCTACATTTATTCTGCATTTAAAATTTGTCATTTTAGATTATTTAATTTTTTTTCAATTTTCGCGACTTTTTATATACTTGCCCCTTGAACTTTTTTTTTTAAATTTTCAAGCTCTAATAAATTCGTTAAATATTACCTGATTTCGATGAATAATGTCGTTCTATTCATTGGTCTTCCAGTAAATTTTACCAATGATCTTTCAATTTAAAGCAACTGTTTATGTTGTCTGGAATCAGCTGTTTAGATATGATAATTCCTATTTGTCTGCCTTTCAAACTGTTTTGGTGTCTGAAGACCGCGGTAGGTCGAAGTTAGCACAAGAGTTGGATGAAAAAACACTAGGTACTCACACCTAGTTGGCAATGCACTCATGCTTCTATGCCCTAGCCAACACAAACATATTGCTTTAGCCCAAAAAAATAACAACAGAGACAACAATTGGTTGTCAGTTGCAGTGTTGTCCTGGCAAGGACATCGAGAAAGCCAGGGACATGTGCATACAGGTATATGGCTGACTGCACAGCATCAATTGTAAAAGGATTAGGGCTTAATTTCAAATGCGCATTCATTTGCACTCGGCTATATCCTGGCTCTGTCGTCATTCGCATCGCTTCGCATCGTATCGCCTCTCTCCTTCCCTCCCCTTCTCTTCGTTTTACTCTTCTCTCTTTCTATCATTGGACTCATCGCTGTAAGCGGATTTCTGACTGCCGCCTGGTTTTTTGTGCTATTTGTGCTGCATCGCATTTTATTCCTTGCCACTCATTAGTTTTCAAATAGCTGCATTAGTGTAAGATACAATCGAAATAAAAGAGAAAAGAGAGAGAGACGGAATAGTTATACATATGCCAAGAATTGCTCAATTTGTGGCATTAAGCCCCCATCCAGATTGTATTGCCAGCACTTTGTTCTCTCAGCCCATTGTTGGGCCTTGTTTGTTATTGCAGCAGTTTTCCAATTTTTTTGTTGTCCTTTTATTTTCCCTTTCTTCTTTTCATTTTGATTAGTTGACTAAAACCAAAAGCCTGACTATTTGAAGTCTATTGAATAGAGCAGCATTGTGGGATTAAGTTTTATGTTTAAAAAACCAGGTGAACAACTATCGAAGGGGTAAAAAGAAAACATTTTACACAACTGTAATAACAATTTACGATACTTATAAAGTCTAAGAAATTATGTTGACATTTCGAAGTGAGCATTAGCTAGAAATTTATTTTGGAAAAAGTTTAGTAAGAAAGGGAACTCTCTAATCCAAATTTCTATTATTTTTGCTTGATTTTCAACATTGGAGATTATAGTTTTGCAGACTGCTTAATATTTTTAAATAACTAGCATTATCAACTTGGCTTGTTTATGTTGTCGTTTTTTGTTAATCTGCCAGGAAGCAGAAGTCTGTCTTTTTTAAGTATTCGAAGTAAAGCATTTCGTAGGCACTGTAACATATCATTCTGTGGACGCACTCTCTAAGCAGCTACCATAAATTAAGCACCACATCAAATCAGAGGAAGAAAGAGAGAAAAAGAACAACTGAAATTGTTACTCCGGATTGGACTACTTTTGTTCCAGCTACATTTTCAGATTCTGCTACAACTGTGGCTCCATCTCCATCTCCGGCTTCTGTTTCGACTGTGACAATATTTCTTAGCCAATTTGGTGTTGGGGCCTTTTTTCGGAAGCGGCGTTCAAAATCCGCTTAAAAGAGCGACCGCGTTGCATGAGCCGCGACAGAAACAACAACAAAAATGAAGAGAAAGAAAACTGAATTAAAATGCAACAAACTTGGAGGGTGTCGGAAGGGCAGGCAGCACATTTTTCTTTTCAGTTTTCAGTTTTCAGTTGGCGGCTGCAGTTCAGTTTTCGCTTGAGGGGGAGAGGCACTTTAGGCAAATTTACTACACAGCTGGAGTGGAGAAAGGGAGGAGGGAGCAGTGGAGAGTCGAAGCAGAAACTGAAACACATGTCACAGATTTGTTTCACTTTCGGAAGCACTTAAGCACTCAGCGAATTTGTTTGAAAATCTGGAACTGGCTCCTTCAATGCCAGACCATTGTTCAGTTTCAGTTTTATTTTTAAAAATAAATATCGGGGGAATTTGTTTTCCCTCTCCCTCTCCCTCTCCCCCTTTCCCTGGAGGGGTTGCTGTTGTGGGGTTGGATATCGCCGCCAAAAAACAAATTGATGATATGCCCCTTTGACACTTAAGTCCATTATTTATGCTCAGGCTTGCGATTATTTTCACATTCACCGCTTCGACCCCTTCCCTGCCTTGCCCATCCCGTACTCTCCCATCCCTTCCCTACATCCTCATCACTCTGGTTCAGGGTCTCTCTTCTGCAGTTGAGTCGGAGGATTTGGCCCTTCCATTTCACTCCGCGATTCGTCGCAGCCATCAGCTGATCTGAATCGAAACGTTGAGTGCCTCTTTTTAAGCCACGTTAACACACACTTGCCATACTTTGTCGCTGTTGTTGCTGTTGTTTTAACTGCTTTACTTACCTTATGATTTTTCATTTGCCTTACGTTGTTTTAAGCATCTGTGCAGCTTAACGGCAACTCCTGACACATGACTTATTGTTTCTGTCGTATTAAGTATGAGTATTCGTCCTTTACCAATTTATGACCAATTTAATGACTGAAGTAATTTTTTGCGCTGCCAGACGAACTAATTAGCCAAGGAATTTTGGCAATAAGAAACGAAAAAAAATATTTTTTTATAAGTGCGATATTAGTTATCACTCAGTAACTTAATTATAAAATTTTAATAATTTTGAATTATAATAATATAACACCCAGGGATTAAAACCGTAGTTATAACCGTAACCATTAACTGGTATTAACCGATTAAAATTGGTAACCGTAGATTAAATAGTAACCAAAATCAAACTCTTTTATTATACCGAAACTCAAAAACCCAAAAAAATTTTTAAGTGAAATAACCGTTAAGATTTGAAAGAAACAAAGCTAAAATAAGTTCAAAAGTACTTTTTTACCCGAATTTTATCACCTGAAATCGATTTAAAGAATAAATTTAAGTTTTAAAATTTTTGAAAATTTTCAAAGGGGTACCTATGCAAAAATCTCGAATATTTTCAAAAAAAAAATGTTGTCTCAGAAGCATAAAATTCAAATGCAAAGTTCAGTTAAATGCAAAATAGGGTTAATAATATGAAAAAAATGGAATTATTTATGGAAATCGGATGAGCTTTAATGAAGTTGTGATTGTTGAGAGTCCAAAGAGTCAACATTTCTCATCTTATATATAGATAATTTGTTTTGTATCCGACATATTAGCGGCATTTTGAAACTGAAATATACTGGCAACCTTTACGACAGCGATATATACACATTTTGCGTTATCGTTAATTGAAAACATATATACGAGCATAACCGAAACCGTAACTGAAACAGATATTCGTTTCTGTTCGATACCCTGATAACAACCCATATTTACGAAAACATTTATTTGAAGTTTTTCACAATTTAAGAATGTCTCACATCCAGTTCAAGCTTGTTGGTCTGTCAGCTTGTCTGCTTTTTAGTTTTTTTTCTTGAATTACTTTGCATGGACTTGGGCGTAAATCATGCCAGAGTTGCCACAGTAATGAACTATAAAATGGCAGTGCCAAGTCGATAGGCAGTTGCCCCCTTGTTGTTGTTTGCATAGAAGTATGTCTGTTCTTTGAAGTGTAAGGAGTATAAATAAATTTATAATAAATTGCAAAGTTGAAAAACGATAATATATCATGAGTCGCAGCATGTGTCACAGGTTCGGGAATGGCGCAAAAAACTGCAAAGTGCGAACGATTCAATTAATCCTGACACTATTTATTATTATTAGGGCTTAGGCTGAGACAGAAAGACCGAAACATAAACAGAAAGCGGTTGTGGTTGAGTATGGGAATGAGGATGAGGATGAGAACGAGTCTATGGCTCAGTTACGACTGCCCATGTAGTTGTTACATTAATTAGTAGAGCAGCCTGTTTGGGTACTGGCCACGTCCAGCGCATTATCATATTTATTAAGCAGCCGCATCGCCTGCAGCTTTGCCAGAGCCTGGACTTGGACCTGGACGTAGACGTGGACGTGGACCTGGACCTGGAACAGGGACTGAGACTGGGACTGAAACTTGGAATTGGAGTTGAGCTGGGCTTTGGGTGCTTTGGGATCCGCTGCTGTCTGACTACCCGCGGCTATCACAACAACGAAAATTGATTGCTTCTGTTGTTGTGGCTGGCTTTGATCGTGTTAAGATAGCAACAGGCCGAGAGGAAACAGGCAACAGTCCCCCTTAGCCTCAGTCGCAGTTTGAGCCTCAACTTGAGTTCTATAGAAAGTTTTATGCATAACTTTGGCATGGACATCGTAAATATCTTTTACTGCCATCCTCAGTGGCTTTCAGCATTTTCGCATTTTAGCCATCTTTTTCTTTTTTCATTGCACGCATTTTTTTTTTTGGTTTATTAACCGCACATAGAGTAGGGTGTACCACTGCTATTTTTGTGACAGATCATAAATCAAAAATCATACACGCTGCTGCATTTCAATACACACACACTCACACACACACACATACACACACATAACAGCGACTTGCAGGTGTTTGCTCCAAATGAATGAATGTCGTTTGTGGCGATTGTAAATTAAGTTCGGCTCCAGTTTTGACTGACACTGCAACAGAAGTGCAACTGCAACTGAAACAACTTTAATTTCTAGTAACACCCTGTGATCATAAAGGGGTATATTAATTTTACTATATACTTTTTGCTTATCTATTTAAGTCAAAAGTTATATTTATACCTATTCCTGTAATTAATACACGCAAGCATATTTGGAACGATTCTCTAAAATTTTTACAGCGTATCCATTAGTCGAGGCCTCATAGTTTTCCTTAGTTATTTAAATATTTATCTCTTTCGCTTTTATTTGCATATTTATGTGCAGTGTGTGGGCACTCAGAGACTGTGTGTGAACCAGCCATAAAAGGCAACTGATCTGGTAGCGGCTTCATGTGGTTACAATTAAAAAAATCGCAAATTAAGACAGTCGTACAATCCATATATAAATATAGTATAATATTTCTAAGCAAACTACGCGAGAGAGATAAATATCAAAAGCTGATGGACCCTATATCTATAACAATAAAGCAGGGTTATCAAATAAATTGAAATATCACAAATCCGAAAGATGAAATGAAATTCCTCATTATGTCAACTACCATAAATGTAAAAGAAATTTAGTTATCTTCCAGGAACATATGTTTCTATATTCAATAAAACCATATTAGGTAATGCTTTTGATTTGCTTTTATTAGGGTCTAAGATTAATGTTGATTTGATGTTGTTTATAAGGGGTACGAGTAAATTTAGCAGGATATTGGCGGCATATTCACTTACGAGATTAACATGTGTGAGGGTATTAAAATAAATCCCATTTCATGGAAGTCTAATCCTCAGTGTGGCACATTATGAATGGACAGGTATTTCCTGATGCACAACACGTAGTCAAGGCGCTTTAATCGTGCCAGAGAGATCTGTGCCATATGCCTAATAAATCTAATTTTTCCTCTCATTGAGGGAAGTATAAAGAGACAGAGAGTGAGAGGAGAGAGTAGGGGAAGCCTGAGTCAATTGCCCACTAATTTTTGGTGCGTTTTCTCGGTCTCGACTGTTTTTTTGATGGGACGTGTGATGCCCGTGTAGCGATAACGAGTGAGTGTGATTACAATTTCTTTGACCACACGTATTTTGTGAGTATGAAACAAATTGCTTCATTCATGCCACAGCCACGCACTGTTTGAGCATATGATGGGCATTACCTGTAACTGCCCGAAACTCAAACCCAATCCCAATTTCAATTCCCTCGGCTCATCTAATCAGTGCGCTATCCCAATCTCTAGAGATTTTCCACGAAGCTTAGTTTAGTGTGAAGTCCAATGCTGGAGTTCAACTACTGGCGAAGCATTTTAATTTTTAGTGGTTCATGGAAGCAATTACCCCCAGGAATGGATATGGTACAAGACCAAAGACTTTTGTGTGACATTTTGTTGAAATGAATTTAATGAATTTCAATTATGACAGCTGCAGTTGAGAAAGACGCGCCCTGGCCACAAATATTTTATGGCTTTTAAATGTTCAAATAAATTGGACTTAAAACGGAAATGCAAAAGAAAGAAAATAAAAGATACTTATATATTCGACTTCGGAGCAAGAAAGCCATTAAATTGTGTGATTTGCTTTGTGTGCAAGTCAAATGCGCGTCTTTCAAAGATTCCGAGATTTTTTCAGACTCCCAAAGTCTTTTTATGATTTAAGCCCAGACTGAGTTTGAGTTTGAGTTTGACTCTGAGTTGGCGTTGGCGGAGTTGTAGTTCCAGTTCCATTTCGATGCCTAATCCTTTAAGTTATTGATGCAGTTGCGTTCGACACATTGATGAAATTTTATTTATTTATACGTAACCCTTTGTTTGATGATCAGGCGGGAGTTGGACTGCCCGGGCGGTTCCCTTTCTCCCTCTTCGTCTCTCTCCCTCTCTTTCTGCTTTTGTGGTGATTGCCTGTTTTATGGCTGGTCGTGGCTAATCCCGCAGGAACTCGAGCGATCGCAGCTCCTCCTTAGAGTTTTTATTGTGTGTAATAGTTGAGGGATTTGTTTGTTCGGATTCAATTCTCAATGTTGAATGTCTTATATAACACAGTGTTACTTTTGACACTTTTATTGCTTGCCCAAGACGCGGCACAACTCAACAACAAAGGAATCGAAATGGGCATCAACATCAACATCGACATCGACATCAACATCACCAGCTTCAATTTCAACCTCAACTCCTTTCGAGCCTAATAAGCACTGGGGAATTGAGCGCACTAAAGTGGTAATTAAATTGGCCAGCATTGTGAAAGGCTTTGGCCTAGACCTAGGTCTTGTTATGTCTCAATCTCAATCTCAATCTACCAACGCAAAGACTCCAATCAATCGCAATCTCAGCTCCAGTCTCTGTCCCTGTCTCAGTATCTCCAAAATGCAATATGACAAATTACATATGTACAGTACGGGCCAGCTTTATAAGTACATGGAACCGGTTACCATCGTGGCCAATCTTTAAGGCCATTTTAATTTTGGCTCTGACGTTGACAACTTTGACTCATTCGCCTCGCAAATTAACACCTCAAACACCTCGAACAGACGGGGCCAAAGTCATTTGCCATTAGGTGTCCGATTCTTGGACGTGTTGACAGCTGTAAATTGCATTTGACGTTGCCAATTGCAATTGGCGCTTCAATGTTGTTCCCAAAGTTGCGGCTAATGGTATTTGCAAATGATGTTGTTGCTGTTGTTGTTGTTCTCGTTCGTGTTGCACTTGCAACGAGGCGATTTCCGCTTTTTGTGGCTAATTTGAGGCACTTGACTGGCATATGCTTAAGCAGGAGAAGAAGAAGAAATGTTGCAAGTTATTAGCAACTGTTGTATGAAAATAGACAAGTTATCGAATGTATTGATGAGTAATCCATCAAATATGATCGCCAAGTTGCTCGGCAATTAAAATATAATTGCTAGATATTAAGCTTGTCTGTCAACTAGAATGATTGATAAGATATCGAGGGAAACAACAGTAAATCGATTAAATAAACGATTGTTTGCTTGTATGTAAATTTTTAAGTTGTTATGACTAAAATTAATTCTCTTGCTTTTACTTAAGGTATATGTCTATCGATGTCGTTATCGATATCACCAAAATCGATAAATAAAGGAAAAAGTGATGTACTATATATACCTTACGACTTTAAATTGAATTTTAGTTTTTCCAAGCTTTCGACTGCAACATTTTTATGTTGGCCCAATAAAAACGGACATCGATAACGACCCACAAAAAAGATCGAATGGGCTGAGAATTAATTAAAAACTCATCAGATAAATGATAACTGGCCCAGTGGCCATTTCTGGCCAGGCATAATTATTGACGGCAAGACAACGAAAATCATTTCTATCGGACGGCAGTCCGAAAGAGACAGAGAGAGAGTGGGCGACAGAGAAAGATTGAAAGCCTGGCCAGGGCCAGTTAACGTATTCATAACTATATTTATCAACCATCAAAAATCAATTGCACACACAAAAAGAGCGTAAAGCGACGGGTGCAATGGACCGGTATCTGACTCTGTTGTGTGCTTGCCACATGCCCCTGCCCCTGCCTCTGCCCCAGTCTCCTTGCCACACTGGACTGTGAGGCGTTCAAATTGCGCTTGTTAACATTTTTGACCGCCTGCTGGGGGCCATGCTGCGCAGTCGGCGGCAACGGTGACTGCGACGTCGACGTCGCCGCAGCCACAGCCGAAAAAGCCAACAAACCGAACGTGTTACGCATAATAATTTTCGCAGTGCGTCCAACACTCGTATAAATATTTCAACGGTTGCTCCACTCAGTGCTCAGTGCTCAGTGGATCTGGCGGTGGTTGTAGTGGTGGTGCGGTGGCTGCTGCTGCTGTGGTTCATCATCAACTTTATGCTGTTTATCTTGGAGTGCGCATCGCTCACGCTCAGTTCCAAGAGCAAGAGACATAACCAGGTTGATAAGACGATACACTGTGAGAAATGTCAGAGAAAGTTCTGAAATAGATTGAAAGCTTAAGATATTTCTCTGCGATGTATACAACATGTTAAGTTTATACTGACAAGCTTTAAGCAGCTAACACAGCAATACACATATGTAAGTTTATTTTTAAAATTATTAAAAGCATTTAAAATTCAAGTTTAAATATGTACTTAGATGTTAATAGTCATGGGTATCCATGAATGAGTAATAATACAATAAAAAGATTGGGACAACATTCGTTGCCAGGATTGAGAACCAAGATAAAATGTGAGTATAAAAGTTCAGTTTATTAAACTGTTGAAACTATGTAAATTTTTAAGACATAAAGTGCATGGATTGGCTTTAGCTCGACGATATCAAGAATAAACTAAATTTTTTCACAGTGCATAGCTCGAAGGGGAGCAGGGAAGGGGAACAGCCATGTTGTCGCTGTCGCATGTTTCTGTCTCTTATTGAAATAACAGAAATCATAATGTTTATGCCATTAAATTGTTAACAAAGCATACAAGCTACTGCCATGTAGCATATCAGGTAGGAGAAACTGGCAACTGGCAACTGGTAACTGGGGAGTTGGGACGTACACTGAACTGAATCCGACCCCTGGAAAGGGGTCCCGCATGTCAGCACGCACATAAATTATCGTTGATATATATTTGGCCGTGTGAATGTCCAGGTTAACTCTCCACCTCCCTCTCTCTTCCTCTCTCTCTTACTGTCGCTGTCTCCAATTCTTTCTCTTTCTCTCGGCATTTATTTATTTACACTGGACACATTGCACAACTCTCGCTACGTGACATTCACGCTTGGTCGTCCTTCTCTTTTGTTCCGAGCTGAGTCAGTTCCATCCATCCACGCATCATCATATAAACGTGACCCGAACCCGGTCACATCTTAAACTCTATCGCAATTGCTATCTGTGAGGTGGCTGCTGTGTATCTTTTCACTTTGCTCTGTTCTTATCTATACCGTCTTATCGCCCAATGGACATTTCCTTCTTAATATATATACTTGCTACTCTCTCTCTCTCTTTCTTGACCGAATTATTTCCTGTAATTGCGAGCGTGCGGACGCCCCAAAGAGCCGTAAAAAATAATCAAATGCTTCCTGGCTCTAAAACCCATTTCAGACCATTTCAAACCATTTCGGGCCATTTCACTCAAAAAAGGATGCGTGCTGCACTATGAGAATGAATTGGGCCAACTTGGGCTGTGGTTGGAGATGGTTTTGGGTTTATGTCGGTCTGAGACTGGCCAACGCAGTCACACTTCAAATTTTATTTATGACTTTATCTTTTACTTTACTTTCTTTGTGCGAGATTTCTATTTATGTTTTTTCTGCTTTCCTGGGAATTTCACTGAGATTCTTTTCCCCATCTCTCCCTATATATCTATATCTTTCCCTTGGCATTGTTGGGTCTTAATCACGTGCACTGGTTCGCGGTAATTATACCTCGGAGTGTCTTTAGAATGTGACTAAACTTAATTTTTGAATCTGAATTTGGAGCAAGAGATTACGTGTAGATGGCTTCCGATATGGAGATAAGCAACAGCAACAGGGAGAATGAGAGAGAAGCTGTTAGATTTTACAGCTCATGTAATGAGCTTGGGCTTTGAGGTATCTAAATTAATTTAGTCACATAATGTGACAGAGCTTTTTTTATTTTGATGTCTTAAGAAAATAGATTTACTATTTTTATTCTTTTACACAGAATAATGTTACATCTTCTGTGAAAATACTTCCAACTGATATCAAAATTGAAATCATAATTGACCTCTTAAATATCCAATGTAGCCACGCTGTTGCTATAATTCTGGTTGCCTGCCACCAAATGTTGCAATCAAAGGCTTTAGAAAATATACCAAAATTTGATTAGCACAATTAAATGATTACATGCCACAAAGCGTGGCAATTATGCCACAGAATAGAGCAGGTGCGACGGCTACAATGGAGAACAACTGGCGGCATCTTTTTGACATTGACCCACGCAAAGTCTTGAGGAATTTGTGTAACCACAATGCTAAGAAAAAGCCAAAGCCACAAATGAACGACATTAGTTACACTTACCCCAAAATAATTAAGAAATTAAATGAGCAATTGCCCCGTATCTGAAAATATATGTATATATATTGTATGAGAAATGCCGAATAATTAGAGTGCATGGCGAATGCCTGGTAAACTACAGATTATTAAGAAAATATGAACAGAAGATCTTGGGACTTGGAACTTGGAGCACGAGAGCCAAAATAGTAGAAGTCTTTTCATTGTCTGATTAAATTACTTGGGCAAACCAAAAAGACGCTAATTGAGGTTGAGTTTTGGGGTTTACATAGGCTAATTGTTATATAACGCAACCTTTGGAGGAAACTTGTGAAAATCTCTTCATTTTGTGGACGGAAAACTGTACACGAACAATAACAATAAACACACACTTGTCAAAATATATACAAAAACGAAAAGAAACAATAAAATAAATAAATAAAGATGAGTTACTGAGACAGAGGTATTAAAAATGCATTTTGACAGGCTCTACCTGGGTAGAAGGCACGGGTCTCCGCTTTATGGTTATATGTATCGAAATATATATTGTTTGAAGACCCGAATCGGATTGTTACCTGTTACCTGTGCGCATTTTGCGGCTTTGATCGATAATCGCAGCCCACGCAAAAGTGTCTGTCACGCTAAGTCCTAATGGCATTACAATGCGTTCTTCTATCTACTTATAACCCAACAACTCAACAATCCAACAATCCTACAACCCGACATACCGACAACCCAACTGTGCCCAGTTTTTGCGGTCTGGACAAACAGAAACCGCGACGCGAATGAGTTTACAGGATGAGAATAAGGACGAGGATTTGGGCAGCTGCCTTTGCCGTTGGCTACACTGAAAAAATTAAAACATATGAATTCAAAATATTTTACTTAATGTTCAATTTAAATTACTTACAACATTTTTAAGCTTTTAGATAATAATATGATATTTAATAAGTTGATTTTTTTTTCTTTTGTTGTAATTAATACCTCAATTTTAATAAAGTTGATTTTCTAATAATGCATATCGACAATTTTTGTTTGCAAAAAATCAAATCGATTCTCTCAGTGTACGCGTTTATCCTTTAATGGGCTTTTGTCTGTCACCAGGCGACGACGTTGAGCAAATCCTTTCAAGTGCAACCGAGCTGCATCAGATTAGAACAGGTTCGTCTTTGTTTGCTCGCCAATAAAGCCGCATTTTAATGCTCTTCAGTTGCCACTCGTCGTCAGCTTGTTTGGCGCAAAGTTTCACTGGAAATGTTGTCCAAAAATATGAAAATCGCATCAGCGTCGACAGCTGTAATCGCATTGACTGCAAAGTTGGCTAAGCCGCGTGTTGTTTTTAACTTTGCAATTAAAAACCAAACGAAATGCACTTTACACCTAACGAGAATTTTCCCGGGAAAACTGTCATTTTCAGATGCATGCACCGCGATAACAACTTGTCACAAACTCTGACAGCTCTAAACAAGTTTCCTTTTCCTTTTTCAATTCCTATTTCGGTCTGTATGTAATAATCCTATTCCTATTTCGTTTCTAATGAAGAAATTATCTATAATGATATGAAGAAAATTCATCATAATATAATTTTTCACTATGAAAATGAAATAATTGCTATGCCACGATAAAAATCAAATTATGTGGAAATTGAAACCCTAAATGCTCTCCAAAAGGGGTACCCAAATAATAACCATGGACAATGACCATCGAATGACGTATTATTTTATGATAAGCATATGAAACATTTTGATGGATTTATTATACCCCATTTCATAAGTGTGAAACGTCTGTTGGACAAGCGAGGAACTGTCTCTAATTTTGACCCCTGTGCGTGTCCAGGATGTGTCACTCAACACGGCACAGGTGGAAAAACCCTGGGATTACTCTGAGTTTTCGATGACTCTGAGTGAATACTGGGGAACCGAATCGAACAGAAATTAAAAGCATTTTAATAAAAAAATTATAATATTTTGAAATAAATATAATTAAAAAGTCATAAGTTGTAAGCTTTCTAAATGAATAGTTTTTGTACTTGTTACTCTTAACTGCTCATTTCTACGCCCTTTTGATGCACTGAATCCAAGTGCCATGACCAATTCTAAGTGTGTTCAAGCCAGCATAACAACTTGGCTTGGATCTGGGCTTGAACTTGCATATTGTATGTTAGGATGGGAGTTATGCTGGTCGAGTGTGTTTTGAGAGCTAAAAGCATGTTATCAGTCATCAAGCAGTCTGTGTGTTTACATCTCCATCAAAGGCGAGCACGCAGCTAATCAATATGCTCGTCATTTGTGCCTGCTAACGTTTTCCTTTTAACCAAGTACGTGTCAAGGGGGCCAAGGGAAAAGCAAATACCCGAATTGTACTACAATATGTTATTCGATGGCATTAAAAGGCCAGGCACATGGCACAAGGACACGAACTGAAACCAGAACTTGACTCACGCACTTTGTCTTTTGATATTTCGAGCATTACGAATAAAACTTGGATGAGTTATCACAGCACCCATCTCACTATCTCTCTCTGTCTTACTCCTACTCTTTTAGAGCATTAAATAATTATTTTTGTTGCACTTGTGGCATTTCAAATTGAAGGTGTCTCGGAATTCTTACTTGTATTTGCCTCGGCGACTGACTTATATTGTAATTTATGTTCATGACCTTTAATGGCAGCCACGTCACGATGCTTGTGGAGTGGGATAGGGAGGGGAGGGGGCAGAGCACACGCAGCGCCATCAAACAAATTGCCCTGAGAAGCGTGCGTTGTGTTATGCACATTGAATTTTGATATGGATATGGATAAGGATAAGGACAATGTGGACAAGGCACAACTGTTGGCTCCCACTGTGGGTCATCACCGTCACTGTTGTGCCACCAAAGATTAATTGATACATGTCCATTTTGTGTTGACAAGCTGCTAGAAAGAAATCTTGTGGCATTCAACACAATGGAAACAACACTAAAAGGTACCACGATGGCCAAAAATAAATGACATACAATAAGGCCAGGACACTTTTATCGCTCCCAGTTGATAATAAACAATCTCAGGGACAGCAACAACAATAGTTGTTAGTAGTAAGCAGAGGGCGTGGTTTGTTTCAGGGGGTTGGAGGGGAGGGAGGTCTCCTTTGTTGAATGACATATGTGTGCGTGGTTGCCCCGCTGACTGCTCATCCATTTGACTGTCCACTGTCCACTGTCCACTGGGTCAACGCCTACGCGCGAGGGTTACTCAAGAGTTTCATTTCGAATTAATATAAAATTGTAAAGAAAATATACAACTTACTTTAGGTATTAAACTCTTGTTATTGAAAACATGTCAAATACTTGCTTTATTTTCATCAAATTAAAAAATTAAATAAAAATAAATTGATATTTAGTTTAATAAACTGAATATTTATCTTTTTTTTTTAATGTTATTGTTACTTTGAATCTCTTCTTATTTTTAAATATATAATTATTAACATTTTAGTTTTATATTCTATTTTAATGTTTCTAAAAAATTTCATATTCTGAATTACCATTATTATAGAAATATTTAGACTTTGTTAAACTTAATTAAATCTAAGTTTTTAAAAATTAGATAATAAAGTTTGCTCTTAAATCGTTCGCCAAACACTTGTCTCACCTCTCGTTGCAATTGTCGCTTTTGCTTTTAGCATGACAAAAGAAATTTTCGTTCATTGTACTCTAAAGGTTTTTTGGAATACGCTCTATAAATTTGCACGGCATTAGCGTTTAGTGGGCTTTGCTTGGTGCAGTGGCAGCTGGCCAGCAGGCAGGTGGGTCAACTTGGGTCCTTACGGTTTAATTATATGCGCAATGACTGTTGCAGCCATGGCCAATAGAGCGTGAGAGTGGCCAGGCCACGGTGCGTATACTTGACAGCCAGCTGACGTGTTGCGGCGTTCAATCAAAAAGCCTGTCAGACAAATGGACGGACGCAGATGTCGCCGTCGCCGTCAACGTCAACGTCCACGCTGATGCCTCGGAAAAAGTTTGTCAGGCGCCATAATGGAAAACCACGATACTGTGCAAAACAAACGCCCACATTCCATGCAAAATACTATCGCCTGGCCATTGGCCACGCCCACTTAATTAGTGTCCAGGCCATAACACGCATCGGTCGATTCGACAGACAGACGGACGGACGCTTCGTCACATGATTGTTTTTGGGGTTTGACCCATTTGTGCAAATGCAAAACAAAAGCGAGCCAAGCCAATAACCCGACCAATGTGTGTGTGAAAGCGTGTGTGTGTGTGTGAGTGTATGTATGTGTGCATAATTGTGCGAATATCTCGCTGACAGCTATATTTCCTATGCAGCTTTTGTTGCATTTTGTGACATCCATGTCCCTGCAACTAGCTTATAATTTAATTAATTAATTTCAATATCAACGGGACTTTTGCACAAGCAGCTGATGAGAGAGATGGGGCGATAAAGATTAAAGAGAGAGAGAGAGAGAGAGGGAGTGCCGTTCATATCAGCAATTCAGGCATAATTATGCCCTGTTGGTTTATAATAGAAACAACAACACTTAAGCCCCTAACGAGCTGACAATTTTGATGTCCCAGCGGCAACAGCAACAACAACAACAGCAACAACATCAGCTTTTATTACGCCTGCAATTGTAAATGTCAAAAAGTTGCACCCAGCTGCTGCCGCTGATGTTGTTATTGTTATTGTTGGCATTGGTATTGGTATGAGCCGCATAAGCCATCAGCAACAGCAACAAGAAGAACAGGAAGCAGAGGTAGTTGCCCGATGCGAGGCAATGGGGCAGCAACAGAAACAGAGTTTGTGGCATCAACGTAGAGTCACAGCAGTAGCTCAATATTCCTTGTATTTTATACAATGGGATTACTCATCAGTAAATTTATTTTTAATCTAGAACATTAATTAATAATCGAAATGCTATATATATTTAAACTTTTTGTCTTTCAATATTTTTTTTTATATATGTTACACATTTAGAAGTAATTAAATTACATAACAACAAAAAATAAAAGTATACATTTTTTTAAACAATGACAGAAAAAACCGTATTGAGTATAATACTAAAATTTTAACTGATAGTTATTTTTGAATTTGATATATATTTATATACATTTTACATAGATTCAAAAATTTACTAGCTTTTTAGCTTGGACTTAAAGAGCTTAAGTTTTTTAGAATAGCAGTGATTGAAAACTAACACATAGTAAAGCTTAGCTATGAAAATGAACAACATTTTTTAAAGCAAAATTTCCAGCTCAAAATCGAGCAACATTTTGTTGAAAGCATACTTTTTGAGTCGACGATTCTTTGAATGCTTCTAGCAATTTGCCGCCCATTGTGCAACAGTCGGCGTTGCACCTCCGAAAACGCACAATTATCGGGAGTCGAAGCCGCGTGGCGTCCACAAATTGGCAATTTGACTTCAGCCAGTTCCCGTTGTCTCTAACCGCAGTGGAGAAGGGGCAGTGGGTGGTACGGGGAGAGGGGGAACAGACCACGCAATGGCGCTGCAGGAGACAATGATGGGGACAAGTCAATATGATGATTTAGTACACGGAAACTTGAAGCTAAACATGGAAGAGTGGTGGCAAGGGAGATGAACGTTACCGAGGGGAGAGGCAGGGGACTGGGGTGGACTGACAGATCTGTGATCTGTGGGTGCTGTTCGCTGTTGACAGTGCCTGGCAACTTAAGCTGGTTTCATAAAAAACACATTAATTCCAATTGGCAGCAATTGCAATGGACGCCCGGTGTGCGTTTAGTGTATTCTTTGTAGGACAGCAGTTCAGAGCTCAGAACCCACTCAACACTGTGAGAATTAAACTCTGTCTGTCTCAGATCCCTTACACTAACCCAGTTGCAGGCCCAGTCACAGTCCCAGTCCCAGTCCCCGTCCCTGTCTGGGGTTTAGCCCCTTTTCTGTTTGTCTGCCCGGCTATTTGTTGTTTGACTTTGGTGTGTGCGGCAAAAGTACAAAAGGTAACACAAGAAATAAAGTTACACTCAAATTTAGCGGCAGTTCGAAGACTCGAACAAATAAACTTTCTGTAACTATCGCTCTCTCTCTCTCTCTCTCGCTGGCTCGCTCTCTTTCTTTATCTATACGTTTGTTATATGTATGTCCAGACAATTCTCAATTCCCTGCTAATTGTTTCTTTGTTGCTGGCCAAATGCGTGCACTTTGTTTTAAGTGCAGCCGATCGGACGATCTATCTATCTATCTGTGCATCTATGCATCTATATAGCGTGAAAATGTGAACAAAAAATTAAAAGAATGAGTCAGTGGGTTGAATACAGTGGAGCTCTCAGAACAAGTTTCATAAAAGTTCCTAGATATTTTGCAATATACAAATATAAATACGATAAATAAATTTAACATATAAAAAAGAAATTATAAATATATTATACAACTTAATAGTATTTTAATTCTTGTTTATTGCAATATAAATACAATAATCCAATTCATTATACTCAATTTTCAATGAATTTTAATTTATATTTCTGGCAATTAGTGCTCATTTATTTACTTATACCTTTATCAGTAATTAACCCTATTTTTGCCGATATACTTGTGTATTTTTATACCCCGCAACAGCCCCGTTCCGTTTCTTTCTGTAGCTTCATCTGCAATATGGCAGCCAGTCGCTGTCATTTTGCCACTGACAGCTGTTCGCTGCACGGACATGGCAGACATGTTGCCTGGAATTGGTGGTAGGGGGTTGGGGATTGTGGGGTTGGGTGCTTCTTAGCCGACTACTTAACGGCACACGGCCCCAAAAGTGACAGGCGGGCCTCATCATTAAACTTTTGACACTATTAGCGGGCGGTCTGAGTTGTTGTGCCAACTTTGTCAGCTACATTAACGAAATGAAATAAAAATCGAAAACAAAAACAAAAGCGGCTAAACATCATCGGTCAGACATTAAAATAATTTGAGAATATTATCATACTATCTCAGAAGCATCTCAATAAATTTCCACTGTCCACTTTTAGATTCTTTTTCATTTTCCTATAGATCTTGTGGTTATTTTAAAGTTTTCTTTTTGTGTTGTGGAAAGACAATTCAATTAGCTGCCCTGTCAAACTTTGCGTGTACGTCTGTCCATCAGGCCAAGTGGCGGACGAGCTTAAACTCTGCTCTCTTAACTTGCCACAATTGTACTTGCTTTACTTCTTCTTCTTTTTCTTCTTCTTCTTCCTCATCTCCTTTGTGGCCCTGATAATGAAGCAATTAATTATCGTATGCCCCATGCCACGTCCAAAGACTCTTTTAGCAAAATTCTTGGGAACAATTTTGTATGTTAAATGTTAAGTAAAGCTTCCCCCTCCGACCCGACCGATGTCGACGCATGTGGGCGGGAAATGTTTCGCTTCAAGTGTCCAACTCTTTGACATTTTGCGGTTGATATTTTAAGTGCTATCGGATCTCTGTGCCTCCACTCATTCAACTCTTCTTATTTTTGAGATCCCGAAATTAATTCCGGCAGTGAAACTGCTTTTGTTATCTTTAAGATTTAAATCATGAAAGGCTATTAAAAATATTCGGAAATTGCAATCACATAAAAGACTAGACATTAAATCAAATTGGACGCTTCAACCAAATATTTATATATTTTATGTATTATGTGTGCTTATGTATACTTTTTTTTATGGTTTAGTTATTCTGCATACACTTTTTATTTTACGAAATGTATGTAGCTTTAATTTGCCCATCTGTTAGTTCCACATTCCCAATCTTTACTAGAAAATCTTTAGATTGTGCATTTGACTATCAAAGCAGCCTCAGGAACTAACCACAAACGAGGGAATTTTATAGAACCACGTATGTAGATGCCTATCGAAAGGATCATCATGTGGTTGACACCTACAACCTAAGGACAACGACGCCCAAATCTGCACATGTTGTAAAACGAGCAAAGGAAGCTGGCAAAGAGCTGAGAGTTATCTCTGTCTCTGATCAGGATCTGCAGTGTATAATGTGCGTGTGTGTGTGTGTGTTTCTCCTTGGATCTTGATAGCGCCAGTTGTCGAGTTGTGAGTTGTCTTCTAGCACATGTGTAAACCCAAATTGCGTTGTTAAAATGCGTAAGGCGTTGACAATGGGCACACACACACAAAAAACACACACACTAGCACATATGGGCAGGTTTTGGTCTTGATCGGGTTTGGTAGCTCGTTTAGAGACCTTATCGAGCATCGGCTAGGACCTTGAGATGGGCCTAGGAAATATGTTGATAAGCATTCAACTCGATCGATGATAGTTTGCAGCAGTTGCAGGAAGCAGATGCAGCTGTTGCTATTGATGTTGTTGTTGTTCCTGTTGCTGCCGCTCAACAGTTGTTGCCAAAAAAAAAAAACAAAAACAAAATCTGTTGGCCTTGATCGAGGTGTGAAAGAAGCTCAACTTACCCTGTAATTACGAGCCGCAAGTTTCCGTCCCAGCAGGTGTCAAAATAATTAGGCGCCTACTTAACATCCACATCCACATCCACTCGAGTTTTGAGGGGAAAGACAAACGAGATAGCGAATGAGCTTTCGCACTGTCCGTCTACCAATTAGCGGTAATTATAGTCAACACCTTGCACTCAGCGTGTCAAAATGTGCACAGGGCATCATGCAAAATGGCCAAAATGGCAAAAGGCACTAAAACACCAAAGTCCGAGTCAAAATAAAAGGCAAACGGCGTTGCCTTAACACTAATTATGTGAGCGCAACACTCGTTCAGTCAGTCAGTCAACCATTCAGTCAGTCATTCAATCAGTCAGTCAAAGCCCACGAAATGCAGTCGAAATACAGAAATATAGTATATACTCTTATTTAGCAAGTGTGAAGTTGATAGCCTCGCGCTCCTTCATTAATCATTTGGTTGTTAACAGGCCACTTGGCCCGCTTGACAGGCCCTCAACCGACAATTCGTCTGACTCCGAACCGGACTCGATTGGGCAACTTGAAGGCCTCTTAACCAACTCAGACTCAAATGCCTGCAGTTTGGTAATCAGCCAAAAAAGAATATAAATATACTTGCTGAAACAGAAAGAAAGTCCACAGAGTTCTGAGGTCAATTTGTTCGTATTCCTTAAAGGAGTTTATAGTTGATAGTGCGGATTAAACAATGTGTTCAAAAACTCTATATAATATAATTCAGGTAATGATTTTGGCATAATTACACTTGATTCCATTCCATTTTATATTTATGGTGAAAAGAACTGCGAGTGTACTTTTGACATATCGGAATATCTTTCATTAATTGTGAATGTTTTCGAGATGGTTTTGTTCGAGCAGTCGATAGGATGACTCTCAATCACCCCTCTTTAAAATTGGTACTCGTAATCTGCAATTATATTTCGATGCTGACTTTCTCTCAGTTGTTGCCAACTAACCCAGTAAAAAGTCAGGCAATGATTGCAATGACGTCTGATTAATGTTTATAGTCACACCTACTCAACTGCAGAGGTGCCAAAAATATATAAAAATAAAACCAGAATTTACACCTGCAACACGCACCAAATTGCAAGTCAGACTAAAGGCGGCAAAATCGACAGGCCAGACCTCTGGCATTGGTTCTGACTCTGGCTCAGACTCGGACTCCGACTCGGACTCTGGCTCGCACTCTGGGTTTTGGGTTCGAAAAAAAGTGGCAAACAGGAAGCCATAAATAAAAATTAGAGAACTCAAATATGAGCTACGCATACAACATATCATTTGATATAATTTCTAACACACTCCTAAGTCCCAGTCACAGTCGCAATCTCACTTCCAGTCTCAGTTCCATTCCCAGTTTCAGTCTCTGTCTGGCTCGCTGCAGGTGCAGTTTACAGTTTGTTGATTGGCGGCCATTTAACGCTGCGTGAGTTGGCTCATATCGAGGCGCCCTTAGCCGACACATTTTCTAGGCGTTAACTGTAATTCGTTGGCCCTGGCAGGCGCAGCAGGAACTGCCACCTTGGCCAACAACAGAAGCTGCAACTCTCGACTTCAACTCAACTCGACCAAGTAAATTATTTTTGTTTTTCGATTTTGACTGAATCTTTTGTCTCTTTCTTTAATTATGGGTTCGCTTTTTGGTTAATTAAAAAGGCCCAAGCCACTGCAACACATGTTTCTCTTAGAGGATATCCTTGGCCAACACCTTTTGCCTTTTGCCGTCCGCTTGTTATGCATTTAAGTATTTCTCGCGCTGTGATATGGCGCCGCCGGGCAATTAAAGCACTTGCCTTTAAAGTCGTCAAATATGGTAGTAATATATAGCTGATAATGTTTATGTTCTGTGGCACAGCGCCCCGAGGATATACCAGATCATTTAGTATATGATTTTTGTTTTACAACATTCCAATCTGAAACTCAGCTGAAATTATACATATTTATTTCTTTATGTCTGATTTCAAGGTGATCTTCCGAAATGCAAAAGAATAATATTTAGATCTTTTTAAGGTGAACCAAAATTTATGAATGATTTCCAAAGCTTTAGAAAATAACAGGCAAGTGTAGAACATTTGATTAGAAGGAAGACATTAAAAAATAAAAAAAAAGTCTTAACTTAAATAATAATATTAAATTTTATTTCATTCAAGATTTTTAAAATCTTCCGTAATGTCCCTTTGTCTTGACAACTTTAAGCTAACTGCTGGAAAAACAAGAATTAAAAATTTCTGAGCCATCTACTCCAACTACAATATAATTTGAAATACAATCCGTTATCAGCCTGCTTCGGTCTAGACAAAACCCCAAAATCAACAAAATAGAGAAAAAACAACCCAAATACAC
This sequence comes from Drosophila rellima, assembly GCA_035043635.1. NCBI lineage: Eukaryota > Metazoa > Arthropoda > Insecta > Diptera > Drosophilidae > Drosophila > Drosophila rellima. The sequence continues at coordinate 2,313,608 of JAWNMV010000145.1, read as the reverse complement.
ACGCCTTAAATATTTCCAGTTAATCATGTCTAATGTCTCTGGGTCCTGCGATGCGTAGATTCCACGAATACCAGGAGTAACTGTCGAGAGATGAGGAGAACTTACATAATAATTGATGACATAGGACACACGTAGTACATGTCACCACAATGTGTGTGTGTGTGTGTGTGTGTGTGTGTGTGTGCAGAGTTGGGGTAAAAAACAACAATGGGGCAACTATCTAATGATCGATATCAGCTAGAACAAAGAGCGAAGAGACATAGACAATGTCTGACTGTCTGCCTCGGCGGTTGGTCTCCGAGTTTGAGATTGGGCTTGAGTTTGTTCTTGGACCTTGTAGGCAAGTACGTGAGCCAGCCCCGCAGTTGACAAAGGGCCGTTGACAATGGCCAAGACAAACCCAAAGGACAACAACGCATGCTGATGAGAATCTAAAAACGCACACGAAAAATATTGAAGGAAAATAAGTAAGAGAGACGACAAACAACAACAAGAACAACAGCAAACAATTTGTGGTTATCTGTCGAAACAGGTAGGGCCACATTTGCGATTAAGATCACCTGAGAACAACTCGGCGTCTGATAATCCCTCTCTCTTTCTCTCGCTCTCTGTCTCTTTTTGAATACATCTCTATGTCATCTTTTTGTCAACGCTGCCGTTGTACGTGGTTAGAATTGAGGAATCTGTTCAAATCTCCATCCTAACTTTACCGAAGCGTGGAAAATATCAATTTACGCTTTAAACTACACCCAAATGCACTATCATTGCAATCAGTTAAGTGTTTTGGCTTAGATTCGGCTTGACATCGAGACGAGCGAATCTCTTTGTGATTGCCGCAAGAATCTTCATTACAGCTGCTCGACTTGGATCCTCAGATGATTCAATTGTCAGTGTACGTAATTATATAAGCAGCTGCGTATAGTACTTAGTTATGGCTCCATTAGGTATGAAACATTTCAAAAATGCTTTTTACTTAATTTAATAAAAAAATCAGTGAAATTTTCTACTCTATTCAATTTAATAATTGGAACATAAAAATAATTTTAATAGAATGCAGGAAATAAAACCATAACCATAACGTAACCGTTAACCGGTATTAACCGATTGAAAATGGTAACCGTAACTGAAATCGTTACCGAAACAAACCCTTTTTATTTTACCGATATCCAAAAACCGAAATAACCGTTAAGATTTTAAAGAAAACATGTGGAGTTAAGTTCAAAAGTACTTTTTCACCCTAATTTTATCACCTGGAGTCGATCAAAAGACTAAAATAAAAATTTAAAAATTTTGAATATTTTCGGAAAATGTAAAGGCTTAACTATGTAAAATTTCCGAGAAAATGTATTTTTCACAATCATCCAATTTTGATGCCAAATAAATATTTACATAATAAAATGGTCAGAAAAACATCCCTTTGAAAATCGATCATGATTTGAAAAATCTATTCAAATTAAAAGAATACCATGTACTATAAGTAAGGGAACATTTTGTATTTTTTGGCTTATATCTTAAAGTAACAAACCGAAATATAGACCCAAAGTAGTTTTTTACCTTAATTTTATCACTTGGAGTCGATTTAATGAATAAATTTAAGTTTTAAAACTTTTGAAAATTTTCGAAAAATGTTAAGGGGTAACTTTGTAAAAATCGCAAAAATTTTCGAAAAAAAATTTTGGTCTCAGAAGCATAAAATTTAAATGCAAAGTTAAAGTAGGGTTAATAATATGAGAAAAAAGGCATTACGCATGGAAATCGGTAGAGCTGTAATGAAGTTGTGTTTGTTGAAAGTCCAAAGAGTCAATATTTATCATATATTGATAATTTGTTTTGTACCCGACATCTTAGCGGCATTATGAAACCGAAATATACAAACCGGCAACCTTTAAATAACCGATATATGAAAATTTTGCGTAGCCGTTAACCAAAAACCTAAATGCAAAACCGATATTCGTTTCGGTTTCATACCATTATATAATGTAATGACTGAGTTGAAAGAAATAGTTGACCTCATCCTTAGTTAATCAATTCCAATATAAAAATGCATTACATTAACTGTATTTAAAATTAAATTTACAGTATACAAATTTATTTTATTAAATGTAAATGTAGCTTTACATTAATTGATACAGTTGTTAACGACCCTCAACACTTTTGGCTCAATGATGTTTAAGCCAATTAGGGAGAACCCGAGAACCAACACCGTTAGCATGTTATCAATGCATATTATCAACGAACGCCTTCGATAAACTGTTAACTAAACTTCTGAAGGCTGTAGGCTAACAGTACTCTTGAAAACTGATACCATTAGCCAGCCAGTGTGTGCTGAGTTTCGTGCAGCATGCAACACGTGCCTCAATGAATTATGGTTGGCCAAAGTTCTTCTTGCAGCTTTAATATGCAACAGCAGCAGGAGCAGGCCAAAAGGCAGCTGCCTTCTGCCCATCTTACAAAGCTCAATGTTGCCCTGTCCCCTGTCTTTCTCTATCTTACACACTGTCTCTCTGTGTTGAGTCCGTAACGAACGAAATAGTTGCACGCGTTGTGGCTTGAAGTATCTCATAAGTAGCGCAAACGAAGCACTTACGCCCAGGCATTAGAGCTGGATATGTCAGATGGCTCTCGAACTGTCCTGTCGTCAATAATATAGTAAATAAATACTCGTACTCGTATGTGTCTATGCTGTGGCATGCCACCAGCTCCAGGCACAAACAACATAGAGCAAAACACAACAAACAAATGCTGATGATGAGGGGACAAGGGGAATAATAGGGTAAGAGGGGCAGGTAAGAACTATGTATAGAAAGTATTACAGTCTTTGTTGAAGTCTCGCTGCCCGCACATCTAATCCGACTCTGGACAAAAGTAAAATAAAATGGAATTCATAGAACAGAATAGAATAGAATTTTTATTGCATAACCGTTTTGTGGCCGAGGTCCTTGCAGGGAGGTCCTTGCGTTTAATAAGGACATCAGCCAGTGTCCATTGGACAGAACCCTTGACTTGGCTTTGCCAGCGTACTAATGATGACACACATTTCATATCTTGATCGCTTCTCTTTCTATCTTTCTGCCTCCAAGTCCTTGGTAAGGACACGTAGTGCACACAACGCACTTGTCAAAATAAATTGAAGCACATGCTTAGGCGCGCACAATGCTATTAACATTCACCGTGAACCTCAGACAGGATACGCCAGAACAAAACAGGACTTCACTCATTTCAGAGGATATCAGAGGAGTATCTAACCCAACTCGTAACTCGCATAACTTAAACCCACATCGAGTGCGTTTGGGGCGTTGACAAAGTCACTATCACAGGGTTATGATCTCATATAATATCTCGCATCTCAGACTTTAACTGGCTTATGAAAATGGGGCGTACAACAAATTGACTACCTACAGCTTGTTTTGGCAGTTCCATCCTCAACTCCTGTTTGGTAGCCCTTCACAGGTGTTTTGGCTACTGTCCTCAAATGCACCTGCCTTCAAAAATATGTCTTTAATGAACCCCAGGGAGGGATTCGTCGGTTACAACTCGTTTTCCCTGAATTTGAAGGAGTGTTCATTAAAAACTACAAATAGTTTAAATACAATCTAATGCTTGCGATCTATCGGTTGCAGATAATTTATGGGTTTCAATCTAGTTTTTAAAAGTCGTTATATATTACTTTAAACGTATCATTCACTATATTTAAATTTAATGCGTACGATAAAATTAATATTGTTTTTTAAATTTTATTCGAGCTGTGTGTAAATTATAAATTCGAATTAGAATTATAAATTAAAGTTCAAAAGTGCTCGAAATTTGTCATTTACTCAAAATTAATAATGCTGAATAAAGATTCTGTTCTCACCATGTCAAGGCGTCATGTATGTTTAATTATTCCATCAAAATGTGAAATGTTTAATTTGTGATTGATGACACGCACAAATTTGTCTCAACAAAATGCAAAACAGCATGTTGCAACAAGACCAGCGACAACAACTGAACAAATTATGCATGCAGCGAGCACAGAATATATACGGATACAGATACATTCACCGATACAGATACAGAAACGAGATACAATGCCCACAACATTTGATGAATGAGCAGAGGAAACACAAATTTTAAGTACATGCAACAACAGCATCAAATGCAATTGAACAAGTGCAACAAATGCAACAACAACAATTATTAAATGTATTTGTGAGGGCGTTGAAAGCTGAATTGGAGGTGGGGTAATACACAACACACACATACATACATATTTAATAAATCTTAATTTATAGATGAGTTGCAACATCAAAACAAACGTGGCTCTCTGCATAATTTTGAAGCCTCATTCTGATAGTTTCATGTGAGTTCTACGTTGTCGAAAATTCTCTTTTCATATGTCAAAAATTAAGTTATGACAGATGACCAAACGTTCTCTCTGTCTCATTTCTATTTCGTTCTCTGTTTCTTTTTGGTCAGCTGTCAACTCATCCGCTGCTTTACAACTTTGTTCGGTCTCATAAATTTTGAAAGTTTCGTTCATATTGTCGGGGCTTTTTTATTTGAAGGGCGGGTCTCCATATAAAACGACATTATGATGGATTAGTTTTGGAAATGCTTAGCGTTTTTCTGCTCAGTTGCGTTCCATGGAAGCATTTGATAATAATCGCAGCATTTCTGTATATCAAATTGAGCTGTGAACTTGTTTCTGTGGTCATTTCAATGATATGGGAACGCTCTAAATGGAACTGACAACACAATTAGAGCTCGTTTAGCACAAGACAATAGTCAGCATCAGTTAAAAATGAATGCTAAATCGATATAAGATTTTTTCTTAGGAAATATTTTTGGTTGGATTCCTATCAGGGCAATGATATCTCATCTAGTTGGTAACGCCACCTGTTGTCATTTTCGGTAATTAAATTTAAAATTTTTTTTTTAATTTTAATTTAATGATTAGGATAAACAAGTTTGTCCAATCAGGAAAGTATAAATAAGCAACAGTAAGAATTCTTAATTTTTTAAATATAAATATGTACAGAAATTGTTAAATATTTATTTCAAATAAGATATTCTCTAGTTGGAAAACCTGTCCATAGTTTTATCGAAATTCAAGTGAGGCTATCTCATTGGTGGCATCTTTGAGCTGCCTTTCCAGTCGCATCATTACAGAGATGATAAAACTGTATCTCATCTCTCATCTTCTTTGCTTTTTCTTTTGCAAAACTCCACCTTGCAACCATTTTGACTGTCAATGCTGCCAACTAAATGTCGCATGCCGCGTGTGCAACATTTTATCACTTCAGTCAGACCGTATAATTTAACGTAAAATCTCTGAGGCCATGCGAGACACAACGGCATCTCTGAGGGACTCGGCGAGACATTGGGAGACACATGTGGCTGCCACAAATGGTGACAACTATTTGCACAGTTGGCTAACTGATGCGATTCCCCTGCTGTTGCCAGTTTGCTGTTGTTTTAGGCACTCTTCGGCATACACCAGATACAAATACAGACTCAGATACAGATACATTTGCACAAAGAGTTGGCCATAATTAATATAGAAACACTTGCAACAACAATTAGCAACAGTCGGCGGGCAGAAAAAACAAAACTAATTAGCCGGCAAATAATTCATAAAGTCTAAATAAACCTTGTATGCCCTTTCTTAAAGTCTAATAAGTTAATAGAAATAATAATTTAAATATTAGTATTAAATATTATAAATTAAAGATTATGATTATTAGCGTTCATTTTTTTATTTCTATTTATTTATATTTCTTTCATTATTGTTTTAATTCATACTAGGGTATCTAAGCTTCGACTGATTTCTCTTCGAACGCCTCTGCCTAGAAAAACGCCAATGTTTGGGGTGTTGTGGCAATTAGCGCGAAATGAAATAGGGACAAAACAAAGCAAAAGCAATAGAAGATAATAATAGCAAGAAATGTTCCATCATTTAAATAAAGGCTCAATCGAATTGAGCAATTAGAGATATGCTAATTACGATCCCCAACATCCCACCAAAAGCCGAACCCTTTGTGAACCCGAATGTATTATCTAAGCTCGACTTCCGGGCTCGGTTTCCGTTAAGACTGTTACCCCAAAAATACCTTAAGTAAGATTTATGTATTTACTTCAATCCGTAATATGTTATTCTTTATTTTTGTGAAAATAAGAACCCTTGGCTTCGATAATTGCTTTGGAAGAGTTTTGTATTTTTTGTTTGGTCTGAGGTGTGTCTGCATTTTTATTTGGAGCACTTCAAAGTGTTCCGCTTTGTCTCTCTCTATCTCTCTCTGTCTCTTAGTCTCCCTCTCTCTTTCTTATTCGAAATGATATTTTAGTTATTTTTCCATATTTATTTTCGTTATCATGGAACCAGCAACAAAAACAACAGCAACACATAATTAGTGTAATTAACGCTTTTTGGCTGAGTGCGTGCAGAAAATTGTGTGTGAAAGTGCGTGGCGCACTTTGAATGTTTTGTTTTCCCATTTGTTGTTCTCTTCGTTTATTTTTGTTGTTGTACAGTTCGTTCAACTGATTTATGAGCCACTCGGCGACTGCAGTTCCGATTGACTGAGACTACGAGTTGGCCGGGACTGTTGGCCAACGGGCAAACTCGATGACTGTTCTCAGCTCTCGTGTTAATTTGTGAATAATCTTTGTGGACTGCACGAAATGCAAACAGAAAGTTGCATTCAAAACGGGAATCTTACAGATGCAGTTCGATCCAGTTGAAGACAGTTGAAGGTAGTTGAGAAATTGCCAGATATATTTATGTAGATAGCAAAGAAGTAGATAGCCAGATTGATGGCCATAGATTGCAGAATAGTTTAATTAGCAGGCAGATTGCCAGGTTCAAGTAACAGACAGATTGTTTTAAGATTTTATCCAGAAATTAGTTTTTATAGACAGTTGAATTGATTAATATTTGACGCTTTAATTAGCGGTTCCACTCAAAAGGAAATCAAATCAGATAATCGAACAGGTTGAGCTAATAAGTGATCTGTATTTGATTGACGATAATAATTATAAAAAATTAATTTAATTTGAATTTTAAAACGAATTATTATATACATAAATATATTTATTTAAAAAAAAAACATATGTTGAATTTGTTTTATTATTTTGTAATCTTATTGAGCAGCCCTCTTATCGAATAAAAATAATTTAAAAATGGGGTATGAATTTCTCTATAAAATATAACATAATATGTTTGTTATTAGTAAAGTAATAGATTTCTTTTACAAATTTTATATAATTTAAATTTTCTGTACCTTATCTTAAAATTGATTTATTATCTGGAAAGCTTCATGAGCAACCTTCTTACCGAAATAATCATAGCACCCGCACAAACGACTTGTTTACCACATCAAATCTAATAAAAATCACCACGCACAATTTGTAGCCATCAATTGGGCGTCAATGACAGGCAGACAGTGCGACGCTGACAAGGACGAGAACTGTCTAAGTTTCGGAACTGAGAAGTCGTTGAGAGCCGAGAGTCTGGGAGAGTTTGGAGCTGGGGTTCTGAGCAACAGACGTCTTTGAAACTCAACGCGGCAAATGACAAATCTTTTGGCATACGGCTGGCATAATATAATAATAAGAGAGAGTAGCTTTGTAATGGCTCCACATATTTTTCATTCGCACCGAACTTGACTGACATATTCAGGTCCACCCCCCACTGTTCCCCCTTCTCCCGGCAATCATCCTCACTTCCCTTTCAGCCATGTAGAATTTGATGTCTCTCGATTGCTTCTTTTTTTGGAGGGGAATGGCAAGTGATGAAATAAATCATTTTGGGAGTGGCAGAATGAGATATAGACACGTGATGATGAGATGGAGATGCGTTGCACAGATATAGCTACAGTTTGTTGTTGTTGTTTTTGTTGTTGGTTTTGTTGTTGTAATGTTTGTTGTTGCTGTTGCTGTTGTAGCAAGTGCAAGTGTCAATTACAAACCATGTCAAAAATGTCAAACTCTGTGAGTGACTGGATAAAAGAGAAAATAAGTGAGAATATCGCACGGGCAATAGCTCAAAAGCAGAGCTACCCTGTACATGACATAGCTGAGGATATACTTGCAAATGTATTCTGCAGTCATTGATGGTAAATAGGAAATATTATAAAATTTAAATTTATCTTAAAAATAAACTGATTCAAGGCCTCCAAGTATTAAATTACCAAAAAGTTAAAATTAAAATAGTAAAAAAAAATATAATACAAAAAAGCCTTATCGAAATTACAATAATAATAATTTATGTGCCAACATACCAATTATTTTGGCTACCCTGTAAAAAAAAACAGCGCAGTCCAGCCGAGGCCCGCGTTGGCTGTGGATTTGCACCCCCGCTTGGCAACTAGTCAAGGCAGGAGGGTGTTCGTCCTATTCTACGCTCATCCTCAATCTCATTCTCCTTTCCCTTCCCCAGTCCCCTTGCCATTTCCTTTCTCATTCTCATTCTCATTCCCATCGACATCGACAAGTTTGTCCTGTCAGCGCGCCACTCGCGTAGAGTTTATTACATCAATTTGTGTGTGCGAGTTCCCTTTTCCCAGATCCCTCTCCTGTCACCCCCGCCTGGTGTGTAACGATTTCAGGCATGTATGAGAAATTTGATACAAATGAGTTTTCACACTCTGCGTTCGCTATGCGAGTATCTGCACTTGTATCTACGCTACGTTTCTATAGAGCGCCGTTGTATCTCACTCGCTTCAGTTTCAGTATCCTTTTCCATCAACGTGTAAATTGTGTGCTGTCAAACTTATGACATTCAGCGTTGATATGCCCGCGTCACATTTGTTTACCAGCCACAACAACAATAGCAGCACAATATGTACCAAAGATACATACGAGTATAGAGCAAAAGATACAAAAGTATCTACATCTACCACAAGCGCGAGCGCGTTACTCTAAATTAGATTTCGTTTAGGGGCGACTTTTTTTCGTTTTTTTCCCTTGGCTGCAAATTGCTTTGAGGAGTCTATAGGCAGGGCGAAGGGAAGGGGAGAGAAAGCAGGGTATCCAAAGTAATATTCTCCGCATATTAATTGCTGCTCATTTTCATGTCTGCTCCGCACTCATATGCAATTAATATTTGTCGTCCCTCTGCGACACAGACCCGAAATAGGGTTTTCCTTTTAATTACTTCTCACAAGGGGCCATTATTGTCGCCACTTGCTGACTGAGGGGGGCGGCTTATTAATTTATAGTTTCATTCTTTTAGTTTTTTCTGGTGTGAATCTCAAATGGCAACAGCAGCTGAAAATCCAATTGATCTATGTGAGGAGCAAGCAAGTGCAGTTGAGTTTCGGAAATTGTTGATAGGTGGCGCTTTATGTTTAAACAACCAATTGGAATATGACTACGGGGTATTTAAAGTTAAGTCGGCAGTTGTTAATTATTATTTATGTCAATTCAATGAAGCGAGCACCCAAAATGCAACGAGTTTATGTTGAGAGTCTCACACTCAGTTGACGGCATTTAAAAGCGGCAGTTACGAGCCAATGAGCAGCTGCTGGCCAAATGACTGAAGCTGTTCTCAGCCATGACAACAATAACAGTAACAACAACAACAGGAACATTGCAACATTGTGGGGCACGCTGCACATTGACGCGTTGTGCTGGCTTTATATATTGGTCAGTTAAGGCATGTCACTGGGCACGCCCCTCCCCTGGCTGGTTGGCTGCCCTAGTAACTGCACACACACACGCACACATACATGCATACACATGACGAAAAATTTCACGCATCAGTTGTGTGGCAACATGGCCGAAGGAGAGGCACGAAACTCGTGCAATTAGAACGCCATTAAAAGGGGCAACAATGTTGTTTTCTGTTGTTGCCGTTGTTGTTGCCATTGTTGTTGCGAATATTCATTCGTACCTGCAACCAAACTGGCAACGCCCCCATTATTCATGCTTTCAGTTTGCCAACTGTCCAGCTGGTGGAGGAGGAGGGGAGGGAAGGGGTAGGAACAGCTTTTGAGCCTGCTAAATGGAGATCGATGGCAGAGCGTGGTCTCATTAATCAAATGACAAGTAAGCGTTGGCCAACTTCGAATGCACTCCATGAGTGCACGAATGAGTGCTTGAATGAATGAATGACGTCGCCTCGCTGCTATTCTGTTCCCTCCACGTCTCTCTCCAACCCACCCTCTCCACACCTGCCACACCTCTAAAATTAAAGGCGCACTCAGGCGCTTTCCAATTGAATCGAAGCAGCAGAGCGGAAATGTAATGGCTGCTGCAACACTTCGATCAATAATCAGCTTAACACACACACACAAACACACACACACAAACACACACATATACAAGCACACATACACAATTACAAATTGCCATCACGATAAAAACAAAAATTTCACTTGCAGCATAAACAAAAAGCAGAATTTTTCGTGCTTGACTTTGACTATGGGCTTGGAGATTTTTTGATGAGTCTTTAGAGTTGGCCTAATTAAGAATGTCTTCCATTTTCAGTTCCCCAACCAGTGCATTACTTGGGCGGCATTGCGTTAAAATTTACGAGGAATTTACAAATCAACTCCCATACACAATTCCCCAGGCCAAAGTTGGGCGTCGTTTCTGAATTCGATTTTTGCCTTATTTTATGTCTTTGTTTGACTGGCTTAAACAGGTGCATTGATTAGCTTAAGTAGCGCATTTTACATCGAGGTTCGAGGCAAATTTTCTTTTTACATTTTAATTTAACTTTACACTTCAAAGGTGTTTCAACTATAAATTATTAAATAAGAAGGAAATAAATAATAATTATTATAATAAACATTCGAAAAACAGCAACGCGATCCCCAAATATTATATAGGCAAACTCCCTGTGTTGTCAGTGTTGTAAAATATGCTTTGAAGCTACAACATAGTAAGCTGGTTATACAGTGTTCATTTCACGTTCATAGAATATTATTATAACGAGTTCTCACACTATAAAATACATTGTTAGCAGATATTTGAAATATGTCCTACAAGTGAGTACAAAGATAGATTTTATATAATATAATTAAGTATATATTTTATACGTAACAGAAGTTGCATGCCAGATGGCTCTTGGATAAGTTGGTTTCTCAACCTCCAGGTTAACGAATTTCTGTGTCGTGTGCCCTACGAATATATTGGGGACAGGTTCAATTTGACGGGACTGGAGACGATAGTGCCGAATTTTCAGCATTCACTGGATGCCATTATGGATACAGAATACGACTCGGATTACGGATTCAATCCAATGGAAACTGACTCTGAGACGACGGCGCAGTTATACGGCCTGATACATGCTCGCTACATACTCAGTCCGCGTGGAATCGAGGATATGTGCATGAAGTATCAACGGGGTGACTTTGGCATCTGTCCGCGCATCTATTGCAATGGCCAATTAATGCTGCCCGTCGGCTTAACGGATCGCATGGGAGACTCCCATGTGAAGGTCTATTGTCCCCGGTGCAGGGACGTCTACCAGCCCCACGATCGTTGTGCTCTCCTGGATGGGGCAATGTTTGGATGCAGCTTTCCACACGTGTTCTTCATGCAAATGCCGCATCTGCTGCCGGAGCCGCCACTTGAGAAATACACGCCACGGTCAGTTCAACTCTCTCAGCCCACACTCCAGTATTTATTTAAATAACAAAAACGATATATTGACAGCATCTATGGCTTCAAGATACACAATTCGGCACTGTTGCCGCCCTCAAAGGAGCCGTCGGTCACCAAGAGCAAAATCAGCATTTCGCCATTCAAGTCAAAGGTCAAATACTCCCCCAAAACTATGGATTCCTCACCCAACGTACGCTCTCCAATGCGTCGTTTTAGCCTTACACTTAATTAGCAGAAATACATGCGTGTTTTACTTCATTGAATCCAAATCTGAACAAGTAATGATATAGCAGCGTCCCCCTCATACCCGCCTACAATCAAACTAATTATAATTAATCCCTCTAAGCAGAAGATAGATTAACTCTTAGCTCTACAACTAATTTGATCTGTAAACTCTTAAAATAATAAACCTTTTCAGAACACAAGAATAAATAAATCCTTACCCTGAAATGTGTATTTAAATATGAAAGAGTAGATTATTATTATTATCTATTATTATTATATTTTCACTTTGCATAGAGATGGATGAATTTAAATAAATATTAAGAGGAAATTAATATTTTTAATATTTCTGTCGACTTTAAATCATTTAAGCGTTAGCTTAATTTCGTTAGCTGCTCATGAACCCTAATCTAATTTATTAGGCTGATGTCTTCTCTATTTATGTGCTTCCATCTTCATCTACCTTGTTGCAGTGGGACAGTTAAGAGCAGTCAATTTGGCACTAAAGCAGATAACTGAAGACTGAAATGTTCTTTCCATTTTAACCTCGTTCCCAGGGTGTAACCACGAAAGTTGTGCTTGTAAATTTCATAGAGTTCTCTCTCTCTCTCGGAGTCTCTTAGAAGTTGGCTCGTATTGATCTGTAATTGACTGCAGGGCATATCAGAGCACTAAATCATCGTGGCTGTCTCGATTAATGACAGCTCATGAACTAAGCCACAACTAAATTGTGGTTGCCTTTGGTTTGATGTTTGGTTTGTTGTTGTTGTTGGGTTGCTGCATCTCCTTGCCACCTTGGCACTAAACTGGGTCTTCAATTGTGGCACAACATGCCCAGTTACCCACTAACACACCAGCTGACAATTAAGATGCACATACATAGATAACCAAGCACTCCCATCCACAACTTCCAACTGGCACCGACTGTTTGGCAACTGGCACCTTTGTCCCAGCGCATACGCAATTTGGGCAAACTGACAGGCGGCAAACGGATGTGGCAAACGGGCCGAGAAAGTAACGGCAACGGCAACAGCAACGGCGACATGCAACTAAGACTCTAACAACAGTTCGTGTTACTTGTGAAAATTGCGCAGGCGCACCTTTCGCCAGGTACCAGGTAAGAGATACCAGGTACAGGGATAAAGACAGAAACAGAAACAAATACAGAGACTGCGACCTGAAGACAGGCACAATTGTCGCCTCAATGCCATCGTAAATCGTGTAATTCCCTGCCTGCAACTCGCCAATAAGAAAAGTTTCTTCTTTCTGTGAACACTTTGAACTCAATGCTGGGCCTCGTGGGCGTTGTGACACATACATTAACACAAAAGATGTTAGAAATCTTTTTTTGGTTTTTAATTGATTCGTTGTTGTTATTTTGTCAGCTTGTAATTGCCGCCTCGGCCTCGCAGCGCGCATTACTCATACGCCGCGTACAACATGTGGAATTCGTGTGCAATTTTCCGCTTGCCACTTAAACGTTTCTGAGCTCAGCACAAATGTTATATTATTGCCAAATCATTAACTCGACCACTCGAGCACATGGCCAGCAAAACAATTTTTTTTTGTTACTCGTATTTCCTATTTGTTGCTCATTTTATTTCAGTTTTGTTTCTTTTTTCGTTGATAATTTATTGGTACGGCGCTACAACGACATCAATCACTTTTTCGGTACGCTTTTCAATGCAACTTTGCGCTGAATGAAAACAAATGTTCAATTGCCGCAAAGTATGTAAAGTTTGCTATTAACTGCAATTGCCAAAAGGTATGTTCACTTCTAGGTTGAATATGTGATATGATTAAAAAAAAACAGGATACTAAGAAACTTTTATTGCTTAATTTTAATTGTTTAATTACTATTAATATAATTTTTGAATATTAATTTATAGAAACTAATTTGAATATTTATCTATAAGTATTTATCTTGTTTATAATTATTTATTTCTAATACAATTTTTCAGGCATATAAGTTTTGGTTTCTGAATATAACAGGATGATTTTAAATAACAATTTCTTAAAGGGAGAGTATTAAATTGTTCATATTTTTCTCAGAATGACTATCAACTTGTTTGTTTCTGTTGTTGTCATTGGCTTTTGTGCTAATGGTTTTTGGGTTTGATTTCGACATTGTTTGGTGGGCCATGTGGAGCTTGGACCCTGTGCCCGGTTTATTGATGATTGTTTCGTCGCTGACAGCACAAAGGAAACTCAAAGCTGCTGCCCGACGACGACGACGACGATGTGATTTGACTTACTGCTCGAGTTGAGTTGCAGCGCCCCAAAAAAAAAAAATAAGAAAGAAATTTGCATTCAGTTGCGGTTGAGGTTGCTTTGCTGACCAAAAATGGCAGCCGCCATGCAAATGAGCAAACGCTCCAACTATCCAAGATATCCAACTATCCTGCTCGTAATAAAGTGATATGCGTACATTGAAACAATGGGAGTATAACATTAGCATAATAAAAGCCAATGTCCGAGGAAAGTGGCCACGGGATGCGCAAATACTCACGAGTAAGATTCCGAGTACGAGTACGAGTACGAGTACTCAGCGCATCCGATTCAAAATCCAAATGCAACATTGAGCGATCCACGTAAACTCATTTCGCTTTGAATGTCAGCGGAGCAATTGTCCAGTTTTCCCAAGGTACAGGGGATTCATCCGAGGGGGCAACGGACGGAGCAATAAGTGGCCAAGAGTGTGACACGCATTTCAGTCACGCGCTTTCAAGTTACGTGCTGGACATTGGCTCAAAATGAGTATCTGTATCTGCATACACATGTATCTGTAGCTGTATCTGTATCTGTATCTGTAACTAACTCTGAATATTGCGTGCGATGCCGAGCGGCTTTGGGTCAGTCTCTGGGCATGGGGACCCTGGCACCGCGTCAGACATGACACAGTTATGCGATTTATGTAACTGAGAATTATGTGTCAAAGCTGCAACAGTGACAATGACGCAGTTTGTTGCCGTTGCTTTTGTCGTTGCCGTTGCCGTTGCCGTTGCCAAAGCTGTTGACAAGAAAAATGTTCAACCTCAGTACCAAGTGGTCCAACTACTGTGGAATGTGTGAACGAAAACCAAATGCTCTTCAGGTGCAATTAAGCTGAAAATCAACCCGAATCTCACTGTAAAGTTTTAGAAATTTTATAAAAGGTGATAGTGAAAAGGAAGTGTTAAGAAAAGAATCAATTTGTCACAATTGGATTAATAAATCTATTACTTACTCAGATATAAATAATAATAATTTGATAGCATACACAAAATTAAGTATAATAAATAAAAAAGAAAAACTTCTAAGCTTCTTTTACAACCAAATAAAATTTGTATATTATTATTGTTTTGTATTTCTTGCTGATATTTTGTTACAACATGCTTCAAAATAATTAAATTTTAGTATTTTTAATTGCCCCATTATGAGAAGCAATTTTTGGTTATTCAAAAAATTCTCTGTGTTGACTTGGTGGTGCATCGAACTGCAACCACTTGAAGTGGAGACTCAGAAATTATGCGTAACAATGTGCTCGCCATCAATGTGACTCTGTAGTTTTGCAGTTGACATTTTGGGCTTTTCAAGTTGGCTAGGCGTGTACACAAGATCAGGCCCAGATCCGGGGCCAGTTCCTCCCTCTGGCCTGAACAGAGTCGAGCCGACAGCTGGCCCACAATAAAGTCTGGCCAAAATATGGCCAACTGAAACGACAATGAGCAGTCAGTTGGTAACTGGGCAGCGACAGACGTGAAATGCCGTTCCAAGCCTATCACACGACACAAGACTCTCCCAGCCCCAGACACACAACTGATATGCAAATTGCTTGCCAAGGCTTCAAATGACAACCACAGACAGAGACAAAGACACAGACACAGGCACAGGCAAAGACTTGGACTCGGACAGCGACAAAACCCGAACCACTGAAAGTCTAACTAAAGTTAGACTTTAGACGTACTATTAAATAGGTCAAGCATGGGTGGCAAAATAACATCCAGACAGTGCCATGTTTAATTACTGAGTCTAAATTGGACCAAGTTGTCAGTTCGGGACTATTACTTTGTACTTTGACTTTGACGTAAAAATGTAAGGTTAAATAATTGGAATAAAATATAAAACGTGTTGTTTAATTTATTAATAATATTAAATAAATTAAATGCTTTTCGGAAAATTTTTGATACAATATTGCTGTAAGTGCTAAAGTTCTTATTAACAGCACTTTAATTGTAAGTATTAGGAAAGTTTAAAGTTTCTTCCCAATTTTATAACATTGGAAAAGTAGAGAATCCCTTTGTTAGTACTGCATGAGACAGAGTATTACAAGAGTTCAGCTGCAATATTTCTTAGGCATTGTCAATGGTGCGTCATTTCCCTCCCAGTATCTGTCTAAAGTTGTGTCCCGACTTCGAGACCCGTTCCCAGTGCAGCTCGCATGTGTCACTTGGGGCGCCTGGAGCTGTCGAAGGGGTCAGTTTCATTGCTGACCAGCTGTGTCTATGGCTATCGGCCATTTTCTGACCATTTGTTGCGCCATAATTTGACTCCTGACGCTGCTCTAATTAATAGTTGGCCATTTGCAGTTGCCTCGATTTTTATCGGCGCTTTTGAACAATTTATGTTTACTGTTTATGTGGGACTATGTGGAGGCGGAGAAGCAATGAGAGAGAGAGAGAGAGAGAGGTCTGTGGCTATCATAGGTTTTATTTTGGCCAGAATCCGCCCTCAGTTAGCCAGCAATTGATAACGAATTCCAAACATGAAGCTGGTCAATTCATGTGCATTTGATATGAGGCCGGACGAGGGTCCAGTCGAAGGGACGGACGGACATTTTCCTAAAATTAAATTGAAAATTTTGTGCTCCCTATATTCCTTTCCTCCTTAAAAAGGGCACGAAAAACCCGTATCAATTTGCGTTTTTCCGTATTTCACATAGCGGAAATATTGAATTGGTTTGTGGAATGTTTTCATTATGCGCTCGGAAAAGCGAAAGCTTTTTGGGTTAAATGTGCTGGCAAATGCTGCCAGATTCTAAATGGCACAAATATCCGACCCCAGATCGACCCTCGTCTAACTGCGGTTCAAAATAGATTATTGGAGGCCATTCAGGTGATTTCGATTACGAGCTTACCCTGCTATGGTACCTGTTCCCCTCTCATCTTTGCCCTGCAGCTAGCAATTAACGTGGTTAACATTGCCCGAAGCCATTGAGTCAAATGTATGAGTTGAAATATGGTCTGGGTAGGTGCCACACCCATTAAGCAATTCCAAATGCAATTTGCCACTCGCATTAAATTGCCAGTGAATTGTTGTTGTTGTTACTCGTATTGTTGCCACGTTGCAACTTCGGTGGCAATTTGACAAATTTTATTGTTTAAGCTCGCCAACTGAAACGCTATTAATACTTTAATGCATTGTACTGCGAGTACAGATACTCGAACGACAGCGGTTTTGGGAGGGGAAAAACAGCCACACACGAAGTGATCTCTGGGAGTTGAACTGCAGTTTTATGGTTCACACATGACAAATTATTATAATCAACATCAGCATCAGTTGCTGAAAAGAGCAAAAAGGTAGGAAATGAGACAGAAAGATGCCCAATTAAAGATACATATGTAGACGAATAAATATATTCTAGATATCAATTCTAAAATCCCAATATAATTACCTATTTTTAAAAATTTCATTAAAACACTTATCAGGTATTTTAATTAATTAAAAATACAAATACTTAAAGAAATTTCTTATACTTTTTCCATAAACATCTTTATTTATTTTTCTCCTTTCATAGAGTACAAATAGATATTCTACTAACTTTATTCACTTTGTGTCTGCCAGTTTTGAATAACTTTTAATCCAATTAATAGAGCTCAGCTATAGAATATCGAACCGTACCGAACATAGGCAAGACGAATATATCCCTCAAACTCCATATTATGTTTACAGGGTATATAAATCTGCCTACATGTTGAACAATTAATGCACGACTTTTACTTATATCGCCGCCTGTCAATTGCAGTGCGCGCAAAATATGATAAATCAATATATATGTAGGTACACATATATATCGCATATATATACATTCGTATAAGTATAACAGTTCCAATATGCATAGGCTATATATATGCAGATATATTCGAGTTGGTTGTCAGATACGGACTGTGTGTGCCTTAAAGTAGACAGGTCCCGAACAGGGAATGTTGGCTGCTATGGGCAGTCATGGGTTAAGTGGTTTTTTAGCAAGGTGTTGAGGGGTGTGTGTGCAAGTGGGGGGCGTGAGTCAGCGCTGTTATGGTGCCGCCTGCTGTGAAGCGATTGCGGCTTTTGTTTCTTGGCGATTTAAATGCATTACATAACACCCACACATTGACAAAGCAGGGAGAGGGAAGGGAGGAAGGGGAGTTGGGGCGTTGGCAACAAAGTGTTAAACAGCTGTCCGTAGAGTTCTATAAATTTCGCTGATTGATTTTTATTGAAACGCGCGCAGCTTGAGATCAGCCTGATGACAATTCCATAAATTCTTAATATATATTTTGTTGCTGCTTTTGTTGTTTTGGTTGTTGTATTTTGCATGCGGGTTTCGATTTACAACGCACGATTTATGAAGTGACAAAAGCTGCTTTGCTTTTGGCCCCCAGTTGGCTTACAGTAAAGGTTTGATATTTATCTGGTAAGAGTTGAAAAAAGGGCTTTTGCAACCGGTTTGTCCTGCCACTGCCATTTCCACAACTTTAGCTGGCACTGCTGCAACTCAATATTATTAATTTCATGCGCAATTTTTAATCTAGTACGTGATTTAATTCAGCAAACGGGCAGCTTGAAGCGGCTCTAAATACAATTTAGTTGTCGACCAAGACGATTGCGAGTCGAGTCAAGTCGAGTCGAGTCTAGCCCCAAGTTAATTTGCAAATGGTCCAGACTCTGACTCAGAACCAGGCCTAGACCGAGGACCAAGACAACGCTGATTGGCCACGTTTACAAAATTAGTCCGCGCCCGGCAAACTATCCTATCATAACTCGGCTCGGAATTCTACAGTGCCTACCGGCAGTTGATGAAGTGGTTGCTGTCTCCGCTAGCCCATGTAAGCCAAGTCAATTAACGTTGGCCAGCCACCGCGTAGGTGGCTCTGCTCGAGCTACCTGTATTTTTCTTCCACTTCCACTTCGATTTTCTTTTTTTTTCTGTTCTCGAATATTTGGTCAGATTTGCTTTGCGTTGTGCGACAAATTTTTGTGCTGCGCTTGCTGCAATTGCCAACTCTGCTCAAATGATTACAAATGCGTTTGTTTATGCGGGGCGACAACTCTGGCAACATACACAAAATGATGATAAAGCGACGTATTTTGCATTTCAATCAGTGCACATACATTTGAGAGCGATTTTATTTATGTTATCTTCGTGTGTTAATTTAATTTAGTTGTTTAAATAAATCGTTGACTATAAATAAAAAAAATTGTATTGATGAAATACTTAGTTATATTTGGGTTTTTTTTTTCAATATTATCATTTAAATATACATTTTTGATCCAAAATTTTATTAGAACAATTTTCAGAAAATTTGCTAGTTAACTTACTTTCAGATATAAATTTACTAGCCTAGTGTAATATTTATCATATGTTGAGAGACTTTTCATGTATTCGAGCTGCGCATAAACCCAAAACAAGAGCAATCCTAATGCTGACAAGTTGATGTGCTGATAGTGCATCGATTTGCTTACTTTCCACGTTCAGTTCCAATTTCACATCCGCTTTTGGTTGCACTTCTATTTTCCATTTTCATCGCAATCCCTTGAACAATTCCAAAAAAACACATAAGCTCAACATTGTGGCCGCTATACAAATGCATAAAGGATTTTTATTTGCCGCTGCGCGTGCAGAACAATTCGATGGGGCATCATAGGCCAAACTGTGTTTTTTTTCTGTATTGCAACTTGTATTTCTATTTTTTGTGCATTGAGATATTTGGCATGTTTTGTTTGGCTGAAAAGTCGAAGAGCGCCAACTCCATTGGTGGTTTCAATGTAATCCAGTTATTTTGCCGAGTGCACTACAATCAGCCACGTAAGCAATAACAACAGCAGGAGAAACACGGCCAACAAATACGAGTCTGGATAACAAGAGCATTTGCCGATTTTTGTTTAGTGACCGTGCATTTTTAGAAACTGCCCTCGTTCCCTAGACCTGGCAAACATCAGCGTCAGCGTCATCGTCATCGGCATCGGCATCGTCATAAGCGCATCACAACGGTAAATGCCAAACGGTTGAAAGGGGTTAGGGGGAGGGGACGGGCAGTCAATATGCAGTAAAAAGCCAGTTGCCGGACAGGCCAATTAGAGCGAGAGGAAAGTGCCAAGAGTCGATGGGGCAACGTTAACGTTAAGTCTCCTCGAAATTGATGGCTCGTACTCGTACTTCGTACCTCTAACGCTCCAGTTTGCATTTTAGGCCCGGAGGCCGAATATTTCGCGCTAATCGAGTTGTTACATTTACGGGCCAACAACTACCTCTGCTGCTGCTGCGGCTGCTGCCAAATGTCAAGAGTTCAAACGCCTTGAACTTGATGCGAAACGTGGCCAAGATGCGAACGTGAGCAAATGGCAACGACTAAACTGCACTTTTATGCTTGTGGCCTTAATACACTTGGCCAAAAGCGGCATAAAGACTTGCTTAACTGATTGGCGGTAGACGAGCCATTTTTATGGCACACATCAACCATTTAATATGTTGTAAAAAAAAAGGCTTTTAAAGGCAAGTAAATAAACTTTTGTATACGTTTATTCATAGTGCATTTAATAGTTTCCTCGCAAAACTGTCAAAAATCGATTATAAAGTTTACACACCTCCTGTTTCTTTTACTACGAGTATTATAAGTGCTAAAAGTAATATTAAATTTACACTCACAAAATTATTTAAATAGTTATTTTCTCTTGATTTGGATATAGAATGGTAGAAGAAATTCTTTAATTTTTTTAATATAAGATTTAATATGTTATTTAGTTATTGAAACTGCAATTAAATTTCAAGTTAACATGACAAGTTCAAATTAATAAAAGACTTTACGTAAAGCTGAAATTAGATTTAAGTTATTAAGTCTTATGATACTAAAAGGACAGTCAAATATTTTCATTGATAATTACATAACATAGAACTTCAATTATATTTCAAGTTAAAAGAGTTATGTTAATAAAAATTCTAGTAAGTAATTTTATTGATAATTATGTGTATTTGAGTGTATCTGAGATTCGTCGTGGCACATTAAACTCATCTATGGTCCAAGTCTTGCATCTCTGGCTCTGCGGCTTGGCAATCGCGATCTCAGCGTGCGCATGCGCGACGTTGGCAGCGACGGAGGCGGCAGCTTCCAACGCTTCTGCCCGCAGGCAGCGGTCAGTGGGCAACGGGAAGAGGGGACGGTTAAGCTGAACTGTGCACAGCTTGAAATCGCATGGCAAGAGACAGAAATCATAGAGCGCAACTATTTCAGTTTATATAATAAATGCTGAAAGGTGTTAACTGAGCACCCATTTTGTGCAGTGTAAAGCAGCCGGCGTGGCCATCAACGCCGCTGATTATGATGCATGACCACTGCCAGGACAGACAGACAGACAGACAGACAGACAGACTGTGGACTGTGGGCCGACTGCGTGTGGAGCACATGTGGTGCGGCGGCTACAAGTGAAAGAGATGCCGCTGCCAAGATGAACTCGAGTTGACCAGAGCCCGAGAGTGAGCCTTTGCCTTGGCCATAGTCATGGCCAGATTGGCCCGGACATAATGAAAGCCCATTATGAGCCACAGTCCAGTCTGTCAAGGGGCCTTCAGGCGCATCTCTTACATTTGCGTGCACTCCACAGACTTTGCCTAATTACATAATGCAAGGCAAATTGCAACGGCCACGCCCCAGCCTCCATTGCCCCCATTGCAACGACTATTTCAACAGCTTAACCCTAAACTGACCTCGGACCACCCATCAAAAAAAAAAAAAAAAAATACCACGCAAAGACCAAAAATCAAAGCCAAAAATATAAAATTGACTTGAAATTCGCATAAATAAAAGAAAAAAAATTGCGCGAAAAATGCAAAACACAACACAAAAATGGCCAAGCTCAAATTAAAATGAAAAGCAATAGGAAAACGGGTCTAAAGCAGCAGATCAAGTCGAAACCTTGACGTTCTAAAATGCCAGTTATAACTAGCGCAAATACAAAAGTTAACTCCCGCCGCCCCTTCGCCTCTCTAGTCCATCTTCGGACCACCGCACACCCTATGCCTTAATACAAACAAACGTTGCGGTCGTTTTTGTTTATTTTTCTTGCTATTGTTTTTCATCCACAATTTTGAGTGATATTTTCCATTGTGCCAAGTTGAAAAAGTATTAATGCAAAAGGGGTATGAACGAATTAAGTATAATTTCATCAAATATGTGAATAATTATTTTTTGTATAAATAGATATATATTTAATAAAGAGAATAATTGAAATTTTAGTTGGTATTAAATTTATATAAGTATATAAAATTTATCATTTTATTTCCTTTGTTTCTACCAATTTCTCCTCTTTTACATTTGACAAATATTTAAATCGATATTAGTATTGTCCTTATAGGGTATATTTTAAAGTCGGCTTAAGCGCAATTCCAAACTTATCCATCCACTTTAATGCTCAATACATTTTCATTTTTTTCCTTGCTTGAACTCGATGCAAAAATCATAAGAAAAACGTAAAATTGTTTGCCGGTTTTATTTTTCGATATTTGTTTTTCAATTGAAATTTTGCATTAGCCGAAGTACCTTCTTTCCCCCCTCGACGAAACGTCGTCTGGTAATTGGCAATTGTTTTTGTTATTGTTTTGCCTAATTGAAGTTGCAATTATTTATTGGATGCAAATTGATTGGCTGTCGGCTTTCAATTTCGTTGCACCTGCAGCTGCCACATGAGGCTAGCAACTGAAGCTGGGCTAAAAAGTCAGAAGCATGGAGCATAACCCACTTGAGAAGTTCACAAAATGATGTAATTCAAAACTGCTTGCCAAGTCCTCGGATAGTATTGTGTGTCCTGACAAATTTCAGGATGCTAAAGTGAAAAGTTCTTTGCGTGCCAGCGGAAGTCACAAAAGGATGACGACGACAAGGACGACGAGGAAGAGGACGAAAACAAGGACTTCAGCTAACTGCAGTACGTATGTAAATGATAGCAGAGGCAGTCAGGAACTGGGAGTGTGTACTTCTAAGGATACTCTAGCCACATTGAAATATGTGAAGCCAGCAAACTTTTTGCTTGTCTGGCCAAAAGTTTGCTCGACAGTTGGCTAAAGTCAAGTCGAAATTCTTATGTTAATTGTTACCATAGGTGGAAGTAATAAAACATTTTGCAACATTATCAACTACCATAAGTTCCGCAGCAAGTAATCTCCCATACCCCTTTCCCATACTACTTTCGGCTTTTATCCTAGCTCCTTGACTAGAGATCATTTTATGTATATCTTAAGCTTTAAATAGCTCCTCAAAAAGTTGCTGCTAATGAGGTGCTTGTGAATATCTTTGAAGATACACTAAAATGAAATAAATAAATATTAAATTAAGAGCATAGATAGAATAAAATAATTACAATATTTAAGTAGAACTTAAGTGTTTGTTCATTTTTTCTTGAATAAATATTAATATAAATGGTTAAATATAATTTAGCTGATTTCTACCTGAAGTGAGCTTATGTTGAATAAAATTTACTGATCGTAAATCTTTATCGATTCCAATGCTGTAATTTAATTCGAATTTGACTTTTTTTGTTTTAAATTTATTTTTATCTGACTCATTCTACGCACGATGAATTTCAAATTGAAAGCTATCAAAATTCGACGAATTATTATTATTTCGTTCGCTTATTAAAAGACAATAAAATAGCAATCTTAATGCAGATCACGTTTTGAGGACAGACTGTTTATCAAATTTATTTGATTTTGACTTTGTTAAATAGCTTTTATGTTTTCAATTTTTCGCAATTGCCGCGAGTCGAAATATATATAAAATTCTCCAATCAAAAATGCAATTGCCAGGCAGCTGCAACAATTTGGATTTTGTTGTTTGTTATTTTCGCAATTCCCCAAAGCAGCTCACATACAGCATACATGTAACTATCGTTATCTATGTTGTTATTGTTATTGTCAATGGTTATTAAAATGTTTTACAAATGTTTCTGTCCGCAGAGCGATCAATAGACAAAAACTAGACGTCGACTGGGTAATAACATAAAAATGCATGCCACATATGCCATGTTGCATGCTGCTTGTTGTATGTTCGTGTGTCGTTTGTCGGTTGTTGCTTGTTGCTTGTAGACCGATTTACTGATTTGCCGATTTGGGTAAACGAAAATCGCGCATACGCCGCGTTTGACCCGCAAGCAAAACGAACGCGCAGAAATGCCGCATAATGCGAACACAAAACTCACAACGCATAACGCGCAAATTGATTGCGAATTCTATTGGCAAATGGCAAATATAATTATCAAGTAGATTGGCCGGATTTACCAGTTGCCCAATGCCAGTCGACAGTTCAGCTTAGCGGGCATTTTAATTGAATTTTTGGGCGTTTTATTAGCTGGATTTTCATTTTCAAACGCTCAGTGCCCGCTTTTCAATTTGAATTCATACTTATTTTGATTTTTCAATACGAGTTCGTGTACAGTAACCAGTAGCTGTTGCCGCCGTTGAAATGAGTATAAATATTGCATTGACTGACATTTGATTGATTGACGATCATCGTCTGAGGCGCTGACAACAGATTATCGCTGCATTCGATGAGGGACACGACTTGTAAATGAATAATGAAAGAAGAAAGAACTGCTTAAAAAAGAATGCCGAACATAAAATACACTACAAATTAATATAAAAACATTAAATTCAGCAATTTAATTAAATTTAATATTATATCTTATGAGACTCTAATAAAGCAATTGGGGGATTACAAAGCTTACAACTTGTAATTCAACCATGTCTTTATGATCGAGATGGTTCAATGAATCTGCTCAAACCATTTCATATTTGATGTTAAGCCTTTAATACCCGGTTAAAGAGCGGGATAATCGCAAGACTGAAATCTCACTAGAGGCATTTGGCGATACAAATTTATTGGCAGCGGCTAAAGTGAAAGGATTTACATGGCCAGCCCCAATCGGATGGGGCTCTTGGTTTTTTTATTGTTGTTGTTTTCGTTACCCTTCAGAGCCGTGGATTGAGTCTGGCTTGCATGTCAAATTAATTGATCAAACCGACAACCGTGGCCTGATGTGTTAAGAAATGCTTGGCGGCAGGTGTCGCCAGGTGTCGACTCCGTGTGGCAGTTACACTTTATCAGATCTGGCAACGTGTTGGGTGCTGATTGAAAAGGAAAAGTCGTTACTTTTGGCCATTTGGCATTTTGTCTGCGGCATGAAGTGAAAGTGAACTGCACTTTAACCAACAAGTCGCTTAATTTATGGCCATCCATTCAAGTTGGACTTATAATACGTAATCTTAGGCTAATCATGGCAATAACATATGCCAATCAATTCGATCAACAGGCCAGCTAACTAAAATGATTGTAGACAATAAATTATCGAATCTAACCATTATCTAGAGCTTGAATTTAATGTGACTTTAACAACATGTAATTGACTTTGTGAATTCGATATTTCGATTTGAGCGATTGCGTAATGATATTCAACAAAGAACGAGTATTTGTATATATTTTCAAAGACTTGTTAGTACATACATATGTATGTTATAGCACGAAGAAAGATACTTCCTTACTCATTGGGATTTCTCCTAATATTTTGTGCAGGAACATAAAAGAATCTATAAGCTCTTTAGCTTTCACAATTTCTAAGATCAAAGTCTATGGAAGTAGATATTATTATTGTAATCAGAAAATGTTTCACATATAATTCACATCGACTAGGAGGAGGAGAGTATGCAAGTTTTTCGAGTGCTTAGCTGCTGACACGGCACAATTCATAAAAACTCATA
Source organism: Drosophila rellima (assembly GCA_035043635.1). Taxonomy (NCBI): domain Eukaryota; kingdom Metazoa; phylum Arthropoda; class Insecta; order Diptera; family Drosophilidae; genus Drosophila; species Drosophila rellima. The sequence goes on along the minus strand of JAWNMV010000145.1, from coordinate 2,287,813 downwards.
TGGCACATAAATTTTGGCCAGCTTCAGTTCACTTTGGCTCATATGCTGGGCGTGGCAGTATGCGCGCCTTGCGAAGACATTTATTATATTTGCCGTGGAACAGAAATGAACCAAAAAATAGCAAAAAATTGGTTGGCAGCCTGGCAAAACTGTCGGCGACAATTGCAAATGAAATATAATTTTAATATTTTATAGACACACACACTCAGATAACTACACACAGAATTTTCGGGCAAAGAGCGTTATAAATGGACGTCACACACTCTTTTTATTTTCAACTCTTTTTTTCTTTGGTAATTTATGATGGAAATTAATATGCAACATTTGACTTTTGGGCTTGGGCAAAACAGGCAGCCCCTGACGAAAATGATTAGTGAATTTATGTGAAACTTATTCAAACGAGTCAAACAAATTAATACGGCAAAGATACGCCTTGAAAATTTGTCAACAAGTTGAGTTCTGACACTTGGCCAAATGGTGACAGAACTCAACTCACGTCTTGACTGGAGATATGACGGCTTGAATAACTGAACTTTTGTATAAATAAACATAATAAGTTATTTACAAAGTTGTTTAAAATAACAATATTTGAAAATATATAAATGGATTTTGTAAAATATTTATAATACTTACAATTCCGAGGTTCCATCTCATTAAATGAACAGCTCACACATTTGTCACTACTTATTATTACCCAAGATAACTTTTATTATTAAATGGAAATATGTGAATAAAAAATTTGAATTAAATTTCTCATGCCAAAAAAATTAACATGCAAGAGAAAGTAACAACGTGAATAAAGAAAATGAAAATAAATAAATATATTTCCAAATCCAATATCCATAAATATTTTACACCTTGAAACCAATTAAAATGTTGTGCATTTACCTAAAGTGCATACCAATGAGCTTGGGCTCGAGATGTTCAATAAATACCTGAATTTTGATTATGTGGCTGTACGAATATGTGCACATTGTGAACTAATTTCATTATAAGCCCTTGACAGTTTTTCAAAAATTGCTATTTCCCGTAACTTTGCCCAAACTCAGCCGATTTACTTGCGGAATGTCAATTTAATTAATTTATCGTCTTATTTGTATCTATATTCAATTTTTATTAATTTAAACATTTTAACAAGACTGATATTTCAGTCTCTAATTTAAAAAAATATTTTTAACTATTGATTGCAATAATATTTTATTCCCTCATTTGCCCAGTTCTATAATCGAATAGGAATGTGTACATTGTACACTGTACAATCAAGAAATTATCATAAAATGGCAATAAAAATGCTGCAAAAGGAAGGGCAAAAAGTTCAAGTGTAACTTTGTATACATTTTTTAGTTTGTAAGATGTTGCTTTTGTTATTGTCCTTATGACAACTTTGTCCAAGTGCCGCAAAAAGTGTGGACAGTCAAGCATAAATCAATGTTTGTTGTATTTGTTGAAGTTGACGTACTCTTTGCGGATCGATGCTGGAACGATCTGACAATAAATTATTGCATACTCGTATTTGACAGTAGCTATCGGAAGGAGATACACCGGTGAGACAGGTTAAAGAGCCAGGTAGATCAGCAGTCTTAATTGATAAGTGACTTTTTGTTTTATTCGGACTCGAATTCGAATTCGTATTCGTCTTATCACTGAATTCGTTAGCCGTGACCACAACGTGTTGCGAGTTACGCCATAAAATTGCCAACTTCTGCGATTGATAATGCAGGGACTGATGGTCAAGTCTTGACTGGCCTGGTCGGGTTAGTTTATCAACTGTGTTAATCTGGCGACATTATGTCAAACAAGGACAGGACCAAGCAGCGTGTGATATGCTCACGACGGATCCAAGACGGAACCATTGGGCCCTCTCCAAAATGATCGATTGCGCGCAAACACATTGACATATCGACATGCATCTTGCATTATTAAGCAACGTCTGGAATTTTAAATGAAGACCGAGACGGAACCGAACCGAACCAAACCATCCACGGAAATGTTCTTGTCGCAATTCTCATCATCATCATTATCATCATCAATGTTCTTCCTCAGTGTGTTGTTGTTAGTTACTATATATTGTTGGCAGTCAGTCGCCGTTTAGCTGCGATTGCTATCGTAATGATGCGACCAAATGGCATTCACATTCATACTATCGGCATTCACTTCCACACTCACTGGCATTCACACGCAACGTAACGCAACGCCACGCCGTCGTCACTCCTTGGCAAGGGCAGCTCCTCATCAATGCGGTAAAATTAATAATTTCGCATCAACACCCAATTGGCCATCGGAGCCATCAACCCATTCGCAATTGACAACCAACTGATAATAAATTATATTTTATTTCTTTTAAATGCTAATGCTGAACATCATCATCTGTCCTCTACATGTTTCTCAGGTGCTCGTCGACTCTGGGCAGCCATTTTGTTGTCATCCCAAAGGAAGCTGGAAAACATACTTTTTGATCAAATAAATTAGAATTTTCATACTTCATCAGTAATTTTATATCCAAGTACCCGAGTAAAATCAGCTATTAGTCTAGCCTTTTTCAACCGTTTTTATCATATTCTTCTTAAAAATCAAATAAAGCTTATCGCATAATATTCAAAGTATATTATAAACAAATTTAAATTTATTTATAAATTTACTCACTCTATTCTGACATTTGCAATTATCAAATAACAGTGAAAAGTGTTCCCAATATCGATTAGCCTGATAGGAAATCTGACCTGTTTCAATTGGCGATCAAAAGCCATCAACACAAAACCAATTTATAGTTTTTAGTTGCTGTGTAATAATTGGCAAATAAAATTATAATTGAATTGCAAATGCAAATGCGAAAATGCAAAGAGGAATATGGCAAATGCGTGCACATGTCTGGCAAAAAGTAACTAGGCATACAAATCCTATATAAAATGCCGTCCCATCAATTTCATAATGTGTATTTAGGGTTTTAACAATATACACCTCTAACAATATTTCCGACATTGTCCTGCCCCCAAACGAATTGCAAAATAATGAGCAAAGCTCAATATTTGATGCAGTAATTAAAATATATAACACTATATACATATGAATAAATACCAATACAAAAATGTGAATAAACAGTAATTATTATGCGCGTGATTTTTGGTCGAAATCGCTTCGAGTTGCCCTTTGATGCTTCTCTCCCGTCTGGCATATTTATATCAATATGGCAATAAAATCAATCAATCAAACTGTTAATTAACTAACCAACTGCTTATTTATATTAAAATTTTAATTGGTCTGTCCGGTGTTGCAGAATTAGTAACAAAAATGCATGTGTCATAGAACTAAATTTAATTATTTTACTGCACTTTAATTGGTAATACGTAAAATTAACTGAAGGGTGAATCTGATAAACTAATTAATATTAATACAAAAATATCCTTTCCATATTAACTTACTACATTTAAACGTTTCAATTACGATTTTAGAAAGAAATCAACCCAACATATCAATTATTGCATATGTTACAAATTTAACTATCGTAAAAATACCACTTTGATATAAAGACAATCCAAATTCAATTATGCAGCTGCCACTGCAACACAAGGCAACAGTCACACACAGATACTGACACATACAAAAATATCGGCATACACACACACTGCGTGAAAAAGATTGCAATTTGTCTGCATGTCAAAGTTCGAAAACTATGTCAATTGTCAATTTCGCAAAAAGAAAGCATCTCAACTTAAACAACGCTTCTTAACTTGGCTTAATGCCAGCAGAGAAGTGGAAAGGGGCAAAAGAAAGAAGTTGTGGCAGTAGATAATGAAATGCGCTTGGCCAAGCGGCAACTGCTGAAAAATTAAGTAGCCCGCCATGATTTATGAGTTGCGAGTGAAACATTACCCCGCGGGAGTTGCAAAATCTTAAAACAACTAAGCAGTTTTCCATGACAACTTCTTCGGGGGTTTTTCTTATTGTATTTTTTTAGAGTTTGGTCTGGGCCAGCTTTGGCTTTGGCTTTGGTTCTGCGATTTGTCAGGACGCACCGTGGCCAACTGTCAGTGCAACTTGGCTGTGCAACTTGGCCTGCCAAAGAGCACAAACAAAAGTTACTTGCTTAGAATTTATCTACTGTCAGCTGTGCCTTGCCCCATTTCCCCTCTCCCTGGTTCTGTTCCTGCTCTAACAACAATCCCTGCTATTACTTCTGACCATCAAAAAAGTTATGACAGTGTCCTTGTTGACTGCGTTTCAATTTTTCTGGCTAGCTCTTTGTTTGGCAGCAAATACTTTTGCCATTTTTGTATTGTCGTTGTTTGGTGGCAAGTGGCACCCACACTTGGCATTTTATGTTGCAAGTTTTATGCATACACTTGAGATTTATGACAACCCTGCCACTCTCCCTTCCGCACCCCAATTGACGCTGGCCAATGACTGCAATAAACATTTTTATATGAAGAACCGTAATGCAACAACGCCCTCGAACGCTCATTAGCCATGGCCAGGCGACTTACTAACCAGGCTTAAAGTAGCAGCATCGCCAGTGGCAGCGGCAGTGGCAGTGGCAGAAGTAGAACCAGTTATGGCCAATGATGTGACATGATTGCAGACAGATTGCAATATACGAGCAAAGCCGGCGAAACTGTGCAACAAACTGCTGCAACTGGCACATAAAACACAGGCCATACAAGTTGTCAGCTAGTTGGCAGCTGCACGGAAACATTTGCTTCCTTAAACAGTCAACCGATGCCAAATCGCCAAGACCAAGACGACGACCACAACCAAGACCACGACCAAGAGCAAGTCCAAGTCCAAGTCCAAGTCCAATGCCAATGGCTTAAAATATGGTCAATGGAATTTTTATAGATTTTCCAAAGACTCAGGGAGCCCGCACAAAAAGTGCGCAACAAAATTAAATGCATTTCATAATTTTAGAAGCCAAGTAAAAGTCGGGATCGGTCTACGGTTTGAAAACTACAGACAAAACAAAATGTATTCTTAAAATACCTGAAGCAAATATATTCCTTACTTGATTTTCTTAAAAGAAATATAAGTCGGTTTTGATTGTATATGAAATTATAGAGTTAATTTAAAAATGTGGAATGTATTATTAATTTAATTAACTAATTAAAATTCGATAGTAAAAAACATTTAATTTCAACTACCTCTATACAGATTTTCCAAGTATTCACTGGTATTTCTCAGTGTATGCCTCTTTTACTTGACTGTGTGGCTAACTTCCAGCTACGGTTAGACCGTTGACCATTGCCCGGTTTATGGCTGCGGCAAGTGCAACATTGTCTGTCTGTTAACTTATTGACACCCATAAATGGATTGAATCATTAAAGCCAGTTCATGCTCTAACCACTGGCTACTGACTCCGATTCCGAAACCGACCTGGTCCGGACCGTTTAGCTTTGTTTATTTGGCCATTGTTTTAGCCAACGTCGACGACAGCCGTCGATGACTGCAGCTAGACAAATTTTATTGGTTTACGCACGCGCATTGACGTTGACAATGTGACCTTGTCAGCCTAAGTGACAAGCAGGCACAGTTGCTATCATAAGTATTCCTCCACCTTTTCGGGCTGCGTATATACAAAACGATTAAGCCATGTCGCGTAAAAATTCTGAAAATTTTAGAACATTGAACTTAAGCAGAGTATGACAGCGTGAGAAGCGTAAAATTAGGGAAAAACTCAATCATCCTTCTAATAATAATAATGTTAAATATTTTTAAAGCTTAAATAGTTTTCATGGGAGTATTTGATAGTTTAAAAACTCATAATATTAATAAAGATATTATAAATAATATTATAAAGAATTCTATGAATATTCTATACTTCAATCAGCTTTAAATAGAAATAGGTTTTAACATCAGTGCATATTAGAGTTGAGCAATATAAAATCAACCATTTTAAAATCCATATGTGTAATGTGCCACTAAATTTGACAGAAAATTGCACTTATTCACACACCTGTGTGAATAACAGTCACACCTGTCTAATAACTTTATTACCCAATCAATCAACAACACGAATCGCAATCATTATAATAACTCATCAAATCAAATCAAATCAAATGCACACGTGAGTTGCCCATAGCTCGTCGACTATTTGCAAGGCAGCAGCTACAAACACCAAGAACAACAACAACAAAAACACACGACCAAAAGTTCGCATACGAATGCAATGCAAATGCACTCGACGAATATCGAAAGCACAGCGCGAAAGCTTAAAAGCACCGAAAGCAACAGCAAGAAGCTTCCACACAAGACACGAACATGCGATACACGACGCACGATTCACGAGCGACTCTCAACTCACACTCTCTCACTCTTATGCATACTCGCACTCTCACTCACTTTCAGAGTCGGCGACCATAGAACAAAACTCATGTGTATGTGTGTGTGTGTGTGTGTGTGGAAAAAAGCTCTGATGAGTGTGAGTTAATTTTCGCACACTGTAGACTCGTCGTACATGCACATAAGCTCATTTCCGCTCACTCTCCCACGCGCACTCACGACACTCGCGCCGAGTTGAGCTGACTGTGGTGAGAGGTGAGATGACGAGTGGCAAGGTGAGGTGAGGTAACTGTCAAAAAGATACCGGAAGAAGGAAATTAGGTTACAAAATGCATTTCTCGTATGTGCGCCGACACTTCCGTTGCTTAACAGAGCCACAGCAGAGCACAACAACAGAATCCGGTTCCGGTTAGGTCAAGACAACAGAAAGGCTGTCCCTCCGCACACACACATGGATAGGCATGCATACGTAGCCCACATAACGGTAAAATAGCACACACATATGTGAGAGCTTCAAGCTGTCTACCATTTGGGTTCTTGTCCAGGCTAAGGGCGCGCAGCACACGCATCGAATGCATTTTCAAATGCAATTAACGGTAGCTTCGAGTGCTCCTAATTGAAAACTTCAAATCAGCTCGACGCTTAAACTGTTTGCCTTAAAATCATTAAAAAACTTTGTTGACAAGGTCAAATGATGAAAGCCATCTGTGGGTTTAGACCAGGCGAAGTACCTCGAAGTACATTGATAGGTGCAATGCGGTGACAGAAGGAGACACCTTAGCTAAACCTTATGCATATTTTATTCGGACGAAAGTTGCGCTAAGTTCACACTCTGACTACTGAATGAGTAGTGAGTAGATTCAAATTAGCTGGGAAAATAACTTCGAATGCTGGTTAAAAAAATATTCGGTTTAGTTGCTGAGAAAACTCAATACAACTAACATATTCAGGCAAGAGTATCTAGCTGATCAACACATGAGTCCACGTTCAGCTGTGTTAATATTATTTATATGACTATATTTCCTAACCATTCCAAACCATCGCCACCCTTTGGATGGCTTATTTGCATTGAGATCAAAAGCTTTTCGCCTAAGGGTGCTCTATTAGCAAAAGTTTTCCAGATTTATCGCCCAAATATGGACTGAAAGAGCATCAAAAGTGCTGAGAAGCAACTCGACTCCAACTCCAGCTTCACATGACAAGGATGAAGTGTTTGCCATACAGAAGGGTTGCTTCGGTTGTTGCTCCTGTTGCTGCTGGCATCTTTGCACAGTTGTCAGAAATAGCTCGACCAAATAAAGTCCATCTACAGGCAGATACAAGTAGATGCTTTCCGTCTCCTCCTCCTCTTTTTATTGAGGGTGGAGAAGGGGGCTTCAAGTAGTTTTGCGTAATTTAAATATAAATACTCATTTAATTAGCAGCGCTGCTCTGAGACTGGCAGCCAGTGCTGAGAAGACCTTTGATCTCCAGCGAATGTGTAAATATTTGACATTAATTACAAGTTGAATGCAGCCCCACAACATTAACCAACCCCAGCTGCCTATCCCCGCCCCTGTCACTACCCCTTTTCAGTTTTGGCCTTCACTGCGGTGGCAATAACTGGAAAATTTATTTAATATTCACTTATGAAGCGAGTTGACTGACTGAAAATATCCTTGTTGTTGTTGTTGTCAACGGTGGCAAATTACTTAAGCGCTTATTTGTCAACTACAATGTGGAAAGAGTTGCCACACACACACACACACATATGAGTCTACTCGTAAATATATTATGTACATAGGCAGCAGAAACTCATTAATAGCAAGTGCGCGTAAGGCTGATCAGGGCCAGGGATGGACAAGAGGGTAGTGGGAGGAATGTAGAAAATACGGGTAGGAGGGATGGTAGCTGCACACGGAGCACTCTTAACCCATGACAGCCGGCATCAATTATTCAGGTTGCACGCGAAGCTTGCCGAAAAATGGCCGCGAGCAAAATGGCGTCGGCTTTGACTTCGACGTTAGCGCATTTCCGGCGCTCACTTGGGAAATTAAGAGCTTTAAATGTGCGTGTATGTATGTGTGTGTGTGCATGTGGCAGTGGCAGTGGCAATGGCAATGTCAGTGGCATGTAAATAAGTAGCATGCAATGCCCAAAATATTTTCAAGAGTCCAAACTCAACAGGCAGGTGGTGCAACAAGCCACAAACAAAAACCTCAAAAATAAAGTACAAGCTAAAAGCACAACCTAAGATTTCTAATGTAATTTAAAATTTGTAATATTAATTTTGTAAATTCTTTGCAAATCGCTTCGAAATATAATGTGGGGTGCATTCTTTCCATATGAGATCCCATTTGCAGAGGACTTGATAAGTTTTTGTATCAGCTCTTTAGAGACATGTTTATGAGGATGGATTTGAAAACATTTTAGTCGTGGCTCAGAAGCATAATTCATTTGTTCATCAAGGAGAGGGAAGTGAGTGTGACGCCAACATAAATTTCAATTAGAAATAATTATTTCAGCCTCAGTTCTATGGAGTACAAAACACTTTCAACTGCATTTACCACACTCACCACTCTCAATCCCAAACCAGTCTGCACACCGAACCTCGACCTCCATTTGTTATTAATGATGAGTAATGCGACGGCAAATATTTGTTAATTAAATTTATTTTGTGGCTCAGTTGCTGCCAAGTGTGAAATGCGTGGCATGCAATCGCTTTGACCTGTATTTCAATTTCGTTGAATATTTCCGAGAAATGCAATTCAATTCAACGCAAATCTGTACAGAAATTTCTAAATATTTGTGGCTATAATCAATGGCACGGTATAAGTAGAATCAATTCAATAAACTGAGAGTTCTCTGGGAGTTGGTTCTATGCTTCAATATATAAATAATATTTAAGTGCGAATTAATATACAGTTACTATAGTAATTGAAATATACTAATTTAAATATGGTAAAATAAATACAAGATTCGATTATATTATTCTATTTATTTTCATCTCTTGTCTCTCAAAGATTCGATTGGGAATAAACAACCATCTATCTTTCGCTTTTCTTTTATTTTTCTAACATATTCTAATTAGCGTTATGCAAGTCTTCTGACCAAAAGTTCTTAACGTTTGTTCTTAAGTGACACAGAGAAACCACCAACAGCTGCACAGTTGCCCAGTTGCCATATCTATGGGTTCTGGCCATTTCACTAGCTTCATGTTTGGCCGAAAATTTACATTGGCCATTTGCCGCTTAACATGCACTTAACTTAGTGAACGAACATGGCCAAGAGCTGAGGATTTGAGATGTTTGCATGAGAATGAAGCTGAAGCGGAAGCCTTGGCAGTAGCTATATAACTGGATGCCTTTAGGCCATGGCTTCCTTTTTGCTTGGCTGCCAATTAATTTACGCGCACTTGGCCAAAAGATGCTTATCGGGCTAACGTTATGGGCTTAAAGGCCTAAGAGGAGCATATGCCATAGACCATCCACCATATACCGTATCATTTCATTATTACAAGTACTTGCTATTGTTGTCGATGTTATTGTTGTTGTTGTTGTTGTGGCGCTCCCTTGATGGTTGGCAACATTTTCAATTAATTAGCCGCCTGGCCAAAAGGCTTGGCAACAATTTTTGACAGCATCAGCCAAAAGCACAAAAAAAAGGCAGTTAACATTTCGGTAGGTTCCCATTACCATTACTATTACACAGTTGCACATCGCTTGTCTTTTTCTTTCACTCTTATCTGAACTACACACGACAACAGCAACAACAGCAACGACAACAACAACAACGACAACGACAATTTATTGACAAGACAATGGCGCTCAACGTATGTAATTAATCTCGACATAATCTGAGTTGATAATTTTTCGCCGTTCGTTGTTTGTTGTTTACTGTTGCTTTTGCTGTTGTTGTTGTTGTTGTTGCTGCTGTTGTTTGCTCGTTCGTTGCTGGTTGTCGGTCTATTTGGGCTGAGCTGAGCTCTCCTGAACTAAGCTCGCTTTGGTCATGTGCTTTTATAGGCTCCATTCTCAGTCAGAGTCTGAGTCGCAGTCGCAGTCGCAGTCGTTCTGTCAGCTTTATGAACTGCATGCCTGGGCTAGGGACTGCTGATCCTTTTAAGGCACCTGCCCATACCCATTGCAAGCCTTTTTCAATTAAGCAAAATGCCAGCAAGATGCTCATAAAGTTGCGCTGCTTTCCCGCTTAGTTTTCCATGTTTTTTTTTTGTTTTTTGCCCCCACCCAACATTGCTCAAATGCGGTCTGTGGCTGGCCTACATTTTCTGAGCACTCATCATTAATTTTACAGCAAAACTGTGCTTTTTTATGTCCCTTTTTTCAGTTAAGTTTACTTGTTTGACTGTGTGTGTGAAAAGTTGCAACTTGTTGTTGTTCTTCTTCTTTCTTGTCTGCATATCAAAAATGCAACATGAATTGTTTTAATGCACGCGGTTCTGTCTACTCTCTCCCAGCAGCTGCAACAATGAATTTGCATTAATGATGAGCATTTGTGGCAGCCCCAACAACAACAGAAACAACAACAACAGACAAAGGCCTCATTCCCCTATCCCCTATCCCCATTCCACATTCCCCGTCCTGCTTTAACCTTCAGCTCATTCTGAACTTTGCCAGCAGTATAAAACAAATGAAACTATGAAAACTTTGCATATTTTCTCAGTTTTTATTTTACCATATTTTTTTTATTATTATACCCTGTGCAGGATAAACGTGTCCTACAGACTTGGGCACAGCATAGTGTAACAGGTACTGGAAGTAATACTCAGAGAAAAGTAACTATTTTTAGATCAATATTCAAGTCATGATATGAAAAGGTCTCTCTCAATCCGGCTTACTGCTAACAGAGGCATAGAACAAAGCTCAATATTTTTGTAGACCTTCTTTTTATCCAAAGAGAAATACAGGTAAGGTACTGTTTACTGGGAATCTTTCAGTCAAGACAACTCGACTAACGTTATTTTACTATTTTGCGAGTATTTTTTTTTTTGCTTTATGAAAACTGAAAACGGCACAAAGTTGCTAGCCATTTGGGCAATTTGCCATATTTCACTCTATCTGCATATTTGTTGTTGTTTTGCTGGCGAAAGTGAATTTACGATCGAAACTACATAGCTTTAAACTTTGAATCACCTGGAATGGAATAGATTGGAATGGATTGGAATGGAATGGAATTGCTGGGATTGGTCTGTGTTGCACTTAGACCACACCCATTTAATGGCAACGAGGGGTACTCGTAATGTCAAGCGGCGTTTTGACAGCTCATCAAATGCCTGATTGCCATTTAATAGCTGCGGTTAAAGTCTGTAATCGATATAAGACAATGTCTGCAAAGCTCTTAAAACTAATGGAAAATGCCAAGTTGCAAGATGAGAGGAGCTGAAGAGCTAAAGAGCTGGGGAGGAGACATCTTAGGCAAAACTATTTAAGTACTCATCGACATGTGATGCCATCTGCGTTGCATGATACAAAGTGAGACAAAGGGCCATGTCAATATTAGCTATGCTAAATGACAATTACCAAAGAATTTACTTGCCTCCTTTTTGGTATCTAACGGTTTTTTTAAGAATGAAATTAATTTTGAGATTATGTAAAATTTCTTATTATTTTTATTTGATATATTTAAGTGAAATAAAATTTCATAATTTAACTTGTTTTAGCTTTTTTGTTAAAATTTATAATTATTTTGGCCGACTAAACTGATTTAATTATAAATTGAATACATATTACAGTTTTCGTGCAACTTGAAAAACTTTATGCGATTGTTTTTAATTTTTTTTCTTCATTTTTTAATTTCCTTCTTTACTATAAACTTAACATTGCGGTCAAATGGGGTTGGCATTTTAAATAAATTGTCAAGCTATGCAAATATTTTCTTTATTTAATGTGCAACTCAAATGTTAAGCTATACAGAGAATATGCATAAATTCCGAATGATAAATACTCTTAACTAAATACTCATAAATTTAAAATCTCATATTGAATAAAATCAATGATAATGATAAGTAAAAGTAAAGGATATTCTAGTCACTTTTTTTTGTCGACAGATATTTATTATATTGACTCCCCTCTGTATATAGCTGAAGTCTATTACAAATTAAACGACACACTTAATATACTCTTCTATAGGGTATAAAGACTAATGTTTAATCTGAGCTCGTTTATAATATGCAAAGTAGCATTACACAATTTTATTTTGTTACCACTGAAATACGCTGACCAACAACAGAAATATTTAACTACAACAACATTTACAACAACTACAAAATTTGCAGCACTGTCTATTGGTTTTTCTTACTAAACGCCGCATTTATTTATTACAAGTACATTAAACCGAAAATGTCACGACATTAATTCTGTAAATGCGATTAATAAACGTCAGCATAATGTCATTGTTTGCAAATGCCTCATAGCACCAATTGCTGTTGTGGTTGTTTTTATTGTTGTTGTTGGGGCTGTTGCTGTTGTTGTTGCTGCTGATATCGTTGGGGTAGACATTATGTGCAAGTCATTGACCACAAGTCAAGTCGGAGGCAGGCAACACGACAGCAGCAATGCAAACATGATTTACACCCATCCATTGTCATAGTGTCTAGTCGAAAAGTCAACTTTGAATACTTCCTGAAGACACTAAGAATAACTACAACACGAACAACATCAACAGCAACAACCACAACACTTCCAAGTGTGGAGCTGAGTGGAGCTCACTTTATCTGACCATTTAAAAGACCCAAATTTATTTTCTGCCTTGAGTTGTAGGTTGAAAAAAAGCAAAAAAGCTTATTCCACTTAAAAATCTGTTCAGTTTTGTCAAAGATTTTAAACATCTCAAAATCAAGTTAAAAGTGTTGTTTGATTCTAATTATGACATTAGAGGCTGAAAAAAATTTGCCAGATTAATAAAAAATTTATAAATTAGAAAGATAATTAAACTGTAAAATTGATTCATTGTACATATAATAATTGTTTGTTAAACTTCCGAAATGCACTTTTAATCTGCAAACTTAATCTATTTTTTGTCGAACGCTGATTTGAATCATAAATCCTGTTTGGAAAAGCTCAAGTTTCGTCTAACGGTGGGGTATTATTAGTTGACCTTATCTTGAACAGAGTCGTCCCTGAAACCGATTGAGTTTCTTTAGGGGCTGTCCGGCCATCTGGAACATGACACATTAATGAGTGGAGCGACTGGAAATTAAAAGCTCACAAATTGCAAATTGCGCAAGCTGTTGTGTGGTGTGGTGGGGCAGAGTGGGACAGGGCGGATTCAATGTGTATGCCTCGAGGCCCCCGAAGTGGGGCGAAACGAGTAAGAAGAAAAAAAATTGGAAACCTTGAAATGTCGCACACATAAACGAAACGAAACGCAGCGAAACAGTTTTCATGCCACAAATCGGTTTGGCAGTCGGGCGGGCGCATGCAAAAAGCCAATCTTGATTACAATCAGTCGACAGTCAATGGGAGCAGCGCAGATGCAACGCCGCATGCTGCATGCTGCATGTTGCATGTTGCTAGGCGATAAAGATCAAATGAGGAATGAATGTCGCCGACGCAGCCTCCACTTCCAACTGCCACTCTGCCACTCTGCCACAAGCTGCAAGCTGCCGGCCTAGTTGCATGTTGCGTAGATATTTGCATTTTGCGGGCGGTCTTTAGCCGACAAGATTTGTGACTGCAATGCAACCTGGCAGCGTTGCAACCTGGCTGCAATCAGTAAATACTCGTATGTATGCATAGCAGTGCCCCAAGTATTCGTTACTCCGCCAAGAGCAAGTGTTATCTCAGGCAAGCTGCTTGCAACACGTTCAGCTCGCTATCTCGAAATAGTAGCGATTTTTTATGACTCTGCCACAGACACATTAATTTATTATTAATAATCAAATGGAAACATTTACTATAATCAATGGGAAACATGTTACGTTTTTATTCACAAATGATTTAGCATTACTTAAAAAATAATGCACTAAAATTGTTCTTAACATATAATGCGATCAACTTAAATTTTGATATTGTTATTTATGAACTGTGCATGTAAAGTATTAAAAATATTATTAATATTTTGACTCACTTCTAAAACAATAAATTGCAAATTTTTTTTTTTTTTAATTAAATACGTGTTTACGGAAATGTCTTTTTCCATATTGTACAAGCAATTAACAATAGCTTTTAATTGCTATGAAAATTAGCAGCGAACACTCTTAAAATTAGTTACATCACCTTTTAGATGAGGTTGGCAATCAAAATACAAATAAATATTTGTGCAAAGTTTATCAATTAGATTTGGACAAAAACAAAAAAAATAAAAAATAGAATTGCAGTAGACCGCGCTCACTTAATGTAGCTACAACTAATTGACAGCTTCCAGTGGGGCGGCACTCAGTCTTCAAAGTCTTCCGAGTCTTTTCGGCCTTTTTGGCCGTTTGGGCCATTGCGAATGCTGTTAACAGAGCTTCGTGATATGTCACGTGGCTGAGGTGCATAAAAAAAGTATCTGCAACCATAAAACCTGCCCACATTTCTGTCTTATGGACAGAGGAGCTTCCAAGAGGGGCTTCAAGTGATTGGCTTTGCTTTGGAATCGGGCGAGACTGTAAATTATTTTGCTAGACTGTGCAAATTAATTTCAACTAACTGACAGAGACCCTCGACTGACTAGCTGCCAGGCAGCTAGGCTAACTGACTAGCTGGCGTACTGACGAATTGACTCACTAACAGTCTGGCAATCTGGCAGCATAGAACCACATTCGATTACTGCCTTGCAGTATCAATTATGTATATTTTATGAGCGGTGCCCACACTGCACTTCGACTCTGACTTCGACTTTGATTCCGACTCCGACTGCGACTTCAAACTCGACTACGACTTCGACTTCGACTTGAGAAAAACCCGTCACTTGCAAGTCCAAATTTGGCTAACAATTATGTCTGCCGTTCACCGTTGCTAGTGACATTTTGGCCAATTTTTCAGCTGCCGACGCGTGCCTTGACTAACAGCAATTAGCATTTTGTTAACATGGTCTTAAGCACTCTTTGTCTCTCTCTCTCTTTTCTCTCTCTTTTGTGTCTTGAACTTTGACACGGCCGAAAAAGGCATTAATCAAAGAGCGGCTGAGTTCACTGTAAATCGCCTATGTGTTGGTACAAAAGATGCGCCACGAATGCTTTTGGCCCGAAAGCGTCAGAAGGTTTGGCTTTCACGCCGCCTTCCAGCGGCACACCTGAACTCTGGTAACTCTGGCAACTATGGCAACACATCAACGGTTCTGCTAACTAAATGAACTGCTGCAAACAATGGACCGCTAACACACACATACACACAAATTAAAGTTAATCGAATGCTATGACCTTTTCACACAGCCACACAGAGTGCATGGGGGCATTGGGGGCATGGCCAGCCCTTCTTCCAATGAATGCATCGCATTCGATTTGCAATTTCAGATAAACAAAAGAACACATACAAAACGAGTCAAGAACACTGTAAGCACTCAGATAATTTAAGCTTACCAGATACCCTACAAGTTTATTTAAGAAGATTTATAATTAATTATTTTTTTAATTTATTAGTTTCAATTTTTTTTGATTAGAATTCTTTTAACTATAAATCATACTTATGTATGATACAACTTTTTGAGCTTTCCAGTAATTTCGAAAATATTTTAAAATGTAGAAAAAAGCTTCAGAGATAAAATTACGAAAGTTTTTGAGTTATGTTATTCATGAAAACGCCTTGAATGTTTGGAATACCCAACAATCAGTTCTACAAAGCGATCGTGAAATTAACTTTAATTAAAATTGTCATATCTGGGTTTTTAATCAAGCAAATGCTGCATGTTTCATGCTGCCTGTCAAAGTGTATCCAAGTGTGTATGTATTTGTAGGGGCACTCGCTAATGTCACCGACGACATGACAACAAAATGTGTCCAAAAGCGAAAAACGAAATCGATGTTAGAACACACAGCGATTAAAATCATTTTAGCCAAGTCTAACACACCTAATTGCTGGACAAACATCAGACAGCTAATTGAAATGCCGCCTGCTTCTATGTTGCATTTTTCCATTAACTTTTCATTTTTTTTTTTTGGTTTTAAAATCTTTTTTTATTTGCATTTTCAAGGCCCGCCTTGACTAATTTTCCATTGTCGGTTTTCCGTTTTGATTTTTTTTTTTGTGAACAATTATTTCAATTTTATTTATTTGTTTTGGGGTGTGGCCACGTTTTACTCTAGGGAAAATAAATACAAAAAACTGTGACACCAAACGTGCAACGTGCAACTGGCAACAAACAACTGCATTTGCTGAGCTTGCAAGTCGCAAATTCAAGTCGAGTCTGGGCCATAAATATGGGCGGTCGCCCATTTTATGGCAATCAAATGCGTTGTTTAATTCGAATTGACTTTTTGAACTTGACGTAAACGTGTCGCAAATGGAGCCAGTGTGGCAAGTGGGTCAGCTGAAGCACGTGCTCGACTCAATTGCGTCAAAAAAATATATTAAAAAGGGAATTTTGATTGACATTTGATGTGGTTGCTTATAAGTTAGGTGGATTGAGATATCCAAAAAAAAATTTGAACTTTATCTGCACAGTTGAATTGCATAAAAATAAAAATATACTAATATTCAATGAAAATTAAAACTATCCAAATCTTTCCAAATCATTAGTAATTACAAAATTCACATATATGTATATTTATGAAAATTTTAATTATGTTATAATTAAAATGTTTCTTACACTAGAAGAATTTATAATTACTAAATGTACGCCTGAATTTAATCGGAGTTTCCAAAGTGCTTTTTAGGAATTACCTCGCCCAGAAATGAAACTGAAGCGAATTGGAGAAGTTTGCTGGCAATTGATAGTTGTATCATAAACTAACGCCGACTCGCTTTTAAAACTATTGCAAAACATCCAAAAAACAAAAGGCCTTTAGAGTTCCTGCCCCAGTCCCACCCCACGGAAGGCGGAGAATCAAACAAATGCAATCGGAGGCTGCTCGGACACTAGGCAGGAAGCGAACCAAGTTGCAATTGCTAAGAGGGAAGATTGGGATGATGGGAGCGATTTGTGGAGTGCAAGCTCTTGAAGGGGGCAAGAGAAGAGGGAAGCGGCAAGGGGCAAGGGGCAAGGGGGCGGTTGGGGCCAAACTTTGTGGCATAAACTTTTAATGAGTTCTTTTTATTTGCGATTTGCATTGCCACGCCCTCCATTTGTCACACAAATGAAATCTGCTAAAGCGAAATTGCATTAAAGTTACCAACGTTGCCGTTGCTCTTGTTGTCGTTAGTGTTGGTTTTGTTGTTGTTGTTGCTACTGCTGCTTGCAAATTATTCGCCCGCCATGGCCCACTTCAATGACATTGCCTACTTCGACTCAAAGTTTTGGTCAAAGACCCCGCCAACCCCTTCCAGCTCTTCCAAACACTTGCCACGCCCCTGTTTCATCGCTCCGCTTCTTGTGTTCGTTCGGGGCTCAATGATGAGCGCAAAACAAAAATTGTGAAATAAAATAAATAAATATGCTTGGGCGCAAAACTTTTAAATTGAAAATGCGCTTTGAATATTTCAGCGTTTTGCAAATTCGCATTTTCGCATTTTGCGAGCACTTCCTGTCCGCCATCTTGTGCACCATTGCACTTGCTAACTGTACTTGTGCTCATCTTCGTCCCCTACTTCCTCTTATATTGCACATCTATTCGGCGAAAATAATTTGAAATTTTAATTAAAAGTATTTCGGCAAAAGTTGAGGCGCTGCCAGCGGCTCTGCTTTTCTATCAGCAGACAAATACGAGTACGACAAAATCAAAAACACAAAAACGAACGAGCAAACGAACAAAAAAAATATTGTATAAGAGGAAAATTAAATAAAATTCCACACAAAGATAAGGAAAACTATTTCCGGCCCTTTCATTTGCTGCCACTCGCTCTTTGCCATCTCAGCTTCAATTTTAATATTGCCGCCGAAAGGCACATGCAGCAGACGAAGCCCAAAACTCCGGACATATTGCAGCTTGCAATTGTAGCCGATGCGAGAAGTGTCCTTCAATGTGTTCGTGCGTCCTTCGTATTATGTTTATGCGTGTCCACATATTATGATAAACTACGCGAAGTCGAGTAAGCAAATCTTGACGATACAATTCTTGAAAACATTTAAGCTGTCCATAAATTAATATTTCTCTCAAGCCAAAGAGTCATATCTAAGAGTTTTCTCTCAAAGCTAGAAATTTTCGTCTTGTTTCGAGAACACGATTCTTTTCAGGAAAAACACAGAGAAATAATTCTGATTGTAAGACCACTATTTGTTGTCTTTTTCTCTAAGATTTAAATTGTTCAGGATAAAAATCTTGATTTTAGAACAGATCTTCTAAAAATAGTAAGTATGCTAATATTTTTGTAATTAGGAACAGAGGATTTGGGCATAAATAAACAAGGTGGCCTTAAATTTAAAACTTGAACCTGCCAAATACTTTTTACATATCACACACAACATTTTCTGAAGCACTATTAATTGCGAATTGCGCTTACGTGTAAACCTAGTCTCTCTCTGTGCGTTTCTTTGCATGCGTACGAATATGTGCTAAAAAGTATTGCCACTACTTAGTTCATGGTGCTGCCGTCTGGCTGGCTATGCGTTTTTTCCTTGAAGCTGTAATTAAACCTTAGTAGCTGCCGAAGCAAGAAAGGACGGAAGCCTTAAGGCAGTCACAGAAGGAGATGGAAACACACAGAGAGAGAGAAGGACAGCGACAGAGTTAAAGTTGGAGATGGAGACGCTCTCAGTACAAGAAAGAAAGAAACTTTATTAATAAAAGTTTTTCCTTTGGTTTTTACCCAAGTATTATTAAAAACTTTCATATACGCAACGTTGGCAATTCCACCCGCCCACACACACAACCACATACACACACACACTTACACTTTCGAAGGCAGAAACAGAGACGCATATGTCGACGGCTGTTCATACATTCAAGCGTTAAATTGCGAAGTCCTTTTTATGCATGTGACAAAATTTGTTGCACTTGTTTTAGCTATTTTGTTTTTATTAATTTCGTTGTCATAGCATTGAGTTTTCCTGGAGTTTTCTTTGCTTATCCTTTTTGTCTTATGACTGCAAAATAACCTCACACTTTCGACCACAACCTACACACAATAGAAAAAGTTTTTTCCCTCACTCAACGCATAATTGGCTTAAACAAAAATATTATAAATATTCTTTTATTTAGTACGCCATAAACGAGCCAGACGATTCTTCGAAATATTTAAACGGAACATAGACTTCGATTTTAAAATACAAATAATACTATATTTACAAATACAAAAAATTATTCAAATAATTTATATCTCTCAAAGAGCTAAAGAATTTTAGCAAGCTATGTACTTTATATTCTTTTTTTTTATTTATTGGGTATTTATACATTGAAACCTAAACAGATCTCAGCTATTTATGACATTAAGTGTTCATTTCCATAATCTAAAAGAGCTTAAGAGCATAAGCTCAAAGCAAATTAAAAGCCTTGAGCAATGTTGAAAATATCTTTAGCTTTTGGCCAAATGACCAAGAGCCAGGGGAACCACCCCCTCCAACTGGCCAGATTAAATCCTTTTCCTCCTCCCGATCACTTGATGCCATTAGGCAAACTCTTGGGGCTTTTGAGATTGTTGTAGTTGTAGTTGTACTAGTTGTAGTTGTCCTTAGTCGTTGTCTGTAGTTTAGCTCTCAAACTATTTGCACATTGAGTGCTTGCATATTAGCATGGAAAAGAGAATGTCTAATGAGCTGCGTACCGTCCATTAACAGGCAAACGCATTTTCTCAAACTTTAGTTCCATTAGAGAAGATTGTCTCGCTCTCTATTTCTCACTGTCTCTCTCCGTCTCTCTCTTTTTTTTGTGGCACTCACTTAGCTAGACAAACAAAACAACTAATTAAAGTAAAGCAACAAATATTTGCACACAAATTTCATTGGTCAGTTAGGCGGAAGCAATTGCTGTTGTGAAAGTTGCAGATACAAAGCTACAGATACAGAAGCTATAGATGTAGATACATTAGCTGATCCTGGAGCAATCAGTGCAGCGACCGCAACAATCACCGGAGCTAGTTCCATGTATCCACTGAGCTTGACACATGAATATGCAAATATGAGGCAGTCATCCACAATATCCCACTCCCCTCGTCCTCTTGCCTTCATCGCATTAAACCACCTCAAACCGATTCGCATTCCCAGTCGGTTGGTTGGCGCATTTACTTCGATTGGTGCGTTGTTCATTAATTTGCCGGGCCAGGACACTGGCTGGGACTGGGAATGCTGTGGCATTGCTATCACAGCTGCTGACATGGACATCGATATGGCCATGGTTGACTTTGTTGCCTGTTAATTGATTGCAGCCATTTAGGCATCGACGTTGTCCCCAGCTTCGCCACCTCCCCCCCATGCTAGGCCATCTGGTGTGAATCTTTGCACCCCGCTCTGAATTAATTAGTGCCGGGAATCGAGGTATGCAGCTCTCTGACAGCAGCCCGATATTTGTTAATTGAAATTGAAAACCGAGCACAGACAACGATGCTTAGCATGCAAATCTGTTTTTGGACCCATAAATAATATAATTCACTTAGCTAGCCTAGCTTTTGATTATATACACAGTCTTACTCTAATAAATATAGAGTATCTTAGCTCAACATTCATTGCTCAAACAGCAGCACTGGAAAAAAACAATATAAATGAATTTATGTGTTATGTGTTTTACTAAAAACAAAAAATTCTTAATAGTTAACTCTTGATATCGGTCGTATCATAAGCTGTACAAACTTGAGGGTCTCTTCAAAGCCATGCCAATGATTCCAAATAATGCCCTTGCCACGAGAACTCCAGTCCAGTTTTCGCCTCTTAAAGTACTTTCCATTGGGATTGCTGTGAAAGAATTCAATGAAAATCCATAATATCTCATAATAAATTGGGACAACTTACCAAAAGGCAGCACAGGCGTCGTACCACCAAGCACTGTGATATCGAATTGCACAATTTCCATCTGGCCAGGAATCATTGTCCATATCAAATGTGGAGAATTTCTGTTGAACATTCAAGCCCATTGAGTTGCCAGCATTGCCATGGTATTTTCCAAGGGAACTTAGATCGTAAAAGGTCTTCTCACTGCCAATGCTGAAATTATCATAGTGCGCATAGCGTACGTCGCCCTCAAAGTCCTCTAGATGAACATACAGCTCATAGGGATTCTCCGAGGTCATACGATGCAGCTTCTCCAGGCCCAAGAAGAACTCCCCATTTAGTGCACCGAATCCCGTCTGATAATCTGTCCAATTGCGAAAGAAATTGACGCTGCCATCCATGCGACGTTGAATTACCAACCAGCCGGATCCTGCGAAGCGGGAGTCGCAGGGCACATAGAAGGATTCTATTCCCTCCAGCTTTATCCTGTAGATGCCCGTGGTACTGCCAAAGGGCAAACAGCTGCTCGGATGGAACTCCTCGAATTGATCCTCATAAGCCTTTAGCTTGCTCCGAGCAGACTGGAGTTCCTTTAACTGATCCGCAAAAAGATTCTGAAGTTCTAATAACTCTCGATCTTTATCTTCTAGTCGCAAGCTGAGTTTTGTGCATTGTTCCACTTCATTGAAAATTTGAATCTTTCTACTTTTGGGCTGATCTGAATAATCCATTGATAAGATTTGGCAAGTTGTCAAATTGTACAGCAAAGTATTGATCTGCAGATCGTTATTCTTGAGCCGAGCTGCATCTGATTTGGCTTGTGCCTGACAAAAATTCAACGCAATATCCTTTTCCTTAATAATAGACTCACAAGAGTAATCTTTGCTTTCAATGCGTTCAGATCTTTCAGCCCATATTCTCTCTTCTAATTTTAACAGCTGCTCATTGTTTTGACTAATCAAATCTTCCAGTTCATTTATTTGTCTATCTACAGGTGGCTTGACAGACATTAATTCACTCCGAATAAATCCGAAAAGGAGCAGTAATATTATGTACTCGAATAAAGTAGAATATCTGCACATTTTGCTTATACACACGACACTGAAACTGGCGTGTTGTTTAAGTAATCAGTAATATAAGTAACATAAAATTCCCACGGACTCGACAATTCAAAGAGAGCAAAATTCTATGTCGGGGTTATCAGGCCAACAACAACCACACAACACACAAGTCATATAAGTATGTATGTGCTAAAAATGCGCTATCAGTTTGACGTGGTTGTTTGTCAGAAATAAATACTACGCTGAGAGAAAATACCTTGTTAATTGTATTATTTCAAGACAATGTATAGCTTAAAATAAATAATAAAATTATTCAATATTTTCTCTATTGAATATTTTTATTTATCGATTGCAACTGATGCTTTTTTAGCACGTATCATTAATTGAACCGTTTTTAAAGAATATTCAGAGTCATGCCAACTATCGTCATCCCAGAAGATGCCTTGATTAACGGTGTCATAATTAGTATCCGCGAGTTGGTAGACTCCATTCAAGTTACTGGAAATAGTAATTGATTTCAAATTTAATAGAACGGTAATGTACCAGATTAACCTACATGAGACCACATTTTCTGTACCACCAGGCGCCGTTCAAATGCACTGCACAATTCTGAGAGCTTCTGTCATTTTTTCGATCAAATGTGGTGAACTTTTCACCCTGATTTAAACGCATTGCATCGCTGACATTTCCTGCATAGCTTCCCAAAGATTTAAGTAGATACGAATCCTGCTCACTGCCCACTTCAAAGCTATCATATTTGGCATAACGAGTCTGTCCTTCAAAGTCCTCCAAGTGGACATAGAGCTCCTGTGGCACAGCTGTGGTCATGTGGTGAAGTTTCTCCAGTCCAATGAAGAACTCGCCAGACAGATCTCCGAATCCGTCTCTATACTCGGTCCAGTTGCGATAGAAGCTAACGCTGCCGTCCATGCGCCGCTGTATGACAGTCCATCCAGGACCATTCAGTTGTCCATTACACAGGACCTTCAGAGGACCAGATACTCCAGGTACTTGTATATCATGAATACTTCCAGAGTTGCCAAATGGCTCACAGCTGTTGGCATTGCATAAATTCGAGTAAGAGGCAAGAACCTCATTAAGGTTTTTGATCTCAACAGCGCTTGAATTGATTTGTGTCTTTAGGTCTGCTATTTCTTGATTCTTTTCTTTGCTCTCATTAGTACAACTGCTTAGACTTGACTCTAAACTATAAATCTGATTATAATTTTTTTTGCGCTTTTCATTAACAATGCGAATCTCCTCCTCCATAAACTGTATACGATCCTTCTGATTCTTATTGGTAGCACTCATTTCACTTATTTCTTTGATTTTAGCATTTAATTCAATTTTATTATTATTCAACTGTTGCTCCAAAGATAAAATTGTATTTTCACCTAAGTTTAGCTGTCTTTGTGTTTCGATTAATGATTCGTTGACTCGATTAATATCTTCAATTTTAGATGTTATTCTTGTTTCGAAGAGTTCAGCTAAATCCTCTTGATTTTTCAATTTAAATTCATAGCCTGCAATTTGATATTGTAATTGGGTAATATTATTTAACAAGATTTCAAAACTTGATTTATAGTCTTCTATCAGTGCATCTTTTAACTGATTTTGATTTGTGTAAAGGGCTTGAATCTCTTTATATTTGTCAACCGTATTTTTGCACTCGTCAATCACTGAATCAAGGCTGTTTTCTTCTCTACCAGAAGCGTTTTCCAAAGTCATCACTATTACGATTAGAGGTAGCACGATTGTCATATTCATTATTTAAATTTATAATCTCGTTCGTTGGACTCACACTTGATTCATTCAACGCTTCCGCGAAACAAACTCAAGATTTAAATCGAATGAGCTTTTTATTAATAAAATATATTTTATTATTGCAAATTCCATGAGAGTTTTCAATCTCCGCTCTTAGCTTAAGTTATACTATGTAATAATTGTCAACAATCGTTTTATTCTTATCTGTGGCTAATGCTCTTAGCATTTTGTTGCTGTTATGCATGAACTTGAATGATTATGTATATGTCTCTGATTTATAATTAGGCATGATTAATAATTTGCTAATTCCATTTAATATAATTATTTTTTACTCATTTTTGTGATTTATTTGAATCGTAGACCATTTGAATAGCTTGTGTACTGCATAAGCTGAATGCTTTAAAATCTGTGTGGCATCATCGTCGTCTGCTGCGTTTGCCGCACCAATTAAATGGTTATATTTTATTAAAACTCAGATACAAAAGAACGAATGGCATTGCCATGGCAAATAGACGGCGCGATTTTCGCTCATTTTGCGATGCAACTGAGCGTATACGCAACGTGCAGCAACAGAAACAGAGTGTGGGCTGAAGTGTGGGCGTGGCTGGGCCGGGCAGGTGTGGTCTTACCTGGTTGCCATAACGCTGACGTGGCAAGCAACTCGTCCAGCCTCCAACCAAGTCGAGACACTGCGACGCCGTCAATCCACAGTCCAAAGACAAAGAAGGAGATGGTGAGAAGGGAGGGAACGAAGAGAAGGATGCAGAGCTCTAGACAACGCTGTTATTTATTCCGGATTTGTCTACCTTTTTTATTTATGTTTGGCAGACGCCAATTTTCATGGCGGCATTGGCATTGGCAATGGCTTTGGCTTTGGCTTTGGCTATCCAAAGGATGCAGCTGCTCTGTCTGTTGTCTCTGTTGTCTGGTGAACGCGTCCTTCAAGTGGCAGGATATGCGGGTGTGGGTCCTGACCACGTGATTCGTGTGTTAGCCAAGCGGAAAATAAAAGAAATCCAAGAGCAACAGCCGCACTTTGCCGTTGCAAACTCACCTTTGATTGTCTTAACGCTGTAACTCTCTAGCAATGCTGGTCCAACATTTGCTGGCCAAGTAATGAAAACGACCCTTACCCTAAAAGAGGATGAGGAAGCTTGAGTTTCTGGCATACCAGCAGCAGACACAGCAGCCCTTTGTTTAAGCTGCAAATATTTTAGCTGCAAAAATGCCTTGGCCCGTGTCTTGTACTCGAATTTAGAATTAAAACGTTTCAAATTGTTGCCAAGCTGTTCATGTCATTTGGCTAAAATGCTTTAAGCCAACTATTTTTGATTAAAAAACTTTGTGGGCCAGCAACAAATTCAATAAACGGCCACAGAAAATCAATATCAAATCGCCAGCTGCCAGCTCACAGAAATCGAAGTAATCTAAGCCACAAAACACAGCCACAGACTGCTTAGAGACAGAGAGAGAGAGAGACTGACGAGAAGAGTGTTGCAGGAGGGGGGGGGGAAGGGAATCTACTTGAGAGTGGAGTGAGGGTGGTGGTCACATAAATTCAAGATGTGGCCATAAGATTTATGACGATTGCGAACGTGGAATTTCGACAGCGTCCATAGACAAAGTGGGCAAAGAAAATGCCACAACATTTGTGCGCCTGTGGCCTTTGAACTTCCGAATCTCTCGCTGGCTGGAGTTGGGGGTGGAAGCGGCGGGTGGGTAGCGTGACTCTCAACTCTGGACAACGATTTACAGTAGGCATATAAAATGTGCATAAAAATTGAAACTGCTGCCGCGAGGCATTTGCTGGTGTATGGGGCGTATACTTTACGCATTTTAAGTTTCAATTTCACAGCCGAATTTATGGGCATAGAAATGGCGGCATGGCCATTTTATGGCCACTTCCGCTGACCGAAAGAGAACTCTAAGTGATTTCTGACATAAAAAACATTAGAGCCAGACGTCAGCAAATATTTCATATTTATCAGAGATTTCTCCTTTCTCCTATTACACTGCTTCAAAAAGTATTTTCCTTTGCTGTTGTCCGTGCTAATGATAAAGTTGCATGACAACTCATCTTGAAATCAAATTTGTTCGGTAACTAAAGTGAACTTTTATTCACTTTCTGACTGCTTAATGAAATACGGCAAATATTTTTCCATACCATTTGATACAGCTACCCCCTTTTCTCCCTTGTTGAAGCTTCCCCCGCCAAGACAGGGGGCAATCAATTGTCAACGTCGTCGTTGAGACTGTTCCATAATCCGGCTTATTATGCAAAGTGAATGCTTGGCCCTTTTGGCGACTGTCCCCACAGACAGACAGACAGATAATCTTGGTGATATTTCATTGTCGTCGCTGAGGCTTGTAAATGCGTTAACAGCCACGCCCTTCGCCCTTTTCTCGCCTCGACGCCAATTGCGAAATATTTCCGCTTCCGGTTGCTGTTACTGTTACTGCCGCTTATGCACTTCCTCGCTCATTTGTCGACCAGTTTGTTTGCTCAGATTCCGTTTACGATGTTCTCGCCATATTCTTTATACGTCTGCCATCCGTTTTCCTCATACGAGATATATGGAAATTTCGTATTATTATTGTTATTATGCTGATGTCCGATTGTCTCGCGCGTAATTTTCCAATTTCCATAAACGGTTTCAATTTCAGCATTTTCTTTTTATGCCCCACATGCATTTCTTTTTCAATGCCCAAAGGGTTCTTCAATCTGGTTGAAGGTTTCCGTTTCGGTTCATTATCATATTCAATGGTTTCTCCAAATTGATGAAGTATCAAATTATACGAGCCGGCACAAATTCTGCTGTAACTATGCAACATTATAGACACGTTTCATTCAATTTGTATTTGCATTACGATTGCCAAACAAACTCTTTGAGCTCCTTGTCTGTATCTTTATTTATAGGAGGTGTACTAATAATTTCTCTATTTCAATTTGCATAATTCATTTCGTTGACAGTTACTTGTGGTGGAACATAGATAATGCTTAAGTAATTTTATACTTTTGTTAAAAATAAATATCTGAAAGAAAATCACAAAAAAAAAACACTTTATATAAATTGAAGAAAAATTTAATACTTACATATGTGTCATATATTTGCATTTAAAATTTGTTTATATATAATTTTTATTTGTGTTATTTTAAAAATGCTAATGAATTTTTGTACTTCTTAGGAGAATAATACGATATTATTTAAATACGATTTTAAGTTTAGTTAAATTTTAACCTGTTGTACTGCACATATCTCAAATATTTTTTTACTTTTCAATCGAACATAATAAATAGTTATAGCTGTACTCAATTTTCTTTCTTTTCCTTCTTCTGCTGAAAATATTTGTGAAGCTATTTGCATATTATTCCATTCCCCTTTTCCTCCTCCATTTGGTAAACAGTGAAAAGTCCTCTTAAAAAGGAATCTGATGACACAGCCGGAGCATGATCACCTGCTGCCCGTGCGTTGCATATTTAGCAGCTCTCTCTTTTTCTTCATATAATGAGGTAGAAGAAGGGTTAAAGGGTGACATCTGAATGACTTCATTTTGGCCACTCAGCCATGCAAATTCGCAACTGATTTTGTGCCCAAATCACATTGTTACGCGTAGATGGAGCAGAAGACGAAGGCAATGTATGGAAAATGCAAAAACGATTTAAAAACTCTAAAATTAAGCTATCATCAGCTTTTGCAGCTGACTATCAACTCCTCTTCGACTCTCTCCCTCTCTCTTTCTCTTTCCCTCTTTTGCCTCTTTCACTCTCAAGGTGGGGAGACATTCGACTACAATATGTGTATAAAAAGTCGAAAAAATAAAAATAAATGCAATGCAATGTCATTAAAGTAGACAAGCAGACAACGAGCCAGAGCGTGACGAAGACTTGAAGCTGGGAGCTGAGAGGTGAGAACGGGACTGAAGATGACTATGGCCAACATAAAATCACAACACAGACTCACACCACTGTATATAACATAGTTAAAGAGACATTCGCATGGCTAACACATACATACAGCTATTCCCGTAACCCAAGCCAGATTCCTGTCTGTGGTCGCTTATCGGACATTGTGTGTCTGACTCCGGCACCGACTCCATCTCCGTCTCCGGCTATGACTCCGGGTCTGGCCCTCTGTCTCTGTCTGTGTGTGTGTTACGTAAAACTGTAATCTGTGCTTATAAAACGGCAAATGGCAAAACTGCAGAGGGTTTTTAATTGTCTGTGCCGGATGGCAGCCTTAAATGCCCTACGACACTACAAGGACCCTAAAATACACTGCGAGAAATAAAATTAATTTTAAAATAAAAATAAAGTTTATCAGTTTCAGTTACGGCTTCTGTTATGCTCGCATTTAGGTTTTGAAGTAAAAAAAAAGAGAGAAAAAAGAGTTTCTTAAAATATTATAGATAATGGTATGAGTTATTGTAATTTAACCATATATGAGAAATGTTGACTCTTTGGACTTTGAACAAGCACAACTTTATTAAAGCTCGTCCGATTTCCATGAGAAATGTCTTATTTTTCATAATATTAACCCTTCTTTAACTTTGCATTTGAATTTTTTTGATTCTGAGACAACTTTTTTTTTCGAAAATTATGCGATTTTTGCAGAGATTTTGCGAAATTTTTCAAAAATTTTAAAACTTAAATTTATTTATTACATCGACTCAAGGACATAAAATTAGTGTAAAAATGTACTTTTAAACTTATTTCCATTGTGTTTCTTCAAAATCTTAATGGTTATTTCGGTTGGATTAATTTCGGATTTTCGGAGAATATAAATAATAATTTTTTCAGTGCACACACGTCCGATATGGAACGACTTTGTTGAGTATGCCCGGAAAAACGGTATGGGTTTTTTAATTAAAATCCCTTCATAATATTATGTTAATGTTTGCTTACCACCTGAAACATCACCGAGCAACCCTCTCAGTTAATACTACGTATTTCTGGATGCCGAGTTTTAGCTGAAATCATCGCCTGGCCAACTAATTCTGTCGCTGGCTGAGATTGAAGTGCCAGCTAGAAAGTTATAAAAAGTAATTGCTGCCACCCGTTGATTTTTACATTTTTACATCTTTTGTACATTTTTGCTCGTTTCTCTTGGTTTCACGACCGAAAATGCAAATTGAGTGCGCTATCAGCAACTGTCATGGCAACCCATCTAAGAATTCCCCCCACTTCAATCCATTTGAGAGGCGGTACACGCCCAAAAACAACAACAGCTACAACAACAACTGTCACACACAGTTTTCCGTTCACCTGCTTTGGAGTTGTCTCCCTTTGCCTTTTTTTGTTATCATGCTATCATGAGTTCTCCTTGATGTCGGTAGATTTAGCGCACGTAGCATTTTAATAATGCCGCCAATTGTCATATTTGCCCAACGAAAATGGTCAAACATGCAGGATCTCTCATATGGTTGCTATTTTTTTTGTCTTTATCGATGTTGTTGTTGTTGCCATTGTTGCTGTTGTTGTTGTTATTGTGGCACTCTTCCAGCATTTGCAGCAATTAGTTTCCGTAAATTTCCAAAGAGCTGGCAATAAAAAGAAATGGGAGTCGGACCAGTTCCTATAAAAAATGTGTACAAACAATGCAAATGTATATTCAGCTTAAAGAGTGAAGGAGAGAGAACAAGAATATATGTTAAAAAACACAAAAAAATCTCAACAAGGAGGAAATATATAGTTTTAGTGAATTTTAGTTTTTGTAAGGGTTTACACGTGTGACAGATATTAAGAAGTAGTCTATGATTGGCATTTTAATTCTAAATTTAACTTGAATGGACTAAAATAAGAAATTAGCTTTTGAACATTTTTCCATGCTTCGCTTTTCTGTGTTTTTAAAAAAATGTTCAAAGATAAATTAAGAGAATGATGATATAAAAATAAAACTTTTGAAATGTAAGAAAGCGAATAATTTGATAAAAATATTTCACATAGCTAAAAATAACAGAAAAATCTGTGCATTTTAGTAATATCGGTCAAGGTGTAAACCTAACTTGTAGTCACCTATTAGTCAGCTTATGGCGTTTTCATTCATTGCTTTTGCTTTTATTTTATGTAAATCTCATTTTTCTGTCTGCCATATCAATTGTAAATTTTAATTGCTGGCAATTGTCATAACTCGATTGTTAAATCTACAGCAGGGAGAAGGGAAAGAGGAAAGAAAAGGAAGCGGGTCACTTTTAATGGCTGCAATAACGCATTTTGTTGCATTTATTTACGGTTATGTAAGAGAGAAGTCGAAATTGTAAAACCAGACCATATTTTGAATTGCGCTTAAGCTGTTTAATATGCTACAAGTGGGGCAACATATTGAATCATCTGAGACGATGCCGCACGCTCCAACTGGAGTCCATGTGTCATGCTGATGAGGCAAAGTCACGTCTAGATGATTTGAAAGAAATCATACATAGTTACAATATAAACGTTTCGACTGGCCGACTCACTGGCCACATTTAATTGCGGCCGATAAGGTGTGCACTTCCACAGAATCCCCCCAACCCCAGCCCTGGTCTGTCCCTGGTTGTAATCCCCTTCGAGCAGCA
The DNA here is from genome assembly GCA_035043635.1 of Drosophila rellima. Classification (NCBI taxonomy): domain Eukaryota; kingdom Metazoa; phylum Arthropoda; class Insecta; order Diptera; family Drosophilidae; genus Drosophila; species Drosophila rellima. Next base: position 2,257,229 of record JAWNMV010000145.1, on the reverse strand, counting down.
GTCGCAATTAGTCAAACGAATTTGTAGCGCCCAGCTGAGGAATTAATCAGAAGTCGCATTTAAAATGCAAAATGCGTGCGCTAAATTACGACGAATTCTAAGGCACAAAAGCCTAGACATTTTTTAACGTGTAAGCAGCATGAATCCACCCGTCCACTTGCCACTCCTCCCTTTTCTACAATAAACTTGGCTGTCGGCAAAAAGACTTTTGTGCTGGCTCCAAGAAGCAGGCGAGATGATGACTCGTTTTGGCTTTGTGCTCGTTGACGCGTCCACATTTGAATACTAATTGCATTCGGCCAAGTTGAAGAGCCACAGAGCCATGTTGCCAGTTGCCAGCTGGCAGTTGGCTTTTTGGCTTGCGGTAAATATGATAAACAACAAAGCGCGTCATTTTGACATTTGTCTGTTTAAAGCGCCCACATTGACGTTGCCACCACGTTGCCAATTGCGACTCCCACGACTGACAGCCTGCCCCTTAGACTCTGCCCCCAATCCCTGCAACAGGCAAATAGATATGCGGCTCAGATAATGATCGGTTCAACAGAGTTCTCTGCATAGTTTCAACTCCAGCTCCAGCTCCAGCTCCAACTCCAGCTCCAACTTCAACAGCGACTTCAACTCCCGACTCTGGCGGTTGTCGCGCTTTGAACTTAAATGGGTTTTGTTGTTGTTGTCTTTGTTGACATGCAGTCACTGGCAAATTTGCCATATGTTGGCTAAATGGCAAACTGCTTTTGCCTTTTCGACTTTGGCCAAGTGTCAGGTTTTTTAACATTGCCTTGCCAGGACTTGCCTGCGAGTTCCACGTGAGGCTGACACAATAACAATGCAACTCGTTCGTTGCATGCCTCCAGACAAATAAATATAAAATAAAACAATTATATAAAATATCTTAAAAATAGCAGTTCTTAGCAAGGCCGTACGGTTTAGCATTTTATTATTGCATAAAATCTATTAAACTTTTAACGAAACTAACTTGAGATAATACAGTTTTATCTAATTCATTTATTGTTTATTTCTTATCAAACTGATTTTGAATTATATTCTTTATATATTTTTTAATTGTAAATTGCACATCTTTTGTTATGAATTTCTATTTAAATTCACTTTTTCTTTCTTTTTCGACTGCTTTAGTCGTCATTAAATAAATTTAAAAAAATTATTAAATAGAAGTCTGAAATTTATGTATGTGTTGCTTCCAAAAGATGTGAGCGTATTGTGCTTGATGGACTTTAGAGTAGAGGCAGCCACAGGTCCAGGCTCTGAGCATAATAAATAATGGCCAAGGCTCAACATGAACGCGGCACTTGTAATTAATTATGCAGCAGGAGCAGCGGGAAGTGGAACGACACGTCGAGGGGCAACTAAAATGTCTGGTAATTATCACTAAGACGCGCCGCAGCTGATTAAAAATGCGACGCCGACGCTGTGACTGGATGTGGAATTGGAGCTGGAGTTGGAATTGGGAGTGGGAACGGGAACGGGAATGGGATGGGTCTGAAAAAGTGCATTGATGTTGCAACTCTCGGCTCCAAGTGCAACTCGAATTCTGACAGTTTTCGAACGTCTGACATGACAAGCTGCCAGTGCCGATGACGCTAAAAACTTGCCGCCAGTTGGCGGGGCCAAGTTGCGGTCAATGGCTAGCGGGTGCCCCCAACTGATTGACTGCCCCGTCCTCAGACTGGATTTCTATCTAAATCTGAGAGACTCCGCTTGAGTGGCGATTGAGCAGCGCAGGATGAAAGCCGCTCCATGTTGCCAAGTGCCGACGGCGACGGCATCGGCAACGGCGACGGCGACTGTTCGACTCCTGACTGCTGACAACTGACTGAGTGAAGGAAGACAGAGTGTGGAAGAGTGAGGAAGAGAGATGCATATGGCTGCAACGCACTCTGCCGTACTGTGTTGCATATAAATGAGGCGTGCCAAAAGTTGACAATGATATTAACCTTGAGTGGACTTTTCAGCAGGTTTTTTCTCCCTGAAGGTCACTTGGCAACTATTGAGAGAGCTCCCTGTCTCAATCTCTGTCCTCTCTTCCTCTCTATTTGTCTGTTTGCGTGTGAGCTGACATGAACATGATAATTGTGATCATCATCAGATTTTTTTATTATAGATGTACTTTACTGGGTTTACGTACGTAATCAATTAACGCGAAATATAAATTATAATTTGATAATTACATATAAATTCAGTATTTTTTATTTTATAGAATAGTTAAAGAACACCTGTCCAAATAAATATTTCGAATTTTTATTGATCAATTACAATGCTGTGAAAATCTGGCTAAAAAGTTCATTAAACAAGATTTAATATGTGATCAGACGAAGTTTATTTTAGCACAGTTACATTAGCACGAGAATTGTTTTAACCAGATTTTTTTTGATTGCTTGAAACGCTAGATGTAATGAAACTTTTGCCTTTGCGCTGAAATTAACACGAGCATAATAATAAATGTATTAAATAATCTTGTGTCTCTTTGTTGATAGACTTAGTCTTTTTTCCGTCCAAAAGTCTCACCGTCCTCCAAAGTTTCTGGCAGCGGCATTCCCCTCGTCTCGGGCAGGAAAATGGTGCCAATAACAGCAATTACCGAGACGATGCCAAAGATTAGGGGCGTTATCCAAGGCTTGACGTGGGACAGATCACAGATGAGGGGTGCCAGGAGTCCGCCAACGCGACCCAACATAGAGCAGAGTCCCATGCCGTTGGATCGGACAACAGTGGGAAACATTTCGCCACCCCAGAGATATGCATTCGGGAAGGTGATGGAGGCTCCAAAGAGACCCACGATGGCACAGATGACCTGAATCGTCATATCCGAATAGATCAGAAAGACCAGCAACAAAAGGGAAATGCCGCTGATTCCATTTGTGATCATCATAGTCAGCCGGCGACCCAAGTATTTTGTCATTACAACGCACAGTAGAGTTCCGGGGATTCCCAGGGCTGCAGCAATCAAATTGTTAAGAAAAATATTACCTCCCAGCTTGGAAATGTACTGAGCTGTGCCATAGTAGACCATGCAGACCACAACCCAGTCGATGACCATGCAGATTGTCTTCAACCGCAAATAAGGAGTTCGAAACAGATCGATCAAGGTGCCCTTTTTGGCTGGAGCCCTGGCAGCCAGCAACTTGTAGGCGGCCTCCATCTCCGGCCTAATTGTTTCCGTTGGAGCTCTGTTCCGCTTTGCAATCTTCTCCAGAATCTTGACAGATTCATCCACCCTGCCCGTGGTGTAGAGCCACCTGGGTGACTCGGGCACTAAGCAAATGTAGATAATGAAGACGGTCGAGAATATCGTAATGCTGAACTGAAACCATCTCCAAGTGCGTATATAGTAGGCAAAGACAGCCAGTGAGGCATGTCCAATGTTGAAGGGTATCTGATATAAAATTGCGACAAGCTCACGCTTTTTTGGTCCAATGATTTCCATGATTAGCACAAAACTGAATTGAAGTAATATCAATAAATTGAAAGTAAATTATATGCAACTTGCAGCTAGCTTTACCTGGTGCACATTGTGCCTCCTGTGGCCCAAGCCGTGAGAAATCGGAAGATTACGTAGAACCAATAATAAGGCGACAAACACACGATCAGGCCACAGATGAGCTGCATAAAACAGCAGCCCAAGAAAGCAGGACGACGGCCAAAGCTTAGGAATTAAGATACAAACAACATCATCGGATATATTATTTGTATCAACAAAATTATTATTGAGGGCATGATGTCTTACCGATCTGCGATCATGCCAAAGAACATGCTGCCAAACATAATGCCCATCATGACAATCGATTGCGAGAGACTGGACATAAACATACGATTACACACGAGATCCCACTCGGTCACAATAGTCGACTTGAAGGTACTTGTATCGAATTCCCTGTCATCGCAATCTTTGCTGCACGCGTCCGTCACATTCTCCGTCTTGCAATTCAGGTCCGTTGGAGCCGCCAGGAAGATGTGGGCCAATGTATGCCAGCCTGTTCCAAATTTGCTCAGAAATATAATTCCGCAGAAGAAGAATTGATATCTCCGAAAGTCACCAATCTGCGAGATGATTGGATCTGCGGTCTTCTCTACGGGCTTTATTTTCCTCCCTAGATCACCCATCTTGTAGCGAATTTATTATCTTGTCTTGTATAAAAATAATAAAATAAAAAAATAACATAAATAAAAAACTTTAAAATTTTGATCAAATAAAAATGCCGAGCAGCATAATTTTGTCCGTATTTTGAAACTAAGAGAACTGAATTCCCTGATTAAAATTTCAAGTGAAGTGTTGATCTTTCCTAAACACGCATACTTGATTCGGTGTTGAAGAATCAAAGAAATCGAAAATAAAAATAACAAATAACTCCAATCGAAAGCATTTGAATAAAGAAAGTAAAATAAAACATAAAAAACAGTCAGTTCCATAAACAATATGAATAAAATTGAATTGCAATCGATTTAAATCGTAAGGAAAAGAAAAAAGACATAATTGAAAACAGAAGCATAAAGAATATAATATATGTAGTTATTTACAAAAAGAAGGACTTAAATAGTATTATTCAGAAGAACTCGTTGTATACAGTTGTTATTATTAAATAAATTAAATGGCTAGTGACACTTACGGAAGTGGGACACAATGTAGACATGAATTGTGTACGAATAAAATAAAGGAAAATAAATAAATATGCACAGTTCCGACCTATTGGAGCCCCTACTCACCCAGCAAGCTGCAACAGACTGGCGTGAAAATATGGTCGAGACGTAGATCGCGATTTCATATAAAAAGAACGAACCGGTTTCTCGGTATGCTCCAGACTCGGTCTGAGCTACAACCAGGTAACAGATACAGTTAGCGTGACAACTTGGCCAGGCATTAGCACCTGAAAGCTGGCACGTTAAGGTTCGTCCGCAATTCGGCTAAAATGGCATTTAGCTAGAATCTGTAGCAATTGCCAAAACAGATCGCTGCAAAAAGGCCAACAACAACGGCGGCTGTAAAATTCGTTACTTTTACTCGTACCTGGCCTACGTAAATGAAGTTGGCCAAATCATTAATTGAAGGTGCGCCAGCCAAACAGCTAGTCAGCCAGTCAGCCAAGTATTTGCCACAGATAGCAGCTAGATGAACCTATTGTCTGTGAGCAGATAAAGGCTTAGAGACTCTGACTGAATCGCAGGTCTGACTCTGCCTTGAGATGGCTTAATTACGACAATCGAGTGAAAGTTGGCCAGAGATTTGTTGCTGGCGACAAGCAACAATCAACGGGCACCTAGCAGAAACTCTCAACCGGCAACTGGCAACCTGAAACCTGCAACCTGCAACCTTGCAACATGTTCCCACGGCTGTGGCAACCTGTCCAATGTACAACTCTGGCGGGTGTCGAGCTGCTTGCGCAAGCAGAAAATGTCACAACAATTGAAAATAAATTATATGCAAATTGGATAGCCAATCAAGCACACACACACAGAGACACTCATGATAAATCTGCCAACAATAAATAGCCGCATAAATGTCGCACATTGTCACCCACTAAGATGCCCAATTTGAGCAAACAAAAACTTCAGATGATTGCCTTCGATAGCGCTCACCTATTTATGAGCTGTCAACATGACTATGAGTGTAAATTAATCCAACAAAATATTTCTTTTTGGATACTCTTGATACTCAAACTGCTCCACAAGCAGAAACAGCAAATTACTTAGCCTTTAAATTATTTATAAAACTATATTCTGGTCAATAACAAAAGCTTTCATTTTATAATAGAACATTTGATAAAATAAAAATAACAGCCTGTAATTTGTGCGAGGTTAAATAAGTGTATGCAAATTTTATGGTCTAAATTAAATGTATTTTTGTCTCTTACATCAATTACGAAAAGAGCTAAAAGCATAATAAATGTTTATAAATTTATAATTTATCGTTTTATACAAGTCACAAAAAGTTCTCAGACCATTATGAAATGCTTTTATTTATTTTCATCACATGATGGTATAACAATTAAATGATATATTACAGATTATTTCATAAACTTTTTGAGCTTTAAGAAAAGGAAATTTTCAGTTCCTTAAATCTGTAATCCTTTTGATCGATTAGGGCTTACTTTTTAGCACATGTATTTACCTTTATTAATTTTTAATTATGATCTCACATTTGTATATATTAGTATTTTCTTTTCGAACACAAGCAGGCCTTATAAGTCGCTCGGAGTCAACCTTCGCTGCCCACTGCAACACAATGAAATGAGATGAACGAGATCGACACTTCTAGTAAATACTTTGTCCAATGTCGAAGTCTGAGTCTCAGTGGGGACTGATAAGAGATTCAAGTAGCCGACGTGAAGTCAACATCATCTTATGTCTGATAAGCCTTATTGTTATTGTTTTATTATTAATAACTCGTTGACTTGAGAGATATAAAGAGAGGGAGAAAAGTGACAGAGTAAGAGAGAGAATGTACACCAATATTATCTTTAGTACCTATGTATCTGTTCAGTAGGAAACTATTATTTTGGCAGCTTCTATTATGTGATTAAAATAACAAGTTATGGAGCTTGCTAATATTCTCTAAAGATGGAACGTAACAAGCGTGAAAATAACTGATGAAGACTCAACAATTTGTATAAAGATTTAATTAACCTATAAATTGGTTTATTTAGAAATAACATAACCAGTGTACTAATTGCCAGTGATAAAAATAGTTTTTATTTATTCAATTAATATCTAAAGCAAACATTAATTATGTGCAGTTTATAAAGAAATTTGACAAATTTAAAAACTTGAAACTGTTATAACTTTGCTAGTACTTAGTCCATAACATTCTTCTCCATACTTACCCCTGGACAGTTTTTATAAACTTGCAGCTTCAATAACTTCGACAAAATTCTGCCGATTTGGATGCCATTTTAATCATTATTTGACCTCTTATTTGATTCTGTATAAATATTTAATTGATTTGAAAAATTTCATTTTTTTCTAGCACTGATAACTTTTTTCCATACTTCACAGTTCTTAAAAAACTTTGAACTTCTATAACTTTGCCAAAACTCATCATCTGTCTTTGTCCTGTTATTATTCCTTTTAAATACATTTTGATTAAGTTTACGATTTACCTTTCGCATATGCCCTTCAAATAATTAATATAAATTTGTGCAGAGACCGCAAGTTGAAGAGCTAATCAAAATGGCTTGTTACTTGCTGTCGGCCACCTTAAGGGTTGTGTGAACTAATTCCGAGAGCATTTGTCGAAAACTGATCCTAAATTTAACCACAATGCTGAAGCAATTAAAAGGCATAAAGAACATTTATATTTTGGGGGCTATAAGCCGCTTTTGGATGTCAGTATGGCAACTGTTTATGCCAAAATATTTTGCCAAATATTTGGTCTGCCGGACAGTCGGCATTCGGTAGTGGCTTGGGATATTTATGACCTAGCAACGCTCCAATTAGCACACAAAAGGATTACTTGCAAAATGCCAAAAATTGTGAGGGGACTGAAAATCCTTAGCTCTATTGCGGTTACTGGACCATAATTGCAAGTATGGCAAGAGATCTAAATCCACTTGAAGTCAGACAGGTGAGGGAGGAATGCAGCAAACGGCTATACTAAAGTGCAACAAGCATTTAATTTCAACTCACATGAAACACAATCAAAATATTTTATAGTTCGACCATAAAGAAATTCATAAAGCGAATGGCAACTGCGTTGTATTGTTGGCGGCGTCGTTTTACCAATTCATACGAAAATTGCTAACTCAGCGCTCATATATATCATTTTTATGCCCAGCCACGCCCCTTTCAACTCGTAGTAAATTGACAAATGCAGCAACGCGGCAATGTCTGAAATGTCTTTGCCACTATTTAAGGTCTTTTATGAGTTGCCAGCGCTCTGGGTTGCAAGTTGGAAGCTCTGCCCGCAGCCATATGACTTGGGAACTGGCGACAAGAGTGGGGAAATGAAAGAAGGGTGTCCTGAGTCGGGAGACAAGAGACATGAGACAGAAGACAAGAGACACGGGATGGGAGTGCAAATGAAAAAGCGCAGCAGAAACTATGAACAACGCTCAGCGAAATAAAACTGCTTGTAATGTGTAGTAAAAACCGAAGTAAACGCGCATTACAACATAATATAGACTATGAGATGCTCTTTTTTCACTAATTGTAGAAGCAAGAAAATAATAAAATTTGGAGTTTATGAAAATTTTAATTTTATAATAATAATAATTATTTATTTATTATTCCATTAAATACTATAAAGTGAAGAAACGTAAAACATATTATTTCGTTGAAATATTTATTATGTGGCGATATTAACCATGAATACTTCAATTTTAAGTAAAGCAACATATTTTGAATTCAATCCGCAGAACTTTGTAGAAATGATATTGGGTTAAAAAAATTCACTTAAGAAAAGTCTTGCCGAAAGTGAAAGCCGGATCAGTCGGGTATATTAGCTTTTATTATTTATTTAATATGGTTAGAAGAGAAATGTATCCACTTGGCTTTACAGGGTATTAAGTGGAAAAAAGCAGCTAAAAACAAAGCGCCGCATCAACGCTTCGCTGCCTTGGCTTGGGGATGGACTTGGGCATGGGCTTTGGCTCTATTCCTCTCTAAATCCTCTTTGATTAAGTGCTCAGTCTTTACTGTGGAGATTTTTTAATCGTTACCTCGTACCACGTACCATAGGACATAGGACATTGGATGCTGCTGCCGATGCTGCAGTTGGTGCATGTACATGTGACCATGCCCCATAGATTAATCGCTAATCTGTCCCTAGAGGGCGTTGGACATTTTTAAAAACTGAACACAAAGACGCTGCCTCATCTCCAGTCTGAGACACAGGCCCAGAGACAGAGTTAGACCCATTTAGTTGGTTCTCGTTCTCGTTCTGTTTCTATGTCTGGGTTCTCTTTAGGTTGTTGTGTTCTTTTGTTTGGGACTGAGCTCTTTAAGTTCGCATTCGCACCTCTTTTTGCTCATATTCCCTTGTTGCCTTCCCTTTTTGGGTTTATAAATAAATTAATAAATTTAAAGCCTGCATTAATTGTTATGCATGCTCAGACTCTGCTCAGCTCCCTCGCGAATGCTTTAGATTAATGTTTTAATTTTGCTAGTCAGTCGTCTAGGTTGTTTCTCTCTCTTCCTCTGCTGAATGTTCTTTCATTAATTTATGCGCTATTTTTGAGTAATTTGTTTAGCCAGGAGCGAAAAACTGCATTAAATTGGAATTCAGGATGGCTGTATGTTATTTCCCTCTCCAGCCCTTCCTTCCCCCACCTAATTTCATATCCCTTATCACATAACTAAAATCGTTTATTTTAAAATATAATAAAATACAGCAATATGTTTTAGTTGTCGTGGAGCCTTTCAATTTGCCCAACACTAACCACAAACGAGCGCTTCCTAATGATTGTCAAATAAATCAAAAAGTTTTGTGATATACAGGTAGATATGATAGGAAAATGGATAGTCGAAATATAAGGTCGAGATAAATTTGCAAGTGCTACCTTTTTTAAATTTGATGATGACAAGACTTTAATTTGGGATTGCTACTAGAAGAAATTTTCAAATTTAAATATGATGATGACAAGACTTTAGTTTGCGAATGTTACTAGCCACAATTTTTAAATTTCTCTTGTCACATCTTATCAGTGAATGGTTTTCATCAATTGATGTTTTCTTGAATATTTTTTTAATGCTTCAATGACTTAAAAAAATATTTTACTAGTTTGTCTTTCAGAACTCTCTTTTTTTTAACTTATAAATTTAAGATAACGCTGAAGATACACTTTCGGATAATAATATCAATAATAATATCAATATCAGACAATAATATTGGTTAGCTATTATAGAATCAACAAGTAAACGATTTTAACTGAGTGCCCCTTGATAAGTTGCTCACTTAAGTCATTTGTTTGCCCCTTATTTTCAGGTGAGTGCCATAATTGACGTCATTATCATCATCATCATTATCATGCGAGATGTGAGATGGGATATGTCGCTACATTTGTTGGTTACTTTAACTAACCAGGCCTAATCAGTCCTAGCACTTTTTATGTGAGTTAACTTGAACTCTCTTTCCTGAGCCTCCGTTGATGGGCCCGTAATTGTCGGTTAGGCAATTTGAGATGACTGACTAACCGCCTTAGTGACTGTCTGACTGACTGAATGACTGACGCACCATTTGGTGCACTTCCTGGCTCGCTTTTTTAATGCATTTAGTTTATTAAGCAGTCGAGAGTATTTTACGCCTTGTTGAAAGCCTACCACTGAAGGCTCTAATCAATTTGTACCAGTTAGTTGAGTTAAGTTGGTAGTGGTGAAGGCAAAAGGGGGGAGGTTCATTGGAGGGGACTGATTTATGCGTGGCGGACATGCAAATCGAGGCGTTTAATTTCCGCTGCCGACATTCGCCGACCGCGAGTCTGTCAGTCGAAGCAGCTGTCATAATATCAACCCCCACCCCCTGGAGAGGGGAAAGTGAGAGGGGCAGTGAGCTGAAAAGGGTTGCAGGTGGGGTTGCGTGTGCCTTGAAGCAAAAGGTAAATAAACTGCGATATGGCTGCGAGCTTTATGCATAATTAGCTGCAACTACAACACAAACTTGCCCCGTTACGAAATTTGCAAAAAAGTTTTAATTTATGCCGGGAAGTCTCGACCGGAGTCGGAGTCCTGTGAGTGTATATTTGTGTATGGGTGTGTGTGTGTGTGTGTCTGATGTGTGTTTGTGTGTGTCCTGTTACCTGGCTCGCAGCTAACGGTAGCATCAGCTAGTTTGCCGTATAGTTTGCCGAACGTAAGTAAACATATTTTAATTTGAGGTTATGTTTACATGCCTCTGTCTCTCTCTTCCTCTCTCGCCCTTTCCCATTCTCTTCCACACGCACTGACTGTATGTGCTTACTATGCTTCAAGTCACACAACATCAACAACAAGAATAAGTGCAACAGGCGCAACAACAACAGTGCAACAAGAGTAACATTTGCCTGACTGCGTAATTTTCTAGCTACGAATTACACTCTGCAGCAATGATTATTCATTGAGTTTTATTTTTTTGCTCAAGTTTTGATTAGCAAAGTAAACCTCAAAATTAATAATTATTTTCTGAGTAAATCAATTAAAATGAAAATTAATCATTATTTCAAAATATTTTTCATTAAACTCATAATGATTAAAGTCCCTGAAATTTTGTCTACTAAATTAAATTTATCGAAAAGAAATTCGTATTGTATTTTGCGAGAAAAACAGAAGAGTTGCTTTGATTCATATGCTCCAAAATCATGTTGCCTAGTGTAATAGAATGTGCTTAGTTGGGTTGAGTTTCGTAGCGTTCAGTTTCGTTGCGTTCCGCTCAGTTGAGCCCAACCACATAGCTATGTATATTATCGGCTGTGCGATATCAGACACAAACATAAATGCAAACAATAATATTTGCTTAAAATTGGCCACGCCCTGGACATTGTGGCAGCATGAGAAATAAGGACAAAAAAGGGTTGAGTACTGGGTTGGCAAAAGAAATAAGGGGCAACATGTGTTTTACATGGCGATTGCTCGATTTCCCGATTGCCGATTGTTGATGGTTGATGGTTGATGATGATGTGGAGTCGCGGCAAGTTGAAGCCAGTTGTGGCAGGAGCCAACTGGCGACATGTTTGCTGTTCAATCAGTCGTTCAGTTTATGGCATCCCCGGACAGAACAGAGCTCAGCCCGTTGCAGCCTTCTGTGTGGAACTTTACGGCCTTGTTTACCTGCCAGTTGTTGCTGTTGTTGTTGTTTCTGCGGCAGCTTCGTTTTGAGACCGCATTGCGTATACGCCGCGTGCCCATTTTGCAGCTGACACTTTTGTGTCGATGCTGCTGCTGTTACCTCTGTTTCCTCTGCTTCTACTACAACAACTGCATTTTATGCAAATGAAGCCAAATATTGTTATAGGAGCAACATTCTGCTTGGTTTGTGCCCTATTTTGATGCCACGTTTTTGTTACCGTTGCCGTTACGTGTTTACCCGAGTGGCCACACAAGAGTAAAGCCAGTCGCTTGTCGTCTGATTCTGTTGCATTATTTGTTTTATGCTTTATGTTTTCTATATATTGGTATGTCACACACACTCATACATGTTTATTTCTGAGTGCTTATCTGTCACATAAAACCAAATCTACATTTTTGAGCCCTTGTTGGATCCTCTTATGATGCATTCCATTTCTATGGAGACTTCAGAACACTTGGATTGTTGGCTTTAGAAGAGTTCGTTTATTTAAATGGGCCTTAAATTATTTTAGAAAACATATTAACTATGTTCTTTTCGGTCTACATCCTACAAATTATATTACTTTAATTATAAATTTATAACTTTTTAATTATATGATAATAAACAATAAACTAAATACAATAAACATTTTAATTAAAGTTAAGTTATTGAGTTTCTATAGTTTAAGTATTAAATACAAATATATCTTTCTAAAGAAAACAATTGTTGTGCATATGTGCACTAAATTAAAATTTTGTGGCAAACTTTGCTTATAAGAGCTCTTTTAAGAGCATTTATGAATTGTTCCCACATAATTTTGTGACTGCTTTGCAACTAGTGAGAATCGCACAGAGAGGCTTCACCGGCACGAAGCCAATAAAGATTTAATCTTTCACCCGTGCAGTACTTTTTAATTAATGTATTTGCAAGTGCACTTTAGGCCACTTTACAGTTTCGCCAACGCGCCCATTTGGCCAACATATTTTCCATAAGCCTATGCTGAACTTTTCTCTGACTGCCAACCTTTTCCATCCCCGCAGACTTTCTTCTTGTGGGAAATGTAGAGAGAGAGGTTAAGGGGTGTGCTTTTAAAATGCGCATCATAAATGCATTCATTTGTGACACTTGATGTAATTTGTTAGTGCGGTAATTACATAAAAGTGCAACGGCCAAACAATCACACACTTAAAAGCTTTCCCCACCCCGCACCACACTCCCTGCACCGCTCAGCAGCAGCAGCTCAGCCCCCTTTTGGCTGGTAGGCGTGGCCGCAGAAGAAGGCGATTTCAGTGCATGCGCGTGTACGAAATCGCATTAAAATTAATGTAATTTACAACAATGAACATTAACTTAAATTAGCGATGAAATGCAACGCACAGACGGACAGATGCACAGACTGCATGCGCTATAGGGGGTGCGAACTGTAGGGTGTAGGGTGCTGTAGGGGGTGGTCAACTGCTAGGCATGGCATTCAATGCGTACGCACACAGTTATGTAGATCGCGGCGAGTGCTCCGATGTCCTGTTGTCCTTTATGTCCTCGTGCGGCATGTGTGGCATGCAGTCACGTGCATTTGGTGGCATGCCCGGTCCCCTCCGCCCCCCGGCAGTCGATGCCTCCTCAGCCGGGTTGTCTGGTCAAAAGCTTTTGTTTTCAAACGGCCGTCAAGGAAACAAATCATTTGCACACAGCAACTTCGCTCCATCCCCGTTTCCCCGTTTCCCCTTTTCACCCTTTCCCAGCGCAGCGCAGCAACAAATTAACGGCCATAAAGCGTTTTTGCCAATGGTCTCTGAGAGGTGGACAGAGGGGGAAGGCACAGAGGCGTGGTCTGGGGTGGCAAATTTACGAGCGGGGTCCGCGTCGCGACTTGTCCGCATCGCCCCAAAAATTATAGCGCACATAAATTGTTAAACGCGAAATCCTTTGATTTTAATTACGTCGAGAATTTTTATTGCCCCCGCCTTGCGAATGCGGATGCGAATGCGGAAGCGAAGGACTTTGGCGCAGCTTTCGCTGTTTCCGGGATGCGTTTGCTTCAATTTTCCTTTGTTTTTCTTTTGCGTTTGTTTTCTTTTTATTTTTTTTGGTAGCAGCTAGACAGGCAAATTAATTTTAATTGTGGTTTGGCTGACGTAATTAATTGCAATTGGAGATAGGTGCAAGCGAGATAGGCAGACAAGCAGCGAGACAGAGATAGAGAGATAGAGAGAGAGAGAGAGAAAGAGATAGTGAGAGATGAATATGTTCTTTTGTTGGCCTATCAAAACAAATCAAATGAAACGCATATTTCTGCTTCAATTAATCAAATTAATTGAAATTTAATGAAGCTAATTGTAAGGACCCTAAGCGCAGCGAACCTCAACGAACATCGCAGGGTTTCAGGTAACAACAACAGCAATGGCAACGCCGAAAATATGCAAAGCGGAAACAACGCCAGCTTACAAAATGGCCGCAAATCAAAGGCGGCACTCGGCATTTCCTTTTTCGGGCTGAAAAGTTAATAAAGTCGAGAAATACAAAATGGCCACGCGCCCGTCAACGACTCCCACAGGACCTCAACGGAATTCGTCGCCCCAGCTGCCCTGGCATTTATTTGCCATCCCCTTGGCCACCATCGTCCCCTTGCCGACCAACACATTCTCCCTTTGAAGTGCTGAAGCATTTTTTCAATTTCTTGTGATTTTTAGTATAGCCAACAAATGACAGACTCAACATTTTAACAACGTATTATAGCTAAGCAGGATAATAACACTTGGGTTTCCTTTACGTATGTGTATATATACTGTGTGTGTATGTGTGTGTGTGTGTGTGCGAGTGCAAACAAAGCTAAAATAAAGATACTTCCGGGCCGTGGCCAGTGACAAGCACTTTAGTTGTGGCCAGCGAACAATGCCAGCGACGTCAGATCCTACGCGATTTGTGCTGAGAGATTAGCTTTTTTTCAGCTAGATTATAGCTGTACTTGGTGTGCCTTAGCACAGCAAGAAAATAACTGAAAGATGCTTATGTATTCCTTTTTTCGTCATGGCGAAAAAGAATATTTCACAAAAATGTCAAGTTAAATAAAACATATTTAAAAGTAGAGTTTTATTCTCAATTGCCTATTAACTAATTCATTTCATTCCTTTCTGCCGAAGTTTTATTAATTTCTAACAACTCAAAATTATACATATCTTTCCTAATTTCATATAACATAGAGAGTATCTGTAGTTCTATGCTTTTATCATTCCATCGACATGCAACTTTTTCAGCTTTCTAATCAGTAATAATTATTTAACAATAATTTTGATTCGCCATAACTTTGGCTATCTTTTGCCCAGATTTTAAGGCAGTTTCGAGCTGACCGATTTTCCAGACCCTCCGCTAAATCTAAGTTGATGTCCGTTTGTTTGTATTTTTTATGAGCTGCCACGACAAGGACGAACTGGCTGTAAGAAGGGGTGGCGGGAGGAGGGAGGTGCTGGAGTGTTAGGGCCATTGCGATGCTGGTCGACACAACACAAATTGTTGCTCTGACCGTATCCGTGTCCTTTGTGTGTTGTTGTTGTTGTTGTTGTCAGCTGACTCGTTCATTGTGTTTGCGCCATAAATCGCTTCCGTTTATGTTTTAGAGCCACACAATGGGCCGAAGTGCGAGCTGAATAAGAAGAAGAAGCAGAAGAAGACGCAGCAGTCAACAAAATGGTCTCCACGACATTGCTGTCGACGTCGCAGTCGACGTCGACGTAGATGTCAGCGTCTCTGCTGATCAGAAGCGTAAACAATAAAGTTTAAAACAACTAAGCCAGATACAAAATGTTCTTGTATAGGGGACAACAGCGATGGAATTTCATTTCGCATTGTCTGTGTGTGTATGTGTCTGTGTGCGTTTGTTTGTTGTATGTGTATGTGTGTGTGTGTGTGCGTTGTCTACTTTATAGCAACGGCTCGCTTCACGCTCTTGACCATGTGACCAGCTAGCCGTGTCAGTCATTTTGAGCGCCGTTCCGCTTTTGTGCCCCCCAAAAGAAATGGCTGCCCGTTGAGAGAGTGAGAGTTGGAGCGAGATAGGAGAGAGTTGAGTTGAGTTGAGGAGCAAGGCAGCAGAAAGAAATCTCATCTTTGAGTTTGCACTTAGCCCCTAGCAGTTCGTTGTCCTGGCCATGTCCTGGCTATTCTTATACTGAAATAAAATAAGTTAGTCTCCGGCAGAGGCAGCCAACATCCTGTCCCAGGACACAACGCACAGCTCATGTTGACTTTTCCTATTTTAAGTCCGTTTATTTCTTTTACACTTTGCCCTTCGCTTTTGCCCCTTCCCCTGCCAGCCTCACGCCCCTTAGACTCCTACACTTCCGGTTGGCTCCACTGTTCGCATTCAGCTGCAGTTGTTGTAAAATGAAAAGTTTTCCACTCGCCTGCCAAGTGGCAAGCACAGCTCCCCTTCCCCAACCTTTTCTCCATCTCCATTCCCCACACTCCACAGATAACAACAGCTACAACAAACACAACAACAGGACAAAAGCTAAAAAATGCAGTTGCTTAGCTAAAGTTTTAATGATCCAAGACGCTGGAATTTAGAAACCAAATCCCCTTGAAAGAAATGCAAGCAGCTTTAACACGAGTTGAGACATTAAGAAAAAAAACAGAATTTGATACTCTTTCCATCTATCTATGGACTCAATATTTGTTTTTATCAGGGTATCAAACCGAAACAAAAATCGGTTTCGGTAACGGTTTCGGTTATGTTCGCACATAGGCTTTAAGTTTTGTGATACAATGTGTCAATTCTGTATATCTATATATGAGAAATATTGACTCTTTTCACTTTCAATAAACATAACTTCATTAAAACTCACCCGATTTCCATGAGGAATGTCTCATTTTTTAAAAGATTAACCCTTCTTTAACTATGCATTTGAATTCTTTGATTCTGAGACAACATTTTTTTTTCGAAAATTTTGAAATTTTTGAAAATTTTTTGAAAATTTTCAAAAATTTTAAAACTTAAATGTTTTCTTTTAATCGACTCCAGGTGATAAAATTAGGGTAAAAAAATACTTTTGAACTTATTTCCACTTTTTTTCTTTAAAATCTTAATGGTAATTTGGAAAAATTCATTTTGGATATTTTATTTTTATTCTTCTCGTATCCATAGAACAAAATTTCTTTTATTAGCATATTTTTTTGAAAACTCTCTTGGTTTCTATTCTTATTTTTCATTTTCTCTTACTCTTATATATTGTGTCATTCCTTAATTAATTTTCGGATTGAGCTTAACTTTAATTCAAACTCAATCCAGGCAATGTAAGTCGCTTTGCCTATTCCCTTAGCATGTTCATTATATTATTCCCCTTTCCCCTAAATCAGTCTTTGCCCCTGCCGGAGCATTGTTCACCTTCCCAGTACAGTTCCCCCCAACCACCGCCTTCGCAGCCATTTCGCATGCCTTTTGACACACACCTGTGCGCATTCTCAGGCCGACCCCTTGGCTTAATGTTGTAACAGACAACCGCAGAACAACAATGGGTCGTGGGGTAAAACACCTTTACACACACACACGCATTCGACTCACATGAACAACTTCCACACCATTTACAGTTCATTGAATTTTCCTGATAAATACGCATAATTTGTATACATTTATATGGAATATGTATACATACACCTCGACCCGAACCCGAACCCGAGCCCGAACCTAAGCCTGAACCCCAACCCAAGCCTTACAGTGTTGTAGCCAAAGTTGGGTGCGTGATTTGCCGCATTCTGCTTCAATGAGTTGGCAAGAGAGCTGACAGGACGACAGTCTTTAGGTTCGACAGACAGACAGACTGACTGACACTGAGACAACTGCGAGGAGTCTCTCTCTCATAGGTGCCCGGGTTGCCCATAATTACTTTTAAATAAGCAAAATGTCTGCTTTCCTGATAAGCTACCAGAGTTGCCGCCTGCCTTCTGCCTGTCTCATGGTTGCCAACATCAGCATCAGGCATCAGCAACAGCATCAGCATCAGCATCAGAAAACATCAAAAAGTTTTGTACATTAAATCAAGCATCCTTCGCATTTGTTGCTATTAACAGGCAGCTGCCTTTTCTGCCTTTTCTTCCTTTTCTTTTCAGCTGCCTGCTCTGCTGATTTTCCGTTAATTTCCGCAACGCGGCAATCGTTGACTTTTCAACACGGCCAACATCAGGGACCAGGGAAGGAGACTGAGAATGGGGAACTGGGACAGGGACTCGGTTCGACGTCAAAACTCGCTGGAGAGCCATTAGCGGGCGCATGGGGGATGTTATTGGGTTTTTAGTACTTTCACACACCACAAGCAACCCTCTTTCACCCCTGCACCTACGAAACTCACACATGCTAATACACACATTTGGAGCTGTGTCCCCATTGTTCCCCTGTCGAAGTCGTTGATTTTTCGCATTTCAGCCTTTTTCACGCTTCCTTCTCTTTTCTCGCTTCTCGGTTCTCGCATCACGTTTCAACATTTTCACTTCTGCTTTGTTTCCGCCCGTATCCGGCGTCTCTTTTAAATGCGCGTGAATGAGTAATTTTTGTTTACACTTTTCTAAATAAAGATTTATGTCGCAAGTGGGGCAGGAACGAAGTTCAAGCATTGGCGAAAGGCAAACGCCACGTGCCACCTGCCCGATAATAAACCGTGTGCAGTTTATTTACGCAAATTGATTAGTTCGATTATGTCGAATGCTGCCGTCTAATGCGACAGCTTAAGTCCGACAAGGTTAAACACCATTGAAATGAGAGTGTGAATGGCTGAGTGAATGCATGAATGGGTATAAATCGGGTATTCAGTTTAAAGTTGTGTGACAAAAAATCTGGTTCAGGACAAATAGAGCATCACTTGATTAATAAGTTCTTTGGTAACATTTATTTATTTTTTACAATATTTATAATAAATTATTAAGAAACGTTTTAACTCTTATTCAATATTCTTACTTATATCTATAATTCATTTTGAACTGTTGAAACTCTTACCAAATAGTAAAAGCCTTTTACTGAAGTTGGTTGTTCAATATATGAAAATCTGTTTAATATAAATGTCAATACTTGAATACACAAATCGGAAATAACAAACGTCAATATTTACGAGTATTGGATATCGGCTAATCAGACATTTAAGCGACAATCGTCGCCCATTTTGGAATCCAATTCGGCCAATTAGTTTCAGCTGTTCAATGTTCACTGATTTTGATTCATTTCATGCCTTAACAGCCTTGACCCCTGACCCTTCAAAAGGCATAACTGTCTCCAGGTGGCATTCACATAAATATTTGATGAACTTTATCAGCACACACAATGAAACGAAACGATACAAAACAGAAACTTCGACTTAAGGGGCGAAAAGGCGCGTGTCAGTTATTAGTTAATAACTATTTGGTCTTTGTTTATTTATAATGTCATAATTGCCGGGACGTGGACAATGTGCTTGCCACCTGCTGCAAATCAAGCCAAAAATAGAAACCATTCCCCCCTCAGGCCCCGCTGTTACCTGAGTCTAACGTTGTCCATTGGGCATTGTAATTTAATGGCCGTCGCACAATTATTTTCCAATTCGCAGCCCAAATAAGGATGCAAGGCATGAGTAAACGAGTAAGAGAGAGACAGAAGAAAGTGTGAGTGAGTTGGGGTATTTGGCCAGGCGTGTTGTCAAGTTAATTTGGTCTGTGCACACACACACACACACACACACACAGCAGGTGTTGAAGTTTGGCTAATTAATAGGCACACAGATTTTTAAACTCTGTATCCGACGAGGCGAGGCAAGGCAAGCAGCTGTGTGGCAGGAAACGGGTAACGGGCAACGGGAAACGGGAAGCGGGCAACAGGCAACGGGTCACGTCGACGGTTTCAGCAAATGCGGGCAACAGCTGCTGCCATCCTCATCCTGCGTTTTTGCGTGTCTGGCAACGTTTTGTACTTCAACTCCAGCTTCAAACTCAACTCCAGCTTTGGCTTCAACTCCAACTCCGCGTTCCAAAGTTATTACTAATTTTAAATTTATGTGCATTTAATTGAAATTCGGCAAAGGGAGGCAGCAGCAGGTAAAGGCAGCGGCATGCCACCGCTGAGCCACTCTGACCCACTTGCCACTGGTCGACTGGTGGTTCGCTGGCTGCAGCTCCCCAATCGAACATGGCAAACAAGTTGCAAACAAGTCACCAAAATCGCATGCAACATAAATTTTCGCACATTTTCGGGGCTGGCCAAGTCAATGCCAATGCCATGAACCTGGCCGCAAACGAACAAAAAAGAAAAAAAACAAACAAAAAAAAAGCAGGAGAAATGCGAGAGAAAAAAATTAAACGAACGCGCATTTTATTTTTTGTTGCATCCGCAAATTTATTACGTTAATTAAAATAATTCTTAATTAATATGAGGCAGCAGCAGCAGAGGAGGGGGAAAAAGATGCTGCTGCACATTGCAGTCAATGTTGGTTGCCACAAAGCGCCGATTCTTGTGCCACATTCGCAGCTGCCACTGGAGAGCAGTTGTTGCACTGTCGCTTTTGATGCCACTTCAGCTTTCTGTCTAGTAATGCAGTGTGCATCAATTATGAATACGATGTGGCGACTCCTTCCCCTTCCACTTCCCCTCTCACTTTAGCCTATGCAAAAGGGTATACGCCCACTCGGTGTGTTTCTCACGGTTCATGCTTAAAACTGAATTTAATATGCTCTTTGCACTATTTCACTCTACTCCCCAGTTAAGGAATATGGTGGCCATAAGTGGGCTTACAGTGGGCCAATAACAATAATATTGACAATTGAATTATTCGAATAAATGAGAATCACCATGATTGCAAATAACTATCAAATATAAACTTTAAGCTCAAACAAATGTCAAGCCAAATCAGATATATTCTCTCGTTTGAACTTTACCTTCAAAGTTGTTAAATTTGTGTAGTAAAAATGGATTTGATGCCACTGTCATTGGACCACTCTCGGCATAAGCTGCACTTGTCCCACTGCTGCCACTCATTACATTATTTTCGTGTGTTTATTGTTTCTTTGCGTTGCGGCAGTTGCCGCCATTCATTGCACTCGCCATGCCACTCGCCACTTGCCACTCGCCACGCAACGGCAGCAGGCTAACTGGCGCCCTATTGTTTCTCCAGCCTGACCCTGCACCTCCTGCAGCCCCTGTCTACCTGCCCCATGCTGCTGCCATGTCCAGTGCCTGCTGCAGTTTATTATGCAGCAACGCACCCCCAATGCGGATCGGGTTGCCTCTTGGCTGCTGCTTGCAACTTGGCAAACAGACAGCGACGTCTGACAATGAGTTTTTAGTTTGTGCAACGGCCGCGTTCATTTCGCTGCTTATCTGACGCCGACGACGACGACGACGCCGACGCCGACGCTGCCAATGTTTGCTGTCATTGCAAATCTTCGAGTTTGACAGCTAACAAGCACAGCCAGAGACGGAGACAGAGACAGAGACTGGGATAGAGACGGAGACGGAGACAGTGCTGGAACTGCAGAGTTGGCTGCCTAATGCCTCATGCTCCCTGCTTGACGCACAGCGTCTTTACTTAAGTGGCGCTACGCAACAGCAACAGCAACAGCAACAACAATAACAAAACCAACAACAACAACAACCATCTATCTGCCTCTTGCCTCTCGAGGTTATTAGCTGGGCACCGCTGCAACTGCACCACCGAGTGGAACTCGTGGAACAGTGGTTCCTTCTCCTATGTGGTGGTCTTAATGATGTCAATCAAATCGGTACAATGGAACTTGTGTTCAACAATACTTAGCGGGTGGAGAGGAGGTGGCATTAGAACTGATTATCCCCTCAGTTTGTGTGATGAGGTTTCTGTAAAAGTCCTTAAGCTGCAACGTCCTGTTCACATGGCTGTAAAATACACGTAATTAATGTGGACTTTGTTGACTTGGCAGTTGGATATCGAAGAATATGGCCAAAATCGCAGCTGCTGGCGTCTTTTAATAGGATTCTACGAAACGCTATCCTGTTAACAGTATGCTTGAAAATATATGGGCAATAAAAGACTGCTGGTGTAATCATAATAATATATTTAATAATATTTTTGTTGATACAGACGTAATATAAGAGTAAGAGTTTATTTTTTCAAAATAATATACAAATATTTACAATTTGAATCATAGTCTTAGAATTCTAAATACTTAATAGAATAAACGTAAATGAAAAATATTTATTTTAATCACAGTCTGAGAACATTACTCTTTTAGAGCTGGAAACAGTTTTAATGCGAGTGATCCAAAATAATAGATACAATTAAAAAAAATATATATATTTATATCCATGCAGTCCAGAACAATTTCATTTAAGAGTTGAGCTGGCGCTTTTGACCTTTGTAGTTGACTCATGCCCCACTTCGTTCGATTTCACAGCAGGTTCATTCAAAATGTAGATACTTCAAATTGGGTTACCCTTCGCCAATAGTGACACAGCAGTTCAAGGAATATATTTAGCCCAGGAATGGCAATAATCATGTTAGGGATAGGACAGAAACCCATTTCTTGTACTCGTTGTGTCGTCGAGGCTGCTTCTAATACATGTGTTTATGCCAATTTTGTTATTACATAAGTGAGTCAGCTGAAAAAGAGGAGAAAAGTTGAGGACGGTAGAGTGAAACAAGTTGCCCGTCGATAAGTCAACTACCTCTGAAATGAACGAGTCATCATTACTTTGATTTGATTTGATTCTATTTGATTTGCAGTTGATGCGTTCGCTTCGACTTTGACTCAAATTTATGCACTTATTTGCTACTGTCCATAATTTCAGTCTCAAGTTCTGTAAATGGAAATGTGCACAAATCCCTGGAGCGCTCTTTAACTGGTCCTTGACTTGCTGACCCAGTTGGCCGACAACTGTAAGCCATGGCCTTTGTTTTGGCCTGGCCTGAACTGGCCTAGCCTAGGCAATGTCTCTCCCCATCCGCGAATCTCTCATTTTCATTCTCATTCTACTCATACTCATAGTTCGCGCCGCAAACAATATTTATCCGCAACATATTTGTATTTATTTGCCATGCTTTTCCACTTGAATTCTTTGGTGCTGCTATTTATTGCTCTCAAGTCAGCATAAAGATGTTTTCAGAGAGTTGCTCCAAAGGTCAACATTGCAGCTCGCGCCAGTCATCGTCGTCGTCGTCATCGGCAGTCAAAAGATACACTTGCAAAAAAACATTAATCTATATCAAATATAAGAGAATAAAGAGAAAATTTCTTTAATAAATTTCAAATATTTAGTGTATGGTATTATTGTTATTTAAATTTGTAATTAAGAAGAAAACTTCTGAAATAAGTTTTAGATAAATAAACCGAATTTTAAATTCAGTTATCAAAATGTGTAACTTACTTGGCTTTTTGCAGAGCCTTACGCTTCATTTAGGAATATAATTTTTCGACTTGGCTTTCTCTCAGTGTACTTGTCTTTGCTCTGTCCCTGCCCGTTGCCCTCTTTGACTTTCACATTAGTTTTGCGTGGGTTTCGTTTCCCTCCATTCCATTGCACTCGGCGTGCTCTATCGTTCATCGAGTACATTATCAGCATCAGCATCATCATTGGCAACAGCAACAGCAACAACAACAACAACAAAGGCAATAACAACGTCATCAGTTTTTAGGTCTTGGCGCTGAGTTGGCCGTTATCTGTATGGCTAAATCTGTTGGCCAATTCCTTTGATTACCGCACCCTTTTCTGGGGTTCCTCCTTAGCTGCCTTTGTTTGGGCTGAGGTCATCATAAATTGTTTGGTTTTAAGTCAATTATTGATATAGGATTTGCACTCATGATTATCTTGGCTGGCTCGAACCCAGCCCCTATTCCCCATCCTCCATCCCCTACTCTTCTTGCCCCTTACCGTTAACCAACTGGGTCAGTAGAGTGTCGACTGTGGCCCATTGTCTTCTCTAGTCGTTTCCACTCGTTTCACTCAATTCAATTCTGTCTTGAAGCCTTTGGCGAAAGTTCAATGCCGTCTTGAAATGCTTGCAACTTGGCCAAGTGCAGCAGTTTGTTGCACGTTGCATTTGAGATAAGGCAAACTGAGATCCATTAGCATATCTCTAGACCCTGGCTAAGCAAATTGTAGCACTCATAATTTGTTTTTGATTGCCTGGCACTTTCGAGTCTCGACTCGAGTGTCGTCCTAAGCAAACCAAAAATATTTATAAATCCAAACAAGTGGCACGACAACTGCCTCAAGCTGTCTCTCCAAAGGGACACTTGAAGCGCCGGCGCAAACAAAAACAGGATTGCGACGGGCATTGGGATTGGGACCGGACTCAGATACTCAGATACACAGACACACCGATACACAGACACACCGATACACAGATACACAGATACACAGACAAGTATCCACTGTTGTCCCATTGTCGGCATCTTTTCTCATATCTCTGGCGCTTCCGTTGCAACGAGATGCAAATGCGTCTGCCTCCCTTTCTCGTCCCCTCCCTCAGTTCCCCACAAAGGTCTTTTGACAATATTTGCGCGCCTTGACAATAAAACGCAAAGTGAAGTCTCAAGCTGTTGCCACTCCTCCCCTCTTCCAGTACCCTCTCGTTCCTTTCTCGGGTCATTTAAATTTCATGGTAAATCAAAAAATTGTTGTGTTTATTATTTGTTTTTGTTGTTGTTCTCTGTTTCACTCTGTTTTTTGTTTGGTTTTGCGTTCTAGTTCATTTCGAGCTCTGTGGCGCCCCCATAAGATGTGGCACGGCACAGACGTTGTGGCACGGCATTTCTGTCGGCATCCTTTGTGGCCTGGACCTGCACACAGGATGTCGATTACATTTGTTTACTGCACTCGCCCAACTATAATTTCCAGCGGCCATTTAATGAACAGGTGCTGGCACTGGGATATCAACAACTCCACAATACCGGGAAGTCTGCTTAATTTGCCAAGTGCACACAGACAGACAGAGAGAGAGAGAGAGAAAGGGATAAAGAGAGAGAGGGAGAGGGAAACTATGTGGTCAGATTGAGTGCTGGCTTCCCCATCGCCACACAAATGGCATTTAATCTCAAAGCGCATCGCCAGATTTACGCGCTAGACAAGATCAAAGCGTCAACTTAGCATTCAACAGGCCACCAATCAGTTCAGTTGGGCCGAGAATGCACTTGAGATAGCAGAAGGTTGTAGCACCGGACTGGCCAACAGAGATAGGGCAAGTATCCAGCTAACAGCTAACAGCAGACAGCAGTCAGGAGGGAGTCTTGGGTCTTGGGTCTTGGTCTGCTACTTGAATACTTGTGCAACGGATTATGGAAGATACACTTGAAGCTGCAAAGCCGGCAATTGGATGACTCTAATCAATAAATTTAGATTCACTTTGATTGCAATTGCATTTGGCACAACGTAATCCAAACAAGATACGGGCATTGCATCAAAAAAAATAGGTAAAGAGCTTTAATAAGAATAGAATAGGTATCAGCAATGTTTAATATTTAATGAACATTTTATTTGAAAAGCATTGCTTACAATGCTGTTGCTCTTTGTAAATATTCCAAAAATTCCTGCAAAAATGCTTCACCGAACTCTATATTAAAAATATAAAATTGTAAGCATTAAAAACCACTGTGCAAGAGCACTTTACACAAGTCATAAATGCACTGGCAGCATTAACAACAATAATATTGCAATAATGTTCGTTGTGTTGCAGGCAACATTTTGTTGCACACTTTGTCAACAATGTTGCCAGTGTGGCAGAGCATCGCATGCGTGCCTGGATTAGCCCAGAGGAGGAGGAGGACCGCCAGCAGTCTTAAATCGAGACTTGATTGGGGAGTGGGACCCACACTGAGACTGAGACTGAGACTGAGACTGGGACTTGGACTGGGACTGGGACTCTGCTCGAATCTTGAGCGATAAATAAGCGATAACATTTTAATGGTCATTTCGCGATGCAGCTTAGCACATGTTAACGCATCGCTGCAGCTGTTTGGCCTATGGAAAAAGCGGTGGGCGGCCTATGGAAAGGGGAGGGCTTTAAGGGGAAAGCACTCAATCAGCGCATTGGCTGATTAATGCAGCCCCCATCAGAGACGATGTCGACGACAAGTGCAGCATTTCCGGTGACGACGTCATACAGTCTGCGAATCTCGTTCTAGTATTGCTGCAACATTGCATGCCACTTGCCACAGGCTGCTTGCCACATGCCACATGCCATCAATGACAAGTGTCAAAACGAGTCGCAGGTAGGCCGAAGACTTTACTCATTTAAATTGGCATGATTTACGTGCACAACTCTCATTGCCATTACCAATCTAAATCCTTTGCCTCCCATCCAAGACTCCTCGCTTCTTCTCCTCTCCCTTCACGCTGCTATTCCTGTCATTCGCTGGCTGCGGCTGTGGCAAATTCCAACAGCATTTAACAAGCCGCAGCCACAGCAACAGCAACAGCAAAAAGGAAATGACAAACAGCAGCCCAAAGACTAAAGACAAGATGTTGACAGTCCAACGGAGAGTGAGGAGCGATGGTTCGGTTCGGTTCGGTTTGGTTAGCTGCCTTTGGTCGGGTTTGGTCTGCCGTTGGCCTGGTTGTTCTGGGATTCCAGGTCTGGGGCTGCTGAGGGCCGCCGCATGTCGCCAACTAGAACTGTTGTCGCTGTGCATGCAAAGTGTTGAATAATTTGTAGCGAAATATTTCTAGTTGCACGTATCCGTTTCGCACTGCACACCGCACAAATGTGTCGATTACAATATGATTTTAATTAAATTCTCGGAGTACATGAAGAAAAAAAACGTAGGCCAGGGATCGCTAATAAGAGCAATAAATTTATAAATAGTAAGTCAGAATAAATATATGTGGATGAAAGGAAATATCTCAGATATTCTGAATACAGAATAATCCAATTTAAAAATGTATTTCACTTAAGTTTTTTCTAAAGCTCTTTTCAAAAGCTCCCTCGATTCTTTCATGCGTTTCAGTTTGTTGGATGGTTCAATGGCGTCTTTGCTGTGTGTTGCTTGTTAGTGTAATGTGCAACATGTTGCTGCAATGCTGGCGTCGGTGTCGGCGACTGCGTTGCTGTTGCTGTTGCAGTTGCAGTTGCAGTTGCTGCGTAATTAAGTGGGCGACAGGCTGGTAAATGCAAATTTTTGTGTCTTGTTGCAACGCTGCCGCCGCCGCTGCTGCCACCGTCGTCGATGTTGAATGCAGGACGTGCCCCAACGGCGACGCAGATGCCGGCGACTGATATGCCCGATAAGCGGACATCTAGTTGCCGTTGTTGTTGTTGTTGTTGTTGTGGCTGCTGTTGTTGCTGCCACCGATAAGCGTTCGCCTATGATCTATGATCTATGATCCTGACCTTGTCCTGTTGCATGGGCCAGCTGCAACGCAACAGTGCAGCGGCTTTAATTAAAATGTCAAAACGGGTTTAATGGCGTTAATGAACCAACGCTTGGCCAACACATTTGGCAGTTTATCGTTGTTAACGTTTACGTGTACCAAAAAGTGAGTTGACAACACTGTTGGCCTGGCCGAAATAGTTGAAATACTTGAGACACTGCCGTTGTTGCAGCTACGAAATGTGGCAGCTTTGAAGTGCTGCGCTCTGATTTATTGTCAAATGTTGAACGATTTCTAATAAATGCCGCCGACGCCGACGCCGATGCCGTGTTGCCACAAAATGGAAAGTTGCGACTTCAGTTGCTTTGACAGTTTGCGTACCGCCAATTGATTTATCGAAATCAAATCAAATCGAACTGAACGACGTTAACCCATTGCCTGCCATTGTTAACCATTGAGTTGTGGCTCATTCATCGTTGATGTTGTTTGTTGGTTGTTGTTGTTGATGTTGCAGCTGCAACAATGACCAGGTAAGATAACCCGCATGCTGAGGCTTTCCTTTGCTCCTTTCGCAAAACGCAGGACGCATTATTAATGATCGGTCATCATCATTTGGCAAACGCTTTCAGAGTTTCAAATTTCAAGGTATTCACAATAATTCGCTGATTACTCAGCAGGTATATAAGGGATATATTCACATAAAATGTCCGCTTTAAGCATGCAATTTACAGTTTTGATATCTGCAGATATTAAAGATTACAAAATTATACAGTAATAAGATGTAATTTCTATAAACACATTGAACACCATTCATTGATAATCGTAAGCCGATGTTGAAAGGGGACGCTTTGCATAAAAATCGCATTCTGATGAACAAAATAATTTAAAGCAATTAATAATTAAAAGCAGAATAAATTAAGAGGCCAAACTATGAAAAAAATTATATTTCCCTTGAAAATTGGCTCAGTTTAATTTAAGTTCAAAGTTTTAGAAAAACCGCCATTACTAATTTATAGATAACCCGATAACCTTTCAATTCGATATCATCCTAAATATAAGTAGAATACCATAGTAAAGCCCAAATTGTATCTATCTATTTGTCATTTGGAATGGACGGAAGTGCACCACTCTACCACACGGTGGTTTCTGCGTCTGCCAGACTCCAGAGTTGCAGTGGTGCAGTGGTGCAGGCAGCGCAAGCCAGAATCCACTGACTTGGCGGGCTCCATGTCTGAAAAGTTGTGTGATTTATTTGGTCGGCTCGTGTGTTTTTTGTGATTTTTTTTATACTCACCCGCTGCATTGAGTGCTGCGCTTTTTATTATGGCAAAATTTTTATTATTTTTATTGGTCCGCACTCGAGTGGAGTTGGCATAGAGTGGTGCAGAGTGGTGCCGACTGAAGTTGCATGCCAGTGACGCACAGAGTGAGAGAGAGGGGGTTTGGGTGAAGGGGGCGAACGGGGAGAACGGGAGAGAAGGGCAGAGTGCGGCTGGCGCTGTAAACACAAATGCAATGCATATCCATGAGGCAGCCGACGGATCGACAACTCGTATTCGAATTCAGATTCACATGAATGTGTGTAAAATACATATATGTATATATATATTTATTCTCGTATTTTACGTGCATTTATTATTTTACTTGGTTTGCTCGCGTTTCGATTCGTGCAACAATCTGTAGACACAATAAATTACCAATTATATTTTCATTTCATATTTCTGTCATTGATTCCAGTCAGACAGTCCCATTCAGGCCAAGCCCAGACCAGACCAGGCCAGGCCAGACCTGCCCAGATGATGTCGCCCCCGCCCTCGATGGGCATCAAATTAACCGACTTTCAATTGATATCCTCGTTCATCTTTTCTCCTTCTCTCCTCCCTTACTCCCTCACACTCGCTTTGTATATCTTAATGGTTGCAAATCAATTCACGGAAGTTGCATAATGAGTCATATTATGCAGGTAAATAAATGTTAATAAAAGCTTCTCCGGGTAGTAACCCAAAAAACAATCTATAAAGCGTACGAAACTCTTATATATATTTCAAAATCTATTAAGAGTGTAGCAAACATCTTGCAAAGCCGTTCGATTAATTAAATTTGATATTTTGTTGAAAAAATAATTTATGCTATTAAAGTCCGTAACTGAAAATATTATATTCCATTTTCTGAAATAAATACATTATTTATTCAGAAGATATGATAAAAGCTTTAATTTAATTGACTAAATAGAATTTTCTTAATTATTTGAAAAAACAAATGTAAAATATTTAAGGCAAATATACTCTAAGTGCATTTTGTATATTTCATTTTCTGATCAAAAACTATTATTTATTTATTTCTTAAAGCAACTGTAAGGGATGCGTCCTTTTAAAAACAACAGCTGCGCCTCTGTCCATATCCTTAAGCTGACTCTGTAATGCTCTTCTCTTCCGTCCATAATTCTCAATCAAATTTGTCTAGTCAACCAAGCTGTGCCGAGGACAGCAACATGGCTTAGAGTTTTGCATGCACACTTGGCCGAGACTTTAATGAAAGTTAGCAGCCGGAAAACTGCAATCTTAACGCCATGAAGCTAAAGCTAAAAGCCAACGCGCTTCTCCTTGGCCAAAGAGAAAACGCGAAAATCCTTTTATTTGCGTGTTTTTATTTTCGTCTGGCCTTCTGTTCTGCTTTTTAGTACTAGACGCTGTCTATATGGCCTCTTGCTGTTTATTTCTCTTTCCGTACAATAAAAATGAAACAAAAATTGTAAAACTGGATTGCAGGATAGCTGGCTGTTTGGACACAGCCCGAACAACCCTAAGCCCCAGTCAGACTGAGCCCCATAACTCCGGAGTGAAAATCAAAAGTCGCAGTTAAAGTGTCTAGAAAATTGTGCATGCATTAAATAAATGAAACACTTTGCAGGCGAAGTGACCATGGTCAATGCTAAATAGGGGTTGGCACTCAGATGACCCCTTGGATACTAAAAGCAAATGAAAATGGAATGCTTTGGCTATGAATCCAGCTACAAATATTATGAAAAATAAACGCAACATTCAAAGAATTCACAAAAGAAAGGAAAGAAAGAGGATTCTGGGGTTGAGAATAAAATACTTTGAAGGGGGTAAGAAATTGTTAAAATAGAAAGAGAAATGATAGTAGAAAAAAACAACAATTAAAAATAATATACCTTAACATTTTTTTAAAAGAAATCTTTCAAATAATATTTTAAAGTCAATATCCGAGCTTTAATTAATTTAAGTTGATTTAAAATATTTTGTTGAAAATATGTGTATTTTAAAAAATATGATTTCTCTAAATTTATATTTCTGATTTTACCTCATAAATTGAAGAGCAAATTGTGCATACATTAAATAAATGAAACTGACCCTAAAGGCTGGGGGAGTGTTGGGGTCAGATGTTTGGGAATGGCAAAGTGTTGCCTGCAAGTAAAATTAAACAAGGCGAAGGAAGCATTCAATTGCTGTCTGTAATATTTTTTTTTTATATTTTGCAATGGTTCTATTATGCTGGCCCCTCTCGACTTTGGCTTTTTGATTTATGAAGTGTAAACAAATGTTAATGAAAAATTGTGTGGCAATGCGAGAAGGTACTTGGAGTCAGAGAATGCTTAAAGCCCAAGTCAGTCTGTCGACTGCTGCAGAAAGACTGAATTCATTTTAATTGCCGTAGCCAATTATGAAGTTTTGAGAAAAATAAAAATCAAAACTAACAGAAAACTACGAAAATGCCAAAGGCGGTTCCTTAGTAAGCTCAGCACGTAATTCAATCCAGGCAATTCAATTTTTGTGGGCTGTGTGTGTAGGAGTTACTTTTCCCTTTGCTGCGTTTGAGTTTTCCAAGTTGTTCTCGTTTTGGGGAAGAGGCAGGAAAGTCAGGTGGTCGGCTAATTATTCAGTAGAATTTTCATGCTTCTTAGCAATTTTTAGCATATTTTTGCATAATTTGCTGCGCTTGTTTGTCTGTCATTTGTCCTCACATACAAATTGCGAATCGAAAACTTCGAAAAACTAACGGCAATTAAAGTATTTTCTTTTGCGCTATAACAACCCTCAACCCTCAACAAAAGAAACCACAACCCGACCAAGACTTGGACTCAACCATTTGGCTGACTGTGCGTGTAATTATAATTTTCTTTAAGTTGGTTTGCGCAAACTTTTCTTTATGTGAAAGTTTTCCACTCGCTATTCATCTCTCTCTCTCTCTCTTTCTCTCTCCCTCTCACTCCATCTATCGTTCTGTGTCATGCTGTCTTTAGTTGTTGTCGTTCTTTACGTACAACCACAAATAATTTTGTCGAAAAGTTTGTCTCCCATTTTTCTTCTTCTTCATCGTATTTACTTCGTTTCCTTAATATTTTCTTCATCTTTTTTTTTTCTTTTTTTTTTGGCATGTTGTTGGTAATTATGCGCTTTGTGAAATTCAAAGAACGCAAACTTTTGGGCTACAACATCATCGTCTGAGTGTATTAGTTGTAATATCCTACGGTTAGCTCAAGGAAGCGAACAAGTTGCCAAACTTGCAACAACAGGTTGACTCGCATTACACGTGCCCCAAACTCCAATACCCCAAAAAAACAATCCATACCACACTTACAATATCCGGAATAACAGGACTCAGGCCTCGGGACTCAGGACTCTTTTTGGTATCGTGCTTTCCTTTTTTTTGGGTCACTTACCTGACCGGCTGCACAATATGTCTTGTTAGTTGGCCAAACTTTCAAATGATTTATTCATTCATTAGACCAAGAGACCATAAAATTTGAGCTAATGATGATGTCGATAAATGAAGTGCGAGATTATCAACAGTTTTTGGCGTCTTGTCCTTCAAATGAATAGCCAAAAGTTAACTTTAGATTATACATTGTCCTAATGAGAATAAAAAATTATTATTTAATTTGGAAAAAATAATATGAATATAGAGTATTTTATGGATAACACAGTATATAAATAATTCCATCTAATACAATATCCATTAATAAGTATTTTGTATTTCCGTGAAAGCAGTTTGGCTTTATGAAAAAAACACCTTTTTCATTTTATTGCTATTAATGGATGCTATTTATTACGTTGGCCAACAAATGAAAACGAATTCAACTCGTTTGTAGTTAACACCAACTCACGACTTGGCCATTTTGCCTAATGGCCCAGACATGTGCCTGGACATCTGCAAGCGGCGTTTTCCGCTGCATGTTTTCCTTTTGTGTAATATGACATTTAATTGTATTACTTCATCAGGCATACAACAAAAAATGGTAATAAGCAGGTGGGGGTATAGAAGAAGAGAATGCCTAAAGCCGAATATATGCATAGAAAGCAATTGGCGAAAATAAAAAAAGACTTGCTCGAAATGAAAAAACAAGGTATCAACATGGCTATTTTTGAGAGGTAAAGGAATGTGCAGAAGGAAAAGGAAGAAAGGAGAAATTGAGAGAGAAGTTGAAAGGAAGAATTTTCAGGGGATAAGAAGAAATTACTATTGGAAAATATTTTTTATTGAAGTAGACTTACGAAAAAGACAAAAGCCAAAAAAAGAATGAACGTATAAATTCAAAAGATTAAAATTCAAGTTTTTACGGGAAGAGAGAAATTAACATAGGGACATAAATTATAAATCAAACTAATGATTATCAGATAAATATAATAAATACAAAAATAATATTCAATTTTGACTGATTAGCAACAGTTGAGTAAATCACAAAGTAATCCTGACAAAAGACTCGACAATCCTCACTTATTATACTTAGGAGCCAGATCAAGAGGGTCAGACACCTCGATTACTAATGACGCTGATCATATCATGACAATTCCAGCTTAGCCGCATTCACCAAAATCTATGCGCACTGTTTATCCTTGCCACCCGCCTCCGCCGCGCCACGCCTTCTTCTGTTGCAACGTTGCAACTCCAACGCATAGTAAGCTCAACACTCGATGGAGCTGAGGAGTGAGTGAGGGAGTGGTGGGGTGGAGTAAGGGTGGGGTATGCAAAGTGGCAACGCGGACGAATGCAAAATGTGTTTTCACTTTTGTACGTTTATCAAACGATTGGCTGGAATGTGGAGTGAGGAGAGGAACATTAGGCGTCTGTTAAGCGCCACGAGGAGACATGGCCAACTGCAATATGACCAAAGGCAACAAATAGCTGACAATAACAGCGACAACAACAACAAGAACAACAACAACTACTGCGACAACAACGACCCCAAGCAAATGCACGACGCGCATATTGAAACTGAAAACTGCAGCCGGAGTCGACTTAGAGAGGACAGTAAGATGTAAAGCGAGGGGAGGAGAAGGAGAAGGAGGAGGAAAGCAACACGTGACGGGTTTTTAGTTTTCAGTTGGATGTGGAGCGAGTTGAGTTGAAGCTGAAGCTGAAGCTGCCTTGCATTCAAGTTAAGTGAAGTGAAAATGAAAACAAAGTTTAACAAACCGTGGCTAACGAGCTACATTATTAAAACTTCAAAAATGCATAAATTTGCCACAGGGGAAAAGTGTAAGAGACATTTGTAGAAGTATGAGAGGAGGGAGTGGGGCTTCATGTATATGATAATACGCCATGATCCTGGGCAAAACATTTGAAAGTTATTGACACCTACTACATGCTTGCAACAAATAGATGGGCAACACTTAAAAGTGGATATATAATTCACGGATGCCCTGTAGTAGGAATATGAAAACCAGTAGTTGGTATCCTACAGGGCATACTCTATGATGAATTGAAATACTAGCTTTCAAAGTATCTAAGGTTATATTTGAGGTTCATTTGAATACTGAATTTTCGCGAAGCCCTCTTGACTCATTTTACTCAAGTACAGGGTATCACAAGGAGAGAGGCTCGCTCCGACTAACAGATCGTGAGCTGAGGGAGGCAGCTGCTGTTGTTGCTCCTTTGGCCGCCTGGTCATAGCCATAACTCTCACACAAGGTGTTGCAATATCCAATGTCTGTCCACATGCAGTGTGGCACGATCTGTGGCAGAGACTGAGACTGAGAGTTGCCAGTTGGCAGTTCGCGACTTTGCCTGCAAGTCATTTTGCGCATATTAGTTGGCCATTAGGCGCACAGCATTGTCAGACAGTCAAATCGCTAGTCAGTTCGTCAGTCAGTCAGTTAGCCAGTGAGTTCGTCAGTTACTTGGTCTGTCAGTCAGCTGCAAAATCACATTAAAATTCAGTTGGTGTTAAATATTACAAGCGCTTCCCCCTCGTGTGGGGCTAAAGGTTTCCTCTCAGATTCGTAGCTGCCACTCAAGTTGTACATCACTCAACGGGTGGTGGGGCAGAGGGGGCAAAGGGGGCAGCTCTGTGTGGCAGCTGAGCTGACTGCAGTTTATTTGTTGTGCAGCTTGTGAAATGTTATGGCAACGTCTACGTGATATGTTAATCATGGAGACCCCTAAACGTGTCTACATCGCGTCTAGGATGCGGATGTGGCCAAGACAACAACAACCCAACAACCACAGGCCGAGTCAAAGCTATGTTAGAGCCAAAGCACTTGCTGCTCACAAACACGTAACACAGTGGCCAGGCATAAATGTCAAACAGTTACCACTAAAGGCAACACTCACACACACAACATACACAACACAACACAACACAACACATACAAAGTTCAAAAGAGCTCGCATTCCACGAAGCTTCTTGAATTTATAAAAAGTTTAGCTGTCAATTTCTAGAAATCCATTTGCTGGAATGCAACACTTCAGTTAAGTAGAGATTAGTGTATTCGAGTATTTAAATTTATTCATTTTTTTTATTTATTTAAGCTGCGACCATTATTCCTAGTCCTTCACCAAAAAAAATCATTGAATTTAAAGCAGCTTGTATTTCTACTCATTTATTGTACTACAGTTGCCAAAAATATATAGTATCTATGTTTCAGTATCTTAAATCAAGAGTTTATTTTAAATAGCAACTAAAATTAAATACAACTTATATTATATACGTTTATAGCTCGCGTCAATGATAAAGCATTTGGAAAAAAAAATTATATCCCGAGCTAATCACAGCTCCATGCTAGGTTTCATATTAAATCATAAACCAATCAGTGTTCATTTTGGCCACATTTAGCAGAGTATTTCTATATAATTTGAACCAAGTCTATGAGCTGGAGTAACGGCTCTAACTCAGCAGGCAGTTCCCAGAGCATAAACAGCAATTATAGCGGTTCAGAGTGAACAGGGCCATGAAATACCAACACCCGACAGCTGTAAACAACAATTTGCTATTTGATGGGGGATGACTGCTTATAAGAGGTAAAAGAGGAATAAATCGAGGAAAAAGATATCTCTTCCCCTCTGAGAGACAACGAAAACGTGCAGCAAAAACAGAGTTAAAGGACAGAGCAGAGAATGCCAATAACTTGCCAAGATCAGTCGGTCTGGTCTTATAAAAAGTTATTTAAAACGCCAGCCACAATGGCAAATGATGATGATGATGAGCTCCAGTTTGTTCCTCAGCGAACCACGTTAAAAGCGTTTAAACGTTTTACCCAAAAAAATAAGAGAAAAAGAGCTTACACTGAAAACTTGAATGAAAAATACAAGAGAACAAACAGAATACATTCTAAGAGCAGATAACAAAACGAACCCGAACCCGAATCCAAACCGAAGCCAGACCTCATACCAATTCGATTCAAGACCACAACTGAACGTAATGAGCAAATTTATGGTCAATTGATAATTTAGTGGCATTCGGTATCATCAATTATGGTCCGTGCACTCACTGTGCCTCTACAGACTCAGATTCAAACTGAGACTGAGACTCAGAATGAGACTGGAACTGCTCCTATAACTAAAGCCAGTGTCTGTATCTGAGCCCAGTCTCTTTATTGAAGATGAAGTATTGTTATTGAACCCAATGAGGCACAAATTGTGCAAAATGTTTCGGCATTTTTGCTCCACGCATGACTTATGCTCATGTGGGGCATCATTAGCTGACTTCTTTTACTTTTGACCTGGCTAAGGATATTCTCATAATTCATATAATTTGCACACACGTTTTTACTGTCAACCCTTGGCCACCAAAATTGGGTCACATGCGAGGACCTAGACCTAAAACTACAGATGGAAATGTGTTGAAGAGAAAATTTGAGATAATATTTATTGAATTCTAAAGAAATTTGTAATTTCCGTCTTCGATTTCCGAAACATATTTAAATATATATTTAAATAATAAAACAAAACAGTTAATACTTGTTTTTAATTAAATACAATTTTCCTTGGTCAGGTCTTACCAAATTACAAGTCGTGCGCTCACCTCTAGTGCCCACTGTTGTCTAGGCAGCAGCTGACTCACAATTTAAGTCGCTAATTGAACGCTTTGTTTGACACATTGAATAAATCACACAAGGAGTGTGTGGAGCGGAAAGAGAGAGGGGAGCAGAAGGGATCTAAGGAGAGTTGTGCACCTTGCATACCTGGATTCTGGGCTTTCGACTGGCACTGCACGTCGCCATGTTTATGCCAATAATATGCCATAAACTATAGGCAAGGAGCAAAGGAGTCAGACAGGGGCAGACAGTCTTCCAGTTGCAAGTCTGCCAGACAGACGGAAGAAAACAGACAATACAGGGCCCACATGGAGTCCAAAAATGGCGAAGAGACGCGACGCGTCGCATCGCATCGAATCGCGCGGCTTCCTCTGATAAAGTTTATGAACGTCGCCGCAGTTTGGTCAATGGGAACTGCCAACTGGTAAACTGGGTAGGCAGCCACTTTGTCAGCAGTTGGCAGCCTCCACAACTGAGACGTTCCCCCCTCTAACACAGACCCCTGCGAATGTCCTTGAGTGCGGTGCTAAACTTTTAGCATCGCCGGAACTTTACGCACAACTTGCGCACATAATTTACCCTCCTTCACCCCCTTTGTGTAATTATTGGCCAGACTCGTGGGCCAACATGTTGCTGGTTTCGGGGCTTCAGAATCAAGTACGGGTTATATGTGAGTGCATTAGAGGCGACCACAAATTGTTTGGTTTGGTTTGGTTTGGTTTTCGCGCAAATTGTAGTCATAATTTTTCCACAAGCTTCGCCAATTGGCAGCGGCTGCTACAAACTGGGCTTTATTATATGGCCCAAATGCAGCTCTATTAGAGTTAAGCCACGTTCAGAGCAGGCTAATAAATAATTTGTATGTACCTATTACTTGTAGATAAAAGCAAAGGCTTGGCTTTTTGTGGACAGTGCTTTTTTATGTTCAACTTTAATAATAAATTAAAAAGTTAAATAGAAAAGATTTATTATTTATTTATGAATATAAAAAATGCAAATTTTAGTTTACTTGCTATTTAAATATGAGTTTAACACACTAGTTAAATTCATTACTGATATATATTAATTTAATACAATTCATAACATTTGTATAATTTTGAAATTTTAAACACTAAGAAAAATAAAAGCTTAAGAAAAATGCAATTTAATTGTAATTATTGTTTTAGCCAATTTCCTTTTCAATTAGATCATTAAAAGTTTTGTATAATTTGTTTATGGATTTTTAAGGGTTTTTAATTGCAATGCTGGAATAATAACAATAATCGGCAGTGATTTCAATTGCATTTCTAGGAGTTACGTTCGACTTCATGTTCGACTCTTATATGCAGGTCTGGCTATTATAAAATAGCCCATAACGGGCGACATTTGTGTTGCCAAGTGCCTCAAATCCCACATCAATCAAAATGTGTGTTGTCTGCAGGAAAAGCAGAGCAACGACAACAACAATAGAATAGCAATGGCCATATGTTAGGCTTCTCGCTCTCGCACTAAGTCTGTCCCTTTCAAAATACACAATTGACCCGTTGCGAAATTAAACCAAGATTAAATAACCGCTAAGGACAACATGGCAAGCTCGAATTATGGCGCCCATCGATCGGCCCCGGCAATCCGCCCACGCGTTTCACCTTTCCGAAGACCTGTAAACGGAAATTGTGCCATGGCACAGTGGCACCAAACCATCAATTACTACTAAAAAATGTTGTATTTTTAAAACTGAGAAATACAATTTTTTTTAATTGATACTACTAAAAGTATTCAAAATTATTATTAAATTACTTTTACAAAAAAAATAAAAATATTTATTCAAACTCTAAAAATACAGTACTATATGGAACACAAATTCTGTACAAATAAAAGTTGTTGTATTTATAATACTACTGTTAAAAAAAAAAATATCCACTGTGCGCTCGTCACAGCTTTCCCCACCGGCATTGCATGCAAATTATGATATTATGCCACGCCTTACGCCCTCAAAGCACACACACTCTACTCTCACATACCCTCAACTGGTCGAGCTTGGCGTGGGCAAACTTTAAGTTCGCAGGATGTGTTCCTCGTCCTTTTCTGCATTGATTTTGTATTTCCAAGGAAGTCGCGCGGAAGCTTGTTAGAGTTTTCCTCTTCTCCCATCCTCCCAGTCAGCACATAAATTGCTTTGCATGCATTTTTCTGCAAGCCTCCCTCCCACCTCTTCCACCCTACTGCTGGAGGAGGGGGGATATCAGCTACCCCCTGGGAGGCGCCCACATAACATAGAGACAGAGCTTCGGCCCGGACTATTACGTTGGCAAATTGCAATGTAATTAGTTTTTACATTTCTATATAGTCGGGAACGTATAATTGTGGAAAATGGCATTTCTAGTTAATTAATGGCTCGGATAGGACCAGGATCCAACAGAGGGTATAGTAGTTGTAGGAGTGGGAGCTGTGCGAAAACTTTCTGCACACTTTTCGCCGTGTGCAGTCGACAAAAAGTGCAGTCACCTACACGTAATATCACACCCCCTTCCCATTTCCCACTACGCCTTGCCTCTCTCTACTCCTCCAATTTACAGTAGCCCCCCACGTGCCCATCCCCTGTCAACCATGGCAACTTTGCTTGAAATTGCTTGAAAATTTAATTAAAATGTTGGCATTTTTGTTTCCGAATTGATTTTTTTGAAAAAAAAAGAACTTATCACAGCAACTCAGAATATTTGCAAAAAATAAAAAGAGCGGACAAAAGACTGCATATGCTGACTGTGTGTGGGTGTATTTTTTTCGAGTGTTGTGGGGGCGTGGCAAACAATTGTCTGACTGAGTTGACCCTCAAAGCTCAATTCAGCTCAGATAACTGTTGATTCAATTACGAATATATTTGATTAAGTTTTAATTATTTTGTAAGTATTTTTTTGTTTTCCATTTTCTTGTCGTTTTTGTGGTTGCAAACTGGAACGGTTACGGTTACGGTTTCGGTTATGTTCGCGCTTAAGTTTTCGGTTAACGGTTACGCAAAGTTTATATATATAGGTTAAATAACGGTTACCAATTTTTTTTGTATATTTCAGGCCCGAAATACCGGTATGATTTCGTTTTACAAAACAGCTTTAAAAAATAATAAAGGTAAATGTGTAAATTATTGTAAAACATCTATATATGAGAAATTTTGACTCTTTGGACTTTTAACAGACACAACTTCATTAAAGCTCATCTGATTTCTACGAGGAATGTCTTATTTTTCATAATATTAACCCATCTTTAACTTTGCATTTGAATTTTTTGATACTGAGACAATTTTTTTTCGAAAATTTTGCGATTTTTGCAAAAAATTGAAAACTTGAATTTATTCTTTTAATCGACTCCAGGTGATAAAATTAGGATAAAAAAGTACTTTTGAACTGATTTCAGCTTTGTTCCTTTAAAATCTAAACAGCTATTTGGGTTGGAATAATTTCGGTTTTTTGGGCTTCGAGGGTTGAAATTGATAACAGAAACTGAAATCGTAATCAGTTTCCGTTATCAATTTCAATTGGTTAATACTGGATAGCGATTACCGTTATGGTTACGGTTTAAATCCCTGGTCGTTTATATACGAATGTAACTGTAATAATATTGATTGAATTATTAATATTAACACAGAGTCTGAGCTTTCAGATAGAGTGATTTTATTATTAAGAGTCTCAATTTATTGCCTGCGAATGATTCACAGCTCCGGAATACTCAAAGTCAACTTGAACAATTCACTTTTAATGCGGGGGAACAACAATGAAAACCTCAGCCAAAGGCTGTCATGCTAAAATTTGCATAAAGCTACAATAAACTCAAAAATCTGACCACACCCACTAAAACAACAACAACAACACAGCTGAGCTAAATTGAAAGTGAAAATCGAATAGGAAAATGCTACCGTTTATTTTGCCTTTGTGTATTTGTATTTGTCTCCGTACTCGTATTTATTTTTGGGGTGCCTAATTTAAATAAACATTTATTTGTAGAAAGGCTTAAATAGGTTCAGTAAATGACTTCCTGAATTGTGTGCAGCGCTGACCCGAAAACAAAGGCTGAAAAAAAAGACAA
Organism: Drosophila rellima; assembly: GCA_035043635.1. Taxonomy (NCBI): domain Eukaryota; kingdom Metazoa; phylum Arthropoda; class Insecta; order Diptera; family Drosophilidae; genus Drosophila; species Drosophila rellima. The sequence continues at coordinate 2,216,857 of JAWNMV010000145.1, read as the reverse complement.
AGCAGAAGAAGAAATAAAAACGACCAAATTGCATAATCAGTGAGACAAATGCAGCGGATTATGAAATCCTTCGCTCAAAGGCTATCCCAGCACGGCTGGAAGCCACACAGAGGCGGACGGACGAACAGAAGCTGCCAGGCAGCACCGGTAACAACACCAGCAACAGCAACAACAACAGCAACAAAAACAGCAGCAACAACAATGTTGCCTGTGTTGTGTTTTGCCCTGGGTTGAAAACTGGCAGCAACCTGTCGCATATTTAAAGCGATTAACGGCACGATTTCAGTTGGCAGCGCTGTCTCAACATAGAAATTGAAATTGAAATGCTTTTGGCAGCGCCAACACTTTTTGATACTCATATAGGGAAAGTGGATACTACAGTGATGCCAACGTATATGCGACAGCAAGTTTCAGATAAGGTTACATTCAAATTTTATAAAACATGAAATTTTTTTATTAAGTACATTATTTGACTTGAAGTTCATTTATTATTTAGATTGAGCTCAGATTTAAATGTTCGCAATATTCTTACAATAACTGCTTACCTGCTTACAATACTGAAAATAGTTTCAATATTTAAAACTAAGATTAAAGAATATTTAGCTAATTTTGTGCTAGTATATTACAAAGTCGTCATGGTACAATTGCAATTTTCCTTTGCTTGTTCGCTTTGTTGCGATTTTTGTTGTAGTTGTTGTTATTATTGCAATTCGTGTCTCTGGCATTGCGGACAAAATTGAAAACGTTTGTAAATACTTTGAAAGCATTTGCAGCAATTGAACAAATACAAAATAGTTTTTTGCCGCCGCTTTTGGAAAATTGTGAAAAATGAAAATAAAATAAAATAAAGAAAAACAATAATACATACATACATATATTTGTGCACAAAAGCAGTAGTAGTAGTTTTTCTTTTGGCTTGTTTTCCTATCCTATCGGCTTTTCCTCGTTGTAAGTGACCTATAAATAAAGTTGGCAGCCAAATAACTGTGGCCAAATATGCCATAATCGAAAATTGTGCAATAAGTGCGCATAGCCTACAAATAATAACAGCAACTATAGCTACAACAACTACTCGATTTCCTACTCAATTGAGTTTTTCTTCAACTGGTCAAGCAACCAATTGACCTTTCAACTAACGCGATTTTGGGGCAAAGAGAAAATTGTTAGCTTTGCGAAACTATCGGGTTATTGTTTTAAAATAAGTTTTTGATTTAAGCTAAAGATATCGATGGTAGATATTTAGGAGTGCTTAACTGCGATTAGTAGTATAATATAAAGTTGCTTCGGTATATTAAAAAGTTACTTACTGATGTTTCAATTTTCAGCTTCGCAAAAATGTACAGAATTTTGTATAGCATATTTTTTGGAACTGCACTTGATTTAGCCATTTAATTTTGAAAAGTGTCAGAATATGCTGCAAATGTTTAATGTGAAAACGAATTTAGGAACACAACTCTAAGAGATTTCTTGAATTTTCTTTGCTATGTTTACTTGAAAAATGTCTGTGAATATCAAGTATTTAATAAATATTTTTGTATGTACAGCTAGAGATAAACGTGATAAGCACAACAATTGATGGTTTTGGTTAAAAAACTTGTGTGAATGTCTGTGTATGTGAATCCTGACCAAGAAGTGCAAAGCACTACTCGTAATTTTAACCCTTTGGAACTCCCAACCTCAACAAAGGGACAAACCTCTGGTCTCTTTTGGTCTACAAGCATTCTCAAACCGTAGCTGAGGAATGAGACAATTGTTGCCCGAAGCATTATGCTTACATGTATTACAAAACAAAGAATCCTGGTTATTTTTGCAGAGGTTCTCCATGGACCCCCAGGCATTGGCATTGGGCGCACTTAATGGCAAAAGCTTTTATCAGCTCCGATTACACAATTTAAAGCAACAAAACTGTCACTTTAAATGCAATGCAAAATGCTGCGCATGCCACAGGAGATGGTAAATGGGCGGAGGGGGAAGAGGGGCTCAAAGTGGAAAAGGGGATGTTGTTTTTATTGGGTGTGCTGTCTGGGGTGTAGCACCTGGAGCAACCTGAAGCCCATTGAAAAGTCCTGTGGTTGCCGCACCGCAACATTGTTGCCGAAAACCAACGTAACCCAAGCCAAGGCGCACAGCTGGCAAGCGAACCACGCCCACAACTCTACCGCCCCCCTTTTTAGAGTCGCCCCCTTTCTTCTGTGAGGTAGCGTAAGCTAACTCAGCTTAAATAAATTTAATTTAATTACCAGTAAAAACCGCATGAGTGACTCCTTCCTAGATGAGTGAGTCGTGGCAAGGACGTGGCTATCTCTTCCACTCGCACTATATCCCTCTCTTTTTCATCTGTCTCTTTCGCTCTTCAAACACATAGAGTTTTACCTGGCACTCAAGCACTACCGAGTTCGCTTGCGAAAGTGTGTCTGCTTGTGTGTATGTGTGTGTGTGTGTGTTTATTTAGGAAATAACATTTTTGTGGCAACACATTTTTGGATTTTATTACAGTGCGGCACGTTGAGTGCTTCTCTCACTTGCCACACGCTCGGCTGTTGAGGTCAACATGCATTTTATCATTCAAAATAGACGCCCAAAGCAGCAACAACATTTCTCGACACTCGACGATAAATAACCTTAATGTAGTGGCCGGTGCTGTAGTTGGTCGGGTTACATGTTTAATTACAAGCGGCGCCAACTAAAATTTCAAAGCATACTTTTAGGCGGCACTGAAAAAAGTGCTCGAGAAAGTGTAGTCGAAAAACGGGCTGACCTCTTGAGCACTCCCTGGCAACTGGTAACTGGTCTCTGCTAACTGGTCCCTGGCACAAGGTCAAGTGACTCCTCCTCCTCCAAACGCTGCACTCGACGCTCAACATCACGATTATTATGCAAATTGGCCTCGTAGTGTTTGCACATACGTGAGCAAATACTTGAGCAGCGGCTTAGTGTTGAGCTTAAGCCACTCGAGACATACACCACACAATGGCTGGACGAGTGGGTGGGTGGGTGAGCGGGTGAGTGGGTGAGTGGGTGAGAAGGGGCTGGAGAGGAGTTAGTTTCGTTTAGTGGAGCGAGTGCTAGCGAAAGCGAGAGCACAATGGAAACTTAATTTCATAGCGAAAAAGTCGTAAAAATATAAAAAATGGACAAGGTTTGTGTTGAGCATGTTCTCGTTCTTATTTTCACTCAGAAATAGTTGAATTTTAAATTACCAACATCATGAATTGTATTGGAAAACGTTAACGCTTGTACAAGAAATAATTTAAGTTTGTATTATTTATGCTGAATGTTTCACTCATCCCAAAATTTCATGGTTTCATTCGCTTCTTCAATATTAATTTTTCTATTGCCTTTGTCACATTTTTCCAACTGTTTAGTTAATTTAGAAACTGTCCATCTAATGGTTATATGATAACCTAATTTTTAAAAAGCTAAATACACCGCAAAATGTAAATATTCCGAAATTTAATATGATTTTAATCCAGATTTACATGGTGGTTGGCTGTTGAGTCAGATGTGGACCTACAGATGGTTCTTCCAACAGATGAGGCAGGCAACAAACTCTGGCAGCTCCCACCCAACCACCCAACCACCACCCACTTTACAGCATGCATATGTCCTGTTGGTCCCACCTCCCCTACGCCCAGTTACCTCTCTCTGTCCATGTCCGTTGCCTGGTAACCTAGTTTAATAAATAATTCGCTATTTTTTTATTATTTATTTTCTTCGTTTTATGTATTTTAGCTGCTCTCTTTTTGTTTTTGTCTTCGGCAAGTCATTCATGTGTGCAATCTGTGGGTGTGACTAATTCAATTACAACGCCCAATTGTGCATGCCTCGCCGCTCGCACGTCGTCTGACATTCTCTATTATACCACCACCCTCCCATCCGATCCCTCCCTCTCACTCACTATCCTCCATTCCAACTCACTCTCTCCTAATCTTTCTCTTTGTGAACCGTGATTTTTCATTTCCATTTTATGGTTTCTCTCTATGCAGCCATAGGTAGGTTTGAGCTCGGGTTTTGGAATATGTGTGAATTATATTAGCTCTGCTTTTCAGCTCCTGAAAACGAATTTCCCCTCGCTACCCTCCTCCTCCCGCTTGCCCACGTTTTGTGTCGCGTTGCCATTTAATTGTTTTTTGTCACACAAGTTATCCTTTTTGGGGCGTATCGTGTTCAAAATTGAAATTAACTGACTGTCTGAAAATGCAGTCAACGCTTCTGTGTAACTGTCGTCTGTCTTTCGGTCTGTCTGTCCCTGGTTTTTGGCTGGATAATCAAAATGACTTGCAGTCATCCAAAGGAGGCGTGAGATCTGCCATCTACTGGATACATTTATTCGAAGTGGGTGTGGGATGTGTTTATGGGAAAAATATGCTACCCAAGGGAAGAAATTGTCCATAGAAAGTATGGGAAAAAAGGTAATCGAAGGCAAAAACTATTATTTGAATGATAATAAATAGTAGCAACTGTACGAAACTTAAATAAAAAATTGTAATTCTTTTCTCTGAGTTTACTTAACTATTTAATAATAAAAGATAATACAATAATTCATACGCATTTACTTTCCGTAACAATATTCAAGAAATAACTTTTAATAACACAAATCCAATTTTTCCAACTTATTTTGTTTGGCACTCCTCGTCCTCAAATGTCCTTCAGCTGCAGCAGCTTTTTGATTTCATCCTTTTCAGCCGCGTCAATATAATTCTGACCATTCGGAGTAATGCCTGATTTGTTTGCCCCCTTTTCCAACAGAAACTCAACGCATTCCGTATGTCCTTCCCAGATGGCAGCCAGCAATGGGGTAATACTGTACTTGTCCTCCTTGTTGACATCAGCTCCGATCTCGGTCAGAAATTTAAGAACCTTCAGCTGTCCAAAGTCAGCGGCATAATGCAAGGGAGTTCGGCCTCCCACAAATTCGTTGACATTTCGATTCGAGTTTTGATATGTGCTTTGCACGTCATCCAATTCGCCGTTTTTTACTGCCCAAATCAAATCCTCATCATTCTCGCACATTTTTGTGGATTTTATCAAATGACATTGACTAAGGTACTCGTTACATTATGGCATACTAAGATTTGGAATATAACTTCAAACGTTATAACTAAATGTGTATTGTCTTTCAATCAAATTTTTAATTTTCATTTCCCAACTTCATCATTCTCTATCGGTTTTTCTCACTAAGAGATTTCTCACAGCTGCCTCAGTTTCAGCCTAAGTTTTCAATTGCAGCTTAGACTTAAGTCATTGAGCTGGCGGGGCTATCAACACCCAAGCATCTTGATGATCAGGCCAAAGCGTACACATTGCAAAACGTGATTTGTAAGGTCATCATTCAAAGGAATCCACGGCGACAGACAGACAGACAGACAGAAGGACAGACAGATAGTCGAAATCGAAGGAGCCCCAAACAAGGAGCAAGAACAAAAATTAAAATGGTTATACATTCATGTAATTTAACGAACTGGCCACAAACTAAACTAAACTAAACTAAAGCGAATCGGCAACAGACTAAAGATGCTGGGATGTTGCAACTGCAAGAACAGCAGCAACAGTTGCTGCTGTTGCTGTTGCTGTTGCTGTTGTCTGTGGCGATATTGGCGATGCCAAGCGTGAGATTATCGACGATTGTATGCAGCGATGATGATGCTGATGAGGATCAGGATGAGGCCATGCAACAACAACAGCAACAACAACAACAACAGCAACAACAACAACAACAGCAACAACAACAACAACTTGCAACTGCAATGGCATTGGCATTGGCAATGGCCACGTCGATGGCTCCCGTAAGCGGAACCAAAACAATGCAACGAGTTGCGGCAAGTTCACTTTTCATGGAGAGGCTGAGGCTGAGGCTGAGCCAGCTCCAGTCATTGACTTTGGTTATCGCATGCCAAAAAGACAAAACAGTTGCATGCCAAGTCGACAAACAGACAGACGGACGGACAGGTTGGCAGGGCCCAGTCAGAGTTTGAGCTTTATCTGCATGCGATCAAATTTCCAGGGCTTCTGTTGTGCACAGGGATTGGAACTCTGAATAAAACTCAGACTGGGACTGAGACTGAGACTCCGACTCAGTCTCATGGCGATCATATTGAGAGTCTGCTTTTGACATTTTGGACACAATTTGAACCTTTTACTTTTTGGGCTGAGAGTACCCCACGATTTCCAGCTTAAGCTCAAGTTCCTGGAATTCGACAACTTCAACTTTAAGAGTGGCCTCATCTCTTTTCCATACCTCCTCCTCCTCTTTCTCCTCTCCATCTCCGTCTCTAGCTGTCTTGCTCATGACATTGATTGAGAAATTGATTTAAGAATCGTTTTTGCAGCGCTGATTTCGATCTGTAAATGCGCGCACTTCATTGACAGTTGCCTCTTGTCCATTTTTACTCCTTTTCCCAGCTTAACTTTGGTTAAATTTCATTTAAGCATTTGTAAATTAAATTGCAAGCGACTGCAACTAAATCCATTATAATCACATGCATATCCCATTAAGATTTATCTCTACATTACAATTCCACTTTAATGGAAAATATAATTTACAACATTTTATAAACTTTTCCAAAAAAAATGTACAAAAACTGAAAATGCCAAACTATTTTTGTTTTGTTTTTTTCATATTCCTTTTTTATCGTTGCTAGGAAAAAGTTAGTTTTTCTCAAATATTGTTGTTCAAGGTTGTGTTTATGACAGATGTCAGTACCGTTCTGCATAGTTGGGCAGATTCCAACTTTTGATAGCTGTCAAAGGTAAAGTGTTTTGAAGGCAACCTCAAAGTTTTTCCAAGTTGAGCCTCACGCTTATCATGTGGAGACAGATTGTATTGGATTATTTAAGCAATTGTGTTAAGTAAAAAAAAATGGTAATAATATAGGTTGAGCTAACATGTAATCAACTTAATTCGGGCTAAAAATATTTCAGTTTGTTGCCTGTTTATTTAATTTTTAGGTAGATATTCCAATTAGGTGCTTTTATTAATTGAGTTTAATTAAGAAATGTTAAATGTTTTATTATTTTTTTTGTAATCTTCCAACTCTTAATACGCTTATCTTATCACTTGTTATAGCTTAAGTTGTTGAAGTGCTATACAAAATGCTAACCAGGCATAACACATAACTCAAATGTTGTTGAAAACATACTAAGATACATATCAAAATGAAAATATAGTTTGTTATGCTCATTTAGAGAACATAGGGCAGAAACCCAAAAAGAAGAACAAGCCAAGTTCACAAGCACACAATCAACACTCGAGACTCAAATAATTTATAATGTCTTAATTATTTCCCTAACTTCAAATGTGGTCAACAAATTGTTTATGAACTCGACGACTAACATGAAAACACTTCCTCCTCAGAGCGAAGAAGAAAAGACGTAGGAGGGGGAGTGGTCTTTGAAAATGATATGCAGCAGATTAGCAGATGTGATAATTTGTGCAGAGACCCATTCCGTACCCATTCCGCACCAATTCCGTACCCATTCCGTACCCATTCCGTACCCATTCCGTACTCATTACTCGTACCGTTGCGCTCTAGTGCGCTTAATAAAGCGAGCCCAAAAATAAAAAGCGAATTAAGGAACCAGCCCAAGAAATATGTATAGAAATAGTATAGAAGAGTATTCGAGTAAACAATGAGAGAGAAAGAGAGACTCGAGTCCAACTACTAAATTGAAAATTAACATATTTCGGCAGTAGATGCTATCGGGGCCAGACAACAACATTGCTTTTCCAGCAGCAACAGCAGCAGCAGCAGCTCCCAAAGGTTAATTTAATTTTCCATTTTCCGGACAACGCCGCCAAAGCAAAAAGGAAATTTTTCATTTTTTAAATTGATGGCCCGCCGGATTCGGAGTCGTAGTCGGAGTCGAAGTCAGCGTCAGAGCCAGAGTCAGAGTATAAAGTCTCGAGTCTAGAGACATTGTCTTTCTTGGCTTCCTGTTGGCAATTGTCTTGGCACAAATCTCATGCCCACCGCAAATTGAAACTACAACATGGCATTGTCCTTAGCGATTGAATAAGAATTATTCCAAAGGATGCCACACACATACAGACACAGACACACACACACAGTTACAACTAGTTTAAGACACCCAGGGAGCAGTTCCATGTAGCTGGCTGTCAAGCTCTTTTGGAGCATTGTGATTAATGTGTTGCCGTTTGCCGCCTGTTTCTTTCAGCTCCTGTTTCCCTTGCTATCCTCTATCCGACCGACTCCTGCTGCTCCTGTTTCTGTTTCTGTACCTTCTGCTGCTTCTTCTGCTCTTTTGTTGCCATTGTCTATGGCTCTAACCATTTTGGCATGTTTGTCATTTGGGAAATTGTGCGGTAGCTGTTACAGCTAAAAAGACAAACAGGCGGCAGGTAAACCAACCCACAGCCTCTTTCTTTGTCTTTTTGAGTATTCAGATACTACTTACTTACAATGAATAATGCTACATGTATTCATGTAGGTCTAATCCAAATGATTTACCCATGTAACCTACTGAGACCCTTGCAATTAGTTTACGTTTATTGGGAAAAACATTTCAAATATTTTCAAAGTATATTTTTAGATAAACAAGATCCAAATTCATCAATCTTGTTAAGAAGGAACATCTCTTCTTGAACTTATTTCGAGTTCGTTTAAAACACAATTCACGAGCTATAAAAAGTTTACTTTTATTTTGAAAAACATTCCAAGTACTTTTAGAACACTTTTTGAAACAATCAAATCAAGAATTCTTTTTATTTATTTTCCATTGAAGTGGTTTAATATTTAATATATCCAGCTAAAATTTATTAGTTCGATTGAAACTCAAGTTAAGAGCTAGAAGTTGCACTCAATGTCAATGAGTTAATATTTGTAGCGCTCAGAGTCAGTTGCTTGGCCATCCACAGGCCTATCATTAAGTCGAGCAGTCAGCAAGTCTGTCCAGTCAGCCAGTCAGTCAGTTAGTCAGCCAGTCTGTCATACTCGTAGCCTCGGCCTGGTCAGTTGCTGTCTTGACTGATGGCCATGGCCAACAAGAACGAGCCGCCGCGCATGCGCGTCAAGACCAGCGACCATTCAACGCGTTTAAGCAGACACCACGTTGAGCTGCGTCTTGGCCAGGCCCAGACGCAGACGCAGACCAAGTCTCAGTTCCAGTTCCAGTCTCAGTATGAGTTCTAGTCCCAGTTGCAGTTGCAGTTAAAGTCAGGGCTCCTTGAAATGCATTGCTGACGTCGTTTTGGTGCAAAATGTTGGCGGCAAAACCTGCAATTACCATCGCCAGCTTTGATAGCTGCTCCCTTTGACCCTCTTTCCCTTTGCCTCCTGTTGGGCTTAAGCCCTGTTTAGGTTCTTAGGCATTTAGTCTTTGTTTCGACAGCTACTTCTGCCCAAGTCGACAGCCACAAGATCCATCTCTCAACTCTCTGGTCTCTGGTCTCTCAAGTCCAGTCCAACCTGGTAGTCTGTAAGCCCAGCAGTTGATATGTTGTTGAGTACTTTTAATTTGCATGCTGTTAATGGTGTTGCTTCATATTAGGCCAGAGCGAGGGCCAGAGCCAGAGCCGAGTCCAGTCCGGCTAGGGCCAACTATTAAAGCCAGGGCCAGAAGCCAGCCACAGAAGGCAATCATTGTTCGTCGTCGACGAAAGGATGCAAAAGCCATTGAACTGTTGCACGTCTCGGGGGCAAAACTGGCATATTAATGGCAGGATTGAAATCAAATGTGGCCCGGAATGTTCTCCACTGTTCAAAATAGACGTAATGGAGCGAAATTGTTTTACGATTGCTATTGTAATATAAAAATGCTGATCGCTACTGACGTAAACGGTAAAAAAAAGTTGAGCTGGTATAAAAAGTATCAGAATTATGACTGACTAAATCATTTAGTAATAATAAGACCAGAAACTGATATTTTTGCGTGGATTTAGGAAGAAAAACCCAGAAAGCTCCAATAAAGATACTTCGACCTAGTTAGGTGGATTAATTTCGATACTAATGATTATATTAATAATTCGCCGCCTTGTAGATTATTGATTATCATCAGCATTTTAAGCGCAGTCAACTAGGTTAATTTGCAGTTGCTGCAGTTGCTGTTAACAGTTACTTCACTCGGGGCCATCGTTTCAGAGCAATCGAGCAATCGAATTACAAAGACACCCTGCAACCACAACTTGTCAATCTAATGCACATACATGTGCATATCCCCACACACCCCACATACATATATGCATGCATGTCAGTTGGCCCAAAAAGATGCGGCAATGATAACAACAACAACAACAACAATATCAAGAATGAGAACGAGAACAACAACAGCAGCACACAAATTGCAATTGAAGTTAATTTCAGCAAATTGCATGCCAAAATGTGTTAAAGGGAAGACATTCCGAGTACAAGAACCGAATCGAGCCGATCCCGGGAGAGACAGAAAGAGAGGTAAAGACAAAGATAGAGAGAAAGAGCAGCAGAAATGGCGATCACAGTGCTAACTAACTGACAGCGGAAAGAGGCAACAAACTGGGTAGAAACAATAAAGAATAAAAAAGGAAGAAGGAGGCAAAAATTAAATTACAGGCTTAGGCGCGCATTGCAGCTTGACTGCGAGCTGAAATAAATGATGGCATGAATGAGTGACCGGCTGACTAACTGACTGAGTGAGTGAGTGAGTCAGTGAGTGAGTGAGTGGCATGCCCCGCCGGATCTTTGGTAACGTGCAACGGGGCATCACTTTAGTATCTGCGCTCACAAAAAAGCTCCGCCCACCAAAGTCATCGATGCAACTGCAGCCGTCGACCGTCAAGTCAAGCGGGATAGGTGGCAGAGGGGCAAGGCGGCGGTCGAGCTGCATCGGGGCGCAAGATTACTCACGCGAGTGTAATTTGGCAATTGCTTATTAGCGCTAACGCGCCGCTGACTACGTTGCCGACTTCAAGTCCAGTTCCCGCTTTCAGCCAGCGCACAGTGAGCAAAAAATATGTTGGCAATCAAAAATTTAGAAATATAGTATTACTAATAATGAAGAATAATTTTCATAACCAAAATTAAGAATACCAAAGTTAGGAAATAAAAATTAGGAAACTAAAACTTGGATAAATGGAATCAAGAAAAATTAAAAATATAATAAGAAGAATACAAAAAGCATTAAAGTAAGTATGAAATATTTTTAGAAACAATTTTTGATAATAATAAAATAGATAAAATGTAATTATTTCTTTCTAGAATTAAGATAGATTTAAACAAATTAATAAGGCTTTTTTGGATAATTACTTGCAATCTTTGTGCCACTGTGCGATGGCGGCGGCAGCAACAATCGAACCACTTATATCACCTTCTAGTTAGAACGAGCAGCGCCATTCGCCATTTGGCTGTATATGTTTCTCCCTCTACCTCTGCCTCTCCGTCTTTATATTGTGCTGTCTCTCTCCTATCTTCTCATGAGCCGATCGTCTTCGGCTCTTGCGCAATGCGCGTTGCATTTTCATAACGCGGTCTTTGAAATCGCCTGCAGCTGAGACACAGAGTTGGATGAGGACGAAGATGATGAGATGAGGACGAGGACGAAGACGGGGTAGAAGAAGAAGAAGGCCTGCAGCAAAAGATGGCACTGTCCGATGACTCTGAATGTGAAGTGCAATAATTTTCTTTTTTATTATTATTACATTTTTTCTCTCTCCAACTCCATCTCCAACTCCATCTCCATCTTTGTGGCCTTTCTGTCGGCTGTCGAAGAGTGTTGAAACATTTTCGCGTCATTTGCAGATTCTTTTAATATTATTATTTTTTGGTGGGCTGCTAAAACGAGATGTCGGGCCAGGAATGGCCTAACGACATGACAGTTGAGGCTCTTAAAGGCATCGTTTAAACGTGGCAAGCCATTTTGGCCATCAAAACAACCTGGTTAAGCGAAGCTTGGTTAGAAAAATGTTTTCTTCGTATGCTGCAAAGAATGCCGCCTCAATTAAAGATACTCACAGCGTCGAAAAGTACAAAAGAAATGTGTATAATTAAAGTTGTGAAGCTTAAATTAATTTTGTAGAAAAATGTATTAAATTTATCATTTTACGAAAAGGAATAAAGAGCCAAAAAGGATGCGCGAAACATTTTGAAATCCTTTTTTCTTGGCATAAGCAATGTTGATGTGTATTTAAAAGCTCATATTGTTTTTTTATAAATGTATTATATTTATAAACAAACATAAATCCTTGGTTGTATGATAGATTAATAAAGTTTGCAAATTAATTTGTTAAAGATCGCGAAGTTCATGGCATGAACATGGTTGATGTGTAATTAATTACGGGCCACTCACAATAGACGTTTGACATTACAGAAATAAATCTGTCGCTCTTTATAAAGAATTCCATAAGGATTAGGACTCGAACATCCTCCATTTGAAAAGCTCTGAGCCAGTCGTATTGAGGCAACCATTTCTACGAATAAAACTGAAAAGAACCCCCTCAACTAATGCCCTCCCCGTCTTCTATGACTCCTCCCCTTCTTCTACGACTATGGGCCATATGAAAAGCAAAACTGGAAATTATCAAACTGGCACATTTCAACACGACAATTAGAGAATCGACAAGGACGCGAACAACGAAGGTTGCGTCTAAATGTGGAATCGAAACTGGGAGTGGAATTGGGAAAGGGATTGGGAATTGGAATGAGAAGCTGATGGCAAATAGAATGGAGGCAAGTGGTGTAATTCAATCTGCATATGCGGCAAAGACGAATGAAATCAAAGCGCGGCAGGAGCACACAATGAGCCAGGCTAGTAGGACCCAGGGCAATTGAAATGCCCAAATATAAAAGGAAATGCCAAACGAAAAGAAGCAAAGAAGAAAAGCAGAGAAAAATGAGAAAAGAACGTAAATGGCATGAAATTTTTGTCAAACGAAAATACGGGCGTTGATTTCTATTAAAAAGTGCGCAGAGGAATTGAGTGCCATTCAAAGCGAAATGGAATCTTTTGTCTTTTGTAATATTATGCGACAAATTTGACCCTCCATTTCTCTCTCTCTCTCTCTCTCTCTGTCTCTTTGTCTGCTTTTAACTCGCTCTAGAGCGACTAGTCACAGGCAAATTAGAATTAGAAAAAAATGTCGCTGGAGCCTACAAAAGAAAAAGTATTGAATAACATTTGGATATGTTTAGAATTCGGTTCGTTTCGCTTTATCAATGGCAAATGTCAACGACAGCTGTGAGTTCACTCTCTGTCTCTATCGCAAAATAAGGAACTGAATAAAGTGCAATTGAATGGAAATAAGTGCCACGCCTACAGCCACCACAACCATACTCACACCCACAGCTATTCCAACTGCCAGCTCCAATTAACAAAGCAAATGAAAAACTCAAATCAAACCACGCAAAACACATTAAAATTCAAATGCTTTGATATACCAATTAATTTTCGGAGCAAAGAATTTGGTATCGTTAACAGCAGAGTTGCAACAGAGGGACTCAGAGGCAGGGCCAGAAGGGGAAGTAGCAGAGGGACAGTGGGGCAGGGAGGCAGAGGACGGTTCAATTAAATGCAACGAAATGCGATAACAAGATTATCCACCGCAGACATCTTGAGACAATATCTATAAGCCATAAAAAGTCAAGACGGCAGCACTACAAAATAACAAAAAAAAAAACAAAAACATTCCTGTTATCTGCTTCCTTCTGCTTCCCTCCGATTGCCCCCTTCTGTAAGTTTCTTCCTCTTCAGTGCTGCCAAATTGGCGATTTGGCAATGAAACGCAAATGTTGCCGGCTATGATGGTTTCTGTGGCTCCTTAGCTCTTCAGTTTCTCAGCTCCTCAATTCCTGAGCTCCTTTGGTACATCGTCCGCATCGACTTCTCCAAAGTCTGCCTCGTCTTCCTCTTGTCGTCGTCTTGTCATTGATTTGAATTTTATGTGCAACAGCAGCAGTTGGGGAAAAATGTGAATTTCCACAGCCTTATTTGTCAGCCCAGACGCAATCCATGACAATTCCCCCTGCCCGCCAACTGACCATTCCACTGTTTAGACTGCTACACTTTTGGCAACTGCCTCTACTCCTCAACCTCCACTTCTCTCCCCTCTTTCTTATCCATTCTCATTCCCAGCATTTGCATGTTAAAGACCGCAGTTGTTTCTGGCTAGTCTTCTCCAACTGTCGATGTTGCCTGGCTTAAGCTTAGACTATCTCGTGGAGCATCTCATAAAAGTTCTGCTCTCCAGGATACTTTTGCTAACAATCTACACTCGATTCTCACAAACATCAACTCGCCAATCTGCATGCGCGGTATTCTATCAAATTAATAATTAAGGTTTGCTTTAATACAGATGAAGAAAAAATTCTAAAATGAATATAATATGTTTAGATTATACAGAATACATGTGTATATTGAACAGTTTTATTCAATTTATTTGGTTATATTTTGTAGGAATTTTTATTAAATTAAAATTGTCACATTTTCTTAATATTTGATTTGGAATAAATGTAGAATTATTACAATTATATTTTGCTTCTCGCTAAACTTTTTTATCAATTATCGCCAGGGTATCTAACGACTATCGGTTTCAGTTAAATTTTCGTTTATGTTTGCATTTAGGTTTTCGGTTAACGGTTAAGCAATATATTTACAAATATGTTACGTATCGGTTACCGGTTTTGAAATAGCGGTATGATTTCAGTTAACAAAACAGTTTTAAAAAATATTCGAGATAAAGAAATCAATTATTGTGAAATATGTATATATGAGAAATGTTGACTCTTTGGACTTTCAACAAGCACAACTTTATTCTATCTCATCCGATTTCCATGAGGAATGCCTTATTTTTCATAAAATTAACCTTACTTTAACTTTGCATTGGAATTTTTTGATTCTGAGACAACAATTTTTTTTCGAATATTTTGCGATTTTTGCATAGGTACCCCTTTACATTTCTCGAAAATTTTCATCAATTTTAAAACTTTCTTTTAGTCATTTAATCGACTGCAGGTGATTAAATTAGGATAAAAAAGTACTTTTGGACCAAAATCCGATTTTTTTCTTTAAGATTTAAGCCTAAAACTGTAAAATGTTCTCTCATTTATAGTACATGGTATTCTTTTAATTTGAATATTGATCGATTTTCAATAGGGATGTTTTTTGACCATTTTACTATTCAAATTTTGATTTGGCATTAAAGTTGTGTGGTGACGATTTTAATCCCTGACTACAACAAATAAATTGAATTGAAATGTATTTTTAATTGAAATCATCACGAGATTATTATCGATATTTGAAAGCCTTGAAACTGCTGCAGAAATGCAAAGTTCAAATGACAGTACATATTAACAACCTTTAGCCAAAAAGCAGCAGCAACAGCAACAATAACAAATAGCAAGAACAACAACAATAAATACTTATGCGAAACTAGTTTGTGCGATTTACCCAACTCAAGCGGCAGACACTTTGGGTTGCACTCCCCGCACTTGCCCCTTGCGGTGGCACTACCAATTTCATTTCCAGTTCCAGTTCCAGTTGATGTGCCGGTCTCGGTCCTCAGTCCTCGCTTGAGGACGGCACATCAAGTGTGTGTATCTCTGAGTGTGTGTGTGTATGAATGTGTGTGTCTTGAGGCTTGTTAAAGTTCATTTTCGATGCAACGAGCTGCAATAATGCATAATTGTGCTCATTAGTCTTTTTGGGGCCAACGATCGTGTATGAATTTAAATTTTAGCACGGCCAACCAGACGATTCAACGATTCAAGCTCTGTTGAGTTGAGCTCCGACTGATCCGAGAGGTATAGAGTATAGAGAGGGGAGGTTGAGGGCCCCCTAAATAAATACAATTGGACAGCAATGGGTTGAGTGAGGATGAGGATGGCAATGGGCTCAGAGACGTCGACGTCGGCGCGAACTTGAAACATTTGTGCGCAGGATTTACGCGTCCAGTTAAATTTACGACTGCGCACCTTTGCATGAAATTGACGTGGCTTTTATTTTGGCCAACACCGACTCTTCCTCTCTTCGGCCCTTGCCCCTGCCCCTGTCCCTGCCATTGGTTTGGCCAACAATGATGTGACTGGGACTTGTATTCAGACGTAGGTCAACTGGCCAGTACGTGGGCTGGCCTTAACCATGTGTGTGTGTGTGAAGTTAATATCTGCGAAATACTCGTACAAGGCTTGTTAAGTGATTAATCAGCGCCAGATATAATTTGTGTCTGCGTTAATTTTTTCACTCGAATAAAGCCACCACTTGCCGTATCCCAGGGATGCCGGTGGTTGCGACTATCGTCACTCCCTTCCCCCAGTCTCTCTCTCTAGGAGGAGTCGTGTAAATTAGGACGTCGCAGCTTAGCGGACAGACCAACAGGATCCCGAACATGAACGTGCAAAATTACTCAAAGATATATGGTGCCATAGCGCTTAAACCAGCTCTGAGAATAACGAATTGAAGATATTCCAGACTTTTAGCTGGCATGGAACTCGCGACTACTAAGAAAGATAAGTATTGTTCATTTAATTGCAGGAAGGAATTAGTTATCATTCTTTAACTTCAAGTCGCACTTTTCACCATGGACGGAAGCCTAATGTCTTGATTTCCGAGAATTTCAACATCTGTTTCTATTACTAGTTTTGTATTTAGAGTTACATTGTTTTTAATTTTTTGAATTTAATGTTAACATATCTTCATGTTGAAAAACTCAATTTGCAAAATAGGATATCAGATTGTTGTCAATTCCAATTTCGTAGCCACATTTCGTTCCGTTCTGAATTTATTGAAGCACATTTGAAGAAGTTCAATAAGTAGATGAATTTTTCCTTGCTCATTCGTTGGCTCTTTTATTTTTGGCATCTTGAGACTCAATTGCCTGGGAATTGGCGGTTAATAAAAGTGAACGACAATCCAATAATAAAGCGAAGTAAAAAGCAATGGAAGCCAAGGGCATAAATTAACCATATAGGACCGCAGAAATGCATTCAGGCGTTATATGAAATCATTGAGTGGTTCGGCAGGGTTGGACACTTAGGTTGCATTAGATAGATAAATACAGGACGACATGAAAAGGGAGTGGATAGGGGTAGGGAAAGGAGAAGGGGAAGGGGTACAAGGAGTGCCGACAGCAAATCGTCCATGACACGCACTCGGCAAACAAATAGACAAACAAACGAAAAATCCTGGGGCAAATCTTGTTATTGAGCAGGGAATCAGATCAGGGTTTTCTCGGCTAGGGGGTTGGCTAGGGACTAAGGGTTTCGGTTTTGGGTTGCGTAGGGTTGTCTTAGGTTATATAAACTACTTCAGGTAATCTAAGGCTTAGAAATGCTAATCGCCTTTATTTTGGTTCAGCAATGGGAACAACAACAAGCGGAATAAGATGAAGAGGAGGTGGAGGAGCTGGAATAGGAATAACAACACAAAAACAGCAGCTACCTTTTTGCTTTGTCACCGTTTGTCCTCGTCGTCGTCTCTTTGATAATTGAAACCGTAAAATTGTTCAGCTTTGCTGCACAGGATGTAAGCGGCAGCTAAAGGATTCGACGATGTGATGAGGACATTTTTTCCCCTATTTCTTTAACTTTTTTTTCGCCTATTCTTTGCACTCATTTTGTTTTGTTTGTTGATTTACTCGTGCGAATTATTTGTACACGTACGAAGAGTATTGTAGTGTGTCAGGATATCCAGGATTCAGCTTAGCTAGCATGTGTTAAGGCGTCGCCTGCTTTACATATCCTTTGCAGTGATATAGGGAATAGGAGAACAAGAGTTCGCCCCTTAAACAAGCCAGTTGCTTGTGGTTGCGTTTCTGATATTGCCTCGAATGTCATAGGGAACGCACCCTTCGGCCGCATCCTGTCAAGTCCTGTGGCTTAATTGCAGGTTGCAGCAGCAGCCATAGGAGAATGTCTTTGATTTTGGCCGTCATGGTCTGTGTCACCGCGGTTTTTTGTCAACGCTTCTCTCCTTATCTTTATCTTTCACTCTTTCAGCTTCATATTTCATTCGGTTTGCCAAGTTTTCGGCTGCCTTCCAACATTTGATGCGTTTTTATTTGTTTGCTATCTTTTGCCTTTGAGCCAACAGCACATCCTTAACGTCCTGAATATCGTCAACCACCTCCAAACAATCTCCAACGGCATCATCCACGTTTCGTTTGACAATTTTCTGGTTGACATTCAAGATTTTAATCGACGAATTCTTCCATACAACTGAAACTAGAAGTGCTTCTTGGTGGCTTTACTCGTTTATTCAGTCTCAAATTTCGAACAAGCGTTAAGGAAATCGTCGATATTTTTGAATAATGGTTTCACAGCTCTAATCCAATAAAGGCACATCAAAGTCACGTAAAATTTAAACAGAATTTTAATATTATCCACAGTTGAGACCCTTAACCATTTTTTATACTTTTTTTAGAATGCTTTCCAAATAGAACAAAATAAAACAAAATGAATTTAAAAATCATTTGCTGCAGAGAATTACAGATAAAGTAACTCACAGGCAAAGCTAAACTAAACTTAAATTTATTAGTTTTTTTTCTGTTGACATTGTCCCGTGGCACGCATTTAAAATTCCTCATAAAATGTCTAGACTAGTGCGTACCTTTGTTCCTTAGAGCACATATGTACCAATCGCCTAAGAGTACCATCCCCAATCGATATAAGCGCATTGTTGTTTCATTTGTAACTTTACTTTGATTTCGTTTGTTTATTTATTTGTCGAAATAAGAAAAAATTGTATTGTGTTTCAGTTGCTTCAGTCGTTGCCTCATTAAAATTGTATATTTCAATCAAAGTTCGCTTTCGCCTTTAAGTGAGCGTCTGTCTGGTTGCTTTGTGGGGTGGCTGCCCAAAGGGGTAGCTGCGGCACCCCTAAACAACCTCCTCTGGAAATTAAGACACTGTGCTCCTTATGTTTCAAACTAGAGATGGAAGTATGTAGAGTCACGAAAAGCGTAACATTGTGCCATGCAAAGAAAACTTATTAAACAACATTTAAGCTATTTTTAAATTTAAAAGATTACGATTACTATGAATGAAGAATTATTCATTGAGTATATAATTATTTTAAAAAATTATCTTTTTTCGATTGTATCTTTTGAAATCGATTAATTAATCGATACATGTATGATATGCACTCATCTCTATTTTAAAAACCCCATATTCCACCACTTTGGCAATTATGTGCACGACTTTTCGTCTGGTCGCCGCAAGCTCCAAAAGTTGTGAGCCGTAATCGGAGCTATCAAAACTACTCGCATATAGGAGAACATACAACTTTGGTAATTATGCAGCCAGCTCTTGGTCTGGCAAAAAACTGTAACTGAGACAGCGACCAAAACCCAAACTCAAACTCAGGCGAAATGTCACACGTGCCCAGACTCAGACTGAGTTTTCCAGCTAGCCAAGTTCTCCCAACTTGAGCAACAACTAAAGCTGCAGCTCCATTTTCAGTTAACATCTCGGATGCAGACAAAGGCGGCGGACTTAGATTTTGCCATGCTCGCAGCGAGGCGCGCTTAAGTAGTTTATAATTAAGACATAACTGAATTAGCGTTGATAATGTCTATTATACAACACAGACAGACAACCCCCACTCACACACACACACATACGCACACTGATCAGAGTACCGTAACTTGATGCTGCACACTTTTCCCATGTGTCTTCCTCCCCTTTTCACTCTGCATCGTCTCGCATTGTCCCTCGCCACCTTCCCATCACTTTTTGTCGCTTTTAATGCTTTTGTTTAACTCTAATGAATGTCATTTACTTTATAAGCACAATTTCACAATTTAGCCCTTTCAATGTTTGTTAATTATTATAATTACGAGTACGACGGGGACTGGGAGTGGGAGTACGACAACCAGGCCATGGCCAAGTAGGAAGTCATTTGGTTTATCAGACTAATTTAAATTTATTGCTTCTCATGTGAGATAAAAATGTAATGCCTGAGGTTGAACAGGTGGGAAATATGTTAGTGTCTGCTATAGAAAATGGCATCTCCAGGGCTTTATAAAATAAATTAGCTTCATTACCATAACTCTAACAAAACTAAACCGATAGGCAATACGAAAATTTGAACAAAAATATAAACAAAATTAAAAAATCATCCATACAAAGTTAGCCAGCTTTTGGGAATGGGCCTTAATTCAACAAAATTGGCGTTTACTTGTGTACTTCTCTGCGAGATTTAATTTTTCTGTGCAACAATCTATCTTTCGCTTTTAAAGTTACTCAAGAAGTGGGAGTAAATTGTTGTGGGCATCTAAAATTAATTGAATATCCTAGGCAGTTGCCCACTCAACGACAAGGCACGCAACTTTCTAGCTTGTTTGCTTAACGCTCATACGCCACGTGAGCCCGAAGGAAAAGTATAAATTGTTTAAAAATTTAAACTTGGTCACGTGCCGTTGATTAATGGTAACTGGCGCTAGCGGCCAGTAAAAGCAACAAAACATGATGAAAAATGAAAGGCAAATAAGTGAAAATAAATACAAGTAGGAAAGGAGTAGGAAAACAAGATGGAGAAAACACTTTGCGAAATCAAAGCACAAGTTGAGAAGCAAACACTTTAAGAAACGCTTATGACACGCATACGCCGCGAATTGAAAGAAACTGGCGCATACAAATTGACAAATATTTAGAAAGGATTGTAGGGTATATCCTGTGTGTCTTTCATGGCTGCCAGGAGAGGGAATAAAGGGGCGACAATGACATTAAATGAGCGGGTGTATGGAGTGCGCATAGCAAAAGTCAAACAAGAGATAAAAGCAAGGATTAGTACGTTAAAGTGCAGACGACGATGACGACGAAGACGACGAAGACGACGACTTGGAAGTCAAAGAAGAAGAAAGAAGCTGCAGGCAGAGCCAGGGCCAGAGGGAAGACGGAAGTATAAAGAGGGGCCAACGTTAAGTAGACAGATGAACGTAAAACACGCGCGTGGCTGCGGTAATGTCTACGGCA
Source organism: Drosophila rellima (assembly GCA_035043635.1). Lineage (NCBI taxonomy): Eukaryota > Metazoa > Arthropoda > Insecta > Diptera > Drosophilidae > Drosophila > Drosophila rellima. The sequence continues at coordinate 2,195,963 of JAWNMV010000145.1, read as the reverse complement.
CTGCAGACGCACACCAACCCCCCCAATGAAAGAATCCAACCCCAAGCAAAGCTCACCTCAACCCCTCAACGACCCAACTGAAGCCCCAACTCGCCCGTGTGCGTGCGCCGTATCGTTAAGGATGCCCCTTTGCAGCGGAATATACTCTTTCTCCACTAGCAAACATAAGCAAAGAAAAGTAAAAACTCCTTGAGAGGAAAAAGCATGTTGAAAGTAAATTGACGCTGGAATTTTCTGCAAGTGCGCAAAAAGGAAAGCGGCTACAAAAAGTTGCAAGGAAACTTCACCAGCTGCTGCTTGTTGCAGCCACTCCGCCATATGCAGTGTCATAGCAAGCAGCTTTAAGTTTCTTTAGACTAGATTAGTATACATAATGCACGACGTTGAAGTCGTTTATCGAAGTCAATAATAACAAAATAATTCCTTTAAATATTACAACATTATGGAAATATTTGCGCAGAAAAGTGGAATACTCTTGATATGCTTACGATAAGTTAAACAATAATTTAACAACATTAATTTATAAGATTTTAATTTAACAGAAATTTAATTTATAACAGAAACTTTGCCCAGTTTTATATCACTCAGCTTTTAAGCTACAATAGTTTCAGAGTATCTCTGTCATTTTCATAACTTTGGTGCATTCAGTGATTATTATTCAATTGTATATAAGTTGCACTTTAACCTCGCTCATTAGGTAAGAGATCAAAACTTGTCTACTTAAACTAACCTTTAGTTAATTTCAACTTGATCTTTAGCTTTATCACGTGCTGTTAAATTTACAATTTCAACCGACAGCACTTATTCATTTGACTTGGCAAATTTGTCTTAGCCAATTTGATGTCTTAATGAATGTCCGCCTCATTCAGTCCCCGCCAAAACAATTCACTTCCCTCTCTCTCTCTCTCTCTCTCTCAGTCCCCAATGCCATCAACCAAAAGTGGCAGCCAAAAAGCTAAGCCAGCTACCACTTGAAGGCTTCATAATCAAACGCCCAAAGACAACCCCCTGTCCCCCTTTACCTTTACCATTACCATTCGTACCCACTGTGATGCTCCCTTGTTGTGAGTGAATGAGTGTCTTCTGCTCATCCGCTTCGTTGCTGATAAATTAACTTCATAATCTGCACAGTTATAAGCGCTGATGTTTGGCATTACTCTTCCATATTTTGCCGTCGATCCCTCCCCTTTTACCTATACTATATCCATATACCACCCCCCGAACTCCAACCCCACCCATTCGTTAGCATCATTACAACAAAAGCGCCGTGGGTCGGTCAACAACAACCAAACACGCACCTTATTGTACGCTCAGCTCAGCTATAACGGCAATGTTACAGTCAACGGCATAACTTTTCACCTTTTGGGGATTCGACTGCCTCGGGGGTTGGTTGAGGGAGGAAGGGGGAGCGACTGTGTCTGGAATTCACCAGGTGATGTTTCTCTTACCTTTTGCTTTGTACCTTTGTGTGTGCTTCCTCTCGAAAAATTGCACACAATTTAATTGAATGTGTTTAATTTTGCTTTTAATTTTGTCGGCAAACGCTTTTCTCTTTTGTCTGCCGCACATAATGAGGCGTTAAAGCGTTTTCCTTACCCAAATCTGACTATAAATTAATTGACTCAGTCGATATGTGAACAAATAGTAAGTTGAGTAAACTTTTTTATATAAATACAAATAACTGCTTGTTTATTATTATACTTTCTTTAACAAAAATAAAAAAGCATTTAAACCATTAATAAAAAAAATGTTTGGAATCTATCGTATTTCAAGAATAATTCGCGAATACATTTAAGTTAAAAAAATTTAAGTTTTCTTAAACTATACAGATTTTCATCTTTTGAATGTAGACCTCAATATTGTTTGAACTATGGGAAACCGCAGAAGGATTCCAGCATTTATTCACATTACTAACATTATTATAAGATGAATGGCAAAAATATTCCAAATAAATTAAGCTGAAAAAAAACTAGAACCCTAATATGAAGAGGAACGAAATAAAAGAGTGAAGGAGAGTAGAGTAAATGAGGTAATAATTAGGAGCCAACTAACCAACTACCGATAGTAGAGCGAAAGAGCGCAAAGAAAAAAGCTAGGAAAAAGCCCCAAAAACGACAAAAAAGAAGCATACACAAAACAAACTCATATATAAGGAGAAATGATTAATTATGCCGGCAACTACAAGAGAAAGAGCTAGCGAATGTAAGAATGTAAGAGAAAGAGAGAGAGAAGAAACGTGTGAGATTTGAGTATGATTTATTGTAATTTAATTGTGGCACATTATGCGCTCGATTTGGGTTTTTGAGAGTTTTGCCTTCATCTTTTGCATTTGAATGTCATTTTTGTGACTGGAAATGGCTAAACAAGATAAACTTGAGACAGGCAAATGGAAATGGGGCAAAATATCTTGTGTCTAGGGTCCAAGTGCCGCAGGGCTAAGCAAGTGAGAGCAGCTAAAGATTTGTGTGCCACAGTTATGTAAAGAAATCGATGCAATGACTCTCTCTCTTTCTCTCTCTCTCTCTCTCATGCCGCATGCCACTTGCCAGTTACCGCCACACAGACAGTCAGCCAAGCAGCAAAAGTTTTGCTGCCAAGAAAACAAAAGCAAATTATCATATCATTGAAAGTGGAAGGACTAAAAGGAGCTGAAGGAAGTAGGAAGAGCAGCCAAGTCACTGATGGCTTTGTTTGTTTGCCAATGCCGAGGGGGAGTTAAGGAGGTGGCTGGCAGGGAGGAAGGCAGATGTAACCAGGTGAAAGAAATTATATATTCCCTTGATTATAATTTCATCAGCGGCAACACTAAAGAATCATCGCTGCCATGTCGAAGACAGCAGCCGCAGAAGCAGCAGCAGGAGCAGCTCCTTGTTGTGGTTGGTCCGGGACGAGCTCCAGTGGAATGTAGCGATGATTGAGTGGCGCTTGGAGGAACCGGAAACAGCTCTCTGCATGCTTCGTTGTACATTTATTGACTGGCAGTAAGTCAGTCAGTCAGTCAGCCAGTCTGCCAATCTGTCAGGCAGTCAGTCTGGCAGTGGCTCCGACCTGGCCAGACAGAAATCAATTGTTCCCATTATTATAATGAGATTACTTACCTACTGAACGACAAAACGTAGCATCGACTTCGACATCGACATCGAAGCAAGGACTCGACCAAGCCACCAGCTATCTATCTATATATCCCCTTTCCCTACCTTCATACCTATCCCATCCATCTATCTATATGTACTTATTTACCTGCTGCTTGCAAATATAATGACTTTAGTAGTCAGCGGAAAATGTAGTCTGGAAAATTGCTTGGTAAAAGCTCAAAATGCTCAACTTGAAGGTTTGCTCTGCTCTTGGGTTGTAGCTTTTTCTCTTTCCCCTTTATTTGTATCTCTAGGAATTCGAATTTTATTCATGCTTTTGCTTTTGTTTTCCTGACTCGCTTTATCAGCTTTGCATTGCATTTGAGCTGAGATTAGCGCAAGGATTCGAAGCTGTGCGGGTAGACGATGCTCGGAAAATAGCTAATACGTTAAATGGGAATTTGATTTTCCAGAAATTCTCCAATTGATTTGCATTTAACGATTTTTCAATTGGAAATTATTAAGCTGCAATCCGTTCTTCAAGTGGGTTCCGAAAATAATCAGCAGCGGGAAAAAATTATCTTGCTAAATAAACGATGTGTGAAGTAAGACATGAAAATTAATTAAATATATTTTGATAGTTTATCTCGGCTGTGTTTTTAACATTTCTAACAAAAAATTTCCACTTTTCTTTTCTAAACAGGTAGATTTATTTATTATATTTAGATAATAATCAAATTCTTGTTCATGTAAAATGAACCTAAAGCTCATCGCAGTTAAATTGATAGATCCGTTCAGTTAACAACATTTTCTGCTTCTCCCACGCTCCATAAAAACTCATCAAGCTCTTAATGGAACATGTGATATTTATAGAACGCTTTCTGGAGCAACTTGACTTGTAAGAATCTCAGAATGTGTGTCAAATGTAGCTCTTTAGCCCAGACAATAGAAAGTAAAGTGAGATCCATTAGAAAACAAACAATTTTGATAAATACTCTGCCATAGATACTGTGACCAAGTTTTTTTTCCCGAGTTTTTGGTTATTGAACTTAACCCAGATAAAAGAACGAGAAACGATGTACTTGGAAAAAGGTGTGAAACAACTTTCGTTTTTTCACAGCTAAGTAAATAACAATAAGCATAAGTAAAAATAAAAAAAGAAATAAAAGAAAAATAAAATAACAAAAGATTGTGAAAGAAAAGTGGGGAAAGCGAGAGGGAGAATAGGCGGAGGCTGAACAAGAATGGCAGCTGCTGGAGCAGCTTGACGAACTCTGGATATGGACACGGCTCAATTTCAACGGCAAGCTGACAGACAGTGGACAGACGGAGGAATAAAGGGACGGGATGGGAATGAAAGAGTTGCTAGTAGGAAAAAGATATATCGATTAACGAGCCTCGTAGGCAGCTCAAGTCATGGCTGTCTATATGGAGCCAGCTTAAGTGCTCCAGCACTGGACTGAAGTGGACTGAAAGGTTCCATGTATATTATATACGTGTGTGTGTGTGCAGCATGTGTGAATATCACATGTCAGTGAGCTATAATTAATGCGGGTCAGTCGCCGATTACAATGCGCCAACTGACAGCTTGAAGTGCATGTGTGTGTCCCGAGTCCAATCGAATCGAGTCGAGTCGAGTCGAGTCGAGTCGAGTTGGATAGAGTCTAGGCAAAGAAATGCCCCGACGGGCAATGACAAGTCAAGAAAGAAACCAGCCAAATCGATGGCCAAGTCAATTGCCAAGACTCTACGACAGAGCAAAAGACAGACAGCCAAACAGAGAGACGGACAGTCAGTTAGAAAGAAAAAAAAGCAATGATAAGCAAATTTCAGCGGCTTAACTCAAATTAAATGCACTCAGAGAAAATGTTGAGAAATTATTGAATGATGAATGATGTCTATCATAATGTATATTTAAAAATATATTTTTTCCTAATAAATAATTTAAGAAATAAAATATGTTATAGTTTCACTAAAACTATATTGTATATCCACTCATCATTTGAATAAAATCTACAAACCTGCCCATAAAATGCTTGTAACTTTCTCTCAGTGTCCCCGTACGATAAGTGAAATTTGTAACGATAGAACTCACTTTCTATTGGGAACTATTGAACCGAGTGGCACTTGAATGAATTTATTACAGCAGCAGCCGCAAAAATTTGTCTAGCAATTCCTTGCATTTATTTTTTCGTTTTCACATTTTTTTCTTACATACATTTTCTTTTTTGCTTAGCGCGACAAAATTAATGAATTTTCTATGCAAATGCAGAACGCGAAATAAAATTTAATGCTTGGAAAAAATGCGCAGGCGACGTGCAAACGACAAACAAGGCGGCAGGAGAATATACGGGGGTGAGAGAGAAACGATGGGCAGACGGTGGATAGGCGGAGGGGAGGCAGCAAATTGTAGCACAAGAAAAATTAAACGCATTAGGCCAGGACATGGCCAAGAAGTGCGCGTATCCTGCCCCCAGACAATGAGCGACTCTTTAAACCTGTTTGTAGTTTTATATTTCATTTTCAGCTTTTTTTTTCGTTTTATTTATATCGATTTATGCTAAACAGAGTTTGGCACGACCTGCCCCTCAGCCACTGGCCATGCCTGTCATTATTATGTACGTTTAGGCATTGTTGCTTTAGTTCTTCTTCTTGCTAGTGTTGTGGTTGTTGTTGTGGTCTGACAAGCGCTTACTTGATTTGACTGTCTGCAACTAGGTCAGACTCCAATGGCTCACAAGCTGATGAAAGCGGAGGGAAGGGAAGTAAAGCGGGATTGTCCTTGCCCCAGTCTCTTTGACGTGCAACTGTCAGCAGCCGCCAGAGGCGAATGTGTGCCACAGCAAAGTCCTTATTTATTGATAAATAATTTGCTAAAATTGCATTCAGTTCAGAAAATTCAAAGGAGGTTCAGGCTCTTAGTAGAGCTTCCTCAGAAAAAACAGAAATTGACATGAAGATGGTAAATAAAAGCAGTCGAATTTTTTAAGAGTATTTTGAACTGGCAGACATGGACAAAGGTAATTCATTGATATAAATAGAGCTAATATAAAGTAAGTATTTTGCGAAATTAAAACTAATTGAATAATTATGATAGCAACAGAAAAAATGTTTTAAAATTGCAGAAATTCACTGAAGTCATTCATTTTCATTTACTTTTTTTTTCATTTAATAGTTTTGAAAAGGGTAAGAAATTGAAAAACCTATTTTATTTAAGTCATAAATTTTAAAGTACATTTATTCGTAAATATTTTTCGATAGTTGAACTGCAACCTTTTTTTCTGACTAATTCCCCATAATCTACGCGTTGTCAACTTATTTTATCTTTTGTCCAGCCCTTTTCCTCAATTACTAATTTATTTAGTGCCGCTTGAAGTCTGCTGGGAAATGAAAGCAGAGCAAAGCGACAGGAGTCAAAAGTGTTGCATACTTGCAGGCGTCTCCAAGTCAACGCCCACGCTCCCTCCAGGAGACAAGGCCAGAACCGCAAGTCAACTCAACGTTGCAGCATTTTCCACATGACAATGTCGCTGACAAACGTATGCAATGGTGGGGAAGGGAACTGAAGGGGAGTTTAATATGCTTAGAGCAACACTTTGCTGCCACCGAGACAACAACAGCAACATAAATTAGCTAATTAGGCACAATTAAATATCCCTTTTGATTGCGGTTGCCACAGTCACACACACACACACACACACACACACAAACATACACACACACACACACACACACACACACACACACATTGTAACACACATATACAGCTATACACACGAACACTCACACTCATAACCCGCTGATGTTCTTATGTACACACAGTGCCCGCCAACTTTTTGTGCTTCCTGCAATTTAAGGTCCTGGACGACGAGACGCGTGTTGCCAGCCACGCCCACAAGCTGCAATGTCGTACGCCCACACAGATAGCAGAACACCAGCACACAGACGCACACACACACATACTCACATACACATGAACGAGAGTTTTTGCTACAACGTGGAAAAAGTTTTTGCCGCCAGAGCCAAATGTTATTTTCAACTCTGTTTTGTCTTCGATGTTTGCATGGAGACAGAGAGGGAGGGAATGAAGGGGAATTTTCCAACCGCAAACTTTTCATGTATCAACGGAAAGTGCTGTGCGTTCAAATAATTGAGTTGGCATTGGACTCTAAAAACAACATAATTACCATAATTAATTGTAATTATAGTCAAATAAATTATGCGCACCGGCTGCAAATGTCGGTTTTTCTATAACATAGGACCCATCTCCGACTCTCCTTCTCTATCTTCCCCCTAGCCTATGATCAACCTTTTGGCGAACTACAAGTTTAAGTGTGACACGACTAACAACTGTAACAACTTCCAAGTGTTGCCCGTCCCGAGCCATTGACACATACAACTGGCAAATGTTGTTGCCTTTCTAACGGTGCCTGACATCACGCACAACAACAACAACTACAACACGATCGACCTCAAGTAAGCAACTAAACAGGCAACAAAAAACAACAAAATACAAAAAAACAGCGCCTTAAATTTGTACCTACAACTATTTCAGCTAATTTTCAAGCACATTCCCTAACTCGCAGCACTCCACAATCCACACTCCACAGTCCACACTGCGAACACTCCACACACTGTGTCCACACCAATCTTCACTCGAGGTGCTGAAAATTTCTGCTTGTGCCGCAGAACCGAATTCAAATTGTTGCGGCTGTTGCATAGTGGTCAAATAATAATAAGCATTTTAACTGGATTTAATTCCATTTAAAATTGTAATATCATATTTAGTTTTTGTAAAATGTATATTTAAAATTAAATAGTAAGAACTATGTAAATAGGAAAATATTAAATTCTTCGAATATATTTTAATTGTAAAAACAATGTAATTTTATTTATTTTACTTATCTAGCTTCTTATAACTCAAACTTCTATTTGCAATAAATTATTTTCGAAAAGAAAAATTTAAACTGCCAAATGTTTTTAGAAATCTGTTCTGTTTTTAAAATCTAGTATTATTTTTTTCATCTGCATTGTTTGGCTGATTTCTATCTCTTGCTTCACTGTGCGCCGTGATTGGTAAGTTGGCCTCCGCTTGGCCTCTGTCTCCACTCTGTGGAGCAGTTCAGTGGTGCGCTGCCGACGCATGCGCAAAATGCCAACAATTTTCGGCGCAGCTGTGCCCGACTGAACTTATCTTGGGTATCTGGATCTGTGCTAACTATGCTGACAACGCCAAGGCGAAAAGTGCCGAAAACAACAAGAGCAACAACAACAGCAACAATAGCAACAATGACAAGAACAGCAACAACGATTGTTGCGCTCATTTGGCGAAGTGGATTTGGGTTCCTTCTTCTTGTTAGCTCTATCACTCTCTCTCAGTCTCTGTCCCTCTCTCTCTCTCTCTTTTCCTTGTGCTTGTTTGTAATGTGGGGCCTAAAGCGGTCTGCAATAGGTGGTATAATTTGGTCTGTTATATTATATCACACAGACTCACACACAAATGCTAACAATATTCAGATGCAATTTGGTGGCAGCCGCAATTAAACGTGTGGTTTGGTGGTGCAGCAACTGGAGGCGTTTGTGTCTCTGTCATTTCTTTTGTGCCAGCGGTTAAGCGAGTGGGTTACTTAGTTGCAAGTTGCTAGTTGCGGTGGTTTAGTTGCTAGGCTGTGGCTCTGATTGGGCATTTCGTGGCATAACTAACTCGAAATGTGTCTAAGTGGCAGCATTTGCATTGCAATTGCCCGTTTTTGGCCGCAACATGTTGCATGCTAATGAGGAATGCGGGATAAGGCCAAATGATATCACAGATGGACGAGATTGAAGGAGATCGTAAAATCTAGCAAAGAACTGTGTGAATGTAAATGAATATCTTTGGAATATACAGATGAGCTTAAAGTAAAACTAGTCGGTAACTTTGTTACTCTTTCAACTGAGAAAATATGGGGATGTAATTCTAAAAACTGATCTCAGAGAGTATTAATACTAGAGATATTAAATTTGGTATGTGGCTTCTGCTAATATCCTGCAAATTTCATAATGATCGTTCAATGAATATTCAACTTATTTTGATTCCAACTTATTCAAAATACATTATACTACGCAATACTTTTCTGAATTTTTTTTAAATTTTTTAGTCAATTTGTCAGTTTATTACTACCACTGAAGCACACATGAAAGTCTTCGGTAATCGAGCAATCGACTTAACTAACCAACGATAACATCTGCATGGGAAATTTATTGTTTCGTGTAATACGAGACGGAAGTAACAAGGGTAACTATTTGACTTTCGGTGGACAATGTGGCAACGCCCCACCCCACCTCACCCTCTAAACAGAGTGGAAGCCAGACAAAAACGTGTCTACAAATGATGACCACCACAGTTAGGGATCAATTCAGCAGAGGTTTCCCAAATGAAACACAAGACTATCTCAAATCTAAGTTAGCCACGCTCAAAATCGAAATGGGAATGGGAATCCGAATCCGTAATAAATAACGGCTGAAATGTAGATTTGTCCACGCCTATTTAGGCTAAAGAGGCAGCTGCGTATTTGCCTAATGGGAATGCTGCACGCGTTGCACAATCCCCCTCCCCCTCTTCCTCTTCTCTTTCCTCACTCGATCTCTCTCTGTGTGGCACACGTGCGAGTGTCTTGCTTATCGTGAATGTTGCAGCAGCCTCGCTGTCTGAGCCAATGTTTTCTAGTGTTGCAAGTGATGTCAGACCGGAGGGGGAGGAAGGAGAAGCCACTGATGGTCGCCATCATGTTCTCAGCACTGATATGATAATGATGGTTTTGGCCGAAAAGAAGTCAAGGCATAAATCATGGCTAAGCTGCACTATGTTAATTGGCTCAAAGCAAGAGAGTGCTACAGCAAACAGGCCAATTTCGAACGCACAAATTCCTGCCAATTTAAACAATTTTCGCCAAAAAAACAACCAAAAAAAAAAAAAACAAAGGCAGCAAACAACGATGGCAAAGGGGACAGTGGATCACAGGGTGGATAGGGAGATTGGGGAACGGGGGACATTTGGAAACGACAGTCAGTCGGCACTTCAAGTGGCTCCAACAAACACTCGAATACGCAAATTTAAATAAAATCATCAAGAATCGGAAATTTGAATTTCCGAAAAGAGGCACTCGGCCAAGCAAAAGGTAGCCTAACCACCAGAGCCACTGCAGTGCCACCAGCACCACCAGCAACACCACCACCCGCACCACCCTCTCTCTGCTGCTCCTGCTCTGCCCGCACTTGAAGTTGAAAATCGCTGCTTGGCATTGCCAACTTTATTTTTTTGGTCTGTCGTTTTTTTGGCCTGGCCAACGTCAGTCAGTCAGCACCTCATTCAAATGGCCGCGTCGACGACCTGTGGCAACAACAACAGCAGTGGCTGCCCCATTGCTGCTCCTGAGTGCGGCACTTGCCTCTGGCCGGTGCTTTGACTGCCGCTCGACGTCTTCTTGAAATGCTCGTTTCGCTTCCTTTTTTCCCTCTTCTCTCTCCCTCAATTCCCATTTCATTTAATTTCTTTTCTTTTTTTTAGTTTTTGCATTTTATTTTTTAAGCAGAGCCTCTCCTTCAAGTGCATACAATTGAAATAATTTCCGTGCGCCCTCTTAGATGGGGCAGCCTAGCTAGAAGCACTCCGGGGGTGGAGAGGGGTTGGGGATGCGGGTCGAGGGGGCTAGGGACACACCGAGTGGTCGCCGCATTGAGTGCAGCACACTTTTTGCATAATTAAATTTATTTTTTAGTTTCATGCAATGGCGCTAGGGACAGAACGAAGCTTTTGCTCAACATAAAATAGCTGTAATATTTTAATTAAATAGACTTTTCCATTTTATAACGCAACAAACAAAAACAAAACGCACTTAAATTATCTCCATATGTATATATTAAAGATTGTGAATAATATTATTCTATTATAATATTTTTAATCAAATAGTTCTTCTGTTTAGCATGATTTCTTCATGAAATGTATTTTTAGTATGATAAGAAATATCTCTCAAAATTCTAACATAATAAATTCTTTATTCACTACGAAATTCTTTACACATTTTGAATCTGTTTTCAAAAGCAAAAACCACTTTCACATTCAGTTTTTATAGCTGCAGCCCATAAAAAGTGAAATTATATAATTATATCTGCATTTAATGGCGGATTTTTGGCAACTGAACAGCTTCCCCTCTCGGCACTTCTAAAGCCACTGAAAAAAAGGGTAATAATAGCGCATTGCTCCAATGCATTGTCTGTAAGCAATTTCCCGAAAAGTAGGCTAACAAAATTTATGTCAACTGACTGCGCACAACTTTTGTTAGCCAGCGACTTGGCATTCTGCATAGCCAAAGGAGAAGGGGAGACTGTGGAAAAGGGGGCCAGGAGTTGGAGTTAAATAAAATGTAGCGCATTGTAAAGGATGTCTCGGAAAGGGGGGAATAAAGCTGCCCGGCCAGAAATTTTAATATAACCCGCACTCTGGTTGCTGAGAACTATGTCACTAGGCACTGCAATGGTGGGGAGAAAGGGAAGGAAAGGGGAACAGCCTCGTCTGGCCAGATAAGTTTGGGCAGTAAACGAAGCAAATCCAATTCCGGCCACGACTCCGAGTCTGTTCCATTTACGTGTAGCAGCATTTTGTCTTTGGGATAGAATTTAATACACGGCAGTTTGTCTTTGACTTTTGTGCGGCAAAAGGAAAGTTTTAGCCAAGTTACCTGGCACTGCACGGATACTAGCACAATTCGAATATCCTTAGAGTGCGACTGCTTTACGAGTCCCTACAAATGTGCAAGGGCTGTGACTTGTCACCACTTGCATTTGCCCTCTGAACTCTGCCCTTTTTCCTGCTCCTGCTCCTGCAACTGCAAATACTGCAACGACTTCAAGTCTTGTGTTTTACATGACAAGCGAGTAAGTCGACGTGGCTTATCGGGCAGGTTAACAGCTGCCCAGGTTGCCAAATGGAATCGACTTATCCCTGCTGAAGTAGCAGCATATGAGTTTCTTACTCTGATGAGCAGCTGTCTCAAGTTTTTCAGATGAGCATCGATAACTCAATTCCTGAGTGCTTTCCTTGGGTGGATAATCAAACAGAGTGGTTGGAATCAAACACAGTTGGACAAGTTACTGTTTCTTGGATTTTCATACATATATTTTTATATTAAAATAGTTTATTATAGATCATATACTATTACAAAATATATAAATATATAATTAACAGTTTTCATTAAATTTTTCTTTGTCGTAACTTTCAGTGAAAATCGTTCTGCTGACTGCCTCTCTCTATCTCTTTCTCGCAGATTAAACGCCTCTCTTTGAGTTGCTGCCCAGATTCGTTTACCGCTGCCTTCAGTTACAGTTTCCGCCAACTGCAATGGCTCCGACACCCGACTTCGCCTCCCTTCCACTGCAGTGGAGGCATTTCGCAAGCGCTTTAAATTGGCTCTCAAATTAGGTCGCAGCGGTTGTTGTAGCTCTTGTTGTTGTTGCTCATGTTTCTGCCATTGTTGTCACATTTGGTTCGAATGCGTTGGCAAAAGGCAGCGATAACAGTCACAGCAACAACATCAACAACTACAACAACAACTACAACTACTACTACACCGCCAACACACTCATGTGGCACAGACCGTGCTCGTGTCCAGTGTGCCTGGCGTTGCCTTTGCCTTTTAATTGAAAGCGGCATATGCAGAGCAACAACAACAACCACAGCAACATGGTAAGACAGACGCTGTTAAAAATTGTAATTTCCATTGCTTTCAGAACTCAGATGCCTGCAAACCCGTTCCATTCCCTTTTACCCCCGCGCAACAGTTTTGGTTTCGAATTCGCAAGCTGCAGGCGGCTTTAAAATGCGTGTTGCAAGTTCTTTGGGGCAGTTGGCGTTGCTGCCGTTGCCGTTGCCGCTGCCGCTGCTGCTGCTGCCGCTGTTGTTGGTCGCACAAATTAAATTGGCTTTAAATTGACACCTCCGGTGGCAGGATATATACACACACACATGCAACTCACACACACAAATATGTATGTGCCTTAACTTTATTAAGGATTTCGTGCAGCTGCTGCCTAGATTGTTGCCTTTGGTGTTGCCCTTTATGTTGCTGTTGCTGCCACGCCCACAGCGGCAGCAGTTAATAAAGAACCAAATTATTGTGTTGTTCACACTTTGACACATTGAAACGGAAATTTAATCAAGGATTTTTTCAATAAAATTGCGCTTTTTATAGCTTTAAGGCCGCAGCTGCCGACTTGCTAAAGGAAAGGAATTAACTCAAGCAGGAAAAGGAGAGGTATAATATAGAATACAATTTGTAGAGAGAAGCTCAAGAGTTTAAGTGCTTAAATTACTAACATAAAATATTTTTTTTATACAAATAATAACAAGCTTTGAGAACTCACTTTCTTTATTAAGACTCAACCGATCCCCACATTAAACATTTTAAATTGTAATAAAATGATCCTATTATTTAATTATACTTACCCCTAATGTATTTTTGAAAAATTTGAAGTCAATTAACTCTCTCAAATATATTTGAAGGAATAATATGATTCAAGTGTCCCTGCGCCTTTATTATTATAATTCAATTGCATTTTACTACAAGCTGGAAGTAGATAAGCCCCCACTAAAGAAATAAATAAACTAGTATAAAGAAAGTGCTCTAAAAATTAGTTTGCATGCGATGCCATGTAATGGATACGACTACAAATGAGACGCAGAGTTTGCGTAGAAGTTTCCAAGGATGTTTTAGGCAGAGACGTGGCCGTGGGCAAGTCAAGGGCGGAGGGGCAGGGAGCGATGTGGCTAGAAGCTGCTTGCTAGACGGCACTCGAATGCGCAACAACAAAAGAACTAATTAAAAAATTAATCTAGCTTAAAGTTCCATTAGAGTGCCAGCGAAGTTTTCTCCTGCGTAGAAAGAGGCCAGAGGGAGAGAAAGTGAGAGAGAGAGAGAGAGAGAGAGAGAGAGAGCACCATCAGCGTTGCGTTGAGGAAATGGAAAAACTTTTACAGTGCAGTGCAGCGCTGTGTGCAGCTCGTGAATGCCGGCGGCAGCAACAGCCTGCTGCCAAAGACAAGGCAAACAATGGCGACAAGGAGACGCGTCGGGGAAAACGGAAGCGGAAGTGCAAGCTGTGTATAAAAAGAAGCTCCTGAATAATTAAATCGCCCTTGAACAACTGCATAAAATGTGTGCAAGAAATCACAAAATTCAAATGACCAAACATCTTTTATCCCTTTCCTCTGCAAAATATAAAAGGACTCGCCCCCCTCAGACATCATAACTTATGTTCTTTGTGCATTAATGGCCCAAGGCCTTTAACTGCTAAAAGTGCACTTTCAAAGACTGCCCCTTTAGAAAAAGTGAAAGTACAGGCATTTGATGCAAAGGAATTGCAATTATGATTAGTTACTGGGTCACTCAGATGGTTAAGATTCGCTTTGAAGAGATTACAATCAAAAAAGGCTGCAGAGTTGTCAGAGCACAGCTCAAGTATATAAAACGTAATTTAAATCAAGTGCAATTTAATATTAATCAAAAGAAAAAGTGAATTAAAAATGAGAAAGGTAAGAGATTTCAATCAATCGAAAATGATTTAATACTCTAAGGTAAATGGTAGTTTCTGTTAGTATATAATTTGAAACTCCCTGCTTTATATTAAATAAATCAATAATGTGGTTACCTTCTGATAGATGAGAAAGTGTCCAAAATATGTGAATAAGTTAATTTGTAATATTTACTTGAAAAGTTTTCCCATGGCTGTCGCAACTTTTGATAATTACTCGTACTACTTTGCGTATTATTTTCAAGTGTTCGGCCGAAGATGAGTCAGTACAGTGGCTGCCAGTTTTAGTTAGCCATAAACTATGCGAAGCCCACATCGTTGACACTTTAAAAGGGGTCACAGAGCACTTCAAATTAAACTTCTTCCAAGAGAAAGGGCATGAATGACTGGTGTAGAGAGAAAATCAAATTTTTTGGCGACAGTTTAGTGAAAGTGTAACTGTAACTGTAATTATATACAGCTGTCTGTCTGTCTGTCTGTCTGTTGGACTGTCTATTTTGGGGCCTGAGCACGTCCAATGTCTGCAAGTTTATCCAACGGTTTGCCGCCCTCAAACTTCAATCCAGATCCAAATTCAAACTCAAACTCAAACTTCAACCCAAACCTCAACCTCAGCCTCAACTCAACTCGGAACTCATCTCTCTAAACTGCAAGTGTCGCTCAAATGTCGGTGCCATTTGTCTGTCTGACTGTTATTCCGGCCGTCTGTGTCTGCCTGTGCTTGCCTGTCATAAAATATAAAACTTCGGTCCAAAAAATATATATGTACATATATACATTATATATACGTATCTGTACTATTCGTATACACAGTAGAACGTTGTCTGCTGTTGTTCTGATCCTGGTTTTGGTTGTGCTGCTGGTTGTGGGTTTTTTGCTTGCCAGCCCCAAAAAGTTGGCAGTTTTTGTTGCCAGCAGACTTTTTGTTGGCAACAATCGCCCTCCATCCAGTTAGTTGCGTGGGTGTAACTCGAAGCGCCATTGGCCCAATTACACTAAACGAGTGTTTCGCAGATGACAACCTCCCCTTTCTCCTTTTTCTCCCCCTCTCTCTGCCCATTCCTATGCCATATACTCATCTATGCTATCGCCTCGGGCATTCGCAGGCCTTGTCTGCCTTGCCAGATAAACGACATGGATTGGGGCCAGGATTCACATGCTGCGGCGTCTGTAATTTCGGGGCGTTATAATAGAGCTTAATGCACAAAACTCGTTATCAGTAGCCGGCGTTGAAAACTTTCAAAAGCAAACAAATGAAACTCAAGAGCGTTTGATTAAATGCATGTCATTTGCCTCAGTTACCATTTATGTTAGCAGACATTCAGCTCCAACTGTTTCAACTCCTCTGCTCAGCTCAGCTCAGTTCAGCCCGACTAATGCCAATGCCAACAACTGCCATCAATCGTCATTGTCTATTGTCAAATTGCGCGGAATGAAGCGCCAACGAGTCCCAGAACAAGACAACAAAACACTCCATAGACAAACAGAACCTACAATGTCGAGAAAGCATCATAAACATCTACCAAGAAGGCAGTAAAAGAGGGTAAGCTCAACTGGGAGATGCTCTCTGCACCTATGCGCAGATAAGAGACATTTTCAATTTAATATAGGATTATTTCTAGGTCCTAAGTAATCAAATAAAATGATTTTCAAAATAAACCGAATTTAAATTATGAAAAACTTTCAACACCAAAAAAATAGATATGTTTTCATATTCTAACTTTCATAAGACCTCCTTTAAGCTTTGAGTGCAGGGTAAATTGGACTTAAGGTAAATAAACTGTCTGGCAAAACGAGAGAACTCATTCTGTTGGCATCGTAAAGCAACGCTTTGTTGCTTATTAATCTCTTCAGCTATTTTCGCGGCAACTTGTGAATTCCATTCCAACCCAAACTTTCCGATACCCCTTTTAGCTATTTATGACTCCCACTCAACTCAACTCAACTCAACTGAACTCGAACTCAAAGTCGAATGTTGTGCGTGTAAACGTATTATGTTATGTGAAAAATGCAATTTGATTGCTTGTAAAACATGTTAAATTCTTATGTGGCAACTAAATCCAACAACAAGGGAAGCGCAACTTTTATGTTTCTGGATTTTGGAAGAATTTATATGACACGAGGCGTGGTCCAGGTTCTTATTCTTATACTCGTCTGTACTCGTAACCATACTTTTATGATTTGTTTGTTGTGTTTGATCTTTTTGGGCTCGCTGACTCACAGCTGTGAAAACTCTTCTCACAAATGTGTGTATTTTGGCCTTCATCATATTCTTGCTGTTGTTTTTGTTTTGTGTTCATTTTTATATTCCGCTTAGAATGTGGCATAATGCCCCATGTTGAATATTATGCATTATACTTATTTTTGTGAAATTGTCAACGCTGCTCGTTTTTATGGCACATCAACGCCATTGACATCGACGATTTCACACGCCCACCTCCCAAAAAAGTGGGTGTGGCACCACAAGGAGGCTTGCGGCCAAGTTTAATCATTTGAATTTAAGAGCTGTTGACGTGAAGATCTTGAATGTTGTGGCCAAGTATTTGATATGATTACTCTGGATGTAAAACGTAGTCAGGCAAGAACAGATCCGTTGTTAAGGAAGTTAATAGATTTATGGGAATAACAGTAAAATATTATTGACTTAATAAAATAAATAAATATTAAAAATAAACCAATCAGAGAGAAGCTGATGAAAGGAAACTTTATTTGAAAACAAATCCCTAAATGCCCAAACTTCGACAAAAAAAGTATATGTATTCAGAATATATAAGAAGAATATTAAGAAGTAAATGAAAACAATAACACAAATATTCCAAAGTATTTTTAATTATAGCTAGTAAATTTACGAATTTTAAATCTTAACTCGATACCAACACCTCTACATACATATGTGCATATTACTCAAATTTGATTGACGTGTCATACAAAATACTAGCTATAGTTTGTTCTACAATAAAGTCAACTTGTGTTTAATTCAGTTTTGACACTCAAAGAGTAATCAACGCTGCGAAAATGTATGCATAAGGAGTGAATTAAATATTTGAGATGATCGTGATGCGAGCACTCGAATGTTGAAGGAATATTATGATTATTATGATGAGTGCAAGGCGTTGATGATGCCGCTGAGGATGACGACTTTGCCACCATGTGGCACAGAGCGTATTGAATGAGATGAAAGCGCAGCGCCGCCGTCAAGTGAATTGAAATGAATAAGCGCAGAAATAATGGGGGAATGTGGGATGGGGTTGGAGTTGGGGTTGGTGTTGGGATGTGGTGGTGTATGGGATGGGGAATGGGGGATGTATGACAGCCAAAAGGGCAACAGAAAGCAAACAAAACGAGTGGCACTTGAGCGCCAGAACAAGCCTAAATAAGTGCCTGGATAAAGAGTGCCATAAATATGTGTGCGAAAATTATGCAGATGCGCAGATACAAAACCTCACAGATACATAGATACTCGAAAATTTACATGCAATGCGTCTATCTCTCCCTCTCTCTCTCTCTGTGTGTTTGAATTTCCTTGCAATTTGCGTAGCTAATTTGACAGCCGTCAATGGATTTGTCTTGCCAGCTTGGCTGCTGCCAAGGTGTTCCAGTTACAGTTTCTGCTCAGGGTGGGCACTCGATCTAAGAGTTACACTGAGTTGAGTTGAGTTGAGTTGGGTTTGGGTCACGTGCCTTTGGCTTTGATGTCTGATTTTTTTTAGCGCAGCTAATTAGCTTGTGGACCATGCCACAGCAATCCCTCAACACTCGCCGGCAGCTGCCACACCCTCACCCTGTCTTTATTCGTATGCTGCCCCGAAATAAAATTTAATTACGCAGATTTTTACGCCTTTCGCTCATTGCTCAACTAACACACTGAAATGTGTTTTGTGTTCTGTGTTCTGTGCTATGTTTTAGCCCCAGCAGCCCGTCGACTATTTCCTTTTGACATTAAAATGCGTTTTTAACAAGCATTTCAACATATCTGTCCACACTGCGTACAATTAAAATGCTAAAAAGCTTCAGAAATAAAAGAAAGATAAAGAATAAAAATAAGAAAGACTATGGTGAAGTGAAAGACGATGAATGGCAAATGCTCTATTTTAGTAATGATCGTTAAAATAAATTTTTCTATATTTTTGTCTCCTTGCTTATACATTTTTTTTAAATAAATTTTTTAACACGTTAACTTATTCAGATTTAGTTGTTAACTCTCATACTTTCATAAATTTTAACAACTATTTTCTTAAATGATAATTATTTCAAACATATAAATTTTATCATCCGTAGTTTTTGAATAATTTGTTTCGAGTTCACTCAAAAATCCGCTTCAAAATTCCTTTGATTTTTAATTTGAGTATTTATTTTATTGTGGAAATTTATGAGAGTTCTCTATTCATATTTTAACAAATCCACTGCAACTTTATGACCAATTGGAGATACCCTTTCGACAGATGCTTAATATGAATTACGAGACGACTGAGTGTAGAAATGAGTGTTCGTGTATGAGTGTGTGAGTGTATATTGGGTGTGTTCAACGGGGGTCAACGTCACCCCTTTTTGGGGCAATGAAGCGCATCCGTGGCAGATCAAAAACAGCTGTGCACATGACAACGTCGTCATCATCATCGTCATCGTCATGAGTTCTACAAAGGGAAGGCGCTTAACACTTGCAAATGCTGCCTTGCCAGAAAACAGTGATGAGGTTTGGTGAAGAGGAGAGAGGTGGCGTGGAAAGGAAAGGAGAGGAGAGGAGAGGCGAACAAGGCATTATGTTTGCGCTCAGCTCTGTTGTTGTTCTTTTGACATTTCAACTGTCATAAATGGCAAATGCAGTGCGTCTCTTCTCTTCAGTTGGCCTCCTTGGCATCATCTGACTGTTCCAGCCGAGCGCCTTCAATGCTCATGTGGAAAAGATTCACATGTTGCCCCCTTGATTGACATACAACGAATGCCGCCGTATGACAAAATGTCGGCGCACCTCTAACAGCAACACCACAAGAACAGCAGCAACAGCAACAACAGCAACAACAACAGCAACAACAGCAACAAAAGAAACAACAACAACAATTGCAAGTTATATTTGCAATGACTCCAACTTCAATTTTAGCTTCCCTCTTTCAGTCTTTCCTAGTCTTTCCATCTCTTTGTCTCTGCTTGTGGTTCAACTCGTATCTTTCCTTCTCTGACTGACTGACTGAATGTCAACAATTGGCGTGAAGTAGTTGATGCTTATTGTTGTCGTTAGCATCAGCCCCTCCCCTTCCCTCAATGCCCCCCTTAACACAGGGCTGACTGACTGCCTCTGGCTTCAGTGCTTTGTGGGTCTCGTTTGCTAGTTAACCAGCCATGTCTTATGTGCTGGCTAATTAATTTCAATTAAAATGCCTAGTCTGTTACTCAGGCTCGGTTGTTCTCTCAGTTATTCTCTCGCACTTTGGCAAATGCAAGAAATTCGCATAGCCCTTTTAATTGATTTACGGCTGTCAAGTAACTTAAACAATGAGCAATAGAAATTTTATAATTAAAACATTTGGCAATTATACAAGAAAGTGTGTTCATTATGTGTGGACCTAAGCGATTCTCATATTAAAAATAAAAATAAATAAAGTTCATTTAAACAATTATAGTTTTAAAAAAATATTTTTAAATAATTAATACTTTTAATTTGTTACAGGGTATTTCATCATAAATAAGAAGTAAGCCAGCACTTACTCAACTTTTTTATCCAATGTAGAACTTCAGTATGTGTTTCTTTAGTAGTTTTCTATGCTCAATCGACTAGATTCTCATGCCTGGACTGTCCACACTTCAGATCATAGTTGCCACAGCTGCCCCGGGTTAAAGCCTAAATAGAGCTCCCGATGCATGGCAATTGGTTCGCTTTAACAACTGTCAACTTTGCATGTGGTTCGCATTTATAAAAATCAATATTTTGTCTAGGCATTTGGATGCGTATGCTGATGGTGGAAGGAAAAAGAAGAAGGGAAGGGGACAGGACGTTGCATGCCCCATTCAGCCAGACAGCGTCATATAACTCAGCATAAAAAATGTCAACTGTCTGCGACACACAAAACTTATTTGTCATGCAATTTTCCCCGAACGCCTTAAGAGGCGGATGAGGTTCAGGTTGAGGATGAGGATGACGATGAGGTTGAGGATGTAGATGTGGATGTGGCTATGGATGAGGTATAGAAATAGGCGGCACACATGGCATAGGCAAAGGCAATAGCTATGGCAATCTATACATGTCCATGATGGGAACCTGTTTTGCCAGACATAATAACTTATGGCGATTGGGTGGCGGCAGCAAATTGTGGGCTGCGAATCAATAACGTCAATTGATGCGGAGCAGGTGACAGTCCACAGTCAGAGCCAGAGTCAGAGTCAGAGCCACAGTCAGAGCCAAAACCAGAGCCAGATCAAGAGCCAGAGCCTTAAGTTGGATATCTACTCTTGGGAGCCTGACTGACCTAGGCTTACGGTTAGTTACAGTTGGATTAGCTGAAAACTGGTTTCCCACTTAGTCAGGCAAATAAACTTGACGTTTTGCCTGCTGCTGCTGCTGCTGGCCAACTGGTTGACTGGCTGGCCAACTTGGCTGACAACAGTCGGCTAATTGGCCATATTACTAAAAACTGTTAAAATATGAGAACGAAGCGTCAGTTGGCCAACTTGACTTGATCGTATTTTTTATTTTTTTTTGTCTACAAATGGCTTCATCACGCACAAAGAACTTAACTAGAGCTTAGCTCAAAGGAGTTTTATAGAATCAAGGATACTGCGGACAGGCTCTTAACGTGGCACATTAACACTTTAACGTGCCATAATTACCAGCGCCGACAACCAAGGAAATAAAATCATGTACACGCGTAAAAATGTCAGCCAATGCCTTTTTAAAAGTCAGCGAGCAAGTTAATTGTCTGGTCTAAAGGTAGCCAAAAGGGGCAGAAGAGAAGAAGGGAGTAGGAGATGGAGGAGACGGACAGAGACAGCGACAAAGTCAGAATGTCCAGTGGATTGTGGGTTGTGCAGTGGCAACAGCTAAAAATCATCATCATCATCGTCTTCATCATTATCATTGTCCTCATCGTCCTCATTTGAGTTGGGCTCGCTGACAAAGTTGTAAGTTGTTGATGTTCGTCTGGTTGTTAATGTGACTCTGCCTTGTTCTTGGGCCATTTTAGTGCCTTTGACATCGAATGTGCACAGTGGGAAGTCGTCCGAGTTCCTTTAGAGAGATTTCCCATAAAAATGTCCCAGGAACTGCAAAATTTATAGCCAACGGTAATGGCAGTCAATTCTTTATGACAAACTTGGCTCTAACTAGTGTAGTTAACTTAATGAACATTTAAAAATAGCACTGATAACTATTATAAAATAATAAGAATCATTAAATCAAATTGAAATAGTTCAAGCATTTTCAAATTATTATTTTTAAAGATAATAATAATATAATTATATTTAAAATTACGTATTAAAAACAAATTTAATATAATCTATTTTTTATTGATATCCTTTATTAATTTCCATCTAATTAGTCGATTGTTTGGTATTTATATCTAAAGCTCTCACATAGATTACATTTCGAGCCACTGTACTTCAGCTAATTACAATTCCACACCTTGAGACTACAGAGAAAGGAAATAAAGTGGAATGAGAGTGAAGGGCAACAAAGCGCGAGGATCGACGCGCTCCAATGTCAGAAGATCGTTAAGTGAATTCATATAAAAATTCCTTAAATGTCGCATTATGACAAAACGGTCGTTTAGAAGCCGTCAGACAAAACCAAACAACATGCGCTTCTTTTTTATGAAGAACTCGAAACGAGCAGAAGTTAACTGGAGACGGTGCATTGTGGCATGGAAGTTTGCGTGATAAAAATGCTTAGCACACGGCACATTTTGTAAACATGGCCAACATGACTGAGGACTTTGGCAAAAACAAAAGCCAAAAGGCAAAAGGCGAACGACAACTCTCGATTCCTACCGATTCCCGACTTCAATTTGGCAACAACAAATTTTTTTCTTTTTGGTATATTTTTGAAAAAATATTCCGCATTATTTTCATTTCGTTTGCAGCTTCGGCAAAAGTCCCAAAACCAAATCACGAACATTTTCTGTCGTCGCCTCTTCCATTTAAAAATCTTTTTTGCTTTTGTGCTTTTGTTTTTTGTTAGGAAGTTTTATGAAATATTTAATACGCTGACGGAAAGTATCATAATTTTGGCAGGTGTTTTGACTACTTTAAAAAGTTATTTTCGTTAATAACAAATTTAAGAACCTGCATATTTGTTTTATCTTAATGCTGCACTCGTATAACAGTGAAATTATCTCTAACTTTAACTTAATTTCAAATAAAATGGACAAACTCATTATAGGGTATATACTTTAATAGTGTACTTAACAATCGTCTTTAAAAAGCTGCTCGCGTTTTTCTTGTTGCTTTTATTTTTGGCATTTCTGTGGCTTTTGGTCATGAATCATGATTTATTTGGGTTTTTTTTTACTTCTTCTCGACTGCGCAGGACATTTTCACTTTGTTGTTGTTGCTGCTGCTGTTTTTATTGTTGTTGGCATCCCAACTGCTGTTGGCTGCTGCTGTATAAGCCAAGTTTGGTATTTAGACGGGCGGCGACAAAAATGGCTTAGTTTGTTGCACACGTTTTGTTTAGCTTCCACCGCTTGGTGGGAACTTTGCACCGCCGAACCACCACTGTATTTGAAGTTGTTTTTGTTGTTGTTGTTGTTGTTGTGTCTCATTCTGTCTGCGAGTTGTTGTTGCTGTTGGAGTTGTTGTGCCGGCAGCCGGCATAAATATAACCACATTCACAGAATGTGTGCATGTATTTCGTAAGTCGTGATTTGCAGTTGATTTTGTGCCACAGTTGTAGCAGACGTCTCTCTCTTAAAGTCAAACAAACCCCAACGCACGAAACAAAATTTAAATATTTTAAAATAGTCCTACAATGTTGTTGTTAACTAGATGCCGAATAACTCAGAGCTGGTGCACGAGACTCAGGTGAATTCAATAGTTAAAGGGGTTACTACTCCATACAAGGAGCCACATGGGTTTGTTAAGAAAAGAAGAAAAACCAATAAAAATCTTTTAGTAACTACTGAAAAGCAGACTTAGTTTGGAATGAAGAATAGCTGAAGAAAAAAGTAACACTCAAATACTTTAAAAAAAAAACATTGCTTTTACTTTATCTAAGTGGCTGTATTATCATTTATGTCAATGATCTATTGTCAAAAATACCGATAGCTATGTGTTAAATGCCATTGAAACAATTATGTATATGAAATCACTTACTCGTAAATATACATATAAATGTTTTTTCTGTCAACATTCGCTTATTTCCACATTATTTAGACTTTTAAGAGCTTTACACTTATTTTCAATTGTAAATATATTGTTCATAGGAATTTCGTATTTCTGTTTAAATTGGCTTTTGCCACAAAAGTGCCAGCAATTATTTAATTTTCACATTTATTAATTGAATGAAATTCAATTCCATTCGAGCGTCCTTTTGGCCGAGGTTCCGTTTAATGGCTTCGAGCACAATTCACGCTTGTTTCATTTGCCCCTCAGATGGCATGACTTTATTTTTTTACATTTTTTTTCACTTTTTGCCAGCATTAAACCGGATATTGTCAGCTTTGCCGAGGCGTGTGGGCCAAACGTCAGTTTATTTGCCGCGCCCACTGTCGCTCTTCAACGCCCCTTTGGGTCGCTGCTTGTCAAACAAACTAAGCGAGTTTTAATTAGGTGATAAAAAAAATTAAATTAAATTTGCTACTTGCAGACGGAAATTAAAGAAATTATTGACTATCATTTTTGCACCCTACGGTCAGTCATATAGGTTTTAAAAAACACTTTTATTAACTGACTTATTTCATAAAATATTATGATTGAGATATTCTCAAGTAAATTCTCTTTAAGCTCGCAATACTCAAGCTAGGGTATTTTAACTTCGGATGCCATCTGCATTTACTCGCTTTTAAAGTCAATTAAAGGCAGATGACAGGGCTCTAAATTGGCCAAGTTAGCAGTTGTCTAGTGTCAGCTCTCTGTTTTCTGTTTTCCGCGTGGGAAAATCAATTACAGTGCCTTCGAGCGCTTGTAAATTAGCATATAACAGAAAAATAAATGACGTATGCGACATGTTGCCGGATGAAGTTAATTCAAATCATTGAGTAAAATTAATTTTCCCTCAAGAAAATTATTGCCTGCCAGGCATGGCCAATTGAATTTTCGATTTTCCATTGGCATTTTCTATTTTCGATTTTATATTTGCCATTTTCCATTTTTTACTTGCTGACGACAAGTTCGTTGCATATGTTTGGCAATTCTCGACCTGACTACGTGCCGCTTACCTTGTGGCATGTGGCATGCCACAGCAGCGCAGCCCACTTTTCTGCTTCTACTTTTCACCGCTTCACAGTCCTTCGATCCAATTAAAGTCACACAATTGAGTCACTTACACTTAAAGAATTGCATTAAAAATCTTATTGTTGGTTGAGGTTTGGGTTATGGTCTTAGGTTCTGGTTCGGTTCACTGCTCAGGCAAACTTCCGTGTCTAAGAGTGGGACTTGGACTTGGACTGAGACTGGTTCTACGTGCTTGGATTATATTGCCGAGCTATGAGAGTATGTGGAAATTATGTTATGCATTTCACGTGCAACAAGTTGAAATCATAACAAGCCCAAGTTGCACTAAGAATAATACTTATTTAGCTGAAATGCAATGAAAATATTGAAAGAGCCGTTGTAGAAATTGAAAAAGCAAACCATTTTCCGTTTGTGTATGTGTGTTAACATGAGACAAATACATTTCCTGCTACAATTGTATGTTGTAGTTGCAGTTGCAATACAAGTTCTGGTTCTGCACTTCAATTTAGGTAGATTTCGTGTTAAGGAAACTTTCTTGTTATTCTCATTTGATAAACTGAAATTGTAAGTTGAGGGTTGACTATGCTTTCTTGCTTTAAGAATCCATCTCCGGATTATCGGGAATGTGAAGAATTTAAAGCCATCATCAAAAAAAACTAAAATAAAAATATAAAAATAAATAAATAATATTTAACCGGAACTCCCTCCCCAGAGCAAAAGAAAGTTAGTTTTCGCTTATTTTATTTATTTATTGACTATTTCCTAGTGCTACAAGTAGGAGTACTTTTAAATTGGTCACGCTTAGTAGGCTTAGAAATATTGTTTCCAGCAGTATCCAAAATTGTTAGATTGATCAGTTCAAAGTGGGAACAGTTGGGGAGAAGGTGTAAATTCTGGCAGGAGAGTAGTTTAAGCAACGGAGCACAATGGCCACAAGTGACAAGCTGCAAGTATTTCCATCCCGAGCCAATCAGGTGCTGATGAAGCAGCGAATTCTGGCCGCCAAACGTGGCATGGGTCTGCTGAAGAGAAAGCGCGATGCGATCGACCTGAAGCTGCGGGATCTGAGGCGACAAATGGGCGACAAGGAGGAGTTTGTGGACAATTTAATGCGAATTGCGATATTCTCAGTGGCCAAGGCCAATCTGCTGGGCACGGACTTCAAGCCCGTGATTGTGGCCGACAGTGAGACGGGGAGGACATTTCTGCGCCGACGCATGCAGAAGATTGTGGGCATTGCCTTGAACTACTTTGAGCTGGAGGTAAACGATGAGGTTGCCTTTCCCATGACCGGTCTCAGTTGCGGGGGGCAACAGGTGCAGAGGGTGCGCAACAACTTCCTGGAGGCACTCCGGGAGATTGTCGAGTACGCGTCCTTGGAGTACATGCTGAGGATGTTGACGACGGCCTCCCATCAGACAAATATGCGCGTAAATGCCCTGGACTATGTGGTCATCCCCAGGCTGGTCAATACCCACACCTACATCTGCGGTGAGTTGGAGGAATACGAACGCGAGGACTTCTATCGGCTGAAGCGTTCGCAGGCCAAGCAACTGGAGGCCAAGATCGCATTCACGGAACTCATCAGGACCAAGAACATGACGGACGACGAGCTCAACGATTATTTGAAACGTGGAAGACCCGCTCATCCCGTTGCCGATGTCCACTTCGATGTCGATGTGTTCGAGTACAAGACCCTCGAGGACCGTCTCCGGGAAGCCTACGTTCGCCGTTCCAGCCGGCGGGACAACGCCACCGAGGAGGCGAAGCTGGATCCCAATGTTAAGGCCTTTCTAGATCAAGTCGCCTTCCAGGCTGACCCTCGCGCCAGCAAAGCCAGCTTTATTTCGCTAAGTAGACGTGTCCTAAAAAGCCAGCCAGAATCATCAGACTCCTCAACATGTAGCTACAATAACTGATTAGACGTTCTTTATTAAATAAATAAGTAAATTAAAGAATCTTCCGAATGAACTAATTAATGATAAGGTACCACAGTTTCACGAGTATATCAATAACTTAAAATGCTCGAAAATAAAGCAAAACATTTTCCAATCCTTTTGAAAATGTGCAATTAGATTTAAGAACTTTTGATTGTATCATTTCGACTGCCCATAAATTTCAGTTAAGGACAAATAACCATCTAAAAGTGGAAGCTTCGGTTAGTTTTGCCTTATAAGTTGCTCGTTAGCCAACATTTCACCTGCCCCAGACGGCGGCAACAACAACTATGCGGCACATGCAACATATGCTGCAGAAACAAGGGAAACTATTCAATGGCAGGCAACAGCAACAGCTACAGCAATTGCTGCAATCCATTGCCAGTGCGTCTTTTGTGTTGACAAATGCATATTACAAAATGCAACTGGCCATAACAAAAGGACGTCTATTACGACACATGATAAAGAGAAGGGGGTTGAGTTGAGGCAGGGAGGAAAGGGGAGCCAAGAGACAGCATACAAAAAGTAATACACACACACACAGTAAACTCATAACACAAATATTGTAAACATGCAGCACTTTTTTTGCTCTTGTTGCTGTTGTAAGGCCTGTAACACAAAGGCTTAAAGCAGCAAAAGCAACAACAACGACTACAACAACGACAATGACAACGACGACGACGACAACAACAACTTGCAACGTGCGCTGCGGTGAACTCACGTGTTAGAGAAAACAAAACAAAAATAACAGCAACAACAATGCAGGCGCAATGCAGAAAAAAATATGTATATAGCAAAAAAAAAACAATAAAAGTAAAAACAGCTGCAACAATTGGCAGCAACAACAACGAGGAGAGCTTGCAGCATCGGTCGCACTGTGGCAGCAACGGTAGCTCCAAATAATAAAAGGATGATAGTCAAAGTTTAATGACAGTTCAAATGATGTTGCCGCCGTTGCAGTTGCTGTTGCTGTTGCTGCTGCTGCTGCCGTTTGCTGCATTGCTGCACTTTGCAATGTACCGGCAAACAAATGCACGAGGTTGCATTTAAATCACGGCTATTATAACTATTACGTATGGTACGTATTTAATTATGACTGTTATAGCAAAGTAAGTAAAGTATCGGTAATTAATTTTTGTAACAATGAAATTCATATATTGCAATGCCCGAACTTTTGCAATGTAAATCTTTCACTCACTTTCTTATTCAAATAGAGTAAATCAGTTTCGTTGTGAAAATCAGTTGCATTTTGCATGTTTGATTTCATTTATGGTTTTTTTTTACATTTTCCCAGTGCGCTCTGTTGCCATTGATATTATTATGATGGTTGCAGGCACAGAGAAGAGGCACAGGCACAGGCAACATGATGTTGCAACATGCGCTTGAACATAATAAATTTTTATGCATGATTTCTCACATTGCATGTGATGGCTGCCACTTGATGTGCCTGCTGCTGCTGTTGCTGCCACATGGGGCGTATGCGCATTCAACGAACGAACTCCGAATGAGAAATGTGCATTTTAAATATTAAAGTAATTTATGCCGAACATACGAATAAAGTACAAATCGTTAAATATTTAACAGTTTTGAAAAACACTCATATAAACACGGATTTTATTTTAGTTGAGACCCAATTTCGTCTTTTTCATATTTTGCAATAGAAGTCATTAAAGTTTCTCCCAACACTAAAAGTGACAAGTCGAATTGGAAGAAATGCCTTGTGCTCTAGTACGCCAAGATCAAAAGGCCAGACAGAGACATCAAATGGGAAATGGAAAATGGAAAATGCAGACGCGGTGTTAAAACTATGCCTTTAAACTACAGTGGATGAAATTGAGGTAAAACCGACAACAATTTGTTGTAACTATTTTTTGATTTAAGAATATTTATAAATTAAAAACTGTGTTTTCAATTTCATCATTAAAAGTATCTGGAACTGATTATCATAGTGATTATATTTTATAATACAGCTTAAAAATATAGATGATTGAATAAAGTAATATTCAATATTTGGTAACACTTGTAAGCATTTTAATAATAAAGCTAGAGTTGGTTTTCGAGTTAGAAAAATAATTATTTTTGGTTACTTACCCCGTATCAGCAATATGATTAATCAATAGCAATGATAGTTGTCTAATTGGGCAATTCTGTGAAATTAGATGCCTGCTTTGCACTCAGTCAACCATTGTACAGCTGAGAAAGAGCAACTAATCTCTGACAGCTCGTTATGCCAAATGCTAAAACCAATGCCCGGGAAATGCCTAGTGACTCTTCCCCTTAACTTCATCATCATTTGTCGGCGACTCTTTTAAGGAAATTGGGTTGGCGAGGGGAAGGGGATATCAAAACACTCATAGACTTGTTCAGCTTGTACATATGGAAAGATGATTTAAGAGCTCATGTTGGTCGTGCCGATCATAATGCGGATGTGGCTGGTGCTGATGCTGATCATGTACTCTCGCTACAGACTATAGGCCTGGGCATTATAAATCGCCCGGCACTTGTGCATTATGCCGCTCAATCATTGAAGCTCTCCCTGCTGCCCTTTGCCACCCCCTCTAATCTGCCGCCATGTGCTGTTTGTTTGTGTCTCTGGTCGGGTACATTCATTGTGCAGCGTTTTAATTGCAAAATCACATTAGCATAAATTTGTTAAGAACATTTTGAAGTGAAGCTATGAGCAGAGTGCAGAGAAGGCGCCCTGCTGTGGTATGAAGAGGAGTATGAGTTGGAGTTGGAGAGTAGAGTGCAGAATTGGCACAATGACATTAATAAGCAATTACAAAACAGAAAATAGCAACTGCAAATTACGAGTACTTCAAAAGGCTAAAAGCCAGGCCAGTCTCTGTGTCTCTTGCTCTCTCTCTCTCTCTAGGTCCTTCTGACAGTATCGCTCCCTCTCTATCTCTTTTCATCTGCTGATGCTTCGAGTACATCATCATCTACAGCATCTCGCTGTCATACATATAAATATAACTTCATAGAGCACTGTGAATGCAAAACGACCTCCAGTTTCGTCTTCTTCGACGTCTCTCTATTTCTATGTCTATGTCCATATCTTTATCTATCTGTATCTGTATCTCTATATCATTATCTATATCCATCTCTTTGGCTGACATTGCACTCTTATAGCTTCAAGTGACTTCATTCATGGCATGTCCTGGACTTCCTCTGTTGTTTTTCTTTCCTCTCCACCCTGTGTTTTCCTGTTGATGGACAAGCTAAAACTGACGCCGACATGACAATGAGTTGACTGTTTAATGTCTCAACTACTATACACTGTGAGCAATGATGGGGTTGTCTACTATACTACTACCACTACTAACAATTTCGCCAAAACAAAAACAAGAGCAAGCCTTTATTAGCAAAAAGTTTCGTCTGTTTTTGTCTGAGCCAAGAAAAAGCGCCGCTGGCTGCGTTTGTCCAATAGAAGAAAAGGGTTTCTATTTATTAGCCAACTGAGCTCCAGTCATTGTGTGTTGTTTCTGTCTATAATAGAGAGGGCTATGAGCAGATTGGACGTGGAGTCTGTCTGGGAACTGGGATTGTCGGCTTAGCTGGACATTGGAGTGCGAAAGTTGGGCAAGAAGAGAATAAGCTGGGCAATCTTTCAGTAACTGTATTACACTGACTCCCAAATGTAAACAGAAGTAGCAAGAAGTAGCTTATTATGTTGCAGCTTACGAAACAAAACTCGGGCTAATTTGTACAACTCATCTACATATCTGTGGCACTTGCAACAGGGTTGTAGTTACTTGCAGCACCACAACTATCCGAGAGTCATGTTGCATGCATTACGCAACATTTGGCGTTGCCACAACAACACGCTGATTATTTCTGATAATGATGGCAGTTGTTGTCGACTACAGTTCCCCCCATACTTCGTGTGGCATACAACGTTGACAATGCAACTGAACCCGACTTGTTGTTGGCTGCCTTTTTGCCAATTTGAAAATGAAAATGGGCAACGAAAACACAAACAGCAGTCGCAGCTCCAGTTTTGGAACCGAACTCAGCCATAGATATGAGCGACAATTAAGTGTTTGCCGCATAATGATGTTGCCGTTTTTACAGCAACAGCAACCAACAGTCAGCATGCAGCATGCAGCATGTGGCAAGCAGCGCAGCTCGCAGTCGCAGCAGCTTTTTATCGACATTAATACACGTCGTCGCAAATATGCAGAATGCTTTTTGGGCCAGAACATTGCGGATGTGGATGCGGCAGTTTGCCCCGTTTTTGTGCCCCCGATTGTAGCAGCCGCATTGCCTAATGACAGAAGTTCCTCTGACAGTCTATTTCAACTAACTTTCGAGGCTCTTCATAACTATGACAACGATAGCAAGTCCATAAACATCTGACAATTGGTAAAGGATCTTTTCAAAATAAAAACAGATTTTAAATATTCATATTAGTTAAGATTTAATATTGCGTTTTGAAATAATTTACAATTTAATAAGCAACAAGAAAGCTATTTTTAAAAATTTGTTTTGTATTATCAAAGAAACTATTAGATTTCAGTCAGTAATCATTTCAAGAAATCTAAAGTATACTCGTATATCAACTTAAGGGATTTTTTTTGGACAAGTTCCGTTTAAATGCTTGCGGTTTCGGTTTTCTTCTGGGAGCAAGTTTTGGGGTTGTATTTTGTTTTGTTAACGCCGCGGCGCCTTCAGAAATATGAAGCCATTTGTGCTGTCAGGAGGCCCATTAAAAATTCGATAATATTTTGTTAACAAAAATTAAAAAAGCCCAACAAGAGTGAGGAGGGGATTTCTGAGGGGGTAGTATCTGTTACTGCCACAAGGCTGACCATTTTGATTGAAAATCCAATCTGCTGCGTCTGAGTTTGAGTGGCTCATATGTGCAGTTCCCACAGCAATTAAATTTGAACACAGGACGCAGGATAACATACAGGACATCCAAACGAAAAAAACCGAGAATGTACTCGTCGATGAGGAGAAGTTGACATGCTCAGCAAACAAACAAACAGGGCTGGATGAAAAAAGAGGCAGCCAAAAGACAACCGCAGACATGCAGCAACAACGAGAACGAGAACGAGAACGAGAACGAGAACGACAACGACAACGACAACAACATCGCCAACAGGAACAGGAACAACAACTATATTGAGTCGCACATATGGGCCCGCCTACCAAAACAGGACAACGCTGCCAGGACGACAGGATAACACTCAGCTGCTTTTTGGGCATTGGAAGAAGACATCGCAACAACCACAAAAGCGACGCCAACTTCTACATTTTTTTTGTGTTTCTCGATGTTGTTGTGCTGTAGTCCTAGAAACAACAACTGCAAACTAAAAAGGACAACGGGCATACAAATAACATTAAGCCGGCGAAATCAGCAAAAGGCAAAAGGACTCGACTGCCGATGCGGGCCATGTGGCCTCAGGGCCAGAACCAGGACCACACTATCGAGCCAAGCCATCGTCTTTACCGACAGCCAAAAGGACACCATCAGCAGCAGCCACAGCCACAGCAGCCAGTTCATAGAAGGTGAAAGCGCTCCATAGAGCCATGACAATGACAATGTGCCCACCTTCCCCTTCCCCCCTGTTCATCCTCCTCTTCCTCTTTTTTCCTCCCGCAACCGGTGTGTGTGACACAAAACTGGCATTAGGCAAGGATTTGCCTTGATTATGGACAGCAATGGGTTTTCGCTTTAGCCATTTTCAAATGAAATGAAAAGACAATGAAAGGTTTGTTCACATTCTCTACACCCTTATCTGCCTTTCAATACCCAATAAGTAGATAATGCCATAAAGAGCCCAATTTCGGGTTTTTCTCCTCTTTTTTCAACTTTCAACGTTGTTGGGGCATTTGTCAGATAAAGCTAATTGTAAAGCAGCACTTCAAGTTCATACATGCAGTTTTCCAAATGAAGTTTTCCAAATTTTCAATAAAAAAGGGGTAAGAATAAAAAAAGCCAAAATTTTGTGAAAAATTTTAAATATCTAATCCAAAAAATTTCAGATCTTATATAATTATACTAAAATTATGCAAAGAATTCAAATAAATTATTTTCTAAGACGGTTGGTTCTTACTTAAAGATATTAAACATTTTTACATTTTAGTACCCATAAACAACATCTAGAACTCTGTGAAACATTGTTTTCGAAAAGTTTTCAAGAGTTCATCATTAGCATTTGACATAATGTAGATTGTTTTGGGCTGTCATTGGGAGTTAAGGGAACCATCGTTCAAGAAGCCATTCATTCACTGGCTGTGAGGCACTTAAAAATATATTTTATTATTAATTCATTAGGCATTTTTTAATGGGCAGCATATTTCTGCTGTTTGTAGTTATGTTTCTTTGTCGAGGCTGGCAGTATAATTGTTAATTAGTTTAATGTGCGATACAGGCCACATGGCACCCAGAGTCAAAGCAGATCCCTCCCAAGCTGCCTCCCTCTGGAAGACAGACATTCTCGGAGTGTCGCACAAGTGTCGCCCCCAGTCAGACTATTTATTGGACGTTCTAATTGAGAGTGCGTTGAATTGGAAACCACAGAAATAGGTCTGTCTGACTGTTTGTCTGTCTGTCTGGTTCCCCTGACTGCCTGAAAGTTATCGTGTCCACGTACTGGGCCCGCCCACTCAGTCAGGCCATAAAAAAGCCCGGCTAATAATTAAGAACCGTCGCACTCCCTACCTCCCTTCTCCATTTTCCCTTCTCCAGCCCTAGTCGCAACTCCACGCAAATGAACATAAATGGGCGCAAATTGTGTCGCACTCGTCCCCATCGTCTCTCACCCACTCGGGGGTTTCGGTTAGGGCGTGCTAATCATAAAAAGAAATACAACGAAAATTATGAATTTGTTTGGCGTAATTTTACGCACCGCCCAATACAAGAAATGGGCAATAAGAAGAAGAAGGAGAAGAAGCTGAAAATAATATAACAATATTGGAAAACCCAGCGAACGGTGCTGCCAATAATGACCCAATTTTGTGCATAAAATTTATGTTTATTCCGTTGCTTCAGTATCTTTTTTTTCTCTCCATCTCTCCACTTCTCTTTTCTTTGCTTTTCTCTCCCATTTTTTATTTTTCCTCTGGCAGCATTTTCCAATATTAATATGTATAAAAATTAACGGTGGAACAAAAATCGTTTGCGTCGCATAACAAGAAAATTACTTTTTAATCTTATGAGTCATTAGAAGACATTTTTACCATAATGCTCAAGCCCCAACCCATCGAACAGGGGCAGGGGAATGTGTGTAATGCCAATGATAAATCCAAAGATGCTACTTAGCTCCATTTCAAAATTTAACCAATGCTGCCTTCCACTCTTTTGGGGGCAGCTCTTTGTTTAGTCGCGGCCTGAGTTTTAGTTATGGGCTTGGATTATGCTCGGTTCGGATCTGGGAATGGGAAAGTCTGAAAGCTAATTTGGTTATGTGTGAACTTTTGTTAACGCTTAGTTAATGCTGATAACTGGATGGAGTTGGCTTATGGAAATGGAGCTGTCAGTTGCAAAAGGTGTGACCAGCTCTTAGTTATCTGCCACTTACGATACATTAGACCAAAACAAAGTTGACCAACTGATTATATAGGAAAATAAAACTACAACTATTAACGAGTCGTAAACTAGACTTAATTGTCTGATCTATTGGTTGATATTTCCAAACCCACAATATAGAATAGAAGACATTCAGTATTTAAAAAATTAAGGAGATATATGAAGTAAGCTAAACTTGCTTTTAATATATTTTTTATTGTGTACATAACTTCAAAAAATGTATACTCTATTAACTTAAGTAAATACATTTTAAAACTTTACTAAGTAAAATAAAATAGCTCTTTGATCTTCACATTTTATTTAATAATACCTCAAAATACCATTTAAAATTAAACAAAACAATCGGATTTCCGTATATCATGCTCAGATAATCAGATACCTTTTCTTTCTTTATCAATAGCTCAAACCTTAAGATTTTTGCGCATTCAATTTGCAACATGGGGGCTTGTGGCACATGAATCTCTGGCCCCGAGTGCCACAATGTTTCCGGGCGACCTTTGACATGCAGCTGTGCATGTAGAAAATGTATCCCCCTCTCTTTCTCTCTCTTTGTTTCTCTGTGTGTGAGTGTGTGTTTGTGTGTTGCCATATGCCACATGTCATGCGCCCCGCACAAAACATGTCACTGCCCATTTTATCCTTGCTTCCTGCCACCTTTTCCCTGACTTTTGGCCATGGGTTCTGGATGGTGATTCAGATTCTGATTCCGTTTCTGGGTTCTGGTTCAGTCCCTTGGCCACAACACAATGACACAAAAACCCAAAGCACATAAAAGAAATTAATCAGATTTTTATTTAAACGCCCATCCATGTGTGTGTGTGTGTGTGTGTGTGTGTGTGTGTGTGTGTGTGTGTGTGTGTAAGTGCTGTTGTTGTCCATTGTCCCTAACAAAACCTCCAAATCTCTCAGCATTTTGTGTGCAATTTTTGTCAACATGTTTCCCCGCACAACATTTTGCTTTCTGTTTAGCCTGCTCTTCTCTATTCCTATCTCTAGTTCTACCCCTATCTGTCTCCCTCTCTCGTTTTGGTATTCTACTATCTAACACTATCGCCAACAGTCGCCGGTTCTTTCAATGCCCGACTCGCTGTCAGTTGTGTCAGTATTCTGTGGAATTTTTGGAAACCCTATGAATGATTTTAGCAGATTTTTATATTTTCACAGTGCCATTGTATAAAAACTCGTTGCGTCCAGCCAAGCAGCCATCCATCTCTAAGCATCTATTGCGATCTATCTACACATACACACACACACACGCACACACACATTTTCAGCATTTATCCATGCGTCTATATCTCTCTGGCATTTGGTTCGTGTGGTTAGTTTGGTTTTGTCATTACAATTGTTTGCGTTTTCCACCATTCAATGAACGTCCTTTGTTGTTAAGGACTTGCCACAAAAGGAGTCACAGAGCTGAGGAAACTATCTACAAAAAGTTGCGAGTTGTTGTCCAACAAACCAACAACTTGCTGTGTGTTTGTGCAATCGAGTTAAGGGCAGAATTTTTCATAGTTAGGGTTAGTGTTTTGCATTATGCATGGAGAAAGAATTGCATAAAATATTTGCGGAATAATGTTGTAAATAAATCACATAAGTAGCTAAGGAGTTCAGACATCACAATTTGCTCAGCGCTTCTCAGTCTCTTGGATTTCAAATTCTTGCATTCATTTTTAATTCGTTCAACAAAGTGTTTTTCATTTTTCTCTTAACAAATTTGTATTTTCTAAATCATTTTATAATTTTCACTTATTTTGCACTATTTTCTTGAGTTTCTTAGGATTTCTTACTTACTTTACATATTTTTTGCTCGTTACTTCCATCTTGGGATTACCTTAATATTATCCTCTTAATATTTTTTACCATTTTGAATTCATTCTTTGCTTGCTGATTTTTTGCACAATTTTTAATGCCATTTTATTGTTTCTTACTTTTATCTATATTTTTGGCTTTCTTCTCATTAAGCAGCTTTTATACTTGATGGCTTCCCCATATAATTATCTCTTGTTTTTTTCGCTTATTTAATCTTTTCATTTAGTTTGCCATTTTCACTCAAGCTCTCATCTTATCTTGTCTAGCCTAGCTCCTATTATTATTTCCTTTGGAGAATTGTCGCTGCATTTATTGTTTTCGAAGAAGTTTTTCTGTTTACTCACTTCTTGCACTATTTTGCAGCACATTGCACCACAGAATGATGGCAAATGTGTTTTTAAACCGAAGCTTGCCAACAAGCTGTAGATTCTCACTTATTTTACAGCATATTAGTTATGTGCCATAAACAAGATGCGACGGCCAGAGCGGCGCCATTGAGCCAGCCAAGCACAAAATTAGGGTTGCCTTTAGGGTTGCCCCAGCCCCTGGCATCATCAGCATTATGAGCAACCTGCGACAACTTGCAAAACACAAACCAAATTGTTCAATGGCGCCGCAAAAATGACCAAAATGCGAGGCCAGCAAACGGAAGGAATGGCGAAGGCGCCGCCGCCATTTTATTTGCAGCACTGCCACTTCCGGCCGCCATTTGCCCGCCCCTCCACCTTCTCTACCGTGCACAGTACCTAGGACTTCTGTCATTTCTGCAGCAGTGGCGAGCCAAAAAGCTGCAAATTGATGGCGACTGGCGCACATTCAAAACGCTTTCATTATTGTCATAAGCTGCGGCGACATCGTCGTCTTCCTCCATCTTGTTGTCGCTGAGATAGCGCTGAAAAATTTTCCAGCGTACTTTTCGATTTCCGCTACGTAATATTCAAGTGATTACCAAAGCGATCCAACCAACCTCCTCCTCCACAGGAAGCAACAAAGTGTGCTGGCAACTTTTCTGCTGACATTCGCTGATTTCATCCTTGGACTCGCCTCGGACTTTCTACTCACTCGGCCCGCATTATTATACCCTATCGCCGAAGCCATCTTAGAGGTATTATAAACTAGCTGAAAACATATTTGCACTGACTATAAACTAAAAACAGTTTGTGCGATAAATGAATTTTATACTTTTTCACTCTATTGCGAATTTGTAGAATCATATTCAGAATTAGTCTGCTATTATTTAATATATTAATATCTTAACTAGTTAACAGCTAGTCCAAATAGTTTCATAAGCATAGTTTAATAAACCCAGAAGAAATTAATTATTTTCTGTTCACCCAATAGTCTTAGATCTTATTGCAGGTCATATTCAAGGCGACTCCGAATTCTTGGATGTTTGTGTTGAGTGTTTCGGACCTCGGCGGGGTTCAATGACAAAGTTTACTACCACTAGGTATTTATAACTATTATTTATGTAGTCCCTGGACCTCTTGCTCCATTTTAAATGCTCACTGATGCGCAACGAATTTCTTAATGGTGCAATTTGGAGTTTTATGTCTGAAGTTTAGGCGAAAGGCGATTTTGGCAGTTCGATGGGAAGAGGGAGAGAAGGGAATGGGAGCTGCACCATTTTTGATGTACGCTATCGCTACGTGCATAAACTTTTTGCAAACAATTATGGCTATAACCGAGTCCCGGACCGAACCGAGCCGCCTGGCAGACGACCAACCAGGCAGAAAACTCCCGATTCCGTCCCCCTTTCGATATTTGCCATTTTTCATTAAATTCATGGTGTGATTTCCGCGGCGCTTTTTGGCTTCCGGCAAAAGTAAACAGTAATCACAATTTTTTGTGCCCATCGAGTTGTCAATTTCAAAATATGCTCCGCCAGAGCCGTATTTTGATAACGGGTGGTTCCCGAATCGAAGTGCCACTTAACTGAAACCGCAAACGGGAAAAAGTCAAGCGAGTAAACGAAGTGAAAGCAATTCTGTCATTTATTTATAATTAAAATTTAAAATAGTTTTTTATGTATTGATTTGATGTGATTTTAAGTGTTAACAAAATACAACATTTGAAGAAGTATCAAAAATAAAAACATCGCATTTTAGTATAAACTTTATTGTAGTGTAATAAATTCAAATTGAATGAAAAAAAAAACATCTGATTAAATTGAAGTTAAATAAAGCCATATTGGAAAATCTTTTATTTTTAACTTTAGTTAAAACTTTACATGTGTTTAAGTTTATTTTTAATATTAAAGTACTCATCTCTAGCTGAACAATGTATATTGGTTTGGGAAATAAAACTGAAACTCAATTGATAAAATCAATAAACTCGACGCTGACAAAAAAAAAAACAAGTCAAATATCAAATATTTTGCATACGCGCGTGTATTGATTGAAATTCAGTGGCGTGCCCAGTGGGGTTCGGTCAAGCATTTAATGGGTAAAGTCCTTCTGACAATGGGCTATTATGACACCTTAAATCATAACGGCAAATTTACTAGCGTGTGTGTGTTGTGTGTGTGTAATGTGTGAGTGGGGAATATGAATATGTTGTCATAAAGAATGAAAATTAATTGAAAATGCATTTTGTGTGCCATTGTCTTCAATTAATTTTCATTTCAATCATTATCAACAGAAACCAAATTATGTGTGAGGATAAGAGAAAATCTGTATAGTTATTTAAGAAAATGTGAAAGCCTAAATGGAATAGGAGAAGCTACAATACAAATAAGTGAGGTCTATCAGAATGATTGATGGCTAAAAGTATATCATCTGATATTGTTTCATTTTATCAAAAGACAGTTTTAGCATAATATGCATTATTTAATTCATGCAAAGCTCCATTAAATTTGAAGTGCATTTTGATGAAATGAACCATTGTTAAGACCTTCTATCAAATCATATACAATGAATTAACATTGTTGTCTAAGTAAAGCATTTAATTTATGCTCAGCTTAAATCCATAATTATCCCATAACTTCTACAAATGACACAGTTCCATTAGGATGCACGAATGTTTATCCTGTCTCCGCTCTTCAATTACCAAGTTAGCATAATGTATTCAAAACCTTTAATGTAATTAATGCTGTTTGTTTAATGAAAGTTGTCTGAGCGCCAAAGCCTTTCACACATACAAACACAAGGATATTTGTCGGGATTCTCCTCATGTGCATGTTCTAAGCATGCAGCCAGGACGTTGCATACTGAAATGCATGTTTTGTTGTTGCCAGTCATGTAGCGGACATGCAACATGCAATAGCAACAACAGCAACAGCAACAGCAACAACTCAATATGCTGTCTCACGCACCGTTGCTGTATTTGGGGTTCAGCTTTTCGGGTACGTTTCTAATCATCGACAACTGTCCAGGCCATAGATTTGGTATCCTGACTGCTACCCCTTGTATGTCTCTCTGTCTGTCTGTTAGCCTGCCTGCCTGCTGCTGTATTTGACCCCGATGGGGTCTCTGCCGTGGGCTCTAATGCGCTAAAGTGCTTTTTCGTAAAAACAAGTTACACTTTGCAATTTGCACTAAATCCCACTTGGCTGTGGCCGGGGATCACTCCACTGGGTCGATGGTGCATAGTGTATGCTGTATGCTGTGTACTGTAGGCAGAGCCAAACTTGTCCTATCGTCCATTCTCTTACCTCAATTCCCTCTCTCCATCCACCTCTCCCATCCGCCTTCAACCATCCTATTCAGTGTCTCTGCTTCTGTGTTTGTGTGCAAATCCTTTGGCCGTTGCGTGGCAATTAAAATGGATTTTCATGGCTAAAACGTATTTATTTTACACACACACACTCACATGTGAGCTTCCTGTTCTCCCCCACGCCCTCACATTTAGCTCACTTAATATTTGATTTTTGATTTGTGGTCTGTTGTTGTATTGTGTGCTTTGTGGGGTGAGCAGGGGGAGCAGGAAAACTAGGGGAGGGGCGGTCGTTGAGTTATTGGAATGTTGGTAAAAAGCTCGTGGTGCTCGCAGAGTCGACTAGGGGACGGGAAAGGGAAAGGGATCGGTGAATGTGGTGTAGTCAAGTACTCATATTAATTACTATTGATTTTAGTGCTCTGTGCGCGTTAATGAAATTGAACTACTCGCTATAAAACTGCCACGCCCCCGAAAAGTACTAACACAAAAAATCAATAAATTCACCGAGTGGCACAATTTGTATTTTTTAAGCGGTGCAATGAACTTGTCTATTTAGCAACTGTTCTCAATGTTTATGAGTCTAGCAAAGTGATTTAAGTATACGAATTTATAATTTGGTAAATACATTTTAAGGAAAGAAAAATAGCTGTCAAAAATTGAAAATATTGTACACACTTTAACAATAATTTAATGATAAGATTTCGATATCTAAAATGTTAAAATTAGTTTGGAATATTCGTCTAGAACTCCTTTAATTACTTACTATTAAACTTAATTAAACCCCTTCTGATGCATCTTTAAATTTCTGGAAATGACATTAAACTATCGATTTAAATGACACGCAATTATTATTGTTGCTCAACTATAAAGTTGGACCATCAAGTCGTTAGGATTCCTGCTGCTTTTCACATTTCCACCGATAATTGTTATTATAAATTGAAAGCCAAGTTGTGTGTCTGACGTCACACATTAAGCATCCCTTGGCTGCCACTTTTCTGTCTATGAATTTGAGTAGAGCAACTGCTTTAAGACATTGCCACCACACAAATTTGGCAAGGCTTAAATCGAACTCCAATAAGGGTGGATAGAAAAACAGAGAAAGCCCAAAGTCCAGCGAGGAACATCCCCAGTGGAAACACCTTGCAACCACCATACACCACACCAATACAAAATGAGCAGGCAACATAAATTTCATTTCATGCCAATTTAATCAATTGGAGTTAGGCCTAGATAGCACTAGCCAAGGCAGAAGCAGCCACAGACGAGGGCACTGGAGCTGTTAGGCAGGGGTGGGGGTAAAAATCAAAATAAATGTGCCCCCAAAAGTGTTTGTCACATGCGACAGAAATTAATTCGTTTTTGATTAGGCGCAAAAAATCAATTTCTGTCGACCAAACTGAGTTTTATTTGTTTATTGCCAGCATCAGTTTTGTTTTGTCAGTCTCTCCCGCCTCGTCCCGTTCCCCGTCTCCATTTCCCCCACAATTGTGGCAGCTGTTACGTCACATAATTTGTTGTTGTCTGCGAGGCAACAGTTGACGCTCCACCCTCTGCTCTTGCTCCTGCTCCTGCCCCGCAGTCGATTAGACGTTTATTTGTTTTTGCTGTAGGTAAATGCAAATTCAAGTGGGCATTCCCTGCTTCCCCTTTTTGGCCATTTCCCCACCTCCAACTCCATCCTAGTGCCGGGTTTATAAATCAACGTTAGCAGCTTGCGTTGTCAGCTTCTCCACCAGCCGCCATGTTGACAATTTTTTGCGTCATCGACCCTCTTGACCACGGCCCAGCAACAGTAATTAACACATGCAGAATTCCATGGGGAAGGGGCACATTTGAAAGGGTAAAGGGGGGGAGGGAAGAGATACTCGTACTGGCTAATTTGGCACAACTGTTGCCAGGCGGCTAGGCCAATTGTCCATTTGCCTATTGGGGCGTTTTAATTTCAAATTCAATATTGGCAGCAGCATCAGACAGACGGACAGAAGAACAAATTGACAGACAGACTGGCAGACAGACTCGACAAATTGGACAGACTGGACAGACAGACAGTCAGACAGTCGGCAATTTGTTGTCATACTCGTATGTTCGGTCGATTTTCATTTTATTTGTGTAACAATTTTAAATAATTAATGGAAGGGAAGTCCAAAGGGGGAGGCGATTTCATTCAGTAATCAATATGATAACCATTTGAAAACAATTGATGATTTGTTTTGAGCCATGGCTAATAAATGTTGGAGGATATTTATCGCTATTTATGCCCCATAAACGTAGTAACCTCGAATTCTATAAGTTCAACACAGACAAAAATGAATAAATATTCGAATAACACAACTTGATAATTCATTATTTATGAATTAATCTCAGTAAAACTAAAAATATTTTTGCACGTAACAATTAAAGATTAAAGGAAGCAAGTTACAAATAAACTTTAATTCGATTACGCAAAAGCTCTCAGAGATAATAACTTAGCTTCCCCTTCAATCTCTTACATATTTTTGAGAAATGTATTTTTCGATTTAGATAATTTACTTTAATATTCAAAAAGCAATTTCAAACTGCTAATAAAGACAAAGCAAGTAAGTAAATATTTAATCAACTTTTAAGATTAAATATTTCAATATTTAAAGACAAAAATTTGATTTGACCATTGAGAACAAATAAATAAATTTAAATAAATACTGTCAGCAATATCTAATGCATTCTTTATAATGTCATTCGGCTGCTTTTAGATTGAATAAATATAAATATAAATAGGATGCTTTATTTATTCATTTGCCCCACTTTAATAATTTTTGAAGCAATGCCAATTTACAGCTTCAAACTGGAAAATA
This sequence comes from Drosophila rellima, assembly GCA_035043635.1. Classification (NCBI taxonomy): domain Eukaryota; kingdom Metazoa; phylum Arthropoda; class Insecta; order Diptera; family Drosophilidae; genus Drosophila; species Drosophila rellima. The sequence continues at coordinate 2,153,173 of JAWNMV010000145.1, read as the reverse complement.
TATTTTTGGCAGAGTTTCATATTGGCACAAAGACACAAATACCAGCAACAGCAACAAATACGCATTGATTGCTTGCGTAATGCATTTTTGATGTAAGTAAGTAGGTCGCATATTACGCATACGCCACGTGCAACCCGAAAATATGACAGAGGCTGTCATAAAGCAAACCAAACTTTAAATAAATGATAGCCGAATATAACGAAATATAAATGTATGGATGTATGTGTATTTGTAAATGGCCATAAAAAGCAGTCATAAAACCCTTTCCGCAATCCGGAAATCCCGCTTCAAAACAAACGCCATTAAAAACGAGGTCATGCACAGCAGCAGAAGCAGAAAGAGGAGCAGGAGCAGGAACAGAAGGAGAATCAGGAGCAAGGGGCAAGCAGGAGTAAGAGTGGGTAGTAGTAGCTTCAAGGACTGACAAAAGTCAGAAAAAAAGTTAAAATTTAGAGCTTCGAAACTGGTAAAAAAAAATAACAAAAGTTGAGCATAACAAACAAAAAAGAAGAAAAAATATAAAAACAAAAAAATATATAATATAATATTTTAAAAGTGCGCATAGGGAGTCGCATAAAATATGGGCATGAAAAGTTCAAGTTTAAGCTATGGAGAGCAAGTCGCCACACACACAATCAGACAGACTGACACCCACACACACAGACTCACACACATATGCACACAGCTGAGTCGGATGTCGGTGTGGCAAGGTATTTATTTTCATAACGCAACACAACATAAGGAAGCAATAAATTTAAGCTGACTGACGACAGTTTGCCAAACACAAAGGAGGCTAGGAAGGGAGGGAGGCAGAATACGGGGCTTGCTCCTATGTCTGGGTTTAGTTGCATTGGCTTACAGGACAATGGGTTAGTGGAAGAGGGGGGGAGGGGAGTTTACCATGTGTCGTCTGTAGGTAAAATGCCAGCAGCCGTCTCTCTACATATTGTATAGTTATTGTTTTAAAGCTTAAGCCCAGCGCACACAACACACCATCCCTAGCCCCGGCTGCATCCCCTATGCCCTCTTATCATTTAAATAAATTTTATGCAATTTAGTTAAGCTGTTCCCTGCCTCCCTCCCCCTCTTTTCTTGGCCCCAGCGAGAGTGAGTGAGTAAATGTGTCATTTAAATATTTCTCTCCTCATGTCGTCGTCCTCATCCTCGTCCTCGTCCTCGTCATCGTCCTCGTCAACGTCTCTGTGGCATTCCAATTTCTTTTGCACTGCCTGCCCCCGAGAGCCCACGATGCAATAAAATATTTAGTAGCGGGTGGTGGAGGGTTGGAGAGTTAAAGGGGTTCTAGTAGGGGGTTAACCCAAGGTAGGGGTTAGCTGTAGCTGGATTGTTAGCTCACTCTTCAGTTTTTCATATGTGTTTTTCCAGCTCTTCTTTTTTCTCGTTCTTCTCTCAACTCATGTCGTATGTCACCGGTGTCTTGACTGAGTTGTTAGTTTTTACTGTTGTTCAACCTTCTACTCGTTGTTGTTGTTGTTGTTGCTAGTATTGTTGTAGCACATCATAAAATTGTTGTTGTGCTCAGTCTCATTCTCGTTTTGGTTATTTATGTTTGTCATGTTGCGTTTGTCAAGTTTTTGCATTTCAAGCGACGCACTTGAAAGCATTATGGCTTAATTCTTATATGAGCCCTGGCAGTAAGATTGTGTGTAAGACTGCACACATACACACAGCTTACACACTGAATACACAACTGTACACGTGTGTGTAAGGGGTGTGTGTAGGAGTTGAAAAAAGCAGGTGCGACAGGCATCCCGTGAATTTTAACTGTAGTTACGCATTATTAATTCAGATCAAAAGAAACAAGGTACAGATAAAATCAAAAGAAGGAGAGAGAGAGAGAGAACTGGACGAGTGGATACCCTCTACGAAATTTTACTCATATGCCAGTTGAGAGTGCTTTACTTATCTACATCTCACATTTCACAAGTATTTATTCCTAGTTGAAATCCTTTTCTTACTTAAATAATTAATTTGCACAAAAACATTTTGCGGTCTTGCAGTTTTCTTTAACTATTCCATTTGAATGACTTTAAAGCTTAATTATGAAATGAGTAAAAACTATAAGATTGTGACATTTCTGCTCTTAAACAGAATATTTGATTTGTTTGCTGCAATTTCAAATTGAAAACTGCATAGAAAATGCGGCTTTCACTGTTGGATTGAGTACTGAGCAGAGGTAAATGTCAGATGGATGGCACAACATCAGACAAATTGAATCAATCTTAATTAAGAAATATCTTTGTTTTTAGTTTTGTATCATAAATTTATCTTAACTTTGGTTTTGTTGAGAGTTGACCCAAGGCAAAGATCGAGCTAAAAAGCTTGAGCCAGCGAGTAGCATATGCCAACAGCTGTTGCAACTATTTATTTGCACAAAAAATATAACAAATGTCAAATGTATGTTTACATAGAACGAAAACACACACACAGACACAGAGAAAGTGTATTGAGAGCTGCCTTTAAGAAACAACAGAGAAAATTGCTTCACTAAATCCATAGGAAAATAAACACAAAAACACAACTTGAGTTGCAAAGTAAACAAACTCACTGCTCACACACATGTATATATTACTTCTAAGGTGCACCCAGGTGGGTTGGTGGTTGGGTGGTTGGGTGGTTGAGTGGTGCTGTTGTTTGACTAGGGGCTGCTCGTTGACGCTTTTGCAAAAGTCAAAAAGGGTTAAGCCAAAGACGAGTGCTCCAAGTGTTTATTATGTATGTGTATGTATAAGACCCACTACTGTCCCATTGCCACACTGTCGCATTGCCACGCCCACATTTGGCTGGTGCGCGGAATAGAAGAGGAAAGAGGGCGGCACTCACGTGTGCGCTCATATGGCGCCTTATGTATGACACTTAAACATGCAAAGCTGCTTTCCGAGATGATTTATATTAGCCATGATTTCTAGCAATTTTTAGCACTTTAGCTTTATGGTTACCTTTACCTTCACCGATACCTTTTTACGGTTAGCATTACCTCTTCTTTTGGCGAGGCGTCAAGGTGTTGATTGTTGTTGAAATTCTGTGCACCAGATGACGGACCGGAACGTGAAGCATGAAACAGAAGTGGGTACACACACATAGACACACACTCACACAGACACACACACTGACACACGTGGCGTATGACATATTTTCCGTCATGATAATAACAACTTATTCTGGTTCTTCATTTCCTTTACTTCTACATTTTTTGAGAGCTTTTGCGGAGTATTATGACATGGAAGTTATTATGCGTAAGGGATTAAAGGGTATATTTAAAAGAATAGGACATTAGGTGTTAGGCACTATAGAAATATTCCAAGTAACTCTTTTGATTTTTAATAATAGTAGTTACTTATTTAGCAGATTTTAAATCTGTCCCATCATAGCTCTTTTTCTTTACTCGTATCTTTGTATGCATTTAATCCCAATCTACTTCACCTTTTTAAATAGGTCAGCAGTTTGTTATTATAATCCCTCATATAAAATGTATCCACTTAGCTAACTGAACTGTAAGAAACACAAACCAAATGCAAATATCAGCTCATATTTGTGTGCACCGATTCCTAAAACCTTCTTCCCTTAGAAGAGAAGTGACTTCTGTTAAACATGCACCTAATCCTAATCCAGTTTCGGTTGCTCATAGCCAATGCGACTGGTACTGGTAGGGGTATTGGTATGACGTTCATAGGTCTTGTAAACCAGGCGCATGCACAAGCCAGTTAAAACAATTACGGGCCACAAAGCAAATTCAGTTTAGGCCACGCTACGTATACGTAATATTGGCTAAGAAAGAAGCAACTCAAAGTCGGCGACGGGGGTCGAAAGATGGCACACACTTGGGCCATCAAATTAAGTAATTGCATAATTGTTTCACTAGCATTTTACTATACCCCACGGGTGGGCATTTTCTCCCCTCCTTTCCCCTTTTTCCCTCGTCTCCTTCGGGTCCCGCTCTACAGTCAGCAAGCACTTTTCGGCTTTGGCTTTTTATGTGTGTGCGGAGTTTTTCTTTTATTTGCCTTTTGCCACGACTAATCCCCTGGCCGGCTGCTACGTGCCTGTCTTTGACTTTTTGTAGGCACTCACAGTTGTCCCGCCCCCATCCCCATTCCCATCCCCACTTCCCATTTCCTCTCCCCCTAATGCCACTCATAAATCAGCGTCAAATCGTCGAGGGCTTTTGCCTTTGCGTCGTCGTTTCTAATTGTTTTGTTATAGACACATATATCCGTGAGATTCCGTGCCCTATTCCGAATGCCGTATGCAAAATGCAAATGTCCATAAGGCAACCCGCAATACCACAAATGTTGTAACTGCCCCACGTCCCTCCCCCTCTCCCATCCCGAGGCCTTTGGGCCACACGAAAACACGCGGCCACTTGCACCTGCCGGCCAACCTTGCGGTTGCCAACATTGTTGCCTGAGCTTGTCCTGCGCCTGGTCGAGTTGTGATAACGCCAACACGACGGTCAGAAATGGCGCTAACATTATTAGCCCGAGCTGGCCATGAGTAGGGCCACAGTCAGAATTGGTTGAGTGTTTTTCGAGGGCTATTCCATTCCGGACTCTGCTTGATTGCTTGAAATAAAGTGTAATTTTAAATTGAGCATACAAATATATATATATATATATATATATATATTTTTATAAAGCAGAGAAATGGCACCAAATGTTGCTGAATAGAAGAGGGAAGGGATTGTCCGATCAAAGCTTAAGATAGAACATTTATTTAAAACTGAGATATGCATTCAAATTAGCAGATTTAATACTTTTTTTCATGAATAATAAATTTTTGCTTGTTAGCTAAGCAAAAATTATGACCAGTTGTAAGGTCATTATGGTTATAATATCAAATTCAATATAATACAAAATCCATCTTAGTACCCATTTAAAATTTACTTAAATATAAAAGAATATATGTCTCAAGTCGAGCACTAGTGACATTCATAATAAAATAATGTTCATCATTATCCACAGAACATTTTAATATTTCCTCGATCTGGGAAAGGCTTTTATTCTAGTCCCATAACTTAACAATAAGCTTGTTGGCTTTGCATATCCCAAACCTGCTAGATTCCTCACCCCAAGTAGTTCTCCCTCAATTCAGAATTGCCTTTTCACCTTATCCATTTATAAGTCTCTGATGTGCCAGTTTTTTTTATCTATTTTTTACCAAACACACAGACACATTGCTCAATTGGTTATAGTCTCTCTGGTTTTTTATTTATAACCCTTCTCTGTTGAAGCTTCATCTGCTGTCTGCCTGTCTATCCGTGTCTGTTCTGGATTGGGCATATATCATTCCTAATTACTGATACTAAGCTGTTGTCTTTGCCGTAGCTTCTTCTTTCTCTTCTGGGGGCCCAACTGATTGATCTACGTTTCTCGGTTCTGGACGTGCCCAGTAGTCAATTTATGGCATTGCTGGCATCTGGATGTGCAACTGCAACTTCAACTGCAACTGCAACACAACTGGTTGAAAATCTCATTTGTTGCGCTTCGCTGCTAATTTTAATATTATTTTTGGAAATCTTATAACTTGCCCTTTGCTACTGCACCTTCTCCTCGTTCCTCTGTCTCCTTTCCTGCTGGTTCTTTGATGCCTCCGAACTGTTGATGTCTTTATTGCAGTTGTTATGTTCCGTTCACATTATAATTTTCATTTTCATTTCCATTTCGTTTTCATTCAGCTTTCGTCTTGTGGATCTTCACTCTGGCATCTTCACGCGACTTTGCCAGTCTATAATTGGCTGTCTGACTGAATTTGCTATGCTTCTGCTCTTCCCTCTCCCTCTCCCACTCAATCTCCATCTCGTTCCCTATTCTCTTCAAAATACTTTTAATCAAGATCAAGCGTGATAATTTCAGATCGCTGTTGGAATTGAAAGGCGTTGAGTGTGGGCAGTGGTCAGAAAAACACCCCTTTTCTAAATCGTTCAAGATTTGACAAATCTATTCAAATTAAAAGAATCCCATGTACTATAAATCATGAAACATTTTACAGTTTTTAGCTTAATTATTAAAGAAACAACCCGAAATGTAGTCCAAAAGTACTTTTTTACCCTAATTTTATCACCTGAAATCGATTTAAAGAATAAATTTAAGTTTTAAAATTTTTTGAAAATGCAAAAATCTCAAAATTTTCGAACAAAAATTGTTGTCTCAGAAACAAAAAATTCCAATGCAAAGTTAAAGAAGGATTAATATTATGAAAAACAAGACATTCCTTGTGGAAATCGGATGAGTTTTAATGAAGTTGTGCTTGTTGAAAGTCCAAGCAGTCAAATTTTTTAAAAGTATGTATATATATAGATATTTTGATGTGTACCAGAAATCTTATACGAAAAACCGGGAACCGTTAAGTATCTGATATAGAACAGTTTCGCATAATCGTTTATTGAAAAACTGAATGAGAATATAACCGAAACCGTAACTGAAATCGATTTTCGTTTCGGATTGATACCCTGATGGAAAGCATAATTCTTTCGGAAGAGAGTTTGATCAACGAAAGATGTTCTTCAAATATTTAATAAGTTTTTTAATCGAATATTAATTTGATAAAAACATGTCATCATAGGCAATAGTCTGCATAAACTTTTCGATAATTTTCTTAATGCTTCGACTATAAGCCGGCAATATGGTTGGCTCAATCTCGTTCCAAAACTCGAACCAGTTTTCATTGACAACACGATTGAGTACAACGGTTAGATCAGTATTTTCCTTATAGAGATTATCAGCCCACAATATCCAACTGTTAAAATAAACACAGTCAATTCAAATAAAATGTAATTATAATAATTAGATGAGTTCCTCACCGATCCAACTGAATTTGCGGAGCCAGATCGTAGATCTTCAGATAACGCTTCTTATTCCGATACTCAATGAATCCTTTAAGAGTGCAGGATATTCGCACATTCTGCAAATCCGAATGAGTAATACCCGACGTATTCGTATAGACAATAAGGCCACGACCTTGAAATTCATAATTGCCCTGCAAAACGAGCCTAGGTATTCTTAGATGTACTTCCAATTGGGTAAGCTCGGGATCGCTTTCGAAGCCCGAAATTTTTGTGACTGTCGCATTTTCGAATCCCTTGAGGAACTGATTAATCAGCTTATAGTGTATGTAAATTGGACCAGGTGAGTTAATCAGCGTTATATCCTCAATCTTAATATTATCAAATGGTTCCAATCCAATTTCCGGGACTCCTTTGCTATAGCGTCGGATCATTTCATTTGTGCTGCTTATTATACAGGGATGATCTCCAAAATGACATTTCTTGATGTCAGTGGCTGCGGATGTGATGAAAATTATAATTTCACATTTTATTCTAGCTTTTCAGCTTACTCACGTAGCTCCACAGCATAAATAAAACTCTTCCAAACAATGCAGAGGGTTATAATATGTTTAAACATAATACTGATCGATTTGCTCACTTTGTAATACTGAACTATCGAACCTGCTAGAGCAGCAGCTGGATATGTAATAGCATTCTATGTCAGACTAGATTGCGCTGAGACTCACTTTATTCCAAACCAGTTTCATTTTGCGGAAAAGCTAGACAAAACATTGAATCTTACCTGAATCACCTTAGTGAGAAGAAATTCGAATAACAAATCCAACAGGTTTATTAACATACTTATTACTTGAATACTCAGTTCCTCAAGAACATATCGTCATATGATATAGTCGCAAATATCTCGTTCAACAGTTGAGCTCCATTCTGGCTATAACTGGTCAATACATTACGTTCTATATCATTCCAAAGCTCTATCCAATTTTCATTGTAGGCATGATTAACAGCCAATGTAAGATCCAGGTTTTCCTTATATAGATCATCCAATTTAAGCACAAAACTAAAAAGATATTTGTTTTTCACTCGAATTCGATTTCAACATTAGTCTGAACTCACCGTCCTAATTCCAGTTGAGGCGCGAGTTCATAGATCTTCAGGTAGCGCTTCTCCTTCTGAAACTTAACAATTACCTTCAAGTTAAGGATAAGTGTCACATTCTGGAATTCGGCATAACAGGCTCCGGTAGTGTTTGACTGAACCAATGATATCCATCGTAGCTGCATCTCATATGTAGATCTATGAGTTAGTCTGGGTATCCGCAGTTCGATCTCTATTTTGGCCTTGGTTGGATCCTTCTCGAAGCCATTTACACGGGTTACAGTTGCATTTTCACAACCACTAATTACTTGATTTATCAGTCTAAATTTTAACCAGCTTCCTCTAACCGGAGGAGAGTCCCATAATTGCATATCACTTGGTCGAAACTCATCAAATGGTTTTATATTCAAGCTGGGAATTCCTTTAGGGTAGCTTTTTATCAGCTGGTTGATGCTTCCTTTGATGCACTCTTCATTCCCAAAATTGCACTTCTTTATGTGCTCAGCTAGGAAGTTTATAGTTCAGCTTTATTAATCTTATATTTTTTGCTGTTCGTCTGACTCACGTAGCTCCCCACTGTAAACGATTCTAAGGCAGGTCACAAAACAGATTAACGCGCGCGTATTCATTATATTCTTTATAATACTGAGAGAACCTGCTAAATCGAAAGCCAAACGGCAAATGATATCTATACATAATTTCAATTTCTGTTCAAGTAGCAACTTAATTGAAACGAATATTGTTAACCTGTTTCATTATAGAAAATGAAAAATCTTAAAATTGTAAATTCTCTGATTTATCTTTTAAACGAATCACGTACTCGTAATTGTACATAGCTCAAACTGGTTTTAGATTTATTTTAATAACTACAGTATTTTCAATTAGATAATTTAAGATAATAGTTTCTTTTTATTACATCATTAGTTTCAGATGCTAACAATAATTTTATTTTAATACTATTATGCAAGCAATACTCTCAAACTTTCATAACTTAACCAAAACTGATCCGATTTCTAGGCGGAATGTCATTATAACCATGGCTTGGCCCTTTATTCATTCTGCATTCTGAATTTTTACATAACGACTTGTAAGCATTCTACAGTTTTATTTAAATTCTCTGTTATGCTCATGGCTTATAAATGATACGATTTTGAAGAGCTATCTTTTGCCTTTCTTTCAACACGTCGCCTTTCTTTGCGCTTTTCATGTACTTGCAATATCAATGAACTGCAACTGTCTGCTTACGATTCTCATTGTTCTGTGCACATTTATAGCTCTGCCTGCAATTCACAATCGAAACTGGCCAATAAGACAATAATCATCAACTTATACAGCACATTGAACAGATATAGTAAGCATTTCTTTATATTTACCATGTAGGCACCGAGTATTCAGAAAATCAAAAAGCAACAAGACATGAAAAAAGTAGACATTCTAAATACAAAGTTTCTTGACTAAGAAATGATCTGTAATAAAATTTCAGTTTGTTAATCGATTTTAATGATTACTTTCCACCTTAACTAACATAGAGTCTCTATCTGTAATTTCAGAAGTCATCAATAATTTGATTTTTCCAAACTATTGCAAGCGTTTGCAAATTTTTACAATAGCCATAGAATTCAATGGATAATAACAGGGTATTTTGAGGAATATTTTGCTGCTGCAACATAAACAAATATCAAAACGTAGCCGGCACAAAGCGGGCCGACAAACAGGCCCAGAAACTGGCCTGTCAGTCAACGCCTTTGGTGCATACCAAAGCGTTCTCTTTATTTCATGAAATTCTGAGAAACTTTTGCAAAATGTGCGTTGTGCTTTTTTGCATATCAATTGAAGAGCAACAGCAGCAGACAATGAAAGACAAGCCGAATGGAAAAATAAAAAAAAGGCAGAAGGCAAAGCCAAAAGGCAAATTGCTGTCAACCAAAGCCATTTGACAGGGGCTAATAGCTAAGGTCAACAACTGAACTCATTTTTCTAGGGTAGCGTCTCTTTCAGTGCACTAAAACTGTCTAGTTTCCATCTCTCTCTTCCCTTCCGTGTTGCTATTTCCTCTCCGTGTATTGACAACTGCAGCGGCGTCTATTTGCAATGCATTTATTTTAGATTGCCTTGTTCTGGGGCACGCTTTCTCCTCCCTTCTCTGGGTGTTACTTGACTCGCAGAGCCTGCAAACAAAAATCTCAAAACACAGGAAAAATCAATCGCCCGCACTGTCAATTTGCCCGCAGTTTCCGAAATTTTTCCTATGTTTTTCTTCATTTTTGGTTTGAGGGTTGGTAGACCAAAATTTTACCTACACACGCGCTGACTATGTAAATATTTGTCATGACCGTCTGAAAATATTTGTGCAGACTCTGAATCTATTTATCTATAATCTCGCCCCGGGTCTGACAACTAGACAGAAGTCAGCCTATGCCTAGGCTATGCGATCGTTATTAAGATCGCAAAAAGTCGTACCAAGTTGTATAGTAATTATAGCGTAATGATAACGATTCAATATGTCAGAAGAAAGGTTGGAATTTTTAAATATAAGTCTTTTTGAATATAAAATTCTTTCTTAAAATAAATAACATTTGAACAACTGCGTATTTATTTAAAATTAATTCTAAAGCATTTTCTTAAATTTTGCACATAAGGCAAATGTCACTCTGAGTTATCTTTCTGACTATTTAAATTTCATGTTTTTATTTTGTTTTAACTGTGGAGTACATAAAAACTCGAGCTGTAGCCATTTGTTTGTTGTTCTTGCGCAGTCGCTTTTTAAAATATGTTTATTCTATATCTTTATCTATGTATATGTATTTTGTGTCTCTGTTTGTGTGTCGCATAGCATTTCCGCTTTGCAGTGCATCACAAAAGTATTTCGAATTAACAGTAGTAAATCAGACGGCGCTCGCTGGCGTTGCATGCCCCCGCGACAACTCCACGACTCCACAGCTGCAACTGCAACGGCTCCCAAAACAAATAGCAAGAGAAGAAAGCACAGAAAATTGTTGGGTAAACAAATATCGAAATGATGCGTGCCACAGTGGCTGCTGCGGGCATTGTGCACTTGGCTGTTGCATGTTGCATGTTGCATCAGCATGAGGCAACAAGACTGCGAGGCAGCTTGGCCCTGGCCATGTGCTCTATGATAAATATGAAATTCTGTTTGTCTACTATGAGTAAAGCATTCAGACAACATAGACTGCGACATGTCAGCAATGCACTTCCCAGTCAAAAGTATGACATATGTCATTCACAGAGTGACAACTTGAATTCTCATAACACCAACAGGTGGAGAGAATAATAAAATGTTTAAGTTTTATATATTTGGCAAAGACTAGACTGGAGAGTCATTGTTATAAACTATTGTCTAAATTATTTGAAGCAGAAATCAATCAAAATTTGTCTAAAACAAAATTATTGAAGATTTTTAATTTATTGTTGAAATGTATTCAACGGTTTTCATCTACAGTCCTCCATCGACTTATAGCCAAGCGGAGAAGGGATGCGACTGCTGGCGACCAGACAAGAAGGATTGCCGGGACATTAACAGAGAGAATCAGGATTATCTCGAGGTGGACTTGGATGACATTGCAAACAGTGTGATGGAAGTGATGCGGATTTGTCGACTGAAAGCTTGGGAGGTCAAGCGATCAAAGGATGCGATCAAGCGATCCTTCAGGCACTACGACGAGATACGCTACCGGATAGATCGAGTGCCCAGGAAACGCTTCAACAAGGAGAACTTCCTGCACGATGTGGCCGTGGAGGCGGGCATGGATCGCATGAACGGACAGCTGGCGTATGGCATTGTGAAACGTGCCTTCCGCGCCTACTTTCACGGCACGGGCGAGGGGGGCAGGCGGGTTGAGTCCTTTGCCAAGCAGATGCGCCATAAGCCCGAGTGCCTTTGGTTGCATGCCGCCAAGAGGACAGCGGAGGTCTTTGCGGTCTACGCGGGTCTCATGTACTCGGAGCAGATGCAGTACGAGCAGTGCATCCAGTGTGTCTATCTGAGTCTGTTCAAGGAGCTGAACTCCCGATTCAAGTACGAGGTATCCATACCACGGGTCTGTCAGTGCAAGCCCCAGGAGAATAATCGGGTGGAGAGCGTGTGGGATGCGCTATCGGGCACCACAATGATGAGTGCCACCACCAACATAACCACCGAACTGTTCTTCAATAAACACACCTTCGAGGTCAGCAATCCAACCTCGGCGGTATCCGTTAAAGTGGACCTCACGATGGTGTCCATGGAGCAGACAGCTTCCCGTTCCGAGGTGCCGGAGAACAAGTCTTCCAATCACACTATTAAGTCCGACACCAGCACCAAATCGAAGAAGACCGATCAGAAGAAGAAGAAAAAGTCCAAGAAGAAGAAGAAGCGCGATATTAAATGCAACTGTCCGAGTCTCCAGTGCATCGAGGAGCGACCACCGCCGGTGATCACTGCCGAGTGCAGTCAAGGTCCCTACACCTGTCGCTGGATACCCTTCGAGGAGACCTTCCCCGCCCACTGCGTGCCCTGCCCGCCCATGGAGGACATCTGCCCACCTTGTATCCACGACACGAGACCCTGCGACGAGGATTGCACCTGCACCTGCGAAGTGTGTACCTGTCCGCCTGCCGATGAGTTTGTGGAGGAGGAGCATGCCGAGAAGCTGTCGGGATCCGGCCTGGAGGATCGGGACACGGACTTTTGCTGGCTGGCGCCATTTTGCGAAGGACCCAAGGTTGAGAGGGTATTGGAACCAGCCAAAGATGAGGAAGAATTGGGCGAAGAAGAAGAGCTTTTCCAATGTCGCTGCACCTGTAAATATAAACAGCGGGCTTTTCCACATCTCTTCACATATCTGGCGCCCTTCAAGCCGGAGCCAAAAGTTCCCGAGGAGGAAGTCCAAGTTGAGGAGCCAGTTCAGTCCAGGAAGCCACCTTGTGGCATTTCATGGGAAACCTATCGCTGCTGGAATGAGCCTGGGAAGTCAGAAGGGGAGGTGGAGGAGGACTCGGAGCCTAACTGTAGAACATGTCCTCATATCTTAGTCTTGGCCACTGCCCAGAATCCTCAAGTGAAGGGCATTACCATGGACGTCACTGTGAAGGACCAACATTTTCCATCCCAGGGAAATAGCGCTGGCAAGGATTCAACCCGAACTAAGGCGGGAAAGGCCTCCGATTCCGCAAAGAAATGCTCAATAAAAGATGTTCAATCAAATCTTAAAGAAGCAGCTGCTCAGAAACTGAATCAGCCGGTTCCCAAGTTGCCAGCAGAGGGAAACAGCTCTGGCAAGGATCAAACTCATGGCAAGGACGCAAAGCCCTCCAGCTCTCCGACATCCAAGTTGCCTGAACCAAAGCGAAAAACCGCTCCACCCGCGGCAGCAAAAGCTCCTGAAACTGCTCCCAACAATACTCAAAGGACAAGTGAAGACAGGTTAACCAAGGAAGATATCGTAAAGATGTTGGGATTAAATAAGTAGTTAGTAATCATTTGAAAAGAATACTTAATGTAATAAATGTCTCTATATTATTAAAGCCAATAATTTTGAATCAAAGTGGGTTCAATTTGTGGTTATTTCTTAGATTTGATAGGTCTTATGAATTGGTTCGATATTCGAAATTTCATAAAAAGTCAGCTATGATGGGATCGAAGAAAATGTCAACTTGATACAATTCACGATTTGAGTGCTGAAATTCCAGAAGGTTGAATAGTTTTCGCATCCATTGAATGATGCTCAATCAATGGCATTCAATAAATTGTTGAGATAATGCAATATTGAAACACTAGACGCTTTCGCATAGAAATGAAACTAGTTTTTACCATGTTATTTGATATTTCTTGATATTCATTTTTTTATGATTGTCAATATTTTTCACAAATTTCTGAGAGTGTGTTTATGTTTACCAAACGAACTGTCAATTGATTGTCAAATTAAAAATCAAATATTAAGTGGGGCTGGGTCCATATGAGGGTCCTTTTGAAATTGTAAACTGGGTTTGTGGCAACTTTTGCAACTGTTGACACGGGCGGGACTTGAGGGTCGCTTCGAACTCGAACCAATTCAGCTGCAGAAACTATTTGAAATATTATACAACACGCACAGGACAACAATAACATATCACAGCGAATACAAATAGAAATACAACAACATGCGTCATTTCTTGAATTCGGACACACAATATTTTGTATTGTGTCGCAACTAACAAAGGGCGGCCAGTTATGTCCACAATGGACAACATTTGCTCGTTCCCACTGTGTCCACTGTTCACTCTCCACTCCCACTGCCCAATTCCAATACCACCACTTGCCAGTTGAGTAAATTTCAAAATATAATATTTGCATTGTCAATAGTTTTCTTCTTGTGGCACACAAATCTCGTTAAAAACAAATCACGTAGGGGTTTCTTCTACCATTTTCAGTTTCGAGAACTTTTCTGGCTTCGACTCGGAGTCGAGTAATTGCGGACAAATTGTAAATCTACAACAGTGCCAAACATTTTTCGGGTTCTTGGTCCTTGACAAGGGGCGTTTCAAAGTTTTTTGACAGACGCTTTTAAGCAGAAAATTGTTTGCTCATAACTTTTGATCTGACCTCCCTGAAGAGGAGGTTACAGCCCATCAAAAAAATAACAATGCAAACCATACTTTCAACTAAAACGAAATTTAATTTCGAACTCAATCAGTTTTTGTTACGAATTTCTAAATGCCATGCAAAACACAGTTTGACAGTTATAGGGATTCTTTGTATGGCTATTGAAACAAATAATAAATACAGTTGAATATAATAAACCAGAAAAGCAAAATATGTAAAAAAAATATCTGTTCGCTTAGCTATGGAACAATAATATAATATAATATAATATGCATTTTAAAATTAATTTTAGTTTGTAAACTTATACAGCATTAAAAAAACAAAATTTGTTACAACTGATTTCGTGTATCAGTAGATTTTAAGGTCTACTTTATCGATTGAATTGCCATTTAGGACGCATTTCAAAGTTCAGCTACTTCTTAAGTGGCAACTTTCGCCAGTGCACGAAATCTAAACCGATTGTTGGGCTGGCTTGCTGTTGCAAGTGCCTGTTGAATGCAACTGCAACACCCATGGCAATTACGTGCAACACATGAATTACGAGTATGTATTTGGGGGCCTAACTTGGCGACTTTCGCCGCATTGAGTAAAAGTTTCGGGGGCAGTCAAACATTGGCAGAGACACGACTTCAAATTAACACGTAAATTGCGGCAACTTAACGCGCGTCGCGTTGGAGGAGTTGCAACTGAGTGGAAGGTGCCACCAGAGAGTGTTGGCCAATGGGCAAAGACTCGTTAAAGGTTGCCCGGTTGGTTGCTTAGCTCACTGGTTGGTTGGTTGGCTGGCTGGTTAGTTGGATGGCCTAGCGGGCCTTGTTACAATTAATTGCATATGCCAGGCAACATTTTTGCATACCGGCAACATGTTGTAGTTAACAATAAATTAGCGTTTAAAATGCAATGGGCTGCTTCGCTAACTGGCACTCTTTGCCAGCCCTAGCCCTATCCCTATTCCTATCCTAGGCCCTATCCTATCCCTATCCCTCTCCCTGACTGTTTCTGCACTTGGTCTCGCCTTGTTAGCTCTAAAAGATCACGCAGCCAGGCGGCAGTTGGTGATCAATCAACTGCTTTTAATGGGAGATCCGCGACCCGCTCGCAACATGATAGTTTACTTGAATTGCGCAATTAATTAGTTTCGTGTTAATGAGCAATGCAATGCGCATCATCATCTTTGCCATCCTCATCATCATCATTATCATCGTAAGGAACAACAAGACACTTTGGCATTTGAGAGACGAGACGAGAAGCTCCACACACATGCTCGATGATACTCGGCTTTTACGTCCAGGAATTTTCTTAATAGCCTCTCTGGCCTTCTGGGCAAGTCAGCGATATTAGCCAGCCAACTACCACTGGCTGTAGACGTTTTATGACTTTGTTTTATATGCCTTTGAAGTGTGTGCACCCAAGAATATGCAGCTTCCATTTATGCTATATAAGGCACTTCTTCTATATGTAGCAATGGTCTACTTCTTCTTGAGAAAATCATAAAAATTATACAAGCTGCGGCACACATTATTATTTTTGAAACTTTCAAACTGTGTTTAAACCTTATATAATAACTTTTCTAGGAGATAATTAAAGCTCTTTTACTTTATTAATTATATTTTATGGTGTTAATTAAAAATACTAAAGAATCATATTGAATTGTATGCAATTATTGAAATTCTTGTACATAGAACACTCCATCAAAAACCCCAAAAAAAATAAAGAAATGAGCTCGGGTGTTCAGTCTAAAAATCTGTTAAATCCATACATCGATATACTCAACAGCTCTTGAGTCTTAGAATGACCCTGCAGCGAGAGCCATCAATCAAAAGTAAAACTAGATGGCGAAACTATTTGCGAAATCGATAAATACCCATAAACTTGATGGACAAAACGGAAAAGTTTTGGCTATAACGATTGCTGCAGTTATATGCAGCAGTTTGATGTATCTAACTGTATATAAACTGAAATCTGTATTTTTTCCCCCCACTTTGGTCTCGTTTTTGATGCAAATAATTGCTGACAGCTAAATAGTTTCGAATCCAAAAATGTTTGGCATAGTTTGGGGCAAAATATTTCAAAAACTTTTAGCCAAAATCCCGTTCCCGTACTCGAAATGCCGCCCGAAACCGCAGAATGCACATTTGCGCCGGCTCTTGGGTTTGAATCCAGCTCTTGGTTTGGCTCTGGGTTGCTTTTCCAGCTTGAATCCAAGAGAGTGCTCAAAAACATGCAACTGCAACTTGTTTGTGGTTTGCTGCCGACGTCGTTGTATCTGTGTCTGTATCTGTTGGATGCAAGATTGTTTTTGTGTAGTTTTGCGATTGCAGCGATTTGGTTATTTTGGCTGCAAATAGTTGTGAGCAAATGCAAATGCAAATGTATATCAGCTAGTTGCATGCAACTGTAGCCGCTGTGGCCACACACATGACAAATCTCATGGTGCTTTATGGCAGGCAACATATGTTGGCATTCAAAATATTTAACCACAGCAAAGCTTTTCCCGACGGCGGAGGCGGGGGACTCCGAAATCAGCAGCAACTTGATTAATGGCAGCATTCAATGCAAGTGCATCAAAAGTTCTGGGGCGTTGTCGCATGTTGCATGTAGCATGTATCCATCAGATACACAGTTTGTCAACGACGCTTTCAACTGACATAATCATCAATTAATGCGCTATTAATAGAGGCTTTCCCCAAAGTGGCCATCCCCTGATGTGCCCCGTCTGTCTGCATCTTCAGCTCCATCTCTGTCCCTATTCCCTGTTCTTTGTCTCTGCTTCATCCTCGTCTCTGTCTCTGTCTCCGTCTCCAGATTCGTTTGTAGGCGCGACAACACTTAGGGCCCAACATATGTTTGTGTCAATTTGATTGAAGAGGCAGCTAAACGGAAAAAACTAACAAGAAGGCAAGATCATAATCTATGCAAAGTCGAAGAAATTAATACACTTATATTTTATAAATTAAATTAAATTTCATATATTTATTTAAATAATATTTATATTTACTACTTAAATAATTAAATTAATGGGCAAATATTAATAATTATTGATCGTATTAATCTCAAGTCTATCGGACCCTCAGTTACTCTCCATCCACACATACATACACTTTCCTATATGCATAGAAATACCTTCTAAAATGCTGCTAAATTACGAAATGATTATAAATTCAATTCGTAACCCAATTCGATTTGAATTAATCAATCAAATACGTTTGAAAAAGCAATACCTATAAGCTGAACTCTTATCAAAAAAACCTAAGCACTTGCGTGTGTGGTTCAAGCCACAAACTGAAACTGTTGGCAATGAAGGTCGCCAAGCTAATTTACTGACCATAATTAGCATTGGGCTTGGAAACGTTTTACAGTTTTCCAAGCAGCTGGGATCTGGCTCATAGATAATTTTCAATAAGAGCAAAGAGCAATTTGCTATCCATTTAGAGTTGTGTATATATATTGTGTGTGTATATCTGTGTGTGTGGCACAGTTATAAGTACCATGCATTAGCCCTCTCAACCATCGGCATTCGACTGGCACGCAATGGCCTTGTCCCTAAGCCCACTACCAATCCCAATACCAATCGACACACATGCGTGTTGTGTTGTGGCTTAAAGTGCATTTTATGCTGGCCTAAGGGCATAGAATTTCGAATTTTTTTGAATCATTTGGCTATTTATATTTTTAACCTTCTTTCTCTATTGACTGAGAACTGCTTGGAATTCAAAGTAAATGACCATAGGGCAATTCTTTCTTTTTTTTGTGCTTTAATATATGCATGACTCGTTGGAATAGATCATGTGAAATGGTGTGCTTTAAATACAAGTACATTCCAACAAATGTAACTCTGGACAAGTGTACAAAATAAGAACAAATAGAAGTATTATGAATAATTATAGACTAAAAAATATCTCTTAGAACTTATATATATCTGGAATTAATTTATATTCCATTATATTTTAATAAATAGATCATTTGCCGAATTTATTATTATTGCCAGCAGCCTTTTCGCATCTTTGTTTTTATTTTAAACCTAACCATATGCTTTATTTGTTTGAAGCCCGTAAAATTCTATGCATGCCATCAGCTAAGTATCTGAAGCACCTCCTAAGCTGCAGCAAGGTAACTCTACCTCACCCCCCCCCCCCCCCCGTCAATTCGACCCACTTCCACCTCTTTTCGCCCTTCTCCATTTTCCTTCCAATCCAATGAACTTCGTCAAAACATCGCACACGCATTTTAAAAATGCAAAAACTTTTACATTTAACCGCATTTATGAAGATGCCAGCTGCTTGCCATCTTCTAGGTTTATGTAGATGTACATATCTATTTAAATATATATATATATATATAAATTTAGCAGAGTATGTATAAATCGAAAAGCTCGGAAAATGTTTCGTTTGCGTTGGTAAGAAAAACAAAACCTTTTGAAGCTTTCAAAAGATTTTCACCTTTTATTAGATGCCAAGTTTATTGTTTTGGCCAAGTTCGCGTTGTTGTTGGCAGGTGAATATCAACACCATTCGAAAGGATAAATCCTTGCCAGCTCACACTCACACACATATACATACACATATACATGCATATGTTATGTAAAATTGATTTGCCTTTGCTCCGGCTGCTTTTGTTTTGTTTAGGGATAATCCCATACATTAGACTTTTGTTAGGTGCTTGTTTGATTTTGCCTTTTTGCTTGTCTTCTATTTTTTGTATTCTTTTTTGAGAATTTGTGCATTCTGAGAAGGAATTTTTATAAGCATAAATGCGCCAGATTTGCGTTTACTCGAGAGGATTATGCGCGCCCAGTGCTCCAAAAGAAAGCAAAGAAAACTTTCTAAATTCACATAAAATTAGCAAATATTACATTTGCGCTTTGGAACAGCTCCCAAAAGGTTGAACATCTCTCAGAAGCTCTTCGGCTACACACTTCCTTCCCCTGTCTTCCTGGTTCACTCACTTTGGCTTTCGCTTGTTCCCTGAGTTTATTTTGTATATTTTAAGAAAAACTTTTTTATTGCCGTAAACAAAGTTTGCCGCGCAACGGGGACTTATTTAACGTATATAACTAAAAAGTTGCTAGCCCAAGAACAAAATAAGTCAGCCATGTGGAAATGGTGAATAAGGTGGCCCAAACTCTCGTTCCCCTCCCAATCCTCACCTCCTTTGCTCACATGTCATGGAGCGCTGATTGACTTCCCTCCTGCATAAATCTCAACTTGGCCAGGACAATGATGCAGTTAAGGATAGGTTCGTTCCATGTTAATGTGCGACAAAAAGTTTTCATTTTTCGATGGCAATTTACAGTTTATCGGTTATGTCATCTAAATGGGCAACATGCGATTTGCTTGGCATTATCATTAACCGCCTCAGTTACGGTTTCCTGATACGATAAGGTCGTTATATTTACGCCTCGGCGTAGTCAGGGATGTGGAAAAACCATTAGAGTCTATGAAATGCTTGTAGGAATGGGCTCGATGAAATATACTTCAGATACTTGAAGAATTAACTATCAAATTTTCAAATTTCAGAGTGAGATGCTGTTGAAGTTTAGATAAAAGTATTGTAATATAAAAATAATTTATAATATTATTTACACAATATTTTATGCAAGAAGTGAATCTTATATTCGCAAAGCTACCTCAAGTGATTTAATACGACATTCCATAGCTGGCGCCTGACTCTTTGTTCTCGGAATATTTCTGGTCTTTTGATCCCCCAATTTCACTCTTGCATTCCTTTTTATATACATATATCAGTACAAGTTGTGGAACATACACGTACTCGTACTCGTACTCGTATCTCCAACGTACCTCACGATGCGTGGCTAATTTACAATTTCAATGTCACGCTCCATGCAAGTGACGATAAATTTGCACTATGTAACATACATAGTCTCGAGAACCCGGGGAAACTGGGAGCATTGGGCAATGGGAGCTTGGAAACTGGGAAACTGGGAAGAAGACGATTGTTGTTCTTGTTGGATCGTTCGTGCACTTAGTGAAATTACATGGCTGCCAAGACTTGTTGATTGTGCCCGTTGGCTAAATTTAGCATTATTAAAAAATTAAGCTGACAACATTTTGTTGTCATATAGACCGGAAAATACAACAAGAACAACTTGGTGCCTGGCCAGCTGACTTATAGGATATAAGAGAGAGGGGCAAGCAGAAGAGCTGTGTGGCATAAAAGACATGCGTGCGTCATGTGGTCGGCTCGGTTCGGTTCGGTTCAGTTCGGTAGTTGGAGTGCAACCGAACCGCCCGACACTTAGTTTAATTTCTAGGTGCCGACGAGGGCGTCTGCCCGTCCAGAAAAAAAAATAAATAAATAAAAAGGCAACTCAGTTTGGTAGACATGCCACATGCCTCGCTGATTAATTATATTTCGTTTTTGCTCCTCACTCCCTGTCTGTCTTTTTTCGAGTTATGAAAATGACTCTGGCTAAATTAAGTGAAATTTTTCATCCACATTTAATTACGCTAATGATCTGGCAGTCAGGCCCTGACAATAGTACTTATTGTAGTTCTCTATGCTAAAAATTCCCTAATCTTAAAAAGAAACCCAGAGATACTCGAAGTCTGCCACTTTATATCTTTCTTCAGGCTATTCCTCTAATGCTCCTCCGCTTTGTTTGCCACTTGGTGTCGGTGTTTTGTCTTTTATCTAAAAGGAAGAAAAATTTCTATCATTTTCGTGAAGGCTGGATGGAGTCTGGAGACTGAATAATCTGGGGGCCTGTTTGACTCTATCCTGACATGATTACCAGTCGCAAGTGTACAGAAAGAAAAGTACACGAGTTGTAAGTCAAACTGACACTGAAGATTACGGTTTATGTCGACAAAGTTGACACGTTGTTTATCAAAAATGCAAGTCAAGGACTTCTTTGCCAGCATACAGCATCCAGAGAGTCTGTCCTCAGTCTGTGGCAAGTCGTGAGCTGCAATATGCAACTAAGTATGTTTGCGAGTGTGTGTTGACGGATGCCTGGCAAGTGCAAGGCAACAGCGACCCCAGACAAAAGCCGTTGCTACTGAGAAAAACAAGTACAACAACAGCTAGAACAACTATCAGTACTTGCAACTGCAAGAGGGGGCAGCATCGATGCTGATGGCCTCTGATGTGGCCAAGTTGTAGCGCGTGTGTCTGACAAAATGTTGTAATTAATTTAATTCTCTTTTATTTTATTTAGCTTTTACACAAGGCGACGAGATGCATCATGTTTCACTTAAAATTATAATAAATCAACGAGTCATTTAGAGAGCAAGAATTTTCAGCTGTTGCTTGGTAATCGAAATAATGAGAGAGTAAAGTTTATTGAGATACCCAAAGAAACTTAATTTAATTAATTTATTTATCAAACAGATCTCATTCGATTTTGGTTCGTCATTATTTTTATTAATTTACCTGAATGAATTTAAATTTAATTTTATTTCATTGATTTCTAGCTCTACTTTAAATAAAGCTTGGTGAAAGCCCAGAAACCTCAAAGAAGTTCAAATATAATAAGCCGTCTTCCCTCTATATCTGCTCGTCAAATCTATTCAATCTCTTTTATATGTTTTTCCACTCTCTGTTGATGACTTGCAACGTTTGTTGTCTCAGTTACAATGATATCATCTTGAGTCTGTTACCGATACTAATCACATGCTGTTAAATCATATCTCAGATGGACAGGTTCTGCCCAGCGGCAGGCCAAAAACTAAATTCAGTTTCAGTCGGAACAAGACACGAACGACGAGTCGACTCGACAGAGGACACTCGGGACGAGTGCATTGTGCTCTGAAGTGCACTTAAAGGATATTTTTTTATTTTCAGTGCGCAACGCAGCGAAAAGGAAAAACGGAACGGAACGAAACGAAACGAAAATCAACAAATGATGACAACTACCCCAAGCAGATTTTTAGTCGGGATGTTGTGTCCTGTCTAGCCTGGTCTTGGGTTTGTCGTTTGTCCTTTGTCGAGTGTGTTTGTCCTTTCAAAATGTTTTTCTTTTCTAACAACTTAAGTGCTTAGCGTATTCTACTAATTTTATTTTTACACGCCCCGTGAATCCTGTTGACAATCATCTCAACTCGCTGTGCTGTCAGCCATGTGCCCTATCCATATCCCTCCATATAATGATCCCCAAAAAACCATACCCAAATCGAAACCCAAGGCAGCCAGCAGCCAGCAGGTAGTAAATCCCTCATTGATTTTTATTCGCGCGTGTTTAATTCCCGAAATCAGCACCCGGAGATCTTCAGATCGTCATTGTCATTGTCATTCATTTGTTGTGTATTCTCGTTTTTTCTGCTATTTTTTCGTTTTGCAGCGCTTTGTTCCGCTTTTAGCGTGTTTTCTGTTTGACAGCCGCTGATCTTATCATCGTTTTGTTTTCTGAGGCATTAAAAATTTGTCATTTGTTCCCCCCATTGAGCGGTTGTTGTTCTTGCTTTGGATTGTCCTTCCTTTGCCTCTAAATGCATTCGTTGAACAGTTGAAGAGGAAGCAGCTGGTGGCCAAAATCGTCATGTTTTTGTTCGCGCTGCTCTCGTTGTCGCTGTGGCTGCTTTGAAATCGAAATCTGCATGGATCATTCCATCAACTGCTTAACCTTATGTCCAACTTGGTAATTGCTACCTTTGCATCTTGTTATCCTCAAAATTACAGTAGCTGCAACAATCTGATTATTGACTTTGCTTACCTTATATTTCCTTCAAGTTGTTGAACATATGCTGCAGAACGTATCGTCAGCAAAATTTTATTGAGAGGGTTGTTTCAGGCAATTTATAAAAACTTTTTTGATATCAGTTGGCAAGTTTTTATTAAAAACTATTTTTCAAATTTTGTATCTTAGGTAGCTTTTCAATAATTTTGAAGAAGGCCATTATTAATTGTACTATAAAAAATAAAATATAATATAAAGTCATTAAGTCCCCCCTCTTTACTACTCACTTCCTATGGACTTGTTTCACCCTTAAGTTACCGCAGATCATTCGCTTCATCTGCCACACTCCGTTGCAGCTTTTATTTAACCCCTTTCATAGATGAAAAGCAAAATGTGCAGATGTCATCGACAATTTCTGTATGTGAACGTACGACTATTCGATCAGTTAACAATCGTTCTCCGCCCTTTTTGCATAACAAATGCCAACGCCAAATTCAACGGGTACGTTTCACATTTCGTGATGAGACTAACCCCAGTTACCAGTAAATAGAGTCCCATTGATGATTCCGATTACAAAATCGAGATGGACCCGCTGCTGTTGCTGTCCGCACTTCTATTTGCAAATACTGATTATGTTTACATGCATACATCAATGCTTGATGCTCAAACAATGCTGAAACTCACACACACACAGAGACTCGCTCACACACTCTAGCAGCTCAATTGTATGCGCTGGACAATGGGTCGTATGCGTAATACTGAACGAAATGCCATATGAGCAATGCCAATGTCCAAATGCGTAATGAAAATTGGCGCCGAACTCTGTCGCATGCAACTGACGAACATCACATGCTCCGCACCTTCATTCCCCATCTCTTGTCCCCTTTTCACCTCTCTCTCTCTCTCTCTCACTCTTTAGAGTGGCCCATATACTGGCTTGAGTAGACAAAATCAATTTGGTTTTGTGGTTTTTGTGCACAGCCAGGAGCCGGGAATCGGAATAGGAATAGGAATAGGGAATCGGTATCTATAGGAGGCAACTAAAGCTGTTGTCCAATTTGTCAGGCCCTGCATATGTCGTTTGACCAGCTGCAATCAGTCGACTGAGCCCAGTTGCATTTTAGTTAAAATACATCAAAGAAACTTATAATGCGCCAGCAAACGATACGATACAACGGAGTTTATTACGATTCGATATAACTCCAATTCGGTTAGATTTGGTTCTTGAGCTCCTACAACTCTTGGCAACTTTTGAGCATGCAGAGAATCTTCGGAAATTGTTGCCAACGTCAGCGTAGAAATTTCCGACATGCAACAGAATATAAAGTTTCGACAAATTTTTTATTACATTTTTTTTATAGGAAAAACTATTATTTGCAGTTGGCACTTTACGCTTGCTACTTGCCACACTTGGGCAGATATTTCTTTGGAGTGTATTTGTGTTATTGAAAAACTTTTTGCCGCCGCATGCAAATCCCGAGCCGAAAACGCTTCAGATTTAAATGAAGTGAAGTGAATTTAATGGTCAACAGACATTTGCTATACAAACATCAAACTGGTGCAGAGTAATAGATAGAGAATAGAGAGGGGAAGTAGGAGACTATTTACATAATAGTAAAACGTTGCAGTGATGGGAAAATAGCAAGTGGGGGGGCGGAATTGAGGGGTCCACTCTCACTCGAGAGTTTTTCGCACAGAGCGCAACTTGGTATCTATCTATGATATTTGCATAGTACGAGTATACAATTTCGAGTGCTTGTTTGTATGCATGAAACACAGGCTAGAAGTTGAGGGGAACAGGGGGAGGAAAGTGTGTGGGAGAAGAGTCCTTAACATAGTCCTGCTGTTAGTCTGCTCGCTGTAACTATCAACGCAAATGTACTTGAAAATTGTAATGAGCTCTAAGCTTAAGCGTCAACAACAAACAGCTCCCAGTTCCGAATTATACTTCCAGTTTGTTTCCTTTTGGTATTTTGCGAGCATAACCATTCAGCCATATGCTTGGATTAGACATAAGAGATAGCAATGATAGCGCTTACAGTTACTTCCAACAGTTTACATCTGCACTCTGCAAATCGATTGAAGAGCTCCCGCTGCAAATGACTTTCCTCTTACAGAGCTATCAGAGCCAAGTCTAAAGTGTTAGACTGCACTTAACGTGAAAGCAAACGATTATAATTAAAGTTATAATGCTTGGTATTTGACTTCGAAATAGAGCAAATTATGTTAGACTGCAAGTATTTTAATCAACCGCAAAATTATTTCTTTCAAAATGAAAATCTAATATATATTTAAGTCGTCCAAAATATGTGTATTAAAAATAAGCTTTATTTATAGCAAGCTTTCATACGCCATGTATTTCATATCCTTGCCAATATTTTGTAAATGACTTTGAACAAAAAGTACATTCTTTTAATAAAATCCGTTTAGGAGAACGGCTGCTGTTGTTCAGATTTGAAATCGAATAAACCGAATGGCACTAACACTCATTAGTTGCAATAAAACACAATCAGCCGGAGGCCTCCTGCTCGAAATACTCGCAACAAAATGAAAGAAGGAAAAAAATGAAATCACGTCGCGCCAGTGCAACAAATTCAAGTTAATTGAATTCCAAAGTAAGCATAATTTGAGCCAACATCCAACAGGCCAACAGTCAACACTTTTGCTCTAAAAGCGAGCACATGGAGAAATATTGCAACTGATGGAGAGGCGTTCGTCAGAGAGTGAGAGAGAGAGAGAGAGAGAGAGAGAGGTAATACTCATACTATATAACAAGTTGCAAAGGCGACAGTCTGTCAGCCTCGCCAGGAGCAGTATTCAACGGGTAGGCATTTAAACTAAATTTAGCCTGAAATTGTTTCCTTTTTGTTGCCTGTTTGTTGTTGCTGTTGCTTTTGCTGGCCGCCTGTTTGCCTGTCTGCCTGCATGTTTGCCACTTTGCCGACAAACACAAAATTCAATTACAATTGGAAACAGCAGCAAAAACGAAAACGAAAGTCGCGCTCAGCTAAAAGAAAAATATAAAAAACTGAAACTTGAGACCAACAAACAGCCAGAGCAACAGCTCCCGTTTTGAACAACTCTCAAAAGCCGGTTTCTTAATGTTTTCAGCACTTGCAATTATTTTGTGCCGCCAACGTTTAAAGTGTCGGAAATTTGGTGCGGTAATTAAATGAAAATCAACGGCGACCAACGCCCGGACAAGCAGTCAACCAACAAAAAATATACTCGTATATGCAACAAATAAACCAATAAGTGAGATATAACGAATATTCAATGCCTTGCCAAATGACATATCTGAAAAGAACATTTTAAAATTGCAATATTAAAATAAGGGATATGATTTTATATCTCTGTGGAAATGTGGTGTGGAAATAAGAAACCCTATAAATAATTTTTTGACTGAAATAAAAATGGTGATCGAAGCGACATGAGGTTTGACGAGCAAAGCGATCGGGGGCCTCAAGTCCTTTAATGCCTCTAGCTTATTGTATTTAAAAGCTATGAATTTTAATCTATTTTTTTCAATATAACAAATAATAGTAATTATTTCAATCAGTGTTATTTTTTTTCAATATAACAAATAATAGTAATTATTTCAATCAGCGTAAGAAGTGTGAATTTTTTAAGAACTCTTCTTACAGCTCGTATGGAAAATGAACAATACCCATATTAGCAAGAGTACCTCAATAAAAACCGCTTGCAACACTCAGTAAAGGAAACCTCTCGCCTAACGCAGCTGCAAATAAACTAGTTCAACATGTTGTTGAACTAATCCCCCCAACTTCACCTCTTCGATAGGGAAGTTTTTGTCTGTGCCGTAATCAAAATACTTGTTCCAATAAAAGCAACACAAGAAATGATATCAAAGGAAAGAGAGCTGAAGTCGAGCAAAAGTCGAGGAGTGAAACCATAACAAATCAAAGTCCTAATGAATATTGAGAGGCCACTAAAAGGAGCAGAAAGAGTAGCAACAAATTAATATAGAGCAAATACACATAATAATAAATGCAATGTGGTACGATGAGTACCTAATAAAAGGGCCAACTTTTCCGAAAAGGGATAATGAAGTGGCTTCTACATATAAGATAAGGGAAGGTTGAGGTGACTTGGCCAAAACGCACCTGCCTAGCAACAGCCCGCACAGACGACAATGGTAATAAAAATCGCATAAGTATCCAGAGCAAAGACAACAACATGGCAAAAATATTGTAAGAGGGCCAAGAGGGGTTGAGTTGGCTCGTTAATTTGCAATAAAATCCGATTATAACCACAAAAATGCCCCCATTGAAGATATATATCCAGCTGAAGCCAGAAGCAAAAGCCGCGGCAAACCAAAACGAATTCGAGTCTCAGATACAGGTGGATCTAAAAAGCCCGGAAGTAAAAGCCAACTTGTATCAATATCAATAAGTGCGTAACCCTCTTTGAACCCCCACTACCCAAACACCCATCCCCTTACCATCTATAAGCAGGTAAAGGGCTGCTCGTGAAGTACCACATAAAACTTGCATTGATATTTAAGCCCGGCTATAAATAAGACGCCCTCAAGGCAACCAAATCCCACAAATTATAGCAGACAGGACATGCCCCGAACGGGGTGGGTTTTCTTTTCGATTAAGGTCAGAACAGAGCCCCATTAAAAAAAATTGAGATACAACTCCGAATTTGCATGGAGAGGCGTGTCAATTCCTGGACTTGCACCCTTTTCTAGTTGTAAGTTGCACCCAATTTATGTTAAATTTCAAAGTTGAATTACAAATTTTGAAAACCAGGGCTACACTGCAAAAATATTGATTTATGTTCAACTTTGCGTCATATTCAAATCAACATTGGGAAATAAAAAAATATTATTTTAAAAACAAATGTATTGTAGTGTTTAATAAATTCTATATATCATGTGGGCAACAAAATGATAATTTAAGAATAAATTACGGAAATAGTATTAATAAAGATGTCCATTTTTGAATTCAATCTTTTATAAATTATTATTACTAAAATGCTTCAAATAATTTCCAACCCTTCGCTGAGCAGTTATGTTATAATTTAGACATTACTCAAGTCTCCTGCCATTGATGTCTCTACCAAACTTTCAGTTAGTTCTGCCCGCACATCCCAAGGAATCCCCAAGACCATTGAAAGGGCTACGACGTAAATCCCCAAACCCCTTACAAAACAAATAAAAGTGTAAACACTGATTTGGCACGCGCCGCGTTGGGCGGTTATTTATGCATAAAATTCCCCCCCAAAAAAAAAGATGAGGAACACGACTCCCTATCACCCTTCCCTACCCCGCCCCACCTGCAGGAATGGAGGGAAAACCCGTTGCCCAAACATGGTAATTACCTGAGTCCTTTTGGCAAAAATTCACGCATATAAACACGTATTTTGTGGGCAAAAGGCTCGAGTGGAGTCGAGTCGATGTCTGGTAACTTTTTCCTTATCATTATGGGAAAAGCGAAAGAGAGAGATAGAGAGCGAAGTATAGAGTAAAAGAGATAAATAGAGAGACAAGCCGTAACATGCATATGAATATGGCCTGGAGTCATGTCTGGCTGTCTGCCTGGATTTCTGTTTGTAGGTGTTATGGCCGGCTTCCGCAAGGACTTAACCGTTTTTGTAATGCATAATTTTATACGGCCAACAGACAGGCAAAAAAGAGATGGAGAGAATGGGAGAGAGGAAAGGAGAGGAAGCAAACATATGCATAAATAATGCGAGTATTTTTAACTTTTTATGTTTGCATGCGGTGCAAATGTTGTGTGTGTACAAATTATTTGTAATTATACGCATATTAACAAGAGCGAAAGAGAGGGCGAAAGCCAATAAAAAAGAGTAAGTGAGAGAGATAGAGATAGAGAGAGATAAACATTAATGTTTATTAAATTAACCGTGTGGCAGTTTATTGACTTCGCTTAGAATAGTTACTTTTGGCCAAAGCATTTACTATAATAATATCATAATTTCGTAATTTGCAACAATTTAGTTAATTTATGGCGGGTGAGGAAGAGAAGGGAAAGGGGCGTGACTGCGCTGAGATCTGCCCTTTTGGTTGGCTTTAAAATAGCCGTTAAATGCACAAAGGACACGCAAAGTTGGCTAAAACAGACACAGACACAAGCACAGCTGAAAGTCAAGTCTAGACCCTTTTTGGGTAGTGTCAGCCAGAGCAGCCTTCAAAGTTATTGAAGAGATGGTCGAGTCGAGGAGGGGAGGAGCTGCAGGTGAACGAGGGCAATCAGACGATAAACTTATAAATGTTGCAGACGCCGCAAAGAGGCAGCCATATAGTAATTATAGCTATGGGCCAAATTCTCAAGAGAGACTCCATACAGAAGTACGAGAGTATTTCAAAACCAAACCAGCCACAACTTGTCCTTCTGCCAGAGGCTTCCCTTTATGCATAGAGTGTGTGAGTTGAGGCCAAATACGAGTATTCGCATCCAGTCAGCAGTTGAAAGGCCGCTTAACTCTCGGCCAAGTGTAGAAGCCGGTTATTTAACCAACTCTCCAAATTATCAAGTTGCCATTTACCATTTCAGGTGATTATTTAGTAATTTGATTTTGTGAAACGTCGACGTTAATGACAGCCAATTCAAATCGAAAATTGAGCTAAGGCAAAATTTACATATTAGTTAAATTCAAAATAAGTTATCTATAAAACTTTTCAAGCTAACTTAATTTCAGCAAAATATGAAAACAAATTTTTAAAAATGTTAAAGTTTATGAATGATTATTATTTATTTCCAAGACAGAAAATAGTTAAGAAATTTAAGTAAGTACTAAATATATTTTGAATAACGTATTTTTAAGATAACTTTAATATTCGAACAATTCATAGTATTTTTTATCAAATATTTCCTTGTCCCTTCTTTTCCTAGAAATAGAAGAACATTTAAATATTCAAATACGCTTCGCAGGAGTATGAAATCAACTTTGATGTCAGCTTAAAGTTTAATGATTACTTGACAACTCTGGCCATAAGCTGCGCCAAGCGGAAGTTGAGCTCAGTTTTGAATGACGTAATTTGATTTCTTTTTATTGACGAGTGCGTTTGAGTATTTTTGTGGCTTTGCCGACAATTAAACATTCAACATGCAACATTTGATTCATGCAACAGCCCAAGCAATCAAAAGAGACAACAAACAATCGACATTTGTAGAAGTAATTAAGCAAAAATCAAAGCCAAATCAAAGTGCATGGCAATTGTCGCAGATTGGGGCTTAACAGGGTTGAGGGGGGATTGAGGTTCTGAGATAGTCATTAATTTGTAGCGCATTTAAAGCTGCTGGGTGGATTTTATGTTTATGGCAATGTGGTAGAGGGATGCTGAGAGGGGGAGGGTGGCAGAAGGGGAGGAGGGAGGCGCATTAAGGATCGGCAATCCCCACAGACAACTTGGCAAAAGCAAAGCCAAAAGCAGAGTCAAAACGATTATCTTAATTTAATTGTCTTTTATTTATGTCAGCCATGGCATTTATTTAGCCAAATGGATTTACTCGGCACAACACAAGCTACTGCATATTTATGGGCGTCTCCTACACTCAATGTGTGTGTGCGATTATGCTTGTGTGAGAGTGTATAAGCTGTGTATGTGTGTGTCATTTAGAGCCGCCTTCTTCCGGCTGTCTGAGCCTGAACCTCGTAAATAAGCTGCGTACGATAAACTGGCATTAGAAATTGACAAATTCAACTTACAAAAAGCCACACATATATTGGCAGCATCCCCTTTCCCCTCCTCAAATCTTACTGCTCCCATCCGCGGTCTACCCTTAGCATCTTTTATGTAAATTTCATCTCGTATTCGCGCTTTGTATTTCAATGCTTTGCCAATAATCATAAAAACTAATTAATGTACGTCATCGCCCGGTTTAGTTACAAGTGCGTTGCAAAACTTTCGTCATATAATAAACGTTCTAAGTAAGTCCGGGACACTCTGTCTTTGCCATTCCCCTTCCCCTTCTCCCTTATCTACCCTATCCCTTATTATGGCAACTTGATATGCGCCCCGTTGGCAGTCGTTTGTTTTTGCTTATTTTGTGCTCGATTAGCAGATAGCAATGAAATTAGTAAATGAAGCTGCAATCTGAAAGCCCATTTATTTTTTCTCAATTTTTCTATCTTGTTTTTCCTTACAAAGCACAATACACGACCAAAACAAATTCTGGGGTTTGGCAATTGTAAAAACTTTGGCTGCTTGTCTGCTTATGGCCATAATCAAATTGAAGAACATATTTTTTCTTTTTTGTTGGCTGTAGTATTCCTTGTACAGTTGCCATTATGACTCATTCGTGGAATTTTCTACTTCTTTGGTGGTATTCCAGATAATCAAAGTAGAAGTAAATTGTAAAGATGTTGTCTAAACACGTATAGGAAATGTTAAGCTAAAGCTACGCGTACTAACATCGCGATTTTTATGTAGATACAGTTCTAATGAAAATGTAGAAAATTTAGGTAAGAGATGGAAAAATACATATGACTAACCAATAACTGATAAATAAACTATTTTAAGCCCTATATAAAAAGTTGATTTATCTGTGAATATAAAATATTTTAATAAATTTATTTGACCATCTTTTTTGAAGTCATCATATTTTATCTACTGCAGAGAGAGATGTATTTGAAACTTAATATTTGATTTTCCACTTGCTTTGACTTGATGCTTTTCCGGTCCAGCATAAAAGCCAATTAAAAGACACAGGACATTGAGCCTCAAGGACTCAAGGACGTCTTTTCGGCTGCTTAGCATGCCAGGCTGCCTGCGAGCTGTGAGGATAATAATATATCAGCGGTCCGGACATGACAGTTTTGCCGTTTATTGGGGATTTTAATTTGAGGCCAACATGACAAAAACATCGATAACAATTTTCGGACATCTTTCAAAAAATTCAACCATCTTCGTCCCGTTTGGTTGCCCATTTTGAGTTGTTGTACCAGCCCAAAAAAAAAGGAACGAAAGAAAAAGGAAAACTTGGCGCGTGTTTGGTTGTGTAATACAGAAAGAGATGATAAGGGAGAGAGAAAGAGAGGGATTGAGGAGCGGTTGTGGACTCTGCTGGAAGTCGACATGTCAAAAAGAGAAAAATGTTTGACAAATAAACAGTTGCGAAGGCCCCAAATTGCCTGCAGTTATTGTTTTGGCTGCCTGCGACGTTTCTGAACCTTCGTTTATGATGTCTTTGGGCGCTTTTTGACCTTTTTTGTTTTCGACATTTTTTTTTGTTTTCGTTCGCAATAAACTTGTAGATATATATTTATTTATACACAAGTATATTTTTTGTTATCACATCATTTTCTCCACATTTCTGACTACCTGTCGAATGTTTTTCTGCCGTTTGTGAAAAATAAAAGTGAGCAGAAGTCGCTTCCAGGCAGGTTGCCACCATCACCATCGCCATCGCCATCACCATCGCCATCAACCATTTACCATCAGCAGCAAACTCTGGGTCCATCTTCATCTTGGCCACGACAGGGGGTCGAGTTGTGTTGTTTTTGGCCGTTTGGGTCAGCAGCAGCAATCGTCGCTGTCGTTAACTTATCTCGGGTCTACATCGGTTAAGGTGCTAATGTGACAGCTACTTTTACTGGGACACATCCACTTAAGTTGACTTCACTTCACTTCCCTGTTCTCCTCTCAACTCCAATGTTGACTTGACTTGGCTCATTAAGCAGCATTGCAAATATTTCATAATTCATTTTCATTTTACCCACAAAGTCATTTATTTTACAGCTCGTCACTTGCGGCGGGATGCCAAACACTGTGCCAATAATGAAAACCTCATAATATCGAACTTGTTGAAATACTGCTGCGGAAGCCTTTTTATTGAGCAAAATTAATGTTTAAAAATTTAAAAAAAAAAAAAAAAATTGTTGCATTGGGATAGTACAATCCCATTTCTATTTATTAGTTTTTGCTTAAAAACTTAAAGATTATATATTCTTCAAATTAATTGAATAACAACAAGATAGAAATTAACAATTGACAATTAAAGCTATATTATGAAGCCTTACCTCTATTCGAAATATTAATTTAACGTATGAGCTACGAATGTTTATTTATTTATTTACCAATTGGTTATGTTCAGTCTAAATGAATTCCCAGTTGAAAATCGATATTCAAATGAACATTTTAGACACATTTGGCTTTATCATCTAGAAGCAGTAAAAGTGATTTGGAAAGTGAAAAATATGCAACTAATTTTCACTTTTATTTATCCAAAACAAACAAATCAATAGCAAAACAACAACATAAACAACAGCATCAACGACACAACAAACACGACCTGCATAAATTTTGGGGCCACAAAAGAAGAAAAAAAATCTTAATCAACGTTGAGCCTATAAATGAAAACATAATTCAGTCGAAAGATTTGCATAAAACATAGTGTTGCAGTCAAATAAATTTCATTCCAAGTTGAACATCAATAAAATAGGCAACTAACGAGATAACTTTATAATTTATATGCTCGAGAAATTAAGATACAATGGCCATTTTTACTGATTGATTAATAAAAGGCATGGCCAATGCTGCGATACAGATGTATTAAAACCAACAACAATACTTTTCAATCTGTGCCAACTGCAACTACATTTTGCTGGCATTTAATGTATCTAGATTGCCAAAATGCTTTAGCCAAATTGCTTGTCACCAAAGCCGTGGCATGGGAGTGTTGATTAAGACCAGGGAAGGGGACGTTGACGCCATTGAACTTTCGAATCTGACGTGCCACCGTGCAACAAATACCTGACACATTGACTATCTAACACACATTATGTGGAGCCTGGTACTATGTGGATTTTCTATCTAGAGTTCTGCATATGAACTTAAACGGGTAACTGGTTTTTATGCATTTTATCCTATAGTAAAAAGTTTGAAGGCATAATAAGCTAACACTAACTTTAATTTAAAAATTCTAATCATGACTGGAATTAAATTATAATTAAAATATAAATATTACATTTTACAGATCTCATTTAAGTCACACACATCAGTATTTTATTTATTTAAGCTGTCTAAAACGGTACAATTTTGCACTGTACTTAACATATTTTAGTACTGCTTGGTTTTCCGAGGTATCTATAAGTCATGCATTTATATTTTTATTTCATTTTTTGGGTTACCCATGCGGTCGCAGTCGCAGTTGGAGCCAAAGTTGTAGTCGGACTTGAAGTCAGAGTCGCAGTTATCTACATAATTAATGCATGTCTGAGACCACACGAAACATGCAAACGCTGACATATTGACCCAATATCTAGGCAAAGGGCTTGACATTTTGTGGAAACCGAAAACAAAACGATATCACAGTAAAAAAGAGAAACATCGCGTGCCAAAAAGCCACAGACGTTTATATACAATTTATGCCTCTGCAACTCAGGAAAATAATTAAAGCGAATGAGAGAAAAGAAAAAATAAAATATGAAACCAAAAAATTATGAACAGAAATGACTCCAAGTAGTCACAGATAGTTTATGCAATGCAGGGAGAAAGAGACTAGATAGGTGGATAAATGGGAAGCTAGGCACGAAAATGACACAAGACAGCAAATATTTCTCGGCCTGTGATTAATGATGGGTCGTGAGGTCTCGAACAGAAATATATTTGCTTAAAATTTATTATTAATTTATGTTAGCTAAAAAAAAACGTTTATAAAGTTATTTTATACGATTACAAACACCGCAGAGATTTTAATTTGGATTGCATCCAATGGAAAGAAAAGAGACGAGCTTAAGATATTTGAATTCAATGAAAATAAGGTTGTTGTAGGTGTTCTTTTAGTTTTAAATTTTTAGAAGATCTATAAGAGATGTTAATGTAAATTCACTTAAATAAATATAGAATAGGAGAAGAAATGATTTTGGAATTGGTAAAAGTTTGATAACTACCAAATAAAAGCTGACTGTAAATATTTATTTTCAAAGCAACTTCGTCGACACAAATATCAGATTATTCTTATTGAGACCATAAACCACCCAACGATTGCGGACCATATAACTCATCTTCAGTTATGGAGAGAATAATCATACTAAAAATTGTTGAAGCCCACACTAGCAAATCAGCATGGCACATAATCATAAATTATCTAATATACGAATATAAAATGCCATCAATTATATGCAGGAATTTATTATGGCAGCTGAAAGCACAATTGATAATTGCTGTCGTCTGGTTTTTCCATCCTTCATTTTCTCAATTTCTCTCTCTTGGAGACCAATTAAAACGGTTCTACGCTGTATTCTCAATTTTATATAAATATTTTCGTTGTGTTTTATGATTTTGATTACGATTTCGGCGCCTAAGCAAACGACTTGGACGAACAATAAAAAAAGAACTCAATGTGAATAATGCAGCGGAAAAACAAATCGAGCTAAAAACTCAATTTCAATTTGAAATCAATTTTTCAACAGAGTTGTTTTCAGGCCGTGCTTGTGACACCTCAATAAAAATCCCAAGACCTAGGCCCAGTGGGGAGGAAGTTAAGGCGCCACTCGATGACCAAAACATCTCCAATGGCTGGACAAGATGCGATGCGCATGCATAAGTTAAGAGATTCAAACAGAAACAAAATCAAAAGACCCCCCGTGGTATGAAAATTAAAATTTTATTTGTTTACCGGGCAGCGTGGCAATAACAACAACAATATCTACGACAGGTATCTGAACTGACTCTGACTCCGGGTCAAGTGTTAGAGGCCCCCTCGATATTTGCCCATTGGCGCATTAATCAAAATTGTAATACAAGCTCAATAACAAACAATCTAACACTTTCAAAAGTCCAAGTCCAACTCCAAGTCGATTCGGCATCAAATGCAAATCCAATTAATAAAATCAACATTGTTGCTGGGAGATTTAAATATCACAAGTGGAAATCAACTGCCCACGCTGTGAATTTGTTAATTCTTATTTTGGTTCGCAATATTATTAAATAATGCTTTATATTTTACCATTTCAGACGAGATTAATACGAATCAATTGCAAATTGTAGGTAAACGCAGATAACTGTGGTATTTGAAAAGTTTTAATTTGACAAATGAATGAATAAAATGTCAATCATATCTTTTTTGGTATGCAATTTATGTAACAAAAAAGCATTTGGCTTAATCAAGAATTTTTTGTAATATTTACTTTGAATACAAATATTTTTTCATTATTTACAATGAAATAAAAACTTTACATGGTGATTGATTTACATTTTTATATTGAAGTCGTGATCAATAACAGCATCTGAGCCACAAGTTTGGAAGTCCAAAGAGTACTGACTTTATGCTTTTATGTTTTGAGTCGTGATTTCAGAACCATACTAATTGTTATATTTTTTTAATATTTTCGTGACTCAACTTGTCATTTTAGATCTTTTTCTTGTTAATTTTATTTATTTACTTTTGTTTTTTATTGTTTTAAGGGTATTCCGTTTTGGTTTATGCCTAATTCAAACCTATTTTGCTACCAAATTTGGTTAAATTGTTATCGCTAATTTTAATAAGCTCAGTTTAAATATTTAAATCATTAGACAGTCAAATATGTTAGTGTCACAAAGGTAAATTAATAAAATTGAGCGGAATGTTGATTAATTAAAGGAAACGCACATGGCCAAAGATACGTAAACTCCAACACTTAAATAAATACATGCACACACACACATACAAACAGAGACACTCACACAACTTCAGATGCCAAGCAGAGGCAATTGGTTGGGCAAAGTTGAGCGTCGCGGGTTAATTACCATGTCAAATTCAAACAAAAACAGCAGCAGCAGCAAGAAAAGGTAGTTTATCATTACAACAACAATAACAACAGTAGCAATAACAAGAGAAATAAAAAAAATAATAGGCTGCCAAAAAGGTAGAAGGCAACAGAAGTGGCAAGGCAGGCAGGTAAGCAGTCAAGTCAGTTAGTACGTCAGTAGGTCTAAGTAAAACCTTTTCTTATCATAATTACAAAACAAAATGACGTACACACAGTTGAGCTGCAACATCATAAAAAGAGGGAGAGAAAGTGGGGGATTGAGTAGGAAAGAGAGTGAGAGAGAGAGCCAGTCTGCGGCGACAAATGCAAATGCCCACAACGGAAGTCAAGAGACCGCTCGAGTTGAAGGCGGCGCCCGCATCGCAGCTGTGGCCCTGGTAGGCGTGGCACTTGCCCACTCACACACACACCCCTCACACACACACACACACACACACACACCTCTTGTGCGTAGAGCCCACGCTTGGCTGATGTTTCGCGTACTTAAGCAGACTTCCATTTATAATCGACGGGTCAGCCGTGCGGACAGGCCGCACTTACGACCTACAACAACGCATGAGTGTCCAGTGTCCAGTGTTCGGTATCCCAAGTCCCGACTCGAGAGTCGTCGTATTATAATGAAATTATGCATACAAAACATCGCCCATATATCAAATGAAGGCTCTGCGCATCGTCGCAGTGACGCCGCGTATTAAAATAATGACTTAATTTCGTTTATGCATGCGTCTATCCAAGTCATCCCATTCCTTTCCACTCCATTCCATCTGTCCGTCTGCCTGTCTACTCATTTCATCATACATAACATACTCTAGCAACTAGTCCCAGACGAACTCACACTCCTTCACAAACAGTTGCATTTGAGTTGGCGCGTTAATTGCCATTTGGACCTCGTCGACATGGAGCCCATTGCGTTATCAGCACAAAATAACATATTCCCCATTTCATATTATGCATGACAACTGAGCTCTTAGAATGGCGCATAATCAGGCAGCAAATGCTTTATGAATGACAGACGCTCAAGCAATCAGCAAAGAGACTGAGAGCAGTTATGAACAGACAAGGGCTGGGCTAAAATAGATTGTTTATAGACAGATAAAAATACCCAGACATTTAGTTAAGATCTTTGGGATAAGCAATAACAAATACACAGCACGATTCACTGTTTGGATTTATAGCACTTTCTTTGAATACCAAAGATTTTGAATCCAATCCCAAAACAGTTTCCTTTATTAAACAAATTTGACGTTTGTTTATTAATCAAATTAATTATTTGATAAAACTATTTCTCTATATTACTTTATTTTCTTTCTAAAATTATTTATATTTATATTCCTATGAGGAGTATTAAATGCACTAGTTATATTTAGTTCTGATAGTTATGAGCTAAGCTAAAGAAAATTCATTAACTGCAACGGAATGTCAGCCAAAACTGGTTCATAAATTCATTGTGTTTTGACACAGTTTGATCTACCGTAATGCAACTGCCTGCAGGCTATATTCATACCAGACCAGACCAGACAGAAAAGAACAGATTCGAATGTACATAATAAAGAAGAACGCTACAATACACAAAAGAAGAAGAAGAAGTCCAACTCGAGGCAGAAGAAGATTGTCTCTTGTCACTTTTGGTATGGTTGACCCATTTCATGATGATTATCATCATCATTCAACTCGGTCATTGTCTGCGCTTGAACTTAACTCAAATTCACTCACATTTTGTTTGTCAGTCAGTCAGTCAGTCTGCATTCTGTCAGTTGGTTGGTTGAGCTTCGGCACACTCAACTGACAGCTGTCATAATTAATTTTGACGTTTTGTGGTAATTAAATATTCTCTCTCATCTAACGCACAGGTAGATTGTTCTTTAAGGGTTTTGAATTTCATGCAATGCCAGCTCTGATTAGCTCTATATATCAAGTGCTTAAAGTTCGAGC
Organism: Drosophila rellima; assembly: GCA_035043635.1. NCBI lineage: Eukaryota > Metazoa > Arthropoda > Insecta > Diptera > Drosophilidae > Drosophila > Drosophila rellima. The sequence goes on along the minus strand of JAWNMV010000145.1, from coordinate 2,114,383 downwards.
TCATTACATAAAAACAATAACAACAACAGGAACAACATCAAGTTAATAAAAACTGGTGGCAGTTTTGTAGTATGGGCCACAAATTGAAATTACTGACGAAAGTCCGTTAACAGCTCCTTTTTCTTTAGGCTGCCCACACAAAATGGCTTTTACTTAAAGACCCAAACACTAAAGGCAATGGCAGTGGCAAGGGACAAGTGCGGAGATTTCAGGGGTTGGGGTTCACCCTACTAACCACAATGCATTGTTTGAAGTCAACGGATGGGCGCTCCGGCTGTGCGGCTCATATGCACGCGGCCGGAAACGACCTTGGCACGTTATCGTCGACTTTTCATCACTTTCATATTCATACAATTTTCGAACGAGGCACAACAGACGGTGGGAGGGAGGGATGAAGGTGAAGGTGAGGTAGAGGGCAGCTATGAATATCTATATAACCGGGCCCGTGTCCTGGCAATCGTTGGCCAGTTGGCCAACAGGCCAGCTGGCTGCCCTTGTTCGAGCCAGGGCTATCTGTGTCGGAAAATCTCAACTACACAAGCATACGTTATGAGTTTTCTTTGTTACACTGGCCGCATTTTATATACAGACAGAGAGGGAGGCCACCAAGTACTGTATGTTACTGTTTTCGGGTGCACAATTTCACTTAAATCTGCTCAAATTTCATATTTTGTTTTGACAGTTGGCTACAACTCACATCCACGAGATACGTGGCCTGCCAAACAATTGACAGTTGGGCGAAGTTCCGACAGATATAATTCGAGATGTTTTACCTGCAGCTAAAAGAGAAACCACTCGAAATTTCAATCAAAATAAATTAACCGGCTTGATTGAAGTATAGCCAAAATGTGTAGCATAAAATTCGTTGTACTTTTCTTAAAAAAATAAACTGAGATGCCATATTTCAAAATACTGAAATCAAAGTAAATAAATCACGATCGATGGCTTAATACCATGATTAATAACACTAAATAATTTTTTATTTATTTAATTATCAAAATTGCAGAAATAAATTTGTATGCAATATATTTTAATTTGCCTATTGCTCAGCTATTCAATTTCTACCAAATAATATCTTTTCTGTAATGGCACAAGATGTAGCACTTGTTTTATTTATCAGTTCACTGATTAACATTCTTATAGATTAAATATTTGCATAGCTTATTCGAGCATACTATAAAGTCTAAAATCAGAAATCACCTTATCAAAGTCTACATACGAGCTTGTAAAAAAAAGGTTAACTCATTGATTCGAACCGATTTCGATTTAAGCCGAAAGGAATGTAAGTCCTTTATAATTGATAACTTCCTTTTTGTGGCTATACAAAATCGGACCTTTTGAATCTGTGAAATTCTACCCAATATTCACAAAAATATTTGAAATATTTCAACCTGACCACAATTAAAATGCCATAGAATTTGTAGCATGAGTTTTCGCATTGCTTTTTAGGTCAGGGATGGGAATAAACGATGGCAAACCACAAAACTGTTTCACTGTTGCTATCTAAAATTATACTATGTGGAGGGCTAGGGGAGTGGGAGCGGGAGCAAGTACCTCTAGGGGATATACCTGTAGCTTATAGTAGTTACTTTTAACTGTCGACCGTTAGGCAAACAGTTATTGCGTTCAGTACTAGCCCATTAGAATGACAGTGTTGTCCCAAAAAAGGCAACAACTTGTCATTAGACAAATTCAATTTAATGCTGGGACACAGCAACAGTAGCAACACTAACAACAACAATAACAACAACAACAACAACTGGCGACCACAACATTTTTCGGTGGGGTGCTACCATACAAATTCTATTTAATTTGACGCCCTACCCCAACCAGTGTAGTCCCCACCGCAGACATGGAAAACTCCATCTAATGTGCACATTGGCACGTTCACTTTGTTGACACAACTGTACACTGAAGCGAACGGGGGGTGGGGACCAGAATAGAGAGGGGGTCATAGGGGTAGTCACAGCATGGTGAAGTTTATTTCAAGTGGAATCGCCGCTTTGTCGTATCTCAAAGGACATTACAATGCAGATAGACCAGGACGAGTGAGTGACTGGAACGACACAGCCAATGGAGATGGAAAACTCGCAAGGGCAACACACAGCACACACACACATAGACACACACACACGTGTTGCACAGTGGTGCCAGCTCGCACACAAATTACAAACTTATTTGCAGTCATTAGACGCATAAATCCAAGTTACGGGTCGAGTTTTAAATCGAATTGTCTAAATCATTAAGGCAAAATATCTTTAAATACCGATGTATCGAGTTTCATATTGAGTTTAACAAAAAAAAATTTTTTTAAAGAATTTATAACTTTTTTATTATACCGAAACCCAAAAACCAAAATTATTCCAACCCAAATAACAATTGAGATTTTATAGAAAAAGATTGGAAATAAGTTTAAAAATACTTTTTTACCCTAATTTTATCACCTGGAGTCGATTAAAAGAATAAATTTAAGATTTAAAAATTTTGAAAATTTTAAAAATTTGTAAAGGGGTACCTATGCAAAAATCTAAAAATTTTCGAACAAAAATTTTGGTCTCAGAAACAAAAAATTTAAATGCAAAGTGAAATAAGGGTTAATATTATGAAAAATAAGACATTCCGTATGGAAATTGGATGAGCTTTAATGAAGTTGTGCTTGTTGAAAGTCCAAAGAGTCAACATTTCTTATATATAGATAATTCAAATTAATTAATAACTTTATCTTAAGTATTTTCAAAAATTTGTTTGTCAACCGAAATCTTAACGGTACTTCAAAACCTAAATATACAAAGAACCGGTAACCGATACGTTCCCGATTTACATATAACAATCTGACGTAACCGTTAACCAAAAACCTAAGTGCGAACATAACCGAAACCGTGACTGTAACCTATATTCGTTCCGGTTTGATACCCTGATGATGTTGCATGATTTTCCTATACGCACTTATTATCAGAATTATTTTTGTTTCAATTTAAAGTAAGCTGTGAGCCAGTGTGCGGCCATGTGGTTTGTCGTGGCACTCGAGTGTTGCTCAAGCTGACGGTTTTCGGCGGCGTCTCCTTTTTGGTTCAGTTAGTGGCATTGTCACGACTTCTTAATGTCATTTTATCAAAGGCGATTCGCGGACTCGGCACCCACCAGAGAAAGAGAGACAGAAAGAGTGGAAGAGAGAGAGTGAGAAAGAGAGAGGTAGGGAGAGAAAGCGGAGGCGTATGTGGTGCACACGTGTGTGGCAGCCGTACAACGCTGCGTATACGTGATGGGGTTATTATTGTAGCTGTCATTCTTGTAAATGTTGTTATTGTTGTTGTTGTTCCTGTTGCCGTGTTCCGTTGTGTTCGATATGTTTATATTTGCAGTGCGGTTTCGCGTGGCCCTTGAACATGTGCGTTACGTTTACATTACACACAACACACACAACACTCACACACACACACAGATACATTAATACGACTTCATAATGTGTGTGGATGGGTGTGTGTGATAAGAGTGTTCTCGTATCAAACGACATTTGGCGAACATTTTATGGCGCATACCCAAAAATTGTTGAAACCCTCGGCACCCTTCCATGTTTTCTCTTTACAGAGATACAAATACCGAACGCCCGTTTTGTGTATCTTCTTTTTATTATGCGATTTGTTCAACTTCATTTTATTGCACAAAAACTCACACACACGCACACGCTCACACGGACATAGACATAGCAGAAAGCATTGGTGTATTTAAAATTTAATAGCAAACATTTTTATGCGCAATCGATCGAAAGGTTTCATTACATTTTAATGAAACGGCCCAAAGACGTCGGCCTGGTTCAGTGTAATTTCGAGAAACGATTTGGCCTCCCACTTTTCTCCCCAGTCAATCGAATGTGGTTAAAAACAGGTAGATAGCTACTTGAGATGCTGTGTCCCAAATAAAGAGAGAGAGAGAGAGATGGGAATGTGACACGACCCAAAGATTTTTTAAAAAAAAATTTAGTTGAATTTTTGTAGTACGTCAATATATTTCATTCTCAATACAAATTGTGCTAAAACAGAAATACAGATGAATTGAATAATAAAATCAGTCACCATACCAATATATTTCTTTCGTGACACGACTTGCTATCGTCTCTAGAATTTAAGTAAGGCAACTGCAAGGATGTATGTGATTTTTTATTGCAGTTCAAGCAAGTTATTTGGCACAATTCTCGGAAAATGTCATTACTATAAAAAATCTCTGTCATTCCTTCCGCATTTTTATTGTAAGCTCTCATTCAGTCAGTCGTATATTGTTGTCAGTGAGAGAAACCTATTAAAAACTTTTACTAAAGCTCATTTTCATTCATCAGTTGAGCACTGAAATCAGGACATGCAGCAGCAGCAGAAGCACTCAGCAAACCGACGACGTGTCCTTAACAAAGTCATAACCAGAACCTTGACATGTCGTTCAATTTGAAATCCTTGCAGTTTCTTTTAACCACAGCCCACTGCTACTTTCCCCATTTCCACTCAAACATTCAACTAAATACGCTATACAATTATCATTTAGCATGACATAAATTTCATACACAAATACAGATAAATATGTTACGCATACTTATGTAAAGTTGACATACATTTTATGTGTAACTCCAATACATACGAGCACGACTATATACCATTGCTGGGCCTACAATTTTTGCCCTCCCTCGACCTTCCACCCTGCTGATTGCTTTACCGCTGGCAGCAGCTGCCAATTCGCATAAATGTCACGTACGTCTGTTTGTCGGTTTGTGTAAAAGATGCAGCCGCCAACGGGAAGATTGTTGCTGCACTTGAGTCATTCTATGAAGAAAATAAAGCATTAAATGGCTAGACGACAAAATACTCCCAGATTTCTCTTAAAATTTATAATATAAATATTTTTGTCCCCGATATCACAAAATTCATTCAGAGCTCTAATTATAATCGATCTGTGAAGATTTTAAAATTTGAAAACAAATTTATTCCTCTGTAACGATTACGTATACTTTATATAATTTGTATATAATTAATTTTCCTAATTGTTCAGATTTTGGCTACCCATTTAATACATTTCTATGTCTGCGGGGTATATAAAAATAACAGCTACCTACACATACACACACATACTCACATACATGCACAAGCGACTTTGAGCCGTATGAATAACGCATACGCACTGTGAGCCGCAAACTTTTCAAACAGCTCAAATTGGTGGCATGCAGCGCACAAGCGACTAATTAAAATTTTATAACGCCCAACTCAGCAAAAAGATGTTGTGTGTGTGCGTATGTGTGTATGGCAAATTCATAACAATTTTGTCAAAATGCTCTCCAGCTAATTAAATATTAAAGAAGTTGACATATTCGACCAGACTTAAACAGCAGTCGACACATTAGACAAGAACTTATGCCTGAGATATCCTTGATTGCGGTTTATGAAATGTTGAAGGGATTAATAGATAAAAGAGGACACATTACGATATAATCTAAATTTCTATAATCAACCTCAAATTAAATATGAAAAACAAGAAAAATAAGAAAATTATCTTAAAATTAATAAAGGTAAGTCACGTTAATTAAATGCACAAACTATAATACATATGTTCAAGTTCATATCGATTTTTCACATCAAATTTTACATTTCTATCAAAATATTTCTTGGAAGCTTATAAATAAATGTTTAGACATCTGAGTCGTATTCCAAGTTAAAGAAATGCTTGTTAGTCTGATTGTCAGTTACTTGTCAAGAGTTACCAAGATAGACGTTTTATTTATAGAGCACAAGATAAAGAGGTCAAAGTATCAGTGTACTTATATATCTACGCATTTTTATTATTAAAATAAAATGTGAAAATATTATGTAGGTATCAAAGTTCACTGCAGCATTAAGCGGGATTTTCTTTTCGAATTTTTATTGGATGGTTTTGTTCTTTTTTTATCAAATTTCAAAGCTCATTACACTTTATGTAGGTGGCTTAAGCCGAGTTGCCGCCAATGTTATCGATGCGACGCATTAAACGGCCTATAAACGGCGATGTCACCGCTTCAATTGACAATTATGTTAAACAAAGTTATTAAATTACGCAAAAATAAGGCAACCGAGCGAATCAAGTCAATGGGATTACACATACGCATCGTCAGCCGAACGCCAGGCGACAAATCAATAGACTGCCAGCACCAAGTTGGGGGTTCTATGGGGACTCAGGTGTTTGTCCTTATATATGTGTGTGAGTGTGTGAGTGGAGGGGGAGTGACAGGGGGAGGTCTCTCAGCTAAGCTAAGCAAATTGCATGCTGAAAATTTCCATTTAGCATAAAACTCGTGCTATTATCACGGCAGAGTTTTCGGCAGGGAGAAAAGACAAAAATTACGCCACTCGGCACACTACACACTAAAATATGCATAGGAACAGTCGACAGTAGGGAGAAGTGGCAAGGGAGGAGCAGGTAGCAGGAGTGGACCCAGTAGACGTTTTTTAATGTACCACGACGGTGGCACAAAAGAATGTCTGCCCCATTGCCATAGACATCATAAAAATTCGTTAAAAAAAATATCAAAAAATAAAACGCACGCCACAACAAAAGACAGCAGCAGCAGGGAAGAAGAAGCAGAATCAGGTAGTCAGTTGACTTTTGTAGAGCTTAAGCTCTTGGTGTTGAACACAGGAGCCGGAACCAGAAATATAGTAGAAGTAGAAGCTGAAACTGAAGCTGATACGGAACCAGACCACTGCGCGTTTACCGGCATTTTTGGATTACGCATACGCCACCGTTTCGTATATACCTTGTGGGGCGCAACTTTGTTTTGGCCATATTTACACTTGACTCTCTGCGCTTGGCCTGAGGCAGCAGCGAGCTTGTTGTGGCGGGCGCCATAAGTAACAAATTTTATAAATTATTTAAATTTTTATTCATGCAACGCTGTAAAGTTAAGCCCGCTGACAGTTAGCTAGTTTGCCCCCACAACAACAACAAGCAAAATAAAAAAAACAACAACCACGTCGACAGCAACAAAGCACAAATTTGGCTCCAGCCGCTTTTATTCATAATTTTTATATTTTTTGCTGTTGCTTTTGGCCATGTGACCTTGACTTGTTGGCTTTTAAATATTGATAGCGGACGGCCTTTGATCTAAGCCCAGGACCACCGAGATGAGACCAGTAAAAAAGAAAGGAACAGGAAAGAAAATAAAAGAAAGAAAAATAACCAAAAAACTTAACCTGAGCCTACGATTATGCTAATGCGTCGGTAACCGAAGAAAAACGCAAAAAATGTTATGCCTAATAAAATGTTACGATTCAGCGACGTCTTCTAAAGAATAAATGCAATGTTTTTATTCGTGTTGTACCCTGGAAAAAGTTAAAAATAATTTTCTACGCCAATAGCGCAACAGGAAAGCTATGTCTAAATAAATTATTATTTGTTAAAGTCTGTTAATTAAAGAAACTATAAAAGTTAGATTCAAATAAATGTTACTTTAAATATAAATTTAAGTGTATCGAGCAAACATCATTGGGTATCTCACAGTCGACTACTTTCAACAGAACAATTATTTCTTATATTTTTTTTTTTTTTGCTTTCATATACATATTCGCATGATTTATAAGCATCTGGAAAGACACAATAAAAAAGAATGTCGCAGTTTTATGAGTCCCGGCAAATGGCCATAAAATGCGCCAAGCACATATGTACGAGAAAATATAAATAAATCGAACGATTATTGACAATTATAATGATATATGATGCATTCTTAAAACTCATAAATTGAGTAACCAAAGGCTGGGCAAGTATATTAGTCGAGTGCTGCACAAAAAAATAAAATAAAATACAAATAACTGGAGCAATGTCGCCTTTCCGTGTGGGTCACTTCTTAAGTGGGTGAAGTGAGATCAGAGCTGAGGATTTTGCAAAATGGCAAGAAAGTGTTATGAAGCGAATACGCAATAAATTGATAATTTATTGAATTTAAAGTAGCTATTAAAAGTGAAATAAAGCGGATATCGTTTTGCAAAATTTATCATTTTATATTATTTTAAGAATTATTGATATTTTCAAATAAAATATGCTCAATATTAGCTTTAAACTAAGACTTAATATCCTGATAAATTGTGTAGTACTATGAAAGCTCATTATCTTGGCTCCAAATTGCTCTAATCCAGTTCAACAAAGTAGTTTGAAGTTTCGAGAGATGCTTAATGTTCCATTCTCATGGCTTACAAAAATTGAGCTTCCTCTTCTCGCACCCTTCCACACTCCTTTCCCAAATGCAAAGAAAATGCCTAAATTAAGACCGTAAGCCAAGTCTTCTCTGAGTAAGCAGTCCCGTAACATTGCTCGGCTAATTATCAATTTAGTGCAATTTGTTTCGTTTCGTTTCGTTTCAATTCAGTTGCAGTTTGAGCAAACGAATACGTATACAAGTACTTATGAGTGTACTCACTCAGCGGCACAGTTTGCTATGATTTAACAGCCTCAATTTGCTCTCATATTTATTTATGAGCGATGTGTGTGTGTGTGTTCTTTTTAAACTATTAAAAACTTGAGTTGTCTGCCACAAATAAAGCAGCCTCATCAACTGCTTAATGCTCGATGCAAAACAAACAATTTTCTTTCTTCAACATCGTTAATGGCAGTTGTCTGCACTGGAAATTGTGTTATTCTTGTTGGTTGTCACTGCCGACTGGCAGCACAACTGTTTGTTAATAAATTAAATGTTTAATTTACTGGCCATTATGGCTAACAACTTGCTGTGAATCTGTCTGTCTCTCTACCCATTTCGTCTCAGCTTCTGCAATTATTAATTAAACATCCTCCAGAATGTTCTCAGGGAACTTTATAGACACGCTTAACTTAGAAAAATGCTTATTAAATAATTATGTTCACTTAGCATACAAATATTAAACTGGACTTGAATTTGAGGCTGATAATTTAAAAAATTTTTAACTCCGATAAATATCGGGACATGTATGAAGTAGCTCTTATTGATCATTTTACATAAAGCTTAACTTGCTATACTCTTAGTATCTCTCGGAAAAGGGTATATTAAATCAGTGTAATGATATCAATCTGGTTCAGGTTGAATGTGATAATACCGCAACAGGCGGCGGTGGCGACAATAATAAAAAAAATGCATTTCAAGTTTGTAGGACATAAAATGAAATTTATGCATTTGTTTATGTCACATTTATGCAAACCAATGACAACAATAAAAGTATTCGCATATGCCACTGACAGACTTTTTAATAAACTTACGAGTTATTTTTCCAATTTTATATTTTGTTGTTGCGCTCAGTTCAAATTGTTGTTGTACTTTATATGCAGCTTAATTGCAACGTTTTTCATCGCTGGTTAACCCAATTGTGACCGTAAATTTATGAAAAATTTATTATATGAAAACAAATAAATGAAATGTATGTAGAAATATAATAAAGCATAAAATACAAATAAAACCTTCGTTGTGTGTTTGAACGTTCGGTAGATAATTTAAATCAATTGCTGAGAAGTGCAATTAGCAGCGAAAGATAAAAATAAATTAAATAACCGACTGCAAAACAAATGGCCCAAAAGGCCACACACAAATCCAAAAAAAAAAAAAAGAACATGGCTCTAGTAACAGCCATTATGGACGGGCTTATACATACATATATATTAATGGTGCTGGCTCCATAAATTATGGCGCATTTACTTAGCCAGATAGATAGAAAAAAGCCAAACGCTACGAGTCGATAAATGATTGCGGTCGAGCCTTGAATCCTTTAATTTGAACCCTGAAAACTGAGCTTCTGCAGCAGCAGCAGCAGCATCCGCATCCGCAGTTTAAGCCACCAAGTCAAAGGCACATTTCACAAATGTCGAAAGCAAATAGAAACAAGTTGGATTGATTTAGTTGAAATTGATAGACTAGAAGTTGCTCTAGACCGTATCATTATACTCTCGCTGTATCAACTCTGTCAAATATTCAAAATACAAAGTTAATATGCTATAATATTCGTTCAAGATATTTTTTTTATTTAACTTTAAAAATGTAACTTAATATAAATAGAGAAATAAGGATGTTGCTGTCAAAGAAGGCTTTTCAACCATTAAAATATTTTCTCATTTATATAGTTACTCTAGTTTCCTTTATGTCTCCCATACAATTTTAATGCCTACAGGGTATGTAAAAAATAAAAGAAGACCAACTGAAAAGAACCAAAAGCCAAAGCACACATTAAAATGCATGTGTGTAGTCTGGAGAAATATGGCCATTGCAAATTGCTGACTGTGCCAGAGTTGAAAACTTAAAAATTGCTCGGCACCGAAGTCCTGGTCGAGTCCAAGTCCTGGTAACCCCTTCCCTGCCGAACAGCCAGTCTCAGTCTGGTTTTAAGTAAAGAGCAGCAAAACGCAAATATCATCGAATGGAATATAATTTATGTGCTCCATTTGCAGTCGGCAGTCGCACACATATGCTACATACCCAAACGGGACAGGAATCCAAGCCCAGTCCAGGGAGGGAGAGAGAGAGAGAGAGATTGACTTTCTCCCCTTCCGTCCGTTTGGTCATTTAGGGCATTTTTGCATATGGGATACCGCTGCCAACAGTTGCCGCAGTTAGCAATTCCCCAGTCGCGTTCTGTTTCCACATTTTTTTATATATTTTTTTTATTTTCAACTCTCTGGCAAGGTTGCGCCTTCGACTCATAAATATCCGTTGGTTAGTTCTTTTGAACCCTTTGGTAGTTTGGAGAGTTTTCGTTTTTTGTATTTGCCAAATTAAATCGTTAAATGCTTGTTAAAAACTTTGACTGCCATTTCTATATCTGTAGCTGTATCTGTATCGGGGCGCACGTATCTCTCCTACAAGTTTAGGTGTATCTGTATCCGTAGTATGTTTGGCTGGGTTTCTGGGTAACTCGCCATTGGTTATGATTTATGTCTGCGCTTGTTTTGTAGTCTCTTCGGCTACAGGCAGCACTGAGCACAGGTTGCCTTTGAAGCACGTTAACGTAAATAAGCCAATACCCAAAAAAAGGGTTGCCTTTTTATGCGGTTTTACTGCCCTCAGGCCCCGCTGCCAACAATAAATTAAACGCAAAAGGAATTAAACTAAACCTTAGCTCCGTTTAGTCATCAATGATTGCAAGTCTGCGAAGTTCCTGGGAAGCAGTAAAACACAATTCTCGATTAGTCATGGCGGCAAGTTGAACGGACATCGGTTGAGAAAAGAGCAAAGCCAAAATGTAGTTGATTAAAATAATAATAATAAAATAAAATGGATAGAAAAATCTAAAAAATAGGTCAATAGGTGGGAGAGGACATGCCAAATAATATTTCAATCTTCAAATATACGAAATTTGTATCTACAGCTCTTATAATTTCTAAGATCGAAGAGTTCTCCCACTATTTTACCTTTTTTGTTCTGCAGGGTATTTAAATGACTTCTGTTCACATACCCTCATTAACCAATCAATTAAATTTCATTGGCACACATAAACAATCAAGAGGCTTACTCTAGAAACTCCTCTCATATTTTTATATTGATCGATTGACTAAAACTATTTTTTTCGAAATGAAATTTTCTTTTAAATTAGTCTCATTCCCGCACATTTTAATTGATCCACCTGCATTTTAAATTCCAGCCCAAAATATGAAACAGACACAAAAAGAAAAATGCATCTATCAACTGCGCATGATTAACGCCCCCCATGTTACCCTCGATTAATACATCAAGATGTTTTTGGAAAAGAGACCTGTGCGGGATAAAAAACAAGACATTCACATAAGTAGATATAAACATATGTAGGTATGCTTGTGAGCGGACACGACGAAAAAAAGTTGTCACAATAAATTTAAATAAATTGTTGACAAACGTCAATAAACATAAATTTTGGTGTGCAGCAAAGCAAACCAAACTGTGGATTGGATTGGACCAAGTGGACCAGGCAGACGACCGGAAACCGCAACGCTCGCTGCCTCTCGATGCATTGCGTCAATCAAAAATGTACGAAATGGCAATCGAGTTGTAGAGAGGAGGGAAGAGAGTGAAACCGGTCAGAGAGTGAGACAGAGAGAGAGATAGAGAGTGTGTCGCACGTGTTTGTGTGGCGCTTGGGTGACTAATTAGAAAAGCAGCGTCGAGTTTTGTTTATGCAAATTGTAATAATAACTCAATTAAATGTGTCGAGTCTCGTGCATTGCATAAGTTGAGCGATTTGATTGCTGCGCTGATGCGGGCACAACTGGCACATTGACCGATCGCTGGCCTTTTGTAACCACAGTAACAACACACAGACACACACATGCACACGTACACACATACACACACATACAGACAACCTCAACTCACACTCAAGGGTCTCTTATTATTATTGACGTCCCGTTGCTTTGTGGCGAACAATTGTAGAAATGTCGTCGACGTCATTTAATTGTAAGTGAAACTACGCTTTGTTGGCGCACTTCATGATGTCCACTCATGTGTGTGTGTGCGTGTATGTGTGAGGTCAACAACCAGGCCAGCACTCAACATCGACTGACATCCAAGTGTTGTCTATATATTTATCTATCCATCCACATCCACGCAGCGTCAACTCAATGGACTGAACTGCACATTGGGAATGGAACTCTGCCAGACAGGGAGACAGGGTGACAGAGGGGACGAAGAAACGGGTGACAAGGGGGCAGGAGAAGAGGGGCGTTCAAAGCATTTGCTGTTGTCAAAATAAAGCACACTTTAATTGACACATTTGCATTTTATTATAGTCGTTGTAGATGCCACACTGGGAATTCTCTGTGTTGCATGAATATTTATAATTAAGATCAATGCTCTGTTCTACTTCGAAGCCTTCTAATGCACTCTATGGCCTTTAGGTTAACTCTTCATTATAGGTCCTATAACTTTACTCTTTGCTAAGCATTCAGTGCGATTCCAATTGTGGACATTGTCTTAAAAGTGACGAGTTTAATTATTAAAGAACCTTTATTGTGCTTTAAGAAAATCTAAATACAACAGATATGTGTAAATTATTTACTTCTAAGTTCAAGTTGAGGTTGATTTGGCGAGTATATATAAAACTAGATGACATAAAGAAGATCATTAATAAGTTTACATGAAAAAAAAATAATGAAATACTTAGAGTAGATAGCTACAAGTTTTGTAAAATAAATTAAATTAGATAAAATAAATTTTGATATTATAAATTAATAAATGATTTTAGTTTAAAATAATTGATATATATTGAAGCTTTTCAAACAGCAATACATTTTTATTCAAAATTCGAACTGAGTAGATCTAAATAAGTTTTTTTAAGACTTCAATGGGGTGTACTTAAAAGTGTAATCAGTTTAGCTCTGGGAAAAGCCATCAACAGGTAAAACACAAAATCACAGCTGGAGCTGGCGTTGAAACTTGTGTTGCTCGTCGGGTTCTGAGTGATCTCAATACACGACACACACTCCACACACACACACACATACACACACTCACACACTCCACACATGACTAAGCGATCGTGGCAATCTGGACACAAAGTGTTGCATAGACCAAAAAGCTGTCTAGGTGGAGCTGCAGATCACCTTGCTGCCACTTAGACACTCCGTTTTGCGTGTGAAATTCAATAAGTTGACGGCTCGAAAGAGAGAGAGAACTGAGGGGCGATAGGAGAAGAGTGGAGAACTGGAACTGAACCAGACCTGAACCCGGTTCATAGATGCATATCTATGTGTATTGACTAAATTGTTATAGTTGCTGTTGTTGTTGCTGTTATTGTTGTTGTTGTTGGGTGGGTGTGGCGCAATGTTGCACGACAAGAGCAACATTGAGTCGTGTTGCTGTTGTTATTGTTGTTGTTGTTGTTGTCATTGTTTAGCATGTTGTAGTTCAATTTATGATGCTTGTCGCGCTTGACTTTTGCGCAGGCGTTGAAAGCCCAACAACAGCAACAACAATAACAACAACTATAAACATTACTTGACGTGAACTTTGTTGGCGCTCTGAAAATCAAATTGAGCTGCTTGGCTGGATACAATTTTCCGTGTTGTTGTTATTTTGTTTGTTGATTTTGTTTGTTCTGGCGATGTTTTATTCGATTTCGTGTTAATTTCTTTTGAGCACAATGCGTCACAGTCACAGTTAAGTGTATGTCTATGTATGTTATATCTATGTGGTTGTGTGTATTTACAATTTCATTTAGTGTCTGACATCCATTGGCATTTCGTTCTATTTGGGCATGACAAGTTGCACGATCGATTTGATATGTTTACATGCCTTGAAAAATTGATATGTCAATAACCAAAAGCGAAATGTTTGATTGTCTGCAGGAAATAGTGAACAACTTCATCGTCAATTTTGTTGCACATTTTATTTGGGTTATGTGGCAGCATCTTTCAAGTATTTGAGAAAAAAATAAACAGTTATATAGAGTGGAATTTTATGGGAATTTCCCTGACCTTAAGTAAACTTTTGTTTATTGAACCCCAAGGAAGCTGACTTAGTTTTGAATCAGAATTTTGATGATATTTTTCATTCATTATTATATAGAAATAAAATTAAAATTTATTTATTAAAAAATATTTTAAGATTCTAGTTTAATCAGACCCAATAAAAATCATGGTTTGCTAAACAGAATGAAAAAAAACCCCTGTGTTTTTTGTAACACAAAGTTCTCTTTATTTAACTCTAATTGAAGGTTGTTTTGTATTGGATCATCGAATTGAATGGCTAATTGTATTTCCATATCTTTGATTGCCTACACACAAGACTATATGATACAGAATCAAGTGTTTCAATCATTTCGCAGACCTCAATGGGTATAAATGTTCCTCAATAACAAATCCATTATCCACAGACGAAGCTATCGTCAATTATTTTTTTTTTTTGTCTTGAATCGTGTTTCACACATGTGAGTGAACACTGCACTTGAGCTAATTCCCAGCACTCGGTCACATTGGCACACGCCCACACACAACAGCTGAACAATTGGACTCCATGTCGTATCTGTAAATCCATATATGTGTATCTTGAGATTGATGGAAGACGGAGAGGGAGAGGGAGGGGAGGCCTAATCATAGAGCTAAGGCCATTGTTCTGACAAGGCGTTAAGCAGTTGCCAGTCGAGAGTCGTCGATTATGTTGGAGGCAATTATTTGTTGTTTTCCGCCGTGGAGCAACCTTGAAATTAAATATAATTATGAAAACTGAAATCGCAGCAGTCGCATTCACATTGAATGATATTTCATAAGCTGAGTTATGCCAGCCCCAGACAGACGTGCCTCAAATGAAAAATTATTTAAGATGCCGGCACACGCACACTTCAAAAAACTCAACAAAAAAAACAGTCGAATCAATAAAACCAACGACCTGCCTTTTGTTGTTATTGTTACTGGTCCACGGATGGATCTGACTAACCGAACCTTTTTTTATTCCATCTGATTCTTTTTTTATATTTTTGCCCAGGCAATTATAATTAACTTCGCGGCAAGTTTTGATTTTTTGTTTGGCTCTTTTTCCTCTTTTCTTTTCTTTCCTCTTCTCTTTATCTCTCTCTCTCCCTCTCTGTCTTTGTAGCCGCTGGCTGTGGCATCTGCTCTGTCTTCGGCTTTGAGTCTTCAACTTCATCTGCATCTGCTCCGCTCTTGGACTGATAATTTTGTTCGCACCTGATCGTGTTACTCGAGTTTTGTGTCTTGACTTTTCAGTTTTCTTACTTCTTCACTTCTCTACTACTTCTTATGTTATTTTCTTCGTGCGTGTGTGTCATTAACTGCGGTTGCGCACATGCGGCCAATTCATTAGAGCTCTTCGTTCTGGCCCGATTGACTTGGCCAGCTGAGACTTAGGCGGCAACTCTGGCCGTGTGGTTACCCAATAGCCCGTCCGTCTGGTTCCTTAAACCCATTTCTCATATCTCTTACTCGCTCTCTTTCTAACTACGAAATTGGAGACCACAAATTGAACTTTCGTTTTTGGTTTTTACTTTTAGACTCCAATGAAAGTACTAACACCAAACGAGTTTATATAGGTTTAATACTACCTCAAACGTAATTGGAATATACGAATTAGAATAACTATGTGAAAGGGACGAGAATAATAGCTTGGTAAGAAGGAAGTCAATATCCATCAATGTTTAACTAAGCTCGTCAATCGTGTTTGCCTTAATCACCTATAGAACATGAGTATTGATTAAAGGTTTAATATAATATTCAATCACAAAATATAAATTGTAGCTTTTTACTCGGAGTAATTATTAGTAGTGTAAAAATACCTTGAAACGGTGGTAACACGATTTTCGCGGAATCCTCACTAATTCTCATACTTCTCCTTGACACTTCTTAAAAACCAATTGTCGCAACTTTGCCAAAACTCAACAAATTGATTGCGGAATGTCACTTTGATCATTATTTGACCTCTGATTTGATTATGTATTAAAATTTAATGGACACTGTCCACTTTTTTCCATACCTACCCCTTGATAGTTTTTCAAAAACTTCCAGCTCCAATAACTTCGCCAAAACTCAACCGATTTCCTTGCGGAATGTCAATTTGATTATTTGGCCTCTAATTTGTTTGTATATCAAAGTTAAATTAAAGTGATAAATTTTAATTTTTCCAACTTCACGTATTTCAGTAACGGAATCTAACAAAAGTGGATAATGAACGAAATTAAATATTATTTCATTTAATTTACACTCCAAAGAAATACAGATTTCGTGAAGCTCGAGCAATACATCAAACTTTAGTGATGAAAGCGCTAAATAGACTAAAGAAGACTAAATAAAACGATTTAAAGTAGTTTGTTTTTTATATTTAGCACATGAGGAGTTATTTAAAATTGGCTTACAGTGGGTTGACAATCTCAATGTCTCATTTTCAGCTCGTGGGGGGTATCAATAAAAATCAAACCCAGGCCGTCGAACCCTCATTAACCAAAGTTCCTGCGTCCTAAAAAGGTGTAAAGCTCATTGGAGATTTAACTTTAAATCTGCAACGTGCAGGGACGGGCTATAAACTGAACCTATTGCAGCGTTTGATAACCAAGCAAAGCTAACAAAACAAAAGACAAGGGGAACAGGGAAAAGGGCAAAAGAAGTGGGCGTTACCTTTAAAATATACAACACTGAAAGTCCGCCGATTTTTATGACATAGCGGAACGGGCAACGAGAGGAGAGAAGTAAGAGAAAGCTACAAAAATAAGCGAAAACAAAACAGAAAATCGAAAGCTACCGAAAAACAGCGTTACAGAAACAAAACAATGAAGGATACCCCCAAAGCCGAAAAAACACAAAGCAGCAAAACAAAACAGAAGCGAATCGGCAACAGCAAAAGAAACAGAAACAACGGCTAAAATTGGCAGATGGGTCTGCATTTCGTTCTGACTGTGACTCTGAGTTTGAGTTTGGGTCTGGAGAAAATTCAAATCACAAACTCGGTATTTATTTGCGAAGCGTAAATGATTACCACTTAAAATGTGCTCGACTGCCACCTAAAAACCAATTGTTGGAAAAAGCACAACCAGCCACCATCCCCTTTCTTTCCACCACTTCAGCGGCAGAAGGAGTAAAAGGACCCAACCGGCAACATATGTTTTTTATGCCTGAGCTCTCTAAGTGGATGTCAGAGACAGGAAAGGAAGAGAGCGAAAGCTTTCGAGTCGTGGAATGGAATGGGTGAGGAGTGCATGAACAGGGTGATAGCTGCCAGGATTCGTTAGAGACCCTCATGTCCATGTGCTGATTGGGTGTATACTTAAATGTGTTATACTATATTGTCAAAGTGGTAGCTCAGTAGCAAACGTGAGAGCAATCTTAGGGATATACCACAAGGAATAATCAAAGCTCTGCTTTTCTCCCATAAATTCATTCCGGCAAATGTTGCGATGTATCCTAAAACTATAAGAAAGGAAAATTCGGAAATTGTAGCAGCTACTTTTAGAAGGAAATATTCAATAATTGCGTAACATAATTAGAGAAATATTCGGTATAGAATTATAACTTTATTTGAAAATAATAAAATATAAATTAATATAATTTTGGCATATTTTCCCGTTATTATTTAACAGCAGTTTTGGCAGCTCCATAATAATATTTACCTTACATGAATAAATAAATCAATTTCATTGTACTTTTACAATATATTTTGCAGGGTATCAAAAAGTCGATTACAGGCAAAGAGACCACGAATTTGCTTTGTTTTTCCTGACAATCGGACTTGGTGCGTGGTGTCTCAGTGGCTTTTCATATTTTGCATTGTCGCCATAATTTCTTGGGCTCTTTAAGACCCACACGAAACGCTCGCCGAACAAGGAAAGCAGACAAAACAAATATGTTAATGTATCTGGGAGAGAAGGACACGTATTGGTTTCAGCCTGCAATCGTTAGGATCGCATTTAGAATGAGTGAGTTGAGTTATTCTCGGGCCATGTGTGAGGGGGAGGGAGAAGAATGTTACAACAAATGGGTGGCCCACGCCGGCGTCGCCTTTTTCCTGCCGCCTTTTTTATGGTCGTCACGGGCGCCGCCCCGCGGCGAGACAACCCCATCGGGTGGCATGTGGCAAGGACTCTGCCACCCACACGGTGCACGCCCTGCTGGCACATTATTTTGCCACTTCTTCGACTGAATTTGAATTAGATCTGTGTGTGTAGCGTCTGGCGCGCGTCTTGGCAGCGTGTAAAATAATATATTTATTTTTATATGGCGACGAGAGCGGGAACAAAGGGGCAAGTGGGTGATTTGAAGGCGAAGGCGTAACCCCATTGGAACAACAACAACAACAACACAAACAACCAAAAAGTGTTTTGTTTTCCTTTCAATTTGTATTTTTATTATTTTCATTTGTATTATTTTTGTGTGCTCATGAATAAAAAAGGAGTAGGAATTGTGTCCTGAGCGACAGCGATAGATGGCCCCAAAATTGTATAGCTTAGCCCTTTTGTGTTGTCCCGGATAGGAAGAGAGAGAGAGAGAGAGGGTGGGAGGGAGAGGGGCAGCTAGAAAGCCTCGAGAAAAAGTTAACAAATTTTCGCATGAATATTTCGTTGATTTTTCTTAAGGGTGACCGTAACAGGGACAAAGACCAGGTCTGGGTCTGGGTTTGAGTTTGGGTCCATGTTTTGGGCATGTTGACATTGTTTGCTGCTGACAGCCAAAAGTTTTGAGGAATTTGCTTTTAATGGACAGACGAGTCGAGACGATGTCGACAGCGTCGGGCGTGAACTTGCCATTTAAATAAAGCGACGGCAGCGACGCGACTGCGGCGTCGACAGCGGAAGTCTATTGATTTTCTTTCTATTTGGCTTAAAGCCGAAGCAGCAGCAGCAACAGGGCTTTAATCAAAATATTTTTAGTTAAATAGCTGAGGCCAACCGAAAATTACTTCATCAGCATTTTTTTTCTTTCTTTTACTAGAGCGGCGCATCAAAGAAATCGAGATCGTCGGACAGTTCAAAGTTCTTGAGAGGCGGTAACTTTCCAATTTTCACCGTGTTACCTAATTTTAATTGTCATGCCACCTGATGACGCCGATCGCCGACGTCCGTCTACCTGAGCCTGAGTCTATCTGAATCAAGCCCTCTTTTTATTTGTTTTGCTATTTTTTCAGTATGTTTGTGTCTTTTTTCGGTGACCTTAAATCTGCCGCTCAATGGGCCAGCAATCGGTTGCATTGTTGGCCCAAAGAGAGTTTTTGGGCTACTTACGACTACTGAGATTTGCCCCGCCTCCTTCAGCCCCCCCTCTGACAGACAACCATGCGCCTTTATGGCCAGTGGTACATTGTGGTTTCTCGCTTGTCTTTCTATCGAGTGAATGAGGCTTTCGTACCGAAGATTTCTGAGAATTTAATTGCACTTTTGTTGAGCAATTGTTGACCAGTTTTCGTTTCGATTCGTTTTTTTTTCTATTTTTTTGCAGCTATCCAACTGTTTGTCAAATGCTCTTTGAGCTCTTTGGCAAATGGCCCGCAGAGTTTTTGTAACAATTTCTATAGAGGTTCGTATCTGATCACCTGACAGCCAGAATTGTTTGACAAACAACAAAACAAGAAGAAACATAATAGGATCTGCAGAGGTAAGGAAGAACCTCAAAATAATCCTAAACAAAATGAAATGTGACATCAAAATGTAGAAAACTGTTTTTATATATACAAAAAATGGAAATTTGAATAGAGTTATGTATAACATTGTAATCCAGGCATAGTTTACTTAATAGCTATTTCAGCTGTTTTAAGTCCTACAATATAATGAAATCTTACCCCAGATTTATGACTGTTAACTGCTTCAGTGTCAATCCCATGTTGCACCTTTTGGGTACACGATTCAGGCTCCATTTCATAAGCTGGCGCCCGATACGCACATTAACCCTAAACCTAAGGTACACCGAGTGATAGACTGATAGTCGGTGTGGCATGCAACCTGGTCCCCTGGTGCATGCATCGAGCGGAGTCATAAAACTTCCGCTTTTCCCTTTAGTTGTTTGTACTTGGCTGACAGTAAAAAGGGGAGAAGAGCGGAGAGTTGAGACAACAGCCGCCTACACATCAACACCACTTCACCCCTGACACCCCTCCCCCCTCCACTCCCTTCACCATGCCCCGTAGGAGACGTTGCTATTAGCAGTACATTTCATACATTTTGTAGTGAACATAAAATGTTGGCTGTTGTTGTTTGTGTAAACTGTTGACAGGCTGAGGCAAATGAGGTGCAGTCGTAAAAAAGACAATTGAGCTCATATATATTCTACACATAGGGACGGCGTTGACAGATCGTAAAAGGCCGTCAACTGAAAAGCCGGCCAAATAGACGTCTACTCCCACATAAATATTAAGCCCCTGGCCAAAGGCATCGTAAAAAACAGCACCAGACTCCCAACTCCCGACTCCCAACGACCACAAGATCAAAACACACACACAAGGAATTAAAACAAAACAAAATAACATTAAAAACCCAAATGCCAACAACAATAACAAAAAACTGAAAAAATTGATTAATCTCATTAATAAAATGCCAACCTGCATGGTGCGTGCAATCAACGCTTTGCCCCGCAAACTCCTTCCCCATTTAGACTCAGGGGTCGAGGCAATAAAAACGCAATCGTAAAATATTAAGAAAAACAAGTAGGAATAGCATAAAGAAAGGGGACGCGACTAAGAGATACCCTGCAGGCAAAACAAAAGTAAGCTTAAATGAATCTAAATATATTATAAATATAGAAATGACTATGATTTAATCGTAGAATATTCTCGGCATAATCTGGACTTTTAAATAAAATAAAATAATATTAGACCAACCTATTACAAAATCAATACATGATAATTAACTTATTACAGGGTATATAAACCAACACATAGTTCTTAGCTATCATTTGAGAGAACCATTCTTTATTATTTTTAAGAGTTTTTGCTACCCAACTAGTCGTATTTAATGCGTTTTATGGTCAGAGTTGGGTTAATTTTCAATGGGGTTCAAGCTGTCAACGGGCATAAATTTTAATAAAACCAAAAGAAAAAAAACAAAGTCTGCCATAATTTTCATAATTTTTTGTCTCTCTTTGCTTATTGTGCAATAGTTAATTAAAAATTTCAATAATAAAATGTGTACTCATTACGATCATCTTATCAGCCAACAGTCATCTATGGGTCTATCTAACGAGTCTGCGACTCTACAAAAAATAAGTAGTAATAATAAAAACTCAAGTTTGACTCACAAATGAGCCTCAGGGCTGGGCTGGTCAGTGTTTGCTCTATTCAGGTTGGTCAGGTGGTTTTCTTTATTTTGTTTGGGTCTGTTTTCATTACAAATGTTGCGGGTTAGATAAGCAAATGTCGTTGTCGTTTTCTATTTTCATTTTCATTTTTAGTTTCAGTTGTGTTTTCTGCATCTGTTTTATTTGGCAAGCGAATTGTGAATAAATAAACAAATGTATTGAATGTTTATTAAACAAAATTAGATATGTGCGTAGATAGTCGAAATCAAGGCATAGCAAAGCACAGCTTCATTTGCCGATGCTTCAAGGTAAAAGCTTTCAAATAACAATATTTTATACACTGCAACTGCATAGCAAATTCAATCGAATCACATCGGATTCAAAATGAAAAATCATATCAAATATTTGAAAAATATTATGCGGGTTGTAGATGCCATTGCTGATATTAAAAATATAACACAAGACTAATGACCAAGGCATTGACGGTGCCTCTGTTAATTGAGCCATGATAAAAAATAGTTTTCAAATTGGGTTCGGCTTGTATCAGGGTCTTCACTTTGAAACAAAGCACAAGCATTGTCGATAATAAAGCCTGTTTTAAAGTAGGGCATACAAAAAATTCAGCAATTTAATTCGGGAAAAATAAATATCAAACCATAATAAATATCAAATCATTAAATTAAAAACAGCGGACTCTTTGGAGTTCTTAATCTGAGCTTTGTTAATAGTTGCTGAAACAAATCCTACGTTTGTATAATTCATAAGTTTCCTCTCTGATTCCACATTTTATGAATGAATTCCATAAGTTTCTGTGTTTATGAATTAATTTGCGGCTGCTTGAAAATTTAGTGCTTTGACCAAAGCACTCAGAGGCTTTCATTAGTTTAGTTAACCTTTATTATTAGCCGGAGCAAACTATGGACCAAGTTTTAACCACAATTATGTGTGCCTATCTTGTAGAAAACCATCAAAAACCCATAAGATGTTCGATTACCAAAATAGCCGCAAGTCTTAAATTCAACTTTGCCGTTTCCTACATTCTATAGTATTTTATTTTGTTCTATTCTATTATCTGCCATATCAATCAATAGTCAAGTTGGTTTGGGCCAAGATGCTTATCGTTCACTTAATAAATTTCACTGTGGGGGAGTCTCTTTCTCCCTCTCCTCCCTTCCATCTATTCATCTACTTTACCCATCGATGGCATTTAATTTTAAACGTTTTGGCTACGCGTGCTGATTTTATAGACTTTTACAAACTTATATCTTGGGTTATAATTTTTTCGTTTTATGTGGCTTATGAAATCGGAAACTTTTCTTGTCTTTGATCACCAGCACAATAAAGAACCTCAAAAAGATGCTCAAAATTTCGTTGGTCAAGTTAATTTGTAGCTTGAGTTGTGACTGCGATAAGATCTACCAAATGCTTATGAAAGACCCACAAACAAAATAAAAATATGAGAAAAAGAAACAAGTTTCATTCGCGGATTTGCGATATTACTCAACGCATTTCATGTTGCCCATTGTTTGTATTGATAGACAGTCTGACAGTTAGTTGGCAGCTCAGAAACAACCCAACAAAGTTCTTTGAGTACTGCCTAATATACACTGAACAAAATCTAATGTAAGTTTGAAAGGTTTAAAAGATTCACTTACTAGTCGAAAGGGTTGAAACAAAGAGTAACAAAAAGGTCAAAAAATATTTGTAAAATTATTACTAAGTCCACTAGTTTTTTTTTCAGTATATTCCTTTGCTATAAATACGTATGTGCGTAATCCTATCACACATAATGCATGCTCCACATTTTATGAGCGCCATAAAGTTAGTTCAGGCCATATAAACATTTATGGGACTTTATTTAAATAAAAATAAGCATAGTTAAACATTTTGGTCGCTTTCGGTTGAGTTTTGTTGCATGCAAAATTAGCCCAGCTCAACTTATAATGGCTAATTATGTGGTTATAGTTTTATGCATTTTTAATACAAACATATAACAAAGTCACCTCTCCTGTGCCACATAAAATGTCGCTGATTAGAGTCGACGCACGTTTCCGCGTTGTTGTTGGTCATAAACAATTTTATTGTTTAATAAAATTTATTAATAAATTTAGTATAACGGCATTAGACGTTGTCACACGCTTCAAACGCAAATCAAAGTTTTAATAGAGGCAGATGCAGTTTATGTTTGTTTTGTGGGGCCCAAAAAGCAAGGGTTAAACCAGTTAAACCAGCAAACGGTTCCAACCAAATTAACACTCTATAAAGTGCAGCCCAGGGGCAACGTTGCAGGCAAACAAAACAAAACAAAAAAAAGCTTTTTTCGAAAAGTTTTTTCCTCTGTTGAATGTAAATAGGCAGCTCCGAAATTTGAGTAAGCAAAGTAAATGAAGTAGAAACAACAACGTAAAAAGTAAAGAAAAAAGTAGACAAGAGAAAAAAATATTCAGAATGCCCGAAAATGTTAATTACTTCCTTGTTTATTTCGAGTGAGGGCTTGCACGTGTGTGAGAAAGTTTTAACTAAAGCAAAGAGCTGAGATAAAAAAATATATATAAAAAAAAGAAAGAGATAATATCAATTTCAAAAACATTCTGTTTTGATAACTGAATAAAAAATACAAATTTGTGTCTTTTTATGTTACATGAGAAATAACTAGAAATTAATAAATTTCATATTAATTTAAATACTTTGTCAATTTGTTGCACTTATATTCGTAGTAATCTATATTAATTTAATTTAAAGAAATTATTAAGGATTTTCACACTTTTTACAGTCAACTTATCTCAAAGTTAATCCTTTCTCAGATGGTGTTGATTACAACCGATTACAAAGAGATTCTCCAGAAGAGTGCACTAAACTCACAAGCTCTTCGCTGCCTCTTCAGTCCGCATCTTAGCCAAGACTTTGGCGCAGTGTCTGCATTTGCTTAGACGCAGTGCAAACATGTAAGTCTATCATTAAACTTTAGCAAAAGTCAAACAAAATTAAGAAAGCAGCGTTTAAGAGTCGAGAATGAAGAGTTGAGAGACTGTTTGAAGTTGCTTGGGAGCCACTTGGCGCTAAGTAAACCAAATTAAATGGCACACATACTCGGCCAGCTTTCAGTCTTTAAGGCTAAGACCGAGTGACCAACTGAGGAAAGGAGTTGCATTGACTCCAATTGCGTTGGCATGTGCGGTCAATGGTTGAGATTATCGATCGTTGGTTGCCTTTTTCAATTGAATTGTCTTCAATCCCAAGTCGTACCATTTTATGCGTTTTCCCCATGCTCCCGATACACACATATGTACATAGTATATTCACAGACCGCCTGTTTCAGCCATCTTTATCTTACTCTCTATCTCACTCTTCCATCTGCTTCCTCTCTTTCAGTCTTTGCGTGTAAGTCTTGTCCTGGGCAGGTTCTGACTTTGCTTTGTTTGCGTTTCATTTTTTTTCCTGCTTGCATTCTGCTTGGGGTGCCCTCAACACTTGCTCAACGAAATTTAATAAGCAAAGGACATGTTTGGTGTCGTCCTCGCCCTGACCTCCCCCTACCCTTCCTCTTCTATCCTGCTCAGCCTGGGCCCAATCGAACTCCTGCATTGCGTGTAAGACGTCCATCAACTGAAGCAGCCGGCTCATTAAACTTGTTGTTTTTTCCTGCTCCCTTTTCTGGCTTTTTTCTTGGAGCAGCTCCTTTTGTGACTTTAAAGCCAAAAACATTGTCCTTATTGAGCTTATTGATTTTTCATTCACATTTTTTCTCTTGGGTGTAACTACTCGTTTTGTTACCAAAATTGTATCGTTTTAGGTGAAACCAAAATTTGAAAATCAAAAGTGCAATTTATGCAAGAGCTTTCAACCAGATCTTCCTTGAAAGCAACACATCATTCAACAATTTTTAAATCAAGCACTCGCATTTTATCAAAATAAAGCAGGTTCAGGGTAATGTGTGTTTTAGATCTGTGCAAAATGAAAAGCAATGCAGAATAAATGCTGTTTATTCATTTTGAAATTTGCAGCTTTCAATTGGTACATTTTGGTATTTAAGCTTCGAATAAGGGAACATGGTTTTCAGATACATTTTGACTATGTATAGAAGGCTAATCTGAAACACTTTCGGGTAGATAGATGGTTTTCTTGTGCATAGAGGGGAGTTTCATTAGTAAAACAAGTCTATTTCAAACCAAACTGGAATAGAATATTATTTATAAATATACAATAAATAGAAACTCTATTAATCATAAAACTATAAGGATAGTAAAACCATATATGTATAATTAAGTTAGCTTGAGGATTAACAAGAACTAGTAGACTTCTTCAAGCAGTTAACCAAATTGAATTCAACCCAATTGAGCCACATTCCGACCCAAGCCCAAGTAAGGCTCTCAGCCAAGTGCTAAGCTTGGCCAATTTAATAAGCTCCAAAGGACCTCGCCATAACGCAAATGTCACAAGTGCCAACAGGCGACGCAAACACATACATAAAACTGACAGCAATTGCCATGTGTATGTGCATATGTATGTGTGTGTGTGTAATGTTTGTATGATTGTATGTTTGTGTGCGTGTCTGTATCTGTGTATGTGTTTGTCATAATTTCACGTCCATTGTCAGCATTTATTCCGCGTCGCATTCAACATGGCGAGGACGAGAATGTCGCAGGACGAGCTGTGTCCTGGTTGGCGATGCCTGTTCGCATTTTGCTTGCGTTTATTGTTGTTGTTGTTGTTGGCGTTGCCCCTACTCGTCGTAATTATTTGTTTTGGCTTGCTGGGTTCATTTACTCCACAAAAAAAAAGAAAAGAAAAACCCCTAAAGAAGCGCACACACACACATACTGACAAATCTACATGTGCTGTGGCCCCGTGGCAAGGGTTTCTCGTGAGTGTGTGTGTGTGTGTGTGTGGCATGCCCCACATGTGTCGCCGCTTGGTTTGTTTGTTTGCTTGTTTGTTTGTGCACATGTGTTTTAATTTTTGTTTGTTGTTTTTAACAACAACAATAAAAAACTGTTACACTTTTGTCGTTGTCGCTGTTGTTTCATATTGTCTTCTGCGTGGGCTCAAACAATTACAAATTATGGCTCAGTGTGTTTGGCTAAGGAGTTGAGTTCCTCTGCCCGTTTCGGGTTACCTTTTTTAATTGTTTTTCCTGTTGTTGTTATTGCTCTTGTTGTTGTTATTTTTGTTATGCTTGAGTGTCGCCTTTGTTGGTTTTAGTACGATAAAGGTTTTAAAGTGCAGCAATGGCCTCATCAGGTCAAAGTTGAAAGCGATCCTTGAGTATACTTGAGTGTGTAAAAGTAACCCCTAAATTATAAGTAGTTAAGAAAGTTTGTTACTTAAAATATTATATGGTGCAAAGTTACTGTTTAAGGGGTTTTACTGTGCTCTCTAGATTTAAGATTTTGTAAAAACAGTTGTAAGTAAATTTGTAGTATGGTTTTTCTGGTTTCGTACTGAACTTTTTAATTTTAAACTCATTTTATATTTGTTTCATTATCAATATTTGAAATATTGTTTTATTTACAATATTTCGTTCTTTTTAATTGAGTCATAAAAATTGTAAAATTAATAATTGATGTTCCTAATATTTTATTATTAAGTCAAGTTTATTACATCTTTAAATTGTTTGTGAGATTTTCATTACAATTTTATATTAAGTTGATGAATTTAATTTCGGTTGACAGTATTTGCAATAAGTGATAAACAAGTCAAATAAAGAAGCACATTTCACAAACGAGCATCCCGAAAACTTTATCAAAAAATCCAAAGATAATTAAAGTTGAAATGTGGAAGAAAATTATGGAGACAGACAGTTTGATTTGCATAGCGTTACATTGAACTTTTCACCTTTTTGGCGTTGTTTACGCGCCGGAAAAATAAAAATTGTGTCGTGCTCACAGTAGAGATACAAATGTATCTCAATATGTGCGAGTATATAGGGAGCTTCTAGTTACCAAAGCGTTTATTTCACAGATTTATTTGCCTATTTCTGTGCGCGGTACGTGACAAAAAGCGCTTTTCCTATGTATGACAAATATATAAAGAAAATGTCGCAGATAAACGGGAAAAAAATGCCCTACAGCAACAATTTGTGTATCTAAAAGTATACAAGTATAAGATATATGTTTATATATTTGACTGGGCTAAATCTTTATGCAAAGTATTGGCCCACATTCTGTCCAGACATTTGACACCAGAAATTTCGTTGTCGTCTTTTTCGCAAATATTTTGCAAACCTTTTTTATTACATTTAAATAATTTGATTGCAAGTGCTGACAGGGTCCGGTCGGAGCGTTTAAACTTGCCCCGGTCGGAGACCTTTTTATATTATTATTTTGATACAGTTTTCAATTCAATTTAATTCACTTTGCGTTACGCTCTTATGCCCTCTTCTTCTCACTGTGTGTGGGCGGCTCAGATACTTTTTTATTTAATTTTTTTTTTCTTTTTTCTTCCTGCACTCAGTTTTATTTCTTACAGCATAAAAATTTATTATCATAATAAGCAGGCGAGCCCAAAAGACGAGGCAGACGCAGCTTCTTTTTTTCTCATATGAGAAATACTTTTGTACATATAGAATTTTTTTTCTGTTATTTTCTGCAACCCTCAAAATGTTTTTTATGGGTGTTGTTTTTGTTTCTGTTTTGATGGAAATTCGATATTTGCAACACGTATTGAATTTTGATCAGTTGCCTAGTAAGTAATATGGCTCTAGACAGATACAGATATTACACTTATTTTCATCGTATGCTTCTTCGTTTAGCCTACATTGATTTAAAGTGGCCCTGGAAATGCTCCCCTTTCCCTCTTCGAGTTACCCCAGATGCGTATCTGCAAACAATTAAGAAATTGTTAAATGAATTTTACGAAAAATTCCGAAACTCGACGTTAGCATTCCCTAAACCTCTGCCCTTCCAAACTGGGGCACAGTGGCAACTCATGTCTGCAACCATTTGTATCTAGATACGCATTTATAGTTACGTGCAGCGGAGGGTTCCACACGTTAGTGTATTTGTGTGTGTGTGTGTGTGTGTATCTGTAACTCCGTATATGTATACATATTTGAGTTGTTTCTTTGTAGGTTTTGTAATTCTATTAGTTTCCAGTTGTACGAGTGTGGCACAGCTTTTGACGCAAACAACCAACGACAACCTCAATGAAAGCAAATTAAAAAAGTTTCCAAAGAGCAGGAGAGTGTGCAAGAGGGGGGAATGGGTCACAGACAAATGAAAGTCCATTTCCACCCAGTTTTAAAATCGTACCTAGTTTTTGGCAATCTAAACGAAATTAAGTGCAACATTTTGGCAATTTTTGAGTTACTTTTACCACTTGCAACTAAAATGAGAATCTTTCGCTTTTTGGAAATAGAATCCATTACTTTTTAGCTAATTAACACACAGTTAACACAACTTTTTCAATTACTTTGTAAAAGGCTAATTTAATGAAGGTAATTTAGTAAAAGGAAACTATTTTATTAGTAAATGGAGAGTTAAATGTCCCAATATTAAATCGTAAATAAACTTTAAAATTTGTTGACAATTTGTGAAAACTATTTTTTAATGGAATCAAATGAATTTCGTACAATAAATTTAATTGCATTTGTAAATATTTCAGGATTGATCGAATTAAATAATTTTATGTCAATAGAATTTATTTCATACATAATTTGTTCATTCACAGCTTTGGCTCATTTCCATTTGCCTAAATATGTGTCGATTATCTGCATATCAAAATGATATATTCCCTCATAAAATTAAATTTTATTAAGTTTACAGACATCCGAATTTGGCATATTTTGGAATCATATTATTTCTTTAATGGTTGATTTATATCTGTAGACTTACCCTTGATAAACAGCCACAATTCCTAAAACATACTTACCTATGCAAAGGTTGCGGTCACTGCAAAGTCGGAAACCTTTGTCAAGTACTCGAATCTTTTCAGTTGGCAAGTTGTTGCTGTTTAACACCAACTCCAACACATGAGGGCATCAAATGTTGCGCCTACTGTCGGTGTCTGGCTGGTTCAGTTAGTCAGCTCTTTTTATTATCCATATGCTTATTTTGTGCGTCAAGACAGACGCATATCGCACTTTGGTAGCACTCGACTGTTGAGCTTGGCATAAATGCCAAAACGTCATAGAAGTGCGATTGTGTTAGTGTGTGTATCTGTGTGTATTTGCTACCCTTCAATGTGATGCACAGACATGCCGTCATTTAGGCAGGCAAACACTCCGCAAACTGACAGTTCAGACCAGAACCAGAGCCCAGAGACCAGAGACGAGACCAAAGCAAAGAGGCAACCATTGTGAAACTATGCAGAGCCGGCGCTATAAACCAGAGGCTGATGGCAGCGGGTTGATGAGCGGGGCGACATTTGTTTTTCGGTTTTATATATTTTATTATAGAGAGAAAACAAAAAATGATTTATCACTCTGTGAGTTACGTTTGCTCAGTTGACTTTGACAGGCCGCCGCCGCCGCCGTTGACTGTCTGCCCCCCCTCCGACAGAGCCTTGCAACTGCCACACAACCCTAGCAGCGCCATAGTTGCCGCACTGCGTGAGGATTACAAAAAGAGCAACTCATGTGCATGATGAATTAAATTAGCAAAAAAACAAAACCAAAAAGACAACCTGAAAACATATAAAATATATAAACTCCAATCCCAAATTCAATCATCATCATCATGTTTGTCATTATTAAAATATGAAGAAAAAAGACACGATATTATTGAGTTTTTAAAAAAAGGTTTTTCATTTTCATTTTTGCATTTGTTCGCTTGCGAAACAGAAAAATATCTTTGTTGTTTGTCGTACATAGATGTATGTGTATATATATATATATGTATACATAATATATCAATATATAAATAGTTATTCACAAGAATTATCGAGAATTATTCATAGATAGTACACATTATATAGAGTGGGTATTAAATAATAACTTATATTTTATACAAAATAAA
Source organism: Drosophila rellima (assembly GCA_035043635.1). Lineage (NCBI taxonomy): Eukaryota > Metazoa > Arthropoda > Insecta > Diptera > Drosophilidae > Drosophila > Drosophila rellima. The sequence goes on along the minus strand of JAWNMV010000145.1, from coordinate 2,083,766 downwards.
AATAAATAACAGTTTTGGGCTTTTATACTGGTACAAGTGTTTGCTTTCATTGTTTTTTCATTCTTTCCATCTCACTAGCATCTATCCCTAACTTCTTCTAACTATCTATCTGTCTCTTTCAAACTTTGCTGGTTCTTAGTTATCGATAGCTTAATTTGCTTGTATATTGTTATAACGTTTTTGAAACTGTTCGCTAAAAATGTAGTGACGAGTAGGCGAGTTAAAGATGATCCATAAACATTACGTAAGTATTTTTCTGGTATTTTACTTTTGAAATAAATGCTTTTAAGTGTTTTTTTTTGTTTTTGCTTTCGTACTTGCTATAGGCAGTTGTTAAACATTGTGTGTGTTTTTGTGTATATACCATTACATTTATATAAAGTTTATCTCATATAGTTATATAATATCAGTTTTTTAGTATTTTTGCTCATTTTTTTCTTTTGTATTTTTACAGTCACATATTACATATATATGTATATATTTAGTATTTTTTAATGTATTTATATTGTGTATACGCCATGTAGTTTCTTTGCAAAAGTTTTCATTAACCCATATATTACTCAACTATTATTATTATAATTATTATTATTATTATTATTACAATATTTTGGTAAGCGTAAGTGTTCAAAATGAGCTTTTACTGCAATAGTTAGTATTATTTTTAATATTTCTTTGAAGTTTTTTACCGTTTGCTAGCTAATTTTACACAATTTTCTCCATTTCTCTCTCATGTTGTGTGTGTTTACAAGTGTTGGTTTTGAATGTGATTATTGAATTAATTGTAGGAGACTACGTATTTGCAGTGGCATTTTCTTATCATCTAGGCATAACTCTATTTTAGGCATATCAAGTTTTTCCTATTTACAAAAGGGCAATCAGTGGGAGAGCAGAGCAATGCGAATGTGACCAGACTTCGAAAGGGTTAAGTTAAAATAACAATTGGCTTTATAATAGAGTTTACATTATTAAAAAAATGAAACTTATTAAAATAGCTTTAGAATAAATGTAAAAATATTTAAGTAGCTTGTAAGTGACTGAAATCGCCTAGTAAAATTTGAGAAATATTTTCATGATGTTATATTTAAGAGTTTAAAATAGATTTTCAAAATACGTTCACAGAGAAACCGATAATAATAATTGTTGAAATTACTAAAGATTTTAAATGAATAATGATTTAAATACTTTATGATTGAAAATGTTCAAACATCAAGTAAAACTGTATCTAACTGTTGCTGAATTTGTCTGTCACACGTCTGAGATACAAAATCTGAGCTGAAAGTTTTAAGTTCATAAATCTTAAGTTAGTTTGTTGTTGTTATAGTTGTTGCTTGGCCTGAACTGATTAAAAGCATATTAAAAAGTTATCAGAGAAATGCTCTAAACGCATTTTCAGCTAAGAAAATGAGAAAATGAAAATGAATGAGGCTGAGGTTGAGGTTGAGGGGAGAATAACCACAAGAAACAAAAGTTCCACTCGACTGGTAACTTTAGAAAACTTTGTTCAGCTTGACATTGTTAGGGGTCTCCCTTGTCCCTAACTCCCTGACTCTCTATCTCCCTCTCTCACTGGCTCTCTTTCTCTCTCTGTCTTTCTGCCCCACACAAGTCATGTTACACATGCGACTTGTTACATAAACACAACAAACACACACACACACTTACAACAAAATGCAACTGCAATTGTATCTTGTATCTTTTTGCTGTATCTCAAGTGTGCTTCTGTCTGTCTCTATGTCTGTGTGTGTTTAATGTACTTGGATTTATGTTTGTTTAGTGCAACTAAAATGACTTTACACTGACTAACAAAATATTTGTTACGCTGTGCGCACTTCCTGCATTGTAGGAGTTGTAAGCTGTGAGTGGGGAAAAAGGGGACTCTTTTTTTTTGTTTTGGGGCTGCTGTAATTTTAACTCAACTTGCCACACATTAGCATTGCTTTCTGTCACTGCTCCACTCTGTCTCTTTTTCCACTCGCTATCGCTATCTGTGTCTCGTTCACTATCTCTATCTCTGTCTCTTAATTTAACTCGCACATATTTTAGTAATTAAAATGATGCACAGGAACCAGTCCCTAAAGAAATCACTGTCAACACGGACTCCACAACTTCATTCCCTTCTCTTTCGCTCTTACCCCAGCTGTAGCGAATGCTGTCTCGCTCTGACCTATACGAGATATGCCTGCACATGTGGACCTTGTTGTTGGCCCGAAACACTCGCCTGTTGTTGTTGTTGTTGCTGCTGCTGAGGATGCGACTTGCCACCAAGTGTTGCATGTTGTTGTTGTTGCTGTTGCTGCAATTGTTGCAGTTGTTGCTTTGGCTGTGGTCGCCACGTCTGCGCCCTCTGCTGCTGCTGGGCATCGAGTGTGGCGCCACCTGGCGGCGGCATCATCAGCATATGCTGCTCATTGTCCAGCGTGGAATAGTCCGAGTCGATGCTCGAGTAAATGTGCTCCGAGGGAGGACGCATTCCACCATGATGTTGATAATACTGCGCGTGCAAATGATGTGGCCCCCCGCCAACCGTTAGACTTCCGCCCACGCCTCCTCCCGCCTCCCGTCGCTGTGGTCTGGGACTGGGCGTGGCCGTCGTAGCCGTCGAATAGTTCTGCTCGGCTGTGGCTGCTGTGACGGCTGTGACTGCTGTGACTGCTGTGACGCCTGCGACTCCTGCGACTCCGGTGACAGCTGTTGCCGCCTCCGCAGGACCACAATAGGCTGGAGGCGGCGCCTGGCGGTACAAGAGGCCCGGACTCGCCGGCTGCTTGATGCGCTCATGGTTGTGATCCAGTTCCAGGGTGTAATTGTTGCCCCGATACGTGGGATAGTCCACGGGCAGAGCATAGCGCAGTTTCTCCCAGAAATGTCGATCGGTGCGTCGAATGCGATGCACGGCGGATGTCTTGAGATACGGCAACAATTCAATGTCGCTCTCCGCCTCAAAGGCCACCTCCGGCTCCTCGATGATGACCAGCTTCTGTGGCCTGCCCCTCAGGGCATCGTGCACGGATCTCCGCAGCTCACAGCGGGACCACTCCGTCTGCAGGAAGTTGCGAGTCAGCAGGATGACGACGCGCCTCGAGACGCGACTCGCCTCCAGCAGTTGATAGTGTGTGGCATCGTGGGCCAGGTCACGATGTTGCAAGCAAACTCGCAGCGCCGGACGACCTGTCTCCAGTTCACTGGCCAGATGCTGGCACACGAACTCCGAGTCCTTGGCCGAGTGCAGGAGCAGGGCATCGTAGAGTTTCTCCGACTCCTCGCAGCGTGGACCAAAGACCCGAACGCCGTAATGGGCAAAGAGCCAGATCCTCAGCGACTCCCGGAAGACGAACACAATGATGACGACGACCAGGAGGAAGACGAGCGCCAAGGCAGCCGCCAGCAAGGGTATGTAGGATTCGGGAATGCCGTGTTGCAGCATCGATCCGCCGGAATAATAATCCGTGCAGGCGGCACCCGTCGAATTAAAGTCCAGTTCCCGCTTCTGGGGGGATGAGGACGACGAGGAGGAGGAGGAGGCGCTGGACTCGTAGGGCGTGCTTTGGTGGGGCGACGAGGACATGCAGTAGATGTCCTGGGCATCCTGGACAATCAGCGCATTGTCCGCCACGTAGGATGTGAGCGCCTGCAAAAACTGACAGCGGCAGCTCCATTGATTCCGGCCCAGCGAAATGGCCCGCAGCCGTTGGCCAAAGTGTGTGGCATGCAACTGCCAGATGGGCAGAGTGACCAGACGATTGCCATCGAGACGCAGCAGCTCCAAGGAGGTCAGTGGCGCCAAAGTTCCATTCTCGATGTTCGCCAGCTGATTATTGTGCAGGTAAAGTTCCCTCAGTGCCGAAAGTTGCTCGAACTCGTAGCCGTGCAAGGTCTGCAGTCGATTGTCGGACAATTGCAGCAGCTGCAGCGTTGCCAGACTGGCAAACGTGCGATTCTGTATGGATGCCACCTGACTGCCATTCACATAGAGCGCTTTCAGATTCTTGCGTCCGATAAACGCATGGTTTTTCAACACGGGAAAATTGTTGCCGTCGAGATAGACAATGCTGGAGTCCATGGGAACACGACGTGGCAGCTCCATGGTCAACTGATTGCCACAGTCGACGACGTTCGTCGACCAGATCTGGTCGTGGTAACAGGTGCAGTTATGTGGACACGTCATCTCGCAGTCGCAGGCATCAAAGTCACAGCAATGACAGAGAGCGAAGCAATGCGATTCGTAGCGACAGAGGAAATCCTGGGGACGCAGGGCACTCAGAGGACGCACTGCAGCACCCCGGGCATGTGGCATGACGCACTCGATGTTGGGCATGTCCATGACCCGCGGATGCTGCCGTGTCGTCAGATTGTTGATCCTCTGCAGCCAATCCATGGTGCAGTCGCACTCGAAGGGATTCCCTCCGAGGTAGAACTCCGGCAGAGGCTTCGGCGCCACAACGGGGGCTATGCGAAGCTGTTGCAGTTGCAACTTGTTCAGCTGATTGGCATAGAGATCGACACGGGCCAGATTGGACTTGTCCACGAAGGCATTCGGCTGGACGTTGCCAATCAGGTTGTTGTTGATAAAAAGCAGCTCGATGGTGTTGGGAATGGACATGGGGCCAATTTCCGTGATCCGATTGTGACTTGCGTCCAGAGTCTTGACTCGAATCTCCTCCTGCAGCTTGTAGTAGTTGCCCAAGGCCTCGATGTAGTTGCCATGGATGTCCAGCCACTTGAGATTGGAGGGAATGAAGGCGTAGTCGAACCACACCAGATGATTCTCTGACAGATTCAGCCAGAGCAGAGACACCAAGGTGGCAAAGACTCCATTGATGTCCGAGAGGAAGTTGCGATCCAAGCGAATCGCCTCCAGTTCGTAGTTCTTGTCAAAAGCTCCACGCTCAATGCTCTGGATGCGGTTCTTGGCCAGATTGAGGACACTCAGCCGGGGCAGGTCGGCAAACATGCCCACGGTGATGTTGCCAATCTGATTGTCGATCAGTCGCAATCCCGTCAACTGATGCAGATTCATGAAGCTCTGATTGTCGAAGGTGCGTATCTGATTCTCGCCCAGATCCAGAGTACGCAACATGGCCAAGTCCTGCAGAGCACGTGGCACTTCGTTCAGCTGATTCGAGCTGAGATCCAGTTCCTTGAGGTCGGAACAGTTCTTGAACACGGCCGGTTCCACGACACTAATCAGATTATTGTTCAACGTGAGCTTGGACAACACGTAGAGGCCATTGAAGAGCTTGTCGTCCAGTGTGTGAAGTCGATTCTCGGCCAGATTCAGCGTGTGCAGATTGTAGAGGGGCAGAAAGGCATTGTCCTCGATGTGGCCAATGGAATTGTTGCGCAGATTCAGAATCTGCAGGAAGTACAGCTCCTTGAAGGTGCGATAGTCGATCCGGGTCAGAGCATTGTGAGCCAGATTCAACACAATGAGACGGATGAGGCCGGCAAATGTGGTGTTGTCCACGTGATTCGATGTCAACTGGTTGCCGGACAGATCCACGACCAGGAGCTGCTCCAGACGATGGAACAGACCCTTGGGCAGCTCATACAACTCGTTGTTCTGCAGATGAATCTCCCGGAGCTCCTTGCTGCCGGCAAAGAGACCCTCGGGCAGCGTCTCCAGATGATTGTTGCTCAGGTTGACAATCCTCAGGGAGGCCAAACCCGCCAGGGCCTCGCCCGATAGCTCCGAGATGTTGTTGTGCTGCAGATTCAAATGCTGCAGGCGACGCAACCTGGAGATGCCCCAACTCTCCGTGATGGATCTGAGTTCGTTGTGACTCGCGTCGAGCAACTGCAGCTCACTTCCGCTTCCGGCTGCCCCGCTGCAGTTCATGTCCGCAAATCCCAATTGCTCAGCCGTTCTGATCCTATTCCGTGTCAAATTCAAGGACTGCAGATTACCCACAGGACAGAGGAATCCGCTGGGCAATGCACGCAGATTGTTATTACTCAGATCGAGTTCCGTCAGCTGCTTTAGGCCATTCAACGAATCCGGATAGAGCTCCAGGGCCTTGGCCGGACCCCATTCGGCATTGCGTGTGCTCAGCTTGAGGGATTTCAGCGTGGTCAATCCCTCAAAGGCATTGTTGGGCAGCTGCAGCAATTTACACGACTCCAAGCGGAGTGTGTCCAGCGTCTGGAGTCGGGCGAAGACCGCGATGGGCAGTGTCGACTCAAAGAGATAGAGATCGCTGCACTTGATGGTCAACTGGCTGCTGCCATCGGCGCCCTGTAAATCCAATCCCGGCTGCCGCTCGATCAGCCTCAGGGCGCAGTGCACCCCGCTGCTCCCGTTGTACGTCCAGCTGCACTGGTTCACGGGTCCGATGTGCGCCGGAGCCGGCGACGAGGCGACCGGAACTGAGGCTGCCAACAGCGATGTATAATCGCTGGACAGGCTGACGCCTCCGCCCAACATGGCGCTGGCAGCGCTGCTGCTGCTGGCGGCGCTGTTGACGCTGCTGCTGCTGGGGGCGCTGCCTCCACTTGGCTCCTTGGGCGCCAAGGCTCCTAGAGAGCCGCCGAGCACCGTTAGGAGCAGAAGGAGCAGGACTAGCCTTGACTCCATTCTCTTGATGTTTGGGTAAATGTACACGTTGTGGGAATTTTATTATGATTTTGTAGGGTATCTATTGCATTTACAACTGCTCAGTTTTTTTGTAACATTTTTAGTCGCTGTTGTTTTTGTTGTTGCTGTTGTTACACACACACATACACACACCAAAAATTCACTTAATTGCTTTCAATTAATTTTTATTTTATTTGCAATTAGCAATTTAATGCATTAGCACTTCACTGTTTTCGGGCCTTAAATGCAATCTGTATAATTTTCCAATTCAACAATTTCAACATTACACTTTGAATTTTGATTTGAGATTTTTCTTTAGCGTTTTGCGTTTGTTCAATTGTAATTTGTGCGTGCTCCACACGTCCGTACCGTACGGCGCTCGCACTCGAACTGTTTGCAAGCTTGACAAACCAACTGCCCGTCGACTAACGAAAATTACAATTGCCGCACGATTAACACACAGCCAGCGCAGGCGAGAGAGTAGCACAGCGATAGCGAGAGAACGAGAGCGCGAGCGAGAGCGAGTCTCGGCACGAAGGAGGCGCATGTGCTCGGCTTGTATTCAATAATCACAAACGACGTTCGACGCTCTCACGAGTGCTCTCTCTCGTCTGTTAATTTAGTTACATTCCAAGCCGCTGCAGGGCCAAATGGCGCTAGTGTGCTGCTTGAAATGAGAGCAAAGTGTTGAGTCACTTTTTGAGTGCGTTTTCAATTGATAAATTGTTGATAAATTATGTAGAGCCGAGAATCTAATTTTAATAGAATAAACAGAACGTTATATTATGTATTTTTGTTTAAAATTTATAATAATAAAATATAGAGTTGTATTAATAACAAATGTCGAATTATGGCTAAAAAAATATTTAATTAAATCTAATATTAATTATACTAATTTGAGTTTATATAATAATATTTATTTAAAGTAAAGCTAACTCTGCGGGAGTTCTTTTTGAATGTTTTTGTTGCATTTCTAAAATTATGAGTATTATTTGCCTAAGCTGTGCTCTCCCTTCCCATCTTACTCTCTCTCTCTCTCCCTCTCTCAGCGCGCTCTTTTACTCAACACATCACTCAGCACTCGGCTAAACTGCAGTTGTGTTCTTGTTGTTGTTAGCTCACACGCGCCGCCATCAACAGCAGCAGCAGCAGCGACAACAAAAACAACTACGACTACGACAGCAACATCAACAGCAGGAACAATTTTGAAGGCGCATCCGTCAGATACGTTTCCTATTGCGAGGCAACTTCTAATTGTTGCAGCTGCAAGGCATGGCTAAGGAGCAGGGGCAGGGGCAGGGTGGCATGCAATTTTGTCAATGCTAAAAGATGTTTAACACATTGCCAGACACAGCAAGGATAAAATACACACACATACATACACACACACACACTCGCGCACTTTAAGATACATTAGGGCAATGCGCGAGTCTCAAGTGCGAGTCTAAATTTAGAGTGTTTAGATCTGGCAACTTGGAGTTTATCTTAAGTATCTGTATCTATAGATAGCTAAAGAAGCTGCTGAATTTTCTCGATTTCTGTATTTTCTATTCTTTTTGTATTTATTATTTTTTAAGGCCAAGGCCAAATCGGCTATAACTTCAAGTGCTGTTCTTAGTATTACATTTGCCACTTTTCAACATTTCGAAAATGTATTATTTATTATTTATCACTTCGATATACATATATGTTTATAAATGTATCTGTATGTGTGATCCGCCCACAGAATGTAACTTTTGTTAGTTGCAAGTTTCTCTAATGCATTTATTATTCATGGCAACTTTTTCATTAACTGGCAGAGCGGGAAACCATCACAGCCCACACATGACCGGAAGACGCTTGCGGTCCACAGAGAGGACGAGGAGGGATGGTGAGAACTTCACACACACACACACACACACACATTCATATATAAACTCAATTCCTGGTCCTTGGCAGTCGTCAACAAGCGGCAACAAATCTACAAAGCCAAGTAAATTGCCAAAAGGTGCAGAGCTGCTTTCCCCTCTTTAACTTAGTTAGTACGCTTTTTACCCCTCCCAACCTTTTACACTACTCCTAGTGCCCCCTCCCTTCCCTTCCCTTCCTCCTAACTGACTGACTCCGACTTCAATTCCGAGTAGACGAAGTCCCAACACATTGCCATTGTTTTTTTCTCTCTCCTGTTTTCGGCTGCTGCAAAAGGTGTCGGAAACTTGTTCAACTTGTTTCCATTTTACTATTCTCTTCTCACATATGTGTGTGTGTGTGTGTGTGTCCAGGGCTGTAAAAATAGCAAGAACGCAAAATGCTACCTCATATTCAGTTAGCAGCACAACATGGCTTTAATGGATGGGACAGCGGGCAGCAGCAAGTTTTTCTGGCCAGGACACTTTTCTGATTAGCGTCAAAGTTTTCACTTAACTTACAGACTTCACTTAACATATGTAATAAATTAATTAAATTTAAAATATTATATTTTTATATAGTTATTAAATAATAAAAATTTCTTCACAATCTGACCTTAAATAATGATTTCAATATTTTTTTCCACTGTTTCATAATTAAGCTAAAATTAAATTCGAAATAATATTATGATAAAATGATAATTTTATAAATTTTTATTAATTTAAACGTTTCTGCCTTTGAACCTTTCGATGGGTTGGACACTGAGCTCTGTTCCAGATTGCATCAGTTGTGAGTGACATATAAATTTATCAAATACAACTGCAACTAAGTATATTTATTGTAATGCCAACGACCCCTAGATAGTCCACAAGAGTCCAACTGTTTGCGTGTTCCCTTATTATCAGTTTTGCAGACTGAGAAAGAAGTCTCTGAGATGTGGAGCCCACCATGAAATTATCTGTAGTCGAAGAACGTCTCGTACAGCTCTATTTCTGGGCTATACAAAGAGAACCGAGATGAACGGAGAACTCAGAATTTAGTGCAGAGCAAGTCAAGGGTTATCAGCTGCCTCAGATAAGATGGCATTATATTTCAATTTATAGAGCAAAGAATGAATACATAACATACAAATATATATTTATATTTATATTTACGTAAATGTGCATTAAATTGTGTGATAAATTTCTCAGTCAACTCCCAATGGATCTCTGGCCCCGCTGATGTGTGCATAAATAATTAGAGAGCAGACAATAAAATGCATCGGCCATGTTTAATTACCAAAAGTGCGACAAACGTGGCGCAATATTTTCGATTACAGGCTGGAAATGTGGACCCCAAAGCGATTCCGATTCAATGGAGCACATAGAGTAGGAACTATTTGTAGGGACAGGTCCAGTTTGTTCCATTATCAAGTCTGTTGCAGTCCCCAAAAAATGGAATTTGTCATGAGGCAAGAGCTCAAAACAAATTGCACAAATAGCAAATGCTGCCGCTGTTGCATCCACATCCCTCATCCCTCAGCCTTATCGACATCCACATCCATATCGAGCGATAGCCACAGAACCACCGAGTTGGTATAAAATATGTCCAGGCCAGTTTAACGGCCGGACATAGAATTTTGACCAAAAATTGAACTAAAAACAAATTTCGCTGCCGTGCTGCAAAAGCGGCAGCTGAAATTGACAGGCGCTGGCAAAGGATGCGAGGTGGATAAAGGGAGTGGGGAGACAACAGGATGCGACCGAATTGAGCAACCGCTGCACAGTGGAACAAAGACATTGGAAATACCAAAATAAATCGAATTAAATTTGATTATTTACATGAATTAAAAATTAAAATTAAATTAATTGCAAACTTCATTTTCTAACATTAATAAACTGTTTACATGATTAATATACTATATATTTTTCTTTGATTTAGTTTACATAACATTCGATAAGAAATTAGCCATAAACTTGAAATTGCATTCAATTCTGCTAACCGTGTTATTTACACAGAATATTTGAAGAGTTTCAGTGCAGTTTACCAAACATAAGTTTTTTAGCTGAATTAAGCATAAAGAAAGAATTATAAATGCATTCAAAATGTTTTGCTTAGCATAGTCTTTTAACCACTGTGGACACTTTGCTGGAAGTGTGAAGATTGCTGAAGCTCAACTTGTGCTCTTGTTATTCTTATTGTTGTAGCTCTTCTTCTTTTGCTTTTCAATGTTGTTGATGTTGTTGTTATTGTTGTTGTTGAGGCTGGTCCCATGATATAAATTGCACAGCTGAGCAGGCAGCATAATCGCATGCAATTATGCCGCACACAATCACAACGCCAGAAGTTTGCGAAACTCGCCAAGCAACAACTCAGCTGGAAATGCAACCAGGAGGCATGCAACAGGAGCAGAAGCAGGAGCTGGAGTAGGAGCTGGAGCTGGAGCTGGAGCCGGAGCAGAAGACGTGGCCAACAAGCTGGCACTAACAGGTGAGTGGGCTGGTGCGGCGAGTTAAGACTCCGTCGAGGGAAACTCCCCAGAACAACAATGCAACAAGAGAGCGTATTGCAATTTTTGCAGAATCGCCTGCCTGCCACTGTTTGTTGCACAATCTTGTCTAACTTGGTTTGGCCAACGAGCTTTCCCTGTTGCCACACTGTTGATTTTTGCCGAGTTCTTGCCTGATTTTTAAGGCCTATTTGCAGCAGAGCGAGACAGAGCCAAAGAGAAAGAGAGAAAAGCTCAGGTCTTTCGCGATTTTTCCTTTCCAACTTTAGTAAACTTTATTTTGTTTCCATTCTCTTCTTACCTTTTCCCACCTCCCTCTATCTACCCCATTCTCTTGATGATTGGATGCACTGTGCTATTTTGATCTATTGATGCTTTGTTTTTCACTCTATTTGTTGTTCTCTCCCATTTCTGTTTTTTCTTCCCATTCTTTTCCTGTTTTCCTACCTATTGGCAAATATTGCATTTTGCGTTTTCCAATTAAACAAGAACAAGCGCAGCTTTTTGTCTTCGTCCACGCATTGAATCCTGCCGTGAAGGTGTTAAGAACACTGAATACTATCCTTAAGCCATTTGTATCCTTTGATCAACTGTAAACCAAGTCAAGCCGAGAGTCCATAACCACTGCAAACTGGCAAAAACAATTTTAAATCACCTTCAAATCGAGCCTGATTGAGAAAGAGGACTTTTGAATACGTGCTGAGTGAATCAAGAGCATCGAATCTGAGATAAACTATCTCCTTCATATGAATTCAGATTTCAATTAAATGTTGGTTTTCATTCTTTTTCAATTCAAAGCACTATTTTGGCTGGCTTGAAAAGAGAGTTTAAAGGAGTAAGCAATCTGGAAAGATGTCCTTACACTTCTTTTGCTCTCAACAAATTGTATACAAATTGTGGAATTGTGTAATTCATAATAAATGCAATTTAAAATTTAAGAAACATTTAGTAAGAATTTAAGTTTGGATTTTTAGAAATGTTAACAAACAGCAGCAATCATAATAATTTATCAGCTTTTTTATAATCTCCTATTAAATGCTGTGATTAATCTTTGGCATCTTTTTCAAGACTTCCTCTTACGCTTTATCGTTTCAACGTTTTATCTCGTTGCCATTGATTAAAACTCGTAACTAGCACTTAAGTCATTCATAGAAAACTGTGACGCCTTCCCTGGAAAATGGACAGCAGTCGGTGAAAATATTAGCCATGATTCTTGGAAAACTTCAACCGAATCGAGAACACAGAGGCTTGAAGTATAAAAAAAATAATAGCAATTACATATATGACCGGGGTCAAGTTAATAAAAACCAGCAGCCGGCTGAAACAAGCGCCTCTTGGCCAAGTGGAGAGTGGAATGGGAAAGCAGAAGCGCAGTTGAACGCGTTTTATAGCACTTTAAGAGCCCTGTAAGTACATTAAACAAAGTTCCCTCGACTGGACCCGTAATCAGCCGGGAGTGTGCCTTCAATTTCGACACGTGCACTACTATTTCAGATACAATTTACAATTTTCATTTAGTAGCTTGACGCTTTTCCTGGAATTGCTTACAAGGCGTCTAAACTAGTTTACGGTAAATACTGCTGAAAAGACTACTACTATCCGAACTATTGCACCAACCATAAATAACTCGACATTGTTGAGAGTACGAGTATTTTGTCATGCAGGGCATAAATGAAAATATAATGATAATTGTTGAAAATGCCGTGCACGTAGCTCAGCTCGTTAATTCTTAGAACTTGAGAACTCAAAAATCATATATAAGTTATACTCGTACATACGAGTACGATTAGATTTGAGCAATAACCAAAAACCGAGACAATTAAAGCATATTTTTTCCTGGTAGAAAACGCCACACGTAACCTTGGCTGCATTTTAATCATCAACGCATTGCTCAGTTCTTCAGTTGATATACCCTGCAGAAATAAAGATGGGTAAATAGGGTATAACAAACTATAAATAAACTCAGAGACTAAGAAACAGCAGAAGAGAATTGTTTACCATATTACTCGATATTCATAAAATTTCATCACAGAAGCAACAAGTATGTTTTGATAAGATCAGGGCTTAAAACCATAACCATAACCGTTAACCGGTATAAACCGATTGAAATTGATAACCGTAGACCAAATCATAACCATATACCGAAACCCGAAAATATTCCAACCGAAATAACTATTAAGATTTTTAAGAAACAAAGCTAAAATAAGTTCAAAAGTACTTTTTTACCCTAATTTCATCACCTGAAATCGATTTAAAGAATAAATTCAAGTTTTAAAATTTTTGAAAATTTTCAAAATTTGTAAAGGGGTACCTATGTAAAAATCTCAAAATTTTCGAACAAAAATGTTGGTCTCAGAAACATAAAATTTAAATGCAAAGTGAAAGTAGGGTTAATATTATGAAAAATAAGACATTCTTGCTAGTTGAAAGTCCAAAGAGTCAACATTTTTTATATAGAGATAATTTACAATAATTGACCCATTGTGTCACACAAACTTTTTTATTGCATGAGAAATCTTAACCAGTTTTACAGATCATGCATCTGAGATAGTCATATTTGTGTTGCCCAAATTTTATCCAAATCGGACTACTATATTATATAGCTGCCATTGGAGGAACCAGTCGAAAATCAAGTGACGCACTCTGAAAATTTTGTTGCAATCGCATAAAAGGTTTTCCATTAACAGGGTAACTCCAGTCAAGGTTCTCCGACTACATTTTAATTCTCTCTCGTTTTTCACATTCTTCTCTCTGACGAATTTCAACGAGTTCGTTGCACGTGCTGCACTACGAGCCACATCAATCAAAAATAATTTATTTGAGAGCAGGGCTTAAAAAAAACTGAAAACCAAAAAAGAAAAGACCAAAGTCAAAGCTCGTGCTTGGACATCTGAGATAGCGTTATGGTTATGGGTTATGGCTAAAGTCATGCCTAGCTATAGCGAACACAGCCCAGAGACATGTTGATAATACCTAAAGCAAAATGCATTTCGTGGTAGCCTTATTCAAAGTGTGTTCGGTTTCTTTCTTTTTTGATATTTTGGTATGCAAGACAATTGCTGTTTATAATTTACGAGCTCGATTTGCTTACAAGCTGTCCACAATTAATTGATTTATAGTAAGCCGAGTAAACCGTGTTGGCACACGGAAAGAACACTACCTACTGTATGAATAAAGTAAACACTAATTAAAGATTGAGAGACAATAAAGTATTGAGTTCTGGTTTTGTGATAAACGAATTCTCCGTGCAATATAATAAATATTATTCAATTAAACTTTTCCCACTTACAAAATATATTTTTATCTATGCAAGTTTAAAGTTTACAACTCGCTTTCAAAATTGACTCTAGAAACGTTCAGGCTCAGTTAACTCACAGAAATACGGCAGGAAGCTTTTAGCATCCTTGCCTAAAATGGCAAACAAATACTGTGACCTAAAAAAGAAAATTTGATAGTCAAGTAACATTCTAATGCCTGCCCTAAATTCGAAAACATCTTCCTGCCATAACAACACTAATAAAAGGAGAGAATATATTTGTGGTACGTGTGATTCGTGTGGCACGAACTGGAGATAAGCATTTTCAGCGCCTTAACACATGTCATCCCGAATAGGACCCGAGAAAAGGGTGAAATTGTGGGTCGTTCTGTCTTTTCAGACTGTTTTAGTCTGTTTTAGTCGGTTAATTTCTTTATCTCGTGGCCCCAGTGCAAATGCTGGCAGCTGTCAGATGATGATGGGGAGGAAAATCGGACGAGTTCATTGTGCGAGATTCAACTTATTTACAAAATATTTATGCCAAATGTCTGGCCATATACATATACATATAGTACAGTAATTAGATAGTCAAATAGCTCAAGTTCTGGCCAGAAATCAATAGAATTCCTTCCTGTACATTCTACACGGCACCCACCCCCGGGATTGGATTGGATTGGATTGACAAAAGATGCTCGGGTAGGTCCATTAAATTTGTCACCCGCGGCTAAGCTAAATGTCAAATACTACATTCACACACAGAGATACACACGCACACTCACACTCACACTCACACATACACTCGCACAACAATAACAGCATCAATTTGACACGTACAGGCGCTAATGATGGGAATGACCAGCCAACTGAGCGATCGAATCCATTGAAACAACCGCTCAACATGCCCACAATTGAGCCTTAGACCCATCCCTTCTCCTCTCCTCTCCCCTCACCATCCTTGATTTGACGATATCCTGCCGTTTTTCCTCGACTCTCTAACTGAACTGACATTTCAGAGCTCAAGTCGCGTCGACTGCCAATTTAATTCCCATTGACAAAATGCACAATTGCTTTGGAACTGTGTGTCCTGCGTGTTCCGAGTGTCCTTTGACCTATGTATTCCCTCCTATCCTGTTACGTTTCTTCCTTTTGTTCTGCTCTGTAATTTCTGCTAGTGACAGCCCATCCCCCTCGCCGCACACTTGCTATTAATTATTTCAGAAAATCGCTTGTAATAACAATAAATTTCTACAACCAACTTTGAGATTTACTTCTCCATCCCTTCTAGCCATTCCCCTCTCAGTCTGGCTAATTTTTATGTAGCTACAACTGTTGAATTTTACACGACATTCAAATATTTGCTTAAAAAAAAAAAAAAAAAAGTATCTTTACTTTTCAACAAAATGCAATCAATGCAAATGTTTAGATTGGGCTTTCAACTGTCTACGCCGTGCGGAGCCTTCCCCTCTTGCCCTGTCATTGATGTCCTGGCTTTCTGGGTTTCGACCCTGTCAAGGTCCCAGACATGCAAAAACCAAGCGAACCACTTTCAATTTTGACGGCATATCGATTTAATAAATTTGCGTGCGTCCCTCGCGACAATTTGATTGACAACCCAAGTCCGTCCGTCCGTCTGTCCGTCCGTCCGTCTGTCATGCCATCATTCAGTCAATTGTTGGGGTCCTGTTTACATTTCAAGTATTTTCCAGAGAGGAGGGCTCAGGTTTTGCCAGCTATTGATACCTTTCCGCCCAAAAGCTGGTGGGGAAAATTGGTTTAATTTTGTTACAAATGTCACAGTTGAGGTTCAACTCACAAACTCGTTTGCTGACGATTCGATTATTTGCTCTTCTAGAGAGTGAGACAATACGTTCCTCAAACCGAGTTGGCATTACATTTGAATTATTAACAGCGTTATTAGACCAAAATGAATTTGATTCAGCTTCACTTCTCTCTTGTAAAGTGAAATCAATAATAATATTCATTAAAAAGTACTTTACACTAGTGATTAAAAAGTTTTGTTCATGTTGGCATGATGTTTTACAAAAAAATTAAACCCTCTCAGAATCAAATTTTAATTCTTGTTCAACCCTTACTAAAACCTATTTCTTCATAAGAAAAGGAAATCTCGATCTGATCTGTTTTTTCTACAAATCCTCTAGATACATCTCAAGCCCAACTAAACCTTATGGATTTATACGCCCATTGGCAATTAAATATTTGATTTTAAGTAAGATTGCTTTGAATGAGCCGTATTTTGCTATGAATCTCATTGAGGGCTAGACAAATCTCGATAGATAAAAGAAGCAATTTCTCTGACAGTTCTGGAACTAATTTGGAAGATAGGTTTATAAGACCATCATCCAGTATATATGAATTTAATATGGACTGGACGCTGGCAGTTATCAGTATCAGTCGGGCATGGTTTAACAATTGTCGCCCCGGGCTGTCACCCCTCGGAAATTTTCAACACTTGCTGGTCCTCGGCATTATTATCAACACTGAACGATCTTATTTGGCGATGCATTGCCATAGATACGAATGCTTGATATGAGGAATAATGGACGCGTAGACAGGCGTCGTGGTTGTCTGGTCTTTCAATATGAAATGAATTTCAATTTTGAAAAATTGCTTTCGAATGTTTGTGTGAAAAACGGAAATGCTATTTTTCTCCCCGACTCCAGGTCTCTCCCACACCCTCTTCTCTATCTCTGTCTCGCTCTCACTGACTGTCCGTTTTTCTTTCACACTCGTCAGTTGCACACTTGGCCCTTTTGTTGTTTCCTCTAAGGCTGAGCGTGTGCCCAAATTAGAAAGCAACTGCACAAAGGCGTCACATGGAGAGGAGGGAGTTAGTCTTAGGTAGGGGTAGGGGTATGGGGTTGCCAGACGTTTACAACCCAAAAGTTGACACTTTAGTTTTCAACAATTTCCACAATTATGTGCGGGTACACGTTTTCCCCCTCTCACACTCATTCCATAAGAGAAAATAACGGAAAACGCTCTGGTACCCGCTCAAGATGCATAGACACGTAACGACCACATAGATCAGTACAACTGCACCGACCCCTCTTGCAATTTACATATATACTTTTATACTTTTATACGTAACCAAACAATTTTATTTTTATTGCTAAATCCTCATGATGTGGGAACTCGACTCTGTTTAGAATTTAATTATCGGTTGCATGTCACCGCCTTTTCAATACCTTCATTACCAGACGCCTACTTTTTCTGCCTGGCTTGCCATAATTAAGCGCGCCTAAATATATATTCCAAAACTCTATCCAAATATTCAAGTTTTAATTGCTCCCCCAACGGTCTATTTATGTATGTACATATATCTCAAGAGCTCTACGCATACCTTTTCCATTTCCATCTTTGTTTAACCCGAGTCCCGAGTGATAAACACAATTTTATTCAAATTACCCGGATGTTAGCAATTTGCTGTGCATGGTCTTTGAACGGAGCAGCAGCCACGTTGATTTATGAACTTAATGTAAGGTTAAGGTTTATCAGAGGTCTTCGAATCGACTCCATGCGAAATCGCTAACAATATCAAAGTGCTCAAGTCATGGGAATAGACAGAAATGCAGCTGTAATTGGATTAATCCAATGCGGAGAGATTTTCATAGTTCATCGAATGAAATAGTTATTTAGAATATTTGCTAAGGAAAAATGTATAGCTTGAAAGGACATATAATTATTTTAAAATGCTTTACTTAAAAATTAGTCAGCACTTACCCGTCAATATATTTAAAAGGTCCCATTAATAGCCAGGGAATCGTAAAAAAAATCAAGCTACGTACTTACATATATTTTAAAGATTTTGCAAATTTAAATGCCCACAGGTCTCCTGAGTTGATTTAAAAGTCTGTAAAGAAATAAAAGGATATATTAAAAATATAAGAATATATCTGCACATTAAATCAATTCAGTATATATTATTAAATTAGAAATTTAATATTGACAACTTTTATTTCCATGAGATGAGTTCAGTTTTAGTTTTAGACAACATTTATGGTCTTGAAGACTTTGAGTCGGAAATGACATCATCAATTGGCTTTGGTAAAATGTGATTCAATTACATAAAAGATATATTATTAAATATGTTGATAGTCTGTGCTTAGTTGTATTTTCAGAGCTGGCTATAAACAAGTCTGGCAAGTCATCCAGCTTCACTTTGGTCTCCAGTGGCAACCACTAAGAAGCAATTGCAAGAGGCGCACAACAACAACAACAGTCAGATGAGAAGGAACAACCCTTTGGAGGAGGCAACAAAAGCCTAAACCCAAATCAACAGCAACTTTTACAATATATATTGTACAAACCCATTGAAAAGGAGACTTGAACTCCCCCGTCCCTGATGGGACGAACATCGTAACTATGTACAAACAATGAACTCATAACTCAAGTGACACTTTTTAACTTGACTGCATTTCATCATGTGGCATGTGGCACATGAACGTTTTGTGCTGCTTCTTCATCATTATCATCATCATCATTATCGTCTTCGTTTTCGTCTTCATCTGTGTCTTGGAGTTGGACGACTCGGTCTGTGCTTTTGCTGCTTGGCTTTTCTTTAGCTGCTTTTTGTTGTTTTCAGTTTCAACAATATTCAAATTGAGTTTTCCAGTGCAGGCAACGACTATAGTCATCCATCGTCAAAGTTTTTTGTTGCCTGTATTTGTTAGTTGATAAAAGGCCAGGCCATTATATGCATGGCCAAGCTGCACAATTTCAAGTGCGGTGTGTCCAGGTCGGATTGACGGTGACGGGGGGACAAGTTGGTGGCGGTGAGAGATGGAGACAAAAGGGAGTCACAACAAATTTGTATGCATACGGCTGCTATGGCTACGTCCGATCCAACTTTAGCTCCAACTACGACCCGACCTTTCAATTCAAAGTAGCTCAGCCTCGGCTGTAACAGAATTCCGAGCTAGCGATGGGATCGTGTCAAGTTTTTCGATCGTGACACGACTTGAATGATAGTGAAATTACGAATGCCAGTGTCTATAGTAGTAAAACAAATACTTATAAAAAGGCATAGGAAGAATATACGCACTTTAAAAAGTCGGAGATGCTTTCTTCTCCCTGGTAAATACATTTCAAACACAAAATAACCATATACTTTTTTTTTAAGTAACGGATCATCACGCTGCCATCTCTAGTCCGCAGACCGGCAAAAGAATCTCTTTTTTCAAATTGTCATTGGCTGGTCGAATGGTATAGGGGGTACATAAGGTAACACAAGGGGAGGGAAAGGCTGCGGGAGTGTTCACAGTCCTTCAAAGAATTTCTTTGGCTTTCTTTCACATACGTAGTAAGATTTCGATGTCTCATCATGTCATGCCAGGGCTGGGCTGTCAACCTGCTCTGGCTCCGTTCCCTGTCCCAGCATCTCAGCCTCAACCCCGTTGCAAGTGCAATGAACTGGCGTTGCAAGGCTGCCGGCGTTGATTTATGTTATATCTTCTATGGTTACATTGCCCCCTGATCCCCGCTCCACACATGGCTTGTAGTCATTAAGCGCAGCTCATATGTTACACCAAGAGAATGAGAGAATGCGAGAGCGAAAGAGAGAAGAAAGGATAGAGAGAGATGGAGGCACGCACAGACGCACACGTGAAAATGATTTATTAGCGGTAATTGGTGTCACAATGTTCCAAAGAAAAAGGAAAGGATTGCCATACTCGTATTCAGCCTCAGCCAGTTACCGGAGATGTTGCCGGAGTTCCCGCATTTCACCCGTAGACGGTTGCGCGACGCTTGTTTTAATTATCTTGATTTGAAACTTATTAAAATTGACAAATGATATTCGTAGACAACATCGCGTTGTCTTGTAGGAAACAGGTTGGTTGTTGGTTGTCGGTTGTCGCTTGTCAATGGCTGCTTCCTAGAACTGTCCGTGCGTTCCGTATTCTGTGGCGACTCTTGATAAATCACACACACACACACACACACACACACACTGAATGCCCCCTGCAACAATTGCAATGAGGCATGTTCATCTGGGAATCCAAAAACAACCAGCATTTGGGGAATACTTGGTATGCTCGATCTGTCTGTCTGTGTAACTGGTCAGTCTGCTTGTCACCTAGGATATTGGGCTTGGCCCAGGTACACACACACCTTGTACTAGGAATTTTCATCTTTAAAATACAATCACATTGATTTCACTTCAGATAACCAAATCGATTCAAACCCCAAATAGGTATTCAGAATTGCTTTTGTCAGATAAGAAGTAACACGAACCAAAGATACAAATAAAACAATATATTGTAAATTATCTCTATATAAGAAATGTTTACTCTTTGGACTTTCATCCAGCACAACTTTATAAAAACTCATCCGATTTGCACGAAGAATGTCGTATTTTTCATAATATTAACCATACTTTCACTTTGCATTTAAATTTTATGTTTCTGAGACCAACATTTTTGTTCGAAAATTTTGAGATTTTTGCATAGGTACCCCTTTACATTTTTCAAAAATTTTCAAAAATTTTAAAACTTGAATTTAGTCTTTTAATCGACTTCAGGTGATAAAATTAGGGTAAAAAAGTACTTTTGAACTGATTTCAGCTTTGTTTCTCTAATATCTTTTTCCGTTTTTGTGTTTTTTTCTATAAATTGCGAAGTTGTAAATATTCCACTATATATATTCCACTATCCACCCATTTATGTATATAAATAACCTAAAACCAGAATTTTGCTTTACTGCAACATGAAGCACAAAAACACTTTTATTTAAAATTCATCTAAACACTTTAGAGAACTGTAAAAGTAGTCCTTTTTGGTCGAATTTAACCCTGCTGGGTAACTGCTGGATGACCCCCCATCATCTTGTGCTCCTTGAGGCACATGGTCACCTTGAATGCGGTATCGCAATCATTGGTGCCTTTCATGTCTTTGCAGGCATTCACTCCAGAGGTTATCTCGTCCATTTTATCCTTCATTTGGGGCACATTCTTCAGGGTATTGAGGAGGGCATCCGCATTGAACTGCCCATTGACCAAGTGACCCTGTTTCTCCATTAGGCACTTGCTGTAGCATTTAAGGTTCTCATTCGCCGAGTTCTTCATGCCGTTATTCATGAAATCCTTCAGCTCCGCCTCCGTCATTTTTGTCTCCTCCATGCACTGTTTCATCAGCTGATGAAAATTCGGATCGCACTGTCAAAACCAAGTAAAAATCTCCGTATACCAAAATCAGTGAAGGATTGGGCCAATTGTTACCTGGACAACCGCCGCCATGAGGATGACCAAAGTGGCTGTGAACAGAGTTGCCTTCATTTTGTAATTGAGATTCAACAGTGACTGCGATAAACTCACTAAAATAGCCTCAGCTTTTATAGTGTTGTCACCAAAAAGAACGCAAGTCCGAGGGCAATTAAAGCAATTAAAGTTTTTGCAATTGTTCAGTATTTGATTACGCACAATGCTTCAATAATTGCGCAATAGAATTTCCCTTTTTTAATACCCTATAGCGACATATTTGTGGGGAAGTTTATGATAAATACTGACTAATAGTATTGGTACATTTCCCGTATATACCCTTTAAATCCACAAATTCAAATAACAATCAAAATATGTATTCACACATAACTTAGCATGCTTATTAACTTTTATTAATTAACTTAGATATATTCTTAGCTAGAAGTTAAAATTGTTTTTAATATAATTAAGATAATTGTTAATTGCACATTCTTATTTCATAAATCTAATTAATGTCCAATTTAATTATAATTTCTTTAAATAAAAATACAATTACAGGAAAACTTAGCGGCGACTTTCACATTTCAATACTCAGTTTATTTTGGTTATTGTAATTATATTTTATTTGAAATTAACAGCTATATCTATAACTCTATACAACTGGCTGAGTCTGGTTCGGATAACCACCAGCAAATTCACACACATATCCGTATCTGTGTGTGCACAATACACAAAAGTTGAACACAATTAGTTGTCTGCTTAAACAACAAATCAATTATTTATTTATTGTATTTGTTGCATTTGTACTCGTTTTTGTATTTGTGTGCGGCTGGCAAATTTTAGCTTTTGTTTAAACCATTGTTTAAATTATTCAACTCGTTGGCCAGCAGATTAAAACCAAATTTGCCCATTTTCCAATTTTCCAAATTATTGTGTACTTTTTACACATTGACCAACAAATTTGCACATCATTTAAATATGAATTTACTTTTTTTGGCTCTTTAAAATCTGAATATAATATTTTTAAGGCCAGCCTGAAAACTGCAGATTTCGTCAAGGTTATTATTAGATAATAAACGAAATTAGTTTATCTCTCTCTCTCCCTTACACTCAGCTTTTTCCATCACTATCTTTCTCTCTCATTTCAAATTTTGAAAACTAGAATTATTAGTTATGGTCAGTCGAGAATTGGAATGATACAATTATGGCGAAATCATGAAGCAAATCCCAATTAAATTTGTAATTTTATATTTTAGTTCTCATCAAGTCACCTGATTAGCTATTAATGCAATTAACAGTAACGTGTGTATACCCTGTAAAGCTTTTACTAGGTAAGTCCAACAAAATGTTTATTTTTAAAACTTGTTGAGTTTAGTTTCCCATTTAAATAAATATATCATAAATTGTACATTTAGCACAATGGAATAGATAGGAAATACATTTCTCTCTTTGACTTCTACTTGGAAGTCGATAACTTTATGAACCAATAAATAATTCCTGTCGCTCCAGAAATGTCTTTCATCGGACGTTCTTTGTTTATTATTTATTTTATAAATTTACTCTGCATAAACAAATCTAGTTGACTTTCTATGGAAACCAATGCGCACCAACTAAAAACAATTAAACAAATAGTACGAGTTACTTGTGTGGGGGATGTGGGAAAATAACTTGTATAATTCTTTGGGCAAATTCAAATCAATAGCCAAACAATAAATGGAGGCAAGTGCCATTTACAGGACACGGGAGAGTCCTGTCGACTGTCCGACTGTTTTGTCCTGTCGAAAGCCGCATGAAAGCAATGCTGACAGTAGAAATAATTTATGCCTTTGTTATAAAATGCGCACCTGCTTTTGGCCTGCTTGCTACTTGCCACTTGCCACTTGGCCATTGGACTGAGTACAGCCCCTAGTTGGCTTTTTACCAGGCAGCAAGAAGACAAACGCCATTAAAGCCAAAGAACTGGAACTGAATGAAGAGTTGAGAAACGGGAAGGGGGAAGGGGGGACGGAGCATGTTGAGGCGGCCCAATGACTATGAGTAAGAGTCGTTGACAAAAGACCGGGGCAACGGGGACGAATTGGCAATGTGCTGGCTGCTGTTGCTGCTGCTTGTCATTAGTCAGCCAGGATAAGCAAAAGGACATGGCCATAAAAAGGGCAAAGCCAAAGACAGAAAAAGAGAGGGAGAGAGAGAGTGAATAAGAGAGACAGATAGTTAGGGAGGATGAGCAACTACAAGGTGTGTCCTGTGAATGAATTGCTGAGTAACCAATAATGAAGTAAACTGTGCAAGAGTCCTGAATGTGTCATTGTGGCAGGACGAACGACTGAACGACTGAGCGAGGCAACGAAGTAACTGAACGGAACCAAGAACCGAGCACAATTCACTGTCAGTTGCATTGTTTTGACCTGATTTACATGCCGATCCCAGCAAGCTCACGGCTCAAACCGATATTAGAAATGGCCAAGAGTTTGTACTGAGGACATTTATAAATTACAATAGAACTGGCTGGTAGACTGGCTGGCTAGCTGGCGCCTGCTTCCTGGCAAGACAGTCAGGACAAAAGACGACAGACGGCAGCTGATGACAGGGCCAAAACAAAGGCCAACGTTAATGAGCCAAGAGAATGGCGCGAGCCGTAGCAAACGCTGAGAAAATAGACCGGGCAAATTGTAAGAAAGCAGAACTGTGTCACAATGTTTTGACACAGAGATGGAAAGACAGACAGAGAGGGGCATAGAGAAAGAAAGAGAAAGCGTAAAAGGGACAGGACACAGGACAACCGCCAGTCCATGTAGCTAGTTAAGCAGGCGAAAGACAAAGTTGATAAAATTAGATTTGTATGGTAAATAGTTTCGTAGCAGTTGTGGAATGCCTCATGCCTCATGCCTCATGCCACGCTTCCGCAGGGGCCAAAAGTTTAATAAATGTATAAAATTAATTAGCCAGTTGAATGTTCATTAACAGCTGGCGAGACAACAAAAACAACAGCAACGCAACACAACTGACAACTGTGTTAGCCACGGCTTTAAGCCCGGTCGGAACTTTTGATCATCGCAATTGGAATTGGCAACGGGGTTCTGGCCAACTTCTAGCTCATACACTCATCATCATTCATTTTAGCCGTCATTCTCATTTCCCTTCTCCTCTTCTTTCTCTACTGACATTATTTTCACACCTCCCGCGTGGGTTTCCCAAAATTTTTGGAACTCCCGCTGAGAGTTTTTCGATTCAGGAAAAAAAGCAGAAAGTGAAAACCCCTAAATGCTGACTGACCTTTAACAATGGCCCAAACCACGTGAGTTCTCTGTCTGACTAAAGGTTTCCTCTTCCCCTCTTTCTTTTCTTTTCTTTTCATTTTTTTTTGTTATTGTTTTTATTGTTCGTATTGTTGTAAATGTTGCAGTGGTTGCAACGTTGACCACAAAAGTGCCGGACTGCAGGAAATGAAATCAAAATTATTTTTGGGCATTGTGGTAGAGTAATTGGTTTTTCACTCAAATTTCATTACATATTTAAGAGAGGGGAGAGAGAAAGCCCTACTGTGAAGGATATCGAATGGAAATATTCAAGAACCACAGATCTTGGGAGCATAGAAAGATGAAAGTGGGACAATTCGATACGTATAATGAGAGATAATTATTGGGAAACTTATGTAAGTAATGTAAAGATTTGTTGGTAAATATAATAACTGAAAGAATTATTTTGTATAAATATTTAGAATATAATCAATAAAAATATATAGCATAATATATATATAACATAATATATATATAATATAATAATATATATAATAGGCTTGCTTTGAAATTTTCTTAATTATCTCTTTAACCGATTTCAAGTTCAATTCACAGAAATTCGAAAGTAGTAACTTTGGTATTACTTGACAAAGAAATAGAATTACATGTAGCTTGACGCATATTTTCAATAACACGCGATGAAAATTCAATTGGTTTCTATCCATTGAATCGCGGCAATGGCTTGGTACGTTGACAACCGACTTCAGTCTGTCCTCTTCAAAAATTTAATTTATGTAATTCACAACCAACACTTTTCGCCATTGGCAGCTGTAATTGAAATCGGATGTAAGTGTGTGTGAGCATTCACAGCACTTGAAGCTATTTGGCAGTCAAAGACAGTCAAATGCTTGCAAGCGAAAAAAAAATCAAAAAATGTTGGTAAAAAAAAAATTAAAAAACGAACGCACAGAGTTATTGAAATTAAACATCAAATGTCAGCAGCAGGCAACACGGAGGCCAAGGCACGCACAAAAGCGCAAAAGTCCTGCCACATGCATCACAGTAGAAAAGCAAAAAAAAAAAAAAAATGAATAGAATGGAATGGAACAGAAAAATGGCTGCCACTTGGCTGACAAGTTGCAAAAGAGCAAAGCATTTTGAGTGTGGAATGGAAAACTGGAAGTTTTTGGCAAAAATAAAGTCGATGCAAGCGCCGCCGAAGACAATTGCCCCAGCAAATGAAATCAAGCACAAGGAGCAGAAAATTTCGCCGGAGCAAGGGACCACTAAATACGAGGACGAGTACGAGCACGACGACAAGGGCTGGGCACAAATACAATTTACATGCGTACGTGTGACAGGACAGGGTAACCAAAGCAGGCATCAGGCATCAGGCATTTAGACGAGACGACGAGGGGGATAGGGATCTGTAGCATGTCCTTAGGATATTTGTATGCAAACAGGCACAATGCGCTGAAATCGATATGCGGGCGCGTCGTCATCTAAAGGACGCGCCAAAGAAGCTGCAGCTGGTTGTACTCTACACAGTCTATAGTCTGTAGACTGACTCAGACCCGGGACGCATCTCCGGCATCTCCGACTGCCAGTTGACAGCCATGTGCATCGGCCCAATGAAATGAAAAATAGTGCGAAGACGGCCCAAGACGGCGACAGAGCCTGCAGCAATAAGCCTGGAGCAACAACGGCAGAGATACATTGAGCGACAGATTTCAGATATGACCATAAACCATATCAATACGAGGGATGGACACGATTCTGATTTTGGCCATAGGATAATGAAGAGAATTTTCAAAAGGTATTTATTTACATTTTATGTTATAGTTATGCTTAGCAGTTAACATTAAATTCACTCAACTACATAATTATTAAACAATAATTAAGTAAAATTTAAAAAGATTGGTCTTAATTAAAATTCCAATTTTCCAACTGACTATCCCACATTTTAAGTTTTATAATTTCATAAATATTTGGAGTGTTTAACAGCTGTTAATCATGTTAGCACTAGCACAAGTAACATTAAAAGCAAATCAATTTTGTATGAAATATGTTTTCTTCTCAGAAAGTGTCCCTCGCTTCCCTGTGTGGCATGCACCCAGCCCTGGTGGCATGCAAAAACGTGGCACGGTGCTGCTTTTGATTATATCTTGCCGCTTGATGCTTGACGCTGTAGCTTGATTTGTTTTGCTCACATTACCGACTGATTGTCTATGCCACGTCCTCGCTCGAGTGCGTATGACATTGCAGTCAAGAGACGAGTGCGAGTGCGAGTACTCGATGTCCCAAACTTGAATAACGAATACGATGTGAGTACCCATTACCCAGTTGCCTCGTTATATGCTGGTGCGTCATTCGCTGCTGCCTTCAACTTCCAACTTCTCTTCTTTTTTTTTTTTGATTGTGCAACTTTGATAAGCAATTTTGAACGTCCTTCATCCCACAATTGTGCGTGTGTCACCAGCAGCAGGCAACATGCCACATGCCCCCTGTTTCTGCCCCGACTCCTGTCCCACACTCTGCAGTCACTTAGATAGCCATCAAATTAAGGCCGAGGCAAATCAATGCATTGACTTGCCTTTGCCTCAGGGGCAACAAGCTGCCTCTTACAAAATGTCTCATTGTTTAGCAAAGCCTAATTGCCAGGCAGTTTTTACTTTTCCGGACAGGTGAAAATTGTTATGAGACGTAACCCTTGACACACACACACACTCCCATACACAGCTGGTCTTTAAATGCAAATGAAAAACTTTTAAAATATGCCAAACCCGAGTTGAAGTGCAGTTACATGAGTGTAAAATATGTTTCAGGGTCTGATCTGCCTGCTACCTTGTGTTTTCCTCTTTTTATACGGTAGCAAATTGGTTACAAACACAGCTGTCGACCCTTACGGGCCATAAAGTAAAAGACATAAGGTATTTTTTCTTATTTTTCTCCATCTTAAGGTTTTTTGTTTTGCCCCAAAAACTACATTAGAGAAACAAGAGGGAAACACGTGACTTGCTTGGCAGTTATAAAATGTTAAGGTATTTGAGTATTTCATGGGTGGTCAAAAGGGTTCAAGTGGATGCCAATGCAAATATCCTTTGCCGGCCATTACAAAGTCGTATAAATATTTAGTCTTTTCGTTTTGACCACAATACAGAAATGTATCTGTAACTATTCATGCGGTGGCCAGTTTGTGTTGAGTAAGAGGTGAACTCTAAGGGTCCTTCAAAGTGGTTATCATACAAGTATTGTATGAGGTTGTATTCTAAATACAATATAACTTGTCCCACGGACACACATTGTAAGGTGTGTTCATCCATACTGAAATTTTATAAATAATTTGGGTCAAATTTGATCAACATTTTATGTTGAATCATTTATTTTTGTTATTACATTTGGGTCATTTAAAGTGAAAAGCAAATTATATCATAAATATATTAGTATTAATAAATGGTCTGAGCTCCGTTGTTTACCTATTTAATTAAATAGGTGATTTATATTGTTACTTATTAACTCAGTATTTGACTGAACACACAAACAAAACATAAATATTCACCATCTCAGCTGTTGAATAACTGGCACACAAACTACACAAGTCCGTCCCTTTGTCTGCCTGTCAACGTAAGAGGAGAGAAATATACATACTATGTAAAAATATATCTATAGAATTCCCATTCTGTAGAGTTGCCTTCGAGCTGATTACGATTGCGAATTGCAAATCGATGCCGACGACGATATAAACGTAAAAACCGCACGGTAGGAAATTTGAATAAAATGCAATAAGACAAAGAAATGAAGACAAACACATGCATGATAATTTGTACCCGTCGCTGTACTTGTCGGCACTTTGGGTACCCCCTGCCCCAATCCCCCCTTAACCCTTACCATAGCCAACTGTTAACCCTACCCCCTAGTTACTGGCTGGATCCCTTCCTGTATGCAAAACTGGTAGACGCAGCTCGTGCGTGTAACTCGTGATGATGATACACTAAAAATAAAAATAAAAATAAAATAAAAGCAACAACACCAATGCTAAACAACCCAAGCCACAAAATACATCAAAATGATGTGGTTAAAACCAATGCAGAAACAAGTTCTGAAAGGCGGTTAAGAGGTGTCTGCGGGTTGTGCTGGGAACAACACTACACACACTACAACACTCCCTATCCATGGTACAATGAACTACAATCGATGTGCATTGACTACACCTATTTCAAGTGGATTCCAGAGTGAACAGCACGTTGTTGCCTTTGTTGGTATAGTTTTTGGTTGCAAAAAGTCAGAGAGATGTGATTTAAAATCAAAACAGCACAGTTGATTGAATTTTAAAGATATTAGGAATAGATTAGATATGAAAAATTTAAAATCTCTTAAGTAACATAATTAAAATGCAAAATCAATTAAGATGACCAACAATAAACATAATGACATTTCCCATTAAAATCGGTTAAATTTCGACAAAGTATTGAGGGTTCAAGAAATGTCAAGGGGTAAGTATGGAAAAAATTTAAAATTTCGCTAAAATTTTAAAGTATCTAAGCTAAGAAATTTAAAATGC
This sequence comes from Drosophila rellima, assembly GCA_035043635.1. NCBI lineage: Eukaryota > Metazoa > Arthropoda > Insecta > Diptera > Drosophilidae > Drosophila > Drosophila rellima. Next base: position 2,054,551 of record JAWNMV010000145.1, on the reverse strand, counting down.
AGAGTCAATTAAGGTGACAAAAAATAAACAAAAAGTAATTCCCTATTGAAATCGGTTAAGATCTAACAAAGTTAGAAGACTTTGAAGTTATGTTAACGAGTAACAATTTATTAGAGCACTTTGGCGTTGCAAAAGTTACAACTTGAGGTTTATTACCGCAATTGCACGCAAGTACAACTAATGGTAGTTGTACAAACACTGAGATTGGGTGGGGTTGGAATTGAAATTGGAGTTGGAATTGGAGTTGGGTTGTTGGGCTGGTGCTGAGAGCTGGCGAATGCAACTGTCTGACCTTACGAGCTGTAAATTATGCATCTATGCATAATTTATAACTTATGCGTGACCCAACCCCCGAAACATTTTGCCATAGACAGATGCACAGACAATGATTAGGGCCACATACACACACACACAGACACAGACACACGCACACCAGATCAGAAATACGCACACAGACAAGCCTATTATTAACATTGTAGTGTTCGACCCTTATGCAGGATAGGGCTACTGTCCAGTCGTGTGGACAATTGCAATTGCTTGGCAGTAATTTTCAATTTAATTATAGTAATACACACACACACACACGCACACACATGGACAGTCACAGTTACTTGTCTAAGTGCAGATTTGAGCGCATTTGCACTTAAGCCAAAGTTTTATGGCTTGACTTTGCCTCAGGGCGTCGACTGTTTACGAATTGGAGGCTGAGTTTCGAATATCGAGTTCCGAGCGCCGTGTTCACAGTTCCAGCTAGAGATGGCCTTGTGCAGTGACACGATCTCTAAACTATGTCTAGATCTCCAAACTAAATTTAAATATATCATATTATAGCAAATAAAGAAAAAGAGTAAGAGATAGACAGTAAGAGATTCGGTAAGAAAGGGAATTACATTTACACTTAAGTTTATATACGAATTATGGAATCACTTCAATTTCTTTTGCAATTTTAACATTTCGATTTAAAGCTTGATCCATAACTTGGATTTTTATCAGTAATACGAATATTTAATTTGAGGTTTCCTTTACAGATTCGTGTCACATGGAACCTTTCACGCTTTCATCTCTAAATTCGAGTCGCAAGTTCTGAGGGATTGCCAGTGCGTAAATCACATGCAAATGTCGAGTGCTTGTAATGCACTGACAGCATTGTCCTGCCTGCCATCCCGCCTGTCGTCCTGTCGTCCTGTCGTCCTGTCGTCCTGTTGTCGCTTTGTCCTGTTGTTCTGTTTGTTCTGTCCGTTTGTCTGTGGCTTGCATTTCGCCATATTAATTATGCGGTAAGTGCGGGAGCTGGCACTTAACAATTGCACCTTCCATCCCCCTGTTATCCAATTGACTTTGCCTATAGTTTTTGGCCTGGTCAACTTGTAGTTTTCATTTTCGCACGTATCTCTAGACCAGAACTTATCCATAACACATATCGCAAATGAGTAGAGCCAGCTGTGAGCGAGAGAAGGACAGAGCTTACTCGTAAAATGATGGTCACGTAGGGAGTACGTGCTGTTGATTTGATGGTCAGTTAATTATTATTTTTTGTGTTTATAGAGCTCAGGTTGTTGTACCTCTACCTCTACCTCTTCCCCTACCTGTGTTGTGTGTTGCTCATAATATGCATGCGATATACATCGCAAATCATAGAAAGGGGTCGGCCCGACCTGCTGACTCAAGGTTAGATTATGACCAAGCTAACCAAGCTGTGGTTATGAAGTGTCTCATAAAAATGGCTTGAAGTGACTAACGAAAAGTGCTGAGATGTGCGCACTATGATAGAGTGCAATGGAATAAGATACTAAAAGCTATAGACTACAGATAGTGTAAACATAATATTCTACGTGTGAATGAGAACATGTTAAGCAAGATTAAAAGATTGCGATTAATAAAAATCGCAAATTGGAAGAAACGAGTACAAACTACATAGTTACTTTAAAAATATGTAGAAACGTGAAATGTAGAAATTAAATGAAGTAAATTTTAATATTGGAATATTCCTATTGAGTACAACTTTGTAATCAGTGAAGATATAGAGTACCTACATAATATTAATAAAAATAACTATCGCAAGATCTATTGAGAATATCTGTTTTTAGGGCTTAAAAACTCATTAATGTCCCCAAGCCTAAGTTAACGAAATGAAATTACAATAACTTCCTGGTTCCCGAGACTGTACATAAAACTGTAACTGAACCTTAACCTACCATCAGGAAAAGAGCATTCTCACTGTGGAGTAAAGCACTTCCTTCATACTTATGATTAACAAAGTTTTTTTATGGCCCAAACCAAAGAGCAAGTTTAATTTGGACCGAGTTGTTGGGTCCTGCGTCAATGCTGCGCCCATTGAGCCCACAGATTAATGCCACAAAAATCATTGGACCGCAGCGTTGTAATGAGATGATGATGAAACCTCCAACGCCAGAGTCCGTTTCCTATGCCCAATGCCCAATATTAATCAATTCTATATGGAGCGCTCGCTGCTTCTTGACCATAACAATCCCTAACTGGTTATCCTTGTGTAACAAGAACAACAACAACAACAAGTCGAAACTCATTTCGTGTTGCGACTTTTGATTATAATGATTATTACGCGTAATCGCCGCTACATGTGCTACAAGCCGCGCCATCTCACCTCACCTTGCCTCACTTGCCACTTGCCACAGCCGACGCGTCGCTTATTGATGAAGTACGAAACGAAGTTGCGGCTGACGCTGCCCCACGGCAAAAAAGCCTGGGACACCTGTGTGTATATTATTATTACACATCACAAACATGAGCATGGACATATCGGCATAGGGTCGGACCTCGATCTGGGACTGGGACTGAAACTGGAACTGAGCAGACGAACTTAAGCAAGATGCACGCGCTGTAAGTGGCCACTAATGTGAGCCCAAAGTATGAGCAGAACAATATATCAACAGTGCAGGCCACTCAATTAGAAACAGCCCATCCTCCAACTGCAATCTAACATAGAGTTTCATTTTTGACATTATTCTCTATAAATTTTACGTCAAAATATAGTATTTTTCAATAGCTATCAAACACGATATGTGGACATTAAAAACTGGTTTTCGGCATTTAATTATTTAAAAAATTCTTTCTCAGATATCAAAAGGAAATTAGAAATTCTTTGAAATGTTTAAGTTAAGTCTATAGCTATAAATAGAATATAATCGTATCTTAAAAGGTCTTAACAATGGATTCATATTATAATTTTGGAACTATAGATCAAATTCGAATTTAAATTGCTTTAACTAAGTTTTCCAATAAACCAAACCCGATCAAATTCATATTAAATTTATGTCTTTAATTGGTGAAGCTTTCGCTTTAAATAACAGTTTTTAATTCCAAATTAGTGTTGAGGAATTACTTCCAACAACATTAGCAAATTATTTCACTGATTCGATGATGCTTCAGCTCGCATTCTAAATGTGGTTAAGTAACTCCATAGAATGAAATACTTCTAGCCATCTTAAATCATTAATTTGGTACATTACAAACTGTTATTTGGTATAGACCTTAAGCTAAATTTCTTTGTTTGCCTCTTGGTGTTGGCAATCAAATGATCATCAGTGTTGGCCAAGTCTCATATGTATAGCAACATTGTATGTGTATTTATGCATGTGTGCAATTGTACATATGTATGTGTATATGTGTGTGTAGAAGCTCAAGAGCAGACTCAGTGAACGGCTGACGTAACAACGAGTTAACAAGATAATGACAGTAGCGGCGTCGCGTCGCACCGGACGAGTCGTTCAGAGTGAGGAGTGAACTCAGCTGTGGACTGTGGATTGAGGATTGAGGACAGTGGACGGTGGACGGTGAACTGTGGGCTGAATGACTCCTCTCTCGCTCTGCGGCGCTGCAACTAAGACGACGCGTCGTCCCGCTCTGTTATTTAGCTGGGTGTGTGCCTTGGAGCATGTGTGTGTGTGTGTGTGTGTGTGTGTTGGCTTTGAGTGACGTGCCGTGCGCATAAGTGACTGATGGCCGGCGACGTCCAGCGCCCAGCCCCTTTCTTTATGTTGCTCTTGCTCTTGCTGCTGCTGCTGCTGCTGCTGGCCAAAGACCATAATCAAGTATGCTAAAAAGACGCGCAACCAAAAAGGAAATTGAAATGAAATATGTACATACATACATAAGCATAAACATATATACATGTATATGTATGTACATACATGCATACATATGTATATGTACATACATTGTATAAGCTGTGTGTGTGTAGGCAGCGTCCATTCGCGTTTACTCTTTCATGGTATTTCGCACCTGGAGCGGCGGCTGCGACGGCGGCGCTCGACTTGTTAAGCACAGCGTCGTTAACACTTAAGGTTGCTCTTATTGTTGTTGTTGTAATTGTTGCTGGACTTGTTATTGTTGTTCTTGTTACTGCTGGTGCTGCTTGCATTGCCAACAAGCTCATTAGTTTCATAATTAGCTTTCGTTATGCTTTTCGTGTATTAATTAGAAGTTATTGCAGCCTCGTCCAGGCGCCGTGCCACGAAAGAGCACTCGACACCCTGGACACACGCTCGTTACCCCGCCCCTCTTTCCCTACCTTGCTAACTCCCTCTCTTCATGCACTGCGGACTGCACTTACACGACCATAAGAAGAAGAGGAAAAACAACAACACGCGCACATCAAACTAGCTTTACTCACTAGTCAAGCTTTTCTTTTAGTACTCGTATTCCTCCTATTACAATTTTTTTCTCTTGGTTTTTTTCTATTTTGTTGCTCTTCAGCCACGACTAATGCGCAGATAATGATGCTGCGGCTTTGATCGATTTGATAACAATTTAATTTCGAGTGCACGCACAAGTTTTTTTCTCTTTCCTTCCTGTTGTTTTAGTAACTGACGAGAGATTTACACAAGATAATGCAATGTGGTGTGCAAGGCACGTAGGCAGATTAGATAATGGGCGACTTGTATGTCGAAGATAGAAATACTTAAATATTATAATTCAAATGCAGAAAATCTGTCTTATGAATTCTTGAAAAATTTAAAATGTATATAAGTCTTTTTTTAAAAATTAAAAATTTATAGACATTTTAAATTAAATTTCTGTAAAAGGATTGCCTAATGGATGACATTGCACTGCGAAGAGACTAAACTAAAAAAATTTTTAGTTAAAACGCGAGTTTAAGATAGCGAGAGGAATCATAGAAGGGATCAAATGCAAAGCTGTCTGACAACAACAAAATCAATTTTAGACTTTTGTCATACGAAAGTGTCGATCCTTATTTATTGGCAGAAAAGGAAGGAAATCGAAGTTCGTTGCGTAATTCGTATTGGTCAATGCATAAGTTGCGTATGTATGTGTGTGTGTATGTGTGTTCAGAGTTTATGCACGATTGCCAATACAATTTGTAAATTTTTCATTGGTCAAATACATTTACATTGTCCATTTTACAAGCATAGAATTCACAATGAGTTCGAAATGGCGCGTGCGAATTCGACTTGGTTTAAGTTTGATATTAATTGAATTGGTATTTAGCAAATCAAAAATGTTGTCTGTGCTTTGTTACTAAATTATGCACTCACCGCAAATTCCTGTAAATAGTTATGAACTTATTGTTGTATACATTTAAAATAATAAAATAAACTCCAATTGAACATATTTGTCACTTATGAAAAAACTTTTAAGCTTTGATGGCAGACACATTTCAGTTGTGATGAAACAGCAAAATTACATAATGTGACCGAATTGCGGAAGGAAATAATAATATAAATCTATTGATAAATTTTTCTATCGATCAATCGATCAATTCTAATTATTTTGACTGTAAAATACTAAACCGTAATCGGAAATTGAAATGAAATTGGTAATTAATTGATGATTTGATGCCGTTAAAAAAGATTTCTTGGCTTTCAAGTCTTATGTTGGTGCTAAAGTTTTTAAGCTTTCGGTTAATTGAACTTTAAGACTCTCAAGCGTAATCAAAGTTCACTTCTGTTGTTTTGTTGCTGTTGCTTGCACAATTGCTTGCGCATAACAAAAACCAAATCTCACATAATAAACATACAACAACAATAACAGTGTATACTATAAAAAATGCTGAGTAAACCTTATTAAAAAGGGATAACGGCGCACGAGCAACGCTAATGACAATGCCTGCGAGGATGGCCTGAATGAACGAATGAATGAATGAATGAACGAATGGATTGTTGCTTGAATGCTCGGTTGGGTGTGAATGGCTGGGGTGTGTGTGAGTTGTGCAAACACACACGTCACTCAGCCACGACATCCTTCCGGTGAAGAGTGAGGGACCCAGAGGCTTAACGCCGTTAATGACCAAGAACAGCAACGACCTCGCCCTCAACCTCGAATTTGGCCTGAATCTCCTCGTTCCCATCCTTCCACAACGTCAGCGTCGAACTCTCCAACTCGTTATGAGGATTTTATTACGTGTACTCTCAACAATTGATGCTGCAATGTCATACATCAGCAGAAGGTGCGCCAAATCAGCGCACAGGACTCGGCAGGATAAACAATCATTACACTGTACAGCATGATATTGCCCCCGAAAGTTGTCCAACACTGTGAATAATACTTTGGTATTTTTTAGTATTTCTGAAATGACAGTTCCAATCCGTGTTGACAATTTAGCGTATCATATAATAGATTATCTACTTTATTTTTGTCATTCCAAAAATTGGCTTTTTTTTGGTTGCATAGTGTAGCTTGTCGGTGAAAACCTAATGAAAGAAAAAACTGCAGTATAATGTTTATTTGCCCTGGCAATGGAAATTTATGTGTTTCTACCGTCTGGAAAAGGCATTAAAAAACTTTTGCCCAAGAAGACTTTATTTGCGAAAAAAGGGTTGGACAACTGCCCTGCTGTGTTGAAGAAAATGGAAGGACCTGAGACAAATCTGGCGTAGCCAATGCAACTTAATTAAATTTCGAAATACTTTTGCCAGGGCTCAAGAATTATGATGCAAAATGTTTTGCTGTTAATTACAAAATTGTAAAACTCAAAGTTCAAATTGCAATTTGTATTCATTTGTGAAGCCGCCATTAAATTTGTTAAGCGCCCGTCGCTGGGTGAAATTATAAATTAATGCGGGCGGATGGGCGGTTGACTGCGGCTGCGGCTGTCACGGCGGACACCTCCGGTATACCCTCCCTACGGCTGTAATATCCCCCTCGAAACCCAAACCGAACTCAAGCCAACCATTCAGCCACATAATTTAAATGCATTTCCTTCGGCGCATTAATTTCCTAAGCTTTTTTGCATACCAAAAATCCCGGACAAAACTGCGTTGAATGTAATCCCATGAGCTTTAAAGTCACGTGTGTGTGTTGCGCCCCTGGCTGACAGACGAACGCTGGGGGTGGAGTGGGAGTTCGAGGCGAGTCTGACGCAACAAAAGCGACGCCAATGTCGACGTCATTGTTGTTGTATTTTCATGTAATAAATGTATTTGTTTATCCCCTCTTCTAATTTTTACTGCATGCTGAAAATATTTCACAGGCGCCGGACCGCAGGGAGAAAAACAAAAAAGCTGAAAGAGTGTAATAGACTGGGAGAGGGGGTAGTCGGTCTGCTCTATTTGTTTATCCAACGAGCTTTGCGTGAAGTTTTTGTAATATAAATTGTCCTGCGGCTGGGCACGAGTCCAAAACTGAATGCTGGACCACCTCCATTTTTATTGCAGGCTGCGTATTTTTCAAAAATGTGCATGTGTGTGTAAGCGAGTGTATGTGTATTGCAGCATGCAAATAGCTGAAGGTCGCTTGAAAAAGCAACTTTCACTCGGAGGTGCAGCATAGAATATTTGATTAGTCATATATTAGTATACGTAGCTACGAAATGGAAAGTCAATTGAAAATTGTTTTCTTACAGACCATAAACACTTGTCAATGTTTAAATGGTTTTATAAAACTTATTTCGCTTATTGTTTATCTCATGCTTGAGTGTTACGCAGCGGTCCTGTGGCGCAATGGATAACGCGTCTGACTACGGATCAGAAGATTCCAGGTTCGACTCCTGGCAGGATCGATATAATTTTTGACTTTTTAAAAGTGATTATTTATTTAAAAAATACAATATTTTGTTTCGAATACTTAAAATAAGTAATTTCAATTAAAAATAATTTTTTAATTAAATAAACAAAAAATTTGTTTTCGCCCAACGTGGGGCTCGAACCCACGACCCTGAGATTAAGAGTCTCATGCTCTACCGACTGAGCTAGCCGGGCTGTTGGCGATGCGATCATCAATAGCATACTAATACTACGATACGAGCAGCAATATATTTGTTTATGTTTATTTCGTTAAAGTTACCTGAATTTGTTGCTGTCTCGTTTGCACAAGTGTTTTAATAGAATTAATTTATTTTATATTTTCTTAGTTTCTTTTCATAAATCTGGCTTGCTAACTAGCTTCGATTAGTGAATATGAATACGCTGAAAATGTGAAATACCTTTGGAATTCATTCATAAATTGTTGTAACAAATGAATGTCTCAAGTCGTTGAAGATCACAGCATAGATTAGTTCACAAAGGGAAGTACGAGTAAATAGCCCAGCGGCCAGAATTCCATTACCAGCAACTTTACCTTTTGCTGTTCCGCTTCTCAGGGCAACTCACACGTATTAGAATGATGATCGACATGGGACTTTGTGTTTGTATCTGTAGCATTGTAGAAAAATGTTTATTCATAATCATTTGTTACGCTTAATTGTTGTCTTTGCGGTTTAACTCAGAGTTGCTTTTGTGTGTTCCGACCGCAAATTGTTTTTAAATTCATTTCTCTCGTCTCGGTGTCGAATCTTGTGTCTGCGGCGTGCGGCAAATAACAAAAGCCAAATGGGTAGCCTGAGAATTTTTGATTATTGTCATTATATATTGAACTGAACTGAAAGCAATGCCCAAACCAAATCCATTTGGAAACATGTACATATCTATTTTTACCCTGTATACATTGGAGATGCGCAAAAGGAGGTTTGTATTGAAAGTAGGGTCTATAAACAATTATACAATTTCAATACCAAATATGTAGTATAAAATCGAAATTGTTAAAACTTAAATTTGTTGCAATTTTGATAAATTTATGTTCTATGTTTTGTTATGTTCACAAAATATCATAACCATTATCGAAGTGTGTGTAAGTCCTTCTACAGGGCATTTCGTAGTCGATCCCTCACAATATCTTGCATCTTTTTCGTGTGGAATCATGTGTGAGGCGTTGTTCTTTCTCGGAGATATTTCCCACCATTTCAGACTCCTCCATTGCGCTGCCTTTTATGACTATTTGCTGTTTATTTTTGTTGAAATTTTTAAATCCGCACGCGTTCAGATTTTGCCTTTTGCCGCCTGCCCCTGCCCCTGCCCCTGATGCATGCCCCCGCTGCCAGATCCTTGCTGTTGTTGTTCTTTTATTATCCTTTTGCTGGCACTTTTTTATGAGTTAAGCCAGACGCGGCTTATCTATGTGACAATGCGGTAGGCACCAGCAAACTGAAATGCCAACGATTCCATGGCGGGTCGAAGTGGGTTGCTCTACAGTGCTCAACGGTGGTGCAGGGTGGTGCGAGGCGTGTGTCGCAATTGCCTTTATTGCCAGCCCAACCAGTTTTGCATGATGGAAGGCAACCCAACCGCCGCTTCATTCATAAATAAATTAAATAAAAATATTTTTTCAAGCCGCAAGCCATGCAACAATAACAAATAAGGCGGCCTGAAAAAAACAACAACAACAATAACGAAACGGCAAGAAATCTGCATAATGAAGCGTAATACGCAAATGGTATAGAGTTCTGATTGGGGTGTAACCAGAAGAGTGAGGATGGATTTAAGAATAAAGTGCGGTTAATGCATGGCAGCCTGAATTGAATGATAAAAGGTAGACGGCATAATTATGCAGAAGCCCGCGAAGAAGAAGAAATCAGGTGATATGACTTTAAAGACCTTAAGGTTCAAACATAATCTGATCCACAGGTGGATCAAATGTTATCAAAAATCAGTCTAGAAAAGAAAGAAGAAATATATGCCTAAACTTATCCAAAACTAGGTTCCTGTCGTAATATTTGAAGTTATTTCCGACTGAGTATTTGTTGCATTCAATTAAATATTCAATAAGTCGAACATAAATATTCGAATCAGCTTTACAAAGATTTGTGAGATAAAGTTCAGAGTGGCAAACCTATAGACGGCAACAAAAGCATTACTGCCCAGTAAAATTCGACACGCCCCTTGCCCCCAGCCCCTTTCTCTGCACCACGCACCACGCACCACACGATTTCTCCACTCGATATGGTGGCTCATTGGCAGCATTTGTTTGGGCGTGTTAAAAGTTAAAATAAATCAAAGAGCCATAAATTTAGCCGCTTTTGGCAATATGGGGAATTCGATACGTTCATCAAATGTAAAAGGGTTCAAGCGATGCGTTTGCTATCTATCAATAAATGTCTCTATATATGCGGGCCGCCCCTTCGCATATATTTTATCAACCGAAGGACAGAAACGGCAGCAGCAGAAGCAGCAGACGACGCATCCTTTTGGCCTCCTCAAATTTAGCACACTTGTCAAACCGAAAAAACGAAGAAAAAAAATCAAGACTGAATAACTTACTTGGGATTGGTGAAATTTAAATACTCTGCAGAATTACAGAATTTTTGGCCATATCTAAAATAATTAGTGGAGTGTATGTTTTGACTTCTCCTAACGACTTTTATTGTCATTTATATTTCCAACAATAAGTTACATAATTGCTACCATATTCAAAATACCCTTTGTAGGGTATACAAAAAAAACCCACAGCAGACGCACCCAAACCTAGAACCCACCAAGTGGGCCAGCTTATGAAAAATATGGCGCAAAGGGGTTAAATGACGTATGCATTGCAGCTATTTTTCTATTTTTTGGGGGGGCTGCAAGGACCCAAACACCCTTTCAGATCTCTCCCTCCCTTTATTTGCCTGTCGATGTCTTAGTTACCAAAGCGGAAATGCCAAATTTATCATAGACATTGGCCGGACTCTGTGTGTACTTTATGAGTGGGCAACGGTTTGGGGCAATATATCTTCAAGCCAACAAATTTGATCAATAACGGTTGAGGTAAGAGGGCACTCGGCCCAAATAAATGTTGGGTCATTTGCAGTTTTAAGTGTTGGATAACTTCAGATTTGCAAAGTGCCATCGAATAAGCAAATAAACTGGGAAAATGTTGAGCATAAAAGCAGGAAAATGTTGGAAAAAGTTTCGATCTTATAGGTAGCAAATTTTTTAAGCAAATATTAATAATAAATCCAACACATTTTTTTTGCCATGAGTAAGAAGATTTTAAATTGATCAACTGGCACCTTTTAAGCCACAGTTAGTTAGCAAATAACAATTTAAAAAAAAATTAAAGATAAAGATTGCAATTCATGTAAATTTACTATATATGAAAAATGTTGACTCTTTGGACTTACAACAAGCACAACTTTATAAAAGCTCTTCCAATTTTCATGAGTGTCTTATTTTGCACAATATTAACCCTTCTTTAACTTTGCATTTAAATTTTATGCTTCTGAAACCAAAATTTTTTTTCCAAAATTTTGAGATTTTTGCATAGGTACCCCTTTACATTTTTAAAAAATTTTCAAAATTTTTAAAACTTAAATTTATTGTTTTTATTGACTCCAGGTGATAAAATTAGGGTAAAAAGTACTTTTGGGCTTATTTCCATCTTTCTTCTTTAAAATCTTAAAGGTTATTTCGGTTGAAATAATATAGGTTTTTGGATTTCGGTTACGATTTCAATAACTGTTCAATCGGGTTATACCGGTTAACGGTTACCGTTTCGGGGGACGTTTTTAATCCCTACTAGTTAGTCTAATAAATGCAATAAATGTATCACTTAAATTATACATAAGAAGAATTTAAATGAATAGTGAATGGTATTTTTGGGGCTGTTGAGAATGAAATGGATAGAATAAGACAGAGTGAGAGAGGCTGCGCAGCACTCCAATAAAATATATTGTACGATTGTCTGATTATCAGAGCAACCGCAAAACAATTTAATACTAAAACCCAAGCCACATGCCACGGCACGCGTTCCACATCCCCCTTTTTGCAATCCAAATCCCAATTCCAATCCCAACTCCAATTTCCAAATCAAGAGGACGACCGACCACATGCATGATAAATGCACAAAATCTGCAACAAAGTGTTGGAAACACGCTCTTACGTAGGTAGGGGAGTGGGGAGTTTAGGGGTAGGGTTTACATATATGTATGTATGGCATAGGTCGGGGTATAGAATTACAAACTGATGCGCCCTTTGACAAATGGCTGAAGAGCTCAAGATGTGAAGATTAACATTGTTCTAGGGTTTCCAAACAAATTTTGGTTAGATCTTTGACCAGGTAGAGATAGAGGGTCATCAGCTGTTGAACTCGAACAAAGCCAAACCTCAATAATGATAATATTAATAATATGAAAACCACCCGTAAAAATGCATAAATTTTCAATGTGGCAAAAGGATAATTTCGAAAAACCATTAATATGCCATGGACATTAACAGTCTGTTGTGACAGGCAGTCAAATGAGCCACAACCTGGAGGTAGAGAACCCGCTAGATCTGGTGGTGGCAGCAGACACAGCTGAAAGGCTGAATGAGGAAATGCAGGAAGTGCAGGCTGCAGTCCCGTTGTCCTGTCAAAGGACACGCAGTACAACTGACAACCGACTCGGCTGTCGTTGGCCCGTCATTTACATGGAATGCAATAGATCGATGTATTCCTAGAATCCGTTGACGGGCAACGTTTCCCGCAGCATAAATCAACAGACACTTTATGGAGGGAGTTCGCCAGAGGGGCCTTGAGAGTCAATAGGTTCGTTATTTCAGATTGCAAAGTGTTACGGACTTACAGCCAAAGCTGATATTGATTTGAAGTAAGAGTAGTAAAAGTAGTATTAGAAGTAGTTGAGCTGTAAAATAGGTTGTGCGGATAAATGTGACATATTCTTTAACTATACCATGGTTCTTAGGCAGACAGAAGAGTGTTGAGAACTTATAGATGTAATTGATATTATTAAAGAGCTCCGATTATTCTTTGCACACTCTTTTAATAATGGCGTTGAAATGCAAGAATGTATGCAGTTTGAGGAAGCAATAATATAAAACATCACATCTTTCAGTCAATATATAACCATTTACCCAGATTATTATCTTATTAGTAGAACAACTCAAAAATTCAATTGTAGGCATACTAAATAAATTTTAACAACAGATTGGCCTGATGATTTCTCAGTCTCTTTGTCTGTTGACCATGGATTATCGATGTTTGCCAACAAGAGAATCTCAGTTGATGCCACAAAAGCAACCTCAAATCGCATAAGCCCGAAATAAGCTGAAACGTGAATCCCATTTGAAAATCCAATTTGATAAATAGAAAACAATAAATGCAATAAAAAGCAAACCCGTAACCTAACCAAATAAATACGCATTTGCACAAATTTAGAGCACAAATTAGCAATATGCCCGAATTTATGAAATATGTGCAAATCGTGACAACAATAATACACGAAAAGCTGAAACAGACACTGATATATCCAGGCATAACATTAACCCCAGCAACATTTGTTGCAACTGCCCTTAAAATGAATCTGAACGGATCGGGGGAGGGAACAAAAAGGGAGAGAAGTGCCAAACAGCTGAGTAACTAAAAATGAAGCCAATATAGAGCAGAGAGTTACGATTACAATAAAAACTGGGCTCGGTCCACGCACAAAAAGTCAGTCAAAAGCAATGAAATGGGAAAAGGGGTGGCTAGCGGGTGGTTCGACTGCAGAGGGGGCGTTTTGAGTGTCATAAGTGCATAAAATGTTTTTGTGCTCTGAACAAAAGCAAAGCAAAAAGTTTAATTTTCTCCGGGCAAGTGCCAGTGCCACGTAACCAAATCTGTTTAGTTCGAAAACATAAAAATATAAAACACACAATAGACCCAACTTTCAAACACCCTGTACCAGCTGAAAGAGAACTATAGCTATAACTAAAAATACAAATTTAAAAATATTTTAACATAAAGCATTTAAAAAATTATGTGACCTTTTAATTTTGTGTCAATAGAAATTCTATAAACATAAAAAACTTTGAAACATTTATTTGAATCTTAAAATTAATAGGCTTTTGGAATTCCACTTTAATGCTTTTTTTTTATTTAAGGAAAAAGTAAAGGATAGACAGTTATTTTTGCGTGTTTATGATCAGCTATATAAAATAATTTTAGCACTTCTATCTCTTTTAATCTCAGAGTTAACATAGACAGAAATTATATCTTTGCCTCGTATACCCGAAATATCTCTTTTCTTTGCATAGCATGTCCCAGGGTATAAAAAAAGAAGAAGAAAAAATACAATAATAAATGTAACAAATGACGCACACGGTGGCTCGGCAACAGGGTGGTGCAGCGGCTGTTGCGGCCCTCGGCGCGGGCGTTTGCCATTTTAGATGAATGCCCAGCGGGCGCTACATGAGAACCAGATCGTCTATATCGGAACACGCGTACACCATATAGGAATATGCACTTATTTGACTAATGTCTTTAATAAAAAATTACACACGTCGCAATATCACAAAAAGAAACGAAAGTGAAAAATTGGCAGTTTGAACATAAAGAGAGAGAGAGAGAAAAGTGTAAGAAGGGTAATACGAACTTGGAAATACTGTAATACTTGCGGCTTACAGAAATTTAGCATTTCATTAGGCAGAGCAACCCCAACAGCAAATTTTGCAGGCCACCCTAAATTTTTTAATATTTACTAATATTGACAATACTTAAATTTTTTTTTTTTTTCGTTGCCGGGAGGGTTGAGCCAATGGGCCATGGTAACCAGAAACTTTGACATATTTATAGTTGACAATGGTTGAGACTGAGATGGAGATACAGAGGGAGAGAATAAGTAAAAACCCAACCTTGACAATTGTAAAGTGGTGGAAATACCTCGCAGTGCTGTTATGGTGGTGTTGGTGGTGCGTTGTGGGCTGCTTTTGGGATTTACACAATATATTTTTCAAGTGCTCGACCGCCGTTCGAGTCCCCTGGTGACTTATTAAGGGTTGCATTTAGCGTTCTTTGTGTCATTTTATATGCAAATTGGATTAAAAACGAAACGCATTTTACAATCCATATCTGTCCAGTTGCGTTTACTAAATTAGCATTCATCTTATTGGCATAATGCCAGTTATAATGGAGAGCACTACGTATCTAGTACAATTGTCAATGCGATTTATTAACTGGGAAATTCTTTTGAAGTCGCACAAATTTTCATTGCGCATTTCATTTTCATTTTTCCATTGGTTAGTTGATTGTCCCCTCGGGGGGTAGAGAGAGTAAGCCTATCAAGCGATTAAATTTCCTCAGTTCCTAACTCTGATTTGATTAGACTTTTTGTTTATGGTTGCTAAGCTATTGTACTCCAATTAAATATTGACTGTTTACAGACAGACAGTTGTTGATGGGGTAAGAATAGTAGTGGTACTTTTTATTATTTAGTTGATAAATAACCATTAGATAAATTTGGGGAATGGAATAATTTTCGAAATTATGAGGGTATTTTAATATGATATTTTATTTAATTTGAATTTATAAGGGGACTTTCTTAAGTCAGGTGTATTTCGATATACACGACCTTCTATTCCTCGTAAAAGCATTTGATTACATTTCAAGCAATAACATTAAATAACTTATGACATCAAAGACCTATTGATATTTTATAAATAAAGCACAGCGTGGTTAGAGAAATATATCATTAAGTCAGAATTCAAAGTGTAATTTTATGAAATGTATTGGGCGTTTTCTTTCTGTGGAATCGTAGAATCGACTCGTTGATTATGGTCATCATGTGCTATATGATTAGCTTAATTTAATAGTTGCACGTATCACATTTATTGGTATTGTGGGAGGGCGAAAGGTGCATAACGAAAGCAATTTGTGTGTGCCTAAAAAATAAATGTCATAACTAAGAATATCAACAATATGTGTGTGTTTAGCCATGGAACTGCTTCCAGTTGGACAGTTGGACTATTAAACTAATTTCCAGTTGTCACTGACAAGCACGCACACGTCCTGGTTCGGATCCCATTCGCCCTTTGCCTCTTGTAGCACAGTGTCCATGCCACAGCAAATCAAACATGGCATGACGGCAACACGGAGCAGGCCTATAAGAAGCAACAACAGCAAAGATATTTCAACTATGCTGAACTTCGAATTTGCCAACGACAGTGGCGTACGTAAAATAGTTTGAAGACGGATTGAAACGTAAGCAAAAATATTAAAATAATTTTTAGTTCAGATTTCAGCTTACAGACTTAGCACTGAAAGTGGCGTAGGTGTTTATAATATTATAGCTACTGTTGCATGTCGTTTCAATTCTGTATTCGTTTATTATACCCCTCTTGTAGTTCACGCCACTGCACTGTCTTGCAACATCCTGTAGCGTTCACTGTGAATGCTGATGAATGCTGCTGATGTGTCCAATCCCTTTGACCCGCTCCCATGCCCAGTGTTGACTTGCAAATGAAGTTGACTTTGTTGCAGGATGTGTCCAGTCCAAGTGGTCAGGTGGAGTATAGAGATACCTGAGCTTGCTTCTTGCCTCGTAGGCATTTTTGGTCCATTGCATTGCACAAATTCCATATTTACTGTCAATGTTAATTGCTCAGAATTGCACTAAAGTGTTGACTTTTGTGACGCACAGGAAACTTGCGTTCCACATGCCACATCCAACATGAGCCACTTGCTCCGGCTGACTCATGATTCACTCACCTTGCAATTTGCTCAACTATTTAATGACAGGCAACCAACGTATCGGACAGCACTTCCAATTATCCAATTGTTTGTACAGTCAACTCAGCGAGTGGCCTTCTAAAAATGTTTTTACTATTCGTTGCCTCACGACATCATCACTTTTGCCACTTGGGGCATCTCTCTGAGTTTCAAATGAATTCAATTTTCCCAGTTGCATTTTGTGAAGCTCTCTCAAGCCTAAAGTTGCTTTTTGTCACGCAATCTGCCAGGCATTGAGGGAGGTCTGTGCGAACTCATTAACTAGTTCTACAAATTTGATAAATATTAGTACAGATGTAGACTTTTATTGTTGGAAGAATATATATCGGATCGAATGGGATTGCTCCACTTAATTCACTATAAATATATCCTGTATTTTAATAATTGTCTGCAAGTTATTAACTCTTCGACATTCCGTTAATAAATATTTTTCTCTTTTACAATAATAATTACAGCTTTCCTTAAAGTAAATTAACCTATAGTTGCTTTCGAAGTTGATGCCCAACTTTTACTTCCATAAGGATTTTTTTAGTGCTTCAATTTTTATTTCCTTGAGATTTCAGGACTCTTTTGAACGTATCCTTCGCTCAGTGGGAAAGTGAATAATTTGAAGTTATTTTTTTTGGACAATTCACACTGAGTTGTGCTCAGTTTGGGAGAATCTCTTTCCGGGGAATGATTTTGGTACTTAAGGCGGCAACACATGTCGGCTTAAGCGTCCATCCTACGGTTTCGGTTTCGGGGCTCAGTTTCAGGTTCAGGACAACTTGGTTAAAGACATGTGGCGCACATTTCACTGTCAAATGTCGTCTTAGTCTCATCTTACTCACTGTGTTAATTATACTAATTGCACTAAATCACTTGAAAAATTCAAAAGGAGGAAAAAAGAAAGCAGGCCGTTAAAAAATAGCTGGAATTAGGGCGTAGCCTCCAAGTTGAGCTAACGAACTGAACTGAATGTCAACGCAGGCTGTGAGAACGAAAACGGTTCTTTAAGGAAGTGATGGGTAATCCTAGCATGAGGTACGAGTACATCAAAATAAATTACAAAATCTTAGCGGGGATAATGCCCAAAGAAATAGAACTGATTCCTTTTTCAAATAAAATAATTAATGATAGAAGTCTTAGACAAAATGAAACGCCTTCAAATACTTTTGAGGTGTTTATGGCATCAGTCTGAGATGGGATACTTTCTGTATAATAAATTGACAAAGTTGCTTGAAGAAGAGACCTTGGGAAAAAAACACAGCATTCTCAAATATATCTATTCTTTGAAAAAATAATAATATTTCATAAGTCTTTCAAGTTTACTTTGATAAAAATCAATATCCGTAAGTTTGCGGAGTTCTTATAGGCAATTCCATTTGACAAGAGTCCAGGACTTATTATGCAATCGAGCGGGACGATGAATGCATCTCTGTGATCAGTTCTTGACACATCTTGGTGTACTCTGGGTTTGTTCTGCTCATCTTAATGTATACTTCAAGTTGAATCGCAACTCGAACAACAATTGTGCAGACAACCCGCCTGCATACGAATATTCATCAAGAACCACAACCCCCAGCGGGGTCACAGCATGTGCACGAGTCCTGCCTGGGCCCATTATCCTTGACTGCGCCTACAACCTGTTCGGGATGTGGATCCAGAGGATTGGGAATGCGAATGGGAATGGGTATGAGTATGAGTATGGGTATGATGGGGTATGAGGAGGTGTGTGTGTCGTGCGTTTTCGCAGAATTTATACCAATTTGTGCGCAATGTTAATAACGGTAAAAGGCCTATAACAATAACCCACATCAATACGGCGGCACGTAGTCGCCGCACGTGGTAAAGCCAAAAGGACTTTGCCCCGCTGTGCAGCAAACAAGGTGAGTAGGTAAGCCGGGGAATGCAATCAGCAAAAATATGTACCTATGTATGTGTGCATGCATGCAACGCACCACCCACACCACACACTACACTACACCACCACCGTTCATCTGGATTGCATGCAACCCTTACCGACACACACACACACACCCACACACACCCCAACCTCCCCAACATGAGCATTGTAAGCTGGCAAACGCGTGTCCAAAACACAAGCGCGGCATCTTTGACGGTCTCTGAAATTGGGTAGTGGGTACACTCAGAAAAATAAAATCATTATAAAAATAAAGCTCAAATTTCTTAACTTTAGCATGTATTTTTTAAAGTATGTATTAATAGTATTATAGTTAAATAAAAGCAGCATTCAAATAATAAAATGAAACCTAAAACATTTGATTTCACTGAAAAAATTCTCAAAGAGCCCCGATAGTCAAAATATTTTCGGAGATGGAATTGGAAAATCGTTTTCGAATCAAGTCGAATCGAACTAGGTTTAAGAAAATGCGAGGTTACCGAACTTCTAATACCGCATAGATTGATTTAACGCTAAGTCTCGGATTTTTTTCTGTGTAGTACTGGGTACTGGTTACTCGATACTTGGTAGTGTGCAGTCCTCCTTTCACTCATTCTCTCATTATATTTGTGCATTGACTTTGCACATGCCCGAAAACTGGCATCGTCTTTGCTGCTGCTATTTGCACAAGTGTTCCATCCTCTGCGCTTTGAACAACAATAAAAGAGATTAATAGATATGGTAGACGGGGAAGATGAGTGAGTGAAAGGGGGAAAGGGGGGACGAACTGTGCCTGTTGCCCACTCACATACAATAATTGGTGCCTAAAAGGCTTGCATACTCGTATTTGTCTGCAACGGGGTAGCTCAGCTCACAAAGGACTATGTACTACTGCTCGTCCTCGGCACAATGATCGATCTGCAAAATATTTCAATTTAATGAATTGCGTGCACAGTGCGTGCTGAAAGGGTTGAGCGGCCCTCGCACAGTGGTACAAGCTACAAAGAAAATTCTAATATGTTGCAATATCCTTAAATAAATGATATTATAAAATAAATACATTTATATATTTTAAAAACCAACATGTTGTTTTTACATATCACAAAAATGTATATTACTTTCACAAAGTCATCAAAGAAAATATAATTTTGGCAGTTTTAATAAATTTAAAATATTCCAGAACTAGTTTAAAATGTATCTCGATGTAGAATATATTTCGAAATATTTCTTTTTGTATTTATTATCAGGTTGTAAGCAGAATTGCCCAAATTTAATTTATATTATGTTAATTAAATTGTACTTTACTTTTTCGTTATATGATCCACTGTTGTCCCTTGGCGAAGGGTGGTTGGGTAATCGGAGCTTTACTCTCTTCCCAAGGTTTAAGACTACGCATTAACTGTAACTTTAACACGCTTATCGCTTATCGCTATTAATGAGCAAATATGCAGCTTAAATATGCCATCGTCAATGGTGATGATGTTACTGAATCCTTGGTGGTTGTTGTGGTCTGTCAATCAAATTGATGGAGCAAAAGGAAAATATTAAAGGGTTGCCCAAAAGCCAAATGCCTCAAGTGCCACTCGACGCTCAGACGCTGATAAGAAGACGTTGCAGGCATTATATGCGACTATATGTCAATCTGTGGCATGCCACCAACCCCAACTGCCCCTCCTTCCACTGCTCCACGGCACAGTTCCAGAGCCAGGATCTCTCAATTGTCAAATATGACAGTTAAATGTTGACGCTCGAGTGCCTGCGAACCTGAATTTACCTGGCAAAACGCATTTTTAATTTGACTTTTTTTTCCTTTGCCGTTTTCCACTTTCCACCACTTGGCACATAATTTAGTCATTTCATTTGAAATGCTCGGGTTGTTCTGTCTGTCCGTCCGTCTGTCGTATCTGACTCTGGGTGTTGCCTGGGTCTGCACTATGCGCGATCTGTCAAATGTCAAATGCATGTCAAAGGCAACATGTCACAGCCATTTCCTACGCTTCCTTTTTTTTTTTTTTTTTTATTTTTGATATTTTTTTTTATATTCAGGCGTTAAATGTATTGGACAGCAGCACGACTCTTCTGTCTGGGTTCTGGGTTGCGGGCTCTGGTCTCTGGTCTCTTGTCCCTGGTCTCTGGGTTTCTCTCTCAATGTCTGGCTGGGTTTTCGGCAACCTTCTCTTTGTGGGGTGGTTGATTGTCATTTTTTGCGTTGCGGCAATTTGCGGCTTTTGATTAAAAAATACATACACCAAAAACACGTCGAGGGAATAATGCGACTGTTTTGTTGTTACTTCAAATACTCCTCCCCCTGCACATAATTTTCACAGCAAATGGCTTTTCCTTTTACCGCTCGCCATGGCTTTTTGTTCTTGTTCTATGCGGCATGAATATTGTGTCGTAGTTTAATTTGGCTTATGACCAAAACATTCACAGCAACAAATTGAAGCTAAAAGTTATTGTTATCATTCAAAAGCCACAAGTTCAATAGAAATAGAGTAGGTATTCAAAACAGTTTTCATCGTTTCAATTGGCCATTAAAGTTCCAGGTCTATCATGAGCTGCATTATTTCTATGTATTTTTTCATTGACAAAGTTTGAAGTTGGATCTGATCTTCGACTGACAACTTTACAAGTCAATAATTTAACTACAATTTACATTTGTCCACATAGCCTTAAAATCCATATGTATTTTCACAACTTTCTTACTGTTGAATAAATTTTGTTTCTTGCATTCTCAGAACTTCCCTTAGTTCCCCTTTTAGCTCATCTTAAAGTTGAGTAGCCTTTCTACTTCACAACAACGATTTTCACTTTGTTAAGGACTCTAAGGACTTGTGCTCTTATTAATAAACTTGATGCTTAGCCATGTGATCATATTTTACATGCCATTTGCTTTTGTCGTTGTCGCCACAGCTGTTATGATTTTTTCCCTGCCTTCGTTTAAGGTAACCCCCGCCCCATTTTAAGGCCTGTCAATGCTCTAATTGCTCCTACCACAAAAAGTCCGTAACATTAATCACAAGAACTCAACTCGTCTCGCAGCGGAACAAAAAAAATGGGAAATCACAACCATTTGCTAAGCGATAGATGGCCCAAGCAGGAGAGGTCCTGCTCTAGGTCCAGACAACCCCCGAGCAAACTCCTCCCGCCGTTTCCCCTTTGGTCTAGTGTTTGAGTTATTGTCAGTTCTGGATGGGCATTCGATGCATTCGAGTGTAACGCGAACTTTTTTGCACCCAGAACCAGGACCAGGATGAGGAATGGAATGAAATGTTGTCGCGTGCACGGCCGGAACTGACACAGGAAGCGCCGTACATCAGGCGAACGCGTTGACAATGCATTTGTGGGTGAACGGAACAGGACCCCAAATAGGACAGGACATACGCAGAACAGTTATCGACTGAGTGAGGGAATAGTTCCTTATAGGCATTGCGGCATTATTAGCTGTCAGTAAACGGAATTGTCGCGACAGGACTCAACGCTTTTTCTTACTTTTAGCCTCAGCAACATTTTAACATAATTGGCCTTTATGACATAAAGGCCGCATTTGCAAACCGCCTTTCTCTCTCGCTCTGTCTCTCTCTCTCTCTCTATCCTGTCTCTGTCTCCGTCTCTTTGTGGCAATCACTTTTTACTACCCGCTAGCCAATTTTGTATCTGCAACTTTGCGCTTGAATGCATGCAACAAACCCAAACTCTCTTCCCCCTCCCCGGGCGGATGCCCCCGAAAACCAGCGTCAGGCCACTTTGCGTGGCTGCACTTTTCCAAGTTAATTTTGCAATGGCAAAAAGAAAGTTCGATTGCCATAAAGCAGTAGAGTATTAGACTATTGAATACCCTTTCAATTCAATTTATTGTGATATCAAATTAGGAATAATCAATTTAAGTTATATATGTATATCAATGCTTTACTTTCGATATTAATTTAATGGGTTGTCATTCGTTAAATCATATTGATTGCTATATGTCCAGAAAATAATTTTAATATTATTGTTCAGCTAATCAAACAAGTAATATACCCCAGATTTACTTAATGTATCGAAAAGAAAAATACATTTGCCCTTTTCTTTTGCGCAGAAAATGGCTTGGAAAATATTTTTCAATCACTTTAATTGTAAGCACAGGGGAGGGGTTCAGTTATGAAGGGGGCTGCAGAAAATCAAATTGCATTGGTATAAGTTGGAATATTGGTTGGGGACAGGGCATATGTTGTGACTGCCTCGACTGACTGCCTCCCTCTCCCGTTGGCCATCTTTCCCTCTGCCCTACCATTCGTTTTCCATAAACAAACTCCTGCAAGAGCAATGCAAATTTAATGTTGTCAAGCTGTCGTATCATGCTGAAATATGCGCATATCCCTCCCCTTGCCCCTCTCCACACTCCTCCTCGTGTCCTGGCCATATGAGGAGGACTGAGCTGGGCCCCCAAAGGGCAGGGGACAATGTTGTTTGGGGTTGTAGTCATATGTCCAAACGCTCAAGACGTAATATGAAACGCCCCCCTATAGCATGCAAGACTTACTTAGATATGTATATATTGGATGGGGTTAGGGTATGAGCATAGCTTACTTATTTTAAGATAATGCCGGCAAGTAACAAAGGAATAAGGACTGCATAAAAAAAGGGTACAAATTTCCTGTGCTTCCGTTTGCCTGTCACAACGCTGACAGTGGAGAGTGTCAACCTGGGGCGGGGTAGGAAACCCCCTCTCTTAATGCATATGAGACCTGGTTATTATCGCCTGCAATATTATACTCGTACCCTTACCCCGTTCCTCCTTTGACCCCTATCCCTATCCATCTCGTATGTGCTTATATAACTGCCGGGCATTTGTAATAAAACTCGAGCGCATAATTGTTTGCCATATTTCTAAACTGTGGCAGGGGCAGCGGCAACGACTCCCCATTGCATACTTTTTGGGGTGCAACCCCTGGCCAATTTATGAGGCAGGTGGAATTTTTAAGTAGTGTTTGTCTGCCGTTAGTCGTCGTTCTTCTCAGGTTGTTCTCGTACTCGTAGTTGCGCTGATTTTCAACCTGATTGCTTTGGCATTTTTGATGAGTCTGTGTTTTTATTTTATATTGTTTAAGTACTTACTCTGCACACATGTGTACATATATGGATTTATGATACATCTAGCGTCTGGTAGTTGTTGTCTATTTCAAATAATTTAATTCAAGGACCAGAGCATGGCGTCAAGTGAGAAAAGCAGTGACTTTTTTAGGCCTTATGTAAATTGAGTACTGTTGATGTACAGTTTGTTATAAAACTAACTTGTGATCAATTAAGATTTAGATAAATTAAAATAAATTTAAAGAAAATTGCTACTGTCATAGAATCTGTTAATTAATATGGAAGACGAAAATCTGCTTGCCACATGCCACAACTCTTGTCTTAATAAAAATTCCTCGAATGACGCTGCCCCCTGTCTGTAAAAATATCTGAAAACTCTCCGCACATTTCTTAGCCCGAGCTTATCAATTGCAACCACGCCCACGCCAACGCCCACGCCCATCTCCCAAATGGCAACTGCCTGATGGCAGCTTGAGGGCTCACAACATGGCAAAGCTTATCCCTTTTGGCAGCTTGTGCAATTATGAGCATATTTGACGCATGCCCAAGTTTGACTACCTTTTACAGCGTTTGCCAGCAAACTCAATCTGAGCCAATCAATGGAGTTACGCATACGCCGCGTAAGCCGCGTTGCCAACGCTGCCTTGCAGCCAAGTGGCATGGCAACAAGTACAACGTGTACTCAAAAACCAAAGAAACAGAATCAGACTCAGACCCAGATCCAAACTGAGACCCAGTCAGATCCAACTACGGCACCTTGCTATTCATTACGCCGTCGCCCTTGTTGCGGCGTTGTCTGCCACATTGCGCGGCACAGAGGCGTCGCAGTGTCTGAGTGGGTGTGTGCCACGCCCCGCGCCTCTTTAGCAACACTTGGGTCTGCCCGTCTTTTATCCTTTAGAGCTCGACAGCAGCCTCAACACTGGAAGAGAGCTGCTTTATATGCACATGGCGTATTCATCAAAGTGGTTTTTATATTACGTGATATTTTCGGTGCCTCTTTCGCTTAATTTTTATTTTCTTCATTTTCTCTCTTTTCCCTTGTGTTGTTTTGTTGCGCCAAACAACAAAATTTTGTTGACAATATTTTCTGCTCTTTTATATCAGTCGGAAACTTTTCACACTTGTGGGTGTTTTCTTTACTTTTCTTTTTTTTAACGAAATCATAAATATTCAAAACACATTTAAAATTCTTTCTTTTTGCAGCATAATTAGGTTTTAATCATCAAAAAAATAAGAATTCTGTCAACATTTTTATGAGTGCACATTTTTATGGGGCTGCCAATCAGTAATTTAATGTTAAGCTCTGACTAGTGTGATCAATGCTGACAAATGAGGATGAAATTTTGACATAGACAAGCTTAAGAAGTGGGCGAATGCCAAAAGAAAGTAATGAAAGTAATTTGACATTTTCGAAGGGAAAGTTCTGAAGGTAATTCTTAATATTAAGAAAATAAATTAACAGACCTACATATTTATATTTCAACATTGACATTTATATGGAAGAAATTTATGCAGCATACTTTTCGGAGCTAAGCAAATATTAATATTAAATTGAATACTGCAAAATATTACTTAAATCAATATGTAGATATTCCCGAAAATATATGTTGTTTTCTTTTCTTTCATAATTATGATTGATCAAGTCATAGAAGTTACAGATGAATTAATTTATAAAATATTAAAAAAAAACACTTATCTCAGATTCAATGGGAATTATTCCTAAAAGACTTACAAGAAAATTCAAATTTAAAGGGTATTAATGCAGACTGATTGTAAGAGAATCTGTAATACTATACCGTCGAGACTCTTCATCGGCTTGGCTGTGGCTGAGTGGCTTATCACCTGTTCCATGTGTCAGCAGAGCTGCCAGCTTCATGGCAACGGGTCCACAATGTATCAACCTTAAAATTGACTTTCATTTCGTTGCAGCTTTGAGGTCGCATCCATGCACCTGCCCTTGTCAAATGTGTGAGTGTGAGAGTGTATGTATAGAATCAAACCAGGAGCAAGGATCAAGACCAGGACGAAAATGGGATGCGCGCAACGCGTGCGGTTTTTTGATTGAAATTGGAGATTGCGCCTGAGCTGTATTTGCAGTTGGCGGCGGAAATTTGACTACGTCGTGATATGCGACCAGACAATTTACACCTCTCCCTTCTCATCCATTTTGGTCCACCGAAAAATGCCCCACGGCAAAGCTGAAATGCGGTGGCAGCTTTCGGTTGCCGGTATCCTGTGTGTCGCATTCGGGCCAAGTGTAAAGTGGCAAGTGTCAGGACAACAAGAAATTAGTTTCAAATGGTTTTCTGTATAGTAATAACATTCAGTCACTAGTATAAGCTTATTCAAGCAGTAAAGGAGAGGGAGTAATCCCCAAATAGATGAGATGACATGAAATACAAAGAAAGGTAAATATGATGATAAGATATCATCAGATATTGTATATCTTAGCTTTTTATGGTCGTAACAAAAAAGTTCTATTTCATATGCTTTATTTTGAGATTTTAAAAAACTGAGAGGAATCTTGTATAATAAAAATAGTAATTTATAAAACAAAAACAAACTCTAAAATTGTTTCTCTAATTAAATTTCTCAATTGCTTGTAAATTTTTCTGGCAGATGCTGATTTCAGTTTAAGGAAGTACAACTTTGTATTCATTAATCTCTGGCAATCTCTCTAGTGCGAAGAGTTCCCCTCTGTCCAGTCTATGCTTTATCTACAGATGAGAAACTCTCACTCCAAACAAAGTGAACACTTTGCAAATTAATAATGCACGCAAGTAAATTAATTCAAAATCATATTTATAGCATTTTAGTTAATTAAATGCGCAAAAATGTGCCCATTCCCAGTGTTTTCGCCTTCTGTCCCGCCTTGGCTAGGTGAAAGTGTCATCTGCATGAGTGTGTTGACTGTTCCCGTTGTTGTCGCTGTCTGTCGCACTCACACACACACACACACATAGTTAAAGTCACATAGATACACACCTCTTTTACGCCTTGCCTGCCTTGCCGCCTGCTTGCCGCGACATTTATGAACTTTATGAAGTCTGTTCCATAAATCATCTTACACACACGGCAGAGCTAACATTCTGCTTAGGCGAATTTAATGAAAAAAAAAATGGGAATCCGAAATACCGACTGGTAAAAGACAACCCACGAATGCTCTACTACATAAACATTTTAATTAAAATGGAGAGCCAACAACAATTTAAAGCCGACAGAAAAATGTTTATATGGTATTGATATGAGGAACTATATTAGGCCTTCGAAACCGAGAGCTCTAAGATAAATCCAACTTAGTCTTTTTAGCTATGCATGTACGAGTATTTCAAATTCTGTTTGACTATTTTTTATAGGGTATACCACTGCGGCATTTGCCAATCTGAGAGAGCTTCTCGCTTAAGTTGTCTGCACGAAAGCGAAAGATGAAATCATGCGGTCGTTGCAGAGACGCTTTCCTCTTTAGCTGCCATGCCAAGGTGAATGGAATGGAAAGGGGGAGGAGAGGAGGAACTCGAGGGTAGAGCTGAATGGTTGGACAGGTGGATGGGTGGCTGCGACTACTGCGTGCGGTTGCAACATGTGCCGCATACACACTGCCACATGGCATCGCATCTACCGACTAGCAACTTTGAATGTTTGTTTGCTTCTTTTCTTGTTTTTATTTATTTTTCTTATTCTTTTCGTTTTCTTTTTCTTTTTATCTTTCATTTTTTTGTGACTTTCTGCGACTTGAAGTTGGTTTATTATTTTGCGCTTATTTCTAATTTTTTGCGCATTATCTTGGGTTTTTATTTATTTTCACCGTGATTTATGCAATATATTCTGGCGCTGCAAAGTTAATGTGGCGCATTATGGAGCCACATAGTTTCAGTTACGCTTGGATTATGCTAAGTAATGCCTCTCGGTAAAGGCCCCTGCCCCACAGCCCCATCAAAGTCAATAAAGTGCAGAAAAAACCAAGAGCATATAAAACAATTTGCCTACAAAGGGCCGAAACCATTTTGGACAGCAATTTAAAATTGTTTATAAAATAGCAGCAGACCCCTGCCCCCTGCCCTCCCCCCTCTCTCACCCTCTACTCATACATGCATATATACACATATGAGCATAAAACTTGGATGGACCTCGGTCCGCGGCAAAGATGCGGCTGCCACGGCCACAATAGCTCCCAAAGGTCGGCATTAAATTTTGCTGCTGGCCTATATAGGAATGAATGGAATGAAGCAGGGAGCAAGGAGGGAGGCTGGAACAGGAGCAGAGGCTGAGGCAGGGGTAGCCTAACTACACCATGGGGACAGCAATTGATGATAGTCTGAGGCTAAAGATATGTATGCTTGTAGCCAAAGCGAATGCTGCAGGATATAAAAGGACTTAGTCGCATGTTAACGCAACGCCTACGCAAATCCATAACAACAACAGAAACAGCAACTGCCATCCCCCCCCTGCATCCACGTCCCTGCCAGCATTCAATGCAATGCAGCTGCCGGGCCGCCTAAGGGAGATTGGGGGTTGTCTGGTAATGCGACTTATGCCTCCCCAAAGTCATCGTGCTGGCTTCCTGCTCCTGTCTAGCTTTCATTATGAAGTCATAAACGCACATGCAGCCAGGCCAAAAAATTGGGGAGACCGCGGGCTGTCTTCCTCATGGTTCAGCTTGGCTTTTACTTGTTTTTTAGCACATGTAAAAATGCTTGTTATCAAAATAAAAATCTATTTGGAAAAGTAACTGAGGAATACTGAATACTCTAATTGAGTTAAGAAGTATAGATTGGTAAGAAGAGACAAATAAATAAAATTATAAATATAGATACACATATGTACATATATAGATATAGATAGAAATATATAGCTGTAGATCATTTTCATTATATTTAAGCAATGAACTAGTTTACGGTTTTTAAAATTTCTTTAGCGTAACATATTGCATGAACAACTTCAGATACTTTCTTGCAGGGTATTAAAAAAAAATTGGGACAAACAAAAAATTAAACAAGAAGATGTGGACAATTTTCGGGCAGTGCCTCGAGCTTAAACTGTTATTACTAGGCGGCTGTGAGGCTGCTGTTTATGAGTTGTAAAGCCTCAGTCAGACAATAGCCTCCTGCGACAACAACAACAGCAGCAACAACAGGAACAACAACAACAATAACAACGACTAGGGCACATGCAAGTTAAGCCTTAGGACATATTACGTAGACAGTGCGAAGGCATTGCCCGGTCTAGTTTGTTATTTTAAAGAGCCTTAAGGGCAGTCACATGAGTCGCCAGGCCAGAGGAATGAATTCACGTAGCTGTCAATGGTCTAGGGTAGCTTCTTATGCCTGGCTGCATTTTGTATTTATGTTCTTTTTTGCCGCTCGTAATATGTGTCAGGCTTTGGAGAGAGCCCATGAGGAGAGGGGAAAAGTGGGCGGGGATTTGTTGGATACTTTGCTAGGTAAGCATTGTAAATTGTGCAAATTTCTTCTTCGTAAGGACAGCAACAAGCGATGCTGCCTCTATTAAACTTTATTCTCTCTCCTTAGTATACACAATATGAAGAAATACATTCTCTAAGAATTTCTCAGAATAGAAAAGTTTCAATTAAGTTATATTTTATACAAATAGTCTAAAGTGTCAGATAAGTCTTTCTCAATGGTCACTTTACTTAGAGGCTTTAACCTTCTATGATCACATTATTTGAGAAATTAGTACACTTGATTTGGCAAAGAAAACGCATAACGATGTTTGTAAATATCACATTTATTCATATTACACTTAACAACTTATTTCACATATCCTAGTTTAATTAACTAATTATAAAACTGCGCATATCCATTTTCCTCTTATTACAACATTAACACCAAATTTCCCTCCTCCATTTACCGAGCATATTCCCCTTTATATGTATCTCTAGTTTCATTGACTTGCTACTGTATCTTTTCAAGTATATGTAGCCCCTTTTTGAAGTGCTTGTAAGATGAGACCCAATTGTTGTGCACACCCACCCCTTCTCAATTTTAATACCTTTGGGGTGTTAAACTAATTGAATGGCTCGCTCTCTACTTTTGCGAAATATTTCCTGAAACTTTTTATCTCAAATTTCAACAGCTTTCCCGAAATATATTCAATAGAAGGGCACGCGTCAATTAAACTGAAGTGCATATAAAATGTATTTTAAAAGCTTGGCCAATATTGTTTTACTCTCCACTACATTTGATTTGGCACAAAAAATCGCGTTAACGATTGGACTCAACGCGGGTTTGGACTCAGCACGTGCCGAAAACTTAAGAGCTTGTTAAGCATTCGATTTTACGGCGTTACTTTAAGTTCCATTGTTCTTCCTCCCTCAAAATTACAAAAAACACAGCCTTAAAGACCAAATGGGAAAGGTCGAATAAACACTTTTTAAATCAATAAAAAGAGATGCTACACCTAAAGATGACCTGTAAAAAGTATCACTGACTTAGGCTATATTAAAATAAATTTTTTTAAATTATAAAACATATAGTTGAATGTACAGAAAAATAATATTGACTAGTCGAACTTGCTGATTGTATATGTACGGGGTATAAAACGAGAAAAAAATTTGGACAGTTTACAACACATTTTTGGCATACTTCACACAATCTACTGATGAAGTCAACTGGAAAACTCGCATTGCTTTGATGTTCCAACAGCAATTCCGATGTGTACACCCACTATACACACACACTCACATATAAATAAATATATATACTCACACACACACACACACACACACATACTTGCACACAGAGAAGACATAAGCACAAAGCATGCCATTTGTTAAATGTCCTTTGGCGCATTTCAAAGCGCAACTTCAAAGCCCAAAAATGACCTTTGTGTGTTTCCGAAGCAGCGACCAGGTGGCATCGTCGTCTTTATTCATACAAATACTAACAAATATATACGTATATAAAATGGCCGCTAAATAGTAATTTACTAAATTAGTTTGTTTTTCCACCTAGACCACAAAAGCAGGGATAGCGGCTATTAGAAGTTTTTGTCCTTTTGTGGCAGTGCATTTCAATTTTCCTAATTACTCTAAAAGGATTTCAATTAGCAACTAAAATCATGTTCAACTCAATGAATATATACTATACAATGTATTAATAGTAATGAAAATAGTAATAACTATCACAATTATCATAAAAACAAAGCCAATTAACATAATGTCATGAAAATGCAATTAAAATTATAAAAAATTATGTAATAATGCAGAATTTAATGATTCGCGTGCTCAAAAAAGAAATATAATAAAAAAGGTTAGATAGCTAATACAATGAAACGTTATTAATTGATATATATATATATATTTAATACAAAATTGTTGGATATATAAATAGTAAAAAAAATTATCAAGATATTTAGTGATAAAATGCAAAACAAATTAATTTGTTGTACTTGTGCAGGGCATTTGCTATAAACAATTTCATTTGATAATTCTCGTAGTAGGTTTGAAATTATGCATTATTAAGGTAATTACCAGAGTAATTAAAATTGGAATACAGTAAAGTATCGATGTAGTGAACTGTACACTAGAAAAACCATTGAGTGTTTTTTAGAATACTTGAAATATATCTATTGCTCCTATTTGCAAAAATTCCAATTTAAGTACTTTACGGTTCAACTAAAGTAAAACTTTTATGCTTATATTTACAACAGCTTCTCTTTACTATTCATTGCTTTAATTTAAATATATTATAACTGAAGTATATAAATAAATTCAGATACGACCTTCGTAATACTTTAGTACACAAAATGAAGTCTTACTTGGCATTTGCATTGCTACTTGGCTGTCTACTTGAGCCGATAATGGTGAGTTGGTCTTACAGAATAGAATATATAATAGCTAAATTTGTCCTTATAGGCCACAATTAATCTAAGGAGACTCGTGCGTCCGGAAATTTCTGAATGCCTAGCTAACCATTCGGTTTCCCTGGAGGATCTTCTGGCAATGAATAACAGGCCAATAAATGAAATTGATCTGCATGTGAAGTGCGCTGTCAAGTGCTCATTAAAGAAGGTCGGAATTGTGGATAATCAAGGTTATCTCCAACTCGCTGAAATCATGGGTATCTTTAACGATTCCATAGTAAAGAATCACTTGTTTAACCATTTGAGTCCATGTCAAAGCATTCAAGCACCATCAACATGTGAATCGGCTTTTTTAACAATTTTATGCATCAGAGAGAACATATTTACCTAATGTTGAAAATTTGTTTGGGATTTGTGGATTTGCTGCGGTTTTAAAATTTTATTCATTTTTTCTCTTCTCTTGAAACTTTGAAAAAAACAAAATATTTTGTTGCATTTCTGTGGCATTTGCTATTCTATTTGGAAAATTTTTAAATTTGTCCAGTCATTGAATTAATTTCAATTGAAACGCACTAAAGTTGCACCAAGCTAAAAAACGTCATTTAATTAAAGGGAATAGTAAATGTATTATGGTAAATATTATTTATTTTATGTAATTATAAAAGTAATAATTGAAAGAAGAGTTGAATAAACAGAAAAATGTTGAAGCCGTAATAGACAGCAGAACAATTTGCATCCTAATAAAATTTCGGGCAACTAAGTCGATCAACTTTATTTGAGATATTTTAAATTGAGGCAACACTGAGTTGTTTTTTAACTTTACAAATTAATGTTTTAATTTCCATAGGAAATATGTGTCAGTTTGACACGCGCTTCAAATAAATATGAAATATGACATACTCATCACAGCACTAATTATACCCTGCATATACCAAACAAAGTAAGCAAATTAGCAGAGGCATTGGCATTGGCAATGGAACTACGAGATAAATATGTATGTACACAGTTCCTCTCGCCTGTGCACTGAGCGTAACTAACTGCTGATAATCATTTAAATAATAGATTTAAATAGATTGACAAATGCAGTTACATACTAGAAGTCACTATAAAAGTACAATTCAAGTGAACAGAATCAATTAGTGTATCTAAAACTAACGAAAATGAAGGTAACATTCGCATTGGCACTGCTGCTCAACTGTCTGACTGGTTTCCTGATGGTAATAAAAATACAGTCTATAGTCTAACTCTTCTAATTTCTAACACCTCTGAACTCGCTCCTAGGCCAGCGATGCGGGGGATGCTGCCAAAATTCTGGACTCTTGCATTTCTGAGAATGGTGTGAGCTCACAGGATTTGGATGAGCTGCGATCGGGAAACCTGAAACCAGAGGATGCCAAGGATAACATCAAGTGTGCCACACAATGTGTGTTTGTCAAGTTCGGCTTTATGAATGACAAAGGCAAGCTACTTAATGATAAGATATTGGAGTTATTCCCAGATGCCACAATCAAGGCCAAGGTGGAAAGTGCTTTAGAAGCTTGTGGCAACATCGTCGGAGCAAATCCCTGTGATTCTGCCTTCCAGATGATGGGCTGCTTTGAAAAGCAGTCCAATAATATGATAAGGCTGTAGAGAGCACAAGAACACAGCATTTGCATAACGTAAATGAATAAATAACAGCCACACTCAATATCAATTACACACTACTAAATAAATATATTTCATACAGCAAATTAATTAGATTACAATGAGTTCATTTACAGAGAATCTATTTATGAAAATTATTGAGAAGTACTCGACTTTGTAGAACACTTTTCAAAAATATACAAAATTTCTCTATCATACAAAATTGTACATTTTAAATGCTGATATTTAATCGAAAAAAAAATATGAATATAGTTATTCATATATGTATGTTCGTTACACAATACTTAGCAATATGATTGGACCCTATACTTATTCGAGTATATTTCAGATTTGCATTTTCCAATAATAACAAATTACAATCTTAAGTACTTCACGGCTCAGCTGAAATATTTTCTAGATTTTCACACTGAGCTATAACTAACAACAGTCATATATTTTGAAGTTCATTGTCATACTTAAGTTATATATAAAAGTTCAGAGACAACCAAAATAATATTTTAGTTTGCAAAATGAAGCCATTCTATACATTGGCTTTGCTATTTGGCTGTCTACTTGAGCCAATAATGGTGAGTTGTCCGTGAACTATGGAATATATAATACCTTGAGTTCTTCTTATAGGGCAGATATAGTATGGAGAAGCTATTGCCGCCAGGACTTGCTGAGTGCCTAGCTGACAATTTTGTCTCTCCGGCTGATCTGCAAGAAGCAACTAACAGACCAATACACAAAATTGATATTCACGTAAAGTGCGCTGTGAAATGCATACTAATGAAGATAGGAATTGTAAACGATCTTGGTCAACTGCAAACCAGTGAAATCCTAGGAATATTTAATGATCCCATCGTACATAGTTACTTAGTTACTACTTTGGGTGAATGTCAAAATGTCAGAAGTTCGTCAACATGTGAAACGGCTTTTGTAACATTGATGTGCCTCAGACAGAACACATGGTCAAACTAATTTTATAGCTCTAAGCATTTACGTTTCTTTTAAATATTGAAAATATAGTCTCTCACATTCTATGTATTCCTTTTATTTTGTATGCTTGTCGCCAATGTGTCTAGTCTAAAACTTGATACTCTCAAATTGGACTTCAACTTTAACCGTCCTATGTTTTATACTTCCAGCAGTTAGCAAATTAGTTGTTTTTAATTTCTAAGATTATTAACTTTAGTCTTGAAACGTTACAAAATCCAATATTTAATGCATTCTTTTTTCTTTCCAACATGTTGTTAGCTTTTTATTGGCACTCTGCTAACGCTCAACAGATGGCGCCAGCGTATAAAAATATCGTTCAGTACTTTCAAACATTCTGTGGGCTATACTCGAAAAATATATGCTGAAGCATCTGTAAAATGTGAACAATTTAATTATTTCCGAACGCTTCTTGAAGTCAAACAGAATGCTCATAAAATCATAGCCAAAGGCAACAATTTCAATCGAATTGGCAGGACCAGGACACTTCGATATTGTTATTGTTGCTATTTGCTGTTATTCTTGTTGTTATCAGAAGGCAAAAGGCATACAAAGTTTTCGATAAATAGACAAACGCTGCTTTGCCAGCTGCCTGTTGTGGGCAGCAGCCTGTTCGCCATTTTAGGGCCATGTTCTATTATATTATAACGAGGAATTTTTAATTTGTGCATTGTGCAAATATTTATTGAAGCCGAAAAACGCCAAAAGGCAATGAAAACTTAGCTCGAAAGAGCGCGGAAGAAGAGAACGAAGCTTGCTTGAAAAAAGGACTCAGAAAAACAACAATGGAAAAATCAGAGAAGTTCGCTTGGCAATTTGCTTTATTACCGAAAAAAATTACATTAAACAACACTGGCCTTGGTGGAGAAACAAATAATTAAGATTTGATATTGAGACGTTTCCGAAATTTTGTTCATTTTAGAAATTTAATTTTTCTGTCCCTTTAATAATAATTTGGCCTCTAGCTCTTGTAGTGAAAAGACTTTAACTATGTTGAACAGTGTTGCAAGATGCAGTTCTGCTCGTAAGTATGGCAAAGTATGGATTAGTCCGTGGGTCATTCAAGAGCGTGCAATGTCAGGGAAAACACCGAGGGGCAACCCTTTTTGCCTTGGCAGTCGGTAATAGCCACTGAAACCTGGGCAAACAAATTGAATGAAATCAACTCGTTAAAAAGTAAATAACTCTGATGAATGACTGAAGTACACAAAGCTCCAACTGCAAAGTTCAGGTAGCCCCAAGGTGAGAGTAGGAGCGGCTACTGCTGCCAGTCAATTGAAAATGAAATACAAATAAAAATGCAAACAACGGCCCCACATACAAATGCTGGCTAAGCAGAGAGCCAGACATCCCAGACATCCTGGCAGGCCGGCAGGATATGCCGATGACGTCGTCGTCTGGACGTCGTGGAAGGCTGGTCGAGGAAATTAGTAGAGTAAGTGGGGCCGCAGCAACTGCAGCTTACAATGTGGCATTGCATACACAAAAGAAATTGAAAATGTTGAAAATGTCTAAAAGGAAATGGGCTGTAAGCAGCCGCAAGGACACTGCCACCGAACTCCAGTCAGCCGAGTGTCCTAGCGACTGTTTTGCCTTTTGCACAGTTCATCGATGACTTTCAATAACAAAACTTTTCCTTTTGGCAACCATTTTTAACAGATATATACAGATATATAACTGTACATATCCCCATTTGTGCAGGCAGCTTTTTAGCTTTCAAGGATATGACATTGAATTGCATCATGGCAACTAACTGAAGTGTCCTGCAGTTAGGCAGCAAAAAAACTTTGCCACCCTCCAAAAGTGACATTCGAGTTGTGGCAAGTTTTTTGCTAAGAAAAAAGTTTTTATTGCAAAAATAGGAAAAGCGCATATGCCTGATTAGAAGTAGGCGGTGGTTCCCATGGAAATATACTTCGAAATCCTTAAAAAGGAGATTTAAACGTAGACAAATTGACTAGCGAATTCAAGTGGGAAATTTGGCTTGGATTATCTGAACGCCGGAAATGTCGACTGTAGTTCTTGTACTACTTTTATAAGACTTATATAAGTTGAAAGATTTGCAGTGCGCAGAAAGTTGAACGACGCGAGAAATTGTCGAAAATTTATAGCCTTGATTTTCGAAAGAAATTCAGATATTTTGCAAACACACTAAATAACTTTATATAATGCAATAGCGTTACTCTATAGTTTTCTTGGGTTCGAAGTTCCTTTTGGTATGGCAATATAAAAAGTAAAGAATAACCTTTTATATATTTGTGTATCAAACTCAACATTGGAATAACGTATTCGTTGTAGTAATTAGCATAACTGAAGTTCCATATATATAAATTTAATCACCCCTGACAGGATTTGCATGCACACCTCATAAAGTTAATTACATTCCAGTAGCAAGCAGTAAACAAATCCCATCATTGAGATTCCATACGCACCTTGACAACGCTTGGCAACAAACTTCTAGCAGCTGCTGTTGACAATTGGCAGCAATGGAACTAGAAACTGGGAGAACTGGCAACTGGGAGCTGTGAGCGAGGAGCTTCAATTGCAGTCAGTCATCTTCTGCCAGAGCAGAGAGTTTATTAAAAGCTAAATAGTGAGGTTGTTGCCGTTGCTGGTGCTGATGCTGCCAATGGCAAATAAACAGGAAATATGCATAAACGAAACCAACAACCGGGCAGAGAACCCAATGCCAAACACAATCTCTCTCTCTCACAAAAAAACTCCTGGCCCAAGTCAAAACCCATTCAACAACAGTTTCGCATAATTGTAAATTCAAGTGGAAATGAATGAATTTACGCTGAACTCGACAGAAAATACCAACGAGCAAATGCGAATATTCCTCGAGACCTCCCTCCCACTCTCCCTCTCTTCCTCTCTCCCCCTTGTTATCCTTGCTCCCAGGTCCACAACAAGGTAACAGGTAGCGATAACTGCCATTGCCATTGCTAACGGTTACGTATCCCAATAGCGCTCCAAAACCCTTCAACTCCCAACTCCATTTGCACACCTCCCCGCCCAAAACAATATGGCGTCGCTGTCCCAGTCGCAGTCGCAGTCGCCGTCGCAGTCGCAGTTGGAATCGCGTCCCCAAGAATCACGTTGCCTGCATATTTTCATTCATTCATTTTAACGTCAACGTCTGACGACGACTCCAAAGTTATGGAATGCATAACGGTTCGTACCCTTTCCCCTTTTTTTCTACATTTTACTGGAGTTGGGTATTATAATATTATCACCCAATCTGTAACCCATTGAAGCTGTCAGCTTCCAACATCATAAAATAAGTGTACGCTTTAGAAGGACAATGAACTAAGATTCTTTATGATCTGATGATTTGATTATGATGATAGTCTTCGTAGAAGATAGTGTATAGTATAAATGAAAATTAGTTTACCGTATAGCATTTTCGTCTAATAAGATTACTTGGTTGACAAACACAAAAATTTAGATATCGCTGGGAAATTAAATTAGTATAATAACAAAAAAAAACTCACCAGATATATAACTAAATTAACATTAAAAAAATTTAATTACTAAATTTATTAATTAATATTGTTTAATATTTAAATAAAGCTTATCGAAATTATTTAAAACTTTTATAAAATTATTGTTTAGAGTATTCAACTTTTGCCGTATTTAGAACAGTTTTTTAACTTGCTTTTTTTACTACTTGTATATGAATGTACGTCTATATAGCCACCCACAAGAGAACAACATTTGAATGTTGTGCTTGTCGTTGCTTTGCCCTTCAAGTATTTACGCCTTTATTTATTTAACATTTCAATTGCATATTTTCGCACAAAAGCGCGTGCCGCTCCAGTGTCAATGGCTTTAGCGCAGGGTCTCCCACAAAAGGGTTCAGATTCTTGTGGTCTGGGATCGTTCACAAATATTTCTTGGAGTCTTGCACGTTTTTCGTAGGCGTGAGCCATGCGAAATGTCCAAAGACCAAAGCGTTGCACTCCACTACGTGTTGCAGTTGAACAAACCAAGTTGCCCCTTTCAAAGGGTTGCTGCCACAACCACGGGGAAAAGCCATCAAAGTTAAAGAGTCCTTAAGACGTTGGCAAATCATCAAGTGCCTGTCAAAATCAGCTCTAGACATAGCTGACAAGCTCTTAGTTCAACAAATAAAAAAGTGAAAGAGGTAAGAGAAATTAAATATTTCGCAAAATTAATTAGAATCAAGGTAAGTTCCAGAGAGAAATAACATGCTCAGTCAAATTTGTGGTCTATAAAAAAAATAAATGATTATTGAGAATGAAAAATGCATAAAGTAGGTTTATATTTACTATCTAAAAAAAATAAATGAACCTATAAATAGAAATATAAAAAAAAATTATTTAAACACAATTAAAATATTATTTGATTGAGAGTTTTCATATGGTTAGAGATTTTTAATTGCCTATGCTCACATATAAGCCAACATCAACAATTCTTTGAGAATTAACTGTATTTTTTATATTATTATCAGATATCTTTCAATATATGTGTTTATGTTACATATATAAATCAACAAATAACAATATCCGTGATGTTTTTGAAGCACAGCTCAAACATTATAACTATGGTAAGTGTATGGATGTGTTTAACTTCCAGGCATTGTGTCTATAGCAGACGCCTTACACTCCCTCGCAAAATAATAGATACATATATCATTCAGTCTCATTCCATGCATAAGTTGAGTACAATTTCCGCAGCAGCCTGAAAGTATGTGACATAAAATGCGTTTTTCGTATATTTTTGATGCTTTTAGCTTGTGATGCTGCTGGTGACATCAATTGTTATTGTTGGACAAACAAAAGCCAATGGCAAATCCAAAGACATTTGCCTACCAGGCTGATACGAGTATATCTAGTATCTAGTATCGAGTATGTCTGCATGTCATTGAAGATAAAGTAGCTCGGGACGCCTTCGAAGATTGATGGTTGCCATTCTAAATGATACCTGATTGAGTGCGAGGCTTCGCTTCTCTTCTCGACTCTTCTGGGTGGATATATGTTCCCTTGATGCGGTACTCGTATGTACCTCTTACCTTTAAGTGTCATTTTGTGTTCTCGACACGCATTTTTGTCGAGCGTTGCTCAAAAAGTTTTTGATGTTCGAGACACGCGCTGGCTAAAATGTTTTGCCTGCTGTTTGATATGCTGACACTGAGTGTGATAAATGGTGACAAGTTTGTAGGCCAATTTGCTAACTAAACCACACTAACAGGCGCCAAGCACACACACTTACACACACTCAAAAAAGAAAAAATAAATAAATAAAAGCACTAAAAGCTGCTGCAAGTTCTAAAGTTTTTTTTTTCATCTACTTTTCTCTATGCTCAATCAGCGCTCAGTCAATTGGCTGCTGGCTGAAGTGAGTGCCACGCCCATCGCGCCTTGGTTAAGATCATCAATTGTGCGCACAATTAGCTCCCCGGGTCAAAAATGAAATGCTGTGTTGTGTAACATTTTAGCCATCATCAGCAACAGCAACTATAGTAGAACAGAAACAGAAACAACGACTTGAAGCTTATTTCACAGTTGACTTGGCTCAAGTTGCGCTTTCTAACGGTTCCGCTGCTGCTCTCTTAACGTGGCTTCTTGACTTTGGCCCCGCAGCGCTTGTCGTAATTTTCGCGCCATCAATTTGAAATTACTTGTAGAGCATTTTGCAATCCGCTCTACGCTCCAGATTACATGCTTCATTTCGCCAACGAACTGCAGCTGGCCAAAACCGTCTCAGCCAGCTAGTATATTGACAGGCATCTAGTTGGCCTGGCCAGGTGAGCTACGTAGCTGGAATGCAGCTCGGCTCAGTTTTGCATAAGTAGCGCAAATGTTATGCATTTTAAGTAAAGCCCATTCAATTGGCAATTCCAAACTAAGCGTAACTGCAAGTGTTGTAAGTGACGTAATTATCGATAAATAGATAAATGTATTGCCAAACCCACTTATCGAATCAAACATGGACCGTGTGCAGTCGTGATGCTCACATTTGAAATCTATTTGACTGCTATCTAAAGCAATTATGGGGCGTTCTCTCGGTTTCAAGAGCCCAGTTCTTCTAAGAATTTAATGTGTAAAATTGCACATAATTCTGTAAAGTAATTTCTATATTAATTGAATATTTAAGGATATCCTCGTAGCCCTAGGAAATAAAATGACTGGATAATTAATTGACTGATCATAAATGATTGAGCGGCTTGAAACTATGAAAAGTGTATTTAAAACATGATTGACGATCGACTCAGAAAATATTATAGAAAATAATTTCTTAGGAATTACATTAAGAAACTATATTATTTGTATGTTTGGTTGACAGATTGTTAGCAGAGTAACAAAGCACACGGAATTAATTTAATTTATTTAACTTCTCCGATTTTATGAAAACTCTCATTTCTTGAAACCTAATGATTTTTATTATTTATAATATTTTGTTAATAAAGTAAAATACCAATTTTCGTTAACATTTTCTTAGTTACACTGCACATAAGGAGCTAAGCTACTGCTCGGAGATAGCCTTTGGCTAAAACTCCCCCACTTCTCAGTTGTATTCTTGGCTAAGGAAGTCAGAATTTATGCTACCAGCCAAGGGAATGAAGGGCCAGCGACCTCCCCCACCCCACACCCCTTTCCCATCTAGCTGACCCCTTTGCGGAGTTGAACAAAAAACTGCATTCATCTGGCCGGGCACACAATGCTCGCACATCGTACAAACAGTGGCATGCCTCTCGGGATTGGCAATGGAAAAGGGAATGGGTCTGGAAATGGGAATGGAAATGGAAATGGGTCTGGGACCAAGTCGGGTTGTGGGTTATGCTTGGCAGCATACTTTATACTTTGCGCTCGCGACTACTTTTTACTTTTCTTTAACATTATTTTGCACTTTTCAATTAAAAAGTGTGCGCCACCCGCCATTTCCCTTGCCTTTCTCCTTCTTCACCTTCAGCTTCCGTGCAGCAGTCAGAGGCGTCATGGGGGATGGCTTGATGAGGGGTTGAGCGGGGCGGACAACTATGGCAAAAGGGCGAAAGTAACCCCAAAAGCTGATAAAACCAAGTAACCAGGCAGAGAGGCATCCAGCTAGCAAACCAGCTGCCATAATTATAATTTCTTAATGCAAATAAAAACTCGCTGCTGATTTTCTCTTGCTCCATGTGTGTGTGTGTGTGTTTGTGTAAGAATGCCAGTGTTTGTATGTGTAAGTAACCACAATTTAAACATTATGGAGCTTTACTCATTTGTCTCAATGCTCTAACCAAACGGGTACTTAAAATCTCTATCTGAATAACTGTCGATCTTCAAATCCAACTAAGACTTGAACAACTTTCTAGAATCTAATGATAATCATTTTAAATTCATTATTTATTTGTTTTTAATCTACCTTAAACAGATTTTAAGCTGAATAATTTATTTTGAGAACTTTGTATCACTCAATTTCTAATTCTAAATTTTAATTTAGAAAAAAAGTGTAAAAATATTCGAGTTTCTTTAAATAAAAGATTATATAGTCATGCTAAGGAAAATTTGTATAAAATCTAACAAAATCGTAGTAGTTATATTTCTTTACTACAAGTAGCAGAGGTGAAATTGATCTATGTATGTCCCAAAAATTAAAAGTGTAACAATCCTATGAACTTCCGTTTACATTCGTTTTTTATAGGGTATCTGTGAGCCTGAAAAATCTTTGTTTGCTTTTGTAACGCCAAAGGGCAACAGAAAAGGGTTAAAAAAAAGTTCAGTGTTCTCTCTGCTCCTTTTGCTGACCCCGCTCCTTCCCTCCACTGCCCCTCTCCCCACGCACCGTAGGTCTTTTGGATGTTGCTGCCGTTCTGCAGTAGATGGCGCTGTCCTTTATGTCCTGGTCATTGTGGCCAGCTGCAGTACAAATAAACATGCATAGTTTATGAATGAAATGAAAAGCGGCTGGTAACCGACCAATGCACAAATACTCGTAGTTATTTAAGCGCTTGGCTTTTCAGCGCTCAATGGACAATGGGCAATGGGCAATGGGCAATGGGCTTACATGGCGTATAATTAATATTAAATGTTATACTTATAAATTAAATAAAAATGTGAAGGGAACACAAGAGAGCAGAAACAAGAATGAAACTTTGCCTCTTGTGTAGAATTCTTGCAGGATTGATGACTATGGCCGTCAAGTTTATTGCCAGCGACACGTACACACACATATATACATACACACACACTCCCCTTGTTATAAATGTGTGTTTGCCAAGTTTGACTTGAACTAGAAGCTGAGCTAGCGCCACTTCCGTTGTGCGGAAAAATGCTTTTGATTTGATTTTCACCAAATGTCAACTTGACGTCACGTCGCCAGCAAGCGGACGTCGACGTCGACGTCGACAGCGACGGTGACAGAGACGACGAAGCTGGCGTTGTCGCCGCCTTTGTTGTGCCGTTCAACTGCATGATTTATTGTTTTGATGAAATTGCGTGTAAACAATTTAGTGGCTGGTTGGCGCCCCCCACCCTCCTGCTTTCCCACTTTCCGCCACCCCACACCAACAACGTCTCTGGACTCCAGCACACCCGAAACTCTCCTTTTGTGCTTTAAGTTTATGAACTTTTGAAACAGTTGATTTAAGGTTAAATATAATCATATTTCATGTCCAAAACGATTGCTCGGGACCAACTTCTCAATGTTTACTGTCTTCAGTTCCCGAATGAGCCATGAAAATATTTCTCCTGTAGGTCGTTTAAATACTTATGTATATTATAAAAGGCATTTCATAATAGTGATGACGATATTTCTCGATGTTTTTGTTGACCATCTTCAGACTTTTGTATCATCGTTAAAACTAATCAGATTTCCAAGCGGAATGTCATTTTGATCATGGTTCAACCTCTTCATTCATTCTGCGTTCAAATTTATTTAATTTTGTTCAATTAATTTTTTGACTCAAAATATCGATTTTTAGCTAAGGGTCCCCCCTATGGTTTTTCAAAAATTCAAAATTTTAAATCTCGAGTTTTCATTTTCAATCAACTCCTGGTACCCAAATTAGTATTAAACAGCAGTTTGATTTTGATTTTGAGACGTTTCTATTTTTAGCACATGGCCACACTGTTAATATGAACATTTTAGAAGTTGTAAAACTTAGTGAGAGAACAACGGGAACTGTGTTTCTTGTTTATCAGGACATTCCAAAGGAAACCCAATGCCAATCTTATTGGTTGTTTTTACGAGTTGCTTTGAGCACATTCTTTGGCATTTGATGCGCTTTAGGAAATGAACTAAAATGTGTTATTGGAATTCCATTGCTTACCAATTCGAACAGTTGGCATTAAACAATTGCTAAGTTGTAAAGTCTTGACCACAAATCCCACACACACTGAAGTCAAAACCACACAGAAAACTCTGCACACGTCTTGGCCCCTTTTTCGATGTGAATAGGAAGAACCCTTTATGCCATAGTTAACACTTATCTGGAGTAAAGTTATGTGGCACTTTAAGCAGTGTTGGCCAATTCGCAAAACTGCACGCACTATCGGGTGCAATTTTGACTTGCAATAAATATGCCATAACAATAACTAAAACCAACTAATATCCGATTACAGCCATGGCTAAGGCCAAAGTGGAAATGTAGCGTGAAAAGCTGTAAGCCAATTCAGACAGACAACTCCCAGCGCCCACAACTGTCACGTGTGTGTGTGTGTGTGTTAATGTGTGTGTGTGTGTATGTAGCATCATTTTACCAAACATGAAACAAATGCATAAGTAAATACCAGAAACGAGTGACTTTCAATATCCTTACAGGCTTATTGCTTACAGCAAATTTCACGCCAACACGGCATAAGCAGAGACACATAGTTGTAGACAGAAAGAGAGGAAATTTGAAGGGAAGAGAGAGACAGAGAGCAAATGCATTTACACATTTGCAAACACAAACACTAACATAACAGACAGTTGCAAACATGCAAAATACAAATATGCGTACAGAGAACAGCAGCAGTTGCGC
Source organism: Drosophila rellima (assembly GCA_035043635.1). Lineage (NCBI taxonomy): Eukaryota > Metazoa > Arthropoda > Insecta > Diptera > Drosophilidae > Drosophila > Drosophila rellima. The sequence goes on along the minus strand of JAWNMV010000145.1, from coordinate 2,010,410 downwards.
TTCCCCTCTCCCCTCTTCACACTATCGAAAGTACACTCAGAAAAATATGCCAACGTTAAATTAAGTATGTTTTTTAAATTTTTGTTGTTCTTAGTTTTGTTTTACAGTTTCTTTTGGCATCTTTTGGACGAGTACTTGACTATCCCCCGTTTAAATACGAAATTCTAAACTGTTTTTCTTAGTGTAGGGGGGACAAGGGATCTCCTGTGGCAGTTGAAGCGTGGCAGAGAGAACGTCTGAAGTATTTCAATGCTAGATTCGGTTTTGGTCTAGCTCCATTCTGTTGCTGCTGTTGTATCTGGAGTCATGTCTGAGTGCGTCGCCTAGAACGCATTTACGTTTATTGCATTTGTAAATTATTCACACAAGGATATTAAATGCAAATTGTGATATAGAAGGCACTCGGCAATGGCAACGGCAGCACAGCCACAGATACAATATCCGTTAGATATCGTTCCCAATACTCACCCAATATTCATATCATTCTCGCATTCACAATGCATCCCACAATTTTTCTGCATGTTTTGTCCTCTTTGACTGTCAAATGCAAATATGAAACGCAACGAATCACATTTCATTTAATACCATTAACGAGTTCAATAGCCCATGTGAATTAGGAGCATTCGGGTTGCCAGTTGAGTCCAGTTAGCTCAGCAACCAGAGCTTTTGACAAGTCACTCAACAAATTGGCAATTGCAGTGCTGACAAAGTCGCCAAAGGTAACTACAGGTAACTACGAGCACTACAAAGAAACTCTGATTGAATACCAATTTAAGTTGCAGCGAACGAGCTAAAGATTTCCAGTAAATTTTGTAATAAAAATAGCAGTGGGGCATTATAGTAAAAGAACATTTTCCGAATGGATAACATATTTCTAAGAAAATTACTTTAAGGTCACAGTTTACTCACCGCTTCAAAGAAAAAGAGAAAAAATTGCTTTAAAATATCCAACAATTGAGTTTACACCAAATATTTTTTTGTTTAAAAATGTTATTTCTATAATTATATTTATGTAGTAAAGCAAGGATTCCCTTGACTCTTTTGCTAGTTTCACATCCAGAGTTCGCTTTAAAATGTTTTTCTTAACTTGAAATTAGATTTGCATGTTATGCTCGCTGGCACCTTTTTGCCAAAAACTTTGCCCTCATGCCAACAACGAAGCTGAACTGAAGTATCTAAACAAAAGTGTAATGTCAAATGGTTTTAGTGCACAGGAACCTGCATACGAGTTGAATTTCGTTAGTGAAATGAAACTTTATCAACTTTTCTACAGGCTCTCTTAGCTGCTGGGTATAGTTTTGTCTGTTTGACATGTTTCTGACAGGGTTTAGTGAACGTGTAATTGGCCCAAGGTTAATTGGCAGTCAGCTACCCTGTCAGTTGATAATGACATTTGTTAATGGTCAAGGGTTAATGTAGAGAAGAAAACGAATAATTTTCAACACCAATTTGAAATACTCAATGATTTCGATGCATTCAATATTATGATAAATAATACAAATTTGATTTCGTTCGAATTGTAAACTTATGCTTTTTTATTCATTTAAATCAGTCCAATCATTGTTATGTAATTGTTAATATGCCAACGGTTTGCAATGAGGAGAACTGTAACATCTGTCATCCAAACTACTAAAACACTTACCAGAAGTAAGGAAATAACAGCCATTAAATGACAATTACATACTATGCAATTTTCAGCACCTTAGAAATTCAAATTGCCGTCCACTTAACGACGTCTAACAGAGAGGTAAATATACAATTATAATCGAATTCTGGGTATAAATAGCCAAACATTTTGACTCTATTGTCACAGTCAAAATGTTTAAGGTAAGGGAGTTGCTGCTATCGCCGGACAGCTTTGAGAATCCCATCTTTAGGATGCACTTGCAATGCTTCCGCTGGTATGGCTATGTGGCATCCACAGATCAAGCCCATCCCTGGTTCTCGCTCATCCGTTGCACCATCTTCACCGCCTCGATTTGGATAAGTTGTGCCTTGATGTTGACTCGCGTATTCCTCTCGGGCAGCTATGAGAATCTGAGTGACGGTGCCACCAGTTGGGCCACAGCGGTGCAATACTTTGCCGTATCCATTGCCACACTCAATGCCTATGTGCAGCGGGAACGTGAGTACACTCGAAAATAGAAAACAATCATTCAAGAATTGAAAAATTGTAGTTGAGTGAATAATATTGTACTTGGCTTAAGAAAATCCATGACTGCCGAACTTCTGACCGTAACATATGACAGATCCTCTCTCTCACTCTCAATTCCTTTATCGTTTTATTTCTCTTTCACTCTCTAACAGTCAACATCCTCTTTTCAGGTGTTATTCAGATGCTGCGCTTTGCACACGCTGATCTTCTGGCCCTCAGGACGGAGGCAGATGATCTGGAGCTGGCTTTGCTGGATGCCACCGAGCGGTATGTGAGAACCATCACCATGTTGCTGTGGGTGCCTTCGGTGGTGGCCGGTTTAATGGCCTGGTCGGATTGCATTTATCGCACCATCTTCTTACCACAAACCGTTTTCAACGCGGCCGCTGTGCATCGTGGCGAGTCTCAACCCATTTTGCTCTTCAAACTGTATCCTTTTGCCGATCTGTGCGATAATTTTGTTATCGGCTATTTGGGTCCTTGGTATTCGCTTGGCCTGGGCATTACCACAATTCCCCTGTGGCACACCTTCATCACGTGCCTCATGAAGTACGTAACCCTCAAGCTGCAAATACTCACCAAACGTGTGATTGAAATGAATGTGAGTTAACCACAAAGTATCTTCCATTTATTCTCCGCAACTTTTTCATGGCAGATAAAACGTATAAACCCTGACCTGGTGGTGCAGGAATTAACCACGGACGAGCTCAACCACTGGCACCTGCAGCTCTGCAAGGGATTCGTCGTGGATCAGGTAAAGATTCGTCGGTTTGTCCAAGAGCTGCAACAACTCATCCGAGTGCCCGTCATGGCCGATTTTATAATATTCTCGGTACTCATGTGCTTTCTATTCTTTGCTCTGACTGTAGGCGTAAGTAACTTAAATTTCCTTCTTTTTTTTAAAGATTTTTCATATATTTTAGACTGTTTTATATATTATATATATTCAGGTACCCAGCAACATGGATTTTTCATTTATGATTATTTATATATTTGTTATGGCTGCGATCTTGTGGATTTATCACTGGCATGCAACCTTAATTGTTGAATGTGTGAGTATACATTTTATTATCTATTTGTCTATTTTAGAATTAGTTGGGATGAAACCATTTTAGATAAGTTTTGATAAGAAATCTTAAAGCTTATAAAATTATTTATAGCAAACGAAATAACATGGAATACTTTTAGGATGAGTTTGTAACTTTAAAAATGAAATTAAATATTTTTATTGAATGCCAATTTAAGAAGATTAGTTGAAACTATCGTAAAGCTTAAGATGTCCCATTAAATTCAAGTAAATACGCGAGTTCATTCATTCTGCTGCTCATTCATTGTCAATTTGTCATTCTACCTTTAATGAATGCACGTTCCTTTATTTTTCCGTTTTATTCTTTTAGCTAACTAATTGACTTTTCATTTGGCAATTGAATAACGAGCACTTTATTTGGTTTGCAGAAGGATGATTTGGCGTTTGCCTTTTATGCCTGTGAATGGTATAATTTTGGTCTGCCGGTGCAGAAGAGACTGCTCTTCATGATGAAGCACGCGCAGAGGCCAATGAAGATGCGCGCCCTGTTGGTCGATATGAATCTGAAAACGTTTCTAGATGTAAGCCATTTTCTTCTTAACTTTTGTACATCTCACTTTGAGTTGTCGAATTTTGATTTTCCAATTTCTTTTCCCAGATAGTGCGTGGCGCGTATAGTTACTTCAATCTGCTGCGTAGCACCCATTCGTATTAGACATATTCGAAATATATGTATATGCTTTTTTGTAGTGCCGCTTGGCTAATCAAATGCCGCAACGCTTGTCAACTCGTCGTTTGGCTAACATGACAGTTAACATGGCTTGCAATTCATTTGAAGCAAGTAAAAAAAATCGAGTAGAATGGAGAGAGAAGAAAAGAGTAAGAAGACAGACGAGTTGGCAAAATGCTAAACCATTTTACAGCGCAAATAAACGTGATGCCTGCTACTCAAAAGCCAATGGCAGTAACAAGCAACATCATTTATCACTTTTGAGTTAAGTTAAGTAAAGTCCTGGCAACAGGATGTCAGTCGCATTGTATGTTTTATTGTTAAATTGTTTTGCTTTTTCAATGGATATAAAACGATTTTCACAGTTTTTTTTTACCAAACAGTTACAGTAAGTATTCACATGCCACTGCCAGAGGCTGGCTCCCCTCCCCACCGCAACCCCATGTAGCCACTCAACCGTCATTTTCCTGCTTTATTTCTAATTGTCAAGGGGGTTTCAAGACTGAATTTATGCGTCTACTAGACATTCACTTGTATTGAAAATGGTCAAAACACGTCAAGCCACCACCAAAAACTAACCGAATCGACCGAATTGTTATGCCCTTGGGTGTATTTTTTAATAATATTAAGAGTATAGACAAAGGGAATAAACCGCACCGCACTCAAAACAACAACCAACAACAATAATAAACACGCATATTGTTGCGGTTGTTGCGCGTCCCGGGGATTATGACCAAAGTGGCTAAATGGCTGATAAAGGCACACGCCGAAGTGTCTGTCTCTTCCCTCTGCTATATGTGTATATGTCTCTTAAATATAACAGACAAAAAATGCAGATACTAATGAGTATTAATGGGTTCAGGCCAGAACGCAGGTATATTGTGAATAAGGGGTGTGTGTGGGGTGCCAACTAGACTTAAACAGCGTCAAAAGGGTTGCTTTACAGTTCCAGATACGCATCTGTGAAAAGTGAGCTGTTGATGTGGAAAAACTTATAACAAAGGAAAATGTTACCAACAAATAGTTATGATATGTATCCTAAAACTGCTCCATTAGCCTATAGGATAAGAAAATGCAAATATTTATTTTTACGCTTTTTGGCCGTATCTAAATTAAACAACGAGATCTCAGTTAATGTCTATTTCAATTTGTATACATCTTTTTATTAAAATTTTATTAAAATTATTAAGCATATTAAAAAATAAATAAAAAATTTTCACAATCTCCCCGACGGGGAATTGAACCCCGGTCTCCCGCGTGACAGGCGGGGATACTAACCACTATACTATCGAGGATTGTTGACAACGGCCCACCAAAACACTGTTTTCTTATTCTTAGCCGTAGCAAAAGCAGACATGTTAAACTAAAAAGTCTATAAATAGAAAAATAAAATCGTATTGCATAACCAATTGTTGCCATCTGTTGCGGGCAATTTTTAGCAATATTGGCAAATTTTTTATGGTTTTCTCGCTATGGCAGCACGTTTTTCGATTATTTATGATATTACACAACGCACGAGTAATGGATGTTCATTAAACACAATGAATGTCACGCATTCAACTCCCCTACACACTCATATTCATACTCATAGTCGCTAAGTGCAACCCTCGTTGCGCCGCAGCCCTTGAGATGTGCCATTAGTCACCCTATTTTTCAGTTTTTGCAAGCAAAAAATTAAAATTTGCCATCGAGCGAATTTTGCACACATGTAATGAATATTTACCATTACAAGCCAACATTTCTTGATTACAATACAAGAAAAAATAATATTAAATTATAGAATGCAATGCATATGACAGAGTGATAAATTTACAGATCCATAGAAATTAATATTAAAAGATTTGTATACGTATGAAAGTTCTTGAATTAAAAAGATTAATGCATAGATAATGTTAAGAATAAAAATATGAACTTAAAATTTAATTTAAAGAAAACAAAATATTTAAAAACAAACTTAATATGCATATCAACTGTGTTGCATAAAATAGTTTTAAAGAGAAAACTATTTTTTTAAGGAATTTCCGCTAACTGAATGCAAAGTTCGTAAATCAGTCACATGGTGCACGTTGCCAAAGGCTTGGAAAAATTTAAAAATAAAAGATAGGGATTCTTGGAAAAGAGCCGGGCAAACTATTTTCCGAGTCTGTCGGGTTTCTAATGTGTCCTTTTCATTCGATCCGACTAAATATTTTACTGAGTACGTGTCTAATTCAAAGAGAAACAAAATAACCGAGCCCAGAAAAAGTTAAGCAAAGTCGTGGGGAATATGGGGGCGTAGGGGCGTGTACAGGGCGGGGTCAGTTGACGCTGTTGTTTTCATAAGTTGTAGTTGGTGCATTTGTTGTTTTGGCATGTTTATTGCACTGTCAACGGCAATGCATGAAACTTTTTGTTAGCCAAGTTAGTGGCTGTTCCTCAATGTTGGTGACAAACCCGTGTCGCCCCTCTGCGTGCACGCTCTTTGGCTCCCTTCAGCTTTTTTACTTTTTTTTACCATCGACCGTAACTGTTAATGTGTTTGAAGTCAAATTGTTTTCAGTCACGTGACCGGCAACAACAATAACAACTGTGAACACACAACAACTTTATCCATGATTAATCAGTTGCATTTAAATATGTATTACGACAATATACTCTATAGCATGAAAATGCAGCAACTGCAGTTTATTATTTTAGTCCTCCTTTAATATATTTGTGTGTTGACTTTAGTTTTTAGTCAAGCTTCACTGCACATTTCTGGCCAACAGATGGGCTCCCCTACTCCCACTCCTTACCTCTCATGATTAACATTCAACATTTAAGCTACAACTTCATTTTAATAGCGCTGGACAACAAATCGCCGTGCGTTAATTATATTTAATAACCATCAAACGCGTAACAGCTGTTGGCCAAGTTATTTAGCGTGTGTCGCTTTAACTATGCCTCATTAATGTTTAATGGCCTAAACACTTACGCGGAACTGTAAAGGGAAGAAGACAAAAACTTATAATGAACAATTCAATTAAATATTTATATTAAAATAAAAAGAATGTATTTAAACTATATCAACAGAAGATACCTCCAATTTATTTTTAAAGATAAATAGCAAAAAGTTATTAAACGATGCCAACAACACGCGGTGTTCCCAAGCGGTCCCCCATCTAAGTACTAACCGCGCCCGACGCTGCTTAATTTCGGTGATCGGACGAGAACCGATGTATTCAGCGTGGTATGGTCGTTGGCGAAATACGTATGCTTAGAGTACGATTTTGTATCTTAAATTTAATGTACTTTTGGAAATTAATACTAAGAAATAAGCAAGGAAAACTTCTTCATTTATAACCGAGTTTACAGTTAAGTTGCAGAATTAAGTTATAAAATTGTTGAGGTTTTACAGCTGCTTTTAGCTAATTTTCAACGAACGCTTTCAAGAAGAGTAAGCGACCCCTGTCCAAAAATAGATCCGGACCGACAAATTGCATTTTGGTATGTTCTTGTTTCTCTCATTTTCGATTTCTGAAAAGGAAAAACACTAACTGTTTTCATTTGCTCTTTTTTGAATGCGCTTTTTAATTTAATTTTCGTAGGCCGCCGCGCCATGCACTTCAAACCGCTTGCAAACAAGCACACATACACACACGGTCAACAATACACACAACACACACGTCCTCAGCTTACAAAAGCGCAGTCGAGCCGAGTCGAGCACCCACCCAATCCCAGGGAAAACCCCAACCCCGACCACGTGGGCGCCCGCTTTCATGCGCTTCGTTTAGCAAAGTGGATGTTAAGTGTAATGCGATTTTTATGTAAATTTTTGCCGAAAAAAGAACTGAATACATGCCACACAAACACACATACACACACGTACGATGAGCAAAGAGAATAACGACGAGAGATGAGACAGGCTACAGTTCTGATGATTTCGTTGCCATGGTCACGGCCAGACAAACGGTCCATCCACATGCCGCACCACTCTATTTCCCCATCTCCACATTCTATCAGTCAGTCAGTCAGACAGAGCTGCGCACAGACAAGTGGCAATATTCCATACGGAGAGGATGACTCTGGCTCTCTGTCCACAGAGCAAACGAACCACTTTGTCAGGTCAAACATTGGGTGCCACGATGGAACCTTGGTTCCAAACAGCACATCTACGATACACCCACATATTCTTGCATTAATTATTTTGAAAAAGGTTGTCATTAGTTGAAAGACCATCAGTACAACCGACAATTCTAGGCAGGAGCAACCCCGTCAGAATCGTGGTATATAATTATAATCACAAAGTGTCATAATTTTGTATCATCAACTGGCCTTTTAGTATTTGGGTAGAACGTCAGTCTACCTCTACTAATGACAATCGTTCTGTGTCAAACAACAAGCTAACCAACCGCACGCGGCTAGAACCAGTTGTGAATTAGAGCGCACAAAATGAAAAAAAAAGAGCACGTGGTGATCGCAACAAAAGCACAAACATCCATTTCACATATACAATTTTATTTAACCAGAAATAGGCACTAATTAATTTATTTACAGTTCCTAATGTTTTGTATTAGTTAATATAAAAACTAATTTGTTTAAATATGTTAAGATTTGATAAAAGAAATCAAAAAATGTACTTCCCATACCGGGAATCGAACCCGGGCCTTCTGGGTGAAAGCCAGATATCCTAGCCACTAGACCATATGGGATATATTGTCCGAAGTGTCTAATAGCAGTTTTGTTATCACTTCATTTTATGTGTTGCTGCCATAGAGAATCATACACATTCTTTCGGTTGCCACATCTTCAATGTGCAGTTGATATATTTTTAGGACTTTTTAGTTTAAGGTTTATTCATAACTATAAAAAAAATCGATTAACATATATTTTTGGTTTAACATTAAAAAAAAATCTCAATGAACTTTGAAAATTTTCCCATACCGGGAATTGAACCCGGGCCTTCCGGGTGAGAGCCGGATATCCTAACCACTAGACAATATGGGAGATGCCTGAATGCTTGCCAAGTTGCGTATATCAAATAACGAATATTAAAAATGTTTAGCGTTGGTTTGAGCACCAGAAAAATGTCTTTTCAAAACACTTCATGCATGATGAAATTGTGAACGCATAAGAAAGTATTGGGATGAGTCAAAGCAGAAGGTTTCCCAAGATAATAATGTTATCGATAGATTTTAGTGATAATTTAAGAACGAAAAGCAATAACTATATATAAAGGCGAAAAACAAAATCAACGTTTGTACTTAACACTATTCATATTGAGCTTAGCAAATCAAAGTGAAGTGTTCTGGTTAAGTATTAACTTTGATTGTATGGGTTTTCAACCTAAACGTGAAATTTGACAACGACCTGAGCATCTCCCATATTGTCTAGTGGTTAGGATATCCGGCTCTCACCCGGAAGGCCCGGGTTCAATTCCCGGTATGGGAAACTGTTTAAAGTTTAATGAGATTTTTTTTATGCTATATCAGAAATATATATTTATTAATAGATTTTTTTTTTAGTTATGAATAAACCTTAAGCTAAAATGTCTAAAAAATATTTCAACTGACTTATAAGTGCCAACATAATAGTTGTAAAAGAACCTACAATGCAGACTATACAATTGTTTTGACTTTTGAATTAACTATGGTGCACATTTTCAGAGCTCATTGAAGATGTGGCAACAGTAAGAACGTGTTTGATTCTCTATGGCAGCAACACATAAAATAAAGTGATAACAAATCCGCTATTAGAAACTTGGAACAATATATCCCATATGGTCTAGTGGCTAGGATATCTGGCTTTCACCCAGAAGGCCCGGGTTCGATTCCCGGTATGGGAAGTAATTTTTTTTACTTTAAAAAAGCACAACATTTAAAATGTTTAAAAACTACAATAAAATTATTTAAAAAAGAAGACACCAAATTTCACCTCGGTACTTTCCCACATAGCAGAGCAAGGTTTCGATCCTCGGACCTCTGGGTTATGGGCCCAGCACGCTTCCACTGCGCCACTCTGCTTGTTGAGTCTGCTACCTCAAATGTACCACTTAAGCTAGAGTCAATAGTAAGCTGGCTGCTGTGAAATTGAGTTGGGTCTGTGTTGAGCGAAATCTCATGCACGCACATACATATTCACGCAAGTACACACTCACGCACAGTGAGCCGGTGAGTCGAGCAAACTCACGTGGATTACGTATTTACTTAACTGTGGCCACACACTGTTGACGACTCTTATCGCCACGTTGCATGTGGCCGCAGCTTGTGTTCCCCTGGCGCCTTGACCCACCCCACTTCTGTACCAGCTCTTTTTGCTAGCTAGGGCTGTTCTTTTCTGCCTTTGGCACAAATATGGCTTTAATAACCACGCGCCGAGAGAGGTAAGAATTTCTGCTGGTTGTTGGCCATTTGTTTGCTTTAGCAGAGAGCAGTTATAATGTTTTTAAAATTTCCTTAAAACGAAGTAAAGGAAAGTCTTCAAAGGGCTTGAAATAGTAATAATGTCAAACATAGCTAAATGTTGTTTTAATTAAAGAAGCTTGAGTAGTTTTTACTATTTTATAAAACTGAAATAACAATATTTATAGTTATTTTATTTATTCTAATATAAATACATTTTGGTAGCCAATACAAAATGGTTCATTCAACGTATAAAATTGACATATTTGTCAATAAACTGCAAAATTTTAATTAATTTTCGCGCCACTTAAAACCCAGCTGCATCGTTGCATAGCCCCGCCCCAATGGTCACCCAATCGCCCACTGTGAAAATGGGAAATGTTCGCAGACCGCAAACACTAAATTGCAAATAAATTTGTTTAAATATGCAATGGCAAAGCATCAAATGTTTGTGCGATGAGGGGGGGGGGGGAGGGGGTAAAGTAACGGTTACAGCAACTCGAGTGCTGCGGCATCACCTGCAAGGGGTGTGAGGATAAAGGGTCGAGGGTAGCGGAGAAGTTGCCGCAGCGAGAGACATGAGACAACGACAACGACAACGTGCGGCATCAAATTTTAATAGGAAAACCCCAAAAAGTTCAAGCCACAAAGTCCATTTCCATCGAGCAATACCAACAACAATTTCACGCTCTTCCTCTTCTTGTTGTTGGCCAACATGGCTGATGCACACTTTTGGTTTTGGCCACGAAGATGTTGCATTGACATTGAATATTGATGAAAATAAATCGAATTTCCGTCAGACAACCAGACGGTCAGACTGTCTCTGCACTCGATGGGGCATAGAGACCCATTCCCAAACCAAAAAAAACAACAACAAAAAAAGAAAATACAACAGCAGCAACAACAAGAACAACCACAAAAAGCTGGACATCTCCATATGCATGTATGTATGTTTATATTGATTGCCAAAATGGTTTGAGCCGACCGAAAAGGGTTCCGGCTGAATTGAGTGTCTGCTTGAGTGTCAAAACCTTCCCATGCATGTGTGTGTGGCTGTGTGTGTTTTGTGCGCCTGTATGTGTGTGAGTGCAAAGTTAAGAGACATTTGTGGTTCCATCTGAGTTCTGTTTGAAGCGAAGTAAATTGCATTCGATCTGGCAATAAATTTGGAACACGTTCGGTATGGTATATTATTATTTAAGTTTGAGTGTTTAACTATACAAAATTTCGACATAGTTGACAGAAGCTATTGGCATTTTCAGCGTTCAGCGGTATACAAAATTATGAGTCGTAATTTAAGAAACTCTTGTCATGTTTTTTTCTTTTTTTTGAAATAGGCTTGTTTTTATGAAATTTATATATCCTTTTAAAAAAATTGTATTATTCACTAATATTTTCATAGTCTATGCTCCCGTCATACTCACGATAGCATTGAAATACTTTGAAAGCTGTATCACAATTGTCAATGCCCTTGATGGAATCGCAGGTGCCCTGCGCGGTCTTGACGAGGTCATTGCCGACAAGGGGTCCCAACTTGGCCAGCACCACATCGGGCTTGATCTGACCATCTACGAAGAAGCCCGACTTTTCCAAAAAGCAGTTGGCAAAGCATTTCATCTTGTTATCGGCATCAACGACGCTTCCATCGCGCAGTAAGAAAGCCTGATCCACGGAGACGCCCTCCTTTTTGGCACACTCGGCACCATGAGTAAATGCCAAATCCTTTTGCTCCGTACTTAGAGGCAGATTCTAATAAAATAGAGATCCGTTAAGGAAACTTTACATAAAACTGTAATTAAAACACTTACATAGGCTGCATTGGCAAAAGCTAAATAGGTTACCAACACAATAAAAAACTTCATGGTTAAAAAGTTAGATTACTATATTATTCTTGTGGATACAGTCCTGAAACTTTATTTTAAAAGAGTGATCGCATCATCCATTCAAAATTGGGCTTTTATAGTTAATTTTTTAGCGCATCCAATTAAATAAATTTTTAATTGGATCCACTTGTTATAGCTTACGTAAGAATTAAAGTCAGGCAAGAAATAAAGAGTAGAAACTTACTAATGCTGCAATATTTTATTTATTTGATTTTGCGGAAAATAGAAGATTTTCCATAGATATCTTAAATTTGAATTTACTTTCTTAAACAACAATTTGTAATTAAAAATTTCAGAGTTTTGTCGATTTTTTAGGGATTATGTGAAAGTCCGCGATTTAAAGCTGGGCATTGTTCTTGTGGTAGCACTGATAGAGCTGGAAGGCTGTATCACACTTATCGGTGCCCTTGAGTGAGTCGCATTTGGCCTGAACTTCCTTGACCTTGTCAGCGCCGACAATGGGACCCAATCTGGCTAGGATAGCATCGTGTTTGATCTGGCCATCGACTAACAAGTCGGACTTCTCAAGGAAGCAGCTGGCAAAGCATTTCACCTTGCCGTCGACATTATCGAAGTTTCCATCCCGGAGTGCTTGAGCCTGCTCCTTGGTGATTCCCTCCTGTTCCACGCATGTCTTGGCCGCTCCACGTACCTTGGCCCTTTGCTCCTCAGACAACTTGAGTTGCTTTAAATTGGACAAGGAAATCAGATGAGTTTCTAGATCAGTGGGAGTGCTATACTTACATCGGCAGCCACAAGAGCCACACAGGCAACCAAAAGGATCAGAAATTTCATGATGTATTACACGTTGGGTTTGCTTTTCGCACTGTTGGTTTGATTCATCGAACGGTTCGCTTTTATATCATTCAAGTCGATCTGAACTTTGCCCATGTTTCTCAATTGTTTCTTTTTGCTTGACCGTTTTTATGTTAAGCTTTTATGGGAGTAGTTTATTAGTGGCACGATTATAAATAATTCCCCACGCGTAGTTCTAAAAACTATAAAGTTTATTACTTATATTTATTACCCTGTTTAATACTTGTGACAGACAGGTGTTACACCAAAGGGCATCTGTATTTTGGTCCAGCTTGTTAGATCGTTCATTCGATAGTTGATCTCAGATAATAAATAAATGTAATATAACGAACGAGTTATATAAGGTATCTTTAAGAAATAAACATTAAAGTACAGCCCGTTTAAAATATGTACTTAAAAGCCCAGCATAACACTTTCATTTAAAATTGTGTGATTTTATTAAATATTTTTTCACTTGCCCACTGTTTACTCATATCCCTTTTTTCACTTTCCCCGCTGACTGACGACCAATTTGCCCTTCGAATCGGGGAGTTAACACTTGATTTGTATTTAAAAATTATTGACCAATTCATGGCTGCTGATTAAGTTTGTGTTTGTGCTTGTCAAACGCTCTGATCCAAAGAGTGAGTGAGAGAGGAAGAGGAGCAAGAAAGGAGAGGGAGAGAGAGGCAGTTGCTGAACGATGGCAAGTGATTGATTTTTACAGCCACAAGGCTATGGACACCGGTTAAGGGAAATTGCATGAACACCACATAGTGCACATTGTGCCGCCCATATGAAAATCCAATTTTCCAGTGATTGATCATACACACACACACGCACACACACACACACACGCACTCACACGTCAGTTGGCTGTTGTGGAAAGTTTGTTTGTTGGCCATACGCAAAAATAATGTAATTAAAGCAATGTTTGCATAATAAAAATTAATATTTGTTGCATTTTGTGACAGAGAACACAGCACAAAACGTACTAAATGCAATTCATTTATTGTCAGACCCCTTTCCCTCTCCCTCTCCCTATTGCCGCTTCTTCCCTGTATATTTGCTATTTACCTAGGCTGTAGTACAGTTGTCTGGCAGCGCTTTATGCGGGCTGTCAAAATCAGACAGTTTGCACACATGATGTACCACGTGCCCCTGCCCCGATTGGAAACCGGAACCCAAACCCAAACACCAGTCAGGGATTTGGAGTCCAGTACGCTGGACTCGGCTTTGTCCGGCCTTCTGTTTGTTCAAGTTTCGTTTCAGCAAATTATGTTGCAAGCATATGATGGGGATTTACACTGTGCAACATACAGTGGCAACAGTGTCGTCTCTCAGTCTCTCAGCTCTTGTCGAGTGTCTGCAACGTTTGTATGCAAATATTGAAATAAGTCTTAATTGAATACAAATACTCAATTACATTGCGGCAAATCTATTTTGTGGGTCCAGCTCAAACATTTCCGGGCAACAAGGGGCAGATGGCAATCTTTCCCTAAACGTAAACTTCTTCACTTGCCAATTGTTCGACACTTTTACTTTACAATTGCAATTTTGTTTATGGCCCATAAGTGTCGTCAACGTTTTACCAAACCCCTTTTTCAATCAGCCACAAAACGATATGTGGGAAATGGATTACGGATTAGTCTGTCATATTCTGAATGTTAGTTGTGGCACACAGACTTTTTCTCTCTTCTAAAAATGTTGTATTTTAGCATGTACAATTATTTTTAAATCGCCTCTGATTTCTTAATTTGTTTTGTTAATATTATTAATAATACATTTAAAAAAAATAAAAAAATTCTGTGTGGCCCATGAGGGGATCGAACCCGCGACCTTCGCGTTATTAGCACGACGCTCTAACCAACTGAGCTAATGGGCCGATATGAAATGACGCTGTTCAGAGTTGTACTCGAAATAATTCTATTTGCTGCATTTATTTGAGGATTATTTGGCCAATAGATAGACACTATATTTGATTATATTTTATATATAAACTATCTTATAATTATCTACTAACACATTTAGGAAATGAGATAAGGCTACAAAAATATCTAGTGCTGTGAATATATTGCTATTGTATTTACCAAGGGGCATTTTTAGGTTATTGACAATTTCTATGTATGTATGTGTATGTACATATTATATTCTGAGAAGTTGATAAATATAGAAATATGTATACATTTAAAAAAATTTATTTTGGGATATTAACAGATTACTGATTTTTCGCTTAATTATTAATTTTAATGTTTGCTATAAAGTATAGGTAAATCTCATCTTTAATTAAAAAAGCATCGATTATGTTTTCATCTGAATTGTTAATTCCATTTTAAGCCGGTGTCATTAGAGTATTAAAATTTTAGCCGCATTTTCTATGCTCCCATGAGAGAACGAGGTTTTGCTTGGCATGACATGCATCTTGTTGCCCAAGTAACTGCCGAGTAACATATTTGACACTTCATTAAAAAGCAACATTAGCAAAATCAATTAGAGAGTATTCCCCAAGCACACAAAATGCGACATAACCAGCAAAAGCAAATAGAGATGGATAGATAGATACATATGTATACTTATGCAGGAGTGAGATGGGGAGAGACGTTTCAGTAGCTTTGTTGTTTTTGGCTAGCAAATAAACAAACAATTGAGATACACATGAGATACTCGTACTGTATTTGTTGTTGGTCTCCTGCTCTGTTGCTGATTCACAAATTGTTTGGCAACCAGACAGGACGAGTCAGGACGATACAGGATGAGTCTTGCTCAGTTGAGCTGAGCTGAGTTGAGTCAAGACTTTGTTTACATTTTGAATTGTCGGCGCCGATATTTGTACTGGTAAATCGCCAGACGGCAACTTGTTAAATGGAAAATTAATTAAAAACGTGTTTTCTTGTTGATAAACAATTTATTTTTTCATTAAACTTTTATAGGAATGTCTTGCAAAATAAAACGTGTACCCGACTAGCACTCATTACTCAGTCTCATGACCTTATTGAGCCAACTTCGTAAGCTCTCCGAGCTTTGGAGTCCCACAATTCGATTCAGCACTTTGCCATTATGCATAACCAGTAGGGATGGCACTGAACCCACGTCGTAATCCAATGCCAGATCTGTCAATTCATCGATATCGACCCGGGCCAGTTTTACCCTTCCTCTCTGTTCATTCACAATATTCTCGAGGCGAGGGGCAAGCGCCTTACAGGGTGTGCACCAGCTGTTTATCAAAGTAATTAATAGTTATCGATAGCTAGCGATTATTTTATTTTATTCACCTGGCATGAAAGTCCACAACAACAGGCTTCTGACTGCGTTTCACCTTCTTCTCAAATTCCTTAATGCTCTGAACATCGAATATGGTTCGCTCTACTGGCGGCTTGGCATTCGCTAAATGCGTCAAGTTCTTGAGGAGACGCATTTGGGGAAATCTCGATTTCGACATTTTTTTTTAAATTTAGTACTGAATTTTTAGTTGGATCTGTTCGAAAGCGTTTCCTAATGTAAACTGAATAAGGGAACCCAAAAATCACTAAAGTATCTGTGTATTTTGACGGAAATGTCGATCATTACTCAACCACAAAAGTTTATCGCTTACAAAAATTTTAAAAAATTAACAAAACAGTCAGGGCTGTACCTTTCGTCTGAAATGCAATATCTTATAAGCAATGATAATACATAATTGAGTCGAGTCCCCGACTAGGAAATGCCCCTTACACAATTTAAATATATATTAATTTTATCTAAGAATTGTAAGATCACAAGGTATACAAATTACTGCATACTTTTAGCTGTTGGACTAAGTTGGATAAAGGAAAATAGTATAAGACAATTTTTAATCTTAAATCTGCAAACACGTATTAATATACCAAATATACTATTATAAGAGCTTCTAGAACTCATAACAAGTCCATTACTAATGTTCATATTTGTTTATTGATGGAATAAAAGCAAACTGATACTTGGTTATAAATATGGCTTATATTCCAGTAGCGCGATTCTTATGGAAACACTCGAAATACTTGTGGGCCGTATCGCACTTGTCAGCTCCCTTGATGGTACCGCACTTGGCTATAATGGCCTTGACACCTTCGGCACCTTCGATATCTCCAACTGCGTCCGGCTTAAACTGTCCATCGACCATTAAGCCCATCTTCTCCAGCATGCAATTGGCAAAGCATTTCAATTTCGGATCAGGATCGTCAAAATTGCCACCGCGTAAGGCAGTAGCCTGATCCTTGGTAATACCCTCCTGCTCTGCACATTGGGTGGCATGTTTTTGGATAATTTCCATTTGCTCCTCAGTCGGCTGGATGTCAGTTGAAAAATGCATGAGACTGAGTTACAGAGCTGTCTACTCAGGATACTTACCTTTCCAGCCAAAGCCATTGCCAAACAGGCAATCAACACAATCATAAATTTCATTATGAATATTGATATCGTGAATTATATGGAATATTTCCCAAACTCTCTGGTATTCGTACTGTTGCCTAAATTCGTTCCCTTGTTCGCTTTTATACGATATTTTTCCATTTTTTTAATTTGTGCCTAGCAACAATTGCAAGAGTAATGATGATTTTGAATCCATTGTGTCTATTTAATTATTTGCTCGAGCTACTATAGTAAACAATGTACGGCAATTAACTTTTTCTGACATTATCTGCAATATTAATACTCTGTAATGCTACAATTGCTTAATGTGACAGTTATTAAAGTTTTTTTTACATTGTAGCTACGAGACTAAAAAGGTTACTACAAATTTAAATTTGTAAACACCATCTATATATATGAACTCAAGGGTTAAATGATTATTATTTATATTTTTTTCAATGTGTATGGGCATTAGAAAAGTTTATTCCATATTTTTTTCTCTGCTAAATTCTATAACATACGTGAACATTTTTTTATGTGAGGGCTGCGAGATTTATACACATAATCCGAGATCAGTGGAACATAAAATGGATGTCACAGTGAATTTCTAGAATATATTTATATTTATTTATTTTTTTTATTAACAAGTAAAGGGTATCTCTTAGACGTGCATGCTAGCTAGTTTTGCTTGTTTTCTTGGCCAGCATCCAGGCTGTTTATGCGACCTACTTGATAAGCTCGAATGAGACTGCTTTAAATTTGTTTGCCTTGGTCAGCATTCCAACATCAGAGCTTTCCATATACCATATACTAAAATGTATATATGAATGTGTATAAGTATATATAGATTTGGGTCACATAAGATCATCCGCTGCTGATAACATTAAGCAGGCACTTTCTCCATTTTGCTGGCCCATGTTTACTTGGCTGAAATGAATGATGAGCTGTCTCTCTCTCTCACTCTCTATGTGTGTTGTCTAAACATTTTTACGATTCAGGGTTAGAGATAGGATAGGTTGTCATTCTGCTGGGCTTTACATAATCTTCAGTGCTTAAGGAGCGGTCTTTCAGCAATTAGTTTTTGTGTGCATTCAATGTGCAGATAAGTAGCCAAGTTGCAAAAGAGTTTTCAAATGTGGTCTTAACTGATGGATGATTGACAGTCGCCTGACAAGTGGGTTGAGTTGAGTGATGCCTGAGCACAAGAAATTTAATGACCTTTCCATAATGCAAGTGTGGGCAAAATAAAGCCAGCTCATATAATAAATAGATATCACATAAACGACCTTAGACTTGATATGTTTTTTAGGGGAGACTTTGCATACAAATTGACTAAGTATATTTGGATAAGGCTGATAAGTTTAACTTTCAATCAGCAAACCACTGATTATTTCCCTCATGTGGGAATAATCAAATTTAATCACACTGTATCTCTTATTTTTAGTGAATAGCAAGTCAGAGCTACATACAGGGTATCTAATAGCTTGTTCTAATCGTTTAAAATTGTTTCTATTTACATATACGTATAATATTATGTGAAAATATTTTCATGCTGATAAGAAATTATTTTTGCATGTTATCGTTTCTAATTTGTTTCAAATTAAATGAGTTTTCCACACAATCATAAAACAGAGAGTAGTACATACATATATTTTCTATGGGGCCGTGTTTATGTAGGTGCTGCAAATGTAATTAAAAAACTTTCAAACCGCATCAACATAAATGTATGGCGTATAAAATTCTGTGCATTTGACAATTTACGGTTGCCAAAAAGTTGACAATTTCTCTCGGTGACTCTGTGTGTGTGTGTGTGTGTGTGTGTGTGCGTGTTTTTGTGTGTTGGGGTGACAATAACCGCTAAAAAGTGTGGGTGTGTGTATTGTAATTTGAGAGTTTTAAGCTAAATGAAATGCTTTAAAAAGTTGTTATTGTTCATAAATGAATGTCGACTCGCATTCATCTCATCGATGAGCAGGCGGTCATTTAATGTGTTAAATGCTATTACGAGTTTTCCATTTTCCGTTAAGAGAGACAAATACTGTAAAGGAATGGAGGGGTCAGGAGGGTAGCAATTTTCATTTATTTTAATTGAAGGCAATAGACAGCCCTTTAGGGTGGCCAAGGCCATAAAGTGTGTCCGAAAAAGACATTTCAATTTAATTGCATTTAAATCGCAGGCCCAAAACACCTTAATAGACCATTAAGGTGTGCACAAATTCCAACCCCCTCAGCCCCCCAAAACCCTCTCCTAAGGAGAAAAAAGGTTTAGTTGCAATATGTGCTGGCAATAAACATTAAAAGTCGACATTTAATTTCGAATGATAGCCTCAAATGAATCAAATAAAATGTATAAACGTAAATTTAATCAATTACTTGAATTTATTATATTGAATTATTGATGACAGGAATATCTAAGAGGCTAAAAACATATTGGCAAGTCCCATTCCCTCGGTTTAAATACCACTCCCCTCAATTATAGACATTTCTAAAGCTATACATAAATTATTCGACTCATCTATTATCCTACATAGTTTACTCATCGTTGTTTTTCTTCACCGCAACGCAAACTGGCGCCAGCTACCAATATTCCCCTGTTTTAGCCGCCGGCTCCATAATTTTCCATTAGCTTTATTATATACTCATTTGCGCAAATGTCTTATATCATTGTTATTAGTAAATCTTATGCCTATGATTATTGCTTCTCTATATGTGAACTCGTATCTGTGTGTGTTTATGTGCTTCTTTGATAAGCTCCCTCAAAAACAGCTTCATCAGGAACTATGGGGCAATTCCTTGGGGTATCCAGTTAGAGGTTGGAGCAAGGTTGTTGAACTCTGTCTAACATTATTGGGGTCAGTCGGCAAGTGTGCGGATAGTTCGACCGCGAAATGACGTAGAAGAGGCATGATTAGGGGTTGTTTCCAAAGATTTTTACTAGGGATGTATTTTCATATATTTTCGTTTTATTTCCTAAGAAAGATTTTTATATACAAATAGTAGATGATACTTATATAAAGACTCTTTTAGAATTTGATTTAATTTGAAAACAAGATTAAGAATAATTAAAAGCTCATTTAATCAATTCTAAGTCCGTATTTGTTGAACTGAAGCTCAAAGTTCAGTGCATTGTCATTAAAAATTATAATTAAAACTGTTTGCGTACTTATTGTTTTCCCCAGAACTATAAAGCTCTAAGCTAAAATAAGCAAACTACCGAGCGAAGTGAATTAATGTCATTAAATATGATTTCAAATTAAAAATAGACCTAAATTCAAGCAACATGCACTTAATTCTAATTGCTGAGTCTCATCTAACGTGAGGTCTTAACAAACTGAACAATGCGTCAACAAACAAGAACAGTTGGCAAAAGTTTTGTTGCAAACGGCAGAACTTAGTATAGAACATTTGCTTAGTCATTTCGTAGGAGAAGTTCATTTTAATTAATTTAATTACTGATATTTGCATATTTTTGCAGCTCTCATCAAATTAAAATACACGTGTCGCAAACTCTACGAATAAATCTAGTACGTGTCTCTGTATTTGCCACCTTTTTATTAAATAAATAATAAACGCATTTGATGCAGATTAAAATAAGTGGCGAACAGATTACACTTTGATGTGACGAAAACAGAATACCCTTTACTAAATTAATACTAATATTTATTTATCTCATTTCTCAGAATGCATTTTAAATTCTTGAAAAGCTGGTGTTGTACTATACAGTCGAATTAAGAGGTAGTTTCAGATTACCTTATAGAATAAAGGGTAATAAAAGTTATTTGCTTGCGATTCCTTTGTCTTACATATGAGGTATCTTCACACTTTCAGTATTAGAGTTTAATGGTTACTTTCAATACATTTTTGAGAAAACAGTCCGCAAGCATATCATAAATTCCAAGCATATCTCCACATTGGACTGTTGGGCGTGGCAAATTAATATCGAAATGCGCATTGTTCTAACCAAATCTATCTACATTGCTCTTCCCCTCGCTCTGGTCCAAATTCGACTCCAGCCCGCAGGCATTGCAGTTACAACATTTTCTGATTGCATTAAGTATAATAAATATTTTTTTCGGGTTTCTTTTTCAAATCTAACTAAGTCTCTCCCATCCATCGCTTTGTCTCTAGCTTGGTGAGAAAACGTAAATAGAATATTTTATGCAATTTATTTGAAGCGCCTAAATATTCTCCGGGTGTTGCCGATGCACTCGTGCGTCTCAAGCAATGCAAAATTATGATGAGAAGGACGCTTAGAAAACAATGTAGAAAACAGAAACAATTCCAGTTCGACAGACAAATTTCATTTACCGCAATAAAGAAATATTTATTATCGAATACTATTTGTAAGCTCAACGTAAGCTAAAGAAATTTCTTAGAAGATATACATGTAATGTAGAAAATTCACAATAAATCAATTGCATGAGGAAGCTATACTAAATTGAATGTTACTCGAAAATATATGAAACATACTTTTAGGCTCAACTTAGAATGTAGTGAAACAAATTGTTTTCATTCTAATCAACGCAAAGGAGTAGGCTTTATAATTTTATTTAATCAATTTGAAATGAAGTTAAGACTAGTATCAATAAAGTTTAAGCCTAGCAACTTTAGTACTTTTAAGACAATGATATTGGTTGGAAGTAATTAAACTATAAAGTAAATTGACTAAGCAAATTTTGGGATGTAATATAAATAGCATTTTATTGTATACAGAAAATATAAATATGTATGGTTTTAATTATTGTAAATCTTAACGGAAGAAAGAATCACTTAAAATCCCTTTAAAACATTTGTAAACTACATGTGCATATGTATTAATGGAATAATTTAATTAAGTCTTTCGTAAAATTAAACAATTCTTGCAAATCGAGAAACTATACTAAATAGAATTGCATTTCTTTCTTCAACATATTCTTTCAAATAGTGTTTAGAATTTTCCATAGCAGTGCACCTGCTCACCGGGAACAACTTTCTGTTGACGCCTTTGACTTTTCCTGTATTTGCGACGAAATAAAACGCATTTACTGCCCAGCTCATTACACACTAAAAAAGGCAATCGAGCATCAAATTACAAAGCAAATAAAATGCAAATAGCTTTTCTTTCCACTTTTTCTGAGTTTATTTTTTGTTTCTTATTTATATATGTATTTCTATACACTTGTATAGGGTATCAAGGTTTAGTGAAATAATTGTAAATTATGGGCTTTATAAGGGTAAGAAAAATGGCAATGTTTAAATAATATATTAAATATCTTTGGTCGAGATTCGCAGAAATTGAGCTGTAATCAAGTATATAAGTATAGGACATTAATTGTCGAATTCTCTGGTAGAGTATACAAACATCGGCTTTGAACATATTTTAGAGTTCTTCTGTTTTTTTTTCCTTTCTATATTTTCGGTAGCACTGTCAGGTCCAATTTCATGCAGCTGACCACGAGCGCTGTGCCTTGTAATTGCTAAGCTCTGGATTAAACAATTTCCACATTTAACATGGCGCATCTTTAACCTTTGCTACAATAAATTTCGGGGGCTTTTTTTGGGGATCTTAATTTCTGGCGTGGCGATAAGAATTTTTAGCGACGTTGTCATTTGGGGGGCTTTGGCTTTTACGATCCGGCGCAAAAGACGCATATCCTTGTTTTGGTCCTGGCACTGCTTGTTGTGTGTGTCTAATTAGATGCTTTGCCTAATTAGTCGGTTTTATGTGAGGGCTCTTTATGCCTTTGGCTTACCTTTTAGACGCATGTCTCACTCTCTATCTCTCTCTCCATCTCTCTCTGTAGCAGTTTGCTCCCTCCCTCGTCGGTGAATTCGTGTAGGATCCAAGTCGATATACTCGTATGTAAGTGCCAAGAGAATGTTATAAACTTTAACGTTTATTAAAAAATTCCATGCACAAGGGTCATGACAATAATGTGAACTAAAGCAGCGCATTTGCTGCTGATTTTTGCCGGAGTTTCTCTGTTAGATTTTTCAATTTCTTATAAAATGGGGACTGCATTCCTTCACCTGACTGTCTTTTGAACCCTTGCGCAGTTCTATATGAAGTGCCACTAACTGGCGTCGGTTTCCCGGCTGGATTCCTTTTGGCCTTCTTGAGTTTTAAGCTCCCTCTCCTCCAAACTGTACTGAACTGAACTTGTCACAAAAGAATTCATTTTGCAGCGTTCGGAATTTGCCGGCAGTTGGCAAAAAAAATAAAATGCGTTGTGATGCTTTTGTAAGCTTTTTGACTCATCCTTCGTTCATGGCTCTTTATTATTATTTCCGGCTTTTTTTCTTATTAAACTGGAATTCAATAAATATTAGTAAAACACTCGCAATCGACTTCGGCATGACAAATCAAGAGAATTTTCACATAATTTTTCTCTTCCTTTTTGTTGGTGCTATTTTTATAAGCATATTTTGTGACCCTTTTTAGTGTCCTTGTGCACATTTTGGCCCAATTTTATGACGCATTTTGTTACCAAAACGAAAATGTTTGGTAATGTGAGCACATTTAATTGCCTAATTGTTTTGTTTTTGGCATTTTATTTCAATGCGGCAATTTTTTATGACCGCACGACATTTTCTTCTTGGGTGTTTTTCTATTTTTTTTTATTTTTATGACTTAATTACCTAAATGCGTTTTATTTTGCATGCGGTTATAATCATAAACAAATTATAGAAGTGGAAATTATGATATCTCCCTCCGGACATTTTATGCTCTGCGATGCGATTTTTATCAGCTTAATAAAAAAGTTAAGTACACAAAAAAGTAAATAAGTAAATTTTATAACTTCAATAAAATAAATTAATTACTTAAAACTAGTCAATTAATTCAACATGTATAACTTGAAAAAATTGCACCCATTTCCATTCGAAATATTCTCCTATTTGTGTACTAATCCATATATTCTAGGCCATCTAAAAATGGACATATTTGTTAAACTAACTATGCACCAGTGAAAACTAAGTCTATTCTGAGATCTAGTACGATTATGTAGATAGTGGGGCTATACATCAAAGCACTTTTTATCCTTTCATCAGCAAACAGGAAGAATATTTACACAAAGAATGCGCTGCGTGCCTTCATTATAATTTAAATTAACTGAATTTGCTTTATTTGATTTAGCTGCTTTAGTGTTTCGTTGGGTTGCTGGCCTATTGCTGAATTTAGTACATATTTTCGCTCTAATTGCGTGGCCCAAACTGAGTTGGCCGAGATAAGCCTTTTACAGTGGTCCGAGATCGAGGATGGCAACGATGTGGAGACGAAGGGATGTGGACGAGGAGCCATTTTGAATTTATTAGCCCGATGGGTCGAGCTACGCATTTGACCCTAGAGGAGCGGCCCAAATCTCATCCACGTACCGTTTTGAGGTTTTATGCCAGCTTCAGACTTCTTTTATTTTGTTTTGGTTTTTTTTCTTGTGAAATTAATGCGGCAAACACTAATTAATTGCGCAGGTGTTGCAGCTGTTTTACCTGCTGCCATTTGTTGTTGTTGTATGGGATAAGCCTAATTGAATTTTTGTAGGCTTTCGTCCGGAACAAAGAGATCAGACAAAGCTCATACTCTTACAACGTGACAATAATAAATGATATATCGACCATTAAAGGCTTATAACTATTATATAACATTTTATTTTTAATTAATGAAATCTTATATTTGAAATTTAAGTGGAAGGACGAAATGACATCTGTAAAAATGATGGAAAATATTGTATTAAGCACTAGAAAGAATAACAGTTTTTAGCATTTAATATACATATGTATATTTTCAATGTGTCAAGTACTAGGCCATAGAATTTTTAATTTTATGATCATAATCAAATTTATGATTCGTTTTGTTTAGTAATTACATTCAACAGTTTTTAGTTTTCATAGTTAATAAATTTACTTGCATGACTTGGCACATCAAATTTGCATATGGCTGGGAATACTTAACATGGCTTTAGCATTGGCTTACTTGACTTGAATTGGTTGAACTGGGCAGGGGTTTCACTTTGTGGGTCTCTTGGGACTGCTACGAGTATTCTTTGGTCATATCGCATTATAATGTCAGTCATAATGTTGTCGTCAAATAGTTTTTCGCGTGACATTTGCATTTCAGTTTGCTTGACATCGCTTCCCATCGCCCCCTCCGGGTCCAATGACATTTCATTAGCTCAGAAGTCTCTCTCTCTTTTTTTTTCTCTTTCTTTCTGTCCCTTTCTTTTTCTCTGGTATAACGTGTGGTATTGTTTTCATAGTCGTTTTATGTGCTGTTTATATTTTTATGGCATGCCAAATACTATTTAATATATATTCGTATATATGAGGTACATGGCACTATTAAAACCCCAACCTTACGCTAACAGTCTATCATGTCTACAATAAAAGAATTTTATTATTTTCTTATATGAAGTTATAAAACGACTGGCCTTACCCTGTACAAATTGTAATGCCTAAAAAAATTGATGTACTCATTTTGGGTAAGCATTCTATAGTTCTTTGAATCTGCGAAGTAAATAAATTTTGATTTACATTTTTCTTTTCAATTTAATAAGAACAGAAGTTTTGAAGAGAGAATAGCTTGGCAGAGAAATAAATTCGATTTAAATTAAAAAAACTTTTTTATTGTCAAGTTTCTGTTTTGAAAATAGTTTTATATAACTACTAGAGGATATCTCTAAGTAGTGCAATCTCGACTACTATACTCATCCCCAGTTTGTTCATATATTTTTTCTTGTTGCTTTTTTGCCAACTTTATTTTGGCTACTTAAGTCACAGTTTTTTGTCCTGGGCGCGTTTCGTGTTTGTCGTTATTATTGTCTATAAATCTATGGCAGTTACAGCAACAACACGTTGACATTATGAATTTATTACTATTTAAATATTTTATATTTGTTATGGCCCTGGCAGGCGACGATGGCACCCAATTTGTTATTGTTATTATTGTCTTGGCTGTTGCTTTTGTTGTTTTTTTTGTTTTTCTGTTTGTTTTTGGGTTGGCGTGCGTAACTATTTCTGAGTTTGTCTGGGTAAGTTTTTGTGCTTAACTGGATTCAGGTACTTTTCAGTTACAGATAGTTTGATAGTTTGAGTAGGTCATGAATTATCGATGCTGTCAGCAGTAAATATTTGTAATATATGCGCTATAAACGTTATTTCTTGCACGAATCTTGCCTCGGAAAGTTCCGTTAATACGTTAACCCAATCGGCATATATCTCCATTTACATTAATAAATATTCGAGAATGATCGTAAATCGATTAATATGTATTTAATTATCAAATTGAGAGGGTCTAGTGATCTTATAACTGGGGCATTATTCAACTAACCAGTTTGAGTGCTTGGACTTTGGAGTTTTTTATACCCCGTAAACTTTTAAAAGGGCTGCAGATGATTTTGGACATATTGGCGATTTTAAAATTGGTGAAGGTTCTTATAAGTCATAATCTTACATGAACTGATATGCTTCCAATGCTCGCTAAATAAAAGTATTCTTAGCTCCTGTATAATTATATTATATTATTTTAATATTGATCGCAAAAAGAAGACTGGGGAGTTACAGGGTGTCTTCAGAGACTCAATGGATTTTAGATTGTGGTAACTTTGTGGACTTTGGCACACAAGTTTGCTGCGAATTAAGCTCAAACACGGATCGCGTCTGCCCCGAAGCTTATTCATTAATTAGAAAACCGGTATGTCTATCTTTATTACTGTATTTATTCATATGTGTATCAGCTTGAAGATGTCTGGCATGAATCAGCCGTATCTCGTTTACGGTGGGTTAATTATGGAAATGTACTATGAAATGTTGCATTGGACAGGGGCGTAGTTCAGGAGATAATGCTTTAATATTCTATAACTTATAATTCATAATAATAATACAATAATAAAATAATTAATAATAATGGGTTTTATTGGCAGCTTTAAAATATATCTTTCCGAATTTTTTACAGGGTATTTTCAAGTCAATTTTTGTATCCGAATATACACAGAATTATGCTTTGATTTTGTGTAAATATTACAAATTATTTAAGTATTATTTGTAAATTCGTGATTATTTTCGTGATCCGCACAATTATGTCTCATTAGGCATACTGAGTAGTTGTATTAGCCCTGAGTAATGGGTATTTATTTAATCAACAATAAAAAATTAAAACTTTGTGCTTCGCTGCACTCGATGGCACTTAAAATACAACAGATAATCATTGAAAATTAAAGTTAATATTAACTTTACAAATTACTCAGCTCAAAGCAATTAACACCTGAAAGGTAGTCTCGTAACGCCAACCACAATGGCACCTTAAATTGGTTAAATCACTGGATTCATCTCATTAATTGTTAAGGTCGCCAGATAGCAATTCGTTTAGAAAGCGCGACTTAAAGATATCTTATATATGTATTCGAATGTAACTTAAATATATTATCTGAGATCAACGATCGAGCAAGCTGATCCAAAACACAGATACTCTTTAGTGTAACAGACTGTTACAAGAATTATGCAGGGTATATGATTAATAAATTTAATAGTTTTTAGAACTACGCGATGAGAATCATTTAAAAATGAGACACAAACAAACTACTCCCATAAAAGCTTAACATTTTTAGTATATGTGATCAATCAGCAAAAAAAAAAAATGTCCAGCAAAATGAAACAATTGAGAAACATGGGCAAAGTTCAGATCGACTTGAATGATATAAAAGCGAACCGTTCGATGAATCAAACCAACAGTGCGAAAAGCAAACCCAACGCGTAATACATCATGAAATTTCTAATCGTTCTGGTTGCCTGTGTGGCTCTTGTGGCTGCCGATGTAAGTATAACACTCCCACTGATCTCAAAATTCATCTGATTCCCTTGTCCAATTTATAGCAACTCCAGCTGACCGAGGAGCAAAGGGCCAAGGTACGTGAGGGGGCCAAGGCGTGCGTGGAACAGGAGGGAATCACCAAGGAGCAGGCTCAAGCACTCCGGGATGGAAACTTCGATAATGTCGACGGCAAGGTGAAATGCTTTGCCAGCTGCTTCCTTGAGAAGTCAGACTTGGTAGTCGATGGCCAGATCAAACCCGATGTGATCCAAGCCAAATTGGGTCCCATTGTCGGCGCTGACAAGGTCAAGGAAGTTCAGGCCAAATGCGACTCCATCAAGGGCGCCGATAAGTGTGATACAGCCTTCCAGCTCTATCAGTGCTACCACAAGAACAATGCCCAGCTTTAAATCACGTATTTACACATAATCACCAAAAAAGCAGCTGTGAATTGTTAACTAATCGACAAAACTATGAAATTTATAAATACAAACTGTTGTTAAAGAAATCTACAGAAAATCTTATTTTCCACTAAATAAATTAAATAAAATATTAAATAATTATTAAGCTTTTAAGGTTTATTTCTTGCCTGACTACAATTCTTATATAAGCTATAATAAAGTGGATCCAATTAAATTATTAAGTAATTTGACACGCCAAAAATTAACTTTAAAAGCGAAATGTTAAAGGGAGGATGTGGTCACTATTTAAAAGAAACAATACTGCTCTGTATCCATAGTAAAACAATATAGAACTCTAGCTCTTTAACCATGAAATGTCTTTTGATTTTGGTGACCTGTTTGGCAGTCGCCAATGCTGATTATGTAAGTATCTTGAATATAAATATATAGACCATCACTGATCTCTATTATAATAGAATCTGCCATTAAATGATGAGCAAATGGCCCTGGCAATTGAATATGGTACCGAGTGTATGATTAAGAAGAACATCACCGAATCACAGGCTTTCGATCTGCGCGACGGAAGATTCAGAAATGTCAGTGGCAGGATGAAATGCTTTACCAAGTGTTTTTTGGAGAAGGCAGGTCTCTTCGGGGATGGCCAAGTAAAGCCGGATGTGGTGCTGGCAAAGTTAGGTCCACTTGCTGGCGTTGACCATGTCAAGGGCGCTCAGGCCAAATGCGACACCATCAAGGGCAGTAACAATTGTGATACAGCTTTCAAGGCTTACGAGTGCTATCATAGGTTTGACGACAACGCGCGAGCCTTGAAAATAATCGAGAAGCTCAATTTACCGGTGGTAAAAAAAGACTACTAAATAATGTTTAAAAAATGCTTAAAAAATTTACATTAATTTACTAAAACTAAGTTATTCAAAAATAAATAAAGCTAATTATGTTAATTTATATAACTATCCCTTAAGAAGAGCAAAAATAACCGAATTACAATATTAATAGCGATTACTGGGAAAACTACTAGAATCATAATTTATGTATTTTGTAGAACGCTTATACTACCAATAATTTATAAACACGATATTTAAATGTGTAGCTCCATTTTTGGAATTATCATTTGCTATTATCATTTGGACTGCATCTGATCTAATAAACCATGACATCTGCAATTATTCTGGCGGCCCAATTAGACTCTGTTGGAAAGGGAGCCGCAATATAATGAAAGTGTAATAAAAGTGAAAGTTTTACTACTAGTTTTAATTATAATTAAAGTGTTAAAATGATTGACATTAACGATAAAATAAATAGTTCTTTATAACATAAAATGCATATAATAAAATACCTACACTATTTGCAGTAATTTTGTAATTTTATTCATTGATTTGTTGTAGATAATACAGGCTTATACGCTGTTCTACTCTATGCAAAATGGAATCTTGGCTGTCTTTTTGTGGGTCATTTGCATAACAGTTGGCCATCATTAGATGTTGGCTGTTGGCTGTCAGACCGTCGTCAGGACGTTAAGTCCTTGGCTCAGTCCCCAAGGTATTTGCACGTTTATGCAATGCATAAATATTGATGAGGCGTCGCTTTTTCTGCAGCAGCAGCGAACAAAAGGCGGGCAACACGACGTATGCGTAATGTGCGCACAAATGAATAGGCACAAGTCGGAGGAGGGAAGGGGAGGGACTTGTAGTACACTTTTTTTCGGAAGTGAAAAGCCAAAATCCAATTAACAAATCATTAAACATTCATTGAGCACGTGGCAACTGGCAATTGCAATTGCCAGTGGGTCAGTCAGGTGTTCTGGGTACGGGTTGATTTTCGTAGTCACCTTTATAGGGTTGCTCGCACGTAAGGGACAATTGCTTGGGGAATTTGGAGTTAAGCCCCGCCATTAGCTGGGAAATCAGCTGACTGGCTGACTGACTGACTGACTGACTGACTGACTGACTGACTGACTGGGTGGGTGTTGTCGGACTGACTGGCGTCTATAATTCATTTTGTCACTTCCTGGCAGGACTGACTGTCATGTCACTTCCATTTAGCATCCGTTTCAGTTGCAGTTGTCTGCACAGAAGCTTTGGCATAATCACTGATGCGTTTACTAATGTCTATTAAAAAGCAAACCAGCACAATACAAACTCCCTCATCCCTCAATCCACTCGCAGCTACCCACAACTCTTGGCCAGGCTAATGCATTTAAGTAGACAGCTCGTGGTTTCTGCGCTGGCGGCTTGTCAAAGAAACCAACACGCGTGGTGGTCGTGGTCGTGGACTCTGCCAAAGGGACAAACACATTGATGCTTCACTAGCCTTTGTCTTGACAGACAGACCGACAGACCGGCAGACAGATAGACAGAGCGGCAAGGAGACAGCGCTCCAATCTTACTCATTCCAGTAAGAATGGAACTTTTCTTATTTCACTTGTCTTGTCTGTCTTGTTAGTTGGCTCAATGAGTCTGCTAGCTGAGCAATTGAAGGGGGGATGGAGGATAAGGAAGGACGCCGCCTGCGGTTCTCACATTAATGTAATTTAATTTTATAAAAACTGCGCTCAGGGGGTTGTTATACTATTGCCATTGTGGCATTGACAGTTCAACGCTCAATGTTCAGTGTTCAATGTTTAGTTGTCTTTGCTTTGATCTTAAAGACATACGTACCGAGTCCTGGACCAGGTCCAAATCCTGTTCCTGTTCATGTTGCTGATAATCAGCACACGTCTGTTGCTGAGTTCATCAATTAGGAATTGCTTTTAAGGCTAGTGAACTCAAGATAACATAACTGAGAGCTGCCTGGACTTCGAGTAATAAGATAAATAAGCTCGATAACATTATCTGTTAAATTTTTTTCGATGTCGTAATTAATTAAAAATAAAATAAAATGACTTCTGTTCATAGTAGTAATGTAAAATCACTCACAGATCGATATATCGAATTTTGTAAAATATATATATATGTAAAAGTAAACTTAGGCCAAAAAAAATATTATAAATATGTTAATATTAAAAAATATTCCGTATTCAAAATCAGTATCGAGTTTTTTTCATCTCTAGTTCACAGTAATCAGTAATCAACAAATTATATTTTCTTGCACTTTTGTAAGATTACAACTTTAACTGTAATTATTTCGATACAAATGTATTCTTTTAGTGGTGTGATCTATAATTATTGTTAAATGACTTTTGCCAGGCACTGGTGCGTGTCTTTAATAATTGCAATTCAAGTATTTATCTAAAAATATTTGGATTACTAATCTGTGCTCTTTGAACCGAGTGCTATCTATTTAATGACATTTGAAACGTTTCAGGCGCCAAGAGCAATGGGCATGAAATATTTATAATTACTGCAACTGTTTTACGGGCTTAATCTACTCTAACTATCAAAGTTTAATGACTATTCAGGCATAACGAGACACTTTAAAGTTGAGCATTACTTGACTACAAATTGGCCAGCTATTAAATTCCAATTATTAAAAACCAGATGCTATAAAAGCCATTGCATGATGAGTCGCTGCTCCATATAAGTTCTTTTTATAGATCGATTTTGAAAGAGCTTGCAAACATGTATAAAAAAGTGTTTAATCTGTGCTTGATGTGCCTGTGTCTCATAAATCTACCTCAAACGGCATGGGTAATGAACAGGAGATCTTTAACTTCTCTCTCTCTCTCTCTCTCTTTGGTTGAGATTTTCACTCTCGTATTTCTCTTAGACGCGCTCTGTCTCCGTGTCACTGAATATGTCCTTAACTCGCAGCGAAGTTGAAGATCAAAATACGACGGCGACTGCCAAAATACCGCCGAAGATCAATCAGGAATTGCTGCAATCGTGCATGAGAGAGACGGAGATATCGATGTCGCAACTGAAGCTCTTCCGTCTCAGTCTGCTATTCAATGAGAACAGCAACAGTGACAGGGACATGGACCTCAACACTGGGAATTTCAATGATGATGATATGAAGAATGCCAACAATCTGGCGGATGTGGATTATGATAGTGCCTTACAACTTCCCAGTCTCGATCTGAAGCGGAATGAGCCCTTGCAGTGCTTTGTACGCTGTCTATATGATGGCCTGGGTCTGATCCACTATGACATGATGCTGGAGGAGGCAATCAAAATTGACGTGCAGAGTCTGCTGCAGCGCCAAAAGTCCGAGTACAAGGAGTGCAAGGATATCAACAGCAAGAACCGCTGCGAGGCTGGCTACAAGCTGCGTCTGTGCTACAATCATCTGAAGAATCTGGAGGCCGAGCAGCGTCTCCGAGAGGTTCTCGAACGTAGCGAAACCGACAACATTTCTATCACACCCGACAATGAGGAGAACGAGATCACCAAAGATATGTAGCTCAATGGAGAGCAAGCTACAAAGACCGAATACTTAGCTCGAATCTAATCTATATAATCAATTAACATGTTATTATATATTTATATATATTTGCAAAAGTAAGGTTACAGCTTCATTGATATAATAAACTGTAAGTAGCACATTTTAAGGCTGTGCATGGTATTCGAAAAACTTAAGAAATTCACTGCATAGTTTAAGGCGGCTGTCAAAAATATGATCATTTCAAAATACTTACCTTCCTTACATATGATTTTCTAAATGTTTTATATTTTAGTAGCTAAAACAACAGCAATCCTGAAATTGAGACCTTTGCTTAAATAGTTTACAGATATACAAAAGTTTACAAATTTATGTAGATAAAGTCATTCAACTCTCGTTTTTAACTTATACAAAGGTTGCAAATTTTAATAAAGTTAATACAACAATACAATAAATGTTTTGACCATAAGTATCCATCGTGAATATATGTGTGTAATATTTCAGTGTATTTGTTGTACATAATATAAAAAATTGTTAAATAAAATAAACATGTAGGAAATACAGATTTAACGCTAGGTTTTTGTGCTCGTCAAAATTAAATAAAAGATAATGCCTAACAATTTATAGAAAATTTAAATTTAATAACTTAATTGAATAGCAATTTGGATTTGCTTATAAGCTCATATTAAAAGAGTGGACTATATAATCGCATTGAGAACGACAAAAATCAGTTAGAAATATTTGGTAACAAGATGAAAGTCGCTTCAGTCATTTTTATTATGTGCTCACTTCACCAGCTAGTGATTGTAAGTTTATGGTTTTTGTTTAGGTATTTAAATCTGAATTAATATTTTATTTTATAGGCAAAGAGTGCTACGGATGTGGCTGCCTATCGGGCTAAGCAGCAGGACTGCATCAAGGATCTAAGGATACCGAACACGGAGGCCACACAAATCGCCAATGACAAGGAGGTCAGTAATCCTTCGGATGCCTACAAGTGCTTCCACAGCTGTCTCTATAAGAAAATGGGCCTCCTATCCGGCGATAGTCCCAATAACGAGGCTATACTCAAGTTTGCCCAGGCTCGATTTAGCCAAGTTCCCCTAGACAAGCTCAAGACTGAGCTGAAGAGTTGCTCTGCAGCTATGGCAAAGAGTTCTACGACTTGTGAATCTATGTACAACTACGAAAATTGTGTGGTGAAGGCATTGAAGGCCTAAAAAAAGGTTTACACTTCACGTTGCATAAATGATGGGTGATCCGGCAATCAGGCAGTGAAATCCCTTAAATAATAAAGTTATTTTACAATATTAACGCATTTGGTGCATAATCGAGGTGTGAGCCGCATTGTGCATTTAATTATGCAAATTGAAAACGGCAAATGAGTCAACACACACATTTACAATATATAAACATACATATTCAAACAAGCATGTATAGAAGAGTGTTCTGAATTTCGCCATACTTGCAAATGTAAACAATTCATCAAATATCTATATCAGCCAATTGGCAATTGTTAAATTGATATTTTACAGCAACAATAAGTTTTGTTTGTTACAAAAATATCCAAATTCACAAATTGACTTAGGTTTGAGTTTTTAACACTATTTGAACAATATAAATTGGAAATTTCATAAGTTTATTTTATTATTTTGAGAAATATATCAAACTTTACTTGCATATGTTCAATATTTTTAATTTGATTGCGCAAAAATCTTTGCAATTTAATAAAGGCAATCAGCAGTATTCATACGATACTGTGAATGGGAACCTGTCTGCGACAAATATTATACAAATATGTACATAATCCATTTAAGCCGATGGCTTGGGCCCAGTGAGGGGGCAGTTAAAGCTCCAATTAAGCTGTGACAAACTGTGACACGGACAAAGAGTGTAACTCGACCAACCCAAACAAACCCCCCTGAATCACCCACCAACTGGATACACCTTTTGTTTATCTATTATGAAATACAGTTATTATTATTGTTTTCCAATGCAAGCATAAATTAATTAGAATTTGCCGGCAGAACAGCAGCTGCTTTAAGCCTTAATTTCAGAGGTCTTGAATTCTTCGAAGCAATCGTGCAATTTAACAGCCGTATCACAGTGATTCTCTCCCTTGATGGAACCACACTTGTCCAGGGCAGCACGAGTCTTCTCCTCACCAATGAGTCCTCCCAGTTTGGTTAGCACCACCTCAGTCTGGATCACGCCGTCCTTGAGGGTGCCGGTCTTCTCGAAGAAGCAGTTGGCAAAGCATTTGATGTTCTCAGTGGGATTCTTGAAATCTCTGGCCTTGACCTTGGCAATCTCCTCCTCGCTGAGATTGACTTCCTTGGAACACATCTCTCCGTGCTGCTTGGCCAGAGCCTTTTGATCCTCGGTCAGCTCAACCGGCTGAGGTCAAAGGAAGGGGATTTGGAAGAGAACAATAGTTTAGATGTTGATAAAATATTTAATTTAATTTCTATAACTTCTTCTCTCTATTATCTGCCTTTATGTTTCTTTGTAAGAGTTTATTTGTTTCAGCTTTGATTTTATTTTATACAGTTTGAAGATCTTTTTAAATATTAAAGCTTTAAATTTAAAATAAATTTCTCCTCCTGCATGCTCTTTTCTATCTTATTTTTGACAGATCTTGTTCTTCACTTTTACTTTTTTTTCATTAATTAAAAAAACTTAAGTGCTTGTAATTACTTTATTTCCTTTTATATCATTCTAAAGACTCACCGATGCCACAGCCAGAGCCACGCAAATAGCACTTAAAGCGATCACAAAAATAGAGTTCATTTTTTCTATGTGACTTGCTAGAACGTTGGCGAAGTTCTGATAACTTTTGAAGCTTCGCTCAGTTCTTTTATAGTCGAAATTTTTGCAATAAAAGCCGGTTCTTAATGGCTCCCGGCAATGTTGCTCTTTGACCAGCTTATTGTTATTAGAGATGTTCTTTTTTTATTTTGGTTTGCTAGTCTTCAATCATGGCAAGTACTTTCGTCAACTTGTAGCTCCCGGCCAAAAGAGATCGCAGTTTGAAAGCTAACTATTTTTGTTTACATCCATTTCTTCTTTTGACTCATTTAAGCCAGACAGTCGATCGAATCAATTAAGCACGCAGACAGGCAATGTTTGGTCCAGACTTTTAAAGTGATCTGCAGATCATAAGCGACCAAAAGCCAACGAATTGTGGCTTCAAAATAAATCGGAGCTCAAATCTTTTTGCCCAGCTGTTTATTCATTATCGCGGTACTCAATCAGCAGTCCAAATGAAAACTTTACACTTCGGCAAAAAAAAGAAAGAAACCCCACGACTCGGGACATATTTGGAGATGTATTAGGGCGAGGTGTAGTCGTATTGAAAGTTGAGATGAAGTAGAAGATGAACAGCAGCAGGAAGAACAAGAATAAAGGAGGAAAGCAGACGACAGACGACAGACGACAGAGACGGCAAAGTTTTTTCATTTGAATCCTATTATTTCAACGTAGTTGTAATCTTATTATCCACGAGATGACAGCAAAATGACATTTAGAAAATTTCACGCTGTGTGAAATGTACAAAAACAACAAAAAATACTCGCACTCACAAAACCAAAGCGAATACGGGAATGCAAGAAAGTCAGCAGAGCAATGCGTGTGAGTGTTATTACTGTGGGTGTGTGTGTGTGTGGAAAGTCAGCCACTGCGGCTGCCAGTTTTCTCCTCCTCCTCCTCCTCCTTCTCGGCTTTTGCTTGGCATGTTTTTCACCAAGTTTTCCACTCGCTGCCTGTCGCTGCTTCCCTTTTAATTTCAATTCTGACATTTGTTTGTCTGCTGTCAAAATAAAGTAGCTTTTGCGCCAGAGAAAATAAAAGATTGCGATTGAAAATTGCCAACGCTTTTCCTACAATTTGGCGGCTGAGTCGTCCCCTCACCTTCTTCCTCATCCTCTTCCTCTGTCTCTCACTCTCACCCACCAAATAATAATAATAATAAACTAAAGCTTGTTCGACTTTGTGTAAATTCTTTGAAATCCTCACGAGGTAATCTTAATTCAATTTCCTTGCGGTTCCCACAGCAAAACTCAAAACTCAAAGTCATGCTTCAAGTTTGCATTTCTTTTCTACTTTTAATTTTGTTTTTTACTTTGTGTTATTTTGAAAGTCGCATAAATATAAATAAAAACAAATTTAAGCTAGATTTGTCAAAGGAAAAGTGTGTAAAATATTTCACTTGTTTTGGTAATTGGCGAATTTATTGAGCTCTTAAGTTTGAGCCAGAAAAAGCTGTATAATTATACAATTTTGTATAATTAAAAAAACAATGAATAAACTAAGAGGTCAAACCAAGATCAAATGACATTTCGCTTGGAATTGTTGGACTGATTTTGGAATCTCATATTTCCAAATTGTGTTATGTGCTTATAATCAAGTCTTAAAACAGCTTTCCTAAATCGTTTTATAATTGGTTCAATATTTCTATGATGGATTTCAGCGTGATGCTCAGCATCAAGCTATGTAGTATGCTTAATGCTTGAATTATCTGGAAAACGCGTTATAAATAGAGTCCCGGAGAATCTTGCGTAGCCAGACAATGAGCAGGGGCTTTTGCCTTTGGAGAAGTTGGATGCTGGATGGCTTTGGCATAAGCTCTCTCACTCTTAACCCAAAAGCCTTGAGCAACACCGCCTCGCAGATGTCTTTTCTCTGCTGTCCCTCTGTCCTCCCCCTCGCTGCCGCCAGTTCTCCCCTTGCTTCAACAAGCTATGCTAGAAATTAAGTACAATTTTCATTTTAAATTAAGCTGCCAGAGCAGGCTTCAGCATCGCCTTCTTCTCTTCCCCCCTGCTGTTGTCTGCTTTAGCAACATTCGACGTCATTAATCACCACAGAGGCAACAACAACAACAAGTACTGTAATAAGAACAACAACAACATGGCTAGCCAGGGCATTTGTCAGAGCCTTTTGGGTTACTTTTCTGTGAAGCATTTTCTAATCGTCCAAAAACTCAGCCGAAAAACTTGTGCAGCACATGTCAGAGGGCAAGCTGTAGCTGGGGGATTTCCCCGCATCCCGTTAAAGTAAAAATAACAACAACAAAAAAAAATGAAACAACAACTATGTAAACTCCAATTTGGTACCCACCTGTCTGAGGGGGTTCCAGTTCTGTGTACTCATTTTATTTATTTATTTTTTTTCTGTTGAGCAGAGAAAAATGGTCGCTAAATTTGCGTGAAAAGGCAAATAATTTGAAATTCCCAGGGGATTCTAAATAAGTAAATTTAAATTGCATTTGTATGCGTTAAAAATTTGCTGCCTTTTATTTATTCCTATATTTTCCATCGGTTGAGTGCTTGACTGGTGGATTGCTGGATTGCTGGATTGGTGGATTGGTGGAGCGCTGTTTGCACCACAACAAGTTTCTGTTGCTGCCGTTATAAATTTGCGTGTCAAAAGCGACGCGGCAAAGTTTTTTTGATGTTTCGCATACGAAAGCAAAGTTTCAAATGGTCGACAGGTTGGGGAACCTGTATCCCTATCCCTATTCAATACTCTCCTCCCCACCTCTCCAATACCATTCCTCAGTCATTGCTCTGTCCCGTGTTTTTGTGGAAATGTTAATGTCCTTATCAGCGCTTCAGCATTTTTACATGTGTCCCATTTGAAATATGCGACGCTGTTTTTCTGGCGCTTTTGCATGCGGTCGAGTCGAGTTTGGTGGTTTTGTACCCACTAAGCCCAGTGGCTAAAGGGTATATTGGGCTAATGTCTAGTTTGACAGGCTCAGGACATAATCAGGTGGAAATAACTGTAGAAAATACTCTGTAGAATACCAAAAATATAAAATATCTCTATATATTCTATTTTTTTTTTAAACTAACACCAATGAAACTATCTGTGAATTACCTTTAATAATATTTGTATAATTGTGTAAGCAATTATGTGTATTTATCATCTTAACAATTCTCTCTGCCGTCTTCTATGCCTTTTCAAACTTACAGGGTATTTTAGATTATAGTTTACCAATTGTTACCCTTCATTCTTGTTCTTTTTCGTGTTGCTTCCGCTGCAGTTGATGTCAAGTGTCAAGTGTTGGACAGTTGAAGTTATTTATTATAACGACAATTACATAGGAACCTTCGGTGGTGGTTGTGGTGCAGTAGGTGGTGCTGCATAGCGGTTTACGTGCTGTCAGACCGTTTTGCCTTTGTCAATAATTACATTTGTGTTAAATGTAAATTAGAAAATGCCACAAAAGTCAGCGAAAAAGAGTGAAAAAAAAGAAAGCAGCAGTGAGCCAAAAGAAGAAGTGGCCATAATGTGACTGCTGGCCACGCCCCTAACCATATACATACTTCACATGTAATAAAATTACACGAACGAAGAAGAAGAAGAGCCAACAGAAAACACCGCCCACATTTGGCAAATCTTTTTCGTTCACATTTCGCTTTGTGCATAGCCAAAGAGAGAGAGAAAAATTTGCTAATGTAATGATGCTTAAAAGTGTTTCAAAGTATTTCTTACCATTTGCCATGTTTATTTTTATTTAAATGCCAACATGTGTGTGCTTGTGTGCGCGTGTGTGTGTGTGTGTGTTAGCTTGGGTATTTGCATTTTTGTTAGTGGGCGTTTGATTGAATTGAAAATGCTATGCCAAAAAATTTCCCATTCCCCCCCGCTGTTCCATTCATTGCACCCTTCCTTCTTACTATGTTTCGTCTTGACTTCAGTCCTTCCTTTGCCTTTGTGAACTGTTTTACTTAAGGGTTAAGGAAACTCGCACATAATTTGCTAAATGGCTTAAAGTTTGAGCTCTGTGAAACTCAGACAATCAGCCAAAGATTTGAACAAAGGATTTTCCATGAATTAGAATATAAGAACATTTTTTCATATGTGGAACTTTAAGTAATTGCCAGATTTTCTTTCTGTTGTATTTCCTTTTCAACTTTGCCTTTTAATGGGTACATAAACATATGATTAAGCTTATGTCTGAACTAAAGATTAGGATAAATTCCTTAAAGTTTTCGGAAAAGTGTTTTATGTTTGCTTTTTGTGTAAATACATGCATCTATCAACTCCCATTGCTCTAAGAAAGCATATCCTTTTCTTGGAAATTAACTCTGTAACTAACATATCCAATCTGAAAAAATGCAGGGGAATCCACTGATTTTTTAAAGAATCTGCAGAATGTCCATAAATAAATAAAATTTGCTTTACCAGTGCTTGCTTGGATTTTATTGTTAAATTGCCTAAAAAAAATTTTTTTCAAACACTGTCAATTTTTTTCTATACTTAATTATGTTAATTATAGCTATATAATATTATAATACTTTTCCTTTATTTAGTCTTATCATCTAATTTATATTCTTTTAGCTAGTTTTCTTGACTCGCATTATCTGTTTCCCTAATATGTACTCAAGTTCTGCACTTGACTTCTGTTCAGGGATGCGGCTCTTAACCTGTTCTCATCTTGTTGGCTAAGTTCAATGCCGTAGCTCAAGTGGTATTCGTTTTTTTTCATTTCCATTTCCATTTCCATGTCTTTTCTTTTTCTACTGCGGTATGCCTGCCTACATACTTATATTGCAATTGCTATTCGTAGTATAGTTGTGGTCGTATACTTAATGCCGTATGCTTGTATCTATATCCGTATCTAACGAGCGCATGCTGTGCCACACTACAGCCACTATAATATGCCAAATTAAAACTTTAACTAGCGCGCCGAGTGTCCTACAGCGTCAGGAGCATAAGGAGCAAGTGCAGCAAAGCCGGCGACAGACTGTCATCATTATCATTAACAGACGCCACGGTTCGCACCTTCTCCGTGTGCCGCCTGCTGCTTGCAACATCCGCTGCTTCGGCTGTTGCTGTTGTGGCGCTTATTATTGTCACTGAAGTGGCCGCCATGAGCAGTCGGTGCCTCTGGTCCCTGCATCGCATCCTGCCAGTCGCCCCAAAAGTGACAACGCCAGAGCACATCAACGAAGCACCGAGGCGCCGCTTCCGTTGCAGTTTGTTTTTCACTCTGTTCGCAGACGGCTTAGTATAAGTATACTTATGTGTATGAGTGTGGTATGTGTGTGTGTTTTTATGAGTTGGTGGCATAAAAAACAAAATGTACGCGTTAATCTTTCTAACAAACCAAGGCTATATGTGTGTGTGTGTGTGTGTGTGTGTGTGTGTGTGTGTGTGTGTGTGTGTGTGTGGCAAGGTTTATGTTGCAAATAACTTTGCTTGCACTTCGGCCTAACATAATTTATGCACTGCATCATGCTTGGGGCGTACTGCTATTTAAATAGTGGGC
This sequence comes from Drosophila rellima, assembly GCA_035043635.1. Lineage (NCBI taxonomy): Eukaryota > Metazoa > Arthropoda > Insecta > Diptera > Drosophilidae > Drosophila > Drosophila rellima. The sequence goes on along the minus strand of JAWNMV010000145.1, from coordinate 1,969,296 downwards.
GTGGCAACTAGCACTCACTAACACTAGCATATTTAATTACATGCTTTGGATATGGCCAACATTAGTTGCAGCCACTTTTCAACCTTCTGTTGCCATGTAATTAAATGCAACACCAGCCAACAAAGCGACTTGCAACCAAGCTGAAAAACTACGTATAAATGTATAAAGAAAAGGGATAATTAAATTAAGCCAAGCAAAATTATACTAAGTAGTAAGAAAAATGTTTTTTTAAAATGAACTTTTAATAAGAATTACTTTGAAGTTGCATAAAAATAATAGAAATAGTTTCGCTCTAAAATATTAATTTTTAAATAAAGAATAGATTCACTCTTCTCGTCAAATTCCTATCAATTAACTCATGTCTGATTTGTTAATTCCATTACAGATATAGATCTAAGTAAATTTACTATGTGTATTCTTAAGCTTATCAAATTATTGTTGCATTCGTTTCAGACTTCTGCACATTTGATAAGAATTCGAGTCGAAAGTCGTAACAACCATAACAATAACAAGTTCTTATCAAGCCCCACGGTTAAACCTGACAATGAAAATTAACAACCCAAACCCCAAAGCATTCTACGAAGCACTAATAGATGAAATTGCTCGACGAAATTCTCTCTGTTTAAAATTATTTAGCGGAATATTTCACTCAATGATATGACGCATGCGCTGCTTAGTACTCAATCTAAACACTATGCAGGCAAGTGGCGCCACTGTGCAGCGCACCCGAGAGAGCAACTCTTACTCTCTCTGAAAATTTCTCTCTGGCAATCTGTGACTCTCTCTCTTTGCCAGCTGTTGGCACGAGTTGAATTCGTTTGTTTATTGCCTCGGCGCCTTAAAGTATGCTTCGGTTATTTTTTATATATGTTTTTTTTGGATTTTCCTTCGTTCAAAATACTAAGGAATCGGGAGGGGGAGCAGAAGGAAGCGACATTGTGGCTGTTGTTGCTGCTGCCGCCTTCAATTCAATTTTTCGCCAGCTGTTGTGCTTAATTTGAACTTTAAGCATTTTCCTTTTCGCCTCGTTCTCGTTCTCGTCCTCGTCATCGCTCACCGTTTTCTCATAGTTGTTGTTGTTTGGGCATTTCCGGCTTTAACGCTGCGGCGACAGTTCAATGCGTATGAAAAACCCATTGGCATCGCCAGTTAGCTGCCCCATTGTAGGTCAGCCTTTTAACCGCTAATGAAGACTTATATCGAAATGAGCGCTACTCGGTTTTCGGGTTTCCTCTCCTCTCCTTTTATTTTTGGGAGGGTAATGCACTTATTTATAGGTGGAAGAGCAGAGCATTCCGTTTCAAATACTATAGCCAGTTGACAGTATAAATAATGTGTTCCTTTGCCAGAATTTATGGCACTTGTATGTCTTCCAGTCTGCTCCAACTTGACTGCTATAAATTAGAGCGGGGCCAGGCCGTGTGGACCGCTCCCATCCACATATGAGTTGAGCAAAATCGACACGCAAGGCCACACACATACATACACACACACACACACACACACCGCACACATATGTACATATGTATCTGAATTATTTGTACACAGATACATATACGTAAAGGCAACCGCCGTGTAAGCGGCTTTTGAGGTTTTAAAGTATTTAGGCATAATGATTAGCCGCTCATTAATTGCTGAGCTACTTAAGACGCTATATTTGACTAATTAAGCAGCTGATTAACATTATAGACACACACTTTCTCTCTCTCTCTATCTCTCTCTTTCTTCACTGCTTTATTACTACTATTTTCGTCAAGTTAAACATAAAGTTGTCTTAAATTTCATACGCCCTGTGGTACAGGATATAATCCAAATTTTCTATAAAATTGTGCAGCAAATGCAGGGACGAGGCCCATGACCGTGCCCATGATGATGTCCATGATGATGAGTTCCACCATGTCCATGTCCATGATGATGTGGTCCACCATGTCCATGTCCTCCATGGCCTCCATGACCTCCATGGCCTCCGTGGCCTCCGTGACCTCCATGTGGTGGTGGCATTTCTTTAACTTTAAATGGACAACAACACGTGCAATAGGTGCGAGTAATAGACGTCAACTAAAGCTCTTCAGATTGTTGGCAATAGCTACAATATGATTAAATACCAAATATCGAGATACTTTAAAGATAAGCCTTATCTTATAAGATAAGGGTTTGCTAATCAATACCGCATATTTGGATAAAGTATCAGTTATGACTAACAGCCATTATCCATTGTTATGAATTTAGTCATACGCCATTAAAAAACAAGGAAAACCCTTGTCAAAACACTTCATTTAAACGCAGTCATTGGACGGGAAAACCCGAATCGAAATATTACCAAATCTTAGATTTGGATTTTATTTGAAACTTATTGATAAGAAGTCAAAAATAAAAACATTAATATTGAAGAAGAAATATAATAAACTATAATTTAACTATTTAAATAAAGGTTATATATATATCTTTTATATTTTCTGTATACATTATAAAAACATTGTAGAGCCCTTTAAAATTAAATATTATATCGAAGTTTTTGACTATCGAAATAACTTTGTTTATTATGGTCAGTTCACAAATAGCTTTTTATGATAAACAACAATTTATAAAATCAGGTATATAAATAACACATTTTTAACACATTACGCTAGTTCCAGTGTTGGTAAATTGTACATTAACGGGGTTGGATATGGGGAGGTGAGTAATTCGGAGGAGGTACATAGCCACCACCATGGTGTGGTGGGGGTCCGTGGTGATGTGGAGGAGGGCAGTGGTGTTGCGGTGGCGGGCAATGGTGATGAGGTGGTCCGTGTAGAGGTGGCATATAGCAGGGTGGTCCATTGAGGGGAGGTCCGTGGTGGGGAGGTCCGTGGTGAGGTGGTCCGTGGTGTGGGGGTCCATTGTGGCACGGAGGATTGTGATGATGATGTGGCATTGCTCTCTCTTAATTTCTTCACTGCAATTTGCGAATAACTGGAAATGCTTCGTTCAACTGAACCAATTTGGTTTGCCGCACAAGTTTTATAATATTGCACTACAGTCGGGGTCTTAGGTCTTCAGATAAGTACTATCTAATCAAAGAGGCTTGGTCGTACTAGTCAATTGTTGTGTTTTCCAGGTGGTTAAATATATGTGTCAACTCTATGACCGACGCGTAATAAATAGTTATTTTGTTTGGAACAGTAAGGTTTCTCGAAATTCCCCTAAAAGGTTTATTTCCGCTAAAATAAATGAGAATTTGCAGAATACTCATACCTTGCACTTATTTTTAGTTATTAGTATTTGGTTACTCAAACTTATTAGTGGAACAAAGCATCAGGTTCAGCAGCTTTGAGTCACCTCTAATCTAAATTAATAATTCAGCGACATTGTAAAATCATTATAATTAATATCAATATTGTATATTTTATTATTATTATAAATAAAAAAATTTATATACAGAGATGGGCACAATATATTAATTTATTTTTATCTTATTAATTATCATTTTATTAAGACTTGTATTTTTAAAGCATTTTGAAAACTATAAAAATCAATTTTTTTTTTTTTTTTAATGATGCGGAGGATGATGAGGTCCTGGCTGATGGAAAGGCATAGGAACTTGATATTGTGGCTGATGTGGATTGTGTCCATGATCGGGCGGGCCGTGTTCATGTGGACCTGGACTGTGAGGTATTTGAGGTCCATGGGATCCATGTTGTCCATGATGTCCTGTTGTTGGTGGTGATGGCATTTCCAATAATTTACGCACTTAACTTTGAAAAGCACTACAGTTCTTAATCAATGGTCAACTCAACCCCTTTCAATGGCAGAATGTCGCAAATATTTATATTATGTCAAAGCTTTTGTGAAAGGCAAAGTTGGGAAGCCCCAGAAAAGCTGGGATTTAATTGGCTAAAGTATAAAGATAAACTAAAAGGTAAACATACTTGGGAAAAGTAAAAAGTAAATAACTCGGCGATAAGACTTTGTCACATTTGTTTGTTCTATGAATAATTCGAATTTTGTGTTGGTTTTTACTACGAGTATTTGTATTTATTGCTACTTTTAATACTTCATTTCAATGAATAGTTTTTATATTGTATGTATTTTTATTGCTTACTTTTCCATTATTATATATTGTTTTTCCATTCTATTTCTCCAATATTTTTAATTGCTTTGATATCTTCGTTTCCTGGAGTATACAGAAATATTGAGTAAAACATTTGCCTGCCTCATGACATTTGCTCGCATGACCTAACCAACTAAGTGACTATCTTAACTATTGGAAAACCAACACAGAAAAAATGCGACCCACTTGTGCCACATGTTTGGCAAAAAATAAAAAAAAAATGTAGAGAAGAAAGAAAGTAAGTAGGAAAATAGGAAAAGGGCAGCGGATTTGGCTTTTTGAATTCAATTAATTTTATCTGCATCAATTTAGCCTTTATAATCGCATCAGAGTGCGCCAAACTCGCATAGGAAAAAGAAGCAGCAGAACAAGAACTAACTAGAAACAGAATGTTGAAAAGGGATGGGAAAGGAGATTGCGAAAAGTCGAAAACCCAAAAACCACTCAAAAGGGGCCGCTGCTCGTAAAATGTATAAAGTCATTGCAAAAGCCAATTTGTATATCAGCGAAGGCAGCGACGATGGAGGCCCAGCGATTATCAAAATGCGAATATAGCACACAGAGCGCTGGCAAAACTTACTTAAAATGCCCTTAGCTCAGAGAGGGGAAAGGAGAGCGTTTGGGAGAGTTGAGAGTTGAGGGTTGAGGGTTGTGGGCTTAGGTCCTTTCTTCATGGCAACAATTACATTTCACAGATTTACGTTTGGGCCGCTTTGGTCGCGTGTGTTGCATGCTATTAGTGTGTGTCCTTTATTTGGCTTATGGAGCTTACATTACCGCCGAGCTCTGGGCCTCGGTCTGGGCCTTGGTCTGGGTCTGGGTCTGGGTCTGGGGCTGTTTCTGGGTCTGGGTCTGGTTCTGTGCACTGGTTGCTGAATGGTCGGTTTCAACTGTCGCTGATGTGTGCCGTCTAAATATGAGAATGTTGTGTGAAAATGTTTAAAATCCACGCAAGCTTTTCAAGCACAAATGCTTAGCACGCCAATGCACAGTGGACGGACTTGATCAAATATTCAAATAAATAATTCAATAAAAAGTAAGCTGTTGAGTTTAGAAACAGACACTGAATTTATATGATTTGAATGATTTGCATTGTCTTTTTAAATTGTTTTTGAACTTGAACGCTTAAAATTAATAATTATTATGGCAATAATGATAATTAAATAAATAAAATGGTAAATAATATTAAATATTTATATAAATTACTACAAAATGAATCACATAAAGTCCCAATTAAAATTACTACCTCATTCAATTTTAGTTAATAAAATGTGAATCCAATTAGATAGTTTGTTTCGACCACTGTCAGTTGGCAGTTGGAAAGGCGGGGCAGGGAGTGGCCGCGTCCACTTTTGCATACCACATAATGGCGTGTGAGCAACAGCAAAATATGATGAAAAAAAAGGGAAGTAAATAGTGGAAAAGGCATAAATAATAGCAAATAATACGGCGACAATGCGCACAAATTTGCCGCTAAAGTGTAGTCATTGTCGGCCTCGGGCTGTGCGTGAGACAGCTAAAGGACGAAGGAGATGGGCGGAGGGGTTGAGGGGCTGAGGGACTAGGGCGGGGTAGGGTAGTGTTTTCCACTCTGTCACTTGAGTTAGCTTTTTGCATGATTTCGCTATTTAAATTTATTATACATTAGATTTATGAGCGCGTTGAGTTCGGCCCCTATGCTAGACGCCTACGACTCTTAACACTTATCATTGGCCTTTTGTGGTCTTGACGTGGCTTTAATTTCCTTGGGCTTACCGCTAGAAATTGCCCTTTTGAATGGGGTGTGAAGCGTCAGTGTTTATAGAAGTAGTACGTAATCCCATAAACAAATCAAACTTTTTACTGGGCGTGTGTGTGAGTGTGTGTGGGTGTGTGTGTGTTTTAAGTGATTTCTTTCTCACTTCGCTGCCACTGGGCATGCACAATTATTATCGAGTCGATGGGTCGGTGGTCGGTGAGTTGTGTTTGTGCCACTTCTGTCACATGACTTGTGGTTGAATATTTCAGTGTTTCATATTCCACTTTATACTCCCCTCCTTTTTTTTTAGATTTTTTTTAATTATATGTTTTGGAGCCTTGCGTGGCATTCAACTGCTCAGTTGCAGGTGCTTATTTGAAGTGTGACAGAATTCAAAGTTGAAACGGAAACGGAAACCTGCACGCCTGTCCCATAACACGAACCTCTGTATGTTTGCATTACGAATTGCGGTACTTTGATAACATAATAATACAGTAATCAGCTACCAGATGTGCTTTGAACAGGACATTCATCTGAGAAATAAATATTTACTTATAACAGGAATATTTAATATCAATTACTTTTAGCCTCATTTCCACTCGTTACTTATTATCGATATATAATGTCCATTTACTTTTATAGATAGATAGAAAAACAAATCAGATCCCCTTAAAACTTTCTTCTTTATATAAATGATAGAATAAAGTATTACAGATTTGGAATCTAGGTATGCATAACTTCTATAAATACAAAGCATGTCATCGAGTCATATGTCATTTTAAATCATTTTGTTTATTGTGTTTTAGACATTTAGTCTAACTGTTTTGTTGTTGATAAATAATTTAATTATATTTTTCTTTATTTTCATACTCTTTTTTAATAAATTTCAAGTACTAGTCAATTAGCGTTAGGACTATACCAGGTAATTACAGGGTTCTGTCTCTTTTTAACTACAAGGAAGTTTAACAAAATAAAATAAATAACTAAATAATTATGGACACAATATAAGAATATTTATACAGTTTTATAGAGGTTTTCAAGGAAATCGCGAAAATGGCGTCAATTGTGGGACATGTGCCCGTCTTTCCAGCTGGAGAAACAATACCTGATTGGGCGAAAATAGGCTGGAACTCGAAAGTTCAGCATGATATCTATAGAGATTGGGGCACATACTATGCACATCGACGGCGTCTGAACTTTGCCCAGTATTATTTTACCAAGGCCCTGGAATTCGATGAAAATGATTATCTTACACTCTATCGACTAAGTTTGACCAAGAGGAAGGCCGCTCAGATCGAAGGATCTCTTGAAGATGCCAGAAGCGCTGCAGGTAATATTTGTTACAATCATTTAAATTAAAATTACTAAGGAAATATTTCACAGCAATGGGTGAGAAGAAACGTGGACCTAATTGTCCAATCAATCTGCAAATTTGCGATGGTCTCTTTGAGCTGAACCAGTTCGAGAATTGCAATTGTGAACTGCAAGACAACTTGCGAAGATTTATTGGCGTTAAGGCTCGAAACTTTGAGACTCGACGCTTAGTGGTAAGATTTCCCATATCTTAAGGATGTATTTAGATATAAAGTTAAATAATCTTGCGATGTAGGTTGATGATGTCATTAAAGATGTCACTGGCAAAGGACTCTCTTTGTTCTACCTGAACTACCAGAAAGTCGTGGAGCAAGTCAGCGCCATTATCAAAGCTAATAAGATGAAAGATACACGTCCCATGTGGAAGATATTGAAAGAACTGGAGAAATGTGACGTACTCAGCATACCGGAAGAAGAGGAAGAGAATCCGTCACCACTTGAAATCGCACGTAGAAAGCGCGCTTTTAATGTTATTCATCAAAACTATCTGAATTTATCCTGGCATGATGTACTCTTTATGAAAACAATACGCAAGAATCCTAATCTACTGCTGGATCAGTGTAAGAATTCGAAGAACTTCTTGGCTAGTTTATCTCAAACCCAATATGATATTGTGCGACGCTTCATAGTTAGTATTACATATTATAAATTTCATCAAAAGTGACTAAATCCACTTCTTCTCCGTCAGAAAATGATTCATTCTAGGAATCCTCTGTACTATGTCAGTTTCTTGAAATTCTCAAACAAAAAGATGCTGACGAGAAACAAAGAGGCCTATCTATACGGCATTCAGTACCAAACTCATCGGAATATGATAGCAGATCTAAGACAAATTCGTAAGCTACGCAAAGAAAAAAGACTCAAGGTAATTATTTGATATTCCTGTGGATGAGTAATGTAATGTTAAATACACATTCCAGAGTCTTGCAGAATATGTGGAGAAAGTCATGGGTGATTATTATGTGACAAAGACGAATCGTGTCATGTGCTGGAAATTTGAATTCATAAATGAGGTTTACAACACTCTAGCCCTTGCCCTAACCGAGCAATATTATGTGCCCAAATATTTTAAGCCGTTTCCAACTCACTCGGCATTACTCAGCCTATTACGACTGCCAGAGAATAAGATAAAAGATGTTGTTCCATTTGTTTTTGGAGATCGCTCTACTTACCAAGATGGCGATGCAAAAGACCCAGTCGCCATAAAAGCAAGGTATAGCTTTTAATTGAGATTCGATATAAATTTTCTGTATTTTTTCTTTGATTTCAGGCAACTTATAACACGTTTGGAGAAACGTATAAAGTTTGCAAAGTTTTCCATTGAGAAATGTTACTTATATCATCAGATTGCCAGTGTTCAATTGAGTCAATTGCACTACGATGAGTGCACTCTCAATGCTCGCAGAGCTATTAAAGGTACTTTCAATATGAAATATTAATTTAATTGATTATTAATTAAATTGACCAATTCTAATATGATCCTAGAATGTCGAGGATGTAACAGTATCATATGGCACTTCCTAAGTGTTCTACAAATCATCAAGGCAAATGTTTTGCAGCATAAAGTGGAAGCCAGTAAGGAATCCGTTGAGGAAGCTTATCCAATTGCAAAGCAACTGAAATTTCGACCACTGAAAAAATTCATGGATGCTTGTCTTCAGTTTGTTGAAGACGATCTTCGCAAGAAAGTTGAGTCTATAGCTTCGCAGCGAACCAGTAAAGCTTCAGGCACCAGTTTGATATGATTTTATAATTTACATAAATATAAAATGAAATCACTATAATAATCAAACAATAAAAATCAATCGATTTAAACATTTTTAATGGTATTTTTATGCGCAGTCTAAAGAAGTCTAAGAGATCATCAAATATAAAATATTAAGTGCCAAAACATTTCTCCTGATAGATAATTTAGTTTCTGCAAATTTTAAATAAATCTGCGAATATTTCTATCATTGTAAATGTTTCTTAAAAAAAAAAAGCAAACAATTTCCTATCTAGATCTCTTTGTAAAACATATCTCCAGTGTCACTATTATCATTATGAACTGAAGCAGTAGTATATAAAACCCTAAGAAAAGCAGATCACAAAAAAATCAAAAAAATATATAAAAATATGAATAAAAAACTTTAAAAATAAATAAAATATATAATAAAAAAATAAAAAATATATAATTTTAAAAACCTTAAAAAAAAGTAATAATATTTATAAAGGAGATAAAAAAATATAAAGAAAATTTTAATTTTCTCATCAATCTATAAATTGTTCCCGAAAAATGCCTTCAATTGTGACCCTTCCAAAATCGGGAGTTGAAGAAACAATTCCCGCTTGGTTGAAATTCGACTGGAGTCCAGAGATACAGCAAGGAATCTATAGAGACTGGGGAACATACTATGCACGAAGACGACAGCTCAATAATGCCATGGACTGCTTAACCAAGGCTGTGGAGCTGGATGACACTGACTTTATGTCTATCTATAGTCGGAGCCAAGTCCAACGAATGGCTGCACGGATCGAAGGAGCTCTGGCTGATGCCTTACTGGCTGCACGTGAGTTCACAGGACGTTCTCCAATAAGGAATGCTTAACAAATGTATCTTCCTTAGAAATGGCAAAAAAACAGCGAAGACCTAATGCAGATATAAATTTTGAATATTGCTGTGATCTTTTTGAACTAAACCATTTGGAGGACAGCAAAGCGGGAATGGCCAACAATATGCATACCTTTAAAGGCACCAAGTCATTAATTTTTGAGAAACGCCTTATTTTGGTAGGATCAGTAGAACTCATATTGATATAAACTTGATTTCTCTCTCTATCTCTATATATCTGCAGATTGATGATGCGATTAAAGATTCCACTGGCAAGGCCATGTCCTTGTTCCTATTAAAAAACCAAAAGCTGGTCGAACACGTTAGTGAAATAACCCGAGCCAAAGCAATTATAGATGATCGTCCCTTATGGAAGAAATTGAAGGAGCATGAAAAATGTGACATACTCAGCATTCTAGAAGATGAGGTAAATTTTGGGAATTTAACTGGATAGGTAATATTTTACTGAATATTTTAATAATCAACTAGGAAGAAATTTTGTCTCCACTTGAAATCGAGCGTAGAAAGCGTGCCTTTAATATACTGCATCAGACCTTCATGAATGAGAACTGGATTGATTTTATTTTCATGAAGGATTTGAGAAAGAATCCCAACTTGCTTAACGACCACTGTGTGCATTCTAAAGACGTCTTGAAAAGATTGGTTTTCGAGCAGTATCAAATAATCAGACAGTTTGTGGTAAGTATAGATTAAGTGGAAAATTCCATTTGAAACTAGACATTGCGAAAGCTTCTTTGCAGAAAATGCTTCAAACTCGAAGTCCTCTTTATTACGTCAATTACTTGAAATATGGAAACACGGCGATGCTGGAGAAGTACAAGGAGGCATATCTATTCAGGAAACAGTATCAAATACAGCGAAATATGTTTGAAAATCTACGACAAATTCGAAAACTACGCAAGGAAAAAAGAGTCCAGGTAATTATCGGGTATAATTGTGAGGCCTTTTAAGTACTTTTAAAATATAACAAACTTTAGAGTCTACTCAAATATGTTGAGAAAATAATGGGTGAATATTATGTGACGAAAACGAATCGAGTCATGTGCTGGAAATTTGAATTCATAAATGAGGTTTACAACACCCTGGCATTGGCACTTTCCGAGCAGTATTCAATTCCTAAGAATTTCAAACCTAGCAGTTCGGCAATGTTGCGACTATTGCATCTGCCATCGGATAAGATAAAGGATGTGGTACCATTCGTTTTCGGAGATCGCTCTACTTACCAAGGATCGGATGACATAGATAGTGTAGGACAGAAATTTAGGTAAATCAAAGGTTATCCTTTTCGTGTCTTTATTTATATAAAACCCTTTTTAGAAAACGAGTTACGTTATTAGAGAATCGGATTAGATTTGCAAAGTTTTCTATTGAGAAGACCTATTTATATTATTTGATATCGAATATTCATTTATCTCAAGGACGCTCCGATGAATGCTATTTGAATGCACGCAAGGCCATGAAAGGTTAGCTACATAATAATATTTGGTTTAAAATACTTTAATAATGTACTTGATTTTAGAAAGCAAAAAATGCAACAGCTTGATTTGGAGTTTTTTAAGTATTCTACAAATCTTAAAGGCAAACATTATTTTACATAAAGTGGAACGTGTTGGAGAGGCTTTAGAGATCGGTCTTCCCATTGCCGACAAGCTTCAATGTCCCAGGCTCGTCAACTTTATGGAAGTTTGCATATTGTGCAACGAGGAGGAAATGATAAAAAGGTCGAATAGTGCGATTTCCAGCCAGCGGGCCACAACTGGTTCTATACCAGTTATTTATGTTTAGCATGATTACCACAATACTGTTAATGTTTTAAATAAATCGAGAGTGCAATTTAATTGGAAGTTTTCATGCGGGAGCGAACTTTTTAGTTCTTATCTTGACTACATTCAAAATACGTTCACATTTATAGTTGAAAGAATCGCTTTAATGAAATCATGCAAACTTGTCTTGCGTATTTTTACTTTTCTATCTAGAACTCTTTGTGAATTTTGTAGCTTCAATTGTGTGTAGCAGCCAAATAATAGCTCAGTTTCATTACACAAGCAAAACTAAACAGATCCATAAGGAGTTCCTAAAATAGGGAAAACATTTTTACACTAATATTTTTACATTTTTATAAGTGTGCTTTTAAATAAAAACGAAAAAATGACTTCCATTGTGGGCCATACGCTGCGCCTCGAGCCCGGAGAGGCTTTGCCCTACTGGGCGAAATTTGACTGGAGTCCGGAAATTGAGCATGATATCTATAGAGATTGGGGCACATACTACTTCAATCGGCGCCGGGAGAACTTTGCCATGCACTATTATACGAAGGCATTGGATTTGGATGACTGTGATTATATAACACTCTATCGTCGCAGTCAGACCCAACGTAGAGCTGCAAGGATCGAAGGAGCACTAAATGATGCCACTAAAGCTGCAAGTAAGTCTTCAAAATATTAATACATCTGTTCAACCTTTAACCTTTGACAATCCTCAATTTTTTTTCAGAAATGGCCTTGCAGAAACATGGCCCCAATTGTCCCATCAATCTACAAATATGCGATGCACTTTTCGAACTCAATCAGTTTGAAACCGCCAATATAGAATTGCATAACAATATAAGAGAATTTATTGGTGTCAAGGCCAAAAGTTTCGAAACACGTCTTATTGTGGTAGGTTGTGAAGATATCAAATAAAGACGCGAATTTCTTTCCTTGAAATTATTTTAGGTCGATGATGTCATCAAGGATGTTACTGGCAAAGCCATGTCCTTGTTCTATTTAAGGAACCAGAAGTTGATAAGACACGTCAACGAAATCACAAAAGCAAAAGCAATTGTTGACAATCGACATTTATGGAAGATATTGAGAGATCAGGAAAAATGCGATGTACTTAGCGTACTCGAAACAGTGGAGGAAGTACTGTCCCCGATAGAAATAGCACGCAGGAAGCGAGCATTCAATGTACTTCATCAGACTTATATGAATGATTCGTGGTATGACATTCTATTCATGAAGAACTTGAGAAAGAATCCCAGTTTGCTGCTAAATCAATGCAAACGCTCAAAAGGCTTTGTGGAAACTCTATCGAGTAAGCAATATGATATCGTTAGACAGTTTATGGTGAGTCTATGATTAAATTCACTTATCATCTAGAACTTATCAATAATAATTTTCAGAAAATGCTGCAATCTCGCAATCCTCTTTACTATGTCAGTTTCTTAAAGTATCCAAACAAAAAAATGCTCGAGAAGAACAAAGAGGCAAATCTATTTCGGGTGCAGTATCAGACCTATAGGAATATGATTGCTGATCTCAAATATATTCGTCAACTTCGTAAAGAAAAGAGAATCAAAGTAAGTAAACGATTAATAAATATAAAATATAAACAAGTAACCGTGTGACAGACTCTAAGCGATTATGTTGAGAAAGTCATGGGTGATTACTATGTGATAAAGAGAAATCGTGTCATGTGCTGGAAATTTGAATTCATTAATGAGGTCTACAATATCCTCGCTCTGGCGCTAACCGAGCAGTACGTTGTGCCCAGAAATTTTAAATTTAATGCGACTGCAATGATGCGATTATTGCACTTGCCAAGGGATAAAATAAAGGATATTGTTTATTTTGTCTTTGGAGATCGTTCCACTTACCAAGAAGGAGACGATCAAGATCTTGAAGGAAAGAAATCGAGGTAATTGAATTACCAATAATTTGTGATTTGCTTTATTTAGGCTCTCGTTCTTAATTCTTAGAAAACTTATGACGCGCATAGAGAGACGGATTCGCTTTGCAAAATATCCTATTGAGATGTGCTATCTTTACAATCAGATGGCCTCTATTCATCTGAGTCAATTGCACTACGATGAGTGTTGTTTTAATGCTCGCAGAGCTATAAAAGGTTTGTTGGAAAAAAACAATTACTAAACATTTATTTATTTATTTTGTATATATTTAGAAAGTAACAAGTGCAATAGCGTGATTTGGCATTTTCTGAGTGTTATACAAATCATCAAAGCCAATGTCATCCAGCATAAAGTGGAACGCACTAAGGAGGCTTTGGAGGAGGCTCTTCCCCTGGCGAAGCAGCTTAGGTCAGTTAAGCTCATCAAGTTCATAGAGACGTGTATCTTCAACAACGAGGATGACTACAATAGGAAACTCAGCTCAATGGCCAGTCAGCGATCCAGCAAAGCATCGGTTACAACTCTAATGATGCGCGAGGAATTAGAAGATAGGTAGATTATTATATAAAAATAAATTGTAAGGTCTGTATTTAGACATAAACAGAAAAATAAACTACCGCATATAAAAAAATATTTGAAAATCATCCCAAATAATTCTTACAATCAACTCGTTTCAAGCACTATTTATACTAGTATTGTATGAGTTAATCTTTATAGGAGCTTTTTAGAGATTTGTGCTTTTAAGGATCTAAACTTATAGCCAGGACTTAAGTTATGCCAGTGTAATCTTTGTGGCTGCCTATAAACTGGTGTCGTGTGATTACAACTTTTATTCTGGCCTACATTTAAATTGCCGTCTTAAGCACACACATCCAGATACACAGGGACTCACACATACACAAGAAGAGAGAAAATTTACCTGGGAAAAGTAGTCGTAAAAATTCTATCAACTCGATTAAATTATAACAAGTGGATTTTCATGTTTTTGTGTCGCATTTATGGGTTTTTATTGTGCTAATTTTATGCGAGGCGCCAAAGGAAGCGCGACAGGACGCAGATCCTTGAGTGGGAAAATTCGGTATATATATATGCACACACATACACACACAGACACACGCATACATATACATAGATAGGCACCTGCGTTTGGGCTGCAATAATACTTGGCACACATTTAGTGGCAGCATTTAGTGGCACATTGCGGTCCCAACGACGACGCCGAAGTTCATCCTTGGGACATTGCCACATCGCTATTGTTGTTGCTTTATTTTTTAGCGACACTCTCACTCTGTGTGTGTGTGAGTGTGTGTTAGTGTGTGGCGCCACACTTGGCAAAGTTTTTGGCCTACCTGCCACACACCAACACACACTTATACACTGCACACCTGTTAGGCCCCTTCACCTGCTGTCGCTGCTGTCGCTGCTGCCGCCTTTTGTCTTATCAAACTTTAGCGCGTATGTGTTTATGCCACAAATGGCACTTTTGCGGCAGCGCATTTTATTTTTTACTGCCACTTTTCGCCATTTTGCTTTATCATTTTTATTTGCCAGCTTTCTAGCTATATGGGCGTGGCTCGAGCCCGAGTCCGACACTAAAATATAAATAAGAATGCTAAAAGTCAGGGAGGTGCTACAAAGCGAATGCCCTCTAAGGTTAACGCTTGAACATATCAGATAGTAAAACAATTGGAATATTAAATATTATAAATAAATAAATCCATACTTATTTTAACAGAATTTTTACTAAAGAGATAATTTCTAATTTCACAATATGCAATTTACTTTAAAATATCTCTCAAATAGTTATGAAGTTCCTTAACTAGGCATTCATCGTCATATAGTTAAGAGCTTTTAAGCCATAACAAAAATTAATATAGCATACTTATTGGTGTTTAATTTATATGCCTTTCTTAACTCTCAGACCAACCCAAAAGTATGCTTTTTTAATTTTATTTGAAAATTCACAATCAAAACAATCTGCTTGATATTACTTAATATTCCTCAAGCTTTTCCATCTGCTGTGCTGCGATTTCTTTTTACTTTTTATGTACATTCATATACAACTAATAAGCCCTATCGAGCCGTTGTCACTCTGTGTATAAAGCCATCAACATTTAAATAGCCGCCTAGTTGGATTTTATTGTCCCGGGGGCGAGTTGAGCGAAGGTGTGCAAGCAACTAATGACCCTGTATTTATATGACAGGGCCAAAAGTTTATAAATATTTATGGGCTCTGTTGCTGCTGCTGCTCCTGCTGCTGCTGCTGTTGTTGCATACTTTCTTCGAGCGCAAACTCATTTGCTTATTTAAAAATTCCGAGCAGGCGTTGTTTCATTTTTGACACCCGCAACACCGACCAAAACCCAGATCCCTCTCGATACGCCCCAGTTCTCAGTCTTGTCATCGCACGTTGTTGCCATTGTCACGCACACACGTACTATATTTTTTACGCGCATATCATATTACACACACATTCACACACACACACACACACACACATGGCACGCAGGCAGCCACAACATCAACGTTGACGCAAAGCACCCCTTTTTTTGGTGGGGCTTTCAGGGTTTTTTTGCCCGCTGATGAAGTAAATAGAATCACGTACACTAATTATCATCACCATTGCGCGCCAACGTTCAAAAATATATTTTTATTAATTTCATCGAGGGCGGAAAGGTAACGCCCACAGCTTCCAGAACTTCCTCCTTCCTTTTTCACTGGTTTGGTAAAATTTTTAATTGAGATCCGGCAATACGATAAACCTGACTACAAATAGTACGTATTGTGTTCTGAATGTAAATTGCTGCATTTACTTACGAGTATTTTGATTACGGCTTGATTATCAGATTAGATAAGTTAAACTATAATTAGCTATTGTAGAGTTTTGGGCAGGGAGCTGTAATTGCACTTGACACTGAGTGTGTTCAATGTGAGTCATTTAATTGGAATATTAAATTATTTTAGAAAGCTTCTATGAGTCATACAGTCAAACGTAGAGAGACATCATTTGATAAGAATTACTAAATTATTGATAAAAAAAAAACATTATTTGGCCTCTAATTTGATTTACAACAGTAGTCTAAATTGAATAAAACTTATATTTTATTGTTAAGAGTTAAGATATTGGAACTGATAAGATTGTTATAAATTTGTTCTTATATAACTTTGTCTTTAAACATATGTTTAAGTGTTAACACACATATTTCCCCATAATCAAATATAACAAAAGTGTCAAAACATACTCAGATAAGAGGTGAGTTCTCACAATCCGCATGACTCACATACTGCTTCAAACAAAATTAAAAATACCCTAATGCCTAGTTGATATTAGTAACCCAAGCAAAGACATGCAAACAAAAATAGAATTGTTAAATCAATTGTTTAAAAATACCATATTACAAAAATAATGTCCATGATAATAATTACATTTATTTCAGCATTAAATAATCTGAGTAAATTAGTATTTAATACAAATATTTAAGAGTAGATCTTGATAATCCAAATGTTTTCTGAAACCAGTTACATTATAATATATAAAATGTTGTTACGTCCTTCATATAAGAATCGATAATATATATGCATACTCGTAGTTGCTGCAGATAACACGGCTCACGCTCAAAGTCAGATAAGAGCGCGATAGTGCGTTATCTACAGATAAGACTGCTAGTGCAGCTCGTGCCGTACTCGAATAGAGATTCCCAATATCAAATACTATAATAGACCGATCTGACATTACATCCAGTATCAGCTGGAACGTGCTACGTGCAACAAGTCGCTTTAAGGAATTTTAAAAAAATATGGATCATCGCACACGTGTTGAGGTGGTGCAGGTGCAGGTGCCACCACCGACGGGGACAACGGTCATTATAGAACAGCCACCACCGCCCAAGGATAAGGGCTGCTGCTGTATCCCCTGCTGTCCATGTTGCTTCAGTTGTGGCGATTGTTGTTGCTGCTGCACCATAATGTAGACGACCCTTCGACAACAACATCAACATCAACAACAACATCAACTTCAAACAAAGGCGCACAAATCCTTTAATACTTCACGTTAAATTAAGTTTCTATGGCTTTGTCGAGCTCGTGTTCGTTATTTTGTGACACACACACTTAAAACACACACACACAATTTTTTCATGCAATAAAATTTTACGATTTGTTATAAATAATGTTTTGCACTCGGCTGTGGTTGTGGCAACATATTGTCTTGCATAAATCTCAATGCTCGTCTCTCGTCCGTTTCTCTATCGTCTCATAAAAAGCTAAATTTAATAACACACAAAAACCGCAGCAATTTGTAGTTTCATGTGTTTAGGGCTTGGCACATTATTTGCCAAGTTAGTTCGCATTCCAAGTTATTATTTATATGTTTCTCAAAATTTGCCAATAAAACCGAAAATGTGTCAAAACTGTGGGCAGCTCTCGGGCCTGCTCTCATTTGATAAAACATTTTATGAGCTTTGAGGTCTCTAGCATTGCAACCGCAGCGCCAAAAACTTTTTTGGCCAAAACCATTTTTGACAAGGGTTGCGAATGCGAGTAGGGAGCAGAGGGAGAGATGGAGAGAGGGGGGACGGGGATGTAGGGTCTACTAACCCATTCAACGTAATTTGTGTGTACTTTTGCTTTGCTTGCTGTTTATCTAAAGCCCAAACCAAATTACTCATACGCACCGTTGCATGGAAGACGCTGCACAGTGGACTACAGACAAATGAAAATGGTGTTTAATTGAATGGCATATTATTTATGAAATACAATAAAAATAATCTAATTTAACTTAGAGTAAAAAAAATCTTTGACAAGAAATTTAGTTTAAAATATTACACATTAATTTTGGTTAATAAAATATTACATTTTAACTCTCTTGAATCAGAGTATAGGAAAAATTTTAATATCCTTATATCTAGCGGGACTTGAAAATAACTTTTACACTAAATACTACATTTATTCACTCAATTTGACTAAAACTTGTTTTCAGAACTTATGTTTATTCGCAATAATTAATAAGATAACCACGGTACATTCGGTACTCCACACTTTTGACATTTACACAAACTGTTCATTATCACAGCTCATTGATCAAATGCCTGGGCTTTAGATAAATATTCGGTAGACCAAGTTTACCAAAAGAAATAATTCAAATCGTTCCAAGAATTTTTTAGTTTTAAACAAGTTATTGCGCCGCATAGCTCACATTTAGTCAGTCAGTTTAGTTAGTTACTTAGACGTGAGTTAAACGAAAGGATCATGTACAATCCTGGATATCAGGTGGACATCATCGACCCGTACTATCCACCGCCAGTGGAAGTTATCGAAGTGATGCCGCCCCCGATGATGCAGCCGGTATATGGACAACCCGCCGTAGTTGTCACACAGCCCCAGACGGTGTATGTGGAGGAGAATTCGGGTCCGACGGCGGAGCAAATGGAATGTTGCCTTATGCTAGGCGCCTGTTGTGTCATGGAAGAAGCGGGCTGCGTTATTTTATAATGTTGTTGCTGTTGCTAATCTAAGAAATGTGAAAGAGTGTTTGGGAAATCCTTATGTAAATAAAAATGTTATCGAAATCAAAAAAATATATATATAAAATTATAAGTGCACTTATTCAAATGCATTCAAAGCGTGCTCTTTTAGAGTGAATAATAATCAAATTGTTTCCAAGTGACAACTCTTTGTGAGTCATTGCAATATTACTTGTGAATTGGAAATGTCTTATTTGTTGACTGTGTGATAAGCTTGGATAAAAAAGTAACAAGACAAACAAGACTGTCGATTGTCAGGCGTTTTCCAAGTAACTCCTGCAATCTTATGAGTTTACTAATCTCAAACTTTTCTCTGAAAAAAACAATAATTAGAGAGGTACTCTCCTTAAAATTATCTTGATTGTTTTTAATTTCCATTTGTCTAGTTTATTACTTTCTTCTTTATTTTATTAAATTTCTTTCCAAAGACTTAAGAATTCTCAAAAGGCTTACGTACATTTAGATGATATTATTTTAGATATATATTACCACAAGAGCAAAAACATGTTTCTCATCATGTGTCAGTCGAAAGTCATCCAATTAAAATTTGTCAGGATTGTTGTCAGCTGGGCGAACCATATCATTATGTGGCTAGCACATTAAAGCCAGCTGTAAGTCACTTTTGCCCACGCACTGAGTCAAGTTATTATAATTAAAGCCAAGTCGACATGTAAAACTGACAGAGTGCTGCGTTATGTTCACTTTTTTTTTGTTTTTGCTCTTTAGTGGTGGCAATGTAAAATGTTATTTGAAAATGTTGTGCCTTGTTGTCTTCGACGTTGCCACCACAAGAACAAGGCAAAGAAACAGGAGCATATCCAGGACAACTTCAACAGCTTGGCTTACAACGGAAACAGGCCAGGCAACAGCAACAACAACAGCAACAACAACAACAACAACATCAACCGGGTGCTATATGCCTTTTTAACTTGATTTAATGAGTGCAGGGAAAAACATCAACAAGAAAAATGAAATAACTGTCATTGAAGACATGAAAAAGGGAGCTCTGTGAGAAACCCGGGGCGGAGCACGGCAGGATTGACGGTTGCCTGTCGTCGGCCACTGTTTTTCCAAACACTGCCAAAAGAAAAGTCAAGAAAAGGAAAGGAAAGGAA
Organism: Drosophila rellima; assembly: GCA_035043635.1. NCBI lineage: Eukaryota > Metazoa > Arthropoda > Insecta > Diptera > Drosophilidae > Drosophila > Drosophila rellima. The sequence continues at coordinate 1,949,176 of JAWNMV010000145.1, read as the reverse complement.
GGGGAAATTCAAGGGGATGGGAGGAGGCTGCGCTACTTAACTAGGAGCAAACGAGCTGCCAGACACGAAGGGTCTACTGAGGGGCGTGGCACAGCGCAATTATGCAGCAAATTAGCGCTTTATATTTATTAAAAGCCAGCTAACTGAAAGGCTCTTTGTTTCTATTTATTTCTTTTTCTTCGTGTTTATATATTGTACACATCTTTTTTCGGGGGTTGTCCTCGAAGTGTCTACACAAAAAAAAGAGGCAAGTGAGAAAGTTGCCAAGCTGCGAGTACACGAATTCTTTGACAGTTGCCTAAATTATGGACTACAATATAAGCGGACTTTGCATTCCGAGGAGTAGATCTGTCAGAGGCCTATGATGCGACAAATTGGAATCTATTATGATTGATATTTATGTTAAATTGAGGCTTTTAGTCATGAAAATTGGCAAATATATTATTATTAATTATATATAATTACAAGAGAAAAAAATAAAACATAGGTATCTTATATTTTAGTAAATTAGTCAATATAGATTTCTGCATTTTTCTTAAGACTTCTTAAGCATTTCATTATTATTATTTCACCCATATTTCCTTAGAGTACATTTGGGTCAGCTTCAGCCCTCGAATCTGATTCGTGGCAGAAAAGCTGGCGAGAAAAACATCTAATCATGGGCTACAAGTTGAAACTAATGCAGAACTCGTGTACTCTGTGGAAGGAAGTCAATGGAAAAAAGTGAGGCATGAAGTCAGCAGGATTCTGGATCCAGGACTCAGTATTTCTACCCCTGCTAATAAGACGCTTAGGGGTGGCTATGATAGTTATTGTTGGAAGCATCGGGCTTGTTGCATTTCCTGCAAGTAATTTTCTTATGAGTTTTCACTGTTTCGTTGTTGTTGATGTGGCCAACAGCCCCGTAATCCTTATAAATGAAGCAGCAAATTTAACGCCAATGCAAGGATCGCAGTGTACATATAGTTTATATAGTTACTCAAGGACTTAATGCATTTGTCCTGAAACTGGAATGGGATATTAACGTGTATTATATCTTATGTGACTTCCCATTCTCATTTCTCTCATTTGTCAGGATTTAAGCATTGTTGCGACCCCAGAAAATTGCAATTGTATGGAGCATTCATTGGTTTTGGCAATGATGATTTATTTGCCACGCACGTGGAAGATTTCCACCGCCTCACATTCGATGGGTGGTTTGTTGTGTCTGTGCTTCATTAATGTTTGTCCAGCAGACTCATTAAAAATTAATCCGTCTTGCTAGACGATTTTAATAAGACAATGTTAAGGCCATCAATGTCCGAGCAGTTGACCAAATGCAGCTTGTTAGTGTCGGCTTGGCTGACAAAGCCATTTAACTTGACGCTTTCAAGAGATTATAGGGTATGCTAGTAATCTTAGCTTAGAATAGGCTTAGTTTCACTTGGGTAACAAATTCACAGAACTAGTAATTAAGGCATACCTTTTTATCTAATTTTCTGCATTTCTGTCAGCTTAATAAACAATTCATTTTTTAACAATTGCTGGCTTATCTTTACCATAGAAATAACTTGAGCTTTTAACATATAAATATTTTTCACAATTTTCTTTCGTGCTGTGATTGTCGTTGCAAAGCACAAAAATTGAATAGCCTGAATGTCAGCATTAAAGTACTCAACCCAGTTTCAAAGAGAGCAGAGAGCATTCTCTTTGGGGCCCTTTGAACCACGCCACCACTCAGCTGACCCGCTAAGTGCCGTTCGACGGGGCTCTCCAGGGGCGGCCATGTGACGATGCCTTTTGTTTTCTGTCAAGTGCAAAATGTGCAATGCATAAGACAAAGCAACCGCATTCCAAACAGTAATCTGGCCCTACAACACCCACATCCAATCCCAAGTCGCACTTAGAGCCACAACCTATTGCAAGCTGCTATTGTGTCACTTGCCAAGCAGCAAACCAACAACTGTAACAACAACAACAACAACTGTAACAACAACTTTCGTGTGACACATTTGGCAATGCGTTTTTAAACTGCAAAGAAACAAAACGAAATGTGGCAGCCACAAAACAGCAACGAGTACAGCAACAAAAGCAAGTAGGGAAAAGTTTTTAGCATTTTTTCGCATTGCCTCGGCACTGAATTGCACTTAAAGTCAGCGCCAGTTAAAAACTTTGAAGCCAACGACTACAACAAAAAAAAGAAAAGAAAACTAAATAAAAAACTATGGGAGAAACTATTGAAGAGCTCTTCCATAGATTACCGAACTTAGCATACACTTTTGAAATTTCTGAATTCTAAAATAAAAATGTGAAATAAGTAACTAAATTATATTAAAACATTTTTTACTCGTTATGGAAAAATAAATAAAAGTAAAATTAAATACAATGTTAAATAGTCCGCATAGCCTCTTAGTTAGGGTATTAGGCGGAGCGTATTGCATAGAGTGCGAGAGAAACAATTGAAAACTTTATTGCTTTTGGCTTTTTCACTTTTGTTCGCAAGTATGTTGCACACGAGGCAGGCGCGTTGACAAAACGGCAAAAGGAGACCAAAAACTGTCGAAAGACGAAAGTTTTGCACTTTTATTAATTTTAGAACTCAACAGGAGGGGACAGAGCCTTATGCTCCATACATACATAAGTATGGCAGCTTGAAGATTGAAAGAAGCACTTGGACACGGAGCAGGGACCCAGTCCGAGAGTCGAGACTTGAGACTCGAGAGTGGAGAGTTGAGAGTGGAGAGTGGAGAGTCGAGAGTTGTGGGTTCTCGCAAGGTTACACTCTCGACAGCTGCGTGGTCAGCGGTCAGCTGGGGTTGTCCACTAATTGGCCTTGTGAAAATATTTGCTACGCTTATGAAAACAGTTGGCCGCATGCCACATGACCCTTGACTAAAATGACACACAATATGGCACACACACACATACATAAGTTTAGGCCTCGTTTATACGTGAGCAAAAATGTGAATAAAAAACTCATAAAAATAATAACCAATTTCGAAAGTCCAAAATATTCAGAGTCTTTTATATTTAAATTAAATTCAAATATATTTTTCAATAAAAAACCATTTTTTAATTAAACTACATAAATCTCAAAAATATTTGTAGTCTTTTTTATTTAATTTATAAATTACATTAAAATAAATTGATTGAAAAGAACAAATTTTAAGCTAAACAACTTTAATGGAAAAAATTCGAAATAATACGTTTTTCTTCTATGTATGTTTAAGAAATTTATGTTCTCTATGCTTTTTTTAGACGAAAAGTCTCAGTTTTAATATAAAAATCATTTTTATGAGTGAAGCATTCCTTGATGTAAGAAACAAGCTCAGAAGACTTCTTAGATTTCAAAAAAATTTTGAGAGCTGTTTTTTAATATTTTGAAAGAGGTAATTATAGAAAGAGTTGGCAATAAATCTAAATAGAATATTATACATTTTTAAAACTTACAAATAAGCCTTTAAAACAAGTTTCTAAATAAATTGTCTTAACACAACTCTTATAAAATGCAATACACATTAAGTTACATGGCATAAACATAACATAACAAAAAAGCTGTCGCTACCAACACAAGCACACACACACACACACACATACACACACAGATAAACAAAGTAACATTCACACACTTGGCCGCCCAGTCCAATCATAAACATGCGCCCGGACTAACCACAGTAGCCCGTCCAGCTGCCCCATTTGCCCCCTCCTCTCCATCCCCCCTGTCCCACCAACCCATATGTCCGACCCCCTCAATTTTTGTCAACTGAACTAATTAATTAATTGTGGGACGGCCACCGTAGCCTTCGAGCCAAGAGACCAAGAGACGCGTCGTCTGAGTTGTCGCCGCCCACACGGCAAGTTCCCCCCTTTCCCCTTTTGCACTTTTCCGCTTTTCCCGTTACCAGCCACCCACTTGCTAACTGACCAGCAACTAATTTTTATATTTATGAGGCCGGGACGTTGGCCTACTGCGTCATAAACTCTACAGTTTGGTTTGCCACAGGGTAGCTGACATTGTTGTTGTTATTGTTTGTTGTTACTGTTGTTGTTACTGTGGTTGTTGCTGCTGCTTTGTATGCATGTGTGGCATGCGATGTTCTTGTTAAGGACATTCTAGTCGTATCCTTGCCACAGACTCCTTTATGCCGTTTGCATGCTCACATTCGTAGTATCTTTTTGTGTGATTTCATGCGTTAAAGCTAAATTTTTATTTGCTGCCGCTGCAGACAGCCCCAATAAAGGGGCGACCGGCTAGTGGGGGCGTGGCTCTGGTGGGGTCAGACAGTTTTGGGGGTTTAATTTTCATGTCGCGTTGAAAGTTTCGTACAAGTATTTATGGCATATAAATGAAATGTTAATGCTGAACCCCAAAAGAGGCCAAAAAGATTTGGTAACATGCTTCCATTCCTAATGTTTGCTAATGAAGGAGTTCGATTCGGTTCTTAAATGGTTAATTGGTCTGAGATTTGGGAAAGTTCCGGCAGGGCAAATGGCTTGTGTATACTTTCATGGCAATAAATTTCGAGTGGCAAAAGTTTTGGAAATACTTTAGGGGTATCTGAAATCAAGTTAATAAAATGTGATTAGTTCTCATAAAATTCAGCATAAATAAAGTAATAAATGAATGAAAAAATAAATAGAAATAAACCGAAAATACATAATACATAACATTCTGTAGAAATTATTTGAATAATAGTATTTATGGAGTAAAGTATCTAAATGATCAGTACAACAAAAAACAAAATTTAAAAAATTTAAACAAAACTATTGTTTAATTAACAATAATTTGACAGCTGAATAATACCTCTTACCGTTCCATAAGATACAATAATAAATTATAAAATAATTTGTAACCCTCTTGAGAGAAATGTTAAGAAATACGATTGATTAATAGTAAATTAAATAATTAGAATACAAATGGGTAAGCCCAAGCCAAACATAACAATTACCAGAAATGTTGATTAAATTGATGACAAAATAGCATAGAAAATCAGTGATAAATGCTGAGTGCAGTGAGGACCCTAAGAGACTCATCTACAATATTATGCATTCATTTGCAAATAAATAGGAGAAGAAGAAGGAAACAAAGGACATGCCTCACAATGTTATAAGCCCAAAGGAAATCGAACAATGCTCACGTCTTGTGAATATTTCTTGTCGATTTTAATATTTTATTATATGGATGTGATGATGCGACGATGCGACATTGCGACGGCCATTTTAATGCATATTTAATGCAATTTTTAGGAGCAAAACGCATTAAATAAAGTTATTTCGCTTTTACCGCAAATATAAACATAGAAAACTCAACCGAAATTCGCATGCGACAAGAATTTTAAATCATTTCATGGCCAAATGACAAAACATTTTCATACAAATTGCGAAATTTCGCTTAACAGTTTTTTGCTAAAACGTTGAACAGCTTTTTCCAATTCGCATGCGAATTGTTCTAATACCCTGTAAGCGAAAACAGAGGTATGATGAATTTTTTTCATCGAAGTTTTTTTATTTATTTATTTAACGTCAAGTAAAAGCAGTAGAAAAAATTGTGGAGTTTTATATTAAATTAAAATGAAAACATAAAAATTCATCGACGCACTAAGTAAATAAACTAAATTTATCTTTTGTGACAGAAGCAATAATTTGTATCTATCGTACTGAAATTATTAGGAATATTCAAATTAAATTAAAATAAATGATAAGAAAACTATTTAAAAAGTTGACAAGACTCTTTGGACTTGGTCTGTGCATTGTGCAGGGTAACTGCTAGTCGGGTTACTTATGCTGAATAATTTTACTTGTTGGATTTGGAATTAAGTTTCGTTTTTGGTTTTTCGATAATAATGTTCATAAATTTGGCGTCGCCTGCAAATATGCAACGGAAATTGCCAAAGCCACACGACTTCAATTTCAAGTAATATCAACCCCCCGGACCACAGCCCTCAGCCCACAGCCCCCGGCTAAAGATGCTGCTGTGTTTTTTTATAGGCTTCTGGGGAGTGCTTGGGCGTGTGTCGGCTATCCATACAAAAAAACCAGAAGGAAACAGGGCAAGGGAAAGGGAGATAGAGAAAAGGAGAGCTTGCTTCTGCTGCTTGTCAATGCATTTCGCTATTTGATAATATCAAAAACTCATTTGCCTTGGCCACTTAAGGGGGGATTTAGTAGTTAGTTTGATGTTGCTTGCAGCAGATGATTTATTATAGCCGCACCACTTGCTCCCTTCCCCCGTTGGGCAACATGCGTCATCAATTTTTCGAGATACTCGCACATTTGCATGGACATTGCCAGGGACCATTAGGCAAAAGTTGCAGCTGCTGTTGCAGCAACATGAAGAACCGCAATAGCATTTAATAAAACAAAGCAAGACCAAAAAGCAAAAAGAAAAAAAACAGAAGCTGACCATAAATAATTTGCTCTTTGCTCATTTCCTAAACAATTTAACAATTTGCGGGCCAAATATTAATTAAAAGCCACTCTCCAGTAACTAGCAAATGTTCGAGCTCGAGTACGAGTATCTCATGGATACGTGACCACTAAATAAACGCGTTTAACATAAATTCAAATTTACATTTCCACCAAGTGCCTAAACAATAAACAATTTCTACAATTTGTTACTGTTGTTCTTGTTGTTCCATTGTGTAATAATGAAATGAAAAATGTGTGGTCGCTCGCAAAATTAATTGTGATGCATTAAAAGTGCAATTGTTAAATTATTTTCAGTTTTCATTGTGCAAACAACAATAAAACAAATTGCACTCTCAAAAAATAAAAAACACTTAAACATTTAACAAATTGCACACATTTTTGGCAACATACATATATATGTATGTTCAAAATGTGAAGGACATCAAAGGGCAGCATATTTGAAGTTGGGGTGAATTAAGTAATGAGTGTGAATTATTTTCTCTGAACTAAATTGAAAAGTTTTCTATGGGATTGACATACCCTAGAAACTTAACTATAAAAGAGTTGATCATTAACAAAGGCTTAATAAAGTTTCTTTTTATCAATAATCCAATGACACACTTTATATATTTGAATGAGTCATATGAAAAAACTGAGTTTTAAGAACCTTTAAATCAAGGTATGAAACCGAAACGAATATCGGTTTCAATTACGGTTTCGGTTACGTTTGCGTTTAATTTTTTCGGTTAACGGTTACGCCATATGCTTATACATAGGATACGTAACGCTTACCGGTTTTTGGTATAATTCGGTTTACTAACCAATTTTTAAAAAAAATGTATTGTGTCACAATGTGTCAAAAAACGTGATTTTCGCCTGATCGTTCCTATAGCAGCTCTAAGATATAGTAGTCCGATTTAAACCAAATTTGGCCAATACAAATATTACCATCTCAGTTGCATGCTTTGTAAAATTGGTTAAGATAGCTCAAGCAATAACAAAGTTTGTGGGTCACAAAGTGTCAATTATTGGAAATTATCTATATATGAGAAATGTTGACTCTTTGGATTTTCAAAAAGCACAACTTTATTAAAGCTCATCCGATTTTCGTGAGGAATGTCTTATTTTTCATAATATTAACCCTACTTTAACTTTGCATTTAAATTTTTTGATTCTGAGACAAACATTTTTTTTTCGAAAAATTGTCGATTTTTACATAGTTACCCCTTTACATTTTTCGAAAATTTTCAAAAATTTTAAAACTTTTATTTATTTTTTTATTTGACTCCAGGTGATAAAATTAGGGTAAAAAGTAGTTTTGAGCACATTCCCGCTTTGTTTCTTTAACATCTTACCGGTTTTTTTGGTTGGAATAATTTTGGGATTTGGGTTTTGGTGTAATAAAAAAACTATGTTTCGGTTACGATTTCAGGTACGGTTACCAATTTAAATCGAATACAACCGGTTATCGGTTACGGTTATGGTTACGGCTAATCCCTGCTTTATATATATGACTTAAAATTAAATACTTGCTTGTCTTTGGTAAAATCTTAAAATTATATGACTTAAAATTAAATACTTACTTGTGTTTGTTTAAAACCTGATGGAAATGTGTTATACGGTTTTATATAAAAACTAATTTATTTGCTTATTACTTAAACAATAATTATAAGGACAATAAAAATACAATATTTGTTTTACAAAATAATACTTGACGCTTGTTTGCAGTTACCTTTCACTCTGTACTTTGTTTTTGTTTCAAATGGCCAACATTTTATTGTGCAACCATCAAACGAACGATTCAGTTCAGTTATGAAGTTAGAAAGAGAGATAGAGTTACAATATAATTATTAATAGATTTGCGAATTGTGCGAGTTTTTGATAGATTGATAATGCTATATAAAAGCTAAGATCTTGACTAGAACTAGATGAACTAGATATCTAGTTGATGTACTTATATAATTGATTTTATTAGGCTAGTTAATGCATTTCGTACTGATCGGTAAGCGTTTCTCAATTGCAGCCCGTGCTCGAAGCGAAGCGTTTGCATCTTTGGCTTGGTGCAATTTCATATCATTTCTTTTTTTATATATTGTTTTGTTTTTGGTTAACTGTATTTGTTTTATGCTTTTTGGTTTGTTTCTTAGGCTACAAAAATACCTTTTTCATACATAATATGAGGCTTCAATGCGGGCTTTACTCTAACTATGCACGTTACATACCTAAATATGTGTGTCTGTATATATTTATATATACAAATATATATATAATCTATATGTATATAGATGTATATGTAAATGTATATGTATATGTGACTCCATGTATAAATAGAATTTTGGATAATCTCAATAATGCCTATATCAATATATGTGTATATGTATAAAGCCACTTTGATGCGTCGTTCACCAGCGATTCATGTAGAACTGATTGATGCCCATCACATGCTTCTCCTCATGATACTTTTGCAGGATATGTGTGATGACCGAGGTGGTGTCATTGTCGCCGCGCCACACGCGTATCGCGTTCTCGTTTTCCAGTATGGCCAAAAAGGCTAAAGGAATATATATGATTAATTCAGCTACACACAACTAGCTTATCTCATTGGACAACATATCCCAACTAGAAATGAAACCTACCCAAAAAGGTCTTTGGATTGCTGAGCGTTAGTTGGACCTGCGGCATTTCGAGTATAACTTTCAGTATGGGCGAATCTGGAGCAAGTCCCTCGCGCAGTTCAATAACGCTGGCCGAGCGATTCTCGCACAGCCAATCGCAGGCGGAGGCCTTGTTGTTGCCTGTTTTCTTGAGCGCGGAAACGACGGCATGTTCCTCAAATCCCATTTCAGTCAGCGATTCAATAAGTTCATCATTCGGCGGTGAATCGCGATGGCTGTAAATGCGCACGATCTGCATTAGAGCGGCGGTATTCTCAATGTTTTCCTGCGGGAAGAGAACAATATAAAAGTATAAGAATGTGTAAAAATAATGGCAATTATAGTTACATTATTGGTCACAATAGTTGAGGGTGATATGGATGAAAGGCTACGTTGCAGATTCATCATTCGCGGCTGGTGTGGATCCTCCTCTCTTTGATTTTGGATGAGCCACTCCAATGTGGTTGAGTAGACTCCATTGTTGGATCTTAGCGCCTGGTCGGCCACCTCGCGAGTGAAACCCATGTCAACCAGACACTGCAGCGTGTCCGCCTGATGATTACGTCTGTTGATCAAACGCTGCTTCAGCATTGTAATTAGACGTGGTGCAAATGGACCAGCGCCAATAATTGCTGCCGAGGCCTGAGCCAACGATATGAGAACCTTGCGCACATCGTATTGAATCTGGACAAGAGACAATGGTTAGCAACATGTTAATAACGAGGTGGAGCACTCACATTCGACTGCTGGAAGATCTCATTGATGTCGATAATGGGCAGCGTGTTGGTGTTGTTCTGGACAAAGCGGGTGGCACTCTCGAGCAGGGCATCATTTGGTCCGGGCACCTCGCGGGTGCGCGTCACTGTCTGGGGCAGAGTATTGCGGCGGGGTGACAGAATGAAGGTCTCATTGTGGCGCACTCGCAGCTGGGCGAGTGTCTGAGATTCATTGAGCTCGCTGCCAAAATATTCGGCACGGTATAGGCGATAGCGAGGATTCAGATGTCGCACATCGGGTGCAAACAGTTGAATGGACTCTGGATCGTCGCTCAGCTCCAAAATAACCTCGCTCTTTAGGTCATTAAGACGTTTGTTCATGTCCGTCTTAAACACGAGCACACGGGAACTTGGACAGATGACGCGGACAGTTATGGTTTCGCCCACTTTTGCCACATCCGGATCCGGCACAACTGTCGACGATGATGTCGCGAGTCTTGTATGGTTTTTTCTAGGAAAATATAATGTTATTCCAACACTGGAACTTGCCACATGTGAAGATCGAAATTACTCACCGAAGAAACAAACTGCGCAGTTTTTGCATAGTTTGTTTTGATATTTCCAGTTAGTTGATTGGAGGTGTGATTTGGGGTTGCGTTAATCCAACGGAGAATTTCGATACTTAAAAGTTGTTTACAATCTATATAGAAATACACTTGGCAACTTACGCATTCGCCTGCTCCGCTTTCCTAGCCGATTCCTGTTGCAGCTGCAACTCCAACTGGATGCGTCGCCTCCTCGCCGGCGACGGTGTCCGCAGCACACAATTGCCGCCGCCGACGCCGCCTCCGTCCGTTTGCGTTTCCATTTCCGTGGTATGCACTTGCACCAGCGATCCGGAGGCGCCGCTGCCCAGACTGTGGCTGCTCTCGACATCGCTGCCGCTGCCGCTGTTCGCTGTGTGGGCAGCGCTGCTGCTGCGGGGACTGTGATTGGAATTAGATTCGGTTTCGGTGCCGCGTTGCTTGTTGCGCGCCAGCCACTTTGCGCGCTTCTCATTAAACTTCTCGCGCATCCAGGGTATCATGCTGTGGCTGCCATTAGTGGTCTCCTTCAATGGTTTTTACATTCTGTTTAAGTTTTTGCACAGTTTTCCAATTCCCAAAAATACAAATACGACGCACAGCTGTTTGCAGTGTTGCCAGATCTGCAACACTCTTGTGGATCTCATCATACAAAGCTGATTTATGGTTGTGCAGTACAAAATATAAATACAGCATTAATCAAAATATACTTATAATTTACAAAATAATTTTAAAGCTGGTCTCGCGAATAAAACATATATAAATAGACAGAACTTGATTTGATTGAATGGCGCCGTATAAATACCGATACGTTTAAAGCTAGTATCGATACATATACTAAACATATCGATATTAACTATCGCGCACAACAAGCCATATGAAATGTGTGGAATCCACACTGTGGATTGTATTTTTTTAGTACCTGCAAGCGCTTTTGGTGAATGATTAACTTATCGGCGAATCAACTCTGCACTTTTTGGCTTCTCTTCCACACACATTCGTATCGGTCGTTGCGGTTCTTAGAATATTAATTTGTAGAACGCGCAAATAAAACTGTAAAACGGAAACCGAAAATGTCGAATACACACTAAAACTCAGTCGCAATTTCATCAATGCAGCGTGCACGTCGGTCATATGTATAAGTAATTAAATGAAAAGTGAATTTGGTTTGCATGGCGTGCGTCAGTCAGCAAGCGAGTCCAAGTCACGTAGCATAAAAAGAGAAGCAGGGCCAGAAAAAAAAGTTACATGTGGGTATAGAAGCGAATATGATATGAAAGAAATGAGCATGAAGACCGCAACGCGCGACAACGAAGGCGACGAATAAAACACAAAGCGCGACACAAATAACAAATTCAAAAGTACATGAGAAAAAAAGCCGGAACGACGACACAAATGAATGGGCATCAACATTTGTACGCTGCCAAAACTACATACATACATATGCACACATGCATACAAAACACACGCATACACTTGCGCCACCACAACCACCATTGCAACTAACACTACGACACAACAACAAGAAGATCAGCATACGCATAACGAAACTTCAATTGATTTGAACCCGAAAAATTAAGTTAAGCCGAGCTATAAAACAACAGGATCAACAACAACAAGCGCAGGTAGGCGCCCGTCAACCGAAATTGCTAGCACCAAACGGTATATAAAGAGTTCTTTTTGCTTTACGCAGTTCAATCTGTTTGTATACGTCGTTCGTGCGTGTGGGTGCGTAACTGTTCTTGTGTGCGTAAGTTTTTTTTTTTTTTCTCTTTTGGTATGACTGTGCCAGTGTATTTGTATGTGTGGGTGTCTATCCGATTTGTGATTTCGTTTTGATACGCTTTTACTGTTGCTCTTTGTTTATGTTTGTAACGCGTCGACAATTAGCTTGCATTTTTACCACAACCGAAAACAAATTTCTACGCATTTGTTTATGTGAGCAAGAACAACAACAAAGCTTTCATTGCCGATTGAGAGTGTGTCCAGCTGACAGTGCTGCCGTTTTACTCCATTTACGGCTAGTTTTAGCTATTTTTCGCTTTAACGGCGGTTGATTTTTAAATTTCTGCTCCGAGTAGTTTGATTTTTTTCTTCCATAATTAATGTTACTAAGAAAATTTAGATTTTCTTAATAACTTTAAATATAAATTCAAATAATTATTTATTAGTTGCCTACACTCAGCTTGTTTTTAAATTTCCAAAAGCCGCAGCACCGCTAGAATTTGTTAACGTTCCCTGCGCTTTGTACTTTCATTTTGTTTGTTTATATAATTTTTATGGTCAAATATCTTATCGCCAATTGCATTTTGTCGAGTCTCTGACACTGAGAAAGAAGCGATAAATTTAGACAAGTTGAAACTGTCGGAAGTATTTTGATTTGCAGTGATTTTTGCACTTGGAGTGAATATACAAAACTAATATTATTTTTTTTAATATTTAAATTGCAGCATTTTAGTATTGTGCGCAGCGCCAGAGTGCAACATAAGTAATTCCATTTATTGCTACCACAAGTGGCAGCAACAACAACAAAAGCAGCAGCCAAGTAACTGCAACAGGAAACATTAATATTAAGATATTAATAACCAGCTATTTGTAAGACTAGTTAGGTGAGTAATAATTATTAACTATCTGAAGACCATAAAATTAAAATACCTTTGTATATATTTATAGTAATTATACTAAGAGACAACATGTGGAATTCCGAACCAACACATCGCCAGCAGCAGCAGCAACAACAACAATATAATGGCAACACTACCTCGGGCGGGCAGCCTGCCAAGCAATTGGGCATGACATCGGCCATTAGCCTGGCCGAGCCGCGGGCAGAGGATCTGCAGCGTACGGAGGAGCTGAGCAAGTCCCTCGAGCCATATAATGTATTTGAGAGCCAGGACGAGCTCAATCATCGCATGGAAATATTGGCCAAGTTAAATACACTGGTCAAGCAATGGGTCAAAGAGATATCCGTTAGCAAGAATATGCCCGAGGCGGCTGCCGAGAAGCTGGGCGGAAAGATCTATACATTTGGGTCGTATCGACTAGGTGTGCATCATAAGGGAGCTGATATTGATGCTCTGTGTGTGGCGCCACGCAACATTGAGCGCACCGATTATTTTCAGAGCTTTTTCGAGGTGCTCAAGAAGCAGCCAGAGGTCACCGAGTGTCGCTCGGTTGAGGAGGCCTTTGTGCCGGTTATCAAAATGAATTTTGATGGCATTGAGATTGATTTACTATTTGCACGTCTATCGCTCAAAGAAATTCCCGATGATTTTGATTTGCGCGACGATAATCTGCTCAAGAATCTCGATCCGCGTTCAGTTCGCAGCCTCAACGGTTGCCGTGTCACTGACGAGATTCTCGCCCTGGTGCCCAACATTGAGAACTTTCGTCTGGCACTGCGCACCATCAAATTGTGGGCCAAGAGTAAGTACTATAACTCAGCTATACATATATATACGCGTACATGGTTTATAACGCAATGTTAATTTTACAGAACATGGCATCTATTCAAATTCTTTGGGATATTTTGGCGGTGTTACTTGGGCAATGTTGGTGGCCCGCACTTGCCAACTTTATCCAAATGCTGCCGCCGCCACGCTGGTGCACAAGTTCTTTTTGGTCTTCTCGCGCTGGAAGTGGCCCAATCCGGTGTTGCTAAAGCATCCGGATAATGTAAATCTACGCTTTCAGGTAAGTCACAACATTCCCATTGTATGTACATATTTTCTACATTTATAATTTATTACTATACAGGTGTGGGATCCACGTGTGAATGCCTCGGATCGGTATCATTTGATGCCAATTATAACGCCCGCATATCCACAACAGAACTCCACATTCAATGTGTCCGAGTCAACCAAGAAGGTCATATTGACCGAGTTTAATCGCGGCATGAGTATCACGGATGAGATAATGCTGGGACGCGTCAGCTGGGATCGCCTCTTTGAGGCGCCCAGTTTCTTTTACAGATATCGTCATTTCATTGTGCTGCTGGTCAACTCGCAGACAGCCGACGATCACTTGGAATGGTGCGGTCTCGTCGAGTCTAAGGTGCGACTGCTCATTGGCAATTTGGAGCGTAATCCGCACATTGCTCTGGCCCATGTCAATCCAAAATGCTTTGAGCTTAAGAAGGGTAACAGCGCCAACAACTCACAGAACAACAGCGGCAACGAGGATGAGCTGAAGCAACAGCAGCAACAACAACAGCAGCTGCCATCGCAATCCTCAGTGACCACCTCGCCGTTCTGTTCACTTTGGTTTATTGGCCTCGAGTTTGAGCGTTCCGAGAACCTCAACATTGATCTTACCGAGAGCATACAAAACTTTACAGAGCATGTCATCATGCATGGTGTAAGTAACAATGAACTAAAAATCCAAAGAATCTATAATTAAATGTATTTAACTAATTTATCACAGGTGAACATTAAAATGCTGAAAGAGGGCATGGCTATCGATGCCCGACATGTAAAGCGCAAGCAATTGTCGCTTTATTTGGACTCCGACTTTCTCAAACGCGAGCGCAAGTCAATGGAGAGTCACAACAACTTTAACAACACGCTGTTGGCCAATCGCAAGCGTCTCTCCACGGAGCTGGCGCAATCGCAGGATCCATTGCCGCCGGGACAACAAGCAGCAGCTGGCGGCAATCGTGGACGCGAGGGCGGTGCCAAAGTGCATCGACTCAGTGAATCGGTAAGTTACTTGATCGAAATGCAAAACTGAAATGTTGTCAACTAACTTGAGTTTTTTTTTTGTTTTATTTTGTGCAGCTTACCGAGGACAATTCAAATGCCTCCAGCGATATGGGCGCTACGACGCCCAGCACGCCTACAGCGGCGCAAATGAATGCGCCCAGTTTTAAGGCAACGGGCAAACTTGGCGCCGATGGCAACTGCATGGACACCACAGAGCAGGCGGCGCCAATATTGCCGCATAATAATGGCAGCAGCAACAACAATGGCAGCAGCAACAATAATAACAACAACAACACGACTACAGCTGAAGTGGCCTGCTCGTGACAACCGCCAATGCCACAAGCACAGCAGCAGCAACAACCACAACAACAGCAGACAGCACCGCCGCCACCGTCACCGTCTCCACATCATCATCATCATAAGTTTCGCAAGAACAACAATGCGGCAGCAGCGGCTGCCTCCAATAGCATTTTTAACCAACGTTCAATACTGCATGCGGCTTCGAGTCTAACGGCCGCTCTAAGCATAACCGGACACAAGCGCAAGCAGCCAGCAACAATAGCAGCAACAGCAACATCCTCATCATTAGGAGCTGCAGCAACTACACTTGCTGCTTCAAACAGCAACATTAATAAAAATGGCAACAGCAGCATTGTCGGTGGCGGCAACAACACAACCTTATGCTATTATATAGATGACGATGATGACAACAACCAACAGCAACCACCTACGCAAAAAACACAGAAACAGCAACAACAACATCAGCAGCAGCAACAACAATCCCATGCTGCTGCCAGAGCCAACAGGCCAACCGCATCAACATCGGCAACAACTGCAGCCGCATCAGCGGCAACGACAATTTCTTGTAAGTCATTTAAATGTCCTTCACTTATTCTCATTTGATTTGTTAGACTGTTCTATGTGTAAACTATCAACTATTTCTACGCTTATTTACTTTTAAATTTAGCTTTTAATTATACTTGATACCGGAAAATCCAAATTTTCCAAGTACAAACATTTTTTACAATAAATAAAAATTTAAAAAAAAACTACAACAAAAAACTATTACAACTTTTGGTATTTTTATTCAACGAAATTTGCTTTGTATATTGTAACTATTGATTCATATAAAGATTTTAAGATTTCTTAAAAGTCACATGCAATAAAGTCTGAAAAATAAATGTCAACATAAAATGTAAGATTTTTAATAAAATGATATATTTGAAAATATTATAGAAAACTATTATTTTCATACTTTAGCTCTCTTAAAAACTAAATTTAAATATCTTTAAAATTCAGACATCATATTGATGTTAATTAATTTACACATAAAAATTAATTGACATATCTCTTTTTGTTTATTTACAGTGTAAAAAGCTATTACATATACCATTAAGGCTTAGTTATCATAGTTAACCTACCCATTGATTTCCTTTGGCATTGATGCCTCCAACAGAATGGAAGCCCCTATATTTTATACAAAACGGTTAGTATTATTATACATTACGTATATGAAACTATTTGTATTTTTAATTATTTCTAATACAATATTTCCATTATAGGTTTCCATTTAAAGCCTGCAGAGTTTTGTTTTACTTTTAATCCTTCAACAAAACTGCGTTGAAATATTCAATACATACCATATAAAGCGGACAACAACAACAACAAGAAAAACATCATCCAAGAACAACATGACTAAAAGCGAGATATAACTTTTTTGATCGCCAGAAGAAAGCATTTCGCTAACATTTGTCTTAATGTTTTCTACCCAATAATACTGTTGTACATCTTTTTTACTTCCCACAGCTGGTATGAGGAGAATGCGTTAAAGAAATGAAGAGAGAAGGAGTGAGAGATAAAGGGAGTAACGGTGAGAGTGCTGATGGCAGATGATGACAACAATATGAATGAAACAAAACAACAACAAATGCAACTTTCGGTTGCATAATCAAGATCTACTTATGAATTTTAGAATCTATTTCTATCTTTTTTAATTTCATCTTGTTTTCAATATTTGTTTTCTTCTTCTTCTAGTTGTACGCTGAAAATTTGAAACAATTATGTTCGTTTTTCTAAGAAAAGATAACTGAAAAAAGGTAATAACAAAAAAATTATATAATTGAAATGAAGATATTGATTTAATTTTACCAAATAAACAACAAAATAAAAAAATACATGGCGAAAGCTGTACACAAAAATTCACTGTGTTTTTATTTCCAATGGTTTCTGGGCTGTGGTTTAAGGATATTTACAGGAACAATAAAGTCATCGTACTAATAAAGAAGGTAATTCATAGAGAGCTATCTATGAATTCAATGTTTAGGCTATGACAACAGACTTCGTTAACATGGAAAAGTAAAAATAAATACGATTGAAAACTTAAATTACTTGGCATTCTGAAAAGTATTTACTGGTTATACTTAGATTTTAACCTCTAAACAGGAAGACACCTCAGTTAACTAATGGGAAGAAATGCGCTAAATTAATAGTTAAATTTATGCATAGCCATTGAAAAAGAGAAGTTCAGCGAAACCTTATCCAAATAATAATTAATTTAGATACGTTATTGTTTCTTATAATGAAGAAATATATATAAGCAGATCAGGGGCTTAAGCCGTTAGCCGGTACTAACCGATTAAAGTTGGTAACCGTAAATTTTGTATCATACCGAACCCGTAAAACCGTAATAGCCGTTAAGATGTTAAAGAAAAAAAGTGGAAATTAGCTGAAATGTACTTTTTTACCCTAATTTTATCACCTGGAGTCGATTAAAAGAATAAATTTAAGTTTTAAAATTTTTGAAAATTTTCGAAAAATGTAAAGGGGTAACTATGTAAAAATCGACAATTTTTCGAAAAAAAATGTTTGTCTCAGAATCAAAAAATTGAAATGCAAAGTTAAAGTAGGGTTAATATTATAAAAAATAAGACATTCCTAATGAAAATCGAATGAGCTTTAATAAAGTTGTGGTCGTTGAAAGTCCAAAGAGTCAACATTTCTCATATATATTGACATAATTTTCAATAATTGACACATTGTGATAAACAATCTTTTTTATTGTTTAATTTATCTCAACCAATTTTACAACTTTTTTCTAAATTGTTAAAGCGGTCTAATTTTCCTACATCCAGTTAAAATGGAAAGCAGCTACAGCTCATAATTAAATAAGAATAGTACAGAGAAGTTAATTAATTTAAATGCTCTTAATGGGTAACACATATATGTATATATTATTATTTAAATGGAATGCAGGCACAAATCATGGCTTTATAATTTTATTATATAACAGAGGATCATTCGATAAGTAGCCTAAAAATTGGCTTAGATGAAAAACCGCTCAGCACTACCAGAAATTTAATATATGTAGAACTGAGGTACTATCCCTAATATATAGATGAAGTGAATTTTGCTTATACCAGTTTCTTATAGATCATGTCAGCAGCTGTGTGGATTTTATGAGGTAGCTAAGCTTGACAGATTGAAGACTTAAATATTAAGATGAACTTTAATTGTAGTCAGTTAAACTGTATAATAAAAGAGGATCATTGGACAAGGTGTCTAATAATTGGTTAAGATGTCAAACTACAGTACTACGCCTTATGTAAGAAATTGGGAAATATGGTTTTAGAAGTGAGCAACTGTTCGAATTTTATGAGGCAGCTCTGCTTGACAGATTACCCAAAATACTTGAATATTTAAATGACCTTCAATGGCAGTTTGGCCAACAGGTGGCCACAACTCAGCAACTTCAAAAAGTACAGTCGGCAAACAAGGATAGCGCGAACCTGGCCAAGGACTTTGAGGATGCGACAGAAGCTGATCTGTGATCATATACCGCATAGTTGCGTTTAAGTACAGTCAGTACGGTACCTAAGTAATCCTAACAGCCTGGCCTGAATGATGTCAAACAAGGACGATTGAGGTATTACCCGGACTACTGCGCTTCGGACTAAGTGGCCAATTAACCAATCGATCCTCTGGCGATCCTTTTTTTTGGGAAACTTACCATAATTGCACTTCTGCGAATTTACCTATGCGCGACACAGCTGCGCGTATTTACCCGAAATACGTGTGTTTGGCATTTAATCCGTTTATGACCACGGATTAAGTTGCAAAATTTTCACGAAGGTTCACGCGAATTCCAGGGAAAGCGCCGAAGTGCGCAGGTAAAATACGCTAATCCACCCGGTCGGTAATCCCAGGTAAGCTAGATTTTTGGGTATATAAGATGGGCAGACCGACAGCTAGATCATCAGTCAACAGTGCAGTGTCAGTGTGTAAGGATCTCACATCCTTAAGAAAATCAAATCAAATAAAATAGAATAAGCTTGAAAGATCTCTAAATTATATGGTAAACTTTGTTCAGTTTTGCCAACTTGTGTGCATCACTGGGTGAAGTTTGTCGTATAATGGCAAGGCAGCAGCGAGAATAAAAATACAAGTTAACAGGATTCATAGCTCTGCTTTTGGGATGCATTTTGTACAGTTATGTTCAATTTAATAACTACATCACTGGGCAAAGTGTGTCTCAAAATTCCAGCTAAATGGTACAACAGATTTAGTGTCAGTTTTCGTGTGAGCACAACTCAAGTATTTTAAAATTAAATGGCGATTGTCGGTATGGTCGCTTTCTAAGCAGCATCGGCAAAAGTGACTAGACCGAACACTCGTGCTATAATTTTAAAATGTTCAACATGCTTTGCGAATTTTACATAGTTCTATCTATATCGTAATTAATATATAGAGGTTGCAATTAGTTTCTTTGGTCGTCCAGCCTTAGGTGACTTCTCCGCTCATAAAGCTAGACAACCATTGAAGTTCGTTGTGGCATACGCAGCTCTAAAACCATAATTATTAAATATTAAAAATGTTTATAAAAATTGTTTACTCTCAATTGGGTCATTCGCTAAAAGGAACGATCGTTGTGATATGCGTTCAACTTATCGTTACATATCACAGTGATTTTCCTTTATAGCGCGTGAAAGTCCCAAAATTCAACAAATTGCATTATTTCGTATCTAAAGTTTTCCGTTTATCGCCTTTAAAGTAGAGAGAATAGACGCTGTGTTGTATGTTCTACGTATTGTCTATATCACAGTGGCTGTTCTTTTTGTACCTAAAGTGCAGAACAACTTTGAATAATATTTAAATAAGATATCACTCTCTGTTACCAATTTCTTATGTTGTGTTTAACCACAGGGAACTGTTGCTGCTGATATACTAAATAAACTCATCTATATCACAGTGGCTGTTCTTTTTGGTTGCTCGACAATTTTCAACGGGTTTTCCCCCAGGTGTTTTGCCCCTTGCACTTTAAGTGTTATTTATAGTTTGCAAATTGACTAAAAGGAAGGGAACTCTCGCTGTTGATGTAGTCCATTTCTTAACAATTTATATCACAGTGGCTGTTCTTTTTTGTTTAGCAATTTCCCAGCGATATTTGCTTCTATAATGTACTTGAAAACTTGAAGAACTCAGAAAACTATAATAAAAGATTTGAAGTAAAAGTAAAATGTTTAGAGTTATATAATGATAATAATATAGGTGTTGATTACAAATGTTATAAATAATAATAATTTAATTTAATAAATTTTGTAAATGAAATAAAATATGAAATACAAAATGCAATGATTATTCCCTTAACAGCTCCCATAAGTATGCTACATTTTATATTTTTTATATTCTATTAACAAGCCATTTTGAAGCTGTGTAATTGGAATTACAGCTGCTGTTGAATCCGCCGCAAAAACGTGGCGCAACGTGTTTTGCCTGGCAAAATGACAGCATAAAGTAGCAAATGTGTTGCAAGAATGTGGGGGCGTGGCCAGGCGAATTGACATTCATTGACAGCCTCCACCTGGCTGAATAACCAGCACACAAACTAAGTATTACGGCTAAAATGACTGCCAATAGCGTTGCCATTGTTGCTGCCACAATGCTTGCCACTTTGTAACTGGCTAACGGAATGGGAAGAGGAAACTAGACGCCGGAAGTGCGAATAAAATGTTTTTCTAGTAGCAAAATAAATTACAAAACTCAAAGCATTCTTGAAAGCGTATTGAATACAACAAATTTATTAGCTGAAGATTAAAAGTAAAGTAACAGTCAACGATAATATATTAAAAGTTTAAGGATAAATCTCCAAGATAATTGTAATTAATATAAGCTTGTCTTTATTAATAAAATACTCGTATATATATTTTTTTTAAATTTATTATATATCAATAATTCATCTCTTGAAGCTTCCCTTAATCTGATATTCATGCTTAATTTTTCGGACATATACTTAGTAAAGACAACTTGACTTCTCGTTATGGGACTATAAAATACTCGTATATATATTTTTTTTAAATTTATTATATATCAATAGTCCATCTTTTGAAGCTTCTCTTAATGTGATATTCATACTTAATTTTTCTGACATATACTTAGTAAAGACAACTTGACTTCTCGTTATGGGACTATAAAATACTCGTATATATATTTTTTTTTAAATTTATTATATATCAATAGTCCATCTTTTGAAGCTTCTCTTAATGTGATATTTATACTTAATTTTTCTGACATATACTTAGTAAAGAAAACTTGACTTCTCGTTATGGGACTATAAAATCCTAGTATATATATTTGTTTTAAATTTATTATATATCAATAGTCCATCTTTTGAAGCTTTTCTTTAATCTGATATTCATACTTAATTTTTCTGACATATACTTAGTAAAGACAACTTGACTTCTCGTTATGGGACTATAATAGTAACTTAAAAACCTGCCTTCTGCAGAGTGGACAAGTTCTCATTCAACTTTGCTGGCAAAGCGATACAAATAATTTTCGACCCGAATCTTGTCGCGCAGCTCCTTCCGGGAAGTCAGCTCGACGGCGGCATTGGTCCCATTGTGATCGTGGAAGAATCCACAATATCGTGCTGGTAAAAATAACTTAATCTCGCGATTCTTTCTATAGCGCTCCGTAACACTCAGGCTACAATGCTTGATGGCAGATATTTCGACTCGCATGCACTTCCGGCACATATCCTTATCTCCGGCAAAACTGTGAAAGTAATCGCCAACGGGCCGCTGATGACAGATCACGCATTGAGCCACATTCTTGGGGCCACAGAAGATGGCAACCGCTGGCCAGATGATGCGGCATGTGCCGAAGGCGGTCTCCACATTCCAATTTGGATATTTGTTGTGAATCGAATATGTGGATGGCCTGTGAATTTATAACTACATAACTGATCAACTCTCCGGATTATGGACTTACCCCGGAGTCACCCATTTCGGCTCTGGCTTCACTTGCCTGTCGAAGGTATAACCAGCCCGCAGTATCCCTGGTGTGGCCTCATAGGTGCCCATGGGTGGAATCATCTGCTCTCGGGCAGCGGGCAGACGAGGCATCTTATTGGCTAGTGCCGAGAAGCCGGCATTGGAGGGATACTGTTAAGGATTGGGAGAATGGGAGAGTGCGATAGAGAGTGAGAGAGAGCGAGAGAGAGAAAAGAGAATAGACAATGAGACGTTAGGTGATCAATCCAAAAGTTTTAAATTATATGCTTTGACCAGAAACGTTATTCGACGCAAAGCTCAAATGGTAAGAGCTAGAAGGCTGTCTTTTTATAGTATTTCGTTAGATATACCTTAAAACCAATGGGCTTTGCACAATCATAATCGAGTGGACTGGGATGTGGTCGTCCCTCCGGCAAATGAGATCTCATGTAGCTATCCAAAAAGGGTCCAGACATGGGCATCACCTCACGGTGCATGGTAGTGCCAAATGCAACCTTGGGCAGCACTGGCGGATTGACCACATAATCGAAGCCTGTAAGGAGTAAATTTACTTGAAGTTAATTACTTGTCTATATGAATATATTCACAAAAGATTATAGATCGAGTGTGACCTAGTGCTCGGCAACGTGACAAGATCATCCTCGTCTCGGAGCGCTGGCGACGCAGTTGCTCCCGTTCCTGAGCGTTGAGCTGACGGGGACGCATCGTAGACCAAAGTCGCTGCTAGACTGAAGCTTAAATCTGACAACATTTGCCTTTGTATGTGACTGAGACTGTGGCTGTGGCTGTGGCTGTGGCACGCATGGCACGCACCTGCCCCATTACCATTTACACCTGCTATCAATAATAATCATCACAATCCGCGTTGTCGGTTTCAAAATCAATATGACAAACTGCCAACTGTCGGCGCTCCATTCACGGTATTAGCTAAGCGCCATTTTATTACAACCGACAGCCAAGTCTAGACAAAGTTTCCTCCGCTAAACTTTGACCTAGTTGATTTTAATAACTCTCCCATTGTGCAGAATATGTGGGTCATATAATAACAATTGTTTGGATTTTGGTCTATTACGCCTTGATTGAAATTTCCATCAAAAAGTGACGGGCATTGAAAAAAATGTAAAATTCAATTTGGATAAACTGTAAAATGTATTGAAAAAAATATGACCAATTGAAATATTTCTTAAATTTTTTCCCAAATATAATATAAAATGTAAGAGTTTTTTGTCTACATTATTTATAAAAGTTCTAATCGGAATTTAAATGACAATATAAGAAATAGCTTATAAAATAATATATTTTTGAGAATAAATAAGAAGTCAAGTAAATAAAATATACAAAGGACTGGTAAAAAAAATAAAAAATCATCAGTGTATACTCGATTAAATTTATATTTCGTAGCTAAGCAAAGTGAAGATCAATAATAATAGTTGCATCAGATTAAAGTCTTTGATTAATCGAATCCGGTAGGTTAGTAATTAGTTAGTTACTCACCTTCCATAGTATGAACTCAAAAAAATATTAATTGACCAGTCTTTGAAGCTCTGAAGTAAATACTTCAAATTTACGCAACAATCGAATAAAACGCGTTATGTCTTTGCGTTTTGGAAAGGTGAACAAAACTACAAAATCAACAAATGGAAAAGAAACTTGTGTGGAATTGTGTGTGGAATGACAACTCAGTCGTAGGCATAATAAATAAACATATAAATATTTATAATGCCAAGCGAAAAGTACTCGCAACTCACAAGTTGGAAAATAGTTGAGGAAACAACATGGCGAATGTGGCATGCAACAGGCCCAGTGGCAACATGAAAGTCAAAAGCCACAATAATATTGCGTTGCGCTTAAAATTCAAATGTCGAGTCGGATATACGAGCCTAAGATACACACGCAAACTTTTAAATGGGCTTTTGAGCAATTTTCCAAGTGGGTTGTTCGCCGGAGGGCGAGGGGTGTGTCGGGTGTGTCGGGGTTGGGATGTTGGGCTGGGGCATGCAACAACCGCAAAGTGCACACCTACAAAATGGCAGAATGGTGGCATGACATTAATGCCAGTTAACCCCAAAACGTTGGACGAGGACAACGTCGTCAGCTGCAGCAATGGCTTTGGCTTTTTTGGCAGAACTCCGCTCTTGAATCTTGCACCGCACCACCCATCCCCCCTCTCTCCCTCTCTCCCCCTCTCTCACTCTCTGCAGCTGGCTGGCACTCACGCACATGAATGCTAATGGCGCAGCAGGCGACAGGACGAGGCAGAGAGAGACAGTGGCAGCGACAGAGACAGAGACAGCGACAGCGACAGAGGCCGATGTTGAGGCAGAGGAAATGACAGGCAGCACGCAGAAATGCACAACCGCAGCGCAACCACAGATGCCATCCAAAGTCCCAGCGATGTTGCCACCCACCCACATAAACCACCCACTACGCACAGTTACCTCACATTGACTTTACAGGATGCATGAAATTAACTTGTCATACATTTTTCATGTGAAAACTATCCAAATGTAAAAGATTGGTTAAATCCATTTATGCATTTCTTTTATAGCCAAGTCGAATCTATAATATTTCCAGCCAAAGATACTGCATTTATTATCTTTGTTTTATTCATGTAATTCTGATAATTAAATTATAACGTAAATAAATAAAATAAAGTTGCTTTATTTTATTTTTGGCATATTTTAAAAATGTTCTTCTAATTTATGAGTTCTCTTAACAAAGTTTCTAATTCTTCATTATTTTCTCAGACTTTGAATTTTTATTTTACTATAATCTTTTGTTTTAAAATCTTCTGACTACAGAATAAAATTTGTTAAAATTTCTATTTTAAATTAATTTAATTTTTGCTGCAATTATATTATAATTAGGTAGTCTTTATTCGGTGTCACTGTGCAGTGCAACAGCGTGTGGCAAGCTGCTTAATTCGTGCAAATAAAATGATTGTGTAACATATGTAGCTGGGTCGCTTGTGGGTCTATTATTCTGAGTACAGCCGCAGTAAGTCCCTGCATATGGGCGCACTTACTACTTAAGCAACCCCCCAACTGTCTTCCCCCTCGCCCCACTCACATAATACAACCTTCACACTAGCAACTGCTGCTAGCCGCAAACTTGCAATGCAATTAAATTGTAATTTCACATTATTTAAGTGTTTTGCTCTGCAACATTTTGGTTAGCACAATGTGCTATTGGGTTTTCGGGTGTTCGGTTTTCCCGGGGGATCCTTTGCTATGTCAACAATTAGTTAAATGCTAATGAAGCTGCTGCACATTTCTCATAATCATTTGAATATTCTACAGGCAGCAAGTTAATTTAAGTAAATACACTTCAACGACATTGAAGATGACTTTAAAAAATATCGATACATCGAGGTTCACATATTTGGATTCGGTGTGCAATAAATTACCTTTTATCACTTTTCAGTTTGGAAGTGTTTCGCTTCTAAACTATTTATAGTTTCTTCTTTTTTAAATACTCTTATGAAGCATGTAAAGTAAAATTTTAAATTTGAGTTTAATTGACAGCATTTAATATAAAAAAATAAGTAAATAAACTTGTCTTAATGGTTTTTGTCTTATGTATATATATATAACATATCTGTGAGCGTATAAACTCTTCTTCTTTCAGTCCATAAACTTTTCCCGCTTGCTATAAATTGTTTTTGACCAGTCCAAAAAAAAAATCAAATGGAAGCAGTCAAATCCGTTTTAGGGATATGTAGTCAAAAACTTCAGGCAACCAAGTGGCATGTCCTACAGAAGCAATTACAACAACAATGGCTTGTTTTGTTGGCAAATAAAAATGCAACTTCAGCTTGTGGCTTTTCAATTTGCGCCAGGACAACATAAAACGCCTCCACTACCTCCCACCCACCCTAGCCAAGGACATGCCCGAAAAAGTGGCCATAAACGTGCAATTCACATGCAAAGCACAACAACTTTGAGACTCCTCCGATGTGAATGGAACGGAAGTGCCACAGCATCCTGACTACCATACACTGCCGGCAAGGACACCAAATATTCCTCTGGTTTGGGGCTCTGTCTTGTGGCTAAGGTTGAATTTGGTTCACAATAAAAACAAAACAATGACAGCTCACAAAACAGTTTAAGTCTATTTCGGGCCGGAAGGGCCGCTTATTACGCAGGATGTGGTTAACCGGAAATGAAACGAAACAAGCCAAGTGCGACGCCATTTCAATTCTGTTGTGTGTGTGTGTGTGTGTCTGTGTGTAGATAAATAAGCTTAAGTTTGTGTACCGAAATTGAAGTACATGGAAAACTAATTAAAAATGCGCTTTAAGCTTTCCGACTTTTGCATTCGGTATTGGAATGTTTAGTACTTTGCTACAACGAGACACGAGGAAAGGAATTCCAGAATACTGTGAAATCCAAACGCACTTGATATTTGCAGCGCAGTGTAATCAGTGTAATTTCATGCCCTGGTTTGAGCACAAACAAATAGCAACGACACGACGTTGAAATCAAATTACAAGATGCTCTGCCATCCACTCAAAACCCTCCCTGCCCCACCCTCCGAATGATTCCTGCTGCCCTCCGCTTCGACTGACCCCAATCTCAATGCGTCTGCAATTTGTGCGGCATTGCAGGCAGCTAATCATGCTAATAAACACCAGACTGCAATTGGCCAACTGGCAACTGGCAACTCTGGCAACTGGCACAAAAAGCATTGCATACTTACTGGCGTGGCGACTATTGACTTTTTCGTGCTGTTTTGTTGTTAACAACGAACGGATAAACGTTGCAAGCTACGGCTAAGCAATTGCCACAAATCATACAAATTGCATTGCTTATGCACTTGGCAGTCAATTGTGGCCATTGCCATTACTATTTGAATGCCAATTAAAGTGGCCCATTGAAAAAGTGACGATGATCGAACGATTCGCTGGCAAAACTACCAGTTGGCCAGAATAAAATGTCGGTGGCTCACTTTAATAGCCACAATCAAGTTCTCAATTTACCTGCTTAAAAGTGCAGATTAAAAGTTGTAAAATAAAAATATTTTTTAATAAATTTAAATTTTTTAAATACCTTTTTTGACTTTCTTAAAGTTTATCTAAAATGTTGCGCTTTATTTAGTCATGAATCAAATTAACTAGACGTAGAATAGGCACTAAAAATTATAGTAATGTTCGTATTTGTAAAGTAATTTGCCAACCGCAAAGCTTAGATAGTAATTTTAAAGAAAGCACACTTAAATTGCTGATTTTCCCTTTGCATACTTGAATTATTCATGCAAAAACAAATGCCAGCAAATATATCAAAAGCGACCTTAGGTGAAAAGCTCAGCTCACAAAATCCCCACACATTATGCTACCATGATTTACAATTGTCTTGGCAACAGCTTCGCTGAGAGCTGTCACAAAGTTCTGAGAAATTTCACAACACTGCAAATTGCATGAGCTGGCAAATTCTCATATGAATCGTATGACATTTCAATGGATCTATGCACTCTTCAACATCGCACACTGAAACTGTCAGCGCAGAGCGCAAGAGGGCCAAGAAGGTGAAAGGATTGCAAAGGATGCCAAACATTGCCGTCTCATCATTTCAGTTGTCACATTAAAAATGCATAAATGTTGCTTAAATGCAATCCAAGAAATGCAGCTGGCAAAAATAGACTTTGCCTCCGATTCCCTTCATTCTCATTCCATAAAAAAAAATATAAAAAATACACACACACAAGAAACTCCAATCAATGTGGGCGTACCAGGCATAGGACATACAAATTGTATCCTGAATGTGTCTGACGCTTCGCATTTTGTGGGCGAGCCGAGCCAACTATGTTACCTCGAATCCAACCAGAGATACGTTAGACATGCCCCTGGGCTGGCCATGTCTTTACCTTGTCTGAAGCTGCCCTCTGTGTGCATGGTATGAAACAGCTGATAGGACAGGGACTGAGTCCGGGTCCTTTGCTGTCCTGTTCCTCTGCCTCTGTCTCTGCCTTTACCTTTGCTGATTGTCGTACTGTTGATCTGTGTTTTCACTTAGATATTGGCCCGGGGCACAGGATACGGGGACTCACTGTACGTGTGGTCGCATCGATACAGGAAGTTTGTTTGCGGCCAAGTTCTCAGATAAGAACATATGCTATGTGGATTGGCCATACTCATAGACCTGTCCCACTGCAAAATGCAACCGGCAGGCCAAGCACTTCAATTGCTTTAAATTGAATTTTCTATTTACCTTAACTTTGATATGCACTCGTTCGAGAGCTCGAGTCCATTCCAATCGAAATTTCTATCAGTTTCGAGAAGGCTGCACGGCTGGGTCTACGATATATGCACAAATATCCTCTAGGTACACTTGCACTTGCCCAACATAAATATGATGAAGTCATTTATGAGGTGCTTACAAATTTTGCTAGACACCAAGGAGGTATAATGGAGGAGTCTGAATTTAGACGCCAAACCAATGTAAGACAAAACAAATACCGAAAAAGTCAAGCAAACGTTTATTAATTTAGTTAGAAGTAAAGAAATTAAATATTTTCATAAATTTAGTAATCGTTTTTAATCATTCAAAATTTATTGTAAGATATTTTGATGATATCAATGACTTTGTCTGATAAATTATTACAATTAACACTTCCATTTCATACACGTAATTCGCATCCATAGAATTTCGAGGAATAGGCATAGAACACAGACCATCACAGAGACTATGTAGAGCATCATTAATGCTTTAAAGTCTCTCAAGGTTATGCTGGCCTGGTTTGTTCCAAATTTTCGTGGGGCCGTGTAGACCCCTTTTTGAAATACGTATTGATTCGTTCGCGATAGCCACTTAGCGTCCAGGCCGTGGCTCAACGAGTTCAAGTAGAAGCGAAATAGACTTTCCCTGAATGGAGAGTTGAATTGTATGGGCACGCCCACAAAATAGGAAGGCGTGCAGAGCTGAGAGCCTTCCATGACCCGAAATAGGGGACGAGTCAAGTAACGCTGTTTCAATTCCAAAATGCTCGCAGATGTCGATGTGGCGATGTAGGCATAACTTGTATTCAGATCATTCTTATGCTTCCGCAATGTCGACAAATTGACGAAGGTCAAACGATCTCGTAATTTTTCTGGTAACAAATTCTGGTTGAAATAAACCTTCTCCTGTGCCTTGGTGATCATGATACGCAGTGGGGACTTTAGGAAATCATCAATTGTATTGATCTGTGGTCCCATCTGATTCACACTGAAGGATGCCGATAGATCGGCACTTCTCATCGTTCTGATTAGCAAGACAGCCATCAGCATTCCCACATGAAAGTACTTGTATGCCCTGGGCAGTCGTCGAAAAGTGCCGGAGTCCAATGACTGCATATAATATATAACACTGCCCAGGTAAAGTCCTTTCAGGCCCTGACGAGACCATATTTGCCAGCCCAAAGGCAAAATAATGCCCACGATTATACATAACGATAAGCTGCTTCGATTGTTATTTCGAAAATATGTGGCTATGACTGAATTCCGTTGCAGGGGCACCATCAAACAAGATTTACAGATTGTAAAAGAGAATGCGCCAGCGGTTCGATTCGCATTCAGATTCATATGCGAATACGGATGCACTACGAAATCGACTTCACCTTTTGCCGCTAACAGCAATATGTGAGCGTGGAAATTATCCCTATTCACATGGGGTAAAAACTCCATCCTCATTCGGCCGTTCATTTGGTAAATGAAGTTATTAATCAGCGTGCCTATGGTGCCTCTCAGCTGTCCATTGGGAAGCTATGGAAATAAACAAGACCAATTTTTTTATTTAAAAAATAATAAAGTAATAAAAAAAATAAAAAATAAAATACTCACCAAATAAGTTGCGGGCGGATCATTGAAGAATGGAATACGAAACTCATATCCATGGACATTACTAGTATTGAAATACGGCCACTCGTAATCAACACCAAAGCTGGTCACATTAATCGGTTTAACCTTCGGAAAAGGTGTATAACTGAAGAGTTCATTACGCACCAGATTAATTCCTTCGATCTGCTGAAAAGTTAAGGCCACGTTAACGAAATTGTGACACCAGCACCAGGTAAAGAAGTCCTTCAATTGTCGTTGTGTTGGAGACTTATTGCTCAGTCCCTTCACAATAAACAGTATGTACACATTATGGCGTCTATCGAGAGTTTCCTGGAGAACATCAAGCATTGGCACCGACTTTGGTGAATAATGCTCAATCGTGGCAAAGACCAAGGTCTTGTGGGTTATTATTCTATAGAACGTGGCATTCGAAGACAAACCCCAGATTATAATGGGCAAATTCAGTTGCTGGAGGAGCTGGCGCTCTAAGGAAGCCATCACCAGCTGCTGTCCAGGCGGCATCTCCGACTCCCGATTGGAGGCGAACGTGACAAAGGTTTCAAGTCTATGTCTCACTATTAAATTCCTCGCGAACTTAATTACAAATTCGGGATCATAATAATCCAAATTGCTGGTAAACATCGGAGAGAAACCACCGACAGGTAGAACGAGACAAATAAGCAGGAAGTTACCGAGCATTACGATTTTAGTACTGAACTAAAAGCTCTCTCAACAGGTAACATCAATTTATAGTAAGTTCTTATATTTTGCTTTTTGAATGTCATGCCAATTAAAGACTTGCGTCAAATACTCTGATACAGGTAATTAAACCAGTTTGATTCCAATCAAAGAACTGGAACTAATGCTCATTAGAACAAATTTCCCTTTACTTCAGTTGTGCGAAACATTGTTGTGAGTTAGTCACAGGAAAATGGCATTTAAACTTTGCTTCAAGCTATCAATTTGTAGATCGAAATAACACTGTTTGAAAGAAAGAACGTGTGTCTCTGTATACTTAAAAGAATTATAGGAATTATACATGATTTAATTACATTATTTGTTTTCTTTCATTTAAGAATGACAAGTCTTTTAAAAAATTACATGAAAAATGTAATTAAATTTTAATTAATTATTATTATTTGCATAATATTTAACAATTTTTGTAAACTATTAATTGTTAAGCTAAAAAGCGATGTAAATTGTCAACTTTAATATCCATTAGCTCAGCTCAGATTGACACTATTAAATCTCGTACGTACATAGCTAAAGTTTACCCTTGCTAGAGTTTACTCAATCGCAATTGTTCGGCTATATTAGCCCCAATATGATTGATGCACCAATAAAAAAAAAACGAAAACAAAATGGAAATTTTGATGGATGTTTGTTTGGGTTCATTTAAACTACACAATGCCATAATGCACACGGTGGCAGATCATTTAAAAGTTTCGCCTTTCGCTGATAGCAATATTAATAAGAAGTGACAGTTTGAATGGAATTTAAAAAATATTACATGAAGTTTGGCAACTTGAAAATTGCTTCGTCGCAAAAGTTGAGCGTGGCACAAATGTTTTGTCCCGATAAAAGACTAGAACGAAGCTAGCGCTACATATATAAATTGTGTTTATTCTGAAAGCCGAGAAACCGTAGCATACTTTTGTGCGCAGTTTAAAGGTGACAGCTACACCTTGCCTTGCTCACCCTTTCCTCCCCTTCATAGCCCTTACAGTCCCTGTATTACTCTTCTTATTTCTTACACAGGCCACGCACATTTCATTAAAGCACAATGAAGACATTTGAACAGAATGTGTGTGATGGAGAGTGGAGAAGTGGAGTTTACGCAAGTGTGGGAGATTTTTCGAGGGTCTTGAAAAATATTCGCAACACTGAAACATTTCCCCACTGACGTGGCACTTGGAGCCAGGGGTTCTGGGTCGGTAATGTAGCTTGGCATGCGTTGCCATAAAAAACAATAAATATTATTTATGTGCTCTTTGATAAGGCGCCACTTTTCGTAATACAAACATATGAGCTTGGAGTATACGAACCCTTATAATACCCTAGAGAGCAAAAGGGGTAGCTTAATTGCTAAATAAAAATAAAGCACATATCTTAAGATTTGTAAAGTAAATTCTAAAAATCCTTTTGCTTATTTTGCGAACTTCAAGGCCTGTCAAAGGGTATCTGCTAGTCGAGCGCCCTCAATTTAGGCATTTTTGCTATTTATGCAACACATCTAATCGCTGGCATTTGTGGCATTTGGTAACTTTTTGAAAAACTCGCGCATTTGGGTGTGAGTGTATTTGCTTTTGACAAGCGCTGCATAGTTGGCCTTAAGTGTGGTGCATAATTAATGCAATAAACCCACTCACACACAGTCACACACATACTCACACTCATACACTTATAAAGACTCCCCTCATTGCGTTTAACATTTTAAGCACCTGTGACACATAAAATGAAGTCATCTGAGAGGCAGCTGTGTGTGAATCCTTCTCTTGTGTACCAACCTGATAAATGCGAGTAAACACACATACACTCACACTCACACACACACACACACACTCATTTAATCTCTGACACTTGTTTATTTTAATAATGTTAACCTAATTAAGTGATTAATATGCAAAATGTGCGCAGAGATTAAAACGCTCTGCGGCATCGTGTTTAATTTTACATTATTAACATTTTCTGTCAGACTTTTCGCGTTGTTGCCATTTGAAATTTGGTATTTAAGGTCTAAGTCTATTTACATAATACAGAAAAGTTTAAAAAAAGGAAAATGCAGGGTATCAAACCGAATTGGGAAATGTTGACTCTTTGGACTTTCAACGACCACAACTTTATTAAAGCTCATTCGATTTTCATGAGAAATGTCTTATTTTTCATAATATTAACCCTACTTTAACATTGCATTTAAATTTTTTGATTCTGAGACAAACATTTTTTTTTTGAAAAATTGTCGATTTTTACATTTTTTGAAAATTTTGAAAAATTTTAAAACTTAAATTTATGCTTTTAATCGACTCCAGTTGATAAAATTAGGGTAAAAAAGTACTTTTGAGCTTATTTCCACTTTCTTTCTTTAAAATCTATACGGTTATTTAGGTGAGAATAATTTCGGCTTTTGGGTTTCGGTATGATAAAAAATCTTTGCAAAATCCCATCAAAATAATTAACTTGACCAAATCCAACTGGATTTAATGGATTAAAAAAAGCCATAAAGTAGATCCAGCGAGTACGCAATCTTCAGAGTTGTCCCATCAATTAATGTCAATTTTAATCTTCATCTTTTACACCTGTCACTCACATAGTGCAATTAGCCTCGTTTTTTTTTTTGCGACATTCTCACATTTCAACTCAGTCAATCGCAGCTTAGCACAAGGCCTAAAGCTTCATGCCAATTATTTAGGATGCACGGAGTAAAACGCCTAAAAGCAGGCAAAGTAAAAGCGTTTTTTCTCCATAAGCCTTTTTTTTAGCACTAAAAGCTACTCAGCATTTCGCAGTTACAGTTTTTCTCTTTTTAACTGTAGGAAGCTAATTGATGAGCAGCAAATGGCGCGTGTAGCAAGAAGGGATAAAGAAGAGTGAGTAAGAGAGAGAGAAAGAGGGGGAGAAAGAGAGAGGGATAGAAAGAGAGTGGCAGTTTGTCAGGCGGAAACTGCGAGCATTTCTCAAACACTTTGTGGCACAATTAAAGGTGCAGCTAAACGACTAAATGGCAGCCATTTACTAAAGAACCCGCACAACAAAAGGAGGCGACGGTTTTAGTCCTTGGTCCTTGGGCTTTAGAAATTAGAATTAATATTTTTCTTTTGCGCTGAGTTAACACAATTTCAAGTTGGCTGGGCGAGAAATGCATATTTTCCGGTCAGCCTGCCAGTGTTGTTGTTATTATTTTTGTTGTTAGCACCTATACATACATACATGTATATAAAAGTGTGTGTGTGTGTGTGTGTGTGTGGGAAAGGAAAGAAAAAGCTTTAGCACGTC
This sequence comes from Drosophila rellima, assembly GCA_035043635.1. Taxonomy (NCBI): domain Eukaryota; kingdom Metazoa; phylum Arthropoda; class Insecta; order Diptera; family Drosophilidae; genus Drosophila; species Drosophila rellima. Next base: position 1,915,040 of record JAWNMV010000145.1, on the reverse strand, counting down.
TTGTGCTGAGGCAGCAACGCGTTGCAGCTGCATTCGTGGCAAGTGCAGCTGCGCTGATAATAAATTCATGATGAAGTGCAATTTATACACTTCATATGCGTCCTTTCGCCCTGACCTCCTTCCCTTTCCGTCCCTTTATCTGTCTTACTCCTTCTCTGGCTATCTTCTAGCTGTAACCGTGTCCTGCAGCCTGTCCAGTCTTTTTTGCTGAGCTCGGCACGGCTAGCCGAAAAATTCAAGTTTTTCCGCATTTTCCCAGCGTTGCATTAAGCCAGGAAATGTTTGTGGCTAAAACTAATTACAAATGCCGCCCAACAGTTACAAAAGTTGTTATCGTTGTTGTTGCTGGAGCTGGTGCTGGTGCTGTAACTACCTCCAAGTTAAAAGCTAAAGAAAATCTTCTCGCAGCTGCAATTTCATTTCAAATTAATCTAATTTTTAGTGTATCTCTCCTCTAATGAGAAATGCTGATTTCGCATTCTGAATTCAGCGTTGCGTTCCGCATGCAAATCAGCTGCTGAGTCACCCAACCACCGAACCACCGAACCACCCAACTAGTCACCGACCGTGTATCATCTGGTTAAAACCCACCCACATCCATCATCTGAATATCTTTCGTGATGCAAATCATTTCCCTTGTTGAAGCCCCTTGGCATATTTAGTGGCCATTGGCCAGGTGCATTTGGTAATGGACTTGCAATAGGCTTGAATCGCATATATTAGCCATTCAGAACCCTTGAGCAATATTACCTGGGAGAATTAAGTTGAGCAACTTTAACTTATATTATACTTCAATTGTTCTATTTATGACTATTCGTATTTGAATTGTAATTGTGAACTTTAATGTCAATCGATTTAACTCAAATTTATAGTACAATTTAAGCTCACAATCAACTTTATATTATTGTAATTTCTCCAAAAATGTTTCGTGTTTCAAGGTCTTTCACAGTTCAATTGACACCCTAGAATTGAACTCAACAAATCTGGGCAGAAATCAATTACTTTACTCATGTTAAGCAATGTATTGTTAAATATTTATCTAAATATGGGTATAAATAAACTTCGACATGCGATTTGCCTGCATTATTAAGTAAATGCCGAGATCTGCACAGTTGTTTATTGCATCTACATTATTTGAATGGTTGCCAATTGATTGCACAGCCCGCATGTTGCCATCCTAATTGGATGTCGAATTGTGGCACATGCAACCAACTATACAACAGATATAATTACTATTAAATATTTATTTGAATACCTACGAGAATTCAGTTTTTAATAATACAATAATTATAATTCATGCATAATAATAGACATGAAAATAACATCCACAAAAGGAAACTAGTTTCTTGTTTATTAAGCAAAAATTGTATTACTATTAAATTGTGCCTAGTCAAAAAAGTACGCATTTATATTATTCAAAGAAAGTTTCATTTTTATTAATCAATTGAATCCATTAAATAGGAATTCAGTTAGAGTAGTCGGTTCATTAATAAAAATTAATAAAAACAATTAGTTCCCATATTATCTAATGATTAATTTATTTAAATGGAGCGAGGATGAAATTTTAAATTGTAATTTTCTAAAATTAAAACAGTTTTAAAGTCTGAGTCTCCTATCGAAATACCCAATTATGTGCTTCAAAATTAAAGCCAGATCAATTTACTAATGCCCCAATAAGGAGACAAATGAAAAACTTTATCAGAATATTTGACGTTTTAATCTTAAGCATTGATAATGAATGTACTTAATGTATAGCTAAAGACAATGTTTGTTAAGTCCAGAAGTTATAGTATTATACTTAAAGCTAAAAGTGCGTGATCATTGAGAGTCGACGTCTTTAAGGCGGAGACACCTGGAGGCCATGACCATGACGACTGTTGGCAAAGGGCAGCGACACCAGCATGCTGAAGAGCTTTCTTCTACACCACAGAAGAGGAGGGAAAAGTGGTTAAAGAAACAGAGAATAGCGAATAGAGACGAATGTGATAAGCCGATTATGAGATTTTATTATTCCATTTTTTGCTTACAAGATTGAGCCGGAGCGTTTGCTGCGACACTTGCCCTGTGCATCGCGGAACTGATGAGTTCGACAATGTGTTGAACTGTCCGCTGGACTGGGAGTGGGACTTGCGGCTCGTTGCACTTTCACCTTAAAAATGGGCGAGTCGTGACCTTGCGAGGGCGTATACTCAATATTAGATTGCGAATGCTGCGTTGGTGTTGTTGTTGTTGTGATGGGTTCATCTTTGGATCGGGCATGCAGCCATTTGGGTATCAGAGTTGATGAACTTTCCGTGGGCGTGTCCATAATAATTAAATTATTCGTCTTGGGCTTCTGACGTTGCGTGGCAGCGATGTCTGCCAAGAGCTGTGCACTATAGGCACTGATGTTGCCACTCGCAGTTGCAACAGTTGCTGCCACTGAAGGTTCCGTTGTTGTCGTTGTTGACGTCGACGATGTTGTTGTCGTTGTTGTTGCTTTTGCTGGACTGGCTTCGGTAGTAAACTTGATGGGTTTAATGGTTAGCGCACTATCATCATAGTAATAATCATCGTCCTCGGCATTATACGATTCCTAATAAAGTTATTTTTAGCTTAGCATTGCCAACTAGTTAGTTTCACTTTTGAACTGAGCAACGAAACTTGTTCTCAGACTCACTACTTACATCAGCCAGTTCATTCTGATCCACCTCGATGATGGCCACATCCTTAATGCTCACATGAATGTTGTATTTGCCCGTCTGACGTTGATCGTACAGCACACGACTCGAATCCATGTTGTTGTTGTTGCTGTTGTTGTTGTCATCCTCTGGCACCGGTTCCACATTGTCCACTGGCTGCATTTGAACTTGCAGCACTTGCAACATCAACATCACTAACATCAACACCAACGTCTGTGGCAGCATCATTCTGAGCTTCACTTGGACTTGAGACTGAGATTGATGGTAAGTAGAAACCAGTTATTGAGCTGCCCAAAAGCAACACTTGCTACAACTGTTGGCTTGTTGACTTGTTGACGGCGCGCGAGCAACTGAGCTGACCACAACCTTAGAGGGCTCTTCTTAAAGGTTCTGGCTTGCCAAATACCTTTCTTTACTCTCGGCATCATCTTCTTCTTCTTCTCCTCTTCTGCTTTCAGCTTTCCGAGCAGCTGCTGATGCTGCATGGAAATTTAATTGACAGCTCTTGTTTATTTCCTTAACCAAAAGCGTGTTAATTACAACTGAAATAATGCAGTTCAAAAAGAACTGCTGTAGTTTCTTTTATGACTTTTAAAATAATAATAATTCGTTAAATTTAAATGGTATTTTTAAAAGATTTTAAAAGATGTATAAATATCTCGATAATTAAATAAATAAGTTTTAAATATGTTTTTTAAGTAAGAGTTTTTCTTTATATTTCTACGAAATGATAAAAAGAATTATAAACATTTATGATCTAAATATCTCTATGTAGTTTAAATTTTAATGCACTCGTTAAACAACTATTCTAAACACTTATGTATAACTAATAATGCTCTCAAGTTATCTTGTTCAACACCATCATATCCAAACTTCACAGTCACCATTTAGAGCCTTTTGGTAATCTACAAACTAACACAATATTTACATGTACTATGCAAATGCAAACACAGATGCCATCTTTGAGGTTTCTAGAGGGTTCAGCACACGGAGGGGGGAACATCGCAATGTGTACCCATGTAATTCGAGTTGAGTGGTCAACACGAAATGAACCAACCAAATGCCAACTGTCAACAAATAGAACCAAGTGCATAGACTTGAGTGATTGTCGTGAGAAAATAACATTCATAAAGTGCCAAGTAATTAGAATAGTTGGAAATATGAAATGCAACCGACACTAGGAAAGTAAAAACCATATTTTAATTTCTAGGTAATTAAACTTTAATATTTTTATAGAGTTTTTATATTTGCAAAAAGTTATGGTGACTAAAACAATATTTTTGATGTATTAAAAAATATAAATATTATAAGTAGATTCTTTATGATACCTCAAAAAATAACATTCTTAAGCCTCACCAATCCACAAGCTCCTTTATTGATTTTCACATCATTTCTTTTTTAAAGTTTACCTTTTATTCAAATTCTTAAATCGGTTTTAATGCTTTTCAATTAAATACACGCAGTTTTTTTTAACTCTCATTTTATTTTTATGTTTGCAGTTAATTAAAAAAAGTTTCCGTTAGACTTTAAAACACTTTCAATGTTTGCTGTCAGCACGTATTTCTTTTTTAATTTGTGTATTTTGCATACCCTGCATTATGAGAAAATTATGAACACTATTCGAGATAATTTATTACCTACTTATTAATACAAGCCATATTTAAAAGGATACACCTGAAGTTTGTGAAAGCAGAAGATTTAAATATCTTGACAGTTTCATAACGAATAATTATTTAGGAATACCCATTAAGACTTAAGCGCAGGGTAGCTGTGAGTCGTGCACACTTCGTGAGAACACTTGCAGTTGTTTTTCATACCAAGTTTCTTTAATTGCAATTGATGGATTTTGTTGGACATGCATTTATTTGCTTAATTGAGAAGTCGATTGCATTTGGCACTGCAAATGAAACTCCCTAGAGATTTCTTTGCCCCATGCCACAGTAGTCAGATTGAAATGGAAATCATTTTTCACCTCTTCAACGAATCAATATAATGATATTATATTGCCGTGCGCAACGCATACATATGTTTAAATATATGTATGTGTATTTATCACATATGTACATTAACACACTCTCATATATGTACGTACATGCATTAATTTGTGTTTGTAATTTCCGCAATTGCAAATGGCCGTTGGCAAGTTGCATCTGCAACAAGGCATATGTAAGTGCATTTGTATCTGTAACGATATATGTAACTGTCTCTGTAGCTGTATCTGTTGCGGCAACTGTTGCAACAGCTGCTTAATTGCAACTGTTGCACATGTGTGTGTGTGGCAAGTGATTGGGGCCATTGGTGTGTGTCCCCACACGCACAGCAGTGCACTAATTAAATTAATTGCTTAATTTTAACTTAATTTGCCACATGTGGCAAGTTGCGCTCATTTTGTTTGCCGTTGCTCACGTGCATTGCTTTTGCCAGCCAATTACCTCACGTACTTTTCGGATAACCATAAAATTTGTTTGTTCCCCAGAACAACAACAACAACTTGTCTATATATGCATATATATATGTGTGTGTGGGTGTGTGAGTGAGACAGCATGTGCGTGTAAGCTGGCAATTAAGTGTCCTATATATGTATTCAAAGTTTAAACATTTCAGCTTTTATTTAGCCAGCTGCAAATTTGCATCAGGCATGAACAATATTTTCCACTTCAATGCGGCAACAATTTCAGCATTTTTCTCAACACTTGCGGCGTTTAAATATGCATAATAAAAAATTAAAAAAATATATATAAAAAGAACACACAATTAAAATTAATTTATAAAATTTATGTTATTTAATTAATTTCATAATTATTATTATTTTTATAATACAAGTTAATAATATAATAACTATAAAATAAGTTTATTCTAATTAAATTTCAATGAAAGTCCTTTTATTTTATTTAGATTAAATCTAAGTAAAATTTTTTAAATTAGATAGACTATATCATATTCTCTTTTACCTATTGATAACAATTATATTTATAAAAGTTATTTTAAGAAAAAGTAAAGAAAAAGTAAAAATAATGTAAACTTTAGATGTCATTGCCTATCCTTACGAACTCTCTTAAGCTTTTGTTGAGTAGATAGAATAAATAACTTTTGACTGCGCTTAAGTTGTTGTTTATTAAAATTCAGTTGCAGGTGCGACAAATTGGAAATTCTATGCAGTCGATTGTAAGCTTCGTGGTAATCCAGTTTCCGGCAGCTGAAGACAAAATCTTCACTGAGAAGAGACAAAGTTGCCGTTGCCAGGTGCTTGATTATGTAAATTGACAACAGCTGCAGTTGTCTCTATTATTGTTGTTGTTGTTCTTGTTGCTTGAGTTGCCATCGCTGCTGTTGTCTTGGCCAGCACCTTTTTTTGGGCAAGTTTGGCAACACTAATTACCTACATTAAGCAACCTGCACAGAGTTGACACTCAATTAGCAAACTGTAAGCGGCAACAATGTCATCCTTGTACTCATTGTTGTTGTTGTTGTTGTTGCTTTGTTGCATTATTCAGGCTACGCTTTGACCTTTTGCCATTGCAGCAAGAGCAACGTAAATTACGAAGCGCTTAAATGCGCTGTTTTGTCAAATTAAACCAAAGCTAAATAAGCCAGCTGGCCAGGCAAATCAACGGGCGGGTCGCGAAGGGGGATGGGACAAAACGGAAGTTGCCGTTGAGCAGCCTGGTGACAACGGAAGTTGGCGCCCAAAAACAACGAGCACTGCAAACAACAATAGCAACAAAAGCAGAAAAGTTTGTCAAACGGAATTGTAGCAGACACCCAACAGCAACAACAACAACAACTGGTCGAAAGTGTTGTGTTGGCAAGTGAAATGGGGTATAGTATAACGGATGCCGGACGCCATCTTGCAGTTGTGCGCAAACATGGCGGCCAGTCCAAATGCCCGGGCAACGTTTGGCGCAACAATCGCACTTTTATTTATTGCATAACTAGAGGCGTTTATGCGCTTAAAGTCTGCTGCCAGAAAAACAACAACAACCACAACAACAGCAACCATTCCAATTCCAAAATCCCCCTTCATATTGCCCCCCACCACCACCCACCCTCGGTTGTCCCTCTTGGCAGCATAATAATTACATTCGCTATCAGCGCCGACATTCACCATGAAAAAGTATCGTACAGCGCCACCTGTTGGGCTTCTGGACACCTCCCAAGTGACTGCAGTTTTGTTTGTAAATCCTACACAAACTCTTCCTCTTCCTCGCACCTGCCTGCTCTGCTCCCCTCTTCTTGGCAACAACTCGTAAATATGCAAAGCCATAAAACGCAAGTGTCACACGGATTATTCATGAATGGAGCATGCAAATGAAGCTGCGTCCGGCAAAAAGGTGTGTGTGTGTGTGTGTGTGTGTGTGTGTGTTTGCATAGTCTTAAGACTGCAGAGAGTTTGGAATATGTAGAAACAAGTTGAAAGCCAACTTTGTGAAATGCTCTGTACCCGTAGTACTCAGGCTTTAATGCCTCGCAGAATCAAGTTTAAAATGTTGTTTTACACTAATTATGACAAGAATTTAATTCAAATCTTACATTCCGATTTTTTAAATTTTTGAAAAACACAAGGCATAAAAATTGCTAAATAAATTGAGAGACCAGTTTGAAGTTGGTCACACCTTTGAGCTAGCAACTCTTTACAATTCACAGTTTTTGTTTATTTATTAATTTGTCAATTTTATTTAGCCTGACTTCAAATTTTGTAAAATCTATGAGCCACTTGAGCCCTCGTTTAAAAAACAAAACAAAACGAAACACGCATAAAATTAAAACTAAAAATAAAGATAGGTCGTCCTATGTCCGGGTATTTGCATATTTCAAATCCTGATTGTTGATATTTTGGACTTGTTAAGCTTCTCGCGCTTGCACCAGTTTTGAACGAACTCTTTATTGACACTGGCGACATTGGCCAAATAGTTTGCATAGTCCACATCGCTGTCGAGCTCCAATATTCCACAGTACAGTGAACTCATCTTAAGACTGTAGCGTACTAAAGCCTCAGCCACGTCGCATTCACTTATCTCAGTATCATCGGTGAACTTGACCCTAATTTTGGTAACTCGTCTAGCGGCATCTGGAGTATTGAGCTCCCGTTGTAGATCCAACATATCCTCCTTTAACTGATGCAATGCCTGCACCTTCTGATGCACTTGCTCCTTAAGCAGCTTGATTACATCCTGGCATTGTTTCTCCTGGCCAACAATGAATTCCATTAGCTTCTCGACGCTGCCATTGAAACTCTTCGATTCGGCCATAAATTGACGTACATCTGTGATACGCTTCACATCGGGCAAAGACAAATTAATCGCTTGACTGTGGATAGAGTTTAATTCACTCAAATCAGGGTTAGATGTACCCATTCTTAGACTTATTTAAAGTCAGTTCAGAAAATTATAATTATTGCTTAAAGTTGTTTTTGAAAGTTGTTTTAAAGAACATTCAATAAGGCCTGCTTGGGTAATATAAATATTATTTTGACATTACATTATTCTTGTGAATAGACTTCAACCCTCTAACACTGTTTTTATTTATATCTAATTTAGTTAAATTTTATAAACGCATTTAATTCAAAGTTGCTAAGATTTATTTCATTCGCCCAAAAGTATGCTATATTTTTTATATTTTGTTTGCAATCAACCAAACGAAATGTTGATAAAATCTGCTAATTCGATTCAGGCTACACTTTTTTAGATCGAATTTATTTTTATGAATTAATTGGACTTCTGGTCAATATTCAATAACCAGTAATAAAATTTGTCACATGCAGACCATAGTTAAATGGAGTTCTGCATATTCAACACACATACAAAGCGTAAAACAATTTATAGCACTACAATTTTTGTAGTGCTCAGAAAAGGTTATATATATTTTCATAAAACTTTAATTTATATTAATTACAAGTGTACACTCATCTTTCGTATAATATATTTTTTTTAAAGCCAATTAATTTTTATATTTGTTTATTCTATAAGCTTCGATGGTATTTTATTGTTGACTACCTGTAGTTGCATATTTCATTGGTTGCTTCAGCCATTGTCGCTAAATTAAATAAAATTTCAAAGCCACTAAGCAAACTGTGCACTAAAACGTTATCTATCTATGTCAGTTATTATCGATTGCATTTCAATTTTTTCTCTATTCAATCGTGTTGCATTTTTGCATAACTTTCGCAATGCACTAAAAGTCAATTTATGCAGTTGATTTAATTTGATTTTAACCTCCAAATCAGAGAAGAGAATATCAATTGATTTTGGTTTGTGCACTTTATGTGACAGGTTATCAGCTTAAATACTCTATAAATGTGTGTGTTTTCATAGAATTTATACAAATTGCTTTAAAGCGAAAGTTTGGCAAGAGCTTTACTATTTTGTTTAATTTTCGTCACAATTGCAAGTACTTCAGATTCAAATAAATTTAAAACATTATCCTTAACGAAGTACTAGGAAACTAAGCTTGAAAAATAAATTTAAGCTTAACCATGTGAAATGCCTTGATTTGCATTCAAAATTTTCTTGTTTTGTAAATAAACAATTTTCTCTTAATTTTTTTTTCTTTCGAAAATATATCACATACTCCCTGCAGGATGTAGGATGTTCGTATGCAATGTGAATGGGGAAAAGTCAGTAGTCGTACGTGTGGAAATGAAGCTGGCAGTGATTGCTGCATAAATGATTGAAAATGTGGACGACATTCGATGGTTGATCGAATGCCTTGGCTCTTGGCTTGCCACAAAAGCTGCACGGCAGCTGCTATCAACATGCCGCATTCCTGCTTGCAACTAAAGCTCACATGCAACGACTATTGACAGAGCCCGAGTGCATTATCAGAGAATTGATGGAAAATGCCAAAATATTTAAATCTAATTTTTGTGGCTGGGGCGGGGCAGAAAAGAAAAAGGGGAAAATATTGGGCAGTCTGGCTGCAACTTGATTTTAGTCAAACAATTTAAATATGCAGTCGAGTGCGGCGCTGACGCTTATTTTTAGATAGCAGACACAATAGACAGGCAGACGGACAGACTGATAGATGGATAGAAGGCAGAGCAGACAATGCAATGCACAATAAATCAGCCAAAAAGAAAAATAAAATAAAGCCCAACGAGAGTGTCAGCTGAATAAAAAGAAAGAACTAAATTGAAAAAAAAGAGAGATGCGTACAAGTGAAAGGAAAGTGCAGACGAATCGTTGTCAGACAGACGAGAGAGCAAAAAACAAAATCACTTAATTGAATTATACGCGATAAAATTGCAATTTATTTTGAGCAGAGACCAACAGCGGCAGCAGCAGCAGCAATTGTTGTCGTTGTCCTTTCCACAACGGCGACAGCAACAGCCGCAGTTGCAACAGCCGTTGCAACAGCAGCAGCAAAAGTTGCATGCCAGATTGGGGACAAATGTCCCGTTAAAGCAAAATGCGTATTATTAGCTACAGTCGGCTATCTATGCCATCTATCTTCATGTAGCGAGCATTTGCATGAAATACAACCCCATTCCCCATCCGATTTTCCATTTTCATTCGCTAACCAAATTGCATTGTTCTTGTGCATTGAACAATAACAAAACGCCTGGCTTGCAGATTGTCTCTCTGTGTGTGTGTATCTGTGTTTGTGTTGTTGCTCTTTGTTGCAAGCTGCAAGCAACCAACTCATGCACATATATTTTACAAATGCCTCTAGCGAAATACAACCATTTGAAACTACTCCAAATTACTTTTCGATTTTGAAGCTTCAATTGTATTGAAAACTAATGAATTTTTGTTAAGGGAAAAGATATTGATTAGATACTTCAACTGTGTAGAAATTAAACTCAAATTTTAAACTATATCATAGATCAAATTTATTTGTAATATTCAATTTATTTAATTTAAATTTGATTTAAATTTTTTAAAATTCATTTTCCAATCTAGAACGTTATCTTTAATATTTTTACAGGTGTTTCTCATTTGAAACCATATCCATCCTTTTTTTATTCTCTTACTTCAGCTTAAATGATCTAACAACTTTCACTCGCATTTCTTTTTGGTTTGCTGCTCGTAAAACCTCCATTTCAGAAGTGAAACTAAAAATGAAATTTAAATACCAGCAAATTGTCTACCTTGGCACATGTCTGCTCGGCAGCTCTCTCTATCTAGCTCTCTCTCTTTATCCTACTGTCTCTTTCGGTGCCATTGTTTTCCTTATTTTACTTTTGCTGTCCACATTGCTGTTTCCGTGTTTCTTGCCGTGTTGCTGTGTTGCTGTGTTGGCATTTCATTTAGCGCACAACTTCACATTTGCGTTGTCTGCAATTGCCATTTCCGTTTCCTGAAATTTGCCACTCGTTACACACACACACAGAGAGAAAGTGAGACAGATAATGAAGAGCGAGCGAGAGAGAGACAACAGCAATCTGCTTGCCGTGTTGCCATTACATGCCCCACTGACATTTTCATTTCCATGCTTGGGCGCTTCGCACGAATCAATTATTCATCATCATCGATTAAGTAAGAGCAGCTCCCCTCCCTCTATCAGCACTCTCCACCTCCACCACCACCTCCCCCTCTCGCCTCTTACGTGTCTCGTTTTTATTGTTATGATTTTTGCCGCCAGTAATGGCGCTCTTGAAGGACTTTGGCCAGCTCAAACAGCAGAAACAATAAGCGCGTTCACTTCGTTTTTTTTTCTGCTCACTTTCAGCGCGAAATCCTCCTTTAATGATACCAACTAAAAGCCGAGATTCATATGCTACAGTCAGCCAACGTTAACTTGAACTTGTCTAAACTCAGATAGTCAGCAATCAGTGGAGTTGATAGCAAACTTGAAAGAAGACTGGAAGAGAAAAGTAAATTCAATGGCCTAGTTATTAATTAACATGTTTTGTTATATTATATTATTTTGATTATCTCTTTTAGTTTAATAAATTACTTTATACTTAATAAATAAAGTAATGTACTACTTGCTGAATCTATTGATTAATGACAGTTCACGCTGGTCAAGCTCTACTGTAGTACACACGTCCATACATGTGAGGGGATTGCCGCAGCATATGTATGTGCCAGCTCATATATCTATACAAACATTACAATACATCCAGAAACTCAGGGAAGCTGTCAGACAGTTTCAGAAAGATGGCCAAGAGAGAGAGAGATAGGGGGGGGGAGGAAGAGGTCCATGGAGAGTCTTCCTTTTGGGGGGATGGGGCTCTGCTTATTTTCGCCATTATCCATTAAATATTTATGAAAATTGCTTTTGCTGCAGTTTTATTCACTTCGTTTGTCGCTCTGAAGTTGTTGCTTTGCATGTGGTCCTCTTATTTTTTTCATGCTTTCTTTCTTTTTGAAGACGGAATGGGGCAAGGATATGATGGCAGTAAAACAATAAAGCTTAAGATTTCAATTTCCTAAGAGCTTAAAGCTGACATTGCCTGCTGTGTGTATATTTGATTCTTGACACACATAAATCCTCGCCAAGACATGTGCCTAGCAGATAATCCAACATTATGAAAAGATATGTTACAATAAATATGCACGTATTCGCATCAATAGACCCTCGTTTTTAATGCGAACTCGTTAAACAGCGCCACATGCCGTTTGTTATATTGATATATGGGCCAATTGATGCAACTCGAAAGCTCTGACAATAAACCAAATCTCAGTTGGCGAAAAATATGCAACACGACATGATTTCGCCTTCATATTAAAAGCAAAAGTGCTCGACAAGAAAATGTAATATTTCAAAATCATTTAATTTTGATGCTAAATCAATATTTGTATAATAAAATTAAAAGAATACCATGTACTATAAATCAGGGAACATTTGGCAGTTTTTGGCTTAAATCTTAAAGAAACAAATCGAAATTTTATCCAAAAGTACTTTTTTACCCTAATTTTATCACCTGGAGTCAAATAAAAAAATAAATTAAAGTTTTTAAATTTTTGAAAATTTTCGAAAAATGTAAAGGGGTAACTATGCAAAAATCGACAAATTTAAAAAAAAAAATTTTGGTCTCAGAATCAAAAAATTTAAACGCAAAGTTAAAGTAGGGTTAATATAATGAAAAATAAGACATTGCCCATGGAAATCGGATGAACTTTACTCAAGTTGTGCTTGCTGAAAGTCCAAGGAGAGAGAACATTTTTGTTTGAAAATGTGAGCATGAAATCTAACTTGCTTCTCCCAAAACTAGCACCAATTCCAAGCCATACTCTAGACCCTTTTCTTCTCGGGGAATTTTCCAGCCGATAAACACGTGTTTCCGCTCTAAATTTCAATTGCAGTAGAAACCTCAAACTCGAGTCAAGTAATGTTTATGATGTCGATAGCATCTAGCATCGTAGGTGTGAGAGTAGAGAGCCAAAGCTTTGCTCATTAGTTGCATGTTCATGTGCTTAAATCATTTAGAGAGATAGCACCATCAAGTACCGCCCACTATTCGTAGAGGAAGGGGGCGTGGCTGCGTTCAAAGGACCCGCGCACTTCATATATTTACAATATAAATTTGTTGAGTCTTTTTTTGGAAATTGCGCATCATAAATTCTTGGGAGGATTTTGTTAGCGCTCTTCTTCGGTATTTTATTTTTTTATTTTTTCTCTTGGTACACTTTTTGAGTAACGGTACTTAATAAACTCGCATCATTTTCCCATTTGGCGCTCGCACTTCATTTCTTTACTTCCTCCTGTCTGTGCCCGCTCACCTGGTTTTCCTGTTGTTGCCCCAAATTACCTGTCATTTCGAAATTATGATACCAGACCCGTTGGCTCTGGCGTTGACGTTGCTTTCCGGCGTGCTTTCCCTCTCCCGGCAGTTTTTTTTTATGTTTCATGTGGCTGACAGAGAGGGTGATATATAGAGATATAGAGAGGGAAAGGGAGGCCTAACCTAATTTTATTTGCTTGCCTCGAATACATATAACTCAAACTAATGCTCAGCGGTTGTATCGTAAAATCGTATGCGCATCTTCCGATTGTAATCTTAATAATCGTTAGGCCTGCCTACCTTCTTCCTTCCTCCCTTCCTCCCTTCCTGCCATCCTGCCATCTTCCCTTTTGCCTGCCCGCTGTCAGTCAATCAGTGGGGAGCCTAAAAGATACTCGTACTTATTTCATTTGATATGACATGACAGCCTGATGACATCCCCGATGTCCGTAGGTGCCAAAAGCAAAGCAAAGCAAAGCAAAGCAAAGACATGCCAGTGACATTCTCGAGTATCCAATATGTGATACACTTGCCTTTCAAAGCTGTCAGCTAAGAAAGGGGTTGGGGGAAAGAAGGGACTCTAAGGACCTTAAGCTGGCATATTGAAAACTTTCGACTTTGATGGCTTTGATTAGGCTCAACTTCTTCGAGTCACAGCCAACGCACTTGTAGATAAAAGGACTTTCGCAATTTTGTTGAACTTTAAACGAAGCCCTAAAAGAAAACTAAATTTCAATAAAAATAATAAAAAATAACGAAATCTAAAGAGAATGAACAAAAAGTATGTTACATGTTAAGGAGATCAAGCAGAAAAAGACATGAATTATTTTATTTATATTTATTTCCTTTATTAAATTACTAATACAAGAAAAATAACAAAAGTTAAACTAGAATTAAAGTTAAAATACAATGAAAGCCTTCACTATATTTAAAACAATTACTATAATTAATTATGGGTTAACTTTAAGGAAGACCCAAATAAAAATTATAGTTGTAATTTTTTCAGTTCTTATGTAAAAGACTTTACGGGAACCGTTCTACAAATTTAAACCTTTAGCAATGAAGCATTTATATCTAGTTTATTATAAGATCAAGTTAAATGAGTCCTTATCATTACAAAATTACTTTAATTATCGCAATTCTAGCTTGGTTTTTACATCTTGAAAAGCGGGATTTGATTTCGTTTAATTTTTGTTAACATTTATTTGCCAAAAAAAATTGTTGTTGCTCGTCTTCAATTACTTAACTTTTTTTGGGAGTCAGATAGGTTTCCACAATCTTTAAGGAGGGCAGTCCACGTCCCAGTCGCTTAAGCAATAATATTCCAAGGCAAAACAATAGGGTGCATTTAAAAAACTCCCCCGAAGCTCGATCCCGCTGAAAGTTATGAAACCAACTCTTTGGACTTAGACGATACCATGGTGACATTCTTCTTGATGATTTGGTTAACTCAAAATGGATTCTGAAATAAAACAAAATTTGATTAAAATTCAAGATAACGATTATTAAATACGTACCAATTAATGTCTCAATAGAAAGATTTCAGTAGCACGAATGAAATTTAGTTTTACAAATCAAACTTGCAATGTTTTATTGTGATTCTGATTTGTCGATATTCTGAGTGCTTTTCCAAAGTTGCTTGTCAAAACTGTCATGAAAACATTCCACTTTTTATACAGCATAAAAAATACTTAAAAACATTGTTATATAAAATTAATTAATATTAATTTTTATTATTAACTGACTCTGAAAAATTTTTTTTTAGTGGAAATACAAACACTCTCTTTTAAGTCTCATTCTGAAATGAAAATATATTAAAATAAATAAATGTCTATCATTTTCTTAAGATATTTGATTAAATTAAAGGCAAAACTAGTTCAAGCTTAAATAAAAGTAATACTTATTTCTGTAAGTAAATTGGCTGCTTAAATTTGAAACAATGTATTCTATAGGCTTTAAGCAATTCTTCATTGTCAGTCATTTAGAAAATACAAAAGAATTTCAATTTCTAACGAAGCCAAGCGAATCGCAGATCGCTAGCCAAGCATAAGACACAAATGGACGAGAAAACCCAAGAGACAAATGTCGAGCGTTTGATATACTGAGGACAGTGTTGAGTTGAAATGTTCAGCAAACTTGTTAATTAGCAAAATAAAATGTTTATTATACCAGAGAAATATAGCTATGTTAAATCTAAGACTAAACAATAGAAGGAATTTGCGTGAAATTGTTTAAATAATACTTCTATTTTATATGTTATTTTTTAGATATATGTAGATAAGTTATTTCATCATTTTGAGATGGTGTTGAAGTTCTTTTCATTACTTAAGCATTGATTGCAGATGGTGCAGAAGATTTGCTACAAAAGAAAGATACTTTTATTATTTTTTATATATTTTTTTCATAGTTTTTGACAGTCTTACGGGAAGAGAGGAACGCGATATGGAGCTGCCGGCTTGTGAGGAGCCTGTGCATTCGAAGTGTCTTAGCCAGGACTTGATGACATTTGTGGGCGGCACCTGATAAATGCTGAACTGTTTCTTGAACATTCTTTGGGCACTGCTAATGGAATCGTTATTTCTATAATAGGCGCGTATTATGAACGCCCGATGCACACCCGTCCACTGATCCATTGCGACTGAATATTTTAAATATTCTCACCAAAAATTGTTGAAATGACAGGCACAGCGGCATTTCCGGTTCATGAGTGACATAAAAAAGTGCCATATGAATTTTTCAAAAATTTAATTGGTCATCGGCGGCGTCATATGCGTTTTTCTAAATATATATACACGCCCAGCTAACGTGGCGTATGAGCAATAGCAATACAAAATACGATTCGTGAAATTCTCAAATTGTGAATCGTAAATTGTGGATTGTAAATTGTCTTTTCCCCACACGCTCGCTCAGCCATCAATCAGTGCAAAAAAAAGTCATCATCATTACGCTTCGTTCAGCACTAATATAGCCATCAAAATGGGCGTGGCAAACGAGCAAGGGAGGTTGCCACTAAATCTCCAACTTGAACTCATTTAAAGTTTTCCAACAAGCGAAATCCGCTTTGGCATTTGGCCGTCATGTCAGTAGTTGGCCATCATCAAAGTCTTTAAGCGATTTTCCTGTTATCAGTTTATACACTTTGCGAACGCTTGTCCCATCGATCGATTGATGGATTGCAGGGCTCTACTAAAATTGAGTAGCAATATAAATTACTGGGCCTTACGTTTGGCTATTGCCATTAAGCTTTAAGTTTATAAAATTAAAGTATGTAGTACAAAATTCAATATAAAATTCAACAAAATACTTATCGGAAATTAGAAAATAAAATTCTTATATAAATGAAATAAAATCAATGCTTAGTTTTTCATTTGTTTACGGCAAAAACTCAAAATTGGGCATACAAAAAAGGATCTTCAAGTTCAGCTTGAAATCTCAAAAAGCCAAAAGATAAGTACAGCAACTATTCGTAGTGTATCTGTATCTTTAGTTGCTTATCGTTTCTACTTCTATTTTGTTTTGTTCTTTCGCCATTTTGCTCGGCCATCAAGCACGTAACTGCAATACAATGCACGGCCAGCGTGTAGATACATATGTACATAGATACAGATACAATTATGTAGTCTCTGTTGTTGCATGTGTTTTTTTTTGTATTGCATTGTTTTGTTGTGTTTTTTGTTGTGTTTTTGATGCTGCAAGTTAGCAAATAGTGCTGTCGTTTTGGCGTTTATACAGTTAGCCCGACAGACAGACAGACAGACAGACAGACGACAGACTTTCGGGCCAGGCAGCCAAGCGTCCATCCATCCATCCATCCATTCATCCAACCATCCACTGCACGTCCAACCAGGCAGGCGTCTATATATGTATGTACATATGTATGTTTGAGTTTTTCAGTGTGTGTGTGTGTGTGTGTGCGTGCTTCTGTGTGTGTGTGTTCGTGTGTTGTCCAATGCCTTCGTTTCTTTTTTGCTCCATCTGCTTGTCATTTTGACACCTTCATTTGCTCCGGACATTCAGCCAAAGTCAAAATCAGGCACGAGTCACAGTCAAGCCCGTGATTCTGTTGCTCTGTTAACTTTTTTTTATAGATATGTATGTATATGTAGGTGTGTGAATGTGTGTATAT
The DNA here is from genome assembly GCA_035043635.1 of Drosophila rellima. NCBI lineage: Eukaryota > Metazoa > Arthropoda > Insecta > Diptera > Drosophilidae > Drosophila > Drosophila rellima. The sequence goes on along the minus strand of JAWNMV010000145.1, from coordinate 1,897,567 downwards.
ATTTGGGAGCACAATTTTTGGTGAAATTTCTTTTCAGGATTTTTCTTCTCGTTGGGTTTTCAAGTTCTGTTGCGGTACCTTACAATGGTTGTTTTCATCGATTTAAAATATCATTAAACTTCATCAGATATTAATAACATAAAATATATATATATTTTTTAGAGTAAGTACTGTTTATGAATTTCTAAAATAACTTAAAAGATTTTGCATTATTTTTATTTTATATATATTTATTTAGTTTTTATTAAAAAATTCAATTTTATTTTCTAATAAATAGTTTTTCAACAAGTGAACAATATCATAAAAATACTTTTTTACATATTAACTATATTATCAGACAAACTTTAATATTGTTTTTATCTAAAAAAACGTTTTCAATAATTTTATTAATTTTTCCAACCACCTTTTCAACTGTTTTATCACAAATTCCTTACATTTATTTACTTTTGAACTCCTTGAGTCTATAAAGTTTATTTCTGCTTTTTTAGTGACATATAAGCTGCCTAAACCCATAAGCCACATTGCAACATTTCGTTGCCAAACTTTCATGCAACACCAACAGCAGCAAAGGCAGCAATAAAAAAGCTGTGCAAAAAATTTTAAAAAAAAAAAGGGAAAAAGGAAAAAAACTAAAAAAGGCAACAATGCCAAGACAAATGATCCAATGACTGTCTGACTGCACTTTAGCCATGGCACCCACACAAAATCGCTTACCCTTTCCCCTACCCACCACGCCCCTGTCCTTCTCCCATCCTTCAAAAAAAAAAAATAAAAAGAAAAGCAAATGTATTACGCTATGTGTGGAAAGGGCAAAAGCTGTCTCAATTTTTGGGAAAGCGAACATTTCAGTATGTAAAGTTGGCGGATTTTTGGTTCTATTTCTTAGAATTCTCGTTTTAATACCCTGACCGATAGCGAGAATAGGGCATTTGTATTTTGAGTAAACATGAAGCAAAGGAACTATAATTTTAAATTTAAATTTATTTAAATTAAATGGCTATTCAAAACATTTTTTTTTAATTACTTAGTTAACTGAAAACTGAACAAATTTGTATAATTTGATATATTGAATCTTTTATACCAATACGAGAAAACTACAGGGTAACTTAAAATTGTTTCTTATAATTGCATCCATATTTTATTGGGTCATAGTAAATATTTTCTTGCACACACATCTTCGATTTTTTTCTTTTTTAGAGTACAGCGTATCTATTCGTTGATCATACCCAGCTAGAACACTATTTCTATGCCTTTTTTTTGTGTATCTTGTCCATGTCAAAGCTACTCCTGCTGCTGACGATGATGATGACAAAGGGCAAGGCAAATGCGAGCATGGAAGTAGGTCAAGACTTCATTGTTTATCTTGGGAGAAGCGGGTCAGAAATAAAGCAAGATGTGCATGAGATTTGGAGGATTCACACGTAGTCCTGGCTGCTGGTCATTTGAAGCGGATGCATATTAAATTCTTGAAGCATTGTTCAGTTTGCAAATTAGCCGAGCAAAAGGAGGCTGAAAGGAAAGTTAATATTAAATTTAGCATGGCTAAAACCAAAGAAGGTCAGGCGAGTGGCGGTAGGTAGGTGGGTGTGGCACGCCTTCTACCGGACGTTTTCATAAACGTTTCACTTTCCGGCAACGCCACAGATAAACACACATAAACACACACACACACACACACACAGGCAGTTGGAATTTCAAGGAGTTTCAGCTGTAAATCTGGCAAAAACAGGATACTAAGCTGACGCTGCAGCGCAACGGAAGCGGATGCTTGCCACAAGCAGGAGGGGGTGGGGGGTTGGACGCCGTAAGGCGTTGATAGCAGCAGCTTATCAGCTACAGGCGGCATCCCCTTCCCTCCCAACCCCACAAACACCCTGCTTGAGTGCTAGAAAATGCCATACCCAGTCCACATATTTATCCATTTTTAAGGCGCATTAGCTTTGCATTTTGCATGTGGGTGTTGCACAAATGGAAAGGAAAAAGGGGCTGGAATTGATGAGGAAGAAGTGGAAGAGGGGAGTGGGGAGCAGGACAGGCAGCAAGGAGACTGAAAGTCAAGTGAAAGTATGCGATTAAGGTTAGAAAAATAAGTTAAGTCTCCTTAGCTCTTGACTTTACTTAGTTATTTAGTGCTTCAACTGATTTTTGCTCCATCAATAAATAGTATATAAAATATACTGAGCTACTGGAATTTAAGTTAGACGTAATTTTAATTCGGCACTAGCTGGCAAATAATATTAAAATAAATATTTCATAAATTGCAGAAAATATTTCAAGTAATTGGCAAAAATAGAAAATATATTCCATTACTAAAGTCAGATAAGATTCAAGCATTTTAAAAGTACTTTTAATTAAAACCTTTTAATGTTTTTAAAAATCACAGAAAATATACTAAAAAAATACGAAAAATACTTGAACTTATTTAAGATAATTGTATCTAAATTTAATAATAATATTTGATGTCTTTAAGTTTACTTCCCAATTGAATTTTATTTAAATAGTCAAAGAAAAAGTTTAGTAGTTCAGTGCACTTAAATCTCAGGGAATATAAGAGCTAGACTGACCAAATTTAAAAGAGTTTGGAGCAGAGTTTGTTTAAAATTTGAAATTTAAAATCACCCACAGTTTTGAGGATACAACTCTAATTTTGGCGATTAAAGTTTTCTTTTATTACTACTTATCTATCATTTTAGTTAATAGTCTAATAATATGACCGATGAGGCACCCGTGGCTTTATAGTTGTTCTTCTACTGGAATGCCTTCGATAACATTTTTGGACCACTTGTATATGATTCGGTGGACACGTTTGTCCCAGAGCTTCAGCAATACTACAAATTATAAAAACTAACAGAAATACTTGCATGTTGAATTACAATTGAATATAAACCAATCTGCAGAATAAGCTATATACCATAACTGAGAGTTTAGACTCGGATAATTATATTCGATTTGGTTAGTAAGCAAAGTAATCAAATTTGGTTAGGTTAGCGAAGATTCTGATTAAGTGTGACCAGAGTACAATATTTACCTGTTGCACACGGGTTTTAAGCTGCCACACGACACAAAGCTGCTTGCTATACAACTGCTCAGTAAACAGTTTCTGCAGAGCACCTAAAAGTATGTTTGCCATGGCTAAAAAAGAAATCCAATTCAATCTTTAAGAAATGCAATCTGCAACAAGTGTGGCAACCATGGCAGCCATAACAATAGCCTAGTGGGGCAACGACAACCCAATGCTTATCGATAAGTGCATTCGAGTGTGGAGACCGTTACACACACGACTAAAGCCATATTTTACGATGCAAACAAACATTGGCAAAAAGAGTTTTGTCCAATTGCCGGAGACTCTAAGCCATGTACAGTTGGCAACAGCATGTTCGAATAGTATAGTAGACATTCAGATACCCTACAAAGTGGTGATGTTAAAATTAACGAAATGATCTTGAAATGGAAATATGAAGATTAAGAAAATGAAAAGTTTAAATTCAATTTATAGTCAGGTAATTAATAACTGAAGTAACGCTTTGAAACATTTTAATGCTTTTTCAGCAACTGATTAATTAAATTCTTTAGTCAAATCTTAGGCTCTCTAAAATAAAGCTTTTAAGCGAACTTAATCAAAAGTATCAAGAGTAATCGCTACTTAAAATAAAACATGTTTAGTATTAATCATTTAAAATATTAAATTTTTATAAAGCAAAGCTTTTGAATGGACTTAAGCAAAAGCTGCTCACAAATAATTCTGTAAGTGTATCGACATCTAAGTTCTAAAGCTTAATTAAGTGAAGCTTTTGAAGGTATTTAATTGAATTTGTTCAGCATGTTGCCCAAACACAGGGAAACGTTGAAAGCCCCATTGTAGTACAGTTATGCTGGAGGGTATAGACCAGGAGCTGGTTGAAGCCCACGCTTGATGCCAATGCCACGCCCACGCTTGCGCCCTTGCCCACACACACGCACACACACAACACATACACATAACACACGCACACATAGACTAAATAGTTTATGTTGTTTACCAGGCAGCTTGCAACAGTTGTTGTTGTTGTTGTTGTCCTGCACTTTGGCATTAAGCAAAGCACCCCAGCCTTGGACGAAGGATGCCAATGCCAAGCAAAACTAAACGAAGAGCAAAGGGATGAGGGAAGTGAAGTGAAGGGGAAGCACGTAACCAACGCCATCGAGCGGAATTCATGTGTATATGCGACTTAAGTGAAGGGGCGTTTGGTCAACAGTGCAGAGGAGGAGGAGGAGCGGGAGGAGGAGCAAAACGTGGACATGTCATGCTATTTGACTGCCCTGGTTACCATTGTTGTCCAGCATTACCCAACACACGCCCCCGCCCCTTTCAACCTGCTCTCAATCTAATAGAAGTATGCAGCATTTTGTATCTTTAGCATTTTCCTTGCCCAGTTAACGGGAGCAACAGGAGTCCGTTAATACAGTTCTCTGAGTCATGAGATAGCTTAACATTATTTTGGCTAGTCATTTTTAAATCTTTAGATACTCCATATCATAATTATTCATATCACATTTAATAACATATATTTAAATTAAATGCAAAATAAAAATAATCATGTCTTTAATTAGACACATAATTTTATTTACAATAAAATAACTAACATTCAGAAGTATGTTTATAACACTAACACTAACACAAAGTAGTTTTCAGGCATATTTACGCTGTGTAAGCAAGTTAAAGTTTTCAATTTAAAATTTAAAAATTAGATGGGCAGACAGCGCCTCTTTTAACCTTCGTCTCGATGTAATTATCCTTTTCTCATCCATGTTTTTTTAATTTTGTGTTGCGCGCGTCTTTTTTCCAACGGTAACAAGGTGGCAGCCCTGGCAACGGTTGCCAAAGAAATAAAAAACAAGGTGGCAACACTGCAAAAACCACCATTTACAACTTTAAGAAAAGTAGTTGTGATTGTTTTTTTTGTAATTTGGAAACTAAATTTTTTTAAATTTTACCTTAATTTTTGTTAAATTTTTCTCGATTTTTCACGTTTTTTTCGAATTTTTTAGCTAACTTTGACAATCAAGTTAATTTTAAAATAAACTTTAGAATTTTAGAAATTTTCGAATTTTCATGGCTTTGTGATTTGTCCTTTAATTAATTAATTATTTAAATTTTAAATTTAAAAATGTAGTGCGCTGCGTGGGTGAGCGAGAAGAGAAGGAGTTAAAGAGAAACGTGTGCTAAAGAGAAAATACTCGTGCTCTTAAATTAAATTGCGCACAGTGCACAGTGCACAGTGATTATCGCATTGCAGATAATAATGTAAATTTAAAAAAACATGCCGAATCCAACCCAATTTAGGTATTTTAAAAAACAAATTTAATAAAAATTAAATTAAAACAACGTTAATTAACGTTGAAGAAAATCAGCAAGATATAATATCAATGTTACATGCAACATTTTCACAGAACGTGGCACACTGTGCCAATATTCTTTTTTGCCAGTCACAAACAACAAAAACAAAGAGGCGCACAAGCGCAAACACGCATATATACATATGTATGTATGTATGTGCACTTGTATGTGGTTATATTGAAAACGGTGCTCTGGCGCTCTCATTACAACGCTGAGTGGGAGAGTGGGAGCGAGAGCAAGCACATTTCACTTGCTCGCTCTGGTTACTCTTCCAGCAGCACTTGCGTTCAGAGTGGTGCGTGAGCGTATGCGTTTGGTTTTCGTATCTGTGTGTTTTCAGTTGAGCGAGAGGTGCGCGCTCGCTTGTAAAGAGAGCGGTTACACGCGCACATACACATGCCGGACTGCTCGCACACAATGTGGCAAATGTACCCGCCGCTCATTTTCTCAGTACGAATTGAGACTCTGTGGCGCACGGTTGAAAACCTTCAGTAGCAGCAGAAAAGCGCACACTAAATCAGTCCAACTAAAAAAGCAACGAGAGACGGCAATTGTGTATTATTGTTATTGTTGTGTATCGTGTATTGTGCAATAACGCAGAAAAAGTATATTCACATACATTGTAAGTGCGTATGTGTGCATTTTGCATACATATTCCGCATCAATTTAAATTAAATACTTTTTTGGCTTAATTAAATACTTCCGCGCGTCGTCGTCGTCGTTGTTGTTGTTGTCGCCGCGCCAGTTTTTCCATTGCGTGTGCTCACTCGCCCCGCCGCATTGACGTCGACGTCACACAACACACATACAACAAAAACACAAGCACGCACACACACACACGCATACAAGAGAAACAAATACATACATACATACATACAATCGCTCTCAACTCGATTGTTTCTGCTCTCGTTCTCGCAACAAAACTACTCTCGCTGTTTGATCACACTATCTCTGTCATTTGTGAATGCGTCTCTGTCTGGCTGCCGCATTCGTTTTGTTTGTGTTGTATTAAAAAGGGCCGCCGAGAAGTAAGAAGCAGACACGCGATAGCAGCAAGTAACAAAACAAAAATAATACAAAAATTATCGTTTGCATGCAAATTTAGACATCCAAAAAGTACATACATAATAGTAATAATAAAATAATTAATTATATATCAAGTGCATCAGCGTGCAAATTGAGAAACAAGCGACACAAAGCCTACCAACAACAAACACAAGGTAAGAAGAAAAGCCGACGCCTAACGGGTGAAAGTGTTATTTTACACAATTTTCGTGCAAATTGTATGTATACAGTATATGTGCAATCATATGTTATTGTATTTGTACCTGTTTGTGAGTGCTTGTGCATTGTGCATTGTAAAAATCATTGGAAATGGGATAAAAAACTTTTCTTAACGCGTCGTTTGCTTTGCTGTTTTGCTTCGCAGCCGCAGCAGCAGCGACAGTAGCAACAACAACAAAACGTAACCGGTAGGTGGCTACTTTGCCACCCACGAAATAGCCAAACAAAGAGGGCAACACAAAAAAGCACAAGGTACTTTTGCTCTGTATCGTTGCCATTCTCTCGCTCTTGCTCTGGCTCTCGCTCTCGTTCTGCCTCTGCCTTTTTTCTCTGAATTTGTATAATAACGGCTCTCTAACCATTGCAACCCCTATCAAAACGCGTGCTGTGCAGCTGTTGTTGGCGGCTACCTGTGCGACGTGCGTACTTCGCTCTCTTTGCTGGCTCTGCTTCTGCCGCTGTCGCTGCCACTGCCGCCGTCGACGCTTCGTGTGTGTGCTGCGCTCAGTTCGTGCAAAGAGCCCGAGTCCGATGTTGACGTTCAACGCTCTCACAGGTTTTCATTTCTTATTTGACCGTCATTCGCCAGCGCGGCGCCGAAGTGTACAACAGCAGAAGTCTTCAATATAACGGATGAAAATTACATACAACTTCCAATACAAGAAAAATAAATAAAAAAAAGTTCATTTGTTTATGTGTGTATACATCGTATATTTATATGCATATGTACGCGTGTCTGTGAGAGTTAGTGAATGCTAGCAGCGAATTCAATTGTCAATTGTTAATTGTCAAAACGTTGAATGTAAGTAGGCGCCGTCCGTCTGACGGAACTGTCAATTCCGTAGGCCCAAATGCCCATTGACAGTTTCAAATTCACAGAGTGCAGTTTTCCTTTCGCATCGACTTATTAAATCGTAGACAAAAAAATCTTTGAACACAAAAAAAGCAATGTGCATATAATAAAGTTAACAAAATTTTAAATTATGTATTAAAAGTAATAAAAAAAAAACACAATACTGTAATCAAGTGTCCAACAAATTTAACAGTTTCATCTAAATTAAAAGCTTAACTAATTTAATATCTTTATCATAATTGTGCATTCGAAATTGTTGTTGTTGTTGACAAGCCGCCGCCATTTTAAAGCGCGGTACGCAAAAAAAGAGAATACAAAAAAAAGCAAAACTGAGAAAAAAGTTACAACAATCTGAAGCCGCGCGTCGTATACAAAAACAAAATCGAGAAAAGCGCACGGACTGTGTTGAAAGTTCGTTCGCTTTCCGTTTTGTTGCCTTTTTCCCAGCGTTGGTTTCATTAATGAAAAATCAACCCCCGGCATTTGACAAGCGCCCCCACAAACAAAGCAGAAATCAACAGCAACTGCGGCGTTCCTGTTTCGTCTCCATCATTTGTATTTTTCCCATTTTCCATAAGGGTTGCGAGCAGCTAAACAAAAAAAAATAATAAGAAAGAAAAATTGGAAACCCCGAAGAAAATATGAAACAACTTTTTCAAGTTTACTTCTATGCGAATTTCCACAGTTGAGAAACGCTTTTCAACTTGGCCGTGTTTCATTTTCATTTTGTTTCCATTTCGCTTTTGCTGCTGCTCTTGGTTATTTTTTTGTCATTGTCTGTCCGCTTTGTTGCGTTGTCCTTTCAGCTTAATTTTGACATTTCGGCCAACTTCCAGGTTATTTGCACGTTGCCTGTTTTGCCGGCGCTTTTTCTTTTTGGCTGTCTGCAGCTGCGAGGGTTGTTTGTGTATTTTTGGGTTTCCCTTCATTAGAATTTGTACTTTATTATAGTTTGTTATAAAAATATTATAAAATCAGTTCTCAAGTTCTTGTCTATTTTCAAATGATTTTTCCATATGCTTAGCATTTGCATCTGCACATTCCACATACATATGGGACTGAACTATATAAATTATCGCGTTTATTTCACAATTGACGCCATTTTATTTAGGATCGCTGATAAGTAGAAATTTGCCTATTCAAGTGTCCAATCGATATGATTGATATGATTGTTGATAATTTTGTGTCTAATTGAGCGATAAATACAATGCCAAGTATTTTGTTTATTATAATTTCTTTCAATTGTGCTTAGTTCTAGTTTTGAGCAATGTAGATACTTGGATATATCTGATTTCTACTAAAATAGTTTCATTTTTGCGAAACTTCGAGAACAAACTTTACAAAGTTTGCTTAAATTAGAGGAAAAATGTTTCACAAAACTGACTTCTTTCCTCTTATTACTTTTAAACTATCTGCATTTTCATTGACCAAGAAATTTTTATTGATATAAATTATTTGATTGCATTGGAAAGTTTTGTTTTTACCTCATTCAACACAATTTGCGTACAGAATTTTCTCTTTCAATTGTTGATAATATTATTTTAAGCTTTTTATGCACTATTTTAATAACCTCTTTCTCTTTTTCCAGCTGATTCTACAAACAAGCATACAACACAAAGGAAAAGCAAAAAAAAAACCCAAGCGATAAAATTTGCAAAGCGCCAATTGAAAGTGCAATAAGAAGTTGAAACGGCAAATGAATCGTTTCACACAAGTTGAAAGAAAGTGTTCAATAAGGAAAGCAAATACATCAACATTAAACAAATACTTATCAAAATCTGTTTAAAACACTTCTAAGTAAAGAAGAGTTTCGCATTCAAAAATCGCGCGCGTTTTTCCAAGATTTTATAACAATCGTTCGTTTGCCCTTAAAGAAAATTCTGTGCCCGGTGCAAATCTGTGTTTACGTTCCTCCGTTCACACACATACACTGACAACACCTGAATACATACACTCACACACAGACACAGCACACACACATACTGTTGCAAGAAAGTGATTTGTCATCATTCTCTTGTCCAGAATCCACGTGCAATTTAAATCTATCACATATAAATATATATAAAATAAAGCAAGGCTCCGGCCCGAAACGTCAAGATTTTCACGAAAAAAACTCTGCTCAACACGGAGGCTTCGCTTAACTACAACACGGCGACCACAATGCCCTTTAACGGTGCAAGCAACGGCAGCGGAGTCGGTGGTGCCGTAGCAGGCAGCAGTGTAAGCGGTGGCGGGGCCACCATCGTCGTCAGCGAGGGACCCCAGAACAAAAAGATACGCACCGGCGTCCAACAGCCCGGCGAGAACGACGTCAACATGCATGCTAGGGTGAGTACGATATTCATGTACTATTCATAACTATCGATAAATCATTGTCTCTACAAATTATCATTCTTGTGGATGTAAAATCTTTACATCCTAAAACGTTCATTAACTCTTATAAAATACGTTTCAACTAATCTCATAGTATTAGGGGATTCCATTTGAAAGTTATACATAACTATCGATGCTCGTGTATTTAGATTTTTGTATTTCATAGTATTTTAAAAATATCGATAAATACGATAAATAGAACAAATATGCATTATCTTGGATAATATGTATTATTCGATAAAGTTAACTGGTTCTCTTTGATGGTATTATTAAACTACAAAACAAATTCCATCGAAAATTGCACATTTCTTAAATTAAATATAAAAATTGTGTTCGATACTAAATTAAGTTTCCACGAATTGTCTTTTTAATTTAATACTGAAATACCACAAATGTTTGCTAGTTGTACAAATATTGCAGTATAACGTTATTAAGCTCTGCACAAATATATACATCTATTTTTTTTTGGGAACATCAACAACCCCAATAACTAATTACCTGAAAACTTTTATAGTCTGGCCAACAGGCGAGGTGGGAGTCAACCCCCATGTGCGTCATATTGAAAAGCACATATTTTATATCATCTATTGCTTTAGTTGGTCTATTCAATCAGTGGGGGCTAGATTGAACTTAAGCTTCACCCCTGTTGTTGATAACACAAAGGGGATGGCGGACCAGAAATTTTGTGATAAAGTTTCTAGACCGTTATTCGGGGGTTGAAGTGCAGTTGGCAAGAGCCTCTTTAAGGCTATCAAGTGGCGAGAGTATTTTCAGAATGCTGTCATATGAATTACATTTCATGCAGGTCTTAGGCCGGCAGGATTAGATTTGAATTTATAACAGTGGGAAACCCAATATAAGGGATATGAACACTTTCAGACATTTTTCTTATTATTTAAGCAAAATCAAAAAATATATAATGAAAACGATTTTTACAGTTTTAAAAAAAAAATGATTTCGATGTATAAGTATTTTTAGATTTTAAACTCCATATTTTATGCGAGTCTTAATATTATCAATACAGACTTTTGTTAAAGAAGTTCTTTCTAAACAAATTTGCTATCGATATATCGATAAAACAATGTTTTCCAAATTAAAAATATTTTTAGAAAATTGCTTTGCATAGTTGCAATTTTGCTGTCTTGTATGTTATACAATAAAAATTTTATATATTTCAGAATAAATTGAAATAATTTATTATAAATGTAAAGTCTTCTATTGCATACCAGTTAATGCTTATATTTATTTTGATAAAACGATAGAACTTTAAGCAAATGCTTAAAAGATATTTTTAGCGATGCTATCTTTAGTAGCACTTTAGTTATTTTTGGCATCTGTCATCACAATTGTTGTCATTTTTTTTTTTACGTCGCCTTTGGGGCCTTCAGACAGCCTCAGACCCCAAAACCAGACAGAACCAGAGCAGAGCTCAGGGCCTAGACAGAGAGTCGCTGAGTTCGCAGAGTGGCATTGCTGCAGCCACATGTTGAGGGTTGGAAAAATCGATTTTGGCCATTGGCTGTGGCCCTCAGTCTGTTCCGACTGAAACGTTGTTGTTGCCGGCGCTTTATCTCTGCACGCCGATAAAAAGGTTGTTTGTTTTTCTATGGCATTTTCTGCGCTTCAATTTTGTTTTTCCCAACCAAAAAAGAAAGCTAGAAAATGAAACACAAAAATAATAGAATTGGGAATAGAAGCAATAGAATTGAAGAGCACTGAAACGAAACTCTGTGTTCAATGGGCCGCGGAACATTGAGTTGAAATTGATTTGACTGAATGCGAAAATGAAAATGAATATGGGAAAATGCGAAAATGCTTAACACTGCCAATTGTTGTTAAGGGAAATTCTTGTGGGTGGTTGTTGTTGTTGAGAGCGGAAAATTTTGCTGCTGCGACCGCGCAAAGTATGCAACAAATATTCTCTTCATGACACTAATGTGGTGTGTGTGTGTGTCTCATTTGACATTTGAGCTGTTGCTTCCGTCTGCTCTCTCTCACTCTCACTCTCTCTTTCTCTTTGTCTCACTCTCTCTCTCTCACACACACACGCACACTTGACTTGACAGCGCAATTAGCACATGAAGCAGCATCTTCTCGACATTTGAGGGGTTTTGGCCATGTTGCGCTTTGGCCCTTTAGCCCAGGCTTTTTGTCGAGCCTTAGGTTCAGGCCAGGCTAACGCCGCTTGCCACTTGGCAACGTTTAAGCTTTTCCCATTGCCTACAGGCGACTGCTGCCGCCGTTGCGTACGTGCCGTGAACGTCAAAGCGACGAACGACTGCCACCAAAAGTGGTAACACGGACACCTGCCACATGCCCCATCCCCATCCCCCATTCCCTGCTGCTTTCCTGGCCGGCACTTCCATGTGATTAAGTGCTCTTGGGGCTGGCGAATGCGCTAAGAAATAAAACAGAAGAAGAAAACTTATGGAAAAGTTCAACACGCTTAACTGCACTTGCAGCAGGCTAAACGTTCTACACGGCTTACTCAGCCTTCCGTGAGTGGCATCCACATGGGGAAGCAGCCAGAAGGATTAGACATTGTAGCCCTTAGAAGATGCCCAAGTGCAAAAAGACTTCCGATAAACTTTGTAGCATTGACTTAATGATATACAAGTGGGTGTCTAATCTGCTTTTGAAATTGTTAAATTGAGCTAAAACTGCTCGTTTTTATCGATAACAGTTCTCGATTAGCCATCGATAAATAACTGACTTTTAATAGTTGTATGTTGATATGTTAGTTATTAATTCAGCATCTAAGTTTATTGCTAATCAAAACATATTTTTACTTGTTACTATGCATTTTATAGTTCTTTTTCGATAATTATCGATAAGTCAGATAGTCTTTTTGAAATATCGAATGAACAATGTAAAAACTTTTCGAAAAACATATTTTCTACAAATGTATCTTTATCAAAAGTCTGATGATCTATTTAAATTCTTCATTTTTTAAAGTCATATGGACTTTCTCTTTGGATCTGTTCCGTCTAGTTAGCCAACATTTCAATAGCATTGAAAGCATTTCAGCGTCTACAACAAAAGCAACGAGCTTCTGACCACAGCATGCAATTTGCAGCCATGTTAGACCCGCAAGCCATGTTATGCAATTCCCGCTCATCCTTTTACTGCTGACCACTCAAATATATACAGACTCCGATGGACTCCTTCTCCACCCAGAGGCGTCTGCGCGAAAATGCATAACATCAGCGGCAGATGCAGCAGCAGCAGCAGCAACAGCAACAGCAACAGAAGTGGTGGCAACATCATCAGCAGCAACATCATTGGCGGCATCAGTGACGACGACGCCGTTGCGTCTGGCCGCGTGACGCACGCAGTGGCGGTGGCTGTGTGGCATCAACAGCCATGGCAAATAAATTTTGCATGCTCCCCACTCCCCCCCTCTTGACAAGCAGCGTCACAGCACCACTGGCATCACCACCAACCTCCTCCCTAATGCCTAAGCACATGCCTCAGCCAGACAGTTAAAAATAGATTGCATATTCGTCTGACCGAGGCAGCATTAGCACTGGGTTTAGTCAGAATCATCCTCATCATCATTTTCATTCTCATCCTTTGACTTCTTTTTCTTCTTCATCATCATCCTCTCTCACTCACGATGAAGAAATCGTGGCGCGAGTGCGTTTTTTGGTGGTGCGTCTCGAGGTCGTTGACGGCGCTTCCAAAATGCCAACCCCTTTTAACAATTTTCACAGTTTTCCCCATTTGCTGTATGCATTTTTGTTTACCTGACTCGCCATGCAACACCACCCAAACCACTCGAACCACCCAAACCACTCATTGCCGCAAGGTCTTTTCAATATGAGGCATCCAAGGTCTAAATGCATTTGTTGTTGGACAACTCTTCATTCTCATTTGGCTCTTTCTCTCCTCTGTTAATTAAATGCGTCGTCCGGGCAACGTACGGAAAGCTGCACTTTTTGACCATCATTCGATAGGGGTGGTATTTATTATGCCAACAATTCACGAGGGTTGTTCTAGCCGTAGCTTGCATGTTAACAATAATTTATGCAAACTGACAAGTTCAACTTTGATTTTCCACGCTTTTTTAATGCTTTTGTTGATTAAAAAACTGCAATAAATTTCAACATATACAAAACTGCTAAAAAATACTGGAAAATTCTATAACATTTTCTTAGTTTGAAATTTCAAGGGGCTATACTAAAAGTTTTATTCAACGTTCTAAAGATATAAAAAATATGAAAATAAATTTATTATTTATTAAGTACTAAGAATTTTAGTTAAAGTAAATGCAGTAATTCATAATTAAATTCCGAAATATTTGCAATACTTTTAATCAAAATATTTAAGCTTTCGACCAACCTTTCGAGTTCACCTCGTGAATTTGTTATTAACAATAATTGATTTTTATTGTCTTTTCATTTCCAAGTTTTAATTGCCAAAAGTTTCGCCTTAGAGGGTTGTAAGCATGTGTTCAGCGAGGGTTGTTTGTCAGTTACCATCAGTTGCCAGTGTGTACACACTTAAGCAAATACATGAATTGCACCCTTTTGCATATGTAATTGAACTAATTGAAATTGCTGAAGTTCGTTTCTGATGCCAAAATTATTTATGAATGAGTAGAAAGTTCACTTGTCTTTTGGCCAGAACTCCAGCATAAGTTTGAGCCAAGTTAATGCCAACTGAGCCACAGTTGAGTCTCAGTTGGCTCATCACTTGTGGCTTCCCCAGTGAATTGAGCCAAATAGTCGGGTATCGATTTGGGCCAGCTTTTTGCTTTAACTTTGGCGCCAGCATCAAATATCATGCAATTTGTCTTTGATTGTAATAATGGATGGATATTGAACTCACTCGCAGTTGGAATTGTGGGCCACAAAAATCCCGAAAAATCTACTCGTTATATTTGCGGTTTTTTCTCTTTTTCTCTCATCTATACAATATCGTATATTTTTCTGATATTGCCAACTGCCAATTGTGAAAATGACTAACTGATTGCTCTGCTCGTTGTATCGTTGTGTTGATGTTTGATTGCATTTTCTTTTCTTTCCATTTCGCTTCGGGTTTTGTTTTGCTTTCTGTTGTATTGGTCACACTCAAAGTACGAGTTGTAAATGAATTTCATGCCTGACTGGCATACAAAATTAGCAGCTGTTGCTTTCCATGTTGGCTTACATTAGCTTAACAATTTATATACTGATTTTACCGCTGAATGCCTCAAATTATAAATTAATTTTTCATTCATATTTCGGTCAACACAATGTCAGAAATTCCAGAGGTGCAGTCGAAGAATGTTTTCCAAAAAAAAGTAATGGCCCAACAGAACGCTATTAAATTATTAAAATTTTATATATTATTGACACAGAATTGCTAAAATTTAATTAAGTAAGCCATTGTACAGCCTGCAATCATTGCAGAATTTAGTAAACTTTGTATTTTTGAATTTAAACTATATAATGTAATTATTTAGATCAAGAAATGTGTATACATTTAACTTTGAATTTATAAATCAGTGTAGAGTCTTTATGTAGAAATAAAATCTAACATCGTTTATACTGAAAAAAGCATCTCAAAGTGTTTTTAAAATATTTAACAAAGTGTTCACTTGTAACACCTTCTTGATCTCTTTCTCTCTCTTATCTGGAAATCTTGTAATCTAAACAAATAGAAGAATTTTCCAAAAATAAGTAAGTTAACAGCTGCCAAGTTTTCCACGCGGGGGACGACGATTTAAACTCCAATTACAACGAATTATGAATCGTGCCTCAAGTGCTAAGCGACGCACAAGTCCAGAGAAACAGAGGGAGAGAGAGAGAGGGAGAGAGTGTGTGTGGGGGGGGGGGGGGGGTGAATGTAACTCTCTTATGGCTGCCCCTTTGCTCTTACACATTCTCTCGCTCTCTCTCTTTCTGTGTTCGCGACAAGTTTAAGCGCAAAAAAAAGTTCAATTTATGTCGCGCTGTGTTATGCAGTTTCTCACCCTTCTCTTCCCTGCCCTCTCTATCCTCTTCATTCCCCTTTCGGACCCTCTACCTCCAGCTTCATCGCTTCCCCCCTTTGGCAGCCTATTCGAACAGGGCCCTCGCTGCTTTCTTTATGCTTTGTTCTTTGCTTTCGCTTTTTTTTCTTGTCATTTACTTACAAGGCATTGCTTTGCCACACAGATACGTACTTCCATATACATATATGTATCTAGATACATTTGTATGTACTATATCTATAGTCGAGTCGTGTATTTGCCGGATGTCATGCTGGGTCTCTCTCCCGAAGGTCGGAAGTGTAGTTTTTTAAGTACACGTTTATATAATTTGATATATGTCGCATTGTCGTTTGCCATCTTCTCATGTGGCCATATATATTGTTTCTCACTGTATGAGAGATACAAATGTATCTGTAGCTGTATCTGAATCAGCTCTTGCATCTGTATCTGCATCTGTCGCATGCATATTGCGAAAGGAAAGTGTGCAAAAAGCTGAGATAAAATGCATCGTATCGCCTGTGAAATGGAACAGTTGAACGAGGTCATCTACTTGCATTAATGAAGCAATATATTTTACAGCTGAATATACACCAAGCAAAAGAGAGACAGAGTGAAAAAGAAAGAGAGGAATAGATAATCTTGTCATGTGGTAAGTGCAATTTCAAGAAATGTAGAACTCGCTGAATTGTGTCTGAAAGGTTAGCTGGAGATACATAAAGTGCTTAAGCTTAAGCTCGAGTCGAGTCGACTCTGAAAATGTCAAGATTCAAGCGTGCTTTGTATTCATTTCAGTCTGAGGTCAAGTTCAGAATGCATTCAATTACATTCCATTTGAAATTGTCTCATTTGTGAGTTGCAATTGAGTTTTGAATGCTTAACACATGAGATTCAAAGCAATAGGTGGTTATTAGGCTGACAGATAATTAGATGAGAACGGATGAATATTTATAAAAGTGGTTTATTAAATCATTGAATCGCTTTGTTAATCAATCAAAGGCTAAGGAGTTTTATTAAAGAAATGATTTTTATTTGCTATTATTATTATTATTTTTTAAGGAACATAAATTTAGTAGAACACGAGACTATTGCAATCAAAGAGCTGTTAGTTAATTAACTCGCATGTCACGAATGTATTGAATATTTATTGACCCGTTTACACATATTTATTCACCCTTAAGAAGCACTCGTATCTCATTCAGTTAGGCACCCTCATTTGTCAGCTTACTTTGAGATACAACAACTAGCTGTTCTCCTCCCCTCTCTTCTCAATGGATGTGCCTTGACATCTTCATGTTCACTTTATCCATCCATCCATCCATTCATTCATTCATTTATTCATTCATTCATTCGCATGCACAGCTCATCGGGTTTTGTTTTATGTTCGCCTTTTGGTTTGGGGGACATGCGACATACTTTTAAATGCCAATTACCAGCGGCTGTTAACGGTTTTCTATTACCTGACTCTGTCTTGCCTGTGTCTCACTGGCTGGCTGACTGACTGACTGTCTGAACTGTCTTTTCTCTGTCTCTGTCTCTGTTTCTGTTTTTTTTTTTTTCAATATGCCACGCACACATTGCCTGCACTTTTGGTACGTTGTCGTTGCAGCACTTTTTTTTATTTTTGCCCCCCAAAACTTGTGTCAATTACAGACGCTATTTGATGGCAGAGGGGCTGTGGGGGGGAGGGGTGTGTTATGGACACCCTGCGGCCCAGCCGTGACTTGCATAGAAATAGACCTTTTTGTTTTCTTTCTCTTTCGCTTCCTACATTCCTTCTATTACCAACTTCGATGGTTGCCTAATTCGCAACGCTACAATTAGTTTTTCATTTGACATGCTTTTTTTCACTTTGCTCCCTTCGACGGCCTCCTCTTCTTACCTTCACTTTATTTTCACTTTGACTCATTACAACAGTTTCTTCTCTTTCTCTTTCTCTATCTCTCTCTTTTCTTTTGCTCTGTTGTGTATTATTGTTATTATGATTATTGCTTGTGCCACGTTTTCGTTTTTTTCCTTTTCTTTCATACGTTCAAAGAATTCTAATATTTTCCAAATGAAATTCGTGAGTGAAATACCATGAAATATTCAGCTAACAAAAGGCCTGCCGCCGCCCCGCCCCCCACTTCTCCTACCCCTCCTCCTATCACTACAAAAACAACAACTGAAAATGGAGCATCAAGTTTTTTGCCCAATTCCTTATTTTGCCATATTTGTGTTGTTGTTGCACGCATTATGAGCTTTTAGTTTGTTCTTTTTGATGAAAAGTATCTTGTAGATAGTTTTAATGCCCAAGCGGCGCCTTTTCGTTCGAATTTCAACGAAATTTTCTGCTTAGGCAGCGCCACAATTTGACTTTTTTTGTTTGTTAATTATTTTCACTGGTAGCGCTGCCCCTAAAACCGCTGACTAATGAAATTTTTGGCGAGACAGCGAACAAAATGTATCTAGATACTGCGTGTGTGTGTGTGTTAACTTTCAGATGGAATATGTTGCAAGTGGCTTTTGGCAGAAACTTCACGCTTGAGTTACTTTGCCTCAACTTTGGCAACGATTCAACTATTGTATCTGTCAGATACTTTTCGCAGATCCCAGCACATGGGCTGTCAGATAGTTATATTGACTACTCCACGGATAGTTAGCACAGCGTCAAATAATAATTGCATTTTTTACGCTCTATTCCGCGCAATTGTATCTGTCAGATAGTATTTGTAAAATATTATCTTTGAGAAGCCAACTTAAGCTATTATATCTGTTAGATACTTTTTGTTTTATAACATATTAGCTATTAGCATTTTGTATCTGGTGTATAAATTATCTGTTTATCTTCTTGGCGTCACATTGTAGCTGTATCTTTAGCGCTGCCCGCATTTATCTGCCAGATACTTTGGTCTAATGTGTTAATCAGTCGCTTAATGGTTTATGGTGTTATGATTAAGTCGTTTACTGTTGTTAAACATCTATTTGGCTTCGCCCGAAATATTTCACAATATTCAAAGTAACTCAAAGATACAAATCTGAAGCTGGAGCTGCCCCGCAATCGAACCAGATTTTTTTTGTTCAATTGTTTCTTTTTGTTTTTTTTATATCCAGATTTTGTTTTGTATTTTGGCTTTGCCCCTTTTCGAATGTAATTTCGTTTGCTTGTTCTGCCTTTTTTCCGGATTTTTTTGAAACCTTTTTTTTTTTTGTTATTATTTGTCATTATTTGTACTTGTCCCGCTCGCTCGTGGCTTGCTGTCTCTGTCTAGCTGTAGCTTTGCTTTACCGCTGCTTTAACATTATTTGCTGTTATGTAAGCAACAGACGACGCGACGTCGCATATTTTGTTTCAATTTACTTTATTTTTTCTTCTTTTTCTTTCAGTTTTATACAGTTTTTTTTTTGTATTATTACTTTTGTGTATTTTTTCATTTGCTTTTTCCTTGCCCGTTGCCGGCGTTTTGCTTCATGTGCATGTGCCGCATTATTTGGTAATTGCCTCGGTGTGTGTGTGTGTGTGTGTGTGCAAGTGTGTGTGTATGCGCGAGTGTAACTGTTGGCCAGGTTATTGAACTTGAACGTCGTCAAGTGACGTGTGGTCTCTGTTTTCTGTCTCTTTCTCTTTTGCTCATTTTTTTGGGTTTATTTTTCTGTCTTTGCGACTGATTTTAATGCTCGTTTTGCTGCCGTTTGACGTTAGTCAATTGTGTATCTGTATCTCTGTATATTTTCTTTAATGTATCTGCAAAGCAAGCTGTGCATTGCAGCGCTCACAATGTGTAAAAGAGGAGTCGTGATAACGATCGTGGCTTAAAGCCAACGACGATTCAAATAAACAAGAGAAGTAACTCCTCAAGCTCAATAAGATCTTGCCTTAAACAGGAAGACAACAAGCTGACGGAAATTGAGAGAGAGAGAGAAAGAGACTGAGACAGAGAAGGAGTGAGTGTGAAGGAGAGGCTGCAAACGACCTTATGTTTAACAAAGATTTTTTAATGATAAACTGCTCCAAACAGTTAGATAGAACGCGGGGGAGAGGAAGATATGGAGAGATAAAATGCCCCATTCGCGGTTACAGGGTATACAATGTTATGTAACCACAAATCGCAAATACTCACGAATATTTTAAAACATAATGCCAAAAAGAAAACGTGGTAATTTTAATGGAATTCCGTTAGCTGCAAATATGTAATTAATGTCAACAACAAATAAATCAAATGGCAATGGGAGAATACAAAAATTAAATGATAATTAAATAAATAAATAAGCGAATAATTAATTGCAATGTCACGCAGAAATGCCCAATAATTATCAACATAATTTTTGATGCAAGTTGACAAGTTTGTTGTTGTTTTGATGTTGTTGTGGGTGTGAAATTATTTATGCACTATAAAACTTGTCTCATTCTCATTCTCGATTTTATTTATTAGCCAGCATAGAAATAAAAGAGCTGGCAACACGTTAAATGGGGGCGTCTATTTCCCCCTCCATTATTCTCCTCCTCCTCTTCTCTACATAAACGGGGGCAGTAGTGGCAAATTGGAGGGAGTGGGGCGTGGCAATTGGGTTGTTGTTGTTGTTGCTGCTGTTGTTGTTGTTGTTGTCGGCGCAGACCGGTAGACTAATTAGATACAATTTCCAGTTAGTGTGGTATGCCATTCTAAAAGCACGTTTTCTGCTCAGTTGCAAGCTAACACATTGCTGATGAGGGAGGGGAGGGGTGGGGGGAAAACAGCCGATAAATAGCGTACGATGATGGCTGCAATACAAAACACGTTTTTACTTTATCGTTTGCCCTCTTATCCCCCCACATACACTCTCACCCCTTCACAGTGCCGACACTTATTTACCTGTCCGTGCTTTGTCGCAGGTGAACGTGTTGTTCTAGTTGGCAATTGCGCACGCTACAGTCCACAGGTAGTAGTTGTATCTTGTAGATACATTACAAAACTCACACAGATACTTACCAACTGCTGTAGATACATTGAATCCGTCTGCAGCTGGCCACATTGTGCAATGCTTCTGAGAACAAAAAAGAAACAAATTATACAAGAAAAGATACACGACTTTGAGATACTTTTGAAGCAGAGGAAAATAGAAAAACTCGAAAATTCAAGCTTAAATTTAAGTTGATTATACTAATAAAATCCCCATTAGATCAGCTAGATTTAGCTATTATAAAGCTAACTCATTCAAACTGCCGCTAAATACTTGTATATCATTTGCAATGTTTTTCTTTGCCTTTTCCATTTTTTCGTATTTAAGTGACTTATTACAGTTGCTCTCTTTCCCTCCCCCCACTTTTATGACTATTACAATTGTTATTTACAAAGTGCCTGGCAATTTTTTAATGCCATTTATTTTTTTTCGCTTATTTTTGGCGCGCAATTTTTGGCCATTTTGACTCATCGCTGCCAGCGTCACGTCGCGTCGCAGCTGGCGTCGCAGCTTCAAGTCATGCCCCCCTTTGCATAATTCGTCACTAGCAAAATAAATTGTGTTTGCTTTTGCTTTTGCTTCTGTTGCTTTCTTTTGCCACGGTCATTAGGCTTTCTACGCGTACGCTCCCGTCCAAGATCTTACTCTCTCACTCTCTTTCACGCTCCACGCTCCCATGCGTACGCGTGCTCACACTTTGTGTGCGTGTGTGCTTTCTTTTGATTTGCTCTCGCGCTCTCATGCTCTCTCTTGTGCTTCGCTCTCTGGTTCTTCGGCGTGCGTTTTGCGAGTGGAAAAAAATGTTTATCATAAGTTTTAATTGCTCGAATCTCTTTAAAACACAAAAATTGTTGCTGCGTTCTTTTGTTGCCTTTGCACTGCTATTTATAGGGTCTGCATTTGTTGTTGTTTGCTCGTTTTGTGGGGCGTTTGGGTGTGTGTGTGTGCAGCAGGCGGCTTTGTTGGTTTATTTTTTCTTTATGTAGTTACGCTGCTGTTGCTGTTGCTCCGCTGTCGATTGTAATTACTCAATTGCTCATACGCCACCAAAGCCACTGTCGACAGCGACGTTGACTGCGATCGTGACTGCGACTGCGACGCCGCAGTTGTAGCGGCATTTTTTTCAGTTAAGTACGTAGATAAAATAAATGGAATTGTTATGGTAGCCGCATTTCTGCTGTTGCTCGGTTATTTCTTTATTTTTTTGGTACGTTTTTCCTTATATCATTTTTGGTTTCTTTTTGTGTTTTTTTGGACAGGTGCTTGAACTTTGTGGTCGACTTCTTCGGAGAGCTTTTGCCTTTTTTGCGCTCTTTTTATGGAAATTTCTTATTATTGCTTTGCCTTTGTTGTTTCTTTATTGCCAGCTCGTTTGTTTTGCGCTGCAGTCCGAAACACGTTTTAGGCCTTTTGCGAATGCAACTTCAAATCACACAAAATACAATAACAAATTTAATGCAGTTTTCTACTCTTCTGCTTCTTCGTCATCTTCTTTTTTATGCGCCGGTTTACCTTCGATGCAATATTCGCGTTGTTGCTGCTGCTGTTGCTTTTGAAATCCAGTTTTGCGCAGCTGCAGCGCCTGTGAGAGCAGCGCGGCGGCGTTGACGGCGGCGCAGCAGCAGCAGCGTTGCGAACAAAAAACAATTTCGCTGACCTACTAAAAAAAAATAAGTAAACAGTAAAAACGCGCGAAATATAATTAAATGCGAGTGCTTTTCAATGTGTGCGACGATCGCGCGAAGTTCACAAAGATAAAAAGCAGTCAACAAACAAAACAACAAGCAGCAGCAGCAACGCCGCGTCCTCACTTAAGCGCACGCTTTTCTCTCTCGCTCTCTTGCAAAGCTGCGCTTAAACGGCCATGCAGGCGAATGAGAATGCATTTCGTTGAACACAGAGAGAGCATGTGGGAGAGTTGAAGCCACATGCATTCATGCTGCCGGCGTAAGCGGCGGCGTCAGCGTCGACGTCGTCTACATTTGCCAAAGGCGACGCGTCGCTTGCGGTTTTAATTTCGGGACTGCTGCCAGGTTATGGTTTTTCTTTACTTTATTTTGGTGTTGCTAACGGTGATGGGACTTTATTTATATACGACTCAATGTGTATACATATATTTGCGTGAGTGTGTGAGTCTGCATATAAACATGTTTTCGGAGCTGCGCTTTGCGAAATGCCAATGAAATGCAATAAGGCCTGACGCAGCTTTTTAACCCGTTAGCTGCCGTGAAATTGCAAATACAGAATGCGAATTGAGTCATAGGAATGGTGGAAACGAAACTGCAGGAAATCAAGTAAACCGAATAAGGGAAATGGGCTAGATAATTAAAAAAATAATAGTAGATAAAAAAAAATATCGAAATAAGTTATTGAAAAGCTCATTTGAAACTTAAACAGTGTCATTAAAGTTTTAACGATATGAAGTGCATTAATTTAATTGACACTGAGAAATTCCTAAATTAAAAATCCCAGCAATTCGGGCACTTAAAGGGTTAAATTTTGTGCGTGTTGAGCATGTGGCAATGCCATGAACTCCACCACGTTTGTGTTAGCACTTTACATGACAACCTCTTCATGTTATTTTTTTTTATTTTTTTGGTATTGCTGAATCTTTTTATGGCAGTGATATTTTTTACTGTATTTGTGCTGTTTCTGCTTCTTAAATTTCCTTGTTTGATTTTTGCACAAATATTCGTATCGTTTCGTATGTTTTCATTTCATTTATTGACCCAATTCGAGGACGGAACCGAAAGAAATCTCATCGTATCTTTGAATTTCGAGTCATGTTGCATGCAACTTTACAAGTGCTAAGGGGCAAAAATATATTTTAAATTACTGAAATGTTTGTAATTTACTATTTACATTCGCATAAGATATGAGAGGCAAAGTGTAGAGGCATGCCACACATTTTTGTTGCAATTAATCAGATAAATAATAAATAATTACAAATGCAATTTTCGTGCAATATCAAATGCAAATCAAAGCTCAATTTACATTTGTCATCTGCCAGTTCAATTGAATTAAATATATTTTCTGCTGTTTTGGCATTAAATTAAAAGTCAATAAACTTTTTTATGTTTAATGTTTAGATGAGATGAGAGTGAGCGGCGCTTAGATACTCTGTAATTGAGGGAGAAATTTTCGGTTGTCTCCAAATATTACGAGAAACATATATCTTTGAATTACAATTAAATTTGTATACTCCTTTTTACAGAGTTCATGAGTACAGGGTATTAGAACGACCGCACGCACTTAATTCCGTTGCGAACACGTGTAGAACGCCATGTTTGTTTTTCCTTTCATATCTTTTTATACATATTTATAAGCATATTCTCTATATATGTTTTTTGTTGCTAAGTTTAAAATTTTATTGCTGCATTTGCAGAAAAAATGTTTATGACCAGACGAAAAAAGCGTTGATTTATATAAATGCTGTGAATGTTCACCTTTTTTTGTAATGCACAAAGCAGTTTATTTTGGATCTGCTTCAATTTCAATTGATTATGAAAACGATTAATTGCAGTACGCTCTACTATTGGAACCAAGGGGCGGGCGGTTCGGGAAGTTTGCTTAATCAAATTATTAATGCCATCCGCCTGAAATGAATCAAATATGAATCGCATTTTTAAATATGCTTTTCTGATTGCCACAAATAAAATCAAATACATTAAAAAAGCTACTCGTAAATTCAGTTTTAATCAAAATATTGCACTAAAGTGCCGCTTTGATTAACTGTTGAGGTCAGTAAAATTTATTCACATTTTCTTTATTTATTTATATTTTTTATTAATTGTATTAATTTACTAATTGAATGGCTAACAATTTAAATGCGATTTTAATGTGTTATGCATTAATAATTGATATTAGTAGTATTTAAGCATATGCAAATATAAATGTTAATTAATGGCATTTTATTAATTTTTCTCTGGTTTTTTCTCTCTCTTTCTAGGTAAGTTTCCGTTTGATGAGGCTTGATGTTTATTGTAGTTGTGGTATGACATTATGCAGACAACTCTATTTGTTTTAATTTTTATTATTACCAACCATGTTCACATGAGCAAATCAAATTTTTGGTTATTCTAGAGCTTCCAAAAAACGATGTTCACATAGTAACAAGTTATTTTTTGTTACTACCACTTTAAGACTTTATCAACAGGTAGACAGGTGGTTGTTGTGCTAAAACATGTTGCAGCTAGCGGAAGTGTTTGCCTCATGTGCCTCACGTTTTGTCACTGATAAGAAGCTCCACTTACCGATATCAGACATTTGTTTACGATATACAATTCGATATACGGGTAAACGTATACAAATTTTGGATCCATTGCATGACTGCTTTCGCGTTGCAACAAAGCGTGGCAAATGCTTTGTGTGTGCTGCTCAATATAAGTAGATAAAAGATACACAGTATTTATTTATCTAGCGCAATTTGGCAAAGCCAACAACAAATCGAAAAAACCATTGACAGTTCGTTCACACCAAAAATAAAAAATGAGAAACAAACGAAAATTTCACTTTTTTTTATCGTAGTAAAATATTTAAATTGTGCTATCAGAAGCACATTTCACAAGACCAGCTACAGTAACAAAAACAACTGGCATGCAAAACAAACACCTACGAAAACAACAATATAAATATATACAAGACAAATATGTGAACCTGATAAAAGTCGGCTATAAAATGCTCTCTTAAATTGTTAAGCTTCTGAAATATTTCCCTTTGTTTGCTTTTGGAGTGCGGATAACTATTTGCTTGTGGAATGCTTTTTAATCAAAGAATGCAATTCATCGACCAAAAAGACAAAACAAATAGTTAAGAATTTAAAAGAAAATGCCAAGAAAATAGAATACTGACTTTTATACTGTTTAGAGAGCTAGCTGAATTTTAACTTATAGCGCATTGGATTTATTTCTAGGGCTAGTTTTGATAAGATAACTCAGTATCTATCTTAAGAGAGTTTGCAATCATATATTTCTTTAACAGAAATAAGTGCTTAAAAAGTTATAGCTTTAATTAAAAAAGCGGATAATTTGACTCTAATTGAGGTATTTTGAAGTACCTGTCATAAATATATTTAAATAATATAAATAATATATTCAGAATAAGTATGATAAGAGTTGCTATTAATGATTTGCTGTGCGGAGGAAAAATGATTTTTTATTACAATTTTAATTAACAAATGTATACCATTTTATGTATAAATACAGGGTATACAAAATGTACAAACAGATACATGTGTTAATTTTCGAAATGTTTTTTTCTGTTCATAGGGGTTGAGGTCTGGCAGATGGAGACAAACTTTGGCTAACTGCTGACAAACAAATATTTAATGCAAGTCGTTGAGTTCAGTTGAGTTTTTGGCTGCAGGTCGCCAACCAGGTGGGAGTGTGAAAGTGTTAACATTAACAACAACAACAACAACAACAATAACGATTGCAATACGTGCACTTTGCTCTTTGCTTTTTGCTCTTCTTCTCGACTTCTTCTTCTGCCTCTCGTTTCATGACTAACACATTTCAAAGTTGCGCCCAAAAACGTTGTGGCCAACAGCTAATTTAGTGGCCAACAACAAAGTAAACATTTGAGTCTCGACTCTGTTCTTGCCACAATATTTGAATGCTCTCGCACTTTTCGGCCATTAAAGTGGCGACGGGGAGGCGATTCGAGCTGGAGATGGAGTAGCTGAAATTCGGAAAATGGATACGGCGGATTGTGCCTTGTTTGCATAGTCGTCCATCGTCATTTTCCCTTTTTCCCTCGCAATTTCCCAGCTCATCGCAGGTGGCGTTGATTATTATGGTTCTATGCTGGAATTTGTGGCTGAATGTAATTTTTATGGCACTGCAATTGCTTTTGTTATAAATTTTCCTGCGCACAACATGAAGCAATTTGTGTGTGAGTGTGTGTGTAGAGTAGACTTTCCACCCGCAAAAATAAACACATTTTCATTTTTGAGCATATTTGCCGTCAAAGTTTTTTCGAGTGTTTTTCTTTATGGGTGTGTGAGGCGAAGAGAATGTTCGTCTTTATAGCCATGCTCACTGACAAGTTTGAGGTTTAGTGGTTGTTTAAGTTGCCAAGTGGGCAATAGGGATGATCATCTTCAAAATAAAGAAAGCGGCGAATTAAATAGAGATTTCCTGCTCTTTGCAAATGCATATTTTACGAGACATTTGAGGATTAAGTGTACATTTCGTTATGCTTAATGTTCTGCCAAAAACAGATTTATGCACTAAGCTGGCAATTTATAACTGATGTCAAAGATATATATATATATATAAGGATATATATATATATATATTAATTATAAGGTATTTCCATTTGGGGTATGCCTATTCAGTTTTCCCAAATTTTTACTTTGTTATTCAAAACTCAAAGATCATTAACGAGTCATTAACTAAATAAAATTGTTTTTCTACCATTCTTATTTTTGATCAAACAAATTTTTACATATCTTTATGAATATATATGGATGCATATAACGTAGCAATTGGCAATGTGCCTAGAATAGAAGACCATAACAGGCTAAAAATGTACTAATGTGGCTTTTGTAGATAAATGATGAATGAACAAATGATTTTCCTGGTTTTTTTTTATTACTATAATTTTAGTAATTTTTAAAGCTATTTGAAAATGGTTTAAAAATAGTTCTTAAGTGTTTATATTGTATATTTTTAATTCGCTTGAGTTCAGCTCAAATTTAATGAAAGAGTCGATATAATTTTGTTTTATTTGAATTTAATATCTTTAATATAAATTTGTTACAGTCATCGATCTATTACAGATTGCAATTAATCGATCTTATTAACGCTTGTCAGTCTTTAGCTCTGATAATTATAAATACAATCGCTACAATGAGTGTTTAGTACATTTCTTAATTTATATTGATCTTATAAATAGATTATTTGCTTCAAATAATTTTGGCACAAATTTTTAAAACTGACACGTGCCCAAGATTTATGTAAGACTCTCAAGCATACACAATCCGAGTTGCTCAATTTCCGTCAGGCCGTAAAAAATTAGAGGAAGAATTTTTTAAAACAAATTTTCTGAGGTGCTTCAATTACGTAGCTGATTAGTTTTGTTCTTTTTCCAAAGAAACATTGCCAATTGTCAACGTTTTGAGAAAAATATAGCAAATATTTAAGGCATTGACGTAGAAGGAAAATGAAAATCTATCTTGTAGCAACAGATAAAAATTGAAACACCTTGGAAACAAAAACAGCAACAACAAAAATAAATAAATAAAGTGAAAAGATAAAAAATATCAATTGTGTAGACTCAGGGGAGATACACGCCCCTTTCCACTGCCCTCCTTCCATTCACATGTCACAGATTGTGTGAAAATCTGAGAGATTTGTTTGCGGTGACTTTTCAGTATAATTTGTCGTTGTTTCCCGTCCATATCACCATATCACTCCTCCATTTACTTTTGGTTTTCTTTAAGGCAATTTACATACATTTTATACTTATTTAAATTTAATTAAACGATTTGTAAGTCAATTTTGGCATCTGTATCTTCCAGATACTTTTTTTATTGCCCTCGCTCTGAGTCAGAAATCAATCTTTACAGAATACAAACAATTATTAAAGAAAAGCAAATTGATCTGACGCTTGTGTTTTTATGCGCATTTAAAAGCATTTTTCATAAATAAAAAAAAAAGATTATGAAAAGCGAACAGCGAAAAACCAACAGACGAATTAGTAAAGATTTTCACATGAAAAGCGGCGCGTAAATTACGCGCAAAGAAAAACTTGAAGAAGCAGAAGGCAAAAGGTGAAGGAGGAGAAGAAGCTGAAGTAGTGGATGAAGATGAAGCAGACGTAAGATATGTAAAAATGAAAATTGTTTTATGTAGGCAGAATTTTCCACATAAATTACAAGAGAGACGACGACGACGACATAGAAAGAGAGAGAGAGAGTGAGAGGGAGGCGGTTGTCATAAGTGATCAACGGTTGCTTTAGGCTTGTCTATATAGAGCTGTTGTTGTTGTTATAGTTGTGCTTCTGGCCACGTCAAGTGAACTGACATCAAAATGACGAAAACGCAAATCAACAGCAAACAACAAATAGACAAAAAAAAACAAAAAAAGAAAAGAAAAGTCCGCTGAGTTTGTTGAAAAGATGGATGGATTTATGGTTTGAGGTTTTCCTTTTTCGGCTGCCGGTGGCTTCGGGCGGTTTGGGTGGTTGTGTCTGGGGCGCGTCGAGACCATCTCTAGATGTTGTTGTATATTTCCTATATATACAATCTTTTTTTTGGTTTTTGCGTTGAAATTGTTGTATGTTGTGCTGTCTGCCTGTGGTTAAGGGGTTAAGTTATGCGAGCTGTAATTGAGTGACCTTTTGGCAAGGGTCTCTGCATTATCTCGGCATTGTTTATATTAATGAGATCAAGGGGCGGGTTCACGTGTCGATGACTCGATGAGCGTGGGCTGTGCATTAACATTTTTCTTATCCTTTTTTTTTGTTTATGATTATCCCTCGTTTTTGTTTTTCTTCAATTTCCATCTTTTCTTTTCTCACATTATTTTTTTTATTTGCTTAGCTCTTGTTTTTCCTTTATTTGTTTAGTTTACTTTGATTAAAACTTTGTTAACATGTGTTTCTTAAAATTCATAACATTATTTGATGTATTCAACTTGTTATCCCTTGCTTAGGCCTTTTAGAATAGGTTTATGAAACAAAAATATCATACAAATATAAATTTCTGCAATCTAAAATTATGTGGCATTTCATATGATACGAGTACTTTGTAGGGTTGTCAGAAAATCTTAATATTTAATAAATCATATAAATGTTTATGTTTTCATTTGCACTTTCTCTATTTCTACAACTTCTTTAAAAATCATCAAATGAACCCATTTGATGATACAATTTGCTTGAGGTTTTTGTGCTGCTTAAACTTCCGTTGTTGCGATTCGCAGGCACTTCATCAAATGGCTTAACCCAGCACATAAATCGCAATTCCGGGAAAAGCGAAGACAAGCTAAGCTGCTCTGACCGCCTTTAGTCTGTCGGAAAAGTGTCGGCAATCTGTGAACTCTAATTGAAAATCATTGAAAAGCCAAGCACAGACAACAATGTTCACCCGTGGGCAGAGATCTAGTGAAACAGTGGGACAAAGATATAGAGAATAAGATTGAGAGAAAGAGAGAGTGAGATAGCCATAGTGAAAGAGAGAGAGAGAGTTGTGAGTGTAGTTCTATATAAAAGAAAACTACGACACGAGCTACAAAAAATCAAATGCCGAACTAATGACAATTTTCAATGCTTCACGCGTTGCGGGGAATCGCAACCACGCCCCCTCTTTGCGCCCATGCTGTGACTAATGAGTATTTGCCGACTTAGATAAGAAATGTACTGACCGAAAGACAGGAAAAGGGGAATGGGGGAGGCAGGGAACTTGTTACCAAGTAGCATCGAAAGATTTGTGCCAAATGGCGGCAAATAGAAACAGCAACTAAAAGATACAGATATAACAACAGATGTAGATACTTTGAAGTACATATATGATATACTTAAAATTATGGACGCGTGTACTTACAGTTAGTGAAGTAATTGCTTTGAGAAATAAAACAATTCAAGTATTTGTAGAAAATAGTTATACAATCAAATTAAATTTAGGACAGTCTTATTTTTGAAAAGAAATGATGTGAATTTCTTATTTTGTTAAAAGAATTACTTGACTAACTGTGTGTCATTGATGATTCCGACCAATACGCTGACGTTTCTTATAGCCAGTTTCGACAGTTTGCACATGTATCTGCGATCGCGTTCAATGAATATGATGATGATGAGCAATGCCAATAAAATTCCATCGAAAATGGTCTCATCTCTAGATGATATTGTTTAAAAGGTTTAGCTCGAGCACATGATTGATTGCCGCACAAGTACATGTATCTACATACTACAATACGCCGTTTCGGAAAATTGTATCTCAAAGATACATTTACAGATGCGGATGCGAATGCGAATGCGTTTTGCATTTGCTGCTAACTTACACAACTTACACATTGCTTCATTATTTTGTAAAATTATTTTTGGCAGAGCGGCAATGGGAGAGAGGGTGGGCGGGGAAGGGTGGATGGGGAAAAAGGGGATGCTGAGGCTGGCCTGCTGCCACTTGACTTGAACTTTTTGATGTTTTTACTTGGCCCAAAACAGATACCCCCAAATACAGTTCCCAACAGGCGCTCTTGTCGCTCACTGATCTGCAGCATTTAATTTCATTGTGTTTGTTGTTGGTGTTGCTTTCGTGCTGATTGTTGTTGTTGTTATTGTTGTTGTGGTGGCTGCTGTTTTAATTAAATTTCGCAATGCAAACGTTGAAGAAACATTTCGTAAATTGCATTTCATGTGCAATTCTCGTTCGACATTTGCCGGCCTCGTCTCGCACAGCACACACACTTTCACACACACACACACACTCAAGTGTTGCAAGGCGGCGGGTTCGGAGGCGAGCTGCTGCTGCTGGCAAAATGCAGTGCAACTAATTGCGAGTAACAAATGCCGCCTCATGTTGCTGTCGCCTGACGCAGTCCTAGCCAAAAAAACAAAACTCGAAAAAAAACAGAAAAATAAAATGATATTTTGCACGAATTTATTTTTTTTTGGCCGTGTGCGTTTGCCTATCAAAATGAAGGGCAGCAACATGTGACTTGTTTCTGTGGCAAGGGAAGCAGCAGCAGCAGTGGAAACGTCAGTCAGTCAGTCACTCACTCAGTCCGTCAGTCAATCCGTCAGTCAGTTAGTCAGCGAGACAGGCATCAAGGGAGCAACTTATGAGTCTGGTCTAATGAGCTGCCCCTTTTAATGAATATTTTGCTAAGAGTTGAAGAAATTATAATTTAAGATGTTTGTTGGCAAGTTGAGACTACAGAGAAGATTATATTCTCTAAATAGCTGTAATAGGTGTGATTTAGGAACTTAAAAAACTAATAGTATATAATTATAAAAACTGTAAATTACTAGCTCAGATATAACAATATTTTATATTGTTTTTAATGTAATTTAAATTGAATACTTCTTAACTTAAAATCTGTTGTCTCCAACTCAATTTCATCTATCTTTGATTATATTTATTATCAACTATACAATAGTTCTTTTGTGCTTTTCAATTGCGCTTTCACCCTACAATATCTACAGTGAGCATTCTCGATTTTCGGTCCTTAAGATCTGCAAATTCTCAGAGGTCAGGTTGATGAATGGTAATACATCAATTTGGTCTAATTGACTAACTGACTGACTGATAGAATGAAAGACTGAATATCTGGCTATACCAGTACATCTTG
The DNA here is from genome assembly GCA_035043635.1 of Drosophila rellima. Classification (NCBI taxonomy): domain Eukaryota; kingdom Metazoa; phylum Arthropoda; class Insecta; order Diptera; family Drosophilidae; genus Drosophila; species Drosophila rellima. The sequence goes on along the minus strand of JAWNMV010000145.1, from coordinate 1,865,515 downwards.
CTATTTATATTACCTCAATTCTTTATCTGTGATTTCACAACTTGCAGCTCAGTTGCGATTGCTGCAAATTTCTTCATTTTGTGCTCGACGCAACATTTTCTATTTTTTTTTTTTTTGTGTTTTGACTGCGTAAATTTCTTGGCAAGAAGACGCGTTTAAGTGTAGTATATATTGTAAATGTATCTGTATCTGTATCCGTTGAATGTGTCGTTGTTGTTGAGAGACTTCTGCACTTTATAGTGTTGACCATTTGATCAACTGAGTGCAAATTTCTCGAAGCAAAACTTATTTGTGATTTGCAATTTGCATGCGGCCAACGATGGGCGCTGACGCGTCCGTCTGTCTGTCTGTCCATCCGTCGGTCGTCTTGTCGTATCCCTAGCGAATAGTTTTTGTGGGTAATTCATCTTCATTTCGTTGCGGTTCGAGTTGAAATGCGTTGTGGTATGCCACACCACCGAAACGCCCAACCGACGGCGACGGGCTATTTTCAACTCGATCGCCGATGTGCCAGAAATGTTTCAAATGCTTTTCGAAAAAAAAGCAAAATACGAATACGAATACAACTATTCGTATGCCTAGCTAAAAATTAAATAACAAAGCAAATACAAAATAAAATTGAAATCCTCTTTTTTTTCTTTCCTTGTGGTTGCCATGCACTTAAGTTGATCCGGCCGAGATGCCCCCTCAACCTAACCCAAAATCCATCCAAGCAGCCATCAATCATTCGTGTTACAGCTTCCACTTTGCATTTTTTTTCTTTCTCTTTCTTTATATACAATTGTTTTTTTTGTAATTTAATCAACAGTTTCCAGTGTCGTCGTCGTCGTCGTCGGCTTTTCCTAGCGGGTGGGCGTCAACAAGAGAGACACACAACCGCAAGAAAATATATGATATACATTATTATTAAAGGCAAATTTGACAGAAAACAAATGTTCTTTGTTGCCCTGAGTTGGGATTTTATACACAAATCGTGTGTCAAAGCTGTTGATATATTTGATTGAAACTCTTCAAGAGATTTCAAGTGCTTGTAAAATTGTCGGTTTGCTAGATTAAGTTACAAGGGAAATAGACACTTGGTTGATGAGCAGAATCTTTTCCGGGGTCAACAGCTACTGAAGAGAGCACGAAAATTGCTAATGATAAGTTCTTTGAACTTCAGTTTTCCACAGCTGTGTCAAAGCTTAACCGACTTTGATGAACAAGATCATTTTGTGTTATTGTTTGATTCTGCATCTGAATGTAGTTACTTTAAAGATTTAAGGTTCTTAAAACAATATGAAATGTCTCAAAAATAAGTTTAAACCAAGTTAACATAAATATTGAAACCAGAATGACGCTAGAGGACGAAATCAAATTGGAAATCGGATCAGTTTTCGCAAAGTTTGTATTCATCGGGGAGAGCAACATTAATTTACAACTAGATCTTGACCTCAAGCAATCGTTTTATATTAAATTGTTAGTTTGTAACCCTTTTTGGTCCATAAAAGCAACAACTCGAGCGCTAAAAAAAAATACGTCACACCAACGATCCATTAACCTAATTACAAACTCAGGTGAACGAAAGACAACACTGCTTCATTTGGGGGCAAAACTTAACAACACTCGGTGAAAATAAAAATAATATAAAACAAAAGTACAAAAAGGTTAAGTGAGCGCGATTCCGAGTTTGGGGAATGTCGAGAAGAATGCAGCAAATTAAATAAAAAAGCAAAATGAAAACCCTACAAAATACACGTGAAAATACACTGGCGTCAAAAGTCACAGCAAACAGAAAAAAAGCGGAAACTAGAGAAAGAAAAAAGTTAATCATGACAAACGCTAATTAGTTAATGAATTACTGCAACTAACTAAAGAGAAACGACAAAAATTATGCAAGAGCTCGCAAAAATGCAAGTTTAAATTTTATGGCAGAACGCTATAAACTGAGATATACTCTATATATTATCTTTACCGACCGATTGTTATAAAATATGCAGAACAGTTTGCAAAATATTTAAACTATTTTTAACGAAGCAAATTGCGATAATAACTTGCAAGAAGGTGTAGGGAAAACTACAAGTTTGAAATAGATTAAAATTTCTCTTCTATTTAGTATCTTTCTACCGATTTCAAAACTTTCTTAACTCTATTCTAACTTTGCTAACCCATTTCTCTATGTCAGGGTAAATAAGCAGGTTAACAGAAATAGTTTAAAGTTACACTTTGCACAAATTTCCTGTCATATTTCAAGTTAATTAGCACAAATATTGGCGCATGTCTGGCATTTTGGTGTCAAGACTACGAGGCCACAAACAGCACCACCTGTCCATATGAATATAGTGCCTTTCCACCTTATTCTCTGCATTTGTAGCTTAGAGATTTTCTCACCTGAAATGCGTCAAATTTAAACTTTGCCAATCTTCCCCGCCACACCACGTTGCGTTGTTGTTGATTGACATTTGAACGTGACATGAACATGTTTCACCTAAATTCCGCAATTATTTATAGAGGTCCCCCAATACTTTTGTTGAGATTATGTCTAGCATATGCAACGGCGCTTACTGACAAGCTGCTGCTTTTTTTTTGTGTTGTTGTTTTCTTTTTTATTTAAACATTTTGCTGACAGCGTCAATTAACGTGAAAAAATTATGCAAAAAACAAGTTTACGGTTTGACTTAAATGTGGTGCACTCAAAATATAAATAAAATAAAATGTGCCCAACTAAATAACGTCATTAAAGCCAGAAAATCAATTTGTTTTAGCTGCTCAACTTGCATTTGTGCTATTAAAAAAAAATGGTGTAGAACAGCGATAATCATTTGACAGGCAGTCAACCAACAGATTGTTTGACATGTGTGTGCCAAGTAATGGTCAAAGAATGTTTTTTTTTCTATTTTAGAGGTGGAGAACTGTTGTTGTTCTTGTGGGAATAGTAAGAAATTCGAGTAAAAGCTCAATAATTCGCCAGACTGATATATCTTGCTGAAAAATAAACCGAGCATCACATAAGCCTCTAAGCAAATCTCAAATTATTTGTTTCTCCATCGACATTTGATTTCTCCGTCAGCTTCATTCGAAAGCATAACTTTGCTTCTTAAACTTCACAAAATACTCAAACGAAACTAAACTAAATTTCCACATAAAATAAATAAAATAATCGAAAAAATATATTAAAAATGTTGGCATTGGCATTGGAACGGTATGGATACTTCGCTTATAACGATAACTGATGATCATTCTTAAAATGAACTCAATATTTACAGCATAACTGGATGCATGGAACAGTTCAAAGTAATGGGTATTAGTATTGTTAAATTTCTGAATGAGAATATGTTTTATCGCATGGTTCTCAAGACTTCTATCATCTTTCTGTTGGGCACTTGGATGACCAAGGAATTTGAGCTTCATGTGATGCATGTGCTAAACTGACCTCAATCTGAAGTTTTGTGTTCAAAATGTTTCAGTGTTTAGTTCAGAGATAAAAATAAAGTATAGTGAGATTAACGAGTACCATGTAATCGAGCACATACACATTGTCTTTTATTTACATAAACTTAAAATATACTTAAAAATACTCTCTATCTCAATAACAATAAAACAAACTAATACTTATGCTTGTATGAATATATATTACTATTTACAGTCCACACAAAATCAGAGTCAGCAGCAAGCACTTATGAACAAGTCAAACGACGACCTAAGGAGAAAGCGTCCTGAGACTACACGGCCAAATCACATTCTTCTCTTCACTATCATAAATCCCTTCTATCCCATCACAGTTGTAAGTACACAAAAAAAATTATTTATTTTTCTTTTTGTTTTTTTTTCTACCATATTTTTATCACCTACTACTACTTGTTATTATTATTGTTGTTCTTGCTTACTCTAAGACTTGGACATAAAGTCCACAATATTTTTAGTACCCTGTAAAAAGGAATAATTTATGTAAAGGGAATTTCAAAGATGACTAAATGAAGAAGAAAATATTTTTATACACAAAAATATGAATTTTTAAGAGCAGGATATTTTGTCATTCTTGATCAGTTTTAAAACAAATTTAAAGAATTATATTTGGAAAACTCTGTATATGATAGAAAAAAATATTTGTTCATACTCCAACTTTTTAAAAGAGATTTGGTGTGTGCAAAATATGCTACGAATTTCAAATTAATTGGGCTTGATAGAAAAAGTTATATAAAATTCGGACTTAGGGTATATTCCTTGTCGCGTACTCCCGACTTGATGCTTTAAGCTACTTTGTAACAAACTTTTGGTAAGGCGATGAATACCGAAATCCATTGCAATTTATCGTGTGTGTGTGTTTTTTTTGTGTGTTTGTGGCTGTGAAAACTTGTCGCACACTTGAATGTAGAGCTCAGCTGCATGGATATATGGATAGAGAAGAGAGCTTGTATGGATGGATCTTACATACATATATGGTGTGACAACAGTTATTTGCCACACTGTTGCCTCGCTTACTCGAACGTTGTTGTTGTGGTTGTAGTTTTTGTATTTGCTGTGGATGTTGATGTGTTAAGAGTGACAGCAAAAGTTGGCAGCTGGCAGGATGCTTTAGATTTCTGTTGTGGCATTATTTTTATTTTTTTGTTGGTATTTTTTGAAGGGATTTTCATTGGCTCAGCCAAGGGAGCATGATGTGCACGAGTCTGTCTTTTGTGGACAGTTGGGATTTTGTGGCAATATTTGTAACTTTTCAGTAACAAACTGGGCAGAAAATGTGTTACAATTTAAAGCAACAAATGGATATAGAGAGATAGTCAAATAAAGGAGGAAAAGAGACAGAGAGATTGTGCAAGCATTTGTTGAATCCGAGTGTTTAGCCTGAGTGCATAGTTAGACGTGCAACAACCTGCAGCAGCAACATCAACTGCTGCACCACTTGCAACAATAATAACAACAGCAAGAACAACAAGAACAACTGAATCAACAACAATTACAAAAAACAATGCAGCAAAAAAAAAATAGAAAAGGAAACTTAAAAAATGCACAAAGTACTCAAGTGTTTGCCATACTCAGATAGATGCAACACAGATACGGCACAAAAAACAACTACAGGTCTACGAATGTTGCTATACATGCAAAACGACTGTAAGATATCCTAACGTCATATATAAATAATTTATTGATTTTTGGAAATCTATAAATAAACTTTTTACAACTATATAAAAAAATACTTATTTAAGATTTCGATTCCAGCTTGAAAAATTAGAATTATAATGCATGAAGATTTAAAAAGACTGTTCTTTTTTATTGAATGGAAAAATTATTAAAGAAAAAAAGAAATAAATATAATTGCAGTTCATTAAAATTTAAGATATCAGTATTTCTTTTTTCGTATCAGCTTTAGCTCAAGCTTAAACACAAATGGTTCTCTTCTTACTGGAGCTATAATTTAATATAAATGCCTATGCCACTAATATAGCCGCAATTAAAAAAAATTACAGGGTATTCTAGCACACGCATATTCACACTTTTGTTGGCCCGCACTGACACAGTTTATTGTCTTTTTTAGCAAAGGCAAAACATTTGGCGGCACAACACAAACAACGACAGATGAGATACAGAGAACGAGAGAGAGAGAGCGAGAGATACATATGTATATAGAGAGTGAAACAGCAACAAAAACAGAATACGGAAATGTTATTTTGTTGGGTGCGTGTGTGTGTGTGCATCATGTGCTGGCAATTGTATTTTCCAACACTTGAGCCAGAGAAGAGAGCGTGTAGTGGCACATAAAATCCTGTGAAGTGGAAAACATGCAGCATATACAACATAAAAGCGCTGAAAAACTGTAAAACTGCAAATTATTTGTGCCATCCATGTCTGTTGTTTGAAGCAGCCAGGGATACGGACTATGGGCCAAAGCCAGGGATAGAGCTCAGTTTTTCCCAGACATGTTAATTCGCAAACCAACAAAATGATAAAGCAAAAGTAAAGGCACAAAGGAGGGAAAGAGAGGGAACTCGTTATCCCTTTACTCTCTCTTTCTCTCTCTCTGTCTGACTGAACGACTTATCGTACATCGTTTTTTTAAATTTTTTTTTGGGATGTTGATTGTTGTTGTTTTTGTTGTTGTTTGGCTGTATTCAGTGTGGCGTTAAGTCCGACTTGCTGGATTTAAATACGCCTGGCCTGTTTGCTAGATTTTTCAACGCGACTCGCTGTCCCTTTCAGTCTCTCCCTCTCTCTCTCTCGCTTTCCCTTTTACCCCTCTCTGTCTGGCATAAATCTTTTGTTGATTTAAGGCAAACTGGGAATCCTGCAGCTTCTCTACTGCGAGAGAAGTGTTTGTCATGGAATTAAGCAATTCCTGCTTTTGCCTTTATGGCACAAATTAAAAGGCTTCTTCTGCATTCTTCTTTCTTTGTCCCACAGTTTTTTATATGCGAGTGCATCGTAATGTTGTGCCAGTGCAAATGCAGATTAAGTGCACGTTGCGTTTTATGTCTGATAAGCTGAAAGCATCAGGAAATGCAAAATTATGCAAACATGGTGAAAAAGACACCTCAATACATATTTGTTAATGAATTGAGTAATTATAAAAGGATTTTTTATGTGCAGATACGGTCAATATGTTGACCGAATTAATACAGATCAAAAGCAGTTATTGTATACCTTAAAATAAAACTTATTTAATGAAATTCACTCCAGTTTTAGCCGAGTTACTTAAGTTTAGTATTTTGTTGGGTTACTCTAAATTATAGTTTCCGATAAAGACTTTTATGATTAAAATTCGTTTTTCTTCTGAAAGTTACAAAGTAGCCAATAAGTTCCAACATCTTCGAGCGGACTTAGCTTAACTATAATCGCAAGCTAAACGACCTCTAATAGTAGACTGAACTTTTGTCAACAATGTAGACTCACATGAGCTAAAGTTTTGCCACTGAAATTCTGCAACTCATTTCCGGAGCTTTGGCAGCTTTCTAACTGCCAGACACATAGAGACAGAAAGAGAGAGAGAGGGAGTGAGTTGAATGATAGCGACAGAGATGGAAGCTGACATGGATAGTTGAAATTTCGTAGAGCTTATCGTGGAACAAAAAAGCAGCTCTGCGGGGAAGCAGCATAAAGAGAAGGCAGAGATAGGATTAAAAACTTTTTAATAAGACGACACTAAAAGCATCAAAAGAAAATTTTGCTGCATATGTGCAAAGTGCAGTCAACGTAAAAGCCAAAGACAACTACAACAACGACAACAAAAGGCTGCGAAACTCAACTTTTTGGCCCGAATGCGCGTAAGCCAACTTAAAGTTAAAGCTAAGCAGAACAATCGAAATATGGTCCTTATATAGAAAATGTGCACTCAAAAAAAAAAGGAATTATTATAATAAAATGAACTTAATCCAAGTGGAACATTTATTATATATCATAAGAAAATTTTGAAAAAATATGAAATGTATAATAATTATCTGTAACAGGATAAAGAATAAATTCAACTGAAAAATGTAATTAGAATCGCTGTAAGATGCGCTGAATTTATGGATGAAAATAAATATTTTAATATTAGATATTTTCTTAGTAAACTATGACAATGAATACGGAGTGGGCTGCATATAAAAAAGACTTAAATGCAATAAATGCTTAAGCAGCAGGCGCAACAATGTTCAATCAAACATAAAGGGGACCCCAAGGCACATAAATGTCTGCAAAAGGCATAGAATAAAAAAGAGTAGGATGGGAAAGAAGAAGAATCAGCAGCAGCAGCTTCTCTTAACCCAACACAATGCAGCGAGCTTGGCATATGTAAAACCCTCCTTTGAAATGGCTTATCAGAACGATGTTCGACTTTGTTGGCCAAAAAGGCAGCCAGCCATAAGCCAAAGTCCTGGAATGCAACGGCAATTTCAACGCAGGCTGCGGCTGCTGCACAATTTTCAATATGTGACACATGAAGAGGCAGCTGCAACAGGAAAATGGAAAAAATGGGGGGAAAAAATAAAACGGACGAAGGACATGCGTTGACGGCAAAAGCCAAAAGCTAAAGCCATAGACACAGACACAGGCACAGCAGCCGCTGCGATTTTCAAAGCAGGAGAAAAGAGTTCAGAGGGGAGAAAAGTTGCGTTGTTTGCTTGCAAATGTTGCATGGTTTTTGCATATGGCGGTTGAAAGCGTTGCGAACCGTCTACATTTTTCAATATTGGAAGTTTGAAGGCTCTTCGAACACCCCCCTTCCCCCGCCCAGAACTTGCTCTAATCCTAACTATATTCCTACCCCTCTCCGATCTTCCTCTCTCCTTTGACAGTCGCGTATTGTGTTGCAGTTTGTTTATGCATGCGACAGCATCAAAGCGATAGATGTAAGTAGCTCGGATGGAGGTCTAGAAGCTGGAGGGGATTCTCCGAACTCTGAATTTATTTTTGGGCAAAACGGGTGTGTGTTTGGTGGAATTGTCATGGGTTGCTGCCTAGCACTTTGACAAATCGATGGAGTTTCTTTACACATTTCCATTCGTTTTTATGACTTGTGCCGAATGCATAAAAGTTGTTTTATTGCCATATGTTGAACTGGAGAAGTGGTAAGCCATAGATGTGATTGGAAAAAAATATTTGAGCTGGTTTGGGAAACAGCAGCTGTTGGATTTGCATAAATATTTAAGTTGAGATTTTAGGACAGCTCTAAAAAATCTTTTAATATAAAGGAAAATCTGAAAACCAGAAAAACAGAAGCACAAAATAGAAATTAAAAAAGTACTAGTAGTTGTAGTTTTTTATGAAATTCTGATATTGATTTTAAACTTAGCTATTACACAAAATGTATTTCCAAGCGAGAGTATAATTTATTTATATATTCTGACAATATAAACATGGTATATTTATTCGAAATATGCACTGTAAATTTGTTGAACTTAAATTTAAATATTTTTTTACAGTTTACTTTATTATTGCATCCCATTTAATGTTAGTTCCATTATTAAACTGCAATCTGAATGACAACCATATACAAATTTAGAGGTTTTTTGGGAATCTGTTGATAATTACAAGTTACGCACATGATAACCCAGCGGTTGAGAAATTTCAGTGCTTGCAGCTTTGTTGAACAAGTGAGAAATCTAGACCAGAAAGAAAATAGATAAGAAATGTTGAAAAAATGTGTTATAGCATCAAATTATGTTAGCTTACACTTGAAATATTGTTTTCTAAAAATAATTGTTGCCCAAATGTAATTCCGTTCGTGTTATCTCCCAATCTCAAAAAGCTAATTGTCTTCTGGGATCTCCGTTGCCGTTTTTAGCCTCAATATGCGATACAAAAGGAATGGAAATAATTTAATATCATTCTTGGTCAGATGACCACGTTCGTACATTTCCGTAAAGAGCTAGACACAAAAGAAGTTGCAAATTTAATTAGCTAAATGACAGATGAATTTTTCTTTAAGTACTCACCAGTTCCTTGAGCTGCCAATGATTTAGGGTATCTGTGCGTTTTTTGCGCCACTCGAGTTGCCATTGTTTCTCCTCAACGCTGATGGGTTCGGGCAACCAATTGTTTACAATACGATTGCCCTTTTTGCCAGCTTCGGGTTTATTTGCTTTGGTCCTGTTGGGGCTTGTCTTGTTTGATTTGGCGTTTGTTTTTAGCTTTTTGGTGTTGCTCTTAATGTTGTCCTTGGAGCTTTCAGTGTGCGGTACAGCTCCTGCTGGCCGTATTATGCCATGTTTCTGCAGAAACTCAGCATCCTTTAGGGACTCCCATTCCAAACGTCTAGCTCTTTGTTTCCGTCGCTGAATTTGACGTCGCTGCTGGCGTCGTTTTGTCTTGACCAGGTTGACACTGCATTTGTTTTTCAAACGTGAATTGGACTTGCACTTGAGTGGATCATTTGTGATCGTCTGCCAAACGTTGATCGCCTCTTTGGCTGGCGGTGGAATCAAAAGCTTCTGCTGTTGTCGCTGAATGTCCTGGCAAATGAGTGTCTCTTGCTTCTTCTGCTGCAACTCGGTGATACTCGGTTTAGTGTCCTGCATGAAAACCTTTTGAAACTTTAGTTTGTGTTCCTGCAAATTACGCTTTTGCCGCTGCTGTTCGAGATCCAATTGCTCCTGAAGTTTCTGTTGCTTGATGTGCTCCAAGTTGAGTTTCATGCGAGTTTTACTAGTCGTTGTGTCCCTGAACATGTTGGCTTTTTTCACCTGATCGTAGAACTTGCAATAGTAGTTGACCTTTTCGGTGTCAGTGGGCGGCATAATGCGTCTATAGTTGCCCAGATGACTTTCCTCCCAGGCAATTTGTTGCGCCAGAGCGCCAATGGAGCAGGGTTGTCGCAGTTCACCGCCACCCGCAGCTCTAAATGGAGGTGTTCCTGCTGGGACCGGTGGTTGAACTCGACGCTTTCCCTGCTGACGCATTAGACGTTCCCTTAACGCAATTCGATCCTGGCGAATGATCTCCTCTTTGTCCACCAGCGGTGTACTGATCAGATTAAGGGTGTCCCTAATCAACGGTCGCTTCACCTCATTATCGACTGTCTCGTCCCCGCACAGACTGGGCGTGTGATTCACCTCCAAGATGAACGGTTTCAGCTTCCAATCAACCAATATGTCAAAGCCCAACAACTGAAAACAGGCCTGAATTTGGTCGTGTTTCGGGAAGCACACGTGATAATTGTGCTTGAGCACCGGCCACGCACTAATTACAGTCTTGATGATCGCATCATCTACAGCCGACCAGAACTCTTCCACATTGTAGTTGTGATCCTTGAGCCATTTGTTGTATTCGCACAGCTTACGCTTCGAACCACCCTCGTGACCCTTGCCCGCATTGTAATTGGAGTTGCGTCGATTGACACAGTAGTTGGTCAAGTGCATGAAGACATTGTTGCTATTACCAAGTGCGGGGGGCATGTACTTGTGGGTGGCGAAGCGAGCCAGACCTTCATTATAAACAAATATCCTTAGTGGATCCACAGAGGTCACGAGAGTGTAGACACGCAGGTCGAATTTGAAGCCATCGATGAGCAGAGGCTGCGAAATGTAAGCAGGAAAAGTTGAGAGGAGAAAAACGAATGGCAAAGAGAGAAAAAGAAGCTTGATAAAGAAATGAAAATATTCTAGAAAAAATGATATAAAATAAGGGAAAATAAACTAAAAATAAGTGTAATCAAAAGGAATAATAATAATTTAAGTGGCGATATATTAGATATTAGATAATCACAAACAGTTCATGCTGAGATCCATCTTCTATGTTTTTCTTTCTATATCTACGTACATACCCTATCGATGTAGGTCTGACAGATGAGTTTCTCTTGCCTGCCCACTGAGCGCAGATTGTTGGTTAACCAAATGCCACGCCCCTGACCCGATGAATAGGGCTTTAGAATATAGGTGCGCTTGTGCTTGTTGGCATAAACGGCCACTTCATAGGCACTGCCAAAGATTAACATAAGTCAAAGAAACGCAAGTGAGACTAGAAGATATTTTTAAAAAACTCACTCGGAGGGCATTAGCCAGGTCTTGGGAAAGATGCGATAGTCGCCTGGATACATTTTGAGCATGCGATTCAGATTGAGAGCCAACATATCCTTGCGACAGATCTCGCTCATGCCGGGAAAATGATTGATTTGCTGAAAGCGCTTCATGCTCTTTAATAAATCCAAATGAGGCGTATTATCGCACCATTGAATGTTCCACAATCGATGCTCCGGCACATGGGTCAATCCCATGCCTTTCGATACCTTTGAGACCAGATGAAATCGTGTGTGCTCCACACAAATACTAATCCTTATTCCCCGCACAACTGGCACAATATTGATAACCTCCTCGGCAGGCGGTGCCGGCGGCTCGTGCAAAACATTGTAACAAATGGGATTTTTGGGACCACACTTTGTCCCGTCCTCGGATTGCTCTTTGGACATCAACATGTAGGGACTACCTTGATTTGTCTGAACCACGTTGTCGGTGTGAACCCATTGAATTGGCTTTTTCAGTATTTTCCGAGGCTTTTGAACTGGCTTCCTCGTGCACTGGGCGAAGACAGTTTCCCTACCAAAGTATTCGGTAGTTTCTTTTTTGGTTTTTGGCAATAGCTTTTTGATATCGAAATAACGTGTGTATTGATTGGAGACCTTTTTAAACTTGAAATTTTTATTGGTAGTCATCTAAAGTTTTTTTTACTTTGTAATTTAATTATATTTTAGAATTTTTTTTTTAATTTTTAATTACCTTCCTGGAAATTTGAAAACGGGATAAATGCCTGCAGATAACGACTAAAAATTTTGAATATTTTATGAATGACAACGAAAGCAACTGTTCAAAATGAACTGAACATTTTTAAATGTTTTTTTTTTTTTCCTACATATTTTGCGTTTAATTCAAAAGCAGTTTATGTGCAAATAATAACAGATTAATATCTCTCGATTCGCTAAAAATTAATTTAATTTTTTGAGTAATTTCAAAGATCGATTAGAAAAAACTATGTGTACTTTAAAAAAATAGATAGTTTTTAATGCTCAACAAAATGTACTATGAAGAATAAAAAGCTTGGGAGCCAAGTTTTTTTTTGAGTCTAAATTCCACATGGTAACCACAATTTATTGTTAATACATTTAAGTTAGCAACCTCTGAACTTGTCCTCGTCAAAATTGACATTGTATCTGTTGACTGCGGCTGAACTTGTCGCGTTTCTCAATTACAAAAGTCGCGGCCACAAAGAGACAAGGTGCTGATAACTGATATGCCGCTTTATAGAGAAGGTAATCATCTCTAGTGTGTATTACTCTGATGGATCTAGCCTGGTCTACTGACTGTGTGTGTATGTGGGGCTCATTAACCGCAGTTTAATCAGGCTTTAGCCTTTTGCGGCTATTAGTTCAAGCAGTTGTTAGTTGAATGTCGAAAGAAAAGTGAACGAATCGCGCACCACTTACATGATAACTTTATTTTTTTATATTGTTGTTGTTGTTGTAATATCATACGCTTGGCTAACTTAATGACAATAACACACGTCACTTGGAGCTGTGACGTGATCGTCACCCAGTTACCCTCACTTTAACATTAGCTGTTGCACATTGCAATACTTTTATATCAAATTTCAAACATTTTCCGTGTGCCTCATTTTGCATTTTTGTTTTTTTGGCTGTTGTTTTGGAAAAAACGACGGAGCTTCGCTGAAGCAAACGGAGCGTGTAATTTGTCAAGTTTATTTGGTTGAGCGACGTTTGTTGGGGTTTCTCTATGGATTTTTTTTTTTTTGGCTACGCCCTCTTTAGCTCTCTAATTGGCTGTCCAATGTATTATTGTTGCTTTTGCTGTTCTATTATTTCTGTATTTTTTTTTCGTATTGCTGCTAATTATGCGCGCTTTTGTCTCTGCGTTAAGTAAACACAAACAAAACAACAATAAAGAAAAGTGTTGGCTATTTAAGCATTTTCCAATTTTAATGATAGTGCACGAAGCGAGCAAAGCTGCTTCACTGTTGACATGGATAAGGATGCTAACAGGAGAAAATAAGAGAGAGAAACCGGGGCAGAGAGGGAGAGATAAACGGCAGAGATAAGCTGTAGAAAAACGAGCTGAAAATGACGATTAATGTATTGTTAAACAAAAGCTGCAGTCTGTGAGGCATTTCGAGGGGGCGGCTTTTAACGGAATTGCAATAGACTTGATACTACAAATTAATTTAAAAGCCAATTCAAATATTAAATTGGTAAATTCAGCTTGTAAATAATTTAAAATTATGCTAGTTTTAATATGTTTTTGTTTTGCTTAATTCTTAAAATATTCCATCATATCAAAGACACTTTATTTGATCACCGTACTTTCAGTTAATTGCATACTTATGCTTTTTAAGTATTATCATCGGTAATTGGCTCAAAAGATAATATTTATTGGATTGGAAAGAGTTACACGCAACAAATAAATCTCAAAAATTATTCATTACAAGAGCTTTCGCATCAACGCGATTTCGTTCTTCATGATTAACCAATAGTTTATTTTGAAGTATACAAATATTTGCGTTGTTGTTACATAATTAATTGTGAGCTACATTTTATGGTTTTCTCGCTGGTTTTTTAATCAAGTACAAAAAAATAAAAATAAATGAAATCAGCTTACAGCAAAAACTGAATTTTAAATTTAAAGGTGTGCACATTTAATTTGCAGCTGCAAAGTGAATAAAAAAACAAAATTCAAAAACGTAAGCCTCGCAAAAAATTAAACAGAAAAACTCTACAAAAATCTGTGTAATGTGCAACGGTACAGAGATAGCGACGGAGAGTATAAAAAGAAAAAGAGAAAGAAAGCTGATGCAGAGTTCGAAACCGAGTATATATTATTACAATGTGTGTGAGGGTATGTGTGTGTTAGTGGAATTTGTAGTTGCCTAAGTCCTTTTATTTTTATGGAGCAGCAAATTCTCGAATCTCTTTCGCCGCTCACACTAAGCGCACATTAAAAATTAATCTTTTAATTACTGGTTCAAGCTGCAACAACAACATGACTCATATCAACAACAAAAACAGAAGCTCAACAATGCACCAACAACAATGTGCTTAGGCCCTTTAGAGCTTAGAGCCATTAATTACTCATACTTCTAACTGAAATATTTCTATGGGCATCTCATACACACACACACATATACAATAATAGTTGTTGTTCTGAGCCGCCTACAGGCACGCCTCAACTGCTGCAATATTGCATTGTTAGTTGCTGGCAGCCATTTTGTGTGTGCAATGGCAGCCATTTTGAGTGTGAAGTACCCAAAAAGTATATGCAGAAAAGAAAACAATTGCTCGATGATATGCCAAAGAATCCTTGAATATTTTAGTAATAAATAATAATAAAAACAAAGAAGAAAGAAAAATATAAACAACACTGATTTCTTGTTTAAAGTATGTCACATGATTTGGAAGCTAAAAAGCATTAGAGCCACCTAATCCTTGGCAAATCTTTTCCATTTCGTATTTTCAAATTTCTCTGTTTTTGGGTCATTCTCAGTTTTGTGGCTGTGGAACGATTTTAATTGCTTTCAATTGACCAAAAAACCTCTCTGGAAAAACTTTCGACATAAAGTTGATGGAACAATAGCTTGGCATACACACACTTTTGATTTTAATTTCATTTTGGTAGCTTACACTTAAAGCATTAAAAATTTGATAGCGAAGGGATGAGAATAAGAGAAGGGAGATGGGGTGCTAATGCTGAAAGTTTTACGTACCCAGAAAATGTCCTGTAAAGTGAGCAAAAACTTTGCTAATGGAATTAAACTCCATACTAAACTGCTTTTTAGAAGCGGCTGCTCTTTGTCCACTTAAACGAATTGCCATTGTAATAGAAATGCTTCTCTTTGGGGCACAATACAGATATTAAATGCAGATAAAGTTAAGAAAATATTTGCAGACCACAAAATTATATATTAAGTGTTGTAGCTCTATTCATGGAGAAAATTCAATTAAGTTCAGCTAAAAGGTATGCTATAAAAACAGAAAAAGATTTGCTAAAGAGGAAAATTTCGAATAGCTTTTGCCTATTATTTTAGATACTTATTCCAATACTGTCGGTTTATTTCAAAATATTTAAATTTTATACCAAAATAGGGGAACTAATTTAATCTATAAAATTCTAGTTATTCTTTCTTTTAAAAATATTTAAATAAATGGAAAAAAGGGCAAATATTGATATGAATTTTTATATTTAGCTCTTCTAAATTAGTAATTCATCCGATTGTCGAATGCTTAGTTTAGTTGGTTGATTACTCATTCGAAATATCAATCTCAGCATGACAATCATATCAAAATGTTGTCTGTTTGACATTTGCTGGTTGTGTGTCAGTTAATGCTGTTTGTGATTGCAACTCGTATCTGATTTATGTGCCCGGCATACGAATTCCACTATGAATACATCTCGTAATTATGCATGAATCACTGCAACAACAACTGCAGCGAGGAGGTAACTGTTTGGATGGCGGCTTGGGAGAAGAGTCGAGAAAAATCGGAATCTCGACCCGTAACGCATGAATGAACGCCTCTGGAAAAATATATGCACATAAATTTCATCAGCCAGGCGCAATGAAAATGTTGAAATGTTAAAATGCTCGCACGTAATACTACGAAAGAGTCATTTGTAATGCAAAACTAAACAAAACAAAACCAAATGCCGTAAAGCAATAGTACAACTGCAATAGAAACAAAACTAAAAACGTGGGCAGCAAAATAAAAATGCAGCTCCTAAAATGGACTCTTCTTTTTATTATTTGCTGTCTTCCATTTTTCTCTTCATCTCGACTTTTTATTTTTACGGTATTTATTTTAGTTGTGTGTACTGTGCATAAACAACCAACGAATTTGTAATGAAAATAAAATTTAACAACTGCAGTTTTGGGGCAGCAACTGCAGATGCAACAGCAACTGCGAAAATGGCAGCGAAGGACAAGTTGAAGACGCTGCAAAGTATGCAGCATTTTTTTGCACTTTGCCTTTTTGCCAGTTCTGGCTGTGCACTCAGAAAGTGTTTCTTCTGAGGGTAGCTTTTTGGTTATACTATATAGTCTACTCAAAATCAGATAGACTTGAGTTCATAAAGTGCTCTGTTTGTGTCTGTTTGTCGTACTGCGACTGTGAATAATAACTGAGTGTGTGCAAATGGAATGTAAAATATAAGAAATGACATTATAATATTTATATTTGAGCAGAAGTTTCAGATAGAAATGCCAGATAATATAAGAAAATAGTATGAGGGCTCGATAGATTTGCATACATTTTTTGTTTATTTTATTATATTACTCAAAGTAAAATCTTTGAGAGCAACTGAACTATATAATTATATTTAGATCATCACTTAACAACACTTTAAATACAAATTTGTTAGGTTGTTCGGGAAGCATAAAAATATTATGACTATGAGCAGGAAATTGAGGTGGCATGCCACAACAAATTGCATGCAAAAATGGCGGCAAGAACCGGATCATGTTAAGAAATGTGACACGTTTATGCAAGAAGTAGAAGATGGACACGTTATGCCAGGTTAGACTGTCAGGGCATCAATGTCATAATTTGCCATAATGTGTGAGCAGATGCTGGAGAAGAAGGAAAAGATGAAAAAGCAGAAGGAGGAGAAAAGGTGAATAGATAGACTGTTGGACAGTTGGACAGTTGGCTGTCCCAATGTGGATGCTGATGATGTTGCATGTCCATGTTGAATTGTCGATGGGGGGATGTCGATGTCAATGTCGTTTGGGGTCGTAACGACTGACTGCCATTGTGTGCGTGCATGTATGTGTGTATGAGAGTGAGTATCCTTTTTGTGTGTGTGTTCAACTTAGTTGCAAAGTTAACGATGCGCCATGACAACACTCCATCAACATGGACAGCATCCAGTTAGGCAGGCAAGCAGACAACCTGTCAGTCCCCTTTCCCCTTCCACCCCGTCTGTTGCCTTCTGTTGTTCCCTCTACTACTGCTTGCTTTTGCTCCTTTGCGCTTACAGCTGCCTCGTGTCATGTCCTTGGTTGCGCCACTGTCAACATTAACAGAGCCTCGAGGCACAAAAAGGCATACGAGTATCCAATTGCAAAAAAGACGACGCATGTCGATAACAAAGCAAACGCAAACATTCAACTAACATTAGTGCCACGCCCCTACAACACACACACCCACACACAGACACACACGCCTACTCACACACCCACACATATACGTACATTAAGCTCTTGCTGCAGCTTCTACATTTGGTGTCTATTTTACTTGGTCATTAAATTTGGATTTTGTGCCATGCATATCGCAAGTGCTTGACTTTACCATTAAATACACACATCACACACAAACACAGCGCACACACTCTCACACACACATGCACACCTTCAGCACACATGTAAACACACGTGTGCAGCACTTTAGTGGCCCTTTGTGTGGCGTCTTCCTCTTTTCCACTTCTCTCTCTCTCTTTCGACGCAGCTTTACAGACTCATGTATCTGCCTCCTTCTCACATTTACTGGCTGTGCTTTTTGCATGCCACACACACACACACACACACACACATGTCTTTTCACTTTCCGCTAGATGGCGTTCCACACTTGCTTTGCTTTCCACAGAAGTTTGTTTTTTTTGCTTTGTTTTACTTACGGCTTTGAGCCTTTTGTTTTCATGTGGTTTTCGCCTATGATAGCATGGCAATTGCAACAACACAAATTAAAAAAAAAAAAAGAAAGGACTTTAGTTGCTCTATGGAGTGAAAAGAAAAGCTGTAAGTACAGCTTGGGGAATTGAATCGTTGGGAAATCGATTAGTTTAGAATTTTTATAATAAACTTTAAGAAAGCCTCATAGGACTAGACGCAATTCTTAGGTAGATGTCAATCATTGAGAAATTTGATGAAAAATAGTAAGACAACAAAAATAGTATATTTATATTATTTTAATAAAATAAATGGCAACAAATGCTTATTTATTATGTTATTCAAACTTATAGAAATGCTTACTAATACTCTTTTCATATCTCTTTCTCTTTTTAGGTAAGTTTCTATATGATTGACTGACTTTGATTATGTCGTATTGTGCGTGAGTGATAGATCTAAGAGAATTATATAACTTGTGTCTATGTTTAGGAGCAGTTATTAGCTGCGCTTAGTTAATCGTAGCCTTAAAACTCAACAACTGACAGCGGTCCAATCAATTGCCCTTTGCACTTATCTACTCAAGCACAGACAGGCTTAAGCCGTCATCAAAGGCCAAAGGCAAAAGGCCAAAGCAAACAACACAAATAAGGCAAAAAAAGAAAAAAAAGAAAAAAATAAATCCAAAAGCTGACCCAATAAATCACTAGTGAAATTTCACACAAAACACTCAAAATCTTTTGGCCCTTTGGGCGTAACAACAACAATATGGGCAAAGTAAGGACCCGCCACTTGCTACGTAATTCCCACGATAATAATCATAATAAAAATCAAGCAAGCGATAAAGCATAAAAGCAAATTACAAGTAAAATCTACACACACTCGTAAATGGAGCAAACTTTAACAGAACCAAAAAACACTTGACATAATGCCAGATTGTTCCTGTTGTTGCTGTTGTTGTTGCTGCTTTGGCTCCATAACATAAAAAATAAAAGTTTTCTTTTCCCCCTCCCGGAACTTGTGCACATTGTCAAAAATGTGTTTCGTCCTGACCAGCGTTGCCAGACATTTATGGCTTCTTTTACTTTTTTCCGCACGTAGCGGACATTTTCTTCTTTTTTTGTTCGTTTTATTTTTATTTTTTGAAAAAGTTTTCTCATAAAGCGGCAAGCGCGAAAATATCGCACGTATTAGGGTTAAACTATGCGTTGGTTCGGTTACGCCAACAATAGATGGCGCCACTTGCGTCAAATGATTTATGCTGATGAATTGCTTGAAATGTCATTAAAAGCGTCGTCGCGCTTTCCGCGCAGTAAAAAGGAAAATTCATTAAGTTGTCAAATGCAAGTCAACACAATACAATTCTATTTTTTTTTCTACTTTGACATAGACATGACATTTTCACAACGAACGAGACGGCAACAGTGTGTGGGAGGCTGAAGAAGAAGAAGCAATTGACGCGTGAAAAATTATTGAATAGCTGCAAAAAGAAAATTCAATCCTATAATATTAGATTCAGGGCGGACTAGCAAATATGTGTATGACAAGTATTTCACAAGCCTCATCACAATTGAATTGGAAATTCGAAGCAGAAACTCTGAGTGATTGGCATCAAACATTTGCGGATTTTAAAGCATTTTAAAGTCACCAAAATTAAGGATTTTTAATAACTAAGTAATTATCTTTCTAAAAGTACAAATTGTCTAATTTTTGCTTATATTCTGCGGCCTTATTAGCATTAATGATAGAATTTTTAATACATATGAATATGGTTTAAAGACTATTTTCGTAATTTTCTGACATTCCAATTGTTTGCCTGCCTTAAATGAAAAGTGCATCCAATCAAAATTCAAAAATTATGCGCTTCGTCGCACATTTCGGTTATCAGTCTGAGCTCATTTTCAATAATAATGCACACTGTTTGGTTTTTGCCATTAATCATGCTGCCCAAATGGGCTAAAATAGGCGACTGAATAGTCACTTTGTTGCAATGAGATACCCTGTAAATTTTAAATCAAAAAGCTTGGGCTATTTTACAATTGACAAGCATTTGTGTTTCGATGTTTTTAAACAGACTTGAGAAACAGCACACCCGATCAGTAGGGTTTTCTATAGGGTATTTTATCAGAGTTTATTTCCTGGGCCTAGTACAACATTTGTTTCAATCAGTTTGGAGCCGCAACTCTGGCGACTCATTGTGCATTGTGACCATGCAACGCGCATAATTAAAACCGCAAATAGTGCAAGCAATGCACACACACACACACACACACATATGGAAAGTGATATATATGTGATATCACACACTTACATATCACATATGATTCAGGGCTCTAATGGTCACCATGCCCAACAAATAACAAGCGATGAAGTCAGTCAACGAAATGAGTGGTAAATGGGAGGCGGTGGATGCACCCATTGTCCATTGTTGTTAACTGACATGTGAGCCATGAGTGGGTCGATGTTGCTGTGATGCGTTGGCCAAATGACACAAACAATGCACCTTTCTGCTTATCCGGCAGTGAAATTCGTATTTTAATTATGCGCCTGTCAGTTAATTACACTGCAAAAATCTCAACAAAATGTTAAATCAACCACATTGCGCATTCGCACCGTTAAATCGTTTATTTTATTTAAATCATGTGATGTGATGTGACAACACCTAGATTTTTTCCGACTTTAATTAGCTAAATTAAATCTGTTGCCTTGTCCATTGACAAAGTTGCGATTTAAATGCATTACACACATATTCATGTGTTTCAGCGAGTGTGTGAGGCTCTGCGCTTTTGAGCTGATTTGGTTAATTTGGCCAACCGAGCAGGCATTCATGTCCAGCATTTCAGCCTAAGAGGCTTTGTGGTCGCGTGCAGCTCTTACCGCGTATTAAATGCATTTATATTCATTCCTCATTGTTTACATTTAAACAGATATAATTGCAACAAACTGCGTATTTGAATCCATTGATGCTCTGATAAATTATTTTGAAAAGTCAGTAGAATCAAACTATTTATTTAGCATTTGTATTTATATTTAAAACGTGTTTTGTTTGCAGATCAGGTTAGAAATATCGAATAAAAATCAACTTATTTTTAAATTAAATTTCTATTTATTACATTTAATAACATTTTATAATTAGTATTTTAAATTTATTCTTTACTCAGGGTCTTAGAGTCGAGCTTGCTCAACTACTTGAAGAAATTTCCCTTTAATTTCTACCTTCATATAAACTTGTGGTCTTCTTAAAGATATATTGTGTTATTTATAAGCTCGACAAACCACTTAACCCTTGGCCGTTACGTCATTATCTTGTGCCATTGGTTAAACTAGGCCCAAAGGTAACAGCAATTGCTTATCTACGTCTACGAGACACGCGCCTTGTCGTTTCGACCATTTTTCACCTACTTAAGTACAGTTGCTGTCCTTTGCTTCGGCCACAGCCCACAACATAAATTCTGAGCCCACAAAGCTGAAACTCTACGGTCAATCAACTGCAAAAGTGTCATGGGCAAGTGGGACTTAGTTTTCGACGTAACTAACGTAAAACTTGCCACAGCTAAGCCTTTTCGGGGGCGGGGAGAAAGCTCAAAAACCCAGAGGGGAGCAAAAAAAGAAAGAAGGAGAAAAATTAATGTCGGCTAATAACTCAAGTGACGAGACATTTGGGCCAAAAAAGTGTGCGTAAATATTCTAACGCGCAATTAAATGGAATGTGCCATAAATATTACGTATACGTAACGTAAATCAGTAGTAAGACCCCCAACTGATTATGCAAACAATTAATCTCACAAAATGTTTATTACCAGTCACAGAGACAAAAAGAGAAACGGCATTAGTTAGCTAGAATTTCCCTTGTGGGATTATGTTGTGGCTCTACAAATTGTTTGGCCTGGCTTTGGAATCAATTGGTGACTGGCGTTTTGGCCCTGACGAACACTCGGCTTAAGTCAACTGCAGCAGCAACCGGATGAACGCCATTTTGCAATCACATTAGCCAAAGCGAGAGCGCCCGACAGGAAGTTGCATGACAGTTGTTGTTGTTGTTGTTGTTTTTGCTGCATCCAGGCGGCAGCCGGAAATGAGAGCCGCACTGTGGCTACAAGTGAGAGTGGTGTGGCAGTCCCACTGACAGCATCTGACAACGTCAGCTTGACCGCAGCATTAAAGCAACATTTGTTTTAGCCAAGAAAACACAAAAAAAAAACGAAAACAAATGCTAGAAAAAAAAGGAAGAAAGAAAAACAAGAAAATAAAACTTTTACTCAAGTCTCAGTACCAAAAAATTCTCAACAATGCAACACAAATTACACTTGCAACCGCAGCAGCAGCAAGCGCGGTTTTCTTCTTCTTCTTCCCTTTCCCTTTCCCCTTCGCATTCTTCTTCTTCTTCTGTGAGAGCGTTGGTCAGTTGACCGCAGTTCCGAAATGTTGACCATTGCAATATTTTGACTTGGTCAGCTTTAAAATCGCAGCTCAAAGAAATGAGAATGCAACTTGAGGACAAAGCAGCTTGCAACAATAGAGGGAAAAATACAATAAAAAAAATAAAATATGATTGTCCTCGGGTTTAAGTTGAAAGCCTTTGTCTCATTTGTTATGGTCAACGTAATTGGTCTACTTCTAAAGACGGATACAAAACGGCTTTAAATTTGTGGTTGACGAGGTTTAGATTTCATTGAGTGTGCGATCGCAGCTGATTGTCAAAAGCTGCATGACTTTCACATGCTAAAGAGCTTTAGAGCGAATGTTTGGCATTTACTTTAGTACTGGAAATCTTTTTTAACTAAAGTATTACTTATAATTATAAAAGAAAGCTTTCTAATCTACTACGTTATGTACAATATTGTATAATATTTATAGTATTAATATTTACATTATTTGATATAATTTATGTTTATATCAATTTATATTAAAATAAGAACTATTATAATTATGATAAAAATAATTGTCTTAAAGTATCAAATTATACGATTTTGTACTGAATTAATATCTTTGGCATGCAGAACTTAAAGTTTTGTACATTCTTAACAAAAATTCTTAAATTTCATTTAAAAAACTTCAGTTTAAAGCGTTGCTAACTACGACTCTTAAGAATTTTTTTTGCCAAGCATTCTTTCTTTGATTTTTTTTTTTTGTAGCGCACCCTTTGAACTTTACGTTATGTCCCTTCTTTAAGTTTCTGTCATTTTCATGACTTTGCTTAACTCGTTTTCTCGTTTTCCTTTTTTTTTGCTCACCCTTTTTCTTTGTCATTTATGGCAAGTTACGCATATCTGAGCAATCAGAACATTTTTTGCCCTAACTATGTTCGTAAAAAACCCCCCGCTGGCTGGGAGGCCACGCCCACAATATACACAGGGTAAACAAGGGAAAACCAACAGTTAGGTACTCATTTTTTAAATGCTTCAGCATTGCATAAAATTTGCATATATTTGTGGCATAGTTTATTTAGCGCTATTGTTGTTTTTGCTATTGTTTTGTTGTAGTTGCTCACTGTCCATTTACTCGCCCACAGGGGCAAACAACAGTCCAAATTGCTGCAACGCCCCCAAAATGTATGCTACATAAATTGTAGAAAGGACAGAAAAACTGTATACTATTGCCTCTTTCTTTTTCTCACCTCCCCTCCCTCTCTGTCTCTGTTTTCATATTATAACTCAATATCTGCGTGAGACTTTCTCGATTCATCGCCGCTTTCCGCTGCAACATTTATATTCATATATGCAGTGTGGAAATGATGCTTGGCCAGAAGGGGAAAGGGAACAGGCTGGAAAACCCACGCACCGCTGGATTCCTAACCGAAAATCCATTCAATGGTTGTGCTTTAATTTTTCTCTTTGCAGTTTTTCTTTTGTTTGTTAAGAAATTTGCATGCTTTTTACGCACATTTGCATAAACACACAAGCGGCAGGGGAAGATGAAGGGGATGGTATTTAAAGAAGAGAAGAGAGTGTCTGCTTTATGGAAAATGTTCATCCAATATCCAATCCAATATGTCAAACTTGAAGCACGCTTCGTATTTTCTTTCCTTCCAAATGACAAGTGTCATGGCAAATCAATGTGCTCCGTTTTCTCTTCTCTCCCTCCGCTGACAAGTTGGCAGCACCATTGATGTGTGTTTTGTCAGCCCCTCCCTCTATTCAATCAATTTGCCAGGCTTCAATAACTAAATGTACATATTGCCCGATTCAATTAACGTCAATATAGTTGTGCTTGTTGTTATTGCATTATTGGGCACTGAGCTTCCTTTGGCCATACATTTATCCATATCCTTGAAGCAGTTGGCATGTCCATTTGTTGCCTAATTGCATAAAGTGCAACTAATACACAATGCTTAATGAGCCTCACAGTAATTGAACTTCCCGCAAATTCACAATTTCAACTTGTTCGCCATTGAAACATCCTTTATTTAATTGACTTGCGCATCATCTGCTGCTGCTGCCTTTGGCTTCTGTTTAAGTGGTAAGAGAACAAGTTATTCGCTCTTCCGTTGGCCCAATTAATACTGAGAGAATTTTCCTTAATGAGCCGGAATACAAGTAATTAATCTTTACGTTATTATGCTTTGTGATCACACAGAAATTATTTTCAATCGAAAAGTGCAAGAAGTTAATGCCAAAGAAGCTCAATTTAAAATTTGCTAGATTAATTTTAACGACTCTTTAAATAATTATAAGAAATTAACTGAATTTTCCACTTGTATCAGTGGAAATCTTATGAAAAGATTTTCGTTTTTATAAATTGTATCTTAAAATTAGTTTTGTATCAATTTATTTATCTTTTTATATGCACTAGTAATTCAATCATCTTCAATATTTATTGGCTTTACGAGTTGATAAGTTAAATATTTTTAAACATTTTTAAAATCAATTATCAATATTAAAATCTATAATTATAATTCAATAAATCTAGCGTAGGAGAGAAGTTTTCCTGAAAGTAGTTGGCACACCTTCTTCAATCGTTCGTTGATTACTTGGCCAATTTGTGGGCACTATCATCGAATTAAAAGCAATTTGTAATTACTGGGCTTTACATATGATCTACCCCCAGTAATTTTTAGCCCTTTTCGTGTTCTATACTTAGTTACAACCTTAGCATGCACAAAATTGTTGCATACTCTTTTGTGATGTCGGTTTGCCACTTGGCGTTGAGTTGAAAGCAGCTGCCACTTTAACGCGCACTCAGCAACACTCAGTCACGCCCACAGTCAGAGCACAATTCGAGTTGACGCCCACAACACACACACAAAGACAACACATACACACACACATTCTTGGCCCACTCAATTAACGCAACTCATCAGAGGCTGAGCAAACAGAGCAGGAAAAGAAGAAGTGAACTCTTGGATGTGTGTGCGAGTGTGTGTGTGTGTGTGTGTTAGAATATATGTCAGTGTGTGTGTGTTAAAGGGAGGGGTAAGAACGGGAGTATTTGCTTACGCTTGTATTTGTTTTAACAACTCTTGCATACAATCTAAATGGGTCTGCCCCGAACCTGGGACCTGGGACCTGAATTCTGGATCCTGGATCGTGGGTCTTGGCTCTGCCGGAATTCAGCCTGGATGATGTGCTGACTGTTTCTCGTTGTTGTTGTTTTTTTTTCTCTCTGTTGCCTCGCCATAATTACTTTGACTCGACTTTTACGACCTTTCTATGAATTACTCAAGAAGTGTTGGGCTCACGTTCACAGTGTGTGCAGTTTGTCAGTTGCCAGGAAGCTTTCTGCGTTTATCCCCTTTTACTGGCGCAGTCTTTTCGCTCCTTTTTGCCTTGTCGTCGAGTCGTGTCCTGTCGTTCGTTTTATTCATTTCTTTAGCTCGTGTTTGTCTGCTAATTTCTTTGCTCGCACGACACGTCAACGGGGTTAGCTCAAGTAAAGCTCAAAGCAACTCACTTACTTCTCTGCACACACACAGATACACAATTGCATAATGTGCTTACATTAGTACTAAGAAATATGTCGCAATAGGGTTGTCAAGTTTATTTAAGGCTGACATTTTAAAAGTCTAATATTGGCTGTACTGCGATTTTACGTATTGTTTTATATTTATAAAAATAACAACTGAACTTGCATTGCAATAATAAAATTCTGAAGCTTTTGAAGTTTTAATCCATTTCTTCTTTCATCTCTCTAAAATTAATATTTATTTTCATAATAACCTTATTTTATTTTCTATTCGCTTCGCTTTCTACAGCAATTCTTTCCAATTAGCTTTCTGTTTTTCATTTCATTTGTCGCTTTAAGCGCTTTGCCATCATCTTTTATCTCAATGTCTGTTTCAATCCTTTGCAACTCTGTTTTATGTTCACCCTCGTCTCTTTGTCTGTTCCTATCACTTACTCCATTTCTTGCTTCTACACCTGTACTTCTCATTCAGTTTATATAGCTTCTAATGGTTCCATGCTGTAGATTGTGTTGTATATGCTCACAGCATTATCTCTGTTAGCTTTTTAGCCTAACGACCGTCGCAACACCTTTTGCTATTCCCTATTTTCTCATACTCAACCTCCTTAACTTCTCTGTCTCTCTCTCTCCCTCTCTGTTCCTCTCTCTTTCTATTGCTGCTTAACTTCCTGGTTCATGTCCATCGCATTCGCATTGTTAAACGGAATTTATGCGCTCAGCAGCTGCGTCGTCTCCTGGACCGACTAACGATACTTTCTTCTTCTTCTTCCTCTACCACATCGTCTTATTCTACCTACTTGGCTGCCATTACGTTTATAATTGTCTTGTGCAACTTCTGGCAACGCCGTTGCCCATTGCCCGTCTGGTATTCACAGTTGTGTGGTGGCGCCACCTTCTGCCCAAACACACAGTTTCTCCATCTCTTTCTCTTTCTGCTACATTTATTTGAGCTTTGACGTTACTACACCCAGAGAAATTAATTTCACTTTAACTGTATATTTGTCTTAGTCGCCATTTCTCTCAGTGTATGCGAAATTTACCAGTCTTGCACTTCCCTTCTCTCATATTCTCTCTTCGCATCTCTTCCTTTTGCTGCTCTTGCTTACCTTTCGAGTTAAGTTCTACGGGTTGTGTTTTATTCCCATTCTCATTCATTCCTTGGCCACTTTCAGGCTCATTGGCTAACTGTTGATTTTGTTAGCCCTCGCCCTTACTTACCTCACCTCTCGTTTTTGCCATGTCGATTCGATTGCGACACACATTTTCTGTCCGTTTTGCTTGGTTTCTCTCTCTGTGTATGTGTTTTTTTTTTGCCTTCGGCTTGTTTACATTTTCACGCTCGAATTCGCCCCTTGTGCTGTAATTTTCAAGCAGTTTTTGAGCCAACTTCAAACGCAAACATTAAGCGGGCTCGCTGCGACTTTGGACTTTTGTTTGTGGCAGGACTCACCCACGCCCACCCACTCAACCACCAGGGCACCACTCTGCTTTTGCCACAAATCTCTGGCACCGTTGCCCAACTTCTGTTGGGATTCCCTTCTTCCTCCTCCGCTCTCTTCCTCTCTTTTAGCCTTACTTCCGTTTCCTCTGCTTTCAACGAGCTGTTCCTGCCGCTGCCTTTGTGCCACATAAATTTGGTTTAAAATGTATCTCGAACTCATCGCATTTACCTCTCCCCCCTTGCAACTCGCAGGCCCTTGCTGTTATCCTGTTGCCTCTGTTGTCCTGTTTTGCAGTTGGCTTTCTTTTCATGTTGCTTTGTTTTGTGCTCATTTTCAATTTGAACATTTTAATGTTGTGGTCATAAAATTCTTTTTATTGGCTGTAAAACCCACTATGGCAGCAAGGAGAGGGCAACAACAACAAAAATTAGCAGTCTCTTTGCCTTGGCTACTCGAGAGCTGCGTTAAGGTGCGATAAGGATGCCAAAGTATTTGCCAAATTAAACGAGTTGCTGGCGTTTTTTATGCGTCGGGTCATTGGCTTTATACTCTACATATTTACGGGTATACATACATATACATATATAATATACTCAAACACACACACACTGAAATTGTGGAGGTCGTCGCATCATAAAAGCCATTTGCATTGCTAATTTAATTAAAATACAAATTGAAAAAATGAAATCAAAGAAAAGCCAACCAAATTCAATGGGGAGCTGTAAATGCCGGAAGAAAGAAAACGAAATGTTCAAGTATTTGCTCACGTATACAAAATAATGAGGAAGCGGAAACCTTTAAAATTCTTACAATGAGTATGTAATAAAATATTGCCTGAATTGTGTGAAAATATGATGAAAAATCCTGAGGTTTTTATTTTGACGAAGAGTGATTATAAGATCACAAGTTAAGCAATATTGATTTGTTATAATGGATAAAATGTTTTCTCGGCTTAAAAGGAGCATTGAATAACCGTATAAAATATGTAAAATCCCAACATCAAAAACGCTTTAAATACCATTTTCAAAATTTCTCCATTAAAATGCCCAAAACCTTGATGGCATTTCATTTCCTCTCGCTTTTTCGGTAAATTGACAAATTTACATAAAATGAAATGGAAATTGATGCAGCAACAACTGAAAAGCTATGAAAAGTGGATGGAAAGGCAAACAAATCATAATGCGAATGCTTTGACGTTCCATTTCAGCGCAAATATTTGTATTTTGCTATCATTTCATTGGCGTGGACACAGGCCACGTTCAACAAACTATAAATTTCCATAATGCAAATTAATGAAAATAGAAAAAACTTACCAAACAAAATAGGAGTTGAGGTGGAAAAAAGGAAAAATTTAATTGAAAGAAATTTTGCTGAGAAAGTGACCGACCGACCGAGCGACCGGAAGGAAGTGAGCAACAATGTCGAAACACGTGTCAGTGTCAGTGACAGTCGCGGGAAAGTCGAAAGAAAACCAGCACATTAAAGAAGAAAATGAACTTGTGCAAGACGATCAAAAAAGCAGCTAGCTGGCAAAGAGGGAAAATTGCCATATTTCCGGCGCTAGATTGAGAAATATTTTGCAAAATGGAAATGAGTGGCAATTGAAAAGACACCGAAGCAGATGCTGCTGTTGGCGTCAATAATAAAATATTGACATTAACACTTAATGGAG
This sequence comes from Drosophila rellima, assembly GCA_035043635.1. Lineage (NCBI taxonomy): Eukaryota > Metazoa > Arthropoda > Insecta > Diptera > Drosophilidae > Drosophila > Drosophila rellima. Next base: position 1,836,451 of record JAWNMV010000145.1, on the reverse strand, counting down.
GCAAGTACAGCGACCTATGGATATCTCAATTAAATGCTAATAGATACTCAGAAAGAGGTTGCCAATGAGTTTGATGTATCTATTGCTGCATCGCCTGCTCGATGTACTGCAACTCTTGTTGGCATAAAAAAAACCCTGCAAGAAAAGTAACGATCTATGAAGCATAACAACAAGACGTAAAGTGAAAGTATTTTTGTTTTGCTTTTAACCAATAGATGCTTTTCAATGTGCAATGTGTCGTAATGAATTTCCAAGTGTTACTTATATGAATGCAACACGAACTTTGCCTTCAAAACTTGCCACACCAGTTAGCCAGGCTGTCAAGTGGTTGGCTAACAGCTAACGGCACATGGGAAGCTGGTTAAAAGGCAATGCAAGAAGAAGGCAATGACCAAAACGTTGAGCCTCTGAGCCTGAGATCGAGACTGAAGGGCCTCTCAATGGCGACCTTTTTGCTTTTTTTCTCTTGTTATTGCCTCTTGCCGTTGCAGTTAGCCAAAAGTGTTGCAAATTACTGGCAAACCGGTTTTTAAGGGGCTTTGTCCAGCAGAAATGGGTCAATAAGAAATTCAAATGCAGAAAAAACATCAACCAAATTTGAGAAGAAAAAAGAAAAAATGGAAAAGAAATTGAAGTGCGGCCTGTTGAATTTTGTGGTTGCGCCTTTAGGGTATCGCGAATTCAGGCACAGTTCATTGACTTCTCAACTGTAGCAGGGCCAACATTGAATTGAAATTAGTGCAGCCAAAAAAAGAGAATCCAACTTTGGGGATAAAAGAGAGAGAAAGAGAGAGACGGCAGCCAAGTGGCAAACGTGTTTCCTCTCACAATGCAGCTGGCAAGACAAATGGCATATAAAATATCAAGGCTAAAAAGCTTTGACTCCGAAGATAATGCCAAGAAAATGCAAACATTTTATGTGGCCATGATTTACAGGCGGCAATCAAAGAGCGTTAAAATAAATAAACTAGAGCTTGGCTTTGGCTCAATTGGAAATTGTTTGTGATACCATTTAGCAGAACTTGTCATTTAGTTTTATGATTTAAGAGTGCGCTAAGTTGATGCTAAACATTTTGCAAATATATACGGGTGCATTTTGCATAAAATTGGAGAAAAATAAAGTTTGTCAAAGAAAACTTTAATGCACATGTTGAAAGTTCAATTCTTCTTTTTTCTTTATAGTTATAAAGTTAAAGTTTTTTTATTTGAACTACAATTGTGTATTGGAATAAAGGTTTATTTATTAATGCATGCAGAATAAAAACAAGAATAAATAATTCTTATTTTTAATAACACCTTTCACAACTCCGACACTCATTGAAAAATTGAATTACTTAATTACGCTAAAACTTGTGGCAATGTATCAATTTTTTGTCATATTTTAAGAACATTATAAATTAATTTTGTGCTTAGCTTATTTAGTCGTTTATTTTAATAAAAAATTAAGAGAGATGGGGAGAGAGACAGATATATTTAGATAGTCGACATGACATAAATCGCAGTTTTTATGACATTTACTCGTAAGTGATAATCAAATAAAGGCACAGCTGACCACTAAAATGTTGATATTAGAACTAAGCACACAATATTATTAATATTTAATGCGCTTGCCCGAAAAACCTGCACATTTTATTATAAGCCGGCCTTTTTATCAGCATCGTCGAGTCCCCAAACAATGAAAGAATGTGAATGTGTATGGCTGATGGGGTGGCAACTCTGGTGGACGTTGACGAACCTGGAAAGCCGCTTAAATTGTTTGCCTGTCCGTTGGTTGGTTGCACGAGTCCGTTGCCTCATGTTGTTGTTGTTCTTGTTGTTGTGGTTGATTTAATATTTAGCACGCCTGGGCAGACCTTATGGGCAGGGGGGAGGGAGGAAAAGGCGTGGGGGTTGGGGGTTGGGGGTAGGGGAACTGCCTTAGTAAAATTTTAATGCGCTTTTGATGATGGCCATAAAATGGCAAACAAAATGCATGTGGGCGTTGCTGAGGCGTGGCATTGCATGTGGAATCTCTGCGCTAGATAAAATATTAATTTATTTTTTGTTCTTGTTTCATGTTTTTTTTTTGCTCTCGTTTACTTTCGTTTGCACCCTCCGCCCACCCCCGTTGACCATGTCATACCCTCTCAATGTCCTTGTTGCGTTGTGTCCTGCGGACATTGCAATGCCGCCGCATCCAAGCTATAGTGCCTCATAAAATTTTACGTATGTATCCTGCCCGGCACAGCTCTTATTTTTAAATAACTGTTTCGTGTTTTGCCACTGTTTTACCCTCCCACTTCCACTCCCCTCGCCCTCTATGCACACTTGTGTGTTATTAATATTTTCATTTTGACGCCGTTTATTTGCCTTTTCGCATATATTTCTTTCCCCTAGTTTTTTTTTTTTTTTGTTTTGTTTTTTATTTCAACGCCTTTTGCATTACTTATGTTCTGTTTATTAATTTCAGCATTTGCGCGTGTGGCATGCTTAACTTTTTTTTTTATTATTTGCAAGCAGCAGCTTTACAGTGGGTCACTAAAGTTTGCGACCCGCCGGTCAGTCATACTTCACATACCACGGGCGCCATCATCTGAACTGAGTGTGTTTATGTTTTCCTTAATTTTTATGGCAAATGTTTTGTTTTGCCATCGTTCATGGATTTTTGTTTTGCTATTTTTCGAAATTTATGGGAAACTCTTGGCGAAAGATTGAAATAAATAATTTTCTGCGAATAGCGCGAAGTTTTTGGAAGTTTACGATCAATTTCCTTGCACAATTTCCTGGTAATCTCACAAAGTATTCTGTAAAAATGGTTTTTAAAATTAGCAGATCTTTAATAATGTTTCACAACTTATCGGTAACAGATATTTTGTTAATGGTTGAGAGTAAATAAATCAGAATCAGAAAATTTATGTGTTTAATTTCTATCTTGAATGACTTTTTGTTATTAATCTTGTAGCATCCCCCCTTTTTAGTGGAGTCCCTGCAGACAATTTCCCAATATGGGAATTGTTGGATGAATTATTTATTCGAAATTCACACCACATTATAGCCATAGATTAATGTCAGCTCTCTGCTGTTTTACGAGTCGCATTTTCATTTTACTCGCCGACACAAACACGCCATACACAGGGAGAAAGAGATAGAGATAGAGTGGGAGAGAAAGAGATGTAGCATATTAAAGTGTGTGTTCTATTACTTAATTATTAATAACGCTGCTTTAGCCTGCTCATCGCTACGCACACACTTAACATTTTCAAGCTGGTGAGAGTTGTCCACGAGCGTTGCCGTTCAAGATAAACAACTTGCACCATCCCCAATCCGTCGCCGCACCAGCGTCCTTGAAACCACAGAACTTTTCTAATTAGTTTTTGTGCACAGTGCGCTTTATAGTTATGCATTTTACTTCTTGACTGTGGCAAGTTGCAAGTGGCAAGTGGCAAGAGGGGCAAAAGTGGAAGCTTTGCACTCATTCTGCATTTATTGCAAATTGCCTTGAGGAACACAGACTCTCCCAGGCTTGGACATTGGAAGATGCCCGCAATTATTGTAACTGTCGCAATTATCGAGCGAGTTTCAGTAAAAAACAGAAATAAATTAAGTCTTGTTAATGAGAACTGCTTTATTAAATGAATGTCAAGCTTTCGAGCGACCTCTTGCAGTATCTTATTTGCAACTGAGAAGAGGATTTAGAATTTGGAGTGCCTGCATTAAAGGTTGTGCTAAGCAACGCTAATTAGCGTTTACATGCATATGTAGTTGGCATAGAACATTTTCAAGAGCGTATTTATGACTGAAAGCAACGAGAAGAAGCCATTAGATATCTACTTGAAACACGAAGCAAAGACCTTGCTACATATCACAGTAATTTAATAAAATCAAGAACAACTCACGCATATTCAGTTTATATTGAGGAACTGAGAAAACATCGAAAACAAGATTAAACAGAGCCGTCTCAATTTTCAACCCAATATATTTTAAATTAAGCTTGCAATTGACTTTAAATAAAATTATGCACAAGTGCATAAATATGAAGAATTTATTGGAATATTTTCATTATATGTAAATATATTTCCATAAATTTGCTAAAAATCAAATTAAATCCATTTCCTCTTTTCGCTCCCCACATCTTTAAACAACTTCCAGATTGCTTTTAATCTTCACTTTGCGCTAAGCCAAGAATTCCCAAAAGAAATACAAATACAAAATGAAGACAAAAATTTCTATAGGCTTCAATGCCTTTATAAGCCACTTAATCAAGCTTCCCTTTCACTTTGCTCCCGAACCATTTTTGGCAGCTGTCAATTACCGCCTTAGCACGACACGCCCCCTGCCCTCTACACTTTCTGCTCCCTGCCACCCTTGTTTTTGGGTATTGGGAAAATCTGTGCAAACATTTTCAAGCAAAAGTGCAAAATTTGATGCGCAGACTTATCGATGAATTGCCATGAATAATAAATATTTTTTAGGAACTGCTCTAAACAAGATTTACGCGCCAGGACTTGCCAAAGAGACAAAAAGCAATCAGAGCAACATCCCCCTGTCCCCAGAGGATGGGAAACTTGTGCTAATTGAACATTTAACCCATTACAAACCAAATACCTCCCCCTCTTGTCAAATGAATAAATAGAAACTCATCGAAATGAAACGGAGCAAATTTACAGCTTAAATTTAACATAAATTTCCATGCCAACAGGCGCCTCATTATAATTTGCCATAAATTAACAAGCTTCACGCTCCCTTAAGATACATATATAGTATTTATATATATACATGTATAGAGCATTATGTATTTTGTAGGTTTTTGTTGAAGACTTTAGACATGTTTGGCTCGCGGGCGTCGGCTGGAAAACTCATTAACGTCGTAATTTTCGAAAATTTATAAATGTTAATTGGAAAACGCTCTTGGTCTTGGTTGTCTTTTAGCTTAAGTTCTTGCACTTGGCTCTCTCTCTCACACTCTCTATCTCTAGACAAAAACTGCTTATTAAATTATGCTAATGAGTTTTGCTCACGCCAACTGTCAGTGAAAATGCCAGCAATTTTTTGGGGAAAAACCCCGTGCCAAAAACCGTAAGCCAACCAAACGAAAAATTCCAATTATAAAGCGGCAGTAGCACAAGAAATAACACAAAAATAGGATAGCTTCAGTACGATCTGAAGATTGAATACTCTAGAGCAGTAATTAATTCCATGAAATAAAACTACAAATGGATTGCAATGAAATTCGAGAAGTGGCCAATTGCAGACTTCACATTGCAGTTAAAATATCTTAGCTGTAGTTCACATGAAATTGATATTTTTACAGTAGATACTTAGATTGAGGGAAATGTATGTTTTTCTTTTTAATTTTTATTAATACCAGCCATTCGAAGAAAAGTAAAGTCTCTAATTTTTTTTTTAAATAAAAACAGCCATGTGCATTTTTTATTTTTGATTGACTGTATAGAGGATTTTATAGAGTTCCCAGTGATTGCCCCAATGCACACACGAACTCAGACTCGTATATTTTTCACAGCAAAGAGTATAAAAACGAGTCCTGAAAATTGGTCAGACAGAAATATCAGCCTGTGTGTGTGGGCGTGTGTGTGTGTGTGACTGCATTCATTGCCATTTCTGGACTGCAGTCTGTGGAGTCCTTGGCTCGTTTATTAATTAGTCAGGACAATGCGGGAGAGTGCCGAATGAGAATCCAAAAACTCATTGGGCCAGCCTTTTGTTTTTATTGCTGTCGTTGTTGTTGTTGGGGCTGTGGTCAAAGCCCTGCACATGACAGTTGACCAGGCTCGTAATTTCAGTTAACATGCTGTTCGTATACTTCAATCTCTGATAATGGTGTTTTTTCTTCTTCCACTTCTTGTTTGTTTTGCAGGATGTCTTGCATAAAATTTGCAATCCACATGGCCAAGTGCTGCGCATTGTTATCTTCAAAAAGAATGGCGTTCAGGCCATGGTCGAATTTGATAGCCTCGATGCGGCAACACGTGCACGCGAGAATCTCAATGGAGCCGACATTTATGCCGGTTGCTGCACTCTTAAAATTGATTTTGCCAAGGTAAGTTAAGCAACTCGAATAATTATATGTTAATTATCTCTCTTATATTATACAAATTCTTAATTATTTTTTGCAGCCAGAGAAATTGAACGTTTATAAGAATGAAACGGACACTAGCTGGGATTATACCCTGAGCACAGGTGAGATTCAACCAAGTGCGTTCACATTTTTTACTATATCTATTTCTTACTAGTCTATAAGTAATACCTATGCACCTCTACATGGCATACGATACAACTACAATATAATCATCTATATATCTATCATGAGAATACACAACACGAATGCATTGCCCACACATATACACACTCAAACTCACACAGACACTCACCAACACACACTCACACACCTGCTTTTTATTGCCCACATGTGGAGAGAGATGTAAACATTATAATTATTGTATATGCGTCAACAATATTTTGCAAATTAGTTAGCTCTACTTTTTTTTCAACAATTTTATTTTAGTTTCGGATTTTCACAATCTCAACTTTTAGGCAGCTCAAAACTTTTTTTTTTTAATGTATCAACTTTTTCAATTGCCAAACACATTTAATATTTACATTTTTAATTTATTTATTCACCAGCGCTTAAACTTTGACACTTCAATGTGTGTTTAATATGTTAGTGTGTTTGTATGTGTGTGTGCTATATGAAATTTGTGAGTTGATTTTTATGATATACAACTTATATAAGAATTTGTAATTTATGTGTGTACAACATGGCGTATGCGCAATCAACTGATGTAGTTTTATTGGGACTTAAAGCGAGTCTTATAAATTATTAAAAATAGTTGCTGATTTAAATTTATTTATATATTTCTTTTACTATGCCACATACTTGACGTATACTTAATATTTCACTATAACGTATACTTGATATTGGTTGTTGTCTTTAAGCCATTGGTAAGCTTTAAGTCCTGCTAACATTTCTGCTAGCCGTCGAAAATCTGTGTTTCCTAATTGCCACGCCAAAGCTGTCGAGCTTATAACGCAACTGACGTCAACCACAAACGGCAAACAACAACAACGAGCACGGAACATCAAACATTAATGATACTCGAGCAGAGAGCGTCAAAGTCAGCAAACAGCGATTGCAACAGCAACAGAGACACAACAAACAAACAAAACGCCCACATTGGCCACATCAGGCACAACCTGCACCTGGTCCCCTTCTTCTTCTACTGATTCTACTTCCCCTTCCCCACCCCTTTCTTTATCCCCCATTTTCCCACATTTCTCGCTTTTATGACAGTCGACAAAGTTGCGCCGTTAAATGCCATTTTTAATTTGTATATATATTTCACTGTGAATAAAAATGAAATTAAACGTTGCGCCGGTTCTTGTTTTTCATGTTGTTGTTGTTGTTGTTGTTCCCGTTGTTGTTGTTGCTCCTGTGTGTGTTGTGTTGGCAGACAGCGAGGCGGCAACGTTGTCAGGCAATTTGTTTGCCAGTCGACAGACAGACAGACGGACAGAAGTAACAACTTCAAAAGGCCGACAAACTGCAGAAAATCTGTTCGTTTTTCGCCCGTGACAGGCCAACAACGCACCAATGTTGCAAGTGTCAACGTTGCAGCAGCAACAACAACGACATCAACAGCAACAACAACAACAACAACAACAAAGGCCAAAGCCACAATAACTCAGACAGCAGCCGACTCACTGTCATATTTGCCAGTGTTGTTGTTGTTCTTGTTGTTGTTGGAAAAAGCCGACAAACTTTTGGCTGTTGCATGTTCCTTGAATTTATCTGCTGGTCGTTGTTGTTGTGATTGTTGTTGTTGTTGTTGTTGTTTGTCTGGCTGTGTTTGTTTTTGCCACCAACGAATGGACCTGGTCCGAGGTCGAGTCGAGTCGACTCCGAGAGTTGAGTAACGCAGCTGCCATTTGCCAGATCTCAATGAATGGTTCAAAATGAATGAACTCGGCAAGGGGGTGGGCAAAATGTGACTCGGGCGTGTAAATTAGGCCTCAAACAACAGGCAAAACGAGACGGCGACAGAGTGCATCTTTGTCTGTTTGGTATAATGAACATGCCACTTTGAGTATGGCCTGGTCTGGTCTGGTCATTTGGTGGCGCCACAATTCTGCTTTTCATCTACCAGCAATGGGAATGGCTGCTGCAACAGCTTCGCACTGTCCTCCATTGTCTGTTTGATGCGTTTTTCCACGTGGTTAGTTGCAATTGCAATTCCATCGCTGTGGCAGGGAACGTGTTTCAACTTTAAATGATCACAGATGAGTCTGTTATTCGGTCAATTGTTTCTTTAGCTGAACATAAAATGCAGTTGTATTTGTCGTAGGTAATTAATTATACAAACTATTTTAGTTAGGCGAATTCTTTAATCATAATCATATGATTTACCTAATTACCTTAAACTACTGAATTACAATTCGTAATTCAAAGCTTCACACAGTAGCTACTTTATTTAACATATTAAAGTAATTATCTATTGTAATAGTTTATCGATTATCAGTTCTAAGCCGTTTCGCTTATTACTTTCCATTTTCTTGTATCGTATTCCATTATGCAACTTTTCCATTAGCTTGCCACATTTGACCTTCGACCTTTCATATGACAGCCATTATAAATTGTAGGGTGTTCTGGTCAAAAGACCAATCAATGGAATTCATTAAAATCGGTGCTGGTGACATTGCCACGCCCACAACTTGCATGAATTTATTGTTCGAATAACAAGAAAATTAAATGGAATTGAAAAGCTAAGTAAAACAAAAGTAAACGATAACAAGTTAAATATGAAGTGAAAAATGCAAACAAAATATTTGCATACGATTTTCTATTTTAGTCAGGCTTTAGAGTTGGAAAACCGCTGGCAATCGATTTAAGCGACCAAAAAGTGTCCTGTGTTTTGCGTCTTTGGGTAAACACTGAAACAATCCACGATTCGGCAACAACAACTGCCCTAACAACTTGTCTAAAGAGCGAGAGAGAGAGAGAGAGAGAGAGAGGGGTAAAAGGAGCTGGTAAACCAACTTTGCAGCACACAAAACTTTATCAAGTGAAGACCAAAAATTCTGTTGTTATTTGCATTTGCCAACCGTCAGGGTCGTTTTTAGACTGCCGTCAACTGACAGCTAGCTGCATATTTAGTAGCTGAATCCCCCATCCCTATAGAAGGATTTGCTACCTGCATATTTAGAAGGTAGCGGGAGAGGGGTAGAGAGGAGGGGGCACAACAACAGTTGTGCAGTTGGCTCGAGTCACTTGACGAGCGTTTTATCTATGTGCGCCCGCGTTTTGTTAATTTTCCACTCATTTTCCATGGTCGCGTCTTGCGGTTTTACTTCACTTCCTCTTCAGCTCCTTCCGTTGTGGGGCTCTTCCGTTATCCTGGCATGACTCCTAGATGGATATGTATTCTTATGCTCATCGCATTTAGCTTGTTTCGTGTTGTCACGCAACGTGCTTCTTTCTTTGTGGCCAACAAAACTCGTCCTCTGTTTCTCCATTTAACTGCAAATTGTTTTTTATTTTTCTGTGCTTTTCTTTATTTCTCCCTGTTTCAGTTTCAGTTTTAGTTTTATTTTGTAGTCAGTCAGTGAGTCGATTCGAGTCGAGTTGCCTTCAAGTTTTGCTTTTCTAGCCCAAGGACGTTCGATTTTTCAGTCTTCGCTTGACAAAACGTGCGCTACGTTACGTATACGTAATGTGCTTGCAGCCCCTATTTGCCGACACTTTGAAAGTGACAGTCTCGTTTTGCTGGTCACTTAACCACAAGGGTCAGCTAATTGGACTCGTATTTCTTTTTACTGGGCTGTTGTTTAGAACACTGTTTAACTGTATTACAATCACTCTCAAGCTCGTCGAAATGACTTGCATATTAAAGGAAGATAAAGGAAGAACTAGAGTTTCCGCATATTTTTATTCTAAGCAATTATTATTTAACATTTGCCCTTCATCAATTAATTAGCTCCTCTGCCAGATTTCCACGCCATCAATCAGTATTATCCAATGCTGTCCAAAGTAAACAGCCAGACCGGAAAGAGCCGACATATGCTCCATATTCTGCTATTATCGTATCATTTAATCGTAAAAAAAATTTGTAAGCGCCCCCAAAACTATGCTATAATTAACCACAAAATGCCAGCAACGACCTCAACACAGCACAGAAAAAGTGTGTGTGTGAGAGAGAGAGAGAGAGAGAGAGCGAGAACCTGCATTGTAATGGCTGTCATTATTTATTTATGAATGCATGACAATAACAATAACAAAGCACCATGAAAATGATGACAGTAAAGCTATGACTTATGCGACTGCGAAATACCCTTTGAAAAGAGCAAGCTTAGTTTTCATTTTTAGCAAGACATATTTACTGGTCTATTCTCTTTAAAGCGCCATTCTTAAACGTTGCATTTTTAATGCTCTATTCCCTTTTGAGCGGCATTCGCGAACGTTTTTTAACTTTTTTTGCAAGCGCTCTTTGATTTCTCCATTCTGCTCTGTGCAGTATTCTTAAACGTTATACCTCAACAATTCAGAATGCTTTCTAGCGTTTTGGCTTTTTCTGTCTGTTTTGTTGTACATTCGCAAACGTTTAAGCTAAAATATAGACAAACGCTTATGCCTTAATTAAAGGGTATATCAGGTGCTGCTATCGCTACACAAAACGCTTATTTCAATAAAACCGAAAAAAAAATCGAAAACAACAAAATGCCAAAAGTCGTCAAAAGCAGATACACAAATAACTGTAAGGGAAACCCCCACCCCTCAACCCCTCCGTCCCTTTGCCAACAACAGAAGAGAAACAAAACACATTAAAAAGCTGCATAAATAGAACCATTTTAAATATGGGCAAGAGGAGGGATGACATTAAACCTGACAAAACTATTTTACGTTTATGATTAAATCATGCATGAGTGTATGTGTATTTATGTGTGTGTCTGTGTGATGGTTGAGTTGTGATATCAAGAGAAGGAGAAAGGTAAATTTGCGGACTGAAAGGTGTTCCTTGCTTTATTATGTGACCAACAGGCGATGGCCTCCAACTATCGAATTAAATGCGCATAAATAATTTATATGAAAGGACTGTCATGTATGCAAATGACAATGACAACCCCAAAGCATTGCGAACTGTTGCGTTGCGTTGGCAACTCTGTGATTTCAATTATGCGACCGTCGTCTAGCGAAATAAAAAGAAAGAAAACTTTTGTGTGTTGCAAAAATAAAATTGATTTATTTAAATTGCAATCGAAGGATGTTAAGAGACATGTTCCTTGTTATTTCATTCGCCCCGTTGGCTGCTTATCCTAAATCAACATTTGTTTGTGTCTTTCTTGCTGTTGTTTTTTTTTTTTATTTTTTTTTTGGTTGTAGTCATGGCAAGAGTCCTTCGGCTCGCACAGTTGCCAAGGCTCTTCACTGTTTCTTAGGCACTTTATTTTTATGACACGACAATTTCTGGGTGTGTGTTGTGGGTGGGGAAAGTCCTTTGGCCCGGCTGTGCCTGCCTGCTGATTATTTTCGTTTTATCTAAAGCCTTGCGCTATTTCGGACCCTCAATTTGTTTTTAGTGCCACATTTGCCCCAGACTATTCAGCCATATGCTCCTTCGCCCCACTCCAGAGTACGTGTATCAAACCCCACCCTCCGTCTGATATAATGCATTGCAATTATAACGGTTTATTTTTCAGCGTGGTTTATTTTATGTGAAGCGACAAACTTGGTGTAATCAGTGTGAATAATTTGCTTTTATGCCCTCTGATATGGCGTTTTATTTGCTTTTATCATAATGGCAAACCCTTCGCCTCCCCCCTGGTATAATTGTTGTGACTGCTTTTTGTCTGGCGTCAACTTTAACATTTAGATCCAATTAAAATTGCTTTTTATAGCTATACACATACACACACACATAATATCTGTGGCATATGATGAAGACTTTGCCACAGTTGACCAAACTTTGTTTCGTTTGGGTTTTTTGACGACACTTCAGTGCGCATATTTGAGGCCTTTCCCCAGTTGGTCATCACAAAAGCTGGTAACATGCTTTTTGTTTTACTCGAAGCCTAATGTGGCGCATCAAAAGTGCTGTTAACTCTTGAGGTTTGTCTCCCATCATTGAGTTAAATTGAGCAGATGAGTCCTCAGTCTAAGCCGTCTTAGAGGATTTGAAATCAGCATATTGTATTAAATTTTTTGCAGAACTTAATGATTGATAAAATTACGTCTCTTATAAATCATTTAACCAAGAATCCAATGGTCAAAAATTACTTGTCATTAAAAAAATTATTGAATATGATTGACAATCACTGGAAGAATTTTTCTAGAATAATTGACTAAATCCTTGATGATGATTGACTCTATGATAAATTTCAAAACTCTGATTCGATTATTAGGAAATTTTACCAAATGATTGATGATGATTGACTGAATGTTTGTGTGATTCAGTAAATAATAACAAAGAAAGAAGCGCCACTTTAAGATTGATTTCTTAAGCTCAACTCAAGATTGCTTTTCTTTTTCACACTATTCACAATTTTTGATTTTAGACTAATCTTTCCTACTGGCTTTACTAATGAATTTCTAATAACAATACGCCACATAATATCATTCATTCACACAGCAAAATCGAATACGAATACCAACTTAAATATCCTAAATATATACTTAAGCTTAGTTTAGCCTTATAAGTCACTTACTACTCGGCTTTTACAACTTTAACAACATATCTTTGATATCCCACAACAATCAACTTGAAAATATACTTAAATTTTGTTTTACGATTGTTTGTGAGAGAATTTTAAATTTTAAGCCACTTGAGGAACACAGCAAATATTTAAATTTAAAAAAGTTTGTGAACAGAAAAAAAATATATGATAAACTAAATAAAATTCATAAAAAGCAGCTATCGACTTCAACGTACAACTTTTATCCTGTCAACACAAAAACAACACAAGCATCCACGGCAAGCAACAAACACTTCAACAACCACAAAACACACCAACAACCACAACCACAACAAAACACAAGCGCCTACTAAAAAGAACAACAAAACAATTAACATTGAATAAAGAACATCTCCAGAACACAAGTTATCAAATAATTGATAACAATTCTTTCACTGCTACTAATCAAATTTCAACTACACTGAATTATATAACAACAACAACAAATACAAAGAAACATTGTGTATTATAAGACAAAGAACCACAACAACAATAACAACAACAAGAACAACATCCAGCCAGCAACAACAACAAGCAACAGAGCCAATGCCTTCAAAATGAAATTCATAATATAAATTTTAAACAAGCAGCAGCAAAAATGTGCAGTAGCAACAACAAGAACAACAACAACTACAACAACCAGTACAATTTCAGTCCAATAAAAACTACAACAACAACAACAACATCACGATAAAATTTTATATAAAAAAGCTTTTTCTCGCACTGTAAAAACTACAACAACAACAACAAAAAACTTCGCGCCAAAATATAAAATGTTCACTAACAACTTTAACTGATAAATATAATTTTTAAGTTTTTTTCTTTTAATTTGTTTGATTTTATGTTTTCATATTTTTCTTTTTTCATGGCAGTGTTAAAAAGGTAGTAACAATAACAACAACAACTACTACTACTACTACTACTACAGCAACAACAAACAGCTAAAACAACAAAACTACAACTACAGCTAAAATTATAAAAACAACAAAACACGGAACCCAATTCCCGATATATTTTTATATATTCTGTAGGCGCCCACTAACAACAATCAAAATGCGTTGCCATAGCTCCTTTCCCCCAGAAAAAAAAAACAAAACAGAAAAACGCCCGCCTGCCTGCCTGACCACCCAACTAACTAACTTAATTTTTACCTAACCGAAAAATAAACTACTACTATTTTTACTACTATTTTTGTTGTGTGTGTGTACGTTCCAGAACAGAAGAGCAAAGAAAACCCCTTAAGAAATTTATTTCAATATATGTATATTCCCTCAGTAAGAAACAACAACAACAGCTAATACTATTACTACTACTACTACTACTACTACAACAACAACAGCTACAACAACAACAGTATGCAACTAAAAAAAAATTATATATCCAAGAATGCACCAAATTTAAGTAATATAGAAAACAATGAACAAGATTTCAATTTTATGCAATTTATACAACAAAAAAGAAATGAAATTCAAAAACCAACCACGAAAATGCAAGCATAGAATATAGAATATTTATGTATATATATATTGATAGACATATCTATACATTTATATATATACATATATATCAAACTCTATCTCTGGGCAGGACTAAGCATCACAACAAAAAAAACGAAACTCGCAGACAAAATCAAATATAAATCTATATGCATATATATATTTATATATAAATATATATACGTCTTCTCACTATGTCTCTCTATATACGTATATATGTAGATATATATTTATTTATATATATATATGTATATATATCTAATCACAATCTCAATCACAATCAAAAAAAAAAAAAAAAAAAAAACAACCAACACTATTCTACTATCTATATCTATCTCGCTTGTGTTTGTCTGTGTGCAGGGATGCATGGCACGGGCAGCGACGCTACAGACGTAACAAGAATTGTTGTTGTTGGACTTAAAGATGATCATCCTCATCACGATCGATATATTGTTGATGATCGTATTGAAGTTAATGGTCATGTTGATGATGATGATCACAACGCGGGAACTGTAAGGAATACGGATAAGGATTGGGGATTGGAGCAAACGGAAATGGAAACGTCAGCGGAAACGGATTCAAATACCATTAATATATTAACAGTCACTGCTACAGTTACTACTAGAACTACTACAATCACTACTACCAGAACTGCTAGTACCACGACAGCTACATCTCCAATATATAGTCGCGATAAATCGCACAATTTGAACAGATCCTTGAAATGTTTAAGCGCCGTACGCTGAACACGTACGCTGAAAGGCGAAAGTTTTTGAATTTGTATTGCATAAAACTGAAAAGCTAAACAGAAAAGCGATTAATTGATTGTTATCGCTAATCATTATCGTTATCGGAATCAAATGTTGCCAATTGTGGTTGTTGCTGTGCCTGATGTTGACAATCCGACGAGCTGCTAGAAACAAACTCAAAGTCCATAGAAATCTCTATCTAAAAGAAAAAAAAAACAACAAAAATAATTCATAAACAATTTATGTTTAAACCTATTTATCGAGATATATATAAATATATCGATATATATATCTTGCTTATATATATAATTTTTGTTATGTATATCATACCATGAACCACAAAATTAAAATCAATTAATTTAATTTAATTTACAATTTTGTTGAAAACAAAAATAGAAAATCGTATAAAAAAATATGCAAAATATAACATTTACCATTGGGATCTGTTCAAAGTTATGTGACTATATAGCTCTATATATGTATTATTGCAACTGATTTTGGGGCATGTAGAGAAGTTGTATGTACGCCCGGTGGTATAAGTCGGTCATGTATGTAGATTCTAACGGTACACATATTGAAAATATTATCATCATTGTGTACTGTTTGTTCTGTGGACAGTAAAAAGAAAGAGAAAAATTATAAAAAAAAATAAATTGAGAGAAACGACTTCAGCAACGTTGCGTTTATCACACACACACAGCTACTGTGACTGGAGGTGAGTCAGTTGAAGCACTCTATTCTAAATAATAACTACCTTCCTACCTACAATACAATATCATAGTTTGTAAGTGCAACTCTCGGCTCGACATGCAACCAAATAACCCCTTTAACTAGTTTAAGCAGAGCACCAAAAATATAAATAAAAAATATTCACTTGAATTATAGCTCCCAAACTCGCATTGTAATATCGTTGACTTGAGATCAAGTTTCAGAAAACTGAAATAAATATATAAATGCGTACTTGGGTAGGCTTTTAAAAATCTCCTCCAAACAGACTTTTTTACTTTAAATGGTTAAGTAGATAGTCTATCTTAATACTGGTATTATTGAGCAACTCCAACCATAACATTTTTGTGGTTCATGGTAACACGAATGTTTCTTATTATTTGATTCTCTTTTACAATATCATTATTATTGTACAATTCATTTGATCTGTTGAATATTTTTGCCATAAAAGTCGAATCAATGCTAAGCATTAGCCCACTTTGACCATATAAAATGTGCAACAATCGACGCATAGAACAGGTTCTAAATCAACTCCAATTGAACATGGCCAAAACAAGCTGCTAGACGTAGATAGAACTGCATTTATTGGGGTCGCCTTTTGTTATTGTTGTTAATCAAGTGCTGGTCAGTTTGCCAGTTGACCCTGAATCTCATGGGGGGCATTAACATTGTGTCCCCGTTATTGCCTAAATAATTAATCTTCCCCATTGAATTTTTCAATTTCGATTAGCTTTTTTGCTCAAATCTTCACTGGAAATCTGTTGAAATTGCCAGAATTTCTTTAATTTCGTTAAAATCTTTCTGCTGTCATAAATTAAAGCACTTCAAATTGTTATATAAGTATTCCGACTGCAAAATAAATTCGACATGATGTGCTTCGCATATATGTTGTTGTTGTTGCTGTTGATTTTATGGATGTTGTTGTTGTTGTTGTTGTATACTGACCTGCCCCAAACCTCAAATGAAATTAGTTCAGTTTCGGTTTTGGCTTTGCTTTTTTATTCGCCTGCTTCTTGTTGTTTTTGAAATACTTTATTATATTATTATATATACAAAAACTGATTCATTGACATGCAAAGGCAATAAATAACGTGGGCCAGCAGCTGAGGTTGAACGAACGACCCGCAACATTTATGTATATGTTATGTATTTTAAAACCGACAATTCTCTCTCTCTTTCTCTCTCTCTCCTACTGGTTTGTCGTTTTCTCTCTCTTTGGTCAGGTGCTGGTTTTGTTTGTGTTTTTCGTAGTTACCATCTGGTTTAGTTACTCTAGGATTTGTTTTTATTATTTTATTTTTTTCAACATAACTTCTTTTTCATGGTCTACTCTTTTGTTTCTATTTCGTTTGGATGATAAAAATATGAAATACAATATAAAAAAAATAAAATACCTCTTTAAGCATCAGACACATTTTGAACATCAGTTTCTTTCAGTTAGCTTTTAGTGAACAACAAGAACAACAAGTACAACAAGAAATACAACGATTCGATAAACGCCACAACAGACACACACACCACAACAGATCAAGCAACCAATCCCAACTACCAATCCAAACAACCAACCAACCAACAAATTCAACAAATTTGTGGAAACATTTATCACGCGCAAATTGTTTGCCGTTTGCTCTTATCTCATTTCAGTTAAGGAGATTGGAAATGGTCGCTCGCCATTACTGCAGGAGCCTCTTTACGGTACACGACCTCAGCCCTACAGTGAGTAGAAGGCGCCTATTCATTTGTAGTTTCTGTTTAGCTGACAAATGTTGTACCTCCTCCTTCTCCATCCTCCTACAAAAGTTTTTATCCCACCTCCTCAAAACAACAATCATATCCATTATTTCAGTGAATATAACTCGAAGGGTGTGTGCGTGTGTTTGGTTGTATCGAATTTTTTATAAACTTTTCTTTAATGATTATGATGTCTATTGCTTTAGTTCCTTAGGGCTACAGGTAGACTTACTCCGAGGTAGGTGAAGTGTTTCTTTCTTAACTATTGCCTAGGTTGGCTGTACTTCAAATTCAGTGTCATTCTTTTAATTCATTTATATAAAATTTAATCTCTTTATTTACTCGAAATATTCAACCTGAATCGAAGAACTTCTTGGCTCTGAGGGCAAATCTAACTGACTTTGCAACTTTTTACTAATTTTATTACTTGAGTAATTATGTTAATGTCTTAATTATTCATTATAATTATTATTAATATTTTTAGGGGATACAGATTTTTAATTAATTTTCAAAATAAAATGGAATTGTCAGAGTTTAATGCATTTTGCCTCTATTTGTACCAATTAGCAACTTAACAATTGCTTAGCTCAATTACTTATGTAATTTAGCAAGTTACTAAAATAATTTCTACATGAAAACATGGCTCTTTCAGAAGTTTATCAAACTAAACTCAACAATTACGTGCTCCTTAGGAAAAATTCTTATTTTCTAAGTATTTTTCTATGTTTCTTAACATTTCTTTCGACTTTCTTTTCGCCGCCCGCATCTTTGTTAAAAAGGTCACATACCATTTAGCAAATTGTCTACATAAATTCATTAGTATGTCAAATACACAACCCACACACACACAGGAAGAAAACTCTTCTTACTTTCATTTTATTTATTTTTTTCGTGTGCTTCTTTCACCTGCCTGTTGGAACTTTTCTAATTGTTGGCACTTGAGCGTGTCTGTCATTAGGGAGGGGCCCTCATAAAATTGCAATCATTACAATTTGTAACGCCCTCTCATTGCTTCAGCCGCCCTCCGGCACATCTTCAACTTTTCCAAGTTTCTCTGAGTGTGACATGCGCGCAATTAAAGGAAAATTCCAAGCTAACAAAAATATTATACTAATTAACTTGACTAAAAGTCTAACAGCAAATCAACATTGGCAGAGCACTCGACCCAATTAAAGCTATGGTCTTCAATAATGTACTATTTAAAAGAGTTCTGCTTGGACAGATGCACAGAGACGTTTCATGGAGGTCCTTAAACGTGACAATGTTCAGAGTAAAAAAAATAATCGAAGAGTTCAGATTTCAACCACAATGCTATAAAGTATTTGCCGATTGGCTTTCCGAAAATTGTGTCAAACGCAAAGGAACTGCTAAAGGAAATGGCAAAACCCTGAAAGCAAAATAGAGGAAAATGAATAAACGAGAGAGACTGAAACGGAAGCAAAGATGTGACTTTGTCGTTATTGCAAGAACATGTGTATTAATTTTCTCGTTGACTTTGTGGCATGCACCAAACCAACCGCCCACCACATTTTTCAACATACATATGTGGTCAACCGTATTGTTGTCTATCGGTGTGTCGGTGTGTGAGTGTGTGCGTATGTACGTATGTACGTGTGTGTGTGCACGTGTGAAGTACAAAATTAATTGATTTTTTATAGCTCAACGCACATCGAATTCAATTCCATTCAAGTTTATTGTGCAATTTTTGTGGTCAAACTGAAATCTGGACTTAACTTGATTCGTTTGAAGGGAACACAAAATAAAACCAATAATATGGTCACATTGTTGCTTGAGCGCTTTGCTCTCAAGTGTTTCCAAAGTTGATCAGAGATTGTTTAAAATATCAATAAAAGTAGTCAACTTTAAATAGCTCACATGTTGCGCTTTTTCATTGTAGAAATATTTAAAATATTTCTAAGGGAAATTCTTTCCTTTGCGTTGAGATATCAAGTGACTTTTAGCACATGCCCAAACAGTTTTAGCTTTTACAAAATTCGGATAAATTCGCTTTTAATAGAATCTCAACTTTCATTTCCCTGTCGACCCTTTATCAACTTGCTAATTTCCCCATATATCATTTATTGATCCGTAAACTTATTACTCAAGGCTTGCTTCAGTGCAGGAATTGAGTTCATTTCGCAAGGCCAACAAAATAAAGGATAAAGAAAAAAAATATGGCAACGCCTTGAGGCCACACCTAGTTACAACTTTAGCATTATCTAAAAACCTAAAACTATAAACTAAAAAAAAACAAACATGGCAACCGCTCCGGAATCCCCTCTCCACTCTCCACTGTCCGCCTCTCACTGAATTGTCCGCCTCCCTCTGAACTTATGTAAGCTGCCTTTAGGCGCAGCTCGTTCATAATTTTACTATAGAAACCTCATCCTGCGTTTATTCTTCTTCAACTTTGTGGTTCGGTTCTCTTAGCCTTGATGTTTTAATTTGTGCGTAAATAAAATTTAAGCATTGCTTTGCTTTTGCATTAGCCAAGTGGAAAGTTTTCAGTTTTGTTGTTGTTCTTGTTGTTGTTGTTGTTGTGGGCTTTGGGGACCAAAAGTGATGCAAAGATTAAACTAAATCCGTCTCTGCCGCTCGGCTGCTGCTTTTAATTGCATTTCTACGCAAAAGTTGAACTTAAGTTCATGGAACGCGTTGTCTTGGTTTCAATTAGAGTAAAGTCTTTACTCTCATGTTTCTATCCATGGCTAAGTATCTGTATCTGTGTATCTCGCCCCATCTATCTGTATATCTTCTTCAGTTTTAGCTTCGTCTACATCTTCTTCTTCTTTTTTTTTTGTTGACTCTGCGGGGAATTGGGCAAAACTTTTGCCTTGTTTTTGTTATTATTTTCTTTTGGGAGTTATTTCGTTGATTT
Source organism: Drosophila rellima (assembly GCA_035043635.1). Classification (NCBI taxonomy): domain Eukaryota; kingdom Metazoa; phylum Arthropoda; class Insecta; order Diptera; family Drosophilidae; genus Drosophila; species Drosophila rellima. The sequence continues at coordinate 1,816,151 of JAWNMV010000145.1, read as the reverse complement.
TCGATAGTCGTCCAAAACCGAAAAGTTTCACAAGCAAATTTTCTTCAATGCTGTTTTGTCTGATAATTGGCTATGGTCACGGCATTTGGCATTGTATTTTCGATCCTGAGCCAAAACTTTTAGCTGAACTTCAGTCAAAAAAGTCAAATTCAATTGATTTCACTTTTTTCCTCCCATTTGTTTTTTTTTAAAGGGAACTCTGGAATGCGTGTGAGTTAAACAGAAGTTCAAAAGTTTTTGAAAATTCCCTGACATCAGTTTGGTTTGGTTAGTTTAACTCTCTGGCATGTAAGGAATTTAAATGCATGTGGCTCTCTCAGTTTTTGGATTAGTTTTTTTCGGTAGACCCTTGAAATACTTTTGTGGTGGAAAACACAACTTTGAATTCTGTCAATTACAATTTTCAAGTGTAAAAACAATATTTTAATTGACGATCACAAGTTACAACTCAACTTGACTAAGACAAACTGTCATACACATTTTTAGAAAGCTCAATTTCTTATCACTGTGGACGTCAGTCTACGCTAGTGACAAAACCATACAAGAAACTTGCTAAGAGGTGTGACCAACTTCAAACTTCTCCTGCTTTGCTAAATCTGATCCGATTTCCAAGCAAAATATCATTTTGAAAATGGTTTGGCTTTTAAATTCATTCTGTATTAAAATTTACTCAATTTTGTGCAATTAATTTTTTGACTCAAAATATCGATTTTTTAGCTAAGGGTCCCCCCTATGGTTTTTCAAAAATTCAAAATTTTAAATCTCAAGTTTTTGATTTTAATAAACTCCTTATATCATAATTAGTATAAAACAACACTTTAAACTTGGCTCTGAGATGTTTCATTTTTTTGTAAAAAACATGCCAAAATTGATAATAATTTTGACTTGTAAAGTTGCTAGTAGAGAATGAGGAAAACTTCAAACGTCTACCGCTTTGCCAAAAGTGATCCGATTTTCAAGCGGAATGTCATTTTGGAAATGGCTTGGCCTCTTAATTCATATTAAATTAATTTGGTACAAATAATTGTTTGACTCAAAATATCGGGTTTTCAGCATGTTTAAGGTTTTCCACCAGATTTCCCTTTTATATTAAATATATATCTTTCTCATTATGATTTCTGTATGGTCTTGTGACTAGCGCATCATTTTCAGTTGGCCTGGCTAAAATGACTTTGTGCATAACTGATATATTTCTTATGCCCCCCTTGACTTTGTTTGATTGTTTTTGTTCTTTTTGCTTGTAAAGTTGCCTTCTCTGCCACGCCTACGAGTATTCAAGGAAATAACATCAACTCAAGTCTCAGTTGCACTTATGACAATGTCGAGGTTATGGCAGATGTCGGTTGGGACGCGGAGAAGGGAATTAAAGAGACGTTGACGGAGACGGGGATTTGACTCGTCAAGTGAAATCTTTGGGGTCCTGGCAACAGCGCTGCCGATCCTAGCCTAATAAGCATCCTTGGGGAAATTATTATGAGCAGAATTCAATTTCGTGTTTAATTTGCAGTGAATCCGTTGCTTTTTCGGACTCACTTTAGTGAGTTCCATGCCACACCCACCCAACCCTCTTCTGAGAACTTGCAACATTTTTCATAAGTTTTTCCTTTTTCGTGGCAACTTTTGCGGTCTTGCTTGCTGTTCTTTGTTTAGGCCAACTGCTAGCAACTGTTTTTTTTTCGTGTCTTTTCTTTTACTGTTGCTAAAAATGCAAATCTGCTTTGCTTTTGCTTTTGTTTTTCTTTCCTTTTTTTTGTTGTACAAATAAATTTCAATATAGTACTTATTATTTTGAGCTGCTGCATTTGTTGGCCTTTGGTCTTTGCTCTACCCCCGCCCATTCCACCCCCTGGCTAACCGCAATGAGGGCTGCTCATTATTTGCTGTAAAACATTTTTGCATAAAAAAAAGAATTTTTAATTTAACCACAAAGTTTTCTTCAGACTTATATTTTTGTGTGTTGTTTTTGGTTGTCTTCTTCGCGCGCAAATGCGAAATGCAAAAGTGATTTTTATTAAAAGTAAAAGTTTACTTTTTAATCAGCTTGGCTGCTGTTAACTTTACATTTTGCGGTCGCTTTTTATTTCGCAGTAAGGTTAATTAAATTTAAATTGTTTGCTCTTTCTGTTGTTGTTGTTGTTGTTGCATTTGATATGAGAAAAGTTCCCTGACAATTAATTATACTGCATTAAAATGCAAAGTTTATACCCACAAAGTACGCGTATTATCCTACAGCTGCCTGGATGCGATCCCAAACGCAATTTCAATTGCAATTCATTATCATTAACATATATTTATGGGCTCGGGACTTGTGATTGCTGCGTGCCTAATCAAAAATGCCAAACAATCGCTGCGTCTCGGCTCACGGCAATCATTCACACCTTTAAGCTGCTCTGTCACCAGCTCCCCAAGCCGGTTCCCAGTTGGCTCTCCCCTGGGTGTGAGGCTGGAAAAAAATCCAACTGAATGTACCGCAAATCCGAGCCTGTAAAAACAAAATGGCCAACATCCTCCCACAACGGAAGTTGACAGCGACTGAGGGGAAACTCGAAGTCGCCTGCGTCTCGCATTGTGCTACTTTTTACAGCTGTTTCCGCCGCAGCAGGAAATGTTTTTAATTTTAATGCAAGTGCCGCACTGTTTTATATTTATGTGCACATTTTTACTCTTCGTAAAGTTTTTTTTTATTTATTTATTTATTTTTATTCTCAACTTCTAGTATAATCAAACGAAGTGAATAAATTCTAGACGCTTTTATCTTTATGGAAAACATTATTTTTATTTAAGAAAAAATAACTAGAATTTTAAGTCGTTAATTACGAACTTTAAATGCAATAAATGTCTGAAAATTAGCAACTCATCTTTTAAATTGACTTAAAAACTAATAAATTTATTAAATAAATTCTGTATATTATTTTTTAATTTATTTGCTTTATTTACAATCTGTCGTAAATATTAAACATGAATTTATTGCTTTCGATTGCAAAAGTTTGACATTTCTTTTTCCGCCCCGTTTCGATCAGAGCGTCGTCTTATCAGAAATGCAGAAACATGAAATGCAATTCTAGTCTGAATTGTGTGTCAAATATACATTCGATATATATTTTTGTACTTGCTACTGAAAGAAGAAAGAAACTTTTATGAGAAATTGAACGTCAACGTTCCGTCTCCCCTCATTTCTATTTCGAACATCAATTCCACTCTGAATATAACCAACTCCCCAACCAACTCTGGTTCCATCTTGGCAGTTGCCTGCTGTATATTTTGCATTATTGCCATGACATAACAGCCTGCGGCATTGCATTTGAAAGTTATCAGCCAAAAAAAATATGAAAGGAATATTAAGGGGGGAGAAAAACAGGAAACTAGCGTAGAACAAGAAATATGGATAAAGAAATTGTTTCATACACTTTTTTTTTGCTCTCAGCACGCGTATCAGCAGCTGTTGCAATACACAATTTGGCTTCTTTTTAGATACCCCGCAGCTTTTGAGGTGACTGGCAAAGGGTAGCATAAAGTAGTGTGAAAATAAATTATTTTATTCTCTAAATAACAAATATTTGAAATGAATTAATAAGTACAAAAATTGATTAATATTTTAGCATATTATTATTTATTATTCCTTGTTTTATAATATTCTTGTCTACAGGGCAGCTCTTTGTAGAGCTCAAACATTCCTCTGTGTGTGTTTTTTACAATATGCTGCGATTGTAGCTGAAAGTTACTTACTTGAGCTCGGTTTCAGTAGTTGAGTGTTTTCCGATTGCTATGCCACAGGCATCTGTGGGCGTGGCTGATTGCTGTCATACCTCAAGCAACATCAGCACACAAATCCAACAAATTGTTGTCAAGTTTCTCAATTGCCACATCAGATATGATGGGTCTGATGTGTGTGTGTACGTGTGTACGTTTAGTACATCAGCACATCATCTTTTTTGGGCATTTTATTGCAAAATATTGGCAACAGTTGTTGCCACATTGTTGTTAGTCCGTTGTCAGTAACAACCAATCGCCTCTCAGCTTCCATTGTGTTACGCCCGGCCAGATAATAATTTTGCTTTATTTTTCATTTATTATTTCTCTTTTTTTTGTTGCCTTTGTTATTGCATTGGGATAATTGGCGCATTTTGTGGCACTTGCAGCTTCGGCTATTGTGTCTGGCTTTGAGTCTCGATCTCAATCTGAAAAGCAGCCATTTGAGACTGACATTTGTCGGCTTTCCGCAATTTTTTCTGTTTTTCTGTTTTTTTTTTTATATTTGCCAAAATATATCGACAACAGTTTTTGTCATCATCATCATCATCATCATCATGATCGAGTTTCGTCTGTCCCATCGACGTCCTGTTCCGTCAGCGTGGTAAGTGCGTGTAATTGAGTGTGGCATCAGTGGCATTGATGCCCCTTAAAAACTTGATTGAGTGCCTACAGCTCGTCTGTCGGACGGACAGACAGTCGGCTGATGGACCAGACAATATACATAAATGTCAATGGGTAAACTGAGCAAATGAATGAAGTTTTGACTGACATATTTGCTGCACAGATTGTGACTAATTTCTACAGTTGGCCCAATTCGTATATATTGACAAATCACGTAAATGAGGCTAAGAAGAATAATTATATTAAAACTTAATTGGATTTTATTAACATTATATTGAATTGCAAAAGTTGGTCAAACGATTTATTTCGCTATGATTTATGTTCTATAAATCGTTGCTAAATTTGTGCCGAGTGCATCGAAAACTACAGCTTTAAACTGAAAGCAAAAGCAATTAACTTGCGACGCATGCAACGATGCAGTTGTGACCCCAAAAGAGATACTCATATTGTGCCACATTTAGTTGTCCTCCAACGCTCCACACCCCTTGCCACCTTGTCACTTTTACCGCAAATGCCAGTGCAGCCCTGGGTGCATATCAATCCCCAAAATGCAATGCCCCAAGCAATCACGAGCAAAACTTTTCTCATGCTGTTTTTTCATGCCACTTGTCAGCGCTCAAAGATGCATGCGACATAAATTGGCGTTGCCACATCGCTAACTCACACACAAACACACACACACACGCTACAACAATTGTTACATTGTTCAACTGTCATCGGTGCTTGTCAGCCCAGTTAAGCGTTTAATTTCGACGACAATTTTAGTGGCCGACAAGACAAAAAACAAGAGCAAAGTTCTCTCACAGTAATTCCCCCTTCTGCGCTCCCCCGCCCCCCTTCACTCCCCCTCTTTGGTCACTTTAGTGATTGTTATTGTTGCGCAATATGCTAACTGTTTAACTGTCGACGTTGGGAAAATTGCAATTGTAACAAAAGACAAGACAACTTGTCTCAAACACAATGCGATGACGGCGATGGCCAGGAAATTGAATTAGCCAAATGCTGGGAAAAATGAAAACGAAAACTGTAACTGTAACTCAGCCTTGTGCTTTTCCTTGTGCCTGTAACTATGACAACGACTGCGGCAGAAGCTGAAAAACATTGCTATTAGCAGCCATCTAAAAGACGACAGTTTAACTAACTGAGCTGACTTTTAGTCTTTAAATACCCTATATTTTGATGGGCAAACGGAGGTAGCTTGCACTGAACAAATTAAAATATTAAATCAGCTGTGTAAATATTTAAAAAATCAACACTTCAACTTGAAATCATTTCTTTAATTTATTTAATATTCATACTGTCATTTTTAATGCTCAATTTTAATATTATTATAATTTATAGTTAATAATAATAATAATGATGCCCTATCGCAGGGTATCACCGCTTACAGACTAGTCGCATTTATGCAGTGCTCAAATTAATTGCATGCACTGACAGTAAGAACGAGTAGAAAACCGAGATATATAAAACTTCCTCTTAGTCACTTCGCCCTCCCCTTGCTCCAACCGCCCCTGATCTTTACAACTCGTACTCTAACAGCAACACAAAAAAAACTTATTCAATTAAAGTTTTGCGCGCGACCTAATGGAAAATGCTTCTAATGTTGTCTTACTGCTGGGAGGATCCTGTGCCTCCGGGGGGTTCCGGCAAAAGGGACGACCAACTGTGTGTGTATGTATCTGTGTCTTTGTGTGTGTGTGTGTATGGCAGAATAAATTTTGTTTAAATGGAATTTCATTAAAAAATAATATTTGCAGCGCTTCATTTGTTGCCCGCCCACATGCTGTGTGTATGGGGGCGGGGGAGGGGAGGAGAGGGGCGTGGCATGGCAGCCCTGTCGACATATGTGACATGGGTTTTAAATGCTGTATTTACTCTTACCCCGTTTCTCTTACCCTTTCCGTGTCATCCTGCCCCTGTATGCAATCTGTTGTCCTTTTGCATTCGGGCTTCTGGTTTCTGCCTTCACTGCCAGCAATGCAAATTAGTGCGTTATTATACTGCACAGCAATCTGGCAACTCTGTCCCTGGCTCTGATGAATGGTTCTCTTGACTTTTGACTTTTCTGACTCGGAGTCTGGCTCTGTGCAACGGAACGGATATGAGGATGAGGCATATCCGGCAACTGTTTAAACAAAACTATTTCCAGGCGAGACTGATTTATGCAACGCATGACTGAGGAGAACTCAGTACTCGTAGTTGCCTCATCTGATTAATTTCAGATGCAACATTTGCCGCATGCTGCCCGTGCGTTTAATTGCAGCTTTGAGCCAGCTTTAAAAATTCCTGAAAACTCGCTTATCTGTCGAACTGCACCTGAAGTATTTGCTCCCCCTAATGAAAAGTGCACACACAATGCAAATGCATCGACGTCAAATTCCAAAGAGATTGAAGGCACTTGAATTGCACAAAGATAGACCAACTGACTTTTCAGTCCTTGGACCAACATCATTGGCAATCAACAGGAACTAGGGACTATTGTCGAAACTCGGCCTAATGTGAATACCACCAGCTATTAGCTTCTGCTTCTGACAATCAGCAGTGGTCTTCACTCTCGAAAATGCGATTACCGAAGAGTACTTATGCCATTGAGCAACGTGATATTCTTCTTTGAGTTGAAAGTTCAACAGAAAGGTCTGAATGCAACTTGATGTAAACTGCACTTTGTAAATAAACTAATCTAATTTCCGTCAAAAATTCACATTTTCTTTATCTTAGCTTTTGATTTAGTTGGCATGCTAACAACGTAAATGGTAATACAAAATTGCTGGCATAATTTCAAAGTATCCACTACAATTTCGCACAGTAATGTGCAATTTGTGAATTCTTTTAAGTGAAATTCCCCCAGTGCCAACTTAAGTCGTTTCTCAATGCTCTCCAGCTGAAGCTGAAGCTGAGAAATGAGAGATGAGATATGCAACAGTTTCGCCAGCTTCGGGCTTTTGTGTAAATTCTCGTAAATTCTCGTAAATTTAATTTCCTGTTTTACATTTTAGCTCATTTGCTTCTTGCTATCATCTCTGCCTGCCTGTCTTTTCTCTGTCTCCGTCTCTATCGGATTTGTTGTCTCACTCTCATCTGCTGCTCTGACGCTTGCTGACTTTTATCAGAACACAAGAGTCGAAATCATTTTCATTGGTTGTCTTTTGGGTATCTCTTAGTATTAGTATTCAGTTCCTGACATTTGCATTTGCATTTGAACAGTTTCGTCCGTCCCTCTGTCCGATTGACGACTTCATTTCGAATGCAGCATTAATTTCCTCAATCGCTCAATTGCCATACACGAAAATTTATATTGCGGCCAGCTGTAAATTTTATTCTCTTAGAGAAAATATCTTCTGAAATTACCAAATGCAATTTAATTAGTTTTCCATAAATATAATTGCCAATTAGAGAGTTGAATTTTCGTCATTTGATATTTTATTGTAATACTTATTTGACTTGTGAATTATTATTGAGACCGCAGACAAAAGCCAAACCAAATGTTGTCAAGATTCTGAAGAAATCAAAAGAGAATTATGTGCAAAAATGTTTTTGCCTGTCAATGAGACGTGAATTTTATGGTTGCACCCTCTTTTCATTGCCTCCCTCCACTTTCAAGGCCAACTAATTGATTTTAAAATAAATAATGACTAATCACCACCTGCAAACAGCAGCCAAACACAAAAGTGGGCAACTCATGCCAAAGATATTTTCTATTTTCGAAATACAAAGTGAACGAATAGGAAATGCGCAAATGCACTGACAAATTTGATTAGTTATTATTTCCTCAAATGCTATTTAAATATTCTGCAAAGTACAGGGTATCGGCTAGGCGACTACCAATAGTTGTGTACCGATTGTGGCTCTGTAAATTTAATTTCAATACATGCTGAGGTTCTCATGCTGCTGCTTTCTCATATCCTTGTATCCTGCCAGCAATTTCGACTATATCTGAAATGTCGACATGGGTTAACGCCCCTCTGAGCCCCCCTTGAATCAGCAGACCCCTCGAAAAACGCGAGTCCCTTTCACCTTGTGCCCAATGTTCACCTTTCTCCCAATTCCACACGCCTTGCACACAGCTTGATTAATTGAAATTTCACTCACTGTCAAAGTTGTGTGTGTGTGTGTGTGTGTGTGTATATAAGAAAGTATAGAGTGTAGATGGTTTAGCGGATTGGGGTGGGATTCTGGGCGAATGATGGGCGTGGCAGCTGCTAACTAAAAGTGTTGGCGTTGGCCCCTCGTTGGGTAAACGGTTTTGAAATTAATTGAGTGCGCTAATTTTGGCAAAAGGGTTTCTTAATTGATGCAGTCTCTCTCTCTCTCTCTCTCTCTCTCACTCTCTCGCCTGGAACTAGTTCCGTGAGCTAAAAATGGATATAATGCTAATGAATTGTGCTTAACTCTGCATTTTCTGTGCTTCCGTTTTTTTGGCTTCTACGTATCATTATGATTGTAATATTGTTTGAAAATGTTAGCTAGCACTCAACTTTTGACAAAACTTAGCCATAACTAGACGAACTAGTTCAGATGAGAATTTTAATATTAAATTTTGTATTTAAGCACGTTTAATTGTTTTCATTCCTGAAGTCTTTCAATTTAGTCACAAAGAGTAAAAAACATGCTTCAATAAAAACCAAATGTGTGCAAAAAGCTCTTCAGTCATGTTCATAATTTTCTTACCTGTTCACGGAGCTTCATTAAATGCATTTTCATCAACTTTATTATCATCGTTTCGTTTTCCAGCTCTTATTGGCATAGTTTCTGAGTTCGTGGTGCATTTGCTTCATAATTTGGCTACGCGTAATTTGCATTGAAAATGAATTTCGGTTGCGGCCGCTTTCTCGCCTCTATTTTTTCTCTCTCTTTTTTTTTTGATGATGATGATTTTGAAAATGTTTTCGCCAACGATGCGTGGATGCGTGGGCCGTTTACGTGTGTGCCTCTAGTTCATTTGTGAACTCTCAGTGCGGCTACGCTAATTGCGTTTTAAGTGGCATTTGGCGTAATGAATAATGCACCGAAACTGCCGAACTGCCGGAACATGCCAGCGGACACAATGCCATTTTGCCCAAATGCAATGATGGTCATATGGGTAACTTCATTAGATTTTTCAATGTGCCAATCAGTTGAGAGATGCGCTCGAATATTCTATGCAATTTGTATTCGAATTTAGCCTTACTCACAAATGCAGCTGAAAGTGTTGAACTACCTAATTAATTAGTTTATAAATGTTTGTTCAATTTCAGAGCTGTATTATTCAGCTCGTAATTATATAATTTTGCGAAAGCAGCAGTTTTTACTGAAAACACATAAGAACAAATGAGAAATAATTATTTTTCGCAAAGTAATGAGCCATGAACGAATCGAAATGTTTGCTTACTGTTTATTCGTAGACATTGAGATAGGCAAATACATCCCTACCCTCCGCCGTAATGATAATATGCCCGGGAGGAAGTTGCTGCCTCTCCTGGCCAGGAAGTGAATCGCAATGCTCCTGCAGGATTCGCTCACCGAGGCAACCAACAATGAGTTGGACTCGAGTGTGTGGTGGGGAAGAGTTCTGAATGCTGGCAGCAAAGTTGTTTGCCTTGTGCCAATATTCAAAAACTGATTTTCATATGTCTTTTAAGTTTATTTGCGTTCAGGCGTAAATCGCTGGTGGATGGTGAACTGAAGTGAGGGGTGAACTCTTATCGTTTTCTGCACACGCATAAAAGTTGCTGTCGTGCTTGCTTTCAACTTTTTTATTGGCAAGAATTTAATTCGCCCTAAAAGACACTCCCACACAAACACACACACACATACATGTAATAGATACTGCGCCTGTGCAAGTTTCTCTTTTCGTTAGCTTTTTTGAAAAGCGATTTCAAATGCAAATTTTATTGGCACACAAGACAGAAACTGCCTGCTCCTGGAGGAGGCTCAGCCCCAGAGTATGCAGATTAAAATCAATTCAATTTGCAACAAGCCAAGTAAAAGTGGTAATCATTTTCAGTTCTTTGTTTCTATACTCAGATGCTCTCGCTCTCATATTTATTCGCTTTGCCATATACTTTACATAATGAGATTTTAAGCAAGTGCGTTGCGTGTTTCGGTGTCGGTTTCGGTTTCGGTTTCAGTTTCAGTTTCATTGTCTATTCGCTTGTACTTTTCATTTGGAATGTTGGCCACAAATTTGCCAGCAGCTTAAAATGTTCGCATACTTTTACATATGTTTATCGCAATTTGACTTTTAAAATGTCTTTAACAATAAAATGCTTATGCAGTATACAAATTTAATAGCAAAGTGCTAGAAACTAACTTTTTTCATCTCTTAATATTATTTTTCCTTCATGATTCACTCATTACATTCTTTGCTTCTCACCTTTCTTCTCTCATTTCTTCACACATCGCTTCCTCATATTTTAATTTATTTAATTTGATTCCATTTCGAAGAAGCGCCTTCCTGAACTGCTTTCGTAATCTAAACTCTAGTTTGGATAAGACTTCAACAATTTGTCTTGTGTCTTAGTTTGGTATTGATCACAGATTTCCTGCATTAGGAAAATTTGCTCTGCCTACTTAATAGGCCATAGCTAAAGTCAATTACACGGCCCGAAAGTAGCGTTCAAAATGCAATCCCACTTCGTTTTTCGATTTCTCACTTGCTTTTCCCCATTTACCGCCCCCTTCTCCACGCTTGGCTGCATTGCAGGCAATCAACAAATTAAAAAACAAAAACAAGAAGAGAAAACAATTTGCAACACTTCAATAAAATGAGAAATAGCAAATTTCCAACTGCGGCTCATCGACTTGTGGAAGCCACAAAATGCTCCAGAGATTTCAGTTTAGTTGGCAGCGCCACCATTTATTAAAATCGCTGACACATATGTGGCTAAAAACAGAAGAAGGCGAAGGAGCAGAGGAGAAGGAGACAAGGCGTGGCAACTGCAACTGACACATACATAAATATTTCATAAACATGGCTAGAGAGAGAACGATGCAATTGAATGTCAAAGTTTATCAAAGACGGCAAATATTTGCAGTCTACGCCATCCGAGTGTATTAAAAATATTCCATGAAAAATGTACAGTGGACTTTGCCTATGAGGAATGCAATCTTTGCAATATATTCTTACTTCATAACATAATATATTTAGTTTATCTACAAGTTATTCCTAGCGTAATTTGACTCTAGGGTCAAGTAGCATGTTTTAAAGAAAGGGTATATTTTTTTAACCCTGTTCCATTGCCTTACTCATTTGATTGCCTACAGGCACAAGGCAGCAATAAATTTGCGCTGCAACAAAATGGTGAACCCAGCAGGAAGCGAGGCAACAGCTGCAGCAGCTGCTAACGTAATGCCACTGAGGGCCTAAAGGAAGCTGGCTAAAAGGGAGGAGCGCCTGCATTAAGTTGATGTTTATTTTAACTAGAGTTTGTTCATTTGCGAGCTTCAAACACAAATAAATGCAGCTAATTAAAATCAAAAAATGTTAAAGAACCACATGGCGTATACGCAATTAGGCAGTTTGCCGTTTTCGGTGCGTCTTTAAGAAGCATTTTCGCATAATTTTTCAAACTCAACACAAAGATAAATCACGCATACGCCGCGTTATGCGCGCGTTGTGCCCAGCAGAGCAGCCGCAGTCATTGATTTATGTGCGCCCAGATATTTGCAGTGCAATTTTTAAGTAACGTTTATTATGACAAACGTTGCTTTCGCCGCAGTTCTTTTTTTTCGCGGCCAACTTTGGTTGTTTCTTGGCAGCAGCAGAAGCAGCTGCGTTGCTGACTTTTATCTTTACTTTTATTTTTATTTTTTGTGTGTGTGTGTGTGTTTTTGACCACATTTGCTGAACACTTGATAAATGGTCCACAGTGAAATGAACACTTAATAGAGCCTAAACAGCGATATATTGTGAGAAAATACAACCTAAATAGACCAAGTTTAGGAAACTCTTTGTCATCGATTAATCGATCAATTATCTGATACAAATAGTAGCCAGCTTAAAGGTTTTCTTATTGGAGGAAAATGGTATCTAATCCATAAAATGAGTTATCGATCAATTGTCACAAAATTATATTGCCCATGGACATTTCTTTTTTATTTATCAGTCAATCTCCTTTTGTTAACCATTTGATTTTTATGGTTAATTCATTTGCAGTGCTTGGTTTATGCTTTTCGACTTGTTTATTATGTTTGGGTTGTGCTTTCTTCAATCTCTGAAATAGTGCTTGACGTTGAATTGTCTTCTACAGAAATTTCGGCATCCTCGTTATATGTATACACGGAGCATTTCTCTTCACCGTTGTCAATCAAGCAAAGGTAGCTCGGCAATTCAGAAAGATCGTCTCCGGACTTTTCGTTCTCTGTATTCGTGGCCCGTCGTTTCTGGGCATCCAGTTTTTTGCCTTTTGCATTTTTGGTCCCGAACTTCTTGTCACGATTCTTCGTTGCTTCAGTGCCAGTTGGTGGTATTTTATTGACACAACTATGGAGCTGTTTCTTAAGCACTTCCTGAACAGTGTCTCCATTCAGGAAATCTTTCATCAGCGTTTCAGTCATATATTTAGCCCACAACGGGTCAAGGGCTTCTCCACCGTTGAACTTCTCCACTTGTAATAGTATCAGTTTTGTGGCCGAAAGTATCGACAACTGTACAATGTCTTCTTTGTCGATGATCGCATTGCATTGATCATCATCTAGTCGTTTTTTGGCCAAAGCTGCATTGCAGCCAACTAAGAGCAGCAGTAGGAATAACATTTGCTTTCCGGATAAAATTCAGCGAAATTGAAACACGATCACATCTAAAACTGTATTTACCATAATTCACAGAATGCAAAATTAAATTTAAAATGTCATATACGAGAAGCGACTCTAATTAAATAGCGCACAGTTATTAAATTAGTTAAGGCTAAGCAATTTTAAAGAGAGACCAAAATAGTTGAGAAACTGAATCTTTATTTTATAGAAAGTTTGCCTTAGAATGTTCATTGATAATTAATTCTTCCTTTTTGATTAACAATTTGTTTGATTTTGCTTCTTCTGTCTGAAGATCTAAAAATATTCCACTGACATTGACCTTACCGACATCTCAAATCGAATTGGCATCGAAAATGTAGAGCATAAACGTGGAAAATTGAATAAATAAATGAAAAGCATGCCGCGAAAGCGATTCAAGCAAAAATTGCAAGTAATGAAAACAGATTGGCGAGAGTGCCTCGGAGAATGGCCTCAGTTCAGGTCGAATCGTATCAAATTTGAACGGATCGGATTGGTTTTGGCCTAGCCATGGACCACGGCCTCCCGGCCTGGTCTACATCATAAATAATCCAACTGAGGAGAAGAATTTTCGTAAATCGAATTAAAGCTCTGCGCATTAAATACCCTATTAAAAGACGCGCATGATTCAGAATCTGACTTTTAATATGATAGTGGCGATTCTAATAAGTTGTCTACAGGGTATTTATTAGTCATGCATTGCACGTTCTCTTAGCACATTCTCTACTCGTTCTATTTCGTAATTTCAATGAAATTGCTCACACAAATAAAATTGGCAAATTATGCAAGGGGATCTGTCTGCCCATTTGTTTATTTGTCCATTTGTTTACTTGCGAAGAACAAATATGCAGACACTTAAATCGCAATATACATATTACAAATATACTTATATACTTTATAAGCACACTTTACTTATAGTTGCGTTTTAGATAAATGTCTGTATGGATTTGTTTATGACATTTCAACAACTTTTGGCGCAAATTCTGTGCATTTTCATTTCTGTCACGAAAATATTTATGCACTTTCCTTGGTCGTCTTGTAATTAATATATTCAGTTCATCTGACAGACAAAATAATTATACATTATTAATGGGAGACTTTTATTTATGAATGTTCACGACTAATTAGATAAATGTAAAAATCATTTTTAAAAATTATCGCATCGGATTTAACTGCTAATTTTTGTTGAGGAATTGCGAGAGATTAAATAAATCACTAAATTACATTTGTGATGATAAAAACTTAATTTTCTCCAATATTTGCTATTTTTCTATACTTACCCCTTAACATTTCTTGGGATATTTTGAGCTCTTGTTACTTTGTCAAATCTAAACTGATTTATAATTCTAGTTTATGTCAGAATTTTAATTATAAAGACTTAAATCATATTTTATTTTTAATTAAAAAATGATCCACTTTTTCAGTTGATTGTTGTTTTCCTCCAATTAGAACCGAGCAAGCTTTTTAAACTGTCATATTTCCTTATCTGACTTTTCTTACATAAGACTTTCGTCCAGTTGACGTAGCTTAACAATTTCCTGTCTGTGCTGGCCAAAAGATTTTCACTTTTCTGCTGTGAGATGTGACAGTTATGGGTCGCAAGATGGACGAGGGGGAGCCAGGGGCAACCCCCCACCCCAGTTGAGGTTCAGTTCGGTTCAGACTTTAGCCTCGGTTGGCCAAAGATAATGCCAAAATGTGTGTGAAAGTTGGCAAGAGTTTGTCATGCAATTAGAGCAACATGCGACCAAAAGTGGATGACGACGACGACAGCTCTGGGAAACTCGCGAGCATTTCCAGTTGCTGTTGCTGGTTGCTGGTTGCAATTGCTGGTTGCTGTTGCTGGTTGCTGTCGAAAATGCGTTTTCCGTTTGTGCCGCAACTTGAAAATCAAGTTTTCCAATCTTGTTGTCCGCTGTGGAAATAAAAGCAACAATCAGCCAGCCAAAAGTGGTTTTCACCAATTGAACATGTTTGCTCTCCTCGTAGTTGTTGTTGTTGTTGTTGTTGCTTCCATTGCGAATGAAATCGAAATCAATTTCGGTCTGAACACTATCCAAAGAGCCATTGAACCATGATGCTCATCAAAGCCAACATACCCGTTGTCCTTCCCCTCACACAATACCAGCCCCCGTTTATCCATCGTGTGTCTTATGCAAGCTGGCAAACCAGCGAGGGGCGCTCAATGACTTTTATTTGTTTATTTTCGCAAACGGCGAAAATCGAAATATGCGTAAGTTTTGCCAGAAAATAAAAAATAAAGTAAACGGAAGGAAAATTCAATGACAGAGATAGAGGGAGTGCGAGAGAGTGAAAGAGAGAGAGAGAGAGAGAAAACATTGTTGCAGCGAAAGTGGCCCTGTCCCACACACGAGGATGTGGAACTGGTGTTGTGGATGTGACTATTACCATGATACTGTTAGCTCTTGGCCATAAATGACGCTGCTAGCCATAAAAAGCGGAGCAATTGCCAATCGCACGTTGCTTTAACCACTGGTAAACCGACCAAAAGGAAGTGAATGTCAAGACTGCAAGCAAAAAAAAATATAAATTTTTAGTAAGCTATTCAAGAGGAAACTGTCTTTGTGGTGAGGTCTTTAAACTGAAGTGATGCCAAAAGAAATTGTCAGAGAATTTCACTTAAATTAATTTGAAGCTCATTTTATAATATATCTTACAATATATATCTTACAAAGTATATATTGAAAAATTGAAATTAATTTTTTAACAAAATTGGTCCTTCTTAAAAATAAACATGTATTTTTAGGAACAAAAAACAACCGTTTTATTAATGATAAATTATCTGAGATCCCATAGAATTAGTTTCGTTAGGGATTCGTAGTAATTGGCTATGGCACACATAATTCAAGTCGTATATCTTTAGCCTTGACAATTGTAAATCATAGAAAATAGAAATAATTAAAATGTAGAAAGCACATTTTTAGAATACCAGACACAACAAAATATTGCAGAACATAGAAATTCTAATGTAATTTAATTTAAACACAGAGTTTATAGTATGCCTGTATAATGTCTGCAATGTAAGATGTGTGTGTGTGTGTGTGTGTGTGTGTGTAGACCATAAATATGCCAAAATAACAATGGTCCATTCGTGGCAACTGTGTGTCTATCTCGCTCCCTCCATCTTCTCTGTCGCTCATCCCCAGCTGTGCTGACAGGCAAATATAATAAGCATAATGAATGAAGCAACAACCGAGCGAGTGAGAGAGGGAGAGGGAGGGGGAGGAGGAGTGGGAGATAGAGAGAGAGAGGTGGCAACCAGCTGAGTTTCTGTTTTCGCTCAACGTGTTGAACTTGTGCTGTCACCTGTGAAGGCAATGACAAAAAGTCCCCCCTCCACCTCCCCCTCCTCATTGCAGTGACTGAGCCATGTGGCATGTGGCAAATACATCTTGAAATTTACACCGCATTTTGGCCGTCCTCTCGTGCGCATTTCTTTGTTTGCGCATTTTGTATGTTTAATTAATTTCTATATTAGATACACTTCATTAAAATTGTTGTAGTTATCCATTTGTTGTTGTTGTTGTTGTTGTTGTTGTTGTTGTTGTTCATTGTGCTCTTTTGTCTCTATTTTTGTTAGCAACAAATGATTGAGCTGCACAAATGTGGGACACAGTTAGGCGAAAACTACTTGTATCTCATATTGTATCTTGTATTTAAAAGATACATTCACAAGACTTGTGCTGTCAGCCAGGCTCCAATGAATGCTTAATGGCTTGTAAGTGATCTATGGCAAAGACTTGGCATCTAACCTTAAATAGAATATATATAATTCATCAAATTCCGCTTCATGTGAGACGCCCCTTCAGTTCCTTCTGCCCTTATCGCTGACTGTTGTCAACTCATTTGAAGGTCTGGCAACACCGTACCAGCAATTAACGCACTTTGCGCTACACATAAACTGGGTCAAGTGTCAAGGTGGGGGATGGGGTGCTGCAGAGAAGGGGGAGGGGGGCACAAGGTGCTAGTTGGAGAGGCTTACTAAAGTTTTTCAAGTGTCTGGCACTTCTAGTCGTCTAATGAAATGCATTTCAGTTCTCATTAGGCAGGCCATTTTGTGATTTAAATGTGAAAGGTGTGCCCAAGTGTGTGTGTGTGTGTGTGAGTGAAGTACAGTTGTGCTTACCAAGTTCACATTATATTAATAAGTTGCAAATTTGGTATATAAACTGGCATTAACAAGCAATTTGAGTGTATTTAAAATGCATGTAATTTATGCAGAATATGGTAACCCTTAAATATTTACACTATTTGAAAAAGTTGCAAATTTGGCAAATAAACTGACATTTTTAGGCTGTAGTCTTACAAGAAATACTTATCTTAAGTAAAAGACGCATTTAGTATATTTTATTGAAGTTAATGTAATTTATGCAGAATAGCGTATTCTTAGCAAGTTGGCAGCGCTCTTTAAAGACTTTGTTCTTAATTTAATTCAAGTATCTTCATATTCACTTGCTTCCATTAAGTTTTGATCCATTTTCTGAAATCACACAGACAACAACAAAAAGAGAACTGAAAACTCATCATAAAACCTAATGGCAACCCTGCCAACGCAACGCAAAATAAAAGCAATTTTCATCTACAAGGGAAAATGTTGTTAAAGTGCTTTTCTTTTGTGTGTTACACACACACACACACACACTACTCACACCCCGGCTGACCCCCCGGACATTAGAGCTGCCCCTGCGCCATTCTTTTGTGTTAATTTTGCATAAAATTAAAGACATTTTTTTGATAGCTTTAATTGTTATTGTTGTTGTTGCTTTGTTTATAGAAGTTGTAATCTGCTGGCACTTAATGCAATTTTGATGTTTCAGCGTCACCTGCTCTTGATTTCCAACAACAAACAATGCAAATACAAAATTAAATAAAACTTTGCATTTGTGGTTGAAGTTTTTTACACTTCTGTTGTAGTTGTTGTTGTTTTACTTGCTGTTGCATGCTTTGTTTTTTATTTTTCGTGCCTGGGGCAGTGCAAATTCTCTTGCCACATTTTACAAATGTGTTGGCTGCCATTTGGCGTTTTTTCCTTCTCTCTCTCTCTCTCTCTCTCTCTCTCTCTCTGCCAGTTGCATGACATTTTTGGCACTTGCCACAATGGCCACGTTCCGGACTCACACTCCTTCCTCACACACACACACTCGCACACACACACACACACGCCAAGCATGTCGAGTCATTCTCTCTGTGCAGTGTTCCATGCCCATGAGTCCTTAAAAGGTGGCAACACGCATCGGGGCATGGTTAAAGCCTTTTTGGCAGCATCCTGCTGCAACTTTGCTTTGTCATGTGCAATATTTCGTTTCGTTTCTTTTGTCTGAGAACTCGCAACTCGAAGCGTATGCGGCAGGAAAAGTCTAAGAAAATAAAACAAAACATGGACATTTTATTCGAAGCATTTAGGCAAAAAGCATGCAAAATTAGTTTCAACGGAAGTTGCCTAAAAGTTTGCTGCTTATGTTTTCCTAAAAAAAAGAGAAGAGAATTTCAGACTGATTTCTATTATATGAAAATGTGTAAAATAAGTAAATACTTCAAGTAACAGAAAACATTTAGAAAACTAATAAATATTAAAAGAATGCAACAAATTTAGTTTTAACTGAATTGTTTTATTCAAGAAAAATAAAAAAAGAATTGACAGGTGTACGAACAGTGTTGCTACTCAACACTAATTACATTTCGTTGTTTTACCACATTAATTTCAGTATATACTGTTACTGATATTAGTATATTATCGATTTGTAATCGAACTAAATACTAAAGAGAAATCAGTATTTATTCAATGGTAGAAAATCATAATTGAATCAAAGTAGGCTTTGTAAATTTGGCACTCGATAGAACTGATTTGATGAAAAATCATTCGACAGTGAGACGTCTTACTGAAAAGTGTGTTCCAAAAAAAATAAAAATAAAAAGTCCATTACGTAAACTAGTAAACTAAAAGCGAAAAATTTAATAAAGCTAAAAAGGAAATTTGTTAGAGAACGTCGTGAATCGTGAATCAAAGTGAACTAGACTCGTAATTAAGCTTTTCGAATTGATTTTGGTTGCAAGTTCTTGGTTGATTGTGTTTGTCGTGTTGCCAGCGCAGAATGGATAACTTGAAGACTAATGCAACGGGTGCCTATTTGTGGCAGCCACCGCAGCAGCCGCAGTCACAGCTAATGCAACAGTCGTCGGTGCCGCCGCCGCCACAGCAGCCGCCGCCGCCGTCGCTGTTGAGTGGCATGCCACAGCCTGTGCGTCGGTTCGCTGGCAACAAGAACAACTACAACTACGTGCAGAGTCAGGCACAGGCGGCCGCGGATTTCATGATGGGCGCCAGCAGTCCCGCTGGCCATCTCATGGGTCTCGGCTCGCCCCACCCCAACGGCTATCGCAAGCGTCAGCCGATGAATGCCGGCTACAGTCCCGCTGGCTATCAACATAATGGTAAGTGGCAAGTATCAACTGGCCACCAAATATGTTATATATCAACTCCATGAGGCAGCAGAAAAAAGAGAATAGAGCAGTGTGTGTGTGTGTGTGTGTGTGTGTGTGTGTGTGTGTGTGTGTCGTGACATGACATTTGTCCAACAGTGTTGTTAAACATCTAGTTATTTGTAGTATTATAAGTACTCCTATCTCTCTCTCTCTCCGTCTTTCTCCTTTCTATACCACACAACATTTGTCGCTAAACATATGGAATAGCTATCCAAATTGAATTGTACTACTTACTCACTGTTTGAATGGTTTTATATATATATATGTATTATTTACAGACATACATATATATATTTCAAATGTTAAACAATTGATGAAAATGACTAAACAATATTATTTTTCCCATTTCTTCTCTTTTACTTGCAGGTAAGTCGCTGTTTTCTATTCCCGAAAATGTTGTTGTGCTTGAGAGCCGTAAGTACATTTGAAACTAAATTCACAATTCAATATACACACAATAATGCACCCATACACTTGCATACAAATCTATACACACACACACATACAAAAACACATTACACACTACAATTATTTATTTAATCTTAAGGCCAAAAGTTGCTAGAATTGAGAAATTGAGTAAAGTTTTATTATATTTTTATTGCCGATTAATCAACAATTTCTACGCCATTTTCAATAGAAAACGATAACTGGCAATTTCTGCAAACTGTAAATAAAACAAATGTCAAAACTAGATCAAAAGCATTAAATAATTGCATCAGACCCGTTTTCCCTTTTGTAAATTGAGATTTCTCTTTATTCTTTATGTTTCGTTATTATCGTATATGAATTTTCAATTGCATTTCTCCCCCGCTCTCCGCCCTCTTCATCTCTCACTCCATCGGCTTTATTAAATTTCTATAACGTTGATGACGCTATCAATTTTTATTCTTTACAATTTCTCTCTTGTGCTGCCTTTTTGCAATTTGCATAATTTTCAATGCACTCGCAATTTCCATGGGAAAAATCGTCCAATCGTTTCGAGTATTTTTGGAAAATTGCTGCTATACTCCAGCACGTGCTTTGGCAATAGAATTTTAACATTATGGATATTGTCTTCCCTTTGGAGTGATCTTTTGGTTTTAGTGCCCAATAAGCAGCAGATTATTAACAAGTATTATGGAATATAGTTTATCTTATCATAATATTATTTAACCTTATCTGCAGAATATTGGTCTGGTCTATGAACTTTCAATTGACTTGAGAAGTTACGTCTACTTTTATGAAATGCTACCAATTTGGTATTAAAATACTACCAAGACTTTCTAATGGCTTTCCATTGTTAACAAAATGTTGCCAAAATTTCACATAATTTCTTTAACCAACAAAGTGCAGCCATTTTCTTAATAGGCCGCAACAAAATTTAACGCCCAACTCATACGAGAATGTCGTAAAAATATTAAACGGCCATTTAAATAATTATATGCACACATATTCGCACACTTCGCACACACAGACACGGAGCATAATTAAAATAAATGTTTTCGATGCTCAATAATTGGGCAAATAAATTAATTTTAATTGCAAAACTGAGAAAATGCCGCTAAAAATACAAAGGCTAAAATCAAATGTGTTTGGGCAAGTTCTCTCTCTCTCTCTCTTTCGCTCTCGCTCTCGCTCTTTCTCTGTTTTGCTCGCTGTTGCGGTCGCTCTTGTGCGATTTCTCTATTTCTCTCTCTATCTCTGTTTAGATTTATTTTTGTACGAAAAGTTTTGTTCCGCATTTGACTAACCAATTGCGAGCACTGGCCACGCCCACATTGGCTGCCCCAAACTGGCAAATGTCGCAGGTGGCAAGATGGCAAAAATAAGATGCGAGGCAGAGAAAAACACTTAAAAATACATAAAAATACCAATGGGCTATTCATTTTTGAAATGGGGTGGTATTTTTTTTGTATTTTTCCTTATTTATTGCCGTGGCCGTGTGAAGATTATTTCTCTAAAGATGTTGATGGCTTTTCCAAGGGATCAACATCAAAACCACTCAAGATTTATGTGCATGTTCATTAAGAGCACCAGCATATTTGGAATCCCCTTCCACCCCCTCCCCGCCGATTTTCTACACGCATGTAAATTAAACGCGCGACTTTATTTGCTTGGGCATTTCTTGTTGTTATTTTTTGTCAGCCAGGGTTGTCAGGGGTTATCAGTTCAGTGTAGCCGAAAAGGCAAAGTTCAGTTGTTTGTTTATCTTTCGACGTTTGCGCTGTGCGCAGCTGTTGGTCCAACAGAAAGAATAAAAACTAATGTACATATTCATATTATATATATATATATATATTTATGTTTATATATGAGTATTTTTTTGTCCGACTTTGGTTGCTTAATTTCAGTTTTTGTAGGTGTGAATTTATTCGCCCTCTTCTTCTCTCCTGCCGTCTCTCTCTCCACTCGTACTATTTGCCCTCTGCTTTGTTTGCGGTTTACTTTGGCTGATTGGCAGCGTGTGTCCACTTTTCTCTCACATATGTCTGTATTTCTCTTCAACTTATTTTCATTGTATTACTTTTTCCTCACCGCTGTTGATATTTGTTTACGTAATGCTGGGCATTTGTTTTTTTATTTAGTTTGTTTCGTTCAGACGCAACTTTAATTAATTGAATTAACTGTTTTGGTTGTTTAAATAAGACGGCGTAATTATTGTAATTAAAAAACACTATATTTGCCATATAATTCAATTTGTCATGCAAATAAAGAGCCGTTAAAAAATTATATTTAATATTACAAAATATTTACATATTCAAGTCAGAAGAACAACAAAAAATTTCCATTACTTTGGACCTTTTCTTCGTTGCTTCTAATTTCAATTAATTTAAAAATGTGACGAGCATTACGATTTATTAGCGCGTACTCGAACTTTGAACAATGCCAACTATCGTCAAAAAGGCTTCTTGTCGAATTTACCTTGCCGAAAAAATAATAGAAAAAAATACGACAAATTTCGAGCACAATCCTTCGTGTTTTGGGAACTGCCGCTCGTAAATCATGTGGCTGGCTGTCCAACAACAAACTCTCACAATAAATTAATTCGTAGTGAAATGCCAACAGCAACAACAAGAACAACCACCAACCACACAACAACAACAATTTGGATAACCGCATTTGTAGAGGCCCAACATAAATACATAAAATGTGTCGCTTGCATTTTATGGTAATTCAATAAATTGAAAATGACAAATTGTGTCGTGTTGCGGTCGCTTCAATGGGCCCAGGACAAAGCTGCGTTTGAGTGGGAGTGAAGATGAGGAAAAATGGGAAGGGAAGGAAAACCAACTCGGAAACCGAGAGAAGGGATGCGGAATTGCGGAGCGACAGACGCATAATTAAATCCATGTTCAGAAACAATAAATGTTTCCATTCGCAAATGATTTTAAAGTTGTTGCTGTTGTTGCTGGTCCGGTGCTCGCTTGGTCGCAACATCAATCAATCAAATGCGATCAATCAAACTCTTGTCAACAAGAAGAAGCAGCTGATGATGATGCTGGCCCTGGCGCTGCCGCTGCCTGTCGCTAGGTGGCGTGTCGAACAAGACGCATGTCGCGCTGTCGACCAACTTTCTGACTATCAATTCACCCTCTGCTCCTTCTAACGAGCGCTAATGGGCAAAACGCACCCCCTACCGACCCCAAACCCTCCCCCTTTTCGGCCCGCTGCTCCAGCCGCTTTCAAGAATGAAACTATTGAACCAAAAATGGTCACAAGTGACTTTTTTCAAGAGAGGAGAAGGATGGGGAGGAGTGCGACACGCAATATTGCCTCGATTATCTTCAATCAAATGCACGTGATTGATGACTGCAAGCACACAGACTACGGTTGAATAGTACGAGAGTATTGCGTCTATATTACGGCTACTCCAAAGTTACCAACTCTAAACAATGCCACAGAGCAATTCATCAGCATCAATGGGCATTACCAGAAAAATGTCGAGTAAGAAACTGGGCTTTAAAAGTTTGTAAAGAAAACTTCTCTTTAGTGCCCCCTTAGCTCTTTCGCTTGAAACGTGTTGGTAAAAGCTTCTGAAATATCAAAGTTTCTCGTTTCTATTAGTATTGATGTCGAAAATTCTTCAACACGTTTTTTAATTCCCGATTTTGAAGCATCACTTTCGTCTAAAACATTTTTAAATTTTAAATTACTTTTCTATCGAAATTTCCCAGCGTTGTTCAATGTCCTGGCTCAATTTCAATTTCTCTATTTTTCTCGCTATTTTTCTTCTCTTCATTTGCATGCAAATTATGGTTTAAACGTGTCGCATAATCAACAGTTCACTTGCTCTTAGCCACTCCCCAGCATTGTTCCAATGTGTCCCACAAAAGTAATTGACCACATGTAGCCTGGCAAAAGTGACCCACTGTACACATTCTGTGCCTCCCCCCTCCAACCCCTCGACCACGCATAATTTGCCTAGACTGCTGCTAAATGTTGCTGATGATTTTCTTTAATGTTCCATTACATATTTTTATGATGCAAAGTACAGCTACCTCCCATTTCCCCCCGCACTCTGCCTCCTGTCTATGGACACATTTGCTTAATTTATTCCGACAGCGGCTGCTGCTGTTGGGGCAGCGGTTGTTGTTGCTACTTCTAATAATTTGTAATTAATTTTCGCAGCTGGCCTAAGGAGAAAAACTGTAGCAAGTTTTCAACAACATTTTTGCCTATATATATAAAAAATAAATGTTGCTTGCTTTTTTTTTTAAAGCAATTAATTTCACATTTAACTAATGCGTTTGGCATTTTACAAAAGTTGCCACTTGCAACGCTCCTCCTGTTGCTGCCCCTGTTGCAGATTGCACCAGCTTACAAATTACAATATCAAAATTGTCCATCAATTTTGTCGGGCACGCTAATGCCAAAAGGCATTATCGATTTTCGTTTTACCCCCTGTCCAACAAAAAAAAATGGAGAATCGAGAATAGTAAAAGAAAAAAAAAATAGGCAACTGAATAAAAGCGAACCGAAGTAAACCGTCAACTTAATCAAATCGAAACAAGGCCCAAAGCAACCAAAGCGAATTGTCGCCCACTCGATCCGTTGCTGCGCAATTTGTTTAATAAATAAAACAATATTTGCCACTACAGTGTGCACTCACTAAGCGCAACTGCAGAAAGTTCAAAAGTAGACAAACTTTCAATTCAATATATTCACTAAATATTCAATGTGTGGAATTCCTGGAACCCGAATCCTAAACTCAGCTTTCAAGCAAACATTGTACTTGTACCATAGGTTTCACTGTATTTTATTGGAACAACACAAATGACGGCCATTAAGTTGCAAAATAAAATCAGTCAGCTGAAAATGTCATAAGCTGGGAGAACTAACTAAAACCAACAAAATAAATGAAAAAAGCAATACATCAAACCACAAGCACAGTGAGTGTGGCTTTAGGGTGGTTTTTTAGTGGTATAAACAAACACGCCATGTTATCATCTAACCGAGTATCTATCGTATCCATCATTGGGTACTCAAACTCATATTCATACTCACACTCGCACTCACATACTCGAACTTGGTAGTCGCAGAGTCATTCGAAGCACACTCAAAGGCTGAGAATGTCTCTTGGCCTGCATCTGGGCCCCCTTTATCTTGTTGGCCAAATATGGCCAAGAATCAACTCAATTTCGATAGCTATTAGATGTGGAAAAGAGTGAGAATGAATGTGTGCGATAGAGAGCGAAAAATGATAAAAAAAAAGAGGGGAAAATTTAAGTGCAATGCAAAAAGAACAGAACTCAATGAAGATGATGATGAAGTTTTTCTTGATGGACCGAAATTGAAAGTCTTTGACAGCACAATTATGCTATATCGAGAGGCGGCTTGTGGGCGTGTCTCTGGCCAGTGGTTTCAGATGTGTGTGTGTGTGTGTGTTTGCATGCCATTAAAGCGCAGCGTTGACCATGCTCGCAAAATGTTTACCAATGCGATAATTAGGCCAGGCCAAGAGACGAAGCAAAGCCAACACTGAGCGTCAATTTGCTGTGCACACACACACACACACATGCTCACACGAGTTATACATATTATAAGAGATGTGTATGTATGTGTGTGGCTTTAAGCCCTGCTAACAAAGCAAAACAACAAAAACAACTTGAATGCCATTGTACATTTCTAATTATGTTATCCACAACTCAGGAATGACAGAGAGAGAGAGAGAGAGAGAGAGAGTGAAAGAGATATAGATAGAGGGAGAAAGCAGTTACACAACAATTACATGCGTTTATATTTTTCAAATCCGCCGTAAATGTAATTAAGCTCAGGGGAATTAAACGTAAATTTATTTTGCCACCAACTGGCGAGTGCCTCGTTAAACCCAGCAACAAAAAAAAAGAAAAGAATTAAAAGAAGCTCACGTGCAAATCCTTTTGCCTTCTCGTCTTCTACCCCAACCCTTCTGTCTCTTATCACCCATGCTAATTTGGAGGGGGGAATCGGGTACAAGTCAAATACTTGGAATTGGGGTTCGGTTTCTGGTCGCGTGTCGCATATAAATTGGCTCATTGCTCGGAATTTTTTTTTTTTTTTCTTGATAAGCATTCGCATTTGTTTTCTTTTTACTCCTTTTTCCTTTTTTTATTGTTACGTATTTGCATTTCTTCTGAACGGATGTGATTTATATACATTTTTAATATATATTATTGAGTGAGGAAAAGGAATGTGTGAAGAAATTAGATAAAAATGATTAGTTGTCGTTTGATTACATAAATAAAACAAATATCAATAGTAAAATTCAGAAATATATATCAAACCTAGTTTATTTTTTTTTTTTAAATATTTTCTATATGCCCCTTATCGATTCCTAAATCAAAACTTATTCTCTATTCACAAATTTGCTGCGTTTGTCAAAAAGTTGTTATTTTTGTTGATGCTGCTTTGGCATCGAGAACATTAAAAACCAATCAAGCTCATTGTCACATAATCAGACCACATATACAGTTCATCGGTTTAGCTATCCATACACACACACACACACCCTTAAACACCCTCACACACATATGCTATTTTTCATATTTTTCACAAAGTCACTGGGTTTGATATCATATGACACACAGACATAGAAAACTCTTTGCTATCGCATAATAGTTTTGGCTTATGAAAACAAATTCAATTTGGAAGCTGCTTATGGAAATGTTTATGCAAGACGTGCATTAAAAGGGGTGGAAACGGAGGGCGGGTTGGGGCAGTCAAGCGTAGGAGAAAGGGGGACAGAAAGTGGCTGCTGGCAAAATTAATGTCACATGACAGAAGAGCGCGCACATCAAGTGAGGGCGGGCAACAGGGCGTGGTTGCAGTGCATTTTAGTCAGATAAACAAGCTGGTTGACAATGCTCCAGCATAGATAGAGAGAGAGAGAGGAGGAGAGGAGGAGAACGGGTGGGGGTGATAAAGAGCGAGAGAGAGGGAGTCAAGTGCATGACTCTTGGTACAGTTGCGCAGCGAGTTGCAGCAAAGTTGACTCTGACAAATTGAAAATCATTGAACAGCGAAAGTAAAATGCACACCTAAGCGACAACAACAACAACAAGAGGGTGGTCGGGTTGGTGTGGGTAGATTACACAATGTGTGGCTTAGTGAAAAATAGTGTAGCATACATTTAAGCAAATTGCAATTAAGGTTAGCAACGTTTGCACAATGCTTTGTTTGGCTATACAATACACCCCCTTCTCTGCTTTCCTCTCTACCCCCCCCCCTCCCCCTCATCCATATGCAACTGTAACCATTGCCATTTGCCGCTCGACAAAGTGCGCCAATATGCCACAAAGTATGCAACAATTTGCAGCATAAATACTTTGTACGCTTCAAGTGGGCAACGCTCTCTCTTTCGCTCCGTCTCCGTCTCTCTCACTCTTCTATTTGTGCACTTTTGCAATAAACGCCACATAAATGTTGCATATGCCGAATGGGTTGCATTTTATTCATCCTAGCTTTTGGCTCCTGCTCCTTCGGCACGAGGCCATTTTAATGGATCCATGTGCCCCATTTTGTTGCCATTTTTCACTGGTAGCAGCAGCAGCAGCAGCAGCTTTGCCATGTTGCACTTTTCTAGCTAAATTGATGAACGCTTCTCGGGGTTGTGGCAATGCTTGTGCCTTGTTGATTTTATGTTTATTTAGTTGTCATAAAACATGCCAGCTGCCGTTCGATTTGTGGCTTCGTTGGCGGTTTGTTGCCCCTTGGTGCGTTGTTGTCGCATTTCACATGCTGCCAAAAATTCATTTGAGTTAGTCAAAAGCTATAGAAATTGCATTTATGAGAAATAGTCAAACTATAGAAATTACATTCATGAGCAGCGTCTTTGAAAATGGTTAAACTACTGGCTAAACTTAGTTGCGCTGTTGCCAAACTTCACCAAGGTCCAAAGTTCGATTTAACTTGCAATAATTCAAACTAAATTCCCTCACTTACACCCAATGGCAGCTATTATCACTGGCTTACGACCAGAGCGCCGTTGCCAAACTTCATTAATATATATTGTGGCACTTAATTGCGGTCCACGCGTCGTATGTGCAACTTTCGTCGCATGCAAATCGCACTTTATTCGGTGGCAAATTGCCGCCACACACTTAACGCTTCATAAAAACTAAACTGCAACTTCCGGACACACTCACACACAGTCTGGAGGAACTCTCAAACTTTTAGTTCACTTCCACCTGCCGCTTTGCTCATAATCTAAAATAATTTGTGCGCATGGAAAATTTACACCTGAGCGACGCCAACGTCGTCGTCGTCGCCGTCGTCGCCTTGCGTGTGAAAAAATTTTCCAGCAATTGCATGCAACAATTCCCGAAATGCTTAAACATTTTAGGCACGCTTCCGACCGCCAGCAACCACAGCAACAAGAACAAGAACAACAACAAGAACAATAAGAACAAGAAAAGCCCTCCTGGGGGTGTGAATTTTCTTTTGAAATGGACCTTTGGATGGCCCGAAAACTTGAGCAGCAATTTCGCTTGGCTGCGCGTCACGCATACGCCCCATGCGCCGGGCAACAAATCAGCGACACGACTGTGAATTTCAATTACTGCTCTGTGGAGCAACTCCCACAGTGAAGCTTAGTTGAGGGAGAACCTAGTGTGAGTGTAGTTAAAATGAATGACTCTGTACACCTCTTCCTCTCTACAAGTGCTGATTTCCTATTCTTGCCCCTGGCTGTGGCACGTTCGAGTTGATATACAAGTATATATTGGCTAAGGCTCGCAGCGTGTGTGTGTGTGTGCGAATGGTGATTAGACCCGAACGCACGCTGCCAAAAATGTATCTTGGGCTTATTTGCTTTAGGGCAAGTTTGAAATTAAAACGTGCTGGCAACTTTTTGATTGGCTGTCGACTCTTTAAAAAATCACACGCAAAATTCAAACGGATTAAAAGCTTTGCCCCCGAAAAAACAAACTATAAACTTGAAAAAACTGAAAGTGGGGTGGGAACGAAGCTATGATACCCTGCAGAGATTGTAGGATAATTGACTGATTTACACAAATCAAATTGTTTTTTATTTAACTCATATAAATCCTATGATGTCAAAGTTTGCATTTCTAAAATTATTTAAAATTTATTCACGAAAGAATATCTCTATAACATTCAATCCGGATTACCCACTCTGTCCAGGGTATAGATTAGAAGCTCGAAAAAACCCCTCTGCCAGTTTGGTCAAAACAAAATGGTCAGCGCCAGAACTAACAAGCGTAAAAAGCAAACAACAGTGTTTGGCAACGGACAACTGCGTGTTGCAACATCGCGTTGCAACAACGCGTTGCAAGCTGCGAACCACCAGTAAAAAAACGCTGTGTAGATTTTTATATAAATATTTTGTCAGGTAGTCGTTGGAAACCCGATATAAACAAACGCTTGCCGCTGGCATTGGCGTTGGTCCGTCTAACTAAATCAAATCAAAACACAACAAAATGGAGAGCTAGGTGAGCAAGATAGAAGAGAGTAAGTGAGATGGAGTTATGCAAATTTTAGTGGCTGACATGACATTGATAAAGTTTCCGCAACTTGCAGATGGGTTAGAGTTCCAATAAGTGATTAAGTTTAAAGTGCTCTTTGGCTTTAACTTGTGGCGGCAACACTTTTGCCCTACGCACACATGTGTTGAAAGCTAATTAAATGGCTTGCCAAGTTGCTAAGTTAGTTTCAACCTCCCCCTCCCCCTCCCCCCGTCTAGGTAATTGCCATATTTCTCGCGACATTTTGACAGTTTGTAACGCTTTTTCGCTTTAATTATAACGCTCCAATTTAGCCGCAGAGAAAAGAGCAAAGAGCTTTGGCTTTGGCTTTACGAGTTTTGTGTTGTGGTTTTTTCCGGACCCGCTAAATCTTTGCCAGACTTTGCTTGTATTGGCCTGTCGATGGCTTTTTTGGGGTCTACATGTTGACAATTTCTGTACTTTTAGAGAGGGAGAAAAGTTATTTCGCTTACAGAGAGAAAATGGTACAGTGGGGCAAATCGGTTGGTTGGCAACCTTAAGATTTTTAAATTTGCTTTCCTTTCGGTGAGCTCTTCTAAAATCAATTTTTACTATTAAAGAAATTCTCACCAACAATCTTTTTCAATAGGATTCACATAACTACAATGCTGCGCCTTTTTTTGCAATTCTCAACCATTCTTGTTGTGCCTTTTAGTCATAAAATGGTGGCAAAAAGAAATGGCAAAAACGGCACTCTGAAATTTCCGCAAATTCGCTCGTTTTCATTTTGCTTTATACAACTTTTAGGCCAACAGAAATTCAATTAACTGACTTGCCAAAACCACAACTGGTTACGCCTTCCTTTGCTTTCCGCTCCTCTTAACTCTGCCCCGCCCACTTGTCACATTTCGCTGCCTCTCGAATTTCCGTGCAACTTTTGGCCAAAACAAACACACAACACACACATTTTGCATGCAACAACAACAATGAAAAAAAAAACAGATGAAATGATTTTAACATTTTTAATTTGTAAATCAATGTTAATCTTAAGTTTTATGTTTATTTTGTTTTTAATTAAAATGTGATTTCTATTTATTTTTTTTTTCATTTTTTGTTTATTCTTTTCGTTAAAAATTGTTGTTGCATGCAATGAATAACAAATTGTTGAAACACTGCACCACAAAATGTAGTTGCAACAATACAAACACATGTAGCGTCACATCGTAACCACCACCACCACCACCACCACCACAACAACAATCAACAACAACAACACCAACAACATCAACAACATCATCACCACCACCACCAACAACAACAACAACAACAACAACACCATCAACAACAACAACAACAACAACTTGTTGCCCCAGCTCAAACGCACAATCTTGTTCCATTTAAAGAGCCACCACTATTGGGACCAGGCACCGCCTTCCCGCCATTCGGAGCACCCGAATATCATCCCACCCAGCCGGACAACTGGAAGGGCGCCGCCATCCATCCAACTGGCCTCATGAAGGAGCCCACCGGCGTCGTGGCCGGGCGCAATGCGCCAGTCGCCTTCGCCCAGCAGGGACAGGCACAGGTGAGTGTTGACCCCCCTCCCCCCTCCAAACTACTCAAAATTAATATTTATAAAAATAACCCCAGTATTTCGGTCTCCGACTATTAGATACCCATTACTCGTTTAAAATATATATACATTTAAAAAAAGTATACCAGCCATAACAACCAAAATATTTATTTGTTCTTGATGCGATAGAAAGACAAACTCAATATTAATAATAGCTGGGATTATCTACCCCTTTGTAATAAATTTTGTCTTTAGTGTCTGAGGTACTGTCATAACTACCGTCATATTTACCCGGTCTTGATGCGATTAAGTAGGAAGATTGCACTATGAGTGCTAGATTCCGTCACTCTAGCTCTTCAGTCTCTTCAGATGAATAGAAGGGACATAAGATAGATTTTGTTTTCAACATACTTCATAGTGCAAGAAACAAATACAATATAGCCTTTGTAATCTACAAGTAACGGGTATACATAATAAAAAAAAACCACCAATCTCTGATTCACCTCTGGCTTGGACTGCATTGCCGTTTTCATAAATATAATTTTCATTTTAATTTTAATTTGAAATTTTTGCACACGCTGCAATCCTTGGCCAGAGCGTGAGATTCAGATGAGAGAAGCAGAGACTTCTCTTCTGCCGACCATCCAAGCCACAAGCAAATGGCCCGTTTGCCACTGCAGCTGATGCAACTGGACAGCATTTTAATTAACTTCTTTTTCACTTTCCTCCTCAGGGCGCTGTCATGATGGTCTATGGCATGGACCATGACACTTCCAACACAGATAAGCTCTTCAATTTGGTCTGCCTCTATGGCAATGTCGCACGGGTAAGTCGAGTCTGTAATTAATTTGTTAACTATATCGTGGCTGGCTGGCCTACTCAATCTGAGTTGCCTTATTGATTTATCGACGGAGATAAGCCCAAGGATGAGTTAATTATTATTTATGACAAGTTGAGGATTATTTTTTAATTTAAATTGAAAGTGAATCAACTGAAGCGACAGTAAAAAGTTTTTCATTTATAAATAGTTAGGTTAGCTTCTTTAATAACATATAACTAATATCGATAGTTCAATTGTGCTAAATTATACACAAGTTCCCTTTTTAAGTGTCGAAACCACTTGAACCACAACTTCTCTTTTACATCCGACAAAAATGTGCCAAATGTAAAGTGACTTTTAAAAGGAAAATGGGCTTGTGGGTTGAAATGGAGTCAACTCCTTAAACTTGCACTTAGCAAGATGACACGAAAAAAAAGGACTCGCTTTTTTCGCCGAGTTCCTCACCAAATTCTTGTTGAAGCTCTTATAAAAAGGTGGTTGCTTCTGCTCCATTTGTAAATGTGCAAATAAAACGAAGGGCAATAAAAATGAGGGCAAAGGCCAGAAAAAAGCTAAATTTAAAGCTAAAAATAAAGCTGAGTCTGAGCCTGAAGCTGGCCAGTTGTTGGGCCGACGCAAAACATTTAGATAAAGCGTTTTAGATTAATGCCAGACATGTGCTATAGTAAGGGAAAGGAACAGGGAAAAGAAAGAGATAGAAAGAGGAGATAGAGAAGGAGAGAGAACGCCTGCGGACAGAAATCAATGCAGCGTCATCAGCTTTCCACAAAATGTGAAAGCAATTGATACGAGAAAGAAAATACCATCACTTCCTTTTCAAGAAGAATTGCGCTAGCATTTTTTTCTAGGGTCTCGAATAAATCAAAATATCCATTAAGAGAAGCGAAAAACGAAAACCTTTACCGAAATGACAATTCAAATCGGCTCATTGTGTATTGCGCATTGGGGAACATTTAGCACAACTATTGTGTGTGTGTGTGTGTGTGCCACGCCCACATCAACAATGGATGAGCTATAGAAACGTATAAAATATAAAAAAAATATATATAAACTGCTCGCGACATCAAAGTCAAAATGTTAAAAAGGCTCCTTGGCAATAGAATTCTATTCTCGCTTTCATTTTATTGCCACTAAGTTGCTCGCTCTCGCTCTCTGTGTGTCCTTTGACAATTGCACTGAGGCAAGGACAACAAGTTTTCTTGCTCTTTCCGTCTCACTCCTACTCTATTGTCCATCTGTCTCTCTCTCTCTTCGGTCCCTGTCTTGTTTTCGCTTTGTTTAGTTTATGTTTTGCGACAAAGCGCATTTCCCTTGAGGTTTTCTTCTGGCATAGAACATTAAAATCTATGGAGAGTTGCTCGTTGAATTAATATGCTTGGGCAAGGGGAAAGCAAAAGGTCAGAAATCGTATAGTTAGCTAGCATTTAATTTAAAATAAGAACTTTCTTTTAAGTCACTCTTTATTTAAAACCTTTGAATGATTCATTTTTACCATAAGATTCCTCTTCTAGAAATTTTTCTAGATTGCGACTTACAATTTAATGGCAACCCTTTTGAGCTCTTTAACTAAAGCATATGGCAACTCTTATTTCCAAAGT
Organism: Drosophila rellima; assembly: GCA_035043635.1. Lineage (NCBI taxonomy): Eukaryota > Metazoa > Arthropoda > Insecta > Diptera > Drosophilidae > Drosophila > Drosophila rellima. The sequence goes on along the minus strand of JAWNMV010000145.1, from coordinate 1,782,608 downwards.
AATTTCCGGTTCATAACTCGCAGCATTTACCAATTTTTCAACAAGAGCGCGCCATTAGCCAATAATTTAACACACACACACACACACACAGAGACAGAGACAGTATACACACACAATCACATACTCGTACACTTAGCCAACTAGATCCTGGGCTTAAACCCATCCACAATTAAATGCAATTTACGCGCAAACAAAAAAAACTCTAGCAGAAACTAAAAGCAAACTCGACCAACAGCTGACAAGCACAAAGCGATGGGCGCTGTTCACTGGTCAAGAGGAGAGAAGAGAGGAAGAGAGAGGGGAGAACGAAGGGAGAGTTTGGTTGGATTGGCTGGAATAGTTAGCCGGATAGTTGACCAACTGGCTGGCTGGCTGGTTAGTTTTCTAGAGGACGATAATTCAAGGAGGGAAGAGGCGAGTCGCGAGACAAGGCAAAAGGCAATTTACTCGTAGTTCTTGTTGTTGCTGCCGCAGCTGAGATTTATTACAAACTTCCTGTCCGAGACGGAAGCTACTCATTAGCCATTAAAAATGATTATGCGCAAGCATTATTCACTGGCTTTAAGCCACCACAAACATACATTTCTTCTATCTGTGAATCTCTCTTCTTTCTCGCTTGCTTGCTTTCTCTCTCTCTCTCTCTCTCTCTCTATTTCCCGCCCACGTGCTTTGAGTCTCCTCTCGCGTTGCCAACCTCATTATAAAACTAACACACATATGTGTCTGTGCAGAGGTGTGAGTGCGTGTATGTGTATGTGTGTGTGTGTGTGTGTGTGTGTGTGTGTGTGTGTGTGTGTGTGTGTGTGTGTGTGTGTGTGTGTGTGTGTGTGTGTGTGTGTGTGTGTGTGTGTGTGTGTGTGTGTGTGTGTGTGTGTGTGTGTGTGTGTGAGGGCACATCAGTTTATGGACCGACATGTTTGAATTGCGAATGAGAAATTGATGGGCACTCAATCAATGTGCTTGAACCGAAGCCGAAGCTTCTGCTTCTTTCTGGCCCGTTGTTGTTGGTGTTAATGTGCGTCCCTTGGGGGAGGAATCTTCACACCCGAAGGACCTCATTTTAAAGGCATGTGCTCTAGATTAGAGGTAAAAAGAAAGTATAAAAAAGTGTGGGCAACTTTAGATGCTTTGAAGAATAATTGAAAGTAACTTTGAAGTCGACAATCAATGCTATTGATATTACAATAAATTGGTTTAGGGAACAATAAATATTTAATAAAACTGCTTTGCAATAATTAAATAATGCTATTGAAGATTTAGTAGAACTTGTAGCCTTTTGTTGAATTAATTACGCCTAGTAATAGCCTAGCTTTTATCTATTTTACCCACAAAATTCTACACACAATCCTGTCAATCTAATCCCTTCACCCACAGGAGGCTTTACAACAGTTGGTTAGTCAATTTACTTCTACACATTTTAAATAGGAATATCTGAATAGGATTAGGCACACAAATCTTGAACATCCCATAAGTCAGGCCTCACCGAGTCTAACGGCGGAAAGGAAGAAAAAAACGGGAAAGGATATTTGATTATCCCTCTCGGATAAGAAGCAATCAAGCAACAGATGAGGTAGATACAGAGACACAAGCAAGCCAACTGCCTTTCTCTCTCTCTCACTCTCTGCCCTCTCGCTTACACCTGCCTAGTTTTTCGCTCAGTGTATGTGTGTGTGTTGGTGATTTGTAATTTTTAAAGCATACATCAGGACTCGGATACTCAAGTCCATTTTGCAGTTTGTACGATGTGCGTTGCATATTTTATGGCGCTTTCGTTCAACCTTTTCCAGCCAATTTCTGTTTAAGGCTAAAGTGTTGGCTTTAAGCAACAACCAGCCAGCAATCTGTGCTTTTTGAAAGCAATCTAGTTAATTAATTTTTCGTTGCCGTGTGGGCTATGAAGTCATCGTTGTCAAATTGTTTTGCTTTTCTGATTAAATGGCTTGACAAAATTAAGGCCAAAAGGCCGAAAGCTGCTGACAGCGCAACCGGCTGCAAATGGCCGAATTGGCAAATGTCTTTAAAAGGCAACAAGCGGCAGCAACAATCATTTGAGCCAACAACAACAGGAGGCAGCAACAATCACACGCACTCAATTAAATGCGCATTAAAAAAGCATTTGGTTTGTTGGTCCTCAGGGATTGCCAAGGAGGAGGAGGAGCAGCAGGAGGGGTGCGATATGGGAATCAGGAATGAGCAGCTCCTGGGCCACAATATTCCTTCTATTGTTGTCATTCTCATTGTTGTTGCTCTTTGTTGTGTTTTTGTCCAGCGCGTGAGCAATTAAATCAAACGGCAGCAGACACCACGCCACATTGAGCAGGGAACAAAGAGCAATTACGGAATAGGGTAGAATCGGGTATATTGTGCGCCTATAGCGACTGGAAGATATCCTAGTTGAAATTGTTCCGATTGTTAATTACTTGAAATATATTTTAAATAAAGACATTGGAAAGTGTTGAAATATAATATCATAGGTAAAGAGTATAAAATCGTAGAAATGTAATTAAATAATAGAAGTATAGAAAATTGAATAAATATTCTTGAATCCTTTTGAGGTACGTAGTTTTGTTAATATATATAATAGTAACGTATATATTTCAATATAACTATTTTTTTTGTTATTTTTCTAGTAATGTATACTAAATATTTCTGTATTTACTAAAACTTCAAATTCTATAGGGTGTCCTATTAGCACAGCAGTTAATTTGCTCTCGACTTGCTCATTGTTTTAATTAACGGAACATACGCATGAAAGTAACCGATGAGCGGCTGAGGAGTTGAGACAGGGGTCAGGGGTCAAGCGGGCAGGGGGAGGCAGGTGGCTAGCTGGTGAAGGGCGAACAGCACAGCTCATTAGACACGCACTGAAATGTTTGTCGCTGACCAGTCCAGACCAGTGTGACCAGTCAGCCGTGAAGCAGCGCTCTTTGATTTGTGGACGGCGTCTGCTTTGCGTGTCCTTAGTACGGTATTATCCTTGCCGTATGGGGCACGCCACCGCTGATTTCATAAATCCCTTTTGTTTTAGCTGCTGCCTCCTCTTAGCCACTTTTGGGAGTTCGCGGACGGGGCTATCTGCACGCTTTCTGCCTCACTGATTTATGGTCTATATTTATTTATATACATTTTTATTTTCATTCTTTTTTTTTTATTTTTATATGACGTCTGGCTTCACTCTGTTGTTCTTGATGAGGCGGGAAATGGGGAACTACCTTCTTTCGATAAGCTCCATTTAGTTCTTATTCACATTCAGTTGTATTCATTTATATTCGCTTCATTCAAGCGTATGCATTTCGATATAGAAACACATTATATATACATATTTTGTGTATCGGTTTATATAGAGCCCTTAAACAAACTCTGATTCCACTTGGGACTGCCGCCAGTTGATAACAATTTCGTGCTGTTAAGCTAAATTTTAATGTCCATCAACCTAGTCACATATATTTCAACATAATCTCTTTATAAGCTCCTTTTTTTGTGTTGAATTTAAATTATTTACTGCTTAATTAAAGTTTGGTTGGGAATTTCAGTTGCAAATTAAACAATTAATATTTTATGCTTAGTGTTTGCACATAATAAATATTTACTCAAAAATATGCTTCAAATTGTGCATGAATTTCAACTAAATGTTTATTTCACAAATTGGTTTAAATACATTTAGTTCACGATAATTGACTTGTTAAATAAAAAGAGGTTGTCTCGCAAAATAAATAAATGCTTAACGCAAATTCAATTTATGCAAACTAATCGAAAGAATAATACTATAATATAATTATATCAATTTATATTTATTTTTTGGGCTGAAACTGTCAGAAATAATTAAATTTAAAATGTCTATTGAGTTTTCTTGTAAGCTTTTCCAATTCTCCTTCCGTTTCTGAATTGCACTCCACACCTGACTTGATTATCAAGTGGTCGTTATTGTTGTTACTGCTGCTACTGTCTAAGCTGCCAGCAACAAAATCAACAAACAATTTACCTGTCACTTTTAAGTGGAAACTAGACCAAGACCATAACAACGACTGCCTACAATTATTTGACCTGAAATGCCTGCAGTTAGAGCTCAACCTGCAATTTTCTGACGGCTGTAAAAACGCTGCAATAAATAAATTAAAAATACCAAAGAAAAATAGCCAATCTGGCGAATTAACAGACTTAAATGACATTTGGCAAAGGCACTTAAAAATATTTGAGCGCATTTTTTATGCGTGTTGCGCCAAATGAAGGCAGTGCAAACAAACCCAAAAAAAAGTAGCATGAAAAGCAATTTTGAGCATTTGGAAAACTCGTTTTCACTATTGAGTTCAATGCCTCACAGCAGCTGCGACTACGAATTGCAATTGCCAAGTTAACAAACTAACGGCCAAGTTAACTAACCAACCAACCAACCAACCAATCGACCAACCAGGCAACAAGCCAAACTTATTTTCCATAGATTTTTCACTTTCACTATTGCTCTCGTAATTATTGCACTCGAAATGTTGCCTGTGGTTAATTATCTTTATGAGTTTTAGCCGCAAGGTGCCGAGTGAAAAGTGTTCGGCCGTAAATTGTTGGCTATTACCGACAATAGCCAAAAGTAAAGTTGTGCTTATTAACAATTGCAAAAGGAAAGTGCACTTAAAACAACTAAATCATTAATTTATATTGCCTAAACACATGTGTGAGTGATTTAAGCCCCCATCCAATTAGTAGCTCTGGAATTTGTAAAATAAGCCAATTTAATGGGCCCCTTGGCCACGCCCTAAAATTTCAAACGATTACAAGTGTAGCTCATAATAATAAAAAGGAAAGAGAATGTTTTTTGTGTTATGGTTGCTCGACTTCAAGTTACTCTATATAATACTGTATCATTCTAAAATCGATTATTAAAATTATGAATGTGTTAGAAAACGATGACAATTACAGGATCATTCCTTATATCCACATTGACAGCTACAGGGTATAACAAACTGGCTATTTTTGGCAATTTGTCACGTACCTCCAAAAAAAATAAATATAAAATGAAATGTTGACAATCGACACACACACACACTCTCAAACATCGTGTATACAATTGACAGCAAATTAAGGGCGACATTCAATTTGATAATTTCGTTTTGAAGTAAATTGTAAATTGAACTAAATAAAATAAAAAATGCTGAGCTCGACACACATGCTATGGATCAACGGGGTGGGGTTCGAGGTCGGGTTGAGAGTTCGTACACTGCAAGAAAATTCAATCAAATGGCGCCCGTGTCGACAGGTCAACACTCAACGGTGACAGTCGTCAGTCGGTGAGTGTCTATGTGAGTGTAAATGGGTCTGCAAAAGTGGTGGAAGTTGTGTGTGTGTGTGTGTGTGTGTGTGTGTGTGTGAGTGGGTGAATGAATGGAATTGAATATAAGTGCGCCTGCCACATAATTGCATTTATTTACATTTGCGACACAAATTGAGGTGACAGTTGCAACTGACAAGTGGCAAGCTGAGAGGGCGAGAAATGTGGCAGCTTGTTCAAATAGTTTAGTGACTTTAAAACTGTAGCTAACAACGTTGCTAGAAATTTATAGTTACAGTCGAGTTTGCGAATAAATGACTTGACTTGAAAATCAGGTCAACTTCAAAGTTAAAGAATTGTGAATTTCTATAAGACTAGTCAAAATATATTTGAATCACACATCATTTGATTTATTTTATCCCATTTGATAGATCAAGTTCTTGAAGACAAAGGAGGGCACCGCCATGGTACAAATGGGCGATTCGGTGGCCGTTGAACGTTGCGTGCAACATTTGAATAACATTCCCGTTGGCACTGGCGGCAAAATACAGATTGCATTCTCAAAGCAGAACTTCCTATCGGAGGTAATCAATCCGTTCTTGCTGCCGGATCATACACCCAGCTTCAAGGAGTACACTGGCTCCAAAAACAATCGTTTCCTATCACCGGCCCAGGCCAGCAAGAATCGCATTCAACCACCGAGCAAAGTAAGTTATATTTAAGCTATAATATTTTTATAAAATGTTGTATAATCATTGTTATTCCATTTAGATCTTGCACTTCTTCAACACACCGCCCGGTCTCACCGAGGATCAGCTCATCGGCATATTTAACATTAAGGAGGTGCCAGCCACATCGGTGCGTCTGTTCCCATTGAAGACGGAGCGCTCGTCGTCGGGTCTGATCGAGTTCCCCAACATCTCGCAGGCTGTACTGGCCATCATGAAGTGCAACCATCTGCCTATTGAGGGTAAAGGTGAGATAGTGTTGTGTTTAAGTGTTATTCCAAAGTTGGCCCGTTCAAAAATTTGTTTACATATGGCCAGTTCCATTATTGAGAATCAAATGAAAAAGTTACACAAAATTTTCGCAAAAAAAAAAAAAAGAAATTACCTATCCCAAAAATAAAAAGAAATATCTTAATCATACACCCCAAAAAGTAGGCAACATTCATTTTGCTTCGGCTTTAAAGTTGTCAGCCGGCCATTTTGCATGGCCTTTTGACTTTTGCTGCCGCACACCAAAAAATACACCTCCTCCTTCCACTTCATCATCACACTCACAACAAGCCTACACCGCACCCCACACCCCTCTCTTCCAACCCCCTCCTCCCATCACCCACTTCCCTCAAGCTGCGCAAAACTTTAGATTTTCATGTTCTTTAACTGGGTTTTTCCGGAGTAGCTGGGGAAAAGTTTTTAGTTGCTTCGCGCTGAAAATTTTAATTTGGTAATTAAGATAAACAATTCCAGTTTGCCAGTTATTTTATAGGACTTGTTCAACGCCCCCTATATAACATTTACAGGAGCCCATTACTGTTTCAGTATTTTTCCTGCAGCTGCGACTTTTACTGGTTACTTTTGGATGGATTTCAGCATCTACTCGTACTTTCGCTCTCGCCACTTGACGACCCATTAAACTTTGCCCATAAATATTTCAACCTGCCTAATTTCCCTTTTCCTTGGGCCGCATTACGATTATTACTTTCATATTTGCATTTTGTTTTGCCATTTTGTTTACTTTGTCAACATGGCAATTATTTTCGTTACAACATCATCATCATCATCATCAGCAGCATAAAATAATCAACATTTGATTGCCAAACGATTCATTCCTTTGTTTATTTGTTCCTCTTTTGATTTTGCTCAGCAAATAAATTGCCAATAAGTCGCTGTCATTGCCAAAGTTCTTCACTAGTTTTGTTTCCAATTTTTTATGAGTATCCCTAATATATAGTTGAGGTCTAATGAATAGAAACGGTTTTAATGAATAGCTTAAATTTCAAAACTAAATAATGAACATGTTGGTTTTATAATTTAAATTAAATCAGAGTGACTTTTTAGTTTCTCGACCGATAGCAATCGAAAGTTTTTAATAAGTTAACCTATTCAACTGCAGCGCGCTGTTTCCGCTGAACCTCTCGTATACGTAATGTCTGGCCCAAATTATGCAGATGCAAATAATTTGCATATATTGGCCTGACATTGGCATGCCTTGGCATGTTGTTTGGTGGTGCATCCGTGTGTTGCATGTGGTGCACTGTGGTGCAGTTAGCTGCGCGTGTTTTCCTGTCATTGTTTACACCTTGCGTAAAAATCTTTTATGCAAATAACCAAGCACTACGAAGACTTTGCCAAATGAAAAAGGGGTAGCATTTTGTACGACCTGTGTGTGTGTGCGTGGCATGTGAATATTTTGTCAATAATTTGGTGGATGTTGTTTGCCTATTTGTTGTTGTTGATTCATTTCAGTTGCTGTTGCATCGAGTGGCGCTCGAGTGCATAGTAAATAGTAATTAAAAGTGTAAGGAATGCAAATACACTTGAAATACACTATGTACACACACACACACCCACACTCACCCACACTCACCCACACACACGCATGCAAATAGCAAATGCAAAATGCAAACAGATGCCGTTGCATACTTTCAGGCTGTGAAATTATGCATCTAGCAAATATTTTATGTCTCTATGTGTGTTAATGTTGCTGTATTTATGTGAAGCCTATATATATATGTGTGTGTGTTTGTGTGTGTTTGTTCGCTGATGGTTGGCAATTTTTACGTTTGAATGATCTTGATTGCATTGGCATAGGAACGTGACCCGGCCAAGTATTTTTATGACGGTTGCCGCAATTTAATTGGCACATAAAACTTGGTTAGACTCCTCGGTTAGGTGGTTAACCTAGCATAGAAGTGGGGGTATTGAGCATAATGATTTTAATTGCACGTAGCAAATAAATTAAGGTTTTCTATGGGTTTAGGTTTAGGTCATAAACTCTGAATGCATCAAAGTGGAAGTTAGTGAGTTTCCCGCCATATTCACCTCCCACTGCTTATCCTTTTCCTTCTCCTCATCCCCTTGTTCCCAATTTCCAAAAGAAAACTCTGCGAAAAACAAAATAACTTAATTCAGATATACAACACTTATACACATTACTACAAACAATACTATAAAAATATACATGTTTTTTTAGCAACAAAGGAACCCCATTTATTCTATAACTATGCATTCTTTCTATTCCCGTTCCTTTTCTTCTTTTCCCCCCCATGTCCATCTCTGATCCGCACGCATATTTTAGGCACCAAATTCCCATTCATCATGAAGTTGTGCTTCTCATCGTCGAAGAGCATGAATGGTGCCTGGAATAATGCGGCCAATGAGGGCATGATCGAGAAGGAGAATGATGGCGATATCAAGGTGGAGATTTACAATTGAGATTTGATAACCATTGTGTAAGCGAACAACAACCAGCTATGCGCAAAGCAAAACACAATACATAAGAAAACAAAACCAACAACCAACCAACTACAACAAGCAGCAACAACAACAACAACAAGAACAACAAGAACAAGAGTAAACAACAACAGAACAGGAGGCGGAGTAGATTTGGATGGGAAGAGAGGCAGGACGACACATCGGCAACAATAATAATTATAATAATATAGCAAATGCATAAATATGAAAAGGCAAATGCTAAAATTCAATGATGATTGGATACATAACTATGAGGAGAGCAGTCTGTTAAACGCTGCGCCGCAAACTGATGATTACAAATTAAGGATTAATTGAATTATTGACACACACAGAAACACACCATATACATTTAACTAAAACTAAAAAAAAAAAAGTAACATAAGCTACTACTTACATCTTAAACAAATCGCAAACGCATGTAACTTTTCTACGCGCCATTTACTTTAAATGAAATCGAATCACAATTAAACATTATATTTAACACAAATACATCAACAAAATGGCGGCGTTCGAAAGCTACACACCTACACACACTCACCATCAAACACTCACACACATTTATGCACTTTACATGCGTTTGTGTTACGACAACAACAAGAAATGTTATTAAAATTGTGAATGAATAGCAAAAAGAAAAAAAATTAGGTTAAAAAATTGTTTAGTTGCATCTTTAAAACACCAACAAAATTTTCATTTTTCTCATTTTTTTTTTTTGTAAAGTTTTTCGTGTGTGTGTTTCACTTGATGAAATTGCAAAACAACAAACAAGAAATACAAAACAAACCACAATTGTAAACAATGTAATATGAAAATAATATAATAATAATAATAAATGATTAAAACAAAAAAATTTAAGCACACACTACGCAAATACAGTAACTTAGACAACAACTACATTTTAGTTAATTATATTATTTGATGATACGATATTGAGAGATTTGCGTGAAAATAACTAACAACAAAATGCAACAACATAAATTTCTTTTGACAATATTTCGACAAGTATTCACGTGTGAGACCGAAAATCTAAATAAAATATTTATTCTAATGAGATATATAATATAAAATTGATTAAAGATGCGAGAGCAAAACGTGTAAAATTAAACCAAAAATTTAGCAATTTTAAATCAAATTTATTAATTTTAGTTATGCAAATTTCAGAGAGAGAAAAACTTGCACAAGCCAATGTTTTTACTTTAACGTTTACTTTTGATTTTCTTAAATTAAATATTAACAAAATGACGAAAAAGACAAAAGAACATTAACATAATTTTTGTGCTTAATTTACAAAAGTTGAAAAAAAGGCATAAATTTATATGTATGAGCTGTATATGTATTTAAATTAAATTAATATTAATTATAATTTTACACTAAATGTAAAAAGCAACAACTAAAACAAAACAAAACAAACAATTAATTGCGAAAAGCAAATTAAATTTTTACATTAATTTGTAAGTACAGCAAAAACTTGAGACAGGCATGCAAAACAAACATTACAAGATTATAAATAAAAATAAAAAATATTTTTGAGGCGTTTTAAGGTTATAGTAGAGAGACAGAGCCAAACATTTCAAAACTAAAAGTAAACTTGGCGCGACGCATTAAACAAAACAAAAACAGGATAAAAAAGAAAAATATAATAAATTAATTAATTAATTTAAAATATATCAGCAATAAAAGCAACAGTAACAACCATATCAAAGGCGTATGTTAGATTAACTATAACAAGAATAAAACTAAAAAATAAAATTGTAATAAAATGAAAATTATAAACAATTCGAAATCATAACAATTTCATTTGACTTTAGTTTAAGCAGTCTGCAGCTAGTTATAAAAGATTTTTAATTTTTTTTAGTTCTACATATATAGATATATATATATATACAACCCCTTTGTTCTGAATGCAAATCAACGAATACTATATATATATATACTGTATGCTATATAGGGCCGTTTAACGAATTTTTCATGCAAATCATTTTCATTATCATTTCTTTTCCATCATGCTTAAAACTATGTGCAATTAATGCTTTAAACGACAACAAACTGGAAAAGCACTTCATTAAATCTATTTTATTTATTTATAGCAGTCTTTGCTCATTTAATTCGATCGTTTTCTCATCCTTTGATTATAACTTTTGTTTATATCTTAGTTCTTATGTAAATTGTTGTAAATCGTATAAACTGTAAAATATATATTTTTCTAAAATTAAGTATAATTGTACTTAATTTAACGATTTATTGAGAGACAAAAAAGGAAGAAGTCAAAAAATCCAATGAAAAAATCTCGTTAATAATTAAATCATACAATTTATTTAATTAAGAACTTAAAGCAACAACGATCTTGAAGCTCCTAATTAGTACATAATCAAATAAAACTAAACAAAACTAAAATAATATAAAAAATACATAATAATTTAATCAAATAATACAATAAAACTTGGTAGCTACTATATCATTTATATAAAATCCGAGATAAAACAATATTGATTTTAAATGTAATTCTATGGAATACAACATTTTACAGCATTGTATAATTTTATTTTTTAATTTGTATGCATAAAACAAAGTATATATATAATATTAGTTATATATAAATATAGGCGGACGTGTTCACAAATTTCATTTTCGTTTCAATTACAAATTTGTAGAGCTTACTTTTTATCGAACGCCTGCATGCAAGATATCTGTGTGGAAATGGAACGAAAATCGATTTCAGAATATGTCTAAATATATAATTTGTTTTATTTAATATTTAAATTTTGTTGTTATTTTTTTCTTGTGTGCCCAAAGTTTGTAATATGCGCGCTCATTTTTTGATATAAATATATATGTACGATATATGTAAAAATAATTTAGCATTTGGTTTTTGTTTCATTTAAAGCTTCATCATCAACAGATACATTCAAATAGTTTTTATGTTTTACAGGAATTGAAATGTGACAAATAATTTGCAGAATATGGAAAAACTATAAATAAACTCTCAGAATAAAATCAACAAATCCTAAGAACGCACAGCTCCACGCCCACTTAGTTTTTATTTTCTTTTTAACTATAAAAAAAAATAATCAAATGGATAAAAATAAAAGATACTAAGATCTATACCAAAACGATATGCCAAATTGTTAAAGCGAGAATCCTGAATTTTTAACATATCGAAATTTATAAGGCGGCTTAAGTTAAACGATTTTACAAATTAGGCATTAAAAATGTATTTAAATAATAAATACCCAGAATACTTTCACTCAACAATAACTGCTAACAAACATAATCCATTTGTTAAAAACAAACAAAACGAAATGAAAGATTTCAAGATGAAAACGCCCAGCAAGTATTGTATCTAATGCTAGACCTAAGCGAAGATAAGTTAGTGTGCTTTAATGAATCATTTGAACAAATTATATACAAAATACTAGCAAAATTATTTTTATTTGATTTGCTTGTGTTAACAATTTGAGAACTAGTCAAAAGCGAGTTTAACTTTTAGTTGTTTAAACGCATTGGAAATCCAATATGTTAAGGCCTGTGCCGCTTGCACAATATTTCCCCATAAATTGTAGCATACTTCTTGGAGCCAAATAGACTTAAATTTCGTTTAATTGGCAGATGGTCCTAGAAGTATGCTTTGCTCACTTTGGGCGAAATAAAAACTTGGAACAGGTCTGACTATGAACTAGATCAATTTTGTTATTTAAGGTTGTCAGCAAATTGAATTTGTTAAGCAAAAAAAAAAAGATAAGAAAACGCCCCCCTTTTTGATCCAATTAGTTATTCAATTTTGTTTAAATATATTTTGGACTGATTTTGATGATTAACTTTTTGCAATTGCCGCGTAGTTTTCAACTCTAAAAATGCGCATGGGGCACAAGGTAGGTGCTGTTTATAACTACGATAAAGCTCAAAATGAAACTAGATTTTCAGAATTTCACTACCAAGAGACCCGTTGTGTTAAAAGGCGTTCTTTGAGCGATATTCCAAACGGTTTTTACTTAGTTCTTGTAATTGACATTAATGACACCAATAATTACACAACAACAACAACGTTATTTAAAAATATGGACCAGTTTATTCAGCACTGAATTGACAACCACCAAGAATCAAAAACAAAATGAAATTATATACATTATATAAATTGATGAAACCGTCCAATTACGAAAAAAAAACAGCAACAACAACAACAAGAAACAACAACACCAGACACCACAAAACACGAGTTGAAAACTGCTATCCCAAAAAAAACAAAATGATCGTCTGTGTTGCTTCAAACACTGCGCCTAAAATTATTCCACTTAATAGTGTTGGAAAGCGCTTTTGGCCACACAGGCGATTCTCATATTTCCATGCCATGCTGCTTACACGAGTTACAACTACAAAGCTCAATAATCAGGCCAGTTCCGAGTTTCATTTTAGCATAAATTCGGCAGAGATCTGAAGAGTTGTAAATATTGATGCAATATTTGAAAATAGGAATCGGCCTGAGTAGAATACAATTTATTTGCTATGAAAAAACCTTTAACTTGCTAAACCTTTTGTATGATTTGGGTATTTCCAGCAAATGAAAAGAATACAACACTAAACTAAACCAAAACCAACAACTTTGTACACCGAAACGAATTCATAATAATCTATGATGAAATGCATATTTGAGAAAAATCCAAAAAAAAAAATATATAAAATAAAATAAAAACAAAACAAAACGTAGAAAAAAGAGCGAAAAAACTACATATGAGAAATGCGTAAAAGATACAAGATACTACAACTATATTCTTATAGGCTTATAGTTTATACTATACTTACATACACACATAAAAGTACTTATATATACATACATGCATACATTTAACGAAATATTTACATATAACTATACTACGTACATACAAGTACTTATATAACAGAGTGCATAAACACGCAAAGTGAAGTAAACTTTCAAGACATACACACACCCACACACGAACACATTGCATATACGACATATGATATATGTATATATCTTAAATATATATATGTATATTTATAGTTTTTAAACAACAAGAGGCGCGTGTCAATTTTAAATTCGAAAATGAAAAAATATGAGTAATTGAAGCGAAATTAAAATCGCTTTGTTAAACATAACCGAAAACTTAACATAATTACACCACAAATTACACAAACTACACAACAGACAGACAGATACAGACACAGATACAGACACAGACACAGACAAAGGACGAAGCAAAAGGATGTCAGGCCAACAGGCAGGCAGGCAGAAAAGTTTTAATACTAAATAACGGACAACTGCATAGTGTAGTCGTACGCGTAATTACTGGTGATAATTTTGAAAAAATCTTAAAACAATATTATTAAAAAACGAAAACGAAAACAAAAACCAAAAACGAAAAATGAAAAAAAGAAAACGAAAACGAACAAAAAAAAAGACAAAATATAGGAGTACATTAACTTACACAACGTACTATAATTGGATACGTATAATTAGCAGCTATAAAGTTTTCCCACTCTCCCTTATCTCCTTCTTCCCACAGCCCTCAAATAGATGTCTATATATATATATATTATACATATACATATATATTCAGAGCATTCCTTATTCTTAGTGTAAGCAACAATTTCCGAGCACACAAAACTAACTGAAATTGCAAACAAAAAAAAAGGAAAGGGGAAGGAAAAGGAAAAGGAAAAGATAGCGATAGAACTTTTCAGTGTATTAGCAAATTGGGCATTGAATTTAGCAAACAGTATTTAGTTACCCTATATTGCAGTATGTTTATATTTAACTACCCAACACACACAAACATATATACTTTCACACACACACACACATACACATACGCAGACATTCAACTGGGAACTCAATTTAAAGCTGCCGGCGATTTAAAGCAAATGTTCCAATTAATTTATTGGTCATTTTAAGCGCAAGCATTTCTCCATGTTATTGTATGTGTGTGCGTGTGTGTTTGTGTCTATGTGCATGTGTGTGAGGATGTTAAAAATAGAATACATTGTGGCTCCTATTAGTTGGTGTGCGTAAATGTCGCTCTGTGCTTAAAATGAACTGCAGGGAAGGACAAAGGGCTGGTCAGACAAACCGATTTTCACATCGATAAAACTTTATTTACTGCTGCTCATCAGTTTATAGCTTTCATTTACTGGAATTCCTTCTTCTTCTATGGGATATAAAATTTCAAAGTAAGAGTTTGTCAGACAATTAAAAGATCGAGAACAATCGATTTTCTATTGCTCATCTATTGTTATCGATAAGTTATCGCGGCACTTTGGGCAGCACGGAGTGAACCGAACGGCAACCACAGATCCCTAGATATGTGACTCTTAAAAGACACGACATCGACCGGTTGTAAACTCGCACTCACACATATACAAAGATCACAATAAAACACAAGACAAATGCACTTATATAACATATATTTGTGTATATACTTACATATAGAAAGCAAGAGCAAGAGAGAGAGCTAGAGTCCCAGACAAGTTGTTTAATTTGGCGTGTGCAATAAATAAGTATAATTTGACTTGTGTTTAGTTAACACAATTTCATATATTTAATAATAATAGCAATGTTAATATGCAATTTAGTTGAATTTGCGTTGAACGTTTTAGTTTAGTTAAAGCATAAATTTAATTTTAGACTTTATTGAACTAAGGCGGAAATAGTTATATTATTTCAAGAACAACACACTCACACACACATATACACATAAAAATACATACAGATACACATAGCCACTTGTTAAACTAATCCACCGAATAAAAACAATCTCATTAACTAAATTTAATTAAATTAAATTATAAATCATAATTAAAAATGCCATTTTGCAGCTATTTCCGCCATGCTTTTGCTTTTCTGTTTGCATTTAGTAGTACTAATATTTATGCCGCGACTGTAAGACTCGCTGCAATAAAAAGTGCAGCATACTTTGAGGGCGTATTAAAAATTAATAACAAAAAAAGAAATGTTGATGGAGATGATTAAGAGCAACAACAACAAGAACGATATCATAGCAACAAATTTAAATTGAATTTTCTAAGTGTTTAGTCGAAAACGCGTAAAGATCGTAACGTAATTTACTTATATATATATATACATACATATATATAGAGAATAAATAATACACTTAATTCTAACACTACATACATATGCTACATTATATACTTAATTACACATAACATAACATACATACATACATATATACAAACATTACATACATAAATAAATACATACATACATGCAGTCATACATAATAACATAAGCCTACAGAATGCAAACATAATCAGATCAACCGAACAACTTTTGATAACAACTTTTCGATATTTATTAACAATTTTTGAAACACGTTTCTGCGTCTCGTATACATAAACAAATACACAAATAAACAATCACACTCACACGTACACTAACATAATCAGTATGTTATATACAGATATAGTTATCATTCAGCGAATATCAAGCAAAAGTATCGAAAGAATCCAATGCAAAATATCACAACACAGCAAATTTGTTTATACAAGTAACTAGACACACCCACACTCAAACACACACTCACACACTAACACACACACACACACAGAGAAAAACACCTATACGCATATACAGCCACATAGTATGACAAATTATAAACAATTATTAAAACTACTATTTATTAAATGTTGTTAGCATTTCAAAAACAAAAAACAAAAACAAAAAACGCTGTAGTGCAAATGCAAAAAACAAAAACCAAACAAAAAAAGAACAAAACGAAAATTGTAAGCAAACATTAAAAAACTTATTTAAATTTAAGTGAAACAAATACTGAGAAATTCGATGCAAACGAAATATCTCAAAAAATACATAAACAACCACAACAAAAACAAAAACCAAAACAAACCACAACAATACAACAACAAATACAAATACATAATACAATTCTTTGATCTTGAGCGAAACAAATAAATGAAAACTTAAACTTATACACAAAAAAAAAAGAAAAAAACTCAAAAAAAACTTTGTTTTATTTCCACAACAACAAGAACAACAACAGTAAAACAAGAAATGCGAGAAATGAGTTTTATTTCTTTCGATTTTAACTCACCCGAAACTCACCCTATACTTTTGTCATATTTACAGTTAACAAGCAGTACAACAACAACAACAACAACAACAATAACTACAGACAACACTATAACAACAACATCAGTAGAGTACAGTTAGTGGCCGCATAAGAACAACAACAACAACAACAACAATGTACAAGCACAACAGTCACCAAGTCCTAATCAAACCTTCAACAACAACAACAAATACAACAATAACAACAACAACAAGAACAAGAAGAACAACCGAAGTTCTCAATTAGATAACAACAACCAAAACAACAACAACAACAACTGCATGAGAACACTTTGAATTCTAACGAATGAAGCAAAAGTAACAAAGAAGAATCCGTGTTAATAATTTATTAATCTAACATTATTTTAGAGCTGAAATTCCGTGTAGAAAAGTTTTAACATCCCTTAAAATAGAAGCATAGAAGACAAACATTTAAATATATCAATCATGAAATGTTTTTTTCTCTCAAACTCCAATCTCTCTACAAATTGTTTAAATTGTGAAAGAGTATTAAATATTTTCATATAATATTTTGCTGATTTTCAATGTGATACTCGGAGCAGATTAAGTTTTCATGCAGTTGTGACTTCTCCAAAATTCAACATGGTTTCTTATTGTTCACTTTTATCGAGTTCTTATCAATGTTCATTCAACTTGAACTTCAGTCTTAACTTATTCTGCCTGCTGCCTGCGGTAAGTAATTGAAGTAGCCAGTTATGTCCTCTTTGAATTCATATAAATGTAATCCAAAATAAGGACAAAGCCAGAACTTTATCAACTGTTTAATTGGTTAGTTAACTTTGAACAATAGAGCCTAGAGTTAGATATTAATCAGCGAAGCGTATTCAGTTGCGAAATTAATTTAATTTCATTTCGAATGAATCCAATATTGATGCTACCAACAAAACAAAATGTAGAGCTAAGAAACTGACCGACTAGCAGATATCCTCTAACACATTCTGCTGCAGTTCATTGCCCTTGGTTTTCTTAAATAACTTTTGCATTTACTAAAATAAATACAAACCCTTTAGGGTATAGCAATGGTAAAAACACACTGGCTAAATTTAATCAAAAGCCTCCATTTAACAATTTCCTTTAGTTCACGCACAAAACTAATAAACAAACAAGTTCGTAAATAAACAATAATAAAATATGCGACATGCGAATTCAGTTCCAAAAAAGCAATGTCGAAAATGAAATGAATATCGAAAAACCAATTCAAACCGTGCGCAAATTTTGGGCAAATCTATGGAAAAACATGTTGTCAGGCAGTTGCCCTGAAAACAAATTAAGCGGTTTATGTGCAACATTTTGTGGCACTTGTTTTTTTATCCGGTTTAATTGGGGATAGCGAAAAAGTTCAATTCAACATTTTGGCACACGTTCCAATGAGCAATTTGAAATCGAAGCTTTGATTTAGCTTTTCAAATTCGAGTTGACGATGTCAAAATTGTTCGCACGCTTGAATAATTTTCAGAAATTGCATTCAACATTGTTGAATTAAGGTTGTGGCCTAAGCCCAGGGCCGAAAACTTTTTAAAGCAGCTGCCTCAAAGGGTCCAAACTGCTCAATTTATCAACTGTCTCGGAAATATGAACGGAATGTGCGTGTGTTCAGATGCCCAGCCCAAAACTCATCTCTCCTTTCTCTCTCCCACTTCTCTCTGTGTCCCTCTTACCATGTGGGCTCAATAAATAATTTACTTAAGCTTAAGTTTTATGTAAAGCAGCAGATTTTGCATTGGCTCGTTGTAATCCTTTGGCTACTATTTCATTTACCAACGCAATACCAAACCCAACTGAATCGAACCGACTTACATAAATATTCCATTTGAAATGCATGCCAATGCCAATGGCAACGCCTTGGGCCATTGTGGCTAACGGTTTATCCCGAGTATTTTGCCTGCCATTGTCATTTCATTTGAGTTCCCTTCTTCGAGCTTTTCCCCTTCATTTTTTGCTGCTGTCCAAATAATAACACACAAACGTGCAACGACGAGTATTTATCTAGAGTCTATTTATTTAGTTTTATTTCATTTGTAGCTCTTTTTTATCTTATTTATTCACTGGCGTTCCATGCGGTTTAGTTATTCTTTTTATTATACCCTATACCTATTAAAAATGCGTAAAAAAAAGACATTGTGTTTGGAATTGATTACAAGCCCAATTTATAAAACTGAAATCTTGATCCTTGATCTTATCAAACTATTGGACATCCTCTTTTGTGTTCTGAATGTTTCACAACGTTTGTACAACAATCCCATAAATTAGTCGAGGAGAGATTTTGTCTATAGGATACCTGCTAGTCTAAAACCGTGCAATTTATCTCGGAGTTTTTAGATACTCGTATTTTGTTGTAGTTGGCGTTAAATTGCATGTCACATGTCCAGCTCGGTGACCATTGATTGATGGCCGTTACCAGAGCTTTGGACAACAATGCGAAAAGGCAACAAAGTTTGGACCTAAACCTAAACAAACGAACAAACAAACAATAGAACAATGCAATAAATAGTTCAAATAAACAGTGGATTGAGGATAAAGTGCAGTGAACAATGAAAAATTCGATTGAAAAGTTGCAGCATTATTCTTACAAATTGATATACATGGATTAAACTATTTTATAGTTATTAATAATTGGTTGCACGAGTATTTCAATTAAAAGAGCTTAAATCGTCGATTCATTTGCATTCAATTATGTGAAATTAAGCCTGGTTCGAAAGTCACCTTAAGAGCTTTACACAATAAATAAATTGACACGGGCAGTGCCGTGTAATATCAGCTAGTTTTTTATAAAAGAGGGACCAAATTTAAGTTGCTTACAAATGCAATTGTTATTTTCTTTTCTTGGCCTAGCTTTATATTTTCTTTGTACACATTTTCAAAATATAAAAATAACATCTAAAAATAATACAAAAGATTTAACATATAGCCTTGATGAAACTATTGCAGTATTTACTTTATGAAACAAAGTATATAATTCTTTTCGAACATGAAACCAATTAAAAGCGCGTCAAATTGTAAATAAATAATATTGTAAAAAAAGATTTGTTAAAAGATATTTGTAAATGAAATGTTTAAATAATAATGCTTGAATGTGTCTATTTGACATTCAAGTATAAAAACCGATTTTTATTGATTCTCTTTTGCTTTTTCCAATTTATTTTGTATTTTTATAAATGTGTTGCCATAAGAGAAAAAATAAAAAAAAATGTTAAAAATTAAAATATATAATGCAAATAACTTTAAGCAAATTGTATTGAAAATGGGGTACAATAATTTACATTTAATGAAGAAAGAAGAAAAGAAGTTGAAGCAGCAGATGCAAGGTCCAGTTGGGAAATGAAAGGTTCAACAATTTGCTCATAGATATGTAATTGACTAGTTGTTTTTCTCAATTCGAAATAAATTTAAGCATAGACTAAACACATATCTAACGTAATTAACTAACAGAAACAATAAGATACACCAACTAAATGTAAACGCACTTCAATTAACCTTAGCTTAGTGTCAATTGTCTTTCAATTATTTTTCGGTGGAACGTAGAAAACTGCACAATAATCGTTAAAAGAAAACCATGTTAATTATAGTACATACTTAAAGAGATAAATATACAGAAATCAATAGTATAGTATTAAATGCACTTCAAGAATATATTATCATTTACAAACAATTCGGGTGTAATTAGAATTCTAATTTGTGTACTTAAGCAACAAGAAGTTCGATCAGATGCATTTCCCGATGCTGGCGAACCAAACGATCCTAATGTCAATTTCAAGTTAAACTTAACTGTAGTTGTGTAAACATACATATACATACACGCATAGACATACATACATAATTGTATATACGTGGATATATACCTATGTAATATGCATAATTATTAAGTCGATAAACAAAAACAAATACAATTGATGTGCAAAACGAGTTACTTTAGCCACAAAAACAAACGTATCTTATGTAGTTGCAATATACATACATACATACAGACACATACTCACTCACACACAAGTAGCTTAGTAATTGTGGCCAAAGTGAAAATGAAGTTCAGAACACTCCACACACTTACCACACTAACAATTTGGCAAGCAGAAATATTGTAAAAAGCAATTGGAAAAGCGTGACGAAGCCAAGCTCAATCAGGATTCACTTTCGTAACTGAGAGTGGAATTGTGAATAATGTTGGTTTTTGTACTCACCACACAATTAAAGGAAAAGGAGAGAAATTATTCAAATGTGATTTTGCTAAATCTTACATATATATAATATATATATATACGCACTTAATTATGTACAATTCGATGGCTCTGGTTTTTTGTATTCATTTGCATTCAGGAAATGCAATTGCGAACTTTATCGTAGCATACTTTTAGGCTAATGCAGTTGCTAACTCTGACTTTTATTTGATGCCAACGACGCCTTGCTGTCTCTGTACTTACACTCTCTGTATTTGATTTGATTGGATTTGTTTCGAGCTTAATTTGATTTTGATTTTAATTTAACTGACTAAATGTATAAATGGAGTCCAAGTAAAAGCCACCGCCTCTAACTATTTCTAATTAAACTTAGAGAAAATTGTGAACAAATTGTGTCTATGCTAACTGTAACATTGAACATAAATAGTATATATGTGTGTGTATGTCTGTGTGTACTCGTACCCGTACTTGTAACTAAAAGATACTTATATACAGCATATACACATTATATACATATATACATATAAATGAATATATACACAAATATACATATGTACTTATACAGGATAATCTTATATACATATGCAAATCCTTTTTGGACAAATTTTTCGATGTTGCTAATACGGTAAACAAAACCAAATGAATACCAGAAAAAAAACACACACACACACACTCACACACAAACAGACACACTCACACAGAGATACACAATTTTAACCAAGAGAAAGTGTGCGAAATTATTGTAAGTTGTGGTGCAACCTGGTCTAGTATAAAAAGCGAAGAAAACACAAATATATTAAATTAAAAGACGAAATAAACCTGGCTAAAGCAATAGGCTAAACCAATGCTTAAATATTACCAAGAAACTTAGCACAAAGTCTTGATCAGAGATGGACAGAGAGAAATATAGAGAGAGTGGGATGAAAAATGGCAAACTACTGATCGAGATTTGCATTTTCTGATGCCTGTGAATTCATAGAAAATCTTCAATCTTTTATTTGATTAGAAGGAGCATTAAAGAACTTGATATCGAAAGTATCTATGACTTTGCATCGAACATGTTTTAGAACTACCCACCAGCTGCTCTTCCAAATAAGACGCAAAACCAAAACCAAAATCGATAACAACTCTTTACAAATCCCTTTCCAAATGCAAAAGATAATTATACTCGTGTTTACATAATGAATATGAGTACTATGTAGGTATACTTATAATCAGAATATCTAATGACTTGTTTGCCATCACTACAAGAGACGCTCTTCTCAACGCTGACTGCAGAAATACCACCATATTTAACTAATGAGTAAAACTTAAACTTAAACTTACAACTTGAACAAATCTTGAATATATACATATATAAATATATATATATATATATATATATATATATATTTTAAAGCGAATCAACTGTCTGCGAAGCTCATGTATACAAACATCAAATACAATTTAATAGCAATACAAATAATAATAATAATTAAATAATATACATACATACATCAAATATATTTTATTAGTAGCAAAATTTAACAATACAACAAACAACAAAAATAATAATAATAATAAAATAAATGTTATATATGAACTAAAATTAAGTGTGTATTGAAAATCATTGCGAAACTAAAAAACAAAACAAAAAAAACTCTAAGTAAACAAAAGTAAAAGTAAATAAATAAAAAAAGACAACTCAACCAACCAAAAGTTGTTAAGTTTTTCCGCTTTAAGTGTCAAATTAGCTAAATATTGTAATTATGATAAAAATAAATACTAATTGCTTGATAACAAAAACAACTCCATAAAATGACAAGAAACAATTTTTAACTGTTAGCGCAAATTTTAATTGTAAAGAAAAATAAATACAAACAAATTATTTAGTTAAGCGCATTGCGTCATTTGTTAACAAAATTAGACTTTATTTAATTTTTAATAAAAACAAAATTATAAAAATGACAAAAAAAATATATATATATATAAACAGAATACAAGCAAGGTAAAACCGTTACTTTGAGGCCCAAAAATGTTGTCTAATCTTACAAAAACACTTAAAAGAGAATTAAAATGACCTTAAAAAAAACAACAGGCAACAGAGGATGAGATGAATACGAACGTTAGCCGAGGAAACCAGCAGATAAATATTAAATAAAACAGATATGTTCATACATAAACGTATTCGTAATATCAGAACATTTAACATACAACATAAATACGAACCACAATAATAATTAACAGAAAAACATGTGGCAAGTTATAATGAAACTCTATGCATACAACAATATTGTAACAGAAACGAAATGCGAATAAATAAAAATTACAAAATAAATATTAAATAACAAAGAGAGAACTTTTATTCAGTTCACCGATTGGGGGTACAATTGTCTCTTTTCGCTTAATGTTCACATACTGTGTACTCTGTACCGCTAAAAGGGTATTTCAACTTCGCATATACAGGAATATTCTTAGCTTCGTTTACTTAGCCACGTTACAGGGTATTTCTGTGTCGTTCTCCATCGCTTGCTGGCTCTCCCTTTTTTTGTGGGACTTGGTGACTCAACCTATTGCTGAAATAAAAAGCCATCTACGAATTCCGCATCTATCGCTTGTTATAAATCCAATTTGAGCTGGAAACCATAAAACATTTCCCGGATAGGTAAAAGTTATGCATGTTTCCCATTCAAGTTGCTCTTGTTGTTGTTGCTGATGATGTTGCATCACACGTTTGTTGGTGTGAGTGGGTGTGTGTGTGTGTGTGTGTCAGCAATGCGTGGCAACATCGGTTTTTTATCCATTTGATGTTCCAGTGTTATAGCGGTTTTTAAAGGCGCCCGGGGTAATGCGAGGTTAGCTCAAGAAATCAGTAACAAGTCTAAATCACTCAGGTATATAAGTTATCCCAATATTTATTCTCTCAGAATCAAACTTAAAGTGTTGTTTTTTTAAAAATATTTTAACGAAATTAATTAAATTTATATACACAATAAATTATAAGGCCGAACCATGATTAAAATGCGATTTCGTTTGGAAATCGGATCCGTTTTGGCGAAGTCTGCAGTTGAAATCGATTCCCAGTTTCAATTTACATCACTACTAAAGCTCAATGATATTCTTGCCGATTTGCAAAATGTAAACTGCTTAAACTGCCCTCTTTAAATTATATTTTTTCTGGCACAAACAAATGTTTTGTTGTATCCCATTTGGCTGTCAGTTGGGATAAAACCACGACAGCAAAAGTAATAATACAAATATACAAAAAAATTGTCAATTAATATTGCTCAATGTCAAAATATGACACTTAACACTGTGCAGATTGGAAAATAAATTTGGGCAATCGAAAAAAATAAACAGGAAAACAGAAATGCGAGATGTGAAAATGGAAAACGGAAAAGTTGAAATAAGTTTATCAAAAGCCATTTCACTACTTGACACGGAGCATTGCAGTGTGGAGATTGTAGTGTTAGAGGCGAGTGGGGAGGGGGCAAAGGTCAGCGAGTAGGAGAGCAAATGACTTCATTAGTTTAATTGCAAACATTATTATAGTGCACCGAAAAAAGTTGCACTTGCCGAGGACTCGAAGAACGTTGAGTTTGAGTCATTTAGCAAAGGCTTCTTGTCTGCCTGCAACCAACAATTGTTGCTTGGCCAAAAGAGATAATGAGGCAAAAGGCAAACTCAAAATCAACTAAAAAGGCGTGAAAACACAGCCATGTTTTCCACTTTCCACTTTCCTCTCTACATTTTCCTTTTTCTTCGCTCTTTTTTCACTCATTTGCCGTCGCTGCATAAAATGGCTAAATTATGCAGTGGGAAAGGCGAAAAAAGGAGAAGAAAAAATAGAGCAGAAATCTTTGCCATCTGCCAAAATGCCAAAGTGGTTAGGAGCGCAAGCCAAGCACATTCCCGGCTGCTGTTACCAAGACTTTAACAATTTTCTTACTTTTAAAATTAAAGTTAATTAACATCTCGTAGTTGCTTAAGGATGAACAAGGAAATACGTTGGACTAATTACTTTTAGCACAAGAAACTACTGAAAATATATAGAACAAAACTTAAACTTCAGATAGAAATTTAAACTAACTGGAGCAAACCAGCTGTGAGATTAAACTTTTTGATTAGAGAGTTGGAATTGCCTTACTATAAGTTCCGGGACTGATTATAATATGCGTAACATGGTTTTGATCATGATTTGTCTTCTGAACTCCATTAAATATAATTATTACAATTTTTTAAAGGTCAGATAGAACTTGAGTACGATTTCTAAATCGAGCAAATAATTTTCAGTCAAATATTACAGTATTAATAACATGCATAATATTTTAGGCATATTTTTTAAACTTACTTTTGTACTTGCTTCAACTTTCTTGCTGCATTTTATGAGTGTATATATTAATCCAAGACCAAGCTACAGTCTCTTTCTCTCTCTCGCTTTATATATATATCTCTCTCTATTGACTACGTAATGCCATAACGGCATTTGAAGCGATTTAGCGCCAAGCTCGTACAGCTCATATCGAATATCATTATTAGTGCTTTTCTTATTCTTTTTCCTGACACATTTTTCTTGGCACACAAACTTTTAGCATAATGGCATATCAGCTTCACTTGCTGCTGCTTTCCCATCTCTATCTATCGCTCTCTCGCTATCTCCCTCTCTCGCTACCCACTCAAGTTGGGCCATTAAAGAATGCATCAAAAAAAACGGAAATTGCCTTTTTTCTAAAGCTTTTGCCAGCTGCAAGTTTGTCGGTTGCATATTGAAAATTAGCTGCTCCGATATTAATGTGCAAATTGCATTTGCCAGTGATGCACATCCTCCACCAGGTGATACGAGAATGCGAGCAGCTTAAGCGAAAGGTGCACAGAAAAGAAGGTAATTGACGAGAGTGCTCAGGCGGAAGATACTCTGTTCTGAAACTGACTTAAATTATATTTCAAATAAAATATACACGCGTATCTTAGATCATAATAGGAATATCAACCCGAATCGAATATCGGTTTCAGTTACCGGTAACGGCTACCGGTTTTTCTATATTTCGGTTTCTTATCAATTATTGTATATTATCTGTATATGAGAAATGTTCACTCTTTGGACTTTCAACAAGCACAACTTTATTAAAGCTCATCCGTTTTCCATGGGGAAAGTCTTATTTTTCATTATATTAACCCTACTTTAACTTTGCATTTAAATTTTTTGATTCTGGGATAAACAAATTTTTTCGAAAATTTTTAAATTTTTACATAGTTACCCCTTTACATTTTTTGAAAATTTTGAAAAATTTTAAAACTTAAATTTATGATTAAAATCGAATCCAGGGTATAAAATTAGGGTAAAAAAGTAATTCTGGACTGAATTTCGGTTTGTTTCTTTAAGATTTAGGCCAAAAACTGCAAAATGTTCCCTGATTTATAGTACATGGTATTCTTTTAATTTCAATAGATTTGTCAAATCTTGATAGATTTTCGAAAGGGATGTTTATTTGACCATTTTATTACACAAATATTGATTTGGCATCAAAATAAGAAGATTTTAAAAAATTCATTTTTTTCGGAAATTTTACCCCTTTACATATTTCGAAAATTTTGAAAAATTTTAAAATTAAAATTTATTCTTATAATCGACTCCAGGTAATAAAATTAGGGTAAAAGAGTACTTTTGAACTTATTTCCACTATTTTTCTTTAAAATCTTAACGGTTATTTCGGTAACGGTTACCATACTACTAAATAAATACTTACCTTTAAGATATAAGTCAAGAAAGTGTCAATAATATACCATTTAAATATAAAATTGTTTTAGTATATTATTAGTTATTCTCTTTGACCAGTTTTTTAAATTGCCTCAATTTTAGAGGGTATCAAAAGCGACTATATCATGATAATTGAATGTAGCTTTTGGTATTTGTTCGTCAGTCTGAGTGTTTTTATTTGGCCAGCAAGAAGGCTAAGTTTCAATGAAAAAATAATTATTTTTCATTAATATTGCCGGCTGTTGAACAAAACACACATTGCTTACACCTGTTAGACCGAGTGTTGGCCACAAAACTCACAAAGCCAAAATAAACTTGGACATTTAGAGAGAAGAGATGAGAGAAAATTAGAAAATACATTTTTCAGCATTAAAAATTGTTCGACGTGCGGAGATTGTGGTAATTTCGCTTAACAGTTAGTTGCAGCCACACAGATATACATTCACATACACACACACACACACACACATACACACATGTGTATAGAGTCCGGTGGTTGGCAATGTTTCGCCAGTCAAACACACCTGCTCCTGTTGGGGGAAAAAGAGAAGGATATAACTGTGTGGGCGGCGCTAAAAGTCGAGAGTGTTGCCCAACTGTCGGATGGAGGACAGGAGGACATTAGGACAGCAATTCGACAGGACACCCAGGACTCACAGGACGCAGGCCAGCAGCTGGCACTTGACATGAGCAACGGCAGCGAAACAACTCGAGAGCCTTCGTTCAACTGCACTCAACTCACACACTCACAACATTTGGCTTCCGCTTTCAAATACACAAACACAAACACACACACACACACACACACACTCATACACTCACATATTTGCACATGATACATTTAGAGTTGTGTTGCGAAAAAGTGCAACTAAAACCAGGTGAAATAAAATGTTTTATATACACACAAAAAAGTGAGAAAAATTGGTATAAATGTGAAAAAGAAACTGTTGATAGAGCTGGTAAATTATAACTTAATATTCTGTTTTGCTAGAGGGCAACTAGTTGGCTTTGTCTTTTAAAAATAAAAAAAAACAGAATCTAAATTGCATAACTATAATTATCAACAAAGAAACTTTTCATACTAACAACAAAAAAAACATAATTTATAATATAATTAAAGAACAAAACAAAAAACTTAACAGAAATATACATTTTATATTTAATTCAATAACAAGTTTCAATGAAAACTAACAAAAAAAAAACTATAAGTATGTGAACGTATGTACTTATGTATCTATATACTCGTATAATTTTATATTTCATTATTTATTAACTCAAACGTGATCCCTTACTTTGTGGTTTATTTTCAGTGTCATGCGCAACGTATAAATCTAGGATAAAACATAGAAAAAAATAGAAAATGCGACTCAACAAGCTGGCTTAATGTACTTTACAGCTTGCGGCGCACACATTGAAAACCACAGCAATAAGAACAACAAGCACAGCAGAAGTGTAGGAAATGCCAGCGGCGACAGGAAGAAAGGACGAAGAATTCTCTCGCAAGGAAGACTGAACACAGTCCTGGAACACATGCCACAAAATCGCAGTGGCAAGTGAAGTGGTAGCTTCAGGTGTTTTGGCTGCTTTGGCTGTTTTGGCCAGCTGCTGCAATTCCCACGATACTCGCACTTGGCTCAAATGTGCAGAGAAATGTGACAACAATGTGACAAAAATTGACTTTGCCGTAAGGCGAATTACAATTACGTAAGCGTGAAATCGCCAAAATTTTGACAAATCATCGAACTAACAATAGGAAAGCGTACGCTGTCAATAGGGCATTAAGGGCATTCTTATCCGTTAAGTGCAGGCAACACAACAACACAAATCTATTGCAAGCATCAATCATAAATACATTATTTAAGCTGCAGGCCAAGACAACAATAAGGATGGCTTTGTGTCTTTTTCTCTGTTGTCCGTTGAGTGTGTGTGTGTGTGTGTGTGTGTGTGTGTGTGTGTGTGTGTATGGCTAATTGCATTAGCCTGGCTAAAAAGCTTAGACGTAACTCGATAAGCTTGCACGCTTTTGGGTCCTGTCCGTTGGCATTTTGACTCAATTATGCAATTTTGCGGCAATTAAAAGTTAATGAGATATGCAACGACATTGCCCTCAAGGGGACTTTCGATGTCGGCCTCAAACTCAAACATGGCTTAGAAAGCTACGCTGGAAAGTCAGGTGTTCGTGCTTCGTTCAGCGGTGCGTATGCGTGATTTTTAATTGACATTGCAATGTGAGTAAACCACAATAATGACACTGGAAGCTTTTTGCCAAACCAAAGTTGCTTGGGTTCGTTCTACTTGGTTTGCATGTTTCGAAACGATTTGTCCAATTATATGGACTCCTTTGCATAAATACGACTAAATAGTGAATATGACTGATTTGCACTTGAGATTAAAGGTGTTTTCGTTTTATGAGTCAATAAACAAGTATAATATACAGGAGAGACAGGAGCGTAGTGAGGTACAATTGAGGCCCAAGCAAGCTAGCTGATTTTGAATAAGATGTTAAATCTTAAACGTATATTCAATAAACATTGAAATAGGGCTGCCATTAGTTAAGAAAATTCATTCAAACTATAAACAGAATAAAATTTTAACTGATTGTTTCCAAATGCAAATTTCATAATTAATCTCTTTATTTTAATATGCTAATCAAATTCCACACAAATTTTGTAAAACCCTTTAATTATCTACTAATATGGAGAGAACTTTGAATTAAAAATTTGCTAAATTCTTTTACATGAGTGCTTCTTTTATAGTTAATCGTAAACTCATCCAGCTGCAAAGCAGATGATTTATTTCAAATTTCTAGGCAAGTTATCAAGGCTCGTAAGCATTTTTTTTTTTAAAACCTTAGTAGCCTCCTCGAATTTATCGCAACCGCAGACGCCCCTGGACTGTCGGCTGTCATCGAGTGTAAACAATTTGATTGCCGGCCAATAAAATGTTCACTGCGCACTTGACAAATATGTCAGGTAAGTGTTGGAATGCAATACTCAAAGGCAACTGGTGCAAATATGCATTTCAATAAGCAGAGTGTAAGCCGAACCGCAAATGGAGCAGCACGCAAGGTAGCAGAGGAATGGCATATAGACATGGATTGGAAATTCGCAGCAGAAGGACAACAAATTCAGTTGCGAATCGACAATTGATCCAATGACAATGGACAACTCAAAAGCTGAGCTCATATTGAGTCAGCACAGCACAGTTCGATTCGAGATGCCGCCCGAAATGGAGTTGCATATGATCAACAACAGCTTCGTTCTCAACGTTATCAAGCGCATTAATCGCAGCAAAAAGTTCAAGAACTTCATATTCTATATATCTGAGCAGTTGAATCTCAATAATCCCGGAGGCATGGAATTCTTTCAGAACTTCTGGACGACATTTCCGCTGGTGCCGCGGATATTTGTGAGGCATTACGACTATTCCCCCGTACTGATAAGGGATCTGATAAGCACACCTGCTTTGGTGCTAGTCTGCACAACAGGCCACACCGATCCCATCATGGAAGTGGCTGCTCAGAGTTTGCGAGGAATGCGCTGGCTCAAAACCGTATTTATACTCTTTCCCGGACTGAAAAAGGACATCGACCAGCGCGATGAGCTGTGGAGTCATGTGAAGAGCGTGTTGGACTGGACTTGGAGCAAGCAGTTCACGAGCACACTCCTCCTGACCATCGAGAACAGTTTGTTCGTACTCAATCCGTATCCCACGCCGCAGGTGGAGAACAGAACGCACAGCTGGCGGGTCAGTGAGTTTTCCAACGAGGGTCGCAATGCCATCAACACGAAAGGATATCAGATCAAGACACCCGTTCTCAGTGATATGCCGCGGGTATTCAAGGGATCTGATCTGAGAACCATTTACGGCACCAGTGCCAACTTCTTCATGGACTTTCTCGAGTTCATCAATGCCACGATGCTGGACACGAGCGGCAATCTGACCATGAAGTCCTTTGACTTGCCCTATCTACTGGAGCTGGTCACCCAGGGCGTCTATGAGACCCTGATACATTCGTTCACAGATCTCTCGGGCAACTATTCGGTGAGCATAAGCCATCCCATTGGCATCAACGACTGGTGCATCATGGTGCCCTACAGCAACGAGTCCTTCCAGGAGCTCTATGTGCGCGAGGCACTGCAGGACAATGTCTGGTTGCTCTTGCTTCTGACCGTCCTCTACATGACCTTCGCCGTCTGGCTGTGCTCCCCTCGACGGCCACGTGACCTCAGTGGCGCCCTGCTGCAGTGCATCTGCTGCATTACGAACAATCCCCCGCTGTCCATCATGCAGGAGGCCACGCTGCGCATGAGATTCTTGTATCTGATATTTTTCATCATGGGCCTGAACTGCTCCAACATGTACATCTCCAAGATGGCCAGTTATCTGACCTCGGCGCCGCCGCCAAGGCAGCTGAACACGCTGCAGGACATCGTGGATGCCAATCTGCGCATCATGGTCCAAGGATACGAGTATGATCGTCTGCTGAGATCACCGGAGTTGTACACGCCTCGGTTCATGCAGCAGGTGGAAGTGGTCAATGCGGAGGTCCTGCAAAGTCATCGGGACTTGCTGAATGCCAGTTACGGGTTCTTTGTGCCCACCGATCGCTGGGACTTCATCAACATGCAGCAGCGCCATCTGAACTTCCCCAACTTTCGGCTGACGGAGATCTGCTCGGGTCCCTTCTACCACGTCTATCCCATGCATCTGGACTCGCATCTGCGCTCGTCTCACCAGAACTTCATCTTGATTGCCCAGCAGGCGGGTCTCGAGGTCCACTGGAAGAGTCAGGCCTTCTGGGAAGCCCTTCGCATGCATCACTTCCAGCTGTTCATCGATGACGAGGAGCCAACGCCTCTCAGCATGAGCTTCCTCTCCAGCGTGGTGCGCACCTGGTGCTGGGGATTGGTTCTGGCCGGATTCGCTTTCGTCTTCGAAATGAAGTGGCATAATCTACTGCAGCTCAAACGGATTTGGAAACAGTTCAGCAGAAGGAAAAACTAGAATTCAATTTGCATATTCGGCTTATTCACTTTATTATTGTGTAATTTAATAATTGTTATACCTCAAGTTGTCGTTATTAGCTAGCTCTTTATTCATTAAATTGTAGATTAAAACAATATTAGTGCAATTTAAATAAAGCTTTTCATCGTCAGCTTTTGCCTCAAACCAACCGATGTACATATTATTGAAAATTTTTAAATAAACCAAATTTAAATGCAGAATTAAATTGGAACCCAAGCAACAGTAACGAAAGATCGAAACTTCCCAAAAATTGTCAAGGGGTAAGTATGAAAAAAAGCAAAAATCGGTTAAGATTTGACAAAGTAACAAGAGATCAAAATTTGCCTAAAAATGTTAATAGGTAGATATGAAAAAAAAAATATTTTTTAAAATAATAAAATTTTCTAAATCAACAAAATTTAAATGCTCGTCAAAATCGGTTAAGATTTGACAAAGTAACAAGAGATCAAAATTTCCCAAAAATTGTCAAGGGGTAAGTATGGAAAAAATAGCAAATACTGTTGTTGTGCATTCCGAGGGACGATCGAAAAGTAGGTGCATTTATGAACCACCATGTACCATAAGTCTGGGAAAACTTTGCAGTTTCTGGCTTAAATCTTAAGGAAACAAACCGAAATTCAGTGCAGATTTACTTTTTTACCCTAATTGTATCACCTGGAGTCGATAAAAAGAATAAATTCAAGATTTAAAATTTTTGAAAATTTTCCAAAAATGTAAAGGGGTAACTATGTAAAATTTGCGAAAAAATGAATTTTTCAAAATCATCCAATTTTGATGCCAAATCAATATTTGGGTAATAAAATGGTCAAAAATACATCCCCTTTGAAAATCAATCCAGATTTGACAAGTCAATTTAATTTTAAAGAATATCATTCCGAGGGACGTTCGAAAAGTATGTGCATTTATGAACAATGACTATAACTAAACAACTGATGCGTTCCTGCCAACAAGTCAAATGCGAGTCCAAAACAGCTCGAAGCCGAATACAATAGCCGCAAGAGCAGTCATGGTCAGAAGGAAGATGAATGCAATGGCCAGATGTTGAAGACCCGCCGATGTGTAATCCTGGTTCTCAGTCAAGCGTCGAACGAGACCAGCACGAAGTGCAGACTCGAAGCTGATTCGGGCGTAGTAATTATGCAGGCCCGAGGAGTGAACTCGGTAGGTGTAATACTCCAGATCCCGCCAGAGGGACGAGTCCATCTGCATCGGGTAGGCCAGATGGAAGGAGCCGAAGCAAATGTCGCTCAACTTGAACTGTCGCTGCTTCAGATGCCGCTGTTGTTCGTTCAGAAACTGCCATTTATCCTCGGTCACAAAGTAGGCAAAGGAGCTGTTGAATCCGATCTGATGTTGGGCATAAATTGCGCTGTCCACAGGCCGCAAGAGACTGCGAAACTCTGGCGATAGATCCGAGTGCAATTGCAGCAGGAACTGCAGCTCGTAGTCGATGATCATGACTGGCAGTTGGGCCTGCAACAGGTCCTCCAAGGTGTTGAGCTGGGCGTGGAAGAGATTCACGGCCAGAATGCTGCCCAAAGTCGAAGTGTAGTTGGCGGACAGGAAGAAGCCGTGAAAGAAGACGGCAAAGAGCAGCAGAAATCGCAGCGCCGACGGCTGCAACAGTTGCCGCCCGGTGGCGATGTTGCTGATGTAGCAAAAGGAGTTGAGCAAGGCGACAATTGGCGATGCTGCCGCATGGCCAGCTGCCAACCACAGCCAGAGCAGCTCCAGCTGAATCAGTGCGAGAAAGGCGCCAACGACAAAGAACCAGACGACGGCATCGAAAGGCTGCACCGCATACAAATACGTGGAGACCTTGTTGTAGAGCGGCACCATCAGACACCAGCGCACCACCAGCAGTGGATAGCTCTTGTCCAGCTCCTCGTCCGTCCTGAACAAGGCATACGCGTGGGCGGAGAACTCGACGCGTCGTCGTCTCACCAGCTCGAGAGTTTGCTGCATGTTAACCACCTGACCACCGAGTGCATCCTTTGGTAGTTCCACCTCCGTCAAGCTGCCGTTGAGATGCCGCACAAAGGTTTCTATGATGCGGTACGTGCTGCCCTCGTAGCCTCCCGACACCTGGAACAAATGCGGCGGATCCTGACGCAGCGGTGTGGGAAACCTATAACCTTCGACATCCTGAGCGTTTAGCATTTGCTTGGTTTTCCTTTGGGAAAATGCCATGATGTCTGTGCGATTCTCAATTTGCATCACTGGGTACCTGTTGGTGCCGTACAGTTGGTTTCTGCCATCCATCGATTCGAAATACACCAATGAATTATCGAATTGATGTTCGTCGAGAAAGCGACACATCTCGTACACCGGCTCCATATCCTCAATCTTGTCCAGCAGCATGAAGATGATGAAGTAAAAGTGCCTGCCCAGCAAAACTTTATTGACCGCATTCATAATTGGATCCTTTCGGCCTGTGGTGAGCACAATGCTCATGTGATTCCGTTTGGCAGCAGATCGAATCATTCGCATCTCTGAGTTGTTGGAGACAACTATCTGGGTAATGCCGTAGGAATCTGCCATTATGCGTACGAATTGGTCCACTTGATGTGTGTGCTCGTTGCTCAGCTCCGGGCTGATAAACCACACAATTTCCTGAAACTCAATCATCTGTTTGAACGGCATCAGCAGTCCGGTAATGTACCTTAAATTCCATCCATTGACCACTATTTGAAGCAGCAACAAGACGAGAAATTCTAAAAGCCAACGCGGCGTATACATGACTTTACTTCAATACGTTCACAGGTCGTATGCGTAACATGAACGTTTTGTTACGCATCTGAGCCATTTAATTACTTACGGCCATCTCTCCAGAGATTACAAGTTACAAACAGCGATTAATACACAGGGGCTTAACAATATTTTGTCATTATTAACAAACTTCTGTACGAATTTGAGTTATTATTTTTCTCTTCTTTTAATCAATATTCAAAAAAGCTTATGTGGAAAACATCTGAATAAAGGTCCCAGAGCTTCTGAAAAGATATAGTTTTTCAATACAAATCAGCACAATTTACTTTCATAAAACTCAGATTCCAGACTAATATATATATATATATATATATAACAAGACCGTCACTTTAATCGTAACCAAAACAAAGCTTTTTTATTATAGCGAAACCCAAAAACCGAAACAAATTAAAAGAATACCATGTACTATAAATCAGGGAACATTTTGCAGTTTTTGGCCTAAATCTTAAAGAAAAAAACCGAAATTCAGTCCAGAATTATTTTTTTACCCATATTTTATCACCTAGAGTCGATTAAAAGACTAAATTTAAGATTTAAAATTTTAGAAAATTTCGAAAAATTTAAAGGGGTAACTATGTTAAAATCGACAATTTTTTGAGAAAAAAATTTTTGTCTCAGAATCAAAAAATTTAAACGCAAAATTAAATTAGGGTTAATATAATGAAAAATAAGATATTCCCCATGGAAATCGGATGAGCTTTAATAAAGTTGTGATTCTTGAAAGTCCAATGACTCAAAATTTCTCAAATATAGCAGATCATTTAGTTACAATAATTGACACCAAAATACAAACATAACCGAACCCAAAGCTGAAACCGATATTCGTTTCGGTTTGATACCCTGATATAAACAGATCATTAAATTGGTATAACCTGCTCATTCAACATAGATTGCATTTGTATTAGATGTTAACTGAACGTATCAATTAATCGATAAGAAAATTATGAAGTACAACTATTAGGGAAATAAAGCTATCTAAGAAAGTATTTTGAAAGTAGATTTGGGAAATTAAGCTCTCTGTTTCTGATATTCCCCAGCTGCTACTTCTATCCAAACTATTGGTAGTATATATTGTTTTAAGCTTTGCAGCGCCACCACAAATATTCCAGAAGATAAGCCAATAGACTAAGAGGTAAGCCCACAACAATAACGATCCAGGCGGTGTTGAAGAACTCCAGATCCAACGGCTCCACGGGATAAGTGTCGAGAAAGACCTGAGCGTATTTGGCTCGGACGGCATAGACGAAGGCCATGTCCTCCCAGTAGTCCCAGAGACCCGCCTGCTTCACATGCAACATGAATCGGTCGAGGGCAGCGGCAAATGGGGCATCCTTTTGCATGGGAAGAGCATTGAAAAGTCCATTGAAACAGACCTGGGACATGTGGAAATAGGGCTGGATGAGCACCTCCTGCTGGCGATTGAAGAAATCCCACGTGTCCTGGGTGACCACATAGGCAAAGGATCGAGGCGGTTTGGTCAACAAATTCTGATAGTCCTGTCAAATGAGTGGCTCAAACTGCGGATCCAACGATGTGACATCCAGTCCGGGCAGAGAGTGTATCTCCTCCAGCAGAGTCTCCGGAATGATGATGCGCACCTTGGAGTCTATCAGATCCGCCCAGGTATTAATGGGCTTCACAAACACCGGCTTCATATCGAAGGATGTCATATTACTGATGTGGTAATTGGACAGTATGAAGCCCTGGATGTAGAGCAGCGTATAGAAGATCAGGCTGCGCATGGGAATCTGGATCATGCGCAGCTCCATGTTCATATTGGGACTGTACATGAGAATGGCCAAGGCGTGCAACAGATTGCG
The DNA here is from genome assembly GCA_035043635.1 of Drosophila rellima. Lineage (NCBI taxonomy): Eukaryota > Metazoa > Arthropoda > Insecta > Diptera > Drosophilidae > Drosophila > Drosophila rellima. The sequence continues at coordinate 1,746,227 of JAWNMV010000145.1, read as the reverse complement.
AGTGTACGAACGAGCTCTGATCTCCTTGCGATGCACAAAGCCCAACAGAAAGGCCACATAGAAGATGCCCAGAAAGAGAGACGTCCACACATATCGTCCCAGTGGCCAGACCATGTACATCCACTTGGGCAACTCCGGTGCGAGGGGCACCATCACACAGTTCTTCATCACCCCGAGCGGATAGCTGTACTGGGTAATATTTGTGGGATCATCCAGCATCGTCCTGATCAGCACTCCATGCAGCGACACATTATAGATGCCGTGCGCAATCAGTTCCTGCAGCTGCCTCTTCTTGGGCAAACTGTCGACGTGGTCCATCTGGAGGTCATAGTGGAAATACTGGGCAAAGCTCTGCAATGACTCGGCATAGGGTCCACGGTAATAGGACTTGGCGACTCTCGTGTCGTTGTAGAGGAACGCGTGTGGAATGTCCGTGCTGAAGGGCGAGCGGATTGTTGCCTCCGGCATTTCGCCAGCGACTGTTGGCAGGACTCGTGCCACATTCGCTATTTATAGTGCAACAGTAGTTGCAACTCTCACTCCAACTGCGCCCAACAACTGCAAATTAACTGACTGCAAAAAACCGAATAAAACAAAGTGAACAAATCAATCCTGACCCTGAAATGGCCAGACTAACTGGCGACATGGCCCAAGTCATTATTGGTCAGTTGGGACCTTTCCGGTTACAGCCTGTTCACTTAGAGCCACATTATCATCATTGAATAAAACATGGAACATTTTTCAATTGTAAATGCTAATGAAACAGATTTAGTTCAACTTTTCTATTATTTCGACTGATTGTTTCTATGGCAGTTAGATGATATAGTAGTCCAATGTGTCAATTATTGAAAATTATCTGATTATGAGAAATGTTGACTCTTTGGACTTTCAACAAGCACAACTTTGGTAAAACTCATCCGATTTCCTTGAAGAATGTCTTATTTTTCATTATATTAACCCAACTTTAAGTTTGCATTTAAATTTTTTGATTCTGAGACAAACAATTTTTTTCGAAAAATTGTCGATTTTTACATAGTTACCCCTTTACATTTTTCGAAAATTTTCAAAAATTTTAAATCTTTAATTTTTTATTTTTATCGACTCCAGGTGATAAAATTAGGGTAAAAAAGCACTTTTGAACTTATTTGCACTGATTTTCTTTAAGATCTTAACGGTTATTTCGGTTGGAATAATTTCGGGTTTGGTATAATAAAAAGCTTTGTTTCGGTTGCTATTTCTGTTACCGTTACCAATTTCAACCGGTTAATACGGGCTAACGGTTACGGTTTTAATCGCTGGTATAAATATTAATTTACAAATCTTTTAACCACTGTTCAACAATTATAAGGCACAATTTTTGTATTGCCCTTTGACCTCTGTAAATTATTTATGCACATTTGCCCGCCCTGTCCACTTAATTAAAGGAAGGGGTCTGTGTGTTTTTTATGGCGGCAGTTATCAAAAATTAATTTGTAAATACACGGGTTGGAATTTATTTTATAGTCATACGGTCAATACATGTAAATAGTCCAACTATTTTGCGCAATTATTGGAGCGTGAATACTCACACACAAATACACACTCACCTACACACTCACACACAAATGCAACAAAGAAGGACTCGCTTTTTTAAACATTCAAAAGCAGGCCACAAAAATTACAAAAAAATAAATCTCGCTCTGTGCGATTTTTACGGACTGTTGTCTTCCTATGAATATGGGGGAGGGGTGAGGGGGGTGTGTGTGTGTGTGTGTGAGTGTGTCCGTAAATTTTCAGTTTACATGTAAACACTTTACAGTTCTTTTTTTACGGGTTTGCAGCACGTAACGCCAAAGTGGTGTTAAAAAACGAAAGCCAAACCCACTTTGATCCCTTTGACCCCTTTGACCCCCGCCGTAGGCAACGCAGGCATTCCGACTTTTTGTATGAATACTCGTATTTGTAAATGGCCCACAACAACAAAAACAAATACAAAAAGTGCCATTGAAATAATATTGTACTTATGGGTAATTACAAAATCATTAAATCTACAAAGTACACTAGTCAACAAAGTTTCTACCGTCGAACAACAAAAAATTCTATAATATTTTCGAACTAGAAACTTTATCAAATTAAAAAGTTTAATCGAATAAATAAAATTCTTGTTGACTAGTGTTATTATGAGAAACTGGATTGTACGAGTTTTTTCGGTGGATTTAAATGGTGGCTAATTGAAACTTGTTTAGGGTGGCAAATTTTTATCGGAAATTCTAGAGAAATTTCAGGGAACAATTTCAGAGCTCTACTTAATTTAATAAGTCTATTCGATTTATTAATTTTAAGTGACATAGCGAGGCTTGAGTCAGTTTAATAAATCAGATACGTCACATATTAGTTTTATTGTGCTGATAAGCCTAAAATATTTGCTTATCTGGCCGAGCAGTGAATGCGATAAGGAGGCATCATAGGAAAAAGCTCTTTAGAATTCACATAATTTATTTACGCTGTTGTAACAAACGCGAACCCAACGAAATAATGTGCAGTGAAACATAACTCATTAAATGGCCCCAGGGGAGGAATAAACCAGCGGAAACAAGTCAGCACCTCATTACAGGCACGTGAGTCCAGTTAATTCGTATACCTTAAGCATTCAATGAGAGGGGATATTGGGTTGCATTTATCCCTGTTCTGAATCGAGCACAACAAGCTGAAATTGCAATTACACAATTATTAGATTATATTTAATGAGAATCGGAATTAAAAGCTCATTAAGTGAAAGCAAAATAAATATTTGTAGATTATGTCAGGGTATATTATAGTCGAAACTTAGATCTTAGACTTTTGCCATACCTGGAACAAACATATGTACAATGATCAAAAGGCTTAAATAAAATGTATTAAAAAAATGGGAGATATTTCTATCCTTTTATTATTTGAATGAATTGAAACTGATTTCCCCAGAGGAAAAATTGTAATTTATGTGTGCTTTCATTTATTTCAATTAAAATACGCTTACATTTTATTCATTTTTAATTTGACAAATTGATGTCTTTCATTTTAGATTTGTTGATTAACTTGTAAAATTGGGAATTCAAGCAATCAAATTGGTACATATCTGAAAAAGGTAGCATTTTAGATAAACACAATATTTAAAATTATAGAATGGCATTTACAAGTCTTCAATGAATTCATCGAGTTAAAGTTCTCTTTTCAAATGAGTGCAGAAGAAGTTAAACGTGTACTTTAAATAAAAACACGAGTATATGAATATTTGAATAAACCCGTCAAATGTATTCAAATTGTTTTTCATTTATGCTTATTGTTCGCATTCATATTGCCCAGCAGGCAGCTCTCCCCCTAATCTCCCCCCGCCCCGCGATCAACCCCCTTATCGGCCCTGGAAATGTCTGCAACTGCCGAGAGCAAAGCCACAAAGTGCTGCTGATAGCAAAATGAATTGAAATGCCAACTCAAGCACCTCGTCTTGTCTTTGCCCCCTCTCCGCCTGCCCTTCAACTGTTTGGCATTTAAATTCATTCATAAACCAAAATCTTGTTTATTGGTTGTCGGTCTGTCTTCTGACTCCGCTTCTCCCAGTTGCCTTTCACCGTCGAGTTTTTTATGTATTTGTTACTGTTGCTGTTGTTTTTATTATGACTAGATGTTATTGTTGCTGTTGTGTTATGGGGCGTACTTGCTCCATAAACAAGTTGCTTGCAACTGTAGCCAAACTCGTCGAAGCGTTGATAACGCAATTTGTATTCACTATTTCCCAGCGGCGATTCAAGAGTCTTCAATAGCCGTGATCGTCTAGTGGTTAGGACCCCACGTTGTGGCCGTGGTAACCCAGGTTCGAATCCTGGTCACGGCAATGCTGCGATACGCATTGTCACGGAGAAGATTCATTTTTTTTATATTTTTTAATTATTTAAATTAGCTCTTTTCGTCTATCTCTTTCCTAACTTTGCTAATTTTGTTTTGTTGACATTTTGCTCTTTTGCTGAAAATCTTTTCAAACTTTGCAAATATATCAAAGATTAGTTAATGCTACAAATTTAAAAGGTTACCTCAAATATTAAGCCAGATAATGTTTTATGTATTCTGTTTGTTTCTTAATATATTTATTTTTAACCAACTTTTAGCATAATTTCTTCACTTCAAAGCAGAGGGAAGTATTGCTGACACTTTAAAGCTAAGTTCTTTGATTACCTGTCTGAAATTATTGTTTTTTTCTGCTTTTGCCCAAGTTGTTGCTCCGTAAACAAGTTGTTAGAAAGCAAGAAATGCGAGCAACTAAATCAGAGTTCGTTCAAGCGATGCAATTTCTTTGATGTTCGCTATTTTTTCGCCGTCTTTCAAGAGTCTTCAATAGCCGTGATCGTCTAGTGGTTAGGACCCCACGTTGTGGCCGTGGTAACCCAGGTTCGAATCCTGGTCACGGCAATGCTGCAATACGCATTGTCACGGAGAAGACTCACTTTTTATATTTTTTATACATTTTATAATAATATTTAAGTATCATTTTTAATAGTTTCACATGTACATACATATATATAAGTATTTCTAAAAATACATTTTTAAAAGCAAAAATCTATAAATAAATCATTTGAAAATATTTAGTTTTTCAACAACATAAGACTATAGAAAATAAATACATATTTTGATACTTAGTAATAAATCCCTAGTAATATTTTCAACTGACTTCTAAGCCGTTAGGAACTATTCATAATTGTGGCTTATAATAATGAAATTAATTTAATTGTATATCCTCGAACTGAATGCACATACTTAATGACATAAGTGTGGCCAGTTGCTGCTGGTGCCACAAATTGTTGCACGTTATTGTCCAGTATCCATTTGGTGGCAATTTGCTATCTACGGCACTGATAATGCCAATCAGCAGTCGATTAAATTGAATTGCGTACATTAGGAAGGCTGTGCTGTCCTGTGCTATAAAGAGGAACCCGGGCATCGTCCGGGTCACAGTTGCCCCTCAGTCATGTTGCCTGCAACGCTGCTGCTGCCACTTGTGTTGCTGCCACTTGGCACGTGGCAATCGGATGCGGACAACTTGAGGTTTGTGCAACGGGTTCTACGGAGAGTCGCAGACGAGGAGCGTTGGACGAATACGCCGATATTCATGAGTCGTCCACTGCAGCTGGAGCAGGTGGATCTTTTTATCCGCTGGCTGCACTCAAATTTGAGTGTGACCAGCTACATTTTCGATGCGACGGGCGGAATGCCGAGTCCGTTTGATCCGCTGAGGAATCACGTCAAGAACGACGTGGTCAGTTTGCTCTTCTGCCACAGCAGCGACGAGATCATCTTCTGGCACATGGACGAGCACTTGAGGAAGCTCCGAGCTGGTCGCCTGATTGTCTATCTGTCCAGCCGGCGAGAGGAGTCGGCACTCGCCAAACTCTTTCACAGGCTGTGGAGACTTCAGTTCGTTCGGGCGCTGGTGCTGCACCAGAGACGTGTCTACGGCTACACACCTTATCCCACGGTGCGTCATTTCCAGCTGAATCTGGAAGAGAATCGGCTGCTTTTGCCCGCTGCTCCGCGGGATTTACTGGGCTATGTGGTGTCCACACCGGCGGAGAACGACCTGCCACGCGTGTTTTTCGTGCGAGATCCGAAGACTGGGGCACAACTCTTACGGGGCTTTGGTTATCGCGTCTTTGCCGAGTTCCTGGGCCGTCACAATGCCCAGCTGGTGGTGAGCAATGCTGGCCAGGATCGGGCCACCTTCACCAGCGTCGACATGAGCCGCCTCACGCAGATGATTGGCGACGAGCGGCTGGAGATCTCAATGCATCCGTATGTGGGCATCGATCGGGAACTGGGCATCCTCAGCTACCCACTGACCATTGTCCAAAACTGCCTCATTGTGCCCGTTCGCAATGAGATCCCGCGCTATATGTACCTGCTGCGTCCCTTCCACTGGACCAGTTGGCTGCTCCTGCTCGGTGGCGTCTTCTACATCAGCCTGTCGCTCTACTGGCTCAATCCTGGCCTGAGTGCGAGTCCTGGCCTCAGTCTGCTGGAAGCTCTCTGCCAGCTCCTGTTTCTCAGCTCGCCGTCTCGCATCTATGGACCTTCAGTGAGATATTTCCTGGTGGCAGTGCAGCTATCTGCCCTGGGATTCATTGTGACCAACGTGTACTCCAATCAGCTGAGCAGCTCCCTCACGGCCACGCTCGTGGGTGAGCAGGTGGACACCTTCGAGCAACTCATCGAACAGCGTCAGCACATCCTGACCAAGCACCATGAGATCCCCATGTTGCTGCAACAGGTGCCGCCGCATCTGGGGCAACAGGTGTCCAGTCTGGTGGTCGGAGCCGAAGCTGGTGAGCAGGTGCGAGCTTTGCTGAGCTTCTACATCAGCTACTCGTATCCCTTCACCGTCGAGCGCTGGGAGTTCTTCGCCCTGCAGCAGCAGTATGCCCAGAAGCCCATCTATCGCTACTCCTCGGTCTGCCTGGGTGCACCCGTGATTGGGTATCCCATGCGCAGGGACTCGCATCTGGAGAGTCTGCTGAAGCACTTCATCATGCGGGTCCAGTCGACGGGCCTCCTCCGCCACTGGGTCGTCTCCGACTTCAACGATGCCCTCAGGGCTGGCTACGTCCGTCTCATCGACAACTCGGACAACTTCAAGGCCTTGGATCTGGACACCTTGCGCCTGGCCTGGTACGTCCTCCTCTGCGGTTGGCTTCTGGCCGCACTGGCCTTTGTTTTCGAACACCACACCGCCTGCCGCTGACTTCGAGTTTAATTCAATTGACAGAAATACAAAACGAGCTCCAAACCAAAACGATATTAAGACGCTGACAGGCGACGACAGCAGGTGGTGGGCATCAGTGGGCGGAGGCGGTGGCGGTGACGGGGATGGGGGCGTGGTCGGGCATCAGCTGCTGTTGACATAAAAATGCAATAAAACAAATGTCAGCACAGCTAAGGGAATCTCAAGAAATAATACTTGACATAAACAGACGAATTTCAAATGCGCTACAAATAGAATAACTTTAAATTACCCTGGGTAATACAAATAATTATTATAATATTTTAAACATTTTTATTATAAATATTTTCTTAATAAACTAATACACTTCTACCAAAAATATATGGACAGACAAAGCGAATATGCACGCTGTTAACTAGAAATGGAGAAAAATGGCTCAAAATCAATCCAATGTGACCAACGCACAGGAAACGAAGGTAGAAAATGGCGACGACAATACGCTTTACTGTTATGTTGTGATTGTTGTTGTTGATGTTGTCATGGAGCTGCTTATTGGATTTTCGATGTGAGAAGCTGTTGACAATATCTCACGAGAATAAGAAAACAGAGAGAGAGAGAGAGAGCGAGAGAGAGAGGGAAGTCGGACAAGTACTGACTTCAATCGGGGAAACAACACTCGTTAAGCATTTTAATTGCATAATTTGAAATCTTATACAAATTCTTGAGCGCGTTCCAGAAATTCTATACATATTTGAAGAATATAAAAGGCCACGTCACACATGATGAGACAATCGTATTATGCAATACAATACAAAATAATGGCCATTTTCATTCCGTAACATTGAATATAAAATAAGAATACAAATAATAACCACAAAACCGATGCTCGGCGTGTTTGCTTTTGTCTCTTTCTCTTCATTTCCCTACCTCTGTCACCCCTCCCTGTTCCACTCACTTTGTCCGCTGTATGTATGTCCTGCACCTGTATTTGTGCATTTTCATACGTTTGTTTGTAAATATGCATATTGAATGGATAAAAAGGATTTGCGTTTATTTCGTATTTCGTCTGGCCGTTTGAGCATCATATACATACATATGTATATACATACATACATACATACATATGTATAGAGCAATCGCACCCACCCCCTTTTACCCGGTTGGTTAAGCCAACGCACCGGAAGCATTGTGTACCGTTGCTCAATTCTCATTGTTCGACACAATTTTTGTTCAACACATTTCAGAGCTACAGCCAGTGGAACTGTCAATGCATGTTTTATAAACAATTCGACAGTCGCCTGTAGAAGCGCTTTTGTCGCATCATAAAAAACACAGATTTTTGTTATTTAAATCTCGTACTTTAAGGTAATCAACTTCAATTTCAAGCAAGAAACACGTAAGCTAACTTATTTAAATGTTTAGCCAGGACAACAACCCGCGCCAAACTGGCGCATTCAATTAAATGCATTAGTCAACACTTATGTCAATTCGATTGTAAACCGATAACATAACTGCTATCGATTTCTGAGCTGAAGAGCCCGAGTCGAAGTTAGATTTAAAATAAAATTACTTTGTCAATTATTAATATTTACATGAGATCCCAGCTATATACAATGTTTTTTTTTCTATCACAACTACGTTTCCTTAAGCTGCGTTTAAGTAAGCTTGTTCTTAGTCTCTCGAGAACGGAAATAGTTGATTTAAATAAATTAAACGCCAGCTGAAAGAGACGCACAAGTTGAATTCAAAAGCCACTTAGTCAGATTTCTATTACAATTTTATTAATTACGATTTATGACTTGAGTTTAGCTACTAATTAGACAAATGAACAAATAATAAATTAGGTAATGGTAAACGTGTTTTGCAAATCGAATGCAAAAGTGCATTAGTTATAGTTTATAGTTTTAGTTACATAGCTGTAAATAGTACGAGTATGTACGTGTCTTCGAGGCCTTTGTAAATTATAACAACTAAAAACTAAACAGTTAACAAATGCTAGCACGTACAAGCGTTATAATAGGATGGCATTTGGTAAATTCATTGGACTACTTTGATTTCTTCGACTCCAGCGTCGCTGGTTTGGCCGGCAGTCGCTCCACGGCCTGTTTGTAGAGCTGATTCAGTCCGAAGGTGGCACGCACATTGTCACTGGAGAAGAAGAACTTCTGCAGCTTGCCCTTGGCATCGACACAGGGCCGGCGATCCACCTCCTTGCCCTGCTGGAACAGAATGACAGTGGGCAACTGGCGGGAGAAGCTGCTGTCCGAAATGCGATACTTTTGCGAGACATCCGGGAAGCGACCAATATCGATTTTGCCAAACTTCAACAGCTCTGTGTTGTACTCCGCCGACAGTTCGGCGAATATGGGCGCAAAGTTAACACAGCTGGGATTCCAGACCGTATAGAAGCAGATCAACCAAGTTGTGCGTTTGTCACGCGTCAGTTCCTCCTCGAAGACCTGCGCGTTGCGGAAGTAGGTGATGTGCTCGGGTCCACGGTACGAGGGCTCCGGCAACAGCATGCCGACCAGGACACACATTAGCAGAAATCCCAATCCAAATCTAAAGTCAGCATAGGACCAAAGTATCATATTGGCCACCTTTGTGTAGAGGAACGACGAGGTGAGGTAGTTGATCATGGTGACACTGCCAGTCTTGCGGGAGCGTATCATGACCACAATCAGCAGAAAGAACAGTATCTCCACCTCGCGGCTGTCCATATCGCAGACGTCATCCTGACCAGCATGCTGAAAGAGGCGTGTGCAAATCACCTTCGTTTTTTTTGCCAGCAGATACGAGATTGCCAGCAGTATATTAACCCAATAATAGGGTTTCGCGAGTGTTCTCAGCTCCTTTTTCAACGACATGGCGTTGCAAAACGTCGTCCGACGTTCTCTTCTCGAATCTAGGTCACCTTTTTAATTAACAACTTCCCGTGTTTTGCACAAATTTGTTATAATACAGAACAAGGCTGCCACCTTGGCCCAAGTTTGGAAGAAAGAAAAACAGGTGGCAGCCTTGGCAACACCGTCCAGCAGCCTTATTCCCAAATAATGTGTGGCAACCATCATGTTACAGAAAAAAGCCGATAGCCAAATGTAATATTAATTAGTGTTGTAAGTCGTCGCCAAAGTTCACCGCGCGAAAGATTTTCAAATTCAAATTTGTAATTGTTATGCTTTACGAACTTGACGTTTACGTATAAATCAAAGTCTGTTTTATGAAACATGATTTGCGCTTATCTTTAAAACAATATATTTTTGGCAGCTAGCCTTGCCCAATTATAGACCACACAATCTGCTTTTGTACGTATGTATATAGGGTATTCTGTATATACTAGAATAGATTTCAAGTGTTTGTAATCAGTAAAATGAATCGGACTCTACGTGACTTCAGTCGCTCGTGGCAGACATTTCAGCCAGTATCTGTATGTTTGGACACCTCTTTTGGACTTTTATTTTTTATGAAAAGCAATTAATTGCATTCTCATATAAGTATTTTCCCTGATATTGTTTGAAATTTGAATACAAACCGTCACTAATGAGGAATGGATTTTTTTATGCTACTGATTTTAAGCCAGTGATTTATGAAAATAAAATGCAATTATATTAATTGATTACAGAATGCATTATTGCCTCGGCGCTTGACAACAAGCAGTCGAATGCTGAACAATGAAAATACCAGAATATATAAATTATGATGATGCATTTATATATACTTATAATATATGTCGAAAACGAGGTTAAATTCGTATTCAAGCGAGCAACGTGGAAGAGTATATGAAATAAGCAGTGCAATTTTAAGTCAATTATTGATAGGGTGTCAACATAATGATGCTAAAATGTGTCATATACATATTAAAAAACAAAACAGTCACAAGATTTTTCAATTAAATAGTTTAACCCAAGGGTCAGCTCGAGAGGTTCCTTCAACTGCATAGAATGATTGTATAAATCCATTTATTCATTATAGACAGCAGGCAGGCAGGCAGTAAACAACGTACATATTAATAAACGAAATAATAAACAGCAGTAAGGTCAGTAATTGCATCAGCAGGTACTTAAGTACGCACACTGGAATAAGGCGAAAGATCCGTACTATAAATATAGTATTCCCGAACCGGTAGAAACCGGCTGTGTTGTTGACTTCGCATGAACCTAGAAGAGAGATTGTTTAAAGAAAATACTGGCACACATATCCCATTAATAATCGCAGCAGATACTTTGATCAGCTGCCACGACTTGTCAACTCAGGTTGTGACTTATCTCCGATAATTTTTGACAATCGCTTGTTGAGCAAACACTTTTCTAAGATCCGAGTTGGCGAATAAAAACTGCGCAGTTTTTTTAAACACATTTTAAATGAACGATCTTGTTATCAGTCGTTTACAAACAATGTCGAATCTAATCAGCTTGCACTTCGTCTCAGTAGCCCACCACCAGGAATACCCCGAATGCAGGCAGATCGAGGTCGATAAGGCAGTTCACATGAGCCCCATTTTCAATCGCGTACTGAGAGTCCTCCATGTTGGGCCTTTAGATAGTCAACAAGTCTACAAAAAAAACACACACCTATGTACGTAACCAACCATATTACACACATATGTATGTATGTAGGTATACGTAGTGCTGGTCAAAACAAAATGGCGTCTGGCTGATCTCTGTCTCTCGCTTATCAAGTGACCAGTTTCGCTGCCTGAGGCTCTATAAATTTCATCTCAAGTCGCGCCAGAGAGTCAGTTCATCTCAGAATCTCTACTCTACTCTTTCGCGTTGTGAAAGTATTCAGTGTGTGCGCTTCAAATCGTGGAAACCTCAATACGCCGGGCATTTTCCAAATGCCGTGCATGTAATTGTGCTACAAGACAATTTCTTTAATAAACAAACGGTGATCGACTGATCGAGTGAAATCAATTTAAAGACATTGATTGAAAATATTTATCGAAAGTATTTTGAAAATTGTTGCACAGCCGAGAATCGCGGACATTTGACCAGACTTGAACTTTGGCCCTTTGAATGGTGCTGCTGCAAGTGCGTGAGAAACCCCTGAAAATTAGTCAACACGTGACTTATCTCTGGCATCAACTGTGCAATCGTAGCAACCTGTTTCCGTCCGAATTCTCACATTTATTCAATAACCTCAGTCTGTCTAGTAAGTGACAAATCTGCAAACAAAATAAAAAATATCAAATTTAAAAATTAAATTTCTTTGTTTTTATACCTTTGTATTAAAAACAGTCGTCGACATGGCCTTGCCACAAGGTGCCTTCGCTGCCTGCAAGCTGCGTGAGCAGTTCCAGGAGCGTGACATGATCTTGTCACGCCTGCGGGCTGCCAACAATGCTGATAAGGCTGATAACAATGCTCGTGAGTAGTACTATTCAATTTATAAGCAATCAAACTTGCCAGCTATCTGTTTACTTTATTGCAGAACGCGAATATTCGCCGGTCAAGTATAATGATAAACTCATGAAATCCATTTGGGGTCTCTACAATCGTTACTCCCCTCACAATGTGAAGAAGAACGAATTTGTCCCCCCAAAATTCTAAACCAAAACTGGGCGCAGCTGCTGTAAGTATTCCCCATTTAGTTCATATCGACTTTTCTATAAATTTCAATTCACTTGTTTTTTTTCCCTAGCTGCTGCGCCTCCATCGCCTTGCCACAATCATCCTGTAGCATTGGCTGCTGCAACAACATGTTGCACATATATAATCTCAATATACTATATATATACATATACCATAAACTCTATATTTACTCACGTTACTAAATTTGGGGACTGGTCAAAACTCGAAATTAAAACTGCAGAGCATCAAGTTAAATCATTCGCATCTATGTAAAATTCAATAAATACTCTTGATATGTTATAAATCAAATAGACGAAGCATAAAACATGTACGAAAAGCTTTCTTCGCTAGGAATTGCTCAGTTCAAATAGCAGGACTCGTAGGTTGGTACCATGTACTTGATGTTGATGAAGGCATCCTCGCCGCCATGCAGCTCCAGGACCTGCAATGTCTCATCAATCAGATCGCCCAGATTCAAGTTGTTCTTCTGTGCGTAGTCGATCTCATCGCCGCAGTTTACTGAAAAGAAAAAGAAACTATATAAGCCACGACTAGAAAACTATCGTTAATACCATCTGAATTATATATAAAAAAAAAAATATATATATAAAAAAAGGTAAAAGATTCGAGTTAGATAAATCATAAAAAATCTACAACTCATTGAAGATTCTTCGCTTTGGTTCATTTGGAGAATTAAATTCAGTTGAAGGAAATTAATTATATTTAAATAATAAAAATAAAAAATAGGTATAAAGTTCGAGTTAATTAAATCAATATTCATAATAAATCTACAACTCATTGAAGATTCTTCGCCTTGGTTCATTTGGAGAATTAAATTCCGTTGATTATGACAGTAGTTGATTAGAAAAAGGAAAAAGTGGCTTGAAAATCGATAACTTGAAGGAAATTAATTATATTTAAATAATAAAAATAAAAAATAGGTATATAGTTCGAGTTAATTAAATCAATTTTCATGAAAAATCTACAACTCATTGAAGATTCTTCGCCTTGGTTCATTTGGAGAATTAAATTCCGTTGATTATGACAGTAGTTGATTAGAAAAAGTGGCTTGAAAATCGATAACTTGAAGGAAATTAATTATATTTAAATAATAAAAATAAAATAAAAATATAAAGTTCGAGTTGATTAAATCAATATCATAAAAAATCTACAACTCATTGAAGATTCTTCGCCTTGGTTCATTTGGAGAATTAAATTCAGTTGATTATGACAGTAGTTGATTAGAAAAAGGAAAAAGTGGCTTGAAAATCGATATCTTTAAGGAAATTAATTATATTTAAATAATAAAAATAAAAAATAGGTATAAAGTTCGAGTTAATTAAATCAATATTCATAATAAATCTATAACTCATTGAAGATTCTTCGCCTTGGTTCATTTGGAGAATTAAATTCAGTTGATTATGACAGTAGTTGATTAGAAAAAGGAAAAAGTGGCTTTAAGGAAATTAATTATATTTAAATAATAAAATTAAGAAAAAGGTATAAAGTTCGAGTTAATTAAATCAATATTCATAAGAAATCTATAACTCATTGAAGATTCTTGGCTTTGGTTCATTTGGAGAATTAAATTCAGTTGATTATGACAGTAGTTGATTAGAAAAAGGAAAAAGTGGCTTGAAAATCGATATCTTTAAGGAAATTAATTATATTTAAATAATAAAATTAAGAAAAAGGTATAAAGTTCGAGTTAATTAAATCAATATTCATAAGAAGTCTATAACTCATTGAAGATTCTTCGCCTTGGTTCATTTGGAGAATTAAATTCAGTTGATTATGACAGTAGTTGATTAGAAAAAGGAAAAAGTGGCTTGAAAATCGATATCTTTAAGGAAATTAATTATATTTAAATAATAAAATTAAGAAAAAGGTATAAAGTTCGAGTTAATTAAATCAATATTCATAAGAAATCTACAACTCATTGAAGATTCTTGGCTTTGGTTCATTTGGAGAATTAAATTCAGTTGATTATGACAGTAGTGGATTAGAAAAAGGAAAAAGTTAAGTGGCTTGAAAATCGATAACTTGAAGGAAATGAATTATATTTAAATGCATATTGCTTATGATAAATAGTTTTTCAGATTTGTTTCAAAACAAAATAAGTATCTATCTACAACAATATTATACCTGTCTATTATTTAGAAAACAATCACAAAACTTACAGTTCTTCACCTTGAACGCATTGAACATGGGCAACAGTTGCCTATAGAAGGGCACCAAGGCAGGTCCGACCATATCCGAGGCCATAACCAGTTGTTGTATAATTTTCAAGGTCGTGCACATGACTTCCAAATTTCTGGTGCTCAATGCGTCTGTGGGAGAGAAGGTAACCAAAAGTCGTAGGTGACGAAATTAAAGCACTGACAAATGTCGAATCCTTGCGTGCCAGGACGACTTTTTTCTTTCTTTTGGCTTGTGGGTTTTCAGGTACTCACTCTTTAACGGTAAAATTAATTGCGGCACTACGGGATGGATTTTTTCACCGCCAGCGAGAAGCAAATCGCTAACTCCCTGTCGGGCGTAGGTCTTATAGGGATGCTTCGGCTCGGCCAATCCGTCGAAGAACAGCGGCAAGTAGAGGCTGTAGTCCAACTTGTCAATGTCCACCTGCAAAACGTAACGAACAATATTGACATTCGAATTGGAAGCGTAATACGTAATGCCAGCAAAAATAGTTCAGTTCTGTTCAGTTACTTTCTGGTGTTTTTTTTTGGGGTGACGATTGCTTCGCTTCAGTTGTACAGGTGTAAATTGGCACGCGATGCTTGTTAAGTTTTTGCTGATTTCTATTAAGATGCTTTTTGTTTGTTTTTCCTGTCAATTGGAAAGTTACCAAATGGCTAGGAACCTATATTATACAATCTACAGCTGGGAAATACCCGCAGTTAATGACTTGTGTGGGAGGAAACAAACATTACTTTGCCAAAATCTACTTGGGGGTTACTAATTAGTTATTGATCCAAAAAGTAGGCTATAATAGATTTCAGAATGAAAATAATACGCAAGTAAAAGGGGGATTTTCTTATAGCTGCATTTACAATTTAAGACGGAATTTGATAGGAACGTAAAAAGGGCCAGAGATTATAATATATATTTTCCTATGCATTATATATTTTCTTAGAAACGCAAATTAACAAAATTGTTTACCATTTTAAATGATGCATTTTAATTTCTTAAAAGCTTTTCTGTTTATTTACTAGATGAGCATCAATTGTTTTGGCCTAATAATTTTTACAGCTGTCCTTAAGTAAATGTTTCTTGATGTTACATAAGCTTTATTACAGAGCCCTCTCTTACCAATTTTTTGTCTGACCTTTGGCCTTATTCGCACATGACGCAAATAATAAAGTGTCACTCACATGTCG
This sequence comes from Drosophila rellima, assembly GCA_035043635.1. Taxonomy (NCBI): domain Eukaryota; kingdom Metazoa; phylum Arthropoda; class Insecta; order Diptera; family Drosophilidae; genus Drosophila; species Drosophila rellima. The sequence continues at coordinate 1,730,550 of JAWNMV010000145.1, read as the reverse complement.
CTCATATGTAAATGAGCTGTCATAAATACCTCACGGCTTAAACAAACAAACGCACCTACTTGGCAAATAATTCCACATATGATATCAAAGGAGTTCCAGACAACAACTCGAATTCAAGGCCCGTGACATTGAATGGGTGCTCACACATGAATCCTAGTCAAAGCCTGTTCCCAATACTACTTTTTCTTGCTCTCTCGACTGAGACTGACTGACGGTCTGACACCTGGACGTCAACGAAGTCAGTACGTTTGTTCCGGAAATAGACAATGGCACATTATTTTATATATACAAATGTATTGCTTTTGAAGCTTTTAGTTGGTACCATCAGAGCGAACACTTCAAATAATTGGACACGCAGGTCTGCAGATGGAACACACATTATAATAGAAACTGGGCTAACACCTACAGCCAATTAGTTGGCATTGAATGTTGTCAAGTAGACATACAGGTCAAAGTTCGGCTAATCACGACATGCACTCCTCGAAAACACACAGCAATTACACGTAACACTCCATAATTAAGAAAATGTTCTATTTCCTAGTTTATTTTATTTCCTAACACTAAGTAGAGAAACCTAATGGATCATATAGAAACTTCTAGAAACGCTGCACTACATAAATCCGTATAGGTAGTCTATAAAAATCACCCAAAGGCCATTGTAATACTGTAATTTATAATGTCAATATGTTTTTGCTATTTATTTTTGAATAGCTTGTATATTATATTCAATATCTTTCGTCACAAAATTTAACATCAGAAATTTTGGGGCGTAATTATGTGTTTTTCATTAAGACTTTTCTTGTTACATTTGAAATATCCAGGATTAATGCAGGATATATAAGAAGAGCACCCCAACAACTCCTGAACAACAGAAATTTTATACACTAGACTTCTAACTTCACTTAAAGGTTTTTCTGTTTTTTCACCCCAGCTCTACTCACCGTCCAGCCAATCTTATCGCCACCACATAGATACTCCATTTTGATGGGCAAATCCCCGCGATCAAAGTACATGCGAAACAGTGTGCCACGCCCCGGATTTTTAGCAGCCGTTAAGGCGATCAAATTCGCGCCCAAGTTGCATGTTGAAATGGATTTCTGTTGCTTTTTCAAACCTAAAATCAAAAATGAACATGAACATCAGATAAAAGTGGAATGCTTTAAATAAAAAGCTGAGGAATACGCACTTTTTGGATTCGGCGCCCTGCCGCGCGCGCTTGCCGTTACGGCTGCCTCATGTATGGGACCGTTAATGACGACCGTGTTTTTCTGCTGCGATTGTATCGAAAATGGCGGCACATAACGGGGTCGGCAGCCCTGTATACCGCTAAATGGTCTTAATTGCGGTGGATTGGCGGACTTCGAGCGTTGTTTCAGCGAAATGGAATTTGCATGGAAATCGTGCGACGGACGAGTACCGTAAGCGGTGTTTACACGTGTATGCGACATTTGCGTAGGCGTTGAAAACGGACTAAAGTCGGACTGAACTGAAGTCACGTATGTAGCGTAAACAACTAACTGTCGTCGTCCAGGTGCCGGAATTTTCAATCGCTCCACTTCGTGTGCTGGCATCGCAGCCGGTTTCTATGGCGCTCGTTGCTAGGACAGCAAAAGGCGCAGTGACTGACTGATAAGACGCATTGCTTACGAATTGCACTACCTGTTCGTCATTTCATAGTTTTGAATGATAGCTGTGATTATTATGTGGTCATTTAGCTCAAACAACTTGAGGCAATTAGTGAGCAATCCGAATAAATTGCTATCAGTTAATATTTACTTACTACTGTAAGTCAATTTCATATATTTTTATTGCTGCCGATTTCATTTCATTTCTGGCGCGCCAAAAAGCGAATATTTGCCATCCAACGACGTTGCCATACTGTTGCTATTTGGCGACACACATTGTTTACATTCTGCGGCTTGACAGTCTGGCTACACTCACGGTATCTTTTCATGGCGCGCCAAGGTACATTTGTCCGATAATTACCATATGAATATTGACTGTGTTTGTTGCATGTGCCAGATATTAAAATATTAGATAAGAAAACATGTATGGCATTAAAAAACAACCATTGCATATATTAGCATTAACGCATTTGTTTATAAATACCATGAAGTTATACGGGATTTTCGACAAAGGAAATTTTAATACTAAACGCGTATTTAAATCACATCTGCGACTGGGCACTTAAAAATACTTATGACAAGTTACTTTTGCTGCACCAGCTACACTGGCGAGCGAATAAAGAACAAATGTGTGTGAAAAATGTCGATTTAAATTGGCAATTATCGTAGCGCAGGGTCTGTGTTAATTGAATGCTGCAATAGACGAGCACACAAGCGAATTATTTGTGCAGGATCCAACTGAACGCATATGCGCAGACAAAGAGCATAACGAGGAGAAGAACAACAACAAAAACAGACAGCAACATGTCTTCCAATTCAAATGGCAATGGCGAGTTGAAGAAATTATCGGAGGAGTCGCTGCTGCAGCCGCCGGAGAAAGTGTTTGACATAATGTACAAACTGGGCGAAGGCAGCTACGGATCCGTCTACAAGGCACTGCACAAGGAGAGCAGCTCCATAGTGGCCATTAAACTGGTGCCGGTTGAGTCCGATCTGCACGAGATCATTAAGGAGATTTCGATTATGCAACAATGCGATTCACCTTATGTGGTACGCTATTATGGCTCATACTTCAAACAGTATGACCTATGGATCTGCATGGAATACTGCGGTGCCGGCAGCGTCTCGGACATAATGCGTCTGCGTAAGAAGACGCTCACTGAGGACGAGATAGCCACAATACTCTCGGACACGCTCAACGGCCTCGTCTATCTGCATCTGAGGCGGAAAATCCATCGGGACATCAAGGCGGCCAACATACTGCTCAACACCGAGGGATACGCGAAGCTGGCGGACTTTGGTGTCGCCGGTCAGTTAACGGACACAATGGCCAAGCGGAATACAGTGATTGGTACGCCATTCTGGATGGCACCCGAGGTGATTGAGGAGATTGGCTATGATTGCGTAGCTGACATTTGGTCACTGGGCATCACAGCACTGGAAATGGCCGAGGGCAAGCCTCCATATGGCGATATACATCCAATGCGGGCTATATTCATGATACCACAGAAGCCGCCGCCTTCGTTTCGTGAACCCGATCGTTGGAGTACCGAGTTCATAGACTTTGTCAGCAAGTGCCTGGTCAAGGATCCCGATGAGCGTGCAACTGCCACAGAGCTGCTGGAACATGAATTCATTCGCAACGCCAAGCATCGCGCCATACTCAAAAACATGCTGGAGGAGACATGTGCCGTACGGGAGCAACAACGTGCCAATCGTGCAGCCGGAGGTGCCATGAGCCAGGCCAAGAGTCTGGCCACACAGGAGTCTGGCCTTATGTTGCAGGAGGAGGAGCCCGAATTCAACTCGGGCACTGTCAAAACCTTTATCGACGATCCCGGTACATTGGTGCCCGAAAAGTTCAGTGAATACCAACAGACGTCCGCATCAGATGCGACGATGATAGCCCATCCAGAGCAGGACATCGACGAGGGCACATTGGGACCGGGTGGCATACGTGCCGGCATGGCAAAAGCGGCTGCCAAGGCAACACAGGCCGCAGCTGGCGGCAGTAGCACCTCGGGCGCGGATGTGGCAACCGTGGACAGCGGCACAATGGTTGAACTGGAGTCGAATTTGGGTAAGCAAATCATGGAATATATTATTGAATAAATTGCGAGCTTAATGTACTCCTTTCTGCCTGCAGGCACAATGGTGATTAACTCGGATTCGGATGATTCCACAACTGCCAAGCGGAATGATGATCAGAAGCCGCGTTATCGCTATCGTCCACAGTACCTCGACCACTTTGAGCGCAAAAATGCCGGCGATGCGCGTGCTGATGACAAGTCAGCGACCACGCCCACTGAATACTCGCCAGCAGCAGTTGAGCAGCAGCTGCAACAGCAGCAACAACAACAGCAGCATCAGCAACAGGAGCAACAGCATTTGGCAAGTGGTGCAAATGATGCCAACAATTGGGTGAACAACATGGAACTGCAATTTCAACAAATCTCGGCCATCAATCAGTATGGAATGCAGCAACATCAGCAGCAACAGCAACAGCAGCAACACTTGCTAATGGCCTACCCGCTGATGAGCGAGCAGCTGATTGCGCTCAACAATCAGCAGAATTTACTGCGCAGCAACGCAACGTCACAACAACAACAACAGGCAGCACCAGCAGCTGCTGCTGGAGTAGTCGGGGCAGTGGCAGGGGCAGGAGCACAGCTACCGCCCGCATATCAGCATCAACATTTGCACACACAATCTCATGCGTATGTGGAGGGAGAGTTTGAGTTTCTCAAGTTTCTCACCTTTGACGATCTGAACCAAAGGCTGAGCAACATTGATCATGAAATGGAGCTGGAGATTGAGCAGCTCAACAAGAAATACAATGCCAAAAGGCAGCCCATTGTCGATGCAATGAATGCGAAACGCAAACGCCAACAGAATATCAACAATAATCTAATTAAAATATAAGAAAAAAAATAAGAGAATTACATTAACTGAACGAAGCAGCTGATATTTAAGTGTGAAACGAGACGCGAGAACATAAAAGCTTTATTGTAAAATGCACTGCAGATATTATTGTGGATTAGGCTAACGATAACGAATGATGATATTTGACATATTCGACAAATGCACGCTTTTTTGTCTCGTTTTATCCGTTCCGGTAAAGAGTATAATTCGAATAGTGGCATATATAATTTAATCTATCAATTAGATCAAACCACTCTCAGCCCATTCTAACCTATTCTTTATTCTCAACTGCCTGCTCCTGTATAACCTTAAGACTTACTTGGTGCGTTCTTCCTTGTTAACTTTACAATTTTTTAATCTAATTTACACTTTATTTGTTTGTGCGTTTGTTTTTTTATTATCATTTTAATATAACTATTAATCATTAAAGTGCATCACAACAACAACAAAATAACATTATAGGAAACCGTCAAGCAATAAATTTTTATACATAAAAATAAACAATTTTTATATAACGCATTGGAATGCATATTTTTCGAAAGAATATATATTTCATAAATACACACACAGCACACTCACATACATATATAATTACATATATATATATATATATAGTAACTTTAGAGTTTATATAAATAATTTACACGATAAATATATAAAGAATTATATGCAAAAAGAAATCTACACTAAAACATTAGTCCTGAATACAATTGCAATTGTCCAAAAAATACTATATATTATATATAAATCTGATACTTTACTGTATATAGATTTCCTGATCTGAATTTTTTCCTTTTCTCTATTTTGATTACAATAAAGTGATAATAACTAAAGTCGGATTCGTTTAATTAGCGACTATTCAGCAATGTCCATTTGCTGGGCCGCCTGCTGCAAATCATGCAGCTGAGCCCGCAAATCCTCTGGCAGACTGTTTTCGTTAAGTGCACTAGGATCTTCGCCATCGACGACTATCTCCTCGGGATCTGGAGCACGTGGTAGAAACTCGGCATCTTCATATAACTTTCCAAAGATCTCGCGTGCATTGGCAATAGCTTCATCGTAATCCACTTCATAGGCAGGCGGTGCAGTGCAGTAAATGGACGTGGCAGTGGACGCATTTGTATTCGTGGGAGCAGCAATTGTAAAGTAGGCGCTATAGAGGATTTGTGGTGCATTCGTTTCAAAGAGTTGCGCCGTAAAAGCGGCCAAATCAGCAGCGGGATCTTCGCTTTTGGCGGGTGTAGTCAGATGGAAGATGTCTGCAAAGTAATCATGTAGTTAATAAATAAACTAAATTAAACAATTAGATTCCTTACATAGACCTTCAGGGCAGGTGCCAGAGTAATGAGACAATTGCAAGAGGAAGGCCTCCCGTTGGCCCTCCTCGTCCAGCAGTCGCAACATGTTGACGCCTCCACCGCCCTTGTTCAGTTCCTCACTGCCCAACGGACTGGAGGCAATGAACAAACCACGTGAGATGTGGGCACGCAACTCACCGTGTCCAGGCACATGACCAGGAGCACAGACAACATGTTTGGCGCGTAGTGTTTTGCCAGCGCTGCTTAGCAACAACTCATTTGTATCCGACGTCACATTAATGTTGTCCACGCTACGCTTTAGGCAATAAATTCCACCATAAACGGCGCAGAGGCGACAAAAACATTGCGGCAATTCACCGCATCCGTACATGGGAAACAGGAAGGGGGTATTTCCATAGCGGCCCAAACTGCCCAGAAATCGTTGTGTGTGTCGCATGCCCTCCTTAAAGCTGCTGCTGGGCGTGCACATGGCAATCGCTTGCATTACGCAGGTGGCAATCTTATCTGTAACGCGCTGCGCCTGCAGATATTCGTAAAAGGTGCGTCCGCGAAAGGCAAGTGCATCCTCATTGCACTTATCCTCGCCATAGTCATTGCAAGCCGTGAGAAACTTCATCAGCAGACGCTTCTCCACAATTGTCAGTGTCTTCGTATTGAAGACATCGCTGCGTGAGCAAGGCACAGAGACGAGTTCATTGTTATACCGCATACACACATGATCCACGGCACGGAATTCCGCATAGCGGCAGATGTTCGATTTGATCAGCAAGGTCACCAGCTCACCGGCAGAGTACGCAACACGTGGACACAGGTCCAAACTGAATCGACGCGACTTTTCCAACACTTTTTCACGTGTCCAACTAGGAGATTCCTCTGCAGGTTCATGCCAAGTGTAACTAGCATTGCGTATCGTCGAATTGGACTGTTCCAGCAAATTGTTAAACGCCTCCAAGCCAAATGAGCTCCAAACGTCGCCGTAGTACTCACTCGAGTCAATGTGCAGCACCGTCTTCCCAATCCGACTCGCCCCAGCTGCAATACACGACTCCGTGAAGCCTAAAAGGCAAAAAACGAAATGAGTCATCAATCAGACAGAAGACAGTTATAAGCATTTACCTGTGCCTATCACAACCAAATCGAACTCCTCTGGCAAATCATCCGACATGGTATATTCTGTATTTAATGTTGAATACTCAGTAAATAAATTGCGTAGAAATTTGTATGGTTTATTAGAGTGTTTACTACAAATACAGCTGTTGTCTGCTTGTAGGGTTGTTGATATATCGTGAGCCACACACACACCAGTATAAAATTAGTTGCGGTTATAAAAACAAGGTGGCAACCTTAGTAACGGTGGCAGCCATCAACATATTGTAACCACCTTTAAAAAACAAGTATTAAATATGGTTATTGGTTAGTTTTAAAGTACACATAACATAGCTGTCATTAAATTCACAGTAATAAATATATATATTTTACAAAATCTGACTTTATTCTTTTAACCAATGCTATGTCAGTCAACCCATATTTCGCATTTCTCGCGCAGTTTCGTGCCAATCTAGAGGAACGCGGAGTTCAAAATGTTAAGCCGACTACGGTTGCTCAGATGGCTGGAAAAAAATGGCGCCAAATGAGCGAATCTCAAAAGGCAATTTACACTGAAATCGCACAAGGAAACCGAAAAATGCGTACGCAAAAGGTTCACACTGAAACACAGGCTCGCCGGAAGTAAGGCCTAACCAAATTCAAGTCTGGCGCCAATAGCCTTCAACCAAATAATCGATTTTAACGAACGATAACAAAATGAAACGATTACCAACACTGCAGCATTGAGCGACAACACACTTCTGAAGCTGAATTCCAATAAAAACACATTTGCCAATTGATTTTAGAATGAGTTCGGGATTTGTTACTGAATCCGAAGCAGCTGAAGCACGCCAGCGTCGACAGGAAGAATGGGAACGTGTTCGCCAGCCGGATGATCCACTGGAAAGGCCTGAAGAGCCATACGACGGACGCTCGCTATACGAGCGCTTGAAGGAGCAGAAAACAAAAAAGGATATGGAATTTGAGGAAGCACACAAATTAAGTGAGTATAAATGAACACACATTAAACTCAAAAAGTATTTAACCACTGAATGCACAGAGAATCTAATACGCGGCCTCGACGATGACGAGGTGCAGTTTTTGGAGCTTGTCGATGCTCATAAAATGAATGCGGAACGACAACAGATGCGAGACGAGGAGCTGGAGCTCAAGGATTTTCGCAATCGCGTTGAGAAATTGCAAGAAGAGAGCGTAGACAAGGTACAACATAGTTGTTGCAGTTGCTAACAATTCCAGTAATGCTCGTTATTATTTAATCCTTTAGAAACTGCAGGCAGAGATCAAAACCACAGCCAAGTCCATTGGTGCTCCATCGACGGCGCGTAATACACAAAAGTCGCTGCTGGGACAGGGCATCAAGCGCAAAAATGGAGAGATACCTACAACCAGCAAAATGGTCAAAAAAGATCAGGATGCGCCCGCAGAGAAATCAGCTCCCCGTGTTGTCATAAACACAACTAAACATGATACGGGTGGACTTAAATGTATTGCCATATTGCCCGGCATTGGTTCCTACACTGAATCGAGCGACTCTGAAGCAAGCTCAGATACCGATGAACACGATCATGATAAGTGCAGTCTGGTGGATTTGTGTGGACGCAAGCTAACTAAAAAGAAGCAATGCGCCGAGTGAATGGATTTGTTTTCATGTCAGGGCAAACAGTTGTATTTTGGAGTCTTAATTTAGTAATGTGTAGCGTTTTCTGCGACGAAATATATAATCTAGAGATTAACAATGCTACGTGTCCTTTTTCTTGTTGCGATTGCGATTCTTCACATTGGTCGCCTCATAGAAATTGCTGCCAATTTTCTTGCGCTTCTGGCTGCGTTCCAGTGCGCGCTTCTGTTTTGCATTAAGGCGTGGTGCCTTTGCGCTACTAGGACCATCATCATCACTGTCCCCCATATCGTCTGAATCGTCTGGTTGAACCTTGGCCACACGGAATTTGCCTGACGAAGTGATTGCCAAGTGTTGTGTTTTCTTTTCCTTGGCTTTTTTGTGAACTACACGCTGTAGATCCTCATTGTACTCATCCTCGGAGTAGAAATCGCTAGCACCATCACTAGAATCTACACCATCCTCGGGATTGACGAGACGTGCCTTTTTGCGAGCTGCTCGCTCTGCTTTCTGTTGCTCCAGCATCTCCAGGTCAATATGATCCAGTTCGCGCACATCTTGCTGCTCATACTCCAAGCCAACGCGAATTTTACGAAAGTCTTGAATTTGCTTAAACTCTCGCGCCTTCTTAACCGACTCGCTTACAAATGTAGGCGCCTCCGATTTTCCATCAGCATCGGCATCCGCATCAGCAGCTGTTTCAACTTCAGGTACATCCTCCTCAGTTGGTTTGCCCTCTTGGGATTTGGGTATGGCAAAGCCTTCAGGTGGCACATAGAAAGGTAGCTTGCCCCGCTGCCAATCGTTTAGGACCATTTTCGCTGAAGCTGATATGTCTGGCTCGCCACCTTTCAACAGTTTGCCGGACTTCTTGGCCAACTGCTCCAGGAAGTGTGTGGATGTCGTCCAATTCTCGATTTTGTAGTTCTTGGCAATGTACTCCTTGCGCACGCGCTGTAACACTGTCTCTACATAATCTTCTGGATTGGTGACCAGTTCAACGCGCACAACGCCCTTGAGGACCTTCTCCGTGTCCGTTTCAGCAGAGGGGTATACCACTCCAGGACAATCAATTAGGAATATGCGTTTCATCAGCGTTATGTACTGCCAGACCTTGGTTTCGCCAGCAATCGGTGCCACGTTGCAGACCTTCTTGGAGCGCAAGGCATTAATGACCGAAGATTTGCCCACATTCGGATAACCAATAAAACCAACGCTAATTTGTTTCTTGTCAATGTGCAGTTTGCCCAACTGACGGAAGAGGTTGATAAGTGCCCCTGTCAAATAAATGGAAATACTTTAAGATAAGGCCAAAATTAATTAATCCCGGCTACTCACCCTTGCCGAAGGGATGCTGGAGGGAGGCATGGAAGGCAATTGTGGGATACTCTGCACTAAGAATCGCCACCCAGCGTTGTGTCACCCAGACGGGCACCAAATCCACCTTGTTTAGAATAAAGAAAAGATGTTTGTGCGGCTTTTCCTTACGCAGGAACTCCTCTATGTATTTGGAGCGTGTGCCCATTGGATCACGTGCATCGAGCACCTGCAGCAATACATCGGATGCATCCACAACTTTATGCAATTCATTCCAAATACGTTTGCTTTGGCCCGCACCAAATACCCAATCTCGTACAGACTTTTTTTCGCCTGTGTCCTCGCGTATTAGATCAATATCCTTGGTTGAATCGTATTGCTCGGCCTGTTCATCGGCTGCACGACTCAAGTCTTCCAGGTCTCGCACTTTGAGGCTAACACGCTTACGTTGCTTTTTTGGTCCAAACACACTGTCGAAGCTCTCCGTGTCCAGGAGATGAACGCGTTGATATTTCGAAGCCTCGTTCAGCAGGGTGACTGGCAACTGTGAGGGTTTCATTATAACCTGATAGGGATCCTTGACAGCTTTGCCAATCTCATCCTGAAACTTTTGCAAGGCATTTTGCGAAATGACACGAGAGTTGCTGAACCATTTTGGGGTGGGCTCCACTCTGGCCATCGTTCCAGCTGGTAGACGGCCCTAAAATCAGGCAAGCAACAAGTGTTCAGCCTAAGCACGTTTAATTAAAGTATTCTTAGCTTACCTGGAATGGTGCAGGAGTTATGATTTTACCAGTACGATCGCGCTTGGCCTTGAAATTGCGATACATCTGGAGGCGCTTGATGGTGCCCTTGGTTCGCGGGTGCGCAACACCTTTGAGTCCACTTTTTGGTCGCTCCGGATTCATGGAGTGGTTGGAATGATTAAATCCCTGCGTCCGGGGTTTGCCCGGGGTGCTGCGTACCTTCGGCATATTTGTTTTGTTTAATTTACGTGCGCTTTTTTAGAATTTAAATGCTGTTCTCACAGCACGCACGAATCAAAACAAACACGTTCCGCAAAAGAAAGGTTAGGTCGCCCGATAGGTTTGTTGTCAGAATGTCAATATATCGATAATCATGACCTTATCGATATTTTATCAAATACTTTGATATATTAAAATATTTAACAATAGTTGCCAGACTATTGCAATTTCAAATAGCTATAACGTTCTGGCCACTCCATTTTATACGCCGCCTAACATATCTATAGACACATTTCAAGCAATATATACTTTTAACCGAAAGTGATTATAAATTATCACTTATTACCCATATTCATGTTAAGTTAAGCTGTTATTTATAACAATTGTATATTTGTTTAACAGAAACTATAATTAACAAAGTTATGCATAGTTAATTAAAGCTAGTGTTCATATTTAAATGCCTATACATGTAGCTCAGAAGCAAGCTGGTTTGAGTCCGTGTGCATGTGTATTCATATTTGTAGTTGTTCATTTCGGTGATGGCCACGAGCTGCACGCTTAATGCATATAATAAAGTTAAATTTAAAGTAACTGCGATTATCGTTTAGTTAAAAACAAAACAGTGAATATGTAAATAAAAAATACAATAATGCAGTGTAGTTCTTAGTTGCAAAAAAACCGAAGATTCAGTTACACATACGTATGTATGTATTTCACAAGCTTGCCAACTGCTAAGCTGTGTATGTGTGTGCTTTTTGGAATGTTGCTTTGCACGAAATTCAAATTGTGACCATCCTTGAGATTTTTCTTGTGAGTGAAAGAGTCAGAGAGACCAAACCGCACACAATTAAATATGCAAAAATTAAACTGAATTCAATTATAAAAAAAAAAAAAACAAAACAAAAATGGATGAGCACACATTGAATGACCTGTTGGAGTGTTCAGTGTGTTTAGAACGCTTGGACACTACCTCAAAAGTGTTGCCATGTCAACACACGTTCTGTCGCAAGTGTTTACTGGTGAGTTGAGTTGTTGTAATTCATTATTTGTTTCTGCAATTGTGTGTAATTTAATGTGTTCATGTTTGCAGGATATCGTGGCCAGTCAGCACAAGCTGCGCTGTCCAGAATGTCGAGTTTTGGTTAATTGCCGTATTGACGAGCTGCCGCCAAATGTTTTGCTAATGAGAATTTTAGAAGGTGAGTGTATTGTGTGTGTGTGTGTGTGTGTGTGTGTGTGTGTGTGTGTGTGTGTGTAGGCGAATCAACCCATGATTCAATGTGTGAACAAATTGTGGGCAGCAAACAATGTTAGCTAATACTTAACTCCTCTCACTTAATAGGCATGAAGCAAAACGCTGGCAAAAATGAAAATAAAAGCGAAGAGTTGACACTGCCACTGCCATTGCAAGAGGAAGCTGTTGCACCCACACAGCGGCAACAACAACAGCAACAAATACCCCAGCAGCAACAAGAACAACAGCAAGCAACACGCCAAAAGCAGCGTCGATTTCTGTTGCCACACGCCTATGCTTTATTCGATTTTGCTAGCAGTGAAGCGAGCGATTTAAAGTTTAAAAAAGGCGATTTAATATTGTTGAAGCAGCGCATCGATAACAACTGGTTTGTTGGCCAGGCCAATGGACAGGAGGGCACGTTTCCTATTAACTATGTCAAGGTAGCGGTTGCTCTGCCCATGCCACAGTGCATTGCCATGTATGACTTTAAGATGGGACCTAGCGACGAGGAGGGCTGTTTGGAGTTTAAAAAGAGCACTGTGATCCATGTGCTGCGGCGCGTCGATCACAATTGGGCCGAGGGCAGGATTGGTCAAACCATTGGCATATTTCCCATTGCATTTGTCGAACTGAATGCAGCAGCGAAAAAGCTATTGGAAAGTGGCGTTAGTAATCCCCCGCCACAGTCAACGGCCCAATTGATACAACAGCAGCAGCAGCAACAACAACGCGCCTTGCCACCGGTGCCTGTGATCGATCCCACCCACATCACAAACGATTCCAGCACCGCCTCGTCCAACAGCAACTCATCTAACAACAACAGCAGCAGCAGCAATTCGAGCTCCACATGCAGCTCCAACAACTGCAGTCCGAATCATCAATCGCTGCCCAATACGCCGCAACATGTGGCAGCGGCAGCTGCTGCTGTTGTCGCTGTCTCAGCGGCAGCTGGAGGCGGCTGTGGCTCTGTACGTTATCGGGACAAGGGCGCCAAGGAGAAGCGACACTCTTTGAATGCTCTTCTTCAGTCATCGCCGCTTAGTTTGCTGCAAACAAATCGCCATTCCGCTGAGATCCTCAGCCTGCCGCATGAGTTCAGTCGCTTGGAGCTCAACTCGCAGACAAATGCAGCGACGGCAGCGATAACGCAATCCTCGCAAACATCCCGTGTGCTGAAGCATCAGCAACAACTGCCACCAACGTTGCCTTGGGGCTACCTCGCACTATTCCCCTACAAGCCAAGTCACTCCGATGAGCTGGAGCTGAAGAAGGGCTGCGTTTACATTGTCACCGAGCGTTGTGTGGATGGTTGGTTTAAGGGCAAAAACTGGCTGGACATAACCGGAGTGTTTCCGGGCAACTATTTGACGCCGTTGCGCACACGTGATCAACAGCAACTGATGCATCAATGGAAATATGTGCCACCTTGCACAGACATGACATCGACACCAACGCAATCGCTCGATGTGCGTCTAAGCAATACGTTGCCCACTCAGCCACCAGATTTGCCACCACGACAACAACAACAGCAGCCACAAACAACCACCAGTTGTTCGGCCTGGGCAAAGCCAGTGGAGGCGCTTTTTAGTCGCAAAACCAGCAGCAATGCGGAAACCAAACCGGATGCCTCTGGCAGCAGTTCTGGGGCTGTTGGACTCATGCGACGTTTAACGCACATGAAGACGCGCTCAAAGTCACCAGGTGCGCCACTGCAGCCACAGCAGCAGCAGCCACAAGCGGCGCCCAAAGAAGCACAAATAAGCACAAGCAGCGTAGTAACTGAAGCCAGCGTCAAAGCTGCGCCTTTGCATCCAGTTCATGTTAGGTGGGAATCTTTAAAGAATCCATTTAAAATTATATTTTAATTGTTATTTCGATTAATAGATCCGGCTCCTGTCCCAGTCAGTTGCAGCAGAGCTTGCCACACAAGGAAACATCAGCAACTCCAGCGCCGAATGCAGGTCAACAGTTGCAGCCCAATAGCAGCAGCAGCAGCATCTCATACGGATCGCAGCGTATCAAGAGCAACAAGGAGCGACCGCATTTAGTTTGGTTAGTTATTCTGCCCTTACATGAAGGGTATTAGGGGAAATCTTCTTATTTCATTGTATCACTACTCTAATCTCTAATTCCCGTTCAGTGCCAGGCAATCACTGGATGCGGCTACCTTTCGTAGCATGTACAATAATGCGGTTTCTCCGCCGCCGCCATCAAGCCATACACAAACCCAAACGCAGCTGCACGCCAACATGATCATTGCACCCAATCACCGCAAGACTCAGAGCCTGGACGCGGGCCATGTGCTCAGCAATGGCAGCAGCAACAACAGCAACATTATAACCGAGGCAGCCATTAAAGCGAGTGCGACTACAAAATCCGTGTACTGCACCCGGGAGAGGTTCGAATGGAAATATACAGTTCATTTTACTGATTGTTAACTAAATATGCGATTTACTTGTTTTTCAGTCGTTTTCGCTGCATTGTTCCCTATCCACCGAATAGCGAGATTGAACTGGAGTTGCGTCTAGGTGATATCATCTATGTGCAGCGCAAGCAGAAGAATGGATGGTACAAAGGTACACATGCGCGCACACATAAAACTGGTTTATTTCCCGCTTCCTTTGTGGAACCGGATATTTAGATTCTTACTGCATTCCTTACTTCCTTGCAGTTGTGGTGAAATTCCAAATTACACACACACTTTCATTCATACATTTGTTAAAATTCCTTTTTCCATCGCCGGTCGATTTGAGCTTCCACAAATGTTTTCCAATCTTTTTAAAATCTTTTCGAAAAAGAACTGTTTGTACTTTTATACAAAACTCGAATACAAAATCTCGATTGTGTAGTTTTTATAAGATTTTTAATCAAAATAGATTAAGCCCAAATAATGTGTACTTAAGATGATTAACGTTTAATTAGATAGTGAAATCGAACTATGGAAATACAAACCAACGAACAAACCTGTATTTTTTCCAATTGTAGATCTACGACTCCTTTTGTACTCTAATTAGAGATAAGAAACTAACAATTGTTATGCGTAGTACTTATACATATTATACGAATAATAATCAAAAACACACAATTATCGAATTGAACTTATTTTATTCACGATCAATTAAAGCGTATTTAACTAGCTCAAAATTAGCAGGAGTCGCTCATTCGCTCTTATCGAACTTGGATCCATAGATGGGCATGTACTGCAGCACCAGCTTCCAATCCGTGTAGTAAAGCAGGGCCAGACCAGCAGCGCCACCGAATCCTGCGCCGGAGCGAACACTGGACATGGAAAATAAATATAGTTTAAGTTGGGATATTTGGCAACTGTTGGTTATGCAATGCAGACTGAGTGCTCCCACTCATTTCAGCATGTTGCATGTCTAGGCTCTATTAAAAATGTGTGCCACATCGATTTTACTTACAAGGATGTCGCGATTTCAGCGTGCTTCTTGCCAAAAGGTATGCGAAAACCCATTTCGTTAGTTTTTCAATTAGTTTTCCTCAAAATAAGTGTTCAGTGGCTATCAGCTGTGTGGCTAAACAACCTTACACCAAAAATACCAAAGAAAACAGGGTAGCACATGTAAAAAAATGTGCC
Organism: Drosophila rellima; assembly: GCA_035043635.1. Taxonomy (NCBI): domain Eukaryota; kingdom Metazoa; phylum Arthropoda; class Insecta; order Diptera; family Drosophilidae; genus Drosophila; species Drosophila rellima. Next base: position 1,714,842 of record JAWNMV010000145.1, on the reverse strand, counting down.
AAATTATTAACAGTAGTCGGCAACCCTTGCATGTGGCGTACGTGAATGACAACAATTCGTCATCGTTTGCATTTCCTTAAAATTTCATATCGCATTTAAATTGTTCAAAGTAAATCAAGCAACATGAAGGTGGCCATTTTTGGAGAGCTAAACACATTTGAATTGTTCCTCCTTAGCAGTTTGATGCCAGCTGTTTTTGTTTATTTGTGGACATTGATAACCGGTGATATTAAGGTAAGGGACAATCAGCTGATCGGTTGTTACTCCAGCTAAAAATATAAATATGTTTATATTTACTAATATCTGTTATTATTTTTATGAATGCAGAATTTTGAAAACAGCAAGCTTGCTTATTCGGTGTTCACGGCAAAGGATCCCATTAATTGTTACCAAAACTATGTGGAACAGAAGAAGGAGTCATAAATGCAGTATAGATAAGATAATATGATATATGTTCAGTAAAATTTGGATTAAAAAAGCCATAATTTAACAAGATAAAGTGCCTTTTGATTGAATAAATAAACAAATATTTACCTTAAAACGAACCAGTGAACTAAACCCGGAACTAAGAAGTTCAGCTCAGTCGTTCATTGTTCGTGATTAATGGTTCCTGCATACGAATGTGTGTGTGTGTCTACGCTGCATGTGAGCAACAACACTTTCCAGTTAAAAACAATACAACAATAAGTTTTATAGAAATCAAATTAGATTTCTGACCTTATAGAGCACTTTTGCGAAGGCGATCAGATAACCTTCTGCCCAGTAAAAGTGCAACAATCCAATAGGACCTGGCTGCAGAGTGACAGAATCAACAAAGGGAACAGCAAAGACGCAAATACAAAAAATAACATGTCTGAAACATACGGTTTGTCACACTTCCCTCCGCTGTTGCTCGCTAAACGGAATTAATTAGTAATTGAATTTATGTGTTTGCTCACCTTTATAGATTACCTGTTCAAGTTTCTTATAATTGGCAGTGCTGGTAGCGGAAAGAGTTGTCTCTTGCATCATTTCATCGAAAGCAAATGTAAGTAAAGTTGCACGAACCTTATTTGCATACAGATTTATGCATATACCCATGACCGAGTGAGGTATAGGGTATACACAAAGATGAGCCCCATAAACAACGATATTAGAGAAATAATACGAGTGTGTATTATTCATATTTTTATTTGTATTTTTCAGTCAAGGACGACAGCTCGCATACAATTGGCGTTGAGTTTGGTTCGCGAATTGTGAATGTGGGCGGTAAATCGGTGAAGCTACAGATTTGGGACACGGCTGGCCAGGAGAGATTCCGTTCTGTGACGCGCTCGTATTATCGTGGTGCTGCTGGCGCACTTCTCGTCTATGACACAACGTCGCGGGATTCGTTTAATGCATTGACCAATTGGCTAAATGATGCACGCACTCTGGCCAGTCCAAATATTGTAATACTGCTCGTGGGCAACAAGAAGGATTTGGAGGAAGCGCGTGATGTAACATTTCTCGAAGCGAGCACCTTTGCCCAGGAAAATGGTGAGCCTACGAATTTACACTAAGCTTTAGTGGATCTCTCTCAATGGTTAAACTGCTTGCAGAGCTCATCTTCTTGGAGACGAGCGCCAAGACGGGCGAGAACGTCGAGGAAGCCTTTCTCAAGTGCTCAAAAACCATACTGGCAAAGATAGAGACCGGGGAGCTGGATCCGGAGCGCATTGGCAGTGGCATACAATACGGCGGAGCAGCGCTCCGTAATTTGCAGACACGACAGCGCAGCATCAACAAACCCGATTGCACTTGTCGTGTTTAGAGAATGTTTTTTAAACATATTCGCATTGTAGGCACGCGAGAAAAATAACTGTGTATTAGTTTAGGCGACGCTTATTAATCTCATTTAATCTGTAATATTTGATACGATACCGCATTAGCCTTAGTTTATATGTACTTGTGAGTGTCCCCCTCTAAAATGTAATGGGCCCAAACAACTAATTCGTCTTTATTAGAATTTAATTGGTTTTATGTATTAGCAGTGCAATTTTTATATCATTCCAAATATGTTTGTTTGATTTTATTGGATTCTTACTTAATGACTACTTCGATTCAATTGCTGAATTAATTTTAACAACTTTTTCAATGTTACTTATGTAAATTGTAAGCACTTTAATTATTGTAAACCAGTTGCGGGCCAATTAACAACGATTACCGACTAGTATCTGGAATTATTAATATCTGTCATACCGAGTGAATCACTACCGGATGCAAAAAGATAAGAAATCAATGCGCCCGGCATTTTGTAAATAAGCAGCGTCAACCTCGTTGACAACGCAAAATGTAAAGAAATTTAAACAAATCTATGCACGCGGTTAATAAATACGCAATCAAAATGTATCTTTAAATTTTCCAAATTCTTTGGCAATTCAACACTGGCTGTCAAATGTTGAGGCCTTACAGTAGCGTCTTTCTGAGTAGACAGTGACAGTCGAACCAAATTGGCTACAGTGGCGTTTATGCATTAGTAGCAGACAGTGGCTGTCAAACCAAAGTGTACGGCAAAGAGAGCCTACAGTGGCGGTTAAATATGACAATGCACAGACAAAGTATAAATGCAAATATAAACAACTTGGTATATAAAGTTTTTATTATAATAAAATGGTTAACGATGCTAAGCAAATTCTTGCAACAAGTGTAAAGGACTATAAATTTAAATTCTTGATAAGTAAAATATTTTGTTTGAGTTTGATATAATGTGGTAAAATAAATATGGTACTTCATTACCATATTAACTATACCGCAAACAATCAAACTCATACAAAACTAATTTATATATAAAGCTGATTTAATTTAGAATGAATGAATTAAATTAAATTAGCTTATTAGTTAACAATACTTGTTGCTTCGCAAAGTAAAAACATGAAGTGAATTTTACATCACATTTCGAGTTCAAATAGTAAAAATTTCTTAGGCTTAGAAAATTGTTTTGAATAACTTAAAATATACATTTGTTGAGAAATGTACATTTTGTAAAATGCCCATAAATGGATGAAAAAATGTAAAAAACAGAAATATAAAATGATGTAAAAAAACAGAAAGAAAACAGGCATCAAAATAATGGTGTTAAGTTATGCCTCGCATTTGGCCAACTTCTGGAGAGCATGCTTAGCAGCTGAGAGTTGGGCCTGCTTTTGATTGTTGCCAAAGCCATAGACCTTGATGGTCTTATCCATGCAGATGAACTGGCAGGAGACCATGACGTTATCCTTGTCCGCCACGGGCGGACCGTAGGTCGCCTTGGCCAGCTTATGCTCATTTAATTGACGGATGGGATTTATCGGCACTGAGCGCGAGAACTCATTAAGTTCGGGCTCAAACAGCCTATAGATGACTTGCCAGGTGGTCTGCAGATTGCGACAGTCCAGATAGACGGCGGCTATCAACGCTTCTAGGACATCGCCCAAAGCCTTGGGCACATCCACATTATGGGATATATTGTAATCGCCAACTTGAGTTTCCTCGGCCGACTTGATGGCATTGGTTTTAGCCGCTTCCGCCAGTTCGGCAAAGTCCAATTCATCATCGGAATCTAGAGGTTCCGGCTGCACATCCGCCTCCTCCATCAGGATACGCACTTGATTGGTTACGCGATGATTCTGCGACTCCTGGAATTGCACAAAGCTCTGGATGGACTCCGACAGCTTCGCATTCTCGGCCAATATGAAAAAGTGAAAGCGATGACGAACGCAAATACAGGCAAGCGTCGTATTATTGACCAGTGCCGATCGCAGATCCGTCAATTGTCCCGGCGTCATCCGGGTCTTGTGCTGGAAGATGTATGCCGAGATGAGAAAGTCGAGTATGGCATCACCAATGAATTCCAGCTCCTGGTAACAGCCGGTTAAGCGGTTCGTCGGGTTCGATGGATGTGTAAGAGCCTGCAGCAGATAGGCTCGATCGCGGAACGTATAGCCGAGATTCCGCTCCAAGTGGGCATGGTTAATCAGAAATCCGTCGACTTCCTGTTGCGATATATTCGCCCGCATGCGTTTGCTGCCCAGCTCGAGATCCAACAGTTTTGTTAACGGTTTGCCAATGTCCGGCTTGCAAATGCCAAAGTATTCCAGCATTCGGAATCCATGCTGCAGTCCATAATTCTTTACAACGACGCCCAGGAGAGCTTCCAAAGTGTCGGCTATCAACTTGTCGGCCATCTTCACTTGGCCCACACAAAAGTTGACCTCGCTACTGAAATCCAAGCCAGCATGATGCGAATGCTGATTGGCTTGACAGGTTTCCACAAAGCTCCGGTAAGATGCACTTCCGCATTGACCATTGCCGAACACCTCCTCCTCGGCGATGGCGAGATTACGGAGATTATGTGGACCAACCAGACCTGCCGGATCCAGCTTCTCCTTCCATATGGTGAGCACATTGTGGGGCACACTGACACTGGGCGGCATCCACGTGTACTTCGGCGTGAACATCGTGCTGCAGATCCGCGACGGAATATCCGAGTCGCTGAGGCAGTACAGCAAATTACGGTTCGACACCAGTGTTGACTTGACCTGTTTTGTGTTTAAAATTAGATTTAGAAAATTAGAAAAAAATATAGTAAATATAAATATAGTATAAAGTAACCTGTGTCAAGATGCCCTCATTCCAGTCCGGATACTTGTTGGCCAAATAAAGCGTGGCGCTGAGCTTCAGGAAGCAATCGCCGAGCAGTTCAAAGCGTTCCATGTCGAAGACATCGACACTGCCCGAGTTCGTGATGGCGGCGAGGAATTCGCCCTGCTCAGCTGGAGTTATGTGAGCATCGGAGATGCTAACCTGCAGCACGGACAGCTGGACACTTGGCTGAGGATCGACGCGAGTGCCAATTGTGCCGTTGGCTGGCAGGAGAGCGGGCAGATTGCGATTGGGGCTACTCGGTGTGTTGTATATGTTGCCCGGACGCATATTGAACTGATTCTGTGTCCAGAGCTCTTTGTCTTCTTGCTCCAGCTTCTCGAGCTGCAATAGATTGCCACTGGTGAAGTTGTAATAATAGGATAGCTCCACTGGGTACGTGGACATGATGTTGCGTGCGATATCAAGTGGTTCCATATACCGCTGCCAGGGTACTTCCAGATCGGTTATTTGCAACTTCTCCATGGCTATCTCCACGGCCTTGGTGGGTAGCGGCTCCAGCATCGAACGCGGCTCCTCACAATCATCCGCCGACATGGCATTTCCCTGATGATCCACATTCCGGCGAAGCGACCAATCAATCTCCAATGGCTTTGGCACATAGTTGACTCCATTTGTTGGCAGTTTATCCAATCCCAAATATTTGTTAATCCGGACTCGCAGCGTCTCCGCATGCAGCATGTAATGCAGGCGACGCAAAATGCTCGGCAGGAACAGCAGCTTGATCCAGAGGTGTCCGGGGAAGCCGAAATTAAAGCACAGCTCGGGTATGAGCATCACTCGGGCTCGGGCTTTACTCTGGGCCGATTGCTTGACACTCTGCTGGATATAGAAGTTCATGCGATCGGTCAGTTCACGGACCTCGAGGAGGAACTGATTCTTATGGACGACATCGCCAATGTAATTGCTGTACTTGGACATGGTGAAGGTGTAGTAGCTTTTATCCTGCTGCTTCTCCTCCATCATGCTCAGGGGCGTCAGATCGGTGTGCACCTTGGTCACCAGCATGCGCTTCTCATCATAGTTCGCATACCACTGCGTCACAATCTTGCCCTCAAAGTCCTCCGGTCGCGGCGGCGGCATGTCCTTCCGTTGTGCCAAGCTCGTCGCCTGCGACTTTGGCAATCGCTGGAACTGCTCCACCAGCTGCCAATCTAAGCCGCTGCCAGGCGCTGGTGACAGTGGCACCACCAGATACGAGTTCTCCACGCTGCGACGGTCGAGCACGAAAAACGGCTGCCAGATGCGTAGTAAATCACGGAACAGCATCACATGGAATCGTTGCAGCTTGTCCAGCTGCTCCTGACTCTGAACTACCATCTCCAGCGGCTGCTCGGCCACTCGGGCATGCAATTTGCCCTGGTGACTGAACAGCGGCATCGCGGCCAGACGCGGCAGGCGCTTCCTCAAGAGCAGTCCATAGCCCCGACTCGAGTGCATTGCATCGTACATGTGTGCCGTGTAGTCGTTGCGCTCAAAGTCCGGCTCCAAGCTGATCCGATAGGCGTAACACGTCTCGCCCACTCGCGGCATCGCGTCATAGAACTCCGAGGGGCATCTGGTGGGATACGTTTTCAAGTTATTATTGGTCAGTTCCCTGTCCTTGCGCTTGATGGTCACTGCAAGAGGAATGCGATTACATATGGAATGGCAGCTAGGGGAAGTTGATTCTCTACGAGATTCTCTCTAAGAATACCAAAATATGAAACAAAAATTAGGAAAACAAAACGAGGTCAAATGAAATTTACAATTAAATCAGAATTAGTTTTTATAATTGGGGGAAATTATAAATGGAAAGAAGCCAGTAATGTTGTTCTCTAATTGTTTTTCTTATTTCAATTATCTAACTTTTGTACTCTGAATAATTTTCTGATATTCATTTCCTAATTTATGCTTCACATTTTTTTGATTTCTTTCAATTGTACTCTTAGTTTCTCCCATTTTTTTTGTAATTTCTACAAAAATATTTGGAATAGCTATGAGTTACCGGTGGAGATTTACATCGATTTGAAGTACGCACCATCGTCACCGTACTTTTTCCAGTGCTCAAAGTGCACATTGGCAATCTCGGCGACGCGCTCGACAATTGTCTTGGGCAGGAAGCGCTCGTTTAGCTCGCCCATGGCATGTAACTTGATGCAGGCCTTGAAACCGGCCGAGATCTTAGCCCACCTGGAGCAGCCCATTGGATCGCTCTGAAAATGCATACAAGACATTAGACATGCTAATAAGTGTGTTTTCAATTAAACCAATTTGCTGGCGAAATCTTCGGACTAACTGAGATATAAATTCATCACTATCTCTAGTGAGTTAGAAATCTCTGCAATTTTAGGCCACTGGGGGGTCAAGGAGTCATCCTTTTAAAAGATGTGAATTATGTCGATTTAAAAACTGAGTTATGAGAAATAATGTGGTTTAATGTGTTGGTCCGGAGTCATTTTGAGTTAAGTATTCGCTTACGTAGATTGTATCGCGTAATGCCGAATTAAGCGGCAATGTGACGGACACCATTGACTTCTTTGTCCAGTCGGATGTGTACTTTTTACGCTCCTCTGGACTGAGTAGCTTGAACCAAGGCAGGACAATGCCAAAGACATCCGATGGCATCTGCTGGCAGTAGCGATGGAGAATAGTCAGAGCACTGCTGGCCAAAAGTACGGCTCCATTTGAATTGGCATAGGGTTGAATTTCATCTTGGAAGTGTTCGTTTATCTCATTCATTTGCGGCTCGGCACGGTCCAGCACCCGGGACTCTAGATACTTCCTGATCTCGTCGTGTGCCTGGCGATATTGTCGGATTTGATTGGTGATTTTTGGCGATTCCAAATCCGATGAAAACAATACAAAAGACGCATCCCGACTACGTGCCCGGCCCTTGGTCTGCACATACATATTGAAGGTTTTGATGGGATCCAATATGATGACATGGTTGCAGGCCTGCACATCAATGCCTTCCTCCAGCACGCTGGAGCACACAATCAGATTGGCTTCGCCGTCACGAAATTGCTGAATCGCCTGTAAATCACGAAATCAGTTAGATTAAAATTTGCTGAAGAATATAATTTAAAATTAAAAAATTCGAATTTTCTCAAATACTTACCGAGTTTTGCCAACGTTTTTCGAGCTGGCTTTCAAAGTCCTGAAAGATGCCATTGCGTCCAACCATAAACTGTGGCACCAGCACTTTCCGCAACTCCGGCGTGGTCTCAATGAAATTGAGGAGCACCCCGTAAAGGCATTTGCATGTGTATCGTCTCTCCACGAAGACTAGACAGGAAATGTCTTTTGGATCCTTGTTGGCGAAGGTGCATTTAATGTATTGCAAAAATTGTTGCACCCTGGGCGTTGAAAAGTTCATGATAACCGACTCCGAATTGATTTGATCATCGGACATTTGGTCATCGTCGACCATGTCGCGCAATTTGGAGACCAGCGAGTGACGGACACTCTCGCTCAGCGCGATGGCCGTACGATACAAATTACGGAGGACGAGAGTCTCGGCCTGGCGACGCTTGATCTCGAACTCGACCAGCACGGATACGATGGCAATGGAGCCCGCATAGATGCCATAGTTATCAATTTGGAACAGGAAATCATTAAGCATCGTTTTGATCGTGTTTTTCTTATTCGAATCTCGGACAACCATCAAGCTCTTTGACATGCGCAACGGCTGGTGTCCAATATTAATGTGCTCTAGATTTTTAAAGTACTCCGCGATCTCACGTCTTATGTTCTCAATTACTACGAATGTCTGCGTCAGCGATGGATATGTGATAAGTCGCTCCCGTGGCTTAGTCGAGTGCCTGAATTCAGAATAGAATGCGTTAAAACTAAAACATTATGAATGAAAAATAATTATTTTACTTACAGCATTACATTCTCCATTTCCTTCTCGTCCGACACTGTAATGATGAGACCACGGTAAATGGTTTCCAGTTCCCTCAATTTGACGGCAACATTTTTGATCTCGTTGCCCTTGATCAGAACTCCCGTCAGGCCAACAACGCGGGGCAGCGGAGTGTTGGGCGGCGCCATTTGGAAGAGCCGCATAAATTCGTGGTAGGGATGTCGACCTGTTCCATGATGGCATTCGTCCAGAACTGCAATGCTCACCGACTTGAGTTCCATATGTTTCTGCAGAAACAGATCGAGAATGACTTGAGCTGTTCCCACCAGCACCTAAAGAATGACATTAAGATAAGAAAGAAATGCAAAAGGAATTCCTTCGTTATGCTGATAACATAAATATATACGGAAATGCAAATGTCGAGCTACGTAGGACTTAAGATTAAATATTCTTATAATAATAATATATCATAAATATGATATATCATATAATTGTAATTACTCACTTGATTGTTTTCAATCTCTTCCGACCACTTGGAGCGATTCCAGTTATCAGTGCCCTGCTCTCCCACATAGAATCCGACCTTGAAATTTGTGAAGCTCTTCACACAAACCGCTTGCTGACGGGCAAGCTCCACAGTGTTGCAGACGAACAAAGCCCGTTGGCCGCCATCCGCGACCGATCTGCGTAGTGTAAACAAATATGCATAGTGTTTATACTGTGTGTACTTTTACGATTTCATATACGATATGCGATCAGCACAGCTTGAAATTTGAAGCCATTTTCAAGTGGCATCTATTTAAAATTCTCTGGTTTTTTTAATTAAATGATTTTAGCTCTTATTTCATAGATTTCTTTTGCTTCTAAGAATATTTAATTGAATTGTCAGTGTTTCTTTACATTTACTTGAAGGGAACGTAAAATTTAATAATAAAAAAAAGAAACGAATTGAAAGTTGTTTTTTAAATAATATATTTAAAACATTTCCTAATTGGGCACTTAATAATTTTTGTTTGTTAACGCTAGTTTTGCCAAAAGAATTACATGACTTATGAAAAACTTTTAATATCCTGCTCACCCGGAATATGAAATTATGATTAATTAAAATGTCACTTACTTGCCAAAGTTTTTGGAAAAACGCTTTAGAGCCAGGATGGCCACGTAAGTCTTGCCCGAGCCAGTTGGCAAGTAAATAATGCCATTATTTTTCGCTATATATTCGACCAGACGCAATTGATAGCCGCGCGCCTGTTGAAATTTAATATATGCAATAAATTCATACACTTGTATTAAAGAAATAACAAGAGCACAATAAATATATAAAATTGCATATTTATTAAACACACCTCCATTTTAACTTCCTCCTGATTTTCCGACATTTTTATAATTGCAACCAGCAGTGGACACTTCGAATGCTAATTGTAAACTAAAGAATCCCACAAAGGCGCACACACGAATACGACTGCAATTCGAAACCACATGCATGTGTGTTGTACTCAAGATTTTCAGCAGAAGGCACTGTTCTCTTCTCCTTCCTCTTGCGTCAGCTTAAGCTGACGTGGCACTGGCAACTTGCAATATTCTGTCTATAAGACACATGCACAATCGGTTATCAGAGTTAGCCAACTTGAAATTTGGGGATTTCCCGTTTTGTAGCATTCAGTCGGACACCTGTTTATATTAACCAAGTGTCTCTGAACGAATTTATGCCGGCATGAATTCACCACTCCGCACCAGCTATACTTTATAATTACAAATTCTTTTCCTTTGTCTGTGTGGTTTGGTCAACAAAATAACATCACGAGAAACACTATTAACATGTAATAAATGGGAAAAAACGAGTTCTTGATTAAATTCGCAAAACAAAGACACCGTAAAAGAGAGCTTCTCGCCGTTCGTTCAAATGAACTTTACTAATAACAATTTGAAGCGAAAGAATAGTTCATGACCGCCTGGAGTTCACGACTAAAAAATTAACAATTGAACTTATTCAGCAAATTGAACTAAATCTTATCTCTTCTGCCTACACACACACACAAAGCTTGTTGCGGTAAAAAACCAGGTGGCAACCTTGGAAACAGTGGCAGCCATCAACAATATTTATACAACCCTGTCTTTGTGCACAGTCCCACAAATAACATAAAGAACTCGTCATTTTGTTGCAAATTGCAGTTAAATTTACTTGTTAACTAAATTTAAACAATGTGCATGTGAATTAAGAATACTGTTCGCTGCGTCCAGTGTACAGCACAAGCCAGTATACAAAAATCAAGAGCGTGCAAACGTTTGTTTAATATACACAAAAGTAGTTTGAGCTGTCAAACGACAAAAACAACCATGGTTGGAATTATTGATGAGGCGCAGCTGTTTTATCCGCTGGGCACACGCATCAAAATAGGGAACAATTATGGCACCGTCAAATACGTGGGCGAGGTAAGCCTCATGAAAAGTGCGATTTCATTCTTCAGTTCCATATATCGATTGTGTGGTCGCTTGCAGGTATGCGGTCACTCGGGCACTTGGCTGGGCATCGAGTGGGACGACGGAATGCGGGGCAAGCACAATGGCATTGTCGATGGCAAGCGCTATTTCCAAACGCAGTTGCCCACAGCTGGCAGCTTTATAAGACCTGGAAAGTTGGGACCCTGTGCCACACTGGAGGATGAGGCACGGGAGCGTTATCTAAACTATGATTCGAGCAATGTGGATGCTTCACTCATACGCGAGGCGCAGGCTTCATTTCAGGCATCTTTATTTGAAGTTGTCGGCATGGACAAAATTGCGCGGAAGCAAAGTAAATTCGAGCAGCTCTCGGAAGTTAGCGTTGATGAGACACCAGTCAATGCAGCCGGTTACCTGAAGGATCTGACGAGCCTGACCACGCTTAATGTGAGTCATACACTAATTTGGAACTGGGAGATTGTAGCAAGCATAACTGAGCAGTTGCCTATGCTCAACAATCTAAATTTGAGGTGAGTCTACCTCATGTCATTCTTTCGCAAGCAAAGCTTAACGTAATATTCGCTTTTGCAGTTTCAATCGGTTGGTGGTTCCCACAGAAGCACAAATCAGTAAGTTGGAGCCTGCCTTCCGGCAGTTGAAACACATTAATTTGAGTAACTGCGGCTACATTGATTGGAAGGATGTCATGCAGACGGCATTGCTCTGGCCAGACATTGAATCCTTGGGCCTGCAGGAGAATTCTCTAAGTCAGTTGACTGTGGTGGACTGTGATCGGATCTTTAGGCAGCTGCGCGAGCTCGATTTGAACTGTACGAATTTAATGGACTTTGATCAAGTGTGTAAACTGGGTAATATCCGCACCTTACGGTTGCTCAATCTTATGGAGAACGGCATTGAGCAGCTGCAATTGCCAGAGTGTGAGCCGCAGTCCAAGCTGAACATGTTTGTATCATTGGAGCAGCTCAATTTGTTGCATAATCCCATATGGAATGAGGTAAGGATAATCAGTTCTTTATTTGAGAGTCGATTATTGAGGCTTTTATAATATAGGCTGAAGCATTCAATGAACTGGACAAGTTGCCGCAGTTGAAACGTGTGAATAAAACGCCGCATCTGAAATCGAACTTTGATGAAATGTTTTCCAAGGCTGTGGCCAGCATAGCCGGCTTGCAGTTTGTCAATAAAGCAAAAGTAACGCCCGAGGAGCGACGTGGCGCAGAGTACGATATATGGAAAAAGTATGCCCTTGAATGGCTGCAGGCAACCAAACTGGGCGCAGATGCTCTGCGAGAGTTCTACAAGAAACATCGCACATATTTGCTGATTGTCAATAGTAAGATATACGTTATTTAATTTTTAAAAACTTGTGTTAAATAGTGTTCATTTGCAGAGTATGGATCCCCGGCTGATTTTGTACCCCGCACTCAAGACAAACAATCGAATCTCATTAAAATCCGTATCCTGAATCAGCAAACTGGCGAGATTTGGGAAAAGAAGTTGCCTCGCATGATAACCGTGCAAACATTAGAAGGACTGGTCATGAAACGTTTCCACTTATCTGGAGATACACCGAGACTCTGTTACATTGATGCCCAACATCCAGATTTGGTTGTTCATTTGGAAAACAACGCCAAAACGCTCGATTTCTATTCGGTCCAGGAACAGGACACGGTTTTGTTTCAATAATGCATTGCGACTCCAACTGGGCACCCTTTATTTGGTATTTAATTGTGGTATTTTAGCTATAAACAAAATTGAAATTCAAAAATTCACAGAAGTTAAATGTTGAACTTTGAATTACTGTGACACCCTCTGAAACCTGCTATATGTAATACAAAATTAATATTGTAATTGTTAGATATTTAAGTATATTTCCACTATCCAATTATATTTATATTAATTTTGTTTTGTTTAACAAACTAAAAACAAACGTTCATTAACCCAATTTATATGAGACGTGTTTTTATTATGAGAGTTGTTTTTGAGACTCTTTTTTAATTTGTAAATTCGAGTAAAGTTTCATTCGGATTAATTTAAATTGTTTAATTTTACAGTTCTGGCTTATCGATTTATTACGCAAGCTAAAATCGTGAGCTGCGTACTCGCCTTGGTTATCGATTGCTGATGCAACTGATGATAGTCGATAACTTGCCAGTCACACTTTGCCGCAATGCGATATTATTGTCTAACAAGTTCTTTAAAATTGCTTAATTGCAATAAAAACCCTTTAATTTCAATAAACGTGCGTAATTTGTCAGCTACTGCACAGACAAATGGAGATAAAGTTGAGGCAACGCCACCGCCACCTTCAACAGGAACTTCCGACAACGATAACAGCAACAACGCGCAACAGCAACGATCGCTTCATATTGCCGTTATTGGATCACCGAATGTCGGGAAGAGCACCTTCATCAACAATATAATCAACCACAGAGTTAGTAACATTGGGCAACTTTGGGAAATATTTTAAACAAGAAATTTGTCTTTTAGGTATGTCCTACATCAGCCAAGGTGCATACGACGAGGAAATCCAACACAGCCATTTGGACAATCGGTCAGACGCAGCTCGTCTTTTACGATACACCCGGTCTGGTGACACAGCGGGAGATACGTAAGCACCATTTGGATCAGAGTTTCAAGAGCGCATGTCGTCATGCCATTCAGCACTCGGACATCGTTGCCGTAATGCAGGATGCCTCAAACAGCTGGACGAGAAGGGAACTGCATCCCACAGTTCTGGACACTTTGAAAGCGTATGCGAAACTGCCAAGTTTTCTAATACTGAACAAAATAGATGCTCTAAAGTCGAAACGTGTGCTACTGGATTTGATAAAGACCTTGACTAACGATACTCTGCAAGGAAGACGCCAAGGCAAGAAACCACCTTCACGGGATGAAGTGCAGCAACTGGAAGTCGGCACACCATTAAGTCAGCGTGAAACCAGCTGGAGTCACTTTAACGACGTCTTCCTAGTGTCTGCGCTAACGGGCAACGGACTGCAGGAGCTGCAAGACTATTTAATTGGCGCCGCTAAGCCCAGACGTTGGCAATATGCTGGGGATGTCTACACAGATGCTGCGCCCGAGGCGCTAATCGTAGATAGCGTGCGAGCTCGCTTGCTGGACTACCTGCCGCAGGAAATACCATACAATCTAAAGTGCAAGATGGAGTATTACAATGTGGAAAAGCGTACGCTAAACACGACTGTTGGAAATAATGTTTTTGATTATAAGTTTTTTCAATTTGCAGATGTTGTCTACACCTCAGTGCTGGTGCAGTGTCCAACTCCGCGCATTGAGCGCTTGATTTGTGGTGAATCCAATGGAAAATTACGTCAAATCACTGAGCGTGTCACATCTGATTTGGTGGAAATGTTTGGTCAGGCTGTCTCTTTAACAATATCTACAATGTCCGATGGCAAGAAGACAGCTTAAGTATTTAACAAAAACCAAGTTTTGTTGTGTTAAGTAATATTATTAAAAATGCTTTCCCTATTTACAAAAGTTTTAAATGAGCAACCAGTTTATCAAGATCAGTTGCTGACGCAGGTCCCAAGCCCAGAACCGTTGCTGTTCCGGCTTCAAGCTGCGTTCGTCCGGCATCTCTAACCAAAGCAGCGACCACATTCGCTTCTTCCGCTTTTACTTGCAGTCCTGTCAACTGCTCGTAGCTATCCACGCGCAACACAATCTTTGGCTGCCCCATGCGGCACCAACGTTGCAGGACAGCAGTTTGGGACTCGCTTCCCTGCGCGGCGCTCTGATAACACATGATTGCAGCATGGGCACATTGTGCTGCCGTTTTGCCCTTGCTCATCTTGAGGTCGCCGCGTACGATAAGCGCCAGCTTTGTTGGCTTTGCAGCGACACTGGTGCTTAGGAGTTTTTGTATAATCTTACTTAACATCTGCATATTTTTTGGTCTGCTGATCCACATACTTCTGCATGCACGCCTTGAATTCTTTTACTTTGTCTTGACACGACCTCCAATCGCCTGTCTCCGCGATGCACTCCTGTACCTTGTAGTGTAGCTCAATGCAGCCCGTTTTCTTTAGCATCAATTCAACAGGATCCTGATCAGTCGCTGACATCTTAAGCGTTTATTTGAATGTTATGAAATAACCTCCAACGGAACTGGTCCACTACCATCAGCTGAAGCAAATCACTGTTATCGATACCAAACATGCAAACGTGTACCCTCAACTAATCGATAAATTTCCTATCGCACGCAGTGTAGTCAATCGATTAAAAGACCTTAATATTTCAAAATAATAAAATATGTAGAATTGTTTGCGTTTGCACTGTATATTTTATAAAAGAAATAAATTAAAATATATGTGTACTTATCTTAGCGTGCTTGTTAAATATCACAGAGGCTATAAAACAAATAACATATTAAATAAGAGCGGTAAAAATTGTCTTGGATTTGCTTAGTGTTGTTTTTACACTCATTTTAAAGTTTGTCCAAATACTGTTCAAGTTCTGGTAGTCCGGGCTTAAGGGCTTTGCGCAAACGCGTATCCTGAACCACCTGGTAGGCTTTGCTATTGAGATCACACGGATCTCCGGGCAGCATCTGCCAGTGATCGAAGACGCATTGAGGGAACGCCTGTCCCCGAGTGCTGGTTCGCAGTTCGGCAGTGAAGCCGAAGGATTCGTTGACCGGCAAATAGGATTTGACCACGTACATGGGTGTGCCCTGAACCGGAGCTTCCTCGAACACATGACCACGTCGTCGACTCAGCACTTTATGGATACCTCCGACTGCCAAATTGTGACACTGAATCTCGCAGAGATACACGGGCTCCAGGAGACGCGGACTGGCCGTGATTGCTGAGGCGTATAGGCAGCGTCTTGTGGTGGGAATGATCTGACTGCCACTTCGATGCGCTGCATCCGCATGGGAAACCACATCGTGTATATCAAAGCGGACTCCTCGCATGTTCTCCTCGGCCAAGACGCCCTCCTTTGATGCCCACTGGAAGCCGGCAACCACCGAGTCCTTAATCTCGTTCAAATACTGCACTGACTTCGTGCAGTCCACGATGATGTTGGGACCAGTGTCATCCGGGCCAAAGCACCAAATCTTGCGTGCCTCACTCACATCATAATTATACTTTTCGCTCAAATATCTCGCGCGTTTCTTCAACTCGTCGCGGGAAGTGACAATGCCATTGTCAATATCCTCGGGCAATCCCTCGGGCATGGGCTGAGCCTTCATGGTCAAGCGGTTGTGCTTGTTCCTCGACTTGGACAGGCACAGCTGACTAGATGCCTCCAAAACCGTTTCACGGTATGAGACCAGAGGATCGGACGTCTTCAAGGGAATACCAGCGTGATCTTCCTCCAGATCTTTAATGCATATTTCCAAATGCAATTCACCGGCACCAGCAATGATGTGCTCACCAGACTCTTCAATGATGCACTGCACCATTGGATCGGACTTGGCCAGACGCTTTAGACCAATCACTAACTTTGGCAAGTCGGCGGGATTCTTGGGCTCGACGGCAACTCGCACAACTGGAGATACTGAGAACTTCATAACCTGAAATTGCATATTGAGATAATTAAGGATTTTTTAGAAACACAAACTTAAAGATCGAAATAATACTTAAAGTAATCAAGTTAAACAGGATGCTCTTTTAGGACTTACCTTCATGTTGTGCGCCTCCTTGAAGGTTGAGATTGTGCCCGTCTTAATCAGGAATTGATCGACGCCGACCAGGCCACAAATATTGCCCGCCGGCACATCCGCAATGGCCTCCACAGAGCGACCCATCATGAGTACGGTTCGTTGAATCGCCTTCTCGTGCAGATCCTCCCTCTTGCCGGGCACATAGTTGGGTCCCATAATGCGGCACTTCTGTCCCGTGGACACTTTGCCCGCAAACACACGACCAAAGGCATAGAATCGTCCGATGTCTGTTGTGGGCACCATTTTCGAAATGTACATCATCAGGGGACCATTGGAATCGCAGCTCTTGATCGCAATCGCAGCTTCATCGTCCTGGGGACCCTCGTACAGCAGTTCCATGCGGTACTTTTGGGCCACCACCGGGGATGGCAAGTGGATGGCGATCATTTGAAGAAGCGTTTCACCCGCTGGCAACCAGTGTCTCATCACGGTCTTCAGCAGCACTTTGCCCTGCTCTTCCTGCTCCTCGGGCAGCAGTTTAACGCCAATCTTTTCAAGCAATATTGGAATCTCCTCCGTTTTGTAGTTCATAATGGCATCGAACACCTTATAGATGGGGTCCAAAACGTACAGGCAAAATGAGCGTTTGCTATCTGAATCTTTATTGGATTGCCACTTTCTCGTCTTCATGTTGAAGAAGTTGCTACCCCATAGCCTGCAAGGGTCATTTAAAAATTGCTTAAGATTAATTTATTCAAAAAAAGAGAATTTAGTTATAGATTAATTACCGTTTCATCAGTTTTCCGACATCCATCTTAAATTTATCGGCGTACATTTCGGCAAACTGTTTGAGGGTGAAGGCCCAGCCATGTAGACCGGAGCCGAAACCAACGGATCCCCTTGAGGGATCAACAGAGACTTCGCCCATGGGTCCACTGTCATCATTATAGGTGGCAATTATGAGATTTACATTCTCGATAATACGCTGGAACGTTTGGTACAGCTCCTCCGTGTCCAATTGCAGCTCGAGCAGTGCACGATCCATTTTATTCAGGAATAAAATGGGTCGAATTCGTTCCGCGATCGCCTGACGAAGCACCGTCTCCGTCTGGACACAGACACCGGAGACGCAGTCGACTACGACGATGGCACCGTCGGTCACCCGTAAGGCGGCCGTCACCTCTGAGGAGAAGTCCACGTGACCGGGTGAATCAATGAGATTGATTAGAAATCCTTTGGTATCCTTCTCACACTGATCGGGTTGTGTGATGAAACACAAATCCTTCTCGTCCACTTCAAAGTACATGGTGATGGCCCTAAGGATGGAATGGGATTAGGATCGTATTTAAGTTAATCATTGAAGGTTTAAGCCTACGTTGACTTGATGGTAATGCAGCGATCCTGTTCATCCTTTCTGGTGTCCGTGAACCTCATATTGCCCGCCTTGGCATTCGCAATGATTCCCGCCTTGGAAACCAGCGAATCCGTCAACGTCGATTTACCATGATCCACATGGGCTATAACCGATATGTTGCGTATATTACGCCTCTTATCCATTAGACCACGGATCTCGTCAAGCGAAAACTTCACCATCTTTATAGTCTTTTATATTACTTTGAACCTCAACACGAAAACACTTTGCGTCTACATTGGACGCACTTTGAATCAATTTCTCACTACGAGAACTTCCTCAGCTCGCAGCCCTTATAAACATTTTTATTGATTGGATTTCGTAAAAGCAGCAAATATCGCTTGAACTTTTATCGAAAAGCTTTCACATTGCAATTGAAGCTTTTCATTGCGCTGCTGAGCTTTTGCAAGCTAATTCTCTGGCGAAATTGCTCAGCAGACAGTGGCGTAGACCAAGGGGGGTTGACTGGCAAAATTTACAGAATTACACAGCTAAATAAAATAAATAAAAAAATTAAATTTGTATTGTTGTTGTTGACTTAATGAAGTTAACGAAACATTACCTAAAACACAAATTAATTTATTAACTGCGATTTTTAATTACAAATTTAAACAAATATTAAATTTTAAATAAAAAATAATACTTTGATCTATTATTAAATGTTTGCCCTAAAATATTTGACTACTCACATGTTATTCGTCAAAATTTACGTACTCGAATCGGAACGTCATTAAGCGAAATAGGCAAAGCTTTTAAAAGCTTACGAAAGCGAAGCTTTTGATTTTGTTTGAACAACAACTAAGCTCATAAATTATTGCAAACAATACATGTTTACACATTTTACGGATGACGAATTTACTATCAATGGAAAACAATTATATTTGGGGATTTTTTTCCACCGTTTTTGATATCAGCTAATAATGGCGTAGATAACTGATTTAATGGTTCATAAATAATCGAATTTTTTAAAAAATTCCAACTCTAAGAATATTTTAATTATTTAAATTTTAAGAGACTATTTAGAATTGGGTCTGGTGTGCAGACCGGAGACTCTGAGAGAGTGTAAATTAAATGCTGAAACTGCTTTTTACTACAATCAAAAGTTTTATGACCGATTCGAATATGACATCATTTCTGGCAATATCTTAAGAAAATATGTGTCTGCTTCAATGGGGTAGTTAAGACTCATAAAGAGATGAAAATTTGTGACTTTTGGCGAAAAGTTACATTTGATTTTCGAAAATGTTTCAATGAAATCATGTGTAATGTGTCAGGGAATCATTCATGGCTCGTTGGTTTTATGAATTCGTTTGGTGATTCTTTGGCTTTGAAATGGCATTTCTTTTGTTGAGCGAGTGAATCGGCGAATGAATGAAATTTGCACATAGTCGTTGGGGAAACTGTGTGAGTAAACTGAGTAAACTGAGTAAACCCTCATCAAAAGTGTTCGCATTTGCATAATTTGGCTGCAGCAACTGTCGCCTGGCATTAACATTATTTGGCTTTAATTGTTGCCAGATTTGCGACCAAATGCAACAGCCGAGCAGACACGCCCCCCAGCCCGCCCACTACGCCGTCGGGCAACATTGAAGCGAACGCCCAGAAAAAATGGCTGGCTTGTTTATGGGTTCAGTCAATGGATTCTCTTTTTACGCATCTGGTTGCATTATTCATGAGCGCGTCTTTGGCGCGTGTCCCACATGTGAAGAAGGTGTCAAGGAAAGGGAGGGGGGGGGGTAAGAAATAGGGGTAGGTGGTAATGTTTTGGAGTCTCTGCTAAACTGCGTCGCGACGCTTTGCCTCGTTTACATGACGCAGTTGTCAAGTTAGAAGAAAACCCACGCATCGTCTACTAGTGTAATGTTTATCAACTTGAATCTTTATTTACATTTTAAGCAGTATGCAAATACTATACCCCCCTCCCTCCCACTCTCTGCTTTCTCACTCGGCTAGCCTCCTGCTCCATGGACACTTCCGTTTCCGCCCAACGAAATTGCCATGGAATTGTTTACGCTCTGCAAACTTGCGGATTGTGGCCAAAACTTGTTAATTGCCAGTTGGCTGCCAGCCCAAAAGTTTGCCTTGTAAGCGATACTTGACAGCAGTTTTTGGCTTTACTTAAAGACAAATTTGAATATTGTATATCCCCCTTTGCCATCAGCCAACGTTTGCTCAAAACACTTGGTCATCTTTGCTCAAAAGTTGAATCTAGATTTAAGTTCTGCTCAGAAATGTTCTCAAATGATTTCTCATCCTGCCAGAAGAATTTCTTAACAATTGTTAAAATGTAAATAGCAAAAAGATGTAAAATGTCATATTATTACTAATTTTAAGCCAATAGTACAAATCTGAAACAAATTTGAATTTTAAAAGAAAAAAAAAAGATTTCTATATTATGTAGCATACTTTTTGGCGCAGCATTTAATTTTCCCAATGCAAATTTGGACTGCATATCTGTAGCATGCTTTTAGGCGCGCGTTTCATTAATATAATAATGGGAATAATTATATCAGACTTTCAATTAGAAAGTTGAGTTGCCTTTGGCAGCTGTTGCCTTTAATCAATATTCAGCGATTGTGGCCAATTTCCTGTTCCGCCTGATTGACAGGCGTCCAGTGAGGCGTGGCGCTAAATATTAAAGAAGGCAAAGCCAAGACCCAAAGTCAAAGGCAAAGACAAAGCCGCAACTAAAAAAGGATCCATAATTGATGGGTCAGCAATGGAGTCAGTGAGCCATTGCGTATTATTAACCCGCTTATCGGGCATTAATTGTTATTACTAATTATTTATTTAACAAATGGTGCAATTAGCCCGAAAGCCCCTTTGCTCTGGATAATGCGACCCCAATTAAATTGCAAAATGTCAAATATATAGTGTATTTTGAAGAGGCATTGAGGCATAACCACATTATTATCTTCTTCATCATGCTGTGCAGTCAACTCGGAGCACATAATTCAATTAGGCCCAACACGTTTTATCTGAAATGGAATATCAAATTTTAGACAATTGGCGTTTGTGCCAAATGTTAAAGCGATTAGTTACACACACCCACTCACACACACACACACACACACCCAATTACGCAAATGTCGCCAGAAAATCTAACTTCATTTAGAATGAAATTTTGAAAATTTACCAAATGCTGTAAATAAAATTTACGCAAATTATCAGCGCTCTTCTGTGCCTAATTGGCTTTTGACGCGTTCGTGACAATTTGATTTACTTACTAAGTTAACAAGTAAACAATATTTGACATACGTTTTATGACTTTATAAAAGCTACACCATTTTTTTTTGAAAGACGAAAAGACAAACCAAAGGATATGACATAATTTGTTGTACATTTAATAGTTAATGTCAAATAATAAATTTTTTCTCTTTTATTATTTTAAAATAAATATTTTTAAATACATCTGAAGTAGTGAATAAATTATAATTTAAACTGTGAGCAATGCTCATTTCTCTTAAATTCAATCGAAAGTAGAAACTAGCAGAGCTCTCCTGAAATGTTTACACCTTAAGTGTGATTGCAAGGTGTAAAATGTTCTATAAATACAAAGACGCAAGCTTTCAACAATTGGCCAAGTGCCACTTAATTGCCATTGAAGTGAATGGCAAGTGGCAAGTGGGAAAGCGACTGAATGTTATTCGAATCAGGTCGAAAGTGGAGTCTGAGTTAAGTCAAAGCCAAGTCAAGTCAAATCAAATAGAAGCCTTTGCTGCTTGGTTGAATGCATGCACAGGACTTGAGTTCATTTCAAGTCGATGGCAAAGTTTGTCATTAGTTATTCCCGCTAATTAAGTGCAAGGCGCATTAAAGCCAACTCAACGTGCGAAGCTTTAGCTACGTGACATGGTTATGTAATTTCAGTATACAAACACACCCACACACACACACACACCCACACACACACACACATACACACACAGATGAGCAATGACCACATTAATGAATGCTTAGAGTAAACTGTTGTTGTCCTTTCACTTTCTGCTCCTGTTCAAGTTGTGGTTAAGGCAGAAGGCAAATGACAGTGTCGTATAGAATTACCCATTACTCAATTCAGCTTTGCTCAACGCGACCAGCTTAACAGAACTTGGAACTTGGACAAACCTCAGCTCCCGACTCCCCTGGCTCCCAAGTCAACGTTTTCCGACAAAAAGAAGCCTTTTTTTCTGAAAATTTAATCGCATCAACACGACAACAACTTTCATAAAGTCTAGCATACTGATGTATCTGAGAGTTTATTCTATCATTTGTTGCAGCTTACACACATAAAGTAGAGACTGGACTGGGTAAATATTTGACCTGTGTTAATGTTGTTAAATGCAGGTCAAAGACAGTTTCAAGTCACCTGTCCGGCCAATCGGCAACTGTGCAAATATTTTCAATCCAATTGGGACTATATAAAAGTCGGCTGATCTCTAATAACTTCAGCATTACGCACTTTGGAGTTTCGTGCAATTGTCTGAAAGTGTTTTTATTACAACAAATTATTGAAATTCATCATGAACCGTGGCTGTCTGCTGTACTTCCTGCTCCTGGTGTCCATGTTGCTGCTCCTGGTTCCGCCGGCTGCTGAGTCCACGATTCTTTTCTTCTCCTGCATATTCCGACTTCCCCTCTGTCCATTCCGCACAACGCCTACGACAGGATAGTAACAATTATCAGCAACTGACTTCATTCCCGGCTTACAATTTGATGACGACCTATTTAACGATTCTGGATTATTCTTATTATTCATATTCCGCAAAATGATCAGTAAATATATTTAGTTGTATCATAAAACTAAATTTGTAGCTGATTACACTTTTGCGAAATTCAACAATTGAAAAGAAATCGGTTTCATCAAGACATAACCTTTATGACTTTTTCAAGAATTCTTCCACATTCTTTATCATTATCCAAAGTCTCAATGAGATTGTTACGTCCGTTGTTTGTCTACCAAAACAAATTATTCGAAACGTACCATCAAAGTTTTAAATATTATTTTTGAGCGACCAAAAGATGGACTTAGTATCTCAATTCGGCTTTAAATAATGAAAAAGATTATGAAATATATTTTCTAAAGTTATAGGTTAATGTTCTAAAAGAAATTCTGTTAAATACAACCGATGTAGTAAATAAATTATAGTTAAAACTTATTTGTAGTTTCAATTTTTAGATAAAACATGAGATTGAAAAGTTTTACCTTTTGAAACAATTTATTTAACGAAATTAATAATATTCAAATTTAGATGCTCAGTTTTGGCACAGTTATGAGTTTTGAAGCTGGTCAAACCTTTGGACACTATTTGAATATCTTAATATATTTAAGTGCATTAAGCCGATGGCATAACTTTACAATATTTCAAATACAACAGGAAAACATCTTAAATTCTTCGTATTAAGTTCATTGTCCTTAGGCTTTCAACTCGATCCAGTCCTTAATTAGTTAATTTAATGCCAAAAGATTGTATTACCATGTTAGTATGTATACTAATAAATCTAGATATAAATTTCCATGCTCAGCATAAAATGTGAATCTATTTTAGGCCTTTGGTTAGCCTTGTATTAAATTTAAATTCAAGTTGTTTATGTAAATTGTGAGGCCTCTTGATTTATCTACCCCAAAATATTGCTATAAATTGATGGCTGAAACAACATTTGAGTATATTTCCCATATGCCTGAGGCATCACTTTTTCCATCCAAATGGAAGCCCAATGGAATACTGAGACAAACCCAATCAGTAAATGAAATTTGTAAAACACAGAGGAACACGGCGGGAGGAAAGAAGAGGAGTATCTATGCAAATAAAGCTATTTAGAGTTGGACTCCGAAAATTAACATTTCGTCAGCAACAGCCGCAAATTTTTTTCAATTACCATAATATTGGCAAATGAATCAAGTGGCCCAAGGCTTTGAAAAAGGAAGCACAAAAAGGAAGCTCAAAATAGAAGCAGAAAAAGGAAGCCTCATTTGCTGTTCTGTTTTTTGTACTAATGCCCTGTCTGTGTTTGTTTAAGGCTAGAATTCTTTCTGAGAAATTGCGTATACTTAATATATGGAATTAATATTCATTTCTGCTCTTTAATAATTCATAATTTAAACTCATTTCGAGTTACGTGAAAGAATGTTTAAAGATTCGAAATAAGGGAATAAAATGTAATTATTCAAGTTCTCATTTAAATAATTTCAAATGTTATCTAATTGCTCAAGACATGAAGTTATACGGAAATATTGCTTGTGCTTTTTAAGGAAAATCAATAAATAATGCATAGACATTTTACCAAGACAAATTGGCCATTAAATGTTGACAAATGTTGCAGCAAGAAAAAACCAAAAAAAAACATTCAAAGGACATTGCTAGTTTTTCATTGTGTGCAGCAAACAGAAAACAGACAAATCAATGGGCATTTAACTAGTAGAATGGAAAGCCTAACATAAATATTAAGTGACTAAGATTGGAAAACAAGTTCTCAACGCGAGAAAGAGAAAGAGAGAGGGGGAGTGATGTGGGAAAAATAAAGGTTAAGCTTAATCATCTTTTATTGCCTGCTTAAGGGCGCATAAATATAAATACCTTTATTTAAAATGTTTATTTTAAAAGCGGGGACTAAAATCTTAGCCATCGGTATTAACCGATTAAAATAGGTAACCGTAACTGAATAATAACTGTATAATAAAATGGTCAAGATTTGACAAATCTGTTCAAATGAAAAGAATAGCACGAACTATAAATCAGGGAACATTTTTTGGCAGTTTTTGGCCTAAATCTCAAAGAAACAAATCCAAAATTAGTTCAAAAGTACTTTTTTACCCTAATTTTATCGCCAGAAGTCGATTAAAATAATAAATTTAAGATTTAAAATTTTTGAAAATTTTCGAAAAATGTAAAGGGGTAACTATGTAAAAATCGCAAAATTTTCCAAAAAAAAATGTTGACTCAGAAGCTTAAAATTTAAATGCAAAGTGAAAGTAGGGTTAATATTATGAAAAATAAGACATTCCTCATGGAATTGCTGATGGATGAGCTTTAATAAAGTTGTGCTTGTTGAAAGTGCAAAGAGTTAACATTTCTCATATGTGTAGACCTATGTACATAAAAATGATACGATGTGAGCTAAGAAAATCGTAAGATACCAATAAATACAATAAAATCAATAGAATTATTTTTGGATATTGAATTTACTACTTTTCGGTCCATGTTGCATACTTTTCGGCGCCTACAAAATTTGAATGGCTCATAAAATAAATATAGAAGTTTTTGGAAACAGGAGGATTCCAAATAATGAGGGTAAAAAACATTTGGTCCAAAGAAAGGATAACTTGATTTTTAATAATTTAATAATTTTGAAATAGTTTTGTTTTAAGCTTTGTTGATCCTATCGACTAAATTTAATGTTAAGGAAGAGGGGAAGGGGAAGAGGGTTTGAGGCCACTTTAGTTGTGACACGTGTTTCATTCAGCACTTTTAGTGACAATAATAGTTGGCAAGCAAATCCAATTCGATGTTCAACGAATTGTTAGTGTCTAAAAGGTGTAAAAAATCCAATTTATATTTACTTGCACGTGGTCAGGGAGTTCCAACATCCGGTTTCCGGTGTCCGTTGCTCGCCGTCGTCTTTTTCAACTTATTGTATACTTAGCGGCGTCACAAAGTTGCTCTCAAAGTTTGTGTAGACTTTAAAATTTGTTTTATTTTCTATGCAGAGTGCGGGGTGCGGGGAGGAGAAGAGAAAGGGAGTCATTCATATGCGCAAACAACGCGTTCAGGCAGCTGTTGACAGCCACTTCCTCCCCTCTTCCACCCTCTTAACTCTCATATCATTGCAAAAGTTTGTTTAGATTGTCTACAATGTAATGTTATATATATTTAAGCGCACACATTTACTCAACGCAAATGGCAAATAGACGGCAAATTAATTAAATATCACTCATACGTCAGGTGGCACGTTGCCTGCTGTTGTTGTTGTTCTTGTTGTTGCTCTTATTACTGCTGAAAGGATGAATTGCTGATCAGCACATGACTTGAAACTATGCCTGGCCACTCAGAAGATGTGGGCGCTCTGAATGTTGCATGCCACAAGGACCTTGCCACGTGGGCAGAGCAGTCAGAAAGACGAGTAATCGTTGTGCGTGGGATTTTATTTAAATTTATCGCAAGACTAGGAGAAGAATTAATCAATCATTATTCAAAACAAATGATTTATATAGTAATATGTCTTTATTACTATATTTTATTCAAGGTCTTTAAGCAATAACAGAACAGTTAAGATGTTAGCCAGTTAATTAATCACTATTTATATAGAAATTATTATTAGAGTATGGTGTTAATTCCAATTTCAGATTTTTAAGCAATAACAGAATATTTAAGATGTTAGCCAGGCGCACTGATAGAGTCTGATTCTGAAGCTTGACTCAAAGTGTTAACTTCTTAGTTACAGGACAGCAACATTCTGTCACACTGTTAATGTTAATTTTGCTATGTTAGCCAGCCGCAAAGTTAGATACTGTAACTGGGGCCAGACTCATGATGTTGACTTCTTGCAGGACAACAACATTCTGTCTCACTGTTAAACTACTTTTATTTCCCAGATGCTTACAGTTGTGGGTGTAAGTATACTTAACAGGAATAATTATGTAAATAGTGTTACAATAAATACAATATCTAGAGTAAATGCGAACCAACTGATCAAATATTGTCACATTCTTTACTTCACTTACAAAGCCGTATAAATACGGCTCAGCTTAATCAGTAGAATCACTCTAAAGCAGAATCCAGCCTAAATCGGTAACAAGATGTTGTCCGTCAATTTCCTCTTCTACTTGTTGGTGATTTCCATGCTGTTGGTCTTCATGACACCAGTTGCCGAAGGCACCTTCATGTTGTTATTGTGTTTGGCGCGCTCTCCCCTCTGTCCGTTCCGAACAACTACGACGGAATGATTAATCCTGATCACCCACTGTGTATACTATAGAAAATAAATATATAAATTTGCATTGAATACTCATGAGTCTTATTTTCTTATATCTTTCAACGACGATTTACACAATACACAATCTTACAGGCTGAACATTTCCTTTTACAAAATGGATAAAAGCAGGCAAAAACGCAATAAGAAGTAATTCCAAATATTGTCTTCTTTTTAATTTACGTATTTTCTTGAAATCTATTATTATTTATCAATTCTACAGCAAGTCTTTCAATAGATCGTTGAATCTTCTAACCATGTCATCATTTGCATAAGTCTGAGTTTATTTTTATCTACTCCGTTCATCTATCTAGTTAAAAACTAAACGTATATTATTTGAAGAAAATAATATAATTATAAGATGCTACTAAGAAGTCGAACCAATTTTAGTATTTTATTTTTATTTTATTTATTTTCCAATTAGCAGCTATCGACAGTATCGTCACATTCATTTGTGTTTTTTAATTGTTCAATGTGTTTAAATAAGCCCACGAGTTAATTGTGCATGTTGCTTATTAAAATTCCATAACTTTGCAGATAGTTCATAAGTAAATTAAAAAATAATTATATAAACTATGCACGTGTCAAGAAACGATGAAGACGATTACATAATAGAGAGAATTACGAGCGTCGATTCTATTTGAGCAATAATCAACTTACACAATTGACTCGTGTATTCGAATTGTATCACCAGAGTAAGTAAACTAACTTTAATTATGATCAAATATTTGCTTTCGTGCTCAGTTAATACCCTGTTCCCAGCCTTTAGATGCCTTAAGCAGACGCTAGATGGCGCCACAAGGTTCCTTCACTGCACCATAGTGTATATATCATTGAAGCACTTTTATGTGAAAAATTGATATTCGTTTGAGTATGACAAACATAAAATAAATTAATTAGTTTTAGTGTGTCCAACATATCTTATTGAATATTTTTAATATCGCATACTAAATTACTTATATACCCCTTTTAATAATTTACAATGAGTGTAGTTTCAGAACCATATAAATAGGGCACTGTTAAGAAAATGCCACACCCCAAAGAGCAGACAAATCGTGAATACAATTCGAAGAATGTCGTCGAAGTTCTTCATTTATTTGGCATTGGTAGCCATCTTAATGGTCTACGATGCACCAAAAGCAGAAGGAACCGGTTTATATTGGTGCGCAATTGGGTCACCTTTATGCCCATTCAGAAGGACTACAAGGAGACCAAATGGAAATAATCCGGGTGATGATACTGATGCTGATGCTGACACTAATAATAATCCTAAAAACAATGCCAAGTGCAAGGAAAAGTGGGAAAATGGAATTTACTGCCCTTAAAAGTGATTAAAATCCGTGCTAATAAAATGAATTAATCAATTATTATTCCAATAGAAGTGTTTTATTATGATGTTAATTAGAGTTGAATGTCTTAGACAATCAAAGAAAGATATTGAAAATATGTTAACTAACCACAATGACAGAGACTGAGAACCAACTGCTCAAATATTGTCACATTCTCTTGATTTACGTGTAAAGGGAGCCAAGTTTAGACTTTAGAATCAGTCGAATGCAGAACTCAACTTTAAACAGCTAGAAAAATGTCAACAAGGATCTTAATTTATTTATTGGTGACTACCATTTTATTGGTATTCACAGCAGAGGCTTTCAGAGTATCACCTCCGTGTTGGTAAGTAATAAATAAATAAATAAATACTTCTTTAAAAAAACATTGATTTAATTTTTGCAATTAATTTTTGTATTTATTGCAGGTACTACAGTCAATTTATCTTAGAGATCTTTGAACGAATCTTTCTGCTTCCCGTATATCGCAACTTGTTTATTCCATAGTTATCCTATAAAATATATTTGAGCAGTTCACAATGTTGAGGATTTCTTGTATGACATTAAGTTGTGCTCTTTGTGTTCGCTGTATTTTCAACAAAAGCTAATGAAATGTGCTGACTTTTGACTTGACGGTTTTCCCCCGCTGCTGCTGCTGACAGACCACAAAGACTTTGTTGTGGTTACCAAATCCCTAATGCTCCGAAGTGGAAAACACTGTGAAAAATGAAAGCGAACATCAGCCGAAAATAAAAGAGAGGAATATTTTCCGAATTAATTCAACAGCTGTAAACAATTTGCGTCAGTCGCCGAAAATTATGAATGAAAATTCGCTCAATGCTATTGAAGGCAACAGTTGTCCACACACACACACACACACACACACACACACACTCACACTCACACACTCACACTCCACAAGTGCTGGGCACAGCATCCACATTGCAAATGAATAGCATCCACAAGCAACCGAGCGACTGCGCAGTTTAGGCAACGTCACATGGTGGCTTCCATTCAGTGTTCATTGTGGATGCCAAGTTTTGGCGCGTTTTCGCAGCAGCTGCGTGTGGATGCCATTCGGCTCGGACGCCGCTTGCTTTCGCTTTTCCATTTAGTCCTGAAACGGATTCGCCCGAAGCGGTCGCAAGTTGTCCGTGCAGACGCCAACTGATAATTGAAAAGTGAACTTCTGGAATTTTAAAATAAAAATAAAAAATTAAATCAAAGCATAAAGTGTGCAAAAACAAAAATAAACGAAATAAAATAGAAATATTTGGGTCGTCGTGAATTGTGCCAAGTTTGTTTACGTCTCGAAACGGGACAAGTGTTTTAAATAGAAATTTCGAGTGGTAGAACTACAATTTTGGCCAGTACGAGTATTGAACTGTTGGCTGTTTATTTTCGTATCATTTGCAGGCATCTGTGGAAGATTTGTCGGCTATGCTGTGAGCTCGTAAGTTGAAAAGTGTTTTCCACTCACTCACTCAAATGCCAGTGGGTGGCCAGGGCCATAAATCAACAGCCCGTTCGATCGGGCGACTTTATCAAAATGTTCTCGCAAATATTTGCCTGTGTGCTTAGTCGGGCTTAAATCATTACCCATCTGTCTCGCCTTTTTTATTTTGTGTGCCCTTAGTGACAGAATGAAAACTTTCCGTGTCGTTTCAGTTCTTTTTACATGTCTCGCAAAGTTTTGCTGCGCTGACAAGTGCAACAAAGTGTTAAATTTACGGCTTCGATTTGATTGTCGCCAGTCTTAGTAACAAAGATTAAAAGCCTTTGTGCGTTTTTAAGAGAGTTTTTTCACAGTAGCTCTTCATGTCCCAGAAATACTTGGTGTAACATGGAAAAACTACTTAAATAATTATAAGTTGAGCTATAAATTTGAATACTGTATTAAATGAATCATTATCTCCAGAGATTCAAACCGAAACGAATACAGGTTTCTTTTGACTTTAAGCAAGCACAACTTTATTAAAGCTCATCCGATTTCCATGAGGAATGTCTTATTTTTCATAATATTAACCCTACTTTCACTTTGCATTTAAATTTTAAGCTTCTGAGTTAAAATTTTGTTTTTTAAAATTTTGCGATTTTTACATAGTTACCCTACTTTCACTTTGCATTTAAATTTTAAGCTTCTGAGTTAAAATTTTGTTTTTTAAAATTTTGCGATTTTTACATAGTTACCCCTTTACATTTTTCAAAAAATTTGAAAAATTTTAAAAGTTAAATTTATTATTTAAATCGACTCCAGGGTATAAAATTAGGGTAAAAAAGTAACTCTGGACTGAATTTCGGTTTGTTACATGCTATTCTTTTAATTTGAATAGATTTGTCAATTCTTGATAGATTTTAAAAACGGATATTTATTCGACCATTTTATTACACAAATATTGATTTGGCATCAAAATTTGAATGATTTTGAAAATTTACCTTTTTTCAGAAATTTTGCATAGTTACCCCTTTACATTTTTCGAAAATTTTGAAAAATTTTAAATCTTAAATTTATTATTTTAATCGACTTCTGGTGATAAAATAAGGGTAAAAAGTACTTTTTAATCTATTTCCACTGTTTTTCTTTAAAATATTAACGGTTATTTCGGCTGGAATATTTTCGGTTTTTGGGTATCGGTATAGTAAAAAAGTTTTGTATTCAATTTAGTATACACAAAGAGTTAATTAAGTTTCAACTGAGTCTGAATTAATCTGCAATTAGAAAATATGCTGTACAAATTTAAAGGACAGTTAATCTTTGATAAGAAGTTCCTGTCCACACTTTCATCGTGTGGTTGACATAAAATAAATTAATTTTGTAGCATCCCTTGATAAGCTAAACAAAGAGAAAACTCGGATAATTACAAACTGTGTTCGGCGGCAAACAGGAGCACAACAGACAACTAAATAAACAAAGATATAAACGGATTGAAATAGTTAAAACCAAAGCGAAGCTCAAAGCAAGCAATAAAGCCATCTTTGAGTCACGCCCTTAAAATAAACGCCTGCCTAGGGATCAATCAGAAGCAAAGCAATTTCGGGGGCAAATGACAAACCATTTCTCGACTAAATTAGCATAAACCAATCAGTCAGACAGTCAGTCAGTCAGTCAGTCCTTCAATCAGCTCGTCAGCTGTGTGTCAACCCTTGCAGCACGCACCAAATTCACATGGTTAAAGCCAAAATCAGTTGACGCTAATTAGCGTACGCAATCAATGCCAAGCCCAGAACAGAACTGAACAGAACTGAACAGAAGACGAGCTCATCCATTTACCTGCGTTTTTGTGCTATCCACAATTTGGTGTAATTAATGTGTTCTTTCTCTTTCTTTTTCTGTTTTATAATTGTTTCAACTTTCCTTTGTGTGTGTGTGACACACACTGTGTGTGCCAGTTGAAATTATCACGCATACGCCGCGTTGCAGCCTCGCTAAATTTGATGATAAAAGTTGGCATCGTTTGCTTTGTCTTCCACATGATTACCCTAGACAAATATGTATTGTAGCCTGAGTGTCTGTCTGTCTCACTTTGCAGGCTGCCACAAAACTTTTTGCGGTTAATAAAATTGACGCAGCGCACATGGCGTATAAGTAACGTTGTAATATGCCCAGAGGGTCATATTTATATTTCGTGTGCGCTTGACAATCATTTGATTATTTTCCAGCGCATTGTTGAGCCATTAAAATTGCGGCATAACGCACACACACACACACACACACACACTCGCACACACGCACACACATATAATCACGTTTATGAATATCTCTCTTCACATTTGGGTTAAATATTTTGTGGTCATAGATGAGCTTAAAGGCAAATACAAATTGTTATGAGGCTTACAATTTATGCAAATTTACACTCCTTTTTATGGCAACTCATTTGCATTGACTCTGTTGACAGATGGAAGCATATCGATGAAATCGCGTATAGATCCCAACTTAATGGACTGTTTAAGCTCTCTATTTATAAAAATGCTGATTCTATGGAGTCCTTTATATTTGTGCCGCTCAATTTGCATTTGATTAAGGATTTGATGGAACAGGTGAAAAATAAATGAATTTATTTCAAATGATTGTCATTTAAGAAAGTTGAACAATAGACTTAAGTTGTGAATAGTCCATCAATATTGCATAAGACATAGATTAAGATATCAAAGTATCTACAGTATTCAATACTATATTTCTGCTTCTATTTCAATTCAAAAACAATTCTTAAATTTGTGTAGGAATATAAATATTTCTGATGTGCCTTATTTTAGATATAATATTTTAAAGGTTAAAGGAATATATTAATTATTAAAATATATAAAACATACTCTAAACTTGATTGGCTTTCGTCTTCGATAGTTGCTATCGTAAATACACCTAAACACACACACTCACACACACAGACATACACACGTGCACATTCATCTAAGTTGAAGAACTTTTAAAGCGGCTTGAAATGCCAAATAACTTTGTATTATTTCTTGTCACTTGGCCCTTGTCGAAGAGGCTGATGAGGTTGAGGCTTCTCTCTTGGGCAGCCTGACCATTTAAAAGCAATATATCCCAGTCGGAAAATTTCTATGGCAACTTTTGTGACAGCCCGGCGCCGGAAAGATTGAGAGCGAGCAAGTAAAATAAATAAATAAAAATTGCTAGTAGCTTCAATTGAATTAGTAACAGCCGTCAGTCGGGCAAAACTTTTGCTTAGATGTTTTCTCATATAATTTCCGTGCTGGTATTTTCATGGCTTGTGGGCGGGGCGGACTGTCTGGAGTGAGGGGGAGTGGGGGGAGGTGGGAGGGGTGTTTGGTGGTGCATTCCTGTTGGACATGTTCGCATTTTAATTGCCAACAAATGTGTCGTCAGGCAGGCGTCTCAATAATCTACGGTTGCCATAATTTATGTTCATATTTATCGGCCTTTTCTTTTCTCCAGTTTCGTTTTGTTCGCTTTTTGGAAAATTGTTCGCTCTGCGTCAGGTAATATATTGCGTTTCATTTACAAAGTTGTCAATAGGCTGGCCAAATTGATATTTATGTGCTTTGACGAAATTGTCCACTTCTTATACCCTGTAAGCGGGACGGGCAAACAATCCTAATAAAGTTTGAAGCAGTGGAAAATGATTTTAACTTTGCTAATTAGGCCAAGAAATTTATTGACTTTACCTGCCGAATTGAACGTTAAATAAATTTCACTGCCAAGTTCCTGATGCAATATAAAATATTCTTAAATTTCTGTATAATACAGGGTATTTCCTAGTCATTCTTCGGCTAAACTGCTGTATTTTTTGTTGTGTCCTACGGCTATCAAGTTAAAGGTTCACTTGATTTATGTACAACGAGGCTTTTTAATACTAAAATGTTCAATCTTAGCGTCCTCTGACTTTAAGTCCCTTTTGTGACAGTTATTTTCTTCTGGTGGATTTGGGATTTGGGCTCTGATTTGGTCACAATTCTTAAGCTCTTTTTTCAGTTCGCTTACAACATTGTTTTTGCCACTGCAACTTTAAAGATTTTATTTGAATGGCTTTTGAATATTTATTGCGCTTTTCTTACATTTTATTTAAAAGGCGAATTTGCCGCTTGCGCTCAATTTGAATTTCCCATTATAATTTCCGCTTCATGGCATTTTGGATGCATCCTTTGCCCGCTCATCCATTGTCAACAGCAGTTTTCCTTCATCCTCTGCTCGCTTTATTTTCATTAATGTGTCAGTTCCATTTTGAGTTCCACTCAAATGTTTGTGTTAAAGCGGTTGACATGGCGCTTAATGAGATTTTTCAATGGCACTCAAATTAATTCGTCATATTAAACTGATGAATTGTGTTGCCAGTTATTAATGAGCCTCCATAACAGATTCAGGCCCAAGCGCTCTCTAAATTGCTCAATTATGCGATGGGCTCTTCTGGCCGGACTCTCGCGTTTCCCTCCAGTTAATCAACTGATTGCATAATGGGGAAAAGAAATAATGCAAATTATAATATGAATATGAAACAGCTGAGCAGGATGAAGTTGAGCAGATGCTCAGCCAGAGATTATATATATAGTGAGCTTTTTTCTAAAATTATTGCAGTTGAGACTTCTCATAGCAAATCCCTTTAATTGAGAAATCAAAATTAAAGCCAATCTGCAGAGAATTACAATTAATAATTAGAATTTGTTTGCTTTAAGCAGAGAACAAAGAATAAAAGTCAGTGAATAGATTTCAATCAGAAATCAGTTATTTATTTTATTAAAACAAGTTCATTAAGGTGTTGATAGTTTAACTAAATAAACTATTCATTCATTATTATTTTTTGGTTAGTCACAACTGAATAAGTAAATGCACTCATATCACTCGATTCGCTTGAATAATCAACGAAATTCAATTACAATTTCCATTTGTATATGACAGAAGTGCGGATAGCGTCAGTCAGTCAGTCAGTCAGTCAGTCAGTCAGTCAGACAGTGAGTCAGTCAAGTATTCAGTTCGAGTACTTTCAATGTGGATATGCTAGAATAGGAAATTAAATAAATGCAAGAGGTAAAATCGTGTGTTGACGCTCCAAGTCAAATCAAAGCCAGCTTGTTTCTCAGCTTGTGACTGAGGTTGAGGCATTGACAGGTTGTCAATCGATGACATGCAACATGGCAAATGGCAACATGGCAAATGCTGAATAGTAAATGGTGAATGGTGAATGGGGAGGCAGCCTCCAGTTAGACGCAATCTGTTGATGCGGATAATGTGAAGACTACGTGCGTAATTTCATCCCCTGCTTTGAATTTCCTATTGCTCTGGATGTACTTTACTCACTCTCTCTCTGTCACTCTTACCCAGTCTCTCTCTCTCTCTCTCTGTCTCAGTAAAGGTAACACAATGCCAAATAGGCTGAAAGATGAGCTGCTCTTCAGTCTAGGGATAATGTTGTTATGTGATTTCATTACAAATATTTATGCGGATTGTTAGCTGTTTTTTTGCCTTGATAAATGGTTTCGCCTTACCTTATTGTAGTTCTTAGATTTATTGTAGAGTTAATTTTGATTGAAGAGAGGTTAAAATCTTGTACATTAATCTTTTAAGCACGATATCAATCAATTACCCAAACTTTGATCGCAACTTTCCTTAACCTTTTCAGCGTCATTTGCAATTCATTGACGTCAGCTTGGTCAGCACTATTCTGACTTGTTTTTCCTAGAAATCTTTTTTACCACCTGCCATAAGAAAACCCTTACGTTTTTTTTCATACTCCCCAGAACTTGATCCGGCTTAACTCTCTGGCTGTTGCCCCTTTTCCAATGGCTACTTGAGTACTTTCGAGTTGATGATTAACTTTTTCGTCATTTATCATAAAATCATTGCCCCAGAACTTGGAGCAGAGACCGCCCACTGTCCGCCCATCCCCTCACTGACCACAAATGCTATAAATAATGCACTGAAATTGCTAAAGATACAGGGAAAAACAAAGGACAAATAAATAGATACAATATGCATGGAATAAAGATGTTGTATCTTTTTTATGCTTTCTGCCGTGTTACGCAACTTGAACACATTGTTCTATTATTTGATTTCTTTTTTTTCTTGCAACTCTTGTTGTGTGAGCTACATTTATCTTTTGGTTTACAAATAAAGCATAGAAAAAACCATTAAATTTACATAAACAACCGCATCTAATACAAGTCACAGTCGAAGAAAAACCAACGCATTTCTATTGTTGGCTTTTTTATTACTTTACAGGAACATAATTAATTTTCATCTGATGCGAGTCTAGGGATCGTTTTGGATAGACTTGTTAATTTGGTATACTTTAATATCTACTTAAAATTGTAGATAGTCGATTGACGATTGAGACAAAAGCTTTTATATATTGTTTATTTTTGATAAAAATCATTATACAATTTAGAGAAAATTGTCTTGCTTTAATTGTGATGGTAGTGGGTTGTTGTGTAATGAAAGCTGTGCAGTAAATATATAAATATGATATTTATAAACGCATTCAGTCTGGCAAATACTTCGAGATGCTTTCGGATTATTCTTGACCTTTTTCACCAGCAGCCTCAACTC
The DNA here is from genome assembly GCA_035043635.1 of Drosophila rellima. NCBI lineage: Eukaryota > Metazoa > Arthropoda > Insecta > Diptera > Drosophilidae > Drosophila > Drosophila rellima. The sequence goes on along the minus strand of JAWNMV010000145.1, from coordinate 1,678,518 downwards.
TGTGGAAACAACTTTATCATAATAAACAATTTGCCATCATTAGCAGTTATTGTTCAAATTTTGTTTACATCTGCCAAACGAGAGCTTCTTCATGTTGTTTGTTATGAAAACATTTTCATTCCTGCTCTATACAAAATTTGTGTTAATCTCGCCACGCTTCATTGTGTCTGAGACTCTGAGCTAATTTTCTTTTGACATTGACCGACATGTGGATAAGGAAATTGTCCTCGACTTTCTTTTTTCATGCATGTTAATTGGGTTGGATTTTTATTTTTGACCAAATCTGAATTCACGCATGTATTTTGTAATTAACATTGAGCTTTCTTTTGAATTTATTTTTTGGAAAAAAACTTGATTTGTACACAGGTATTATTTGGAGATATATCGACGTGCTTACGCGTAATTTTTTATTTAGTTGGTTGAGTCTGAAGTGTAATTTACTTAGAGCTGTCGATTTGTCGATCCTTTTGCCTCCGTGGCTGGGAGCCTGCTGTGCTTGTTCACCAAACGAATTTGCCTTGAATTATGTGGACAATAAATTTCTGGGCTGCCTGTGGCTTCTCCGGCTCCTCGGCGACTCTCATCTTGATAGCGTGATTTTGCCAATTAGCCTGGCCTGAACAGCCGTATCGGCATGAGATTCCTGGCCATGGACCAAATATCGCTTTTCAATTCACTGTGCCACATACGAAGTGGTGCCATAAACAATGCAACAACAATTTCAATTCCAATTCAGATTTAGCTTGGAGTCTCGTCGACATCCAAAATTTATCGCGATTTGCGAAATTCCAAATTGAAATTCGCTGCATTTTTCAAACAGCCTCCGCCGTTGACAGACTGCCACAAAAAGTAGCGAAAACTCAACAGCAAAACAAAAAAGGGGAGAAAATTCTTAGCTGGAAGTGAGATACTCTCAGGTAGAGCTAACTCTAAATCATCCGATTCCTCCGGGAGCCATCTATCATATGAAGTTTAGCAATCTGTAATAAATTTGGGATTTAGCTAAGGTGTCAGCATCCACATGTAAATGAAGTGAATCATTTGAGTATTTTTTTTATATTTCTATTCTATATTTTAAACACATGCATAAAAATTAACCATTAAACTATAATTATTATATTTATATTTAATATGCTAAAGGTTCTCAATAAATTAGTTTTTTCAGAAAAATGATTAATCTAGTCAAATTTAGTTTGCTTTATTTTTATTTGCCTTTTAGTTGTTATTTAAACATTATTTGTTTATTTATGTAGTTTGTTTTCAATTGCAGGATATTATTGTTTATAGTAATAAAACATTGCTTCTAAATTTAAATATATATTTTTCGATTGTTGATAAACTTGTTTGTCTTTCCCAGGATATTTAAAGCTTTAAAAAAGTCTCTTAGAAATTATGTATAATTCAAATTAAAGCGTATACGCCATGTGGGCTTCTTACAGATATAACAAATTAGATTGGAGTATTGCCCGCTGAATACTCTTACTGTCTGGAATTTGCAAGGGTTACAATCTTCTTACCTTTTTTTGCCTCGAAGCCCGTCGGAATTTGAGTAATTCGTTGCCGCTCTGGTCGTGTTCGTTTTTTTGTTTCAAAATATTTGCTTTTAAGCCGCTTTGCAGATGGGCTTTTAGAGCTTGTAACCTATGTTCTGAATGCAGCTAAGCTGGAGTCAATTTAGGGGCTGAATGTTGCCTAGAATTTTTAATTGGAATAGACGTTTCACTAAAGGCATTGCCCCAGACGATAACGCTATAAACAATTTGGGTAAACAATTGAGGAGCTGCCAATAAAACGAAATATTTACACAAGAAGTCGGGGATGGGAGAGGAAATGGCCACATGAAATCAATTAAAATATTTGCGAGCGAGAAATCGCAGAACGCATAAAACTGCGTGTGGCAAATAAAAAAAACTTAAAACTTGAGACTGAAAAGTAATTGAATGTGACCATTAAAATAGCGCATTCGCCGCGTTGGCAGATATAAAAAAAAAAAACAAAATACCACAAAACGAAGAGGAAATGTTCTTTAAATAAATTGAAATGAAGTACGACTACTAAGTGGCGTCTGTTATTATAGAAAACAAACAAAAAAAACAAATGCCAAATGAAAATTAGAAAATGGGAAAATGGGCCACACACTGTACATCATTGGGCCATCAAAGTTGAGCAAAAGTGAAAATTAATTAAATATATTCAAGTACGAATTCGCGTACTGACTATTTGACCAAGTATTTGCGTAAAGTACTTCGATGATTTCTTTTTTTATATTCGGTTTTTATTTATATTTATTTTCGTAGCTATGCCAACAACTACACACATACGTACAGTGAGTGCAAACGGAATGCTGTAAGTGAAACCTCTTGGGGCATTTCAAATATTTGCCGAATAATTAATCACGCCACGTCATGGCCCCAAATGGAGGCACCTACGTCAGCGTCAGCAACAGTTCCTTCTCTCTCTCTCTCTTTCTCTCTCTCTCTTTCACTCTCACTCTCTGTCTCTGTTGCTGACATGGACAATGCCTGTTGCCCACTGATAAAATGAGCTCTGACGTCTGATATCAGATTATTATTATTATTATACATTTTTAAATAAGGCCGACAGTTAAAGTTCTCTACACACGACTTTATCCCCTCCCCCTCCCCCTCCCTCTCCTCCACACCTCCCTTTCCATCTCTGCGTTGTTTTTGACTGACTGCTCTCTGCATTAGTTGCTTTCATATTTGAGTCTTTCTCTTTCAAGTTTTTATCTCATATTTATTGCTTACATTACAACGGACATTTGAAATGAATTTAAATTTAAATAAATTTAAGTTCCATTTAATTCAGAAATGATTTAGATAGGTGTGTATTTATCTAAAATATTGTCTATACTGACAATATTTAAAGCTACTCCTTGGACTATTTTTTTTTTTCAATATACACAATTATTTGCTAATTTACACCAAGAAGTTGTGGTTTTTCTGGTGACAAAATGAGTTTTCTTTTTAGTGTCATTTTGCTAGTAGCAGAAACTTAATGTGAAAACTTTTCAAATTTCTTTGTGTGAGTCTCTAGCAACTTCATTTCTTTCTTGTCTCTTTTGTAACTAAGCTACTCACTTAGACCTTTCATTTTCTCAAACTGTCTTTCCTCTTTCTCTTTCACTTTGACTTTCTCTCACTCACTTTGTTTTAGAGTCTCTTAGAACCCTCCACTATGTAAATAACTAATAACGTTTTACTACATACACATAATAATTTCATAATGTATTTCAATGACAACTTAAGCTTCTTAAGCTTAATATAAATAGGGAAATAAGAGAAAATTACTGAAGATTCACTTATTAAAATGAATTCAGACAAAGCAATCGCAGTCACAGTTCCCAGGACAGGAGCAGACAGGTGTGTAGAGGAACTCGCTCGGCTTCCAAAAGTCGACGAGGGTCTGGCAATTGTTTTTCTTGTATGTTTTCTCGATTCTCTCCATTTCCGACTGGTTGGCACATTGGCAGAAGTAGTCGCCCTTTAGGACTTTGTCCATGCGACCACAGCAAATGTCGCAGACCAACTGATCGATGGGATTGGGATTGGAGCCAGAACCCTTTCTGGGCAGCGCCTTCAAGAGAATCTTGTGCGAAGCTCTCGCATTCACGTCCAGCAAAATGGCGCAGGTCAACTGGGGGTTGAAGACGCTTTTGTGTCGTCTATTGTCCACAAAGATCTCATAGTGGTCGACGTAGTCCACGTCATGGATAAACCAGTCGACAGACAGACACCTCGAGTCAATGCGTTTCACTTTTGTGATACTGACTGGATAGCCATCCCGCGAGGATGGCAACGAGCTCTTGCTACCATCCAGCTGATTTTCAATCCTGCAACGCGCATAGGTCAACGCATTGATGTCCATGAAGAAGCTCTTCATGTGCATCTTCATCTCGAGCCGCTTCTTTCCCTCAGGGGTTCGCAGAAAAGCGGCTCTCTTCAGTGCACATCGCACAGCCACGCAGTGGCAGCAACAACAGTCCTTTTGATACCTCTCACAATCATCCGAGAAAGGTTCGTCCTCCCCCTGCGTGCTGGACTTGATCAATGCGCTGTCACTTGTCGCCTTCGTTTCGTCTGCGGCTTTTTCCTCCTGACTTTCCGGCGGGGGCGCGGAACTCGCCCTCGGACTCTTCGGCGGCGATGCAGTTGGAATTTTTGATAAGCTGGTTGGTCTCTTTGACGAGAATGAGGCCCTCGCCGAGCTACCACCTGCCAACTCTTCGGGAGTCGCAATGCTTACACGCTTGGACATATTGGAATTTAATGAACAACTTGATAGACTTGAAATTTTGTTGACAAAATTGCTCAACAGACAGATAATTCTAAGCTATAGAAAGTATAATTACCCTTATTTTATCGCCAGAAGTCGATTAAAATAATAAATTTAAGATTTAAAATTTTTGAAAATTTTCGAAAAATGTAAAGGGGTAACTATGTAAAAATCGCAAAATTTTCCAAAAAAAATTTTTGACTCAGAGGCTTAAAATTTAAATGCAAAGTGAAAGTAGGGTTAATATTATGAAAAATAAGACATTCCTCATGGAAATCGGATGAGCTTTAATAAAGTTGTGCTTGTTGAAAGTCCAAAGAGTCAACATATCTCATCTGTAGATAATTTACAATAATTTGTATCTTGATAATTCTGGTTGGTCTTAAGTTATTCATAGCCAGAGTTAATTCACGAGTTCCTAAATGAAATCTTGACTCGTCTCTGAGCATGACTTATTTTAGATTTATGAAAGATAAACATAAAGTGGCATCGCTTTCAGATCGATGTGAGATACGTGCTGAGCGACACATTTGCCATCATCTTCAATCATCTTCAATCATAACGAATCGCAGCATTTCAGTCGAGCGCTTTATGAGCCAAAATGAATGACCCAGTCCGTAGACTGGTTTCAGCCTGATTCCAGCCTGGCCGTGATGCCTGGAGCTGGGCCGGGCTGCTTTCTGAAATGAGGGAGGATGTAACGCAACGTAACTGTGTCAATATTTATGTTCACAGCTTGGAGCTGGGCAAAGGCAAATGGAACGCTATGAAATTTGCATAATTTATTGAAGAATAGTGGCAGGAGAAGAAACTGATGAGGAGGGGGGAGTGGCAGAGTGCATGCGAAATGAGCAGGGGACCACTTTTTATTTATAAATGGCAAATATTTCAAGGCCTCTCCTAATTAAAATAGCTTAGAACGCGTTGAATAATGAGCGATCAATTAGTATGTAAGCTTGTGCGGGTTTCGAATTCGAGCTCGAATTCGAGGAAGTTTTGAATGGAAGCTTACGCGTAAGTCGCGAAACATTCCAATTTAGCTGACTTCTTTTCTTTTAGCTCATTATTCGGCTTGGCTGCGCATACGTGGCGTATGATTAACACGCTCGCTACATTACACATTCGCACCGTATGCCGTTGCCATTGCCATTTCCATTGCCATTGTGAGCTTACAAGCAAAAACCTGACAAACACACTGTGTCTGTGTGTGTGTGTGTATTAAATTATGTTTGCCTTATGATTTATCTAAAGGAAGAACTCGTAAGTATTTCGAGCATGTACAGCAACACCATTCCGACAATATGTTTTATCTGCCTTTGTCCGCTTAGGCCACCCAACTTTATGGGCGTAGGCTCAACGGGGGCTCAACGCTATAGCCACGGGATGCCCATGGCAGCCAGTCCCCCAGTCAGTCAGGCATTTTAATAGACTTCCCCTCGTGCTGGGGCGGCTCTGACAAATGTAATTGCGTTCAAAAGGCAGCCGCTGCCGTTGCTATCTGAGCTCACAACGCACAGCCTTCAGTATTATGTTTCTTAAGATCCTTAAATCATAAATAAATTCGCCAAGACTAAGAATTTTCTCTTCTAACAAAATTAATTTGTTTCTGCTTATCATAATTGTAAATATATTTCTCATTCTTTTACATTTTTAAAACTTTAATAGGATGGCCAGATGAAAGTCTTACTTTTGGTCCAATGTATTGGTCTCGACATTAGACATATTTTTTGTTAAAGTTGTTACTCGGTTATTATGTTAAATAAACCCTCTATAAAATAGAGATAATTTGCTTTAAAAAGAAATTATAAAAAATCGAATATGTCATACTTGAACTTAAGCCATAAAAAGCATATTGACAGGTCACATAGGAAATGTGCCTCCCAAAAGAAAACTTTCTGAAATTGGGCAAGAAATTCAATTAAATTGATTGCGGTCAGAGGTCGCCAAGCTGCCGCAGGGCGTGTCCCCCTAAGCTTAATAATTTTTGGCTGCTGCTACCAGAAAAAAGAAAAAAACACGAAAATATGTTTAATACATTTCAAACTGCCACTTAAGCGGTGTCCTCTGTGTTTTCTCTGGAAAATTGGCGTGTGCCTCAAAAATGTTGTCAAACTTGTTTTGAAGTGCACATTTCATCGCCTGTGAGACACAACGCGACACGACGCTTATTGAGTGGCATTTTCAGCATTGGCTTAGACGTTTAACTTCTTGGCAATTGGCCTGGTCTTGGTCTTGGTCTGGGTCCTGGCCTTGGTCTTGGTTTTGGCCCAGCTATTTCCGCCCCGCTTGTCACATCCGTATTGGTCTATAGAGAAATTTGTCTGGTTTTTGCGAGCGAAACGCATGTTAAAGTTTTGTAACTGCCAAAAGAGGATGAAGTTTTTTGGAGGGGAAACCCAAGCGTTAAAAGCCAAAACGGAATGCCTCGATGGTATTTCGCTGACAAATACAACTTTAAATAGCGACCTGAATAATTGCCTGTCGCCCAGGGCATTCAATAAAACTTGGATAAGCGCAGCAATACGTGAAAACTCTACTCCAAATACCAAAAAATAATTAATATCGTGCAGCTTTCATTACATTTGCTTCACCCTTGCCGGAAGGCACATTCCAAATTTCCCACCTAAAATCCCCAGCAACTCGGTCGTAGCTGTGGATAGCACATTGCGCCAAGAGTTGTCATTCAAAATGAGTTGCCATTGGCAATTGCTGGGTTTCAAGCTTATTACCTCCTATTTACTGACCCGATCCCTGCCCCGACCTCGTCCTCGTCCTCGTCCTCGACCTCGGCTTGAGTGCCAAAGATAATTGCACTTAAATTTCTGTGTGCTTGGCTCCCTTTATGAATAGACCGCAAATGTTGTGAATGCGGCAGCCTTAGAGGGGCTCACATTAAAATCGTTTAAATGCTATGTCAATTGAGTGCAAATTTAATCCGAGTGTATGGCGCCCAACGTGTGTACATTAAAGACCTAAACGTCTCAAGCTAATAAATCAACAAATTCGAGAAGGTTTTGATAAATTGTACAAATCATTTGCACAGCTTTTCTCAAACGAAATAATCATTTCCCCTGGGCTATGATTTATGGTTTGTGTTATGGCGCCCAAAAGATGAATTAAGTGTTTATTTTATTTATATTTTTTTTGGTCATTAATTGAATAAAATCTAAATTTAAGTTTTCAAAGTCTGGAAGAATTAAACCAATTGTATTTATTAGAGTTCATTTAAAATGTAAGCATAAAATAACATAAAATAACTTTGATTAGCCAATCAAATCGAGGCAATAATCAGACAACTCAAACGAATTTCTATTAAAAAAATATTCAATATTTAATTTAGAAGAAATAACCTTCAGGCTAAAAGTATGTTCACATTCCAATTTACTGCTGTTTCCTCTCAGCTTTCTCTTCAATCTGAAATCATTCAGTGCACAGTTCAATAATTTCAAGAAGCTGTCCAATAAATACTTGATTTTATGGCAAACAAATGCAACTGAACAACCCACCTGACCAGGGCCAATTGAGGCACCTGACCTAAGTATCTAACATATAGTATCTGAACCTCCCCCTTTAAGTTCGTGTATCTGGACACTGCAATTACACTATACGCTGTACAGCTTCCAATTTGCTAAGCTGCTTAGGCATTCAAGCGTCTATAAATAGCTTGTCTCAATGGCCGCAAGAAGATTGTGTTCGATTTGCCAACATTTTGTAACAACATGAATAAATAATACGCATACGCACTGTAGACTGCAGACTGAAGACCGCAAAAATCAATAGCAATGAAACAAGTGACGACTTCTAAACAATCTAATATCGAATTGAAATTGAAACGACATAAGGCAAGTAAACAAACACTCATCCGAGTCCCAAGTCAAGTGAATCCATGGCATAAACCCACGTCAGACGCGTTGAGGCTGCGATTGTTGGAGATAAAGGCGCCTGATTGCGATTCGAATTTCGAAAGTCTTTTGTAGTGTTTGCCCGAATAAATTCGTATTAGCTCCCCGAACAGGGTGTCGATATCCGTTTGTCCATTTGGCACTGCAAGCATCAAGTCAGCTCAAAGTCCCGACCGAACAAAGCCTTCAAAAGATAATAGCAACAAAACGGAATGCCAATACGCAAAACAACAAAACAACAAAACGGAGCAGATAACAACCCGAGATAAATGAATTCCTTGCAGCAAAAGCCATGGCTCAAAATCGAACTCAATCAGCTGCTGCTTCGATTGCACAAAACCAAATATTCCCCTTTTGAAACCTAAAGCTGCATTTGACTGCTATGTAAATTTTATCCACTTCACAAGCAAATCATTCAGGTAATAAATATTGGAACCAAAGCTCGTGAGAAAAATAATTGACAGTTCATATAAACTAAAATTTCTGCTTTTGCTGTTGAAGTTTTAGTGTATATTTAATATTTATGTGTTCATAATAATTTAATATTATTAGATTATATAATATAATTTTTTTTTAAAATAATATAACATTTAAACTAATTTTTAATGATATACGTAGACAACCAAATTGAAAATTGCTTAGAGCTTTTAAATCTATGAATTTCTACACAAAGTCCTTTAAGTTTTTATTGCCCATAATTTCCAAATTTGTTCGATTTACCATAACATAACATTCTTTATTGCTTTTTATAATTTTTTGGGTAATAGAAAAAGGGCTTCCGTTTTCTTGTGAAATGCCGCAAGCTATTGCTTATGCATTTACATATTAAATAAATAATCGACTACCCTAAACGAGGGTTGTCAGTGTGTGCGAAAACAGCCGCAGCGTGCAACAGAATTTCTATGTAGCTCAGTATATTACGTATACGCAGTGTAATTTAATTTAAAGCAGCTTAAATCATTTGGCTTTAACAAGTATTTGCTTCTCTTTCCATCAGTGTCTCTAGCTCTATATCTGTCTCTGTCTTTTTGTGTGTGTTACTTGCAGCTTGGCAACAACTGGCGCCAGTCAAAGAGGCGCAACAACAACGGTACAAATAAAACAAGAACAACTTGTGGTCACAGCTAAAACAAAATGTGCAAAATAAAACACGCAACTGCGGCAGCAACACAACAACTAGCAACAACAACAACAACAGCAAAAGCAACAACAACAACCACTCCACTGAAAACGTAAATGCCATAAACTGAATAACCCTTGGCAAAAAGTGCAAAACTTGAGCCGCAAAAAGGAAACGGAAGTGGCCACAACGACGACCACGCGCACAGCAACAACAACAGGAGGAAAAGGGAGAAAGGGAGAGTGAGAATCTGTCATTCTATATCTTTAAAGCAAGCCACACACACTCTGAACATGTACGCGTTTCTAATGGACATGAGCCAGACGCTGGCGGCAAGTCTCGCATATGCCCCACTGGAGTCCAGTGGTGCAGCAGGAACAGCAGGAACAGCAGGAGCCTCAGGTCTGAATGTCAGCCAAGTCAGCAATTTCAGTCTGTTGGATGTCGGATCGAAGACAGCGCCGTCGTCGTCGTCGTCATCGTCATCGGGGGGCGGCGCTGGACGCAATGTCAGTGCCGAGGAGAGTTCACAGTACGTGGATGTTTGGGATCGACCGGAGACCTATATCGTTACGGTTCTCTATGCGCTCATCTTTATCGTGGGCGTGCTCGGCAATGGCACGCTCGTCATTATATTCTTTCGTCACCGCTCCATGCGCAACATACCGAACACGTAAGTGACAGAAACACAACCAACAACCCACAACCCACAACCAACCACCCCAACATTCAACCCCCCGCGGTGCTTTTCTCGCTTCCGCATAATCATAATCGTAGCGAACACTTAATATAAATAGATGTGTGTATTTTCGTATAACCAAAATTGCCACTCAACATTCATGGCTTGACTTATGTGCCGACATCTTTGATTTTATTGTTCCTTCCTATCTGTCCAAGTCAGAGACGCGTTCATCACGTTGCGGCCTAAACAGCTGTCAACATTGCGGCCAAATTAAAAGTTAGTCAAAAGCAAAGAAATTCTCATAACTTTGTGTCGGCATGATGTTGTTTTCCATGTTCCATCAGTGCTTGAGAATACTTACGAAAACACGATTCGAAGAAATTTAAAGAGAAGCTCCCTAAATGGTCCCATAGGTTCAATGGGATCAAAAGAAAACATTAAAGCTACATCCCTTTTCAATTTAGGTAATCCCTCACTCAAAAACCCATTTAGATATTTCTGAATATAAAATACTTGATTTATTATTTTCAATTACGAATCTGACGTGGGCACACGCTGCGTATGCGTAACATCTAAAATACTAATATGGGAATTTATTTATGATTAAAAGAAAAAATAATAATGAAAATTCCCTCCCACTGTGGCAAAAACAAATATTGTTAATATGGCAACTGCTAAAAGGTCTTTAAATTGATTTTAAAATCTAACAAAAACTTGCAGAGTGTTTAAACTTTTCTTTCGCCGTATTGGCGTTAAGTTCATTTAAAATATGAAATTTAACGAAAATTGTACGTTTATCAGGACACTTGTTATGCCGAGTTAAGCAGAGCTAATATATTTATTCGAATTGAAATTTAACAGAGAAGTTATAGTTTTAAAAAGTTGTCCACGCTGCGTATGTGTGATATGTTTTAAATAAATCCGATTGGATGGCCAGTAGCTGACATTTGGATACGAATACTGACCGTCTTTTTGTTTTTGGTTATTTGGCTTAGCTTGTGGTAAGCTGCAAAGCCATCGAGGGAAAAGCTGTAAGTTTATAAGTATTGGCAAGCGTGTTTGAGAACATTTTATGGCCAACAGCTGTTGGCATTATGTGAATGGTGGGGCATATGCAAATGTTTATTAAGTTGCCAACTTGCTCAAAAACTAACAACTATGTAACGTGGCTTGCGGATTGTGGCTTATGGCGTCTGTACGAGAACGAGTATAGTGAAAAATGTAAATAATTTGAAATGTAAATTCAATCAGAAGTTTCACACCCCAGGGCAACAGAACGGGAACACAACATCCTGTGACAAGAGGCGACCAAGGGGAAGAGTTCAAAAGAAGAGCAACACTTACATAACAAGCATATTTGTTATAAATTGTCTTCACGCCTCGACTGTCAATGAAAACCAATTTGCTTTTAGTGCAACTTTCTTTGAGAAAATGTCATTGAAAGCTGTGCACAAATTGACAGATAATGGCCAAAAGCTGAAGGTGTTGAAAGCGTTCAAGGAGCTCCGCTCGAGCTTGGACAGCTGCAATTTGGCCACCCAAGGATCATAATTGTGTTTTCCCTCTATTGATGTCGAAAGCTTCGGTGTGTTTGTAAGCTATGTGTTTAGCTGTCTAGACTAACGGCAATTGAGAACAGTCAGCACTAGCAAATTAGAGGCCATAATGACACACGTTAGGGCCAAATGTCAGCGGCCTGGTTCACCAAAATCGAACTTCGGTTCAAGCGTGTCAATGCCAAAGCAATTTGTGAAAAAAGGCCAAACTGAGACTTCTCGCTCATGTTTAACTAGATGCCATTTTGGATTCCCTGGCTCTGTCTTCTGCAGACCCAACTCAAGAGATTTCCACTTTAAAGTGTCCACAACACACAATAGAATATTTTTCAGTAAAGTGCGCTTCGAATCGAGTGCTTTCCAAATGAATGCACAACACATTGCCACAGAACCTCAAACTGAAACTGACTCGAGAATAGGAACGGAAACGGGACCCACGACCCTAACGGTCGCCCGATGGCAACTCCAATCCCAGTTTCGATCCCAGTGCAACCATGCAGCAAATTTGACACGTTCAACTACGTGTGTGTCAAACAATAAATTACAAATTAAACAGTACTCAAATTAAAGGGTTGAGAGTCCCCCTCTCTGTCCAATGATTGGCATCTTATGTGTTTTACTTTGTCCCTACATTTTTTCAAATATTCTCAAAATTTTTGTCTTCTTTGATATAAGTTTCATCGAACAATTACTTTTGGTTTCTTCGGCATCAATTGCTTAAGTGAGCGTAGAAAAGGTTGGAAATATATTATTAGATGTGTTCCTCACTTGACAAAAACAAATTGAATTAAGCCCCAATATGAAAATGACAGCTGATCATATATACTCAATATTAGTATCCAATTTGAAGTGCTTTTCTCACAAAATTTCGTCTGATTTTGAGACATTGTTTTATTTCATATATCGTTTAAAATAGATTGATTAAATAAATATCAAGCAATTCTAAGATTGAATAACATTATTTATGGCATTCGAGTTTTTGTTGAGCTGTCTTTGCATTAATTTCATTTCATTATTAAATTAAATGACTACTTGTATATTTTTCAATTAAATACTTTTATTCTTAACTTCTTCCCTTATTGCCTAGGTATATTCTATCGCTAGCTCTCGCCGACTTGCTGGTGATTTTGGTCTGTGTGCCAGTTGCCACAATTGTCTATACGCTGGACAGTTGGCCCTTTGAGCGTAATATGTGCCGTATCACCGAGTTCTTCAAGGACATCTCCATTGGCGTCTCTGTTTTCACACTAACTGCGCTTTCCGCCGAACGATACTGCGCCATTGTGAATCCGCTGCGTAAGTTGCAGGTGAGCAGCAGCTGAACTCTGACCTGGAGTTACTTAAGTAATCTATTATTCTTTTTGCCACACACACACACTCACTCACACACTTAGACAAAGCCGCTGACTGTTTTCACGGCCGTGATCATCTGGGTGTTCGCCATAATGCTGGGAATGCCATCGTTCGTTATCTCCGACATCGAGAGTTATCCCGTGTCCACGCCCAAAGGCAACAAAACCATTCAAGCGTGCTATCCGTTTGGCACCAAGGAATATGGAAAGTGAGTAACCAGCCTGTCCTAAGTCGGCTGTCCAATCAGTTAGACACTTTCGCCTCATTCGCTTTTATTTAGTTTTAAGTGGGTCTGCGATTCGACAAAATTCCTACCTCACACAGTCCAGTCTCCAGTCAAGCGGAAGTTGTGGCCTTTTTCCATAAAATTTAAAGCGATAACATTTAATCTTTAAAGATGTTTAATTTGTGTCTGAACTCTTCAAGATTTTTTAAACCAAGTTGTATTTCTTAAAACTCAAATAGAATATTCTTTTTAGTCGAAATCTGAAGCTTAATTTATGTTTGAATTGCTCTGCGAATTTCCGGATAAATGTCCTGTATGTCCTGTATGTCGTTTTTGGTGGGCGACGCCTTTTGTTATTGATTTCTGGGAATGCATTTGAATTTTCGATTTCCTGTTAAATTATTATGGCAAATTTTAGCAGGAAAATGGCATAACAAAATACCTGTGTACAATAGGATCAATAGGATGAAATAGGTACAGGATACCTCATACTCGATCTTCTTTAGTTTGAAAATCCTTTCCATTTGATTGCCTTCCTCAATAATTTCATAATTTCATTTATGTTTTCAATTATGTGTGAATGCAACAAATTGTGCTCTTCCTTGAACAACTTGATTCCATCTGCATTCTGCGGATTAACTCCCATTTACGGGTTTCCCTAAGCTGCTCATAAGACTCCGTTGAGCCTCATCCTGCCTGATGGTCAACTCTGGGTCGTTATATTGGTACTCTGGCCATATGCCGAGCTGCCTTCCCTTCCTTCCCCTCAATTTCAATTTAATTCCGCCTTTTCCTTTTAATGCACCTCGTGCGGCTTTGGTTGCAACCCGCCATCCTTCGTCCTGGTCCTCCTGGCCTGCGGCTGTGTCTGCCGCCTGTTGCCATTAGCTGTACATCCTTTGGTGCTGGACATTGCCAGCTGTTGCCACATAATCTGCCGCCTCTCCTCCTCCTCCTCCTCCTCCTCCTGCTCCCATCGCTGCAGTTCACAGCCGGATGCTAATTTTTTGTTTAAAGCATTAAAATCATGTTTATAACTGCTTTCAAAGTATTAAAAGAGCCAAAAAAAAATGGAGAAGAGTCGAATTTCATTTTCGTTGACTCAGTTATTATTTTTATATTCGTTTTTATGTTAACAGCTGTTATTACCCCTCGGAATGGGCGAAGCTTCATTATTTATTTAATGTCGTGTCCCTGCTGGCATTTTAATAGTCTAACAAATTGTTTGGCATGGCCTGAACCTGCAGCTATTTGGCCTAAATCCGCTTACAGGAATTTGTTTAAAGTCGACTATTAACTGTTTCTGCCAATCATCCAAGCTTCCAGACACTAAGTTTAATTGAATTTCGCCATTTTCATGAATCAGAAATGAGACAGTTGTCGACTCCACGAATTCCTCAAATTTCCTGTCAATTAATTTAACGCCAAAAGTTTCACAATTGTGCGAATCAATAATTAATTTTAAATTGTGCTATGTTCGTAACCTGAAGTTGGAACAGAATAAGATTTAAGCCTACTTTTATAGAATTCAAATAGTTATTAAGTCACAAATACTATTTTATTCTCGGAAAAAAAGTAATAACAGTGACTTCTATAAATTCACAACTCAGAGAAAAACATTCTGTGGTTTTCATTGTCCTTCGAGAATTGAGTTTAATAAAATTACATTTGCTTAAAAAATCCATCAATTTAATCTGCAAACAATTGTGAAATTAATTCGTAGTTGAGTTCAATAAAACAGATTGCAATGTGATTGACAAATCGACAGACTGTTGACAAATTTGCGATGGACATTGATTAATTAATCTGTCTTTTCAGTGCCTTTATTGCGACTGTAAATCCCACAGCACTTGAAGTGAATTTAAATGCTGAATAAATAAGCCGTCCATACACTAATTGCAGTCACTGTCTCATCACTTTGGGTGAATAGCTCGAATAATTATATCCACGTTAGAAACTATGTAACATATTACTTAGTCAATCACTGGTTGCCAAGGTGTCGGCATACGCCTTGCAGACACTGTCATAACAGGATTTAGTCAGCCGCACTTAATCTTCTAAAGGATCAATTTCAGTAATGCTTATTAATCTGATATGCTCTTTTCTCACAGATACATAGTAGTTGCCAAGGCATCCATATACTATTTGCTGCCACTGTCCATCATTGGCGTGCTCTACATCATGATGGCCAAGAGGCTGCACATCAGCGCCCGCGACATGCCCGGCGAGCAGCTGAGCATCCAAAGTCGCAGCCAGGCGCGGGCTCGTCGTCATGTGGCTCGAATGGTGGTTGCCTTCGTGGTGGGTGAGTATTTCTGGGGGAGGCTGTTGCCGTCGATGGGACAAGGGCAGACTAACTGCTCTGATAGTGTTCTTCATTTGCTTCTTTCCATATCACGTCTTCGAGCTGTGGTACCACTTGAATCCCACCGCCGAGGATGACTTCGATGACTTCTGGCACATGGTCCGCATTGTGGGATTCTGTACAAGGTGAGCGACTTTAGCAGTTTTTCCATTTCGCTTTTCCTTTGCGAACACCTGCTGGCAATTGCATTCCCTGCACGCGTTGCTGACTCCAATGGAAGTGCGAAGAAAAACTGCAGAATTATGCAGAGTTGTGTCCTTAAAGTTATTTGTACATCACCCCCCCCCCCCTCCACAAAGTTTCTGTCTTGGTTTTTAATTGAAAGAGATAATCCTTGTAAACTTTTCTTTACCCCAAGTAGGTAGTACTCTGGTCTCTCCCACTGTTAAAACTCCATGTGGTAGTACATTTATTTTCCCCACAGCTTTCCCTCTCCTCCCCCACACCCTCTTGGTTCCAGCTCAAAAGGGGGCGGGTCCTGGGCGTATCTAGGGGCGTCACTTGGCGCATTAAAGTGCAAGAAAATAATGTGTCAGCATTTTGGAAACTTAATTTGTGACGTCAGAGCGGAGTTAGGCGGAATTTGCATTTAAATGTCGAAAGGGTTGAGAAAGATTTACTTAAATAAAATATTAAACAAAAGAAGAACAAAACGCCTTATTCAGTTGATTTGAGAGACTTAGAGACTTAAGTTGTGTATAATGGTAGTCTGATAATAATCAGGTCGAGAAGACAGATGGATTTAAGGCCATACTTAAAATAAACATAATTCTTGTAGTGCTGAAAATCAAATCAAATCAAAATTAATTTAAATAATTATGCTTGTTTTAAGATTATTTAATTATTAATTATTAAAATATTTTATTCAATTTAAAACGATGATATTCGCATATTCTTTTCAATAGGTGTTTTGACTATTATTAACTTTGCTTTAAAGGGGAAGTGATTACGTTAGTAAAGTATAGTTTTAAAATTGTCTATCAAATCTGTAGCATAGTCTGTCATAGGTAATTTTCAACTGTTTTAAACAAATCATCAGCTTCCCTTTGCCATCATCATTATCAACGTCCACATCATTGTGATGCTATTATCCCATCTTTGGTCTAACTTTTCTCAATTGGCAGCTTCCTCAACTCGTGCGTTAATCCCGTGGCATTGTACTGTGTGTCTGGTGTGTTCCGGCAGCACTTCAACCGTTATCTCTGCTGCATCTGCATCAAGCGCCAGCCGCATCTCAGGCAGCATTCAACCGCAACGGGCGTCATGGACACCAGCGTCACCTCGATGCGTCGATCCACATATGTTGGTGGTGCTGGCGGAGGGGCAGGTGGAGGTGCAGGTGCAGGTGCTGGTGGTGGAGGTGTCCATCGTGCCTCGCTGCACATGAACAATAACCATGGCATTGGGGCTGGAGGACGTGGCGGCAGCTTCCATCGCCAGGATTCGATGGCGTTGCAACATGCTGCGAGTGGCAATGGAGTTGGCGGGGGCGGCAACATCGGACGGGGCTCCATCATCAACGAGAAAAGGTGAGGCACGTTGATTGTGGAGCTGCTCGAGGAGGGAACGAGTCCCCCGCAGGCCGAAGAGCAGCTCTAAACAATTGGCAATTGATCTCACTGTCTGTCTGATTGTCTGTGTATCGCACTTTTGCACCCAAATTCTCACACAATGCCCCTTTGCTAATTGGCCTGCTCTTCTTCTTCTCCGCCTTCAATTTGTGTAACTGCAATTGGTCTATGTAAATTCCCATTGGCTTTAAGCCCTCACAGACCCCTGATGGTGTTGCACTTACTCAAGTGCACGAAACTAAGTAGCAACACAGGCTTAAGCAACGTGTGTTTATGTGTTTGTGTAGTGCACATGTATTAGTGCACTTTCCAGGCTGAGAGCTTTAAGCTTGAAAGCTCCATGTGCGTGTATCTCGTGGGTGAGCTAAAGCTTAGCCGATTTAACCAATAAATAAATATAAACTTCCATTTTCAGTACTACGTAGGCGAGACTTAATTATTACTCTTATTAATTAATATTAGCAACTGTGCTTAGTCTTAATGTTGTTGTAAATACACAAATGTAATCTACACTCTGTTGCCAATAAATGGTACTCTATGTGATGTGCTTAATTAAGTTCCATAGCAATTAAGAGGCATTCAATATAAATCGTAATTAACTAGAATCACATATAAATATACTCAACTATTTGTATTAGAGATGTGCAAGTGTCGTGACTCAGAGCACGGCACACACGACTTTTAATGACTTTAAAAATAATATGATTTATGCATTTTATTTTAATTTTGATCTCGTGTCACGCGTCCATCGCTGATTGATGCTTAACTTATGTTTAGTTTCACAATTCCTGCAAATTGTAATCGTAT
This sequence comes from Drosophila rellima, assembly GCA_035043635.1. NCBI lineage: Eukaryota > Metazoa > Arthropoda > Insecta > Diptera > Drosophilidae > Drosophila > Drosophila rellima. The sequence continues at coordinate 1,660,640 of JAWNMV010000145.1, read as the reverse complement.
GTAGTTGCAAATATCAATAGCTATAATTACCGACAATTAGAGAGCTTAAAGTGTAAATAAACAAGTAAAATATTGTAGCATTAAGTTGTTGTTGCTTTGAAGTATTACACTTGGGAAATATCAATTCATTTCTTCGATAATTTTTAAATAAAAATATCCTCAAATAATTAGAGTATTCATAATGTACATAATTAAGGCTTAAATTGAAACTGAAAGCGATGAGAATTATTTCCATATTTTGCCAGGTAAGGCACTCGAATTAAATTCGCAATTATCTAATTTCTCTGAAGCACCGAAAAATAGAAAAGTCAACAGTCACCTTTGATTCAGTAATTTATACAATAATTGTACAATTTTATTTTTGCGGTTTCAGTTTAATCAAACGATACGATGAGCGCACTCGCTACTAAAATGGAAACATTATTTCAACATCGAAATCGTTGTTATAATCGAGAACTAATATAAATTCGAAATGTTTACAATTTAAGCTATTCAAATGTTCCCAAATAAATGTAGAGTAAACACAATAAATATTTAAATGTTAAAGTGTCAAATGTGCAAATATTGAAATGCAAATAAAATTTTAGAAATGAAAATAAAACCAATTAATTTCTCGACTCACAGAATATGTTATGCAATTTGCCGTGAAATTGATGTAAAAGAAAACTAAAATTATTATTATTTATTATAGGTTTTTCACAAGCAAATTTCCAATAAAAACACACAAGAAAATGGCCTTTGATAGAGTTTTCAAATGCTTGACAGTATTGTCAGCTATTTTGAAATTAAGCTGCAAATAAAAGGAAAATTCGTTTGGCGAATTGTACAGGCAAATAGTTAAAAGACCAAAAATTCCTAAACAAAGGAGAACTCGTTGTTGTATATCCAAACATTACAGGTGGAATCTAAACTTAATTTCATGCCCCGGAAAACCCCTCACACACACACACACACACACACATGTCAACACGGCTTTTGTGTAGCTAGACAACAGTTATTGGCATGCAATAAATGCTGCAGTCAAAGTGGCCAATCTCGACCCTCAACTCGAACTCCAGCCCGAAGCCCCAGACTGGCATTTCCATTGAATGACCTGGCAGGTTGGCTAACCTATTGGACCTGCACTAAATCAGGCTAAAACTGGCAGCTGCCAGCTGGCAGAACCCCTTGGAACCCTTCGATAAGGACCAGGCCTAAACAATGAACAATGAATTTTCGTCATGTTTTTGCCCAAATTGTGTGTGTGTGTGTGTGTGTGTGTGTTGGTGGGAGGAACATATAGCGTTTTGCCTTTTCGATCGCTTTGAACAAAGGTAGAGCTAATGGTAATTTGTATTGCCTGCAACGTGCCACTAAATTGGTTCAAAGCACACCAGATTTATGTGCTCACACTCAAAATGTAAATATGTGTCTCTGTGTATTACATATACTCGTATCTGATGTCGGCTTTGTGGGTTGACCATCATTCAGTTTGTGCCAAATGCAAAAACCACCAAAACCACTCGGCCACAAATTGTGTTGGTGCTGATTGGCAGCTCTTCCTTCCCCCTCGTTCATTTGTCCATTGTCAGAAGTCCGGACAAATGCCGATTGGCCCACAATTAGCCAAGTTTGTTGCTGGTGCTTTGTGGCCTGTGGCTGGGTCAATTACCTACGCTGTTTACAGCCAAGAGATTTAGGCGTGGACTCGTAGTTATCATAAATTTATATTTCCTATGAGTTTGCTGTAGATTTCATGACACAGATAGAAAGCAACTTTAATAATTGATTTTGTGGGCATTTCTAGTTTTATTACCAGAGAAAATAATGAATTTGCAAATATGCTCTCGAAAGTATCCTCTAGAAAATGGTTGGGATCTAAGAGGAAATATGTATCATAATTGTATTTTATTTATTTCAGAATAAATTCATTATTATTATATTCATTATACTATTAAATAATTAGTCATAAAATGTTATCAATTAATTGTCTTAATAAATACAGAAACAAATTTCTAATTGACTAAAACGCCTTCTAATTCTTTTTTATGGTAATCGAATTCTTAAAGATTAAAGAGCTTAAGTATTTATATTTTATTGAAATAACAAATTCGATATACCCTCTAGATTATTGTTACCAAGTTGTGGTAAACAAAAGCACAAAGCCTGTTTAGTTGGTGCGTAATGTGGACACAAATTTGTTGACCAAACTCAAATCAAGTGTTAATTCTCTTGTGCACACAATGCCCCCTCGTCCCTCGAGGGGAAACAACAACTTGTAATGGAAACTCCACATATGCAAATGAGACACCGGAAGCAGAGGATAGAAAGAGAAAGTAAGAGAAGATACGGGCGAAGAAAGAGTGAGAGGTAAGACCGAGTTGAGTGTCGAGTCGTATGTGAGATGGCCTCTGGAGTATCGCCTAGCTGAAGAGCCGTTGCAGCATCTGTGGTAATCAGATTATCAAGTGCTGAACGTGGCTTGTAATGGCAGCAAATTGGTTCGAGCCAAGGGAAAAGTTTCGACGAACGCTTCACTTGCCGCCATCTCAAGTGGCCCCAAAGTGATTTATCACGCTGCATAGCTCTGAAGGATGTCAGGAATCTCCCCCTCCCAGACCCTCAGTCTCCCAGTCTGGCAATCTCTCAGTTTGTCAGCTTATGCTTAAGGGCAGCATAACTAACAATTAGTGTGTCGATACGACTATATACTCCGTCGGAGCTCTTATCCTTTATGGTTCCTGGTATTCATAATTCCTCATTATGTTTCCCTGTCGAATTTCTTGAGCTTGCATTGAAATGTAGCCAGCAAGTTTTGGAGAGAATAGAGAATAGAGATTCAGACTATTATCCTGTCCCAGTTGCCTTTTATATGTTTGTCTAACACGCAACTAAAGGCTTTTGGCTGAACGTCAACTCCCTCGTTATGGCCACTTTAATGTGGCCATTCTTTTGGCCAAGTGCCGCGTCCTGTTTTTGGGCTACTTTGATTATGTTTTCGCTTTGCTCCTGCTCTGTTGCGTTAATTGGCGCAACTTGTAAGCTGAGACGCACTGACAGGACTCTGGCAGAAGGGGGCGTGTCCTGTCCTGTCCAGTCCTGTCCTGTCCAGTCCTGTCCGTTCTTGTTTTGGCCCACTGCACGCACGTGTCGTAAGACGGCCAAGCAGCGCAAATATCATTTTAGCCTGTTAACGTTTATGCCTTAGGGCCAGCGAATTGTTTCCGGCCTTAGTCGGGATTTGCTTCTTGATGCTGATCCTTTAAATTGTTTTCTTTCCTCCATATCCATTTCATTCCCTTAGTTTTTCCTTGTTATTTTGGGCTATTTTCGTGGCATTGATATTTATGAGCACGACGCCTGTTGTTTGATAAATATGCAGAATTCATGGATTGATAGGTTGATTTGTGGCTTGCAGCTAATAGAATAAACTAATTTTCGACATTTTATTTAAGTAACAAGTTTGTCTAAATAATTATTATTATAATTTGAAATTCCATTGGATTTCACTGTCCCTTTGAAGTTTTCCCATAACTTTGGATTTCATTAAATAAATTTCAAATACATTTTGTTCTCTTCCATTATCCTGCAATTGATTATTAGCTGCCTTATTGAATTTTTATTGGGTATTTACAAAAAGTTTTGCCCTAGATAAAATTCTTAATGAGAAAGGGTCAACAAAATATTGAGTTAAACAAAGAAAAGAAAAGTGTAAATACTTCAGACATAAATAGATTTACCTAAGGCGAATTTCGAGTTCATTTAGACAAGTTTAACATTAGACACAGAGATTAGAAATTTCATCAGAGAGCAAGAATTAATCCTTTATAAAAGGAGCTTTATCACTTCAAGTGGCCATTTATTAGGGCCAAAGGCCAAAACGCCGTCAACTGTTGACAGTCCCTCGTCAGTTTCAGGTAAAACAAATTTAAAATCTGTCCTTTCTTATGCCATTTCCATAATGCATTAGTTGTTTGCTGCTCAGAGGTGTTTCCCACCTGAAAGGTGCACACTTAATAGGCTTAGAAGCATCCGTAAGCCGGCTTAAATGCAAAGTGCGTTCATTTAATGGCTGTTACAATAAAAAACGCTGGCAGCAAATGCCACACGGCCACTGTAAGCAGTTTGAAGCACTTTAAGATCCACAGTGGCGCACATAAGTTTGTCGACCTCTTGGCCAGACTCTTTTGAATGCAACATGTGAGAAGCCAATTTCCAAAATTTAAATTGATTTCTTAGAATAAATTCAAATTATTCCCTTGACTCTTAAAAATACAAAATTGTACAATTTAAATACATTTAAATTCATGTGGAGAAAAACATGTTAATAAACTTAAATTTAAATGTTTATTCTTAAAGTCTTTCCTTCATTTTCTTTTCAAATATATATTTTTAATGATATTTCGTATTAAACATTTTCATTTAAAGCGTGCATTATTTTCCTTAGCCTACTGTCGAAGTTCGTCAAGGTGTTGTCTAAGAACTTAACCTGAGCCAAAGAAAGCCAGAAGCAAAAAAAAGTAACGCAATTAGTTAACGGCATTTGCCACCTTCTGCCATTATTGGGCTTTAATGGGATTTCTGTGGAAAGGCCGCGGGCGGTACTCAATCTGCCCGAATGGAACGAGGTTCGACTGGCGAATTGAAAACAAATTAAAGACATTATCGACCACCAACCTCATGCCCAGATTAAACTAATGGCTCCCGCCGCAGCTTCAAGTTACATTTATTTTCATTTCATATTTGAATATTTTCCCCAAATTTACTTCAATATTTCGGGACCCATTCGACTTTCCACTTGCAACGGGGCACTCAAAGTCCCATTTGTATTTCAATAGAGCATAAAGCCATTAGAAATCAATTGGCCTAAAAAGAAGAAAATGCAAAGAGCACATGTGAAATTCAAGGCCCGCCTACAACAAATATGCAAAAGTATTTTGACTTCGGCTTTGCATCACGCCAAATTGACTCTCAAGTCTACGCGACTGATCCTAAAACTACACCCGACCCATTCCAACTATAATGATTTTTCGATTCTCTATACCGTTTCGAGGCATAGGTCCAACTTTAATCCGTGTACCCTTCAGGGCAGTATTCTAAAAATATTGTTCCATAAAATATCTAAGATGGTCGATGAGAAGTTTTAAGTTATTGGTGATTTTTAATAAATTAAATAGAATGAAGAATAAAAGCGTCACATTTAAGGCATTTAAAGAGATTGGAATAAAATAAAGTAAAGCACCATTTTTGTATATCTATTTAATAGTAAAATAAATAAATAAACACATAAATTAAAAATGAAGAAATAAATTATAATGAACTTGAACTTGCTTAGGTAATTGACCAAAATTCTTTGCTGATTCTTAAAGAGCATAGAATGTAATTAATTACTGAGTACTTTCATTATTAGGTAATCTTCGAACCATTTTGTTTTTTTTAAGAAAAGGGATATCCCTATGGTTCTGTAAATCCTTTTGCTTCACAGCTTGTAGTGTGTGTACTGAGTGTCTCTTTTGTCTCTTGGCAACTGTTTTCGCTGACTCAGCACAGGCCATGAATCCCGAGAGAGACTCGACGTTGCCATTGGCATTTCCATAGCTGTCAATGTTCTGGTTTCCGTTTCCATCCATTCTTAATGCTCCATTTGCAGTACAGGCAATTTCCGAGGTGCCTTCGAAGGTCTTTCTACCCTTTTGGGCCGCTGCCCAGTTGCCAACATATATTTAACCCTAAAGTGCCGTCGGCGATGGTTCTGTGAGTGGCCGGGAGGAGTACAAAAGCGAGTACAATATCGATATACGAGCAGTGAATTATTTGTTTTACTTTGCGATTATGTCACAGTATTCGGGCTTCATAATAAGGCCGAGACGAACGGCTCGTTGTGGCTTTCAGATTTCAATGTGTATGCAAATATTCGAGTCCTTATTTACATTCGTTACGCGATATTCAGGACGAGGGACATCCGTCTTTTTATGTGCCAGCCGACAGCTGATGTTGATGTCGATGTCGATGTTGATGTCGATGTCGATGTTGATGTCGCTATTGATGTGGCGTCGATGGCGTCGTTGGACATGTCCAAGTGCTACTCAAACACAATAACCAAGTAGATTCAACCACCGATGGCCATGTTCGCTGCTTTATGGCCAAATCTCTTCAGCTTGGCCCGTTTGATTGATTTGCCTGATTGTCAGCTGGCATTATTGTTAGCTTATCATTACGAACGATGAGAATTTAACTCAAGTGCCAGCGGGACATCAATCTGCCCGTTCAATTTGTTTTATTAACCAAGCACTTGAACTAGTCATCAATTTTATCTATTCGAAATTTACATTGTCTAAGGCAAAAAGGTTTCTTCATAACTTTTAAGAAATTGTCAATAACTTTCCAAACTTTCAACTTCAATAACTTTTCCAAAACTTGTCCGATTCCCTAAGAAAATAACTTTAAAAAAATAGATTTTGATTTGATTTTTAGCAAGAGCTATGGAAATTTTAGAAATCTGATTACGTTTTTCACTTGCAAAGCTTTCATATGAGCATAATGTAATCTCAAATTTTTGCCAATCTGTTAATTTCGTAAAATTGTTCTCGCCTCAATCAAATCAAATCAAAGTCGAAACTAACAAACTAATTTGCTAAAATTCACGAGCTCCACGCTGCATTCTGGCAAAGGGCAACTGGAAACTTTGCAACTGTGAAAGCTTTTGGCAACAAACATTCAGGGGCAACACGCTGCGACTCAAATGCATCATGCAACGACTTTTGCAGCTTCAAACCGATGTTGGCTCAACTTTGGCAGCCCGAATTATTTCTGCATAGAAATAAAAGTTTTCTGGCGGGTTGGTAAAACAAACGAACAAGAAACACGTTGACAAATAAAGCCAACAAACAAGTGAAAATAACTGAGAAAATGAAATGCATTATAGAGTGTGCTAGCATACAAAATAAATACCCCGTAAATCAGTGAAAATAATAAAATTTAAACTAAACTGTAAAACGACCAAAATCTATATATATATATATAATAGTCAAAGAAAAAGAAACGATTTTCTGAGCAATTAATATTCCATGTTGAATCTTGTATGCTGACACCATTTTGTGATACCCTTTTGCTCATTTGACCGCCACACAGGGTATTAAAAGTTAAACCAACTAAATTTTAATGTTCGTCAACTTTTGGCGGTGCGTCTGTTCGAGCCGAGTTACCTGTAAAGTTGGCCATAAGCCTAGAGTCTTATGGAGTTTATGTAATTTTAAAGAAAATATGAAACTCTGGTTGCTGAAAAATTCGTTTTTCAGTGGAAAGTTCGCTACTTTTCCCTCCTTCGCTTTCTACAAATCGCAAGTGGCAGAGTCGCCCCTAATAAAATTCTGCATGTTTATCAGAGCCACAAATTTTAGAAATTGCTCGGCAGTTTGGCGGCGATTATATGAACACGGACAGCATAATAGTATCTGTGTGTGCGTGTGTATGTGTGTGTGTGTGTGAATCTTCTCGTATCACACTTTTATGTCAGTCGCGACACGCGCGCGTTTTTAAGATAAAATGGAAGGCAGAATGAAAGCTCGAAGGCATTTTCCTGGCTTAAACATTTTCCACGACATTTTCCCCTTTTTCCTTGAGTTGGCTAAGGAATTAAAAGTTGCTCCTGTTGACTGCGTAGTTCATCAGCGCTTGATTTTCCCTCTTGACATGTTTTTACTTTTTGTTCATTCTGTTTTCCAGTTTCTTGTTTTTTTTCCCCCCATTTAATTGTGTTGATTAGCATGAAATAATTAATTTAAGTACGCGTGTTTAATTAAAATTCAATCTCAGCTGCTTAAGATGTGCCAGAAACAGCATTCAATAAAATCAGCAACTAATTTCTGATAAATAACCCCCCCTTCCTTCCCCCAAGTGGCACATTCCCCCTGCTCTCTATTGAACTTACTCATGAACTTCAGAAACTGCAAGTTTTCGTTCGCTTTGAGCAAGTTGTTTTTTCCCCTTTGCTTTTCTTTTCTTTTCTTTTCTTTCCTTTTCTGTTTGTTAGTCTGTCTCCTGCCTGCAGGATTTCGTTGTCCACACAAGTTTTGATTTTTATTGCAATTCCTTAAGAGCTGTAGATCTGTGCGCGCAAACTTTTCGCTCTCAGTGTTTTCTGAATGTGGCCAAACTAAAGCTGTTCAAATGTTGTCCTCAGTCCGAAAATACTTGGCTTAAGTCCGAGACACACACGCAAATAGACACATATGAAAGTTCTCTTTAAACTAAATAGTTGCTGAAGTGGAATTATTGCTTTAAAGTTACGTATGCCAATCGAAATGACCTGAAGTTTCGTACTCGTTCTTAAAATGCAACTTTAAAGGCACACAAATAACCCTCACTTTACTTTAAGTCAAAGTTAATTGTAAGCCTTCTTCAAATTTGAGTCATGTATTTTTCTGCTTACTGCAGAAGACAAAAAAGTCACGCTCAAAACTTGATTTTCAACTGATCGTTCCTATGGAAGCTATATGATAGAGTCGTCCGATTTGAACCAAATTTGGACAATACAAATATGTCCATCTCATGCTCTATAAAATTGGTTGAGATAGCTCAAAGAATAAAAAGTTTTTGGGTCACAATGTGTCAATTATTGTTAATTATCCATATATAGCATACATATGAGAAATGGACTTTCAACAAGCACAACTTTATTAAAGCTCATCCGATTTCCATGCGGAATGTCTTATTTTTCATAATATTAACCCTACTTTCACTTTGCATTTAAATTTTAAGCTTCTGAGACCAAAATTTTTTTGGAAAATTTTGCGATTTTTACATAGTAACCCCTTTACATTTTTTGAAAATTTTGAAAAATTTTGAAACTTTAATTTATTATTTAAATCGATTCTGGGTGATAAAATTAGGGTAAAAAAGTAACTCTGGACCGAAATTCAGGTTTGTTTCTTTGAGATTTAGGCCAAAAACTGCGAAATGTTCCCTGATTTATTGTACATGGTATTCTTTTAATTTGAATAGATTTGTCAAATCTTAATAGATTTTCAAATGGGATGTTTATTTGACCATTTTATTACACAAATATTGATTTGGCATCAAACTTGGATGATTTTGAAAATTTACCTTTTTTCAGAAATTTTACATAGTTACCCCTTTACATTTTTCGAAAATTTTGAAAAATAATAAATCTTAAATTTATTATTTTAATCGACTCCAGGTGATAAAATAAGGGTAAAAAAGCACTTTTGAACTTATTTGCACTGATTTTCTTTAAGATCTTAACGGTTATTTCGGTTGGAATAATTTCGGTTTTGGTATAATAAAAAGCTTTGTTTCGGTTACGATTTCAGTAAGTTTCCGGTTATGGTTACGGTTTTAATTCCTGCTTCTTATATTTATCAGTAACTTTTTTTGGCTTGGCTTATCTGTTTTTTATCCCTATCCTCACCATGACTTCACATTACTCTTACTTTCTCTTTCTTACGTAACTCTTCCCTCCCGCTTTCTGTCTTTTTTATACATAAATCAATTCAGTTTGCTCGCTCTGTGAAACTTTCAACCTCATTGTTAGCAAATGGTGCTCCTAGTTGCACCATTATCATTATAGCTAATGTAGAGCAAGTGACAAACTTGTTCCAACTGAACAAATTAAGAAGTCAATTAACACATAATTAGCACTAAAACATGACAGTGGTTCAGTGCCATACTGTCCTGTCCTGAACTGGCCTATAAAAGCGTGTGTCGTGTGGCGTCAAGTGTTCAAAATGGCTCTCAACGTCAAGTGGCCGCCAAGGAGAAGTCCTTCCGCAAGTGGCAGGCAGAAGCTGCTCCAGCTGTGGAGGAACCATCCACTTAAATTGGCCATCGCCAACACCTTCTGGGAGTACACGGAGCGCACCAAGGTGAGCGGGATGTGGCTACTGAGACGGAATCGGACGCACGGCCTGTCCAGGTGAGAGGAGAGAGTCAAGGGAGGGGTGGAGACTGAGTTCAAGCTGAAAACTGGGACAACTTCTTGCTGCAGATTCATCTGGTCATCGGTGCTGATCGGATTGCTGCAGTTGAGCATCTACCTGACGCTGTTGCTCTGGCTAAAGTTCTACTCGTATCCCATACTGAACACCATTTCCAATGATCTGTCCATTACGGATGTGGCTTTTCCTGGCGTGACCATCTGCAGTCCCAAGGCCGTCAACACGGAGCGCGTGGAACGTTACGTCCAAACGCTGTGAGTCTTCCGGAGATTCCTCTCAGCAGGTGATTTATTCCCCATTTCAGGAAGATACCGCCGGAGTACGACATGGCCGAGGTGGCCGCCGGATTTGAGTATCTGAATGCCTTCACGGATCAGTCCTTTGTGCCCCCCTCTCATGACAGCTACAAGATCACGGATGCTGTGCTCCGTCTGAACAACGTGTCCATTTGGGAGGCTGCCATGGCCGTGAGTCCCGGCTGTGCGGATTTTGTCAAGCGCTGCTTTTGGGGCTACGAGGAGTTTTCGTGTAATCAGACCCACGAGTATCTATCCTTCATACCGACAACGGCATTCCTCGGCCCCTGTTGCTCCTTCAACTACAATCCGCGCAACACCAGCTATGTGCCGTTCTCGGCCAACATCTTTGGCATGGATGGCGGTCTTATCTTCATCGGGGCCGAAGGATCTGAGCGAAATCTAAGTACGGGTCTCATTGTCCTCGTTCATCACCCGATGGATTACGTTACGGAGACAGCTGCCTCCGTCACAATTACCGCCAGATCCGAGAGCTTCGTCGAGGTCTCTCCCACGGTGCAGTCATCGTCCACAGAGGTCCTGGAGCTGTCAGAGAGCAAGCGAGACTGCCTCATCTCCGATGACCTTCAGCTGCGCAATTATCGGCAGGCCGCCTGCATGTTGGCCTGCCAAACGGAGGCCATTGTCAAGAGATGCGGCTGTCATCCGTATCTGCTGCCCATTGTCAGTGAGAAGTTCAAGGAATGCGATCTCAACGACACCTTCTGCTACGCGGATAATTATGGCAAGTTGGACATAATACAATATTAGAATGTTTCACAAAAGGCAGAAACCTTTAGGAGTCAAAGAGTATACAAATTATAACTCATCTGTCATGTTTTTCTCCTTTTGGCACTTAAATCCTTTCTTATGTCGCCTTTCATCACGTGACGCGAAAAGAGGAACGAATGAAAAAGGTTTTGGTGTTGCCTACTTCTAAGCGCAATCAAAAACCAAACTGACAAAAAGTGTTGCCTACTTCTGAGCGGCAGTTATAATCATGGGAAACATCGCCACCTAGTGCACGCACCTTTGTCACTCGTGACCTTCGGCTTGTCTATTAAATACACCTGCGTACAGCTATTGTGGTGCATTGTTGGGTTTGCTCCTCTTATATCATTTATAATTCATATTAAGTATTCAAAATGCGTGTCCTGTACGCACAAAGGGGTGTCCTTTCAGAAATCCTAGTCACAGTTCTTAAGCTGAACAATCATAAACCTTTGCTGAATATTTAAATATTAAAAAACTTCACTTGAGAATTAACTCAATTTAAATCCAAGCAAATCTTTTTCTCAGATAATTTCAAGAGTGTTCGCTGCGATCAATGTCTGCCCAATTGCTATGACGTTACATATTCCACACTGTCCTACAAAACGGATCTCAATCTACATCAGTTTTCCTTGAGCAACTTCTAGTAAGTCTCTCAATGTCATTCAAAACAGCTGAACTCTAATCTCCAACTCGCTCAGCACTCCGGAGCTGCTCAACAATGATAGCTTCGTGTTGCGTGTTTATTTGGCCAAGCAGGTGGTGCCAGTGATACGTAAGGTGACGGTTATGTCTTGGATTGGACTGCTCTGTAAGTAACACAATAACAATACTCTTAATATAATAATTTCTTTCATCTTTTACAGCTGATTTGGGTGGCATTTTTAATCTGTGTCTGGGTCTGAGCATGATATCCGTAGTGGAGTTCTTCTACTATTGCACATTTCGCTTGTACAAGAACTATAATCAGCAAAGAATGCTGCAACTGAAGCAGGCATGGAAATAGTCGGCTGATATCTGAATATATATGTATATCCTTTTTTAACTATTTATAAACACTTTTTATTGTTTTTTCTTTTTTGTTTTCAGCGTTTGTTTGGGCGCCTTACGCTTGGCTGCCGTCGATGTTTGCTTCTCTGGAGCCTCGTCTTCATCGCTGTCACTATAGAGGATGTGGATATTCATTAATCACTCAAGCTGTTCAAAGGATTATATTATTATATGTTTACTTACCCCACTGTGGGCATTTGATCAAACATATCTTCATATTCCGCATCCAGAGGCGTTGTTTTCAACTGTCTGTTCTTTTGGTTGCTCTTATGCGATTTCACTTCTTGATCTACTTCGTCTTCATCATCGCTGGACTGCCGTGGCTGTTGTTGTTGCTCTGACAGCTGCCTAATGAGCACTTTGGTTGCCTTGGACTTCACATAGCATTGATACAGCAGCACTGTTGACTCCGCCTCATGCACACGCACATAGCGATCCAGGGAGGCGGAGCTCAGATATTTGCCAGTCTCATCCAGGTGCAAGTCACTTATACCGCCAGTAAATCCTTTATACGTGTGCACATGGGTTTTCATGCTTCGTGTGTCGAAGGCCTGGTAAAAAGTACAACACCGTTGAAGTAATCTTTGCCACTTTCGTGAGTTGCGAGCTTACCTTCAGGGCTCCCATTGTCGTACCAGTGTATATATAGTTGCCATGCGCCACCAGCGCCGCAAAGCTCATGCCGTGCTCCTCGCTGGCAAAGTGCGTAACTGGACGACGTTGTTTGCGAGTGTCGTAGAGACGTACATAGCCATGTCGCGAGCAGGTGGCCAATACATTCGGGCCATCTACAAATCCAATGTCGCTGTCCCATACGGGCACCTCCAGTTGCAAATAATCGTTGGGCAAGTTCTTGGAGTTAAAGATTAGTTTGCCATCGGCGCTCAAATCGTATACTTTCAGATTGTTCTGTCGCGCCTTGCCTCCAGTGGCCACAATATGTGTGGCTGTCGGACATTGACGCAGATGATCCATTTGATCGCCAGAGTTGATGATAACAGACGCTGCAGCTGATTCCTCCTCCGCATCTTCCTCAGCCTCAAGCGACATGCTCTGTATTTGCCCGTTGCCAATGCCAGCTATTAGATTATTGTTATAGCGTGCCAGACCCACAATGGGAGCCCCAGTAAAGTTAATGGAACGCGTTGTGACGCCACCGCCAACGCCAAGCGAGTGCAGCTCGGCAACATTCTTGGCGCGACCGAGCAGTATCTCCGTTTGTGCTTCATTGCCAAAAGCCAATGATACGACGCGTGAATCTTTATCCAAGGCGCTCAGCTCGCTGAGATTTGACTGTGCGTGAGGATTCTGATCCGCAGCTGGCAGCAAATCTATAAAGAAAAAATAATGAATGATAGCAGCAGAGCGTGCGTTGTGAACTTACGTTTAAAGGAGCCTGTATGTGTGCCCACAAATAATTCATGCTTGGCTGTATAGTTGGCATGCTTTAGATTAGCTGTGGTCCACTTCATGTTGTTAAATCGCCCTTTAAATTACTTTTTAAGACAATAAAACAGTTTAAAACACGGAGCGAACATGCAAAACAAATGCAACACGTGCAGCGCCAAATGCGTGTGAGCGAGATGACTGTATTAAGCAGTCTCAGTGTTGCCTATCGGACAGTGCTGTAAAGTGTGCAGTACTTGCTAGTATCGATTAGTATCCATATGTGTTGGTGCTTGCAGCGCCGATAGTTATCGGTTGCTTTTCCTTAATTTATTTTACGCGGCGCGAAACTTAAATGTTAATTGGAGTGATTAATGATTAATAAAAAATAGCAACTGAGCAATAAAGAATATTTTTGAAGTAATATGTTCACTTGCTCACTTCAGTGAGCAACTCTTTTTTGTTCACTCACACATGAGCAACCCCAACACTAGTGTGTGGGGCACCTTAGAAAACAGCTGTTGCCAAACAATATACAAGTGCTTGATTTTTTTATGTAATTGCACTTTTATATTAACTGATTTTGGATAGTATGGCGCTTACAAAAGTCTATGATGCGGCAACTGTGTTTAAGCACTTAAATGGGGTCCTTAACGTGTACAAGCCAGCTGGCATGAAGGTGAAGCACGTGAAAAATGCTATTTTAAGCAACATTTGCAAAGGTGTGTAAGAAACCCGTCAACTAAAATGCTTTCTAACTATGAGCTTTGTCATTGTAAAGGTCTCAATGAAATGGAATTGAGGGAACCGCGAAAGCTGGCAAAGGACAGGCCGCTGCTGGGCACTGGCACTGCCGCGGACAGCGTGCTGCACAACATAGCCTCCAACACGGATTTGTCGGATCACATTCTGGCTGCCGGGCCACGTTACATGCCGGGCGACATTCGTTGTGCTGCCGTTGCAGCGCTGGGTGATCACACAAGTGGTGTTCTCTGTAAGCAACGAATCCTGCATATATATTACCTAACTCATGTATTTCAATTTTGTAGTGTTTGGAATTAATAACGGACTGAAACAGTCAAGTCGCATTCAGCGCAATCGTCCGGTACGTGTCTACCATGTCACCGCTCGCATGGGGACCGCTACAGAGGATCACTTGCCTAACTCACGCATCACGGTGCGCTCCAACCACCGGCATGTTTCGGCGGATCGAATTAGCGGCCTGGCCGCTTCTATGCAAGCCTCACATCAGCGCAAAATGTACGAACTCTGCGGTGTCGATCTGCAGACCCAGGCAGCTTATGAGTTGGCCTGCAAAGGACTCATCAGGCCCAAGGACAACACCCAGCCAGTCGTATATGGCATTAAGCTGATACACTTTGAGAGGCCGCACTTTACACTCGAGCTGCACGCAATGAACGAGAGCGAGCAGTATATGGCTGCCTTGGTCCACGACATGGCCATAGAGCTGCGAACGGTGGCACATTGCTCCCAAGTGCGTTGCATACGACACGCCCACTTCGATGTGACAGACAGCTTGCTGCGACATGGATGGCATCTACCGGGAATCATCAAAAATATGAGGCAGCAACGAGACATTCTGGAAGCGAATCCGCAGTTGTTAGAGCAGGAGCGCGTGGAACTGCACGCAGCTTCGTAATAAGTTCGGTTAAGGTAAATTTGAATAAATTAAATGACTTGTAAATAATTTAATCATTTGTTTCATTGTTTAAACAACAGTTTGGCTGTGAGTATTGGCCAGCATCAGTTTGTCGAGCTCAAAAAGATCTTGCTGCAGCCTATCGTTCAGCTTCTTGCCGGCCACAGAGTCCTGTACCTTCTCCAGCACTTCCTGGGCCTCCAGCAGATGCGACCGAGCCAGTTCCAGTTTAGTTGTGGCCTCTGCAGGCAACCTACGAGCCTGTTCCTCTAATGTATGTGCCATCTCCATCAAAATGACACTGACATATATGGCCAACTTAATGCTGTGCGGGTCGAGACGACGACATACATTCTGCAGCTCCTCGCAGAGTCGTTGCTTGCGGCCCAGTTGAAGGCCGCTAAGCGTGGCCAGCTCCAGGCCCGGCTCATGCCCATAGAGCTGAATGAGCGTGTGCTTCAGATTGAACATGTGAAAGTGATTGGGATGCAGGAGCTGTGAGAGGCGTGCCAGCAGCAATTCCACTTGACTAGCTGTGGGATTGCTAGCCAGCAATCTGTCCACCTCCTCGGTCATGTGGGTCTGCACTTCCGTTACATAGGCGGCATCCACTAGCATGGGACAGGTGTCGCACTTCCATTGCGCCTGCTCGCTGAGAGGCTCCAATGGCAACTGGACGCCGACACACGTCTTGGAAACATCGCCCAGGCAGCGCATGGCGCTCACATAGCTGCCGTATTCGGTGGGATCCTCACAGCGTGGACAGCGGCAGCTGAAATGCTTTGTCATGCGCAGATGATGTTGCCTCAACTGCGTGCCCCATAATATGTTTGTATAGGTGATCTTCAAGTGGTCGCCCTTCTTGATATCGCAGCCAGCTCGCACCACAATGCGATGCGTGGCAGGATCAAACTGAAAGTAACAATTGGGCTGGCAGGCGTGCTCCATCATGCAGGCCTGTCGGAACAGTCCGCTCAGCTCCACTCCCGTGGCCAGCTCGATGGCCATGTAATTGGTCTCGATGATGCCGCATAGGCGATGCAGCAGATCCGACTCATACTCACTTAGCGGACTCCCATGTTTCTTGTTCGCCTTGAGATGTCGCAGAAAGTGCTGCTCCAAGTAGCCAACAATGCGCAGCTCCGCCTCCTGCTGCAACTCCGTGCCGCGACGCTCCTCCTCGTGCGACTGCATCTCCAACAATGACATCCAGCGCTCCGGCTGCGAGCGCTGCAACAACAGACACTTCAACACCAGCAACGCATCATGTCGATAATCGGATTTGTTAGACGGTGCATTGCCCAGCCTGAGAATGCTGCACTCCAGATCCTCGTGCTGGCAGACAGCACTGCACACTGGCCAGCGACAACTGCGAACAGTACGCGAATAAAATGTATATAAAACATTTTAATTTATTGCAGTATTGCATAGCACACGCCTTCCCAGGTCATTGACTTCGACTCGGAATCGATCAACAAGTTATGCCGTGTTACTCGACTTTGTTGAACAGTGTTGCTTATACTCACTTGCGACACTGATGTCTGTCCACGCGACAGGGCGTGTAGCAGCCGACACATGGCACAATTGGGGCCGACTTTTCGTGCTCGGTGAGAAACCATTTGGGCCCCACAACAAGCGGATCCTCCACGAATATGATCTGTTTAGCTTGAATGTCCTGGGTGGCCGCCAAGTAACGACCCAGTTCGGGATCTTGCTCCTCTCGGAAGGGTTTGCAGCAGCGCTTATGCTTGGGCCAATGCTGTTTCTGATGCTCCCCGTTGCAGTATCGCACCAATTTGCAGCGTGTGCAGGTGAGATTGGCTGCCACCCCGCAAATGGGACACTCCAGACTTGGCTGCATTATTTCACTGATAACTTGATGATATTGCAATTCAAAGCACTGATGTTACGTCGCCTAATGTTCTTTTTTAAACGCTTTGGGCCTATTCCTTGTCTAAATTTATTTTTAGCTCGTTTCTCCAAACATTTCCCTCAGTTCACTCGCAATACTTAACGCTCGCCCAATTGCTCACTTGCAAATGATGTGAAAACTCTCTGTTTTCAATGCGTTCGTCTTGACGAGAGCAATGTATATTTATATACTTATCGTAGCTAGTGTCAACCGGCGTTGCTCATGTACTCATAAATTCAGAATATCGAATTTAAGAGCAAGGAAGTTGTATGTAAAGGTGTTTTGAACGACTTCGTCCTCTAATGCTTCATTATTTACCCAAGTCATACCACAATTAACCATGACGTAAACACAATGCAGGGCAGTTGGATAGAAGCAGTTGAGCTGAGAAAATAAATGAGATAATTTTGAAATATATAATTATTAAACGACTATTTTAAAATCATGTTTCTTTAATGAAGTGACGAGTATACTTAAAAGTAATCTCTATACAATTAGCATTGGGGAAACAAGTAACATTCCGTTTTCAAATTCGAATTCTTATATATTCTTCATCCAACGCAATCCTGATAAACCATCTATAAATGATATCCTCTCAAAAGCTATAAGATTTCAGTACACAATACTTTTAATTACTAGAATTACTGGAGAAAGAGAAATGTACTAGTAAAGGTTCAGCTTTCTAGGCATGCATTATGTATTAGTATTGTAATTGCTCGACCAGGAACAAGTGTTGGTTGGTATAAAAGGTACGACAGAATGTCTGAACTTGCCATTCGATTGCAGCACTTCATTAAAACTGTTCGAGTTCGGTTCAAGAAACTGCATCGCTTGTGCAAATTCGAATTTTACATACAATGGATTCGGAAATAAAAGGATTTTATAAAAATAAAACAGTTTTCATCACTGGTGCAAGTGGTTTTTTGGGAAGAGGTAGAAATCCAAATGACTATTATTAAACATATTGTAGTAATAGAATTGAGTGCTTATAATATTAAACCCAACTAAAATAGTTAAATCAATTTGCAAATTTGTACGGTGTCGAAAAGTTAATTGGAAACAAAGTTCGCCGAAGCACTAAAAATGAACGAACTCTGAACGTGTCTTTTTTTTCAGTTATCGTTGAAAAGTTGCTGCGCGCAACGGAGGTGACTCGAATCTATGTGTTGATTCGACCCAAACGTGAAAAGAGTACTCAGGAGCGCCTCGAAGAATGGAAGACCGATCCAGTGAGTAATCCTCGATATTAGCTGATGAATCCCACTCTTAAGCCACGAACTCTTGTCGTTTGTTTAGCTGTTTGGTGTGTTGCTCAAATCCAAGCCAAATATGCTGGATCGTGTTGTGCCCATAGCGGGGGATTGCAGGGAACCCGATCTGGGCATCAGCTTAACGGATCTTGAGCTGCTGAAGAAGGAGACACATGTGGTGATCCACTCAGCGGCCACGGTGAACTTTGCCGAACCGCTACACATCGCACTGGATACAAATACACGTGCAACTCACCTTATGTTGCAGTTGGCCAAGGAAATGGATCGTCTGGTGGCCTTTGTTCACGTCTCCACGGCCTACAGCAATTGTATTATTAATCACGTTACGGAACACTTTTATCCCGGCCATCTGAGCTGCACCGTCGACAAGGTCTTTAAATTAAGAGAAATGTTCGACGATGATATGATTGACAGCATGGGACCAGCTCTGCTGGATAGGTTCCCCAACACCTACACCTACACAAAGGCACTGGCGGAGCAGGTGGTTGAAAGGGAGGCGGGCCGATTGCCAGTGTGCATCTTTCGTCCGGGCGCAAGTATGTGGCATGCATTTCCATAACGTCATTAACTTTAAAATATTAATTATACAATTATGCAGTCATTGCGACCAGCAGGGAGCCCGTGCCTGGCTGGATAGACAATATTTATGGTCCCATTGCGATGATATACGGCGCGGCCATTGGTGTCCTCCGTGTTGCACCTGTCTTTGGCAAGGGCAACTGCAACATTGTGCCCGTTGACTACTGCGCCAACGTGGTTATTGCCTCTGCCTGGCAAATGGCCAAGGAGGCCGATGAGCGTAAATCTGAAACGCAAAGTCCATCGGCTCCGACCATTTTTAACTATTTGCCGTACGAAAAGAATATATTAACCAATGATGATTTAACTGCAACCATGGAGAGGCACCGATCCGATTACCCATTGAACAAATCCATATGGTTTCCTTTCATGATCTCCATTCCCATCCATTGGATGTTCAAAGTGGCGGCCTTCTTCTATCATCTGGTGCCCGGCTATCTCATCGATCTTGTGCTCCGGTTGAAGGGTAAAAGGCCGCGTATGATCAGCCTGTACTCCAAAATACACAAAAATATGGATGTACTAGCTCCTTTTTCTACCAGAAGTTGGAGCTTTGAAATTGCCAACACGGATCGCCTGTGGCAATCCCTGTCTACGGTCGATAAGAAGCTCTTCGAATTTGATATGAAGTCTCTTAATTGGGATGGTTATTTCCTACGTGCTTTGGCCGGCATGCGCATCTATTTGGCCAAGGAGGATCCAAGTGAAGAGAGCCTAAGGCGTGGCCAACAGCATATCAAGAGGTGACTTCAAAATAGTTACTTAAAATACATATTAATTAATCGTGCTCTATTATTGCAGTCTCCAAATTCGACATCGGCTGTTGCAGTTTACACTTTGCTGTGGTGCCGTCGCAACTGTGAAGTGGTTGCTTTGCCTATTTCTCTGAACAGTATTCATATCTTACAATTTGAATGCTCCACTTTTTTAATAGGTCACATTTTGTTTGGTGAAAGATGTAAAAGAAAATTATTAAATATTAGAATATTGTTTTATACTTGAAAATTAAAAGTTTGAATATTCGAAATAGCAAAGAGGGGCACACCCTTGCTTTAAAATCGTCATCATTTCGTTTTACTGTTTGGATTTAAATCATTAAATTAAGCACATTACGTGCACATCACACACAATAAAAAAATGTAATTAGTTTCAAATGTTTTCCATTCCAACATCCAGTTATCCTGTGTTTGCTTTCCTCGCCCATCGTTCTATGTTTGTATTTATAATCTAAATACTCGACCGTTAATTCTATAAGAATTTCGTGCTGATAAACAACATTTATTTAAATCATTTTCTTTTTTTATCCAAGCAATACAAAACAATAAGCATACATTAGATCCTTGATAAACATTTGTCAATTTTATAATTGTTTTCTCTTTTCTTACTTTTTGGAAATTGTTTTAATAATTTAGTTAAGAAGTTGATTTAAAAAATCTCTGCTTAATTATATGCAGACTAATTGTTCAATGTGTATATTTGTTTGTTTATTATAAACTAATTGTTTATACTCATATCGTATATTGGGTTTTTTTTAATACGGCTCTTGCGGCGCGTCCAAGTCCCGGTAGTGTGATCTGGCGCGATAATCAAAACCACCGGGTCTGTAAGCAACGAAAATGATTTTAGATTGTGGAATTAGTTACACAAGAACTTAAAATAAAACAAACATTTATTGAAATTCGATGACATAATTGCATTATAAATTTATTAATTAAATTTGTTAGGTCTTGCGTTTTATTCAATCAATACAATCTGCATATTGTACAATACAAAAACCAAAATATCTATTATCTTTAGTCAGAATTGAAATTAATGTTTGCATAACCATAATGCTGATGTTTCCCTTTGTTATTATCGCTAGCATTGCTTGAATTGCATTTTAGAACTGAGCTCGAAAACTCTATTTCTCATAATCTGTGTAGTTTCTGCTCTTGTTTTTTTTGTTTGTTTTGTATTTGTGCTAATTAATTAATTAGTCAAACATATCGGAATTAACGGGCGCATCCAAATCATGGTAACCGATAAGCCGTCGTTGGTGATCCAAAGGCAATTCTCTGCAAAAAATTTGCGACACAAGAAAGTTGTGACAAATTTCGATTTAAGACCAACAACAAAAATGATAGCAAAATATAGAAGAATAGAGATATGGGGACAAATACGCTAAGTTGCTTATGTAGAATGATTGTGGCTTTGGGGCTTAAGAGATTTCTTGCCTTGTAGCATAAAAAACAGAACACATTCAATCAGACTAAAAGTTGTAATGCAAATAACATTATTAAAATGCTCGTTTACTGTCAAATAATGTATTGATGTATTAAGAGAGTTATTTAAACTGGAGCTTTATATTATTATCAAATAAAAGAAAGAAATTATTGAATAGAAATATCTATCGGATTTTATCAAAGAGCTTCGACTACGTCAGTTAATATTCGTATTTTCGCACGAAAATATAAGCAAATCAATGAATCGGTTGAACAGGTTATTATATAACAAGTTTGCTATGCTTTCGGAAACGATTTAAATAAAGCTTTTCTATTATTATGAATTGAAATACGAACTAAACTAACCTTCAATATGTTTTCGATCGATTTTGCTTTTGAGTGATTCATGCATTCAATTTCATATGATTTCAAATTTGATCTAAGCTAACCTTTTTTATATGTGTATATATTTGAACGACAAGTTTAAAACGGACATGTTCTGCTAACTATACTTAAGACTATAGACAGAAACTAATGTAATTTGATAAACTAACCTGCGCACTGGCGGAAAATTGCGTCCTCCACGTCCACCTCCTCCCATCATTGGCGGTGCAAATCCATAGGGCATGGCAGAGAATGGCGGATACATTGGTGGTCGGTAGCTGTCAAGAAAACAATTATAATTAGTAACATAGTCTAAGTAGAGTCGATAGATAGAGATAGAGAAACTCACCCGCCAGCTCCTCGTCCAGACTCGGATTCAGTACGTTTGGAGCTGCCTGGATGCTCGGGTAGCTGAGGACGTTTTGGGTCGCGCAAATAATTGTTGAAATATTGCACTTCCTTGCGAACCTCGTCGACCTTCTCTTCGTGCTTGTTAAAGATGTGCTTGCGTATGAATTCAGGACCCTTGAACTTCTTGCCCGACAACGGACATAGCCATTTATCCTTGGCCAGTTCTTGGGTGTTTGCCTGCACGAATTTCTCAACTTCCGTTTCGGCATTCTTGGCGCCCAGTTCCTTGATCTCCCCATCATCCAATTGTACACTCTTGGTTAAGAATTGCTGCAACTTGCCTTCGTATGCTTTGATATACTCCTGGACATCGTTGGTGGTGGCGCGCATGGGAGCAGGACCACGTGCATGTATGATGCCACAGCGATTGGGCATCTCATCCTCATACGGGTACTCGCAGTGATTGTAGTAGTCCACAGAGTGCACAATGCGCAGATACAGCACCAAGCGATCCAACACGGACAACAGCGTCTCATCCCGTTCGATTGGTTCACCCTCGCCGTCTTTGTTATCGCCAGCCAATCCTAGCAGCTCTTCTTCCTCGGCGGAAGCTTCTTCGATGAGGTAATCGGTTATATTCTGAAGCACTGGATTCTTGGAGTTGAATCCATAGGTTGTTGAATTACTGCCACTGCCATTTGTTGACTCCACTCCGGACTTGCCCTCTGCTTGCGTCTGTGTCTCTTCCGTGGCAATTGATTCACTCCACAATTTGAAGCGCTCGTCCAGATTCATGGCAATTTTTGCACATAACTTGATGTCAGAGCGCACAATCTGCTTGTGTGCCGTGATTCCATTGGCAGGACGCACCCGTCGACTTAAATCTCGATTGACAATTGCCCCCATTTCGCAGTCCCGCAGCCGCTGGTTGTTCAGACTCCAGCAGATCTCCTTGATGTTGACGTCGCGGGTGAAGGTAATCCAACCGCGTCTATACCAACGACGCTCCACCAGCGGATCGGCAATTGCCACGCGAAGATAGCCAC
The DNA here is from genome assembly GCA_035043635.1 of Drosophila rellima. Classification (NCBI taxonomy): domain Eukaryota; kingdom Metazoa; phylum Arthropoda; class Insecta; order Diptera; family Drosophilidae; genus Drosophila; species Drosophila rellima. The sequence continues at coordinate 1,637,798 of JAWNMV010000145.1, read as the reverse complement.
TAAAACGAGTGCAAATCGCTTCAATCTCCGCCTTTGTTATTGATGGTGCCAGATTACGCAGAAATATGGAGGACGTGCGATGCAATGCACGTGGATGTGGTCCATCTTTAACTTTGTCCAAATCAATGGTCTCGGTCACTTCCTCGACTGCTGGCGTCACCGTTTCCTCTTCATCTTTAACGGATTTTTCCTGTTCACCATTGTTTTCGGTCTTTTCCTCTGCCGGCTTTTCTGATTGTTCAGCTATTGATTCTACCTTTTCTGTCTCCACTTCGTCGGCTTCAGTTTTGATAATTGTCACATCCTTTTCTTTAGCTTCAACAGGTTCCTCTGGCTTGGGACTATCGGGTGGTAATTGATTTGCTTTCGCCGTCTCCTTTTGCTCTTTGTCTTTTTGTGCCTCGGCCTTTTGATCAGCGCGTAATCCCTCTTCCACGTCGTATTTCTCTTTCAGCTTCTCCTCGTCAAAGTCCGAGTCCAAATCGGAGCTGGAAGCGGACGAGCTGTCATTGTCGCTGCTGTTGCGTTTACGTTTCTTGGTTTTCTTCTTCTTTTGCTCGCCACTTTTTGGTGAATCCCCATCAGGCAACTCCTTGACTGGCTTCGCGGACACCTGCTCAACATCCTCCTGCTCTTTGTTGGAAGCTGCCGGTTTTGATGTCATCTCTGTCTCATCATCATCCCAGTTCTCCTCATCTGAGTGAACGGGTCGCAAATCCTTGTGCGAAGGCGACACAATTATTGGCAAGTCCTCGTCATCCTTCTCCGTTTTGGTCTGTTGCTTGGGACTATCGGGCGGCTCTCGCTTGGCAACGACCGTGGAATCAGTAGCTTCCGACTTGCGCTCAAACACCGGTGCTATCTCTTTGGGCTTTTCGTCGAGAACTTTGAGATCCTCGTCGGTGCCACCCTCCAGCTTAATCACACAAGTGTCAAGGACACGCACCAGGGCATCAGCTTGAGAGGAGTCAATCTTCACGTTGCCAATGCTGCCGTTCTCGAGCAGCTCCAGAAACACATCCGTGCGTCTCTGTAAAATATTAATTTAAATATTTATATTTAATGCATTTAATTGAGATCTTGTGAAAATTACCTTAAGAAATCCGCGCTGTTCCTCGCTGCGCCGCACGCTGTCCTCGGGATGATATTTGTTCTTGAACCTGCGAAAGATAAAGGCAAACTCAATTGTAATCCTTCTTTGACATGAACTATAAAATTGATATATGCTGTGGATAAAGCTTAAGTACGGCTCGTGAGTTGGCTATTTATTGTTATTGATTGTAGAGCTTCCACGCGCATCCTCTGGCTAATGGGCGTAACATCCACTAGTTTTCATTTAATGGTACATATAGATAGCATGATTTGATTTAATTTTTTTTTTTTTAAATTTGTAATTGGATTTAGATTATCTGTTGCATGTACATATTACCCAAAGTCTTACCTTTGCATATTTATATGCACATGTATTCAATGCATACGCTTTTTATATACGAGTGAATTATCGAATTGAAATAAATCGCGGTTTCAAAAATATATAAAACACACCCACGGCATTGCTCGCCGGGTAATTTAAATTTTAAAGTTATTATAGTAGTAGTGGTATTTATTTATATGCTTCTGTTGAGACAGAGAGAGAGGCGGGGGCGCAGGCAGAGGCCGAGGCAGAGGCTGACGCTGAAATATTGTCTCTCTCGTCTCTGACTCTCAGTTCGCAAAACGCCATTAAACCCAATAAAGCTGCAGAGAAAAACTTAATAATAAGTATACAAAGTGGGTTATGATTTGTGATTGGATTCAGTCGCACCGAGATTCAAAATTATAAACAGAAAGCAAAAGTAATCAATTTAATTAAAATAAATCAAGTGTAGATTTCCTTGTTGTTGTTTGCTTCATCTTTATCAGTAGCTACTCACCATTCCTCATCCTTGTGCGCCACAAAGAACTCATTTAGCTGCTGCCTCTTAAAGTCCGTCTTGTACTCGGTGTATTTGCGCATCACCTCCGAGTCGGATATATTCTCATCCTGCGTGTCCAGAAACTGTTTCAGCGTCAGCATTGCCGGCTGCGTTTGTGTGTCGCTGGCGACGCCTCCGCTGGGCGCTGATTCGCGAGCCGATGGCCCATGACTGCCATGGGAATACGCCGAGTGCAGGGATTGATAGTGATCATTCCAGGCCTGCACAAGATACGGATCATAGCCTGCAAAAGTCACGTAACATTTGTAAATCACTCATGAAAGCTGGGCTATATTCGTATACTTCATACCAAATCGCGGATTGGAACGCATTTCGCTATCACCCCAGTCGGGACGCATGCGTTTCGCAGGTGGCATCTCACGTCCCGGCGAGCCGTAGCGTGGACGCGGCCCAGAACCGCGATAGTCACTGTAATCTGGTCGATGTCGTGCGCCGCCGCCTCCTCCGCCGGCTCCAGCTGCCGCGCTACCTCGAAACGGATTGCTGTGAAGCAGTTAATTGCTTTGTTAAGCAAAGGCAATGCACGCAGACAAACTGCCCGTTACTTACCGCTCTGACCACTCGTCCCGGGAGTTACCACCGCCTCCCATTGGACGACGCTCGTCCCGCCTTTCTGGCCTGTAATTGTCGCGTTCACCGCGAAATTTGTCGCGCCGCTTGCGGTCGTATTCATCATCTGAGTCAGCCATTTCTAGTTGTCTACAAAACATTGGAAACACATTGTACGTTAATTTTTACACATTCATCAATTAATCAAGTGAAAGTTGCACTTCGAGTTGCGGTTTACTTTTAACGAACATAACCTCAAATGTAGCTATTGCATTTATTATAATTTGCCCATTGTTAATATAAGGTCAACTAAATAGATTTGCTGTTTACGCAGCACAATTCAACATGTTTATAAATTGCTAAATATTGCATTCTTTGCTTAATTTTTATTGCGAACACCCGATGCCGCCATCTTGCCGCCTCCAGCAGTCGTGCTAAAACGCTTACGTGTTATTAAATATCTCATTAACTTAAATTCCGTAACGTCAATTGTAAATGCGAGATTTGCAGTTATAAATGCAATGTTGCAATCTATTGCTCACGAACCTTTTTATTATTTAATAATTTTACTATTATCCTATTTTTCTCACAGTGCGGCGTCTGTGTATGACAACGATATATCGATTAGGGTTGTGTCGTTTCGATCTGAAAAAGTTCCAATGAACGGGTCATTTAGATGAACGATTGAACTTATTCAGCAAATTGAACTAAAACTCCCAACTTTAATATCGATAGCTTGATAACTTGCCACATAGTTGTCATGTCACCGATATTTCCAACATAGTCGATGTGAATATCGATATATCGTTTTGTGAATGTATCGAGATTTAAAAATGTAGACAAATTCAAAAAATGTAAATCGGTTGAACATATTTTAAATATATATATTTTTTATTTTATTACACGTTTCATATATATCGTATATATAGACTTTTTTGTTATTATATTTATTTGTATATGTACATCTTAGTTTTAAAACTATTTAAAGTGTACGTGGTATCTAAACCTATGTAGATTTGTTATGTTTGTAATTAATTTCAAAAATGTAATTATATGCGCCCTAGACTTGCATTTTACTCAGTTGTAGGTAATGCACTGCCACTCGATCGCCCAAAGTTACACATAAATAGCAAATTACATTAACTTGTACATATACGTTAATGTATTGTATGTATATAGATATATATATTATTTTGCTCAAACTTAAGTCAAGTTATACTCGTAGTTTTACGCCTTTCAAGTATAAAAGTTTATAATATTTCTTTGTATTTATTTTTTCTTGTTTAGCAAATACATTATATTCATTTGAATGAAAGAATTTCAAAATTAAATATCAGTTTGATAGATACACTTAATTAAGTTAAGTATAAGTATGTCTATGTAGATAGATCAATGCACCTTATGTTTTCAGAAAAACAACAAGCTAACCTATTGTGGTAATAGAATATGCTTGATAATAATAGTAATATTAATAGATAGTTCATAATAATAATAATAATGATCATAATAATCAAGTATGTTTGTTCGGTTTAAATGCTAACAATCTCTACATCTCTCTCATTTTAATTTAATTCAGTATTTAATAATAATTATGAAAAGATGCCAATCAATTGCAGTGTGCCAAATTATTATCAGGTTGATCTTTATTTCAACTTTAGCTAAATAAGACTAGCCGCCATCAAATTGGGCTAAGATAAAACTTAAAGTTTTATTTTCATTTTTTTGGCAGTGTAGCTTTTGAATAAAAAACAGAATCTTGAAATGAAATAAAACATATTAATAATGCTAAAAATGTATTAAGCAAAATGAGGTTAATTCGATTTTTTTTTAAATTTAAGAAACTGTCGAGTTATTCTTTCTATTACGTATTTTTCTTGTTGTCTGCTTTTCATTTAGAATATTTAATTGAATATACTTATTAATTTGTTACTGATTTGTTTTGATTTGTATTTTTTTTTTCATTTTTTTCGTAACACTAAAATGCCATCAATTCAGTTTTAAGTTGTATTTTCCGGGGTTTCTCTGCTAACTGCATTTATTGAATAATGTGCGTTGTTTATGCATACTCGTATTTTAATGTATTGTTTATCGTATCTATATTGACTTGAACTGTTTTGTCGTATCTCTATATATTCTATCGTAGATAATTAATTAATTGTTTACTCGTATATTACTGATTGCTACACATTGCAAATGAAATTTGACAAATAGTATCTAATAATAACGTAAATTTGTATGATTATATTTCATTCTTTATAATAATAATGTTTTTGTTTACTTTCAATTTTCAATTTGGCAGTGAGAAAAACTACACAACTTAAAACTTAACTCGTTTAGCGTACGATTTGAGACTTGTGATTGAAGAAGCAATTTCATATATTTTTTTCTGTATCTATTTGAAAAGAAAAATGTTTTGTTTTTTTGGTTTTCTCAACAATGGAACAGGTCTTGATATATTATGGTATTTATGGAAAAATATGCATTTCAGTTTCGATTAAATAGATGATTTACCATGCTAACCATCGAGTGCTGCAAAACAGGTACCTCTAAAAAGGCGTTAGGAGTTCGAACTGAACTATTTGGGTGTGGAATTTTGCGAATTAAATGAATCAGAATAATTGTTTGTAAGTATTAAATGTGTATGTAAGTATATTTGTGGTTAGCACTGTATGCTAAGGTCTCGCTTGTAGTTACGTTTATTATTAATGCTCAAAAACCTTTCAATCGTGTTTCATTTGAATGTTTCGTTTGAGGTAGTTTTCAATTCAGGATCAATATCTACAAGTTGAACACAAAACTCCAATTTTAATTTCAATTTTCTCTTGAATTTTTTCTTTCGTTTTTTACTCATTTGTTTTAAGGATCTTTTTATCTGTGTGCTCAATTGGGTTTCATTTATGGATCGTATTTTCTAGGGATAAGTATGTAGTTATGGGCAAAACAAGTTACAAGTTACACATAACAGAAAACAGTGCATAAAAATTAAATAAAGTTATTTTCTTTCATTTTTTCATTTTTTCATATTTTTTTGTTTGTTTTGAATTTTTCAAAGATCTACATAACGATTTGTTTTAATTCTGTTTTTGTTTCTCTTTTTAATTACGCTTTATTTGTTTTGGTTTTATTAAATGAATGGATATCTCAACAAGTTGTTACTTTATACCTTATGTTCATCTTTATAATTTTGTCAGGTTGCTTTTTTGTATGTTTCGTATTTGTTGCTTGTCATAATGCTTCTTTATATGGAGCGAGAGTTACATAAGTACATACATATTTACAGTTACAAGCTTAGGTATAGGGTATTCTATATGCTTATGTATTATCAAAGTTCAAAGAAATCGATTAGCGAGGGCCCGAGGAGTTTAAATTGTTTTATTTCTGTTTAAGGTTAAATTACTTGACTTATATTTAATTCACACTTGACATGACATCAGCCTGGTATTATTCATATATTTTTGTTTTTTAATGTTTTTTTTTTTTTAATTAAGAACTGTTTTTGTTATTATTCAAAAGGTTTTTAGCAAATCATTTTTGTATCATCTAAAGCTATTTTATAGCGCGTCTTATGTTTCAAAAGTTTTCTTTTAGGTTCTACTCTCAAGTTTCACCCATTTTAAAATCATTTCTTACGTGTTCTTTTTTATTTTATTTTTTCTCTTTATAGTTTTCCAATTGGCAAAACTAAAACTTGGACTTGTACAAATAACTAAAGTTGATTTTATTTCACGACAATTCACACGACTGCACGTATTCCCTTCAGCATTCCCAGTATACCAAAAAATGTTTTGGTTTTTAGCCTGCTTTTCCAATATCATTATCATTAAAAATTGTTTATAGCCACACACAGAATCTTTTTGAAAAGCCAACTTCACAGCCGTTTGCTTCGCATATCATTTATCGAGCTATCGATCCTCGGTTTTTTGTTCGCCTAAGTCTATCGAGTCTTTGCCTTTACGTCCTTTCGCATCCTTTTTCAACAAACCAAATTGAAATTGTCAAATAATAAATAAAAACACATTTGTTGCATTTATGTTTATGCTTGAATTTCTGTTTTGTTTTTTTCATTCAACATATTTTCATATATATTGTGTATATTTTGTATATGTTTTGTTTTTGCATGTTCCATTCTTGCATTTACGTAAAATAGTAAAAGTTATTATTATATTATGATAGATTTTTGTTTTTTTTTACATTATAGTAGTAAAACTATAAAACAAATTATTTGTAATAATTAAACGTGCTTTATGCGTACTAAAAAATCTTACAATTTAAGTCAATTGTATAAAGAAACTTAAGAGTGAGTTTTAAAGGGGATTCTTCCACTAATAGGTTTTGTTTTTGTAAATTTATTATTTGTTATAATTAAATTATTCACTGTGTATTTGTTTTCCATTTTTTGTCGTGCAGTTAACAATTAATTGAATTAATTATTTTCAATGTTTTCAATTGTTTTCTTTTAAAATGTATAAAAAATTCAATGGTTATAAATTAAATTTACTTAAATGTCAATGTGTGTGTGAAAATTATACATTTAATTAGCATAAAATAATTAAAGAGTAATAATATAATAATAGTTGTAAATTTAAGAATTGCACATTTCAAAAATATTTCTCTGCCACTTTTTACACAATTAAAAAAATTAATTAGAATTTACATTTATATTGTTTGTTTATTTTTGTTTTGTTTCTCGTCGTATTTTACAAATCGCTACTAAAATTAATATAAATTTGATTTAAGTTAAAATAAGGCCAACAATTCGTATTTGTTTGTTTTTTTTTTGTGTTTTTTACATTTCAAAATCAAAAGCAAAAGCAGCAAAAACAAAAAACTTAAATTCAAATGAATCATTTATAAATTAAATTGCATAACATAATTTCAAATAAAGCAAATTTCCGAAAAAAATATATATATTTATAATTTGCACATTTATTGTTGTTTTTTGTTTGAAAACAAAATTTTGATTTTCCCAAAATGTTTTTATAAAATATAATTTCTAAAATGTATAGATATTAATAAATTTTGAATTAAACAATTTTCATTTATAAATTAATATTGAAGTCTTTTGGTGTATGTGTGTGGATGTATTGTATAAGTGTGTGGGCATGCCAAGTGATTGAAACTTTTTCAACTTTAGTTATTCCATTTTTTGTTTTTTTAGCAAAAGAGTGCATAGAATTTACTTTGTTTTTAATGTTGCGTTTTTTATTAAATAATTCTTTAATACCTTTAATGCCTTTTTTGAGTAAAACTCCAATCACTTTTTGTTATTGTTTAAATTTTTTACACTTTCATAATATATAAAAAAAAACGACGCCAATTCGAATTACAAAAATTACAAAATAAACTGCGAAAAATGAATGGTATAAAAAACGACGGCGCTAAAATGTAAATTCTTTTGTTAAAAATATAAGGAGGGCATAATAAAAAAATATGTCGTTTTCATTTGTTTTTTGTTGTTGTTGTCGCTTACATTTTTTTTATACAGTTGTTTTTTGTTTTGTTTTTCAGTTAATTTGATTAAAAAAATATTTATAAAATCAGTCCAAGTTTTGCGTGTTTTTTTTGTTTTTTTTTTTTAGATTTAGTTAGAGTTGTTTTTTGCGAATTGTTTAACTTAAATTAGATGTTCTTGTTTATTATTAGTTAGTTTTATAGTAAAGGGAGTTTTTTAAATCAGATTTAGTCGCTGCTTTTGAATTAGTTTACATATTATACACTTGCTTCTGTTATTATAATTATATCATTATTATTATATATAAGTGTGTGTGTGTGTTGGTTTTTTTTTTATATTTTTAAAATATAAACAATCTTTATTCTCTTCTGTTTTGCTGGCGTTGCAGTTGCACAAACAGTTGCTGTTCCTGTTGTTGTTGTTGTTGTTGTAACACAAACAAAAATTAATACAATTTATTAATAATTATTTACTGTTTGCTTTTGTTTTTAAGGTATTTGCTGCTTTAACTCTACGCCATTGCTAGATGTTTTTTTTTGTTTTTACCTATTTCTGATCATTTTCTTTAAGCATTTTTTGCAAGTTAAGATTTTTCTTTATATGTGTATATATATAGATGTATATATATATATATATATATATATATAATATATTTTTGTATATTCATAATGTACTTAGCTCTAATATTTGCAGACTTAACACTAAATAACTGCATTTTACGCTTACATCTCAAAGTTTTCTTGCTCTAATTTTGTTTTTTTACTTTGCTGTTTTTCAAAAAATGGTATTTGTTTTTGTTTCTCATGGGGTATTTGTTTTAGATTTTCAATCTATTTCAACTACACACAACGTGTGCATGTGTATTTGTATGTGTGTGTGTGTATATATATGTATTGTATACAAGCTGCCCGCCCCATTCTCTCTTCGTTTCACTCAATAATGCTGCCTAGCAGTACTCCCCCCACATTTAGGTTAACGCCTACGCCCATGGCTTCTAGCAGGGGCTATGCCGTTGTCGTTGAATGCTCCGATTTGAGGGGCACACCCATCAGCGCCATTGCCGTGCCATACATGCCGACACTCGCACCACCAACACCGCCACCGCCACCGCCGCCGTTGGCCACAACCGCCGCGGTTGTCGAGCTCGCCGGCACGGCGGCTGTGATGCTGTGCGTCGAGGAGCTGGCTGTCGCTGTTGTTGGCCCAAGAGCACCACCAACTGCACCACCAACTGCACCTCCATCACCGCCTCCTGCTCCTCCTGGTCCGACACCAACACCACCAACGACACCACCACCAATATAATCACTGCTGGTGCTAACAGCTGAAACGGTTGCAACTCCAACGCTTCCCGAGGCAGACACAGGTGGAGGCAGTGTGTGAATGGGCATCGTGTGCAGCTGTTGATGTTGTTGTTGTTGATGCTGTTGTTGTTGCTGTGCCGCTGCTGCCAGAGCCGCCTGTGAGGATGTGGATGCCGAATCGGCATCAAGTCCGGCGGTGATCGCACCACCAACTGCACCGCGCATGCGCTCGGCGCGGGCGAGACGCTCCTGCTCCTCCTGCTGGGCCTGGAGATGGGATTGCACGGATGGGGGTATGGCGTGAACATCCCAGATTTCTTCAAGAAACTTGGGCAGCTTGCGATTCTTGAGCTTGAGGGAGAAACACATTTCGGCATTCTGATTGCCCAGAGTGCGCAGCTCGGTGAGTATGGAGAGCAGTTTGGCGTAGAAGACGAGACTCATGGAGTCGCCGCAATGGCGATTGAGTATATAAATGCGTAGCGTGTCGATGTAATAGCTTTGTATCGCTTCAACCAGCTGGGCCTTCTCCAGTCCCGGCCGATCCGAGAAGATCACAATGGCAGTGAGTAGCGCGTATTCCACGTTGTCCACCTTCATCGAGAACATTTGGCGGCAGAAGTGCAACAGATCCTCAATATTATCCGCCATGCCCGCCATTTTGTACGAGTCGCGTGTGTATGATCGATTATTCGCAAAGAATATCGAATCCGAATTGTGATCGTAGCGTCGGGCCATTCGCAACATCATCACTTCCGATGAGCAGGCCTGTCGATTGATTAATTTATCGATTAATTAGTTATTATTTGATATATGTTTATATTTATTTAGTTATCTATTTACCTTGAGTAACGTGATCTGATCCTCTTGGGGTATCTTTGTAAACGCTGGTAATCCTTTCGCAAACTCCACTATCAACTGCACTGTGAGTATGGTTATCTCGGTGATGTGCCGAAAGCTGACATCCGTCTGACTCTCATTCTCATCCGGTTGACTCTGCGGTGCAAAAACAAATATATAGTTAGTACATATTTATAAATACATATTTATTTTATTTTTGAACTTAATAAAGTTCATTAAAAAGCTGTTTTTTATTGGTCATAGTGTTATCGATTTCTTGTTCCGATTCATAATTATTTTTTATCTCGATAACACGTTTGGTACTATATGGTAGTCTCCTACTAAAATTGTTAACGTAGTACACGAAGATATTATTGACTAATAAATTGTATACTAATATGATTTACATAAGTTTTTTCTTAATTGATCAGTCGTGTTATCGATTTCTTCTTTGTTATTCGTATTTTGTGACTAACGTGATTAACTAGACTAATAGAGCCTTACGTTCTATTGTCATTTAATATTGCATATATATGTAAATAGTTATATTCATATTGACTGATCAATCATGTTATCGATAACGAGTAGTTTGCTTTTAAGAGCATTTCTAAAAATAATTTAAAGATTGTACTCTCATACTCACCATAATACGCTTGAGATCCTCTTCGGATGGCTGCTCATAGCCATCCTGATACCAAATTAATTTATATATAACGGCCAATTGATTGAACGTTAATGGAGGTATATTGCGCGCTTGACACTCGGCCAAAATATCATCAGGTAGTAGCTGTTCAAAAGGGGAATTATTGAATTATTAGTAATCTACATTGGGGGCATTCACTACTTACCGGAATTGTGGCATGCTGGGGGGCCTCACACGTCATTAGGTCGAGTATCTCCTTCTTGACGTAATCGTGTGGGCCATGTGGACCGTTGTTCGAGCCCGGCCCCGAACTGGAGTTGATGCCATGCTGTGAACTGGGCGAACTGGACACCTTGTCTTTCTCCTTTTGGGCCTTCTTCTCGCGCCGCTTCATCGCGCACTGATTCTCCGGCACAACGCATTCCGGCCGCATGCCGACGGCCAGACACTTCTTCAGTCTACACTCCTGGCACTTGCGCCTCATGTACATGTCCATCTCACAGGCCCGCCCAAACTTGCAGCAATAGACGGCATTCTTGGTCACGCTGCGGCGGAAGAAGCCCTTGCAGCCCTCGCAGGTGAGCGCATTGTAATGATAGCCCGACGCCCTGTCTCCGCAGACCAGACACAGCTCCTCCTGCAGACGGGGCGCCGGTCCCTTCTTGCTCTTCTTCGCATCGCAGCCCTCGTTCGCGGAGTAGCCGTTGAGGCTGCTCGAGGGCGAGAGATCATCGCGACCTGGAAACATACAAAAAACAAATAAAGAAAAACATATTTATTTTAAATTTATTTATTTCTTTTTATATATATATATTTTTTTTTTTTTTTTGCAATTTCCGTGAATATTTAACAACATTTGCTCGTTTTGTGGTTGTTGTTTTTCTTACATAAAACATTAGACCCAAATAAATAAATTTTTAGCAGTTGTCCAAGCTGGATTTTTCAAAGTTCTGTGTGCAAATTTGCATTTTGCGTATATTTTGTTTTGCGCAAAATTCAAAGAAATATTCAAATAGAAAACATGTTCATCTCTTTCTAGCTGTATAACTAACTATACCCTACATACATATGTATGTATCTGTATCTCTCTATGCAGCTGTAACGGTGTGTTCAATAAAATTTAAAATTCAATTAACGAGCGACTCAAAGTCGCAAAAGAATCTGAGCAAAACTGGAAACATTTGAGGATAAAAAAGAACTGAAGTAGGAATTGAAACCAGAATTTGGAAATTTTAGCTGAAGTACTTGGTAAATGATATATAAAATGGGTTTGAGTCAAAGGATCTCAGAGACTATAAGAGCTGGAGAAAATCCATCAAGATTTGTCGAACCTATTCAAATCATAAGAGTGCCATGTACTATGTACAGAGACAATTTTGCAGTTTTTAGCTTAGATTTTCAAGAAAAAAAGTGGAAATTTGCTCAAAACTACTTTTTTACCCTAATTTTATCAACTGGAGTCAATAAAAAGCATAAATTTAAAATTTAAAATTTTTGAAAATTTTCAAAAAATTTAAAGGGGTAACACTGTAAAAATCGACAATTTAAAAAAAAAAATGTTTGTCTCAGAATCAAAAAATTTAAATGCAAACTAAAAGAAGGGCTAATATTATGAAAAATAAGACATTCCTCATGGAAATCGGGTGAGTTTTATTAAAGTTGTGCTCTTCGAAAGTCCAAAAAGTCAATATTTCTCATATATAGGTAATTTTAAATAATTTACACTTTTTTATTGTTTGAGCTATCTCAACCAATTTTACTATTGACAGAATCATACTTGTTTTTAAATGTAATTTGTTTCTATTTATATTCTAAAATTGCATTTAATCGATGTGGACTCTATTAAAATAGAACAACTTTGCGCTATAATAATTCTTATTCTGTGTATGGCATGAATTAATATATATTTCTTAATATAAGTTGATTAAAATTAGCAAATTGAGTGTGGAACGCATGTGTATGCTATTTAAAAAAGTATTTCAAGCATTTATCGATTGTAGTTATAGTTTTGACTTGGCTTTGAACAGGAAACTGTGTGGACTATGGACTCTGAAGGGCTCGGCTCAGACACATAACGCAAATAGTCACGTTCTGAACGAAAAAGAGGGAGGTAAGAGAGGGAGAGTGGTAAAGAAAGAAAGAGATATAGACAACAATGCACTGAAAGCGACAAAAAGCATATCAAGTGCAAGTTGTTGTTGCGTGTAAGTAAAAAAAGAAAGAAAGACAGTAATAATCGGGCAACTCAATGGTTGGATGGATGGATGGATGGATGGATGGTTGGATGGATGAATGGATGGAAGGAGGCACGGCTAAGTAGATAAGAAGATACGACAAAGAGGCGTTGCTGCAACAACTACATACAACGATGTGGCAGACTTGGGACCGAGAAAACACTTGACTGCGAAGCCGCAAACCAAAGCCAAAGACAGAGCCATGTCCCAAACACTTGGCCACAAGTGCAATCTACTTGCCCCCCCTCCCCCTACCACCCGTTAACTCTTGCCACCTGGGTTGCCCCGTTATATGTGTGTGAGTGCAACGTGGTGCATTGTCGGCATAACACAGTTTTTTTCTGCCAGTTTTCTCATTTTATTTTGACGCCAACAGGCAGCACTTTTCCTCCACACAGCAATGAAATATTGCGCATACGCCCAGTCGTCTTGTTGGCTGTTGCCTCAACCTGCCCGCTTTTCCACTTTCCCTCCTACGACAAGTTTAGCGTCGTCGTTTCAATTTCACTGCCACCGAGCAAAACAAAATAAAAAAGCCAAGAAAATGAAGAAAAGAAGCGAAAAAAAATAAAAGAGAAAAAAAACTCGCGCGAAATAAAATGAAATAAACTGCGGCGTCATGCAAACTTCGTCTGCTTCAGCAGCGACGCCAACTTGACTGCAAATTTTCACTGCAACGTGCAACGTGCAACTTGCAACGTGTGGCAAGTGTGTGTATGTCTGTGTATGTTTGTGTGCCGCTCTCGCATGGTAAATGAAAAATGCAGTAAATTGCTGTTGCGGCAAAGAAAAAGTGTGTGCAACAACAACAACAATAAAAAAAATAAGAAAAAAAAGTAAAAACCTGACCAACCACACACATTCGTCCAAACACGCCTCTACCCCCCCCCCCCCCACACCCACTTCAACTGCCTGTGTGTGGCAAGTCTGCTTTCCCCACTCCCCCCTTTTCACCTATCGCCGGAGTTGTTTTATCGCTGACAACGTCATGCAATGTTTGGCATTTTCATGGCTTGTTTGAGCTTAACAACAAAGCAACTTTAGTTTAATCGCTATGTTTGAGCCATGACATGTTAAACTGGTAGTTGATATGGCCACTTTATTTATTTCTTAATGTAGAACACACTTTTATTTTGACTGTAAATTGATCAGCAATTTATAATTGTCTAAATTCTTTTAAGTTATTGAATAAACTAAAATTCTACAAATAAGATCATTTTAAAATGATATTTCCATTTGTGGATCGTGTGTGTCGAGCATTTTTGAATTTCAAACAACACTGTAATCCATTTGCAATCATTAAAATGCAAAACAACCTTTTATCTCACTGTCCACACACACGATCCACACTTCGCAGCTATCGCCAATCAGAACTAAATTTTCTTATTCTTATTCAAAGCTACATGAAGGCCACGCTGCAATAACAACAACGTGTACTCGTACATTTCAAATAGCGCACGTTTTGGTTTGGCGCCAGGTGGCGCTAACAGTCGCCGCATTAGCTCATTGGCCGCCATTTTGCCATTGCAATTACCTCAGATTGAAGCTGCTCCAGTGTAACGCATCAAGCTGATGAGTTATTATATTTCATATACTCACACACACAGCGCTGAAAGCACAACTACAAATACAAACGAGCCACATTTCATTTTTCACTATGAAAAGCCATTTTTCCAACTCGCACAACGCCAAAGAACGCCATGAAGTAACAAAACAAAGGCGGGCAATGGGAAACAAAATAGAAAAAAGTAAAATACGTAAATATATATATATATATATATGCATATATATAGACGCCAACAGAGTACAAAAACAAAACACAAAAGGCAGCCAGCGGCGCATCCCCTCACTCTCCCTGCCCCCTCTCCGCCCATCACTCATTCACTCTCCCCAGTGAAACGCTGGAGCCGAGCCGAGCCCGGCCTCTGCCCACATTTGGAGTTCATTGTGTTATTGTGCTTGGTCGTCTCTCGGTCTCGGTCTCGGTACAACACAACGCCGCACTACATACCCACATAATCCATGTAAACGTCCAAAAGCTACGCGACTACAGAGGCAGCGGAAGAAGCAGCGACAGCGACAGCGGCAGCGCGAGCAGCAGAAGCCATAGCTATGGTCACGAGAGCACAAAACAAACTGCAGCCGCCGCCTTCGTCGCTGCCGACAGCCAAGCAACTTACACAGCAGCCATGCACACACACACACATGCAGTTTGCTCTCTTGCTATCTGTTGTGTTGAGTGCGCTTATGCTCTAACTCACTGTCACGCTCTTTTACTTGCGCTCTCTTGGGCGCCCTTGTTGCAGAGCAGAAAAATGTTGATGTAGGCCTCGAATATGCAGTTTGCCTTTGGCATTGCCACTGTCACTGCAAGCAGCGCTGCCGGCGTATACCCCCTCTCGCTGCACTCTTTTCCTATGTATGAGTGTGTGTGTGAGTGTGTGTGAATTGCATGTCGCACACAATTTGAACGTGGTATAGGTAAGTTCTTTCTTCTGTTTTCTGGTTTCTGGTTTCTGCTCGTCCGTTTTGCGTGCTTTTTGTTCTATGCTAAGAAATGAAACTTTTTTTTATCGTATTTTTCCTTTTTTTTTCGCTTTGTGTTCTACTCTAGTCACTGTATTCTATGGCAAACTTTTTTACTTGCTTCAATGCATATTTTTAAGCGGCTTTCTATGTGTTGAGTGTGTGTGTGTGTGTGCAAGAGATGTATAAATCCATGTGTGTAGAGGGGTTTTGGGGGGTTAGGTAGAGATGTGCAAATAGCGCCTTCTGCTGCAGCACAAAAAAAGGGAGAAGAAGAAGCAGCAACAAAATAAATATGTATGCAAGGCAATCTTTATTGTTGCTTTACCATCCAGTTGCCATCTCTCTTTAGCTCCCCCCTCCCTTGCCGCTCCCTCGATTCCCGCCATGCTGTTATTTAGCAAGTTGAAATCTAGTCGCCTGAACGTCAGGCGGCGATTGGACAGCAACAACAACAATAGCAACAACAACAACAACAACAACAACAGCTGCAGCAATAAGTTGTTTGCTAGTTTGCTTGTACGATTTGCAGTTGAGTTGTTGCTACAAATATAAACACAAATACACAAACACACACACACACATTCACATACAAATGTTTATATGCATCTCTATGGATCTCATTTCGTTTCATATATAAAAAAATCAAATAAAACGTTTCTCTCATCACAGATTTTTGCCTTAAGTTTTTTTTTCTTTCTGTGGATTGTGAAAATTTCGTGCGAATTGCTTTAATGTGTCTATGTGTCTGTGTGTGTGTGTGTGTGTGTGTTTGTGGATGAGTTTTGTATTTGGAATCTCGAATGCATTGCAATTTTATGGCGCCATATTCATTGTGAATGTCAGGGCATGAATCATGAATATACTCGTACTCGTATTCGTAGTCGCATTCGTACTACATCATCATCTGCTAAAGCTATTTATAAAATATCTCACACAATATGCAATCTGTCAAGGGATACTTTTTGTTACGATTCCTGTGAATATTAATTTGTGGAACATAAGTGGAACACATGTAGATATTGTATGCTAATTAAAATTGCTGTGTGAGAATGTAATTTGTATAGCGTAACAAAAGATTATTAAACTTAAAATCCTAATTCATATTATAATGTTTATTTTGACGCCCTGGAAGCAACCCCTGTGAAATTACAATTATTACAAGTGTCACAAGTGTTAAAAAGCAAATCAAAAATCATTCCATTGACACATTTTTCCATATCGCTTGTTGACCAATAGCCCCACCGATTACATAAATAGGGCTGACGACCCCAACTCGTAACGTAGTAAGGCCAAAACATTAAACAATAGCCTTAACCATGGCAACCCTAGAAATTGCAAACATTACTCGTACCTCCCCAAGGTACACAAACTAACGGACTGCCTCTCTACCTTGGCTTTGGCTTTGGCTTTGACTTGGCTGAGCGCTTTAAGCCCAAACATCAACATGGTGTATATTGCTAGAATGGCCTGAAATGGTTGCTCAGGGGGTTGCGGGGTTAAAGGGGGGTTGCCTGCAGTGGCTGGCGCCAGTTTTGTTAGCTGGAGTTGAAAAACTGTACCAGAAGCAGCGCATGTCAAATGCATTGCCAACACTCGCTCTCTTGCACGCACTCTCTCTCGATCTCGCTCTCTCTCTTTCGGTGGGTGGTAGTGGGGTTGGGGTTGGCTTGCACCCTGCATTTCAAGGGGGGTTTCTAGAAGGGTTCTAGTGCAAGGCTGCAATATATTTTGCACGAGTTTCTCAGTGGTTAGGCACGTTTTTGGTATAAGGCGGCAGAAAATTGATTTTTTCAGTTCGTTGGCATGTTGCCTAGGCTACCCCTTTTCCCCTCAGCCCACCCACAATGGGTTGACCACGCCAATAACAGGGTTGCATTGCATTGCAGAACGTCACAGGGCTGGAAGTGGTTTTTAACCTACTTAAAGCACAGGTCGACATTTGGCGAGGGTCGTCGCATGACCTTTGCGCTTATGCCGTCAAACGAAGAGGTAATAGAACCAACATAGGGGTAGTTGGTAGTGGGAGGAAGAGGGAGAGACTAGAACCATGTTATTCGATTTACCATTTACTGCGTGTTTTGTGCTGCAACTGCCGAATCCAAAAAAAAAAAACAAAAAAAAAAACAGAATTTACATAGAGTGGAAGAAAACTCAAATGACGCCATTTTATGGCGTTGGCAATTTTAAAAATGGCTGCCAAGCCGCCAAATGTGGGCTGGTAAACGAAGAAGAAGACACGGCGCAAAGGTAAACGAAAGTATTTGCAATGGTTTCCGTTTCCGTTTTGCCGAGTTCAAGGAAAAATGTGCATTTGACATGACATCGACAAAGACAACAACTACAACAATAACAACGACAACGACTAGGACAACCACAGCGCCATTGAGTGGACAACTGTGTAAGGCCCTTGAATGGACGCAAGGTTCAGTTCGATAGAAGTTTAGCTATGTTTTGTATTTATTTTAATACTTTTTTATGTTAAAATATAGTATTCGACAACAGTAGAGTTCACAACATCAGGGTGACCATATTAGAAATTGCTTTATGTGATCGAGTTATCTGATAGATTGCCTTAATAACATTATCAATTGTTTAATATTTTAAAGCTTTTCAAAAAAATATATACTATATATGATAATAATGTCGTGATATCTATGATGTATTTTTATTTGAAAACGTTTTATCGAAGTTGCCATAAAATAAATTGACTGATTACTCTTAGCAGAATATGGTCACTCTGCTGCATCGTTTTTGGCCTGACTTTGAATTGCTTGGCAAAATGGCGCCTTGAACTATGCAACATAAAATTACAGGCTTCACAATATTACATTTCACTGCCCCTGCAATTTCTCTCTGTCTGTTTTTTTCTCTCTTCCTCTCTCTCTCTCTCACTCTATCTGTCGCTCTTGCTCAGTCATGCAGTATCTCTGGCCCAGTGGGCCGTCATTTTCTATTTTATGCGCCTTTAATCATGCACACGTTTGCATAAATACACACACACGCAGACATACACGCACACATATACACACACATAGCGACGCTGCTTGGCTTTGTTTACAGTTAGCTTTTTATAGTCCACACATATGTTCGACATATTCAGTGGACTCTTTTATTGCACTTTGCTTTGCGTCGCTGTTTTTATTCGCAAGTCGCTTACCAACACTGACACGGCGACACTTAACAAATATTAAAGTGTCTAGCATACTGCCAGAGGGTAGTAGTTGGACGGGGGGGGGGGGGGGTTGCATTCATTTAAATGTTGTTGTGGCACAACAAAAAAAAGAAAATGAAAAAAAAAACAATTCCAGAATCCGAGCAAAAACAATGGAATGTAAAACAAATGGCAATGGAGTGAAGCCATTAGCAAACACTCACACACACACACACACGTAAACACACACAAAGAAAGTTAAAATAGATGAACATAAATGCAGAGAAGTTGCAGTGGAAAAACTAAACAAAAGTCGCAGTGTCGATTGTTTTTTTTATGCTAGCTTCTTCTCAACGAATGTCTATGACAGTGTGACCATAACAAAACGATGAGAATTGTTGTGTTGTAGGTTCTCATCGGCACAAAAAAGCTAATAACTCGAGTGAAATTTGGCAACAATGCAAAGCATTAATGCAGGCACAGAAACTTGGCAACAGTGCATGCCAATTTATCTTAACAATAATTTGTAGCAAACACTCATCTCACTGCTTCAATTAGTTAGTGAGGTTTGGCAACAGCACATTTATTGAAATTTGGCCAAAATGAAGTTTGGCAACACGGCATCAAGTTTTCAACAGAGTACCTTAACAATAGACTTTGATATGCAAGCGTATTGTTTTTAACAAAGTTTGGCATCGATTACAGCCTCTCTCATTGTACTGTGCTTTATTATGATGCGCTGTTGCCGCACTTCAGTTGCCAGTTCTACTCAAGCCGAGAAACGTGTTTTAATGCACTCACTGAAGCGTTTCTCGTATGCAAAAAACTTTTCTTTCCCCCTGTACTATTCAAGTGCAGTTCTTGTTGTTGTTTCGAAGTTTGAAATGTTTCGAAACGGAAGTTTATAATTAAATGTGAATGAAATATGAAAATAGAATAATTCTGATTTTATATTTGAAATTCAGAGTTTTGCTTTAAGGTCGATAACGACCTTGTGGCTATGGGGAAAAGTCAAATGCATTCACAGTACTCGACTGTCTCTCAGTCTGTCGGACTTATTTACATTTTATTGTTATTGTTATTACATTATCAACAACATGTCGAACAAGCTGTTGTGCAGCATCCCCAGCTCTTGCCGAGCCCGAGCTCGAAGCCAACAGATCCGACTGACTGAATGACAGACATCCTACACCGTTGTTTCCATGCCCATCCTACAATGTCTGCATCTCTTTGTTATCGTCTCTATATCTTGTTCCTTTCTTCCTCTTTTTTTCTCTCTTATTAAATATCAGCCACATTGTTGATGGTCAGTGATTTTTATTGGACTACAGCAACATTCTGAATATTGTAGAAATTGAATGTTGGACTCGTTTGTTGTCTTGTCTCGGTCTCGGTCTCGGTCTCGAATCTCTTATTCGCACTCTACTACGTCTACGTCTTCTTCTTCTGATACTTGTTCAATTTCTTGTTCTCCTCGTTTGTCGTCTTTTATTATTATAACTGTCTGCTGTCTGTCGCGGGTTACTGTGCGTCCTTGAAGTAATTTACGTCACTTGACAATGCATCTGGCTGGATTGTCGACTGGAGCGAATGTTCATTTCATTTCGTGTATGGAACTGCTGCCTCAACTGGTAAACAAAGGATTAGGAGCCTAGACAGTTGACTTTTAGATACAATTTCAATTGGTTTCAGCTCTATAAATAGTTGACAGACACTCGTAAACATGTCACATTCAGAGAATGCATTTAAAGCTATAATACTCCAATAAAATTCAAATTTTACAAGCTTAATAATTTCAACTATTTATATATGTTTTCATGTCATTTCAGCCGACTGCATTTTACGCTATAATTCACAAGCAGTTTTAGCATTCATCTCTTTTTTTTAACCATAAAATATTGTTTATTTGTTAGCCCTTCAAAGGCATTGAACCTATGCCAAAAATGACAAATTTCCATTTGCTTTGCATTTTTGCCTGCCTTGCAGTTTGGTTTACAACAAATCTTTATTGTTTTTATTTTTTCAAGTGCAAAACATGGCACAGTTGATGCATCAGTGGCATGCAACATTATTTATATATGCACATATATATATATTTATAAATATATACATAATGTTGTATATGTTTTCTAGCCCTTTTTTGTAGCCCTTGAGCAGCGTTGGGAGTTTGCTGTGCTACGATGCGTATGCGCAATATATTTTTGGTTCGCTGACTGTTGACATTGTGGGAAATTCTTTTGTCGAGTGCAGCAGAAAGTGTATTTGCAACGTGGGTATTACGTTACAACCGCCGCCAGGCACTTGTAAAACGAGATGCAGAAAAAGAACAGAGCAGCTATACGAGCTATTACAAAATACAATTCCTGGAATTTCTTATAAGCAGCCCGTAACAAAAAAAAAAGGTATGAACTTAATGCGATTATCAATTTGTTTGCTTGTCTTTTGGTTCTTTTCTTTTCTTTTCATTTTATTTGTATTTTTTTTTATTTTTGCAGCGCCAGGCGAAATTTGTGAACAAAGCGAAAAAACACTGAAGAGGGCTAAGCACCTAAATACGTATTTAAAATCATGAAATTGTTGTAAATAATATACAAATTTTCTACGCTTAAATCATGAGCCTCTTGGCCCAGGGCATCTATTGTATCTATTGTGTTATCTCGCATTTATCTTAGCCGTGACAAATTGGCAAAACTTTCGTTTGGCACACCTGTCCATTTCGCATTTGTCGCGTCTTTCACTCTCTCACATTAACTACACATTTTTATTATTATTTCTCTTTTTTTGTTTCTATATTTGATTGTTGTTATTGTTGTTTCGGCAGATAAATCACTCGCAAAAAGCTGACGATTGCCTGACAACAGCAACAACAACAACAGCAACAACAAAACTATAAAGATTTAACAAATTTTTTGTTAAATTCAAAATAATTTTGCTTAAGCTTTCAAGTACATCGAATTCATCATAATGATGATGAGAAGCTACTGAAATGCTTATAAATCTTGAGCATGCTTTCTGTTTTATCTTTTGATTTATTGCCAGTATTTTAGCACTTGTTTAAAGCTTTTTTTGATAATTATTTAATGCACCTCTTTTAATTTTAAGCTAATTATAATAAAATTATAATTATATTGAGTGCATTTTAAGATTATTTTAAATTTAGTTATTTCTATAATCATTGATGTAGCCAAACATCATTATTTAATGCAATCTGATAATTTTTCAAATTTTATTTGAATTATTAAAAATTAAATATTTGTATTATTATTTATCACTTATGTTGTTTTAATGCAATCAATTTTTTGATCATTATTTTACGTCTGCCTACGTTTATCTCATAAAAAACAAATCAGTAACAACAACAAAAACACACCCCAATTGTTACCCAAAATGTTAACATATTTTAAGGTATTTTCAATTTTTTTTAGATAAAAAACAAGTGAAAAAAATATTATTTTTGTTGCTACGACAAAAGTGTGTCAAGGGGCAACTTGTCAGTCATATGATTTCTGTGCGCCTGTCAAATTACTTTTTTTTTATTTTTCGGCAATTTTGTTTTTGTTTTTGGTAAGAGCAAAAGAAATTGCGCAAAGGCAGCATGCGTGTGTTAAGTGTGTGCGTGTGTGTGTGTGTTTGGTGTAGGCGTAAGTTTCGCAAGTCAACTTTATATATATGTTCAAACGTATACTTAATGTTTATAAGAAGTGAGAGCACATTAGGAGGGTTTCACCTGCGGAAAGGCAAATTTGCGGTGACATTTCGAATGGTTGTGTATCATTACCTGAAAGAATAAAAAGAAATGGACATTAGCAAATTGTGGAAAACTTGTTACAAATATAGGTACGAATTTGTATACCCTGTAATAATATAATGAGTAGTAGACGAAATGATTTACCTACTTCTCAACTTATTTGTATTATAGGTATTTTTAATCTATTAATTTAAGTTTCCCCACATTTTAAATTATGGAAATGAAGTTGTTTTCTCTTAGAGTATTTGATAGAAATATTTAAATATTTATGACATTTAACTGTATGAGTTAGTTAAAGGTAGTTCTCTCTTACTTCCTTTCTATCCAGATCTTGAGATGTATAACTTGGTGTTCTGTTTTGTTATTCTTTTTTTTTGCATTTCGACCTAGCGCATCTGGCTCCCATTACATTTCCGCAAACAGCAAAGCCACAACAACAAGAATCAGATATAGATATATATATGTATATGTAAGTACATATATGTATTTGTGCACATGTTAAGGTAACTTCACAGCTCGTCTAACTTCCGCTGGCAACTTTAATTACAAGTAACAAAGCAAAAGCCAAACGACCAAACGACCGACAATTTTCTTCTCGTCGGCTTTGTCTCTGGGTAAATGAAACCAAAACTCAAGGTAAAGCTCAAAAGCACCGACAATAACCGACTCAGAACAGCAAAACTAAACTTATATTTGTGTATATGTGTGTGTGTGTGTGTGAGTGTTTCTGTGTGTGGAAATTGTAGACACTTTGAAATCGACATTTCATATACATATTACTTTAACGTCCCAACTATTTATAAACATGCGATCATCATGCGAAAAACAGAAGAAGAACCCCAAGAAACGTTGGCTCCCATCAAAAGAGGCAGCAGCAGTTGGTAGCAAGAAGCGTTAAGAATCTAAAGAACGAAAGAGAGATTGAGGCTATTAAAGCTGCCAGGCTACACACGCACACACACACACACACACACACACACTAATCGCACAAAAAGGGGCTGTCATTTGCTTGTTAAACACCTGGAGGCGTGGCCAGCTGAAATGAATACTCTGCAAATATTATAGTTTATTGGGCCTGTTTAAGGAAGCTGGCAAGGAAGCTTTCAAGCTGGAATTTCTATCTTTCTCTTTTGCAGAATGAGAATTAATTGAAGTTGCTTAGAAGAGAAATCTATGAATAATTATATTAATTGATTTTGAAACTTAATAAGTTATTGTCGGAAATAAATTAAGGGTCGAATTTTGATATAGTTTAGATTTTCTATGTTAGTCAGAAATTTATCGGCATCAACAAAACTGATCGATATCTATAGATTTTAATCTTGGCCCGTATATGTTTTGAAGTAGTTTTACCAACATCTCGACCATTTTTCAAGCAGCTGCTTATTGAAGTAATTATATACCATTTTGAAGTGCCTATAATTAAACTTTAAACAAATCTCTAATCAACTAAACTTATAATTGAGCTATGAATTGGCAACATTTCGTTTCGGGCAGACTTAATGTGAGCCACGAATAAAAAGTGTTGTTCTCTAGTCGATGGCCAGCTGCGAAAAGCTTCAAATTGAGAGTTGTTTTTATGAGTAATGGCTAATTTCAATTACTTTGCTACCAATTGAAACTAAATGCAATTAAAACTGATGCGAAAACGAAATAAAAATACGAATAAAAATACAAATACGAATAGATTATTTGTGGGATATTAAGCGGAGCTCAACTGTTGACTGCACAACAACAATGCACGAAAACAATTGCAAATAGTTTATCATAAAATCAAAAAAAAGAGACATGAGAGAAAAATAAAAATTATAAAAAAAAGCTGGCCATGCCAAACCACTTTCAATGGCTCCCAGACCCACTCACTCACTCATACACTTACACACTCGCAGCACCGGCAACACCAACGACAAACTAACTTGTTTTGGCCAAAAGTGGGTGAGGGGCAAGTGCAACGAGTGCACTGGGCAAACGGAGCACAGCCAGTTTTGAGTTTTTAGAGCTAACTGAGCGTTATTCGTGTATTTGTAACCGCTTTCTAAACATGCCACAAAGCAAGTTGCATGCCACACACACACAGAGACACTCAGACTCTTGCATCTTTCGTTTGAAATGGCTCGTTGCTGCCACAATATGGCCTTGAATTTTTAATCAAGTTTCGCAGACAAGCCCCAGGCTTTGATCACGGCCTCAAAATACAAAAATAACGTCTCGAATGGAGTTAGAGTCGGAGTCGACTTCAGTCGAGTATCGACTTGTGGCAACTCCACCAAAAAAAAAAAAAAAAATGTAGAAAAAAGTAGAAAAAATATGAATAAAAATGCTCAGTCATGTTTTAGGCAACAAACACAAAATGCGAATATTACTCGTTAACTTCCAAACAAGTTCTATTGAACTTGGTGGCTCACAAAACAGCACAAAAAAGACAAACTAAACCTTTGCCTCGTCTGTTGCTTTTGGTGCCAAATGATTAATGGAATAAACGCGCGCAATTTTCGCCACAGTCGCCGCACAACAACAACACACACAACACACAGACTCAACTCATAAAAACTGATACTTATATTAAAAAATATTATTTTACCCAACAACAAAATACTAAAAAAAAAAAACTGCCCGCTGTGCAAAAACACGCAAAAAGATGATAATAAAAATAAAGAAAAAAAGCGAAAAGAACAGAAAAGTAAAAAAAAACCAGAACCTGCATAAATTTAGCCAGTGAGAGTTACTAAGCAATCCCAAGCAAAACAAAGAAAAAAATTAAAAGAAAAAGAATTAGAGAAAATGAAAAAAAAGCTTATACCAAAGCTGAGTTTTAAAATAGAAAAAAATCAAGGGACTTTCAATAAGAATTTTAAAGAGAAATGTTAAGATTGGTAGGCAAAATTTTAAATTAAAATAATATAACAATTAACGGTTGAAATTATAAATAATTACCATCAAAATGAAATCTTTAAAAATAGAAAAGTATGTGTAAGATATATCGGAAAAATTGTGTAATCTTAAAAGATCTTATATTATTATTAATAAAAAAAAGTAAATTATATAATTTTTAAAAGCATTCAATTTAAGCGAAATTTTATGTTTGAATTAAAAACTCGACGACAGTTTAACAATTGTTGTTGTTGTAGTTTTTCGAGTTGCAGAATGAGTTCGATTTGATTAATTGCACGCACATTCTTGGGGCGTGACAGGCAAAGGCAAAAGGAATTGTCATAAGCCATGCAACGACTCATGACTAATAAACAAAAAAATATATAAAGAGATAAGAAAAAATAAAAAAGAAACCAAAAAGAAAAAAAAAAGACAAGCGCAAACTGCGCCTTCCTAAAATCATAAAATAAATAAAACCGAAAGGCAGCTAAAAGCCGACATGTGTACACTTTGACAGGCCAAAGGGGAATGGGGGCAATCAAAAGGGGAATGGGGGGCATGGTCAGTGGGGTAGACGAGGAAGTGGACTTTGCAACGACAGAGACAGCGACACATAGTGAGGAAGATAGAAAGAGAAAGAGTCGCAACGATCTCCGCTTGCATTTCAAACACACCCAAAAATTTTTAACAAGAAAACACATTTGTTTTTTTGGGTTTTTTCTGCTTTTCGAAATGCATTTTAAGTCAACGGCGAAATTGAATCATTTGACAAAAGGCAACGGGGCAACGAGCTTTATCAATTTCGAGGCACACAACATTCGCCCGAAATGCAAATTATGCGTTTAGGTAGAGAAAACTTTGAGCCATGTGTGAGAGAGAGAGAGCGAGATAGAAAGGGAAAGAGAGGGTAGAAAGAATCAGTAGAATCATCAGCGAGGCATAAACAAAAGTGAAGAAGTTGTCGCGCTTGTTTTTTGCAGCAAATCCGAGTCCACTTCAGATGGACAACCTGAAGGAAGAAGCAGAAGAAAAAGCCTCTCGATACTGAGATCCATGTATGCAAAAATATGCAGAGCCTATATATCAAAGACCGTGGCTCATTTGACATTTATTTGCGTGTTGTTGCTCATGTTGTCGTCGGTCCACCTCCCTCCCTTTCCCACCCTCTCTCTCATTCTCTTTTACACTCTCTGCAGTTTTATATGTATGAGCATACAAATATATTCATTATACTCGTATTATTCCTTTAAAGTCCAAAAGGGCTGACTGCATCGTCCAAAAATTTGTCGCTTGTTTTGCGGTTCGTGTGACAAATTTCTTGGCTGTCCTTTTCTTTTTTTTTTGTGTGCAATAGAGTCAATAATTAATATAATTGTATGCAAATAAATGTGACATAAATAATGAAAAAAGAGATGTAGGAATTAGGAGAGAATAGACAGCATTAGAATGTGGCAATAGATATATAATAATCGGTTTTGAATGCAGAATTAATTAAAATACTAAACCATTACCAAAATGACATTCCGCTTGAAGATCTGTTCAGTTTTGGCAAAGTTATGGAAATTTTGAATTTGGTTGCCAGTGTTGTAAAACACAAGGACTGCAGTAAACGACCCGTAATACCCTGTAGAATTAAAGTGTTACTCGCCAAACATATGAATATCACAAATGTCACTTTTGGGCGCGCCTCGCTGTCTGTCTATGAATAATGAGTGAGTGACTGTGAATTTGAATGTGTGTGTGAATATGAATGGTTGAGTAAAAGCATTTTGAGGAGTGTATTTAGGTCTAGGTCTTCTAAGGCATTAGCAAATAAATAAAAAAATATATATAAAAGTCTGACAAACTTGTTGTGTGTGTGTCTGAGTGTCTGTCACATTTCATTTTCAATTTCTCGCGTTGCGTTGACAACTTTCGTTTCATTAATTTTTCCCGCTTGGACACATGGCGTATGCGTAACGTTTTAAATAATATATGTATGCTTATAATTATTCCACACATTTTATTATTTATGGCATGAGTAATTGAACAAAATAACTTTACGGCATTGCGTGTTACACTTGATTGATGAGCTGATTAAATGAAGGAATAAAGGAGAGAACAACAACAAAAATATGCGTAGAAGCGCTTTGCATTTTTCTGCATTGTTTGCCAATTAAGGTTCTGAGATGTGATAAAAATCGCACAAAACATTCGCCAGCTACTTAAAAATATCAAAAGACAAAGAGACTAAAGATACAATTTGAGCAGATGCCGGGCCAACAAACGAGGGCCAAGAAAGAGCAACAGCTGCCAACAGTCCGCAAAAGAAGTCAACAAAAAGCGCCGCCAGAATGGCCCAGACCATTATGGCCAAAACTGAATACAATGAATGGAAGAGAGAACGAAAGAACGACAGAGAGTGAGAGAGAGAGAAAGCAATTGGAATCTAATTTAAAATTAGTGCTTAAAGGATTGAAATAAATTTAGGCAATTTTAAGGCTGACACAAAAGCAAGCTGGCTTGCTGACTTTCGGCTGCTGCCCCTTGGCAATAAGAACAGAAACCCATTGAGAATGCGTCGACTTCTTGTTCCGGTTAGTATCCCATCCAGCCATCCATTCATCCATTCAGCAGGTGGCTTGATGCTTTGGCCCCGATAGCGTTAGGGCCACCTCAGACCTTTAGACATCAGACCTAACCAATTGGCCAAGCTGTTGCTGTTGATCTCGTTTTTTTGTGTCTTGTTTTATATACATATTTTGACAAACAAGCTAAGATAATATCCAAAGTTAAGACCGTGGCTAGAAACAGATGGCAGCTGGCACACAACGAAATTCAGGTTCAGAGTTCTAACGTTAACAGAGCAATTAAAAGACTATAGTAGAGAAAACACAGAGAGGGAGAAACAACAACAAAGCAATGAAAGAACTTTTAAATTACAGATAATTACTTTTTGCAGCGACAACAATTTCAGAATTTTACTGACACAACAATAGTTTCTAGATCTAAATTATACTACGAAAATTATAAAAAAAAGAAAAAGCAAACAAAAAGTGACATAAGCTAGAGATCAAAGAGTGAGAAATGAGAGAGAAAGGGAGATGAGGAAAGACAGAATTTGCTTCTTGGTTATTATCATCATTATCATTATTGTTATTATACTTTTAATTATGTCAATTTTAAATTCGCATTCATTGAAAGAAAACAAGTTAAATTATTTATTTATTTATCTTCTTTCACGCAACATTTGAATATAATTAAAATCTTTTGAGAAGCGTTTTCTTTTGACGGAAGTCGAATTTAATAATGGCACGTTAATTTATTATATTTCAATCACGTATCAGAACAAAAGTTGAAAGAGAATGGTGAAAATAAATAATAATGTTTCTAGTGGATTAACATGACAATCTTAAATAGTTTTAACGTCGTTATTGCTTTCATAAAACATAAGGCAATCGCAAACACTCGAATTCAGTAGGCCAAGTTTGATCTTTTTATTGCCCACCTGCGCAGAAAGTAAAACAAATCAAGTTTCAATAGTTCAACATGCCCATAAAAGGTGGACACAAGCCTATTTACCGTTAGCCGAAAGCCCACACACACACACACACAGCAACATTAAGCTCAGCTGATGCCCGAGTGCAGATTAAGCGAGTTGCTAATTGAAATGCTCGCCTAGCTGTCAGCTTGTCGCATGACAAATAAATCTTTTCTTTTCTTTTTTTTATTATTTGCTTTGTGCAAATATTTCAAATAGAAATTTCAGCAATTAACGCTTTTAAGCCAAACAGAAAGCAGTCAAAAAGGCAGTCAAAAGGCAACAAAAACTACTGGTATATACACATGGATACATATTTAATAAGATAATTGTTAACCCAGTTTCGCAGTTGGACAGCTTAAGTGTAGGCGAAGTAAAGGCAAATAAAACATTATAAAATGTCCATTAGATATGTTGTTAATTCCCTCAGTAATCAATTCTCTATAAATATTCACAAGTTTCGTATTGATTCGTTAGATTCTATCGCCACTGTTAGAACAAGTCAGGATGGCCGAGTGGTCTAAGGCGCTGCGTTCAGGTCGCAGTCTACTCTGTAGGCGTGGGTTCGAATCCCACTTCTGACAATCTATTATTTTGTTTTATTTGTTCAAATTATTTATTTTAAAATAAACTGCACTCAAAACATTTACAAATTTATAACATACAAAGAGTTTTATATATTTAGATTTATGTTTGAATGTACAACTTTTCAACTTTTCTCCATTCCATTCCATTACATACATACAAATCTGCTTACTTTTCATTTTTCCCTGAATATATCGTTAATTTCAACAATTTATTTCATATTTTTATCATATTCGCAGATAGTAATTTCATAATTGTTTTATTCTCGTTTCACGCTTCAAAAGAAAAAACAAAAGACTTAGGCAACGAACTTCTGTCAAAACAGAGTGTGAACAATTTGAAAGCCTGAGGAACAGGAAAAACAAATTTGGCAACCACTAAAAAAGCAAGAAGCGAAAAACTTATGAACGCCTCGAAAGAATGGCGTCAGGTAAATTTTAGAAAAATTTAATAAATCACTTCTGATTGCGAAGCATTGTTATTATAATTAAAAAAATAACACAAACACACACGCGCACACAGATAATAATAACAATAGTAATACCAACGTTGATTTAGACAACAAAAGCTCCAAATTGTAAACGCGAGAACTGAATTTTGAAGCACATGGCTTAAATAAATATAAAAGAGCCTCGGAATGAGACTAGAAAGGTTCAACTCGAGTGTTGTTCTAAAAAAAAGCGGTAGGGGGGAGGGGTGGTAAGTTAAAGTAAACATAGAGTTTAATTTGCTTGGCAACGATCATCATCATCACAATCAACATAATAATCACGCCGCACGAAATTACAAAATAGAAAAAACACGGCAAAAAAAGGTAGAAAAAAAAGCGAAAATCAAAACCGAAACTGACAAAAAAAATAATAGAGCTCAAGAAATCAAGAGAGGCGAAAATAGAAATCGCGTGTGCGCTGACGCAGCAGAAACTCCCCCTCAAAAAAAAAAATCAAAGAAACAAAATACAGAACAGAGAACAGAGAACAGAAACCGAAACAGAAGCCGCGAGTAAATGGCAAGAAACAAATCCCGCCATTCGCATAGTAAAAACTCAAATAGTAAAAATTCTCAACGTCCAATTCTAATTCTAATTCGAGTCCGAGTCTGATTCCGATTCCGAGTTTGAGGCACGCACATGACATCGGCATCTATTATATTTTCTTGTTGTTGTTGCTTCTATTATAGCAACGTGTTATTCCTAAGCCAAAAAGTGTGAAGCAGCCAGTTGTTGGTAGTTACCATTGTTGTTGTTGTTGTTAGTTTTACCTATTGTTGTTGTAGCTTATTACGCATCAGCATTTAACCTTGAACGTGTGGGTCAATGAACGTTTTGGCCAAAATATTCTAACGATTTTTAGTTGCCAACACCAACAATAACAATAACAATAACACGAACAATCACAACAAAAGTTCTAACAATAATAAAGTTGTGAATGCTACAGAAATTATAATATTTATATAGTTATCGTAACTGTTGCCTGGTCAAACGTTGCGTATGCTTGATATTTATATATACGCATGCGTTTCATTTATTTATATAGCTATTATTATAATTATCTTTTATTCTTATGTCTACTAGCTGGTCAGTTTATTTAATAAATAGTGAATTAAATAACTAATATTATAACTTCAATTTAGCTTTCATTTAATTTAAATTCTTTCTTGCCTTTTGTTCGCTTTTTATACCCCTTAAGTAATATGTTCAGAATTGTTACCAAATAATAAAGTATTCATTTCATTTCAAAACTTGTAATAATTTCTGTTATTTTAAAGATCCCTTGTCTTAGAAATTGGCACGATTTCGTGGTTCATGCATTTAGTATTTTGACTTTAATAAAGCTTTTAAGTTTATTTATGTTTATTATCTTAATTTTTGCTTGTGTTGTTTTACATTTTGGCAATGCCATTTTGCTTGTCGTACTTGAAACATAACCAACAATAATAATAACAGAAAAATAAATTTATATTTGTTGCTTTTTCCTATTT
The DNA here is from genome assembly GCA_035043635.1 of Drosophila rellima. Taxonomy (NCBI): domain Eukaryota; kingdom Metazoa; phylum Arthropoda; class Insecta; order Diptera; family Drosophilidae; genus Drosophila; species Drosophila rellima. The sequence continues at coordinate 1,606,416 of JAWNMV010000145.1, read as the reverse complement.
TTATCATTTACTGTGAATTTCAATTGTATTGTAAATTGTGGGATTTCCCTCGCCACCCTCCCTTCAGGTACGACCACAAATACGGCACGGTCCTACGATTATTTTCGATTCGCATTGACGAAAAAATACGCGACTCGTACTTGAATTATTCGTAGGTATAAGTACATTATATATTGAAGTGAGTGTGTGACTACAGATTCGAATGATTCGTACAATTTGTATAGCTGAAACGAGTGTATAGACTCCAATATATACATATATTTTAATATATTCGCATTGTATTGTGGCTTTACCTTCATTATTTGCAATTTTTCTTTTGTTTTCTTAGTCGGAAAGGGATGGGGAGAAAGAGTTTGTCCGAGATATGTGTGTTAGAGTGAGAAGGAAAAGTTAACGCGCTTCAATCAACACGTGTTTAAGGAACGTCAACTTGGAATTGTAACCTGTCGACTGTTGTAGCCCATATATCATATTACACAATAGACAATAAACTCTCAAACAATGCGGGCTAAAGGTAAAGGTAAAGGTCAAGTTTTTTCTGTTCCCCACATTGTTTAATTTGTTTTGCCAAAGTATTTTTTTTAGCATTGCAAATTCACCGTTCAAATTTTAATTAAACTCTGTACTTGATTGTTCACTATTTGATTTAATTTATTTAATTAGCGTTAAAAAATACATCAATCAAAGCTGCTAGGCCGACAAGGTCAGGAATTTTAATGCGGAAATTGCCAGGAAAAGAAAAGGGCATAATTGTTGAGATATACAAAGAAAATTCATGAATTTAAAAAATAATAATCCCAACAAAAATTTGTAGATTAAAGGGAACAAAAAATGATAAAAAGAAAGTCTTGGTAATATTATCAGTAGTTGAAATTTAAAAAGGACATACTGCAATCATAAATATCCGTTTAATCCAAATTTCACTCACTGACTCAATCCACAAATAAAATTTCATAAGAATCTCACCATTTTTCACATTATTGTAAATGATTATCAAAAATTAAAATAATATCTGTACAATTGTGCCAATTATTGGACATAATCTGACTTTTGTGGCTTTGTTCATTACTTTTGAGTATTAATTTTTATTTGTTCAATTTAAACAATAAATTCAACCTTGTAACATTTTTGCTCTCTCGCTGTTTTCTAAACAAACAACGAGGCAAGTGCGTGCTTTTTAACAATTTATTTTAATTTTTTTTATTATTATTTTTATTTGCTTAGCTTAATACAATTTTTTGCTTTTGCGAAGGTTTCGCGCAATACTCAATAACAACAAAGGTAAAAAGACAAGAGCAACACCCACTACAAAACAACAACGACTCCTAATTGATGGCGATTTTATTTCGTTTTTGGAGTGTTTTTGGCGCGTTTTCAGCCGCCATAAAGAAATGCTGTGCGATTTTAGCCTTCAGTCTGTCCGTCCATATAAAAAATGCCTTGCGGTTAAACATGGCATAGTTTCATTTGATTTTATCTTTTTCACCCGTTTACTTTTACTTTGTGTCTGGCATAGGCTTACTTTTCGCACATTGTTGTTTTCATTTTTTTTTATATATAATTATGATGATTAACTTGGCTTCAATTGAGCTCCAGTTGAGTTCACTCTGAAGTGAAGTGTGGCGCACAATTAAGAAATCTTTATAATTGCACCACATACCACACACATGCCCCGCCCACACAACAACCCAGCCGCCTGCCACTTTCTTTTTTAATTGCAAAAACGTATATACATAAAAGATAATACTTGTAGCTCCTCAAGTATTCCTCTCTGGAGTCTCTTCAGGGTGGGGGTAGCATCTCTGTGTGGGTTTATTAATAATGCTCAAGGCTGTCGAGTGTGGAGACTCGGGTTGGCTATTAAAATGAAAATATTGAATTATACGAGATTGCATGTAGAGTAAGCCAAGTAAGATTTAATGCTATAAAAAAGATTTCAATTATAAAAAATTGATGAAATTTTTATAACTTTAAGTTTACTTATTATAAAAAAAACAGAAACAACTCACTCAACTTTTCGCCAATCTGTTAACCGAATTTTATGCATATAGATTATATTTCTAGACTTAGTTCAAGTGTAAAAAGACAGAGAAAAAATTCTTTAAATCAATCAATTTTTACAATATTTTAAATTGTTTCCAGTACAATTAGTCACCAATCAGCACAAAGACTTCTTTATATATATAGATTGTCTTTTATTTTGATTTGCTAGTCAAGTCCAAAAAGCATTTCAAATGCAAACAAATTCCAATTTTGCGCATGTTCATTGCAATTTCTTCTGTGCAAAATTTCACTTTCAATTGTCAAGAATGGAATCTACGTTCTCGTTAACAACAAAGTAAAAGCAAAAAAAAATGACTATATACTTGGTAATTAATACTAATACAACGACAGCTTGAGACGGTCTTATCTTATCAGCAATGCGACGGAATACAGGGAATACAAAAAAAAGTGCAAAAGCTAAAAAAAAAATAGTAATTGTTTATATTGTTGTTGTTGTTGAAGTACTTATATAGAAAATAATAATAATAAAAATAGAAAGAAACAAAATTGTTATAGCAAAATAAATAGCACAAATGTGCATTATCAGCGACATATGAATAGTTGTTGTGCGTGTGTGTGTGTGTGTGTGTGTGTGTGTGTGTATCTGTGTGTGTTTGCTTAACGCACACTCGCGCATTAACCTCAATTTGAACCGTCCGATTGTGGGGCACTGTGTTATCTCTCGCGTGGTGTACACAAAAAAAAAAAGAAAAAAAAGAACCACGTTGACTGGCATTTTTGGACGCTTTTGATAAGCAGTCCAAAAAATAAAGAAATTAAATTAAAGGTTCCAATATTTCCAATATTGACTTTCCAATCATCTGTCTACTTCGAACAAATTCTGTCTAGGATCTAATTGGAATAGGCAAATGGGCCAAGCTTGAGTTGCATTCGAAATTGAATGCAAATTGAATAAGTTGAATGTATTCAAGTTGAATGAACTTGTATCTTAAAACACTTCCGCACTTAACATGCTAGTACACATTTCAGTTTTAGTACAGACCGACCCTGAACTTGAACCCGCAAAATTAGTTGAAATCATTAAAAAATAAAAATAAAAGCAAAATAAGAAACCATAAAAATTAAACAAAAAGTGAAGTGAACTAAGACAAGTCGTTGCCGTGTTTTCCATACGGTTCATGAACTCTTTGGTCAAGTGTGAAGGCTAAATGGTTTTTCAACAAAAGACAAAAAAAAATAAACAAAACGAAAAAAATTTATAATGAAAACTAGTTTTAGTAAATGTGCGATCGTAGTTAGTCGCTTGTCTTGTTATTTTTTTTTATTCAGCTTATTTACATAACGAAATGCCTAAGGTATTGAGTTATTCTTGATGATATTTGCTTTTTTCTGGTCGTTAGCAGCCTCAGCGATCCGTTGTGCGTGCCTCAAACAAGTTTAGTACTTTGTACTAAATCACAAATTAATAAATTTATATTAATTATTGTCTTTCTTGTTTTCATATTAGATTTATTTCATTTTACAATAACGGAAATTGTCTGTCAATATTCATATTTTTCAATATATTTAGTACTGCCAAAATTTAGTACATCTCAGATAATTTTTAAAACATCATAAAACATAACTTTAGCTTAATCATATGTTGATGGTAACGCAAGCTAACTAAGTTTAGTTAGCAATAGATTTAGTACGACTTTTAGTACATTGGCATAAGAAAACTGGGAGCAAACAATGCAACAATCCAATCGAGCGTCAAGTGGAAAATCAAGCAAGTGGAACACGTTTTTATAGCTTTGTTGCTTTATATTTATTTATCACGATAACGAGGTGGGAGGCGGGTCAAGAAGTGACCGCATAAATAGACGTCGAAAAAACCAAGGGATTGTGAAAGTGACTGGCTGAGAAAGAGAGAGAGAGAAAGAGAGTGAGCATGTGCGAAAGAGAGGGACGCCTTAAGAGAAAGAACCACGAAGCAATACAATGGCAAGGTGCTTTCTGCGATTACGAAAAACTATTTACATGGCAGTGGGAATACCCCTTCCCCTCCACACACCCCCATGCCGCTCAAAAAAATATAAAGAAATAAAGGAAAATTTTGAAAGACTTTTAGAAGCGGGCCCATTAAGCATTACGAAAGAAAATAGTGAAAGATGCCGACTGTTTAAGTCGCGTAGGTGCGTTGCTCCTCTCTCTCTCTCTCTCTCTCTCTGTTGCTATTGTTCTGTCTCTCTTTCAATCGCCCTCTCTCTCTCTCTCTGTCTGACGCACGCACATTATTTTGTAGTGAGTGAGTCGGAAATGCGTGAGTTCCAAAATTTGGGTTATTATTTGTGTGTGTTGCCCTACTTTCTGAGATAGTCGACGCACACACACACACACACACACACTTGTACATATATACACGCACACCCACACACACGCACAAAACACAATTGTGCTGATTAGAATTTTTGTTGTTGTTGGTCTTCATATATTTTCTACATTTTTTTTTATTGTGCATTTACCTCCAGCTCCTTTATGGGCTGCCACAAGATGCGACCGCCACGATAAGTTAGGCCCACCCCTCCCCCCCTCTTTTTTCACACCCCTACCCCTGGGCCCCTTCAGTCTAAGCAGACATAATAAATGCCAGTTTCACTGATAAGTCACAGCCAACTAACACAATACATTTTCCCTAGGAAGTGCCAGCAATTGACTGTCTGTCTTTTTGGTCAACTTTTTATGCGACGAGTGCACCAAATTTTGATCGTTGAGCTATTTTCGTATATTTTTTCCGTCTCTTTCTCTTTTACTTTTTTCCATTTGTATTTTACGTTTTTTTCACTTTTGTTGCTCCATTTGGGTTAATTGACATATTTGGGTCAATGTTTAGTTTGCATTTTTTGTGCCGATAAATAAATAATACTTAGTTGAGGCACTGAAGCGAATTTAGGCATGAATACTTTCTATATATGCAAAAATTTATTTTGATTTACGAGTAAATAGTATTTTTATTGTAGGTTTTGCCGTTAAAGCATTCCAGTTAGTTGTAAGAGAAAATAAAGGTCATTCAGTTTATAATTCTCAAGTTGTACTTGTCTTTAATAAAGAACATGCTTGCATAAGTTCATTATAATTCCCAATTTGTTATGGTCCCAAGCAAGTGAAAAGGAAACTTCACAAATTCTGCTTCAGTTTATAATTCACAACTGGTCTTATTTATATTGAAAGTACTCGGAACTGTACTTCTTTCTAATTCTCAACTAGTGCTAGCTTTAAACCCTATTTATAGTCGTTTCTTTAGTCAAAGTTTTACCTTAAAGCAAGAGCAATCCAACTAAATGGAAACCACTCGAAAAAGCGGGCCATGTAAGAAAACACTCTTACAATTGAATTCAATATCTCTTTGCAAACGAAGCGCACAATGATTGTCTTTTTTTTCTTCATTTTTTTCTTTTTGTTCTGTTCAATTTGGTTGAGTTTGGGGTTTTGAGTTCTACGTTTGCTTCATTTTTTGGGGTCATGTGTTTCGCTTTCTGCTGGGCTAAACAGAATTTTCTTTTACTTCACATTTGTTCCTCCTCTTATGCATATAGGAATTAGAAATACAATACAATGCTCACTATGGGCAGAGCTGGCTGCCTTAATTGATGGAATGGCTCGGTTTGATGGGGGAACTTGGGAGGGATAAAGTATCTTCAAGTAGCACTACACTGGAATTTCATTACACCCCATGACGACGATGATGACGATTGCGTTTGATTTCTGCGCGTAATTGAAACAAATTCTCCAGATAGACAAAATAAATACTCAATTGTTTACACCGGAAAATGAACGGTGCAAATGACGATTGTTATCGATAAATTGTTTCGATTGTAAGTGTAGGAAGTTTTGTAAATTGCTGACCTACTTTTTGTTACAATTTATACTGTTATTTATCAAGCTCTCCCTCTCACTCTCACTCTTATTTCTGTTATTGGGCTTACCCGTTGACACTTAGATAAGATTTTGATTTGCATATTTCGAACATACCTGCAAGATAAGAAATGAAAAATAAATCAATCAGTTTGTTTATGAATGAATTAAATGTCTTTTTTCAAAGTTGTTTCTTTAAAAATATATTTAGCAACTTTTAAGATTACTTAACTAAATTTAAATTATAGGAAATACTGATAAGTATCCAATAATATTTATTAGATAAAATCAGTTGAAAGAATAAACGCACAATACAATAAACCATAATCAAAGGTCGCAAAAAAAAATTATCTTTGAGTTTATGTTTAAATTAATAAAGTTCAAGTATAAAAAAATCATTAAACCTTTACCAAGTTCCCCATTAATTTTTTGATGGCGTTCTCATAAATAGAAAAAATATTTTAAGCCATATCATAAAACTGCATTCAAGTTTTTTTTTTAACAATATTATCACTGTCGCATTTTGCACGTTTCTTAAGATAAGTATTTCTCACAAATGAACTCGTAAAATTAACATCGTTAAATCGACTTTAACTGAATATATGAATACAGAAATTTCTACTTAAAGTCAAATCGTATAATAATAAATTTAAGACAGTGCAACTCATTTTCACCTGGACAGAAAATCATATTGCGTGCCAGGCCACAACGCAATCAGGATGTCAAGGGTTAAGAAGTGAGAACTTTTGGGGTTAAGTATCAGGGGGGTTACACGCGATACGCTCCAGCTGTAATTAATTAAAACTATAAACGAATGAACCTTGTGCTCACTCCAATATTCTTTTCTCCCAGTGGCTGAGCCAAAAATGTTATTTATAAATTAGACACGCGCAAAAACGCACAAATAATGCGCGAAAATCATTTTAATGAGCTCATCAGCTTGCCAAAAAAAAAAATAAATCAAACAAAACCAACAGTTTAGGGTTACGATTTATACACCCAGCAGAGAACATTCCAATTTTGTCAAGAAAAAAAATACAGAAACTTTAAACTATGTAACTTTCATGGTTTTTTTTTTAATTTTTTGGTTTCATTTTCTTTTTTTTTTGGCAATGATTTATCATAATTTTTTTCAGCTCAATTTAATTACCACAAAGTTCTCAATGCCAGAGATGATGTGCAGAAATTATAGAAAAATTATTGATATTTTTGTACTCGTATTTTTGTTGCCAATTTAAATACATATTTTTTAATGCTAATTGTGGGCGCCGATTAATGTCAAGGCAACAAAAGTGAAACTAACCAGTGATTAAAACTTGTATTTTTTATCCAATTATCAAAACGGTTAAAAAAAATGCTTGATTCTAATTGAAGGTGTCGCAGGGGTAATTTATTAATTATTAACATAAAATTTAGGTGTATTTTAAATATGTAAGTGGTACATTAAAGTGTTTGTTGATATTAATTAAAATGATTTCAGTTTAAACTATAATGTAATATAATTTAAAGATGAAATTCTGCAAGATTAAATCAAGTTGTAATCAATATACATAAATATTTAAAAGTTTGTGCCATTTTTCAGGCTACATCATTGATATTCATTGATTTGAATCGTGATCGTTTGCCTGTCAGGCATTCACTTTATAGCACTTATCGATCGATTGCGATAATAATCGATAGTTAGCATACTCGCTCTTTCTCGCTCTCACACTTTCCACACACACGATCGCATTGTTTTAGCTTTTGGCGCCTTTCGCTTGGGCCAATTTCAAGTTCAAATTGTCGAGTCGCAATCATTTTCTGATTTGAATGCATGGGAAATTTATGCAAAAATCAAAATTGCCAGCAATCAGCAGAAGCATAAATCAAAATTGCAAAAATTGTTAAAGAAAAAAAAGAAAAACAGCAGCAACGAAAACAACAACAATTTCATTGGCTGCTGCATTTTATACGCTCGCTCAATTTCAACAGAAAATAAAAGCTAAAGAAAAAGTGGAAAATCACGCTTTGCTGCAGCAACAACAACTTTCACCCAAGCTGCTGTTGTTGTTGCAGACGCATATCTAGAAGGCCAGAAAGAAAGTGAGCAGCACAAAAATGACTCTAGACAAGAAGAAAGTAAAGAATGAGTGAGTGAGAGCAGAGTTGAGTGTGTGAGTGCGAGCGAAACTTGTTTGCTAAGCTGCGCTTATGAACAACGTGTTAGAAAGTTGTTTATACTCTTTAGAATGCAGCAGCGACATAGACAGAGGCAGAGGCAGCGACAGCGGCAGCGGCAGCTCTGCCCCTAATGGGACAAACAGTTAGTTGAGACAGATCGGGAGCTTAAATTGTGTGTTAGTTGGTTTGTCTGTCGTCTGCAATTTAAAAGCTCTCGCGTTCGCTGAGAGCTCACCTCAATAGACACTCTCACTCACTCTCTCTGACTCTCTTCATGTGCCTCTTTGCCGCTCACTTTGGCTCTTTGTGTGCTGTTGCCTAATAAGAAAAAAGTGTATTCTTAGCATTTATTTGTTGTTGCTTATAAATATTCGTTTTGTTGCTTTCGAAAACAAATTCCTGGCACTTTTATTTCAGTTTGTAGCTAATAAAAAGAAATACAAATACAAATACAAATACATGCGAGGTATTTATATTTATGAAAGTGTGTACAACATTTGTGCATACACACTACTGACATAGTTAATGTTTTATTTAATTTTTTTTTAAATTTTATAATTTATTTATAGCTGTACTCCTGCTTAGCACAGTGGCGCCAAATGAATTTATTCGAGAATATTGTTTAGCTTATCAACACAAAAGTGACAGCAACTAATTTCACTTTTTTTTTAATTTTATTTCATCGCTGTTGTTCAAAGCGCGCAGCTGCACTTTGTAGTTGATTTAAATTTTAATTAAATAGTATAGTATATAAATTAGCTGCTAGTTGTTGCTGGCGCAGCCGGTTGTGTCATTAACCTATAAAAACGTGTTCGTTGAGTGCACACACATGTATAGGCAATCTAAAACTAATACTAGTTTAGTTGACGTTGACGTCGACGTCGACGTCGCCGTGGACTTTGACGTTGACAGCGGCGAATGCACTTGACGCATTAAACGAAAAACAAAAAACGCTCTGAAGAAGCAGCAGCAAGCTCAGAAGCAGCGCTGCTGACGCCGACGCCGACGCCGACGCTTTGCTTTCTTTACGTTTCTCATTTGATTGCAAATTAATGCCAAGTGTACGAAAATAGCAAAAACATACTAAGAATGCACATATACAAATGCATCTACATACATTGTATAAATTTGTGTGTGGGCAAAGCTTTCTCATGCTGACGTCACACACATGTGAGTAACTTTCAAAATGGCCGCCACGTGCCGTTGGTTGTCTATGGAAATTTACATTGTTTTTCGAAATTACAAAAATGCTGATAAAAAAATAGGTTTCTAAAAAAAAAACATTCGTCTGAAAAAAAAATAAAAAAAGAGCAAAATTTTCTTGTTTTAGAAATTGTTGGCTGTCGAAGCTCTTGTAAAATAAGATCTAGAAGTCAATATTTATCTTTAAAAGAAAAACTAGAATCTTTCATCTACTTTTTTTCTGTGTACTTGCTGTCAGTTGAACTGCCAGCTGATTTGATATAATTTATAGCAACAGATAAATTGTCGTTATAACAATTTTAAATACATTTCATATGCAAATCACAAATGTTTGCATTGCTTTGCTTTACTATGACAAATCGCTAACAGACTCACATTGCAAAAAAAAAAAAGAAAAAAAAAGAAGAAATACACAAACAACAAAAAGTCAAAGTCGCCTGACTGTCATGCACTGGCCGGCAGCGCAGTTTGTAGTCGGCAGCGCAGCAGTCAGCAGCAAAGCCCAAAGCTTATCAATGTCAAAGCGTGAGAGACGGCGTAATTACAAGCAAACAAAATAGTAGCAACGACAACTACAACAAATATCTGATTTACACAAAGTAGACACAATGTAGCTGAGAGCATGAATACAATTTTATGCACGCCATGTAACAATAACAACAACAACAATTACTTGTACTACTACAAACTACATAGGCAGCAACAACAAGATGGCTGTCTGTTAATCAAATGAGCGCGCGAGTCCATTTCAATTAGCGCGCCGCGGCCGTGGCTGCGAAAGAGAGCGAGAGAGAGCGTAAGCAATGAGAGAGCACAGTAGTTTTTACGCTCATTAGTTGGCGCTGTTGTTGTTGTTGTTGCTGGAGCTGTTAGTACGCGATTCTTGGCGCTTGCACACGAAGTGCGCTTCGGCGCTCGCTTGATCGCGAACGTCGATAACTGACGACGATGGCAGCACAAAATCATTGACCTCATTTTTTTTCGTCATGCGAATACACACACGCACACATATGTACATAAGTATTTATATGACAAATCGCTGTTGCACTTGTGTGCGAATGCAAGACTTGACAATCGTCAACGGACAAAGTTAGCTACATACGTTGACTGCGACTGTTATCGTTCTCTTTTTGTCGCACTCATTTACCGTAGGTAAACAATTCTTATGCTTGTGTTTATGCTTATTTCTATATTTTTGTTCTTGTCCTTGAGCTTAGGATAGAACTGAATTATGTCATATAATAAAAAGCATCGAATAACAGCAACCCTAATAAAAACGACACACTCACCACCCTTAAATCTCATTCGGAATTTACCCAAAAACTCATTGCGAATGCTAAACAAAAGAAATGCAAATAATAAGCTCTGACCGGGCATAACAATTGTGCAAAAGCACGCACACACGTCGTAGCAGAAGCAGCAGCAGCAGTAGAAGAAGAAGCAGCAGAAGCAGAAGCAGCGACAGCAGCAGAAGCAGCGAAAGCGACAGCAGCAGAAGCTGACTTTGGCTGGCAATGTGCTTGCACCGGTAGCAGCTTCAGACAGAGTCCGACGTCAACGTCAGCGTCGTCGTCGTCGTCGTTGTCGTTGTCGTTGGCATCGTATTGCTGTCTGCAGGGGTAAGGTCATGTACTTGAGCTTGCAATGCTTGCAATGGCACGTAAAGCTGTGCAGAGGGTGAATGAGAGAGACAGAGAAAGAGAAGGATAAAACAAGCGGGCGAGGAAGAGTGCGAGATGTAAAGTGTGCAGTCATATGCACATTGACAGCTTTGTCCTTGCGGTTTTTTGGGCCTGCACCAGTGACCCAAATTGCTTAAAATTACGACTTGAGTTCAAAGCCACTCGAAATAACAGTACAAAAAGCTACAGCTGTTATTGAGATAGAGATTGAGAATACGAATGCAGAATGACTGCAATATTGGATATTTAGTATTTAATAGATATTATTGTTATCTATTTAGTATTTCCTGATAATCATTTAAAGTGAATTGATAATTATTTATTATCTTCTGACTGGTTTCTCAATTTAAGTAATTTTCATGAATTAAGAACTTGTCATAAAGTTAAATATAAATAAAATATGAATTAATTGATATCGTAACTGGTTGATGCTGTTTTTCAATTGAGATAAATTTTAAAATATTCATTTGAGAAGACACTTTTAAATATTTTCAACATTTTAAGTAAATGTGCAAAGCTTATAAAAATCAATGTCTTCAAAATGTAACAGAAATATGTGTGTAATAAAATGCAACTTGTCTATTTTCTAAGGCATTGCATGACCTGGCCATGACACGACTCTGGCAATGTCGCCGGAACAAGGACATGGTAAAATCCGTGTCACCGTGTTAGAGACGCGAGAATCTATCGATTTCCGGCAACAGCAGCAGCAGCAGCAGCAGCCCTGTTCCTGAAACTGCATGCCCCTGACATCGGGCAATTGGGTCACAACAGTATATGCAAATTGGCCTGAAAACGCTCTGACCCGGTTTCCACTAGCCACGAGAATGGGCACGAGGGCGAGGGCGAGGATGAGCATGAGGACGAGGACGAGGACGAGGTCATTTATCCCAGCCGAAGGTCAGTTAGGAATCAGCTCTCAGCTCGGGTGACGTCATTGAGATGCATCGACGTGCAACAAAACGTTGCAACACCAGATACGTTGCAACTTCGGCAGCAGCAGTTTTTCATTATTTTCCATTCCCAATTCTTGGCTGTGTGTGCAACGGGAAGGGGCAACTAAATATAGAACAGCTTGAGGTAGGTTCAAGTTACAACACCCGCCCTTATGGCTGCACATTGCCACTGTGTGTGTGTGTGTGTGTGTGTGTGTGTGTATGAGTGTGTATGTGTGTGTGTGTGTGGCATGCAGCCTTCCATGACGCAGTCTGATAAAGTCCGAACAACGAACAACAATAAATGTGTGTGTGTGTGTGTGTGTGTATTTGTATCTGTGTGCCCTGGTGATTGTTGCATGGACCTCTTTAAGTGCTATTCCCTCTGTTTGCAATGAGAGGCATGCAACTCATAAAAAGCGCATCATAAAATGGGCATAATAAAATTTAATTAGTGCAACGTACACCAACGTTAAGGGGGCGTGGCCCAAGAGCGAAAAAAATGGATAATTAATTATGATGTACCTTAAATAAAAAGTTACGATCGTAGTTTGCTAAGTAGATACATATGTATCTAAAAATAATATTAATAAAATATTTTTTGAATTGTATATAGTAAAAATCTTAAAATATAAATTCTGCCTCACCAAATAAAAGATATTTATGTGCTTTATAAGTTTCGGTATTTTGCAATTGTAAAGTTAATATTTGAAAAAATATGTGATTAATACAGATATAGTATTATTTTTTTTGAAGCTTAAACTTTAAGGAATGCTCAACCAACCAAATTCTTGACTTTTCGACGAAATACTTGAACTAAATTCAAGATGCGCAATTTGTGTTGTATTATTATTAATGTTAACCCACTAACCTGATGAAATGGAATTTGCTGAATCACTCCGCGGCGTGTGTTGCATGACCATGCCCATGGGTCCGCCCATATTGTTGTTGTTGTTGTTGTTATGGTTGTTGTTGTGGCTGTTGTTGCCAACAATTCCAGCTGTTGGCCCGCCGAGTCCATTTGAATTACCATTCGTGTGATGCAGCGAATTGAGACTCATGCCACCAATGCCGCCCATGAGGCCAGCACCTGCCCCATTCTGTTGCATGTTGGGCGTAGTCGAGTTGATGAGATTGTTGTTGTTGTTGTTGTTGTTGTTGTGGTGGTTGTTGTGACCACCATTTTGCAACTGTTGCATGCCATTAACCAGACTACCCATATTATGACCATTTGTCAATGAGCCCAGATTTGTGGCACCGGGCACATAATGTCCATTATTGTTGTTGTTATTGTTATTTGTATTATTGTTGTTGTTGTTGTTGTTGTTGTTATTGATAGGTATTATGGTTGTTTGGGGTGGCAAATTGCTGGAACAACCGTGCATGGCCACGGTGATGACACTCTGCTGCTGTGCATTGCCGTGCCCCAAAGTGTTGCCATTCACATTGCCATAGACGCTGGCATCGTTGCCACACAGCCACAACTCCTGTTCGCCATAGTCGTGGGAGTCGAGCGACGAGGGCGACATATTGATGCCCGATGGCAGCACGAGACCGTTGCTCGAGGAGGTCACCTCCGAGGAGGATTCCTCCTGAATGCGCAGGAAGCCGCCATTGTTCGACCAGCGTCGTTTCATCATTTGGTAGCCGATGGTCGCCGTTGTGCTGCTGTTTTTTACTTCGACTTCCACTCAAATAACTTTGGACAATTTTCAAGTTGTCCTGTTTCTTCAAAAGTATTTGCTCCGCTTCTTTTTGGAGCTTGCTTCTGCAGTTCTCTCTTTGAGGCTGCTCTTCTTTTGTATATTTCGATCCAATTGATTTTCTTTAGTATTTTTTACGCACTTGTTTGCGTTCAAAATACATTTTTATGGCGTTCTTCGAGCGTCCTTAACATTCAAATGCTGCAAAATGAAGATTTGTTAGTTCCACTCACTATTTGGATTTTGTTGAAGCTAGGCAAACTCGTTCACACGTTCACATTTTGTGGTCAGTTTTCAAAAACAACAACAAAAAGAAACACACACACTCACATTTCCTAAACTTGAGTAAGTTCAACGCACTTCGCCTCGGAAGCTCATGAAATTTTCATTTTCATTTAATTGCAAATTTTCGCCTTGCCTTGAACCCAAAAAGCAACACAAAAACAAAAACAGAAAATAGAAAATAAAAAATTAAGTAACCACAACAGAAACTTAATTAATTTCGACACTCTGGCAAAAGAAATGTATATATATAAATCTAATTTCAAGTTGTAGAAGAACTAAACACGAATCTCACTTTAATATCTTGCCGGCATCTTTTTATAATTTTTTAAGAACTGAACCAGTTCTCTTCTCTGTTAAAACAAAAGATTGCAAATTATGATAAGTAAAAAAATCGACAAAATTTATTATCATATGCATAGACCATAATTTTGTTCTCAACTTTAAATGAATCAATGTCAACGACATTCCTGGAAATGTCAACTAAACACTTAAAAGTTGTTTAGATCTGAGGCAAAAGAAATAAATAGATTTTATCACACTCCCCATATCAGACTCATAGACTAACCTTTTAATGATTGTCAATCAATCAAATTCTCGGCATTTTATCATCAACTAATCAATTTTATTTCCCTATTTACCGAATGAAAAAAAAAATGAAAACAATCTTTGTTATTGCATTGGGCTAGACCCTGAAAAGTTTGAAATTTTATGTATCTATCCCTTGAATTTGTACACTTGTCGCACTTATCTAAATATTTTTACAATCATTTGTTTACATATTTGTTTGCTCAGTGTATTTTTACTTTTTTTTAACTCAAGCAAACAAACGAAACCAAGAAAACATTATGGATTGGTTAATAGGAAGTTAAGGCAGTCGGAAAGGTGAGACATTCTTCTATGCAGTTTCTTAGATAAGTTGAAGATTTGCTAAAAATTTCAGAATGAAATTAGTTTGGTGGCAGTTTTGTACTTTTTCATATAATACGTTGTTTATCGATTTATCGATGGAAAACTTTCAGCTCTCTGAATTAAGAATCTATAAAATCCTCATATACTATAATAAATCAAAAGAATCTTAAATTTAATTTATAAAATTGAAGCTTTCTCCAACCTCTCTCTGCCTTTTTTCATTAGCCACTTAATAAATAAAGTTTGTTATTAATAGAAATCACCATTTAATTAAGTGTTGTCACAATTAATCCTAATGGCATTGCAACGTTTAATTACAGTGTCACACAATTGTAATGCGCCTAATTGAGAGACAGTTAATCAGTGAAAGTTTTACTTGAAATGAAATTAATTAAACAACAAATTAAGGCAACAAGCATTTTTCGATCATGGGCATGGTCTAAGTTTGACACTATTCAGAGGGATTGCAGTTGAGTCATTTACGAGACACTCAAACAGGTGATTCATCTGACAGTTGAACTTAAAGGCGAGTCCAAATAAATACCGGCAACAACAGCAGCAGCAACAACAACAGTGAGTAAAGTTAATAAGCAAAAGTTTTCGAACGATTTATTTTGTTCAAAGCGCCAAAACTGGTTTTGTCAGACCCCATCAAATGTGCGCGAGCGAGTGCGATGTAGAGGCAGAGCCGGGATTGCCAGCGATATTGTCGTCTCGCTTGCGCAGGCAGCTTAGAACAAAATCGAAAGAACAACAATAAAAACAACACACGACCTGTCTCTAAGCTTTCAAATTATGCGGCTGAGCCGACACAGAACAAGAGAGCGTAAAGAGAGCGGCAGAGTGGGAGAGTGGGAGAGCGGCCGTTTGGTGAGAGTAAGGGCTTTTGTGTGCAAGTCAGGCAGACAACTGGTGGGTGTGTGTGTGTGTGGTGGAAGGTGGGGGGAAAGGGTTGAGGCAGCGACGCGACGGGAGGCAAACACATTGCTGAGATTTTGGCCCGCATTAAGCAAAGGTAAAAAAAAGGCAACAAGAAGAAAAAAACACGTAAAAACCTGTCGCTCTCGACGTATTTCGTGCAATACAAAAAAACAGGTTGTTCTTTGCTGTTGTTGTTACTGTTGTTGTTGTTGTTGTTGCTTTTGCTTTGTTGTCTACAAAAATCTTGTCCAGAGGCCGCGCAGAAGACGCAGCCAGTTTACACACACACACACACACACACACAACATGCATACACACACCTATAGATATATACCTAAATGTGATATATAAACGACATTTAAGGCATTTTTATAGCTTTGCGTGTCTTGTTATTGTTGTTTTTATTGTTGCTTTTGCACATTTTTACCTTTTTGTTTTTGCTGTCGCTTTTTAAAGTTTGAGCTGCAAAAACAACAAAGCAAAAGGCAAGTGTAAAAAGGTAAAAACATAAGACGCAGGCGCAAACGTCTTTGCCTTTCTATCTTGCCATCTCTCTCACGTTCTCTCTCTCCCTCTCCCTCTCCTACTCCTCCTCCTTCTCTCTCACTCGCTCGCACTAAGTAGGCGCGTAATTACCTCAGCATGTAAAAGTTCTTATTTTTTGTGTGTAATTTGTCAGCGCTTCTGTTGTGAAATTCGTGTTGTTGTTGTTGCTGTTGTTAGCCAACAATTTGTTACGCGTGTAATGCGTTTGGGCCGCGTGTAGCTTAAAGCTTTAAGCGTCATGTTTCAAGAATGGAAATTGTATTACAGTGCTGCGAATTGATCAGCTATCGTTACGTCATGAGAATCGCATAGAAAGGTTTGAATTGAAGCTCACTTGAAGTCTTATTTGTGTAAGATCGAATGAAGAACTTGAGAATTGCATAGAAAGGTAATAAAATATTAGCTTATAATAATATTTTATCAAAACTATATTATTATTAAATATTTTAAATTGTTTCAAGCTGAGCTTTTATGTTGAGAATTGCAGAGAAGGGCTGCGCTTTAGCTTTTTTTTTTTGTAATTGGGCATTCGAGTTATTCTTGAAATTGACATTATCCATCTAATACCTTTAATTCAATACCCCATCTTTTTGTGTACTCCCTATTCAATATTTATAGAGCTTATTGTATATTGAACTCCTTTGAAATAGTTGAACTATTCAAAAGTATTCACAAGTATGTCAAAGTCTGGCACGCGATTGTCATTTGGAATTTGGATTGAGGGCGGAAAAGCAGTAGAATTGAACGTATTCAATTCGAGTTACTCATTCCATTCAATGCGAAATGCAATAAAGTTTATTAACTGAGCAACAACACCTGAATTAAGTACAACGGAAGGAAGGAGGAAAGGAAGGGGTTGTCCCTATTGGCAGGACATACGCAGCCCAAAAAAAAAAAAGAAAAGGAAAAGGAAAACAATTAAATTTCCGCTTGCTGGGCTTGTCCAGCTATAAGCAAAGGCCCCCCATTAATAGGCCTACAATATGCATAGACATACACTCAAACACACACACACACACATACTGTGATATGGATCCTTTTAATTTCCTGCTGTTATTTTTATGCACGTAGTGGAAACGCCGCGTGATTTTTCCATTTGCTAACATCTTGACAGGGAATGCGAGGGAGCTACGCTCTGTCTAACTCTGACTCTAGCTACATACATATATATGTACATAGTATATATGTATGTATATGTGTGTATGTCTGTGTTGCACACATGTGGCATATTCCCATAAACAAAACACAACTGCGACATGTGTCACATGGACACACATACAAAATAAATGCTTTGCCTTGCCTCAAGCAAAGTAATCTAATAATAATGCACAGGGCCACCCAAAAGAACATCGATAGTATGAGAAATAGAAAGAGAGAGATAGAGCCATAAGTAAAAGAGAGCTAGAAAAAGTGCTTACTACTTTAAGCTAATGTTTCTCAGTGGAGAAACTCAATGAGAAACGTGGAAAAAAAGGCTTTTATGCCCATACACTAATGACTGTCATTGAGATTGACTTCCTGTTGGGGTTTTGTGGACCAAAACCATATAAAAACATGTGTTACATATTATATAGATGATATATGTATGACTAGACATAGTGGGGTATAATAGACTATAGATTCTGTAAAGGAATCTAAACTCTAAGTTAAACAAAATTAAGAGTGGAAAAAATCAAGAATTATTCAAAAAATTGCAAAAAATTTTAAGTAACACGAGATGAGAGAATAGAGTGATCATTCTAAAAGAATCTCCAGTTTTAAAATTTTAGTATTTCATTTGAAATATCTGAAAGCTATCTCAAACCTTTTTTGAAATCATTGATTACATTTTTATCAACATTTTAATTGATCTCCAAGCATAATATCTAAAGTTATGCTGCCTACTGCTTTACAAAATCTACTACTCCATTGCTAGGTATTTGCTAGTCGATCAACTGTATAAATAGTTGCCGTCAGTTATTTGCTTGATTTACTTCTACCATCTGGCAGGTAAACAAATGAAACATGTCAACTGTTGCAGCAACTCTTGGGCCTCAATCATTTTGATGGGTGTTATGAAGTTTTGATCGAATATGAATTCGGTTTCGACTTCAGATACCCAAAAGTTCTCTTCAAAAGACACTCGAAATTCATCAAAAGCTGCCCAAAAAACACAGTTGACCTCGTTTTATTTTCTTTCAGTCTTTCTTTTTTTCTTTTATTTGTGGTAATGGAACTTTTGTTTTTGTTTGCAGTTTCTCAGCTTCTTCTGTTTTGGCCCCTCTCGATGGCTGAGTGCAAACACACGTGCCCAAAACTGAAAAGACCGAAACCTCAAGAAAAAAAGCCACAGACAAGTATATATATACCTTATAAACACATATACATAAATATAGTATATGTATATATTGACAAGTTAACGGTTATTTTTTCTGTGTGCGTCTCTCGTTAAAGGCACATAAAACATATATAAAAAAGGTATACAAAAAATAACCCAACACAAACTGGTTGCGCTTTACTTTTCCGCGAATTTTGGTTGGATTTTGTTTTTAATTTTTTGGTGTTTTTGTTTCTTATGAACTTTGCTGATTTGGATAAACACGAAAAATTGTGTCATTCAATTGACACATATTGAACACTCGTAAACAGCTTAACAGGTAGCTGAAAATATTGGCAACAGGTGAAGTTTAAAACCCTCATCAAATTCAGTTCATAGTTATGGCTATTACTTTTTAATGGACATTTTTTGTATGATTTTCAATAAACTTTTTATTGATTGAACACAGCTGTGAATTCTCAGTAGGCTTATGCTTATGATAATATCATTGGGAACTGGGAGAGTGCCATAAAATCATAAAATCATTTGCATGTAAGTCCCTTTGCCTTTATTTCTTCATTAATAAATGTTCGCCTCAAACCAATTAGCTGTGAAAACATGCAGAAAACTAAGTTTTTGGTATACTACGAAAGTTTAATACCCTAACAACCTATGAAGAGTTTTTGAATAGAATTTTTGTAGAGTTTATCATACATCTTTAAGTAAATTCTATAAAATTGATCAATATATTAATATGATTTTTTAAGATCCTTTTCTGGAGCTTTCATATGAGGAAAAATATATCTTTATACTTGCATTCTAGACTATATTTTAATTATTTTTTCGCTTTAACTTCATAGAATAATTGTTATACCCTAAAACAAAGGAATAAATAAACTTCTTAATGGTCAACTTATGTTTTCAGGCCTTGTATTTCCCGACTCTCTCTCCCTCCTGTCTCCATCCCCTTTTCTCTCTACACATAAAAAATTAAAAGAAAATCTCTTTCAAAAACAGATTTATGGCAATGTTTTGCGCAATTTTCAGCTCTTCACGAAATGAGAAAAGCACTTAATAGAAATTGTGGGACAAGGAACGCGTATAGATTAACACTGGAGGAATTAAGAATTAATGAAATAAAAATGAATATGATGGATGAACTCGATCCGCAGATATGCTCTAATTAGCTTAACCATCTAATAATTCTTTGAGTAAAAGTTGATTGAACCAAAAATTAATATATACTTAGATATACAAATCTTTATCAACTTTGAAAGAATTATTTAAACTAATCAGACAATCTTTCTATAACAATATTTTCAAATTTACAGGGTATTCGAATTGAAAAAAAAACAAAGAAAAATCATTTATGTTGCTACTGAAAGACAAGCGAATAAATTTATTTATTCAAGTTCTTTGCACAGCGTTGGCGCATTGACACAAATTATGCGAAAGCAATGGAAATAAAAACAACAATATATGGCATAGAGTAGCGGTATATCTTATAGATACAGATACAACTACAGATACAGATACAGATACAACTACAGATACAGATACAGATACAGATACTGACATTGTCATAAGCAAATTGGCAGCAACCTTGAGGCATTTCAAAAACCATTCAATAATAAATATAAACATCAATAATATTAGTTGATTCGAATACCAAAAAAAACCAGCCAAAAAACTGCGCTTGAATCATTTCCTTTTCCGGTTTCGCGGCGTTTCTTTTTGGCGGCTCATTTTTCTTCGTTTTTGTTGCTTATATTTTTATTTTGTACATTATCGATTTGCATGTATTATCAATTCAATTTGCATACGACATCAAGTCTGACCTTTGGGAAAGTTCTATAAAAATAATCGTAAATTGGGCAAAAAGTTTTTGTGTGACTGAAAGTTAAGTAAATCTAATTGAAAAACTCGACATGTCTTAATCAATGCCTTTTTTTGTCCATTTACATAAATGTAAATCAGAAATTTGCAAATGCAAATTGAATTGCAAATCGAAACTGGTTTCATTTCAAGTAGAAATGATAACACAAATTGCTTGACCAAATGGTAATGAATTCAACTGTTGTTTAATTAAGATTTGAATTGTAACAATCAGAAAAGAATAGTGATAACCTTAAAGTCGATAAGTATCGTAAATTATCACGATTGTATCTAATTTTAGTTTAATTTTAGTAAAGAATCACAAGGTATAACATTTGGTCTTCTCATTCTCCCCAATAAATCTTTGAAATACTTTTTTCTATATCTGCATTATTTCATTTTCCAAATGAGCTGTCATTAATTTAATCTGTAATTTTTGGCATTTTTACGCGTGTCTCAGTTATTACTATATATTAATTTTGTCTGCCAAAAAAAGTGTTATACAAGTATATGAACTTTACCATATGTATGCGTATAACAGATTATAGCAGTTTACGACCTTGAGTGTTGTTTTGTATTTGACAAATGCTAACCAAAAAAATTATAATTAATTCATTTAACAACATTTTAAGTATGATTCATATAAATCTGGTTTAAATATTTGAGTTAAGTTGAGGTCATTAGCTTCCAGAAGGGGGACTGAGTAAAGAAGGGCAGGTAATACTTTAAATTTCATATTGTTCATACAATATTTATATATATATTGAATGAGGGATAAGTTGTAGATGATTGTGAAAAGTCAATTCGTAGTGGCTGCGAAAGTGTTGACAGCCCAAGTTGCAGTTGCATGTGGATTGTGGATTGAGCAATGTGAAAGCGTTCCATTGAAACCCGTTTCGAGTGTCGCTTTTATGGCAAGAGACTTTGCTAATTAATGCCACACACACAGCCACAGATACAGATACAGACACACACACACACACATTGTAGCTGCAATCGCTCTGGTTTTTCCAGCGACAGATAAAATAAAAATAATAAAAAATAAAAAAAAAACAGAGCTGCAGACTCGCATGCTGCACAATGAATGTCCAGACAGAGAAAGAACGGCAAACACTCGCACTCATTCACACACTCACACGCATATTCACTTATATTCACACAGGTAGTCAGAGGAAACGCACAGAGCCAAAAAACAACAAAAAGAAAACACAACTCAACCAACTGACAAGATAAGACATATTGGACACAATGAAAAGGGAACCTGTTTGATGCGATATGCAATTGTCTGGCTCTTCTTCTTCTCCTTCCTTTCATCTTCTTTTAAGGGTAGTTTATGGTAAAGAGTGAGAGAACCTGTACCTGACGCAACTGCTCTACTCTACTCTAGACTCATGACTCATGACCCAGTCGAGCTGTCAATCATGGGATGCTGTTGACTTATTGATTTGGACCGTAGTGCTAGTTACATTGAACCTGCATTGACCCACAGGCAGGTGTTTAATTGTTTTGAGTCATTTGGGGTCAATTGATTGTCAGGGTAACAAGGAAATAGTTTTAGTTAACTGTTCTAAATGTCGCATTACATTTTTGTACTCGTAATATGTTCATTTTCTAGTTTATACCAGTTGCCATAAATTTTATAGCAACTTTAAAAAGTGGCCCAGATTAATTTAACAGTTTCTATAATTAATTTAAACGCATTTAATGCTTTAATTAGAGTTGCTATAAATTTATAGCAAATCAATAACGTGCAAAAATAATAAACTTTATTAGTAAAGCATTAGTGAATGGCTTGCACTGCTTTTCAGAGCTGCCATAATATTTATGGCAAATATTAAAGTAGTGGAAAACACTATTTCAACCACTGAAAGTTGCCATAGTTTTATAGCAAGTCATTTTAAGTCAAAGAAATGCGACAATATGTAAAGTAACTGCCTTAATAGCAAACTGTATGATTCTTAGACATCGTAGTCAGGGGCGAACCCATTAAAATCAGAAGTTTGTCAATGCACTGTGAGAAGAACACTTTGGAATGTGCGCCTAGAGCAATCCATAAACACTGAAGCACACACATGTTCAACATACACACAGACACACATATCTATTTGCATAAAATGGCATTAAAATTTGCCATTTGGCCAACTTTAATGTACCATAAAACAAACAAGCAACAACGCCATAGGAAACAAGTAACTTTTTGTTCTTCTCTTTTTCTATTTTTTTTAGTACCTAGAAATTGTAGCAAAAGAGAAATAGCAAATAATTTAATGTGCAAAAAAAATAGAAGGAACTCGCAGACAGGTTGCCTTGTCCGAAGATCCACAACAGACCCAACCCAGCAAGCGGAGCTTTAGCATTATGACTAAGTGCTGGAAATGAGAGGAGAGGGAAGTGTATAGGGAGAGGGATCCCTCAATGCGACAGGCAAATTAATTGCGAGAGAGCCAAACTAATGTGGGCCTGGTTAATGTGACTTTTGGGCTCATTAGGCGCCTAGAATTAGGCAATAGAAATGAAAGCAGAGCACCAGGCACATTTTTAATACTAATTGAAAAAAGTCAAGAAAAGCCGAAGAAAACTGTAATAAGGCAAAAGGAATGTAGATAGACTAGAAAAGGAGATGACCAAAATACTTAGGAAAAACTAAAGACACGCGTCGCGTTTTTTCCTACTTTCTATTCAAAACAATTAGATGGGAATCGTGTTCATTATCATGATTAGCATACAACGACAACAAGAACAACAACATCATCATCATCAATATCATCATTATAATCTATTAACGTCATTCTTGCTTTGTGTCCTTGTGGCTATCAATTTCTCTTTTTATTTCGTTCGCCTGTCCAGTCACAGGAACTCGACGTTTGATATGTTATCTCTCTCCCTCCCTCACTCGATTCATATTACAATTCCATTGTTAGCTACATTTAATCCATGGATTAAACGTAACGGCAAGGTAAAGTCCTTAAATGAATATTTTAATAGTTAATGGGAGCTCGTAAATTCTCTTCGGTAATATATTCGAAGATAAAACGGGTCAAAAACTTCTCTAATAAGATTACAATATAGCTTAACTTCTCTAACAGATCAAAAGATTAACTGTTTAACTTCTCTAAATTATCAATAAATATAAATAGATTCAAACTAATCAAAAATTATAAAATATGTCTTCTTAGAAGCCAAGATTCTCAAAATAGCTCCCTGGAACTTCTCTAAAAAATACCCTGTAGCAGACGAACGAATCAAGCATATGTATATATATATATTTTATTAAGTATCTCTGCCAAAGAACTTTATAAATCAAATCCCACTTAAAAGTCAATAAGCATCGCCATTTATATGTGTATGTTGGTTGCGAATTACATGAGCAAGCTGAAGCTCAATATTCCACTTATAGCTACGCAATTTGTATCTGAAAGATACATTTGTGTGTGTGTGCGTATTGAAAATATAAAAATAAATTTACATTTCAGCGAATGCGCTTTAATTGGCCGTCTGTCAGTTGTCATGACAATAATTAATGTATTACCAATTTATGTAGATAAACATGTGTATTTTGAGGCCTACGTGATTGTATCTGTATCTATTGATGCTGTGTGCTATGTGTATCTTGGCATAGAAATGGCTTCATCTTGTTTTTCTCGCCAAATCACTTTTCACTTGGCCAATTTTTTCAATATTTTCCTTCGTTGTCTTGTTCTTGTTTGAACTGGACAAAATGGAAATGTGTTGCGTGTTTTTTCTAGTTGGACGCATGTTAAATTGATGGAATGGTTGACAGCTCTAAAAAGAGAATCGAGATACACAAATCTCGATGAGACGACAGCTTAATTCACTTGAGAATTGTTTGAAGAATGAGTTTGGAGGATGACAAATCTATTGTTACGTAATTATATTTCTACTGTGTTAAATCAATCTTAACTTTATTTGTTTTAGATTTCAAAAATATCAAAATATGCTCATCATCAATTTTTTTTATAACTTTAACTTCGATTTCTTCAATTTCCAAAGGAAATAAATATAAAAAAAACATATGACCACAAAATGTACCGTTTCTTTACTTTCTTTCTTTCACTTTCGACGAGTTTGCCAGCTTTTCTTCTGATGAAAACCCAACTTACCGTTAGCATCTATAAAATGCGCCAACTCAGCTACTAATCCATAAAAGTTGTTATCCATTGACAAAAGATATTTATATAATAATCCAAATTTCTTTTCTTGTCACACCAATAATTCTTCGATTTCTTCAACTTTTGTATAAGATTTTTATATAATTTTTGAGACACTGTAAATTTTGTGCTACTTTTCAATTTGCACCATTTTGTTAGAAAAGCACTTGGGGAACAACTGTTAAAACTGGAATCACTTTGATGCGGGCCAAAAGAACGAAACGAAACGAGATGAGACGAGACGAAACGGGACGGGACGAAACGAGACGAGACAAGACGAAGCGCGGAATTAGTCAATCAGTCAGTTTGTCAGTTTGTCGGTTAGTCAATGAGGCAGTAGGCAGACAGGCAGTAGTAGTCGATATATGTATCTTCTCTCTTTCTCACTCTTCTTGCTCTCTGACTCCTTTTTCTATGAAGACCGCAGGATATGCGTTATAATGGACTAGACAGAAGAGACAGACAAACTGTAGACGCTTGTCTGACGTCGTCGTCGTTTGTTGTTGTTCTTGCTCTTTCTGTTGCTCTTCTTCCTCTTCTTCTGTGGCGGCGCTGCCCCCGTTGATTACGTAGCACAGTCAATGATAAACGTCGCCTCTGCTGTTGTTGTTCTTGTTGCTTTTGCTGTTTTGGCTGTTGTTGATGTTTGATAGTTCTCTCATCTGTGTGTGTGTGTGTGTGTGCGTGTGTTTAGTGTGTGTGTGTTGAGTGTGTGTGTAGGTGTGCTGTTGGTGGTGTGTTTGCTTTCACTGTTAAATGTTTAGATTCATGTGCGTTTTTACGTTTTTATTATTTACACATTTTGTCTTCGTTTTGAATTTGTTTTTTTTTTGTAATTTTATTTTTATTCTTTTAATTTTTGTGTTGTTGACTTGCTGCTATTTTAGAAGCCTGCCGCGTGCCGCGACTTGTGTTGCACATACAAAACTATTTTTCCCCCAACAAAAATTTGAAATCGAGCAACTTTGTTTGCTATAATATCTATCCACATACATTCATAGACATATTTATCAACTTGTTCAGCTACAATGCATTTGCACTTTCTTGTTGTTTTGTTTTATATTTTGTTGTTATATTTATTTTTGTATTATTATTAAATTGCACTTGTTGTGTGTTTAACAATTTCTATTTTTCGTATAGAGAATATAACTTTATTTTTTTTTTCAACGCGTGTTATAAACAAGAGTTTCGGAGAAACCGTTTTGCTATTACATATTATTATTATTAATAATTTTTTGTATTTTGTTCAAAAGCATACCGCAAAAAACACAACGAACGAACGAGCGAACGGGAGAACGAACCGTTAACGACAAAGTCCAAACAAATACTAAATGTTATTGCTCTGTTAAATTCAAAATGATGAACTTCATCGAAATTCACCACAAAATCCACCACCGCCAATAAGAGAACAAGTCGGTGTGAGAGCGAATGAGAGAGCGCAACCCATACCGATGCAAATAACGCTCACAAAAGTCGAAAACGGAATCACCGCTAAAGTTAAATGTGAAGCGCAACCCACAGGCACGCTCTCACATATACAATCAGGCATTCATACACACAGATACACGCTCTCATAGCAAGAGCGAGTGGCTTGAATGAAAATGCCGATGCAATCGCCCGCTGCTCTTTGTATATTGCCTCTCTGGAACCTTACTCACACACACACGCAGTGATTCTCCCCCCACTGCTGTATATGTATGCATGTACGTACACCCACATTCAAAACAATGAGGCGTGTCTGCATTTGTGTGCGTGCCTGTGCCATCATCGCTTTCCTTTATATTTGCCTCCTTTTAATATTTCTTTACTTTTTATTTTCGTTGATTTTTTTTTCATGTGTCCGTGTGTGTGTGTGTGTGTTTTGTTCGCTCTGCTGCCGCCGCTGCTGCTGCTGCTGTTGCCGCTGCCGCTGCCATCGGGTGCACAAGTGCAAATTCACACGTACATTCGAAATGTGTTCGCACAGTGGCACAAAAGCGATTATAAACATTGCCAGACCGGACGACTCTGCTAAGAGACAAGGGCAAATACAAAGTTGGGAAGTTGTCGACTCTGTGATGGGAACCGAGACGATGGAATTTTCTAGTATACAACTACATCTGTATTTACATACATATGTATGTACATACATACTTATTTGCATACCATGCATGAAAATGAATGGAAATGGAAATTTGTTAACAGCAAGTGAGAGCTCTAAGGGAACATAGCGCTTACTTTTGAATAGTTGGAGTTGGATGTTTGAGTCTATGCATAAGTACTTATTTACATATTTGCCTTTGCAGTTAGCCAATATATAGGCTTACTAATCTTAAGATCTTTTGATCTTGATTTGTCTTGAAATATTTTATAATGCTTCATCTTTTGAGCTTGATGCAGCATTAAAATTTTGTTTTCTTCGCTAGGTTGTCAGGCTTGAAATTTTCAGAAAATCTTTAATGTTCTTCAACTTTATCTATTCATATTGAAATTTATTTGTATTGTAAGCTCTTAAATCTGATTTCTTTTGCCTATATAACCAGTTCTACTCTGTTCTACAATTATCGAGCAAATCTTACAAATATACTAGATTAGTGAAGATTGCATAACTTATCAACTTATGAGTAATATTCTTCATAATTTATAAGAAATAAGAAATATCATAAAAATATTATCGTATCGAGAACTAAAATGTTTGGCTTGAAGTAGGAAAAGTATGAGACATACATAAAAGAATGTAAATATATGTTCATATAAACATACATACATATGTATATATATATATATATATATATATATACATATATATTCATCTTCATGCACACAGACAAGACGTGCTAAGACGTAATTGATGAAAGGCAAAGATCTACAACAACAACAACAATTTTAACTAAAGTATTCTACGTAACGCAACTGACGGCGACGTATGAAATTGCACATTTCAAATACAATGTGGCTAAAAAGTAAGCGCAGAGCGCAAACAAACAGAGATACACAAATACGTACTTACATACATATGTATGTAAGTATGTATGAAAGTACGAAGATAGTGTAGAGAGGGATGTGGTGTGGAGCCCTGCAGATAATTGTAGACAGTCTTTATTCGTACATATATGCGCTTATCTGTGTTGTGCTTGTCTGTATTTTGTGTGTGTGTGTGTGTTGAGTTAACGCTGGGCAAGTTCAAGTGTAGAATGCAATAGAGCGCTGCAAGCAGCGACAGCGGCAGCACTGCAGAGAGCGAGCGACAACGCGAGAGCGAAAGCGTCGTCTACGCATACGCATAGAAAAAAGCCGGCAATGGCACTGATGGCACTAGCCTATGCTAGATAGTAAGAGAGCAAGACAGAGAGAGAGAGAGACATAAATGCAGCTTTGCAGCTATCATTTGAGTGTGTGTGGTGAATTTGCCATTTGGCAGCTTTTGGGGTTGGCTAGACACATTGAACCACAAAAGTTCAAGATGAAAACACAAAATATCAACAATGACAGCTGAGTAAAGTAGCTGCCACCAAGGGGGGCTCTCTCATAGTCACCCACTCTCTTTCGCTCTCTTCTACGTCTGTGTGTGTGTGTGCGAGTGTATGTGTGACTCCACTGCTTTGGCCGACTGCCAAACGTTCAGTAGTACACTGGAGCAGTTTGGGTGTGAGTGCAACAGTCAGTCGATACACACATACATACATATATGTACATGCATTAGTGTGTGAGTGGGTGACTGCTTGAATGTACGCTTGTCTGTCTGTAAGTATGTATGCTTAGCAGGGCGTGTGGGGCATCATGTGCATGTCATGGCTGCCATTTGTTGGGGTAGTTCGCTGCCGGAAAATAGCAAATAGCAAAAAAAAAACACACACACAGCAAATTACATATAAAGCAGCAGCCACAGTCGACGTCAACTCACAGATACTTACATACAGCATCGTGTATCTGGTAGCCTGTATCTAAGCCTAGTGTACAACAATAACAACAAGAAAAAACTTGTCTACATGCCGTGTCATACAACGATGCAAAATTTATGCGAAGACACACAAATCTACTGAACGAGAGACCGACTGTGCAGTCAACGCCGCTGCATGCGTCGCTGCTGCTGTTGGCGTCATTTTGTCGACGACGCGTCGTCGTTGTTGTTGCTACTGCTGATTTATCCATAGAACTTGAACATGGGCGCCCGTTCTTTCGAAGCTCGCTCTCTTCACTCTGTCGCTCTCTCGCTCTAACACTCTCATAAATGCATAGCCCATGCACATAATAATCATAATCATTTGTTGTTGTATTTTCTTTGCCCGGTTTGCCTTGTTCGGTTTCAGCTTTGACACACACACCGACGGGGACTGCAAACAGAGAGAGAGCGAGAGCGAGAGCGAGACTGTCAGTCTGAGGGAGAGTGAGCAAAGGAGAGGCATGATGACAAAGTCAGGTTTAATGTCGTTCAGTGGCGCGCGGCATTTGCAGTTGAGGCAGGCAGCGGTCATAGAGGGGGCTGTGTGGCCAAAGGGGGTGGCGAGCATGTGGAAAAGTGGACTGCGGCTGATTGTGGGCATAGACAACAAGAAACAACGCGCACAAATAACAACAACAACAACAGCGAAAGCAATTTTATGCTTACTATAATATGAATGGGGGAACTAGACACATGCAATTGTCCAAAGAGTTGACAATGCCTGCGGAACTATTTATTATACATATGCACTTATAAGGCAAGGGGTTGTCACTTGAGATTACTAGCTCAGTAGGTAGATAAATCGATAACAGTATGCTTTATCGATCGCCGTTCTTTACTTAACAAATATCGAGATTAATGAAATTTGATCAGTTAACAGAGAATATTACAAATGTAATAAAAATATAAGACTAGTGAAAGGAAATACAAAATTGTATATCGATAACAGTGCAATCGATAAAAAAAATGCCACATACAGATCGAGCTATCTTAATTTATTCAAAACATGTCAAACTATTATCCAAAGCATATTTGTTATGCTTTTTATCAATAAATCAATCCTCGTTTAAGCATCATTTGTGCTAAATCTCATTCAGGCTATTGATTAGATATTTTAAAGTGCTTCTTTGACTTTGAGCAATGGAAATGCACTTGAAACAATTCCCCATTCTGAACCATTAGCATAAATTTCATTTCATATCTAAAAAAATAACCACGCCATAAGCGATAGTTTCAACTTTGTCATTGCCACCAACAACTTGAAATGCATTTTTCGCTTATCAATGTGAAATATTTGAAAACTGTTCCAGAGTCTGGAACATAAGAAGGAGAGAGAGAGAGAGAGAAATAGGGAGCAGGGGGCACAGGAAGTTGGGTCACTAACAATTGACCGTCAGCTTAGAAACTTTGTTTGTCATTTCAACTATATACATATATATTTTTTTTTTCAATTTCAATTTCAATTTTTATGTGCGTGCATTTGTTTTTTTTTTTCACTTCACTTCGTTTTATTTTTTATTTTCTTTATTGCATATCGACATTTCAATTGCTTTTTATCAACGCAATTTATTTTCATGTGTCTTTATTGCTGTCTTGTTGCATCTCCATAACGAACCAGAGTCAAGATTGGTTGGTTGAGTTTCGATAAAGTTATAGACTTACCTATCGATATACATACATACATATATCTTATGTGTATAATATTTAACTAGAACAACATCAACTGCATATTGCGACTAACCTGCAAAGAGACAAAAAACAAAATTCAATTAATTAGTTTCATTCGTTTTAATCAGCTAAACTTAAGTATAAGTCCGATTTGACCCCGTCAGATGCCGGATTTGATATATATACGAAATACTTGTTAGTTCAACCAAAAAAATTAACAACAATTAACAAGTTTTTAAACAGATTAACACTTTTTTCATTCTCAGACATATTTTGTACGTCTTTTGTGTTTTCCGATTGTAAAGAAAAACCTTGGCCATAATTTTCGCGCTTTAGTTACGTGCTCTCTCTGTTATCCCCCTAATTTGCATATTAAAATGATAACAAGAACTGGAAAACGTGTGAAAATTATGTAAGGATCTATCGCTTAATAGAGAACAAATCCCAGAGGATATTGCAGTTTGATAGATTAGATAATATGATTTTTTAGACAGAGTCACACTCTTCCATTATTTTTATACTTGACTCTTTCTTTTTTTGGTCGGAAGACAATTCTGGTTCTCCCCTTTTGTAGAGCACTTGACATCTGTTAAGCATTCCGCACTTTTTTATGCATTATAATTTAGAGCCGTCTGATAACTTTATTATTTGCGCACGTTTCTCATGTCAACAGGCGACACATAAAGTTAAATGCAAAATGCAAATTCAAATTGAACATTGCGACAGTCAACGAGGCGACACTTGACGAGCTGTCCACAAAAAAAAATTATAAAAAAAATATAGATATATATCTAAAAAAAAATACATTCAACTACATAGTTAAGCATAGTGAAGAAAATTCTACGCTAGTATGCTCTGAGCAGTGGCGTGCGCAAACTGTGGTAAAGGGGGGTTAAAAAAATTCTACAATAGCAGTTAATTTTAAAAATCAAACCAACTTCAATCGTTCTTAACTTGAACATGGTTTGGATCCTTAATTCGTTCTGGCCAGAATGCGATTTAGATGCAAAGGTTCCCCTTTATGTTTTTCGAAAATTCCAAATTTGATATCTTAAGCCTTAACATTTAATGAAATTCCTTTAAATTAATAAATAATATAATAATAAATATAATTTCTAGAATCGATTTTTTACGTGGTTTAGTAAAATCTTGAATGTCTCAAAATGAAATTGTAAACTCCCCCTTGCAAATAGCAAAATACCTACAGCGCCCCTGTCCGAACCTGCTGCCACATGAATTGCATTAGTATGGTATATATATCTTATATTTGTATCTGTATCTGTGCTCGCTGTTTGACCAGACTGATATTTAGTCTGTCTGGAATTTTATTAAAATAATTTATGTGATGCCGTGCGATTTCTTAAGCCCATCCCCCGATCCCCCCTTCCCCCGCCAACGCAGTCCTTAACACGATTTAGATTTATATTCATATGCAATAATATTGTATGTACTGCATACATATTATTATTATTAATACTATTGTTATTGTTATTGTTATTGTTATTTAATGTTAATGCCACCTTGCGTGACATTCTTTCATTCAATATGACAACTTCAGTCAGTAAGCGAGTGAGAAGAATATTGACAGATTGATATCAACATGTGGAAATGACTACATTGATGAGCTTTTAGATATGCTACAAATTAAAAAAGCAAAATCTAAAATTATTTGAATATTAAATGATAATTAGCACACAAAAGTACTGAAAGTAAATAAAAGTAATTTTTAGTAATTAAAGTAGAAAAAATCCGCTCATATTTAATATAAAAAAATATACTCTAGCATTTTCGTGAAAATATAGAAATCATTCTGTTCAATATACCCGACACTCTGGCTTATAAACAGGGTATAAAATTGACAGCTACTCGTATAATAAAGTGTCGACGCCTCAATGCTGTCAGATTGTAATGGAAACTGACAACTCGATACTGAGAATCAACGATTGCATGTTAAACAGAGAGAGAGAGAGAGAGAGAGAGGGAGAGAGAGAGAGCTTTGTTTGGGGCGTGGCACACGCTACCCGTAGTAAGCTGTTATCGATAGCCGAGCACACGTGCCACACGTTGCAGCCACCTGTTGCACTGCGACACTGCGACTGTTTTTAAGTTTACATTGCAAACTAGTGAATAGTTTTGTTTACACAGCCTTTCACTGGCGTCTGACACTCTCGGATTACAGGATCAGAGACAGGACGTGGACCAAAATCAAGTTCCTAACACGCGCCAACGCCTCCACATAAATAGAGCTCAGGGCTCAAGGTCCTTTTCCCAGCAATGGATCAAAATAATGTCGCAGCTGGACGGCTGTGTGTGGTCTTCAGTGGGCAGTGGGCAGTGGGCGTGGCTTCTACACATTTCCCGTTGCATGCAACACGCGCCCGGTGGCAAGGACAACTGAAATAGCCACACACTTGACTGCACTTGTCGCACACAATCTGCGTCGTTTAACCAACAATTTAACCCAACTCAACCCAATACTAACTTTGGCCCTTTTTGCAATTTATTTTTTTTAAATTGCACTTATTTAATCAGCCGTCGAAGAGCCGACAACAAATTTATTTAAATACTGCAATTATGTATGCTTTTGCATAATTTATTAACATGCTTTCAAACCGACAATTAATTAAGTCTAAAATTTAAATACTATTTAAAGGGTTGCTAGTAAAATTCGAAACTTAATATGATTAGCGAAAAGCTGGAAAAAAACATTTATGAAAGCTTAAAAAAAAAAAAAAACTATCAATAACATAGTAGAAGAATGTATAAAATAATCGTTTGCTTTGATTAAATAATATTTGAAAACATCGCTAGTCTACTTGAAATAATTTTCAATTGCCTTATGAAAAGAACCATTGCAATTATTCTCTTCTAGAATTTAATTTAATAAAATAATTTAATTTTGATTGAACAATTGTTGCAGTAAAGATATTTCATTTCCAGAATGTTATCGAGAGTCATTTTAGGTACATAGTATAAATATAAAAAAATTAATATATCCAACTTATTAAAAAAGCTTTAATCTGTTGCTAAAAATGTTAAAAGTTTTTTATAATCACACGTGAATCTTTGCTCAATAGAACCAATGAATCATTTAAGTTAATATGTGAATATGTAAATACTTAGTCGTATTTCACTTACGACTTGACTTGTCTACCGTCTGTAAAGCATTTCAACAGAGGTCGCAAGTGTCGCCTTTGCCCCCACACTCACACTTTTGCACTCATATATATATATACATATATATATTCATATTCACACTCACACCCAGTTTTATACCTATTTAGTTGCCGCCAGTTCAATGAACGACTTGTCGCTGTCGTTGTTACTCATTTTGGCATTTTGTACGCCACAAAGTTTTCAACTAATTAAATCAACAAAGTGATGGAAAAACCACACACACACACACACAGAGAGAGAGAAACACCCACTTTATTCACAACCAAGAAAACAAGGCGCAAGTCTGTCTAAAACACACAATAATATTAATAAAATGCAATTATGAAGCCACAGCAAACAGGAAAAATAGCCAAAAATTAAACAAATTTCGCCGACCCCCCAAACAAAAAGCCACCACCCATTTAAGGGATGGGGAAAGGAGGGGGGCGTCTGGCCGTTGAGTTATCACAATTTCTGATTAACACGCGCGCGACACAACAAATTGATCCTAGTAGAAGTTTATAAAAGTCTGGATTTTGCATAAAAGTGGAACTCTAATTGGGTCGGGACTTGTTGCCAGCGCTGTGAAATACCCTGTATTTGACCCAAAGGGTTAATAATGCTTTAATTATAGTTTATTAACTCATAAAATTTATAGTTTATAAACGAATTATTTATTATAACTTAATTTATAGCAACGCATATGTGTGTTTAATAATTAAATACAGGGTATTTATTTTGCTTAAAACAAGCTGCCAAAAGTTCACAGCTAAGGAGGGAAGAACTTTGGGCATTGTCTGCTTGCCAAATGTCATAATTTACCCAGAAAAGACTGAAATTACACAGACAAGTCATTAATTAGTATCTGACTCTCAATGCGAGAGAGATAAATAGAAATTCCGATATAATATCAATCTCTAAGTACTTTATTGAAGGAATAGATTTCAGACTTTGACTCATTCGTCTTTAATAAATATAGCATTAATTTATTCTTATTTTAGGACTTCTTTCTAAATTGGAATTCGGAAAATACAATGTATAATCCACTTTCTAAAAAATCCCTATTAATTTAATTAAATTATTTCATTTCACAATATTTCCCAGCTTAAGCCCATTTCCTCTTTTGATTGTTGTTTTATCATCATCAACATTGAGTAAGCTTTGCTCTTCACATACTGTAAAAATTCCAAATATATATTTATATAAACTTTCACAAAGCACAAAATTCTAGCAATCGTAATTTCACAACCTTTATTTATATACCTTTACAGTAACTCGCTGAGATGCGGGGCATTGCAAATTGGCTAGTATGTTTTGTTCTGGCTCTTGTTATTTGGCTGGTTTTCCATTATTACCATATAATCGGGGTACAAAATGAAACTAAATTCGGTAAGCGCCCAAATGAAATCGCAGCAGGCTTTCAATTAAATACCACAACACATATAATATTATTATAAATAATACTGTCAACATTAATACAACTCGATCCACATATATTATACAAATCAAAAACAATTACAATCATGCTTATGGACATGGATAATAATACGTTAGATAAGGAACTGCAGGAACCTTTCTCGATGAGCTGTAAGACAAGTTCGATTGATGTTTATTTGCACTTCTTTTGGATATTTGCCTGCATCTATGCATTGTCCAAGTTCACCGAGTTATCGGAACGTTATCTGAGTGCAAAGATTGCGTTTAAGGAGCGTAGCTCGGATATGCGTGTCCTCAACGACGAATGGGAGAAGACATTGAAACTCTACGAACAGGATAAAATGAAATTGGACACTCAGCTTCATGCGTTGCGTGAAAAGAATTGCGGCTTGGAGCAATCGATGCGAGATTTACGGGATTGTAATCTCCATCTGATAAGTGAGAATTTCATGCGCACTGTGCTGCAGGATCAACAGATCCAGGGACTGGCCCAACGTGTCCAGGATCAACAGCCCTCGAATATATATATCACCAATCGTCACATCCATTTGACACGCCAGGTATTTCTCAACGAGGGTCTGATCGATATCGACGTTAATCTACGTTCAGCCGGTGGCCAAGATAAATCCTTCAATGTTTGGGTACAATATCTCAAGATGCGTAAATGCTATATGGGACCCATAGCTGATCCGAAATTGGTGCTCAATGGCGATCCGGAACATATTCAACCGATTATTATGACTACGGAGCAATTGGCCAAATTACAGGGTATTTATTAAGCAATCAATTATAAACTCTTTTCAGTTCTTTTAATTCCATACTGCATAAAACTCTTCAGGTATGATCTAAGTCCGATTGCCGATGTTTCTGTTCTCGAACAATTTGTTTCCATTGCAAAGTTTCCATACAAATTAATCCACAAATATATAATGGACTGTATTTGACTTATCATTCGTTATAACATGAATTGACAGATTTGCAATAGAACGCCAGGAAATAAGCAATAGGTACAATAAGACAATATAAATAGATTATTATGGATTAACTATACATATATTTATGTACAAAATACTGTAAATCGCTGCAATAGTCGCCTTTGAATTGCAATAAAATATAAACATGTTTTAAAACCAATTGAAAAATTGTTTTTGATATAAAGAACTTTGTTGAGACTCGTATCACTGATGGTGCTGTAACTGATTGGGAATTATAAGTTAAGAATATAAGCAATTTTAATAAATACTTAATTACCTTCTGTTTTTCTTTAACTCTAATTTTGTACAACAAGAAAATAACTAAGAAATATAATATGTTGAATTTTTAAAACAGTTTAAAATCGAAACTTGGCTGATATTTCAAAGGTAACCTAAAATGATTTGTAAGAATGTTATCCTCTACTAAAAAAAAAAAAAATTTTAATTTCTCTAGTTCTTTTCTGAATATCTCTACTTATCATGTTGTCTAACAAAAATTTTTCAATCGATTAATCGTCGATAAATTAAAGGAAAAACCTTTTGAAATCTCAAATCAAATTCAAAAATATTCTATCCAAGACAAAGCGTCAACATCTGGCGGTCAGGAAACGATGACGATGTTGATGACGTTGACTTATCATCAGGCAGTGTCAGAGTCGTAGTCGCAGTTGTTTTCTCTCGTTCTCTCTCTCTCTTTCTCTCACTCTGTCTCCTTCTCTCTTTTGCTTCAGTTTTGCTCTTGCTTTCTGCGTTCGCCCATTCATTGGGCGTTGGGGTCAGTGGCAGTTATCGGTGCAATTTTGTAATCAGTCGCCGCCTCAAGGTTAACTGCTAGCTGCGTTCCTCCCTCTCTCTCTCTCTCTCTCTATGTCGCTCTCGCCCTCCAGCTTTCTCTTTCACACTCTGTCACCATCTCCTGTTACGCTCTTTTTGCATTTAATTTGCACATATTGACAGTCGCCATGTTTGTTTTGTTTTGTATTTGTATTTGTGAGCACAAACTGCGCTTTCAACTGTATTTCACTTTTTTATTTGATTTGATTTTTTTTTTATTGCCGTATTTTTTGTTATTATGATTATTTTTTCATTTTTTTTTGGTCATTTGCCCGTCTGGAAAGCGATTTTATTTTGTATTTTTGTTTTTTATTGTCACTCTGTTAATTTAGATTTATTGCCATTTAAATGCACTTCCATTGTATTTACTGTACGACAGTTGGCATTTTTATTTATTTTTGGGCCTCACGATTAGCGCTGATTGTGTGGCAAGTCATCCTAATGAGCTCGGTAGACAATAATACATTGAGCAATCGACTCTATAAGAAGTTCACTCCGAGCCATTACCATCCACGAGTACTTGTAGTCAATGGAAAAACAATCCTTCAATCTGATACTGTTGAATTTCTTCATTCATTTGAAGGAACTTATTTCTTTTTGAGTATTATCTTTGAATTTTGAAGATTATGTTAGTGGATTCCATGTGGAAAGTAATTTTTTTTAAAACTCACAAATTTGTCTATGATGTTATCTACGTATACGTGATTTTAAGAATTTTTTACTCCTACTTCTTAAAATGGATTCTATGCTGACTATGTGGACTAAATTGTATTCTCATAATCTTGCGTATACTTAATTTGAAGTATTTTTCTAAATTGTTTCAATCCAATTTTCAAGCTTATTTGATTTCTTTTAACTTTCAATAATGCTGTAGTTTTCTTTTTGTAATATTTTAAACTTATTTACTTTAAATATCTATTTCATCAATAATTTTTCATATCTTCTCTGTTTCTTCTTCAATACAAATACATTTTTACGACGTTCTCAGAATTGCTTTCTTAGCTCAACTTTAGCTAATATTTATATATGTACTTTCCAATTATAGCACATCTTTCTTTGTTTCCCAGCCGCTTCTTTAGCCTCCCTTTCGCCTTTCGCCCGCTATCCCGCAGCTTATTCAACATAGAGTTACTGGGTCAGGGCTAACAACGTGTACAACGTCATTCGATGGCCCGCATCCTCCACAATTACCAAGTGTTTTAATTGTTATGCGACATTATTGACACTGTTGACAACCCCACTCTTACCACTTTACCACTCTTTCTCTAGAGAAAGGCGCTTACATCAAACTATGGCAGACATGACGCAGTCTCTTACATTGTTTATTTTTCAGACACTACGCAAATATCAATTGCATACAAAATGTATATTATTTATAGATAAACAAAGTCTGGACTAGCCAAAGAACCTAGAGAAGTGTAATACAACTACCCACATTTGGTTGAAACATTTTTTACACAATTTTATTGCGCATTTTGCACATTTTGTCGAACATTTGCATATGATTTGCATAGATAATTTGTTTACCGTTTCCAGCAGAATCATCTCAAAAATTTGTTCGTTTCCATTCCAATAACCTACATAAACCGCAGAGTACACAGCTCAACTGAGAACAGTACGCAGAGAAGAGTCAAAAAAATAGAGCAGAGAACAGAGAACAGAGAAATCTAATCGTTAATTGGCACACTAACCCCAAACAAAAAATGGGCAACAGGCAGGCGTTGCCATTGGCCCCGTTTGTCTGACTGATAAAAATAGTTTATCAAGGTTATTGGCGAAAATTAAATAGAAACAAAAAAGCAAACAAAATTCGCAATAGCAACAAAAAACGAAAGCAAAATCGAAAGCAAGTGGGTGGCTCAGTAAAGTGCGAGTAACAACAACAATAAAAAAATACAACGACAACGACAACAATAATGTACACAAAGGCGAAGCGAAATCTAACCGAAAGTAATTGAAAACGACCTTGAGATAATGGCCTCATTTATGCAGATATTTGTTTGTATTTGTTGAAATTCTTTAGCTAGCCGTTTGCTTAGCTGCAAAATGAACCAGGAACCAGGCCAAATAATAAGCACAACAAATGGAATATGCTATTAAAATGTTTACAATACGCCAAATTGAATAATAATAATGAAATAGCACAAGAGCCTTTATTCTCTCTTTTTAAGTATACAAAAGATATTGTTGATTATCTTATTATTCATTCAGAAGAAAGCAAAACGACAGTCTAGACTTTAGATGGAAGAGAATTAGAGAAAGGGAAGAAAGCATTAAATATATGCTTATATTTAAGTAAGCAAAAACCCTAGTGAACGTTTATTATTTTGTAGCTCATCACAGACAGAAAAGATTATAAAATATTTACTTAATCATTAGGTGTTCTGAAATGAAGCCACTTCACACTTGTACAAATGCGGAGCACAACTACGGAGACGGCAAAAGAGAAAGATAATCAAATTCTGTTGCCAACCAGTTTTCAATTTTCAATACCAAAATTTGCAATTTGTGACGCTCTCTCCATACGAATTGAGCAAATAAATCAGCATTGACAAACGGGCATCATAAAAATTCAATCAACTTTTTGAGCGGATCAAATGCGAATTTCAGAGATACCAATATACAGAGATACGCAGATACAGATACAGATACAGATACAGAAGCTCAACTGAATTGCAGCAAGTTCAATAACATCGCATTGCTAAATTCCATGGAATATCTAAACAGCTGTCAGTTTCATATGCGTCACATGACAATAAAAAAGAAGAAATAAATAAAATGCGCTGCACATTGAACTCAAATTTTGGCATAGAAATGGGAAAAAGTCATAATACAAAAATAATTAAATTATGCCATTGACAACAAAAAGCAACCGAATGTAGCTAAGAAGCAATATTTAAAAATAGGCAAACAATTGCATTTGCATTAATTAAGAATGACTTGTAAATACCCTAAAAGTAAGGTAGTATATAATGTTTTTAATTAATTAAATCGACTGCATAACAAAAATTTGAGAAATATTTTTAATTTGCTCAGAAGCAGAAGGTAAATTAATTGTTTATTTAAATTCTTTGTAGTCCTCGCAATTTATAAAATTTCAGTCAAAATTAAAAGAGAACTTTTAGATTATTTTTGTACTCCTTTCAATATACCCCATTGACTCTAGCAGAGCATAGAGAATACATAAAGCAAAATTTGTATTAATGGGTCAATGTGCTAGTTTGAGGCTGACTGAGTATTTAGCCACAACAAATAAAAGTGAAAAAGAGGAGAAGAAAAAAAATCTGGTTGACTGTCGAGCGTTGACACCTTATTTCACCAGAGATTCCGATTCAAATTCAGATTCTAAACAACACAAAAAAAAACACAAACCGCAACCCAGTTCATTCACAGTGAAAACAGATATCGGGAGCTGGGCAAATGGACAGCCATAGAATTCAGAGCGATTAGGTAGATAAGGGCTTAAAAGATATGCCTCTCAAAGTTAAGACGGTGTCGGTGTCGGTGTCACAATGTCAGAACAAAAGTGAGAAAGGAACAAACAAACAAAAATCAAACTGAACGAAATGTTTGTTTACCCAAAAATTAGGGTCAGGGCTAGAGGCAATATGACGACAGCAGACAGACGACTTTGCCTGCTTTCTTATCCCCCCTTTCAGTCTGAGCTTTGCTATCTGTCTGTCGAGTGTCTGTCTCTGTATCTGTGTATCTGTATCTGTGTTTGTGTGTGTGTCTGGCTGTAAGTATCTGTGTCATGCGAAAGCGAAAATATACTGTATACAGATTGAGATATTCAACTGTCGACACACAGCAACTGAATGCAACCAGACCAAAAAAAATAAAAAAAATTGTTCATGACTCTCATTCTAATTTCATTTAAATGTGGCTCACTCTCTCTTTCTCTACATTGTTCTCTCTCTTTCTACCACTCACTCAGACTGTGCCAGTCGAGACATTTGCTATATGTATGCTCGTAAAACACCCGAAACTCTCAAAATATTGCAGTCCACCGGCCATTTTGGTTTTACTGTTTCTTTTCTTTTCGGTTTTATTTCATTTCATTTTGCTGCTATTTTTTATTTTCATTTCGGCAAATTTCATTTTTTTTTTTTGCCATTGTTCTCTTGTTGTTACCGTTGACGTGCTGTCTGCTGCCGCGAGCCTTCGCTCTGACGCCCACATTGCCAACTGTCACGCCCCCCGCTCGCACACACACACCCCGCCAACGCCTTGCACTCTGCCCAAAGTCACCGTCACCGCCGACGTCGACGTCGCTGTTTTTTCTAGTTGTTGTTGTTCGCTGAAGCGCTAAAACGTGTCGTTGTCCATTTTTGTTGTTGTGTTTATTATAATTTAAATTTTTTCAGCTCTTTTCTGTCTTCTTGTTCTGTTTGCGCACATTTTTGCAATTCTCTCGTTTTGTCTGTCTACCATATTTTATTTATTACATACTTTTTATTGTTTTTAATTTCGTCTTTGGTTAGGTGGAAAATTTTACGAAATTTTTGTTTTGATTTTGTTTAATTAGTATTTAACTTAAATTCTATGACAATTATTATCTAGTTTCTGTACTGTGTTTTATCGGTCCTGTGGCGCAATGGATAACGCGTCTGACTACGGATCAGAAGATTCCAGGTTCGACTCCTGGCAGGATCGTTGAGAATTTTTTAAATTTTTTATTTCTGTATTAAGGCATGGAAAATTTATAAATTAAAGCCATGCTTTGTTTTTTTTTTAAATAGCGTTAAAATACTTTTCAACAACATTGAACCATTATATATAAAAATAATATTTAGAACAAAAAATTTGTTATCCGCCCAACGTGGGGCTCGAACCCACGACCCTGAGATTAAGAGTCTCATGCTCTACCGACTGAGCTAGCCGGGCACTTGGAGGCGTTCTGCCCAACGCACAATTTGTAGGCATGTCTTGAATTATTTACAAAGCACACAGCGTTGTAGAATTTCCGTAAAAGCTAAAAGCAAATAGATAAACAAATAAAAAATAAACATAAATAATAACGCCCACGCCTAGCAATCATGAAAAAAACGTGCCCTATGCCTCAATTGAGGCCACATTGCACTCACTTGTAGTTTGGGCTTATTTATATTGTTGATATTTTCTATGATTTTTCTTTTGCTTTTCTATTGAAATTTAGGTCAAACTAATTAGTAGCTGAACAATTGATTTGATGTTTACTGATTACCTGAGGCGATGTGCGTTCGTCGTCGTGTGCTTGATTAGCGAAACGACCCCGTTGTGAACTTATCAGCAAGTGCATGTGATTACGTTCCAGCTCACACACACACACACATACCACTTAGACTGATGTTATTACATTGTAGTTGCATTTTAATTACACTATCAGCTTTAATCAGTTTCAGTCTGGTTTATAATTTGCTTACTTGGGCATTTCATTCATTCATTCGCACACTCGTTTATTTGCTTACACATTCGCAAGCAACTATAACAACACTATTCATAGATTTCTATTTCATTTCACCCTGACCCACCGCAATAGTTTTCATGTGTACCCCTTTTCCTCAGCTCTGTCAGCGTCGGCGTCGACGTCGACTGCAGCTACAACAATATACTACAACAATGCAAACTATTTATGGCGAATTTCATTCGCCGCTTTCTTTCGCTCTTTTGTGTGATACATATGTGTTTACTGTTGCTCTTGATTTAGTTTATTATTTTTATGGCTTGGCTTCTATTTAATGCTCTTTTTTTATAGGGTATTGAAATGAATAACAAATTCATATTTAAAATAAGTTTTTCGATAAAAGAAATCTTATTAAAATAAAATATTTTTAAATAAATAATCAACAACAGTCTCCGCATGTTAACAACAATTTTAGTTTTTCTCAATTAATTTTTTTTTATATTTATCAAATAGTATATAGTATATTTTGCACATTATCTTATCATTATGTGTAAATTAACTTGTAAATTCAACATTTTAAAGAGCATATAAGCTTCGTTGCGTCTATGCTATAATTATAGTTTTGTTATTATTTCTTTTTTTGTGTATTTTATTTCTGTCTGCGACGATTCATTGAGTTTCAGTTGCGATAAAGCGACGCCTTCGCCACGCACTTTTTTTTACACACACACAATAAACAACGAGCAACAAAAATAAATACAACAACAATAGCTTTGTGGTGACAAAAGTTTGGCAAGTGCGAAATTTCGTGCAGACAACTGCGTGTGTATTCATCGTGTGTATGTATGTGTATACAGTGCGTATGACGCGTATATGACGCATACGCCGCGTTGTCTGCGACGCACATTCCAAATAGAGGCAATTAGTGTGACTTGCCCGAAGCGTAACACGCATTAGGCTAAGCTAAAATACACACCAAAATTGTAGATTACTTTTGGCAGAAAGTAAAGCTTCAAATGGCAATATAATATGACAATATAAGAGTCACTAGATTTAGGAAAAGGTTAAAGAAACGACAACAAATGCATAATAAATTTGATAAAATAAAACTCATAAGAGGAAAAGGTAAAGAAAATAGAGAATTTCTTATAATGATATTAAAATGTTTAAAAAGTTGCGATAAGTAAAGGTATTACATTAATTTTGTATTTATTGCAGCTCTTTTTTTTTATTCAGTTTAAAAAGCATAAAGATTTTTAATAAGATAAAAGACAATATGCAACAAATATAAATGTAGATATTTTTTTCCATTTTGACAATGTTATTCGAAATTTTTTCAATATTTTTCAGCCACCCACTTGCTTCCATTAGCTGTGAATTGCTTCATTAATATACATATGTATCTATGCTTATATGCACTTTGATTTGTTAAGCGTATATTTATTTTTTTGATTTTCTCAAGCTCCCGATTATTCATTTCGCATTTCGTTTGTTATTTTCGTATTTTTATTTATTTCTTTTTTTTTGTGCACTACCTTTGTTCTGGCATTTATTTGTGTGTGTCGTGATTTGAAATGCTTTGTTCGTTATTCGCACAAAAGTATCTGTATCTCGATGTGCATGTGTGCAAAAATATCTGCATCTGTATCTGTAAGCACATATGTTAGGTACACATGCAGTTTGCTTTTTATACATTTTGTTTGTTTTATTTTTCGGCTGCTTTTTGTTTGCTTTTTTCATTTTGTTTTACTTTCTTTTCTTGCTTATTTTTTGATGATTTTATTTTGCGAATTTCAGGTACATATTAACAGAATTTAATGCGTCGTTAGGTTCATTGTTTCCCCGAAATTGTGTTTGCAATACACTCAAATGTGTACTTATTCCAAAATTGTTTAACTTAAAAGATTTACGTTTTTTTTAAGACCTTTGAAGGATTTATATTTGATTCGTTTGAATACTAAATATTTAAATATTAAAGACGTTTATAATTTTAAACATATTTAGCTTTAACGTGATTCAGTTTTACTCTATACAAAATTCTAGCTCTAACGCACACAAAAGATTCAAATGTTATTGAGAAAGGAGCTAATGAAAATCTTACTACCTTTTTCCATTACTTTTTCATATACTTCCCATATTGTTTGTCATGTTTATACGTCGGAACACTTTACGAGTGCATTGCCTCGCATTAATTAGACATTAATCATCAGTATACCTGCCTAAACGTAAGGCAATGGACATAAAACATCAATCAAATATTGAGCAGTGGCAAAACAAACAAAATATTTACAATACCCTCCAC
Source organism: Drosophila rellima (assembly GCA_035043635.1). Classification (NCBI taxonomy): domain Eukaryota; kingdom Metazoa; phylum Arthropoda; class Insecta; order Diptera; family Drosophilidae; genus Drosophila; species Drosophila rellima. Next base: position 1,562,155 of record JAWNMV010000145.1, on the reverse strand, counting down.
AATACCCTCCATCTCACTGGCCTATAATTTCTTAGATTACTTTTAATTAATGGCCTTTGTTTTGCCAATTTTCTGTTTGTGTCTGTGTGTAGCTGCTAAAACTTTTACTATATCTACTCTATATATAAATATATATACTTTTTTTCTCATATACTCGTGTGTATTCATGAATACATTCGCGTATATATTCGTTGCACTCGACTGCGGTATTTGTTGAGATAAGCGTCGACGTTTCGAGCTGTTAAATCCATAGCATTTCAATTTGAAAGTGAGAGTGTACATAATGATTGTTTACCAAGTTTGAGTATGTGAATTTGTACTATATGTATATATGTGCATCTATCTGTCCGTATACGTATTTGTTCTGCAATATCTATAGACCTCGTGTTTACTGCGGTTCTAGCTAAAATATTTTAACATTTATTAGTCATAATGCATTACGAAGCAATTTGCACGCTTTCTAATTGCTTTATATTAATTGTAGGCTCACAGTTATCAGACATTACTCCCAAACACAATGATATGTTTACAAAGTTTTAGATATTTGTTAGAGAGAACATTTGAAAAATGCAGAGAAAAACATCAAAGTTAACAGAGAAAGACCCACGGAATGTAGATCAAGATTAATTTAAAAAAAATACTCCAAGAAAAATATCTGATAAGAAAGTGAAGGTTGAAACTATAAAAGAATGTCGCTTTCAATAAACAAAAGTTCTAACAAAAATGGACAATAAGAATAATTAAGTATAAATTAAAATCATTTAAACTTGAAAGTATTATTAGTAGTGATACATTTACAACAGAAAACAGCTAAAAGTAGGCAATATATATTTGTGCATTAAACTAACAAAACTACAACTTTTAATATATAAACTATACACAATTTTCCTCACTTTTCCTTCAATGACCCAGTCAACAGCTATGTTATGAAATGTCAGATGAGCTCATTGATAGGTTGAAACATTTCAGTTATTAATAGTGAAGCTACAACATTCATTGATAAATATCCACAGCGAAATAGACAGCAAATAGTTGAGCTGCTAAAAGTAAATCGAAAAGCGAAACAACAAAAATGCTTTTTTATTTTTAGTGTTTCGCATTTCAACTCGTGAATTTTTATTTTTCTCTTTCTTTTTGCTTTATTATTTTGTTGTTCGACTGGGCGGCCATTTTTGATGACGCGCAGCGAGACTGAATGACATACAGTCAGACAATTGTGCGATACAGAGACAGATACAAACTGCAGATACAGCTACAGATACAGCTACAGCTACAGCTAAAAGATACAGATATACAAATACATGAGCACGTGTAGCGATTGCTGATGAAATGAAATGCCCCGAGACAATGTTTGTATCGGAACCCCCCGAAATTTATATTATACATATATAAAAATATAAATGTGTTAATGGGTCTCTGACCTGATTTAATAATAATAAATATCATGACATGACTGTGTGTGTGTGTATGTGCGAGACAGAATGAGCAATAAATACAAGGCACATAAATAAAAGAATGTTTAAGTTTATATAGATTTTGAAAGAGAAAAAAAAAACTTGAAATTGCAATCAACGCAAGTTGCGGTAAATTCGTATTTTTATTTTTATTTATTTTTCTCTTTCTATATATTCTAAAAGTTATAAAAACGTCAACAAAAACTGTGCAAAAATTCTTATCAAAATACGTATGAAATAAAAATGTTCGCAATAGCATTGAACCATTTGGACACAAAATAAAGAAAACGTTAATAAACGACTAACAAATGCTCTGATGTTGAATAAAATATTATATTAATAAACAAATATTATATAAAATATTTATTATTATGAGTTAGTGAAAATCATTTATTGATTTTATTTTAATATTTGCACTTCATAAAAAAAAACAATAATTTTTACTTATTTATTTTACCATTTTAATTTATTATTATTTATGGTGCCTTTAGACTGAAGTACAAATAAAAACTTAAGCTGACGATTATTTCTCGATACTTTATTCGCTTTTCTTGTTTTATGAGAAATGACCTACGACCACGCCCACAGAAAGCAACCCAATAGCCCCTTAAAGTTCCATATACCCCACGCGAATTTCAAGTGCAAAAAAAGAAAGAAAACAAAACAAAATATTATCATCACAGTCAATTTTTTTGTGAGTGAGTTTCTCTGTATGCGTTAGTGTGTGTGTGTGTGAGGGTGTGTGCGCTTTTATGTGTGTGTGTGTTAGTGCAACTGCTGTGAAGCTGTGTGCGTGACCTTGAAAACGGTTGCTTTGTTGTTGGCACATTTTGGAAATTATCGCGCGTGTTTGGTTGTATGTATATATCTCTCTCTCTCTCTCTCTCTCTCTCTCTCTCTCTCTCTCTCTCTCTCTCTCTGTCTCTTGTGCTTGCCCTCAGAGTGTCTATCTCTGTCTGTTATTGATGAAACGAAAGTTGACAAAATGCAAGAAGCTAAAATTGAAATGCGCTCGGTAATTATCGCAGCTCGCTGCCATGAAATTAATTATCTTTTTACAGAGATGTACGATAAACTTGTGCGCCATATAAAAAGCCAAAGTTCGCTGTATTAATTCAAGGCCAAGTGCAAAAAGATATATGTGCAAATACATGCATACATACATTTCCAACAACAATTGCACAGAACAAAAATACAACGCAAACAGCGAAAGCGCAACTGAAATAAGTACAACAACAAAAGCAACGACGACGACAACAAATAAATAAATAAATAAACAAAACATACATATGTGCGATAAATAAAAGCACATACATTTAAATCTAATAACGACAAATGTGCAATCAGAGAAAGAGGCAGAGACGCGAAAGGAATAGAGAGAAAGAGTCAAAGAAGTTTTAGTAGTGCGGTCGACTATGAGGTACCCTGTAAACAGCTCAAAGATACCCTAAGAATTTCAAAAATATTAATATCAATTAATTTCTTAATAGAATTTAATGGTATTCTCAGAATAGATCGAATTTATTTATGTAAAATTATTAGAATTTGACAACTTTATCGATTTTCTAAGAGTTTTTAATATTCTACATTTTTAATTTCGATTCATTGTCTTGAAGTCCCTTATCACAAATTTTACTATCGTTATTTGAGCAAATTTAAAGCTCAGAATTAAGCTTTTGAATAAGTATATTCTATTCATATGTATATGTATATTATACTTATCTAATCAACTAAAAGCTTCAAATCGTTACCATTTTCTTCAGGGTGAAACAAATTTAAATAAACAGTTTCTGCCTTGTATTAATGCCAATCAAATGCCTTCAAAAGTGTCAATCAAATGGACACAAATTTGAGCTCGTTGCGTTTACAAAATGTCATCTCGAGGGAAAACACACAAACAGGCTTAGGACAAATGTAACCCAAATGCAAATTGAACTGTCGCATAAATCCCTACAACAACTAGCAATGACAACAACAAGAACAAACAACATTGTGGTAAGGCAACTCTAAACATCTAAATTCCATTTGTGGCACGTAGCTCACGTATCTGGGCTAAAACATCATTCTACTCGTAACTATCTGCGTATTTGCCCCAAAAGTAGGCAGTAGGCGTTACCTATCGCATATTTCTGGAGCTGAATAACAAACAAGAACAACAACAACATCATCATTATGAAACGTCATAATCATGTTCAAAATGTTGTTATTCAAAAATTCACATGAATTTCAAGGACAAACTCGAAACTCAAACTCTGCACAACATTTGGGAAGGTTTTGTTTTTTTTTCGTTCTTTATTTTTTTTTTAGTTTTTGCTTTGGCAGGGAATTAATTGTGCGGGTTCTCTGCACGTCACGGGGCAACACAAAAAAGCGTTGCACTTATTCCATCTACTATATTGTATATACATATATATTTATTTACTTCTCTTATGTACCCGATTCTTAAATGAAAGGCAAACAGGAAAGCAAAACCCGCCACAACGTCAGCTTCTGTTGTGTTGTGTTGTGTGTGCTAATGGCATTTGGCCTATTTATGCTTCCACGTATTCGACAAACTCACACACACACAAACACACACACACACACACACATCGATAGATCGGCATATTAGGTAACATTTTGTGCCTTCATTTTCGCTCCGGGGGTTTCAAATTCATGTTGTTGTTGTTTTTTTTTTAATTTAACCCTTCAACTTGCGCGGGGTAACTTTTCAATTTATTCCAGCTTTTCGAGTCTTCAAAACACATACATAGCTTTTTTGTCGATGTTTTTATGCAGTTGCAAGTTAATTGGGTTACAAGCGCACTGGGTTAACAGGGTGTCTCATTTGGTTCAGTTCTAACTGGATGAGAGAAGAGGATATAAAAATATTCGACAAAAAATGTAAGCTTGCCAAATGGGCAAAATTTAAATAGAGAATGAAATAATGGGTCAAACAATGATCAAAAAAACATTACTCATCAAAATCGGTTAAGATTTTGCAAAGCTATGAAACATCAAAGTTTTCAAAAAATTGCTTTGGAAAAAATCGGAAATTTGTGAGAAAATTTAAACTAACCAAATCATCAAAAATTAAATGCAGAATTTATTTAGAGGTTAAACAATAATCAAAATGATATTTCACAGGCAAATCGCTAAAGATTTGTCAAAGCTATGAGACAGTAATAACTTTTTTAAATGTAAGTTTCTAATATTTATAATATACATGTTGTTGGTTTAATTAAGAGAAAAGATCAATATCAAATTAATATACCGCAGAGTTATGGAAATTCTTCTTCTTACATTCCTGTAAGCACAATAGACACCCTGTATTGCCATACCCTTGGACTTGTTTTGCACTCGTTATGTCCGAATTTCTCCCCACACAGCCATACATACATATGTACACATCTATGTATAACTGACTTGTTTGTATGTTTTCAAGATCAAGGTCAAGCCATATATCGAAACTCTTATGTACAAGAGCGAAAAAAAAAGCTGAGACGAGAATCGCAAACATGTGCCGATGGCATAAACAATGAAACTCTGGTCTCTTTCTCTCTCTCTTTCTTTTTCTCTCTCTCTCTCTCTGGTCTCTGAACAACCCCAATGCAGACCATTTGACACACTAAGGCAGCCGCAATGATCATTATGATGATGATCAAGTTCTGCGAGCCTGGACAATGGGCAGACAAGTGTACCTGCTAAGAGGAGTATTGAGAGGAAAAAAATAACAAAAAGAGGCAGCTGCTATCGAAGACCATGTCGGTAGACCTTGAAAACCAATGCCAGACAATAACAACAACAACAGCAAGAAGAACAAGAGCAACCGCAGCGACAAATTTCGAGACGGTAGATTGCTTTTTTTGGTCAAGCAACAAATTCTAAGGCAAAGATCAGGAAATGCAAGCCATAAAACCAGTTCTACCTACATTCAATCCTTTTTCTGACGTTTTTTCTTACCCAGACAGACAGAAAGAGATGTAGATAGCTTGTATGTGTGTGTGAGTGAGAGAAAAAGCTAAGCAAACGGTTATCATGTTTCAGGCACATGATTGAAATTGAAATTCATCGCTGGAAACCTTGAAAACTTTCAGTAACTTTTGTCCAAAAAAATAAACAACAAAAAAAAACATTTGCGTGTCCTGCACAGATTAAGCTCAGGCTGCGCCTTTTACTTAGGGTCTGCTTCTGGGTTCTGGGTTCTGGGCTCTGATTCCTCTGCCCTGGGCTTGGCCCGTCTAGACATTTTTTGTACGCACCTAATTGCAGACCATTGCTCAATCGATGCCATCAATTCTGCCAGCAAGAGGAAGCACATATCGATTGGGTTTCTCTGGAAAGCGCCTGCAGCAACCTTATGCTAATCTGAGTTGCTCTTTGAGCTGAAATCTGAGGCAACACTCGATATTCACTTTACTCTTATGCAATTAACAGTTAAGCAAAGTTCGCTATAAGGTAACTGTCTGCTGATTACGAGTATAGTCGCATATTCGTGCTTACCTTTCAAAGGTGAGTCAGTTATGAGAGAGCTCCAGAAAGGTGAACTTACCTGTAAGCAGAAAGAAAAATATATTAAGCAATTTGATTTTCAATAGAAATTTAATGATTTATCTAAATATAAATTATTAAAAAATATTCCTTTATAAAAAATTGTATTGAACAATGCCAACAACACGCGGTGTTCCCAAGCGGTCCCCCATCTAAGTACTAACCGCGCCCGACGCTGCTTAATTTCGGTGATCGGACGAGAACCGATGTATTCAGCGTGGTATGGTCGTTGGCGATAGACCATGACAAGAGTACGATTTTCTATCTCAAATTGAGATAAAAGAGTTTTCGAGACAAGAATTTTAGAAGTTTTTGCTAGAAGTCGTATTTATTAAGTAATAGATTTGTAATATACGCTATTTATTATTTTATATGATTTCTCTCTGTATCTGTCTACAAAGTTTTGCTTTTATTAGCACTGCTTATCTTTTAATTCTGTCTTCTTATTATTTTCTTTGCTTTTCTCTGCCCACCCGCATGTCCTCCTTGTTCACTGTAAGCAATAAACACAAGCTGTTTTTTAACTTATTTTTCGCAGACTTTCGCAACTTTCGCAATAGCAACTAACTCTAACTCCTTTGAAAGGGAGTAAAATCGGTGGGGGGGGTCTCCATCTGCTGTGAACTGTGTCGACCTTGTGGCTGTCATTAGCATAAGATTAATGAGGCACAGCAATATATAAAATGCACTTGAGGCCCGGACCATACATATAAATAACCAATTACAGATGCCAGAGCATAACTCAATATGGAAAACGCAAACGACTGAAAATGTCAAGAAAATGTACGCAAAATATGCGTAAAATCAAGCAAGAAAAAATCAAGCAGAATATCAAGAACCACATACAACACCAGCTGGTGTTTCTAGGGAGCATTTTCATGGTTTTGCAGACATTGCGCATACGCCACATTGAACACAAACAGCACGAATACGATACTAAATTGCCAGTGAAATTGCAAAAGCCCTAACAACAACAGCTAGACAAAATGTGGGTTGCGTCTGTGTGTGTGTGTATGTGTGTGTGTGTTGACCCACAGCATCATCGTCCCTAGGGCACATTTTCGATGTTTTCTCGCCCCCTTTTTATAGTACCCAAAGTCTAGTACCCAAAGTCTACAAAAGTATTATTCGTTTTAAACAATGAAAGCATCATATGTAGTTTAAAATTTTGTGTGTGTACCAAAAATATGTCTCATATTCGTCTTTATAATAGTAAAGAATAATTAGAAAAAATTCATATTCTTTGAGAATTTTTACTGTATGTATATTAGCCAGACTCACTCGACTAGCACGTTTTTAGTTAAGCATTTATTCTCTTTTATTCCTCTTCTTTACGTTCCTATCACTTTCTCCTACTTGAGCTCTTTCTCGTCCTTGTCCTTTTCCGTCTGCCTTAACAGCCTTGGCATGATTTCATTACATTACGCGCTTTCCTTACACAGTTGCCTCAATTCTCCCACACACACCCCCCCCCCCTTTCTCCTCCAGCCCCTCTCTGACCTTTTTTTTGGGGGGGATTTTGTGGGTCGTTTACTTGGTTTCGTTTCGCTCACCGCGCACCGCCAGACACATCCCCAAAGCGAAAGGGAGACAAGAATTTGGGTTCAAAAGCACACGCACAATTTGCAGAAGGAGCACCTTTCTGGAGAGGGGGTAGTGGGGGTCGTTGTTCTGTTAGGGGCTGTAGGAGTCAGGGAAACAATCGATTATTTTCGGGCCGACGTTTTTGGCCATTCTCATTGAAGTTGGCCGTATAAAAGAGACGCCAGACCCTCATCCACTTTCACGGCCAGGGCCAAAACCTGCGCTGGAAATGAAAATGGGAAGTCCAAAAAAAAAATTGCAAGTATGGGAAATTGGGCACTGGAATAGAAGCTGCGCAAGGGCGTTGGCGTTACTTTTTGGTGGCGAAAATGGAGATGTGGCGAGGGGGATGAAATTGTGCGTCTGATGGGGGTGTCTGTCTACCTCAAAGTTTATTGTCTGCGTTCAGCCTTCAACTTGTCGGCGATGCCAAAAACCGACGTCGACGCCGACGGCGACGTCTGTCTGGTGACCTTCAACTTTCAACTTTATTGGCATTGTCTGACAGACGACACCCCATATACCCTCCTTCCCACTCATACTCCCTCTCAACATTTCTCCGTGTCTGTGCGCGTTTTAGCAATTTCGAGGCTTACTTTTGGCTCGACTCCTCCTTGAATAAGACGGAGAGGGGCTTTCAATTTGCCGTCTGCCATGCGCGACCTTGAAAATGGCCACGTTTTCACGTGAAAGGTGAAAGCCACGTTCCGAGCGTATATTTAGTTTATATGTGTGTTTGTGTATGTGCATTTGCTTGAGTTCGTGCCTAATATACTTTTAGGTCTACATTTAACTTTTCCCAGTTAGGCTTTTCCTTGTCGTTGCCACATTTGCAGCCGCATATTCCGAGATAGGTTAACAAACTGCCAAATACTAAGAATACTCTGGGGTTGGCATTAATATTTAATCTATCTTGGATAGTAAATAAAAACCGAAAGCTTTCAAATAAAGACTTTAAAGAAACATATTTTACATATTAAATGCAAAATTAAAGATTGTATGAGAAAATAAATAAAATTATATAATACAATTAAATAAAGTAGCAGTTTTTATTTGTAAAAAAAAAGTTATTGAACAATGCCAACAACACGCGGTGTTCCCAAGCGGTCCCCCATCTAAGTACTAACCGCGCCCGACGCTGCTTAATTTCGGTGATCGGACGAGAACCGATGTATTCAGCGTGGTATGGTCGTTGGCGAAAGACGCATGACAAGAGTACGATTTTCTATCTGAAATTGACAGTGCATCTGGGCTTTTGTACCAAGAGATATAAAAAGATAGATTAAAGTGAACGCATCTATGGGATACTTTTAAAAGTTTAACTATGGAACACAAAAAAATATTTTAAATATAAGGTCCAGTTAAAAATTGAACGCAAAGGCATAGATACTTCAGGTTCGAGTATTTGAAAGAGTTAATTTGTAAAAAAAGTTTGTTGAACAATGCCACAACAACACGCGGTGTTCCCAAGCGGTCCCCCATCTAAGTACTAACCGCGCCCGACGCTGCTTAATTTCGGTGATCGGACGAGAACCGATGTATTCAGCGTGGTATGGTCGTTGGCGAAAGACGCATGTCTAGAGTACGATTTTGTATATGAAATTTATTGTATATTTAGGGTAAAAAGATTTTAGCACATCCCTATTGCTTTTTCATTATTTAATTTGTATTTTTTAATATTTTAGAATTATAGAGTTATTAAATTAAAAAAAATTTGTATTTTAATAGTTTTTGGATATATAGTATTTGCAAAGTTCTCAACAAAAATATTTGCAGCGCCATCTGTGAGCAACCACTGCAAACACTTGACAGCTTAACGAGCACAAACGAACTCTAGATGGCGCTGTTTACAGTCTGTGCAAATGAGCTTTTGTAGCGCTCTTTCTCAGTCTTTCCATGTCTGTATTTCTGTTTCACACACTCACCTGTTTTGCCATTGGGACTGTATGGATCGTAGCTGCCAGCTGACATGGGAGATGCATAACCGTTGGACATGTTGTAACTGTGATTCTGCGAACCTGGCGATGGCGACAGCGGCGGCGCTGAGCTTGGCACGCTGCCTGGACTTGGTGTGGACATCCAATCCTCGGGCCTGTAAGAATTCATAAACAACAAAAGCTTTAGAGTGAAGAGTATAATAGAAAGAAAAAAAGCTTTTTCAACTTACGCATCTAGACGCGCCCGTTTTGAGGGCACAAATACCAAATGCCCATTGGAAGCTGCAGCCGCGGCAGCAGCAGCGGCAGATGTTGATGCAACTGAACTGCTGTTGCTGTTGTTGTTAGAGGTGGTGGTCAAGGCGATGACGTCAGGCATGGGTTCGGTTTTTATCGTAGCGGGTGTCGGCGACGGCGTCGCCGTGGCAGTTGTCAATAGCTTTAATTTATCCTCAACACTAGTTGCACTTGCATTTGCTGTTGTTGTTGATGCTGCTGCTGCTGTTGTTGTGCCGCCATTTGCATTGGCCACTTGAAAGGTCAAGGCGACGGCGGCATTGTTGTTGTTGCTGTTGTTGCTGCCAGCTCCAGTTGCGGTTGCGGCTGCTGCCGCGGCGCTTAATTGTTGCTGCAACAAAATGTGGCTGGGGATTGTTGATTGTTTTTGTTGTTTGCTTTGTTGTCCAGTATGTTGCGATTGTTGCTGCTGCTGTTGTTGCTGTTGTGAAGCATTCAAACGGTACATTTTGAATGCAAAAAAGGTTTACTAGCAAAATATTGTGGTTGCTGCTCTTGTTGCAGTGGCGTTTGACAACATGGCAACGCCTTCATGTTGCCTATTAGCATCTTATTTTACATATTTTGTCAAGTGCCGTAAAGCTGTAATAAAGAGTGAAAAAAAAAATAAATTCAAAAATGTGGTAAAAACTATTGACAAAAAAATATTTTTTAAAAAATTTAGATCGCCCCCGGGTGGACTCGAACCACCAACCTTTCGGTTAACAGCCGAACGCGCTAACCAATTGCGCCACGGAGGCTGCGTTGGCACGCAAAAATTTTAACATTGTTAAGCATGTGACGGGCACAACCAAAGTTCTTAGTGGTTCAAAGTAAAAACAACAAAAAGCTCTTTATTACATTGGACTTCTTCGAATGAGCTGTTTGCGCACTGCTTGAGAAAAGCAACATTGGCCGCTCGAAAAACAACAGCCTCCGTGGCGCAATTGGTTAGCGCGTTCGGCTGTTAACCGAAAGGTTGGTGGTTCGAGTCCACCCGGGGGCGGAAACAAATTTTTTGTTTGCTTTTTAAATTACAATTAAAATACATTTAATTTATATTATACTAATCCAGAACTTGATGTAATATGCAATTACACATTTATATATTAATATTTGCATTTGATATGTATGTAATTACTAGAGTTGTATTTTCTTTGTTTCATATTTATAGATTGCATGTCGAAATATCAATTGCTTGAAGTTTAACGAGGTCAATGCTATAGTTTAATGCACCAACCCCAGCAGTCACCCCTTCCCCCGCCCGAAAGGGTCGTGTCTTTGTTTTCAATAATGACCAGCAGTGTAAATTGAATTCTCAAGAGAATGCATTGCCCCACCCTCCTATTCACACGCCCACACGCATACACATTCTTGACGATGTGTGTGGCGTAAGCATATTGACCCAGAATCCTTGATAAGGTCGCCTGCGCCGACGCTGACCTAATTTCTATATAGCTTTGCTTATGTAAGGCTGCCCCTCTGGGGGGAAAAGGAAAAAAGGGAGGCAGCCACAATATGATAATTACACTAGTAGCTGCATGAAATGTTATCGAAATCTAAAATAGACCAAGTAAAAAAAGAATGATCGACTTAATTAATTATTCATCTGAATTATTCTTGTTTCAACACTTTTATTAATTTAAAATATTTACTTGCAGACTGCAGACTGCTAACTTTAATATATTTAATGCTTATCTGCTTGGGTAAAGCGCATAAAAATTGGCGAATTGAAATCTATTTATTCAACACACAGTTGAAAATAGAATTTATAATGCGAAATAAATTCTTTTGCTTTTGTTTTTTTTCTTCTATTTTGCAATTGGCAAAGTTTATTCGCCTTTCGTTGCACTTGCACTCATTTTTGAGCGGTAAATGGTGAGCTAGTTGTTGTTATTGTTATCGTTGATTGTTGACTGTCAGTCTGTCAGCCTGTCTATCGTATGACTAAACAAATAGTTGGAAGCTGACTGACTGCCTGATTGACCGATGGACCGACGCTGTAAATGATGCATTTCCGCTGCGAAAAATTGTTTCATTTTTTTTTTTTTTTGAAAAAGGGGGAAAACGGGAAGAAGAAGAAAAGAGAGCGCCAGAAAAAGCGACGGCTGTCATGCAACTCAAAACTCATCTGCATTGCCAATTGGCGCGCCACAAAACAGCTGCAATTTATGTGCATTACAATTAGCGAAAGAGTTGCACTTTTCCCTCTTCCTCTTTTACTCCCACTTCTTTTTCTTATTCTTCTTCCTTTTTTTACTTTTAAATGCAATTGAAATTAGCGATAATAGTTGAAAAGTGAATTGTAATTATTATTTAACAATTTCTTAGGGAAGCGTTTGAAATGAGGTCATACAAATTTTTAGATTAGTTAACTAAAAATATATCTAAGACGAGTACTTACCAATTTTTGTTTGCATATAGTATCCTTTATGATAATATCCAAAATGTATAATAGTGTTTTGTGTTTTGCTCACTTTGTTAAAGTTTTTCTTAATTGTCAGTTGGTATTAAAAATCACCAAAATCTGTAAATAAAAAAACAGACAGCATTCGTTTAATCAATCAATCACTCAGTTTTGACACTTTAATGTCTAGTCAATTTCAAGTAATCATCATCATTCAAATGACGTTTAACACACTGTGCGCCACTGCACTTTGTTTAAAAGCGCCAAAGAGCGAGAGAGCGAAAATTTAATTTGTGGAGAGCAAGAGAACGAATTTGGGCTTGCTATGCAATTGGGTCTCAGTCAAATGGCAACGCCGACTTTCCGCCTACACCCCTGACCACTCACACCCTCCTTCAGACATAGACACGTGCATTTCAGCAAAATTTTATTGGCATGCAACAAAGAAGAAGAAAACGAAACGCAGCAGAAACTTTGAATGAAAATTGTTCAATGTGCTCGTTCAGTTTTTGCATAAAAATGCTATTTTTGTGATTTGATAAACATTGCACGCGTTTTAAATACGAACACAACAGCAACAACAAAACGCACACACTGCACTCTTTTTGTTTTTCACAGTTTCAATAGCACACGTTCTCAGAGAGCGTCAAAGAAATAGAGAGAGAGCACGAGCGAGAGCGAGAGAATGACGAGTAAACAAGCGCCACCAACTGCATGAAAGTGACTTGTGTGTGGGTGGCAAAGGGAGTAAGGTAACGTCTCTCTTACTAACGGCAGTCAAAACAGCATCACTTAAAACGCAGCAACAAAAAAAACATGCACACATTCTACATGCACTTATTGTGCTCTCAGTTGTCGGCGCTCTCAGAGTAAACAAGCGCCAGCAAATGCAGGGAAATATCATGTGGGTGGGAAAGGGAGGGAAACGTCACTCGCCAACATCAGCAACAGCAACAACAATAGTACTTGGCACGGCACAGTTTTTGTAGTTGTTTAGAAATGTAATATATAAATATGTATGTATATGTAAATATATATGCAAGTATGTTTGACTATTGCAACTAACATTTGTTTAAAACGTTATCGTTCTTGTTGTTGTACTTCTTCTGCTTCTTACAGCAGCACACATCGAACTTTTCTGAAGCGAATTTTACGCACACAACAATAACAAATTCACATGCACGCGTACGCACACAAAGAGACACAGCCGCAGGGCATGTGAATATTTTAATTAAACACAAATTTGTTTCACTTTACGTTTTGCGTGTATTTCTAGCACAAATTTGTTTCTATTTCTCTATTTTTCTGCACTTTTTCAGCGACATAAACGACGCGCAATGTAATTTTTATTACACGAGAGCCGCACATAAAAACTAAAACTAAAAGGCCGCCGTTGCCGTTAGCCCGTCGCTGCTGCTGCTACTGCTGCTGCTGTCAAAGCTACATTCGGACGAGCTGCTCTCGCGCTCTCTTTTGGCGCATTGCTCTCGCTGGCGCTCTTTCTCTGTTTCTTGTCTTATGTTTGCTATTGCGGCGGGGGCGAGTGTGAAGCGCTTGCAATTGTTATTGCGATGTGAGCGCATGCGCGCTACTCAATTTTTCTACTTTGGCAATGCTTGATTCTGCCTTGCTAAGCTGCGCTCAACTTTCGCGCGAACGGCAATACAAGCGACAACAAAAACAACAAGAAGAGACGTGCAGTAGCCAAAGCGGCAGCAGCACTTGACTGCACCGTGGTGCATGGACTGCAGAAAGCAAAACGAGACATGCCCTCTATTAAAGTGGGCATGGTTTGATATTTATAAATAAATAAATAAAATACTAAAAAATGTATATTACAAAATTTAAAAATGCAAGTCTTATGATTAATACTTGCATTTCCGGCCCACTGTGCACCCACACTAATTCAACTTTGAGGCCAGTGTGCGGAACTTTTCAAAAAACTGGTTTTCGACATGGGCTCATTGTGTGTGCCTGACTTGCTGCTTATTGCTGCTTCTACTTTTGGTTGTACTAGTTGTTGTTGTTGTCGTTGTTGTTGTTGGTATTCTTGGTTTCTTTTTCGTTGTGGTTTTCAAGCTCTACTTGTTGTTGTCTGCTGCTAGCTGCCGACCGCTTTGTCTACTCCGTCTTCTTCTTCTTCTTTGTGTTGTTGTTGTTGTTGTTATTGACGTTGTGCTTTTGACTTTGTAACACACTTTTTGTGTTGATTTCGCTGCCGACGCGTCGCGACGTCGCTGCTGTGTGACTTTTGATTTTAAGTCTTTTTTTCGTTAATGGAATTTATGTTTTCTACCCGCTTTAGCTGCTTATACTCTCCCTCTCTGACTCTCTGCCTTATTTGCTCTCTAAATGCATTGCGATTAACAATGCGACGCACACGTGTTGTTGTTGGTTTCTTTGTTGTTCTCTTCATTTCGTGGGAGTTTTAAAATGTTTATTGTTTATTTTCTACACATGAGCCAAGTGAAAAGGTCAGGTGTCGGATTGCATGGCATACAAAACGATTAAATCTAAGCTTGCCATGTGTGGTAATTATACTAGAGTCAAGTTTAAAACTTTACATTACGCCCGAAGCGATGCACATAACCTCACTTACGATACTCACACCCTAAACTAATTTGCAATAATCGACTATTGAACCTATTAGACAAGGAGAATCCAATAAAGCGCGACCTTATGCAAAGCGAAAACGTGCAAAGTGTGTGTTTGAAATAAAACCCATTTGAATTAGCCATATAAAATTGAGTTTATTCTTCAGATCGAATAAGTTAGAGAATATAAGAATGTCAATATACCGTTTATCAAAAATTAACATATTAAAAATTAATCAAGTAACTGTCTTGATTTTTTACACTTACTTACATACTGTATATTACATCAGAAAATAAATTAAGACATTTCTGAAACCTAAAACAGTGAATGTACTTGGGTCTATATTGGGGAATAGAGAATGTACTAAGCTGGTAAAAGGGAGTGGGAATGGGAAAAAGATTTGAGTGTCTCAACACGCAAACGAATCGCGCCAAACATTTATAAGCAGCAGCAACAACAACAACGGCAATAAAAAAGCACCAAGCGCAGCAGCAATGACGAAAATGTAAAAGCAGCAGCAGCAACAACAACAACAGCGACAACATCAACGAAAACAGCGACGACAACGACAACGGCAAGTTGAATGACATAAAACATCAACTGACCTTCAACTCTGCGACTGAACCTTAGAAAAAATGAATAATTTTACACTCGAAACAAAACACACACACACACTTGCATGCATGCAAATGTGAGCGGCGAGCGGCGCATGCAACTTACAGCGTTTTACAATGGACACAACGCAGCTCCCAGCGTAAGAGAGAGTGTGAGAGAGAGAGAGGCAGAGCGAAAACGAAAACGCCAAAGCAGTCAAGCATGGCAAAAAATAATAGTGTTGCAAGCGCCAAACACTATCACACACACACACATACAATGTGCATGCCCAAAGCTACTGCAAGAGAGCAAAGGAGAGTGAGAGAGTGAACATGTAAGCGAGCTAAAAGCTTTGCAGTGCATGACGTAAATTACAGCAAAGCAAAAGCTGAAACTTTGCTCTTGCACTTGGACAGAGAGCGCACATTGTATGCATGTGCATATGTGTGTGTGTGTCTGCCTTGGCAGAGGCTGAGAGCGCAGTCAACTACAATTACAACTATAGCTACAACTACAACTACAATAACAACGAGTGTGTAGTTCGGGGCGGCCTATTTAACGTTGCATGTTTATTTTCGGCTCAGGCAGCGACTGCGGCATCGGCAGCGCAGCAGCGACAGCGGCATCGGCAAAACTGCATTCACTCTCGTTTCAGTTTTTGTTTTAGGGCGTTGTACAAACGTTGCAATGGCGGAAGTGGTGGGCGGGGAACGGAATGGGAAAAGGGGGGACCGGTGAACATGGCAGCATTTTTTGCTATGTCAGCGGATGCATCATGTGACGACGAGTGGCAGTTGTAAAGCAATTCGGTGGGGTAGGGGGATATATGTACATATATATACTAAGTGGCATGTGGAATGTGTCGTGCACGCCATTTACACCTGTGTAAATGACACAGGTAGGTCAAATTTACCTGGCAATGGTTTTGGTTTAATGCCTCAACAGCTGTTGGCTATGGGATGGGGCTAAAACCACAAAATGCCGAGCAAGTTTGCTAAATAATATGTATGTATGTAATTAAATCGATAGGGTCTCAGCTGAATGTAGAGAACTTTCTCAGGTCAAAAAAGTTGCAATTAAGCAATTGTCGAAAAAAAGAAATTAGAAGTCTCTAGAAGTAAGTAAAGAATTAAAAGAATTTCAAGCTAGAAAAATTGTTTTAAAAGTAGCTGATTTACAGTCCAAAAGCTTTCTTTAAGTTGTACTTTTCAAACTACAAACCGAATCTATAAATTTTCCTTAATTACTAATTCTATGATTTAAAATATATTTATTATAAAAACAAAAATATATATAAATTGAATTAACGAAACCACTAAAATTCTTTCATTTCTTTCACTTTCTTCCACTTTCCCCCAGCAAACAATGTAAAAAGTAATGAATTTAACTGATAAGTATTTACCTGCTGAATATTTTCAGGAGTCTTATCATACCTCAAAAATTCTTCGTTTATTGACATTCTTCAGATTTTGTTTTTGTGCCAGACATTTCTTCATGTTTTATGTATGCTGCACTCAATTTGCACCCAACATTGAAATTCCTCCACTTGGCGCACATTTTTGACGAGCATTCAGAGTGTGAACCCAAACTGACCCCATCCAAAATAGTGAAGAAAGGGGCGACACTAAGTTAACGCCTGTTAAAAGTTCAAAGCTTTCAAGTCAAGTGCCGCCAAAATGTACAAGTCAAACGTTGTGTCCTCTGCCCTCCGACTCTTTTTTCCCCCTGTAGCTCAGCATGACGTTCCATTGCTGCATCCTTGACCCAAACAATGCGCCAATTTGTGGGCCACTGGGCGCCCGGGGTGAATGGAAGAACCTAACGACGCGAAAAGTTAAGTGAAAATGTAAAGGAAAGAACCAGAACAATCGGATATCTTCCAGCTGACGAACATTTTATACTCTTATGTAACATTTTAAATAAGACTTTATCATATAGATACTTCATTCTAATTAAGGTATCTCCTCAGCTTATTACATACTTGATGAAAAAATATAAATTCCTTTAATAAAGGGTATCAAAAAACTAAGTGTTGGCTGGTTGGATGGGCGTTGACAATGACCAGCAACTCTACAGACTGAATGAGAATTTGAATCAGAATCCGAATCCGAAACTGAACCAGAAATAGAGGAAAATGCGGAGGCAGAAGCAAATGTGAAATGGAAAGGTCTACCACCTGGCAAGGACACTACCCGGCGCGGCATTCAATGAAAATTGAAAAAGAAGAAATGCTGCACAAAAATCGATAAATTTCATTTGTGCCTAAAGAAAAGTTTGTTTGCGAAGGGGTTTGGAGAACTTCGTTTTCAACTCCTTTACAGTTTGGGTCAGTTGGCAGCATTATTAAATGTGACGTGCGAAAAGTTTTCTACCGTTTTTATTGTCAAAGCACATAATAACTATAAAGTGGCTAAACTAAAGTTAAAACGTGGCCTATTTTATGACAGAATTGCATCACACACAATATTTCACATAGAGAATACCTGACACTAACAAATCCCATTTTCAGAGTTCTTGAAAAAGCATTTTTATAGTATAATTACTAAAACTTATTGGTAGAGAAATAAATATTTAAATTTTAAATAATTTGATCATATATAGACTATTCTATAGATTCCTAACGCATTGTTTTATTTACTCACCTAATAATAAAAAGTTGCGTTAATATTATAGTTATCCACTGCATAAAAAAATATAAAATAGATAAAATACTATATACTTTTTTATGTGTCAAGCTACATAGATGATAAACTTGTTTTGTTTTTACTTTTTAGCAAATATGCAAATGATATCAACAACCTGCTAAATTCAATGAACTTGCATAAATTAAAATAGAGTTATTAAGACTTAAATAGACACTTGTTCATTTGCTAAATCGTTACGGATATAATGAATGGTTAACAAAAAATTACTAAGAATTTAGCTAAACTTTCAACTTTGAGTAACGCACTGGTTGCGATGAAGATCAATCGGTCCTGTGGCGCAATGGATAACGCGTCTGACTACGGATCAGAAGATTCCAGGTTCGACTCCTGGCAGGATCGCAAAAATTTTTTTATTTCTTTGTGAAGAAAATATTTTTTCTTAATTTTATTATTGTAAACTTAAAGTTTAAGTTTAAGTTAAAAAATTATTTAATAATTAAGAAAAGATTAATTAATGAAATTTACATATATTTTAACTACGGTGCTTGTTTAGTATTTGTTTCCATCGCTCTCAGCAGCCTCCGTGGCGCAATTGGTTAGCGCGTTCGGCTGTTAACCGAAAGGTTGGTGGTTCGAGTCCACCCGGGGGCGACTTAACTTTTTGCAATTCCTATTTTTTTCCACTTTACCTTAATTTTAAGTTCGACTGATCATATCTGGCTCTTGTTCCGTAACGGCAAAGGGTTTGTTGGAGCTGCAGCGAACTCGTCAAGGTCATTTTTGTAAAACTCGTTGGGCGGCTCTTTATCTCAATTGACTCTTACCAAGTGGTAGAGCAAGTTTTTTATTCATTCCAGTGTTGGACAGTTAAATGCACTTGAAACTGGCTCCAGACATTATGCAGACTTATCGCGCGAACATCAGTATAAAATAAAACTACCTTTTGCTATTGCTATACAACGTTTCGTCACGCGCGAAAGAACATGGAGAAAGAAAATTAAAATGCAACACTGTAGTGTGTGAAAACAAATGCAAAAAACTGCTGAAATTCTAAAAATAAAATACATCCACAAAAAAGATTTCAAATCAATTCTGATTTCCCATACCGGGAATTGAACCCGGGCCTTCCGGGTGAGAGCCGGATATCCTAACCACTAGACAATATGGGATATAAGATGACCTCTTCCTAACGATAAATTAGCAGCCAGTATTGTTTAACATAGCTGCTATAAAAGATTGATTGCATTGATTAGAAAAACAATTGCTTACTTTTTGAAGATATATTTAATTATGCTTATTGGTGAAAATGAATTCCATTTCAACACTCAGGTTTGTTAATATTAAGTTCCACTGTATTTACAAAATGCGATAGCATTCATCAATGTTTTGCAATATTTGCAATTTGAATGTTGAAATCGTTTAGTTTTTGTTTTTGGATTTGCGGTGCATTAACCGCAATTTACATTGTCTAAACAAAATAGCTGTAGTCCATATAGGAATTACGTAGACGAATGAGTATGTGAAATGTGTTTGTATTTTGTTTTAAGGTTAAGTTCAGTCATTCGCCTCGTTTCGTTTCATTTGCATGACAAACAGAAACGTTTTTAATATTTTTACGTCGCTCCTCAACTGAGTATACACTATACATATACATATGTTTGTGTGCAAGTGTGTGTGTAGAGCAATGTTATGCATTCAAATTTATGCATTTTCTAAACGTGCTTTTATTTCCATTTGCTTTCTGTCCTGATTATTGGCAGAGTCGCAACGTTGCTTTGGTCATCAATAGTTTCTTATTGAGACTAGTATTTTAATATTGAGGTATCGCCATATAGTCAAAGTTGTTGTTATCGCTAACAATGCAACGCAGTTGTTAGTGTATTCAAGGTCCAGCATCTTTTTGATAGTAGTAAAAATCAGAAAAACTTAATAAAAAATTAAAAATTTAAAAAAATTTACTCTCGCCCAACGTGGGGCTCGAACCCACGACCCTGAGATTAAGAGTCTCATGCTCTACCGACTGAGCTAGCCGGGCTGTGTGAGAGCAATCGAAAAATATGCGTAGCTGAAGTCCATGCAAAGGATCTGATAAAAATATCGTTCTAGTTTACAAAATCTCCAATAGAAATACAACCTTATTTTTTTCTACCAATGAAGTTATTTTAGAGTCGACAGCTTTTGATGAACTTAACAATATGTATAAGAGAAGAAATAAGCAGGTTTCTGAATATAATTCTGCTATCTCACTTTCGCAAACAACAGCTGACGATCAGTTTTTCTTTTATATGAGTCTAATTGTTTTTGTAATAAGTGTAATTTTATTTTTAAATATATATATTTGTATAAAAACTAAAAATGTAAACCGTCTCTTCTAAATATATCGATTTCAACAGCTGATTGCTTCTGTCGATCATTTTGGAGCCCAGACATCAGCCCGGCTAGCTCAGTCGGTAGAGCATGAGACTCTTAATCTCAGGGTCGTGGGTTCGAGCCCCACGTTGGGCGCAAACCAACTTTTTTCACCAGCTTTTTTTTTTGTTTTATTCTTAAAATGTTTTTGTCTGGTTTTGTTGCTTGCTGTTTATCAAATAACATTTTTGTTTATATTATCTGGCGAGCCTACCCTAACTTATTTGGCCTTGTCCGCCGCAGACATTGCCGTTGCTGCTGGCAATGGAAATGCGACTGATTTGTGCACATGTACAGTATGTATTTATGTATGTGTAAATGTATAAGCTTAGCATTAAGCGTGAAGGGAGAGGTGGTCTGGGCGGTGGTCGCTGAGTGCCCAACATAGACAATAAACATAAAAAACAATTTGCCTGCGCAAATAAGCATTGCTTCACATTTTACTTATTTCATTTTAAGGAAGACACACTCAAAATTAAGGAGACTTAAGTCAAACAAAATATGTTACATTTTTAGAAAGATTGCAATTTGCAAATAGCATTTCTTACTTTGGATCAATTTTTAAGGCAACTAGCTTTCTTTAAAGAAAGTAGTATTTATTTTACAACGAATATGCTCGACTGTCTCGAATGTAGCGCAACCAAAAGCCGTCTGCCAGGCTGATTATCTGCCTGCTGTCTACTTGTCCGTCCCTTTGTCCGTATGTTGCCGTTTCTTGTCGTCAGTCTCATGACCCGCTCTCTTGCTCTCTCCTTCTTTCTCTCACTGCTTCAATGTCTGAGTCTCTGTTTCTATATGAATGCATGTGTTTTGTTTTGTTTCCTTTTGAGCATTGTTTCGGTTTAATATTTTATAGCAAATTACTTGGCCGACGGGGGCGGCTGTCGGACTGTCAGAAGCGTCTGCTCTACACCCCTTTCTGCATTGAGGTATGCGCGTAATTTTATACATCATTTTCATTAGGAAGCAGCAAAATGTGCTAGACAATAGTCCCCTATCAACATGAAAACAATTACAAAGGCAATCCAATGGGGAAATGCAAGGGAATCAGAGAGTGGAAAACAAAAACGAATGTAAGCATGGAGTAATGTCGACTCCTAACAGCGGAGATTATAAATAACCACTCATGACATCAACCAAAAGCTGCCACGTGTATAGAACCTATCGCTGTATAGGGACATGCCCATTTGGCCAACGAAGTTCACCAAGCCCGGCTAGCTCAGTCGGTAGAGCATGAGACTCTTAATCTCAGGGTCGTGGGTTCGAGCCCCACGTTGGGCGCAAACCAACTTTTTTGTCCCTTTAAAAATTTTAAATTTTTCAATGGGAATTAATTTTTAAAATAGATTCGATAAGTTTCTAATTTTCCAATTGTGTATTAATTTTCTATACATTGAAGTATAGCTTTTGGCAAGTCCTCACAACAGGCCCATTAGCTCAGCTGGTTAGAGCGTCGTGCTAATAACGCGAAGGCCGCGGGTTCGATCCCCCCATGGGCCAAGTTGAAATCCTTTTTTGATTTTTTAAAATAAAACTTTTTGTAATTGTATTATTTAAGGAATTTATAAATTTCCAACTAAAATATATATATTTTATGGATTCGCGAACCATTTTTTATGGACTGATTTCTATTATCGGAAGAACAAAAATAATGAACAAAGTATGGCCCATGGGGGGATCGAACCCGCGGCCTTCGCGTTATTAGCACGACGCTCTAACCAGCTGAGCTAATGGGCCAGGTTGACACCGACCAGTTTTAAAGCTTATTTAACCGAGCAATATATCTGTGCATATCAAAAAATTACTATTTAGTATCCACATTAAACAAAATCTAAGTATAACTAGTTGCATATCATGGCAAAAGATAAAATAGAATTATAATAAAATATTTATTATTGGCCCATGGGGGGATCGAACCCGCGGCCTTCGCGTTATTAGCACGACGCTCTAACCAGCTGAGCTAATGGGCCATACAGACGCCATTTTGTTTTAAGGACTTTAAATACAAGAATTTAATTTATTACTACAAGAATTTAATTTTAAAAAAATATACCTAGATGGCCCATGGGGGGATCGAACCCGCGGCCTTCGCGTTATTAGCACGACGCTCTAACCAGCTGAGCTAATGGGCCATGACGACGCCATTTTGTTTTAAGGACTATAATTATGAGAGTTTCATCTATCAACGAAAAATGTATATAAAAAAATATACAAAGATGGCCCATGGGGGGATCGAACCCGCGGCCTTCGCGTTATTAGCACGACGCTCTAACCAGCTGAGCTAATGGGCCATGACGACGCCATTTTGTTTTAAGGACTATAATTATGAGAGTTTCATCTATCAACGAAAAATGTATATAAAAAGGTATACAAAGATGGCCCATGGGTCATATTGACGCCATTTTGTTGAAAGGACTTTAAAAATATGAATTTCATTTATTATTACAAGAATTTAATTTAAAAAAATATACCTAGATGGCCCATGGGGGGATCGAACCCGCGGCCTTCGCGTTATTAGCACGACGCTCTAACCAGCTGAGCTAATGGGCCTCACGATCGTCCATCGAATAGACGCCATTCTAGCCTTTCAGGTCAAAAATGAGTGTTAATAAAATTGCAAGCTTACCATTATGGTCTACGATTAATACATGTTTTCCTGGTTAAGAGAAGTATTTCGAGTTGAAATATTGCACGATTACACGTCAGAATGTGTTATAAATAATGTTTAATTCCTTTAATTAATTGACCGGATCGATTGATTAAAATTCGCACAACGCAAGACTGCAATAAACAAGGAATGAAAATTTGTTTCGATTTAAACAGAACGATAGAGCGAGAGAGAGAATCTGTAGGAATTGCATCAATGAAACCGAAACGAAAAACTAATGAAGAAATACAATAACAAATAACAAGAACAACAATAAGAAATAGTCTAAGGAAATCATCGTGTAAACTGAATAATATATGCCTGGTAGATACGTAGATAATGCGAGAAATCCAGTGAAGTGTGTGTGTGGAAGTAGAACCGACGCAATAAATTTTCTGTGGTGTAGGTTAGGGCAAGGCAACGTTCTCACTCGCTCACACTCGTACTCTCACAGAAACTCAGCCACAGGCACACACATGCAGACAGCGTGAGAGAGAGGTGAAGCGGAAGAGAGGCAGACAGACAGCTGCATGGCCGACTGCACTAGCAAGCAGTGTGGCGCAGGCTGAAGCAGAGGAAGAGAGCTTCAATAGGCCGCAGCAACTTGCAATTTTACAAGAATGAGCGTAGAAACGTGCAGAGACAGAGTAAAAAGCAGTGTAATAAAGCTGAAAAAAAAGGGTCGTTGGAGGCGTGTGCTGGTTGACTAAAGGGAGGCAGGGAAGCAAGGAAGCAGGCCGGCGGCAGTCAGGGTTGAGGTAGGGACAGACGACTGACAACAGGCTGGCAGGCAGGCTGACAGGCTAGCTGGCTGGCTGGCATGGCCCGATGTCAGGGGCATGAAGTTGCAATGAAAATGAAATTGCAAGCGGCGCAACGTTGCACATGAACTGTCGGTGGAAGGGGAGGTGAGAGGTGCACTACCTAGTAGAGGCAGACATAGAGTTAGTATGTATCTGCAGTCTGTGTGTGTGTTATATTTAGTTACTTGTGTCTGGTTCTTACACTGCATGCTATGTAGCAATTTTAGATATGTATCTGCAAGATACATTCGCAGCCTGTGCAAGCACCCAACATCATTTTGCTTTTTTCTCTTCTTTTCTTTATTTTCTGCGCTATTTTCGCTTTCAACCAAAGCTGCAACCCAAAATGGTCGACGTTATTAATGCTCCAGACTAGTTTTCGATTGAGCAGGTTAATGGGGCTATAGGCTATGAACAAAAGAGAATTCCACACCAATAATAATCTATTAAATCTATTACCAATACAATCAAAAAAAAAACTTGAACGTCAATCTTTCAATGTCGTTAAATCCGAGTAAAGTTTTGGACACTTCCAAATAAGAAATTGTTACAAACAGTTCTTAACAGGATATTGTCAAAAACAACTACAATGTAGTTACTACATACTACTTGTCTTAAAAGTATTTTAGAACTTAACAGATATAAAATAGTTTGAGATAATTGTTTTAAACCTTAAAATTAAAAGGTCAGGAGTACGTGCTTTGTAGAAATCTGAATAAAATTGCTGTTACTTGTTTGTGGCTAAAGCAATTACAGAAGTTCAAACTACTTTTTTTTAGACCCCGTACTTAAAAAAATACAGGGGTCTATTAACTTTGTTTTATCTCAATGCGGTTTTGAAACTTAATTTTCTTTTTGATAATCATAAAATTGCTTTTAAATTCTATAACTAATGATTATAATACAATGGCATATGATATTACGATTGTGAGCATATTAGCCTAATTTTAGTTCAGTTTGAGTTCGGATGAAATTTTATAGAATTAATTTTAGTTTAAGCGAATTTAAGCCTGTAAAAGACTTTTTTACTTGCAGGTTTACACAGTTAAAATTTTTTAACAAAACTTAATAATAATTTTATGTTCTTGAATAGTTTTTTAATTTATTTTAATCTCTTTCGCACATACTTCTGGCTTAAAAAAAACTGCCTTATAGTTTTTGAAATGATTCTTAAGTGGTATTGAATGAAGTTTCCTCTCTATGCACTTTACCATTGAGTAACTGCCAATGTAATAATCATCTCCCAAACAATGCCAATTTCGTTGTTTTGGCTATGTGGGGAATACATTGTATGGAATACAATATTTGTCTACAACAATATTCTGATATGTACACACTGACGCCGACATTTGTGGGCCGGCACGTTTGTCAAAAGGGAAGTCAACAATTCTACCAGACTATTTTTATGTGCTACGGCTTTTTATTGTACGGCGAAGCGGGCAAAACAAGTCGCCAAACGAGTTAAAGATGGAGATGCCGACGAAATGGGAGATATGTATGTAGAGAGTCAGAGCGGGAGATGGAGAGAGAGACAGAGAAAAACGGTCGGTCGGGCGGGCAGCAGGTCGCTCGCTTGGCGCTTTTCGCTGCCAGTATGGAGGCCTACAAACACACATACACGCATACAAACATAAGCACACACACACACACGGCTAGCGCCAAAGCAGCAGCAGCAACAACAACAGTGTGACACCGTCTCATAGTTGTATGCAGCGGAGAGAGAGAGAGATCCACACACACACAAAGAAATCCACATATCATATCCTACACATACAAGCGAGTACACATACTTATGTGTGCATATGTAAATGGAGAAACGACAGCTAAACAAACAGCAAAAACAACAACGAACGGCGTCTGCTTAGCCCTAGCCCCAATCTTTAAGCTTTTCGCTTTTACACTTTGCCTTGTGCTGTTTCTCATTCTTCGTATTGTTCTTGTTCTTGTACAAATTTCGTTTCATTTCGATTCGTTTCGTTTCGCTTTGAGGAAGGCAGAAGCAGACGATGAAAACAAAAAAGTATGCGAAAAAACAGAATAGGCAACTCAATACAAAATGCAGAAGAATAAGAGAGCGGCAGGTTGGCGGGAGGTGGGCAAAAGAATTTAGGGGGAAGAAAAGTCTCGACTGCACTTACCGAAACAAACGTCAAGCAAAAAAACCGTTTATTATTTGTATTTGCATTAACTTTTATTATTATAAATATTTGTATTTATTATTGCACACGCACTCACAGTTACACAGACACAACACGGCTATACACAATCTCTTTTATTATTTTTATTTGTTATAAACAATTTTGTGTATGTATGTATTAATTACAGATATATTTTTTGTTGCTCAGAGATTCTTCTTTTTTAATGCTTCGCTTTTGCTTACGTCGCGCGCACGTAAAACTTTTTAGCGTCCAATGAGTCGACGGTTTTGACTGCGTTGTCACTGAACTGCACACTTTGAGTGCCAAAGAGAGACTAAACCGAATTTTGTTTTCGACGCCAACTGCCGAGCAGCGCTGCTGCAGACGTTGTGACGACGCGTCGTCGCCGTGGCAAGGAGCGAGCCAGCAAAAGTCTTACCTCTTTTTCGGCTGTATTTTTTCGACATACAAATATTCATATATTTATTAATTAATTTGCATAAATGTTTATGATTCTTAACGCACATTATTGTTTAAAAAAATTTGCTTATGCATATTTGCTTGTTTTTATTGCAAGTTTTCAGCTGTGTGCACTGCTTTCTTGCCTGCTTGCGGCGCTGCTTCAATACTTCATAAAGTTGCTTCAGCACTGCTTTGATAGTATATTTTATATCAGTCACCGATGACACCAGCGGTCCTGTGGCGCAATGGATAACGCGTCTGACTACGGATCAGAAGATTCCAGGTTCGACTCCTGGCAGGATCGACTTTTTTCATATTTTTTTTCATATTGAGTGTCTAATAAAAATCATTTAAATTGTTAAACTTATCAATTTTGTTTTTTCCATTAGAATTAGAAATAATATTAACAATGGAATTGAGCTTTATATCATACGGTGTTTTGGATGCCATACAATCAACCGGTCCTGTGGCGCAATGGATAACGCGTCTGACTACGGATCAGAAGATTCCAGGTTCGACTCCTGGCAGGATCGAGAGAATATTAATGTTTTTTAATTAATTATATTTTTATAAAAATCGGTGTTTTGTAATTTAATTGATATTTATAGTAACTTTGTTTAGCATTGTTTTGTTAGAATTAATGTTAATTGCTTTAAGTTTATCATAAGGTTGGCTGCTCTACGTCATATAATGCGTGTTTTTCTCTCACTTTGCAAGCCTCCCATATGGTCTAGTGGCTAGGATATCTGGCTTTCACCCAGAAGGCCCGGGTTCGATTCCCGGTATGGGAAGATATCTTTTTTGTTTTTAATTCTTCTGAAGACTTTAACAGGTAAGATATTATATTTTTTTATTATTCTATTTTTGTTCGTTTCATCATCTGTTTTAGTGCAGTCCTCCTCCCCCAACGAGTCTCTACAATTTGACAATGGTAAATAGCACAAGCTCTTTGCATATTCTTCGATTACAAGTTTCTGATATTATGCAAATCACAGTGGATAAAAAGTCATTTGGAACACACACGCACCCAACGACTTGCAGTCAGTCAGTCCTTCAAAGGGAACTCGCATTTGGCTGTCACCTTAAATGTCCTTGGAGTGCAATTGCTTACACAGCTGCCGTTTCCCGATTTAATACTCTCCCCTCACTGCAATCTCTTAGCATTTCTGCTGCTTAGCATAAAGCGACAAATAATCCACACAACTCCACACGACGCCACTTTATTTGCTTTTAGCCACCGCAGCTCAACTTTGTCATTGAGCCCCAGGCCAAATTGTACAAGTGGATTACGTGTGATGCTACAAAGTTTTCTCATTTTACAAGTATTCAACCTGTTTCAGATGTTGTCAGCTAATCTACTGTTTATTTACTAATATGATAATAAATATAATATTATATTGACAGAATAAGAAATGAACTTTATAAAAAAAATAACCGATCCTGCCAGGAGTCGAACCTGGAATCTTCTGATCCGTAGTCAGACGCGTTATCCATTGCGCCACAGGACCAATGGACAGGGCGCCGCCAAAAGCTTAGTTTGTGTTAAACGCAGTTGTTATACTTCTCACTACAAGTAGCTAAAAGTACTATAAATTTCTGATACAAAAACGAACTCTTGTCACACGTCTTTCGCCAACGACCATACCACGCTGAATACATCGGTTCTCGTCCGATCACCGAAATTAAGCAGCGTCGGGCGCGGTTAGTACTTAGATGGGGGACCGCTTGGGAACACCGCGTGTTGTTGGCATTGTTCAACAATCCTTTTTTACAAATTAACTATTTAAAATACTCGAACCTGAAGTCTCTATGCCTTTGTGTTCAATTTTTAACTGGACCTTATATCTAAAATTATTTTTCTGTGTTCCATAAAACTCTGTAATTTCCCAACCACTATTTTGCCGTCATCATTTTCATTTAGTTATTATACTGCTCAGATTGCTCTGGGTTAAACTTTTAAAAGTATCCCATAAATGCGTTCACTTAATCTATTTTTTTATATCTCCTGGTATTCGAGTGAATAGAGTGTCTCTTAGTATAGGTCGACTAAAGCTATTTTAAATTGTTTCTGAATAAATCTGTTGATTATTAACATATTCAAATTGTACTTAAGCAAAATAAATAAAATACAGAATATATTATCATTTCCAAAAATAATATGCATTTAAAAAAAGTCGATCCTGCCAGGAGTCGAACCTGGAATCTTCTGATCCGTAGTCAGACGCGTTATCCATTGCGCCACAGGACCGCATGTGCGAAAGATGTCTGAACTACATTAATTTCAGTAAGCATTGTACTTTAATGTCAGAACTGTATTATCGACTTCTGCAAGCAGTGTAAATCTGTTATGCATATGGATATATCTTTTAAATGAGTTTTTTCCATAGTAGCTCACATCTCCCATATTGTCTAGTGGTTAGGATATCCGGCTCTCACCCGGAAGGCCCGGGTTCAATTCCCGGTATGGGAAATTCTATACACAAAAGTTTTTTTTTGTAATTTTCAATAGGGGCTGGTAGCCAGGGTCTATAAATTTTAAATTATAAATGATTAAAAAAATTAATAATATTTTCAGTAAAGATTAGTATTTAATTTTGTTTTTATTTCAAAACTAAATTCTTTGCAGAAAAAGTTTCTACTAGAATGCTTTTTATATGAAAGCTTAATTATTAATATGTTGGCTTAGTGTTCTTAAAAGTACTGTTATCGATTCTCAATTTTTTGACAATTTATTTACGTTATCACTTTGTGATTAAATTTTGAAAACGTAATTCCTGCCAGCGGGAGGTCCGACATTTAGACGCTTAGGCATTATCTCAATGGATTGATTTATAGGAGCATTACCCGGCAATGGAAACCGAATTGACCTAGTACAGTGGCTACAAATACGAATTTCTTCTTCTTTAAAGCATTTGTTTACTTTTGAAAGCAAAGCACGAACAAAATAGTAGCTACATTTATTAAAAGTCATGAAGACTATCATTTTAGTAGAAATGAAAATCTGAAATATCTGATTGTGTTTTGTCAAGTCATGCAGAATAGGCACAAAATGTGGTTATTTTTCCGCGTCTTATCGGGCTCTGTACTTATCAAGTGCACAGTGTCTATCGACGCCACTTTGGGGGTATTTATAAGTGTTCGCTAACGCTACAAGTCGCACAGTCGATCACTGCAGTTGATGTGGCAAACATGTCTACCGAGATACTTTTATTGATCGCCACTTTGGCGATCATATTCTATATATGGCAGAGACGTACTTACAATTTCTGGCAGCGTTTGGGCATCAAGCACATTAAACCATCGCCAATTTTTGGCAACATGCGCAGCTTTCTGACTGCCAAAGTGTCGTTCTACGAGCAGATCAGAGTGTTCCACAATACACCCGGATTTGAAAAGGAGCCGCTAATGGGTGTATATCTAGTACATCGTCCTGCTGTAGTTATAAGAGATCTGGAGCTTATCAAGACGGTGATGATCAAGAAATTTAATTACTTTACCAATCGAGCTCTTCAAACTGATCCGCATAATGATCCCCTGGGCTATAACAATCTCTTCTTTGTGCGCAATCCCGATTGGAAGGACTTGCGAAATAAGATTTCGCCGGTATTCACCAGTGGAAAGATTAAGCAAATGTATCCACTTATGGTTGAAGTAAGTTTAAAAGGAATCATTAAGAGAGATCAATTGATTAATGATATTTATTTAACTGTTACAGATTGGAAAAAATCTCGAGAATCATTTGGAAAAATTACCGGTTGGTTCAATGATTGCTATTAAAAATACTTGTGCTCGTTTTACAACAGATCTGATCGCAACAATTGCTTTTGGGGTCAATGCAAATTCCCTGAGCGATCTGAAGAGCGAATTCTTTATAAATAATAAGGCTATATTCGACGTTAACTGGAGGCGGGGCCTTGACTTTTTGATTATCTTTATGCTGCCAGCGCTGGCAACGTTGGCACGTGTCAAGGTCTTCTCGAAAAGCACTACAAAGTTCGTACGACGTAGTATCCGATATGTTCTGGCGGAGCGTGAGAAATCGGGACTGGTACGCAAAGATCTGGTCGACATATTGCTGGCCATGAAGCGTGAGGCTGTCGCTGAGCCCGCTAACAAGGCCAATCAACTGGATTATCTTGTGGCACAGGCAGCCATCTTTCAGTCGGCGGGATTTGAGACGAGCTCATCCACGATGACAATGACACTGTTTGAGTTGTCGTACAATTCCGAAATTCAAGATCGTTTGCGAGAGGAAATCAAGGATTACTTTGGAGACGAGAATCATATTGATTATGAACGCATCCAGGAGATGCCCTATCTCACCCAGGTGGTAAATGAGACATTGCGTAAATATCCCATTGCGGGCTATGTGGAGCGTGAGTGCTCTCAACCCT
Organism: Drosophila rellima; assembly: GCA_035043635.1. Taxonomy (NCBI): domain Eukaryota; kingdom Metazoa; phylum Arthropoda; class Insecta; order Diptera; family Drosophilidae; genus Drosophila; species Drosophila rellima. Next base: position 1,531,280 of record JAWNMV010000145.1, on the reverse strand, counting down.
CAAGTGGTGAACGCTTCACATTGGCGCCCTACCACAACGTGGAACTACCCTCTGGCACTCCCGTCTATATCTCCACCCTCGCCATACATCGTGATGAGCAAGTAAGTCCAACATATCAACTAAGTTTTTCTATAGTTTAATTCACTTATTATTTGCAGTACTGGCCGGAGCCGGAGAAATATGATCCGGAACGTTTTGCACCGGAGAATCGTCACAATCTGAACATGGATGCCTATATGCCCTTTGGCATCGGTCCTCGTAACTGTATTGGCATGCGTCTGGGCTTATTGCAAACCAAATTGGGTCTGGTTCATTTGTTGCGGCATCATCGTGTCCATGTTTGTGAAAAGACTGTAAAGTCTATCCAATTTGCACCCATGTCCATTGCACTCATATCGAAAGACGAAATCTTTTTAAAATTAGAAAGAGTCTAGACAAATATTTGCAAGATTTATATATATTTATTAAATGCTCACTGTTGAGCTACTCATTAACCACTATTTTGTATCAAAAAGTTGTTAAAGACCAAAAAAAATTTAAAATGTGTTAGAATTAAAAATTCTTTATATTTAAGTGTAATAAAAAGAGCTAAGATACTATTTTTTCAATATTTAATTTACTAGGGTATCCTTAAATTAAATTAATTTGATCTTAAGAACACTATTAGAGTTGGGAAAATGCACTTGCATAGTTATTATAATTAATCAGCTTTGAATAAAAGATATAAAATAAGACGAATAAATTTTCTTAGTTTTAAAAAAATTAAAAAAATGATAAGTGTAGCTTATAATTATAAGTCAAAGGCAATTAAAAATAGAGAGATAAATTTAGCTAGTCTATTTTCATAATAATAACTACATTCAATTGCTATTAATGAAACACTGTCATAATTTCAATTTAAGTCTAGATTGATAACTTGATTAGAAGTATCTCAATTAAATAAGAAATGTTGTTCTAAATCTTATTAAGTATACGTAAAATAAGTTGTAAGCGAAGATTGTGTATTACATGAACTTAAAGTGTTTTAAATGAATGGCAGATTACTTAATCAATCAAATACATTCAATGACGGCTGCTAAAGTTGTTAAAGCAAACGTGTTGTGTCGTTTAACCTTGCCACAAGGAAGGCGACTCGTGGTGGCGACTCGTGCGTGACTTGCGAAGGATGCCCCGTGGACAATTATCCTTCAGAGCTGGCAACCTCGAAACAAATGTGTCATAATAAGGGAACCCGCAACCAGCAGCATCAGCAGCTGCGGCAAACAACACTTGCAACAATTGTTGTAACAACATCAGCAAAAAGTTTTGACGGATAAAAAGCATCGCTTTCCGGCAACAACTGTGAGTCCTTGTTATAGACCATGTACTGACTTTTTATTGTTGTTGCTGCTGTTGCACTCACACACACTGTTGATACTGTAGCACTTAACGCACTTAATACAATTGTCAATTTACTCAGTGCAGTCCTAAATGCAACGCCATAACAAAATGGAGGGGAAGGGACTTGAAGGTACTTAGCTCTCAGTTAACGTCACCACGTAATGCGCACATAACGTGGCTAATTATAGATACATTGACTGCGACTGGCAATTCGAGTATTTGCTACTCTGCTCTTGTATTTCTGCTCAATAATAATAACAATAAGGGACACAGGTAGTATTTTTATATGCAAATTGGTGTACAAATTAGCAATCATTAAAACAACAGATGCTGTCAAAATACATCTTAATTTCTGAAATTATATGCAATTTAATTTTTAATTTTTCCCAGTTCATATTCAAGTAGAGTTCTTTTTGATTTCCCACGAACTAAATGCCCTTTAATCATTTTTATTAATTCAATATACTGCTAAGATTGCTCTGAGTTAAAATTTCAAAAGTATCCCACAAGATGAATCACTTTAATCTATCTTTTAATATCTCTTGGTACAAAATCCTAGATGCACTGTCAATTTCAGATAGAAAATCGTACTCTTGTCATGCGTCTTTCGCCAACGACCATACCACGCTGAATACATCGGTTCTCGTCCGATCACCGAAATTAAGCAGCGTCGGGCGCGGTTAGTACTTAGATGGGGGACCGCTTGGGAACACCGCGTGTTGTTGGCATTGTTCAACAATCTTTTTTACAAATTAACTCTTTGAAATACTTGAACCTGAAGTCTCTCTGCCTTTGCGTTCAATTTTTAACTGGACCTTATATCTAAAATTATTTTTCTGTGTTCCATAGTTAAACTTTTAAGAGTATCCCATAGATGCGTTCACTTTAATCTATCTTTTAATATCTCTTGGTACAAAAGCCCAGATACACTGTCAATTTGAGATATAAAATCGTACTCTTGTCTTGTTCAACAATCTTTTTTTACAAATTAACTCTTCAAAATAAACACCTTAAATATTAACAAACATTATTTTATATTCTGTCCATAAGTATAAGTCATTTATCTATATTTTAAAATTTTGCATCAACATCACACATTTGTTAATTTCCCTTGGGATAATGCTGTCGTATGCTTTTCTATTATTGCGCAGATTTCGTTACGACGTCAAAATCAACGTGCAAAAATGTGAAATGACATAAAATTAAATGATATACTGCATTTAAGCCAATTTACAGTTGACTTGTTTTAGGGGGATGCAACAGCAGTGCACGCAACAACTTGCAATGACTTTGCAATGACCTTGCGGGAGAAAAGGCCACAACAACAGCAAATCCCAAATACCAAATGCGAAATGCGAGCTACAAAATACAAAATTCATTCTCGATTCTACTTATTTTCTCCCCATGTGCTATTGAAAATTGCGCGTAAGTCGCACGCGACTTTTATACCCTGTAGCCATAAAGTGTACAAAAAGGGGAATAAATAATATAGGAATATAACAAATGTATTAACTCTTTTGATATAGGAGGTTTAATTATACATCTCCTTATTATTAAGTTTTCTACAATAGAGTTTCCATTTATTTTAAATATACTTAGTTTTATAATGAGGTTGTCTAAAATGTTCAGAGCTTTCTGGATATTAAAATCTATACATTTTTATTTATTGAGTTACGGTTCTGTCTGCTTGTTGATAATTATTTGTAGGTTTTTTTTCTTAAGTTCTCTTAATTTCACTGATTTCTGTTGAAAATTCTAAAGTCTTATAATATATTGAATTTAGTATAGGATATTTCTTAGTCGTGGCGCTATAGAGAAGAATACTTGTTAGCATCTAACTTTTGCCACCTTGGAGCTTCATTCGACGTATTTATTTTTATTGAATTGCAGTTTCAAAGCCATCGAACAACAAAATCCACTCAGCTAGAGACAATTTGAAGTTTTGGGTGCAACGTTGGGGACTTGCAGTTGCAGCTCCACCTGCTGCAAGCAACATAACTGGGTTGGTCATTAGTTTTAATTAACCCACTGTGCAACGCATTTCATTCCACTAGATTAGCCATCATAAATGCTAAAACTGACTCTGCGATAGCGACTTCGCCTCAGATAAAGCTTCGCCTTGAGCCAAAATTGCATGCAAATTGACATAAAATTAATAAACACGCAAATTGCTTCATTTAGGGGATAAGTGTGGGTTAAGTAGACGGGTAAAGGGGCAGGGGACAAGCTATAGTTCTAATTAGCTGGAAACTTTACCCCAGAGAACCTTGTGCTACATCAAAGAATTTGTTAATTAAACGGAGCGACCCACGCTAATGTCTCCTGCTTTGACGGGACATCGAGTAAAGAACAAAAAAAGAAACCTAATGATAAAAACACAAAAGGGCGATAAAATCTTAATGAAACATTGGATTTTGTTGCAGTGATTTGGCTAGTTGCAGTGGTTAAGAAAGAAGGAGGGTAGAATTCGAAGGGTCAGTGATTATGTAATAGAAGTGAACAGAATATATGAAAAGGAAACTGCTTTAAAATAAAGATTTAATTCATTGCTCATCTATTCTCTATTTCATTCAGATAGAAAATTTACAGACAAATAAGTAATACAACAAACTAAAAGTACAGTTCAAATTTAGACATAATAATATTTTAATTTAAGAATTTATTATCAACTTCTTAGATGTTTTTTGCAGTTACAAAATCATACTCTTGTCACGCGTCTTTCGCCAACGACCATACCACGCTGAATACATCGGTTCTCGTCCGATCACCGAAATTAAGCAGCGTCGGGCGCGGTTAGTACTTAGATGGGGGACCGCTTGGGAACACCGCGTGTTGTTGGCATTGTTCAACAATCTTTTTTTACAAATTAACTCTTTCAAATACTCGAACCTGAAGTATCTATGCCTTTGTGTTCAATTTTTAACTGGACCTTATATCTAAAATTATTTTTCTGTGTTATATAGTTAAACTTTTAAAAGTATCCCATAGATGCGTTCACTTTAATCTATCTTTTTATATCTCTTGGTACAAAATCCTAGATGCACTGTCAATTTCAGATAGAAAATCGTACTCTTGTCATGCGTATTTCGCCAACGACCATACCACGCTGAATACATCGGTTCTCGTCCGATCACCGAAATTAAGCAGCGTCGGGCGCGGTTAGTACTTAGATGGGGGACCGCTTGGGAACACCGCGTGTTGTTGGCATTGTTCAACAATCTTTTTTTACAAATTAACTCTTTCAAATACTCGAACCTGAAGTATCTATGCCTTTGCGTTCAATTTTTATCTGGACCTTATATTTAAAATTATATTTCTGTGTTCCATAGCAAAACTTTTAAAGGTATCCCATAGATGCGTTCACTTTAATCTATCTTTTTATATCTCTTGGTTCAAAAGCCCAGATGCACTGTCAATTTCAGATAGAAAATCGTACTCTTGTCATACGTCTTTCGCCAACGACCATACCACGCTGAATACATCGGTTCTCGTCCGATCACCGAAATTAAGCAGCGTCGGGCGCGGTTAGTACTTAGATGGGGGACCGCTTGGGAACACCGCGTGTTGTTGGCATTGTTCAACAATCTTTTTTACAAACTGACTTTTTAAAGATACTTGTACTCGAATAATATTAAAAGCTATCTATGTTTTTGCCTTTTTATCAAATATTTTGATACTCCATTGGGTTTTCTCAATAAAGTCCTATTGTTCATAAATCTTTTTCTAACAACATTACTAACATCACTTCTAACACTTTAAAATTGAATCACCTTGTGGGATAACCTTTCGCAATCTTTGTTATCAGCCTTGTTAATCAAGGCTAACCAGGGGCAATGGGGAAATTGAAAAGCTGGAAAATTTTGTATTGTTAAGGGAGACAGCGAATTGTGAGCATAAGATGAATTTCCACGCTATAAAACGAGAGCTAAGCGTTGGCTTAGCCATTGACGACCTTCGTTAAACGTGCTGTGAAAATGGCCAACAGGCAGCTCCCTCGACCCTTCTCCTTTTCCTATGCTGTTTAAGCCACACACTTGCTGCCCCTTTGCTAGTCGCATAAATTAAGTGGAAACAGGAGCAGGAAAAGTAGCAGCCATTGGCCCTTAGCCTTAGCCCTGTCGCATGGTGCATTTATCCTGCGTGACTTTTGTTGTCAGTTTTCCCCTCTTCTCTCATCTGGTGCTATTGTCCTTGCTGTCGTTTTTGTCCTCGTCCTTTGCACTCAACTTCCTGCAGCAGTAACCAATTTAATTGCAATTTTTCCAGCAAGCAGCGCCAAAGACAAATAACCAAAGCTAATAGATCATGTCATCTTGTCAACAAGTTTTACAATCTAATTGCGCACATTTAACAAGAGCCAACAACATCTCAATTTGTACGTTATTTACTTTAAGATTTAAGATGTCTTAGTTATATAATAAATCTTTTACATTCATTTCCAACTTCTAAGAAAAAATCCATACTTAACTTTGGCGATCTGTTTTGATTCGAGTATTACATTTTGTTCATTAACTAAAATAACACAAAAATTTGTTTTTCAAAAATTTTCGAATTTTCGAAAATAGATTAAGAGATGTCATATTCGATGCTTAAAATCTATTAGAGATCATATTTACAACAGCCCGGCTAGCTCAGTCGGTAGAGCATGAGACTCTTAATCTCAGGGTCGTGGGTTCGAGCCCCACGTTGGGCGCAAACCAACTTTTTTGTGGTTTCAACTAACTGAACAAATTTAATAATAAATAATGTTTTTAAAATAAAAATTAATGGTAGTAAAGCTAACGAGCTAAAGAATTTTTAAATTCAAAATGTCAAATTATAATAATAATAATAAATACAATCAATCAAATAAAAAAAACGATCCTGCCAGGAGTCGAACCTGGAATCTTCTGATCCGTAGTCAGACGCGTTATCCATTGCGCCACAGGACCCACATGATGAGCTTGAAATTAATGATGATAACGAAATTACATATATATTATATACATAAATATATGTAAAATAGAAACTGTTTCTAATTCAGCAATGAAATTTAAACATAAAAATTTAAGTTTAGTTTCGTTAAAAATATTAATCTAGAAGCTTTCGACACTAGCGTGACCTTGCCTAACAAAAGGAACAAGTAAGTTTTATGCTGCACTTGCAAATGTAAATGGCATGCCATTCAAAGAAACAGAAATCATATTATCCATACGCCCCGTTCGCCACACATACACAGTGGCAGCAATTTTTGATTTTATATCTCACACGAACAACCAACCCTCCGGAACAAAAACGCAACGATCTGTGTTTGCACATTTCATTCTTGTTGTCCAATCCCAATGGGACTCGTAAACACTTTGGCCAAAACGCAAAAAACGCAGAATGAAAAAAGGAGAAAGAAGAGAGGAATTGCAAAGCAGAGCAAAAGTTGCAAGCAAGTCGATGAGGGTGCCCAAGCACAACCCCAAATAATAATATTCTAGCTAGCAGAGCAGTGGCAATTGCCAATCCTTGACCCGTCATAACGTCTCCTTCAATGCTGCTGCTGCTTTTCTGACAGCACAGTTAAATGAGATATGCTTTTACATTTTTTCGATAAATTCTCTGTGGCACCCCTGGCACTCACTGCCGAGGATACTGGATAACATTATTAGCGCAAAACTTTGCCATAAAAATGGCAAACGGATTTACGCAACGCTTAAAATTGAGATTTACTGTAAGCGAAATTTATGGCAAACGCCAGAATACAAAAAAAAAACCCCCAAAAAACTTAACTACAAATGCAAGAAATTTAAAGTTAAAGAATTACATAGATTTCGAGCTTATCGAATGACATTGATGAATGCATCAGGCAATTAGCTTTAGCCCTGTATAATTGTATAAAAGGGACTCCAACTTGTTTCACTCTTTTTAAAATGCAGTTAATAGGTCTTGGTCTACTCTGTATGCTCTGCTCTGTGACAGGGGCTGATAATGTCTTGAAGGAAGTCAACCAAACACAAGCGCTGCCAATATCCCTCATATATGAATTTGGCAGTTACTTACTATGGGTCACTGATAAGGTAACAGATTTGCTCAAATTGTAGATTTCTAAATAATTTCTTAAGCCACATTTTATTCTGTATTCCTTTAGGTAAACTGGTTTGAGGCAACTGCTACTTGTGCCAGCGTTGGTTACACTTTGGCCACTGTTCCTACGCAAAATGTTCAGAATCGTATTTTGAACGGTTTTAGAAGATCAGGCTTTAATAGTATTCTTACCGAAGCGGTATGGACTTCTGGCACGAATCAAGCCAACAATTTTCAATGGAGTTGGTTTGCAAATGGTAAAGCCATCGGCTTTCACAATTTTCGTGATCCTACTGCATTTGACACATTTCGATGTTTGGGCCTTAATGCAACCGCCGGCTACTGGATTGCTGAAGATTGTGATGAGGAACGGTATTTCCTGTGCGAAAAACGTTGCACTTAGCTAAAATTCTTAAACATACCAGTTTTCTGTATTTATGAAATAATAAAGAAATAAGATTTTGATTTGAAATTAAGCAATCAGTTATTGAATTACTTATAGCAGGCAGCTTCTGGTTGGCTTTCTACAAAGCTTTTACTGTTGTTCTAGTCATCCAAAATAAAATTATGTATCTGTTGTCAGGTCGAAAGATAATAATAGTGTATATATGTAAGTATTTGCTAAGTGATATCATTGCGAGTGTGATAGACTATAATATACCCACTAATTGTGCCACAGAAAAATATCTTTCCAATTGCAATAATTCGTATATTTTAATTTACAACTGGGAATCGTTAGACGGGACTTTCAAAATTTTAATTAAATTTGGTCAAAGCCTGTTGCTATCACAATATATATAATATAATATAATAATACTATTTTAATAAGATAGATGTAATTTTACTCATCCACAAATTTGTTTTAAAAACATACATTTTACTAGAATTTTGTAAATTATTTTGGAAATAAAACACAGAATGAACTAGTCCCAAGTAACATATTATCTTACACGATCTATTAAAAATACATACAATATAAAGATATGTACGTTAGCTATTTTATATTCTTCATTAAATTTATTACAAATTGTAAAACTTTTTGGATGACAAATTTGTTGATAACTTTATGGCGTATGTGTATTTTTGACTAATTCATTGACATTGATAGATGAACTTGGCAATTAGCTTCAATTTTAAACAAGTATATATAAGACATGCGCTTCATTGTATTCTTTAAAATGAAGTCAATAGGTTTCGCGCTTTTCTATCTGCTGTGGACTTTGGCATGGGCTGAAGATTTAGATCAACAAGCTGGAGAAGATGAACCATCACAACCTTTCGCATTCAAAGTATTCACTTTTAACGACTCTACCTATGCACTGGGCTTCTACGAAAAGGTAAGACATACAGCCATTAAACAGAAACAATTTATTAATAGTAAACTTTAAGGTTAACTGGTATCAGGCCGAACTAATTTGTGCGTCACAGGATTATACTCTGGTCAGCATTACCTCGCAATTCATACAAAATCGTATATTAGAATGGATAGACACCAACGCCAACGAATATTTGCCCTCGCTTGGTAGCGAACCCCTTTGGACCTCAGGCACAAATCAGGCAGTTCTTTCCCATTACATATGGCAAAGCAGTGGAAAATCTATCTACGGAAACTTCGAGAATTATCCACCTACAACTACTCCTCGATGTATTGCAATTAATGGATCCACCGGAAAGTGGTCTGACCACGATTGTAGAGAGCAACGTTACTTCTTCTGTGAGAAAGTAAATAAAGAAACATGTTAGATAAATTTTATAGTTTACATAAATCTGACTTTGCAGTATATTGAAAATCATATTAAAAATTCCAATGTCATTAGAATATATGTTTATTATCTCAAATTTATTAATAAAATAAAATGTGAATATAACCAAAAAAGTCGTTGTTGAACAATGCCAACAACACGCGGTGTTCCCAAGCGGTCCCCCATCTAAGTACTAACCGCGCCCGACGCTGCTTAATTTCGGTGATCGGACGAGAACCGATGTATTCAGCGTGGTATGGTCGTTGGCGAAAGACGCATGACAAGAGTACGATTTTCTATCTGAAATTGACAGTGCATCTAGGATTTTGTACCAAGAGATATAAAAAGATAGATTTGCTTAAAACGATCTGTAGCATATGTGCATTTGGAAGACTGATAAAAGATATAAATAATAATAAAAATTTAACTTAAAGCATGAAAATCACTAGTAGGTAATTAAAAAAAAGTAGCTTACAATTTTGTGACACACAATATAATTATTTTATGGATTTCTTACTCTGATCAAGACCGCTTTTCATTATTCAGGAATGCACATTTCTATAATAAATATTTGAGTTGTTAGCTTTGTGACTATACTTTATTATTCTACTAGAATTTGCATAAAAAGTCAAATGGAGAATTATTGTAATTAAATGTATGGCAACTTGAAGGAAACGATAGACATTGATTTCGAGCTTATCGAATGACATTGATGGATGCATCGGGCAATTAGCTTTAGCTTAAAATTATTGTATAAAAGGGCTTTCAACTTGTTTGACTCTTCACAAAATGAAGTTCCTAGGACTTGGTCTACTCTGTCTTCTCTGCGCTCTGGCATGGGCTGATGAAATCCAGGAGGATTTTAATGAATTTGGAGACAATGATGATGAAAGTGAGATCGATTTTTCGCAACCGTGGCCGATAAATTCCTATTATCCTAGTGATGGCCACTTAGTGTCCGCTCTTGGAAAGGTAAAGCAAAAATTTTATTTCTAGTGGATAATGTCCTCATATATTTGTACAATTTTAGGTGAATTGGTTTCAAGCATTTGAAGCATGTGCTAGTTATGGATTTGGCTTGGCCACTCTTCCTACACAACTTTCCTCAAATCGTTTGTTAAGCATTATCAAGGCTTCGGGTCTCCAAAGTCAATTTTCCGATAATGTTTGGACTTCGGGCTCGAATATGGCGAACAATGCTACATGGATGTGGTATGCAACTGGAAAACCATTCAGCTATACAAATTTCCGTACCACAATTCCAAGTGGAGCTCGATGCTCGGCATTTAATGCAACCTCTGGTGACTGGACCGCTGAACTGTGCAACACTAAACGTCACTTTGTTTGCCAATGTGACTCTTTTCCCTCTGCATTGAGACCATAATTATAATATAAGACCTTGGTAATAGTGTATAAAAACATAATAAATATTTTCTGATTGCAAAAAAAAATTCAAGACGATTATAGCAGGCAGCTTTTGTCCTCCTCAAGCATTGCTTTGATAAAGCTTTTACAGTTGTTCGACAAAAATAGAATCCTATTAGGTATTTGTTGCTAGGCCAAGATCCCATTTGGCAATGAAGAATGCTCCTATTGAGTGTAGTTGGACTCAAGATACTCTGTAAAAGTGCTCCAAAAAAACAGGTTGCTTAATAGCATACTATATAATGTGTTTCAGGGTAAATAAAATATACGGTTTCAAAGGAGCAAGCGAATTAAATTAATAAGCAAATAGTAATATTTAAATATTTAGTTCTTTTGCCGTCTAAATAAAATTTGGCATCCTTTGGCGTCATGAATTCTTAGATCATAAGATCCTCTCTTCAATTATAAAAAAATCAAGTATGAAAACTATAATGAGCTTATGGTATTTTAAAATATCAATATAATTGGAGCACACTTTTATCCAAAATCTTTTATTTACACACTTATACAAGAGATGTTTTTGCTATTTTCGTAACCAAATGTAGTTAATTTTTTGTGTTCCATAGCGTTTATCGCCGCTTATCGAAATGTATTTTACTTTTATTTTTTATTAAAGATAATTTGCTGAATATCCTTTCTCGGAGGCGCCAAAACTCAAGCAATCGCTTAACTAATTCCATAGCTCAGTATTGTTTCGATTACCTCTTCCATCTGTAGTCGAATCTGCACGTGTTTATCAGTTCGCAATAAGAAGTAACTTTTGAATAAATAATAAAGCTATTTGTTAAAAGATGTATTCAAATTACTTTGTGTGTAGAATTTCTTGATAAGCTTTTGATATATATTCGCTAATGACTTTTTGATCGACATTGATAGATGAACTTGGCAATTAGCCTTAATATCCAACTACTATATAAAAGGGAAGCAGTTTCTCTTATTCTTCACAAAATGAAGTATATAGGTTTCGCACTATTCTGTCTGCTCTGCACTGTGGCATGGGCTGAGGACGGTTCTCTACAACCTGAAGAAGATTTGGCACCGCTGCCTATCGCTTTCAGCATTTTTGCAGATGAAGACGGCACATATGGTATTTCCAAAATCAGGGTAAAATCTATTAACAATATTTAAAACACTTACTAATTACTGATTTTTAGGCAAACTGGTATCAGGCTGAACTGCATTGTAGAGGTGCCGGTTTCACTCTAGTTGATATTCCATCGGAAATGGATCAATTTAAAGTTGAACTATTTCTTGATTCCGTGGAGCTGTCCACCTATGGCACTTCTCCAATTTGGACCTCAGGATCAAATCATGGCACTAGCAACAGTTTCGTATGGCACAGCAGTGGAGACCGCATTCGTTATGACGAGTTCCTTGCACCACCCACAACAAAAAGCACACGTTGCATCGGCTATAATACATCCACCAATAAGTGGTCCAATCACAATTGCAGAGATCAACGTTTCTTTCTGTGCCGGAAATTCGCACTATCAAAATGTGAAGAATAATACGCATTAATATTTGGAATGGCTTCTTATAATTTTGGTGTCGGTACATAAAATACTATATTAAACGCTCATATTTGCAATCAGAACTGAAACATTTGTATTTATTCTTTTTAAGTTTAAGTTATCATACCGAAACTCAAAAACCGAAATAACCTCTAAGATTTGAAAAGTAGGAAGTGGAAATTAGTAAAAAAGTACTTTTTTACCCATATTTTATCACCTGAAGTCAATTAAAAGAATAAATTTAAGTCTTAGAATTTTTGAAATGCAAAGTTAAAGAAGGCTTAATAATGTGAAAAATAAGACGTTCCTCATGGAAATCGGATGAGCTTTAATGAAGTTGTGCTTATTGCAAGTCCAAAGAGTCAACATTTCTCAAACTGAAAAGCGAACATAACTTGAAGATATCGGAGAGCTGGTATAAACATACAATTAATTTACAATTATTAAGAATGCTTAGAGCACGACTGAACCTTTGGAATTTTATACTAGAGAATTGAATTGAAATTTTTAGGGAAACTTTTTATGAAAAAGTAATTTTAAAAAAATAACTCACAGCCTTCTGAGCAGCTAATAGAAAAATTAATAACAAATATTTGAGTTAATTTATAAAAAAAGATTGTTGAACAATGCCAACAACACGCGGTGTTCCCAAGCGGTCCCCCATCTAAGTACTAACCGCGCCCGACGCTGCTTAATTTCGGTGATCGGACGAGAACCGATGTATTCAGCGTGGTATGGTCGTTGGCGAAAGATACATGACTAGAGTACGATTTTGACCTAACACAGTTCTTTATTTTTGATAACATTATAAAAATTTGTGCTTCAACTTAAATAAAAATGGGCTCGAATATAGCACTGGAGTTGCACAATCTTTCGCATATGAAATAGTATTCATTATCGCAATCTTCACTGTACCAGTCTTCATCCAAACCAATGACCAAGCAGCCTTCCTTTCCTGTCAAAGCAGATTGTGGCTCATCTTGAGCCCATTTCTTATAACCAAAGGGTAGACCAATGCCCATCCAAATCCATGTGGTGAGATCTCCCAAGTTGTTGCCACCAAGCCAAAATTTCTCATGACCCAACAAATTACCTAAGAAAAGTTTAGCTAAATTTGAATAAATAATTTTTAATTTTATCAAGTGAGTTTTCATACCGCTAAGACTTATGCTGCGAATTACTTCAAAATGACGCTGAAGACTTGTGACTGAAGCTATCACCATATTAGAACGTTGACAAGCCCATTGAGCATGGAACCAATTGACCTAGAGCCAAATAATTTCACATTGACATAAGTCGAACAATTGTGAATTCCCTAAAAGAAATTTACCTTTGCAAAAGTCGCAGCGTAATATTTCTCTGATGAAACTGCTTCCTGGCATCTCCACATTTGCAAACTGCAGAAAATCAGGAAAATTCGGAGCAACATATTGTCAGAAAGTCACTTTAAAATTAAATATTCCTTTGCATTTAGTGACTACTTATAGGATACCGATAAAAATTGCATCTAGAATCGTTTAAAAAGCAATTAGTTGGGAGTGCAGAGATAAATAAAATCGAATATTGATTCTAGGAAAATATAAAATATTTATTCAATAGCAAAAATCGTTAACACGCTACAAACTTGTGTCCCTTAAACTTACGTGTACAATGTTCAAAATGCACATTAGTCTAGTCTTAATTTAGTCTAGAATGTCGAATGAGTGCAGCTCTTAACATGAGTAGTTAAATATTTATTCAGTTTATTTATAGCTATTAGTATTTATCATTTTGTTACTAGAACTATACAAAATATCATCAAATGGACCACAGGGGTCGCATGTTTTGTTTTACATACATAACTAAAATTTAATTTAAATAAACACTGATTAAAGTGTGACTGAAATTTATATAAACTAAATGTGAAAACTTAAGTTATGTGACTTGAGTTTGCCTTTCATGAAATGCATACATTGAGTACGAGTATAAGGCATCTCGAAAGCGGTTTTCTTCAAAATAAAATGCAAAAAATATCTATTAACAATGGAAACTTTGACTGTAAATTGAAAATGCCTGTAAATTTTTTATGACGAAGGCAAGCCGAAAGAAAATAAAGGCAATTGAGTAAATTACAGTGTTTAGGCCATGAAATCATTTCAGAAACGAATTTAATATACGGACAGTCAGGCGCAGCCAACTTAATGCGCACACAAACAATATTTGGTGTTGCCAGATCGCAGAAATTGAACAGAAGTCTAAGCTAAAGAAGAAGCTGTTGGACGGACCTGAAAGTTGTAGACATGAATGAAACTTGAAGTAAGAGAGAAAATAATTTCATGGCATTAACAATATGAACTTTCGATAAATATGTAATTATTTATAGATTATTAAAGCTACATTAAATTATAATTTTGTTCTTCTTGCATTTAATAGGAAGTAGTCGCCTGATTGTCCCTGTTAGTTGATGACTTCCCTATTGCATTTCTTTTCTCGCTACCGTGAGTGTTTTAGTAATCTCCATACTGATAAGTGGGCGGCTGATGCGTCACCTTACCGCTCGGCTGGTAGAGATTATGATGCGAGGAGGAGCGACGGGCAAAGTTGGCGGCAGTCTCTGAATAGGATTGCGATTGCGATTGCGATTGCGAGTGTCGCTGCTGGCTGGATGGCGAATTGGCTCGTCGAGCACGACGCTCCTCGATGTTCGCCGGCCAACGTTGATGATAGCGCGTCGAGTCTTCCGAGGATCGACGACGATGATACCGCTTCGCAGAACTGTTGGCCACTGGAGCTGGACTCGCTTCGGGCTGCTCTCGATGATGATAGCTGCTATCATCGCCACTGCCCGCACTTATTGCCTGCTGATATTGTCGCCTCATTCGCTCATCCAGCGATGAGTTGGGCGTGGGCGTGTGTATATCGATGACATCGCCATGGGAATTACGACGTGCTCTCTGCATATCCCTATCGTAATTGTCATGGATGTCAGTTCTTCTCGGCTTTCCACTGCGATGCTGCTGCTCGTGTGCATCCAGTCGCTGTCGCCACTCGGCGGCCGATACTTGTTGGCCATAGAGATCGGGCTGTGCCTGGAACTGTGCACCGCCATTGCCGTCATTCCCATAGATATTTTGATAGCTGGAACGACGCCAGCCATCCTCATAGCGGCGTCGCAATTGGGCGGCATCCTCCTCCGCCGGAGCAGGAGCATTGGCTGCCAACTGCTGACGTCTCTGGGAGCGACTGGAGCTGCTTTCCGAGGAGTCCTCACCGGACGTACCCAGACCCTGATCCTTTTCATCGACCCCGTAAGCCTTATAGGGTGCACCCAGGAAACCCTTGGAGCCATAGGCATAAGGACCATTTAAGCCCATGCTGGGATATTGCATATAATAAGACTGGGCAAATGGTTTCTCCATCACATGGCTCAGTTTCATGTCATCCACACTGTCATCAATGTCATCATCGCAACCATCGTCACGTCCCGTCCAAGTCTGCCATGAACCGGGTCCAAACAGCGACAACAATACAGGCAATAGGAAGAGTCCATGCATGGCACCAAAGAATATGACTAGAAAGACCATTTTGAAGAACACCAAGAATATATAACTCTGGGCCAGCAACAAGGCAATGATGCCCAATATTGTCGAGCTGGAACCCTGGACAATGGGCAGACCCAACGAGTGTAGAGCTTCCCGAACTCGTGCTTTGGGACTACGCTTCTTGGACGACATGTACGTATAGCAAATGTGCGCGGTAAAGTCCACTGAGAAGCCAATGCACATAATCAAATTTATCATCGATATTGAATCCAGATTGACATCCCACAGTGCCATATATCCTGCCACGCCCAGTTCAATGGATATAACCGAGAAGGCAACCCAAAGGGAGCACAGAATGTTGGGTATAAATATAAACGAGATGATCATCATGATGATGGCACCGATAACCATAGCCTGGAGTGAAACAGGACGAACCAATTCGAACTGATCGAAGAACACAAAGTACGGATGGAATATGGAGGCGTTCAGTGGAGAGTCCTTGC
Source organism: Drosophila rellima (assembly GCA_035043635.1). NCBI lineage: Eukaryota > Metazoa > Arthropoda > Insecta > Diptera > Drosophilidae > Drosophila > Drosophila rellima. The sequence continues at coordinate 1,515,147 of JAWNMV010000145.1, read as the reverse complement.
ATATTTTTCGCAGATCTCGAACCATTTCCTTCTCATGATTCGTATCCGTAATATTGACAGCTTGTATGAGGAATCGCGATGCGATAATCTGTGATTCCTCCTCATTTAGTCGCACGTCCAGGGAGAAGGGATTACCGGGGAAAAGCCAATGCTCCTTGACCGCTTCGATAAACGATGGCTCGTCGTCGATAGTCTCGTTTAGATAATCATTATTGCGCTCCATGAATGAGAGGAATGAACGTAGCCAGGACTCGGTATACAATGAAGAGGTCACATATGAAGTATGCTCCAAAGTTCTTGTCAGATTCTCCATTTGCTCCTGCACCCATGGATCCGAGTAGTTATAAGGACTCGATATGATAACCTGCATGAAATGTAGCATATTTAAAAAGTTGTTCTGTTAATGATGTGTTAAACAAACTCACCTGCATTCGATAGGGAAACTCGCGATAATAATCATCTTCACGATCGAAGAACTCAACGGAATAGGAGTCCTCCCGTGACAATTTGCGGCGTTCCAAGCCCTCTTTGATCTGTGTGACGCCGTAACAGGCACCTGCCAGGTATGTGGCAAAGGCCAAGATGATCAAAATCTTGCACCATTTGTTGTTGATCACCGCTGCCAGTTTGTCCTTGAAGAAGGCCATCAGCATGTGATCCTTGTTATCAATGGGATTATCCGGATCGTTATGATCAATGCCACCAGCCATGATCGCCTTGTAGAGGAAGTTGCGTTTCTCTGCAACGAAATAGAAAGAAAAAACAAAACATATTGTGAGTCCAGTTGCCATTGACCCCAATTCTTTCAGCATTTCTTGACTCTAGTCTAGTTTTTTTTTGCCTCATGATCAAGTTCATGTTGCAGCTGGCAAGTAAATTAAATACTTGCAATAACTAATAAGCTTGTCTATAAGCCGGTTGTTCTGGCCAGGCGACTGTTGCAATTGTTGTTGTTGTTGTTGTTGTCATAGCCCCCCAGCAAACCAAGCCAAACTAAACCAAACCAACCCGACCCGACCAATGTTCAAACTAAGTTTCGTCATCAATTATACGCACTCGATCGTTGAGAATTGCTTAATTTTATGCTTGACAAAAGACTCAGTGACTTGAAATTAAGTTGAATTGAGTTTTACCATCTTTTACTTATGATTGATTGACATGTCAAAAAAATTATACGTCTGTAATTGTTTGAAAGATTATCTGTCTGAGAAGAGCTCAAGTTAAGTTTTTGAATGGAATGGTGAAATGTCATAATAGATTACAATTACACTGCCTAAGTATCCATTCTAAGGAAAAGAAATGTTCAACAAATGGCAAATATATCTAAAAAACTGTATAACCTGTATTTTTACACCACTGATCGGTACTTAACACTCACCTTTAATGGCCACCGACATGGGCTTCACCTTGCAACCGAAAATGGCATGAAGATTCTTGCGTTCTCTGTATCCTGAAATGGCCATGCAGGCGGCAAAGAAAGTGATGTGCCAAATGAAGGTGAAACAGACGGCAAATACTGAATAGGTGCAAAAGATCTTAACCGAACGAAACGGACTGATGATGCCAATCAGAAAGGATATGAAATCGGTGACCGAAGTGATGGTGATCGAAACAGCTGCCTCAGACATCATATGGGCCATTCTCTCGTGAACGGGCATCTTGGCCGGAGTGCGACGCCAACCAGCCAACATAACAAACGTATCGTCGATGCCAATGCCTAGAAATAAAAGCAATTGATAAATATTTATTATATACAAGTTGAGATTTCAACTTACCAATCATTAGAAAAGGTGCTGCCAGATTAATGCCAATAAACTCAATACCACAATACATGGCCAAGCCGAAGGCAGCCAAAGTGGCCATTATGGCCGAAATATTGCCCATTAGACCAAGCCAAGGTTTCGAGCGAACTGCATCGCCCATCATGCAGGTTATAACACTACAAAATAAATAATAAAGATCTTTAACACTAATACTTTAAATTAGGTATAATTTAATTAGTTACCTGAATAAGCCCATTAATAGAAATGTGGAGCTGAAATAAGGCACAACCGTCTTGGTGTTTTTCTCCAGCTCATGGTCCAAAGTGCGAGAGGCAAAGTATGATACCGAAATGTGCTTAAACATGCCTGTGGTTTCCGCCTTGCCCACCACACGCAAAAAGGTTTCCTCCCACTCGGCACCCCTGGAGATGGTAATAGTTGTAATAATCTTCCAGTTCTATTTTTTTGAATAATGTCTTCACTTACTTGGCATCCTGACGTTTTGTATCGGCAGTGACAAAGTAAACTAATTGTATAGCTGGTACACTTATTATATAATTATCCTCGGTTAGTTTTGTGCCACCAAAGAATACGGGAAAGGCGTGGGCATCCCAAGTCACAGGATTAAACATAATGGGAAATGTGAGATTCAGTTGACCCGATTCGATCTAGATTGTATTTAAAAAGAGTGTGTCAACAGAAAGTCAATTAAATTATAAATATATTTTAATACCATTAATTAGAATACATTTTAAAATACTTTTAAATTAAAATCATTTTTGTTTATATTAAGTATTAATTACATATACAATTATTATTAAATTAAATACTGTACTCACATCATCCATTAATGCATCCAAGTTTAATATATCATTCTCGAAGCATTCATTCTCCCAGCGAGCACAATTATCCTTGTAGCTGAATCTATCACCATCATATGTGGTCGTCGCATTCTGTATGAGATTGTCCAATTGCCGCAGCTCCATAAAGACCTCACGACGCAACATATTCTCGTCGCCATCTTTGGGTATGACAATGACTCGACCAAAGCGACCTGCAATTGACGAAAGACAATTGATTAAATGAGGCTTAGATACGGTTTACTGTTTCCTGTTGCCGTCTTGCGTCAAGGTTGCCACTAATAGTCGAGCTACATTGATTCTGCATGTCATTTACTTTACCAACTAATTACCAAAAAATTCAGTTATAATCCTAAGGTTTCAGTTGACTTCAAATTTCTTTTGATAATAGGAAATTCAGATATGTATTTAACTATTAAATAATTAACTCTCTTAACTACAGTACTTGCTCGTTTAGAAAAGTTAGAAAGTTCAATGCCAACAATTTTTAAAAGTTTGTTTTCAATAAGCTTAACTGTATTGAATGATTACTCTGGGAGCAGAAAAATAAATAAATCTTGTTTGCTGATTTTCGTAAACATCATTTGATGGTTATGTGGCGAAGTATAATCTGAGACTCGTATCTGTCAGATTTAATCAAAAGTTGACCCTATTTGGTACCAGTGTGCAGTGCCTAGGCCTCCTTCAGTGCCAGTGCCTTCATTGTGTGCGGCGACGTGACGATAATTTGAATGAGTTTAATTTATATATTTTTTTTATTACTTATTTCGTGTGTGCGCCGTTTTGTCCGTATAATTCACTTCCACTTTGATATTTGTACAAATCGTTTGTGTGTTTAATGCGCCATAACAAATGCAGCTCCGTCCACTTGCGTCAGTCTTAGCCACATACCAGACCCACTCTAAATGTACACATACAAGTATGTATTTATATTTGTTTGTAAATATATCTACGATATTGTATATCAATAGATATATTAGAAATGTTTGGCTTAGCATCTGGGCAGAACGTGCCAGTCAACACGTTGCCTTGTCTTTTTGTGAATGAACTCGTAAAGGCCGACAATATTTTTACATAAGAAAACTTTGCACGTTGTTGCGATTAGAGATACAATTAAGTTGAAGAGGTTTGAGATACATTTCAAGTGATTTCTAATTAAAGTTTGAAGAGTTGATAAAGAGATTGGCAGTGCTTATCAATTTAATTGGTTTCAGCTCAGCCGTTTATTAATTAAGAATTTTAAAAAATGTATGAGACGTATTTGATTGCAAAAATGATTAAATTTAATACAATTTAATCGTAATTGATACCCAAGTATTTACTATTTATAACAAAATGTACAAATGAAAAACAAAGCCAATTTCTTTGCAACACTTTCTCAAAAACAATAAAAACATATCCTCACAATCTTCAATTTATTTAAATTTTTCAAAATAAAAAATCATTTGACAGCCGAATTGTGCTTCCCATACCGGGAATTGAACCCGGGCCTTCCGGGTGAGAGCCGGATATCCTAACCACTAGACAATATGGGAGGTGCTTGCAAGCAACGACAAAGCAGCAATTGAATGGCCACGAGGCGCCTCGACATAAAGCATATAAATTTATTATTATGTTTGCTAGATGCAAAAATTGGGGAAAAAACGTTTATTGATAGTCCCAATCAATTTATATAACATTCAAAGCAATGGAAAAACTGAAACAACTTTTTGCTGCGCTACATAAACCAAATTTATTAGAGTCCGAGTGGACGTGGCGAAAGTTGCATTACAGATTAGTTTACCACACATGCAACAAAGCGAGCGCGTTGCGGTTTTTGGTTTAAAAGGCATTTGAAATCGCCTCCGTATCTGGGAATAAAGTGCAAGCGAAGCGAAGCGCAGCCAACTGGTCGTAACCGACTAAATGCGGTCTAGATAATGCCCATATACAGTTAGTTAAAATGCACCACAAATTACTCTTTGTGTTCAGCCTGAAGACAACGCCACAGCCACAATCATAGCCACATCCACAGAAACAACCACTCGTCCGACTTGTTCATCTTCAATATCAGTGATTGTCAAAACAAAGTTCAATGATGCTGCCACAACACTCGCACACACTCATACATACATACACTGTAAATCAAGCTCAAATAAATGAGTGGTTAGATGAGTAGTTGGATGAGTTAAGCTCTAGAAAAAAACTAGCTCTTAGATTACTTTATAGTTGAAGCCTCGTTGCACATTCGCAAATCGAGTGCAGCAGCTTTATTCAGAATGAGGCCAACAAATTTCATTTCGCAAGAATCATTTGTTAATTTGCGCGTATCTTTTAGTAGTTTTGGCTTTTTTTTATGGTCCAGCTTGAACATTTTTTTGGTATACTCAGTGAGTTGTTCAACTTGACTATACTCATTATTTTTGATGATTTTTTACTGTTTACTGTGGTTACTTTTAATCGTTTCGAACACTTGACTTCGCATAGCGCACACGTTTTTCAATTTGAGCAACATTTTTTTTGCTACGTGCCATTATTTTATTATTTTGCAAAACTAAACAATAAAAAAATCTCTTACTTCATAATATTTCCCCATTTGTGTGCTAAGAGATTTATGAGGGCGCTTGCTTTCATAAAGCTCTCGTATTGCAATTGCTCAATAGTTCATAATTTCCACTAAATCATGCTCCAGAATAAGCTAGAATGTCTATTCAAAAAAAAAACCGATGTAAATTGCTATTTTTAATATATCATTCTAAAATGTGCTTTTTCTAATACTAACCCTGTTTAAAATTTGAGTAATTTGCGAATAAAATCACCGCCTCCCATATGGTCTAGTGGCTAGGATATCTGGCTTTCACCCAGAAGGCCCGGGTTCGATTCCCGGTATGGGAAGATATCTTTTTTATTTTGTTAAATTTATTTAATTTTTTCCGAATTTATTTAAAGTATTTTAAAAAGTTTAAACAACTTCAAATACTGATTTCATTTCTAAAGCACCACGCAAGTATTATTTTGCTTTGAATAAAAATATATCATTTGGCAATTTTGCGCCATCTGTTAGGCATTGTTGTTGAGTCGGGCTAATAAAGCATTTAGCGTAGTTAATAGCGTGTAGAGAAACAGACGCTACTCGGTTCAAGACCTCAATAACAAATGAAGCCCTCGTCTCCCCCAGACCCAGACCCGTTGCATATTTTAAGGTAGTCTTGAACTCAAAGTCATAGCGGAAAAATGTTTAAATAATCTCTGGTAATTTTGTAATGGCGGCTATTTTCCCTAGAAATGCATATACAAATTTCGGGGAAGTGACGATGAGACGACGCAGCTGCGTCGGGTTGCAAAAAATGTTGCAATTTTTAATTGGATGACTAAATGGGTGTCGTCGAGCCATTTCACTTGCCCAATATTTGCCATTAAGGCCAACAAACTTTTGCTTTTGTATTTGCTATTGTTGTTGTTGCGTTTGCTGTTTTCGACTTACCGGGCCTCGTAATGCGTCCCACATTGAAGCGATGCGTATAATTCACCTTAAAATATTGCTCAACAACCGCACGCTCGGCCTTTCCCTCGCCATTAATAGGCGAAAATAGATATTCAGGATCGATTTGGTATTTTAATTGCTGATAACTGCAAAAGATAAAATAATAAAAAAATTATTTAAAATTATAATTTTATAACTTATATTGCATGTTTTCAACTTACCCTGTCATACATAGCAGAGTTATCATCACAGGTATAATGACAAAGTAGCCCGGATGTTTGGCTATGCAAATGCCAAGATGATAAAATGATTTATTTAGGGTCTTATCGACACATGATATGCCGCAAGTCATCTACAAAGATAAAAATAATAACAACATACATTATTATAAAGTACACTTATCAAGTTAAATAAAGAAAACAAGCACAACAAGCTTAAGAGCTCAATACATTAAAGCTCAGCTTTAAATTGCGTGCATGTCGAATTCACCTGTGAGCTGCTTAGCTTAGTGAAGGTGAAAGACATAAGGCAAAGGTAGATTGGTGATATTATTATAGGCTATAAGTACTTGTCTACGAATGCCCATATCTATGAGGCTTCGTGTCTAGTTGGCTTTGTTCATCGACACCTTCAACTTCAACTTAACACACGCATTGCCTCAACTTCTCTGATGTTTTCTGAATGAATTCGAGAAACAAAAATGCCCTTGTTCGACTCACAAAACACAACAATAAAATAAATATCGTTGAAAATATAAGCTAATGTGCGCTATTAGCATGATTATTGAAGTCAAGTACGGCGGTAATATAAAAGGCTGCTATTAACTAAACCTACAATAAGTTGTATGTAAGAAGAATAATTGTAGAAGGAAATATTGTAAGATAAATTATTTTATTTTTTTTTTTATTAATAAATAAAAAAACAAAAAATTTAATTCCGCCCCCGGGTGGACTCGAACCACCAACCTTTCGGTTAACAGCCGAACGCGCTAACCAATTGCGCCACGGAGGCTGTTGTGTGCCTGGTGTCAAATCTCATTTAAGTACAAGACGTGCTGAGTTCAACTAGAACTTTATTTTTGTCGTTTTATCAAAATTGTTTGCCAGCCTCAAGAGGGCTACAATTCTCACAACCCACATGGCCTCCGTGGCGCAATTGGTTAGCGCGTTCGGCTGTTAACCGAAAGGTTGGTGGTTCGAGTCCACCCGGGGGCGGCCAAAACTTTTTATTATTTAGTTAGAATAATTTATAAAAGTTTTTATACAGTTTTACTTTTTATAAAGCTATGAAAGTGTGTCAAAGTTAGGTAAAATAATTTTATTGACTATCTTCGACCATTAAAAATGTAATAAAAGACTTTTTTGAGGCACTTGTCTTGAGAAGTGTACCTAATCCATAATTATATGTTAGCCGAATCGCAATAATTGATCCTAATTATTTTTTTACTTAGCTAATTTATATCAAAGTTTGCGTTTCATCTTAAAGGAAATGAGGTATTTGCCAGTAGGAAATTATTATTTTATTGATATGAGTATTTTATTGTTAAAGCGTGAAACTTATGACAATTTGGCAGTTCAATTATCAAAATGTAAGTCTGTATTTTAAAACTACCTGTTCTTACAAAAACAAAACGATCTGTTTTTTTATAAATAATGGCAAAGTAACCAGTTTATATATAATGTTTACTTAGACTATTGTTGTTGCGCAATTTGTTTAAGCAATTATTCATGCCGAGCACAGAATATCGCATCAGCATTTGGCATTATGAATGTGTTAAACAATATGCCTTTATGTACTCTACATGAATAGAACATTAGCATTATAATTGCACAAGACTGCGTCTAATGACAAAAAATGAAAACAAAGCAAAAATAACAATGAGAAGAAGGAAGAAGAAACAGACCTCAACAATACATTAAAGCCGAATATGAACTTGCTAAATGTCTTTTAAATTACAGAAATTGAATGTAAAGTATGGCCGTGTCGCTGTTAAAGTACAGAGACCTGCTGTTAAAATCTACAGCTGTAAAAAAATGCGAGTGTTAAGCAATGCTGTTAAATTTCAGAGAACAGATCAAATAAGAAAATTGCAAGCAGTTAATGTTAAGCTGCGGAAGACTGCTTAACTGCTATTGTTAGGCTGAACAGAAAAATTAAAAGAGCTGCTATCAACAGCTGACTGTAAGCCTTAGTTCTTCTGGTTGTTGAGTCCTTTGCCTGTTAAGCAGCTGTTGGTCATGAACAATCTGCATTGCGTAACTAATGTTCATAAAATAATTAAGATGTTGTTTTTTGTTTGCTTTTAGACTTGGCATTTGCACGCCAAACGCCAACTAAGCGTCAATTTAATGAGTTTACACCATATTGAACATAGGCTTTTATATTTGTATTTGTACCTGTATCTCTATATCTACATATATTTACATACACGAACAACTTTCCATTTTGTCTTGGGTTCAACGACAACTGACTCTGCACTTTTACCAAATTGTAACAAAACTGAAATTACAACATGTCCACAGTAAAGCCTTTTCGAATCGTTTCAGTCAAGGTTACGGCTCAAGTCTGGACCGTTGTTGTTGTTGTTGTGATGACTTTTGGTAGCGCTTTTGTTGGAATTACGGTTCATTATGTCAAACTGATTTAATGAACAAGCCGCTCGCCCAAACACCAAAAAGGAGTATTGTGGCAACAGTTGCCAACATCGCGTTGCACGTGTTGTTGTTGTTGTGTCTGAGTTGTTGTGTATGTGGCCGGCAATATTTATTATGTATATGTCTGTGTTAAAAAGGCCAAAGCAAATGACGTTTTTTTATTTGTTGCTGCATAAACTCGTTCAGTTCAGAGCAGGGCCAAACACCTCAAGTCCAAGTTGTCATTTTTGTGGCATAATGCAAACATTTCGAGCGGTAAAGAGTTATGCAAATATGAAGCACAGTTACTTTACCAAGATGTAGGGGCTTTATCTAGTTTAAATTTAAAATACTTTGATCGGTTCAATACCATTTCTAATGCAGTTGTATAGCACGCACTGAGAAATGTGTTCCAAATCTCATAACGTATACTTGATAATCAGCTGAGTCCACATCCATCTGTATATTTACATTTTAATCCATCATTTGTGTCCATCGTTTTCTACAACTCAATCAACTCCTCTAACTGACCATCTTTTTATATGTTAAACTCAAGTAATTAGTAAAATGAAACTATTTGAATTAAATTTTTTTTTTAAGAGTTTAACTTTAAATTTTTTAATGCATCAATTTAACCGCCATTGCTAATGCTTAAGCCAAGAAACATAATACTTTTTGACCTGTCACTGCACATATTTTTCTTGTTTATAATTTATCAAAGAGTTTCTCTCTGCCAGCTTTAATTATGCTTAACATTTCAGCATCTGATTGCACTCAAACTTTGATAATCTCACTTTCTCTTAATACTTTCGCAATTTTTTATTGCAATATTTAGAACTGTCCACGTTAATTAGTTGTCAATTATCTACTCAAATGAATGCTTATGTTAATTTAATTTGGATTTTTTCCGTGCTTTGCGCTTAACTGAAGCTATAAATAGATATTTCAAACTATGATTATGCAAAAATTGTTTAAAAATAAATATTTTACAACATCAGTGTTATAACGGAAGAGCTTCAAAGTTCATTAGTGAACCTTACAATTGTGGCGCAAGAAACAACTCCAGCTTAATTGTAAAGTTTTCATAATCAGCTGGTAAATGACATTAGGTGTCAAAATAACTGCGGGTTCATTTTGTTGTAGCTGCTGTGACTAATGCAATTTGTAAGCTTATGAAATTAAAACCGAAATTTGTCAAATCCCCCACTTCCCCCAAATAACACAAACACGAATTTTATTTTTTTGGTTTTCCATTCGCAGCAATTACACGTTCAGGCCAACAACACCTTGAGAATTTCCCGTATTTCTCCTTAGCATAAATGCGTGCCAAGAAAACTAACCAAACGGCTAGCAAAAAATATATATAAAATATATACAATTATACATAATACACAGATACTCATTTAAATGTTGAGACCATCAAAAGTGATTGCTGTATAATTTGTGGGTCTTCTCATTTGCTAAACTGGGTCAAAAGCCAGCTGACACTGCTTGGATTGATGGCAAATTCTTTTTGCCATATAAAAGCATTTCTAAATAAAATGCAAATAACAAATTTTACGCACATTTTTTCAAAAAACAGAACACATTAGAAATTCTTAACAGAAAAAAAAACAACAACGCTGAGAAAGTTGCCGCCTGCCCAAAAAGAGTTTGTCGCTTAAGTCTTTTGTTTGCGCTTGCGTTTTTGTTGTTGTTGTTTTTGGGCAGCGCCAAAGCCATTCAGCATTTTATTGTTTATGGCTGTGCATGTGAGAGTGTGTGTGTGAGTGAGTGTGTGTCTTGTTATTATTGTCGTTGTTGCTGTTGTTGTAGTCTTTTATATGCATATTGATTTCTTTGAAAGAATGTTTTGAACTTTTTTGCAGTGTCAAACTTTTATTTCTTGCCCTTTTTGCTGACTAATTTTGAGTACCCTGTAATTATGCAAAAAGGGTAAATTACGGTAGTGGTTGGAAACTTCGACAATATAGTATATGTATTCTCAATCTGAATTGTCAGAAGATATCTCCTTAAGATTAAAACATACATATGTTTTTTAGGATAATTTGCGTATTATAGGGTATCGACCAGCCTTTCTTCTGCTGCTTACCACTTGCTATAATTTATCTTTTTCTTGGTTTTTGGGTCATTGAGGATCAGATTCAGCATCAGCTTAAATGTTTTGCTAATTTGAGTTTCTTGTTAACTTTCAAGAGCTCAACATGTTCAGATTTCAAGACTGTCAACAAAATATGATCATAAGCAATGAGAGTGGAAGGCAATTACACTAGAAATATAATACTTCTTTTACTTTGGATTTTAAGATATTATAATAATTTATAGCTTGTGCAATATTAATAATAATTTTATATCAAAAATACAGTTTAAAATATCACTTTAAGCACTCTTTAATCCTAACATGAATATGATTGATTTATTAAGTGATTTAAATGAAGGTTGTGCAACATTTCGACAACATAATTACTGCACGGCGGATTTTTGTTTAACTTTTCAACAGTTTCGATTAACACACTCATCGAATATCCAGTCAAATCTGGAGTTTACCCGCACTTGCAGCTGACTGCATACAGGTTGTTGCAGCTGTTTTTTGTTGTTGATGTTTGTTGTTGTTTATGTTTTGTGCAAAATATTTACATCATCAATCTGTCGTATTACATGAATTGCATAATCCTGGTTTGCCCACCGCAAGTTGCAAGCCTTTAGTTTGTATGCGCAGCCTCGTTTTCTTTTTCTTGCTTCTTTAACAATTTATTTTATATAAGTAATTTATTAATATTTATACGCAAAACCAACAGCAGCAACAAAATGCGGCGCAAATTGATTGCAACGCCGAAACCACAAATACTTAATTCAACAAGTTTTCCTTTTGCCAAATCACAAAATCAACAACTTTCACTTTTTTCGGACTTTGTTTGTGGCCCAAAGTCAAACCGACGCATAAAGCAATAAATGCCGAAAAATTACGAAAATTTATATTAATTAATATTTAAATATTTTTTTTTTAGCAAATGCCAAATTCCCCAAACATAATCATCAAAAAAAAAAAAACAAAACAAAATTGTCACTTATGTGTATCTCAAGTCATTTGCCTTGTGGGTGGTTATAAATTTGGGTCAAGTCATTGAAGTAGAACACAAGATATTTATTGTTGACCTTAGTATGTGGGCGTGGCCCGTCTTTAAAGACAAACAATTTTTATAATTTTGTTTTATTGTGATTGTCAACTCCAAAGCTGATTTATTTGTATTTTGTTTTTGGCAACAGGCAAATAACCTTTGCGCATTTCTTACAATTGTTGCCACACATTTGTTCGCAATGAATTTTAATTAGTTTGCTTCGAGGCTGACAAAATTAACATTGAGCAGCACTTAAAACAAATAACTACTGAACACTGCTAATGATCGCTGGCACTTGTTTGGGTTCTGTCTATAAAAAATATAAGATCGACCAAAAATCCTAAAATCAAAATCACTTTCTACTTTTTCTGCGACTTGAACCTCGAGTTTAAATTGTTGTCTGACGCATGTGCGCGACCACTGCTTTTATCTGGGTCACACCAGCTCACGCACACTCACTCACACACACACACACACTGACACTGACACACACACACACTACACTCATATACACACGACAGCTCGCTCACTGTAACTGCTTTCAATTTGAATTCAGTTTTTATCAGCTCGATTTTTGATTTGTTTCTTTTTTTTATTGTTAGCTTTGCATTAATTAGCAATTTACGAGCTAGTTTTAAAACGGTTTTATAAGACGCATTTTTACCACTTCATCTCCTTCTTCTTTCGCTGCTTTTATTCGCATTCGATTTCTGCTCTTTTTTGAGCCTTGGGTCAGTGGAACAGCTCACAGCTGATTAGATCATTAAATGCTGTTAAAAAGCCACTAAAGCTACTCATTTAATATGAGACAAAGCCGAACATTTCCGGTGATTGCATTTAGGATATGTATATATCAAAGTAATTGCTTCAACTGAATGATTTGACACCTTTTGAGGTATTTTTATGTGCTATGTTCCCTAAAAATTTACTATTGTGTATTGATAAATATTGACATTCGCTATAAATCAAAGCTTTTCATGGTTGACTGAACTGAAAAGCTTTAAATTAATAAATTAATTGATAACCCCAGAAAAAACAGCGACAAATCAGTAAAAAATTTGTTGAAGTGCAAGAAAAAGTATTAATTAAATTACAGTGATAAAAAATGTTTGTACTGGGTGCATTGTGTTGACAAAAGTTCTTCAATTTGTCAGAAAAATTACAATTAGCCGACGATTTGTGTTAAGATTGTGGACTATGTTTTTTGTATTTTTTCCCATTGGGTAAGAAAAAATTTAGAACAATTTTAAAAATAATCTTTTTTTTTTTAAATTCTACAAAAATATAATAAAAATAAAGTAGAAAATGGAAAATTACTTCTATCGTTTTAATTTAAAAAATTATAATTTCACATTGAATTTGAGCCCAGTACAGTTGTGTTCAATTTAAAAAAAAATCCAACAACAGGTAGTCCACATTCTATTTTAATTGCTAAGATATTTGATTTTCACCCTCCTGATTTTGTCAGGAGTTTCCCTTTAATATTCTTCAGCAGGTAAGAATTGAGAACTGGTTTCAACTGGAAACTAAAAAACTGGATATGGAATGTGATTGCTGAAGATTCACTTTTACTAAAATTCATTAGCGTTCACAGCCATCAATTAACAACTTTCAGCACGCGACTTTGAATGATTTTAATAATTTGCTAAACTTAGCAAATTGCCACAGAGATGAACAGAAAACTGTTAAATAAATAAGTTAGCTTAACAAAAATGATGGTGTTTGCTTAAGCGTTTAACACGAAAGCTGTTAGCAAATTAGCCGAGTCCAGTTCCAGTTCCAATTCCAGTGTCAAGTGGGCCTAAAGCACAAATGACACTTTGTGCAATGACAAAGCCATCAAGGTATCTACCTACCAAGTGGTTACGAGTGCTGCCAAGTAAGGTTTCAATTAGTGCTAAGGGGTCTGAGCGGGAGACGATCGTGTGATAGGCCATTTGAAAGGAAAAGTGGCCAACGAGACGTTCCAGAAAATCTTTATAACCATCAAGCAGAGCGCTCTGAAGTGCCGTTAACTCTCAGTGATTATACCACATGTACATATGTATAAATAAAAAAAAAACACACTACACATATAAATGTATATTTATATGGCCCCAAGTTACATATGTGTGTGTGTGTGTATGCACTTTCTTTTTTACTACAACATTTCTCGACGGTTTCTGCCTTGGCTTCAACTTGGCTTTCGGCTTGGCGTTTTTCTCCTTCTTCTTCTTCTTTTATATTGTATTTCTTTCTGTTTTTTTTTTAGCATTTGCTGGTACAAACGTGTACGTATCTCTTTCTTTCTCTATTGGTCTGTCAATTCGAAGATTTATTAAGTCGATGCTGGAATGTCTGGAAAAACGCCATAATAATTGCTCATTTTCAACGGAAAGTGAACTTATGAGTAAAAGTCATGTGATAAGCCTAATTAACATTAGCTCCACATGTCCAAAGAAAGTGCAAGTTGTTGTTGCTGTTGTGTGTTTTTGTTGCTACTGCTCTGAGTGGTGATAGTGATAGTTGGTAATGGTTTGCGGTGCCACCCAGATGGAGATTTATATGCCTGACATACCACTCTAAAAGCAGTCATAATTTAAATAATTTCCATTGGCTACACTTTACCCAGAGAGTCTTGGAGAATATCAAAATAAATCTTTTAGAAATTCACTAAATTTTCTTAGATTTATAAGTGTAATGTAAATGTTACACATTTCTGTAATTAAAATTAAGAATTTTTTCATCCAAAAATATGTTTTTCCATATTCGACATATCTAAATTTTGTTTGTCTTATTTTATTTGCTTTTCAAGGAGACATTTTATTATAATTTTACTTAATTTATTAAAAAGTTATAGTAATTTTTCTTATTCATCTTCCCTATTCATATCAATTTTACTTTAGACACAACTGTACCTAAATAATTGCATTAGATGTTAATATACTTGGTCTTTTCCCATTTCGATTTCGAAATTGCTTTCGGCCTTGAACATAATTAAATTCCCAAAAAGAAGAAAAAATTAATTCAAAACTTGACCCAAACGAACCGGTTTCGGCAATTTCACTTGAACTTTCATTAACTTTGACTGACTGGAGATGTAAACTCCTTTTTGTGTTATAGGTATGTATGTTCAATAGGCGGGGTCCGAGGGGAGTCACAAATTTGTTCACATTACATAGTCCAAGAGCCCAAACCGGATCACAATGATTATTGTTTTTTTTTTTTTTCGTATTTTGTGTTCATTTTTTGTCGAGCAAAGTTTCGCGTGTGTGTGCAGTTAATGACGTTCATTTGGTGGACCGATAACTGATTGGGTTTGGGGTCGTTGGCGGGGTGTGGAGCCAAGTTTATGTAATCACTTCGGGTCGTATGTTCAAAATGCAAACTTATGAAAATGTGTGTTCGACTATTGGCCAATGTTTGCTATTGATATTTGGACTTGTTGTTGCTGTGTCAAAACTTTTTCCGCTTCATTTTTAATGCCAATTTGTTTTGAATTTAAGTTGCCAAGAGTCTCAGGTGTTGGCTTTGGCAATGTCCACACAACACACAGCTGCCTCTCTGGTAATTGTATCTCTGCTCCAATTTGATAGCATTCATTTAACTGTCAACGTTTTGAGTTGCCAGAGAAAACGTTGGAAGAGTTGCTCTTGCTCTACTTGAACACTAAATTAAAGTCTTTTAGCATTTAATTAAACTAGTTTCGCTTAAATCACATTTAATTATTCGCCAAGGTGCAAATTGGCTTAGATCTCTGTTTATTTTTGTTCACTCCGCAGTAAAATCTTGAAATGAAGAGCGCCAAAAAACGCAATCGACAAATTAGTAATAATTGACCAAAAAATGCTCTCCAATTTGGCCATTAAATTATTGTAAATTGCCTGAAATACATGATAATGTCTACAATTCTATTATATTGAAATATTTCTATAATGTTCAAATTTATTGTGGAAATTATAAGAATGTATTTTGTGGTAAACTTCACTGATTATGTGTTATAATTATTGTCTAAATTTATATATTTTTGTGCTATGTATCTTAATATTTAGTTCAAGTAGGAAACAAAACTTTACTTTTGAGGAAAGTTGAAATTGAATAAACTATATAGATAAATCGTAGATATTTGTGAAAAGTCATCAAGATCTAGTCCAATTAAAATAATATTTAAAACATGTTTTTTAGTTTAAAAACTTTGCAAATAAATAGGAAATTTTCTGCATTTTTTTAGTAGTACTTTTTCCTTTTTGGGGATGATTCATGCTACGCACTTTATGACTTGCTCAATGCGCTGGACCAACAAATTCCGATACGCAGTTGATGCGATTCAACCCCTAAACGGACACCCTCTAAGAACAAATATTACGCATTGCCACAAATAATAAGTATGACCAAAGATTAGGCTAGTTTTGTAAAATTACCTTGTGAATGTTGTGAAGTTCGTTCGTCTAATATCCAAAATGAAAGGTATTCAATAATTATTTATTAATTAAAGTTGTTCGTTTTGCAAAATTTGCAGTTAGCCTTTTATTAACTTTGGAAAGATTTCAATTGCACTTAAATTGTGTTTCGCATATGATAAAAATAATATGTTAAAATTATAATTTATTTGTATAAAATAAAATATGTTGGTTATTCTTTATAGAAGTACACCAAGCACTCGCGCTGTCTTGTCCGTCATTTTAATATAATATATATTGTATTCGCACTTTAAAAGACCGTTATTAATTCGAACTCGCAATTTCGAATTTTCGAACGTTTGGCGTTGACTCTAATGTTGACGGAGCGACTGTTGCGACCGTTGGCTTTGAGACCGTCTCGCGGACTGAAAAGACTGAAGCGTTGAAATTGTTTCGGGTCTCCGACTTACAGCCTCAGTTTTGCGCTCTCTCATTTTGTCCCTCTATAAAATTTTAGAAGCACGTTCGCTCTCTTTGCCGCTCAATGCGCTCTTGGCTATTTGTAGCTCACCTGTTGCACCATCTGCTTTCTCTCTCTCTCTCACGCTCGCGCTCGCGGTCACTCTCTGTCTTTTTGTCTTTTCAGCTGTTGCATTTGCGCACCGGTTTGCGCCGGTTTACAATTTTTGGGAAATATCATTTTCCTATACCTGTTTTTCCTCTACAGGTGTGCTTATTGTTGTTGTTGTTTTTTGCCATACTCTCAAGCCTGAAGGTCGCATTTTCGCTCATTAATCGCCACTTCGCCACTTTCTTTAGCGGCAAATGCTGCGCCTGCGCTCTCTTACCAATTATCGGTGTCATGTGGGAAATGCTGTAAACACATACATACATATGCATATATATCTATGGGTGTGTGTGTGTGTGTGCGTGTAAGTATTTCTGTGTTTATTTGTGCGTTTACCTTTCAGAGAGTTTCGACTGAATTTGGGACTGAGGTACCATAAATGATTCAAGAACTCAGTTCGCTGGAATCATATACATACATTTATAGCTCTCCATTATAGGAAATACCGTAATTGTATTACCTGTATGCGTATAATCCTTTCTTTAATTATATCTGGCATCGAATGGGTTTGTAGAGGCAGTCATGGAACTTTAACTAGAGCACTACGAGTTTGAACGCCAGCTAGTTCAGGAGCGGTTCAGCCAACATGATGTTCTTGGGCGCGCATCCAAAAGTTGATATATTAAGTTACGAAAAAGTGCAATTTAAATTTATCAAATTTTCATTGTTACCACTTGATTAATAAGGTTTAGGAAGAGTCCTTTAACATATTGAATATATGCTAAAATAAATAATATAACGTAAAACCCACAAAATAGTTCACTTAAGAAAATATACAATTTAACTTTACTTTTCTTATCTTATATATTATCAATTAAAATAATTTGCCATAAATCCTCCAAGTCACATGTACTTTTAGCTAAAAAATGGAACATTTTCTCAGAAGTACAATAATGTAATTCGTCAACAAGTCTCTTAAAAATTAGTGTGTATTTGAAGTAATCTAAGCTTGGCAGACAAAATTTCTCATTGTTCATAACCAAAAATAGCACAAATTTCACAAATGTCAGGAACAGAAAATGTTCTAGAAACAAAATATTTAACACAAATCTGTGTGAGAAAAGTACTTAAGAAATTTAAAAATTTAAAAATGATAGTTGCATAGAGAAAGAGCAAACGATACATGCGAAACATACATATGAATATACACACACCCACATACACCGAGAGAAATGTTTAAGCGGAAATTTTAATAAAAATTATATACAATTTATTTCAAACAGAGAAACTCACATGAGAATGTGGACTATATAGGCAGCGATCCGCTTGGCGAGATGGCGATAGCGTATTCAGAATGTCAGATGAGCACGTTCAACTCGGCCGAGGATTGACGGCCCATCCAATTGAGTAGGTGTAGATGTAGGTGTAGGTGTAGGTATATCTGTATCTGTATCTGTATCTGCGAGTACTGCGATGCGAATCGTATAGTTGAATTTAATTCTGTGCAATCAGCGGCGTTTAACGGCATTCTATATAAACATATATATACATATGCACATGGGTAAACATCGTAGCATTAACAAGGCGTTGATTGGATTTTGAATGAGACTGCGATTATCACACATCAGCAGCATAAACGCCGTAATACACTGGACTAAAAATAATACTTACAAAAAAAAAAGTACGGCTTTCGGAACGCACATGTCATAGTAAAATTAGTAGTTTATCGCATTCTTTTTTATTTATATTTTTTTAACGATCTCAGAGCACATTATAATTTTAGTCTAACGACTTTATGAATTAAGTCAAATCACAAATTTTTAACAGTGTTCAAGTCCAGAATTTAACTTAATAAATGATCATTTAATGTCGGTTGGACAACGAGACAAGGCATTGGATATCATTAACCATAGACATTTTTGGAAAGTCTTTAATCGTAACAAATTTTAGTTCAAGTTCAAATACCACGTGTCAAAAATGGATATAAGGAATTTTATCAACTTAAGATCAATTCAGGGCATCAATTAATTGCATATCACGAGCAATGACAAATATATAGATAATAAATGTAAATTATTTATGGCATGCGAATATCCCTTGGAATAATCACATCCACAATAACTCGCACATGTTGCACACACTTTTTGTTTGTTAGGCTGGAAATCTAAATACGATTTCTCTGCAACTGCCTGGCATCTTAACTTTGGAGACCAAAAACAAACAAAAGTTGATAATTTTCCTGAAATAATAAATATTACGTTTGTTTTTAAAGAAATTTTGTAAGCTTATTACCTAATAGCTTATATCCTGGATTAATGCAGTCCTCAAAATCTGAATCAGGTTTCTCACTGCCATCCAGTTTCGCAATTAACAAATTGTCTCTTGGGGATCTCATTAAATACCCCATTCCCGTTTTGTCAACCACACAGTCTTGATCAATGATTGAGCTGCAGTCGACGCATTGATTTTGAGCTTTTCCCCCTATAAGATGGTTTGAATAAAATAGTTTTGGTATGGTGGAAATTCACTTACAGCTAATAAAAACCAATAGAATATATAAAAAGAGTATTGAATTAAAATTATTCATTGTCTTGTTTTGTATCTAAGAATTTAAAAAATATTAAAAAAATTGACTTTTTGAGCTATGCATGCTAAAATTAAAAAATGAAATTCCAACAAATCTTAGAGAGCAGTCGAACTGTTCTAATTGAAGCATCCTTTGTAAGTCAGATTCTCAGACTTTAAACGAACAAATTATTACAAAAGCAAATTCGCTGGGGCCATCTAGTGTTTGTAAGCGTTATTAGCACACTAAGAGAGCTATATATATATTTTCTAAAAACCAAACAATCACGAAAAACCTTAAAGTAAAATCAAATGATATATTTAAATTTCTTCAATTAATAAAATATGTATTAAAAATATAATGGATTATACAAAACATAAATATATAAGCATTTTGTGAATATTCGTTGAATATAAATCTCGCATTCAATGATCCATCTTTAATATTCTCACATCCACAAGTCATGCCACATGCCCTACAGACATAGCTCAATTTATTGGGAATATTAAATATATCCCCATTAGCGACCACCAAACATCCGCGTTTTCTCGACATGAAACATATGAAACCCACTAAATCAGCTGAAGTAGATATAATTATAGAAATATTTAATATATGTAACGGTGAAATGTGTAAATTTAAAAAAAGCGCTTAAATTACCAGTTAATTTAAATGTATCATCCACACATCTCGCCAAACTCGGGTCAACTTCTTCGCCCTCCTTAAGTTTCTGAAGCTTGTTAATATCTTCCCCCTTGGCTATAGCCATGCCATTCCGATCGACAAAACACTTTGGATCTATCCACTGCGAGCAGTCAGGACAAAAGTTTGTCGCATGTCCGTCTAGAAAAAACAAATGAAATTAATAAATATAAATAGATAATCGAGTTTATAAGCTTACAGTTAATTGAGTTAACTAAAAGGTTTACAAGGATCAAAAAAACTGCACAAAAAATTTGCATAATTTTGGTTAAAAAATTAAAAACAAGAAAATTTAAACTGAACTACATTTCTGAAATGACTGACACTTATTTTTTTAAATTTGGCAGTATAAGCTAAGATATTCTCTACATAGAGATAGATGTTACGGATTGGTTCAATAAATTAAATGATATTTCGAAATTTTATCTAATAGAATGACATAATGACGATGACCAAACTTAAGATATTTCCTAAACTCATAACTTCAGCAGTCCATTGTCCACTTGGCACTTTGCATTTACAATATCTGGCACAAATCTTACAAGCCACATAATGCATATGATGTTTGTTAACAGCAAATTTTCTTGCCACAGCCTCGCAGCCCAACAAAGGTGACCAAAAACAAACAAATGTTTGTAAAGTATCTGTAGGGTCTTCAGTTAATTAATGTTTAAATTAATTAAAGTGCAAATTTCATTATTAACCAGTTATTGTATAGCCATCAATTATGCAATTAATTAGGGAGTCGTCAAATACAATGTCGTATTCGGTTTCCTCATTAAACGGCGGTATCTTAACAACCAATTGTTTATCCTTGGGGGACAACTTAAAGGCCATCCAACCAGTTTTCTTTATTTGACATCCTCCATTATATATCGAGCAATTGACGCATTCATTTGATTGTCCAAATACGTCTGCAATTTATTATAATGAGCGATTTATAATTGAATAAAATATATTACATTTAACATATACCCACTTACAGCTTATGGAGTACCATAGTATAAGACTAGAGTATAATATTGAAGGTGTTGCTACATTTTTCATCTTATGAACTAAATTGGACTTGTGAGTTTTTGAGTTTCATGTAAGACACGTGCCTTTTTTTTAGAAAACCATGTTTTATACTTTGTTTTCCTGATAAGCTTCATTGTATAAACAAGTGTTGAAAATAAATTCAAGCAATTTAAATGAAATAAGAAAAATAGAATGCTTGACTAGTTTTCTAAATTGACTTAACGTTATCATTCCACTCACACTTTGAGATCAGTTTAAAGCTCTTTAAAATCCCACCCTTTTGGAAAACCTTTAATGTCATTTTTTTTACAAAAATAACTAAAATATGATTACAACAACTAAATTGTGAATATTTCAAATTAGGGGGGAATTCCGTAAAGTACAAAGATCAATATTAACAACTGTCTGCGATAAGGTATTCTACCTAATCTCAAAATACGAGTATTTTTGGAATGAACCAGAGCTGAGAGGGCTGGACCACCAAACGTGTCAAATATATAAATGAGATAATATTAATGACAGTTTACTCGCACTGAGAGGTCATTGCGATAAGACAGAACTGCGGTAATAGTAGAAAGCAGATAGATTTTCTGTATGCATCCCGAATTCAGATCTCAATGGTAATCAATTAGTAAGTAAAGACTGTAAATTAGCAAAGCGTTGATAGACTATCTAGGGTTACCTTATCAGGCCCAGGCCCAGGCCCAGGCCCATTCCCAGTCTCAGTCCCATTGATCAGCTTATGTCAAGGGCTATCTCTATATACGTATGCCCTGAGCCGGCATTAATTAATCGGCATCGCGATTGTTCCCTGTCACCGGCGACTGCTAATGTTGTATTGAGTCTCTCAGCTAGATGCCGTTGTCATTAATCGATCGCATCTCAGACGTCCAGCAACGGTCCAGCCGATCGGACGCTCCTTCAAGTATTATGTTCCCGCTTCTGCAAAACTCCGTGTTTATCGTCTGTCGCTGCTGCCTCTTGGAGCAGCCGCCGATTTGTCACAACATCTGCGAGAATAATCAGCTCAATGACGAGCTCCTTGCCTTGGCACCCAATCTTCAAATCCTACCCGACGATGTCATATGCGATCCGTGTCTGCAGCGACTTCACAACGCTCTCGAATTCCGACAACGCTGTGAGAATTCGGAACGCATTCTTCGCGCCAGACACGAACAGGCTCTGGACGATGCTCTCGAATGTCTCGAGCGTGAGGTCGGCTCCCTGGAGAAGGTCGAAACAATACCCGTTTTAACACTAATGGAGCCTGTGGATTTTGGTAAGTGATTTGAGTTGCATTATTGAATTGCATTTCTACGAAGTTGACTTTATAACTCTTTGAACTCTAATACAATCCACAACTTTTCTTACTTCTAGGTACATTGGATCTGTCGGATACGTTCGAGGGCAGTTATGAGACTTCGCTGTCAACAACGGCTCTCTATGATGGTGGCATCTTGAATACACCTGTCCATTTACCCGCAACTCTCGAGCAGCTTGAGGAGCAGCTAAAGAGTCCACACTTGGATGCTGCAGTTGCCAATAAGCCGAAGCGCAGGCGTGTGGCACCTGCAACAACTCGTTCCAGGACACCGAAATCATTGCGTCCATGTCCGGAGTGTGAGAAGAAGTTTACGCGCAACTTTCAGCTGAAGTTGCATATGAATTCGGTGCACGGCTTGGGCGATGGTCCGTTGTATCAATGCGATGTGTGCTCCAAAGTATTTGCATCACGTCACAGTCTGCGATATCATGAGACATCATCGCATTCCACATTTCGGCCGTTTGCCTGCGAGCTTTGCGATCGGCGATTTGTGCTACGCACCCAGTTGAGTTCGCATGCCCGGATGCATACGGGAGAGATAAAGCCGCGAATCTTTGACTGCAATGTCTGCTCGAAAACGTGGCCAACAATGTCGGATCTACGCACACATATGCGCTCCCATAACCCGGATATGTCCAAGCGGCCATATAAGTGCGATAAATGCGATAAGGCATTTTTCACCCGTGGTCATCTCAGTTCACACCATTTGGTTCATACCGGAGAGAAGCCCTATGCCTGCAATTACTGTGTAAAATCCTATCAAAGTGTCGGTAATCTCAACAATCATATGACACGACAACATGCCAATATCCTGGAAGAGCAGTTGGAACTTTAACAAGATGTTCCCCGGTATTAAGTAATTTGGAAAAATTTGTAATTTCAAAAACAAATGAAAATATCATTCATTAAGTCTAAATATAGCATTTTCTCAGCTGGAAGTATTAGGTATGACGTCATATCAAAGCTGACCCATTGTATAACCCCCGAATATAAAGTGTCATTATAAAATCGAAAATAAAGAAGTGTGCAAGTTATCAGCTCTAATCGGGGACAGACCATAATTTCAAACATTTTTATCAAAAATATTTGAGTTTATAAAAAGATGCAAAGTGAGAGTGGCTTAAATAATAATTGCGTTTTTAAATGATTTTAAATAAATAAATATTAACAATAATTTTTATATTGCTAGACAAATAAAATGATTTATAATACAAGTTGCTTAAAAATAGTTTAGGTCATTTTCTAAAAATGTTATATATCTTTTTGTATACGCATATTTGTAATTTTTTAAATAAATAAAAAAAAAAATTAAAAATATTCTTAAAATTGGAATTTTGTCTTTGTTTTACTTTTCTTTTTATGATAGACCTTGAAACTAGAACAAAATACACAAATAAGTATACGACATAAGTACTTTCTATAAAAGCACACGGTTATTATGTATATATTCTTATAAAACAACTCTTATCGGCTTCTGAAGCATTCGTCTATATATTATATATTCTTATGTATAGTAAACAATTGCGTCTATACAGCAATAAAATGAATACATAAATTATTAAAAAATAAAAGTATATATTCTCTAAAGCAAAAGCAACAATTATTAGAACATCGTAAGGGAGAGAGAGCATTGAGAAAAAAGCGCAAGTATATTTTTCTTTCTAGCAGATTCCACTATAATTTCTTTTAATGCCCATTGATACAAATGTTTGAGATGGGTATACTATATCAGACTCGACATTTGCAGACTGAATTCTTAAATAATACTAAATGTAATTCTTATAATTTTTGGATGAATTTATTAAGGAAATCTATGTTAGTAATTTGAATTTTTGTACTGTAATATTTTAAAAATAATAACATCAACATTTAAAATTAAGAAATTGACTTTCGACGATAGTGACTATCGTGAATTGCTGTCCACACTGATATTTCTCTTGTCCATTCTAGGTCTTAAATAAACAAGAACTTATCAGCATGGAAAATACCCGAGTAATTAATTATGTTATAGATAATTCCTGCAAGTATTTAATTTTATTAAAGGGTATTACTAATAACGCCTGTGCCAGATTCAAGCGTTTGGATCTCAGTATTTGTTTTATGAATATAAGGAATATACTATCAACGTCTTTAATCAAGCAAGTGCCCGTCTGTCTGACCGTAAAAAACAAATCGGATGAAATCAAGAGGAGGCACAACCTCAGCTACTAGGGGCAGTAAAGACAATTTAGATTGTGGAAAGCATTTACTTCAATTACAAAATGACCACAACAACGAAATATGTCATAATTATGGACTTGACTTGACTTGACTTTAACCACAAAAAAGTGTTAATCCAATTAACTTTGATTTAACACCGGGAAGCGACCGACGCCTGGCCTAGGTCAGCGATTCGTTTGGCTGGCAACCCAGACAAACGAGAAAAATATTGTGCGACGGGGAAGGAAGAGAGTGCTCTTCAAACTGAGTCACAATCGCTGTAAATGAGACGTGATAACCTTGCCCCCTCCCAGGGCAAATAAAATGTAACTCGATGAGCATTTCTTTATTTATAAATAAATCTATATACCTACATACATACTTGTTTATTATATCCATACTACTGGCCAATTAGTCACATCAAGACGTGTGCTAAATCATCAACCCAGGCATTGACCCAACCCCCACTCCCATAGCTCTGCCTTTGTGTCTGAAAAATCATCCTGTCACGCATGCGTCTCGATATGCTGGTTACGTGATCGGACGCTGTACTTGATCTCTCAGTGATGTTCTTAACACAACATCAGATATATAATTCCAAACTTAGGCATCAAAAACTCTAGAAATAATGACAATTTCCGATAGAAAATCGATCTTTTGTCATGCGTCTTTCGCCAACGACCATACCACGCTGAATACATCGGTTCTCGTCCGATCACCGAAATTAAGCAGCGTCGGGCGCGGTTAGTACTTAGATGGGGGACCGCTTGGGAACACCGCGTGTTGTTGGCATTGTTCAACAATCTTTTTTTACAAATTAACTCTTTCAAATACTCGAACCTGAAGTCTCTATGCTTTTGTATTCAATTTTTAACTGGACATTATATCTAAAATTATTTTTCTGTGTTCCATAGTTAAACTTTTAAAAGTATCCCATAGATGCGTTCACTTTAATCTATCTTTTTATATTTCTTGGTACAAAATCCTAGATGCACTGTCAATTTTAGATAGAAAATCGTAATCTTGTCATGCGTCTTTCGCCAACGACCATACCACGCTGAATACATCGGTTCTCGTCCGATCACCGAAATTAAGCAGCGTCGGGCGCGGTTAGTACTTAGATGGGGGACCGCTTGGGAACACCGCGTGTTGTTGGCATTGTTCAACAATCTTTTTTACAAAATAACTCTTTGAAATACTCGAACCTGAAGTATCTATGCCTTTGCGTTAAATTTTTATCTGGACCTTATATTTAAAATTATGTTTCTGTGTTCCATAGCTAAACTTTTAAAGGTATCCCATAGATGCGTTCACTTTAATCTATCTTTTTATATCTCTTGGTACAAAAGCCCAGATGCACTGTCAATTTCAGATAGAAAATCGTACTTTTGTCATGCGTCTTTCGCCAACGACCATACCACGCTGAATACATCGGTTCTCGTCCGATCACCGAAATTAAGCAGCGTCGGGCGCGGTTAGTACTTAGATGGGGGACCGCTTGGGAACACCGCGTGTTGTTGGCATTGTTCAACAATCTTTTTTTACAAATTAACTCTTTCAAATACTCGAACCTGAAGTATCTATGCCTTTGCGTTCAATTTTTATCTGGACCTTATATTTAAAATTATATTTCTGTGTTCCATAGCAAAACTTTTAAAGGTATCCCATAGATGCGTTCACTTTAATCTATCTTTTTATATCTCTTGGTTCAAAAGCCCAGATGCACTGTCAATTTCAGATAGAAAATCGTACTCTTGTCATGCGTCTTTCGCCAACGACCATACCACGCTGAATACATCGGTTCTCGTCCGATCACCGAAATTAAGCAGCGTCGGGCGCGGTTAGTACTTAGATGGGGGACCGCTTGGGAACACCGCGTGTTGTTGGCATTGTTCAACAATCTTTTTTTACAAATTAACTCTTTCAAATACTCGAACCTGAAGTATCTATGCCTTTGCGTTCAATTTTTATCTGGACCTTATATTTAAAATTATATTTCTGTGTTCCATAGCAAAACTTTTAAAGGTATCCCATAGATGCGTTCACTTTAATCTATCTTTTTATATCTCTTGGTTCAAAAGCCCAGATGCACTGTCAATTTCAGATAGAAAATCGTACTCTTGTCATGCGTCTTTCGCCAACGACCATACCACGCTGAATACATCGGTTCTCGTCCGATCACCGAAATTAAGCAGCGTCGGGCGCGGTTAGTACTTAGATGGGGGACCGCTTGGGAACACCGCGTGTTGTTGGCATTGTTCAACAATCTTTTTTTTACAAATTAACTCTTTGAAATACTCGAACCTGAAGTCTCTATGCCTTTGCGTTCAACTTTTAACTGGACCTTATATTTAAAATTATTTTTCTGTGTTCCATAGTTAAACTTTTAAAAGTATCCCATAGATGCGTTCACTTTAATCTATCTTTTTATATTTCTTGGTACAAAATCCTAGATGCACTGTCAATTTCAGGTACAAAATCGTACTCTTGTCATGCGTCTTTCGCCAACGACCATACCACGCTGAATACATCGGTTCTCGTCCGATCACCGAAATTAAGCAGCGTCGGGCGCGGTTAGTACTTAGATGGGGGACCGCTTGGGAACACCGCGTGTTGTTGGCATTGTTCAACAATCTTTTTTACAAAATAACTCTTTCAAATACTCGAACCTGAAGTATCTATGCCTTTGCGTTCAATTTTTAACTGGACCTTATATTTAAAATTATTTTCCTATGTTCCATAGTTAAACTTTTAAAAGTATCCCATAGATGCGTTCACTTTAATCTATCTTTTTATATCTCTTGGTACAAAATCCTAGATGCACTGTCAATTTTAGATAGAAAATCGTACTCTTGTCATGCGTCTTTCGCCAACGACCATACCACGCTGAATACATCGGTTCTCGTCCGATCACCGAAATTAAGCAGCGTCGGGCGCGGTTAGTACTTAGATGGGGGACCGCTTGGGAACACCGCGTGTTGTTGGCATTGTTCAACAATCTTTTTTTACAAATTAACTCTTTCAAATACTCGAACCTGAAGTCTCTATGCCTTTGTGTTCAATTTTTAACTGGACCTTATATCTAAAATTATTTTTCTGTGTTCCATAGTTAAACTTTTAAAAGTATCCCATAGATGCGTTCACTTTAATCTATCTTTTTATATCTCTTGGTTCAAAAGCCCAGATGCACTGTCAATTTCAGATAGAAAATCGTACTCTTGTCATGCGTCTTTCGCCAACGACCATACCACGCTGAATACATCGGTTCTCGTCCGATCACCGAAATTAAGCAGCGTCGGGCGCGGTTAGTACTTAGATGGGGGACCGCTTGGGAACACCGCGTGTTGTTGGCATTGTTCAACAATCTTTTTTTACAAATTAACTCTTTCAAATACTCGAACCTGAAGTATCTATGCCTTTGCGTTCAATTTTTATCTGGACCTTATATTTAAAATTATATTTCTGTGTTCCATAGCAAAACTTTTAAAGGTATCCCATAGATGCGTTCACTTTAATCTATCTTTTTATATTTCTTGGTACAAAATCCTAGATGCACTGTCAATTTCAGATAGAAAATCGTACTCTTGTCATGCGTCTTTCGCCAACGACCATACCACGCTGAATACATCGGTTCTCGTCCGATCACCGAAATTAAGCAGCGTCGGGCGCGGTTAGTACTTAGATGGGGGACCGCTTGGGAACACCGCGTGTTGTTGGCATTGTTCAACAATCTTTTTTTTACAAATTAACTCTTTGAAATACTCGAACCTGAAGTCTCTATGCCTTTGCGTTCAACTTTTAACTGGACCTTATATTTAAAATTATTTTTCTGTGTTCCATAGTTAAACTTTTAAAAGTATCCCATAGATGCGTTCACTTTAATCTATCTTTTTATATTTCTTGGTACAAAATCCTAGATGCACTGTCAATTTCAGGTACAAAATCGTACTCTTGTCATGCGTCTTTCGCCAACGACCATACCACGCTGAATACATCGGTTCTCGTCCGATCACCGAAATTAAGCAGCGTCGGGCGCGGTTAGTACTTAGATGGGGGACCGCTTGGGAACACCGCGTGTTGTTGGCATTGTTCAACAATCTTTTTTACAAAATAACTCTTTGAAATACTCGAACCTGAAGTATCTATGCCTTTGCGTTAAATTTTTATCTGGACCTTATATTTAAAATTATGTTTCTGTGTTCCATAGCTAAACTTTTAAAGGTATCCCATAGATGCGTTCACTTTAATCTATCTTTTTATATCTCTTGGTACAAAAGCCCAGATGCACTGTCAATTTCAGGTACAAAATCGTACTCTTGTCATGCGTCTTTCGCC
Organism: Drosophila rellima; assembly: GCA_035043635.1. Classification (NCBI taxonomy): domain Eukaryota; kingdom Metazoa; phylum Arthropoda; class Insecta; order Diptera; family Drosophilidae; genus Drosophila; species Drosophila rellima. The sequence goes on along the minus strand of JAWNMV010000145.1, from coordinate 1,486,219 downwards.
AACGACCATACCACGCTGAATACATCGGTTCTCGTCCGATCACCGAAATTAAGCAGCGTCGGGCGCGGTTAGTACTTAGATGGGGGACCGCTTGGGAACACCGCGTGTTGTTGGCATTGTTCAACAATCTTTTTTACAAAATAACTCTTTGAAATACTCGAACCTGAAGTCTCTATGCCTTTGCGTTCAATTTTTAACTGGACCTTATATTTAAAATTATTTTTCTGTGTTCCATAGTTAAACTTTTAAAGGTATCCCATAGATGCGTTCACTTTAATCTATCTTTTTATATCTCTTGGTTCAAAAGCCCAGATGCACTGTCAATTTCAGATAGAAAATCGTACTCTTGTCATGCGTCTTTCGCCAACGACCATACCACGCTGAATACATCGGTTCTCGTCCGATCACCGAAATTAAGCAGCGTCGGGCGCGGTTAGTACTTAGATGGGGGACCGCTTGGGAACACCGCGTGTTGTTGGCATTGTTCAACAATCTTTTTTTACAAATTAACTCTTTCAAATACTCGAACCTGAAGTCTCTATGCCTTTGTGTTCAATTTTTAACTGGACCTTATATCTAAAATTATTTTTCTGTGTTCCATAGTTAAACTTTTAAAAGTATCCCATAGATGCGTTCACTTTAATCTATCTTTTTATATCTCTTGGTTCAAAAGCCCAGATGCACTGTCAATTTCAGATAGAAAATCGTACTCTTGTCATGCGTCTTTCGCCAACGACCATACCACGCTGAATACATCGGTTCTCGTCCGATCACCGAAATTAAGCAGCGTCGGGCGCGGTTAGTACTTAGATGGGGGACCGCTTGGGAACACCGCGTGTTGTTGGCATTGTTCAACAATCTTTTTTTACAAATTAACTCTTTCAAATACTCGAACCTGAAGTATCTATGCCTTTGCGTTCAATTTTTATCTGGACCTTATATTTAAAATTATATTTCTGTGTTCCATAGCAAAACTTTTAAAGGTATCCCATAGATGCGTTCACTTTAATCTATCTTTTTATATCTCTTGGTACAAAATCCTAGATGCACTGTCAATTTCAGATAGAAAATCGTACTCTTGTCATGCGCCTTTCGCCAACGACCATACCACGCTGAATACATCGGTTCTCGTCCGATCACCGAAATTAAGCAGCGTCGGGCGCGGTTAGTACTTAGATGGGGGACCGCTTGGGAACACCGCGTGTTGTTGGCATTGTTCAACAATCTTTTTTTACAAATTAACTCTTTGAAATACTCGAACCTGAAGTCTCTATGCCTTTGCGTTCAATTTTTAACTGGACCTTATATTTAAAATTATTTTTCTGTGTTCCATAGTTAAACTTTTAAAGGTATCCCATAGATGCGTTCACTTTAATCTATCTTTTTATATCTCTTGGTTCAAAAGCCCAGATGCACTGTCAATTTCAGATAGAAAATCGTACTCTTGTCATGCGTCTTTCGCCAACGACCATACCACGCTGAATACATCGGTTCTCGTCCGATCACCGAAATTAAGCAGCGTCGGGCGCGGTTAGTACTTAGATGGGGGACCGCTTGGGAACACCGCGTGTTGTTGGCATTGTTCAACAATCTTTTTTTTACAAATTAACTCTTTGAAATACTCGAACCTGAAGTCTCTATGCCTTTGCGTTCAACTTTTAACTGGACCTTATATTTAAAATTATTTTTCTGTGTTCCATAGTTAAACTTTTAAAAGTATCCCATAGATGCGTTCACTTTAATCTATCTTTTTATATTTCTTGGTACAAAATCCTAGATGCACTGTCAATTTCAGGTACAAAATCGTACTCTTGTCATGCGTCTTTCGCCAACGACCATACCACGCTGAATACATCGGTTCTCGTCCGATCACCGAAATTAAGCAGCGTCGGGCGCGGTTAGTACTTAGATGGGGGACCGCTTGGGAACACCGCGTGTTGTTGGCATTGTTCAACAATCTTTTTTACAAAATAACTCTTTGAAATACTCGAACCTGAAGTATCTATGCCTTTGCGTTAAATTTTTATCTGGACCTTATATTTAAAATTATGTTTCTGTGTTCCATAGCTAAACTTTTAAAGGTATCCCATAGATGCGTTCACTTTAATCTATCTTTTTATATCTCTTGGTACAAAAGCCCAGATGCACTGTCAATTTCAGATAGAAAATCGTACTTTTGTCATGCGTCTTTCGCCAACGACCATACCACGCTGAATACATCGGTTCTCGTCCGATCACCGAAATTAAGCAGCGTCGGGCGCGGTTAGTACTTAGATGGGGGACCGCTTGGGAACACCGCGTGTTGTTGGCATTGTTCAACAATCTTTTTTACAAAATAACTCTTTCAAATACTCGAACCTGAAGTATCTATGCCTTTGCTTTCAATTTTTAACTGGACCTTATATTTAAAATTATTTTCCTATGTTCCATAGTTAAACTTTTAAAAGTATCCCATAGATGCGTTCACTTTAATCTATCTTTTTATATCTCTTGGTACAAAATCCTAGATGCACTGTCAATTTCAGATAGAAAATCGTACTCTTGTCATGCGCCTTTCGCCAACGACCATACCACGCTGAATACATCGGTTCTCGTCCGATCACCGAAATTAAGCAGCGTCGGGCGCGGTTAGTACTTAGATGGGGGACCGCTTGGGAACACCGCGTGTTGTTGGCATTGTTCAACAATCTTTTTTACAAAATAACTCTTTGAAATACTCGAACCTGAAGTATCTATGCCTTTGCGTTAAATTTTTATCTGGACCTTATATTTAAAATTATGTTTCTGTGTTCCATAGCTAAACTTTTAAAGGTATCCCATAGATGCGTTCACTTTAATCTATCTTTTTATATCTCTTGGTACAAAAGCCCAGATGCACTGTCAATTTCAGATAGAAAATCGTACTTTTGTCATGCGTCTTTCGCCAACGACCATACCACGCTGAATACATCGGTTCTCGTCCGATCACCGAAATTAAGCAGCGTCGGGCGCGGTTAGTACTTAGATGGGGGACCGCTTGGGAACACCGCGTGTTGTTGGCATTGTTCAACAATCTTTTTTTACAAATTAACTCTTTCAAATACTCGAACCTGAAGTCTCTATGCCTTTGCGTTCAATTTTTAACTGGACCTTATATTTAAAATTATATTTCTGTGTTCCATAGCTAAACTTTTAAAGGTATCCCATAGATGCGTTCACTTTAATCTATCTTTTTATATCTCTTGGTACAAAAGCCCAGATGCACTGTCAATTTCAGATAGAAAATCGTACTCTTGTCATGCGTCTTTCGCCAACGACCATACCACGCTGAATACATCGGTTCTCGTCCGATCACCGAAATTAAGCAGCGTCGGGCGCGGTTAGTACTTAGATGGGGGACCGCTTGGGAACACCGCGTGTTGTTGGCATTGTTCAACAATCTTTTTTACAAAATAACTCTTTGAAATACTCGAACCTGAAGTATCTATGCCTTTGCGTTAAATTTTTATCTGGACCTTATATTTAAAATTATGTTTCTGTGTTCCATAGCTAAACTTTTAAAGGTATCCCATAGATGCGTTCACTTTAATCTATCTTTTTATATCTCTTGGTACAAAAGCCCAGATGCACTGTCAATTTCAGATAGAAAATCGTACTTTTGTCATGCGTCTTTCGCCAACGACCATACCACGCTGAATACATCGGTTCTCGTCCGATCACCGAAATTAAGCAGCGTCGGGCGCGGTTAGTACTTAGATGGGGGACCGCTTGGGAACACCGCGTGTTGTTGGCATTGTTCAACAATCTTTTTTTACAAATTAACTCTTTGAAATACTCGAACCTGAAGTATCTATGCCTTTGCGTTCAATTTTTAACTGGACCTTATATTTAAAATTATATTTCTGTGTTCCATAGCTAAACTTTTAAAGGTATCCCATAGATGCGTTCACTTTAATCTATCTTTTTATATCTCTTGGTACAAAAGCCCAGATGCACTGTCAATTTCAGATAGAAAATCGTACTCTTGTCATGCGTCTTTCGCCAACGACCATACCACGCTGAATACATCGGTTCTCGTCCGATCACCGAAATTAAGCAGCGTCGGGCGCGGTTAGTACTTAGATGGGGGACCGCTTGGGAACACCGCGTGTTGTTGGCATTGTTCAACAATCTTTTTTACAAAATAACTCTTTCAAATACTCGAACCTGAAGTATCTATGCCTTTGCGTTCAATTTTTATCTGGACCTTATATTTAAAATTATTTTCCTATGTTCCATAGTTAAACTTTTAAAAGTATCCCATAGATGCGTTCACTTTAATCTATCTTTTTATATTTCTTGGTACAAAATCCTAGATGCACTGTCAATTTCAGGTACAAAATCGTACTCTTGTCATGCGTCTTTCGCCAACGACCATACCACGCTGAATACATCGGTTCTCGTCCGATCACCGAAATTAAGCAGCGTCGGGCGCGGTTAGTACTTAGATGGGGGACCGCTTGGGAACACCGCGTGTTGTTGGCATTGTTCAACAATCTTTTTTACAAAATAACTCTTTGAAATACTCGAACCTGAAGTATCTATGCCTTTGCGTTAAATTTTTATCTGGACCTTATATTTAAAATTATGTTTCTGTGTTCCATAGCTAAACTTTTAAAGGTATCCCATAGATGCGTTCACTTTAATCTATCTTTTTATATCTCTTGGTACAAAAGCCCAGATGCACTGTCAATTTCAGATAGAAAATCGTACTTTTGTCATGCGTCTTTCGCCAACGACCATACCACGCTGAATACATCGGTTCTCGTCCGATCACCGAAATTAAGCAGCGTCGGGCGCGGTTAGTACTTAGATGGGGGACCGCTTGGGAACACCGCGTGTTGTTGGCATTGTTCAACAATCTTTTTTACAAAATAACTCTTTCAAATCCTCGAACCTGAAGTATCTATGCCTTTGCGTTCAATTTTTAACTGGACCTTATATTTAAAATTATTTTCCTATGTTCCATAGTTAAACTTTTAAAAGTATCCCATAGATGCGTTCACTTTAATCTATCTTTTTATATCTCTTGGTTCAAAAGCCCAGATGCACTGTCAATTTCAGATAGAAAATCGTACTCTTGTCATGCGTCTTTCGCCAACGACCATACCACGCTGAATACATCGGTTCTCGTCCGATCACCGAAATTAAGCAGCGTCGGGCGCGGTTAGTACTTAGATGGGGGACCGCTTGGGAACACCGCGTGTTGTTGGCATTGTTCAACAATCTTTTTTTACAAATTAACTCTTTGAATTACTCGAACCTGAAGTCTCTATGCCTTTGCGTTCAATTTTTAACTGGACCTTATATTTAAAATTATATTTCTGTGTTCCATAGTTAAACTTTTAAAGGTATCCCATAGATGCGTTCACTTTAATCTATCTTTTTATATCTCTTGGTACAAAAGCCCAGATGCACTGTCAATTTCAGATAGAAAATCGAACTCTTGTCATGCGTCTTTCGCCAACGACCATACCACGCTGAATACATCGGTTCTCGTCCGATCACCGAAATTAAGCAGCGTCGGGCGCGGTTAGTACTTAGATGGGGGACCGCTTGGGAACACCGCGTGTTGTTGGCATTGTTCAACAATCTTTTTTTACAAATTAACTCTTTCAAATACTCGAACCTGAAGTCTCTATGCCTTTGTGTTCAATTTTTAACTGGACCTTATATTTAAAATTATTTTCCTATGTTCCATAGTTAAACTTTTAAAAGTATCCCATAGATGCGTTCACTTTAATCTATCTTTTTATATCTCTTGGTTCAAAAGCCCAGATGCACTGTCAATTTCAGATAGAAAATCGAACTCTTGTCATGCGTCTTTCGCCAACGACCATACCACGCTGAATACATCGGTTCTCGTCCGATCACCGAAATTAAGCAGCGTCGGGCGCGGTTAGTACTTAGATGGGGGACCGCTTGGGAACACCGCGTGTTGTTGGCATTGTTCAACAATCTTTTTTTACAAATTAACTCTTTGAAATACTTGAACCTGAAGTCTCTCTGCCTTTGCGTTCAATTTTTAACTGGACCTTAAATTTAAAATTATGTTTCTGTGTTCCATTTCAATTTTTAACTGGACCTTAAATTTAAAATTATGTTTCTGTGTTCCATAGCTAAACTTTTAAAGGTATCCCATAGATGCGTTCACTTTAATCTATCTTTTTATATCTCTTGGTACAAAAGCCCAGATGCACTGTCAATTTCAGATAGAAAATCGAACTCTTGTCATGCGTCTTTCGCCAACGACCATACCACGCTGAATACATCGGTTCTCGTCCGATCACCGAAATTAAGCAGCGTCGGGCGCGGTTAGTACTTAGATGGGGGACCGCTTGGGAACACCGCGTGTTGTTGGCATTGTTCAACAATCTTTGAAATACTTGCATATATTTTTGAATAATGCTTTATTTATTTACATAACATCAACAATTGCAGGTTTGTGTTCATGAGTTTAGTTTGTCTTGTTCTTGAACAGAAGTCGTCCCAGCTGTGACTGCTGTTGGGCGAAGAAGCTGTGCCCTTGCTGATCCAAGCCCGCTTCGGGGGTGACGGACTGTCGAACCAGCTCCCTGAGGCTGGCCGAGATCTTGGCGGTGCGAAAACGTGCCTCATGCCGACGTTGGCGACAGTCTACAAATCGCTGTGATTGCTGGCGTTTCCTTTGAATATCGTGCTGTAATTGCTCGCGTTTCAGACGCTCCAATTGTTGACGCTCCTGCCAATGCTCCTCGTGCTGCAGCTGCTCCACCTGGTTATCGTGCTGCAGGCGCTTGAGGTAGCCGTCCAGGAGTTGGCCACGCAGCTCATCGGCTCGACGCAGACGTTGCGTGAGTCGCATGCAAATGTCACGTTTCCGGAGCGTGTCATCCAAATGCTGCTCCTCCTGTTGCAAGTTGACGGCCTCGCTGCGTCGCGACTCCTCGTAGCGGCGTTGGCACACGGTCAGGTCACGTTCCAATCGCATGGCCCGCAAACGTTGCTTGGCCGCCTCGTCCTTGGCATCGAGGGCGCCGCGCAGTCGTCGCAGCTCGGCCAGATCCCGCTCGGCCAGCGCCTGCAGACGCGCCTTGGTCAGCAGATAGTCCTGAAACTGTTTATCATGCACCGCCCGCTTATATTCCTCCAACTGTTCGCACTTCAACAGCTGACGCTCCAATCTCTCGTTCTCCCAATACTTTCGCGCCAGCCAAGCGTGCTCCTTATCCGCCGCCTGTTGGCTCCGCTTCACTGCCATCCGGTTGAGGATCTTCTGGTCGTGACTTGGCACCTGCGCGTAGGCGGCCCGCACCGTTGGCGCCAGACACAGATTGGCCATCGAGGCGCACAGCGAGTTGCCGGAACGTGACAACTGGGCCTGGGACTGATTTAGCGGCACCGACGCCATGTTCTCCTGGGATTTCGACTTGCCCCGTCCGTGGATGGACAAACTGGAAGCATCGTTTGTTCCCAAGACACTAAAAACAGCCTGCGAAAACCACGAATTGAACTTTAATCGTACAAATTGAAACTTAAATTAAATTAATTTCCAATATATTAACAAAATTTAAATGAAAAATTTGGAGGACATGAGGACTTGATTAAAATTGAAAACTCGAGACCCTTTGCTGAAAAATCGCATTTTGGCGAAAAAAAATTACTTTAGAGAAATAAATAAAATTCGAATGCAGAATGAATTTAGAGGCTAAACTATGATCAAAATCACATTCCGCTTGAAAATCGTTTAAGTTTTGGCAAGGAAATTAAAGTTTAAAGTTGGCCACACCTTTGTCCCAGGACTTTACAAGTCAAAATTTTTGTTCATTTTGGGATGATTTTTTACAAAAAATTTAAAGGTCTCAGAATCAAGTTTAAAGTGTTGTTTTATACTAATAACATTATAAGGAGTTGATTAAAATCGAAAACTTTAAATTTAAAATTTGGAATTTTTGAAAAACCAAAGGGGGGACCCTTTGCTGAATAATCGAGTTTTGGCAAAAAAAAATTACTTCAGAGAAATAAATAAAATTCGAATGCAGAATGAATTTAGAGGGCGAACCATGATCAAAATGACATTCCGCTTGAAAATCGGATCAGTTTTGGCAAAGTTAAGAAACTTTGTAGTTGAATCCAACTGAGAAAATCTGACATTCATTCCATTCGTCTCATTTTTTGCTCACCTGCAACATTTGGCAATCCCGCTGTCCGCCCGCTGCACGACGTGAACGCTTCCTTGACTGTGTTGGCTCCTCCTGCTCCTGCTGCTCCAGCTGCTCCTGCTGCTGATTCTGATCCTGCCTGGACTGGCTGCGTGAGCTGCCGGCGCTCTTGGAGCGTTTGCTTCTGCCCACTGTGGAGCTTCTCGTTTGACACTCGACGGAACCGCGTCGACTGTGCGTTGTTTTGGCCTCTGTGGGCGATTTGGAAGCACTGCGTTGTCGTTGGGCCCGTTGGCTGCTGTGGCACCGCTTTTGGGCACTCTCACTGCGCTGCAGTTGCTCCAGGATTTGTATCTCCTGCTCCAGTTGCTGCAGTTGCTCGTTTTTCGCATCCGTTTCCGTTTCCCTTTCTCTTTCCGGCTGACCGCGTCCACTCACATTGCTGCTGCTGTGCGAACTGTAGCAATCGCAGTGGCAAATGTCACAGCAACTGTCCGTCAGCTCCAATGCCTCCAGCAGCTGTTGGTGCTCTGCCTCCGTTTGGGCGCGACTCTTGTGGCGGCCCAAACCGCGTCGCTTCTTCTTGGGCGTCATAATGCGGACAACGTCTCTCAGCCACTTCGCATTGGAGCTGCAGATGCGGGTCAAACTTGAAACTGGCACAAATTTCCTTCAATCATTGCAAAATTCCAAAAGCAGATTTATTTTTTTGGCGCTTCCACGAGTCGTAAACCCAAATTCCTGTGCACCTGCAATAGCATTTCCTTACTTTTTCTATTCTTTCTATTCCTCGGTTTTTGTTTACTTTTTTATTGATTGCGCATTCGCCCCGTTGCCCCGGGCAACATAACGTTGGGCGAATTGTTCGAGTTATTTTTGTTTTGACTTTGGGCTTTTTTAGACAACTATTCGAGGCCTTTTCTGGCATCCATTAATTCCGGAAATTGGCTGTGCCAATTAGAAAGGCGAAAACTCTTCGAAGGGCGTCAGAAAACTTTTATCAACCAGTCAAAACTTCACTTAACCATGCAGTGACTGAAAGTCATTAGAAAGACATTTCCTTATCCAGCTTCTCTTGAAGAACTTTGTCAATAGATCTTTAACTGGTTATTATTTGTAATTCCAGATAAATAACTGTCATTCTAAATATTTAAGAAAAAAAACTCAAACACACCCAAATTAATGAATTAAAGGACTTGTTTTTTAATATATATTATTATATTTATATAATTAGTTTGGTATACAGTTGTATAAGTTTACGTATTTAACATAATTCAATAAATAACGCACATAAACAATTAAATTTTATTCCAATTTTCCCATTTTTCCATCAATTTCAATAACAAATTCCTAAGCTTTAGATACATTGCATAGACAGAAGGAAATAAAATTAAAAAATAATTAAATTCGATAAATAAAAATAGTTTAAGTTTCATTTAAGGTTTATAAGTAATTGTTTATGATAAGTCGAGAGCTTAGATTTGTTGGGTTATACAATGAACATTTTTTTAATAGGACTAGCTAATAATTTACACACTCAATTTACACCATTTAACGCTTGTCTTAATACTGACAATAACAACCAACAAAAAAAAAACTTCAATATTAATAAATTGGTATATAATAATTAATGTCTAGTAAGTAATATTGCTCTGTTTGTTCTTGAGGTTTGTTGAGGTATGCTACAGTAATAACGGAATAAAGATTAAGAAAATAACACAACAAATGTACAATTGCCATAAAAATGCCTATTCGAAAACTAAAGGAATCGAGGTAAACGGCAGCACAGGACACGAGGGCTCCAACTGCAACGATGTGGCAAAACAATCCGCCGAGGCATTGAAATCCCCCAAGGTCTGCATAACTTGTCCCAAAGCGAACCTGTTGGAAATGAAAAGATCTAAGATTAAATATGATTTAGAAGACTTTATCACAATTCTTGCCATATTTTGGGACAATTTGGATCCAATTTGGCAGCATCTTTGAGCATTTTCTCCGCCAGTCGCGGCTCGCCGAGCATTAAATGTGTCTCGCCAAGAGCACGAAGTGCTTCCGTGTGATTCGGATTGGCGGCAACAGCATTAAGGAAGCATTGTTTGGCATCCAGCCACTGCTCCAGATAGACATGCACCTGACCACGCTGTGAAAATAAAATAAAATCCATTTAAATCAAATTGGGGTTTATACAGGTGAATCGCTTTAATTACCATAAACATTATCTGATGTGAGAGCGGATAGATTTGTGTAGCTTCGTGAATGCAATTAAGCGACTCATTGGGCTGATCGATGCGCATATAGACATCGGCCAGCAGCAGCCAGATCTGTTTAAAGAATTAATCGTTTTAGTGGTTTTCAAATTGTATTTTATATGAATTAAAAAGAAATTCTAAAGCTTGGAGCTCACCTCAATTTGTAGCATCCAGGGGCGTCGCGGTCCTGGGCGTTGTGTAAAGGAGCTGAGGGAACTGGCAGCCTCACTTAGTGCCTGTTCCACGCGGGAAACTGCAGCCAACGAGGCCGCATAAACGGAATCTTGAAGAGGCAATAACAAGTTGAGAATTATAATGCAATGCAAAAAGAAATATGAAAACTACTGAGAGATAGTTCAAGAGCGTGCAAAGAAGAAGACTTTGCAAGCATTCAAAAAGAGTAACAGAATTTAGAGTATAGCAAAAAGCAGGCAACAAGATGCAATAATAAAAAGCATGCAAAGAAACATGCAAAAAAAAAGACTAATAGTATATAAAAAGAGAGTTTGAAAGAAAGTGTTCGAGAGAGAAAAAAGAGTGATGAAAGCTTTGAAAAGATTGTATTTTATACACTTGCAAAAACGATATTCGCCTTAAAAATATTGAAAATGATGTTTTTTAAAAATCTAATGGATTCAAAATCCTTAAAAATTCTTTACATGTTTCTACACTTTTTTTCTTCATTTTTTTCCAGTTATTTCCTTATGTTTTCTCCAATCCGTTCATCATGATCATTTTCTAATCATTTTTAGATAGCAAAATAGTTTTTAAAAATATTTTAAATATTACTTAATAATTTATATTTATTTTTATAAAAAGCTAATCCACTGTCGTCACTTTATTCCTTCTTTTACTATCAAAAATCTGGTCTTGCTTAATTTAAAAAATTTCTAAATTAATAATTAAATCCTTGAAGTACTTAGTTTTTTTTTAAATCTTGATAGCTTAATTGTCGCTTTTAGATATTTGCAAGTGTATAGAAAACTTCGGTGTGCCGAAATTGTAGTTAACTCTTTAGTTGAATTAGCAGTTGAGACTCACAATTATTTGTTATATGGTTTATATGATTTTGGTTTATAGACAGACACATTCCGCAGAAGATTTGGTAGTTACATAGATGTAGTATATATATGTTAAGATATTGGTATGAATATAAGAGTATTTTTGTGTACAGAACATATATGTATATATATATATAGGCATTATTAGAATCACACGTGTGTTGAGAGATGCACAACGATGCTCGCAAGGAGTCGTCCACTTACTTGAGTCCTTGTCGGACATTTGGGATGAATGCATATGGTGGACACCACTTTTCGTATCGGAATGTTTCTCCTCCTCGCCGGCGAGCTGAGCTTCATAGACTTCCCGCCAAACGGCGAGCATGTGCTGAACCGTCGATAGAGCCGTCTCCGCATCCTCCAGATTGAGCTGCAGATGCGCCTTGACATGCAACAGCTGCAGATTATCGGGAAACTCATGCAGTGCATCCTCCACCACGCCCAGCGCCTCCCGCGGACGACGCGATGCCGTCAAAAGCAACGCAAACAAATGCAAACAAGGTGCATGCTCCATGCGCAGCGCCAATGCGAAGCGTATGTGACTCAGAGCCTCGCCCAGCTGATTGAGCAGCGCATATTGAAGCGATAAATAATACTCGGCCAGATGATCATTGCCATCCTGCTGCACCGCCCTCTCCAGCGACTCCAGGGCCAATTTGTTGTAGGCATCGCGTTCGCTCTTTAAGGTCGCCTGTATGGCCAACTGCTGATGGCCAATGCCCACAAACAGTTGACTGCGCGATGGACGCAAACCTAAAATGATGAATTGTGTTAATCAGTTGACAACAATTCGATACAGATAATCACAGTAATTATTCGTACCTTTGACCTCTCGCTTCAGCGCCTGCTGGGCATAATCTAAGCCCTGCTTAACCGTCTCCAGGCTCTCATAACAGAGACGTGACGCCAGCAGGCAGGGCAACGGATCGCCCGGTGTGAGCTTAATGGACTCTTGGAGCACGCGCAGAGCATGCGAATGCTTCTCGGCGGCCATCAAACTGAGGCCGTACTGTCGCCAAATGTGCTGCTCCCCAAAGCTGAACTTGAGCGCCTTCTCGAAGGACTCGTTCAGCAGCTGGACGAGACCCCAGCGGACGGTGGTGAGTGTGAGGAGATCATAGACAGCCGTCACATTGCCCATGGCATGTTGTCGGGCCACCCGAAAGTCCGGGCTCTGGGAGAGCACAGTGTCGCGGACGGCGTGTGCCTCGGCAATCAGGAGTAACAATATGACCTCCTCCTGCTGATTGCGCGGCGTAAACTGCTGGCGTGCCGCATATTTGCGTGGCTTCCACAGACGCTTGGTGGCGCCACCGCCACGCAACGTGCTGCCACCGGATTTGGTGGTAAAGGGCGGCGCATAAATTGTGCCCGAAACGCCGCGCAGCAAAACCTCCGCCAGCTGACGGGCCAATGTCAAACGCAACGATTGCGTCGCACGCGTCTCGATGGCATTCAACATGATGCGATAACGTTCCACAGCCACCTGCAACTTGCCCGCCTTGATCAGCACAATGGGGGCACGTTGCAGCGCCGTCTCCAGAATGGCGCCCATGCGGCGAGACACCTCCAAGGTGGCACTGCTGCTCGCCTGTGTGCTGCTTATCGCAAAGCTGCTCGACGACTGCTGAACTCCGCCGCCCGCATTGACATTCAGCGTGGAGCCGGCGGTGGAATTATTCGACGAACTGTTGCTGCCACAGCCAATGTCGTACTCCTGCAGATACAGCAGACCCAAGTCCGAGGCGCGCTCAAAGCAACAGATCTATGGATGAAAAAGAAAATGTTAACTCATTTGAGACCTTAAATCAATTTTCGATTAATCGTTGCATGACAAATTGTTTAGTCGGAATTCCTTAAGGGAAGATCACTGACCATTTCCGTATCCTTTTCGGCCTTTTTGAACTTGGACGTGGGCTTGGTTGCCTGCTGCTCCAGGCACAGGCCCTTGATGGCATACGACTCGGCCAGAATCTTGAGACTGCGTCTGTTATACAATTGAGTTAAAACATAATTAAATTAAGCTTTACAATTGGTTTTAAAACTCCACCTACAGCGTCAGTTCCTTTTCGGCGAGCGTATTCAGCTCGGCCTTGACAAAGTTCTCCAGACTCTGCTCGTACTCGCCGCAAGCATAACATAACTTGGCCAACAGCAGATAGGCGTCAAGTGCAATGCCCGCCTTTTGGCCACTTTCGCCCAGTGCCAGATTCAGGTAACGTCGCGCATCGACGAGGCCGCTTTTGGCACGTCCAAAGTTCGTTTCGGGCGCCGCGACGTGCTCCTCCAAATAACTTTCCAGACGCGCCTCGCCCATCAGAAAGTTGGCCAGGCATTCTAGAAAACAAGAGTAAGCGTGCGAAAGAGAGACAGATTGCTTAAATACAGCTTTGTTTTTGTTGACATATGGCTGTGACCTTTACCGTTATGTGGCGATCCCGTTTTCAGCTCATCTGTCAATTCGATGACGCGCTGCCATTTTCCTTCACTGCGGCAGCTCTCAATCAGCGCCTCGACTTTGGTCGTATTTCTTTGCGTACGATTGGCCATCTTAATGTGGCACGTGGCACGGCCTGCACCTTTGTTGCGTTTCGCTTAATTTATAATTTAATTTGTGATTCGATTAAAATTTTTCGCAACACACGCACACAAACACACAACAGTTGTGTTCTTAGTTTGCAGCGTTGCCACTGTATTGGGATTCAAGGTTGCTTCAATAGTTCTTACGTCACTCGCTCACAAAAGTCAAGCTTATATTGCGTTGAATAGACCATAACGTTAGCTCTTATTTGTATGTCTGGCTTTGCTGTGAAATTAATCATTTATTTTCATTAACAGTATGGCAAACTAAAGTTCAATGCTGCTCTGTCTGGATGTGAAACTTGCGCAATGTGTAACCTTGCTAAATAGTCCATGTCAAAGGCTGCCACTGCACAATCAGCTGATCAATAAATGGAGGCCATATTTAGGCAATTTTTACATAAAACTAGTATTATTTGTAATCTTTTTTGGTATTTTATGGCCAGCAGTGTGCAAGTCACACTGACTGCAGTTCTTATTTTGTTGTTGTGAGATACGCACGCGTTGTGAGCGGATTTTTTCCAAAAAATATAATAAATATATAAATGCGGCATTTTGGTGAAAGAAAAGAACATTTTTAAAACCATCATTCAAAAAATGTATTAAGTTTAATGAAGGCGAATAAATTAAAAGAAATAGGAAGAGCTGCGGCCATTTCAAGGAGCTATAGAAAATACGATTGAACCTAATTATACTCATGAATACATATATATTGGACAGTCATTAAACTAACGGTAAGCTGTTGTGTCTGTTTATATTTTGTAATTTAGCTAAAAGCACAAATACATGCGCAAACGCCCCCAAAGCCCAGTGTGACCATATACACGTATGTGTGTATGTGTGCGTGTACCGCCGTTTTGGCTAACGCTCAGCTGTTTAGTTAACTGAGTAGATGTTGTTGTTGTTGGTGCTGACGCCGCTAGAGCGAGCTGTACACACACATGTACATAAATACATACATGTCCCACTCGTGAGAAAGTGAGAGTAAATGACATGCAATCAATTGCGTGTGTTTATTGCCGTTTATCAATTTCATTAAATGCATCACTGCACTTCACTTACTCTCACACACACACACACACACATATGTACACATTCACCGAAAGCTCGTTCTAATTGGAAAATTGCCACACACACACATACACACTTAAGCTTTTGATTTACATTTGCGCTCGCTGACAACTTATTCAAGTTCAATTGCAGTTATTTCCAATTTTTTATTTTCTACCAATTTTACGCTCCATTTGAGCGGTACAAAAAAATTACTTGACTCTTGTCAGTTTGTATCGCGTGCTTGTCAGACGTCAAGTTAATTGCCCGACTTTTTTTTTGCATGTCAACTGGCTAAATGGGCACCTTTCCCGTCCATTAGAAATTCATAGCACGTTCTAACAATAAAAATAACAAATTATTACGTAAAACCAACATTTAAATGCACATTAAAATAAACGTACATAAAATACAACAAGAAAGTCAAAGATTTTAAGCACTGCGCGCCAAATCAAAACAAAAAAAATAGCAGGGCGCAATGCTGCGTGTCGCTGTGTGTTTGACAGAGAGAGAGAGAGAGAGAGACATTGAGAAATGGAGAGCACGCAGCTTTTGGGTACGTCGACGTCGCGTCGGCAGCGGTTTTGCATGCTTATGACGTAATGACAATAATTACAAGCCAAGCAGTCAGTGAGAAAGAGAGAGAGAGAGAAAGAGTGGGAGTGTAATTGCAAGTATCATCTTGTGATGAGTAAAGTAAGGTACAGTGGTATGCAATTGATGAACAATTTACACAAAGAAGATTTATGAAGCGTGAATGAAAAAGTAGAGAATATCAAATTGCTGACTAATTTGTATGTACAGTAAAAGCATTCTAAATTGAACACTGTCGATCGATATCTATTTATAAATTGTATTTTTTTTTTTAAGATATCTCTCTCAGTATATACTAATATATGTAATTAACAAGACACGGACCCAGTAAACACATACTACAGTAATAAAGATAATCAAAAACATTTAATGCAGTTGCACTGTGCAACATGCAGTCTGCTATGGATGTTGGTTGCTGTGTGCAGTGCCAGCAGGTGGCTGTGCTGTGTGTGTAATTGTGGGCGAGGGGGGGTTGAGAATACAATTGTTTGGTGCTTAGGGGCGCCTTAGTCGTTGCCGCCATTACATCGAAACATGCATGCTGCGCTTAACGGTATATAACAGCAAACGTTGCCTTCAGGCGCAGCCAGGCGATGTCGAAGATGTGGGACACGAGACAAAGTGGAAGAACTCAACTGATATGTGGAGCAGGCAGGGCAGGCAGTCGGGTAATTGTTCAGAGCGCGCTAAAACGTTTGCGTATTGAAACATGGCTGACCGCCCGCCCACTCTCTCTCTCACGCTCTTTCTCTTTGTGTCGCTCTCGCTGTGAAACATTTTGGCAAATGAAACGAACATTCGCAGTCGTAAGCTGCTCGCTGGCTGTTGTTGTGGAGCTCTGCCTATTACCGTTTTATTATTGTTATTTCTTTTATTGTGTAAATTGTGCGAGTATTTTATTGTGCGCACATTTTGACTTTTGTTTCTATTGTTTACTTTTTTTGTTAGAGCGTCACGTTTTGTTGCTGTTCTTGTTCTTGTTTTTATTTGCATGTGACGCTATTGCTTTGCCTACTTGTGTTTATTTGCTTGTTGCTTTTTTGGCAGGTGCCCAGCGACACAAATACATACAAATGTACATATGTATGTAAGTGGCCTACCCGCACCCCTTGGAAGGCCACTCATTAAGCCGCTAGGCTCCATGTCGTTATTATAGCTGTTTGAGTGTGTGTGTGTAAGTACCTCCTGCCTTCTCTTTAGACTGAGCTTTTCTTTTTTATTGTATTCCTTCTTTACCTTGTATTTGCCTTCAAGTCACGCGCACGCTACTCTGGCTTTGGCACGTAACTCTTTATATATTTTTTTTGCGCGCCATTTTATGTGCGCTCTCTCCCCCACCCCCCATTCATAAGAGTGTCGCATGTTCTTTAGGCATTTTGATAGGCACATCTGTCTCTTTGACTATCTCTCTCTCGTTTGCTCTTAGCAAATTAAACAGCTTTAGTTTTGGTGACATTTTTTGCTCTTTAATAAACTTTTTCTGTTCTTTTTTTTGCTCAAGCTCTAGTTGACCTCCTTTTTAGGGGCATGCCCCCTCCCCGTAAAAACTAAAACTTTGATGCCAAGAGATAACGAATGCTCTCTGCTGACTTTGTCTTACAATTTTCTAGCACTTTTTCACTTTACTTGTTGTTGGCGGTCTGCTTTTGTCAGTTTTCTTGGCCATAAACAAGTGACAAGCATAAACATGGCTGGCATACATTTGGCTAACATACACATAGATAAGCAAATACATACATATTGAAGTCAGCATCTTGTGCCTTTATCTCCCAACCAACCCCCCCCCCCTTCCTCCTCTCACCCACCCGTCATCACCGCCTTTTGCTCCTACGCTTTTTATTGCCACAACGCGACTATCAATAAAGTTCGATTTGTGCGTGTGTGCGCCTGTGTGTGTATGTGTGTGTTCAAGGCTCATAAATCAAGTTAAACTAAACACAAAAAATAAGAGATGAGAAGAGAAGAGAAGAGGAACGAATAATATCAAGAAGCAGCAAAGCAAACAAATAAATTTATGTTTGGCCACGCTTCTTACTACGCTTTATGGCAATAATTCTGCCAGCACCACCTACATCTTCTTCTCCTTCCATTTCACCTTGTTCTGCTATGATCAGCCAACCCTCTCTTCCCCCTCTGCTTTCTCATCTATTACAGCAACGAAAAAAATTCGCTGGCACAGCACAAACAAAAAATGTTGACGTTGACGTCGACGTCGACTTCGCTGCTACCTACCTTTTCTTCTACTACTATTTTTAACAGCTACCCAATGCACATACATTTGTATGTATGTACTATGTACTCTCTGATGTGTTTGTCTGCCTGTGGCTGTGTGTGTGTGTGTGTGTGTTGTATTACATTTCAAGTTGAAAAGTTTTTTTTGTTTTATTGCTTAATATTTCATAGTGGTTCGACGCCAATAAAAAATGTTATGACACCCTTTTTCTTGTTCGTTTATTCGTTGTCCGGCTATCCTTTTCCTCTCATATTTAATTTGTTTTTTCTTTTTTTTTTGCAATTATTTGCACTGTTTGATTTGTTGTGTTTTGTGTACAAAATTGAGGAGCTTGCATAAAAGTTTAAGATTTGAACTTTAAAGCTTTTCAATTTTAAATTTGAGTAAAGTGTGAGATGAGCAATTTACAAATTTCGTACATAAATACATATTTTTACATATATTTTTATATCAAAATTATTTTGACAACTACTCCCCACCCCCTTGCGGCAGAAAGTTTTCCATTTCATTTCCAAATGACATCAACAACATTTTGTACATAATTTATAAGAAGAACAACAATAGCTGTGAGTCAAATGGCCAAAGCGCTAACAGAAAAGAAAAACAAAAACAAAGCAACAACTACAACTACAAGAATAAATAAAAATAAAAAAATCATGAATGAAAAGCAGAGCGGCAGCAGAGGAGCAAAACTAAAAATACGAATTTATATGCAAAACATTTCAACTTGCTTGAATTTCAAACATTTTTCGCCAGCTTCATTCCTGTGTCATGCCTATTAATGTGTGCATGTGTGTGTGTGTTGTGTATGTCAACCATTTGCATGTTTGTATGTATATGTAGCTCAAAGCTCCAACTGAGCGAGCCTGCAACGACAAATGACATTTGACTGCGTCGGCGGCATATGTACGTATGCGTTACGAGTGTATGTGTGTTTGTGTGCTCCACTCTCAGTGCCTCCCATCTCCCATTTGTTCCATTCAGACCACAGTCGTCGCCCCACTTAGCGCTCTCCCACACAGCCGCGAGTTTTTTTGTTTTTCTTATGCTTGTTTGTTTTTGTTTTGTGCTCTACTCATTTGCATTTTTATGCGTTGACGTCGCTGTTGGAATTTTATTCACTTTGCATATTTCTTTTTGTGAATTTCACTTTTGTATACTTTTGGTTTTATTTTTATGCAATCATTTGTTGCAACTCAATTAATGTTGTACACCCGTGTATTTGATAAAGTATCTTTAGCTACAAATAATGACACTGGCGCAACTTGCTATTTTTTCTAAAATTGCTGCGCACATTTAATTAATCTTAATTCATTTCAAATAGCTTTAAACTCAAAAGGTAGGCAAAAGCAACGTTACACATGAAATTGAAATCAAAATGGGAACGGGAAATTGAAATGTACCCTGAGCAAACAAAATGTGTGGAATGCTTTGGAATCGGCACAAGGCAGCGACTGATTGAAAATCAAAGCAAAACTTTAAAACATTTAATTTAATATGTATCAATAAAGGGAATATAAATTTAAAATTGACAATCAATACTTACAGGTACATATACATATAACCATTTAGGGACTTTTTTTCACATAAACACATATCTAGATATGAGTGCACTTGCACACTTAACTTTGTCAATTTCGTTGCCTATCTATGCTCATAACTTTACTTCCACATTTTTGCTTACTGCACTTAATTTACCGCTGTTCCATTTCCTTTTCATTTTGATTGTGAGACACAGACAAAGCAATTGAAAGAGAGCTGCATACACACATACAAAGATATATGTATGTATGCATATGGTGTGGATTGTAAAAGAGATGGAGTAGCAGCAAGAGCAGCAGAGGTAGTTCAGCTTAGTGCTGTCGCTATTGTTTTTGTTGCTGCCTGCCTAGTTTGGTCTGGCGTTGCTTTTGTTTTTGTGCCGATGTCTTTTGTGTTGTCTTTTGCACATTTTTAATCCATGTTAGTGCATCTGTCACCGCCGCTGCCCGCTGTCGGCGGCGTCGCTGCGCCCATTAGCGAAGAGCTTTTGGCTTTGCGTTCGTTGTTTTCAATTTGCTCGCACAAATACATACATATTGTCAAAAGAGACAGATGGACGACCTTGACTAGACTAAAGCAACTGCAATAAATAGATGTAGACTTATTAGAGATGGGTATCAATCTAATAAATATCGCAATTAACTGACATATAAAATAACGATATTCATTTAAGTAACTATAAAAGAAAAATTAAATAAAAAGTGCATTTAGTTAATTTCATACCTGTTACATAAAAAATATCATCATAATAATGCTATATAAGCAATCGTGACACGGCATGTTCCCAACCCAGCTGTTGACTGGTCAACGAACCTGATGCCGTCGTTGCTTTGTTAGCAAATAAAACTACAACTTGTTAGTTTTTATTATCTGTACAAATTGACAACAACAGCAACCAACAGCAACAACAAAAACTAAAACTACAAGCAAGCGAATAGTCATGATAATTTTCAACTACCGACGCCAACTGCATTTCGCTTGATGGGAGAGGGAGACAGCGAGGGGAGTGACAACAGTTCGGGAAATATGAGCAGAAATTATCGCAAGTAAAACAACGCCTACTTTTGCTATGCTAGCAATGGGGGTTAGTTGGGGCAGGCCGCGATTCGGGCAAGTCGATTAACACAAGTTACACGCATTTTCAATTTTAACGAAAAAAGTAAAACCCCAAAGCAAACATACACGTACACACACATGCAAACACACACACAGAGAGACTTACTGATACTCACACTTGCACACATGAACTAGAAATACGCTGGCAAAAGCAACCGCAAAACAGGCGACGACGATTGTGAAGTTGGAGTCCAACTACGCACAGTGGTCACAGCATATGAGGCCAACTGATAAATTTGATTATTCACAGCAAGCTTAATAAATTTGACATATTTTAAAAGCATATTCTAATTTTTATTTCTATATGTTATCTACTTGGTGTAATTATCTTTTTATACACATTAATAAACACTTGTTCCTAGAGAATATTTTATTTGCCCGCCATGTACCAACATTTTCAGCATGATTGTATGATTAAGCAACCACTGTGCGATACTGAGCAACCTAGCTTCGTCTCTGTCCCGCAAATTTGACTGCCTCCAACGTGAACACAAACGACATCGTCGAGTGTGTGTGCGATAACTTTGACAACGATAAATTGTATTATGCTGGCTGCCGAAGTCGTCGTTTGTTCGTTTGCTCGTTCGTTCGACTGAGCGCCACAAATACAGAGGGAGAAAGAGAAAGAAAGAGGGAGAGAGATATGGGAGGTGAAAGAGTCAAAGCGCTTCTTCGTCGCTGCTCCCATCAAATTCGTTAGCATTGCAATGTGCGTTGTTCGTCCTTTTTCAGCTGCACTTGTCGTACATTGTCGCTGCTGCCGCTGCGGAAGAGACTGCGACTGCGGTTGGTGCCGCTGTTAATGTTGTTATTGTTGTTGTTGTACCTAAACTAAACTCTCCATGTGGCAATGGCTGGGCAACAACTGACTGACGCGTCGTTCAATGTGCGCTTATCACATTATTTTGCTATTTATGGTTTTGCTTGCAATATTTCCTTCTTTTTTCACTTTTTGCTTTATGATAACATAATACACATACATACATATACAACCACATTCACTTGCTATGCACTGTGGTCATTGTTATTATATTTGTTGGCTTTGTTGTCACTGTTGTTGTCATTGTTGCGACAACTCTTTCGTGGTTCTGTTATATTGAATGGTTTTGCACACTGATTCGAGTTTCATGAGAACTCCAGTGAAGGTAATTCAAAACTATCGATAGTACATAGATACCATGGTTTATCTTTTTACTTATTTGATTATCGTCAACTAAAATACGTCAAGAGTTACAAATTATTTTGAATTTCGAATTAAATAATAAGATTTAAAAAAATGATTAAATTATTTTATGAACAATTTTAAATTTTTAACTGAAAAGATAAAAAAAGTTGAGTTAAGTATCTTGATAAGTTATCAAGTTTAAGTTGACATTAAAAGTGCTTTTTTCATTTAAAATCATAAACTTTATCTTAATGAATAATTAAATTCGTATGTAATATATCGATTGTAGAATATTACCTGATAAATTAAACTGAAATTAACCTCATATTGATATCGATTATTTTGTGTATTAGACCACAGTGCGCTACATTGATTGCTACTTTTCGCTTATCGTTCGTTTGGCTTGTCAATAATGCAATCAATTGTGTAGTTTGATTAAAGAAATAATATTATTATTATGTTCGTCATGCATTATGTGAATACATCTGTATGTGTGTGTATCTGTGTGTTTCTATTACATTTATCGTTTATTGATGTTGCAGCTTGTGCCACAATTGCGGTGGCAGCTACAAAATTACGACCGGGGGTGTTGGGTGTATATATGGTATACATGTATGTATGCATCAATGCCAAGGACGTTGTGACTGTAATAAATGGCATTTTCTTTTGGGACTGCATAAATTTGTGTGAAAATGATCAAACGATGCTTTATAACTCAAATGCATATTGGAGAAATATTCAAATTAATTTTTGTTCTTTACTTTTTGTAGCACTTACTATAAATTCAAGGGGTACTATTTATATGTCGGGAACTGGCTAGACTAATGTCAATAGCTAAAACACCATAATAAAGTTTGACATTTTATAGCATTAACGTACTCACAACGTTTTGACGTGAGTTAAGAAAATCAATTTGACCAATTAATAAAAGTTTCAAGAGATGGTTTTCGTTGCATAATTTTTCACTACTTTCGACGTGGATTATCTAAACAAGAATGGGTCGATGAACTTAGTTCTTTGTATGGCGATAATGCACAATCAAAAACCACAGTAGATCAATGGTATAGTGAATTAAATCCTGGTCGTACTAATTTTCTTGATTGATTGATTTTGCAGCATTAGCAAAAGCATACTTGCTTTCAATTTGACCATTATTGTGTTGTTACCTGATACAAAAGTTTAATTATTCCATCGATTACGCAATTCCAACAACGGTTTAAAGTTACAACCGGAATCAAAAATAAAAAACTTAGCAGGCAACGTTGCCAAAGTTCAGTAGGGTAGTCTAAAGTAATTAAAAAGTCCGTTTTTTTTATTATCTATTTAATAAATACCTTAATTTTTTTAAATGAACTTTGCAAATTTAAAATGTATTCTCAGGGAATTGATTCCCAGAAATTCTCCACGTTTAATGGAATTTCGCTTAGCTTGCACACTTTGTCAAAGAACTTTTCGTTTTGTGAGGACGTGTAACGAAATTAGATGTAGCCTAATTAAGTTAATACGTTGTTTAGTCGAAACCGTGTAAAGTGTGCGGCAACCATGGGTTAAACATGCTCAAGCAGATCGACCTGCGTGTTTCTATATGTGTGTGTGTGTGTGTGTGTGTGTGTATGTGCTGGGGAATTGTGGAACTCGAAACCTAATCAAAAAAAAAAAGTTTTCTTCTCCCTAAGCAAGTAATCCAATTAGCTGTCACACGGCTAAGACAAATAACCGAAAATTAAAAGCAACACGTAAAACAGTGAAATTATGCATAGAGTTGTAGTTTTTGATTGCATATGTGTGTCCACAATTTATAATAAATTTTCATATGCACAACAACAAATCATGTGCGGTGTCCTGGGAGCAGCAACAACAACAAAAAACAGCAACAAAAATAGCAACATTGTGGATAAAAGCACCACAGCGATACTTTTGGCACACAAATCTCAATTTAAAACAATCAAATGCAATGAAAAAAAAGTAGAAAAAAAATACTACAACAATAACAAAAGCAAAAGCAACAAAAATAGAAGCAGAAACAGAAAACAACGCAAAACTGTAAACAAACGAAATATGCACAGCTACATGCACATAGTCAAGTGCTGGCATACATGTACACGGCTGGGTGCGATGGCGCAATACACGCACACACTCACGCATAGCGTCTCCTTCACTCACTCTCTCGCTCACTCTCATGCTTCTGTTTGTTCACCACACTCAGACTCAGAGCGTTGGTCTCGGTCTCGACGAAATGTCTCACTGTCGCGCACGTCGGGCTTGTCGGTGAGTCGGCGGGTCAGTGAGTCAGTCGGGCAGACGATGCTCGCCGACGTTTCGTCGTGTTCCCATGCGTTCCATAGCCGCTACAACGCAACGTTTCGACAATGAAACGTTTCAGTTGGTGTCAAAACGCGAACGTGTGCGCAACGTTGAAGTTGACACTGCGGGTGTGAGGAACTTGTAAGCGGCAAACGCAAGCAGCTGTAAAAATACCGACGGCAAAACTAGCAAAAAAAAAAAACAAGAGAAAAATAAAATTAGAAACATTAACTGACTAAAAGTCAATAAACAAACTACAATTGGCGAATGGCCAGAAGCAGTACGATTATTTACATAAAAAATAATACATACATACATGATTGTAAGTATATCTGTACGCGAATTTTTAGTGCAAGTGTCAAAAAGCATGGCAACAGTGAGTCTGGGTTTAAATAGCTTGCAGCAACAACAACAATTAAAGATATTTAGTGTATACGTCGTTGCCTCGTCTTCCTCTTCTTCGGTTTGCAACGGCGACGACGACGACATTTGCACGCATATCCAACGATGCGCACCGTGTGACCAGTGCTATTAAATTTGTGCTCAATTCTGTATTGCGCCATATGCGAGTCGTTTTGTTCGCATTTGTGACACTGTGCGAGAAAATACAACGTATGGAAATGAAACGAACGGGTTAACAAGCAGCAACAACAACAAGAAATACAACAACAAAAGGGAAAAATACTATAAATAAGAGCATGAAATATATTTATCAATAGCACACACACCCACAATCTGAATCAAAATTATAATTAAGGTGGAATATTAAAGATATTTTTTCAATGAAATGCGCATAATTCTCGTTAACTCACTCAACTGATTGATTAAATCTTAAATGCTTATAATTAAACTGGCAACCCAACGCCCCAAAGTTATGAATTTGTGTGTTTGTGTGTGTGTGTGTGTGTGTGTATGTGAGTGTATGTATGTTTGTGTGTGTATATTTTTGAGTGCGACAAGCCCCTAGCAAAATTGTGATCTTTTTAAAGTGATAGCTAAAATAAAAGCTTGCCTGGAAACAGTTTAAATTTATGCATTTAAAAATTATCAAGTTAGCAATTTTATGGTTTACCTGAGTGATGAATCGTGCAACATTTCCATGCATCGCTGTGCACTTTCTAATTGCCAAGCGCTAATTCTCATGCATACGAGATGTTGTCGTTGCAACGTTGCCAAATTGCACTGGAGCAAACTGAAAATTGAAAATCACAAATTATTTAATACTATAAATAATAGTTTTCAGAGTTTCTCCCAGTGCATCATGGCTGTTATTATTTTTGTCACGTGCTTAATTATTTATGTAATAATTCTAAAGCAACAAAACCATTTCCATAATTAAATCAGCTAGAATATAAATTTAAATACAACTACAAATTTAGGATAATGTTGCAAACGCCATTGTCACCGATTCGGTCATTACGCCCCAGTAAAGTCTGTTGGCAATTAAATTTGCATAAATTAGACATGACAAGCGCATTTAACGCACGCGTGTGCAGCAAATAAAAAAGCAATGTTGAAAAATTAAAAAAAAGGGAAGAAACGATTAAAGATAACAAAACGTTGGATGAAGTAGCATTGAGAAATAAAGTAAAGTTGGTTGCCTTTAATTAATTAATCACAACAAATGGGCAGGCAACGGCAATTTGCACATCGTCGAGCAAAAGCAATTTTAATGAAGCAGAACTAATTTCTAATTAAAAGCAACATTAAAACCAACTAAATTCTGACTGAGAGATAGACCCCAAAACACACACACACACACACACACAAACCGTACATTTATACACATCAGTCGAGAGCCAACGCAATGGACCGAGATAGAGTGTAAGAGAGCGAGAGAGGCTGAGAAGCTGCTTAGCGGCAGCGATGCCAGCGACAGCGACAGCGAACAATAACGAGTTTAAAGCTCCGCTAGCTTCAACACAACGCACTTACACATACACTGACACACACACACACACGTACACAGATAGAACAGTCGAAGCGACAGACAAACAGGCAGGCAGACGAACACAACAGAACGACAGACTCTCTCACATGCCATGGCGTAAAAGTTCTATACTTTTTTATGCTTTTATTTTGCCAACCCAAAAATAATCGCATTATGATAAGAGAAAAAAAAGCACAAACGACGTTCCTTTGCTCGCTCTGAAACTGCCTCTCAGTCTTACAATCTCTCTCTCTCCCTCTTAGTACGTGAGGTAGAAAAGGTAAAGCAACAACAACAAAAAACACGACACGGCGGAACCGAAACTGAGGTAAAGGCAGCGCTGTCGCAGCGCTGCAGCAGCGCCGCATACAATTTATATTTGCTTTTAATGCTTGTTGCTGCTTTTTGCTTGCAAACAAATAAAACTGGTTTTCAAGTCAATTAAACAAACCAAAAAATAAAATAACAACAAAACGGGGCACTGAGAAGAAGAAAATATTGTCCGTTTGCTTTCTGCTTCATCGGCAGCAGCAGCAGCAGCAGAAGCAGAAGAAGCAGAAGGCAACAGAAAAAAAGATAAAATAAGTGCAACAATGGAGCAACTTTTCGATGCAAAACAGCTGTGCGTAGGGAGTGTGGAAGGAGAGTCTGAAAGAATAGTTAATATGTATTATGTGGAACATAAACATCCATATGGATCGTATTAAGAAAACTAACTGAAAACAATGTAAACTAAATACTGGCTGAATCATTTATCGTTAATTGAATGCGCTTTCAACACAAAAGCTTAATGGGAAGCTTTAGTTGGGCTCGATCGAACTGTTAACCAGATAATCTGAACTCTTTTCAGTTTCTTTTTCCATTGCGAATATTCAATTTTATTATATTAATATTTTAGCTACAGAGCTTAAAATTGCATGCATTTTGTAAGCCAAAAAATAAACAAATTGCGTTTTACATGTAAAGCTGCTACAATTTAACTGGAATTTTAATTTGTTACACTGAAAGCCAAAATAAAGCACACAAGTAACAAGACATTTAATATCCAAAAATATATGAAAAATTAATAAATAATGAAATTCAAGAGAAATTCAACAAAACTGTGCAGTTTTCAAGCAGATGAATATGTCAAATGCAATAAAAGAAGAGCATGAATGACCCTTGGCAAATATTTAAAATGCAAACAAAGTAAAATTGTAATATATTGAAAGGGTTGTCTTTCTGTAAATCTCTTAAACATAAATGGAACACAAATGTAACATAAAACATATTTCGATACGACATTTCTTCAATAAGTAATGAAATATCAATTGTATCATTGATTTTCAATAGAAATATTTAAAAGTAAATATATGCTAAACAAACTTTAAGTAACTTGAAAAAGTTCTTTAAAACAATCTTTTCGATTTTTACTGGTATGCAATTGTGTAAACGTACACTTATTAAACAAATTTAGAATTGTGATACATTCAACATAGCTTCCAACAACTTATCGTACAGTCAATTTAAAATAACTTTCTGTATGAGTGTCTGGCATATCGAATACTCAAATAGTTGTTGTTTAATTGAATGCCTCAAAATACTCGAATGTCAATAAATTTTGAGTAACAAATGGAAATTTTAAGTCACAACTCAAACTATTTGACAATTTCCACATTATAAAAGACATAGCAAACAATGGGAGGAAGCAACAACAAGAACTCAACTTGGCTAACAAATGGAAATGAGAATGTGTCGGGCATTGTTATCGAAGTCTTGCAAATGTAAAAGTTGCACACAATTATTGGGCCAAAATGGAAAAGGAAATAAAGAATATGTACAAGAAAAGCTTTAGAGATGCTCAAGATTATGGCGTACAGGCTTAAATATAAAATTGTCAAAAATAAAAGACATAAATTGAAATCAAAGTCAATTTCAACTTAGGTTAAACGAAAGCTTACAAACACTGAATAATTAATATTAGTTAACTAACAACTAATAATAAGTTACTTAAATTTGGCACTCACTTCAAAGAATTCACTCTGAATAACGCTTTTCCCTTTTGGCTTAAATATAAATACCGTCCGTTTATTTTTCGACTACTTCCTTGTTATTTTCGACCACATCAGACAAACCTGTGCATCAAATAAGCCCAGCCAATTTATTTTCCATAACAACGAAAACAAAAACAAACCAAACGAAAAGAAAAGAAAAACAACTGAGAAAAATAAAATAAAGAAATATACAAATTTGTTATGCGGCTGCTGCTGATGTTGCTGCTGTTGCTGCCCTTCAACTACAACTACATGTAATAACAACAAAAACAACGACAACCCTGCCAAATTGGCAGCTCAGCTCCTCTTCCCACTCATTCACCCGCCCCAACCCCCGCCTAACAATTTACCACTCCCTCGATTGGCCCGATTTCGATGTGCATTACATTCATGTAGCACATCCATTGTTCAAAGGCCTACTCCGTAATATTGTGTAACAGACACAACAACAAGAACAACAATACCAACAACAACAACAACAATAACAAGATGTACTTGAGGCCTTCAGACCCAGGCCGAACCGTACCAGAGACCAGACACAATCTGAAAATGTCGACCCATGCAAATTCTGAGGTCGACTTTTTCAGTATGGAAATGAAGATGAGAAATTTTCCTCTTTTCGTTTTATTTTTCCGTTCTCTGTCTCTCTCACACTTTACCTCAATTTTCACTTCTTTTTGTTTTTTTTTTTTTTTTTATAGGTGGCATATTGAAATTAATGTAAATTTTTTCATACACTTGAGTATGGGATGTTTTGGATCAGGAATGGTTGAGAGCCTAAACGTGTTGTTATTGATTACGTTGATGGGGGCATCGTTGAGAGTTTATTTTTTGATAATGAAATACCATCGTCATTCCAGCGCATGAGACAAAATTGGCTCAGGTGAACAATTTCGATAGAAGTAGAGCTAGATCAACATTAAAGGCAGAATGAAAAAAGTTGAATACAACATGACGAAGATTAAGCTGCACATATTAAATAATAGCTCAGATAACAGCTGTGCTAAGCCTACTAATATTAATTAATGAATTTATAAAGAATCTTGAGTTTCATTGCTTTTATTTGCTCATTTTTGTTGAAAGTTTATTAGATTTAAAAAATGTTAAGGGTAAGAAATCTCTTAAAATATTTTAAAACTTTTTAAATATTCTTTATTTTTTAAATTTGGCCTATTTGTGTATATGCCAAGTTTAACCTTTTTTTAAATGATTTAATACCTACCAAAATTACTATAAACATTCTTAATTAAACAGGTTTTTTTTGAGGTTATGTTAGGTTAGGTTATGTTCAACTTGAATGCATGCCATCGAATGCAATGTTTAACAATATTGAATTACACACTATTCACTATCAAATTAATGTTATAAATTATGCTTGGTTGGCTTTTTGGCCCCGCAGCGCATTAATTGGTATTAAATTAGTCGATTTCCCTCTTGAAAATATATATCAAATTAAATAAACAGAAAAGTGCCAATGGCCATGTTGAAATTACAGCAAGGATAAAAAGAACACGCAAACAAACACACACAAAGAGAGAAACGTAAAACATGCAATTAATTGTACAAGGGAAATGGAGAGCACTGTCAAAGGTGTGTGGTTAAAAGGAGCGGGGGGGGGGGGGGGTAGAAGGGAAAAACAGAAAAAGTGCGAAACAAAATTGACGTCGCACATTCTGCGGAAATTGTTGGTTTGTAATTTGAATTTGCGCCATTTGCATTCAATGTGCGGCTCAAGTGAGACACAATGAATGTGTCCTGTATGTATCAGTGTGTATGTGTGTGTGTTTGAATATACATGTGTGAGTGTGTGTGTGTTTATTAGCCTTTGTAACGGTCCCCCGGCGCCGTCTACATAGAGCGTAACGCAACGAGCCTAAAAACGGAAACGGATGTTGGCAAGTGTAGACATATTTTCTTAGCAACTTTTGCTCAACTTTTCCTCCCTCCCCTCACTCTTCACTTGACATCCATAACATTTGTACTGCCACCATCCCACCACCCACTTTATCCCATTCCCAACTCATTCCAAGCTCGCGTTCAACTAGTTTCAAAAGTTGCCTGGCAAAAGTTTTGCTGTAACGTCAAGTCAATGAGCGGGAGCTTTTTTAAGGACGAGCAGAAAGCTGTAGAGGGGAGTGGGGTGGGGTGGTGTAGAACTTTGTTTACTGTTATGGCTGTGGCTGCTGCTGTGCGAAAATGAAGTAGCTTGACTTTTGCTTTTTCTAAGGATTTTGATTTCTTACGCCCAAGCAGTGTATTAAGCTTAAAGGTGAGAGGGAGATGACATGAGTGCCAGGAGGAGGTCCTCGCAATTGTGTCACTTTAAGCGGATTTCACTGTAAGCATCTGAAGTTGTAACTAAGTTTTGCAGCAGGCTGAAATAGTTGAGTATGACTAGAGAACTGATTGAATGAAGAACCATACGATGATTAGGATTTACATACTAGATAATATGGTATGGTATTCCTTTTGAAAATCCATCAAGATTAGTCGAATCTATTCAAATCATAAGACTATCATGTACATATTATGTACAGAGTCAATTTTGCAGTTTTTAGCTTAGATTTTCAAAAAAAAAAAGGAAATTTGCTCAAAACTACCTTTTTTCCCTAATTTTATCACCTGGAGTCAAAAAAATGCATAAATTTAAAATTTTAAAAATTTTCGAAAAAATGTAAAAATCGACAATTTTCAAAAAAAAAATTTTGTCTCAGAATCGAAAAATTTAAATGCAAACTAAAAGTTGGGCTAATTTTATGATAAATAAGACATTCCTCATTGAAATTGGATGAGTTTTATTAAAGTTGTGCTCTTTGAAAGTCCAAAAACTCAATATTTCTTATATATAGAAAATTTTCAATAATTGACACTTTTTTATTGTTATATATCTCAACTAATTTTATTATATATTATAGTAACTTTATATTATATTTTATTATATCTCAACTTATTTTACTATTGACAGATTCGTACTTGTTAAGGTGTGAAGTATTCAGAAAACAATTCAAGTTTTAACATTAAAATCAATTTTAAGTCTTGTACATTGTTTTATATAATTTATAGTTAATCATTTAATATTTCTTATTGTTTTATTACACAATTAACCCAAACTACAAATATTTTTTTTAAAGTAAGCTCTGTGTTTCTAATCTAAATGAAATTGGAAGTTTTGCAGTGATTAATAAATAATCCAGAATAGTCTTATTGATTTCATGGATATACTCCATTTTTTATTCCCATTGATACTTGATACACATCTGTCTTGTTGTGTTCTTTCCCCAATCCAAAAGTATCTTTAAGTTACAGATAATAAGCCTCACTGATATTTCACTTCTTAAATAGATTTGTGCAAGTCAACTTGCTTTAAAGAAGCTTTGGCCATTTAGTAACCAGTGTCCGCATGTGTCCTGGCATGTTGTCCTTGACTGGCCAAATAAGTTGACAGCACTTGTGTCACACTTTATGCACTAAGCGGCAACAAATCTGCACCCCAAGTCCCATTACACGGCTTTAACGGCCCCCGGGAAATAGAGCCAAGTTAACACACATACTCACGCACAAGGGGCCATAAATTCTGGGCATAAATATGAACTACAGCTAAGAGGAGGGTGAGGGAATGTGGAGACTTGAGTAGGGTAAGGGAGTAATGTAATAGAAAGAGAGAGAGAAGTTATATTCGATGGAATACAACAAAAAAAGCAAATGGCGTGTCGTTAATGAGGCGTTGCCACCCAACCAAAAATAATAATAAACTCTCCCTTTCTCCGTTATTGCCACGCCTCAAACTTACAGTACAAAGCGTGCATTTAATATGCTGTTAGTTTAATGAACTAAATTAATAGTTAATACGTACTACTCGTAGTGAGACATTCTAATACCCCTATTTATACGACTAATTTCAGCCAAATAAGACTTGAAACCGAGTCAACTATGACGCGGAACAAAAGTTCAGAGATATGAGTTTCACTTTTTTCGGTTTGCTGAAAAGGTGAAGGAGAGGGAGGAGGTCGGGGTGGGGGAGGTTTTTTTCGGCCACATGTGTAACATTTTGTCAACTTGATGACGACGACAGTTTTCGTTTAGGTTGTCGTTTTATTTGATTTGCTCTCTAGATTTAATTCTGGGCTCGAAATGCGGTTGACATAAACTAAGATAAACTATAAAATGTTTTTACTTGTCCTTCGAAATAACAGCAACTTGGCAAGTTTAGTGGCTTAAGGACATGTAGATTTGTTATTAATTTTACTTTATGACTGTGCAACCTGTTATTGAGGTTTAATTTGGATTTAAAAGAATTGATTTGCTGCAAATTGTAAGACATCGATTGCATCTATTCTAATACCACAAAAATATTTATAGCATACATTTTAGCAGGCAATAAATTTCAAATATTAATTAAAAACTATTTTTACTCTGTGGATAAAATTTGGAAAAGTTTCAATTTTAAAATGTTGACAGGTCTATTCATTATTTAAGCCCTAACCAATAATCAAGACAGGCAAATAATCAAATTAATGAAGCAAACATCCAGAAAAGGGCAACAATTCTTATCGCTCACAGCACAACAACGCCATCTGTGGGCGTTTTTGCTTTGGGTTTTTCTTATTTTTTTTTTTGCCTCGACACATGATTAACACAACTTTAACAAAGAGTACAATGAGATGCTCTGCTAGATGAGCCATGATTTATGACTGAGTTGTAATGGATCCATTAGAAAAGGCGCTATTATTGTGCTACTTGTGTATATGTACATTAGGATTCCAATTTAAGTTCATATGGCTTATCCTTGTGTAATGAAAAGAACTTTAGACGCAAATCATATGTAATATCCTATAATACTAGAAAGAGAATAATTCAATTTAGTCACAAATTTTGACGTATCTGATCCTATAAACTATGTATAAATATCTGATCCTATATTTTTTTTTATATATAGATATATGTTAAGCTATACCTCAGAAAAATTAATCAATTTAAATACTAATCAAAAGCTGCTTTAGGAAAAGAGGGTATTAAAACTTCGACACCTTGAATTGCTAATAGAACTTGCCAAGTCTTGAAAAAGTTTTTCCTCTGTCGTCGCTTTGGTCAAGTCATAACTTTTCATTTGTAGAAAAGTTTATGTATTACCTACTGCCTGTCCGTCTGCATAATTAGCCAACAGTTCAGCTCAGCTCAGCTCAGAAATCATGGACTTGGACAATACGAGCTACATAGATGTGTCTAATTATTTATGTATATATATATATTTATGTGTGAGTGTATATGTATTATCCAATGGTGGTGCCCATAAACTGTTTGCCTGGCAATTATTTCTGATTCGCTTTCGGCACAACAAACGTGTGTTGCGGTTATTGCGGTAACTGTTGTTTCTCTATTTTTCGCCATTTACATATTATTTACTTTATATACATACAAATACTATATACATGTATACCATTTTTCGCTGCGCTAATTAAAGTTGGCCAACAGCAAGTGCAATTTATGTTTGTTGCTTTGTTGGTTAGACAAGGTTTCAGGCCACTGCTCAATTATCGGATATGATATGAATGTTGGCAATATGCTGAGGGTCTTCTTTCTATTTATTTTGTTTTTTGAAATTCATATTTATTTGAATATATTTATATTTCACAGTTTCGGAACTACAGCGCTAAATGTTAATTTAAGCAGCGCTGATAAAGTAGTAAAGTTTATTTTGTGTTATTTCATTTGAAATCCTTTAGAGCAAATCAATTGTAAAAGCCAAAATTTGCAGCTCGTTAAATTCATTCAGCAAATACAATAAATACGCATTCGAAATTCGAATGTGTAAAATTTTCATTTCCGTTTCGCCTCGTCACGGCATATCCGTGTTGCATTCAAAATACTTATCTCTGAAAAAAAAAAACCAAACCAAACATGCAAAATTTAACAGGAAGGAATAGAAAGAGTAAGAGTGCGACAGATAGAGCGAGGGAGAGAGAGAGAGAGAGAGATAGATCCGTCAATAACCCACAACAGCCAAGCTCGCATGTGCTCTAATTGAAACGCTTTTGGGTTACAGTTAAAAGCCACTTTTCCCGACTTACTAACAATCCTCCCCAATGATATGGATGTTGATGATGATGATGATAGGATGATGCAAGGAGGAAGAGGAGTAGTAGAAGGGGGCGAAGGAGGCGTCGCATCAAGGTCAATGCACAAATACAAAGTGCACAATGTGCCACCCCCTCTACCCTCTTCTCCCTTTACTGCCCCTCTATTACCCAGTCCAATCGCTACCCACCCTGATCCTTGCCAACAACTCATCAACACTTTTCCCAATTTTTGCTCTACTAAAAAGTTAAACGCTGTTCGCGATTTACAAAACTTTTGCACATTTGTTTCGTGCTGCAAAAAAATATACAATAGAGATGTAATACAACTTTGTGTAGCGAAGCGTAGATACCCTTCTTTTATCTAAAAATAACTATTTATAAAATACGAATATTAAAATTATTTTTTTAATATTTTTTAAGAGAAAAAACAGAGGGTTGATATAAAAAATTATCATTTTACAATAGCTATTTTAATGGGTGACCATATTTTAGATAATACATTTTTTTTCCTTTTTATTTTTCCTCAAATTTATATTAAAAATCTTAGAATTTTTACACATTTACTGGGAAAAAGAAGTTTTTTATCCATAAAATCGGTGATAACTTCAACGACTCCACAGTGTTTAAAAATACTAAAATATATTTTAAGTATATTTCTGTAATAAGACCGAGTTTAAAGATATTTGACTGGTTCAGGATAGTCAGTTTAGACGATGATCGCGTAACATAATATTGTGATTAATTTCTTTTAAAGACTTTTAATAACTCTGCATTTACTATCGATTTTTCAGTTTTTTTCAGTCACATTTTTTTTATTGTTACAAAACTTGTAACAAATTTCTACAACTTTTTCTTGAAGTGCCAAGAAAAGTTCAATTTTTGCCAATGCGAATTTCTGGCGTATTTTGTTGCTCTCGATGTTTTGTTGCTTGTTGCGAGACTTTTTGATTGGAAAACTTGTGCATGAGAGTGAGTTGTAGTATTTTCTTTCATTTTCATTTTTCTAGTTTCTAGAGGGAGAGACAGAGAGAGAGAGAGAGAGAGTAAAAGAGCTAATTAAAATGCTGACATGCGTTTTAGGGTTAAAGTTCGCCAAAGTGTGAGAATTGACAGTTTTTTCTTCTTCTTTTATTTGCTAACGAATTGATGCAATGTTGTGTAAAAAAAGAAGGAAGTGGGGAAAATATTCGCTTAGATATAAATGGAAAAACCTTTCGGCAGGGTCACACACTGTTTCGCAGTTTATTGGCCAAAATCCAATTCAATTTCCAGACGGCATTCACAAGTTGTTGTCGTTGTTATTCCGTTTGGTTGGTAGTTTGTTTGTTTGTGCGTGTTTCAAGGCGGTCGAGTTTCCATCTGATATCCTTGACTCGTCATGGCTTTAGCTGTGCTCTTCCCTTCCCACTCAAATTGTATCCTTGTATCATTAATTAAGATGCACACACACAGCAAAAGAGAGAGTGGGAGAGAGAGAGAGAGGAGAGGAGAGGAGGAGAGAGGTTTACCAAGTCAATGCCAACGCAGTTTGCGTTTTATCTATGAAAAGTCAGTGAGGCGAATGTTGTTGTTGTTGCTTCTCTTTCTTCTTCTTCTACCACCCCTTAAATACCACACATAAAACACACACATCCACACAAAAATTACTCTTTAGTCGCATTAAATTTGCAATCAAAATGACACACCCACACACACACACACAGCAGCAACTTTTATGTGCTCTTGTGTGTGTGTGTATTTTATCTTCAAGCCAACTTAATTTAATTTAATCAGCTTTGTAATTAGTTAGAAGCTCGTTTCTTGCTGCTCTAATAAATAGTTAATGCAATTCGATGGCAATGTGTTTACTTCACAGACTACTTTAGCTTTAATTCGTTATAATTTTACATAAAGTTATCGTGACTTGTTGCTGTTACATCGTAATTGATTACTCACTAAAGCCGAAGAAAGCTTGAACTTCATATAATTATATAAATTTATAATAGTCGAAAAGTTTTACTTGTAAAAGCTGTTAGATCCCTGGAGAAATATCTTTCAATTTTCAATTAATTTACATTTTTTTTATTCCCATTAACAATTTATTTAAATTTACTAGAAATATAATAGTTATTGAGATTTGACGTTCTTCAATTGTTATTTGTAATCGATTTCATGTTTAGACTTAATTATGATGAATAAAAACTACAAAATGTAACCTTGTAACGAATACGTACTGTAATTACTAAGGTTTATAGACTCATCGGTTTTGAGTCACAACAATTGCATTTCTTGCAAAGTTTCGATTGCAAATTACTTTGATTCTAATAGTCAACTATTAAACACAGTTTGTGTAATTGCATTGTTATTATAATAAATTCATTCAGTTGTTTATAGCGCATAATTACTGTAGCTGAACTTGATTTTTTATTGATTTTCTCGAGTGTTTATAGGTTAATTGTGAGATTTTTGGGAATGAAATCGTGTGTGTGTTCGATTGCAATTGAGTCAAGTGAATGCAAATGAATAAATAATTGATTTGCTTGAGTTTGTTGATTTTCAGCGGCATTAAAATATTAAGTACATACAATTTGAATACAATTTGTTTTGTTAAAAGCCTTTGCGCGACCTTCGCACAGAAACAAGCGTAAGAAAATGCCAAATGGCAATTGGCAATCAAAATGAAGGTATAATAACCGAAATCAACAAATTTATGCCCAAAAGGAATACGAAGCAATCAATGAAAAGAACAAAACAGATGCGGCCCAAAGATACGTGGCTAAAAACAAAAACAAAAAAGCGAAAAACGCCCAGCGCAATAGGCCAAAAGCAAATGTTGAAAACAAGCAGGAGGAGGAGTTGAGTTTTCAAGTTATATTTTTTTTTATTTTATTCTTTTTCTCACTGTTCTTGTTGTTGACAAACTCGAGTTGCTTGTAGTGGAGGCAGAACAACAAAATATAGCATAACAGATTAATGATAACTAAAGTTAATTGGCAAAAAAATGTGCTCAAATTGCCTAGAGTGAGAGAGAAGGAAACAGAGAGAGAGAGAGAGAGAGAGAGAGAGAGCGCATAGACAAAAGGCTTAAAGAGACACACATACATATATATGTATATATGTGTGTATATGGAGCCATTGTTAGATATGACAGGTTCTCTGTAACCCATTGACCCTAATACTATGTACATGTAAGAATATCTATGTATGTATGTATGTGTGCACTATGTGAAATTCATTTACTAGTTTAGACTCAGACTCTGAGTTGATGATGATGATGTTGATGTTGATGATGGGCCCAACTCAAAGTGTCGAGTGTGCTGAAAGTTGAATGAAACGTTGTTAATCGTTCCACTCACTAAATGACAGCAGGAGGGACTATAAATTTAAGTATACACACACGTTTTTATTGCCTGTCCCACCGTATGAGGCTCTCAAGATATTAAAACTTTAAATAAGTACGTTGTAAATTGTTTTTTTTTTTTTGTTAGTTTTGAATCCTCAATTAAGTCTAAAAGTCAATTAAACATAAAATTATACGATATAATTTCTTGTTGATTTTTAGAATACTGTATTATTAAAGATCAAAATCATAATGCAATTTGTATGTATATTCTAAAATTCACCTTTATCTAATCATTATCCTATATTTTATCGTTTCAGGAAAATAAATTCATAATATTATTACTTGCGATAATTTTACAGCATTTCAAACGGTAAGTTGATAAGAATTTAATGCTAGTATAACAGGATTAAAATCAATTTAAGTCGTGCTTCTATCGACTCAATCAAAGCTATCACAATCAATTATTGGCCCAAGGCTTTCACGCCTCATCTCTCTCTCCGCTCGCTCTCTCCCTCTCTCTCTACCTCCCCCTTGTTTTTGATTGCTCATTCACCGGTCTGCATTAACTCATTTTCCACACTTTGGTTCAGGCTCTGGGTTGTATTATTATTTTTGTTTTGTTTTCGCCTGCGGTGCGTTCAACAATTTTAAATAATTTCCAACGCTTTCAATTGGATTTTGTTTTTTTAACTTCCCGCGAGGCCGATAAAATGCCACGCCCACACGTGAGTTGCCGCCCATTTGTTGACTGGCTGTGCACAATTTTCATGTGCTCTATAAATTTGAACGAATTCATTTGTTTGTGGAACGTGTGTAGACAGACGCTTGGAAAAACATCGACGACAATAACAACAACAACAACATCAAGAACAACAAAAGCAACAACAACAACATGAGGCAACAATATGGTATAAACAGCATGTGCTTCTTGCCATTTGCAACCAATGTATGTTATGTTTGTTGCTGTTGTTGTAATTATTGTTGTTGTTCTTGTTGTTGACACAATTGAGCGTCATATTTATTATGCCAACGGCTTCTCAGTCGCATTAACAGTTTTTGTTATAGCCTTCAAAATGAGCATATTAGCTATGGCATCTAATTGAAAGCATTTCCATATTATAAGCTTACAAATCTTGAGAAATTGACACAAATAATAATTCAAGTAAATGGAAATAATCTAGATTTTGAAATGGTCTGCTTTAATCTTTTTATTTAAGATGACTGTAGTATTGTAGTATCTCACTGACTCTTGTATTGTTTTTCTAAAAGTGTGCACAATTTACTTATATATTTATATTTATCTTTACTATACTATATTTTTGTCGTAATATTGTTAGAGTATCAAAGCTTGGTTGCAATGCATTTATTTGAGTCAGTCTTCCCCTTGCCTCTTTTGTGTTAGCCTAAATGATTTTTTTCAACAATCGCATTTATTTACACGAAATTGTTTCTATGTTTTGCATTGCCGATTTTCGCTGCTTCTGTCAGATCCACTTGAAAAAAAAAACAATAATATAAATAGATAAACATTTTTTACTGTATTTTTCAACATATTCTAAATACTTTTATTCGTTTTTCATTTAACTTAGTTGTGTTTATTTCATTGGCTAAGCACGTTGGTATTTGGCTCGCACTGAAAATATTTCATTATCAACCTTTTTTTCTCTGCTTAGAATTTACAGCAACATTTTTTTTATAGTATATGAGAAATACTCGTATGGGTGCGACATGAACTTTCAACTGAAAAGCTATTAGAAACACGCACATGTCCTTTACACACACACACACACACACACACACACACACCTGTGTGGGCTCCAATATCTTGTCGGAGCAATTTTCCAGAGCAGGAAAACATAACGCACACCGCATTCAGTCGATTTTCTTAGCATTTTCTCTTGTGCCTGCGCTTCTTATTCTTATTCTTCCACCTATTTGGCTTCTGACAATGGCTCGACGCTTTAAGCACCTTAGAAATCAGTTGGGTAGAAGTGAAACAAACCAGAAAGTAACGACAAACCCAAGAAGTCGACTAGCAGATGCCCTGTAATGAGTAGTGAATATTAGTAATACCAAATTAAACTAGGAGATAGTAGAAGAGGAAAATGTCGATTCGTAACTTTTATATTGGGGAAAAATTAAAAAAATATATAAAATTTATATAAATATATTTAAAAAAAGTATATATAAAAAAAATATATATAAAAAAAATATATATAAATTATACTTCAAATTGATATTGAAAATCTTTATTGATTGATTTACGAGTATAATATTTAACCTAATTGAACTGTGCAATTAGCAACGAGTAACCTCTTTAATTGATTAAGTTTTGTAGGGTATATGAAATTTACATGAAACCAATTTGCAATCTTGCGGCATTTTCATTCTGAATCGACCTTCGAGCACATGCCAAGCTGGTTT
Organism: Drosophila rellima; assembly: GCA_035043635.1. Classification (NCBI taxonomy): domain Eukaryota; kingdom Metazoa; phylum Arthropoda; class Insecta; order Diptera; family Drosophilidae; genus Drosophila; species Drosophila rellima. The sequence continues at coordinate 1,446,380 of JAWNMV010000145.1, read as the reverse complement.
TAGACATACTTATGGCGCAAACAAGCCAAATAGACAAGACAACGAGTGAAAAACAAATGAGATTTTCCTCGTTATTCTATGGAGTGTTGCGCTTGACTTTGAAAAGTCGAATAAAAAATGTATGATTTGCATATCAGCATATATCTATATCAATCTATTTATCTCACATTTGACAAACACAAATATTCTGGAATCTGTTGTTTATGAAACTCTATTAGATTTCACATCAGTTTCTGTCATCAACTTTACGCAATTTGTTCGCTATTGTATTTTGCATAGTATAAGATTTCGTTTCCTATGAAGTAAGCGAATTGAATTAATTTTATGAATAATATTTGCATAATTTCACGTAATATTTATAGTATGACTAATGTATGATTTGATAATTTTTATTAGTAATGGAATGATACAGCGTCAATATAATTGATATAGAGCTTTTAAAAAGCATCTATTAAGTTGTTGAATATTTTTTTAATTGTACAAGCCTTAAATTCAAGGCAAGTAGAGCGTTAGGCTTTTCATTAGAATAAAGAAGTATATTTAACTGTTGTCGTTTGTCGTTTGGAATATCTGTAAGTTATTTAAGAATTAAATTTCAACCTTTAAGCTTTTCAAAAGGTTTGCAATAAATTACTATATGCACATCTCTCAATCTGAATTGAAGCACTGAAAAGTTACCCAATGTAGGAAAACTTTCACCCCCCACGTCATAAAGAAAAGCCACATTTATTGGACATTTATCTAGAATTCGAAAGCTAAATGGGTTTTTTTTTGTGATAACCCATGGTAACTTTAGTTGTTCCGTTACAATCTACAAACCTATAAACGAAGCGACTGTGCCACCAAAACTGCAATCGGTCAATTTTAGAATTGCACAGCACAACACAACAAATAGACGCAACACTCGACGCTCAAAGTGGTTTTTCCGCTTGGCAAATGGCAGCAGACCAAACGAGGAGTGTTGGATGATGGTTTGGCAAGGGGCCGGGAGGGGAGGTAAGGGGTGAGAGTAATACGGCAAACTGCCGCCAAACTGTTGTAAAAACAAAAACAAAAGCAAAGCAAAAAAAACTTGACTAGACGCCATCGTCATAGTCCATCGTCAATGCCTTCGTTTCGTGTTGTTATAGAAAGCAGAAAGTCCGTGGCATGCTTTGCCGTTGTTGGCCTCAAATGTTGAGGCAACAAGAACAACAACAGCAACAACAACAACAAGAGCATCGGTTAAAAAGGAAAGAATGAAAGAAACCATTTGGAAAATATAATCAAATTTCTGCCTCTCGCTCACTCAACTCAACTCAAGTTATTTCCATGGACTGAACTTCATACAGATTGCGAATATTCGTTGTATGTATTCCATGCATATTTATGATATCGACTTGCAATTTTGTTGTATTTATACCCTGTAGACATTCAAGATGACAAGGTATTCAAAAATGAAATTCAAGTTCAAGCTTAACCTTAATGACTTGGGCTTTTTCTAAAATTTCTAACTACATATTTGAACTTGATGAACTTTCTATTAGCTACAGGGTATTTTTCAGTCGAGCATTCAGTCTTCATTTTAAAAGACATTTAACCTAGAAATTACTATTAGTTACAGGGTATTTTTCAGTCGAGCATTCAGTCTTCATTTTAAAAGACATTTAACCTAGAAATTACTATTAGTTACAGGGTATTTTTCAGTCTTAGCTTTCATTTGTTCACTCTATCAATAAAATTATTTTCAGTACAGGATATTCCCAAGTCTAGCATACGCTCTTTTCAGGGTACAGGGTATTTTTGAATCGGCCATTCAGTCTTTTCTTACTTGATTTTTATTTATTTCTTTTTCAATTTAATTTCTGCTGTTGGCCCACTTTGGGTAACTGGAGGGCAGCTGTTGGGCCGCGGGGCGGTGGGCGGTGGGCGGCGGCAACGTGTGAAGCGATTCGCTTTGCAAACTAAACTCAAGTGGCATTGAAAACTTTTCCGCCCTCCCCCCAGCCCTCCGTTTACTTCCCCCTTTTGGCTGTCATTTGATGTAAACAAGCGACGACTTTACGGGGGGACTCACGTCCACACCGATTAGCCGAGGTTATAGCGCAATCTGTGGGGGGTTAACCTACACACATATATCTGTACCAATACCTGCGACTGTACCTTTGGCTCAATCTGCATCTGTAACTTATTGCAATTAATTAACAAACATTAGCAAAGCTTGCAAAAGTAAGAAACAAGAACCAACAAAAAAAGGTTGCCTTTTGGCCTCGAAATGATTTCAAAATTCTGCTTTTCGCTTATTATTCATTTAAAATATGTATTTTGCTGCATAAATTTGCGCAAGGATTCGTGTAACCGTAAACGAATCCCTAAAAAAAAATACTGAAACCCAGTTTCAAAAATGCGCCGGCAATTAAATTACACAATGCTTTTTGGGCACGAAAAGGTCTTGGGTAAGGTTAAGAAAGCAACAACAACAAAAAATACTGTAAATTTACAGTTGAGGGCATTTTAGGGTTGCCCTGCAACCCATACTCCTAGGTGTGTGTGTGTGTGTGTGTGGGTTACAGTGTAGATGCGCTTTGTGGCAACAACAACAACAACAACAACAAGAAGAGTGTACGGACTCATGTAGCATGAATGATATACGGCCCGAGATGGAGGAAACTTGTGAAAGCTTTTTTCCTCAAATTTTAGATGCTAACTGGTTTGAACAAACGAGTTTCTTTATGTTTTTATGGCATTATTAATAGACGGATTTTGTGTTGAGGATGAAAATTGTGTACTTGGTTGACAAATTGGTGGTAACACTGTACTTGTAGTTGAGTGCGATATATTCATAATACTTCTGGATGACAGTTTTACACTTATACTATCAACAATTTAAATTATAGTAATATTATCAGTAGTTATATAGATATACAGTCAAACTTCATTAACTTGAACTCTATAACTCGAATCTTCTCTAGCACGAACTAGCATGAACTTAAAAAAATAAATCCACAAGTCGAAGTCTCCATAATTCGAAATTTTCTTTTAGATAATGATGTTTTGAGTTGGGGAATTTCGACTGTATATCTATATCTATCTATATTTTTGCTACCTACCAAAAACTATAACTTTTTGAAACTTCTCCGTTAGTAAGATTCGCTAAAATTACTCAAAAGTTAGTTAAACAATAAAATAAACGAATGCTAACGTTAAGTACGATTGTTATGACTCTATTTCCGCCTGAATTGATAAGCTTGACTGTAGTTTTGTCATTAGATAAGGTAAATTTCGACATTTCCAGCTATTCGCACGTCATGCTAAGCATATTAGTTTTCAGCATTAGATAAAAACCAATTTAGCTAATGAATTGTACGTCAAGCTTTAGTCTTTACGGTTTGTTTTTTTTTGTGAAAACTTTTTCTCAATTGCGCTTGACCATTTTCATAATTTCCTGGCGGCCGTCGCGCTGCTCATTTTCATTAATTTGTCACTGTAATTTTATTTTGTCTGCCGTTTGCCGAGATTTCTACTCCATCAATTGGCGCCTCCTTCTTTTCCCGCTTCCTCTCGGCGTGCATAATTCATGGACGCCCAGTGAAGCGCACGTAATCAGTCAATGTGCCGTGCAAAATTATGCAGCCTCTTCCCTCATTGCCTTTGATTTGATGCTCCTTCTCTTTCTTTGCCTTATTTCTTGTACTCATTGCATTTCATATTGTTTTATTGCTGTGACTAGCGAGTTCCGCATTTCTTTCTCGATTTTCGCATAATTGATTATTGGTCTGTGCCTGGAGTTGAAACATTTTGAAGTCATGCTGCTTTGGGTATCTTGTTTATTAAGGCAACATACATATTTTCTATTATCTTTTGTCATTTTTATGTTTGTTACAGGGTAACTCGCAGTTCAGCAAATAAAATGAAAGCCAAAGTACAATTGCATTTGTCGTTGTTCGGATTGAACTTTGAAAGCATTTTTCGATTTTACAGCAACTGCAACTGCATTCGACAATGACTGTAATTTGCCTCAGCTGAAGACTGACTAAAGTGGAAAAGAGAGATGACAAAACTAGATGAAAATTGAAAGAGAAAGGGCATAGACAAAGATATTATGGGGGATAGAGTGGGAGAGTGAGAAAGCAGAGGATTGGGCATTTTGGTAAGAAACTTTTCGCTAAACTTAACCGAACAACTGACAAAAACTGACAAAGTGCAGTCGACAAATAGTTTTTTTCTTTCCTCCTTTTCTGTTTCGCTCTTAAAAGTTTTACTCCATTCTATTCTATTCATTCTTTCTTTCTCTTGTGTCATGTTCGTTGTAATTTAATTTTGTGTCTGAAAAATGTGTAAAATTTAAATTACAACGAGATGGCATTTATAATAGCCACTGTAAATAGTACAAGTACCATTACTGACTGAACTAACTGTGTCTTCATATTGACTGAGTTTGTTTATCTTTATTTTAAACTTTTCTTTGATTGTTTGTGTGAGTTTCCTTCGTTGACTCGGTAGTCTTAGTAGTGGGTGTTTTCACTAGGGATTACTGTGGCAATGTGATGAGGCAGCCCGTACAGTGAAACATAGTGTGCAACGACGCATGTTACACTTATGGCTTATTAATGTACCTGCCATATGAGACGTTGGCAATGATGACGACATTGACGATGACGATGATGAAGATGATGATGATGATGATGATGATGATGATGATGATGATGATGACCTGAACTGTTCTGGGTTCAGCGGGTGGTAACGAATGCCAGATAAGTGGCAGTCGGTGTTGGCGTTTTGACAGCTCGAGTGGTCCCACAGTGTGAGATAAGGAAATTGAAAGAGAGACAGAGAAAGAGATAGAGACAGAAAAGGAATCATCTGAAATGTGCAATGTTAGATTTAAAGCCTTAAAATCGACTCTAGGGAGATTATTGGTAAAAACGGATGTCAGCAGAAATAATTTAAATTATAGAATATATTCAAATTAATATAAATAAATTAGGTTATAAATGTACATAAATAGTTACCTAAATAAGGTTATTCAAAATGACAAATCGTGTATTTAAAAAAATATCAAATTTATATAAAAAAAAAGCCAATTTATCTAAATAATAAGTAAAAACTGCTTAAAAAATAAAGAAGAATATTTATAATTGCTTAAAGGCAAAAACGCTATTAACAAAAACTAAATTTATAATGATTATTTGAATTTTTTGCTGGACAAACAATTAAAATCAAAGTAATTTGATAGAGATTCCTTCTTTCTAGTGACAAAAGATTGCAATTTGAATATTGGTTGAGCTTTTTTAAGACTTATTGAAAGCTTAACGACGATGAAATAAGGAGGAATAATAACTTCTAGCTTCAGTGTAGAAAAAGACTAAAATTTTTTTATAGCTAATAAAATTAGGTAAGCAACAAACATGCAAAAAAGACTCTCATAGCGTTGCTTAATATATCTCTTGTGAATTGCCTTGAATGTTTATTTGTAGTTATTGTATTTATAAACGCACAATAATCGAGATTCATATATAAGTATTTGCTCGTACATATTTAAAGTGTGCCACATGTGGCAGCCTTTCAACCTGGCGTTGTTTTGTTCATATTGTCCTGGCACGCACTGTCATCATCCTGTGTAAGTCCCATAAGGCTGTGGCATTAAATTACAAACGAATGGCATCTCTTTCTCCTCCAGCTCACTCGCTGTTTGCCTCTCTGTCTCGCTCGTTGGTGTTAGGTGTTAAGCTGTGCTTAATAATGACGCACATTACATATGCAATGCGAGAAGCTGTTTCACCAGGACATATCCAGAAATCCACTAACCCCATATATCCTTGTGAGCCAAGCAAACAGACAGACGGACAGGCAGACAGACAGACAAATGTGTCGCTATTTGTTTTTCTGTGTCACATTCGCTTGTTGTTTTACTCACACACTCTTCCTTTCTCTCTCTCTCTCTCATCAAATTTGCTACACTCCCAAAGGACTTAATTTCACATTTAAAACACCTGTGCCGTGTTTTATCTACCCCATAAACGGTCATGCATAAATGGGTATATTAAGTCGGAATTTATGATCCATTGAAAAGGAAAATATAATAAATTGAGTTTGATTAAACCGCCGCAGAAATATAGCTTAACAAATGTTGGCAAAAGTTTATGAGTAAAGACAGCAGTTATTAACATTTTATGTTAAGTTAACCAAAAGTAACAGTTGTGAATCTCATTATATGGAGTAAAAGCAAGGGCCAAAATATTTACTTAATTGAAAACAAGTTATTTTCACTTAACAGTATAATTATAAAAGAAATATCATTACTAGCGAATGCCGAAATGTTATTTAACATTAACAGCTTCTACTTTAACAGTGTAAGCTAAAAAGCCTTACTTTATTTAATGTGATAAGGTGAATAAGGAATTCAAAAATGTTATGAAATATAAATAGTTTGAATTTAAACAGTCTTGGCTTAAGAAAGAAACTTTATTGAAAGTTAACAGTACAATCTGAGAATATTCGTATTAGTTTTGTATATAAATGCAAATTCTAAACTTTTTTTGAACATTACCCAATTTAACAGTATTCATTTGGAAATGCTAAGAGTAAAATTTGATTTGATTTAAAAATAAGTTCACTTTTACAGGGTATATCAAACACTGAGTGCCACAGCTTCATTTTCATCATCATCAACATAATTAGTGTTGTGGGCTTTCAACTTGTGGATGAGGGAGGGTAGGTAGGTTGGAGGGGGATGGGGGGTAGGTCTTAGAAAGTTGCCACTTGCGGCACAGGGGCGGCAAATGAACTAATTTGATTTACATGTAAATTACATTTGGACTAACTAAAAAAAAGAAAGAGAAAAAAAAAACAACTTTCTCTGGTCACTTGCAGGACAACGTCAGGATTAAAATGTTTGCAAAATTAACAAAATTGACAATATCCGTTGGCCAGAGCGTAAATATAGTACAGTAAGGCAACTTAATGACGACTGCTTGCTCACACGCAATTCCTTTCGCTCTGTCTCTCTCTCGCTTTCTCACTTTCTCTCCCTCTTTTTGCTTTGGCCCACATTTGGCGGAGATTGTAGCTGTTGTTGTTGTTGTTGTTGTTGTTACTGTTGGCAACCTCGTGGCACGACAACGTGCCGCATATTTAAATTTTAATTAAAATTTAGCTTGTGGAGCACGCGTCGGTCCCTCCCCAAACCCTCCCCACCCCTATCCAACCCTCTATCCATCCACAATTCTCCGACGCTTTTCCATTTCGCGCACTCGCGCGCCTAAAAATATGCAAATAAAAATTGCCTTTGTTTTTGTCCTTCTCTCTCTATGCTTTTAGTGGCAAACACGAAGTAGAAGGATGAAGGATCTTGGTCTGATTTTTTGATAGCTTTTCATTGCGCCTCGTTTGTAAGCTCGCGGCTTTGTGGGTTAAAAGCTTTAATAAGCTTTAGACGTATTTAACTGCACTTTATGTTAATCCTTCAAGATGATATTTTTAGTTACTTCTTACATTCATTTGCAGCCAAATATAATTGCCTTTAAAATGTCCTTCATGACTTCATGCTTTCAAATGCAGTTTGAGTTTGGAATTTAATTCTCTCTTTATTCACTATAATTTATTTATCATGCATTTTCTTATTTATAATTCTGTTTTTTATAACATTTTAAACTTTCCAAGGAATGGAAAATACCTAAACAATTATTATTTTTAATTCTACTGAGTGTCCTTTAAAGTGCAGTTTCGATTCAATGTAATTCGTTCTTTTTGGGAAACTTTATTTTGTTATAAATACTTAAAGCTGTTGCAGAATACTTTGCAAATGTTTTCCATGAATTTACTTTGAACTGCAATTTTTGCTACCTAATGGAATTTCTAAGAAATTGTAATTTATATGATAATACTTTCCAAGTAATTTCTCTGAATTTTATTATTTTTTTAATACTATAAAGTATCCTTTGTGGTTATTTTGAACAATACTATTTTCAATTGAATTGCATCTGGGATTCCATCATTTTTTAAGCCTTTATTATAATACATTTCGAGTATTATGTAAACATTGTGATGGTTTTCAAATTCATTGTGATTGTCTGATCGGATTGAGATACTCGTGCAACACAATGTGGCAGCTTTAAATGGAATAGATACAGTTAGTTATGCGTTGTCTGGCTTCCATGACGACTCGACCAAAAGAATTTTCCTTTTTCGTATTTTCGCACAAATGCCATTTTCTCTGGGCTTTTTGCTCCGCTTGCTTTGCTTCGCTCTGCTTTCGTTTTTAGCATTTTGCACGAAAAATCTGTTTTCGACTGTTGGAATTCTCAGTTAAGTTTTTCGGGGGCACTTTTTAGTAGGTGGATGCGTACTATGCTGGGCGGAGGGGAGTGAGTAGGGAATAGAGGGGGGTATTCAGTATCCTGCAGTCTACAAAAACCACCACGAGTGGTTAGGTAAAGAGAGCTTCAGTCAGCCACAATTTGCCGTGTAAATATTAATGCACTTGCCACATAGAGACTTGGAGATGAGCACGTGATCTTTGGAAACTATTTCTAAAAATATATATTTTTAAGCATTTAGTATTTATTTTCCAATGATTTTTATCAAACAATGTTTCGATATTAGCATGAAATTTGAAACTCAAACGATAGTTTTAGCCAGATTTTAATGCCCTAGAGCTTTGGGTTGCAATAGACGTGAGTAGGTAACAATTTTAATAATAATTTATTTTATATATTTATGCAATATTTTAATATCTAATAAAGACTATTATTCAGTTTTTTATAAATAATTGGATATATAACTATATATAAATAAAGAAAACATAACTGAACATTTAAAATTTTAAATTAAAACGATAGTTTTTGGCAATGTTTTCAAGTCTGCAAAGTTTTTGGCTGCAAGAGACGAGAATAAATAAAAAGAAAAGAAGAAGAATTTTTAAATTGCTTCGATATATTATTAGATATCGATTAAAATATCGTATAAATGAACATCTCTAGCACAGAAATAGAGAAGCGCTTTGGTTTAGTCAATGCGTTGAGTTGGGTTGTTTGTGGTAAAGCTTGATAGTGCACAAAGGGGTCGGGAAGAGGGAGGGGGATGAGTATGAGTATGGGAGGGGTGGGGTGCTGTGGTGTGGCGGTGGGGGGAGGGAAACGTCTGTGCTCAATTTTTCAAAGCTCGTTTGTGTCGTTGGGTTCGTTCGTTCGTTCGTTGCCTGCCTGACTATGCAAATAATGAATGCAAAATATTGCTGAAGTGTGTCTGAGGCGAAACGCACACACTCACACACACACACACACACACACACACACAAAGGGAGAAAAGCAGAGTGAGAGATAGAGATGGAGATAGTGACAGAGAAGGTCAGCAAAATGAGACTAGAAATAGTGCAGGGAAATCTGCTTTAGAACTTTGCACTCTTATAATTTTAATGTCTTTCTTTGCCAGAGTTGTGCGCTTCAATTTGATGTCACTAATTAAATTTTAAAATTCTCAATTAATGGCTGTTCAATTTTTGTTTTCTCTTGCAGTTGGACAAGCGGAAGAAGCTGCTTAAAGCGGAAGTGTAAACGTGCAGCGGAAGTATAAAGTTGACAACTCAAATTAAAAATAAAATATAAAAAGGACAACACAAAAAAAAGAACACACATACATACATTTAAAAAAAAAATTGATTGATGAAATCTATAAAAAGTTTGCAACAAATTTAAAAAGTTCAAGTGTAACAAAATTTATATAAATTTAAATATATAAAGAATCCATTGCATAATGTTAAAATACGTGTTATACGCTTTCTATAATGATGCCGGACCCTGTGCCATCATTTCAGATCCCGGAAAAGTTGCAGGTTAAGCTGCATGTGTGAAAACTGTTGATGAAAATCTATAAAAAAGCTTAAAGATCATTTTAAAAGTGTGTGAGCAAAATAAAAAAAAACTACATAATTTACAATAAAAAATATGTGAATTTATAAAGGAAATATTTTAAAAGCCCGGAGAAAGGCTGCAAATTAAAACAGCAAGTGAATTAAAAGTAAATAATAATTAAAATTCGTTAATAAAGTGAAACAGTTGGAAATTGCAAATCAAATAATTAGAAAATAAATTAAAAGTTTGTATGTTGTTAATTGAATGAATTAATTAACTAAAGTCAAAGTTATGGATAAATCGAGCAGCGTCAGTCCGAGCGATTGCCGTGTTACCCGATCGAGCATGACGCCCACGCTGCGTCTGCAGCAGAGCCCCAGACGTCAGCAGCAACAGCAACAACAACAAACCGAACAACAACCAAACAATGAGCCACAGCTACAAAAACAACGTAGCATATCGAAATCACCAACTTCACCGCCAGGTGGCGGCAAACTAAAGTCAAACGCTTTACAGCAACAACAGCCGACAGCGACGTCGACGCCAACGTCGACAGCGTCAGGGGCAGCGACGGCGACGCATCATCAATTCCGTGCGCCTGCACAGCAACAACAGGCAGCGAAGCACAAGAGCAACAACAACAACAACAATAAAGCTTGGAGCAAACGTCAGCATAAAACAAGCGGCAAATATAACGCCAGCGCCTGCGTCGGCGCCAGCGCGCAGCAGCAGCATCATCATCATCACCATCAGCATCATCATCAACAGCAGCAACACCAAAATTCACATCAGGCCAACGGCAGCGGCGTTGGCGTTGGCGTCACTGCACAAACAGCTGCCGACGCCGGCGTCGGTTCGCTGCCACCAGCAGCAGCAGCGGCAGCCGTAGCAGCAGCGGCCGCTCACAAAGCCGATCTTGAGAATATCCAAAATATAAAGAATCAAATATCTGGACACGCCCATAGCGGTACACATCATGGAGGCGTCACACACCATAATTTAAGTGGCGGCTCTGCTGGCGTTGGCGTCGGCGCTGCTGTCGGCGGCGGCGGCGGCGGCGGCGGTAATCATCATAATCATCATCATAATACGCGGCTGGCGCAGAATGCAGCGTCCACAGTTGGCAATGGTCTGACCATGGCCAATATGGACGCCAAGTTGGGCCATGGACACGGCCTGAAGGGGCAGCAGCAGCTCTACAAGAAGATGTTGACGCACAGGTAACGTAACGAAACGTAACGTAACGTTATGTAATATAACATAACGTAAATAAACTATAGGGTGCAACGTTATTTTCAAAGTATTACATGATAAAATCAATCAATTAATTAATTCACGATTAAACAATTTTAAAAATATTATCATGTGTTGAATATTGAAAGTCTAATCTTTAATTTAACTTTTTTATTCTATCAGTTAAAATATAAATTTAAATATAAGTATTAAATTTTTCTTTACAATTTTTTATATTGTTTAATTTAATTTTTTCTTTAATTTTGGTCACTTGTTCTTAGTTGACATTAAATAAATAAATAAATAATAAAACACGGGCAAAGCCGGGCGACTTCTGCTATTGTTTAATAACGCACTCCAACTGTCTCTTTCTCTCTCTCTCTCTCTGTTTGCTTTTCTTTAGGGGCCATCATCATCACGTGCTCTGCGCCGGCAACAATGCCAACCACACTTGCTGCCTCGTCACTGGCTGCAACGGCAGCGTCGGCAGCGGCGCCGGCAAGGATACGCAGAGCAACAAGGACACAAGTTCGCTGAGCGGCAACAGCAGCATCATTTCGGGCAGCGCTGCGGCAGCGGCAGCGGTCAATGCTGTGCACTATTGTTGCGGACGCTCCAAGTTCTTTTTGCCCGAGAAGCGATTGCGCAAGGAGGTGATTGTGCCACCCACGAAATTTTTGCTGGGCGGCAACATTTCGGATCCGCTTAATCTGAATTCGCTGCAGCACGAGAACACGTCGAATGCATCGTCCAGCAATAACACGCCGGCGACGACGCCGCGTCAGTCGCCGATAACGACGCCGCCAAAGGTGGAGGTGATTATACCGCCAAATATTCATGATCCGTTGCATTTGTTGGATCCGGTGGATTCCATGGAGTATGAGAAGCAGCTGACGTCACCGATGAAACGGGGCGGCGTCTTGACGCGCGGCAGCCACCTGAAGCTGCAGCAGCAGCAGCAGCCGCATCATCGTCAGCATCGAGCGCGCAAGAATCGCAAGCGTCGACGCTTCGATTCCAATAATACATCGTATGGTGGCGACGATGTCGCTGCCAGCGTTGACGGCATCGCTGAGACGACAACGCTTTCGATTTCACTCGACGATGCGCCAACAGCAGCAGCAGTTGCAGTCGCAGCAGCGGTAGCAGCAGCAGCAGCAGATATAGCTACTGGCATAACAGCAGCAACAGCAGACGGTGGAACAGCAGCCGCATCAATAGCAGCAATAACAACAACTACAGCCCCAGCGGCAGCATCGCCAGTGGCTGCACTGAGCGCAACTCTGCTGAGCGAGGCAGCTGCGTCGGCTTCGGTTGAAACAATGGAATTGACACAGCAGCAGGCGCATGTGCGCTCTCGCTCTCCGCAGGCAGCAGCTACTGCCATGGAGGAGACAACAACGCCAGCGCTAGCAGCCGGCGCTCAAACGCTCTCTCCACTGGAACAAATGGAATGCAACATCGTGGGGCCGACAGTGGCGTCGTCAACGTTGTCACCGCTACAAGCACAGCAGCAACATGTGGCCACAGTTGCCGAGCCACCAAACAGCGGTGACAACAACAATATGCAGGCCATAGCAGCTGCTGCAGCTGGCAGCAGCTCTGTCGACTTGGTGCTTGGCGCAGCAACGTCCGCTTCGACGTCAGCAGCAACGCTGGCGGTGGCGTCGACGCTGGCTGAACGTCGTGCGCTGGCTAGTCGAGATTTACGCTTAGATTTGGACAGCACGTGCTACGGTGTAGGTGGAACGGGTCTGAGCTTTGGTGCTGGCAGCGCAGCCAGCACTAGCAGCGGCGGCAGCAGAAAACGTAAAACAAGTGAGAGCAATAACTCGCAAAAGAGCAAGGTAAGAGAACAAATGGAATTGAAATTACATGGAATTTGGAATTGGCATTTGGGCAAGTGCTTAAGCATGTGTGTGCGTGTGTGTGTGAGAGTTTATGTGCGTGTGTAAACTAAGACTTGTTCTTGTTGTTGTTATGGGGGAAGCAAGTCAATCGCTTGCTTTGTTTTGATTGCTTTTGGCTTTTTTCTGCTTTTTTGTTTTCGTATAACTTTTGCGTGCGTTTGTTGTTGCTTAGATTGAGGTTAAAGTGTCAGGGGCGGCGAGGAAGGAACTTTTTAGGCCAGGCGAAGCGATTAAAACCGAAGTGAGTCAGTTAAAAAGTTGACATTTGCATATTAGCAAGTTAGTTTCAGTTTGAAATATTTACAAATATATGAATTGAAATTGAAATTGAAGAAGTGTTCAGTTTTGGGTGGGAGAGATTTAAGCTTGATTTCTGACGGAAGATACTTTCAATTGCCATTTGTTAAGGTTAGTTAAAGTAAGGGCTACTTGCTTGGAAATCGGTTAAATCGAATAGTAAAAGGAGGGAATATTAAAGGAAGTCTATGAATAATTGATAAGTACAACGGGGGATTAAAGAACTTGACCCAAAATGCCACTTAGCTCTTGTTGTTTGTTGGCAGAGTACCTACTTATTAAGCGCTTTATTTATTAGAAGTTCCATCGACACGATGCCATGGATAAAATTGTGAGTCCCGTGGTGCCACAGCCGGGGGCGTGGAAGCGTCCGCCGCGCATATTGCAACCGATGGGCGCACGCAAGCCCAACACGCGACGCTCCACATCCTTCAGCGAAACGGAGCTGCTCAGTCCCGTCGAGGAGCTGCCACCCAAGCCGCTGCCCCTAATTGAAGGTAAGTCAACAAATTTGTTGGTAGTATGCTAGTGATTTAAATACAAACTGAACATTAAGTTTGAAAAGCGCTTTAAGTCGAAAATGAAAGCGAAACATTAAAAAGTATTTTAAATTCAAAAGAAAATAAATGGAGTTTTAAATAAAATTCAAAATATGGCCATGGTTTTAATTTAGCAGTTAAAATAATTTTTATTTAAATTTCAAATTGTGTGGTAGTAAGAAATTAATTTTTTAAAACTGCATTTAACAAAAAGATTCTTCCACCTATTCATAAAACTGATAACATTTTTTTAAATAAATTAACAAAAACAATAAATTAATTAAACAAAAATTATGACTTTATATTTAGTCAGCAAATTGAACTAAAAATCTTAAATCTACAAAGAGAGGAGTGATTTTTTCATAGGTCGTTGAATAAATCGACATAAATTCGAATGAAATTGTTTACATGGTTTGTTAGAAATAGATTTATCTATGTTTAGCTGTGGTTTTTACTTACATCACTACCAATTTAGGCAATTTCTAAATCGTACTCTTGCTAAAATCCTTTGACACTTCCTTGCAGTTGTGGAGATAATACCACGTGATGATACGCCAGATTTGTCGGAGCATGGCCTGGGGAGTCCATTGAGCACCATTTCCGCTGCCACTTCCCACACAGCCGGCGAACCGGAAGTGCTCACAGCGGATGAGGCAACAACGTCAGCAGCAGCAGCAGCAAGCACAGAAACAACAACAACAACAGCAACTGTATCACAACCTGTGGTTGGCCTAATGCTGGAACCAGCACTGATACCACCACTTGGCCAAAAGCTGCCCAAATTTCGTGCCGATGGACCAAAGTATCGTTATGGCAACTTTGATCGCTATGTGGACTTTCGTCAAATGAACGAATTTCGTGATGTGCGATTGCAAGTGTTTGAGCGTCACGCGGAGCTGTTTGAGAACAAGGATATACTCGACATTGGCTGCAATGTGGGTCACATGACCATCACGGTGGGCCGACACTTGGCGCCCAAAAGCATTCTGGGCATCGATATCGATCGGGAACTTGTGGCACGGGCTCGTCGCAATCTATCCATCTTTGTGCGCATCCCAAAAGAGGAGGAGCCGAAGCTGGAGCCAAAGTTGGAGCTGGAAATGCCGCCGTTGTTACAGTCAACGCCCGATAAAATGGAGCTAGGCGAGAGTAATGCTCACAAAAAGACGCGACGTGGCAAAAAGCGACGAAAGGCGCAACAACAGCAGCAGCAACAACTGCAGCAGCTGGCACTGCAAACACATCTCCAACATCCCCATCCCCATCATCATCATCACAACCATCACAATCATCACAATCATCACCACCATCATCATCATCATCATCATAGCCATCAGCATCAACTCGATATGCAGCAGCAACAGAAACTTGATGCTTTATTGGTTAAGCCACACGAATTCTTTCCCATCTCGTTTCCGTTGACATACGGCGGAATACCCCACCTATCCGCACCCACCTTGGGCAAATCGCCAGCGAATCCATTGACCAAAAATCAATTCCCGCAAAATGTATTCTTTCGTCAAACGAACTATGTACTCAAGGATGAGTCTCTCATGTCAAATGATACACAACAGTACGATCTCATATTGTGTCTATCTGTTACCAAATGGATGCATCTCAATTTCGGTGATGCCGGCCTCAAGTTGGCCTTTAAACGTATCTTTAATCAGCTGCGACCCGGTGGCAAGCTCATACTCGAGGCACAAAATTGGGCTAGCTATAAAAAGAAGAAGAATCTAACGGTATGTTCCATTTAATATTGATTGAAATTCAAATTAATTAGTTTCATTCTTACAGCCGGAAATCTACAACAATTACAAGCAAATCGAATTCTTTCCACATAAATTTCACGAGTATTTGCTCAGCTCGGAGGTGGGATTCAGTCATAGTTACACTCTGGGCGTGCCAAGGCATATGAGCAAGGGATTCTGTCGACCCATACAGGTGAGAATATTGTACCTTAGAAAATGTGTTGCATTGGAATTTCCTTTAAGTTTCGTTTTTATTTGAGAAATAGTTCTTGAAAATAGATAAGCCTTTAATTGATATTTCTAGTTGTCAGAAAATAGGCCATTTAATTTTTTTTAATTTCAATTCCATTTCCCTTAAAGTTTCTTGGTCAAATAAGAAACTGCTTTAAAAGAGACATCAAATACATCATAATTTCGGAGTAATTAAAGAGATTCTTTGCTTAATTATTTCCTCAATTGGTTTCTATTTCTCCTGGAGTCCAATTTCAAAAAGAACTGAGCATTCTATTCCAAACACAAAGTATAAGATAATTTCTGAATATGCTCGAGTAGATTTTATTTATCTACAACTTTTGAATATTTTAAGATTTTTATTTCTTAAACTTCTCATGCAAATTGTGTTTCACAAGGAATTTTAAACTATGCAAAGAACAAAAACAGAAAAGATATTTGGTGTTTTTTATATTTTATTTATAATAAAAGTCCTCAATTGGTTTCTGTTTCTCCTGGAGTCCTATTTCCTGAAAAGAACTGAGCATTCTATTCCGGAACACAAAGTATAAGATAATTTCTGAATATGCTCGAGTAGATTTCTTTTAACTACAACTTTTGAATATTTAAAGGTTTTTATTCCTTAAACTTCTTATGCAAATTGTGTTTTACAAGGAACAATAACAGAAAAGATATTTGGGTGATTTTTATATTTTATTTTTTAATAAAAGTCAGGTGTAAAGTCGAAATTCTATTCAGCACAATATATTTTACATCCTCTGAAGAAATTTGGCTTACTTCAATTTATTTCCTTACTTTTGATTTTGCAGTTGTACGCCAAAGGCGACTACACGCCGAATCATGTGCGTTGGAGCGATGCTTACTATCCGCAGACACCGTATGAGGCATATCGCGGTATCTATGCCACACTGCCGGCACATCGGGGCACGGGCGGGGGCAGCAGCAGTGCGGGGGGCAGTCACGGTGGACATGCACAGCATTTGCATCTGCTGAGCAGCTCGACACGCTCTCAGAACTATGATACGCCGCACTATGCGGGCAGTGCCTCGGGGTCGGCGAGCTGCCGGCAAACGCCGATGTATCAGCATACGTATAATCCGCTGGAGACGGACTCGTATCAGCCCAGCTATGACATGGAGTATCTGAATCATATGTATGTCTTTGCATCGCCATTGTATCAGACGGTCTGGTCACCGCCAGCGTCGCTGAGAAAGAGTTCGTCGCATACGCCAGTTTTTGGCAGTGTTCGGGAAGCGGAATTGGATGGAGATGGGAGTATTGGTGGCGGGGGAAGTGGCGGGGGCAGCTATCATCGTCATGTCTATCCGCCGAATGATGACACCTGTTCGCCAAATGCGAATGCGTGCAATGCTTTCAATTCCATACGCGATGCAGACACAGATGATTCAAATCAATTGCCAGGCGGCAGCAGGCGACATGTTTATGCCACCAACTGTGGCGAGAGTTCGTCATCGCCGCAGGTGAATCACCACGAGGCGGCAGCTGAATTTGTCGACGCACTCATGGATGATGAACAGAAGACGTTGGCTGCGGGCAGCGGCGCCGCATACTGTGATCTCTCGGATGCATAGACTGGAGCTGAAAGCGGCTGGAAATTAAATGTGTCAAAAACAAAAAAAGAAAATTTTAAATAATAGTATACATAAAATTATAAAGAAACAAAAAAATAGTAATTTAAGATCTGTTTCATAAACAATTCAAAAATGTTTTATCCAATGTCGATAACAATTTGTGGCATGCAACAGATCTTTGATAGACACATGTCAAATGTAAAACGCAAACGAGACGCTTATGATTTTTCTAATAATGAACTTGCATATATATTTTTTATATGTAGTAGTTTAATAAAAGTACATTCAATACAATATATACAAGTACATGCATATATATATATATATATATATATATATATACTTACTGTAGCCTTTATATAGAAATTAGCTCTTACTTGCGCTTAATTGTGAATTTCCCTTTATACTTTTGATTTATTCTCTTGTTGGCAGTTCAAATCTATATTTAAGTTTAAATTGTACATTACAATTCTTTAAGCAATACACATTCACATACAACACACACACACACATACAGAATACGCTGTAGCTTTATAAGCAATTTAAATGTGCTATATATATAGAATATGCATATATACATACAATTATATATATATATATATAAAAATAATATGAAAACTTAAACATGAAACAAAAAAGAAAACCGCAACTATTTTTGATTAACATATTTGGAAAACGCTGCAAGGGATCGCTGTAAAATGTAAACAAAAAAGAAAAACAAAAACAAAACGGAAAAATCATTCAAAATTCAAAAAAAAAAAAATGTCAAAGCATAAAAAATACAATTTACTACATTTATAAATAATTATATGCTTAAACAAAATACAAAATGTATAACAATTAATATATATATAAAATATGTAGTTTACAAGATTAGAGCATTAAAGCATTATTTTTTCTGAGAAAATGAAACAATTTATAAAGCTATTACTAAAAGATAAAAAAAACACAATAAAACAATATAAAAATAAACATCATATTATGTGAAGCAATTCTATCAACTTGTTTGCATTTCTACTGGCCACCCTGTAATTTATACTCGTGTTTTTTTATAGTTTTTTATTGTCTCTTATCGCTAATTTCTTTATTTCTCGGATTTCCTGGTAGTCACATGCGAATTTTTAAAGCAAAATGAACTACTTTCCTATCTATCTGAGCTTATTTATTTATTGGAGAAGCTAAATACTGGAATATCAATTCGAATAATGACTGACAAACTGATAACAGGGTGAAAGTTTGACAAGAATGTCAACAGTATGAAAAAAATAGCACATCATGGAAAAAAATAAATTCCCAACTTTAATCAAATAAATTAAGGGGGTTAAATTATGATTAAAATGACATTACTCGTCAAAATCGGTTAAGATTTGACAAAGTTAGGAGAGTTCAAAGTTTCTGAAAAAATGATAAGGGGTAGGTATGGAAAAAATAGCAAATCTTGAAACAATTTTAAACTTCTAAAATGAACCATTTTTTGATGTAGAATGAATTTTGGGGTCAAGTAATGATTAAAATGACATGGCTCATCAAAATCGGTTAAGATTTGAGAAAAATAAGAGAGTTCGAAGTTTCCATAAAAATGTTGAGGGATAAGTAGGAAAATAGTCGCAAATTACCTAAAAAATTCTGATATGTCAGTTTAGAGGTAGAAAAAAATTCAGACGACAAACATAATTCATACCACTGTGCCGTCAATCAGCTGTTTGATCGCCATTGCGCTCTCTCGCTCCCTTGTGCTGTCGCTCACATGTTTCACTTCCAGTCAAAAGCTCTTGTCAAAGCGACGCTCGTTGACGACGCGTCGGTTGGATTCTGGCACGAAGAAGTCAAAGCTTGAATTAAAAATAAGACCGCGTAATAAATACTTAAGCAAGAAATTCTCTGTCATGATTAATGTAATGGAAAAGCCTTGATGAAATGCGGACCGATGAGAGGAAGACAGAGGACGGGGTTCAGTTCAGTTCGTGAAATATGTGCCTTCCAGTGCTCGATTCCAGTGTTCCAGCAACAGCAGATATCAGTCGGCGTGCCGTTTGTTCAGTTATAAATCTGACGGCGATGGCTGCGGCGGCAGCTGCGGCGACTGCGCTCTTCAAAGCTAAATAAAAAGCAACAAGTTTTCAAGTTTTTGTTGTGAAAGTTCAAAATCCTCCAATAACAACAACAACGTGTTTGCGTGTATCTCACTGTGTTTGTGCTTGTGCCTCTCTGTTTATGTGTGTGTGTGTGTGTACGAAATACGAAATCTGAAATTGATTTTCGTTTATACATATTTCGTGATAATTCAGCGCCTTCGGCAGCTTGCCCCAAATTGAATTGCACTTGCCAGCAATTTTTGAATAATATTTAATTGAAGAGCTAGACTCATAAGTACGCACACATACGTGTATGTATATCTTGTGCATGTGTATGTATGTTTGCTAAAGTTGTGTGAGTGCCACATGAATCATAAATAAAAGATGCAAAATTAACTAAAATACCAATTAAAACAAACAAAAGCGTAGACCCAGCAGCAACTGATTCTTAAAAGCCTTACGTAAGTAACTAGTATACAAATAAACTTACTTTATGAAAAACATATTTAATATTGCGCGGGTGGCCTGAGAAGTTTGGCATAAATAGCACTTTATTTCTTGACACTGTTTCTTGAATTAAATATTATTAAAAATTATAATTCGCATTAATTTTAAATTTACTTATTTGCATATTTTTTAAATTATTATTATTAATTAAAAAAAAATCACTGATGAGCAAATCTTGGGCGATAAGAACATATTATTCTTATCGCAAATCAGTATTTTTCATTTTGCTGCAAAGATTACGAGTATAATAGTGTGTTACGTATATTCATTCTATATTTATACATACATATGTATATATTTCTGATAAAGGAACACTTCAATCGATTGATTAAGTATGTTTTATTCAACACTTTGTTTAATTTAAAGGGTTCTTGACCTATGTACATTTTGATTTTGAATCTCAACACTTTCAGTCTTTTCGTAATTTGTATCTATATCTATTTATTAATAGTTTCGAAATCCAAATATATCAAATATATATTTTAATAGCTTTTCTGTGTAATGTTAATTTATTTTAGCGTATTTCAGATAATTCATGGAAAACGTTTATGTATTGAATGAATTTCCTAATTAGTATTTATTTTTAATTAAAAATATCTATAAATATGGCATGCTACAAATATCATTCAGATTTATAGATTGGAGCGTCAAAGTTACCCAACCAAAGTTTGAACTACAGCTTAAGTAACGTACAATTACCGATATAACAATGGAGAAACAAAGTGCATTATTATCTTATCTAAACTTTTTAATTTATACGTATATGTATAATGTTATTAGTATGCAATTGATCAACTTTTTAAATTGATATGCACGAGTGTTACCTAATAAAGCTTTACTTACAGAGTCGCTTATTTACACACCTTTATTCTCAATCTGTAATTAATCCTATTGTACAGATAGATTGTAAAAAATCCCATATAATCAATATCTTTTCCAAATAAATTGAACTGATTACAAGTTTTAAAAATATTTTAATATATATTGTTACTATTCGGAGTGGGAAATGTTTGAATTACTGATAATAAAGATCGATTTCTAATATCAAGAATGTATTATAAAAAAACATTCAATGAAGAATTTTTCTCTTACCTAACTATATAAAAAAAAATTGTTTTTCAAAAAACTATACATTTTTAGTTTAGCGTCGAAAACAAGATATCTTTTTATCTGTGTCTAAGTATTTCAGGTTTGTCATTTGCTGGGAGTGTCAAGTAATCATTAAACTTAAGCTGAATCACTTATGATTTTTTTATGATCGAGATTTGTTACTTTACTGTAATGTGCGACAATAGCAGTGACAAAATGTTTATGTTTTTTTGTAATCTTTTCTGAAAATGTAATTATAATTAGCTTTTGGCACCTCATTGGGAACGCATGGCACAAAATTGTTATTTTTGGTGTAAGATTAAATATGAATAACGAGTGCTGATTACTGCAATTGCGCCGGCTTTGTTTTTTTTATCAGCAGCAGATTAGATAAGGACTGTGGCTGTGTTTAGTTAAATGCGTGTATGTATATCGATATATGCATTGATCCTGATGAATCATCTGAAAATGAGATAATCCTGAAACAGTATTGAGTGACGAGTTGTGAATGTCAACAGAACCGTTAACCTAGGCACACATTGTACAGCTTTTAAAAGCTTTGACATAGCTGTTAATATCCCTCTCTTCACTCTCTCTCTGTCTCACTCTCTTCGTCTGTTAATGCGACCTTGTACGTATTCAACCCAAATGAGCGCGTTGTTAGTTTACCTGACCGACATAAACCTTGTTAACTTAATAATATTCAAACTGCATGGACACCCCTCGCATCTCTCGCACCTCGCACTCCAAACGACTTAAAGCTTTAACAGCTGTTTAACTCTATTTCACTTTTGTTGTTGTTGTCTCTGTTGGTATCTCTTTGTATGCCAGCAACTCCACAGTCTTGGCTCTCCCAAACGTGCGCTCTTTATGTGATGGGAGAGCAGATAAGCTCTCTCTCTCTCGTTCTCTCTACCGATAAACGTTAACCGTTTCGCGTCGCTTCTTTTGGAGACAAAGTGAAAAAAGCTCGCTCGACATTGTGGCGAAGTTTAGTTACTATTATTAAGTAAAGTGACGGCAACGTTGGCGTAACACGTTTTTGGCTACGCGCTCGCGTTTGCGTTCGCAACTCAATTCGATCGTTGTGGGGGCTCGTGTTGTGTTAGTGTGCGAGTGTGTGAGTGTGAGTGTGTAAGAGTGTGAGTGTGGTGTCTTCGTTTCTGCGCATTGTGTTTTGTCGGCGCTGTTGTTGCTGTTGTCACACAGGTAGAAAGAAGCAACAAAAGAAAAAGCAAAACGAGAACAGCGACAGCGGCGTGGCAGCTTTTTAATGCGACTGCGACTGCGCGCTAAATTCTCTCGCATTCAACGGCTTCTGAAATAAATAAATACATAAATAAATAAACAAGCAAGCTGTAACTTCCGTTAGTCGTTGGTAAAACGTAAACAAAGAAAATGTATTATTATTATTATTATTATTAATATTATTGTTGTTGTTATTAATACATATGTGCATTATCACACGGCGAAATGCAGACGTGTCTTTGCCGAGTTAACGGAACTGTGCATCTCATGCGTGCACTTATCTCAAAAGATACAAAATCATGCAAAAGATACAAGTCGAACATTTTTCTTTTAAGTGCCAACAATGTTAAATGCTCAGCTGCTGCTACTGTTGTTGTTGTCATTATTTTCGTTGTTAATACAATTTAAATTGTGAATTTCAAAATTTTCTATTGTGCCAAAAACTATATTGTTAATTGTTGTGCAAACTTCATGAGCTGCACGTGTGTGTGAGTCTATGTATCCGTGTGTGTTTATGTGAAAAACAAAACAATAACAATAATAAAAAAAATGTATTAAAGAAAAAGCGTTTGCTTGAGTTTCATTATAATAATTTAATTAAAATGTGATTTCCATATAAGCATATTAACTAAATAAAAATAGCATTAAAAATATTAAAAAAATATATACATCTAAAATATGAGTTTAAATACTAAAATCAATGACGAAACTTGTAGATACATGTATATCAATGAATTGCAAAAATGTATCAAAATGAAATGATGCAAGCAAGTGCTAAAATTATGTTTCTCCTTAAATTACTACGATTAAAATTAAAACGTGACAAAGCAATTAATAATAATAATAATTGTAATAAATGTTAAAAAATATACTCAATGTCTTATGAGTAATAAAAAAAAATACGTTAGCCGTGAACCAATTCTTCAGGCAGTGCAATCAGCTATTGACTCCGTAAACAAATGAAAATAATAAAATTATTTATTCAAGTATTTCCTTTTATTGTTTAATTAGCTGCTGCTGTAATGCGAACATAGTAACGAAAACAACAAAATGAATATCTGTCAATATCAACAAAGAAACACCAAAAATTCGCATGCCAAAAATACCAATTACATAAATATTAAACATAGCAAAAGCTACAACGACAGCTAAAAATGTCCCAGCCAAATGTCCCAAATAATATCCCTGCCAACAATGAGACGCAGCAGCTGCAGGACGCGTCGAACGCGGCGCTGGCGTCAAATGTGCAACAATTTCAAGTGCGACGTCATCGTCGCAGCATTTCACAGCTGATGGCCAGCATGGGTAATAATTGTTTTAGCTCTAAACCAACACCCCGCCCCCCTCCAACCCACACCAGCCCCACGCTTAAGCCATCTTTTGTCTTCTGTTTTGTTGTTGTCTCGCAATTGTATCTTATGTTGGGTTAGATCATTACCAGTTCTCTAATCCAAGAAGCTTTTTTTGCGGCGCATGCGTCATGCAAAAAAAAATAATGTTAGACCAGTTTTACTTATACCCTGTACGCATAGACAGTCGGGTATTCAAAACAGCAGTTTCATTTTCTATTTTATCAACTATATTATCAATTTTCAAACAATATCAACAATGGAAAGCTGAAGTTTGTTGAAAACACACAGCGTATCTCTTAGTCGATCACTCTCTCATAAAGCAATCTTGTTTATTTTAGCTTTTTTCGGCTCTTGTTTTATTTCTAGAATTATTTTACTGTTTACAACCGGATTGTTTAGCCGGTTTCACTGAGAAAGTGAAAAAGAATTTGACTCTAAATGGCACTTGTTCGACATTTTTTTGTGGGCGATTGAAAGATATCAGAGTAATACCTAAAAAAAAAATAATAATTACTTGTACTATTTAAAAAAAGAAGAGATATGAATCAAATTCCACCAGAAGTTTAGCTAAAATAATCTGCCACTCGTAATTGTTTAAAGTCTAAGTTGTTATTCTTTATCTGATCTGAAAACTGAACAAGTCTAAATTGTTGTCGATTTTAGCATGATTTTGATACAAGTCTCTACAAAGTTAATAAACTCTGTAAGGGAAGTAAGAAAAATATTTCCCTTGTTTTCAGTTCATTGGCAAGGAAAAGAGAACGCAATTAAATGCTTATCAATATAATTCTCACTTATCAATGATTAAAAATTTTGTATTGAAAATGCTGATAAAGAACGCAGAGTATTAAGCAATATTTTTAGAACATTACCAAAAAAACAGAAAGCAAACCCAACTAAATAGAAGAAATAACGTGTAAATTGTGACTCAACTAAGGGAGGTAGTGTTAGTATTTAAAATGTTCAGGCAAAACTAATATTCACAATAAAACAGAACAAACATTTTAGCGAAAAGCAACTGTTGTCAGCAATTAGAATTTAGTGTAAACAAATTAACGACATCTATGTGGAAACCACTTGAGAATTATAAGAGGAAATGCAGCTGGGTTGAAAGTGTTACTGAACGAAGATTTTTTATTATTACAATTAAGAAAACTTGACTTGTATTGGTTTAATTATTTTAAAAAAAAATCAGTTTCAATGATAAATCTTTAGATAAATATCTTTTTTACGACTCATGTTGCAGATACTGAATATTTTTTTAAAATTAAGTATTTATTTAGTATAGTATTTATTTGACTCAAATTTGCTTAGTGTAACTTTATCTTTAAATTATAAATTTCAGAGTAGAATAAATACCATTTAACGTTAGTACTCTTGATGTTTTTCGATTTATTGGCCATAACGTTAGACAAATATAAACTTCCGACTTGGTTTACGGCCAATTTACAATGTAAACATTGTGGCCTAGACCAACAGGTATGAGTGTGTGTATTCACATTTCTAATTATTATATAACCCTGGAATTTGATCGATGCTTTCGCCTCACGTGTCTGAAGCACTTTGCGTGTTATTTTGAAGCAGACGTTTTACCCCGTGGAGTTTTTTAAGGCCCCCCTCCCGCCCCCACCCCTCCGAATCGACTAACGGCACCATTAGCTAATTATTCATAACGCCCCAAAAGTCCAATTCAAAATTCATGGCACGTTATTGGCGTTTGGCTGATGATATTCAATTTGTGGCTAACAGGAAGTTTCGATTTCTATTGGCCAATTGAGTGGGTCACAGATTGCAGAACGGGTTGAAAGACCTTTCTGGGGGATGGCATAAGCTAACCAAAAAAGAAAAAGAAAACAAAGAAAACCTCAAACAAATAAATATTGTTTATAATATGGTTTTTTATGCTGTACTTTGTGTGCACATCAAAGCAAAGAAATAATGTCAATTTTAATTGTGACTCAGGGATTCGAAATTAAATTCCGCTTTGTACTCGTCTTACGTGTGAATTTTCCCTCACAAACCTTTAACGTTGTCTTCCCGACCGCATTTTTATGTAGTTTCCTTATGGTTTTATTTTTATCAAACAATTTACTTGGTAATTGTTTGCAGCTTTTTATTTAAGGTGATAATTTTGATTGTCGACTTGCCGCATTACCTTTTTTTTTTTTTGCTTCTTTGTGTTTTGCTTCAATTTTTATTTTTTTTTTACTACTTTTGTGTTTTCATTCTTATCGTGTCAGAGGGAAAATACTCGAAATGGACTCTGCGTGTCTAAGCAATTGATACCAAACACTTTAAAGACCTTAGTTTTGAGTCTGAGACTCTGTCTAGTTATCAAATGTGTGAATTAATTTGGCAATTGTTGAAATGCAATGAATGTGAAAAAAAAACTGTTTAACCAGAGGTATTTAAATATTTATTTGACTGTTAGTTATATATATAAATATTTATTGGGTCGATCAATTGACTTTGTAACAATATTTATAGTAAATAAAAGGTTTTATTTTACTTTAAACTTTATTATATTTAACAAAACCAAAATAGGTTGATTTTATGATGTTTATGTTGACAACTAGTTGTGTCATTCTGCGTTTAGCTGATGTTAAATATTTACATAAAAATATATATAATTATAAATATATATAAATATATATAATTCTCACTTCAGTCTCTAGTAAAAGAAACTTTGTAAGCATCAGCAAAAAACCGTTTGGACTGCGATCATTGAACCTGAATATGACTAATTTAAGATAATACTAAAGTTCTCAAGTGGCATTTAATGACTTCAAACTTGACATAATGAACTCCAGCTTTTTTTTTTTAATTTTATACATAAAATATCTTTACACATCTTATTTTTGTGCGCTTATTTTTGTTGCATCAATGTTAACTTTGATAACAATCTGTGTCACGTGATCCCCATAAAAAACTCGAAAGTCTTACAAGATAATTTTATAGTATTTTCTGTACCCAAATGATGGTCAATGCCAGACGAGAGACTTCACTTAACTGGCACACTTAAAATGAGATTTACAAGTTCAATTTTGGGTTTATTTTTAAAATTGTTTTTTAAAAACTAGCGAACTTGACATAGGAACCCTAAAACTAACCTTGTGCCTATTTCCAGCTACGTCAACTTCTTTCGTCGTCCGAAAGTGAGACAATATTTGTACTGATAAGAAATTTGTGTGGCGTCAGACGTCATATGACTAATGATCACTTGCTTGGGTATCCTAAAAAATGGGTAAATTGATAATATATTTTTATTATTTTATTTTAATACTCGCTTTGCTCGCAGAAATGAAGGGCAGCTATATGATATAATAATCAGATTTTGACCAAATTTGTTCAGTATATAAAAAGCAGTCCCAAATATACTATACAAATATACAGTGCACGATAATTGTGTCAACTATGTTGTGTGAAAATTTCAGCTTTTTATCTTTAACCGTTTGGCCTACACAATGATATGTCAATCAGTCAGAACAAAGAGTTTTATATACATTGGAATGGAAATGTGGAAAATTATAGGTATAGATAGATATAAAAGTCTCCAGCCATAACTCAGTTAATAATCTTATTTAGATAATATTTCCCACTGTGCATTATTGCCCTTCCCATTTGCTACATAATTCTATTTAGCTGTTATCTAAACTGTAATAATAATACTAGTTATATTTTATTTATGTGCGCTATAAGTCGACGTCTGGGGCCTTGTTTATCATTTGGACTAATAGATTTCATCGACCTGTAGCAGTTTTACTGTCAAGTGGTGATATATAGAAAAGTACGTGCTGATATCAAACATTATCTCTAGCCCCGTATATAAATCATAATTTAGTCAAGTACTTTGATTAGCGACTAATAACAGGTGTCCATCCATCAGGCAACTGTTCATAGAATACATATGCAAAATATATAATCTATATATCTGATATTTCGAGAGTCTTATCGATAGACAAACATTACATATTTTTTGCGTGATTTGTTATTGTGTTTTTAAGTGCCTTACCAGCATTTTGGGTTCAAGGCTTTGATTCTACCCTGTACAGAAGCATAATGTTAAACTTAACATTACATTAATGTTAATAAGTAAATGTAAACTTTATGTCGATTCATTAAGCAACTGTCAAACGGCGCTTATAGGCATGATTTCACAATTCCCCTACATAATTCTGCCGTCGATTTTTCGACATTTTTAACATTGCGCAGCAATAATACTTTGATCGAAAAAATAATTTTTTTTATGGTCTACGGCTTTATCAGCTTGAAGTTTATTGTACTCATACTTTTAAGTGTTCACAACGTACGGGCGGCGAGACCTTGAATTTTTCTGCTTGTCTGATAAAAAATAAAGTCGAACCAGAGGCATTCCCTAATATAATTCACATAGGCAGACGTCATATACTTCTACATACGATACATAATTATAGTCTTCGGCATTGACTTTGATATTTATATGACGCGACTTATACAATTCTCGATTATGGAACAACAATTTAGATCAAAATAATGAACAGTTTTTTAAGCATAAAAAGTATTGTGAAAAAAATATCTTAAAAATGTTATCAGATAAAAATAATGGGCAATGAAATTTTAATTGTACTGTGATAAATTTATTATTTTTGCATTATTCGATGATGTTTATGTAAATTTCATAGAAATTTTGTAAAACACTGTTGAAATTTCTTTAAAAAATCATAATAAGTGTAAGAATAATTCTATATTTTAAAAATACTTTTTCTCGCTTCTGTTTAACTGAATAACCTGAGCAGTCTTGTAAATACTGAAGAGCTCTTCAAACACTTTATCATTGTACTTAAATTGAACGACATTCCAGTAAAGAAAATATAAACCCATGTCAAATAAACATTTATCAGTAATCAAAAAAACACACAACTTCTTACATGAGTCAACATTTGGAGCAATAGATACATATATACTATATGTACTATATACATATACATATATACTATATGTATACTATATGTTCTACTTACATATACTTGAAAAATGCAACAAACTGAATTTTAGTTAATTAAAAGTGGGCTTGTTGTGACTATATGAACCAAAACCACTCTGAACAGTCGAGTAAATAATAGATAACAATGATATTTGCGATCTTAAGTGGGTCGGTTACTTTACTGCCCTATGAGAGTATATTACAATTACAAAATACTTACATAAGATGATTTGAAAAGTGTAAAAAGTGTCCACAGTGTTGAAATTTAAAGTTTCAATTGAACTTTGGATATTAAAATAGTTTGTATATGAACAGACATCTTAAGAAATATAGTTATAATCTTAAGAACTATCACATATCCACATTTTTGACATATTAATATCTCTTGTAGCATAAATTATTTCTTTCAACTGACCTTTTCCCTCCCCCCACTCTCTTTCAGCTGAGTATCCCGCGGATGATGCCTATAGACCCACACATTATGCCGGCTATATAAATCGGGGGTATGATGATTTAGATAGTTCCTACCTCTTCGCACAATACGAGGCCATGACGGAAGCTAGAAATGGAGCGGCCCTGCCGCCTTACACTCCCGATCCCGATCATGGACATCACAATCATCACATCGCTGCGAATGACGATTGTGATGATGATGATACTGATGAAGTGTTCAAGGATTGCACGGATGATGCCACTCCCGAGGATACTGAGATAATGCAACACAATCGCTGCCTGCCCGAATTTCAGTTCTCAATGGTCGATTCGGAATACGATGAAACGCTGGCGTTTCCCGATTCCGTCACCATATTGTCCACGTTGGGCGACAAACCGGTGCTGGTCGAGCGCAAGGAAACCGACGATGATGATGAGGACTTTGACGACGAGAACAGTGTCCTGATGCGCCAGGAGATACCCTTTACCAGCATCTACGGGCCCAGCGTCAAGTTCAACTCGTTTCAGCGCAAGGTCTTCATACCGGGACGTGAGATTCATGTGCGAATTGTGGACACGGAACGCAGCGTCACGACGCATCTGCTCAATCCGAATTTGTGAGTAGACCCTGATATACATATATATTCATTTTAAAGATGGCTCCCTAACAAATATTCTTTTTAAAATATATATTAAATAGTAAAAAGATTTGTGTTGATTTTTATCAAACACTTAAAAAAATAACAAAATTATGAATAAAATTTGTCGATTTTAATCCTAGTAAAAATTAATGTAAACTTTAAAATACTATTAAATCTATGAAGTATTTTTTGGTATTTTATAAATTTATATTTGTGCTTTAGTTTCATCTAAAAAAATCATATAAATGCGAATTTGTAATATTTTTGGTATTTTTTTGTTATTTTGTAAAGTGTTAGTGTGTACAAGTTAAAACTTGAAAGAAAAACATTTTTCTGATTTTAAAATAAATATAGAAGTTGCATAAATATTTCAAAATTTTTGTATTCAAATAAAAAATGAATTTTAAAATATTTCTATCAGATAAAAAGGAAAAAAAAAGTGTATACTGTTTTTCCAAGATACCCTATCCGCAAATAGTAAGGTTTGATTTTTGTAAGTTCTTAACTCTTATCTGCGATTCCTTTTGCAGGTACACCATTGAGCTGACACATGGCACCTTCAAGTGGACGATCAAGCGTCGCTATAAGCACTTCAATTCGCTACATCAGCAGCTCAGCTTCTTTCGCACCTCGCTGAATATTCCCTTTCCGAGTCGAGCGCATAAGGAGAAACGCACCACACTAAAGGCCGCAGCCAGTCAAATGGCCGATGAGTCGACGCTGAAGGATCTGCCCGCCCATACCAAAGTCAAGCACTCGAGCACTCCGACTAACAACAACAACAACAACAACAACAATACCAATGGCTGTGCGTCGGGAGCAGCTGGTGGAACCATTGCCACCATCATGAGTCCCACGCACAGCTCGATCTTGTCCAGCTTTACGCCCCGCCGCAGTCAACGGAAGCGCAAGAAAAAGAAACGGAAACTTCCACGATTTCCCAATCGACCGGAGAGTTTAATCACCGTGGAACATCTTTCTGTGCGCATTAAACAACTGGAGGATTATCTGTACAATCTGCTCAACATCAGTTTATATCGATATCATCATGAGACGGTGAGTATTTTTGCATACATATATAGGGAATTGATAAGACAAGTCGCTTTCTAGGGTTTACTCTGAAGATAGGGTGTATATAAATGATAACAGATCAATTTTGGTACTTAGGATTGAAGAGAATCAGTTCATTTCAATATCATTATAGAAATTTGATAGAGAAAACTAAGTGTCTAGGGCTTAATCGGAAGAGAGCTTTAGATTAACTGATTATAGAGTATATTAACAATAATAATTATGAAAACATAAATATATTTAAATCACATTAAATGGCATTCCACGAGTAATTATGACAAATTTCAGCGCATCTCCAAAAACCGCTAGAAAAAAGCTAAGTTTTAATAATTGAAACAAATCACCAGCATAAAAGATTTTCAAAAGATTGTTTGTCATCTATATGCATAAAAAAAAAGTGAGTTTGTGTAGAAGCAAAAAATTTACATTTTGTTGCCTAGTGTAATTGATATACACCAGCTATAATTCGATTAAAAAATAATATCCTATGACAAAGATAGACTTAAGTTGATTTTTTCGTCGCTTTATTAATTCTCTTCACTCTTCACTTCCAGCTCAATTTCGTGGAGGTTTCCAATGTCTCGTTTGTGTCCGGTCTGGGGATCAAGGGCAAGGAGGGTGTCATACTCAAGCGAACGGGATCGACGCGACCCGGACAGGCGGGCTGCAATTTCTTTGGCTGCTTTCAACGCAATTGCTGTGTGCGTTGCAATTACTTTTGCTCCGACGTGGTCTGTGGCACGTGGCGCAATCGCTGGTTCTTTGTGAAGGAGACGTGCTTTGGGTATGTGCGACCCACGGATGGCAGCATTCGTGCCGTGATACTCTTCGACCAGGGCTTCGATGTCTCCACGGGCATCTATCAGACGGGAATGCGCAAGGGTCTCCAGGTCCTGACCAACAGTCGGCACATTGTGCTCAAGTGTTGGACGCGTCGCAAGTGCAAGGAGTGGATGCAGTACCTCAAGAATACCGCTCACACCTATGCCCGTGACTTTACCTGCCCCAATCCGCACATGTCCTATGCCCCCATGCGGCCCAACACTCAGGCCGTGTGGTACGTGGATGGGGCACAGTATATGGCCGCCGTTGCCGATGGCTTAGAAGCAGCTACCGAGGAGATCTACATCGCCGATTGGTGGCTCAGCCCCGAGATCTATATGAAGAGACCCGCTCTCGATGGCGATTACTGGCGTCTGGATAAGATCCTTTTGCGCAAGGCAACGCAGGGTGTCAAGGTCTTTGTGCTGCTCTACAAGGAAGTTGAGATGGCCCTGGGTATCAACAGCTACTACAGCAAATCCACCCTGGCCAAGCATGAAAATATCAAGGTACACTCATAAAATATTAAAGCTTTTATTTTAAAAATTGGACAACTCAAGAAATTGTGTGAGCTGCACTTGAAATTTTAAAAAAGTGTCTCATCTTTGTTGTGTAAAAATGTCAGCCTTCTAGGTCTTACCGTTTCGGCTGCACAGTGATTAGTCTATCACTCAGGAGATCAGATTGATATATACACATATACAAAAAAATGTTGGTCTTAAAATCAAAAAGTTTTTAACATATTTCAGAATTTTGAGTGCTCAATAAATTGTTCAGGTTAAAGTTTTTAAAATAAAGGTTTTCTATCTCGAAACCAAGCATTTTTGACTTAGGAGGTAGAAAACCATAAAAATGTTTCAGGCCAAATATTGAGTTTAGACCGATCGTGTCTATGTCAGCTATAAGATATAGTAATGCGATCCGGGCCGTTCCGATCTCTTTAAAAGGATCTGTATCGACAGACATTATTTTAAATCATAATACCCAAAAAACTTAATCCTTGCGATCAGTTCTAATCAGTTCTAATTCCCTTGCAGGTCATGCGACATCCGGATCATGCACGTGGTGGCATTTTGCTGTGGGCCCATCACGAGAAGATCGTGGTTATAGATCAGGCTTATGCATTTATTGGTGGATTGGATCTGTGCTATGGCCGCTGGGATGATCGATCGCATCGTCTGACCGATTTGGGCAGTATTTCCACGGCCTCCGTTTCGGGCAGCGCTCGTTGCACGCCCAGTGGATTCTTCAACAAGGACGAGGAGGACTCGGCCTTTGGTTCAAGGAAATCCTCGAGGAATGCACACCACGAATCATCGACCAAGGAACGAGCAACGTCGCCCCCGCCGGTTAGGGAGGAACCTGCCATGTCCGGGATGGAGTTGCGTGCTCTGAAGCCCGGCGATCGTCTACTGATTCCGGAGCTGCTTTCGGCTGCCTCCACGGAGCTGGAGATTGAAACTACAGCGTTGGAGGGCATGAAGCTGAATACACCCGAAATGGAGCGAAAGAATGTGCTCGATCGGTTGAAGAACAATGCCATGAAGGGGGCACGCATGGGCAAGGACTTTGTGCAGCGTCTGACGACGGGTGAAGTGCCGGAAACGACGGGCGAGATTGAGGAAAATGTTGCAGAACAGGTAGCAGCAGATGAGAGTGCAATACCGGATGGCACGGCGGCGGATGTGGCAATGAGCTCAACTTCCGGTGGCATGAATGCCACAACGAGCACACAAATACTCAGCAGTGAATTCTACGGACAGGCCAAATATTGGTTCGGCAAGGACTATTCCAATTTCATACTCAAAGATTGGATGAATCTAAATGCACCGTTCGTGGACATCATCGATAGGACGACAACGCCTCGGATGCCGTGGCACGATGTCGGCATTTGTGTTGTCGGTGCCTCCGCTCGGGACGTGGCTCGGCATTTCATACAGCGCTGGAATGCCATGAAGTTGGAGAAACTGCGCGATAATGTCCGATTCCCATATCTCATGCCCAAGAGTTATCATCAGATCCGTCTGAATGCCCACTTGCAACAGTTGCAACAACGACGGCAGCAAAGCGTCACCTGCCAATTGCTGCGCAGCGTCTCCGCCTGGAGCTGTGGCTTCATCGAGGCCGATCTGGTCGAGCAGAGCATTCACGATGCCTACATCGAGACGATTACCAAGGCCCAGCATTATGTCTACATTGAGAATCAGTTCTTCATCACCATGCAACTGGGCATGGGCGTCTCGGGCAACAATGTGAGAAATCAGATCGGAGAGACGCTCTTCAAACGCATCGTGCGTGCTCATAAGTAGGTCCAAACTACACTAGTTGACAAATTTACACTATCCTCCTTTTATTAATGATTCTCAATTTCAGGGAACGAAAACGCTTTCGTGTATATGTGATAATGCCCTTGTTGCCCGGCTTCGAGGGCGATGTGGGCGGTAATACGGGCATTGCCGTAAGAGCCATTACCCACTGGAACTATGCCTCCATATCCAGGTATGCGACCAATCGAGTTTGAACTTTCATTACTTTGCCAAAACTTAACCGATTTTCAAGCGGAATGTCATTTTGATTATGGTTTAGCCTCTGAATTCATTCTGCATTCGATTTTTATTCATGTCTCTAAAATAATTTTTTTTCGCCAAAATTAAATTTTTTAGCTAAGGGTCCCCCCTTTGGTTTTTCGAAAATTCCAAATTTTAATTTTCAAGTTTTCAATTTTAATCAACTCCTTATGACATAATTAGTATAAAACCACACTTTAAACTTGATTCTGAGACCTTTCATTTTTTTGTAAAAAATCATCCCAAAATGAACAAAAATTTTGACTTGAAAAGTCCTGGGACAAAGGTGTGACCAACTTTGAACTTTCATTACTTTGCCAAAACTTAACCGATTTTCAAGCGGAATGTCATTTTGATCATGGTTTAGCCTCTAAATTTATTCTGCATTCGAATTTTATTCATGTCTCTAAAATAATTTTTTTTCGCCAAAATTAAATTTTTTAGCTAAGGGTCCCCCCTTTGGTTTTTCGAAAATTCAAAATTTTAATTTTCAAGTTTTCAATTTTAATCAACTCCTTATGACATAATTAGTATAAAACCACACTTTAAACTTGATTCTGAGACCTTTCATTTTTTTGTAAAAAATCATCCCCAATTCATTCTGCATTCGAATTTTATTCATGTCTCTAAAATAATTTTTTTTCGCCAAAATGCGATTTTTTAGCTAAGGGTCCCCCCTTTGGTATTTCGAAAATTCAAAATTTTAATTTTCAAGTTTTCAATTTTAATCAACTCCTTATGTCATAATTAGTATAAAACCACACTTTAAACTTGATTCTGAGACCTTTCATTTTTTTGTAAAAAATCATCCCAAATGAACAAAAATTTTGACTTGTAAAGTCCTGGGACAGAGGTGTGACCAACTTTGAACTTCAATTTCTTTGCCAAATCTGATCCGATTTTCAAGCGGAATGTCATTTTGATTATGGTTTAGCCTCTAAATTTATTCTGCATTCGAATTTTATTCATGTCTCTAAAATAATTTTTTTTCGCCAAAATGCGATTTTTTAGCTAAGGGTCCCCCCTTTGGTATTTCAAAAATTCAAAATTTTAAATCTGGAGTTTTCAATTTTAATCAACTCCTTATGTCATAATTAGTATAAAACAACACTTTTAACTTGATTCTAAGACCTTTCATTTTTTTGTAAAAAATCATCCCAAAATGAACAAAAATTTTGACTTGTAAAGTCCTGGGACAAAGGTGTGACCAACTTTGAACTTCAATTTCTTTGCCAAAACTTAACCGATTTTCAAGCGGAATGTCATTTTGATTATGGTTCGGCCTCTAAATTTATTCTGCATTTCTCATTTATTTATTTCTCAAAAATAATTTTTTTTTTCTTAAGATTGATATTGCCAGTCAAAGACGGGATCTTGTTAATTTCGAAAATAATAGTTATCTTCTTTTCTCCATTTCCTCATATTTTCAGGGGTCGCACAGCGATACTGACACGCCTACAGGAGGCGGGCATTTCAGAGCCCGAGAACTATATATCATTTCACAGTCTGCGCAATCACTCGTATCTGAATAATACGCCAATTACCGAACTGATCTATGTACATTCCAAGCTACTAATTGCCGATGATCGAGTCGTTATCTGCGGCTCGGCAAATATCAATGACCGCTCGATGATCGGTAAACGAGACTCGGAAATTGCGGCCATTATGATGGATGAGGAGTACGAAGATGGACGAATGAATGGTAAAAAGTATCCAAGTGGCATATTTGCCGGCAGATTGCGAAAATATCTATTCAAAGAGCATTTGGGTGAGTTATCTATTATTCTATATTCTTCATTTCTCTCTCTTAACTAAATTCAACTCTCGTCTTCTAGGTTTACTGGATTCAGAGGGTTCGACGCGCTCGGATATGAACATAAGTGATCCCGTCTGTGATCAATTTTGGCACAACACCTGGCGTCGAATTTCGACGAGAAATACGGAGATCTACGATGAGGTGTTTAAATGTATTCCCACGGATTTTGTTAAGACATTCGCCAGTCTGCGCAAATATCAGGAGGAGCCGCCATTATCCAAAACCGAACCCGAATTGGCCGCCAAGCGTGCCACGGAAATTCAGGTCAGTTTGGGAGTTTGGGGATCGTAGACTAGAGATCTATTTATCTAAGCAGTTTCAAAAATGTTCCAAATTACATCGATATACTTTTAAGTTAAGAATTTCCCTTAGCTTAGATCGATTACTTTTGAATAACTTTCAAAAAAACTCATTTAATACTTTTTTTTTTGGTATTTCAGGGACATCTGGTAAATCTACCGCTAGAATTCCTCAACAAGGAAGTTCTTACGCCGCCCGGTACCAGCAAGGAAGGCCTCATACCTACCTCTGTATGGACATAGTCTGCCAAAGTCTTTAAGACGCCAATATTTTAAGGAAATCCACCAGATTCGTCTACTATTTATGAATTTGGATTTTAAGTACATATACATATATAATATTACTATTTTTCCAGAATGCAACCCACCAAATGCGCTTAAACTTATTTCAAGTTGCTGTTGCCAAGTCAAAAATAAATTGTATATATATATATATAAATATTAATATTTGAGTAATAGGTATTAGGCTTATAAAAATTTAAAAGAATGAACTTTCTGCCTTACAGCTAGTTAATTTATTATCATACGGTATGTCGACGTCCCCTATAAATTCTAAGATTTTATTATTACTTTTTATAATGTTAAAGCAGTATTCTAGACAAACTAAAGCGCAATTATTTGTTTTAATAAAAGTCGAAAATCGAGACAAACTTAAATATGGTATTTTTTGTTTGAATCAATGTGCAAAATAATCCCATAAAAAAGTACCAAGTGATCGTGAAAATCCCATTCGCAGTGAATTTCTGCTTGCTGCGAGACTGAATTTTAGACAGAAAATCCCATGTGCTGTCAGAAGCTCACTGCTGTTTCTCAGTCTGCTGCGATTATGTTATAGGCAGAATGTTAAGCAACAGTGCTGTAACACTTCTGCTGCCTAGCAGCTGTTAAATTCAAATTAAAATGTGTATTCATTGCTTTATTTCCCGGAAATTAACATCATTAGTTAAAATTGTAAGATCTTTTAATTAAGTTATTTGTGTAACGTCATAGACTTTAGTTATTTGCAAGGCTTGCCTGATTATTAATTTCAAGTAATTTGTTGGCAAAATATCAATTATTTTGATAGTAGTAGCAAAGATCAGTCAAATCGGAAGTTATTTATCAATGCTGAGTATCAACACCAAAGCTTTAAAGTACAATGCTTCTCTTCTCCAATTAGCATTGCTGTGTTCACTCTTTCTCTTTTCCTCTCTCCACTCTCTCGTTCTTTTTTTTTCCAACATTGCATTTGCAATTGGATTTGGTAATGCAGTGTTTTTTCTTTGCTCGTTCGGTGCAGTCGCGTTTCTTGTGTGTGTATGAATTAGTTTATAAATGTACTCGTACATACAATACACACATATTTATATATGTTATACATATGTGCTTATACATAATAGTGAAAAAGTTATAAAGTACTGCAGAAACTTTCTGTAAAAGTGTCGCGCAACATTTTTAGTGCTTGGTAATTTTCTGCACTTGGCAACAACAAAATTTTCTTACATTTGCTTTGTTTGTTTTGAATTTGCGCCTGTTCTCTACGAAAGAAAAAGCGATTGTAGCAAAATACAAAGTCAAAGAAGAACAGCAACAAAAACAATAGCATTGAGGCAGAGCAAACGGAAAAAGAAAACAAGTTCTGCTGCTCGCAAATACAAAAATAAGCTGTGAGCGATTGCTCTCTCACACTCTATTGCTCTCACGTTAGCTCTCTGCCAGAGCAGTTGCATCACAAAGGCCGACAGCAGCAGCAGCCACACACACACGAATACACTTGCAAACACACTGTTCTCATATAACGTAATAAAAGCACGTGTTGGCTTTGATTTTTTTGCTTGCCTCAATGCTTGTTGTTGTAGTTGACTTTGATTTGAGGTTTTGTTCTTCTTTCGTATGTACATTTTGTATTCATGACGTGATTTAATCATATGTGTGTGTGTGTGTGTGTGTTGTATGTGTTTGATAACAACAATTGCTCTGTGTGCGTTTGTGTATTTATTCGCTTGATTTTTGTTATTGTTTGACTTTTTGGCTTTTGCTTTGTGCTTTTGAATTGACTTTGTTTAATTATTGAAACGAATTTCGTGTGCGTGGGCCAACTGAAGTTGCAGCTTTGAAGCGTGGGCATTTTTAGTACATGATTAAGGAAGTGCTGCATTAGGTGGTTTAGTAACTACTACTAGTGATAAGTTTGCGAGTCAGAGTTGCCTAATGCATTCGGAATGTTTGTTTAGCTGTTGGTTACACTATGATTAGGTAAAAAACTAAATAATGAAATGAGTGACAAATAGAAAATATCACTTAACAGCTGATTTGAAGATCAACGCGATATCAGAATAGCAAAACCTTGAATAATCAGGATAGAGTGGAGAGTGATAATCTCAAAAAGTTGAGATCATGGGCGTAGCCAAATTTTGGGCAGGGGTAAAGCTACAAAACCATAATTTATTTTAATTTACTTTCTGACTTCCACTGCAAATATCATAACTTGTATGCTATTTGATCCAATTCTTGTTGATATTTATGTATATCTATCTTAAATAGTGGAACGATTCTCGTATTTCGCACTGAAACCGGTTTCCAGTATCTTTGTCGAGTGTCCAAGGTGCAGCATTGATTGCTTTTTCTCACGCAAATCAACAGGTAGCGTGTGACATTAGCATACAACAGCATCATAGTTAAGTTTAGTGGGTGGCAACCCACTTGAGTAGACAAATCTACGGCGTAACCCCAAAAGCTAAATATTGAACTTCCTCCGTGGACTTCGAACAACACAAGAAATAATAATAAAAAAAAAACAGAATTATAAAAGTGTGTGGGCTTGTGGCGCAACAAGCAGCAGCCGCACAACCGGCTTCCCTATGGGCTCCCCTTCCCCCCGCCCCTCCCCCTTGTCCATTAGCTACACAGAGTATGCCAAACCTGCTGCCGCTGCACAGAAATCAAAAGTGAACAT
Organism: Drosophila rellima; assembly: GCA_035043635.1. Lineage (NCBI taxonomy): Eukaryota > Metazoa > Arthropoda > Insecta > Diptera > Drosophilidae > Drosophila > Drosophila rellima. The sequence goes on along the minus strand of JAWNMV010000145.1, from coordinate 1,407,180 downwards.
CGCATCTCTTGCATTTTGCCATCGTTGTCTCTTGTACCTCCATCTCCTTCTCTCTCAACACCCCCGCTCACCAAACACCACACACTCGAGTTTGGCTATCGCTGATTTGGCGTTCGGCAGCTGTAAACGAAGTAGCGGTCGTTGCTCGTTCGCACATTCGTTCTTGTTATTTTGGCTCGTTTGTTGCTTGCTGCTCGGTTCTAGTTGGTTAGGTACTTCGTGTGGCGCTCATTCGGCACGTCGCAACATCGGTTTCGAGGTTCGGCTCAGCCCCACACCAAAGAGCAATCGTCGCGACTGTCAGTCGCAGGCAGAGGCCAGCAGCCAAAGCAACGAGCAGTGAGAGAGCAACGCGCACGTTTTTGTTCGAGCTTTTTCGCACAGTTCGAAATTCGACTTACATTTTACATGGCGATTCGACAAGCATAACAACAATAACGAAAACAATAACAAATGTGTGTGTGTGCTTCTTTGGTTGTTTCTATATAGACGCAGAGATCATTAGACAACGCGGCCCCGTCTCCGTCAAAAAAAAAGCAGCATTGATAACGTGTGAGAGATTGACAGTGCGTGTGTGTATGTGTCGGAGTGTTTATGTATTGGAATGCATTTCATTAGATTTGTTTGGCTTTGTTGTTAAACAAATGTCGGATTTGTGACTGTTTCCTCTTGTTCAATTTGTGTGTTTCTGTTTCGGTTTCTGTTTCTGTTTCGATTTCGCTGTTTCGACAAACAAAAGCTAAAGAGACGCGAGAACCGGTTAATTTTTTGCAAAGCTTGCAAAAACAACAACTACAAACGGTTTTTTGTTTTACTTTTCGTGTGTGTGCAAACTGCAAATGCAAAAGCAAAGGCCACAACAACAATAACAAAATCGCCGGAAACGAATAAAACTCACATATGAGGAAAATTATTTGCCATTCATAATGCCATATGAATACATTCACAAAATTATTCATAAATCGCAGTCGGGCAGAATACAAATTAAAAAAAAAATTTTAACAAAAGATAATAAAACGAAATTCTGCTGATTAAGTGCTAAAAATTAAATCAATTTGTGTCATATTTACCGAAATTCATAAATCTGTTAAATATGCAAAATAATTCTGTAATTTGAGTGAAGTGCAATCAATACAAATACAAATACAAATAATTCGTGCAACGTCGTAGAAATTATGTGAATTATTTAAAAAGCCATTGAATGCAGTACAGTGAAGCGTGCCTAGTGTAAAATGTAAAATTGTTCATCAATGGAAACAACGTCGACGTTAAATGGTTAGAAATGATTCCCAGAAAAACCATTTAGAGTGCGATTTTTTTGCGAAGAATGTTGATTATTGAGAACTCTTAGAAATGAGTTTAAATAGAAAATGAATACAAATTGAATACATATTTATTTACAGTGATTCTGGGAGGAGTTAATACGAATTGTTAAATTTTTTCCATTGAAAATAAGAATCGTCAGAATCTAGAATATTAGAAATTCAAATTATTTTAAAAACAAATTTCGGTAAAATTTCTAAGAGATATTTTTCTAACATTGAAAGAAAAAATTGATCTATTCTATGATTTTTTAAGTAATTCTCTTAAGCAACTTTCATTCTCAACAGTTTAAAAAATGGTAAACGAGGAAGAAAATTTGTACTCATAATGTTTGACACTAATAACAAAGAAAAGTAAAAGTAAAAGATTACCCACAAAAGAAATACGGAAAAGAGCTAAAAGCAAAAGCAATAATTGAAACAGCTTAGAGAAATATGAACAACAACAAAATGTGGCGTACACAGCTGAAAGGAAAAGCCAAAGAAATGGCAACAACAGCGTTAAGCAATTAAAACAGAACGTTGCCAACAAGTTGCAGCATCAAAAACAGCAACAACAACAAGGAAAATAAACAATACAATTGGTAAACAAAAGTGCATGAAATACAAGTTAACGTGTATAAAGAAAAGAAAATGTCAGACTTACAGTCAAAGGATATCGCGTTAAAGACTAAAGAAACGGCAACAACAATTGCAACAACAACAATAGGAAAGAAAACTTTAACCTCGAATGCGGCTTTGTCATTGTTTGATCAGCTGAAAAACGGCGTCAATTTGAACAGTTTGACAGTTGGCGGCGCCACAGAAGCAACAACAGCAACAGCAACAACAACAACTGCAACAACAACTGCAACAGCTACAGTGACTACCAACTCTGTTGCAACTTTAGCACCACCCGCCGCACCGCCAAATATTGACTTGAAGCCACCGCTGCAACCACCCAAGGCAACAGCAACAGCAACAACAACAACAACAAGTTTGGCGCGGCCCTTTAGCACGCCCACTTTGCTGCCGCCCACAAGCAGCGTTGGCATCGTGCTGGGCACAAAACGGGGCAGGGACTCAACAACTGCCACATTGTCGCCAGCATCGGCAGCTGCCAAATTGGATATCAACGCATTGCGATCTCAGCTCTATCAGGGCGCCAGAAAGACTGCAACAACAGCAACAACAGCAACAAAAACAACAAAAACATCAACAGCAACATCAACAACATCATCAATAGCAACAAGAACAACGACGGCAACAACACGAGGAGATCGAGTGCGAGCGAATGGGAATATCACAAAGAAACGTTGCCTGGATCGCTACGATTCATCAGAGTCATCAGACAGGTGAGTAATTAACCAAATTGCAGGTGGAATCACACCATAATCAATCAAAAACTTGTAGTCAAATCTCAGCATGAAATTTGGGGCATTCAATTAATTAAAGGCTGTGCCGATGATGAATTGAAAAGCAAGAGTCAAGTAGAAATATTTAAAATTACTTAGTATTATTGATAAATAGAAGAGTAATCTTATAGTTGAGTCTAATCTTTATTTTTCTTGAGAAACTTCTTAACCTAATATACAAACTCAATACTGAAAAAAACGTATAGATATAAATGTATGCACTTTTTTTTAAAGATAGTTTTCGTCTAGATGCAAAAAGCTAAGCTAAAAACGGAAATCATACAAACTGTAGCTATGAGTTGCGTTTGCCAAAATTGTGCTAAAAACAGAAATACTAAATATAACGTATGAGATACTTTGCCAAATTGCACTATCCATGAGATACTTGAGAAACGAGTTGTGAGTGCACGAAGGCAAATATTCAAGTACTCGTAGAACAATATGCAATAAAAGTACGCCATTAAATAATTTGGATAATTTATCTGACAGATAATTGTGCCAAAGTGCGCTAAAAGGTGATTAAATAAATGTATCTGTAAGCTACCGAGTACGATAAGTTTACACGAAACGGCACGCGGCATTGATGATTTGCCTCGTCAGCTGTGAATTTATGACTTACAGATACATTGAGTTGTTGTTATGTATGTATAAGTAGCTACGCGTAACTACAGATACTCGCACAATGCCAACTAATTTCCGCTCATTAAAAATGCGCAACGTCGGCGCATGCAAGTGCATTTGTATCTTAAAGATACGCAAAACATGCGTTCATTTATCAACGTTCGTTCGCTGATGAGGCACAGCGAAAAGCGAAACGATTCTGAATTTATGGCGAGTGGGCGAGACAAGCTTCCTGCATGCGCACATCCCTCAGATACTCCGCACACACTCGACAGATGTACAAATGTATCTGTGTCTTTTGCGGCTGCAACTTAACCATTTGCTTCGATTCATTTTTTGTTTTTTGTTTTGTTTTCTGGGCTGCAACATAAGCAAAACTTTTTAACATTTGTTGCTCTCTTTGCATTCTAATTAATAGTTGTTGTTGTTGCTGTCTTTTTTGTGTTATTTTCGTTGTTGTTGTTGCATGCAAATCATGCATAAATTTACGAGTCGTCGTTGTCGCCACCATCGATAAGGTTCTGTACTCGGATCTGTTCGGTTCCACACGCAACGCACGCATATCAAATGCCATCTATCTTACTATGAAGTATTGTATCTCTTAGTATGTTTTACTGCCTCTGCATCTGCCTCTCTCTCCCCCTCTTTCCATGTCACTTCGGCTTGACTCGGCAGTGTTCGTCATTTGTCGTCGTTTCGTTCGTGTCTCGTTCGCAGTCGGAAATAATTTCAACTTTTGGTCGTTGAACTCTTTTTGATTTATTTTTTTTTCTGTATATTTTTTTTTGCGTCGGTCACAAAACACGAAAACATTTTTTCTTCTTGTTTTTTTTTATTGTTTATGTGTGTGTGTGTGCTTCAATCTTTGCGATGCATTAAATTTTATTGCGCATCTTTAGGCAGCCAAATTGTTGCTTTTATGTTTTTTTACATTGCATTTTTCGGCGGGTTTTTTCATGTTGAATAATTAATTATTAAAATGCTAGAAACATGTTTTCTAGCTTTATCAATTGCCAAGCTTTAATATTATTATAATATGCTTATCGTTTATTTCTTTTGTTTTATAATTTTGTACAAATAACAGGTATAATTAATTTCGTATTTCAAAAGCTTAAATCGCTTGTTATATGCTTAGCCATAAATAAGATGCATTTATTCAATATGGAAAAATCTGAAAGAAACTTTGCAAAATATGCTAAAATGCTTAAAATTTTTTAGTTAATTTTAACTTAAGTTAAAGTATTTTGAACTATACATTTTTGTTGTACATATTTATTTATTTATCTTCAAATTTTATTGTCTTTATTTTTAAAGAAAAAGATTTATTTTATTGATATAACTACATGTGATATTTCGTAACATCTTAAGTGCTTTAAGAAATCCTGATGACAACATGTTGTGTCTTCAACTTCAACTTTAACACTTGTGACCTCAATCGTTGGTTGTTTCGTGGCCTTCGCACGTTGCACTTGCCAAGAACTTCACTGGCACATACTTGAAGTCATGAAAATTTAATTTTTCTTATAATAAACATTAAAAAAAACGAATAAAATCTTAGTGTTGCTGCGGCGACTTTTAGATACAAGACGAAAGAATTGTCAGTCGTAGCATCACAAACATTTAACTTTAATTATCGCTCATAAAAATACCAACAATAAGAACAACAACAACAACAAAACAACAAGTCAACTGCAGTTTTGTATGTAGTCATCAACTGTTTTTTTGCCTCTTGTTTTGTTTGTTTGTTTTCCATACGCTGCGATAATCAACGGATAGGCTTTGTACAGGTTTTTCCACATTTTCCACCGGGCCACAAGAGACCTCAGAGTGGCCACCCGACCCCCGACCCCCGACCCCCGACCCCCGACCCCCACTTACCAATCCAATACCAAGTGCGACCCACTGCTCCAATGGCGCGAGCGCCTTTTGCAGTTTTCCCAGTTGTAGCTAAACTTTGCTCTTGTTGTTGTAGCTGTTGCAGTTTGTTGTTGTTGTAGTTTGTTACTCTTTCTATTTTTTGCACAGTCATGCCAGCACGCCTCAATTGTCGACACACACAGCTGCAGACACAGATGCAGATACAGATACAGCTACAAATTCAGATGCAGATACAGATACATCCACACACACACACACACACACACACACACACGCACATACAATACGATATTGTGTAATCGCCCACGTTGATTTATCTCGTTTAAGTGACTCCAAAACGACGCGACGATGACGTTGAAAGTGTAATGTAATAACTCGCAATTGCAATTGCAATTCCAATTGCTTGTTATACCCTGTAATGTTATACCTTGTAACAGAAACAGTTTAACATAATTACTATTGATTCTTCAAATAAGTTAAAATTAGAATTAATAATGTCCATTGGATTTAACTGTTTTTAAAGTCAATCAAATAATTACTTGACTACCTGTTTGTTATTAATCAACTGTCAAAGTCAATTATGTTTAGAACTTTTATATCTGTCTGTATCTATTAAGAGCAAAAGTTATCCAGGGTATCTTAGATTTGACCTCTTCTTATTTTCATTGAAGTCAAGTACTTTCTTGCTTTTGTTGGCAAATTTCTTACTTAAATTTTGCAAATGTTCTGTTCTTGCTTACAGGGTATCTTCTAGTCGCTTATGCTGCATTTTCGCAGATAGTTTTAGTTAGTGTTTAGCTTGTTGTTGGGGCTTCTGCTGCAGCAGCAGCTACTCGTGTCGTATATTTAGTCGTGCCGCATTTTGCTGCCTCTTGATGTTATTTGCCATTTTTTGGCATTGCATTTGGCATTGTTTTCATAGCAGTTGCATTGTTTGGCATATTCCCAACTTGGCTACAACTTGTTGTTGTTGTTTGTTTTGTTGTTTTGATTTTTTGTCAACATCTGCAGCTGCAAAAAGTTGTCAACTTTAAGTTCAAAGTAAAGCTTGATAGAAGTCTTAGCTTAAAGATTTTGTGGTCATGATCATAAGTCAGAGCAAGTTAGATGATTTTATGTTAAATATCAAAGCTAAAGATATAAAATTTATTAATAAAAACTGTAAAAAAAGTAAAATTGTTTTATCTATGTTTTTAATTACTAATGTAGGGATGAATAATGACAAACTGATACGCCAAAAATATATAGAACATTTTTTTCTAAAATATTATTTCATAAGTTTAATGTTAAAGTAGTTGATTTTAATATTTTGTATTCCTAAGACTGTATTTAAAATATGTATTATTAAATCCTTAATATCTAACTTAGTTTGTCGAAACTTTGTCAGTTAATAACCTGCCTAGATAATACCTTAGACAGTTTTAATCTCTGCTCTCCACATACTGTGCTCTCACTCTTTCGCTCTCTATCCTTTTCACTCTTTCTCTGTGCTCTACCTTCACATACTTCCATATTAAGCAGCTGATTGCCCTGTGGGCAACTTTAAGCTGAGTGCATTAAAGCCACGCCCACAGCGTTGTGCTGAAAGCGATTACACTCGATTACCAAAATGAATATGTTGAGTGGCCAACTAATTTGCAGCAGCTACAGACACTAGAACAACAACAGCAACAAGCCGAACTAGAACAGCTACAACAACAACCAACTAAGTAGCCAAAATGCAAACGCCTCGGAAAAGCCAGGCACAAGTTTTGCTCCTCCTTTGACTCCCCCTCATGCCCTCATGCTTGGCACTAGCAACATGCCGACGCGTTGCCAAACTGCCTGCTTGCCTGCCACGCCCCCACCGCCCGCACAGTTGACCACATGCCACCAAACTTGGCTACATTGAAAATGCGCTTTTTTCAATACCTTACTGCAGGGTATTTCAAGTGTGTTAGTAGTCTTAACTACCTTATTAAATTAAAAAAGTAATTTAAATTTTAAAGTTTTTATTGTTTTTATCCTTAAATTTTAAAAGAGTATGGTTTTAATGTAAATTAGTTCATTTCTGCCAATTTAAATTATATATGTTTTTTAATATATTTCTGGATTTGTAAGTTTAGACTTCTTTTAATTTATTTAAATGAAATAAATATAATATAAAAACCCTTAAAAATAAAAAAGGGTATTTGAGTGTATAGCATACATTTATTTTTTTTACGAAAGTCCTGAGCTTTAAACTACTTAATTAAACTATGAGCTTTGAAGCTTTACTTTATTTGTGTGTGCGTTTATATAAAGTCGAGTCTAAGCTTGAGCCTTAAACTTTAAAGCTCTACTGAAGGAACTTGCTCTAAGTGTACTACATATGCTCAGTCTAGAAGGTAAAGTCAATGCTCCGCAATTAACTATAACATAAGTTAGAGTATTTAAATAAATCGCTATTAAACAGGAATGTTCATTTTGTTCTCATTTTCGTATGCTTTTCTTTTTCATTGTACATTTTTTATGGTCTAGAGTTGTTGTTGTGATTGCCGTTGTTGTTGTTGCTTGTCGTTGTTGTTGTCGTGCCGAGTGCCTTGTTCTGTTGCAACTCCGCCTTTTGGGCTGTTTGTTGCGCCTCCTGCTGTCAGCCCCTTTGCATTGGCTCTGGTTTTAGTTTCTTTTTCTTTCCACTTGTTTCAACTGCCTGGCACTCTTTGTCTGTTTTATATTCAGATATGAGTATTCTTTTAGTATTACTATTATTACTATTATTATTATTAACAAGAACAACAAAAAATATCCAGCTGCTGTGGCTTTTATATCTGCGTGTGTCTGTGTGTGTGTATCTGTGTGAAAAGCAGTTTAAACACGAAATTAGAGCCTCTTCTCGCAAACTGCAACTCATCTCAATGTGTTCCCTCTACCCTCTCCCCTTTCCCCCCGCTGCCCATCCTCCTCCTCTGTTGCTCTTTAGGCCCTCGAGCAGCACATTAAGTCGTAATAAATGCTGCTTTGCCTCTGTTTTGTACATTGACCTCAAAAAACAAACCGAACACAGACTCGCCTCTTTCCCCTTCTCTCTTCTCCCCGCTCCTGTTGCATGCCACGCCTCTTGTTATACCGTTGCCTTGTTGTTGTTGTATCTGCTGTTGTTGTTGTTGTTGTTGCTGCTGCTGCTTTTCGTGCACATTTTACTAAATAGCTTCTATTTACGTTCCATGGAAAATGCATTCGCAATTGTAAAGTGCAGAAATTTGTTTTTGTTTTCTTACATTGTCTCCTCCGGCTGCAACAAAGTGCAAACAATGCTCTGTGGCATGAAGAGGGAAAGGGAGGCAAACGGGAGCTCTACTATAATGGGAGGGGTTTTGTGGAGGGGGGGCTAGAGTGAAAAACGTGCGCGACTTTTGGGGCCATAAATCAAAGAAGCAGCCAAACACTCGTAGCAACTTGCAACTTGCAACACTGCGCCGTGCCACAGATTTATGCAAAAGTTTCTTCTCATCTCCATTTTTTTTGTCTTTTTTTTCTTCAAAATTTATTTATGTTATTTGTTTTTTGGCGAATTTGATTTCGAGTGGAACATGCCAGCTATTTATTCAGTCAATGTTTGTAGAAGCTGAATTCCACGAAAAGTGCTAAAGAAACAAGTCACAAATGCCATAAAAAGAGACACGTGTTCAAAGTTATGTTAAGCGATAATAAGTAGAACTTGACTAGAGCGATAATATTTAGTTACTTGCTTAAATTGCCTGAAAATTACTTTTACTTTGAGGAATTTTTGTTAAATAGCCTAGAGAGAATAAATAATTTAATTATCTCTTAAAAGTCGTTGGTTCTTTTTTGTTTTTTGGTAACTCTTTTAAATGCTTCAAGTGAACTGAGTAAATGCTGCCTTTATAACTCATTCAACCTGGATACCTGGCAACGGTAAATCTCTCTGTGGTGCAGTTGTTGGCCAATTGGTTTAATATAATCTAATTAGAGCCACAAACGCGCCTCAAAGTGTTGCACAAATGACATCAAATGAAAAACCTCACATGCTAAATGGGATTCAGTTAAAAAAGAAAAGCAGTAAAAACACGAGCAAGGGAATTTAACATGGTTAAAAGCTTCGCTTTTTTTTTCGTACTTTAAGCGAATATGTTCAAAGAATGGGTAAAGAATTTAAATTGAATTCCAGAAAGCTAAGGAGAAATGTAGAGTAAATGAAACGAATAAAGCAAAAAGTAGAAAAAAGTCTGTTAAAGAAAAAATTGGAAAAAATGTCGCATATGGTAAAGAGGAGACAAAGAATATAAGATATTTGCAGATTGTCTCTTTGACTTATTGATTAAGGCTATAAATGTATCTTTATCTGTGTATATCTATTATCAGTATCTATGAAAAAGGTATTAGAAATAGTTTCTTTTATTATTGTTTTAACAAGTTCTCATACTGTCACAGACTATAACTGTGATTTAAGCACTTGATTTCTGGCAATTTGGCAATATTTAGACGCATAATTTATGCACCGTTGCGATTTATGCAAATTGCAAATTGCCAACCAAATGCTCATCAAAAAGTGCCTGGTCAAAAACCTAATGGCATTCTAATGTTGGCCACCAAAATCAAAATCGTATTAGCCAACTTATGTAGTATGTATGCATGTGTCACTCTATCCCTTTCTCTCTCTCTCTCTCTCTCTCTCTCTGTTTCTCTCTCTTCCTCATTCCCCTCTATACTCTGTGTTGTTCTCATGTTTTGCTTTTAGCTTTGCCACATGGAAACAGCAATAGCAACAACAACAAAGTCAACATCAACAGCAAATGCTGGAAATTTTCATTAATTATAACGTCAGTTCGCGAGCCTCGCATTGCATTTTCGCCAGTCAGACAGTTGTCCCCGCTTCCTCTCCGCTTCCTCTTCGCTTTCCTCTGGTCCCCGCTCGGTCATGTTGTGCAGCTGAAACAACAACATGGCATTTGTCCATGCAGCGGTAAAGCCAACAATCCCCCCCTGAGGGAGGGGGGGATACAGGCTACGGGCAACGGGCAACGAGTATGTGGCCAGACATGCGTCCCGAACAAGTGACGGCCGTTGCCAGGCTCTCATTTTTTATACCCTTTAAGCCATAAACTAAAATTAAAGAGTATGATCAGAACAACTATTAAAATCAAGCAAGTTTTTTCTTAGATATATTATTATTATTTACTCTACTGCTTAATTTTTTAGCTACTATTATAAAAGTTGAAGGCCTTTTATCTTTATTTTATAAAAAGATGTTTTGAAAAGAGTTATATTATGATTTTTTGATAAAGGAATTGCAATTTTATTATTTATCGATTTTTGTTAATTTCAAAAATGTTTGTATTTTAAATAATCAGTTTTTTATGCAGATTACAGAGCATGTGCTAGTCTATCACACACGGCTAGTTCACTTTTTACTTGCTGTGCTTTTTTTGTGCGCCGGCGAAAATTAGTCATTAACTTTTTAAGCATCGACTGGACAAACATGGCGTATGAGTGATGTGCATGACGGTCGCACTCTGTGCCCCCCGCTCACCACAGCCTGTCACAGTGTGTGTGTGTGTTTGAGTGTGTGTGTGTGAGTGTGTGTGTGTGAGTGTATGTGCAGTAGCGATAAGCCGAACTCGAATGTCGCGGGCATGTGGCAATTATGTTTGCCACATATGTCAAGTGGATCTGAAGTTGCAACCGATTTGCTGCAGTTGGTTGCAGTTGCAGTTGCAATTGCGATTGCAGTGCGTTAGACTGACGTTGTGCCCCGGGGGCTATCATTAAGTTTATTACATGTAAATGAGCCCAACTTGCAGGTGGACCTTCCACTCTGAAGCTGAACTGGAAACGCCATTTGAAAAATGCTGAACAGTTGCAACATTGTTGAGTAGAAAAAACTAAGTTGAGAACTTGTATATATAAAGTAGGAATATATTTTAATGTTGCAATCTACAAATCCAAGCCCATCTGATTTTAATTTCAACTTTTTACCCAATTGATTTCCAAATTCAAATCTGTACTTCATCGATTGATTTCAGATTTGTAATCCCTTTAGTTCACCAATAATGTACATGTTTTGTAGATTAAGATAAAGAACTTTACACTCTTTTTTGTCCTCCATTTATTACACAATCTCAACTGCTAACCCAGTTATAAACTCATGAAGTTTCATCGTTTATTGCCTCACATCGTCATCATCTTTGTTAACCTACAATTCCAATTTGTGCTGCTCCTCTGCTTTTGTTTCTTCTTTTATTTCCGTTTACTCAAGAGATTTTTTTTCTTCATTTCTAATTCTATTTCGATTCTCGGAGTTGTTGTTACCCAATTTGTTTCAACCAATTTTGCAAAAGGCAACTTGACATTGACCTTGACTCTCTGTCTCTCTCTCTCTCTCTCTTTCTGTGTTCTACTTTATCGCTCAACCGAGACACACTCACACATATATGTACACGCATACAAAGATACTCAAGCTGCTTAGCTTTTGGAATCAAAAGTGTAACTGAAACGCCAAATCGAATTGCAAAAGCAAAAGTCCAAAAGAAAAGCACAAATCACACAGTTAATTTGTGTAAACTAGAAATGAAAACAGGAAATGAACTGCAAATACCCTACAGATTATTATTATTATATTTAATAAGGTTTATAATATTGAAAGGAAATGTTGATTTGAAATTTTCAAGAATAATCTATAAATAGCTTGTCTTATGATAACCATTCAGAAAAGCAGCGATTGAGTAGAAGAAAAGACATCAAATAAAACATATAATGAAGACAATAAACCATTGAGTTAAAAAAGGTTGTCAGAGGTGTCTGAAGGGTGTGTTTTGTAAGAGGGCAAATAGGCCAACGAGCCATTATAATCGGCTTAAAAAGCGTCAGTTTGACATTTGGCTCAAAATTGAATTGAATTGTCATTTGAAATTGCCCGTCGTTGTTGTTATTGTAGTTATTGTTGTTGTTTGACGTGTGTGCTTGTCCATTGATTAGATATAAATTGTATTTAGTTTAGTTGTCCATGCGAGCAACAAACCGTTTGCAATTTATTGTATTTGCGCGTGAAATTAGTTTGCGGTTTGTGGACACGGTGCAGCCCGCAAGGGATCAAATTTATAATTACCAACATAAAATAATTAAATTGCTTGTCCAAAAAAATGGCAATATAAATAACTAAACAAATTTTAACGATAGAGGCTTTAAAATACCATTAAAATAATGTTCGATAATAAATCATTTTGAATACCAAAAATACTAGCCCAGCAATTAGTTTTGACAGAGTCTGGTCAATATAATGGCCAGTAATTCTATATTTCCAATTCGTAGACAAAAGTATTGGGTACCAATATTCGCATATAATCAACGTGCTCAACATTTTTCACACGCTTCGCGATTGCTTTGTCATAAAACACAGCAATTTGTTCGAGTAGTGGCAATAGAAGCATCTAACAGTAGCATAATTACTATAATATAGACGATTTCCATGCGTCACCGATGCACAGTGGTACAAACTCAAATCTCAATGTTGGTAAAGCAAAAACACCATGAGAATCATTTCTTTGTTTCTGTTAAACTCTTAGTCACAAAAACAATAATCCAATGCATATTTAAAAACAGCTTTGTAATCAAGAAAGTGCTGATTGCATTCATTATTAAATTACACTTCTAAAGTTCTACGTACTTTGCACCACTGTGCGTTGCTTATATATTTATGTACTTGTATATACTTATACATTTTGAATTGAACGAGTCTTTCATTGATTGAGTAATTGACAACGACAACTACGATTGCTTATGATTACACTTTATCTTTTTTATTTTTATTTATTTCATGTTTCACGCTTCTTTACGCTTTTCATTGAATTGTGTTTTTGTTGCTGTTGTATTTCTTTTGAACAACAGACACTTGGAAGTTTCGCTGTCTATGCCCACTTAAAGTACTCAATAGAGTTCTCAAGTTGTGGGGCGCTTTAATTGCTCGGTATCGAAATGTAATTAACGTTAAGCCATGTGCCAAAAGCCGTCAAAGCAGCTCGAGTTCGTTGTAAACCAGTCAGCCAGACAGGTAGAAAGACAGACAGACAGACAGACAACCAACCAATCGACGACTAGTCAACCTGGTAAACCTCGCGAAACATTTGTAAATTAGCGTAAAAAAATTTGTTAATTAGCTTTGAACTTGAATGCGTTGTGAGCAAGGAACTTTAAATTATTTGCAAAGATTGCGAATGATTTTTTTAAATACCTTTCAGCTTCGCAGATCCTTGATTTGCACCTGTCTAATTTGAATTAAATCCGGCATTTAAATGTAATTAATTGTTTATATAAATTATTTGTACAAAATTAAAAAGAAATTTAGTTTATAAACTCTTGCGGGTAATTTAGGATAATTAAATGCATGGACAGTTACTTGGTTATTTATCAGCAGCGCCATTGAATAATTAGCATAATAGTTTTTATAAAATATGAATATTTACACACATGCAAACAGATGTTTCTTTATGCAAATAGCCGCAAACATTTTGTTCAATTACGCAAAAATATCAAATTTGAAATGCGAGTAATTTACGCGGCCTGCGGCAGACGCCGAACATTTAATTGTATTTAAAATGATTTATAATATGATTGATAAATATTTATACGCTATAATCAGTTGCATTACGAGGTGTGGCTAAGAGTTTTGTAATAATTGTTTTGCGCATGATTTCTAAATCGCTAAAGTCTTTAATTGAGCTCTTTCTTTCTTTAAAAACTATTAAGACTCATTAATTTTATTGATCTTTTAGCTACTAGAAAATTTCATAAATATATTTTTTTTTATTCTTTTTCATTCATTATTGATCTGCACTTTATTCATTTCCTTATAATTTATAGTCGAATAAAAAAAAAGAAAATCAAATATACCCATCAGAAATATGGCAATAATAAGTATTTTTGAACAGTTACAAATTTGCATTTGTTGTTGGCTGCCACAGCTTAAAGTGCATTTTAATTAAATTTTCATGTTTAGTTCATTAGCAATTCAATTTGCCTGCAGCTAGCAAAAAATTCGAATAGCAACAACAATAACAACAACAACAATCGAGAGTCATAAAAAAAGGGTTGCATAATAGCAGCGAGGCGTGGAAATTGCACAGCCAAGCAACGAAACGAAAAGAAAAAGAAACAACAATAAAACTGTTGAACATTAAAAGTTTGTAATAATAATTGCAATCAAATAATTGCTGGAGCGTTCTCTCTATGGATTTTTGTTGTTTTTTAATGCACTTTTTCAACTGATTAGTTAACATTTATGATTGTTATTATTGTTGCTGTTGCAAGGGCAGCAAACAGCTAATTAAGAGAATTAAAGGCTAAAATGTAAAGCGACAACTCGAGTGCGAAAAGTCAATGAGAAATAAAAAAACAAGGCAGAAATAATGATAAATCTACCATGTGAGAAAAACAGTTAACGCTGAAAAGAAGGTTGATTAAAATATATTTAAAATAACCGAAATCTGAAGAGTTTTTACTGTCAATAGAAACAAAATATGTATAAAGTTGAAAATGATTTTATTTAACTAAAATTCCTGGAATTTTGTAAACAATAAAAGAATCAATTCCTTGGTTTTATAAAATATTGTGTTAGATTTAGATTGATTGTTGCCTGTTGCATTTTATTAACGAACCCAAAACGTAGTTCTGAAAAAAACTCTGTTAGTCTTAAAGAGCAACTCAAGTGTGCTAAACAACCAAATGCCAACAGAATTTGACGCGACTCTTATCAACGATGCGATTTTTGGCACTTTTTTTTATGATGTTGTCGACGGTGGCGACGCCATCAAGCGAAACCGAACCCCAGAGAAATCGACCAGAAGTTGGGGGAGGGAACGAAGGCGGCGACTATCACGCTGAGTTCTTGTCCTTGCCAGTCCTGGCTGATTGTTGTTGTTGTTGTTGTTGTAGTTGTTATTGTGGTTGTTCTATACATTTTTGTCTCATTTTCATGGGCCATTTACGTAGACAAAGACGCGCGGCATGTTTATGTATCCGTAAGATACATTTTAGGTTGACGGTCCGCATCCGCGACGTTGCGTTGTCTCCCGCTTCGTTTGCTTCTGCCCGTCTCTCTGTCTCTTTGTCTCTGACTGCATTTGGCTATATACTTATACTTATATGTATGTATTTATATAGATATACCGGTTCTCTTGCAAAAGTTGCAAAACTTTTATTTCTTTTCTTGTTTTTATTTTTTTTGTGGCGTGTAAAAAAAACTTTGAAGTTTTTGCTTTTGATATTTCCTTTGCGTGTTTTTATTTTTATTTTATTGCAAATGCCTTAAAATTTATCAAAACTGCTGAGAGAGGCATATGAAGTCGAAGACCTGAAGATGGACCTGGAAAAGGACAAATGCCTTTTGAGTTTTGTCCAAAACTAAATAGCTGCTGCCATTTTCATTTAATTAAAGGCACGTTTTAAGGATTTTTTGCATTAAGGCATGAAGGAATTCCCCAGTCTTTTTTTGCCCCACCAACTTTCTTTATTACATTTTAAAAATTTCTTTAAATGTCTCTACTTTGTGTTACATTTGCGGGGCGTGACTTTTGGACATAAACGTAAAAGTCTAAGCATAAATCAAACTATAAAACGCCCAGCAACAAATTCACCCATTTTTGTGTTATTCGCTAGTTGTCAAGAGTTGTCAACGCCTTTTGACTTGGTCTTTACGACTCTGTCTAATACACTTGCTGAGGAAATGTAGAATTTTTAAAAAAAAAATTATGGTAATAAAAAAACGGAAGAAATAAACAAAATGTTGATTTAGATTTGTTTTTATAAATATCCGTAATAAGTAAGTCAATTAGGGTATTTCATCTTCGACTTTAATTTGTTTCTCTCTGACTTTTTTATATGATTGACTCTCTCTCTTTAACAACGCTTGTTAAATTTGACACACAAATGCCGAAAAGTTCAACGCGCCCAAAAAAAAAACTGTCAAGCGAAAAAAATGAAATAATCAACAAATATTTATATGTTTACTTAACTTTTACTCGCTTAATATTTGTTTATTTTGCTTGTTTATCAAATGTTTGCCAAGACATAAAACTAAAGCAAATACCGGCAGATACAGCTACAGTTACACACACAGGAAGCCCCACTGTAGACCCTACATTGCATAAGAGGAGGGGGAGGGGGTTTCCAAAACTGGATCCGGCGTCTAAATTCTTATCAATCGCTACACTGACTCGACCCGTTATATTTATACTCATATATACATATATACTGGTATTTATTCATTTATTTATAATTTCCCAGAATTAATATAATATATATGCACATATACAATGTGTGGTGTAATCGTGAGAATACTCGTGAGTATTTTTATATGGAACTGAATTATCAATGGTTTGTTGGGCAACAGCTGAACGCAGTGGCATTGAACGACTAGAGATTGACAATGAAAGACCTAAGCGACCTGATAACCTCATTTTATTTGAAATTACTATTTAACTGGGATTCACCTTTTCTTCGATAATAACTAATATCTATGAAGGGGCGTGTTATCATTGAAAACAGGTTAGTTTTCATTTTAATAGCATTGCGGGTAGCTTGTCAAAGGTATTGCGAATTTTTAGCATACAAAAAAATCACAACTGTTGATAATTTTTTAACTATCCGTTTTAAAGTTAATCTGATTTTCATATTTACAACTAGGTTTTTTCTTTACTTTTTACATACTCGATATATAGATTTTTTTTTATATTAAATTTGATTTACTGTTTAAATTTACATTACAGATATTGCTAAGACCTTTAAATCTAAAGAAATTATAGTTGAAAATTACTTAATTATTATTAAATAAATCCTTTCAAAGATTAACTTATTTGGGATACGAATATTTCGAATGATTTACATCAACTAAAAAGAAAAAAAGCTATCTTTTAATTTATGCACCATTAATAAAAGCTTTAGCTAAACGAGTTGAAGCATTACTTTAAAATTTATGTATCTAAATTAACATAATGCATAATATTATAATATCGTATGATGATTAGTCTAATAAACTTGCTTACTACTTTCTTCTCACCTCTTTTTTCTGATTTTTTCGGTTTTTCTGTGAGTGAATTTCACTCAGTTAATAATTTGACTGGTAGTAAAAAAGATATTTAGCATTTTCTAGTTAATTATATTTATGAAAATGCTTTGAAATGTTATTATCATCTTATTTATAATAATTGAAACTTTTTCTTTGCTTTTCTTCCAGGTATGTTCAAATTTCTACAGTTTAATTTACCGAGTAAGTTATTTCGGGGAATCCTACTACACATATTATTTTAATTGAACTCTAAACTGTCGTGACATTTTACCATTTGCTAAATAATTTCAACAGATCCTTGTATCTCAACAATTCCACATAAAAAACCTGACAGAAACAATCTAGGTAATTATAAGTTAGCAATTGCAAACAGGACACACTCATAGCCGGGCTTTAACCCTTTGTAAGCCTTTTTGTTCGACACAGCGTCGCTCATTAGCGCCTCAATTAAAAAAGTACCAAAACAATAACAACAACTTTGGCATATTTAAATTGGGGAGTCCTGTCACACACACACATACCCACTCTCATACATGTATCCTTGCCACATGTGTGCGACAATTGTTTTTGACACAAAATGATTTTAATCATAATGTCATTAAACACGCAACTGACAACTGAAATATTCAGTGAACATGGCGCGACAAGGGGTTGTCCCATACGAAGTGTCCCTTTTGCCACCCCCCACTCAACTCCTCCCCCCTTTGGACAAGTCTCAAAGACAACGGCGACAACAAACGAGCCGGCAACGTGGCAAGTCCAGAGCTTGCCACATGTGAAGATCTCACACAGTTGATAATTCTTGTCACTTAATTGCCGGGGCTTAAACATTACAAAACTTTTTTTTGAGTGCCCATTGTTAACATAATAAATTAATTTTTTCATTTTGACTTTTTCGGACTTCACTTGTTTGAGGGCGTCGTTTTTTTTTTTTTTTTTTTGGTATCGTAAAAAAGTCAAAATATGTGAAATAAGTTCATGTCTTTGAGCACGCACCAAAAATGACAACTTCCGTTGTGTTTATTATGTTGCCGCCCCGTATTTGAATACCCTGGAAAAAGGTTTGAAAAGGTTGGGTTACTATATATAATAGAAAGAGTTTAGGGCTTTTAATTTAGAATTTATCGTTTGCCCTGATTAGAATTTTGAGCATTTTGAAAATTATTATAACTCTCTTAATCCTATCAAATTTATAAAGCTAAGTTCAAACTGTAGTTTATTAGATATTATCGAGTATTTTGGAAATTTCATATATTCGACTGTCATCAGCGTATTCTAAAAATATCGTGATGATCCAATGATAAGTACAGAAGTTATGCTTTATTAGGGTTCATTTTTAATAGTATTTTCGTGTATAAATTTTAAGAACTATATGCAGGGTATTCAAAACTCTTGCGTCTTTTCTCTGCTTTTCCCCTTTTTTTCTGTTTTTGGTTCATTTCAAAAAGAGTCGTAAAGGTAATTGTTGATACTTTGGCAGCCAGTGAGAGATCATTGTAGGCGGTGCCCCGGTAGTTTCCGCCTGCCAAGTCACGCGATGCAACAGAAAGAAAAAGAAATGAGTCGAATACAAAATGAAATAAAATTAACAAGAAGAAGAAGAATAAGAAGAAGCCCCACAAAGCAACAGCAATGGCGTTTAGGATGTGTCCCGTTTCGCAGGGCGTTGACCAATGCAATTGAAGCGATGACGATGACGATGACGATGACGATGTTGATGAATATGAAGCTGAATGTTAAACTTAAAGTTAAAGTTAAACTTGAAACTGAAGCTGCGTTGAGATGACGATGATGATGATGACTCTGTACAAAATTAGACTATGTAATGTTGAAGTTGTAATAGTCGAGTCAGTTGCAGAGTCAGTTGGCCGTTTGAAGGGTTGAGCTCCTGTTGCCCTCTGGGGGGTACCTCAATTTGCTCAACTCGTCCGAATGGCAACGCCCACGTTACGCTTGATTAAAAATGTGCAGCAACAACAATCGCATATAAAAAAATACTATAGACTGTCAAAAGTTGATTCCGGAGGGTTGTTGCAGACACATTCAACGTGTTCAACTGATGAGGGTGCTGCTCGTAGCGAGAGATAGGCAATTTCTGTTTAAGGGTTTGCGGCGGACGTTAGTGCAGCCGTTTGACCATAGATGGCGCCAGCGGTACAGTTGCGAGGAACTTTAATGTTTTCAGAGAGAGTCTCAGTTTAAAATATAATGAGAAAGGAAAGTGAAGACCAAAAAATTCTATATTAAAACATTTTAAGCATACTTTTAGTTATTAATTATATATAATTATAGTTTTGAATAAATAATTTATTTCATTTTATATATTATAATATTATTTTAAATATCTTATTCTTAAAGTTAATATTTCTTTTGCCCAGCATTTGCTCAGCTTTTAGCTAATAATTTGATCTTCCTTCATATGACTTCTTAATTCTCACACTTTCAATTTCAAAACTAAAAATATGAGAAGTGACTTTAAGTGTCTCTTCGCGCACTTCTGCAACTCGCATGTTGTATGCCACACCTCCACACACACACACACACACACACACACATGCACACATACATGCAGACATTTTGCTTGAAATTGGTGTCATAAAGATGCAGTAGTAAATGTATCTCATGGCTGCGCTTGCCTTGGCATCCTATAAATGTTTCAAGACTGCGACGACGGCTGCGCATCTTAATCCCTCATCATCATAATCAAGTGAGCCAAAAAAGTGTGAAATTCGTGGAAACAGCATGAAGAGAAGCGAGTTGAAGTTGAAGTTGGAGTCGCAGAGTTGGCAGAGTGTTGGGTTTATGTGAGATACAGATACATTATGTGTGTGTGTGTGTGTCTGTGTTTGTCTATATGTGTATTTCGGGCAGTTCTTGAACTTTGCCAATGTCATGACAGCAGAAGCAACAGCGCCGCCACTTTTGGGGGCCATTGCAGTTGGTCAGGTATTTTAGCGGCAGATACATTTGTATCTGTATCTTTTTACCTGGATCTTTGGCACGTCGACAAAAGCCAACAACAGCAACAACAAAGACGACGACGTCTACATATGTTTGCTGTTGTATTTTGTATATTTCATGGCGTTTTTATGTAGTCGCCGTCTCAGTTGCTGTTGTGTGGTTTTAGGTTTTAGGTCTTTCTCACCCTGTCCCTCTCTTTCTCTTCAGACCGTTTGCACGTTTGCAATGCCCTTACTACCTACCTGAACCTCAACTGAGCCTCAAACCGAGACTCTGACTGAGCCAGAAACTGGGAACCTCGGACCATCGAGCCCTGTATCTTGTTTGGCCTGCAGATTGCCCATATGCCTTTAAACTTGTTTCAAATAATTTCAGACTAGACGTGCATAAATCTACTTAGCAACAACAACAACAAAAAGCTCAAAATAAAATATACTTAAGCGCACAAAAGGCAAAACTCAAAAGAAAAAATAAATAAAAATAAACAGTATAACGAAAACTTGCAAGTTCGAGAGACTGTAAGATTTTTTGGCCAGGGCTTTTCTTTGTTGCCAACACAACTTAACTTGCTCAAGTTGCCATGCTAAATAATTAAGTTAGCACTTTTGTGTGCTTGCGGATTTACAACTGACGGCGGGACGGACGCCTCAATGGACAGACATGCATAGTACATCTAGCCATGAATTGTAATGGGGTGTAGGGAGGGGAGAGGAAGCGTTGCGAAGAGGAAGGGGAAGGGGGGAGTGGGAAGTTGCGCGCAAATGTTGTATGCATGTTGACAGTTTTCTTGGTAACACTTCAAGCTCTTTCCCCCTCGTCAGAGCCATAGAACTTTTGCTTTACATATGTCGCCCTGTCTTTAAACGCGCTTGTCTTCAGGTTCATCTCTTGTGTTTCCTATGAAAATACATATATAAATGTATATATATATGTATATTTATAAAAGACAAGGGCTCCAAAAAGCTAAAACCACTGCACAGACAAGTCTGAGTCTCAGTCTCTGTTTTCTGTGGAACTTTTGAGCGCACATTACAAATTCACGGGAATCCAATTTATTGTTGCAGCCATCAGAGAAGCCAAAAACGTCGTCAACCTCGTTCTCCTCTTCTTCCTTTTCATCTTCTATGGCTATCAAATTTGGTTGAGTGTGGTAAAAGTTGGCACATGTTGCACTAAGTACACCAAGTAGATGGAACTGTGACACATGCCCAATTGAGCTGCCCCATGAAATGGAGAGTTGAATGAAAGTCTATCGACAGGGAGAGTGATTTGTATCTAGTTGGTTTGGGAAATGTCTCAAAGATTGTTTTTTTGCAGAGGATATTCAATCTTCGAAAAGTAAAACTTAAAGTTGATTCATTAAAAGACATATTTATTTGTTATAAAATGAGCAATTGCAATTGATTGATTGCATACTCATTATAGAAAACTAAAAATTATTACTCAACAAATTAATATAAATGGCTTTGATAAATATATTAAATATATTTTAATCTTTATTTGGTAAAAGACCAATTAACAATCTGATTATTTTTATTTCGTTTATTTTTTTTTGTTTTTCTACCTTGACTCACTTTATTTATAAATTGTGTATTTCCTGCTGAAAAAGTTATTTATATTGTACGTTAACTTAATTTATTTACTGATTTTCTGCTTGAATTTAAGCTTTGTTGTGGAATCTCTGCTGGAATGTTTATTCGCATCTTGGCTATGTCTATTAAAGCTATAACAATCTATAACAATTACTTATGCATATGTTGTATTTAGGAGTCGGCATTTTGGCTTTGAAGCAACATTCGGAAAATATGCAAAAATCAGCAAGGTATTTTAGCTCTTACAAAAGGCCAATGAATGCATCCACGCAAATGTTGTTGGTGTCTTTGAGGAATCCGCCATAATTCACACTGAGAGGCAGTTGGCAGTTTACAGCCCAGTGAATCCAATGTGGCAATCGTCGATACCTGTTTCGATATGTGATATGCTAGTATACAGAGAGTTTGTGCCTTAATGCACAAACACTTAAGCACAAGTTTATGACAATCAGCCAAAAATCGAAGGGGCGCTTCACAAAGGAAACCTTGTATCCAAAAAAAAAAAAAAAGCTTTAGTCCAAGGGATCTCAATCCCAAGTTGCTGTGAGTCATCCAGAGAATGCATTTCCCATGTATCGCCATGATAAACCGATCGAGTTATATGGGTAGGGCTCAAGCTTAAGATTGATGCAAGACAAAAGGTATACACAAAGTAAACATGTGTATCTTTATGCATGTATCATGTTATATACAGCAAAGAGTTCGGACCGTGTCAGAGTTTGATTTTATAAAGTAAAATTGATTATTTTGTATATGCGAGTTAAAATATAAGCTTTAAATTCTATTGGGAATTATAAGCATACATCAACTGATGTTATTATAATTTTAAAACAATTAATGAACAAATATTTCAAATTAATAAACTGAAATATTAAAAAAATGTTAAGCACAAATCGATTGTAACTTCCCTGATATTGTTCAAGATCAAGCTCAGTTCAATAGGCACAATCCGCTCGAGGCAAGAAATTTTCTTAGTATCCGCAACTTGTGTTCTGCTCTTCCTATACTTTTTTGTATTTTATTCATTCCAATTATCTGTGAACCTGAGAGCGACCCTTTTGCCTCCATCATAGCGTCATACACTCGACATTTAACGCTCGGCGAAGCAAGAAAGCCGAAAGGCGATCCACATGCCTTCAACGGGTAATTACTGGCTATAGAAATGTGTGTAGATACATATACACTGAGTACATGTTAGAGTACGAGTACGAGTACATGAGTATATCTACCTACCCGATAGATGGTCTGGCATGTCTCTATAATTTATGACAAGTACAAGTTTACAGCTCTTTGGCTTCTTTGCCCCGCTGTTGAAGTTGAAGTTGGGTCTGAGTTTTCGAGTTTGGGGTTTGGGTTTTCGTCGAGTTGCTAAGCTTTGGCAACATTTACAACTAATTCAAAAGCGCATGGCGTGCTGTAATTAAACATAACGCAGGCAGCGGCAAAGTTGGGTCGGTGCTGTAGTAAAAAGTATCTTTCAGATACATGCCGCAGGCGCAGAAAAACCTATTAAAAAGCAAAACGTTAGGCTCCACCAGGCCGAAGACATTAGGCGGGAAACCTCTGCCTCTCTCGTTCGCATTTATGTCTGACAACGCAAGCTGCCGTTGTAGCTGCTGCTGTTGCTTGGATACAGATACAGATACATAGATACAAAGATACATTCGTAGACAGCGACGCGACACTTAAATGCACGCTGTGCGGTAGTTAGCGTGGCGAAATGAAAAAATTACTAAAGCTAACGTAAAATATGGCACATGGAGTGTTGTCTTCTCCCCCTCTCTCCCTTTCCCCTCCCCTCTTCTTAAGACTGAGTGGGAAACCTGTTGAACGCATGAAATTAACATGAACAGCTAAAATGCTTGGACTTGGATTCGAATATTCAAATATTGAGTTCGCATTTTGGTTAGCTCTATTGCTACTTCCTCTCTCCATCTCTCTTTCTCTACTTTTCATTCTATCTCTCTTTCTCTTCTTCTTAATTTGATTCTGCATAACCATTAAGAATCATAATTGATTGTTTTTACACAAAATGTCGATGGTTTGCGGGCAAACATAAATGTATTTTTATTTTTACTTTTGTATTTTCTTAAATATTTGTGTAATATATACAATTGCCCCTGCAGCCGTATTAAAGCTATTTGCATAATGTTTATTTCGTAAACATATTTTACAACTTCTCTCCATTAAATTAAAATTCGTTGTAAAGTAAATTTGGCCTGCAGTGCAAAATAGATGCGGGTTAATATATATATATATATTATTTATTTTTTTCGTTTAAATATGCTCTTAGTATTTATCAAAATAATATATATAAGTACATTACTCAAGATAAGTCAGATTTATATATAATTGCTAATCCACAGAACAAAGCAATTTCATACATTCATTCCTTCAATGTCTCCTTCACGTCAAATGCAATAATTCGCAATTTTATTAATTCAATGAAATTGTTTTAATCATCGCAATTCGCAATTCGGTTCCAATTCCAAGTTCATTGCCCAAATGCAGTCGGAGAAGAACCTTCAAATGTCAAAAAGATTTTTGCAAATAGTCAGCAACCTTCAGGCAAATTGACAACTCATGCTTTGGGGCGGGGTCTAAACAAAAACACACACACAGACACACACACCTCCGCACACCTGCTGTCGAAATGCAACAAATTTTTGTTTATTTCCCGCTCGTCGTCGTCTCACCTCGAGGCATTGGCAGCCACCCACAATAAATCTGAAATTTCTTATCCGGAGATTTGCCTCCCTAACCTCCCCTCTTAGCCGCTGGCATGCCAACCATTTCAAATGACACATCAACTTAAATATGTATAAATAAAAATGCAAATAAATAAAAAAGCAAAGCGCGCGACACACCAACAACAACAATTAGTCAAAAACAAATTTAATAAAATAAAAAATAAATATAATATTTGCCATACATTTGGTTACTGGGGGTCGGGAATGGGCGATGAGTGTATGTCGGGGTGAGTGTGAGTGTGAGTGAGTGCTTGTCAACGACTGAAAGTTATTCACCTTGAGTGTGCTAAGCTCTTTGTGAAATGAAGCTTTTGATCATTCGATAATTTCTGTTCCATCAAGTTTCCCAAACAAGTTCTATAAAATGTAAAGACTATGGTCGATTCGGCCATAAAATGGAACTTTTCAGGTGTTAATTAGCTGTGTCATAGCCAGACATTTTATGAAATTAAAATAAATGAAAAGATTTGAGTAAAATTAAATAAACGAAATCAATTAAAATACATTTTGTCACTTCCCACATTAATTAATAACAAAGAACCAAAATTAAGTATGCTAATTAAAAATTCACTCTCAAAGCAAAAAACAGCAAAAAATGTTGAGTTTAAAAAACTATGAAAGAATACAAAAACAAGAAGTAGAAGCAGAAGAAGAAGAAGAGAAATAACATCAATAAAATTTCATTGAAGCGTCGCTGTGACAATTGCCGAACATTGAAGTTGTTGTTTGTAGTGGTCAATTTTGATCAGAGAGGGGGGGGGGGGTGTGGACAAAAGGGGGAACTAGTATATTCAGAGTGGAACCGGCACTGACAAGTGCTAATGAACTACAAAAGCTACAAAAGCAACAACAACAAATATAACGATAACGACAGGTATTTCGTAATAAATGAGCGAACTACAAATAAGCGCAGGTGTATGTATACATACATATGTATATTTCTCCTATATATGTATATATGTGTGTGTGAGAGTGAACCTTGTTAGTGTCTCTCTATCTCTCTCTCTCTCTCTCTCTCTCTCTCATTCTTTCTATTGTGCATGAAATATGCTAAAATATGCTAAACGATTCTAAGCTTCTCGTTTTCTCTATCTTTCCCTCGCTCTCTTTCTGTCTCTTTCTCGCTTGATATTCTGCATGGTTCTCTTTCTCCTCTTTTCAGTTTGAGTTGCCTCATTTAGGCAACGAAACTCGTATTGAGGTAGTCTTTGAATATTTAGCGCCAATGAAAAAACCTCCAAAATAAAAACAGATATAGAAATAGAAATTTGGTTAGACCAAATCACAAGTAGAGCCAAATCAACTATGCCAACAACAACTATCGGAACAACAACTATAATACAACAACATCAATTGGTATTAATTTATGTATTTCTCTCAAAGATTTATTGATAGACAACGCAGCAAATTTATGTAAACAGTTGACAGTTTGTTTTTTTTGCTGCTTTTTTATGGTGTCCGGGGACAACTCGAAGACGTGTGAAATAATTTTAAATGCTTGGCGAAAAAGAAACCTTTTCATTGGTGTCTCGTTTTGCTCGGCATGGGAATTGTGTTGTATAATTTGTTACAGTTTTTTTTTTATAACTTGTTTGCTGGTGTGAAAGAAAATAAATGGTTTTTATTATAAATAAGTGCCATTTACATTTAAAATAATAGTTAAATAATTTTTGTGTTAATATTATAAAGTGGAATTTTCTGCATTTTCCACTTTTTTCCTTTATTTATTGGATTACTTTGAGGGATTTCTTTTACATGGAAACTATCCTAATAGTGTATTTAAAGTACCGCAAACCAAAGTAATTTTAATTTATGTAGATAATTTAATTAATATAAAAAAATCGATTACATCCGCTAATTAGCTGCTGATTGTGCTAAATTATGCAGAGAGATATAAAAAGAAATGGAATGAGGTAGAGATAGAGATATGAGAAAGAGAGGTGAGGTGAGGGAATACACATCAAGTGCACAGGAAGCTATTAGTCATTTATAAAGAACATTCTTCATTTGAGAACATTTGTGAATATTTAACGAATATGTCCGTTAAAATACGCATGCATAAATACGAATGCGGGTCTGAATATGCATGTGAATATGAGTGCGTGTAAATAAAAGATAAGTAAATAGCGCAAAAAAAGAAAAGGCATAACAAACGTTTGCATTTCCGGTTAATAAATGTAGAATGCGTCAAGCGCCGTTAATGGCCAAAGTGGAAACAGCTAGCAGCTCCCAGTTGCTGGCCAAAAACAAAAAGAAGCGCTAGAAGTCCCCTGGGGTATCCAGTTTACAGATGCTAACAATCTCTCAAACCCCTTCTCCTCTTTTTTCCCGAGAGTATTAACTGCACTTATAAATATTCATAAGTTGTTGGTCAGCGGCGAGGGATGCGGCTCATAAAAATATATAAAATAAAATCAAATGAAATTAGATAGCGGAGAATGCGGCAGCTGAAATTTATAACGACAACTCAACTAGGCTAAATTAAATTAATGGAAAGCAACGCAGCTAAGTAGAAAATGTGTTCGTCTTTTCCACAGGCCTGGCTGCATTTCTAGTTAGTCGCTTCCTAGTTCAGTTTAGTTCAGTTCGTTGGCCAACTCAGGGGAGAGGAACAGAAGTAGAAGAGAGGGTGATAGAGAGGGGAGAATGTGTGGCGAACGAAGCTCTGGCTAATTATTCATTCATGACATGTTGAATGCACACAGGCCGGACGGGCGGGACAATTGGGACAGACAGACAGACAGACAGACAGACAGAGAGACAGACCGAAGTTACCTCGTGCATGCACTCTAATACACGGACACACACACGCATACACACTATCACTCACACTCTGATAAGCACTCTCTCACACACACACATACACAACACTGTGTCGGGCAATATTTACAAAGTTCTGCAGCACTTGAGTGTGTGCTAAAGTATCTGACAGATACACGCATGCATGCAAACACACACATATTTCTGAGTACCCAGTATAACTTTGACACTTCCTAAACGAACGTCCGGGTACGTTTTAATGCCGTGCAGGACCAGTTGCCAAAAAAATAATTCTCTTTTTCGCTTTAATACAGGGGCGAGACTTGAATGGAACTATCTTTTGCACTTCAAACTAACATTTTCCTTTCCATTGCCCATTTCCAAAATGCACCGTCCAGAACGTGGAAAGCAGAAGATAGAAAGGTATGTCATGCTACGAAGAGGCATTCCTTTAGAACGTATTTAGAATGTATGCCTTTTCCTCTTCTTGCGCGCACGTTTGGCACATGCTAAAGGCATTTACTATTCATTTGTCATGAAAATGATAGTTTTACTGGGTATCTGAGAGCAAGTGTGTGTGCGTTTGTGTGTGTGCCTGAGTGTGTGTGTGTGTGTGGCGACAGTAGCCGCTGCTGGAACTAAGTTAAGCGGCGTATGCAGGTCATCACCTTTGTTTGTTGAAAAGTCAAGTGCGAATTGCATTTGTCTAGTTATGCAATAATGTGACCGTATAACTAACTATAGTTTTCAATATTTTATATAATATTTATGGTAAGCAATTCCTTACTTTTTTTTGTCTCAGTATGACCGTATTGCATTCATATATTTTTGATCAAATTTCGTAAAAACCAACTTAAACAATATCAAATCAAGTTTATTGATGGTTCAAATCGTAAATACCATGAAAAAGTGTTATTTAATAAATTTGTCTTAGTAACTTAGTAACTGTGATTGTTATCAACCTGAGCATTGTTTCATTAACATGCTGTCCGTTTAATTATATGAGTATTTTGCTTGCATTGAAAGGGGAACAGCGTACTGGCCATCACAACCTGTGCACGTTCATCAGCGGGGCAAACAAAGCCTCAAAAGCGCTTGGCAGCTTAAAACGAGTTGTGGCTGGCCAGAAGGAACGACGACCTGCTGCTTCTGAATCTTCCCTTTCCACTTCTCCTCCCTATTCACCGTATTCTCCGTTGCCTGTTTTTGTACCCCTTTGGAGCCTGCTAATAGCTTGTGTTGCCGTCGCTACAAATTAACTTTGGCTCCGTGTTGCATTTTTGAGCTGCGACGTTGCTGTGTTGCAAATTACACTATTTTTCACTTGGCCGCCGTGTGAAATATGCAAAAAAAGAGACAGAGAGAGATGTAGGAGCAGGAGGGAAAAAAAAGCGGATGTTGCATGCGACTCGCTTTGGTTTTGGCTTTGAGACTCTGAGAAAAACTCACACACACACAACGCGACAAGGAAATTTTGCGAACAGGAAGCAGCTAAGAGAAAATACAAAAACTAAAAAGTAAAACGAATTAAGTAAAAACAAAGTCAGAGCTGCCTCATTTGGTGGCATCTCTGCGAAGGATAAGAGCGCTTAAAGTCGCACATTTAGTGACAGTTTGTGGGATTTGCATACGACAACGACAACGACAACATTGCGACACTGCAACACGGCGACGTTGACATGGCAAAGTTGTCATGATTAATGCGTGCCACAAGCTGCAAACTGAAGTGGCAGCTACACAGATTTTCAACTCAGAGACACCGTCAAACAGTTGGATACCCGTAGTACGAGAAGCTTACACAAAAGTGGGTCAAAATAGTTGAAATTCTAAATGAAGTTAGATAGAGTCAACGCTTTGCTTTGATGCCACATGCAACACTGAAGAAGCCTTTTAGCTTTCCACGAAAAGAGAGCAGCATAACTTAGAAATGTTCTCAATATACTAAGAGAAAAATGAGATATATATATATATATATGGGAATGTTTTGTGCTTTGTTTTATTAAAGAACAGTTATTATTATAATAATCAAAAATATAAGAACAAAAATAAATATTCCAGGCTATTAAGACTTTCAAGAAAATCTTAGATAAAATTTATTTACTAAATCCTATATGATTGAGAATAGTGGAGTTTACAGAACTAGAGCTTATATATGTATGATAAGGAATAATATTAGAGCTTACAGATCTACAGTTCTCTAAGATGCCTTAGCTCTCTCATTTTTATCTTTATCATTATTTAAACCAAATCTTTAAGCCGGGCACAAATCCTGTAAGCTGTTTCCATCAAATACTGAAACCCTTTTACTATAATCTGATTCTGTTATCGCTTGCATCGCTTGTCAACTTGCCACTCTACAAACACACACGCAATGGACCGTAAGTTGATACTTATTTAAAGGCAATTTGGTCCTCGCTTTAAAGGTTTCGTGCCTCATTACATTAGAGTCGTTGCAACAGCGATTATCTGGCTATAGATGCAAAGAGGCAACTTGCAGATGCAGATACTTTTTGGCCCTGCCGCGTTTAATGAGTTACGTACCGTGCCAGCATTTGACATTTGCCAGTGCAGCACAAAAAAAACAGTAAATTAAATGCAGCAACAGTGCAAAAAAAATCACAATAAAAAAAGAGGGAACAAAGCAAGGAAAAAAACTCACTTGCCTTTCAGTGCGTGCATCGAGTCTTGGTTTGAGTTTATAGCCGGGTTTCAGTTGGTTCGAAGTCTGGGCCTGGTCACATGTTTGGGCTGCGAGGCAGCAACAATGTGGCTTAAATTGCATGCAATTGCCGAGTCAGTTGGCCCAACAGTAGCTGCCCCGCCCCTCCCCTCTCCACACCTTCCCTCCACTCCATCTCCTCAACTTCTCAATCCAACCCAGCTGTCCTATAGCATTCGCCATGTGTGCACATTTTTGTATACTCTGTAATAAAATAAAATGGGGAAGAATTATGGGAAAGTAAAGTTCTTAAAGTCCCCATGAACTCTCTATAGAATCTTTACTAATTTTGAAATTTTATAAAATATGATTTCTAAAATTTATGTTTCGTAAATTTGAATAACTATTTTTATTATTAAATTATTTAGATAAATTCCTTATTTTTTTGTATACCTATTGCTTTCCTGATATTTTGATAGCGATGTTGTAATAAAAATACAATTCGTTACTATAAAACTAAATATTTTAAAAATTAAATGCAATCTAACGATCAACTAATAGACAGGGGTATCTTCCATTCGAGCTGACTCCACTAGAACATGCTTACATTGTTAACTTTATTTTTATTTTTTATTTATAATATTTTTTTATTGGCCAAAAGGCAGCGCATTAAAATTTAAATTGCATTTCGCCTGACGCGTGTGCTTTTTTCATTCTTTTTTTCTTATTTTTTTTTTTACATATTTTTATTTTTATGTGCTGTCACAAAAAAAATTCTTTTTATTAATACAATGCAGACGCCAACGACTACGAGGGGCAGATACAAAATGCTAATCAGTTGGCAACTGTATGTGAGCATATATAATTTTATATAGACCCGACTCTACGTATTCCCCTCGCCCTCTTTACTCTCAGATCGTTGAGCTACTGGACTGCAACTGTTGCTGTTTATTTATTTTTTTTTATTTGTTGGCGTTGTTTTTTGTTTGCATTAATCAAAGGCAAAGTTCAATGAACGAAGACTTCACTTCAATTCACTTTACAGTCCGCTTTTAAAATCTGCCATCTAAATGAAATGAGTTTTTAATTAAAAATGCAATAAGATATGTGCATACATACTTATGAACATACATTCTCATAAATATCTGTATAAAATTTGTAAATATAATTTTTTTGTTAGTTGTTATATAACAACAGTAATAACAATAACAATGGTCTTTAGCTTGTTACTATATAAATATTTATGTATCTACTGAATGTGTATATGCCTTGCATCCGTTAGATACTCGTCGTACTTTGGGGGAAGGAAATTTCATTGAATTCCATTGTAATAACATTAAGTGTATTAAACGCTCGAGGGCCCATCAAAACAAACAGACAACAATCAACCATTTGCCCTGTGGTACTCAGAAGCAAAAGCAAACTCTTGTTTATTGCAATAATTTGGCCAAAGGGTCGAAAGGGTTTCGAATTAAGCAAACAACCATCTAAATGGACAGCCAGTGAGCTTACCAGCTTATCAGTTAAAAGAAGAAATATTTTGAGAGTTGCACTAAAGAGCCAGACACTTGGCTTTGCTCTTGCAAATTTTGATTGCATTTAAGATATATGTATTTGAGATGACTCAAGGTGTTGTTTAAAGAGAGAATCCAAAAGGCATCGCTTTGGATAAGAAATATACATAAATTGCTACATAAAATATACCCATAAACAACAAGGAAACAGAGATTTGAGTTTAAAGCTTTTGGAAAAATCGTTTGGCCTTCTTCCGGCCGATTATCTATCTGTACCTCTTGAAATAATTTTTCCAAACTCTCTTCCTGTCTATCTCTTTCTTTTTCTGTCGCATCTCATCCTTTTTTTTTTGATATTTCTTTATGTGTTTCGTCTTGAAAAGTTTCCTTCTCTCAAATTTTCTGTGTTTTGTGTTGATATTTATCTCCCTCGCTCTGTTTTACTTATTTTCGATTTTACCTGCACTCACATTAGATTAGCTCGGAATTGATAAAGTGCATTAACTGCTCAGACTACAGCTGACTCTCTTTTTAAACAACAAGCCAACATTAGAGACGAGAGTATTATCCTTTTGAGGTATTGGCACATCCCTCGTCCTTCTACAATATTTACTTTCTTTTGCTTTCACTTAACAGCTGAATGCACTTGCCGTGTCCAACCACAACGGTTAACCATTTTTCCAGTTCTTTTTTCCCTCTATCTTCTTCACTTGCATTTCATATCAGTTCAGTTGTAGGCTTAGGCATTTGTCTTTCCTCTCTCCCTCTCTCTAACTTACTACCCCTCCGAAATCCGCCTGCGGCATTCGACGTAGACAAACAATAAAAACTGCCTTCGATGTTTATCTTACAAATACAACAATTCGTTGCATGCCCCAATCAAGCGGCAAAGGCACAAATGTTTATTTTGATTTGTATCCATGCCCCAACCCCTAGTCCCCGCCCCCATCCACAGAGTGCCCCTTTTGCCCTTCTCATTTGCCCCTTTGTCGGGGGGAGGGGGGCTTCAACTAAAACTCTTCATACATTACACTTATCAACGGGGGCCCCACACGCCGCGTGGTTCATAATTTTGTTTATTTAATTTTTATGTCATGTGCCGTTCGTCGCTCGTCAACTCGAGGGAGTGTTGCCAAGGGGGAGGGGGGTAGTAGGGGGAGGGGGTGTATATAACGGACGCTGCAGCATCTTGTCTGCTTTGGCTTTGGCTTTGCTCCTGGCATCAAGTTGTCATGCTTCAGTTGTTTGATTGCCTCTGCTCGCTTCCATTGGCCCCAAGCGGCGACTCACCTCGTTGTATGCCACCCCCCTTGCACCCCTTCTCATACACACTCTCTCTCTCTTTTTCTCTCTGTCTCTTCGTCTATCTTATGGTTAGACTATATGCCGCGTATTCCCCAGTTTGTTATAGCTACAAATACAAATACACCAAACGCTACGATAGACAATTTTATTTTCATTTTCTATTTGGCATTTTTTTTATTCCTCATAGTTATACCCTAGCAATAGGTATTTAAATGTTGTCACGAAATATGTAACTAAGCTACTTAATATTATTATAAATTTATTTATTAGTATTGTCTTATATTTCAAATTTGCCTAAAATCATTCAATCGAATGATCTGTCGAAACTGAACTTTTAGTATGTTAAACTTCACACAGTTTCTAAACTTTGTATTGATTTAAGCATCCTGATGAAATTTTATTTAATTCGATATATATTATATTGATATTTATCAATAAATACCGGTCTCGGCAAGTGTATCAAATCTTCGGTGTGACCAAGAACGTATTCTTTCTTTCTTGTTTCTTCCTTATTTTTCCTGTTTTCCTCTCTCTCTCTCTCGCTTTCTATGTCTTCCTTTTTTTTTTGGGCCTTACTAGATAGTGTATTTTGGTTGCTTTTTCTAATTTTAAAATCGTCTTCGAAATGTTGTCTGGCCCGAGAGTGGAAGCTTTGACTTTGCCTTTGGCTTTCGGGCTCTGGCTTCATCGACGTTGTTTACGGAAGTTTTTTATGTGTCCCCCCAACCCCTGAACACCCCTCAGTTGTCGTAGTCTTTCGAGTGCATTGCCATGTAGTCATCATTGTCATCATCATACTCGTCGTCATCATCAGCTTCATCATCAGCTTCATCGTTGTCGTCTACGTTCTTGTATCTTTGTATCTTTTGCCGAGTTTTGAAGTCAACTTGTTGTGCAAGTCAATGTCGTTCTTGTGCCTTTTGCTCAGTCTCTGTTGACTGCGGCAAACTTTAATTTAAAATCTATTAGACAGACTGAAAGTTGCCGTTGTTGTCGTTGTTGTTGTCGTTGTTACTTAAGCTGCATCGTTTGTTATTAATTGATTTCCTTATTAAGTTGAACTAATAGTTGCAAATGTGCACTGAGGCGTCTTTTGACGCAGTTTGTCCAATTAGAATGTGATTATAATTAGTCTGGCTAAAATGATAGTTAGTTAGTTAGTCAGTCTGTCTTTAGTTTACCGAAAATTGTTGCTATGCAAAATGCTTTTTCCATTTCCGTCAGCTCCACTTTTCACTCCTCTAACTTCTCTTCCGGCGACAGCTAAGTGTCAGCCTGTTCTCTCTTCTCTCCTCACTCGTCTTTCGTCCGTCTCTGTCTGGTCAATCTGTCAGACGTCTGTGGTTTTAGCTCGTACCTCGTAGCAGCTCTTTGAATGTTTGCCGGTTCAAAGTGAATCGGAAATGGGTACTCGGACTGTTTAACACTTGGCCATCGAGTTGCATAATGATTAGAAATGCGATAAGTGCAATGTATTGACTGTAGAGCAACATCCAACAGACCGTGTATAGACACTAGATAGAAAAGAGGAGAAAGAGATTTGAACAGGCGAAGAGTTTGCGTGTCTGTCAGTCTGTCTGTCTCACACGTAGAACAAGAAATACCGACAGAGATCAAAGCTATTGAAAGCTAATCAACAATATGCAGCTTTCCTCATAAAGATAATATTATGTTGAGAAACCTTTTAGCGTTGAAGATTGTGAAAATTGTTGAAATATGCACAATATTACGATAAGTCGTAGAAATATTTATAGAAAAGATGTCAACGCTTTGACTTCAGATATTTGTAGGAAAAACAAACGGTCTTAATCTAATAACTTGTTATTAAGAGAGCAATTTGAGATTGTATAAATTGTTGAATTATAGACAACCTTTTATCAGAAAGTTTAATAAAATAGTTAAAGACTTGAATAGGATAGTAAGAAAGGAATAAATATGTTGGTAAATTAACTTCAGATCAAGATATAACTAGTAATATTAGAAGTTTAGATACTGAATTTATATATTCCAAAGAGATTTTAATAAATACTTAATGCATTAGTAAATAATTGAAAAGTTTTTAGTTTTAGTTTATATCAAAATACCTTCCATATTTATGAGTTTTATTCAAGTTGAAAATGGCATAATTTGCTTAGCAACAAGTGAGTTTGTTTTGGACTTGAAATGAGCATTTGCCAAGTAATCGTTCGTTCAAATAAACTTTTGCCATGTTAACGGATCGCATAACGAGACGCTTATCAGCTAAAATATTTGTACAGCAACAGGAACAACATCAGGAACCAGCAAAGCCACAGAGTAAAATTATTATTAAACAACATGAAGTAACTTTTTATTCTATTTGAAATTCTCCGTGGTAAACGAAGCGTGCCTCAAACCAACTTGCAACTTTGGTGCACATTCTCGCACATTTTCAAGCCCCTCTCATTCCCAGTTCCCCGCCCAGTTGCCCTGTCCACGCTTTGGTTTGGTTCGCCTGACAAGCTGCTGTTGTTTGTTGCCTGCCCATTGCCAGGCAGTTTGCAATTTTCACAAAACAATTTCCATTACTGCAACTTTTTAATGCCCCCACAACGTTTGGTTTGGGGCCCCTAGTTGCCCCTTGTTGCTGCCCCGGCGCGTCTCATGTGTTGCCACTCAATAAAAATATGCTTTATGAATTAATGAAAAGAAAATGTTTATACCAACAACAAAAACAAGAACAACAACAACAACAACACCATGAAGAACAGTTAAAGTCGCAACGGGAGTAGAAGGAGAAGTAAGTGGAGGAGGAGGAGTTACTGGAGACGTGGCTGGCGATAAGCATCTTGGCAGGGCAACTCTGGCTTGCCTCCCTGATTGTGTGTGTGTGTGTATGAGCGTTTATATGTGTGTGTGTGTGCGTGTGCCTAGTGTTTAATTTTACAGCTGCGCTTGTTACACCCCTCCCCTCGCTCCTCCGTTGGTCATGCCACCTTCAGCTGTTGCTCTTTCGCGGTTGCCGGTCTGACCAGACAGGTTTTCATTACAGCCATTTCTGGCCAAAAGCAACGAAACTAGCGGCATATTAAGTTAAGGCCACAAATGTATATTTTTACAAATATAAAAATATTTTATATTTTATATAAAAATATTTTAAAGTTATTTAAATATAAATATGTTTTAATTAACTTTATTTAGTTCGCTGTAGGCCGATTTTATAAAAATTTCCTGACATATG
The DNA here is from genome assembly GCA_035043635.1 of Drosophila rellima. Taxonomy (NCBI): domain Eukaryota; kingdom Metazoa; phylum Arthropoda; class Insecta; order Diptera; family Drosophilidae; genus Drosophila; species Drosophila rellima. Next base: position 1,371,185 of record JAWNMV010000145.1, on the reverse strand, counting down.
CATTAGGAATGCGAATGAAGACAAATCCCTAAAAAACTTCATTCTAAAACTCTGAGGTCAACTTTATTTTAGATCCCAAGCACTCTTCTTAATTATTAAAGAGTGCTAAAAGGGAAGAGAAAACTTCACAGACCACCCAAAAGTAAATCCCGCAAAGCAGGCGTCACATTTACCGTTTTTAAAATTGTCATCGTCATCGTTATCGTTATCGAACGTCATTGTTGCCATTTGTAATTAATGGATGACAAGCAAAATCATTCGTATATCAGCATATACATCTCTCTTTCTCTCTGTTTCTCTGTGCCTCTTTTCCCATCAGCATTTATATGCATTGATGTCCAGGTTGATTCCTGTTGTGCTCCCATTTGTCTGACTTGAAAACGGAAATTGATTTCTCTGGCATGCGAAATTTTGCAATCTGCAAAACGGAAATGATTGCATCACCTAATGCAACCACGTGCCACACAGCGCAACAAAGTCTGCAGTCCAGTTCAGTTCAACTCGGTTCGATGTTCAATTGTGGGGCCTTTTCCTTGCCTTCCGCCAATCCCCCTGTTCTCTACGCTCCTGAAGTTGACCCTTCTACTTGGAAGTTGAAGCTGCTGCCGCATGCAAATTGCGTCAAATTGCATATTTCCGGTGGTCGACGACGACGACGACGACGCGTAAATATTTTATGGTTCATTTTGTCTTGGCCTAGGCACAAGTGAATTATGGCTAATTACACAAAAAAGCAGGAATGCAACAAAATATAAAATGGAACGGAAAATAAAACTTGGCTAGCAAAACAAAACTGAACTGAACTTAACGAGGCGCAGCACAATCTGAACATTGTCCTTCGTTTCTTACCCCGTTGCTTGCTTTGTTTCCTGCCCTGACCCAATCATCCCCCTTGGGCGCTATAATGCGGTCGTCGTTCGTCGTTCGTCGTCTACACTCTGGGCCACACTTCTAGGGTTACAAAGTCGAAATTCGTTTGGCTTTGCCGCATGCCGCTGCCGCTCTTAATTTATACCTTGCCCCAGAACTACTACACTAGGAGTAGACCAACAACCATTGTGGTCGTGGCTCTTGGGTTCCCCTTTCAAGTTGCCTGCCCTCAAACATCAACGCATTTGATTTAGTGCACGGTCCTCGGTAATTTAGATTTGCGGTCGCCTTCGTCCATTCGAGCTTCAACAACAACAAGCATTCAAGTCACAAGTAACATAAAACCTATTTTTCTTCTGCCCGTTGTCTATTCTCTGGTATTATCGCTACTTAAACGGCTAGAAATTATTTTTAATTTCCTTTCACAGTTCGTCGCGGAAATCATACTTTGATACGAAGAAAAGAGAGAAAACGTCCGCTGATAAATCCTTTTGAAAATGTTTTCCATTTTTTAAATCGACTTAATAACTTGTTTGGTTGATTCATGATAAACTTTAGAATTACCTTCAGTTGTCCATTTTATAGAAATATATTTGCTTTTGAATAATGATTTAAAAATACTTTGAAAAATCGCCAACTCGATAATTTTTGACTATCAATCGAGTTAATAAAATCGATTTTGCGGAAAAAAATAAATCAAGTTCAGCCAATGATGAAATGTTGAATTTTTAAATGAACTGAGTAAATTTTTTGCATAACTTAACAATTTATAAGGCCCTCAATTCATAAGCCTTTACTTAAAGAAGAAAAACCACAGTTTTTTAGTTAGGTAAATCCCTTGTGAATAGCCCAAAGAAGAAGAAAGGGAGAGAATGAGAAAAAGAGAGAGTCCACATGAATGGAATTCGTTGTAAGTCCTTCAGCACCTTAAAGGTTGTTCAACTGGGTTTCAAGTCCAAACAAGTGAGTTTGTCTGTGAACTGGGACAGGGACAGGGCATAGGGGCAGTTCCAGTAACAATGGCCCATCCAATTAGTCATCAGTCACAATAGTAAAATATATATACATATATATATATATTTCAAGCTAGAGAGCAACGCGTTGCAGCGATACAATCGTCTTGCTAATTTCTTGAGCAAATACAAACTTCCTTTTGCTAATCTACATAATTATATCTACCTCTCTCTATCTCTATCTCTTACTCATTTACTCACTCTCTGTCTCTCTCTCTTTACAGGTAAGCACAAGAATGAGGCACATTTGAGCCTGAATGCGTTAATGTGCTCTAATTTGCGAGCCATGAGCGGATGATGAAGATGCAATTCTCAGATATCTACCTTCCTTTTAAACTACTGGTTACTGGTTAATGAACATTGAGACGGAGATTGAGAGAGGGACGGAGACGGAGACGGAGACTAGTTTCCCCTAGTCTTTTTGTCATTCTGTCCTCCTTTCACTGTTTTCCTCTCTCTCTCTCGCTCAATATCAACAGGTAATACCGAAAAACAACCACACTATTTGCATTTTACATTATGGCGAGCATTACTTGTATTTGTACTTGTAATGGGAATGGGACTGCCTGTATTGTAATTCCCTCCCTCTTGTCCAGTTCGCAGTTCCCAGTTCCCGTTTAGTGTTAATGACCAAGGGCCAAAGTTGCGAATGGACACAGCGTGTGAATTGTTTCCCTTTACAGGGTACAGGGTACAGACCTACTGGGTTTTGTCTCAGAGTCGGGCGTAATGCCCGTAGGCTAACGTTGCTAATTAAGTCCTCAAGGAAGTGTTGCAAGCAATGATGGACTTCCTTAATTTAGTTATATGTATCTCGACAAAATGTAACCAGGTGAGCAGTAAGTGAACTAGATATAAATGTGAGAAACTAAGCAAAGGTCTGTGCGTTAATGTGATCTTAAGTACAAGTACAACATTCAAGTAAAACTTAAAAAAAAATAATAATAATAATAATTGAGAGTTATTAAGATTACAGATTAGATCAGATTAGATTTAATTGTTGTTGTTCGACAATACAGCGTAAAATTAATAAATGAATTGAAAATCATTATTAATTTGAAATGATTCTAGCAGAGTATAATAAAAATGAGCAATATAAAAAGGTTCATTATTATATTATTGCCTTTACATAGAATTCTCCAGACTTTTACAACAGCACAACAATTTCTATTTGCTGCCCTTTTCCATGTATTTTTATCCATATGCAATTTATGAGCTTGTTCCTAGTATTTACAGGAAAGTCAATAACTCTTTGCTGTGATAAACAGAGAATCCTTTTAAGCCAACTTATCAATTTTGCTTAGGTCGATTTGAGTTTGCCAAAAAGTCGAACATCATTCAGAGCAGCTCAAAGGAGCAAAGAGTAAAAGCCTTACACACAAACACACACACATAGGAAAACTAATAGGATCAGCTGACAATATGCTGAGACTTAACTGAAAGCTAAACTTGCACTTGGCTTCAAATTGCTGCAACAAGGAAAACAACTACAACAACAGTAACAGCAACAAGAACAATAACAACGATAAGAACTTGAAGACTAGTGCAACACGCATAATCAACACTTCATCCTTGGGGTATTGGCCTGGTCAGTTGGCCTGTCCAGTTGCCTGGGTTTTCAGCTCAGTTCAGTTCAGTTTTATGGCCAGCGAACATAAAACAACTTCAAACAGACCAAACATTAAAGCGCACACAACATTGTCTATGTCCATTTTAGAGGGGGAAGAAGAGTGAGAAGAGGAGGACAACAGAGGGTAGCACGTTGCACGGGAGTTGCAGTTACAATTGGCCACACATACAATACACATGTGTGCGTGTGTGTGTGTGTGTGTGTGTTTGTGGAGGTCAATGACAAGCCCAAGACCAGATCCAAGCCCAAGTCCAGGTCCAACTTCAGGCAGGCCTAAGACACATCAAGCCAAAGTCAAAGCCAAAAGCAACAACAGCCAACGAAGCATGCATACTAAGCAGAGAGGAGTAGCACGAAAGGGTGTGGAGAGGGGGCAGGGGGCAGCGGAAAGAGGGAGTGGGGCATGCAACGGAGCAGCTATGTGTGACCATTGGCCATTGGCTCGAGCTGTGTTCTCAGTCTGGCCCAGCTTCGTCTCCGTCTCTTTTTACCCCGAATGCATTCGTGCGTATGCCAATGACGACGCTGCTGCCAGTTAACAACACGATTTGTTATTGTTATTACCCCCCCCGCCATCCTCCCGTGAACCTCTTACCCCCCTTACAGGCTGTGGCAGAATCGAAACGAACCTTCAGCCTAGCAACCTGCTGGCTTTGCTGAATTTATTAGCAGTCGGTTGCCAGTTGCCAGTTGCAAGTGCAGACAGACAACGGACCACGAGGAGACCCAAGCACAGACGGACAGATAAAGGGATGGAGACAGAAAGAGAGAGAGAGAGAGAGAAGGAGAGGAAGAGAGGGACCCAACAGCGGGTACACAGAGCAAAAAAGATTAAGTAGTTCGTACACAATTCAAACTTGTTTTCTAACTAATTGCTAAAATTAGTAAAGTCGACAAACTTTTTTTATATACACAGTGATGGAATGAATAATAGAAACGAAAGTCATTTTAGCATTTAAATTTTAAATATTATATTCTATTACCTTGACATACGAAGGATACATTTTTCGAATCGCAAATACTTAATAATATACTTTACTTTTATACTAATACTTTTAGTGTGCTCTTTTTCTCTCAGTGTAGCGTTGATGCAGCACCGCATTCCATGGCAATCGATGAGTAAATAATGACCAACGCAACGCAGCCAAACTGGGGCGCAATCAGCGGAAAGAAGGGGAAAGTGGGGAGAGAAGGGCCAAGAGAGAAGTGGAGGAAGGGGTGGGGAAGACGCTGGTGTGCGGGTTCCCCTTCCATTTTGTTGTTGTTGTTGTTCTTGTCGTCGTCGTTGTTGTAATCACACTCAGCATGCATTTCAGCATGCTGGCTGCCTTGGTCTCTTCTCCTCTTCTCTTTCCCTCTCTCTCTCTCTTTCGCTCACTCAGCGCCACACATTTTGTGGTTGTGTTCTTGTTGTTGTTGCTGTTGTTGTTGTTGCTGCACTGGCGATGGCATATTAACGCCTATTGTTGGGGGTCACGTTGTACGGCCAACGCCCCATTATAATTTGAGTTAATTACGTATTTTAGCTATATAAATATTTCATTTATCATTAATGTCTGCAGTCCAGTCAGCTACCCCCTTCCCTCTCTTCCCATCCTTTCCTTTTAGGCCTACTCCCGTCCCTCTCAAAAAGAAAGCTAGCGACCTCTGAACCACAGCTCCACTTGCTGGCGTAATTGAATATGAATTCATAATGGGGCAAGTCCAAATATACCATTGTGTGGCATGTTTGTCTGAATACTAGCTGCATTCCCACCTATATGGGGTAGTAAGGGGTTAAGCTGTAGGCGCAGGGTTTATGTAAACACTTAACAATCGAATTATGTGCCCCTGGTTGTTGTATTGTTTTAGCCTAAGCAATCTTTGAGTGGACTCCAGAGCCTCTAGACTCTGCAGTCGAGACATCAAGTCAACATAAATCAAGTTGGCAGCTCCCAATTTTGATTGGCATTAAGCTCTGCCAATAGCAACCCCTCTAGTTAAATGAAGCGAATACTTTTTAAAAGGCTTTTCATATTGCTTTCCGAGAAGCGGCTTTCGATATGGATAAGCTAAGGAAATCAATGAGCAGTAAATCGCAAATGATAGACAGTTGGGCTAGGGAAATCAGAAAAAATGTAGGAAACAAAACAATGGATTTTCTTTTTAAAGTAAAGGTAAAAAAGGAAAATATGAAAATAATTTCAACAACTGAACTAGTGAGGAGATGATAAAAAAATATAGTAATACAAAAATGGAAGCAAACCGCATGTTATTAAAATTTTTTAAATATAATGTAGACTTTTTCTTAATATTTTCGGAAAATTATTTAACATATTGCTTTCTGATGTTATTTTCTCTCTCTACTATCCTCTCTCTCTTTTATCTCCGTTTTCTCTCTCGTCCGTTCAACTCCATTCAGCTCCTTTGTAAAAATCTCATAGTAATTAACCTCTCAAACCCTCTACTCGATACACAATTTCTCAGCATGTCATGTTCATTCTTCCCACTCCTTCCTGCCCCTCTTGCTCACCTCAACCCCCTCCTGAAAATACTGTCCACTCACTGGCTGCTAACCCCTTTTTTCCCCTGCCACCAATCATCAGAAAAGTTGTGCCTTCTATTCGCTTCGACTATCAAGTTGTTTTGGTGTTTTGGTTGTCTGGAATGGAGCGTCTAGCTCTTTGCTGCTGGCTCCTTTCTGGTGGTGCTGTTGTTTTGTGGTGGGGCAAAGTTTAACTTATGCTTTGCTTCATTATGTAATTATTAGTTTGTGCAATGAACCGTAACACTTTGTTGGCTGTGTGAATTATTTAGTAACTAGTTATTAGTTGTTACAGTTGCTGTTGTCGTTGTTTGTTTTGCTTTCGGTTAGGCACGCAAGTCGCAGTCAAGTCATGGCTAAGTCTTAACATTGAGCTTCGATTAAATATTTAATTAGGAGTTATTAAATTCAGTTACTAAAACTAATCAAATTATGCACCTCAATTGCTGTGGAATATCCAAAAGTCCAGAAGCCTAAGACCAAAATGACACAGTTAGGGTATTACCATCTCTTACTGATAACTGATAAGGGCCAACTGATAGCGATTAACAGGTGCGATACGTTGACAGTGCTCCCTCATTGTTCGCATATCGTATCAACAGCTTTTTTTACCCTCTATTGTCATCAGTGATTAATGCCAGACACCAAAATGTCAACAGAGATATATATATGTTTACTCAATACTCGTACCTTGGATTCTTTACTTTACTGGGGCACTCACATTACTTTGAGACAGTGGTCAATTTTTTGTGGGTATTCCAAATATTTGTTGTAATTTTCATACTTAACATTTTCTATTTCCTCTGCGCCTTATTGATGGAAATTCGATAAGCCTGTTGGAAATGCGATAACAGTTAGTTGACAATTGTTTGCCAGCTCAAATTGCCAGGAGTTGGTCTACTGCTTGTCGAACCAGGCCATAATATCGAATGCCTTGTGGTGGCTTTATGCGTATTATTATGAGAATGATAAAAGTAAAGCTCTATCAAAGTGGAAAATTTAATTTATTTGGCACTAACTAAAGTTGGAGTTATAACATTTAGTGACAAATTAAAATTTTATAGACCCTTCTATCTCAACAATTTCATAACTATAAAGAATTCCCTCTCTCACCCTTGGCTATATTATAATCTTGGCATCAAATATGTTTGGGTTAACCCTTTTCATCGCGCGAGGTATTTTTTTATTTTATAAATACTTTTAAATATTTCATTGGTTTATTATATGGTCTTATGAATGCTAAGCAACCTGCCTTAAAGCAAAATTGTGATCCAAATATTTAACCCTGTCAACATACCATCATAACCTTTAGCGACCTGCTGAAAATTCTTGCTTCATTGCGTCGGTAAAAGTTCAGTGAAGCATGAAAGCGCTTTTCGCACTTGCAACAGGCCGAGCCGTCTCCTTCTTCTTCTTCCTCTTCTTGCTCTTCTTCTACCTGGGAACGCCCCTTAGGCCCCTCCGTTCCCCGCATTCGCTCCTGAGCTCTTAACTCTCTGACCGAAACAGCAGGTTGACATTAGCCTTACAAGCTCGTGAGCTGCTGTCATAAACTTTTATTATCATTACACTTATGTACGTTGCCTTTGCCCCGTCTTCTCCGGCTGTCATATTTGTTTTATTGACTACGCCACATTACAGGCAACTGGGAGTGGGAGTGGGAGGGAGATGGAAAAGTGTGGTAATGGGATAGAGAGAGAGAGAGAGAGAGAGTGCTATGTACTGTCATTGGGTGTCATGCTCTGTAAACTGCAGTCAATGTCCTCTTTTGTTTTCAAACACTGTCGTTGACGGTGGAGGAGATGTGGAAATGCACTTCTAACATTTGTCAGCATGAAGTGTTGCAGTCCCTGCTGATAAGATTACCGTTTGCCTGATAACGAGGCATTTCCTAAAGTCCCACGTTGTTGCCAGACATTTGATAAGCACTTGAACGGTCGTTTACCATTGCTGAGATTAGTAACAACCAACACTCAGTCCGATAGACCCATTTGCCACTTGAACCCTGATCAGATATTCGCCTTCTCTCATTTATTTCATTTATTTTTTGACAGACCCATCAAATGGTTGAATATTCAGTTTACATGGCTTTAATTTGACTTGAAAGCGCCTTTCGGGTATTCGACTTTCTCCTCATTCAGCCCTCTTTTTCAACACGCTTCAATTTCAAAGGAGGCTCACATCCTAATCACATAAAAGAGCGGCTGTAAAAAACCCCTCTGAGCAACTCGGCTCCCAATTCAAATGGGAACTTCGTATTCCGCTTGACGCTCGACTTTGATGCACTACGAAACTTAATTTTTTGCCTGTAAAGAGTTTTATTCCTCACTCCTTTCGTTCATTGGTTCTTCCTAGAGTTGAGAGCGTGTTTGATTCCATTTCACAGGAAAAATTTAAATTTGACTTTTCTTAAAGTATAAAAACTGTTGAATTATTTTTTCTATCGTATAAACAGTACAAATTCTAAATGTTTTTTTTTCTTTGTCTTTTTATTAATAATATTCTAATAACATTTCCTTGTATGCTCTGCAGTTAATTTCTCCTTCATTTGAACTATCGTAATTTGTCGTGAGTCGTGTTGGGTTCAATTCTTATCTAGGGAACATACATATATTGTCGTTTCGGTTCGTGACACGACACGCCGTCAGCACTAATTTTCTTTCTCTTTGTGTGCTTTCTTTTGCAGCCTGGCACATGACAATCCACACGGTTTGGCATTGTTGTAAGCTGAGTGGAGTGGTTGCAAAGGATGGAAATGATGAAATTGGTGTGAGTTGGCATGGGGTGCGATGACAGCTGGGTTGGGTTCGGATTCGGGTTCGGGGTGTGGTACATGCGATATACATATGAATACAAGCAGCTCATCTACATGAAGATATAGATATGTGCATATGTGTGTGTTTATATGTATGTATATCACATATATCCTTTAGCTTATCCCTGCCAAGCGTGTGCTTTACGCCAGCTTGTCGTGTGCCTTTGGGTTATACATTTAACTCAGTCGCTCATATTACACACAGAGACAACAGAAGCACTTTGCAACGGATTAGGTTTTTGGTATGCCAGATATTCAAATGGGAAGGTAGAGGAGGTAGAAAAGTAGGGTCGGGTGCCTGTTGAGTTATGTGAAAAAAGGGGTTAGTGGATTAATAGATGAAACAAGCATTTCACCTCATATAATTGCTTGTCTTAAGGCTCATAGAGAAGAGCATACAATTTCAGCTTGTCAGATGATAAACAGTTGCATATACTTAAATAAAAAACAACAACAATTTGCAGTAATTAAAGGCTTAAAAAGCTGATATATTCATCGGTTTTAAGCTATTAACATGATTGAGAAGCTCTGAAAGATTCAAGTATTAAAGAGCTTTAAGTTATCAGTTGTAAATGAAAACAAAAGCTGACTTAGAGTAAACAAAGTTTTTTAATGATTTCAAGACTGATGAAGATGATAATGCTAAATAATCATCAGTGATAAATAGATAGAAATGATATACTTTTAGCTTAATTAAACAAATTTTCATAAAAGTGCGTTCTTTTAGAATATTGAATTATTATAAATTTAAATTGACACCTAATACAATTCAATTTAAGTTTAAAGCTCTCCTTACTCTTCTTAAATTTGCTGCAAATATTATTAATTTTTTTTTGTTTATCAGAACTTGTACAGTGGCTTCACTTGCAACTATTCAGAGCTCTTTATGAGCTTTGAGTGAAGACTTTAAACTGCCTGAAAAGCTGCAGCCAAATGGGAAAACCCAATTGAAGCCCTTCAATCAGCAACGTATCCACGTTGCAGCCAACAACAGCACTTTCAGTCAGTCAACAATCAGTCAGTCATTCTAGCATTCATTCATTGTGGCACTCATTCCATCATTCATTCATCTGCTCATCCATAGAGAGGGCTACTCATTCATGAGCAGCGAGGCATTCATTGCAAAATCCGCACAATGTCTTTAATTCCCTTGATATTTCACTTGGTGCCGCCGTTCAAACAGACACCCAACAAATAACTAGGTGTATATATTTAGTTGTCTAGCATAGTCAGACTCAGACTCAGGCTCTGGCCTAGGCGGGCGGGAGCTTAACCCGTCGATGGCAGCACGCCAGTGGCGTGGGATGAAGGGGGCGTGGCAGCACCCATGGGTGTCATTGCTACGTTTAATATTGCAAAAAGGATGCCGGCAGCGACAGGAGCAGCAACAACAACAACAACGTCGACGACGACGCGGTGGCGCCCACATTTGTCTTGTGCCCACTTTCCCCGTGTTGTACCTTCCCTGGTTGCCGTGTGCCAGGGACGGATTTGTCAGAGAGAGGGTGTCAGCAGAGAGGTTAGGGGCTTGATATTTACTTTAGTCTGGCATTTGCTTTATGCTCTCAAATAAAAAAGCGCTTTCTCCGGCTTCTGTTTGCTCTCTGTTTCTTCTTGCGCCATCTCCATTTTGTTTGTTTGCTGTTGTTGTTGTTGTTGTTGTTGTCCTCCTCCTTTCGCAGCTTTCGCTACTGATTTTTCCACAATTTTCCTTACACTTTTTTATACTTATTTCTCTCGCCATTTCACTTTTCGCTCCTGCTGGGTGTAATGTTTGATTTAGTGTTTGTTTTTTAGCTCTCTGCTTCCGTTTGCTGAGCTCTGATCCAACTCTCGACTACCAATTTTCCTTCCTTTATTTTCTTCTTTCTTTCCTCTTTTTGTACTATGTGTGTTGGCTTTAATAAGCTTTTATTTCCGTTTTTCAGCATGTTTTACTCTCTTCCTCTGCGTTTTTGGCAAGTTTTCTTCTATTTTTATTTTGTTATGCTCTATAAAATGATTGAAAAGGGTTGTTTAAAAAGTGGTTGTATAGTATTCGTACTCTTGATTAAGAATCCGTTCAGGTTTAGTAACAAATTAGCTTGATTTTCCCGAATACCTTTAAGCGAACTATTTTGATATCAGTTCAAATTCGAAAAATTGTCTAAAATGGTGTACAGATATTTTTAAATAGGGTATATGGCCGTTGTGCAGTCTGCACTGGAACATTTCTATATGCAATTTTTGTTATTGTTGGCGCTTTTTGCTTTCCCGCACATTGTTGCTGTTTCCATTCGCCTGCTCCACTTGGCGCTCTTATTCATAGCTTTTAATTTGCGGTCGAAATGAAATAACAATAAATAAAATGGCCACTCCGCGGCCTTCGTTACGAGTCTTCCTTCTGCCTTCTTCCTTCTGCCTTCTACCATTTCCCATTATTTTTTTTGTCTTCCTTTTCCTGTCTGCCTCTTTTGGGACACTCCCTGAGTATTCCAGAAACCCGCGGATCCTTTGCATTTATTCAAGAATTGTTGGAATTTTATGTAAAAATGTGAAGAGAGGAACAAAAGGAGCAAAAAATGTTGCCGCTATTTGTTTATATTTGTTTTTATCTAGATGGCGTTGATTGCAGGTATTTGTTTGTGGGCACTTCGACCGCATTTGGGTCCGGGCTTCGGTTCGGACCAAAAGTTTGTGGTCACCTCAATGTGATTAAGAAGTTATTTCTGTGGCTGGGTTATGTTGGCACAAACGCAGAATGAAAGCGATTAGCGATTGCCCGGCCAAAGCTGGGCCAACAGATAAAAGAAATATTTGAATTTATGTATATTTCAATTTAATTGGACATTGGAAGTTTAATAATGAAAATCGTTTTAAAATCTCATATTAAGATGAATCTTTGGAATTTCATTTGCAATACTCTGAAATTTCACTGATAAAATTGCTGGAACCAAAATAAACTCATAGCTTTGCACAGTCCTTGTTTTAACGCTCCAATCAAGCAATTACTAGAAACAGCAAAACTGAAAATAAATTTTATTAAAAACTTTTATGACTGAAAGTGGTTTGGGTTGGCATTTGATAGATTTAACATTTTATTTCGCAATCTGGAATCTTCAATCTTTCGAAAGTAGCTAACAAGTTCTAAGCACTTCCGATAAGTTGTTTAAGCAGCGTATTCCTTCACCCCAAACAAAAAACAGCATCGCACAAAATTGGCAATGAAACTTTTCGGCTGCAATAAATTCAGTTTGGCACAGTTTTGGCAGCTTGGCAACTTCCAGTGCACAAAAGCGCTTATAAATAATAATAATAATAATTTGTGTGCAACATATTGGCAACTTGGCAGCGCCAGCTGCATGCAACAACCAAAAGTCGACACAAATATATACAGTTGCCAAAAAGCAAGGACAATTGTTAGGATATCCTTTAGACATACATAGTAAGTATGGCAGATATATTTGATTTTAAAGAATTAAGTCATTTAATGAAAACAATTATTTAATAACTAAAATTTTTTTAAATTTTTGATAACTTTTAAATACATATAATTCTTGCATACCTTATTTTTGTACAGGGTATTAACATGCACGCCAAATTTGCAGAGAGCAAAAAGTTTCTGTTAAATGTACAGAATTTAATAATTTGTATAATCTTTTTTCTGTACGAGGTTTCTTTTTATCCTATCGATATTGCAGTCTGTGGCATATGTGGTTGGATTAGTTTGGCAACATGTTGCATGATTGGAGCCAGCTTTTTTTGTTGTACTTTTTGGCAATTGCAATTACACAAATCACAATGTATCTTTAAGATACTTCCGCTGATCGTACTCAGCTCTCTCGAGCGTGTGTTGGCGTTCTACCTCCGCCTCCACAAACACACCTCCAGCTATATTCGAAACGCCTCAGTGTGCTGAAAATAAAATAAAATAAATCAAGCTATAAATATTCGTATGTGTTTTGTATGGTTTCTTTTTCTAACTGGCCCATGCTGTGTTTGCCACACACATAAAATGTTCATTAAACTTCATTTCTGTGTTTTTTTCTTGATCTTTTTTCATCTCTGTATTTCGTATCATAATTTTGTCCATTGTCTGGGGGAATGGGTGCGACGACAGTCGTTTTATATGACTGACACTATTCGCTATGCACATTAAATTGATTTTACGGTTCTCTTTTTTAGGGCTTGCACACAAAATGCCGAATTTTTAGCCGAATTTTGAGCGTATAATTAAAGGGCAGTTAAAATTTAATGCATTACATCGTTAAACTTATAAGCATATCCAAGCCCATAGACTTGAATGTTATATCCAAATGTCAGACATTGTGGCGATATCCATCAATAGACAATGATTAGTTTATTAGCTGTAGCTTAGCCAAGTTAAGATCTGCACAGCGGGAAATACAGGCCAAGTGTTTATGACATCGTTCATTAAGAAAACTCAGAAACTTGTTTCTCAGATATTTAGATATGATCTGTAGCGATTAGATTAAGATATTCTACTGGTTTTTTAAATATGTAAATAAGAGTTTCCTTAGCTTTTTTATCTGTTACTTAGGTATATTAGATTAAATTCAAAATTTCAATAAAATCTTCAGACACCTTTACAATAATAATTCGGGTTTCTCTGGAGAATTCGTTATCATTTATCTTCTCAATACCAATCATATGGAGCATGTCAATGGCTTGGACATTGATTGATTGATTGTGCAATTGTAATGTATTCTGTATGATTCAGCTTTTTTTGTCAACCCTCTGTCCATTTCAACTGGTACTCACTGTAGAGCTAAAATCCTTTTTGAGATCAATCTATATTGCCACTTGTTACAGATTTTTTTACACCCCAAAAAAAAGTATTATCAACCTTCCACCCAAAAGCCTTCCGCCCTCATATTTTCTCTCTATCATTCTCTAATTCGCTTACTCTCTCTCTCTCTCTCTCTCTTTTGTCTACTTGTGCTGCTCTCATTTGAAAATCGCTTCTTGCACTTTAACTGCCAACAGTGCGGAAATTTTGTTCATTCTTTCGCGTTTTGCTTTGTGTTTTCCCCCTAGCGATTTTCCATTTGTTCCATTTGCCAACTTGAAATGCAATACAATGGGCATTAAGTAATTGTTGCTGTTCTTGTTCTTGTTCTTGTTGTTTGTTGTTGTTGACAAATCCACACATTTTTCATAAGCTCACTCAGACCCAATATAAAAACGCGTGCTAGAGATGAGCGCGTGACGATTGATATGATCTCGAAAATGACGATCAGAAAAAAAAATATATAAACTGATTTTAAATATATATATATATATATATATATTTATACATACTTTTTTTTATATATAATTTTATTGATACCCAGAGCTAAAAGTTATGTTTAATTATAATTTAATTATTATAATTCCATTGATTCTTGCCCACGAATTGCTCCAATCACTCACGATCGATTCACGCACTCAACTCGAATGGGACACTCATATGTCGGCAATGGAGTACTCATACTCGTACTCATTCTCATACTCGAATTCATACTCATACTCGTACTTATGTGCTCAACTTGTTCACTCCGCATTTTGCAGTCGATTTTCGTTTACTTTTGCTTTTGCAGTCGTGCAATTTTGTTCCATTTTTTTTTTATTTTCTTTACTCTGCGCCTATTATGACACGGACATGAACGCGACGTTTCAATTGCGTGGAGTGTCCATCCCATTCTGGCACTTAACCATTGGGTCGTTCCTTTCCCGCTTTTTTTGTTCGTCACACGACTTATGAGGGCACATTATGCCATTTATCGCAGCTTAAATATTGCTCATAAACCAACGACTTGAGTCACTTCAATGCTGTGGAACCCCACTTACAATTTACTTCCCAGTCCCAGCCCCAGTTTCAGTTTCAATTCCAGACACCAAGTACAAGTAAGACCCGGATCGGTTCCCCTGTTTACTTGATGGGCCCACATATCGTTGGGCATATGGAAAAATGTATATTAATGCACTTTCGCTTATGAATATTCAACCTAATAATCATTTATTTTATGGGGAGTCAAATTATATATTATAGTACTCATATTTCCCTGCCCATGGCAATCGATTAATTAAGTTAATTATTTTGCCTTACTAATTTATACTACTGCCACGATTATTTTTATAATTCAGACATTTACTACTCAGTCTTTACTCATAATTTTATTTGCTTTTATTCAATCTTGGTCTGCTTTCAATTTTACCAACTATCAACCAGAGTTGCCTTTTGAATTTTTAATTAAACTTTAAGTGCTGTTGCCAAGGTATTAAAACTCCAATTCCTTTTGCACGAACTGTTCTTTTCTTCAACTGCAAACTTAAGCACTCATTAATTATATAAAAAATTTCAATTAATTATTTCAGTTGCTTGCTGAGTAAAACGTTAAGCGTTTTTCTTTGTTTGCAATTTTCGCTTCCTCTGCTTCTATTTTCGCACAAACAAACTAAAAAAAACGAAAAAATGAATAATTGTGCAGTTACCTTGACTTTTGCATCTATATACCTAATAATTAGATAATAACGACTAACAACAAAACAATTGCAACAAGAAATACACGGCAAAATAACGAAACCTTTGCAATTTTATTTTATTTCGTTTTGTGTCTTGTTAAATTAGCAGAATGGCCAATTTGGCAAAAAACATTTGCGAAAAAAAGGAAAAATAATTGTTGAAGCTAACCTTGAGGTTTTTTTTATGGAATGCAACCAACAAACTTTAGACAGCAGGAACAGAAAAAAATAATAAAATGTGAAACAATAAAACAATAAATCGAGATAACAAAAGATTTAAAGCTAGTGCCATTGAATCTGTGGGTAAAGATGTGAATTATGATGAATTTTATGTGGGTGGGCTCAAATTTAATGACAAACTTATGGCAATAAATTATTTTAAATTATTTCTTCTTTTAAACATTTAGCAAAAATAACTATGTAACTATTTATGTATAGAAACACCTTTCGACCTCATTGACTGAAAACCAATTTCAATGTTATCCCTTCATTGATTTCTCATTTGTTCATCTACAATAAAAGATATTTTTATATCGCGCACAGTTGTTACACTTAAATTGAAAATATTTACTCATATGCACGATAGCCCTTCTCAATGCTCAACCTTTTATATACATTCAATAGAATCTCTTTCAACTTATGTTCTTCAACTTTAAGCTGTTGCTTGTATTTATGCACATGTCACAACCCCAAAAGGCTGACAGCCAAAGCAGAGCCAAAGCTTTACTCGATTATATTGCTGATTGCTTTCCGGTGACAGGAGTCCCTGTTAGTCCTTCTCCCATCCCTTCCCTTCCACTTGGCTCTCCCGCTGCTCCCCTAGGGCACCTCAACAGGCTGCTTTGAATACGTCGCGCTCCTGTCGCAACCCATGTGGAAAAATGCGGGATCCGACCACCACCCTCTCATCCCTATAAAAAAAGAACCCAGGGGGTGAACTGCTTGTCACTTCAATTGTATGGAACGCAGAAAATATTGGCAAACTTTGCCCAACACACGCAAAAAAGCAAACAACAAAAATGCCAACAAAAATGTATTAAAATAAATAAAATGGAACCAAAAATGGTTTGTTTTTTGGCGAATGCGTGACTTTAAGCTGTCAGTTAAGCTGACATGAATAGCCAGAGGTCCATTTAAAAAGAGGGGCGGCAACGGAGGGACATTCAATTGAAAGATACAATTGGCCCGCATGTCTGCACTTTGGCGGCCACTTGGCCCACTTATCAATGCAACGGCATCGCCATTGTGGGCCCCGCCCAACAGTCAATGCAACAAGCCAAGTCAAGCCAAGGCCTGATGCACACAAATCGATAAGCCCCAAAAATCACAGACTCTATACAATTACCATAAACATGGTTAACTCCCGTCCAGCTGCTGATCCTCCTGATGCTGCAGTCAAATTAAAAAGTTTTCACAACTAATGCACAGAACTATCCATTGGAACTTGAGGGCTTAAGAGACCAGTTAGTTGAATATGCCAACACATCTTTATTGTATCCTGCAGCCAGAAGATTTAGCTTTGATATTATAATTCATAATTATAATTTAACTTTATTGTATTGCTTATATTTCTGAAAGTTAGAATCGATATCTGTTATCTAATACTCTTTACAATTGATTTAAATGATTCCTTAAAGAAGTCCCTGCTTAGGGTATTAACTCGTCCAGACTCTTACAGCTTTACTATTTTGACTGGTTCGGTTGGCCATGTTTGTAGTTGACTTCATTTGCCAGTGTTGCTATTGCCGCTGACTTCTAACTTTGTCTGCCCGTTCAGTTTATTTTATTTTATTTCATTTTATTTGGTTGCCAGTTTTTCTATTTATCTCTATATTTTTCCCTCTCTTTTTGCAATTTTCCGTTGTATTTCCTATGCAATTTTGTGTTGCCTCTGTTGTTGTTGTTGTTGTTTTTGGCTGGTTTTGCCAGTTGGTTGGTTTGTTGAAGGTCGTCCAACACTTTTTGGAAAGTACATTTAGAAGTTGTTACCGCTGTTGTTGTTGCTGTGTTTGTTATTATTCTTGTTGCGAAAACATAATTGTTGCAAAATGTGGTTTTGGTTGGAACCTGAATATACGAAAATAGATTGTGATTGCATTATGACGAGCTTGGCTATCCATGTTGTTGGCTTTAAATGTATTTTTTCTTGTTGCTGGCAAATAATGACATAAACAATATAGTTAAATGGTTTTCATTTAAATTTGAAATTTTAATAACTTAAAGATAAGAGAAGCTGTATATTATAAGAAAATATGAGAAGCAGAATAACAATGAAAACATATTTAAAATTGCTTGGAGTTCTTTATAATTCAAATAATATAAAGCAAATTAATAATTAAAGACATATTATTCTTATAGCTTTGTTTGTTTAAATACATAATAAGATTTATCAATCTTATAGTTTAGCTTTTAAAACTAAACTATTCTTTTTCATTTTGTTTACAAATTCATTAAAAAAAGCTGTCGCCATAACCTGCCTTACTGTAAAGCTCGGGTTTTAGCCAAGAACAACCCCAAAATGCAGCTTGTTGACATATTTAGAACCATTTGTATAAAGCAAAATGGCAACAACGCCTAAGAGAGACATCAATGGAGGAACTTTTAGGTTCGTTGGTCGACTGTCGGCTGGTTTTTTTTTTGGGGGGAAGTGAAGGTTTGGAATCTCTGTAGCCAAAACTACAAGCAATAAGATTATATCGCTGGCATTTGGCCAAAATTTATAAATCAGTGGAGCAATTTGTGCTGATTTAGTGACATGATACGAATCGAGCCAACTAAAGGACAACAGGAAAACATCAAGTCCAAGTTGGAGTCCGAGTCGAAGAACGGACAAAGCCTCAAAGTGACTGCAATGGAGACTATAGAAAACTCCCGATGGGACACGAGACCAGACAGTGACTGAGACTCGGAGAAATGGGAAATCGAGGAGTGAGAAGAGAGGAGAGAGTAGAAAAGAGAAGTGCAATGAAGTGAATAACGTTATAAATAAAGAAGAGCTCAAATTAAAAGTGCACACGTAGAGACAAGCAAGATAAATGGACCGAAAAGCGAACAATTAGCAAAAGAGCGAAAGAAATGGCAACAACCGCGTTAGACTGAAACAGACGACAGTGTCGCCGAAGTTTTTTGTTGACTGGCAAATGGCCAAACAAAAAACGTACACACCAAATTGAGTTACTTAAAAGCCAAAAACGTGCACAAAAATACAAAAAAGTGACTAACAAAAAAAAAAAAAACAATTAAATAAAATAAAAATAAAGCGTTTCTAAGGCAACGATGTTGGCATACTCTATAAAAGCTATTTAAGGAATTGTTACATTCAAAAGAAGCTTAGTACAAAAGGAACTGTTGTGTCCTTTACACAAACATGTCTAAGAAAATCAATTTCAGTTTAAAAGGCAAACAATTTTTTGTGCTAAAAACTTCTTTAATTAAAAGTAAATTGTATTGTAATTCAGTCTGAACCTGAACTTCTTTACCACAAAAACCCACAGTACTCTGCTTGCGGATTGGGTATAAAAGACGAAGGAAAAATGTGTTGCAAGTTGCAACCTAATTTGGGTTGGGGGCGTTGCAGCTGTGACTTTGCAGCGTTGAATTTCGCACGAGATGTCAACACTGTGAAATGACAGCATTAATCTTGAGGTCAGAATAGCAGAATAGCACGCCATCCAGAGAGTCCGGAAGCAGATACTGATTAGCACGTTCCGGAAGTGGGGTAACGAAAATTAAAATGCAAACTGCAAAAGCGCGCAATGAAATTTGAATAAAGCGCGCTCAACGATTGCAATTGGGCAAAGTAATTATGCAAACCAGATGGGAAGGAAGTTAGGGAAACAGAGAGAGAGAGAGAGAGAGAAGAAGGGAGTAGGGAGTAGGAGCTGCAGGCAACGATTGCAGCGACTATTGCCTCAATTTGAACTTTTTTAATTTAATTTTAATGCGGCGCGCTTTTCAATGTAAGCACTTCAATTTGCGGAAACTCTCTCTCTCTCTTTCTCTTTCTGTCCTTCTCTCTTTCTGTCCTTCTCTCTTTGCAGCATAATTTATGCAAATTAATTTGTTAAAATGGAACTTTAACTATGCTGTGCTGTGTGGTGGGGGACACTTTAAAGCACATTACGTATGCGCCACGTCGACCAGGTGAACTCAGGTCTCGAGGTCTGTGTTTGGGTTAGACTCTTGAATGTTGCGGTCACAATGAATGCAATGGGCGAACTGGGAGTGGGGACGTCTCTGCCACGCTGTTGCGTAATTAATTGGCCATGTTGCATTTGAGTGGCCAGCCAAGTGGCAGAATGACGGCAACCCTTCAACCCCCCAACTCTATTACCATTCCCATTTCGATTCCCATTCCCAAACCCATTCCCATTGCAAAGGTTTCGCATTACAACAGCAGCCACAATTGAATTCTGTTCCTCTGTTATTTCTGTTGCCGCCAGCGAGTCTCAAATCGCTGAGTGAGAGACAGTGAGAAGTGAGAAGAAGGGAAGAGGAAGTAGAAGCAGATAGACAATGTGCAGAGTGCAATGATGAAGGCTTCGCAAACTTTGGTATGCAAAAGGTTAAACTATTGTACCTCTAACAACGATGCCTCATCAATTGACCTTAGAGATATGTGTAGGAGTAAGAATTTCACCACAATAATATACATATATAAGTACTACACATTTGACTTGTCCATTGAATGCAAAATGATTAGATAAGTAGGCAAATATCAATTGTAATTAGAGCAAATAATTATTAAGCTATTTATGGGAAATAGTCAAGGATTATACACAACAATTCCTGTACAGCAAATTAACTTACACAGTGTTTGAATTAGCACAAAAGAAAAGATATTTTGATGTAGGAAAAAGAAGTAGGGAAGAAAGAAAAGAATAAATCAATGTATGAAAGAAGTGATGTTGGAAAATAGTAGGAAAATGAGGTAAGAGGAAAATGAAAGTAAAACAAATTAGAATTTTAAATTATGGATTTATCAAAATATTAAAATATATATTACATAATTAAAAATAAATAAAAAATAGCAAGAAAGCCTTGTGAAGATCTCAACATTTTACTGTGTCTACTCCTTATAATTAGAGCAGCTCTCATCTTTTTCAGTACTTTATTTTAGAACTTTAAATGCATGTTAAGGTCTTACAATCTCACACTTTTCAAAAAACTGCATTCAAACTTTACTTTGAGTACTCATTTCACAGTGTGTGTTTAACTTTCACCGTCCACTTAATAAGTACATCAACAACAGACCAAACAGAGTCCAGTCAAAAGAAAATTTGCATAAGTTTATTAAACGTGCAACACACTTCCCTTTGCTTGCTACCCCTCTCTCTCTCTCTCTCTCTCTCTCTCTCTCGCTCTCTCTCTCTATCCCTCTCTCTTTCTCCCTTTTGAGGCACTTAAGAGTGCAGCAGGAGCAACAAGACTTGAGGACTTTTGAAGCATGGACTGTCAGAGTGGCAGCAGCTGTTGAACTCGTCAACTGCAGCTGGACAACGTTGCGTATGCGTATTATCAACAATAAGGAGGCCCGGGCCAATAAATTATGTGCCAATTACAAAAGGCAATTGCATTAATCATGCGACGACTTGCAAGTACCTCAAAAGGCGCCACAGTCGCAGTCACAGCCTCTTGTGTTTTGTTTCTGTTTTGCTTGTCAAGAAAGGGGCGTGGCAGTTGGGGCAGCTGCCGTTGCCGTTGCCGCTGCCATTGCACAAATTGGAAGTAAAACTCGTTTTGTGTTTACTTCTTCTAAGTAGAGACGTCGCGTCTATATGCGTAAAATGTCATAAATTTAACGCAGTCGAGTTGCAAACAAACTTTTCCCCTTCCTCCTCCTGTGACAAGTTGGCCCCAAAAACGCCAAGTGTCATGTAAATGTGCAACAGCCTGGAGACTGAAATTTGGAGTTTGGAGTTTGGAGCCTGGAGCCTGAGAGTCGAGAGAGGTGGCCTGCAAAGCCGCCAACTGCTTTTAACTGTCATTAATTATGTCAAAATAAGATTTAAATGCCTTTTTGTCTGCACAAACATCAGCGGCATGCGATATGCCAAACTAAACAACGCCCCAACCCCCAACTAACCCCTTCCCCTCTCCACCCTCTGACAACAGCAGCTGACAAAGAAACACACCCTTTAACCTCCACTGAAAAGTTAGTTTAGTCCCTCTAAGCTCCTGCCGCATATTTATAATGCCATTTGTTTAGCACAAAACGTTAAGACTTTTGTGTTTTCGGTGGGTTTTTGTTGACGGCTTCCAGCTTTGGGTGGGGCCTCAATTGGAGCCAGTTGGTGGTGCGGTGGTTTCAGTGGTGGTGCACAAAACTCTAGTCGCGCCAGCTGCACAAATAAACTTTCATTAATTATGCGCATTTGGAGTCGCACGGCCCAAACATAATTAGCTCCAATTCGGTGGGTTTGAGAGAGGTTTTAAGTTAATAGAATTTTGAATTAGATATCGTTTATAGCTCAAGTGTGCACCCAACAATTGATGATGATTGAATTAGCATTTCATACATTTGATACTCTTTCCCTATAGAATTTTGGTAATCATTCTTATCAGCTGCTTGAGCCAGACGAGTGTTGGCGAAATCTTTCATTGAAGAAATTCAGATTCGAGTATCTTTTAATAAACTTCCTAGCACTCTGCTATTTCATCATCTCCCGGTCTTCTTATCTTGTTTATCTTAAAGAATTCATATTTTCCGGTTTTTCTTTATGCATCATTCGTAAACGTTTATTCTTTCCTCTTTCCATCGCAGTCAGTTTATATTTTGTAGTCCCTACCAGTTGTTTCTTCTCTCCTGTTCCTTCTTTTGTATCTTTTTCATTGTGAAGACTTTGTCGATTCTGCTTTTCTTTCTTGCATCCTTCGCAAACGTTTTAATGTAAACGCTTTGATTTTTATTTATTTGTAGCCCTTCTCACTATGAAAAATGAATGTGTAAGTCATTACACGCTCAGACCTTTTGGTAATTGCATCTAAAAACCGCAACCCTTACACCTTACCATCCCAAAGGTCTGTGTTTGTCTCCCCTTCCCTTGTTTTTCCCTCCCGTCGTAGTCCCCTCCCCAATCTAAATGCCAGCTAAGTCACAAAAATCTGTTACTTAATTTCAATTGACTTTGAAAAGCGCGACGTATGGCAAAAAACTGAAAGTCTGGCTGTTTGCCTGCTTCAATTTCGACATGGAACAAATCAGTTTAATACAACGCCTCTCCTTCTTCTATTACTCCCCCAGTAAGTCGCACTGCAATCCCAAACCCAAAAGCTGTATGGAGAACCCAATTCCAATCCCAATTCGAGTCGTCAGTCAGGGAGCGATGCTTATCAATTTGAAATTACTTTAGCCTCGAACACAAAAGACAAGCCACGCACACGATAAAGACACACATAAAGAGAGAGTGAGAGAGAGAAAGAGTGTGCAAGAGAGAGAGGGAGGGGAATGAGAGTGAGAGGGCGCAAAGACAATCGCGCCAACATCGACAATGCTGACACCCCATAAAATATTTAAGTTAACAGCGGCTGTTTCAGCCCGAGGGGTGCGACAGTTTGGCTGTGGGGAGCGAGTGAGAGAGGGTGGGGGAGGGGTAGCGCATTAAAGGGCGTCGCAGAGCGCGCACCCCGAACTCCGAGCTCAGGCAGGACTCGGGACTAAGGACTCAGGACTCGTTCACATTAAAGCGCCTCAATGTGTTGCCTTTTTGCCGCACGTCCTTAGCCTCATATTTGTCGACCCTTGTAAAAACTCGCTTGGCACTTGGCTCTGTCTCTGCTGCCTTTCTGTGTGTGCGTGTGTGTGTGTGTGTTTGTGCTTGTGTATTGCAGTGTGTGTGTGTGTCTTCCTTCCTTCCGGTTTCGTGCTCGCCTTTTTGCTTGGTTGCAACTTTTTTTTTTCTTTTTGCTCAACTTTCTCTTTGGCTGTTGCGCCTGATAAGCTTCTGTCCGTTGCTCCCACTTTTCTGCTTTCTTCTCCCTCTCGCTCTTCTCTTGCAGCCTTGCCAGATAAACTCAAACAGCGGACAGCACACACAATCTGGCAACACTGAGCTGAATGAACAACTTCATTTCTGGGCAGACAATATGCGAGCTGAAGCATTTCACCTAGAAATACCCTAAGTATATATACCCTACCCTACACCTTGTTCTGTTCCTTCCACTCTGTCCCGTAAAGTCTCCCTTCAACCCCCTCGGCCTTCTCATTTTGCTTGGCGACAATGGCGTCTCACAGGATACAATGTTTCATAAATTTAAAGAGGCGTTAAGTTCATTTCGCTCGGCTGTGGAAAACAGGCTCCTCTGCCTTCTGCCTGCCACTCGTTGGTTTTCTAATGTTGCCACACACTCTGACACACCAATTCTTCTCTTCTTCTCCTTACCCTCTTCCAAACCACTCGTCATACTTGCTTTTGAGCTTTCGGCTGCTTCCTTTTTACTGGCTTCGTTTTATGTTTGCTTTGTGCTTCGTCCTAGTCGTCTAGACGCGTCCTGGTTTTCTGGCAGCTTCAGCTTGCCACGGTTTGTGGCACACAAGTTGCCGCGACTTGGCTTATTCATTACCAACATCAACTTCATCATCATCATTATCGTAATCATCATTGTGCACTCAACAACTGTAAATAAAACTAAAAATATAAATATTATAATAATAACAACTTCATTTCGCTTGCAACATCTCAACTCGTGTCGTGCAACAGCTGCCACTGCAACGCGTGACACGTGCCCCAAGAAATGAACAAGCAACAACAACAACGTAAAAAATGTTTATTGAAAACAAGCAAAAATGTTGAAAGTCGCTTAACAGATACTCTAACTCATACTCATACTCATCCATATACTCGTTTTTGTATTCACCCTGGTATTCATAAATAGTTTGAGTGCTTGTGAATGATGCAAATGGGTGAATTGAACGGCGCCAGAAACTTGTGTGCGATTTTAATTAGAAAACTTTTGCATTTGTTTTATGAGTCCCTTTTTTTCGGGGAGCATCGTTTGCCAAGTTTAATTGAAGACAATTTGTGTTTGGCTGTGTGTAGGCCAGGGCTGCATAAAACCTTTTCAAATAAATTTTCAGATTTTTAAATTCTTTCTGTCACTTCAAGTTTGCTCAAAAAAAGGTTGATCTGTCATATTTCCATAAATTAATTCATCATTTAACAAGTTTGTTTGATCGATCAATGTAAAGATATATTCCTTTAACGCTTTAACTTGCTGTTTATCTCCTAACTGGTTATCTTGACCCTAATTCAACTGACCAACTATTAATTAACTGTTGCTTATGTCTGTTCAAATGTGAAGCTTATTCAGAAGTTTTAATTTCAAATGTATCAAATATTATTAAAATTTTAATGCAGAATAAATTTAGAGGCCAAAACCATGATGATAATTACATTCTGCTTAATCAGTTTAGTTTTGACATATATGTATATGATTTAAAGTTAATCGCTTAACTCGTCAGTCAATTTGCCAGCCCTGAATTCGGTATCTCTAAACAACTCGACCCTTAAATAAATCCGCAATCGTTCGGTTCATCTGCGTGACTTGCCCTAAACCCAGACATGATTCGTGCATTTGCCAAATAAAGTTGTTAATTGTTAAACTTGGCTTAAGTTTTCTTAACTC
This sequence comes from Drosophila rellima, assembly GCA_035043635.1. Lineage (NCBI taxonomy): Eukaryota > Metazoa > Arthropoda > Insecta > Diptera > Drosophilidae > Drosophila > Drosophila rellima. The sequence goes on along the minus strand of JAWNMV010000145.1, from coordinate 1,346,205 downwards.
ACTTTTTAATTAACATGTTTTTCCTTTGACTTTTGCAGGTAAGAGGACTAAAAGTGCTAAACCAGCTGAAAATATGCCTAAACTAATATTGATAATGATTAAGAGATATATTCGCAAATTCGGTGAGTTGTTGAATCGATTTACGGTCCAAAGGGCAGGGAAATACTTATAGATTTATGGGAAAGAGTACGAAATAAGTGAAGAGCTCTTGAAGTGATTGCTAAAAATAATTGATAAGGCGTTTACAAGTGTGTTAAGTGACAGTTATACCCGTACTCGTATTCGTATTCGTATTCGTTTTTATATCTATCGACGCCTGAATGAGTCGATTCTCTTTGATTCATAAAAAGCCGCTCGCTGATAAGTCAATAGTTTAAAGTAAATATATATATATGAAGCGATCGACGAGGTCAATAACATCAAACGTGACTGATAAGAAGGCGACACAATCAGCTGTCAGTTCGTCAGTCAGTCAGTCAGTCATGCAGTCAATGTGCCAATCATAATTTAATACGCAGCCAATCGCTTCAACAGTTTGTCGTTCGATTTGTCATCATCGGTCGATGCCTGATGCCGTCGGGCCCGTGACCAACTAGAGTAAAACAAGCTAAAATAGTTGTCAACATGAATTATTTACAGGCGACGTGCGCGGCATGCGGCATGCAACCATCGACAGGTGTAAGCGACTGGCGAACGCGGCGTATGCGTAATGCAAAGAAGAAGACACAACTTCTCCTCATTACAGATGCGAGCGCACGCGCGAAGTTGCCCAAAAACGGATTGCCAATGGTCACTAGACCTGACTTCGAATGTGTGTTTGTCTGTGTGTGTGGGACATTGAAATTAATACGCGCCGACAGCAGAAATGTGCGTCGAATTATGTTGAAAATATAAAAAAAAGAAAGAAAAGAAAAAAAAAACCCGTTTGGTAACGCGAAATTGGCAGACAGACGGCGGCCACTCACTCAGTTCAGTTCAAGTCCCGACAACAGCAGGAAGGCGTCCCGAGGGGGAAACCCAAAGGGGTAGGGGGACACACATTTAATGGAGTTAAGTGGCCGAGGCCGTCAAAGGGTGAGAGGGGGAGGAGGGTAGTCGTTGTTGCTCTTTGCCTCGCTTGATTAAAAAACGGTAGCAAAGCAATTACAACAACAGCAACAATTCAATTACAAGAAGAAGCGACTGTTGATGTACAGCGCAAGATTGTGATAGGAGCACAGAGAAAGAGAAAGAGAAGGAGATAGAGAGAGAGAGAGAGCGGAAGACAGAGAGTTGTGAAGGCGTAGCTGACTGACAGTTGATAGGCTAACAGTTCATTTAAGTGTTGGGCAACTGTCGCTGAATATCGAAAATATTGAAATTAGAAATCAGAAATATCTGTGAAATTTAGGCTCATCAATATTATATTCGATCCTGATACGCTATCGATACACAATCTAAAGATATGCTGTTAAAATACTTCTCTAAAATAATAAAATTCTCCTCGATAGCAACATAACCTCAACACTTTCGCATAGTTAACCTCACTTTATCACATACAAATTATCGCTTTGTATCTCTGTGTTGAATCAATTAATATGCCCACACAATTGGATTGTAGCGCAATGTTTATGAAAAATGTAAATCAGCAGGCAGATCCATTCCACTTGTACAACTTTCCTCCTGCCCAATCCCCACTCGTTATTTCCCCTACACCTCCCTTCTGTCCCCCTGCCTGGGTCATATTTATGAAGCGTGTGCTCATAATGCCCCTGAAGAGCCCACAAACTGGCTGCCACAGAGCTGCAAGTTGTGCGAGTTGTTGGGGCGTCAGTTTCTACCACGCAACGCGTTGCAAGTCGCGCTTTATCATGAGATAAAAAAGGGTTATTTTTGGAAAGCCGAAGATTGAATACTCTTGGAGTGAACCGTATTAAATATTCGGTTTTTCATTTAAATGGCAGCTGTGAGATATACATAGTACTCAGACTTTAATAAATAAAAGTAAATCCACAAAGATAATCTGTGTGACTTGTTAAACCATCTAAAAACATAAACATAAACTATATGATGCAGTAGTAATATTTTTTGTAAGTTTCTTACCGATGTTTAAGACAATAACTTACACAAAATCTGTGCTTTAGTTATTTTTAAAGCAAAAACAGTTTTTCATGCAAAAGATTGCTATTCAACTGATCGTTTCTATGAGAGCTTAATGATAGAGAAATCCGATCAGAGTCTGTTACGCGTCCATTAATGCGTTACACATTTCTTGGCAACATTATAATACCCTCTGAAAGTGTATAATACAAAAATGAAAAGCTGGGCAGGGTCGGGTAAGGTAGGGGGAGAGTAGGGTAGGGCACTGGCCCTGAGTCTGAGTCTGAGTCTGTGTTTGGGCTTGGGTTGTTAAGTCCGGGCCTCACCTGCATAACGATAACCGCAGGCAGCCACCAGCCAACCAACTAGTCAGTCAGTCAGTCAGTCAGAGGGTCGGAGAGGCAGAGAGACTGAGAGTCAGGCAACAAAAGCTGCAGGCAGCCACTGACTGTGCCTCTGTCTCTGCCTCAGTCTCTGCCACGGCTGTGGCATGCAACTCGTGCCTGACGCCAATCAACTGGTTGCCCGTCAGTGTCCAGTCAGAGCAGAGGGGTGGGTAGGGGGATAGAGGGGATGGAGGGGCTTCGGTTTTTCGGTTGATGCCGCCAACCGTTGGAATCGCCCGTCGCATTTTGCGTTTCCGTTGCATTTTTTTCAATGTGCCTCCGTCTCTCGGTTTCTGTTGTTGCAGATTTATATGCGGTTGAATGAACACGCCTGCCAGGCACAACAACAACAACAGCAACAACAACAACAACATTGTTCATTATCATCATCATCATGAACAACAACAATAACAAAATACGCAGCACTCACTCACGGTTTTACTCGTTTTTCTCTCGCTCTCGCTGCTTTTTTGTAATAAACAAAATTTTTAACAAACTTTGCCATTGCCGAGGCACACACAACAACAGCAACAACAACGACGACATCAACAATTTACAAAGTGTGCAGAAAAATTTCGCATAATTATTTTCATGTTTCGCCGTTCGTTTCCCCCCTTGTGACCCCTCGACCCTGCCGCACTGTAAGTGAAAAAATTTGTTAAAGTGTCAACATTGACAGCGATTTAAGTCATTTTACTGTCATCATTAAGTGTCGGGGCGGATTGTGTTGTTGTTGTTGTTGCTGTCATGGTTGTTGTTGTGTGGGTCGCACTGTGGTTTTTATTCAGTTTTAGTTTCATTGTGGTGCAGCCTCCTCTTCTTGTTGATTTTTTGACTAGACTGCGGTTAAGACGGTTCCTTGAAGCGATTATTATATTACCTTATTGCTTATACAGTTTACCAAGTATTAACCAAAGGTGAGATTTCGGCTCAATGACCATACGATCAGTTCAAATGCAAATCCAAAAGTTTCTTCAGTTCAGATTAGTTTGATGATTATTATTAAACTTAATTTAGAAACTCTATTTATATAAATTATTTTTAAAAATTTACAAGAACTAATTAGCTAAGTAAACTCTTTTAAATACCAATCTTTTCTTAAATGAATTTTAGCCATCTTTAGCCATCTTTTAAGTGCCCTTTAAGCTCCTCAGCTTTTTAAGAGTTAGGGCATAAATCAAACTGCATTTTATAGAACCGCCCGCCATCAATTTTCAGTTGTCTTTAAAGTCATGCCGCAACTTTAACCACCCGCCCCTCAATCCCCTCGCTGCTGCCACAAGGAGCGCACCAAAGCGTGCTGCAAACATTTTCGCTTCAACCGGCAAAGAAAAAAAGCCGCCAACAACAGCAGCGAAAATTCCAAAAGAAGGAGATGAAAATAAACTGCAGGCAGCGAAATCAATTAAAAAACTTTCCTGCCAAATTATTCCCTCAAACTGTGAGTTTGACAGGATTAAGGATTAAGCATCTAAATTACGAGCATCGAATAGTCCTAGTAAAAGGGGTCGACAAATTGGCAATATGCGGATGTGAAAATGGATGAGCATTAATTTAATTTCAATGCACCTCTTAAAGTCGAACCCCCTCGCTTTTTCTCTCTATTTAATTGTATTCCTAAGTATTCAACGAAAAATTCAATTGAAAATGTCTTTCTAGACGAAAAAAATAATAAAACCCAGCAACAAAAATTTAACATTGCCAGGCCTAGGCCACGCCCCTTGGTTCAAGAAAAGTTTTCAGCCTTATTTACGCCCCAAAGGAAAAAAATACCCAAGAAAGGAAAACCTAAACAGTAAACAGGCAAACGAGTCGCGTTTTCTGTATTTTTACTTGTATTTTCATTTTCAATTCGTGGCTGAAAAACTTTTTTTTTGGCACAGACATTAATCTTGAAAAAGAAAATTTGCATGAAATTAAAAAAGTGGAAATATTTTAGCAACAAGAAGAAGAAGAAAAGCAGAACAACTTGAAAATACACACAATATTCTGGGGGAGCGTCTGCGTAAAACGGAAAAGTGAAATTTGCAAGCACTTAACAGAGGCATTGACTTGTCGCTTCCTTTGCTCCTTTTAGAGGGTATGGGCTAGTCAAAACAACCCTTACTACTACACTAAAATAGCGATGAAGGCGCATTTTAAGTTAGAGTAAAGTTTATGGGAATTTAAATTAAATTAAAGGCCTGATTTGACTTTCAAATAGCGTAAAAATCGAAATTTCGATAGTCTCAGCTCATTAAATCTTTGTATTTTTTTTAAATTGTATACAGTATTCATATAGTTTTATTATTTTAGTAGGTCTTAGTTTCAATGAAGCAAGTAAATTATATAGTCTCATCTCATTAAATATTTTTATTTGAAATTATGTAATGTTTTTTTTATTTTATTTTATTATGAGACAGTTTTTCAATCAATCAATTAATTTCTTTTTCACTGTATCAAGTCAATTCTTTGCCTTCAATTAAGTCACTTTTCAGCTGCTTTAGACTTTGTCGCTTAGCGGAAGCCCCAACTAAATTGTGTTATAATATTATAAAAGCTTCCGTTAAAACAAAAAAAAAGGAACCATTTGAAACAGGCGCAAGAATTTCCGGTCGGAATCTTTTCCTTTTGGCGGCATGTAGAAGCAACACTTTAAATATTTAATTACGTAATGCCCGTAATTCTTTGTCAGCCCTTTTGCCACTTTTTTGGATGGCCCGGCAAATTGTTGCTAAGCCACCTCTCTCCCCAGCCCCCTCTCCATTTTCTACGCCTACAAAAATTCGCTGTGAAAAGAGCTTTGATATTCTTTTGTTGCTACCCAAAAAAAAAAGGAAAGAAAATACAATATAAAAGAAGGAAAAACCGCCAGTTTGCCGCATCAGCATCCAGTTATGCCAGCATGCCTCAAGTGTTTGTGGCGTCCACCGTTCATGCCCCACAATGTGGCAAGCATGAAATGGGGGAGTCACAGCTGGCGCCTGCAGTTTGTAGCTCTCTCTTTCACTCTCTCTCTCTCTCTCTCTCTCTCAACATAACATACAATGGACGCATTTGCATTTGACGCTATTCAACGTGGTATGCGTAGATTCCAAAGCCAAGTGCCCCCCTTCCCCCTTCAAACACCTCTGCCCACTCCATTCCCCCTCTTCGCAGCCACCTCCTACTCCCACAACAGTCAGTGGGCAAACTTATTACTGTAGTCTGCTTTCAGGCGCAAGAATTTCATTCATTCATTTGCACATTCACTCGCTTTGCCTGCCATTTGCGTTAAAATGTGATTTTTCACTTGACTTTTTAATTATGCGGCACTGCCAGAGCACAGGCAACAACAACAAACAGAACAACAACAAAAAACAGAACAACAACAACAAACGAGAACAGGCATAAACAAAATACACCTACTTGAGCCTTTTGCCTTTTGTCGAATCGTGCCTTGGAATGAGCCCGAAGCTAACCAAAAAAGTTAAGCAGTAAATCTAAAACCATAGTCAGAAACAGAAAGAGAAACCGAATAGAGAGAGAGAGAGAGAGAAAAAAAGAAAAAAAGGGAAGAGAAGTCTAAGGTAAGGACTACAAAATGTATTGTTTTAGCCGTTGGCTTCGGGTTTAGATTTTTGTTGATTTTTGCTGAGCTGGCAAATTGCAGCGATTGAGCTGATAAATTTCTGTGTACTCCTGTGGAACTGAGGAACTACACTTGCTTAAGATTAAATCCGCACAGAAAATTAAAAGAGAACAAATCAAAAATTATGTAGAAGATTAAAGTACAATTTAGTAGCAAAATAAGCAAAGGAAAGTTCTTCTCAAAGAACTATTTATTCAATTATATTAAGCTACATGCTGAAAGCTATTCAATCAGAGCTCTATTGTCCCGTTAAGATGACTGAAGAAAGGGTTTTAAAGTAAAGTCTATTCAGCCTTTTTCATAGTCCTATTCCTTCCCTTTCTTAGAAGTCGACCAGGTGTGTGGCAGGTGAAATTGTTTCTAGATTTAAAACGTTTATGATTAATTGATGGTATAAAATATTAAGAAAACATTTTCGGAAAATTAAAATTGAATGAGCAAAAGCTGAAATAAAATGACTTAAGTTACAAAGTCAGTTTTAAAGTTTCGTCTCATGATATATTTATTCCAATTTAACGACCGATTACGATGATGTCATTGATGAGTAATGAAAATTAGTTAATGCTTCAGAAGGTTTGAAAATTGTTCAACAATCCACTGTTTTTCGTATAATATATAAAAAAGGAAGGAAAAGAAATACACAGACTACTTAGATTTGTTCAATCGTGTTGAATTTGCATACAAATGAGTGCATTGCGTGCACAGCTTCCCTTTCAACAAGCCCCAGTCCCTCCCTTCCTTCCTCCCGTTAGCACCCCCCTCGTTTGTGGGGAATAAGTCTCTTGGTTCGTTCCTCATTTGTAGTAACAGTTCCAGTGCCACGCCTTGTTTGGTCCCGTTATGCAAATGACTTAATTTAAAACATCAAATTTTGCACTTTACTCTCTGCTGGCCCCCCAATCGGAAATTTTGCCATGAAGATGACGACAGCGACGACGACGACGAGGACGACGAGTCATTGGAAACATTTGAAATCATTATTATACCACTCACACACAGACAGACGAGAGCATTCACATTATCATCTTAATCATGAGGGGAGGGTCTACTCATCGCCATCATCATCGCCATCATCATCATCATAATCATAATCATTATCGTTGTCTTCATTTTTATGAAGTGTCATTTTTGTATAACATTTGCGCCTATAAAGCAGACGTCTAAGCCCAAAAGGCGCACAACCCCTTTCGACAGACAGACGGACAGACAGACAAACCGACAGAGAGTCATTCAGTCAGTCATTCAGTTATTCACTTGAGCTAGAGAGCCTGTGTCTCACATTTTTCCTGCGCCTCTTATACGCAAAAAGGGTATTTAAATGTTGTAAGGATATTTAAAATTATATATAGCTTAACTATGAATTTTGCAAGAAAAGAAAGATGTTATTTTAATTTATTTCAAGCTTGGTTTAAATTATAGTTCACATTTTCCCATTTCTTTTACAATAATTCTAACAACATTTATAGATATCGAGTAGTCTGCTGGTCTCTTAATATACTTAATTTTTATGAAAATAATTTCATATTTATAAGCAACTTTTCAAGTCCAAAACAGGGTATCTCCTTATCGACTATTCTTTGCTGCTATCTTTTGCCTTTTTTATCAGCTGTACGCAATCGTTTTCTCAGCTTCTTTTCGCTTTTCTCGTATTTTCTTTGCTTCGTTTTGCAATTTGTGCGCCCTTCCCATTTGTTTTTCAGCGGCTGCTTTTGTTGTTGTTCCTTGAATTTTTCATGCCGTGCATTTTGCGCCAACGCCGAGGAACTTGAGCGGAAAATTCATACAGCCTATTGTTGCCGCGAGGAGGATTTTTGTAAAGTATTTTTTGGGCTGACTGCTCGACATGGCGTATACTTAATAAGAGTTTAATTAAATTTAATTATATTTTCATTACGCAAAAAGGCAGCTAAGGCGGAGATGTCTAGAAAGAGAAAGAGAGAGAGAGATAGATAGAAAAATTTATAATCTCTCATTGCCTCTTTCACCTCGACCCTCAAATTGAACGTGTCAAACAACTTATTCGAATCAGCCGCCATTTGGCCACTTGTCACAACATTTGCCAGCAACAAAAGCAATCATAAAACGTCAACATCATCATAATCAAGAGCAACAACTCTCACACACACACACACGCACATAATGTTCATTTGCTATATCAACATCAGCAACAACAACAATTCCGCCCACTGCCTCAAAAGCATTGCGCATACGCTCCGTTTGACCAGCAAGCGACCCACAAACCATTCAACGTTTTTCTCCTCACTTTTTCCACTTTTCTCGCTTTTCCCATTGTCCAGCGAACCAAACAGTTGCCGTTTATTGAGCCGTCCGTCCGAGCTGTCCGTTGGTCAGTCAGCCTTAGACATTTTTATGGTTTCATTGACATTTTTGCTTGTGGTCACAGCCCACACACAAAACTGCTGCGAAATTGATACTCTTGATAAAATATTCAATAATAAATTATGTGTCAGATGAGAGCCGAACAGATATATATTTATTAATTTGTACATTGTAAATCAAGCATTATCTATAATAGTGTTATTAAAGTCCAAATGTGGCAAATGCTTGACTAGAAAATTACTTTAATGCGGATTAAATTGTACAACTTATTCAAAGAATAAGCTTTAATATCAAAATTTCTTATCTTGCAGATTAAGCTTATAATTTAATTTAATTTACAATTTGGTAAACTTTATAAGAGCTAATAATGGTGGGGGTCTATCTGTATTATGAGGTTAAAAATAAAGGACAGTTGTGATCATCACCGTTTTACCGTTTTTTTAAGTTATAGACAACTTCAAACTTCATTAATTCTGATCCGAACTTCAAGCGGAATGTCATTTTGATCATGGTTTAGCCTCTAGATTCATTATGCATTCGAATTTTATTTATTTCTCTTAAATAATTTTTTTTCACCAAAACTCGATTTTTAAGCAAAGGGTCCTTTGGTTTTTCAAAAATTCAAATTTTTAAATTTCAAGTTTTCAATTGTAATCAACTCATTATGTCATAATTAGTATAAAACAACACTTTAAATTTGATTCTGAGACCTTTTATTTTTTTTGTAAAAAATCATTTCAAAATGAAAAAAAGTTTTTACTTGTAAAGGTGCCAGATCAATGGCTCTACCAACTTTAAGCTTCAACTACTTTGCCAAATCTGATCCGATTTTCAGATTTGGCCCCTTGATTACTAAATTGATTCTTCATCTAAGTTTCCATCTTTTGGAAAAATTAATTTTTTAAATAAGAGTTGAATTTATAAAGATATTTGATTTAGCACCGATTAAATTTCAAACATCTTGGGCAGGTTTCATATCAAAAACTATATAGTATTTTCTTTAAGTGCAACTGGCAAAGCGTGCGCTCGGCTCATGCAAATTAATCATATTGATTAACCAATTAATTGCCGAAACATGTTTCGCTTTGCGCACAGATTTTCAATCAGAAATTAAAGCGAAATAAATGAAATCCGAATCGGGCTCCTCCAAGCCTCAAACTGGAAATGATTTATGTGTTTGTGTGTTGGCTGTGGGGCAGCACTCCAACTGTGGCATGACTAGGGGCCGACGAGAGAGAGAGAGAGAGAGAGAGAGAGAGGGTGACAGGTTGGAAGGTGGGGTAACTGTTGTGGCTGTCAATATCACACACTTCGGAGAGTGGCGGAGTCGCCTCTCTGATTATCGACAAACGATAATGAACTTGGAAGTCAGTCCGCGATGTTGTTCGATTGCTGCTTTTGGCGCGTTTTTGTGCAATGAAATGTAAAATGTGGCTCAAATTGACATTTAATTGGCTTAGAAGAGCAACTGAAGAATGAGTAAAGTTGAGAACAGAGGGAGTAGACTGAGGTAAAAGAGTTTAGAAACTCCAGTAAGCTGATACAATTTGCTTAATGATGATATATTTTATGGCTAGTCATTAGCCCAGTCGGTTAGGGCTTAAACCTTTTGAGTAGGGTCAAGGTGACTGAGCAACTTTAGGTTGTTGTTGTGGCCCAAAGGGTTTTCATAACACACAGAAAGACAGAGAGAGAGAGAGAGAAGAGCATTACAAATAACAACAATCAATCAGTTGAGAACTGAAATAACTTTGTTATTCTTGCAGTATATTATATGATTTTTTGTTTTTTTCTTTTGTATACTCCTAAGATATAATATTTATAAATAAGTATCCTTCAAGCAACCCTCTCCGCAGGCGGCAAACTTCAACAGCTTTGTGCATAATCCTGTTTGCCTTTTTGCACAAAATTATTTCAATTATAATTAAAGCCCGCTTAGATGGCAATGACAACTGCGGTCAGTCCAAAAAAAGAAGTGACCATATAAATCGAATCCTTCCCCTCTCATTTATCAAAGCACAATAATTATAATGTAGCATGAACATAATGCCAATTAACTTTCAAAGTTAAAGTTGAACCAAAAAAAAAAAAGCAGAAAAAATGACAGACAATCAACGGACAGATTAAATAATCCATAACACAGCTGATTTGCTTGCTCCGCACATCATCAATTTATGTATAGCTCTCATTTCTACGAACCTCTGTCTCTGTCTCTGTCCCTGTCGCTGTCTCTATCCCTCCCTATCTCTGTCTCTTACGCTCATTGTGTTTTTGGCCTGTCTGCCCTCATCATTCGCATTGTTATGCGCCAATGCCCAAATCTCTGGTCGGCTGACTGGACGCCGCGCTCAGACCCTAATCGCATTTCAATCATCAATGAGCGTGGCAGGCAAAAGACACAGAACCAGGCCCAAACACAGATACACATAGATAGAGCGAAAGAGAGAGAGAGAGCGAGAAAGACCTCAGGGAAATCCTGAAGCGAACGTCACTTGCAGAGCTCAGTCACAATATGGCAGCACTCGGATTACCTATTCACCAAAGATTCGTATCTGTACGAATACTCGTATTTGTTATTCACATTCAGTTGATTTTATATGCAACCAGAAATATTCTATCCCCCCCTAAAAAAATATAAGATGAGCAGGAAAATTTAGCTTGGCATTTGCTTTAATGATTACATGCAGTTTTCCGTCGCTTCATTTTTTTCTTTTTTTTTGGCTTTTTTGCCTAGTTCTATTAGACAAGTCAAAGGCGGGCAATGACAAGTCCGAGCTGCAAAATGGAATGAAATATTGTGTCCATGTCTTGGCTCTCCGACTCTCTCTCTCTCTTTCTCTATCTCTGCCTCTGTCTCTGTTTGCCAAGGACATAATGAACAGAACTTCCGGTACTTCCGCGCAACAACAACAGCAACAACAAGAAAATATATCGAAATGTACGAGTACGAGAGCGAGTATTGTGCAAATGACTCCTTTGAAGTCAAATGTTGATGAGACAGCATTTGTTGTGCAGGCAGCCTGAAAAAGGATGTACACATCCGAGGGTGAATACACTCATACACTCGTGAATAAAATGCCCAAATGAATAGTATGTCCACTGGAATCTTTGTGGCTGTCATTGCACAGGCCCAAATGCGAAGGGCTCTTCCTGCCCTTTCTTCTGTCTTGCAGCCAACACAAATCTTGCTATTGAAATCTAAGCTGGATTTGAATACCAAGATTAAATTCTTAAATGCTCGAATTTGCTTCAAGAGTATTTGCAATGTTTTAAAGATGTTATGCGCAGCCAAATAATAAAATGTTGTCTCATTTTTGACGCGTCCCACACTCTTAGCCATTATAAATCCCATTTTGTACACAGTATGCCACTTGCAATATGAAACAAAGAACGAGAAGAAAAAATGAAATATCTCATCAACAGCAGCTAAGCGAAAACTAATTATCACACCGTTAAACTCTTGGCTATCAATTTCAATAATTAGAAATTTTCCAGCTTGAAATTTTAGCCTTGGGACAGCGAAAGCAACAACTGTTATAATGATGGAAAAGCTTAATAGTTGCCATTAAGAAAAACGCGTACAAAAAGACACAATAAAGTAAAATATAAAATACAATAACAACAAAAATTACTAATCCAGAGGCTATTAAATTCTTATTTCGTAGAATGAAATTTCAAACTAAAAGCATTTGCGCCTTGAAGCTATAAAAAAAAGTAAGATTTCTCGACGAGAGTTTTGACAAGGGGTCTGAAGGGGTGAGGGGAGGGGGCTAATGCATACATATAGAAAAGCCGTTAGTTGGGTGTAGACGACAACGTCGTCTGCGTTGGCAACCAATTAGCAGCTTATTAGAATGCACACCAAAAAGTAATCCTTTGCAACAACAATTTGTAGACTTAAAATATTATATTGCTAAAACTTAAAAACAGATTTCTCAGCACAAAAAAAGCAACAACAAAAAAAAATAAGTGAAGCAGAGCATAAAAAGCGTCGAAACTTGCTCGACAGGCAAACAGCCAACATATAGCCAGTTAGCCAGTTAGCCAGTTAGCCAGTTCAGCCGGGTGGCCGCAAAGGAACTTGGCCAACGAGAAGTAGGGTGGGAAAGGGAAAGGCTGGGGAGGGTGACGGAGACCAAGACGGAGACGGAGAAAGGAGTCGCAATTGCAGACGAGACGAGAGCTTGGTGAGTAAGTGGCCAAGGCACGAACCTGTGGCCATGTTTGGCATTAGGTTTGGGGCCTTTGCTCTTGGACTGGAACTGAAACTGGCACTGGCACTGGCACTGGCACTGGTAGTGAGACTGCGATTGCGATTTGAACAGAGACTGAGAACGGAACACTGAGAACTGAGAACTGAGAACCTGCACCATCTCGTCGCTTCAAGCGTAAAAAGTTAAACTCAAAAATTCTCTTGAGTTGCTTTCTTGGAAATTGGCCCTGGACATGGACATGGGCAAGGCCCAAAGAGGATGCAGCACAGCCAAATGGAGTTTGGGTAAGAAGTACTCCTTGGTCTGTCTTCTGTCTTCTGTCTTCTAATATCCACGCCCGACTTGCTAAAACAAATTATAAGCCAAAAGACATTGCTATGATTATAATGCCGTCTGCCCGATGCGACCAAAAGCCCCTGGGAGAACGAGAGACAAACAATCTTGTGAGATGAGCCAGATGTTGTCTTCAGGTTGAGCTGCCTAAACAGACAGAATCAACTTGGCTAAAAAAAACAGTAGTAAAATAAGGTAAAACGAAGTCACATACCAGGAAAACTCGCAGAGAATGTTGTATGATAGCATTAACATAAGCATTAACAGGCAGCGCATTAACATTTCTTGCACTGACTATACTGTTAACATTTACATAAGCTTAAGGAAGTCGGTAAAGAAATTAAAAGTCAAGCAGCCATGTAAAGAATTCACTTCGGGACCAACAGAAATTCTGTATGCAGCTCAGAAAAGAGTAACTTTAAAAATATTAATTTAAAATGTTATACAATTTGTTAGAGAGTTTATTAAAAAATAAATAATAACAGTTTAATAAATGATATATTTTATATAATAATAATCGCATGGCTTTTCAACTCTAACTTTCAACTGGACTTGTCCATTTTTCAATTTGCTGGCTTTTCTGCCTTGAAAATCACAAACAATGGGAATTAAGCTCCTATTGATGACACTATCTATGCCTAATTTGTATGTTTCTAATGCATTGAAGCATTTTCGACAATGCGACTTAATTACACTGCATTCACATACGCAGCACACACAGTTGGTCATAATAATATTGAAAGGATCAAAACACACACATAACTCTGCCAACTCTGCTGCGACTATATGAATGACAGTTGTTGCTCTTGTTGTTGTTATTTGAAAGGGGAATATTGCCCAAAAAGGAAGGATAAACCAATTAAACTGAGTCCGAAGCCAGTTCAAAAATGCCAAGCGACCGGGCTGACTGTCTGGCAATTCAAACAACAGAATTCAACTAACCAACTAACAATGAAAACCTCAAAAATCCAATGCCAGAAGTAGAGAATGTAGTGCCATGACTACTAATGCCTGAACTAATGCCAATGCACAGATAGATGGGGATAGAGAATGAAAGAAAGATTGCACGAAAAGGAGGGGGTAGAGTGCTTGACAGTCGCTCAGTTTTGGGCCCTGGGTCCTGAATCCTGTCGTGTCCTGGGAGCTGGCATGACTGCATATTTCGACATTTATGTGGTCGTCGATGGGTGTCGTTTGTGTCGTTGATTTCTTGCTTAAGCGTTGCGCGATTCAATTTCAAATCCTGAACACATTTCCACAGTCCGTCCGGTACTCGCAGGACTCACAGGACGACAGGGCAGCTAACAATGTTATCTCGTAATTTTACACGTCGATGATTTCAGGCGAATGAGTTTGATTCGATTGTCTCAAGTTTTTTGCAATTGTAGCACCATCTAAAAAGGATGCGCCGCACACAACAACAGCAACAACAACAACAACAACAAGAACAACAACAACAACGACAACAATTACAACAACTGGTGACACAACTGCGGTGCACGCTGGTGACGACGCCTTTGACATGCTTTTGACAGCCAAACACCGCCCGCTGTGCAGATTCGAGCCAAGCCACTGAAAAAAGGGAAGTCGTCGATTCAGTCAGACAGACAGACAGACAGTCAGACAGTCAGAACCGGGACAGCTGGCTTCAAGCTGCCGTGACAGGCAACAAGCAACCCCATTTCATGTTGTCCCGTTACCGATGGTACCAGCACTCAACCCCTCTCTCTCTCTCTCCCTCTCTCTCTCTCTCTTTCTATCTCTCTCTCTATCTTTCTCTATACAGCACTCTCTACCACTCGACTCGTGTGCTGCTGCAATAAATTGTTCAAATGCAACAGCCCAAAAATGCTATGAGAACATTAGAAAAGGGTTTCATCACCCAAAATCCCCAAACTTCCTTCCCTCACTCAATCCCCTCTGCTTTTCCCACCAAAAAGAGGAGGAAAGAAAGAAAGATATGGTAGACACAACGACGGCATTTGAATGACATGCAAAGTTGTCGCCCCGTTGGAAAGTTTCGTTGAAAATAATTTCAAATTTTGCTCCTTTTTTTCGACCATGCCAAGAGTTTAATACCACTGGTATGTCAGAGATGCCACAATTTATAGCTATAAAAAAAAAAGGTAAAGAGTGTAGGGTTATTCAGAAAATTCTCACATGATGACATTTTTACTTATTTATTATTCGATTTAAAACTGTCCTTCAGGGAAAATCATAAAAAATTTTTTTTAGCAATAGTGGTTTATTCTCACTTCTAGCATTTTTTGTTTGTTAAGCCAAAACAAAGAATGTCATCTCTAATTCTTGCTTGCAATGCAATGCGCGTCCTTTCATTGTCGTGGTAATCAAATAAAAATCAATGGCTTGTGAAATTCAAATTGTGACTACGAGTGCCACTCGCAACAGTTAGATAGAGAGAGAGATACTTTGTCCATCCCAACCCCTTTCTAGGTATACATCCCCTATCTCCTCTTATTTCTCAATACTCCCAACTCCCTTCTCCCATCCACTTCATTTTGGCGGAAAACTCATTTCTTCAAGTGCCTCGCGCGTCTGTATCACGTGCCCAATTCTCATTTGCCGTTAGCATTCGAAATCGTTGAAGTTAATGATCTGATGCAGTCTGGAGAGCACACGAACTGCGACTATCCTATCTATAAGCCCTTAGACCAGGCAACTAAATCAACTGTCATTAGGGCCAAGTTGACTGCGCCCAGCTGCCAAAGACGAGACCAGACCGAAAATGGAATGAGAGTCGCTGAATAACTTTATTCAAGTTTTGCTCAAGTCTCTGCATAAATTAATTTTTAAATAGCAAAAAGGAAGTTCAAGTTTTACACACTTATTTGGTGTGATGCAAGTTAATTATGGCGTTTACTTTTCGGGCTGGTGTTGTTTACCTTAAAATGATCTGAAATGTTGTATGAATTTAAATGTAGCTGGAGGAAAGTGAAGCAGAGATAAAAGAGGAAAATAGCTGCTAAAGAAGCTAAATTTTCATTTATATTCATCTTGTATTTGATTTTATCATATCTGCGCTTATAAGTGAAAACTGTGAGGAAATTGCTTTGATAGACGCTTTTGTCTTATGATGTTTTTGTTAACATCATATCTTTCATAACTACAATAGATTTTCTTAAACTTTCTCCTTCCCAACGATCACAATTGAGTCTAGATATTGTTATAATATCCCAACTGCCGTTTCTTCCGGCTTCCTTTTGTGAGAATTTTCATCAATCTGTGTTTTCCTGCGGGCTCAGCCCATTTCCTTAGAAACAAACAAGAAATTAACTTCATATGTTTGAGGCAGCGATGCGCAAAGTTAAACCACAAACAACGCTAAGGAATCAGCAAAACTCATTCCTTTTCTTCCCCTGCCCCCCCCTTGAGGCACAATTCCCCCAGGGGATACAGTTACCACCTCCATTTGAAGCTGTTCAAATTTCTTAAGCCATTTTTTATTAAATGACAAATAATTTTGGCCAGGGTGACACGCTGCAGGCAATTGTTGACATTTACGGGGGGTGTCGGAAATTAGCTTACACCCCATCCAAAAAAATCTCCCCTCATCCCCTCGCCATGAAAGCCAACTAAGCCGTGTGTAATAATTATGCTAACGACTGTCAATTGGGAGGGCTGTAAATTGAATAGAGATCGACTCAATGGCAATGATTCCGTGTACACACCGCAAGATAAATCCGAGACATTGCCGAGACGTCTTGGAAGGGTTGTTCCTTCTATTAACGGCATTGTCTCAAGATAGTTGGGCACCCTTGGACCCTTCGCAGCTCAAATCACAGCCCTTTTATTTGGAAATTAAACTCGCTTTGGCTTTTCACAGTCAATTGAGTTGACGCGAAACTCTTACCCGTAACCCCTTAACCCCTTACCATTCAATTACTTTTTTTTTTTGCTAGAGAGACAACTGTTATTTGCTTGTTGTCGGCTTTTCACACACACGGCTTCTGGCGAGTACCCGTTCCACTGGAACGAATCGCATTCAACCCATTATTCGCAGGCACTTTGACTCCTTCCGCCTCTTTCTCCTTTGACTCCTTCAACTTCTGCTTTGACAGAGTCCGATTCAAATTCCGATTTTCGTGCGCTCTTCAAATGTTGTGTTGTTGCTCTTGACGCATCGCTGTCTGCGCCTTTTGAAGCATCTAGCTCTTCTGCTCCTGCTTCTGTTTCTGCCTCTTTCTGTGGCACCGCCTCCAACTTGCCGTCTTGTCAGCGACTTTGCATTAAGATTATGTAAATTTTTGGCACTCAACATACAGAATAAAAAAGAAGTTGCGAGAGAAAAAAGTCCACTTGAAAATGCGCGTGTTTCTGGCAGTTTTCAAGCTAAAAAAAATAAAAATAAACCCGACAAATAAGAAAAAAAGGAAGAGGTGAAATCTTTTCCATTTGCGTTTTGACTTAAAGTTGCTACGCAAGGAAATTGCTTTAATTTGTGTGCCATGTAAATCATAAAATCATTTTCCTATTTTAATTAAAACTGCCAGCCAAAGGTAAAAGTCAAACCCTTGCGTTCCCAACAAAAAAATAAGGTGGGGAAATGGAGAAAGGGGCAAAGGGAAAAGGGGAACCCTGAAACGCTCTCAGCTGTCGCCTTTTAAGTTTTGTGCGTTTAATTTGCTGCCATTTTCATTTTCACTTGCCCTCTGTCGACTCGCTTACATTTATCAGTGCGGCACAGTTACGCCCCATCCCCCTCCCCCTCCCCTGCCGCCCATAAAAGCAGCCTTTGTCAACACTGTGGCAGACGCATGTGGCACACACATTCTCTTATAGACCGAAAGCTAAGACTGTAAAAACTTTTATACCTAGGCTGTAGCTGTAACTGTAAGTAAAATGTTTGGTCATAGTTTTCTTGTTGCCTTTTCTATCGTATCGCTATCCCTATCCCTTTCCCATGTGCCCAGTCCTTACTTGCCTCATATGGTGGCAGGAACAGGGTCCTGTCCTGTTCTGTCCTGTCCTGTCCTGGCCCCTGGCCGAGCATAAGGAAATTTATTTGCTGCCCGCACGGCCCATGACATGAGTGTAAGTAACTTTGACTGGATAGCCCAGACTTTGGACATATGGCCACAAGAAAAGGGAGAGAGGCAGATAGAGAGAAAGAGAGAGGGGGCGAAGGGAAGGAACAAAGAAACTACTACGCTTTGCCTGTGTGTTTAGTCCGAAATAGTTGCAACATTTGCTGCAATTATATTTATAAAGTGTGTGGCAAGCTCTGAGGGCAATCAAAAATTAGCCACTGCCTGGGCAAAAAGTTTAAGTGGGCACAAAACCAAGGACTGTTGTGAGGTGTAGACAAGTGAGACTGAAACGACTGTCCACTTGGAGCTAGAGGGTGCATATGCGAATATTCTTAAAGTATTCAGGCATTATTCAAAATAGATAATTTATTTATATGAAATTAAAAGCGGTAGACTATAGAGAAACGCTAAAAATTATATCTTTACAGAAACAATAAATGAAAGACTGGGCGGTAAATAAATAAATAAAATAAATAAATAAAAATAAATAATAAATGAAAAAGCAGCGCATATGTTATTTCCTTATCGCTAATATAGAAATATATTTTACTACTAGAATTTATATGAAACTCAAGTTAATCTAAGCAACATTCAGTAATGTTGAAGCAGTAATTGTGGAAGCTATGTATGTTAAATAAATTGGTGCAAAATCATATTTCTAGTTTATTTACCAAATTCTTTGGCAGATTATTACAAATAGTTGTAAAGTAAATCCCAGGGCTTACTTGTTCTTATAGATGTCACTATATATTGTCAAGCCAATCTGTTCCATGGATCCAACAACTAATACAACCGGCTACAAAGTTAAGCTCATGGTCTGAAGCAGTTACGGTCTTTCAGTTGGATCTGTCTGCTGCACGTGCTGTTCATGTTGCTGTTGTTGTTGTTGTTGTTGTTGTTGTTGTTGTTGTTGTTGTTGGCTGCTGGTGCTGACAAAGTTGTTGCAACTGACAGAATGACAGGCCAGTCAAAACTACCCACAGACTGAGAACGGTAGCAGCTCTCCATTTACAGCTCCAGTCTCTCCGAGTCCCAGGCCAATGCTACTTAACACTTTTAAGGAGTAAAAAAATATGCAGGCAGAATGTAAAAAAAAATAAAAATAAAGGAACAAAAGTGAGAAAGAAACCGCAGACATGTTATGCCTGGGAAAGGCAAGCTGAAAGAAAATGAAATTTGGTATAAAGGGCAACGAACAGGAGGAAAGCAGAAGCTGACGAAGAGTTAAGAGGGAGCTGGAGAGGGAGAGGGAATTGAAGATAGGAGAGCTGAGGGGCAGCTCAGCTGTTTGTACCACGACTGTTTGTTGTTGTCCCCAAATGGCATTTAGCATTTGACTTAAACGCGGCTGCGGCTGTGGCAAGTTTGTCTGCAAGGGGCAACATCGACAACCTGCTGAGCCAAACAACAACAGCAACAAAGTTCTAGTCAACATATGTTTGCAGTGTGTGTGTGTGTGTGTGTGTGTGTGTGTGTGTGTGTGTGTGTTTGTGTGTGTGTGCTGTGATTTCACGTTAAGAACGTCTGATACCCTTTACAGCGTACTCTTTATGCTGCAACTTGCCTCGGTCTCACTTCTTGATTTTCTTCCACTTTTTTGTATACCCTGTACTCGTAGAGTTCAAGGGTATATTGTATTATTTCTCGCCTGAATCTCTGACACTAAAAAAGCTGCTGTTGGTGTTGAATATTCATAAATAAAACTACAGTCATATTACTATTTTCATATATTCAAATTGATTAAGGGGCATCACATAGTCGAGCAACTCGACTGCTGTGTTCTTACTTGTTTGGCCAGCCTTGCCACAACTTGCCAGGCAACTATTAAGTCACATGTTTGTCTCTTCAGTCTCGACTTTTGAGTTATGACTTTGGAGCCGAGCATCCTTAGAGCGAAGGCTCCAGTGGAGACCCAGTTTAACCTGAATTTCCACATTGGAGTTGAAGTCGCAGGCGGAGTCGGAGTTATTGTTGGAGTCGGAGTTGTCTCGTTGCTCACTTGACTTCGTTTTGTTTCGTTTCTTCGTTCCGTTTCGTTTCTTGATTTTGTTCTTTTGGCCTTTATTTGCCTTTGTTTTTATAGCCTTTTTCTGGCAGGTAAGCATGCGGCACATGCAGCTTGTGGCAGTGTCCAACAGCAGTTGCTACACTGAGAAAAAAAGTCAGTGGTTCCATTACAGAATTAAACCAAAACGGTTTCAAAAGTTCAGTTAATCGAGTACGAAATACTTGACTCGAGTACGATTTTTTAATGCCTTTATTTAGGAACTTTTTATTATTTAAGAATTTGATCTATATTTGACTATTTATTGCCCGGTTGGTGCCATTTTGATTATTTCTACTTTATTTATTTTAAATACATACTTCAAAAATATCTTATAAAATCAAGAATTTTCAACTTGAATCTTAGATTGATTTATTTTGTTCTGTGTAAAACTCAGACGTGCCGCATCATATGGATCTGTGCGTGTGAGTGTGTGTGTGTGTGTGTGAGCAGATTCAGAGTCACTGAGTCACCTACCGCCTGCTGTTTGGCTTCATTATGCGCCTGTTGCCACTTTGCCACTTGCCACACGCCCCGTTGCCCCTTTGCCCCTGTTACCTTTAAGGTTCTTTGTTCATTTCCCTTTTTCTCTCTCGTCTGGCGGAGGCGATTCGTTGCTTTATTACTTTTGGCCTGCGGGCAGTTGCAACAAAGGCATTTCTTATTTAACTCGGTCTTTCCATTGGGTTGAGTTGGGCTACGTGCCACACGGCTGTGTGTGGCAGCAACACGCACTGTGACACAATATGACAGCGAAAAGTTTTCAGTTTTATTTGATGCAGCATGCAACACGCGGCAGCAACATCATCATAATCAGCATCATCAACATCGTTATCATCATCATTGTCGTTTGCTTTCATTAGTCAAGGCTTCAAGAGTCTAGACTCGGTTAGCATCTCGGCAACTTTTGTAGCCAGTTTTATCTATTAGACATAATTTACACGATTTAACTAACTTTATCTATCCTAGCACACACACACACACACACACAAAAACTTAACTTTTCTTTCTCTCTCCTTCTCCGTCTCTTTCAGGTAAGTCGACAACAGCTCCAAGGCGGCAGGTCTTAACTTCAATTAGTCGTAAGTGCTGGGGCCAAAACGTAAGTCAGCAGTTGCCACCCACTCTTTCTACTCTCCCCCCTCTCGACTCCCTCATCTCCCTTCCTTCTGCTTATCTGTTGTCTCCTTAGGCCACAACTTCGCACGCTTTTCGCGTATATATTTTATATGCTTTATCCTTGTGGATTGCCAACGACGCCAAGTTGAGCAAACTTAAGATGGAGTGTGTGCATAGGTGTGTGTGTGTGAGTGTGTATGTATGTATGTGTGTGGAACACGTTCTACGCAGCAAACTTCGCGTCTCTGGCGACCAAAATTGTTTTCAAAGCTGTGTTCGCTGCATCTTCTATTGTTGTTGTTGCTGTTGTTGTTGCTGTTTTTGTCTGTCCCTCGTGTTGCCATCCGAAAAGTAGGCAATAATTATGTGCTGGCATTTGGGGGGCGTGTGCAGACACTTGACTCGCATTGGGCGTGGCAGGTAACAGACACACACACACACTCACACAAAACCTCAGCTTGCTGAGAATATTTACATATGTGTTTTTGTCCTGCGGATTAACGACACTTTCACTTTATGGGAAAGTGTCTAAATTTAAATATTCAATTGGATCAAAACTTTGTTAAATATAAAACTTATTAAATTATTATCTTAAAGAGTATAGTTTTCCAGAGAGGAATAACAGCTTGCCAAATATTTGAGTTAATGATTAAAAAAAATGGTTAAGCAACTTAAACTTATACAAAAAAGGTAAAAATTGGCTTTGCAGATAAAATAAATATTAGAGAAGGAAATTTATTTGTATGTGATAATAATTTAATTTT
This sequence comes from Drosophila rellima, assembly GCA_035043635.1. Lineage (NCBI taxonomy): Eukaryota > Metazoa > Arthropoda > Insecta > Diptera > Drosophilidae > Drosophila > Drosophila rellima. Next base: position 1,324,268 of record JAWNMV010000145.1, on the reverse strand, counting down.
AAATGGATTACAAGCTGAATAACTGAAGTAAAATGGAATTAAAACCTAAGTGTTCGTTTAGAATTGTGTGTTGTTTTTAATCCTGCGCTTTAATGCCACTTTTAACTATTACTCAAATGTACAATTTGTATAACATAAGTCATCCACAGACCACAGACAACAAAATATCTTTGCCTTTTGCCTTACCGCACATCATAAATGCTGTCACCTTTCACAATTTTTTTGTATGCCAATTCTACCTTTTTAATTTTGCTTTTTGGACATTTTTGCTGTATAAATAAAATATGTAGAGAACTGACAGAAAATAAGAGAAAACTTTTGCGTATGTAGAGATTTTTGTAAAGCTTTTGCTTTTGTCTACTCTAAAATTCATTATAAAATATCCATTACTCAGGCTAAGCACACACACACACATATGCAGTAAACAAAGCGAAACACTATAAAAAAGTGTGAGACAAAAAATAAACAGTAGCAAAAAACTTTTGAAATAAACTGTAGCTAAAAAAGTAAAACTGCATAACGTTTCCCGCAGATTCCTCGAGTTCTGAATTCTGAGTCCAGAGTCTGCAGCCAAAACACTTGAAAAACTTTGGCCATATTCATATAGAAGGCGAAACGGATGGACTAGAGTCTAAAAACAGATTCATTAGATAAAATAATAAGCACTTGCCGAGACGAGGCGAGTCTAATGGAGTCGAGGCTTGATTCAACGTTGCGTATGAGCGATATCTGTATTTTCTTGTTTTTCTCCGCATCTTTCTATCTCTCTCTCTCTCTCTCTCTCTCTCTCTCTCTGTAGCTGTTGCAAATGCAGTCAAAGTTTTAGCTATTTTTTCTGCAACTTTTGTTTTTTCCTTTTTTTTTGCAACACTCGAACAGCAAACTTCAACACTTTGGCTGAAAAGCGAGCGGCAAAATTACAACAACATAGAAAACAGCTCGGAAAAAGTTTGCTACTTAAAAGCGCAAAACGCAACGCAATGCTCGAGTGGGTCAGGAGAAGGAGGAGGAGGAGGTAAGGTTCGTGGTGGGGAGTGGTAAGGTTAGGGGAGGGGGGTGTGCCAGTGAAGTAACTGCGAACAAACCAATTAAGTTTATTACTTTTGCGTTTTTCAAGTGCCTCACTCTGAATACGTGGCGCACAACACGATGCTACATTCAATGTGTGTGTGTGCGTGTGTGTGCGTGTGTGTGTATGTAATGGCCAGGCATTTAGCAAGTTGCGTTTTGGCCCCCGCCGCATTGTGTGCCGCAAAGTTGTTGCAAAAGTTTGACAAAGTGCTTCAAAAACAACAGCAGCAGCAGTGGGAGACGCAGAGAGAAGTTGCCACTCAGCGTTGCATGCAACAGATTTGTCAAAGAAATTAATAAATACCACGTCATGCTGTGCGCACTTCCCGCTACCCTCAAACCAACACCTAAAAACAACCCCTCTCTGAGCAGGTAAAAGTTAAAGTGGGAAGAAAAAAAGCATAGCATACATTTTGGGGCCGAGCAGGCAATTAATTGCAGTCGTCGTTGTCCTTGAGTTATGTGTGGGCTATTTAAGCTCAAGTTTTCACAGAATTGAAGGCAACATTTGCTGGAGTGCTTTATAATTAAGATGCCACTTTCAACTATTTCACTCTCCCTTCACTTTTCTCTCTCGTTTTGTGGCACATTTGCTGTGGCAATTAAAGCAAATTGCAAAAGGCGACATTTATTATTATTATTATTATGATGCCAGTTTCGTTTCATTTGTGACCAGGCAACAGTTGCTTCACTGACCCTCACTCACTTACCCTCTTTTGTTCTCTCTCTCTGTCTCTTAATGTTTTCTCTCTCTTTCTAGCTCGCTGTCTTCTGTTCTCTTTCTTTGCTCATGTTCGCTGTGCCTTTGTCAAGGTGATTTATCACTTCTAAGCGCCTGGCACTCATTAATTTTTGATTGGGCCAAAAAAGGCAAACGGCAAAAGATGTTCTCGGACCCCAAATGGTTTTAGCTTGTTCTTGTTCTTGTTGTTGTTGTTGCTGCTTTTATGGTTGTTGTTGCTTTCATTAAAACTTCATGCAATGCCAGCGCCTAATGATGTGCACAGTCAGAGCCTTGCTTTTCATCATAAGCATACCCTTTAATATACACAAAAGGGGTATATTGATGCTATTAAAACTTAGAAAAATTCACTATATCAAACATTGATATATGACTTTTATGAAATTCAAAAGAAACTCTTAATTTATCACCAACAAAATAGTTTATTAATAAGAAAACGGTTTTATTATGAGAAGTTTCCCTTGTTAAATATACTTTTTAGTAAGAATCTATCCAAATTGACTCATGTAGTAATTTCTACTTTTTTAATTAAATAAAACAAACAAATGATTCATTTAACTTAACGATTGCCCTGACTAAGCATTTGTTATTCAGCTGATAATTTCATTTATTGAACCATTTAGTTATCGATCCGTTGAGTATATTAGCTTATTGTTAGCTAGGGTTAGGGTTGCCACCAGACCATAACTCAAAACTTGTCGTATGCTTTTGACTTTAAACCAAGTTTTCATAGTTGACCACAAAATGGTGAACAATTAATTATGACCAAAAAGCCGACAAAGCAAATGGCAAAAAAAAAAGTTTGTTGTCACCCGGCGGCGTCTACGTGAGGTGGCAACCCTGGCCAGTTGCCACATGCATTATGCGACGCACCGCAACTTGAGCTCTGGCACTCTGCGAGAATTCGGAAATATTCATGGGAATGGGGCTATATTCATGGGGATATACTGAATGTTATGGCTAGTTTTGGATATGATTTGCTTCTTTTTTTGCGCTTTCCCCGTTTGCCGTTGCCATTTCCCGGTTGGCAGTTCCCGGTTCCAGGTTCCCGGTACCGTTAAAACTATGGACGTCGCTTCCGCTGACAGTTATTTTGATTTATGTGAATTTGTTGTGTGTGTGTGTGTGTGTGTGTTTGTGGTAAATGCGTGCTCCGGGTCCATAGGAAAATGGCAATAAATAGCCGAGCGTACGTGGCGCTGCTTTTTGGCCCTGACAAACCGTTAACAAAGAACTTCTAGTTGGCGGAACCCCAAAAAGCACTCAAAACCCTACAACAAATTGTCTGCTCTATGCTCCATTCTCTTTGCTCTTTGCGATGTGGTGTCAACCATAAAAAGGTGTTGCCATTGATAAATTCGAGAAATCGCAGGTCGTGGATAAATGGATAAACCCTTAGCACTGATAACGCACAAAAGGCAGCAAATGAGTTATGCGAATATCATCGATTGAACTTTAAGAATGGGACAGAATAATGATGCCTGCTAATGACATCTTGATTGAAGGTTGAGACTTTTTTAAATCAATTCTATTTCTCTTATTTTTGTTTATTTTAAAATAATAAATAATTTAATATAAATTCCTTGTCACATCTTCAGATAATCTAAACTTTATTTTTGTAAAGATATGAGTATTAAGAGCAGTTTCTCTATATGTAGTTTCATAAATCAATTTTCTACGTTTTAATCTTGAGCAATAAATAAGCTTTTATGCTAAACTCAAACTCAGTTTAATTTCTGTTACGACTATAAAGTTTTTAGAACTCCCTGTCTCTTTCACTCCCTGTCTCTCTCTCCTTCTCCCTCTTCTGTTCTCACCCTCTGAGAGTGCTCATTCCTTTTGGGTGTCTGTTAACTTAACTTCTGGCCACTTAGCAAATTCAACATCGGCCTCTTGTCTAATAACTCTAATGGCAGCAATAAAATATCCATATACATTTAAAATTAGCACTCGATTGGAGAGCTGTGAGTTTGCCGGAGGGAGTGATGAATAGTGAAGAGGGCAGGATCAAGGGGAAGTAGTGAGAGTATGAGATATATATATATCTACTGGGATGTCATTTGCAGTCCACTTCGAACCTAACCCATATTGCTGGGCCAAATGTGACCGCAAACTACATAAACTATAATGGCACACATACATGTGTGTGGGTGTCTGTAAGTGTGTGTGTGTGTGTGTGTGTGTTGCCAACAAACCAAATTGAATGAAATGCAGGAAAAAGGTTTCGTTTGGTAGGCAAAAAAACAAAAAATGAAAACGACAAGTTGGCCAAACAACCGCACAAGCGGCGACTGTGGGTGCCACTGTACGGTCAACTACAATAACAACAAGAACAACAACAACTGCAACAACTACAACAACAACAACACGACAGTCAAACCAATAAAGACCACTAAGTGTCTAAATGTGTGTGTGTGTAAATGTGATTGTATTTGAAATAAACCAAATAGTCGCACATAAATGCGGGTGTCACAAATGCCAGACCGCCGTCCCTCCCCATCACCCTCACCCTCACCCTCCCCCACCCCTGTACGTCTGTCACCCCAAACACCGCCTGCTGCAACTTAGAGATGGGCGCGTGATTCGTGCTTAATTCTGACACATCGTGAGTGCTTTAGGAAGAGAAAATAGTGTAAAGAAAGCCAGAAAAAGATCGAAAACTAAAAAAGATAAAGAAAAAATGCTTTAAATTAAAAACAAAGCTCAGATTTTTACTCGTATGTAAATTTAAATTTCGGATATTGTGAAATTATAATTTCATTTGTTTTTATTTTTAAATTGGAGTTTTTATCATATTTCTATATCCATTTGGCTCTCGTTAAACTTTGACTATGTTAAATGTTCTTCCCTTGTGCTTGGTCTAGGGTTGCCATCTCTGTTGTATAGTCGTACATCATAAATTGTGCACAGGCTGCTGCTGTTGCTGGTTGGTGTTGCCCTCTAAAAATGTACTCGTAGTTTCCGTTACTCCACCCTTAACCCCATCCTCCCTTACGCCCGCCCGCCCTCTTGCCACAATCCGCTGCATAGCTAAACTTCCGGCCGATGCTGACCGGACTTTGGTCTGCGGCTGCGACTGCGACTACGGCTTCAACTCCAACTCCGACTCCAACTTCAACTCCGACTACGATTCCAACTCCGGTTGATGTTGCTGTTGTTGCTGATAAAAAAGTTTGCCTTTGAAAATGTCTATTTGAAAAGTTTTTCGGACTGCCCGTTGAAATCAGGGCGCGACCATAGTTTGTCCCCTTCCCCCTTCCCCCTTCCCCCTTCCCCCTTCCCTCCTCTTTTCCTTGCCCAGCTTCGTTTCTAAATGAAAGTCATTTATTTTCGGAGGATATTTGGAAATTTCCCTTCCTTTTTTTTTTGGTTGGACACTCTACGGTTCATTGCCGGGCAATGTTTTTAATCAACTTGGCACAAAATAGTTCGCGCTGATGGCAAATGTTCCGCTGAAGTGCCGTCTAAGGACAAGGTCCATTGAAAGGATTCCCCCTGGGGGGAAGTTGCTCTCCTCTTCAAGTTTCAAGTGCATGCCGTCGGCTTTGATTAGTCTTCTGTATGGCATATAGTTAAGAGAAATGCTTCTAGTATGTGATGAAAAGCACTGCAGAGGCGTATAAAAGCCAAAGCAATTGAGATTAACTGCAGCAGATTGAAATTTTAGGGCATTTCAAAGGGGGAACTTACCACTAACAGCACTTAAATAGTTTCTAAGCATTAAATTCTTTTTTTAGAATTAGTTAAAATGCAACCAATCTTGCTTAATTGCTTTGCATTTTAAAGTAGAACTATTTCCTTTTAGAAAAATTACTTTCTTTTAGTGATGTATATGCAAACAATCAAACGAGTCTCATATCAAATTCTCCTTAATGTATTTAAATTTATTTAAAATTGTTCAAATAACATTTTGCCTCGAGATATCGACTTTTATTCAAGCAATAATAGTTTTTAATGAACTACCTTTAAACCATATTTAAATTAACTTCGATACGTGGCACGAAAAAAAAACAAAATAAATCAAATGTATTCAGTAACCTTCCTAGACACATTCAAAAACTGTTCAGATTGTTGCCCCTCATTTAATTCCGTAATTTTGAAGGGATTTCAACAGGCGTTGAATATTTCTATAATACACGCGATTAGCATGTAAAAAGCATGAAAAGCGAGCAGAAAAAAGAAAGGGAGACAAGAGGAAAGTGTGGAAATCTATTGAATTGCATTCATTGGAGTGCATTTCGATGCAGTTGCTTTTTCCGCCGACATATTTAAAACTTATTCAGGCATTAAATAAATATTTACACGATGTCGAGCGCGATTTGTATGGCAAATCCGTGCTTAGCCTGGCCAAAACGTGCATAGAAAATGGTCGAAATGGGTGGAAATGTACAAAAAAATGCTGACTGAATGGAAAATGTAAAAATGTCGAGTGGGGAATGGAGAATGGAGTGCAAAATGCTTTATCATTTGACGCTAGCTGCGCCCAAAAACTATGCAAATAATTCATTTGACAGACAGCCAGGCAAACAAACAAATCAAGGGATGGCGTAGGGGGTGTAAAAATAGGGGTGAAGTGAAAGAGGAGAAAGTAGAGAGTAGAGAATAGGGAGAAGGATGAAGGGGGCCAGAGTCTGAAGCAAATGGCAACAGAGACAATAAAGTGTGAAAATATGCAGCAGGCAAATGGCAAAGAAATTAAAACGAGCACTGAAAAAAAATGTTGACTCCCAAGGCATGTGTGTGTGTGCGTTCTAGGGGGTGTGCGTGAGGGTGTGGGGTGTTGTTGCACTGGACCGGATGTTGGCCACATGCACAGCCATTGCCTTGGTCCTGGCTGAATGTCTGTCTGGCCACACTTGTCTTTCACACATGTTCGCATCTCTCTTTCTCTCAGTCTCTGAACAGGCCAAAAGTCAGCTTTTCACCCCTTCACCCCTTTCCTTTTCTTCTACTTCTTTTTCTCATGCCTTGGGCAAACTCAAAGTCAATGGGCAGATTTGTTAGACGCCTGCTAAACTGTTTGGTATTTTAGCAATGTATCTGCATCTATCACACCTTCAATTTGCCTGCCCTTCAGCATTATCAACTCCTTCCCTCTCTCCACTCTCTCTCTCTCTCTCTCTCTCTCTCTTTTAGAGCCAACCAAATTTGGTCCATTGTTTGGCCATAAATATTGCATGACTTCAAGCGCTTGAAAGTATGCTTTAAAATATTTTTGCGCAAAAAGCATAAAATAAATAACAAATCGACGTGAAATTCGCATTAAAAATGCAACATGTTGTGTCGCATGCGAGCTGCCTGCCACATGCCACATGCCGCCATCGACACTCTCTTCTCACCCTCTCACTCATTCACTCTCTCTCTCTCTCTCAAAATTTTAAAAAATATACACAAAAAGAAACCTCAGTCGGGGCTTTTTAAATATTTGATAGCTCAACATTATTTGGCAATTGATGGTAGACACTGTCGAGAGAGAGAGAGAGAGAGAGAGAGAGTGAGATAGAGATAGAGATAGAGATAGGAAAATTGCTGTCTATTAGATGTGGCTAAGAGCGGAAGCGTTTATATTGTTGCTAACAGCTGTCAAGCATTGAGGAATTCATCTATAAAAGCATTTTCCATGCATTTCCCTGACATTTCCGCAGCATATGGCATTACGGTATACAACAAATAAATAACACAAAAAAAAGAGCTGAAAATATATACATTGAAATGACAGCGACCAAGAAAACCCTGAAGAACTACTCTTAGCTACACTGGAAAAAAATAGACACGGGTATTTATTATTTCATCTATAAATTTAAACTTAAAATGACAAAAGAAAAATTGAGATACTTCAAGAGTATTTTATTATTCACATAAGACTACTTTGAGAAAAATTGTATAAAATATATTAAATATTCATCTGGACATTCCAATGCTCTGTATAGGTTTTTTTTTCAGTGGAGCGCGCCAGTATCATACATATATATAAAAAATTAAATGAAGTTAGGGAGAGAAAGAGAAATAGAGAGAGATTCACATCGAGAGGAAGGCGACTTAGAAAAGAGACACGCGTGTCGCATGGTATCAACGACACGGAAATGCGCTGTCAATTCAAATTTGTTCAAGTGTACGTGTATGTGTATGTACATGTGTGTGTGTGTGTGTGTGTATGATACTTTCTAAGCAAGCGAAACTCGTTCGAGTGCGTAAGTATCCTTTATCATCATCATCATCATCGTCATCGTCATCATCATCATCTTCATTATTATCTGCTTCTTCTTCTTCTTGTTCTTTGCGTTCTTGTTGCTCTTCTTCTTGACTTCCCTTGACTGCACGTCGCTGTTCCTGTCACGCTTTGATATCCTGCTTTGTGTGACATATCCGTTGCTGGCAATACGTCGCCTCCAACCTCCAAACTCTGACATCTACCACCCGCCCCCGCCCCCGCCCCTGTCCCGCCCACTTTTCACTTATCCCAACTGCAGATGCTGCTTGCGCTTTTGTTTGTCAGCAAACGGCGCAGAAATTTTCCATCTTCGCAATTCGTTTTTCTTTAGCAATTGTTGCGATTTTTCTTCTTTTTTTCCTGCAATTGAATTAAACGCGACACCAGACGGGAGTGTTTTTTTTTCTGTCTTTCCGTGTGTGGGTGACATTGCCACCTGAGATTCTTGAGCAGCTCCTCAAGAGCTGACAATCATTCTGAGACATGTGTGTGAGTGTGTGTGAGTGAGTTGAGAGTGTCGCTTGTTAACCGACAAGATGACAACTGCTGATAACCGTTGGCTGATTCCAGATCCAAGACTCGAGCAGTAATCACGTGGGCTCTATAAACGTATAAATCACAGTGACGTGAGCTAACATTTCTAACAGCTACCAGACATATTGAGCCTTAGCATCTGAATTTGGCTAGAACCACTTGACGAGTAATACTTAATGTCTAACTTGTAGCTTTGTTAAGTTGAGGAAACAAATTTTACAGACTGATTAAGGCATCTCAATAGCTAGATATATTTTGTATAATTTTCTTAAGAACCACATTTTATTTGATATATATAATTAAGGCATTTATATCAATGATTTTCTATAGAAAATACAATCTAATTTAGTCTAATTTTATTATTTTTGTTGTCAAAAGATGAATAAGTTGAAAGAAGGTTATAGTTTCAAAAAGCTCCATAGATAGTAAGAATGTTAGAACTGTCCATACTCGCAACTAATTATAATCCAGTCAAACTTTCATATTCATATTCAGCTACAGCTACTAAAGTCTCAACTTTAGTGAGGTATTTCTCATTACTCAACTATTTACATCGTGTTATGTCACAACAATTAGAATCTCGCTAAACGATGGCTTCTAGAATTACAGCCCAAGAAATTGCTACCAAATCAGATAACAATAAATTCCAACTTATATTGCGTTTAACTTGTTACCAGTTTCCAAGAAAACTCTTTGGTATCAATTTCCATTTGGTATCAGAGAGAGAAGAGAGAAACTGAAGTTCCTAATTTGTATTCACATAAAATCGCTACGCTTAGAGATCTTAATATATTTGTAAACTTACGCTGATTATTTACGATCGATGGCATAAAGTTGTGCACATACCTCGTTAAAATAGCACACACATAGATACCCTTTACCATTTACCCGTTACCGTTTGCCACTCCACTTTGATACACAGGGTATCTAAGACCATTGGCATTAAATTGGATGCCAACTGGGGGCTAATTTAACGACACCAGCGACATTTCAAGGCACATTTCATGGCACTGTCGACTGTCTGCCCACACACACACACACACGCACACTCACACACACATCTAGACATGTATATGTGTATATAGACCTGTACCTAACGGTAGCTGCTAGTTAGACCCTCCTAAAACACGAGCCAGACATTCAAGACGTCGACAGACATTTACAGGTGGTCGGAGAGTTGCAACGTTGGTCTAATGAATTTTATAGCCAGGAAATTATTATGGCAGGCATCGATGGGCCAAGTTAAAGCCGAGACCGAGACGGAGAAAGAGACGGAGAAGGAGAAGGAGAAGGAGACGAAGGCGGAGACAAAAGACGACGGCGACGGTGGTCGCGTTCAAACACAGTCACTGCGAAAAGTTGTGCGACGGTAGAACGAGTTGAAATTGGCAATTAACAAACCATTGAATCCAATAAACAGGATTTTAACATTTTGAGCAAACACACAGGGAGAGGAGAGCAGAGGAGGGAAAAAGGTAGCAAAAATACGAACACGTATTGGCGCCAGGGGTGAAAGTGGAGGGAAAGGGAAGGAAAAGGGAAAAGAGAGAGAGACAGAGACAGAGGCAAGTCAGAAAACCGATTCACAATTACCGAATGTTGCCGACGGTTGCCGACTTTCAAACGTTGTGTTTGTTTATTTGCCATTTTTGATTATTTTCATGTCGGTGTGAGTGTGTATATGTGTGCGTGTGATTGTGTGTGTGTGCGTGTTCGGAAGGCGTGTTTTGGCTTTGAGGTTGGCTCAAAAGTTCCTGTTGTTGCTGTTGTAATTGAAACCTTTGAAGTGTTGCCAAAATGTTAGTTTGAAATTTAAATTTAAATCTAAATTTAAATGAATGCGAAAACGAAAATGAAAATTCATTTATATCATTTGACAGTAGCTGAGATTGCAATTTAGTGCCCTTTTTGGCCCAAAGTGTGTGTGTTGTTCTAAACGTTAATGCTCAAAGGAATTCCGCTAGCCAGTGGGACATTTCGACCAAGTTAAGACGATGCAATGCGGCGATTTTAATTGGAAAACGATTTAATGACTGAGCACTCGAATAACCAAGGAAACTACCTGAAGTTTAACCAAATTTGATTAAAAATGTCATGCCAAAAGCATATATTCAAAAGAGGAAAGCAAATTGGTTTAGTTAGAAAGAGAAGAAGATTAGACCAATGAAACAGAGACTAAAATAACTAAACTAAAAAAGGCAGAAGAAAAAACCAATTAAAACAAGAATTAAAGAAAATGCCTATCAAGTTTAAATTCGGTAAATAAAAAAGCGGAAGTCATAAAAAATATTAATTATTATTTAAATTAATATTAAAAAATTTGAAAATATTTTATTAAAAACTTAAAGGAATAATTGAAAGTCTGAGAAGTGTGAAGATGGATTCCTTTTCAGAGTTAACGCATTTCGAGTCCTATAATGGGTTCCATAATTTGTCAGCTGATGAGGCTTCCGTGAATTACAATCGCCTTTCAGTTGCCTGGAGACTCGAGAGTTTTTTTCGCCTTTTTTATTTAATGGTAAATATCTTAATGAAGACGATTGAATTGCCAGCACATTTTAATGAGCGAGTGCAATGAAGTCCCTACAATGGCCGAAAAAACACTCGACCAGCTCGACAATAGATCACACGGACTGCTCGGACTACAATGGGAACCACTTAGACGTACTTAGTACTACAGCCAGCAGTTCCGACGTAGTCCTGGGTATTATTAAATCAAATTAAATTAAATTAATGCCGCTGATTAAAACGCAACGCGACGTTGTAAACAAAAGCCCAACAACAAAAGCCACACGGAAGAGACGAGAGAAAGGGGGAAGGACCTGGACTTGGAGCTGGAGCTGGAACTGAACCTGGAGCTGGATCTGAAGAGAGAACACATGATAATCAGAAGACCCCATCAAGGGACTTACGCATGTGGCTTTAATTTAATGCCCTGACAAAGAAATGTGAACAGCGTCCGGAAATGTGGAAATTTGCAATCAGCATAAAAATTACATTAACATACGGACGGAGAACTCGAGCCAGTATCAGGACGGAGTTGCCCAGCCCAGCCCGGAGAAATATCTGTGGATATTACTAAAAAAGAAATAATAAAAAAAATAATTCTTTTGAGTTATCTCGCTTCTATGAGGAGTTTAATTTTTCAGCTCTTCAGTTCACAGTTCCTCATGGTTCACAGTCTTATCCAGTTCCCGGTTCACAGTCACACGCCAGTGACAAAACGGAAAGTGATTAAAATCGCATTTAATGCGCAAGCGAAGAGGGCAAAAAGGGGAATGGGCGCAACAGGGGATTGTTGTTGTTGTTGTTGTCTTTGTTGTTGTTGTTGTTGTCGTTGTTGTCGTCGTTGTTGTTGTGGCTGCTGCTGGTGGTGGTGCTGCCCTTTTGAGGGGTGTGAGTCTGCTCTAAGTGTTTGGAACATTGTGTGTGTGTTTAGGGCTTGCCAAGGCGAAGCTCGGGCTTTCAGCTTTGAGTTGGGTCTCAGCGCAAAGCATTGCGCTAATCAACGGGAAATTGACACGAGCAACGGGGCCCAATCTCTCAACATATCGATGGGACTTGGCCTATCTAAATGGCAAGTGAATGAATGCCTTTTCGATTTTCAGCGTGAAGCATATTGGCTTTCAATACAGTGGGCGGAAAATGAGCTAAAGACATTTTTGAATCTCAAAGAATTTGCTGTTCAACATTCCTGGAAAACATTAACGAAAGGTGGAAGGAGTAAACACAATTATAATAGAGCTTTAAATGTGTTAAATACATTTATTTGTATAATATATATTTAAAGATGAATATCTAAAGCGGATTATAAATGTGTAATGTATAGAATAATTATTCTCTTCAAGTACTCCATAGAGTCAAAGAAAATTGAACATGACTCTCGTCTCTACAAATTGTAATTACTCTATTCTCAAATAAATGAAGATAATACAACTTCTTGGAACATTTCCTTCAGATCTTATGCAATATTTGTGTAGAGCAAATATACAAGTCAAAGAATGGAAAAAGAACCATCTAGCAGATGCATTCATATGCTCTTAGTGCAACCCAAACAAACAAGAGCTCAACACTATGAGAGTAATGTAGGAAAAACATGAAACTCCTTTTATCACCAACGCACATCGTTCATCATTCAGGGGCAAGGATCTGGGATCGATGCTCCGAGTGCTCGAGTTCCACAGAAACTGGCGTGTTCAGCTGTCGAGGATCAGAGACGAGAGACGAGCACCTTCCATCTCCATCTCCATCTTCATCTGCAACTCCATCTACCTGCACTGACAAGAGGCACAACCTGAGGCCCTTGTGAAAAATGGAAACGAAATTGTTTGTTTGACAAATAGAATTTCCATAGCATTAGCCGAAAGCCGTCAATAAAGATTAGATGCGTGCTGTAAGCGGAGATTGCATTTGCTCTCTAAATGCTCAGACAAATAAAGTACAATAAAATAAAATACAAAAAAAAGAAATGCTGGCAACCCTCTTTGGTAGGGTCGCTGCGGTACGGCTCATTAACGACAGCTGCTCAAAAGGCCGACGGAGAGGACAAGCGGACGGACCCAGAGACCAAAAGAAGCTGGCGGCACATGCAGGTTGCCCAGCTACCTGTGTCCCAGTATATATTCCATATTCCCTATCCTCTCTCTCTCTCTCTCTCTCTCTCTCTCTGTAGGAGCCATACTCAATGCTGGTATGAATTCTCGTACTCCAGCTCCTTAACATAATAATCATCGGGCAGAGCGCTTATTATGCCTGCTTCTGTTTAGTATTGAACTTGGGCGTCCCCCTTTATGTTTTTCTCTTTTTCCTCTTTTTTCTGTTTTTTTTTTCTTGTTTTTTGCACCTTGCACTTTCCTGTTGCATGCCACCGCAATACCTGATGGATCGAGGCAACGATCGTTCGATTGTCCTCATTCTCGACAGCTGTTTCACAGTGTCTTTCCTTTTGTTTTGTTTTGCTTTGATGCCCAATCATCTGTTTTATTTTTCCATTTGGCTCTTGTTCCTATTCCTGTTGCTGTTCCTGTTCCTGTGCGAGGACAACTCTTTTCTTTTCTTGGTCTGTGCTGGAGGCCTTTTGTGTTCACAGTTATTTAAATTTGTCTTGCGGTTTTCGCCGACGTCCTTATTGTCAATCATCTGTTGTCTGCTGTCTGAAATGCTATTAAGATCGTTCCCGAGATCGAGATGCACATAGGGAAGTGGTCGAGAGTTCCCCCAGGGGTCCAAGATTTTGCAATCGAGGATACATAGAATTCTTCGCAAGCTACTTGAACTGGAATGTATTGTGGCTAATCGTCAAGTGTATATAATGTTCTTTGACAAGTTTTGGAAATGCATCAAGAAGTGCTTCATGTGAAAACCGAAAGAAATACTTAAGAGATCATTCAAGCAAGAGATTCTCAAGTTGAAATGCGAGAACGGAGTAATTGAAGTGGAACAAAGGCTAGTAAATTGTCAAAATGAAAATATAGTAGAATAATGCATAGGGAGAACTACTTTAAGCAGAACGACCCTAATCAGTTAATTAGGGTATGGGAATAATTGCTCAGATGGAACCAAAAAACTAGTCTAACCAGTGAAATATACTCGTGTAATAAAAGTTACAGATCTAAAATCTATTCCTCATAACAGTTAGGGACTCTAGCCCAAAGTCAAAGGGGTTTCTAAATATTTCTTAGCGTATAGCATTCTGTCGGACACATCTTTCAAGTGCACAACTTTTGTTTACAATAGATTGGACCCCACGTTGGGCGCCCAATTAACTGCAGACGGCATAGGCCGGGCTTTTTGTTTTTTATCTATACCGCAGTTCGGTTCGTCACACCAAAAATCAATTTCCATCTAAAATGCTCCTCTGTCTTTTCAGTCAAACTTTTTACCTCACGTTTGTAAACAAAACGAAGACTCCCCCCTTTTTGAACTATTACCGAAAGGGGGAGACCAAGGCGCAGGTGCCCCTCCCTCTACCCCACCCTCTTCCTCTCCATATCTCCCTTCCTCCACAATGCATACGAATTTGACTAAACACTTGTAAAAAATACATAACACCCCCAACCACGCGGGCAAAGAGCATGAAAGGAGCCCTCAACCAAAAAAAAAGAAAAACAAATAAAAAAGAGAGAGAGAGAGAAAAGCACACATATACACATATACATATATAAATAAATACATATATGTATATATACAGAGCGCCAAGTAAAGTGCACTTCGGCAACAACAACAACAACTGCAAAGTTATAGCCCAGTATTTAGTGCTCTCAGAGCGCATGTGCAGTGCAAAGAGAGAGAGAGAGAAAGCGTGAGAGCGAGAGTAAAACGCGGAAGTGTTGAGAATACTGGGAAATTTCATAAATCAACAGAAATGCACAGTGAGAGGGAGAGTGACATTGCGAGAGCGTACAACAGAGCGGGAGAGCGTTAGCAAGAGTGAGAGTGCGAAACAACGTGTGACTGGGTGTGAGAGAGCTTGACTGTATGTGTCTGTGTGTGCGTCTGTGTGTGTGTGTGTGTGTCTGATAGGGTAGCAAACTTCCCACCAGGGTGTGTTCAACTCTTGATGAGCAGCCGCTAAAATATCCTGCATGAAAATGTTCTCACGCTGCCTCAAAGTTGCCTGCTCGTATCCCTCATCCCGCTATTCACGCTCCTGCTCCTGTTCCTGCTCCCTCTTTCTCTTCCCCTCCCGCTTCAGCGCCTATATGCGTCCCTCGTGTGTTGCTCTCGAGTCCTGTCCCGCTTGACAGTTCCCTGTTCCCAAGTTCTTCAGTTCGTTTTGCCATTTGCCGTGGCTTTTTAAAGTTTGTCGGCGCTTTCAATTTGTAGCCAAAAAAAAAAGACTTAAATGAAATGAATAAAGAAAATCAAGCAATACATTTAATTTCTTCTCTAACTTCCCCTTTCTCAGGGGCACTTGAGTTGGCAGCGGTTAAGACTGAGACTGAGTTCCGGGACTATGGCTGATACTGCGACTGTGGCTGAGGCTCTGGCTTAAAGCCATTTGCCAAAAGGTCCTTCAGTTCTGCGCGCGCAGTCAGCAGATATTAAAGAGGAGCCGCAGCGGCGTGTGTGTGTGTCTGTATGTATGAGTGTGTGTTGCCTGTCAGTCAGTCAGTCTGTTTGTCTGTCGGTCTGTCCGTCTGTCTTTCTGCCTGTCTTTGGGTGTCTCTCTGTCCGCCGTGTGTATCACAGTTTGTACTTAGCGCCAGATGTTGCACGTTGCTGGCGCTTCACTCAGTCTCTTCCTCTTTCTGCCTTCTTCCGCAAAATCAAGTTTCCAAGTTCAAACAGTCAGACGGACAGAGAGACAGACAGTCATGTTAGATGTACATGGCCCATACAGGACAATTAACACACACATAACGTTTATAATTTTTATATATTTTTTATAGAAATTATTTTAGTGCCTTCTATGTGCTGCTGCTTCTCTTATTTTTTTCTCTTCATACTTTACGCATTGTTGACTCGGTCTTTAATCCTTTTTAGTGTGTGTCCTTTTCAGCTTGAGGTAGGACCTCGTTGTATCCCGTGGCATCCTTGTGTGCCCAGGCAAGCGACTTCAACTGCGACTACGACTGCTAATGAGCAAGCGACAAGTTGCCGGCGGTAACTCCTAACAAATAGTTGAAAAAAAGATATAAAGGACAAAGAAATTGAGGAAAGGATGCTGTCCAGAAGAGGTTTACATAGTAATTATGTAGGCGTGGAAAAGCAGCAGCAGCTGCAGTTTAATTGGAACAGCTAAGCTCAGAAAGAGCTGCTCGGAAAAGCACAAAGTATTGTCTTTGGGTTAGCAATTTCAAGCTAATTAAGAAAAAAGCCAACGAACTAATTAACTAGCTTAAGAAAATTGTTGAGTTTTGAATAAAAGGGAAGTATAACGTTTCAAAAAGATAGATAGGAGTTGAAGCTTGTATACAAAGATTTCAGGATCAGCATTCTATGGGAAAGTGAAAGATCTGCAAATATATTAATATAGAAAAAATAAAACAGTAGAATAAAATATAATATTTTAAATATATGGTCTGTATTAACATAGTACTTTATTAAATATTATTCTTAGCAACTTCTAATATTAAAGATTATCTTTAAATTTGGTTTGTTTCTAAAAATTCTTTGACTGAATCAATACATTGTAAAGAAGTCAGCTTAGTTAAATTCGACCTGTAGATTTACTAGTTCCCATCAAGAATCTCAGTTTCAGTTACAGTGGATGCTTTAGTAGTTACTTTTTTTTAGCACATCCTTTTTAAAATCCCCCTTCTGAGTTACAAAATTAACACTCAACAACTGTCAACTGTCTGCAGATCGCATCTACTTTCCTTATGTCAATATTGTGCCTGCTGTTCTTCATTTGGCACTTTTATCAAAATAGAAGAAATTAAATACACAATCTGGCCCATGACCACATACACACACACACACACACTCACACATATACAGAGAGAACCACCACCATCCTAGCCAGTTTAGCTCCCTCCCTTAGCAACCTTTTGGTCCCTTATGCCAACTACACGATGAGGGGAGGCAACCCACCCCGCGGGCTGAAGCTCAAGCGACATGACATCAAACTCATTAAGCTGACATTACATCTAATTAAAATCTGTGCCTAAAATTTAATTTGGCTTTAAGTCGCTTTTGGTTTTGGACCAGCGGCCTAAAGCCCCAAAGGCAGCAAAAGCCCAACAGCAATTGGCAGTTGGAGTCGGAGTCCTTGGGAAGTTCAAACATCCCACTTTGCCACGCCTGTTTTGGACCAGGTGCCAGGCGGCAGACTGGGCATAAAAATGTGTTAATAACATTGAACAGCATCAGAATTTATTAACAGGTTTATGATTTCCACAAATCGAATTGAAGAGTGTAAGAGAGAAAGAGAGAGAGAGAGAGAGAGGAAGAAAGAGAAAAATTGAGTTTTGGGCAACTTTAATGTCAACCAGGGGCAAATCATTGGCAATTCAATAAGCTAAAGCCAAATGAGCTTTGAAAACTGTGCCCAGGACTAGGCCTAAGGATCCTGCCCTTCTGCTTCCTTTTTTTTCTTCCTGCATAGCTGGAAATTCACATTTTTTATGGCCTGCCTATAAAAGCTTTCAATATTTCATTCGCTACGTATTTCGTTTTTTTTTGCTTGTGCCTTTGAGCCAACAAATAATTTCATAAACGCACCGCTGTGTCCTTTTCATCCTGTTTGCATGAATCGGGCTCGGGATCGGGTTCAGATTCGGGTTCGCGGTGCCTACAACAACCCCACAGCGAATTCACTTTTATTATTCGTGTTGTCGACGACGACGACGACGACTCGTCTGCTGCCGAACCTGAGAGCCAGGACGAAGGACGAAGAACGACGGGCGAGGACGAACAGGAGCAATAGCAGCAGCTGCCTTCTGTTTGGCGGCTCTGTAGTTTAAATTGGGGTCGGGTCAGCTCATCGCACTCGCATTATCCTTTTTATTACGTGTATACACTCACTCTCGCTGCTCTCCTCTCGTCTCCTCTCCCTCTCTGCACAGTTGCCGTTGCAGGCTTTTGGCCAGTGCAAAATGTCAAGTTCAGTTCAATAACAACGCAAACAACACAAGGATAAAACAGGCCAGGCCTACACTGCTCACATTTTTCTTGGCGGTTAAAGTCGACCGGTTAATGCCCTCGAAAATACCGAAATTATGACAGTGTGACCAGACTAATCTGCACTAAGTTGAATGCTCTATTAAGCGATTAGTTCAGTGACTTCTCAACGGGAATTGAAATCGAATTAGAAGTTGATTAAAGGATAAAATTATTGAGTTGGCATTTTATATTTAAATCTATTAAATCTGTATAACAACGATTTCAACAGCCACTGTATTTTAAATATATATACTTTTTTGAATATCTTTAGATTTGATTATTATTTTAAATAACTAAATTAACTCCATATTAAACTGAAATAAACTGTAAATATATTTCCTTAAAATACCTATGATTTTGATATTTATTTTACACACTTAAATACTTAAGTAAAGTAACTAAATGAAATCCTTCATAGATTTCACTCTAGACCTTTATCAAGAAATTGACTATTCCATCCATAAAATATCTTTAAAGTTCATTGCACCAATATTTCGTGAAGAGCGTCTAATCTTCACACGTCCCGGGGAATGGCTATAAATATACTTAATTGACAGCAAGTGGATTATTGCATTGGATCCACGGGCTCTGTCAAGAAAGATACTTACACATATACTTCAGTTGATATTACGAGCCAAGGCCACGCCCCTTCGACGCACTGTTATCTGCCCTAGCTAATTTGACAAATGTAACGCATTCGTCACACTCCCAAAACAGAGAAATGAGCATGAAGAGAACGGAGAACTGAGAACAGGGAACAGGGAGCAGAGGGCAGAGAAGGGGAGAAGGGGGACAACCAGAAATCGAAACATTGCTGCATTACAATTTGGAAAATCAAATACAAAAGAGTGAAAATCGTTTGCCATTACATGCGATGAGCTAACCGACAAACAGACAGACAGACAGACAGAAAGAGAATTCCTAGTTGGGGGTAATGTGTGTGGGAGTTGCCCCTTCCCACTCACACACTCTCTCTCTCTCTCCTTCTCACACTCTCGTTTTGTTGCTTCTCTGAATGGGGTCGTGAGCAGAGTTCGAGTGTCGTCGTCGTCGCCTTTGAGAACTTTTCTGGCAACAAATGAGTTATGAAGTGAGGATTTTGTGGCATTTGCCGGCATTGCTCTTGTTTTATTGCCAACATCTTAAATCTCACCTGGCTGAGCTGGAAACGAAACGTAACGGAACAGAGCATTAGCATGTCAGGAACTCCCCGTAAGTACCTGATTTTGGGGTAATCCTTTGCGCGATAAACAGCTGTGAATTATTTGTGTAGCATCCAAATAAATGAGCTCAACTTGTGGGTCATTAGGTCATCTGAATCACAATGACAAAACTACCCCAAACAACAAGTTGAGCCCCAAATCGAAGAAACCAATTTGGATTAAATTTAGATCAGGACCCATAAAGGATTCTTAATCATCATCAGTATAAAAGACTATTTAATATCCTACTTTAAAATTTTTCATATTTTTCATACTTACCCCTTGACGTTTTTTCGATAACTTCAAATTATCGCAACTTTGCCAAATCTCAACCGATTTTCATGCGGAATATCAATTTATTCATTATTTAGCCTCTAATTTTTTTTTTTGGTATCTAAATTTTTTCATAAATTTTCGATATTTTTCATACCTACCCCTTAAGATTTTTTTCAAAAAATTTAAACTTTTGAAACTTTGTCAAAACTTGACCGATTTTCATGCGGTATATCATTTTGATTATTATTTGACCCCTCAACTTATTCGGCTTCAAAATTTTCTGTAACTTGTAGTTTTTTTTTAACATTTTCGATATTTACCAGACGATCCATAAAACTTTCAAATCAGTTTCATTACAATTTGTAAGTCCATGATTTTGGGGTTAATCGATTGTGCGATAAACAGCTGTGAATTATTTGTCTGGCATTCAGATAAATGTGCTCAACTTGTGGGTTATTGGGTCATCTTCAATTTGAATGACAAATCCCCCGCCCCGTTCCCCAATCAGTGTTGAAAACTACCCCAAAAGTATAAGTTGAACCCCTGGCCGAAGAACACAAATTAGATTATATCGGCAGCGGTGGCATTACGAACTTCATTGGACAATGGCATAATTATGCAATGAGCAACCCTCGTTGGAAATCGCAATACACATACCTCGTACCTCAGACCTGATACCTCATTCCTCATACCTCATACCTCGTTCTGCCCCGCCAGATGTTATCGTGAAAACGTTTACCGTTCGACTGCCTCCATCTCAGACCCTGGTCAAAAATTATGATGGAACACGCGACACAGCGCACGGTCTCTCATTCTCTCTCCTTCTCTTGCCTTTCTCTGTCTTTCTCTTTTTATAATTATATGCACTTTTGAGATTTTGTGCCCCTATCTGGTCAGCAGTCTTTTTTTTGGCACATGGCATGGGGACGAGGTTGGCCAGTGGTCAAACCCTTGAGAACAAGTTTCGATCAAACAGGTTTTAAGCAGTTGCATGCCACACACACAGATACACACACACACACACACACACATACAGACACACACATGCGACCCTTCATCAACGGTAGCATCAAGTCAAAGGCTTACACATTTCATTGATGTTGCTGATGCATGCGTCCTGCCAGGCACAGAATATGCTAGGCAAAGGGGCAGGACCCTGTCCAGGACACTGGAGGGGGGAGGGCGGCCGATACCAGGGATAGGGCAATGGAATTGCACATAGGGTATTAAGTCCGCGTGACATTTTTAAAATTAAAACAAGATCCAACAACAAATAATAGCAACTTACTGCAAACAGCAGTTGCTGCATTTTTATATATATTATATATGGATGTGTGTGAGTTTGTAAGTTAATCCCAGTTAGGGTTGCTGCATGCGTTGCATTTGATTAAAGGCTTAAGGGTTGGCACGAGCACAACAACAACAACAACAACAACGAAAATCGAGGGTTGCCCCTGACCAAATGCACTGACCAGCCAGGCCAGAGCTGTTTTACTGACCAGAAATCCTAATAACCAAACATAAATGTGACAAATTGCTAAGCGGCATCCAAACTGGAAACAACCCTATTCCATTTTACAGTTTAGTAATAAAAGACTTTCTATAATCTGAAAAGTTAAGGGGACTTAAACTGATAACAACGATTGCACGCCTGATTTTCTAATTAAAACTGTTTTTACATTATTATAACAAATTTGATTTGAAGAAAACATATTGAATAAAATGAGATCTTATTAAGAGTAAAGCGAATATCTAAGGAATACTTATTCAGTAAATTAAAAGCCAATTTCTTAGATTGATTCTTTTCATTTTAAAATGAACATTTGAATAACTTTTTATCTACATATTCTATTGCATTTTATCATTAATATAAAAGTGAGTTTCTTAGAAGACCTTTCCCAAGACTTAATCTTAGGGTTAACCTTAACATATCCGTCTAGCCTCAAGTGTTTCAATCAACTCTTGCCATAAGCTTTTTAGCAAGATATTTTTCCATTTAGGTTAACTTGCATTAAACTTTAACAAGCTCTAGTTGCTTTACCTAGATCTTGGCTCAGAATTGCACAGGTCCATTATAGATTTAACTCTTGTTCAAGAGAAATTCACTTAAGTTGAAGCTAAAAAAAGAACCCCCCTCAACTAACGGCACCTGTTCCTGCCGCTGTCGAAGTCGACTTTCCGACTTGGGTTTCGGCTTTCAGTTTTCAGTTTTGAATTTGGATTTGGTTTCGATTCGACTTGTAAGGGCAACCCCTCTTTAATGGCTCGTCGATGGTTATGAATGCATAATTTCATTCAAAAAATTGCTGCTTCCTTCGTTTCTTTCACTAGTTGTTTTGTCCTATTCTTTACTTCACTTTTCTCTTTTCCCGTTGCCTGCTGCTGTGCATATTTCACCGTGGAGTCTGATCCTTCTAGTCCTTCACGCACTCGACCCACTCTACTGCTGCGAATCAAGTCAACCCATCTCCCCTCATTGGTATTGAATATGTTAGGGTAAAGAGCGCTGCCAAATCTGGTTTATAGTCGCGCTTATAAAAAAATAGAAAAAAAAACAACAACATTCGAACTCGCCACGAGCTCAGGTTCGGTTGAGAGTTAAGGGTAAGGGTAAGGGTAAGGGTAAGAGTAAGAACAAGGGTAGGGGTAGGGGTGAGGGTTAGGCTAAAAGGAATGGGGTTCGTCTAGGTTAGACCAGCCCAGGGGCCAGTTCATATGGTCTAGAGGGCTGCGCTAATATCTACATAAATACATGCAACACGCTGCTTCCGGTGTTGAAAGTTCCATATCACAAAAACGTCCATGACTTGATGTTGATATGATGTTGATGTTCATGATGATGATGATGATGATGGCGATGGCCACGAAACTCAAATGGGGACTAGGCGGTGCTCGTGTTTGTCCTCACTGTGGTGCAGGGTGGTGATGGTATTGGTATTGGTAGTGGTGGCAAGCGTGTGAAGGACGCTGCCAAAAAGGGACGCAACGCTGGGTAACATTTACACTGGTACCAGTATATGCAATATTCCAATGAAATTCAAAAGTGTCCCTTCAAACCAAATTGGTTCATAAAAACAAGGACAAAACTAATTTGTCTATTAATTTTATGTCATTTAAATTTGTTAAGTCGAATAAAATTAAAATAAAAGATACAAGCAGAATCTGCTTAGCAGATCAATTGATATATGAAAACCAAAGCTAAAATCCAATAATTATAATTTTCTCTTTTGTTTTCTGGAATATTTACAGACGAAAAGGTAACTTATAATAAAATAGTAAATAAACAAAATAAAAATAAGAAATAATTCAATTACAATGAAGTAATTCTATCCGATCGTGGTAAAATAGTTGAGTGATCTTTAGTCCCGTTTCAATTGCAAATAAATATCAATATCCGATGCCATAACGGGACACTTTGCCGAAAATTTGATTGATTCGACGGTCCTGTCGCATTTGAGCACACGATGATGGCGCAATAAATGGACTAGGCCCAGTTTAGACTGCAATAGGCCAAGTCTCATGCCAATGCAATTGCGTGGACCAATGCCAAAGGGCATATAGGCATCCATATTGATATTGTGGCGATTTTCCGGTGCAAAACGTTCAGGATCATATTTCTCTGGATCCGGCCAGTACTGGAAATTAATAAGTATTAATGAATTATAAAATTAAAATAAAGTAAATGAATCATCTATACCTGTTCGTCACGATGTATAGCCAGAGTGGAGATATAGAAGGGCATTCCATTTGGCACCTCCAAGTCGTAATAAGGATTCAGTGAAAACTTTTCCCCTGACTGAGGTTGAGAGCATTCCCGTTCAACATATCCCACAATGGGATACTTTCGTAGTGTCTCATTGACAACCTGTGTCAGATAAGGCATTTCCTGGATTCGATCATAACTAATGTGATCTTCGTCTCCGAAATAATCCTTGACCTCCGAGCGCAAACGATCTTGCAACTCAGTACTGAGTGCTAACTCGTAAAGGGTCAGACTCATGGTAGATGAGCTGGTCTCAAAGCCCGCACTCTGGAAGACAGCAGCTTGAGCCACCAGGAAGTCCAATTCCTTGGTCATATTGTCACCCTTCTCTGCGGCGTCGCGTTTCAAAGCCAGCAGGACATCAATAAGATCATTACGATGCAAGCCAGATTTCTCACGCTCGGAAAGAACATAGGTCACGGTTTCATAAATGAATTCACTGGATTTCTTCGAGAAGAACTTGACACGGGCCAGAGAAGCCAACACGGGCAGTAGAAAGATAATGCCGATATCCAAAGCACGCTGCCAAGAGATTTCAAATATTGCCATATTATTTTTGAAAAACTCGCTCTTCATATTCTGCAACGAATTGGCCTTGACTCCAAAAGCGGTAGTAGCTATAAGATCGGTTGTAAATCGAGCACAAGTATCCTTAATGCGCATTACAGAATCATTGGGCATTTTTTCCAAGACCGACTCCAGATCATTGCCAATCTTTAATTGAGAGTCGGTTTATTCTCTCATTTTTTTTAAGATATTTCTAAGAATACTTACTTCCACCATCAGGGGATACATTTGTTTGATTTTGCCACTGGTAAAAACTGGCGACAGTTTATTCCTGATTATCTTCCATTCCGGATTGCGTACGATAAACATATTACTGTAGCCAATTGGATCGTTATGTGGATCAGTACTTAAAGCGCGATTCACGAAATGGTTGAACTTCTTGATCATCACAGTTTTGATCAGCTCGAGATCACGTACAATTACACCTGGACCCTTTACAAAATACACTCCAATCAAAGGTTCCTTCTCGAATCCTGGTGTCTTATGGAGTAAGCTGATCTGCTCGAAGAACGGAACTTTTCCCGTGAGAAAAGTGCGTAAATTTCCCAATATGGGCACAGGTTCGATATATTTAACACCATTTCGTTGCCAATAACTATAGACCCGCTTCTGCCAGACGTAGAAGACAAGTGTCAAACTGGCGATCAGTAGAATTAATTCCGTAATCATGTTGTTAGCCTCCACGGTAAAATACGACTACTCTATTGTCGAATTCGCGCAAATGCTTTTATCTATTTCGTCTTTAAGTAAAACAAGTTTTCGACTTGTGCGTAATATTTGATGATCATCGATGACGAGGCATAAAATGACTATGCAAAATGCTTGCATACCCTGTTCGAAAGATATTTCTCAATTGGGTATCTCAGTGTGTTATTATTTTAGATTTAAGTAATTTTATAAATTGTGTCTTTTTTTATTTAGTAGTTTTAAATTGAATAAACTAAATTTCAAGAGCTTACATTAATCAGAGTTGATAAATTAAGAACATCTTATTATTATGAGAATTTTTTAGACATTTCTTCTTTTTTGTTTTTTTTTTTTAATAATGATATATACTCAAACTTTTTTATAACGGATAATTACAGAGTATTTTCCAGTCCCGCCATCAATTAGTTAATACTATGATATTTTAATTTAGTAATTTTCTTGATATCTCAATTTGCCTAGGCAGAATTACTTAATACTTACTTTAATCTACAAAATACAATATGCAATGACTTGATCATTTTAAGCATTTTTTAGTAAATGGTGCTTTTCTTATCAATCAAAATGCTAGTAAGTATGACTCATTAGATTAAAAGGGTATACTTTAGTCTATCACTTGGCAATCTGCCTAGTCAGTATTACAACTACCTTTCGATTTACCGGTGCGAGCAGCACACAATTATTTTGGCTCAATTACAAACCGGTTTCGTATCAGTGTTTAACATTTCCCCCCCCCCTTTTTCCACCGTCTTTTCGACGTTCCCCGTCCCGCCGGCACCTTGACGGAAATCGGTTTCGGTCTCCGGCTCGTGTTTAGTCTCACATTAGCGTATTGCCCGCCTTCCCCTCCCTCTCGTACTCTTCTCCCCTTTGGCCCGTCGTCTGCCACTCGCCACCCACCGCCGAGTGGTAAACGACGCCGTTTCGGATTTGACTTCGGGTTTGAGTTGCTTTTTTCAGGGTGGTGGGTGGTTTGGGTGGCTTGGGTGCTTCTGGGTGGATTGCCCCGGGGCGGCGTCTGCTTTGGCCATCGCTTTGGGGGGTGTGGCCGTTGCCGTTGCCGTTGCCCTTGCTTTTGCTTGCTAGTTGGTACCCCACCCCAACCCCCTCCACATCCCCCTCCCCTGTTCACCCCTCGTCGTGGCTGTGGCTGCGTCTGCGGCTGTTTGTTTGTTTGCCTTGCCTTGCCTTGCGCTGGCTTCGTTCGTTCTCAACTCCCACTTCCTCTACACTTTCTTCTCCTCCTCCTGCTCTTCCACCCTCCTCCCCTAACTTTCTCCCCCGCCTCGTCTGCTACTTCAGTGAC
Organism: Drosophila rellima; assembly: GCA_035043635.1. Lineage (NCBI taxonomy): Eukaryota > Metazoa > Arthropoda > Insecta > Diptera > Drosophilidae > Drosophila > Drosophila rellima. The sequence goes on along the minus strand of JAWNMV010000145.1, from coordinate 1,298,285 downwards.
TGACGCTTGAACGCATATTGACGCTTATTAATATTTACATTTTTATTTGTATTTTTTGTTTGTGTTTTATTTTTTTTATCCGTTTATTTTGGTGCCGGAAGAATTTTGGAAGCCGTTGATTAAGCGCTCAACAATTTTGCGACAGCGGACACAAAAAAAATCGTATAAAGAATAATAAATGTTTTTGATTGCTCCCTTTTTTAATTGTCATACAATTTAAGCCTGTTGCGATGCGGTGCCACACACATTGCTATACCCTGTAATTGTAGGAATGCACAAATTGGGGAAGTTTTAAGTTACAATAAAATACAAATAATTTTAAAACTATCGTTGATTATATCGTTTAAATAGAAAATTCGAATACAGATATTGCGCTTATATTTATAATCATTTTTATCCCTTTTTTTGAATATTAACTAATGAAAACCGATCGAATTTAGTATATAAATAATAACTAACTATTGTTTTTGACTAGCGACATTCTTTCTTAAAATATGATTAAATCAAAACAAATATTTCCATTATGAAACTTCACAGCGTATCTGCTAGTCGGTCAAATTGCGTTTGACTTTTTTATTTTGCTGTTGTTTTGCTATGTTTCCTGCAATTTGTGGCCGTAAAGCTCAGTGGCCATAGATTTACAATTTACAATTTACCGATTTACGATTTGCTATTCGTAATTGGTCCCAGTCGCCATATGCGAGCTCCATTAAAGTTGGGATATAGTCGTAATCTCTCTTTCTATATTTTTTAATATTCATTTTACTTGTTTTTTTTATGCACAATTTAATTAAAATATGAAATTTCTTTGCTCTCATTGCAGGTAAGCGCAGTGTCCAGCTGTCAACAGAATTTTTGGTTCTAATTTCGGAGGGATTTCGTGCACGTGTCCTTGTTCCTGGTTTTTAGTTCCTGCTGTTCCGGTTCATGGTGAGAGGAAGCCCTAAACCACTTGAATTGTTTGCTCAAATTATTTTGAATTACTGCATGCGCCGTCGGTTCATTTCCACGCGACTTTTGTTACACCCCGGACAATCCCCCCGGGGAGCGAGAGAGATAGAGGGCGAGAGAAAGAGAGAGAGAGAGGGAGAATTCCTCCTCACCACCACCTCCATCTCCAATACCAGCACCACCATTAAGAGCATCAACAACTGTTTGGTTCAGTTCATTTCCAAATATTGCAGCCTGTTGGGTTTTTATATTTCTTTTTTTTCATTCTCAATACTCATTTCCAGCTATTTTTGACTGTAGCGTGTCCTTGAACACAAATGTTGCATTTGGTGCTCAGCATGTGGCAGCTCTAAACGCACTTTGAAAGGATTAGTTCCATTTCCGTTCCTCTACTTCACTTTGTAACATATACACATACATAGATACTTCCTCTGACAGACTTATGCCTCAAATGGTGGCAGTTTTCAATTTCCATCTATAAATGAAATAAGGATCAGACATCTGTTATTTGTGAGGCAAATGCAATTTTTGATCAAAGTTATTGAAGATTAAAGTGCACTTAAAGTCCGTTATGGGAATTCTTATTGCTTGATCAATATTGCTGATAAATAATATTAAACTCAAACTCTCTCAGCTCTTAATAAATTAATGATTAAATTCCACAACTGCGAAGTGTTTTGCCGAAATCGCTGTGGTATTTTAACTGAAATCGCGACACGGAGAATATGCAATATCAAGACATTTATATTTATTAACCCACAAATACAGGTGGCAATTGGCATGACACTTAACACGCCAATGCCCCCAGGAGAGAAGAAGATACGAGAAATGCCATTAACATAATTTATATACTAACAAAGGCGCCGCATAACGATTTACATAACAACCTGGCTTGCAGTCTAGCGATTTGGCCAATAGATTTTGATTAAGGCCAAAACAAGGATATGGTTGTGGATGTGGATGTGGATACGAATATGGTTATGGATGCGGATAAGCCCGAAGAAAACGCTAATTGTTAGTCAGCCAAGGCAACGACAGCATAAACCATCAACGGAGAAGAGCAGAAAAAGAAGCTAAACGAGGGATACGTGAAAAACACACACACACACAACTCGGAAAATTACATTGAAATCGTTGTCAGAGAAGCGAAGGGAGGGAAAATAATTTGGTCACGTGCAGCGATATCGAACCGGGCAGGGAGAGAAAAGAGAAAACCGAAGGGGAACTTAGCTGGTTTACTATTATTTTCATTTGATCTCCTTGGCCGTGTCGTCGTGTCCTCGTGTCTGGGCTCAGAGCTTATCAGCCGCAAAATGTCTAAGCGGCAAAAGTGAAGGCAGGAAGCGTAATGAAAATAGATTTTTGCTTTCTTTAGACGAACTAGTACTACATCTCAAACTCCCTCTCCCTCTCTATATCTCCCCTTCTCTGTCTCGGTCCTTGAGGGTGTTGTCCTGGGCAACAAGCCCTTGGCTGTGGTTTCAATAAGCATCTGAAATTGAATTGAAATACAATTTTTCTTTTCTTTTCTTTACTTCTCTTCCTTGTGCTGGCGAACAATTAGAGAAATGAAGTTATAAGAGAGTATTCTTCCCAGGACCAGCGACAAAATGAAGCCGATTAACTGTCACAAATTTGTGGCATTGCAGGGGATGGCGGGGGGAGGGAATGGGCGGTATGAGAAGAATGAAGAAAGGGGTGTAGGTTGCAGGTGTTAAGGTGCAACTTCCTGCCTTTTGACACTTGACTTGACCGATTCTTCTCTCGCTCCATTTCTGTACTTCTTTATCTCTGGGGTGCTCTAAAAATAAATGCTGTTGGGCCGCTAATGAGCCAGGTCTGCGGACAGGTGAACAGTCGCTTCTTTTCGGATATAACAAACATACATATAAAACATATATAATTGTGGTCAGGTCTCGATTACAAAATGCGTGCCCAGACACAGACCGCAGTTGAAAATTCGCATGCGATTCCAGAGACCCGTTTAATAACGAATAACACGAACACACACACACACACACATACGCCACATAAGGGTAGTTTTTCAGCCAATAGTCCGTATATTTTTTTTTACTTATATTTTCATACATTTTTTTTCAGTGTTGTTATAAAACTGCTATGCACATAATGAGCAAAAAACGATGCGCCAGTTGGGTTAGAAGGGACCAGAGACCAGAGACCAGAGATCCGGGAACAGGGATCGGGGATCGGGGAACAGGGACCAGACGGTCTGACAACAAAACGAAACGAAACGAAACGCATGCAATGCTTCCTTCCCTTTGTTTCAGGACTCGTGTGAGGTCCTTGTTTTTGAGCTCAACTCCGCATGCAGCTCACGTTTGCGCTTAATTTTTTGTTTATAACGCCCCCAAGGCAACACGCCCACCTAAAAACAGTGCGTATGTCACTTGGGGACTTGTTGGGGTAGACCGTTCGACCATTAGACCCTTGGACTTTAGCCCTGGGCCTGGACTTTGACTTTGACTTTGCCGTTGTCTCTACTTTTCGTTTATATTTATATTTCACTATTAGATATACGAAATAACTTCTTTTTAAAGTTGGTAACCCCAAACATAACCTTAAAATTGCTGCACCAAGTTGGTCACCCTAATATGCTTATGTACAATTTATAAACAATATGGAGCATAGCGCAAAAATAAGTTTAGAGCATCTACACTTCGTTGCATTAAAAGTATTTTGATGCTTTTTTTTTGGTTGGTAATCAAATGTGAAATTCTGTGCATGGTTTAGTTGCTAGGGTTATGTATGGACCCTGTTGTGGGTCTCTGAAAGGGTCTTTGCTTTAAGCCTTGTCTTTCATTCCTTCTAAAGCTAAATATATATATTTATTTTGAGCTAGCAACTGTTGGAAAACTCTCTGGAGAGTACGACTTATATCCGATTACAACACCACAACTTTTGTAAACGTGTTTCGGGTGGTTGATGTTTTTTTTTGGACTGTCTGCGTAATGGAGCTAATATAAGTCGAAGTAAAGAGAGTTTAAAATTTCATAAATTTCAATTTTAATAATAGCCGAATGACAGAAGAGCCTTGCTTGAAAATTTTGCAGATTTATGGTACAAGCTAAGAAGGACTTACATTTTGGATAAGTTGATAAGTTTGAAAAATCTTTAGCTTAATTAACTTTTATTTCAAATCTGATATTTGATTATGTTTATTTTAACTGAAGACTAATTTGCATAATATTAATTTAATCTCATTTAAATTTGATTCATTCGATTTCATTGAGATGTGAGTAAATTTATCGACCAAATTCAGCTTTTCGCGTTATTTACACCAAATCTTAACGCTTATAATTCCCAACTTATTAGATATTTAGTGTGTTTGCACTACTAGAGCTTTTAAGCTTCCCGCAAATGTCTGTTTATTTTGAGACGGCCGCTCTACGCGCTTCTCAAGTCATGCTTCGTGACACAGCGAAGCGAAAACTATAATTACACAAGAGGCAAACCACAAGGCAGAGCAGACAGTTGACGCCAGGGCTGGAAGCGAAGAAATTAATATTTTAATTACAACACATTTAACATGCGATTATGCGCTTCAATGAACATCTTGTGGCCCAAAAAACCCAAAGAGAGGGTGGCTCAAATACACGCACACACACACACATCCATGCTTTCAGCCCCACGGCACAGTGGGCGTTAAAAGTGTCATAACTTATTACAGGACTACGACCAAAAGCGACACATCCGCCTGTTAAGCGTAAGCAACCCTAGACACAGCAATAACAACGACAGCAGCAGAGGCAGAGGCAGCGACAACGACAGCGACAGCAACAGAGTTTACTGTAACAGAGCTTAATGAAGAGCTAGTCATAAAACGGCACGAACTAAGTCCAACACGTACTGCACTTTAATTACAGCCGAACCGAACAGAGCCGAGGCACGCCGAAATTTTGACGAAGCGCGTCGCGCTGGTCACTTCGGCTACACACACAGACACATACACCTGCACTAACACACATCTCATGTAAAGCGAAATGCTTTCATTAGCTTAACAGCGCAGCACGACAGCGACAGCGACAGCTTCTGTAATTGACAACTGTTAAGTTAACAGGCAGCGTCTAAGCTGCTGTTGATCTGCTTGCTGCTACTGCTCTGCAGCGCTGCGACTGTTGTTGTAGTTTGGGGACTGTGGTCTGGACTGCGCTGCCAGCTGTCGTCGTCATTGTCAACGACGCACGATGGCGTCGAGTGTTAATCAAAGCGTAGTTAATTGCTTTGCCGAAAGAGCCGAAAGAAAGACAGTGATTGGGCTGGATATTAGATAGTGGGTGGGGGGAGAGTAACAGTTGACGTTGATGTTCAGCTCAGCATCTGTTAGCATGTGTGTGTGCGTATGACTTTTGATTGGCTTAACCCCTTGGCATACTGCTGTTTTTGTATTTGTTGCTGTTGTTCTTGTTGCTGTTGCATGTCTAATTTGGCAAGTGTTAAGTGCCCGTCTGGGCTAACCGTAGAGTGTAAGGAGGTTTTGCCCAAATGGCAATGCCAGCCGTCTACAAAAACAATAAATACTAATTAAAATGTATTTAAATACAAATTCAGACACGAACATGCCCAATACTCACACACGTATACACACACACTAACACACACGTACATGAATTTTTATGCGCTGCGAAGCGTATGTTTTTGCTAGTAGTACAAACCAACCCCCCACTCTTTACCCCGCCCCACCCCCTCCACATCCAACAATGCGAATGAGTCTGGCGCCAGCAACGAATCGTTCCATATGAGTGTGTGTGTGTGTGTGTGTGACTGTGTGCGTGTGTGCATGTTGTTGACTTGTTTTTGCACACTAGCGCCACCTAACGGAAATGTTTCATAAAAACTTAATTGTCCATGTAACACTTTTTTTATAGCCTTTCTCTACCAAAGTCTTGTTAGGCTTTAAGTGGCATGTCTGGGCATAGTTGCTAGTTACTAAATGCCCCCGGGACCATTTAAAAGGATTCAAAATGTACAGAACGGACTTGGATCAGGGAATATAAGAAGAAAGCTCTGAAAATGAAGAAAGCTCTTACAAATTTGGGATCTGTTATGGAAGACGACTTAGTAAAATATGTAAAAAGAATATTATTATAATAAAACTTAGAAAATATAGGAAAGTAAATAATGTATTTTATAGATTTAAATTATTTTTATTTATTTTTATTTTTATAATGATTCTAATTCAATGATACGAGTACTTTATATTTTCTAAAGATCTACGATTTTCGAGCAAGTTAAAAGAGAAAGTCGCGTTGAAATCTGAGTTTTATTTGGCTGAAAGTCAAAAGAGACAAAAAAAGAATTCCTATAAAAAAGAAAAAACTACTAAAGATCAATAAAGCTATAGATAACAGATTATCTGTTATCCGTTGTTAGTTTTCATTAGATTACTTAGTAATACTATAGCTTGGAACTATGGTAAGGCCATAGCTTTAAATTTAACATAAAATTTCAATCTTGATAGCATTTCTTTAACCAGATTAGAGAACCTGCTGGTTACTTCCAATTTCTGAAAAGTGCAATTACTCAATCAGATTTATGCTGGCCGCCCAATCAGCATTTATGGAGTAGAATTGAGAGATGAAAATGAGGAGAGTTGTCCATTTATGAAGCGAGTATTCCAATTTGGTTTATGTTGATTGCGGAAAGCCTACGTTAAAGTCGGACGAGCAACGAACAACGAACGCATAACAACGTGTAATAAAAGCAATATGTGGCATCATTGTTGTAATCAGCAAAAAGTGAACTTCCCGAATGCAATTCGCTTCAGCTTCCCCTCGCCCATTTCCCCCTGAGATAACGGCACAAGTTTGACTCGCAAAAAAAAGGGGACAGGGAGGGAAATGGAAAACTTGGGCGACATCATCCATTCGCATCAGTCGCCGTATCCGTCGGCCGCAGACGGTTCACATAACAAAAAGATTGGGAATGAAAAGAAAAATAGATTGAATTGCGTGCAAAATGCGTTTGCCGTGCGTTGCACGAATCAAGGGAAGAGGGGCAGGGGCAGGGACAAGGTTTGGGCCTTGTGAGACCCGGCCACATGCACCAATAAAGTGCTACAGCCCTTGACTGAGGTTTTGAGACACAAGGAAAAAAAGAGATAACGAATCAACGAAGCATTTAAACACTCTCAAAAGAAAATCGAAGAATAATAGTAAATGATAAAGTATCGCATATCGAAGCGTCAATTTTAGATCGAATAGATAACATTTTTAGAAAAGTTAAAAAGATTTATTACAGATAATATATAAAATTTAGAGAGCAAAAAAAAAGACATTAAAATTCATATTTTTGCTCATGGTAAAGAGGGTAACAAATACTTAGTAATAAATCAGTATGCAATCAGAATAGAGAAAAGTATTTATAGATATTAATTTATAGGTTAGTACATATATTTGTTACTAATTTTCATAAACAGTGCTGTCGCGAATTAATAATATTAATTAACGTAATGAAATTGAATCTAATAATAAAATTAAAATAGTAATAATATTATTATTATAATTATGTATAATAGTGATACAATAATAAGAATTAAAAGTTTAATTTAGTAATTCAATTTAATTTAAAGTTGGTTTTCTACATATGTTACAAACTGCCTCACAGATCCATGCGACCCGGTATGCGGTGAGGGTGCAACAACAAGAACAACACGCGCCCTAGACAAAGTGTCGCCGTCTGTCCGCCAGCCTAAATGTTGTACGTGTAAAGCATTTAAAGTAATGAAGCGCCTCTGGGCTGAAGTTGGTAGCGCCACTACCACCACCACCACGACGACAACCACGACCAGGGTTGTCACTCCACGTCAGTGTGAGTAGGTAGTTGGGGGCAAACACTCGCTCTCTCTCTCACTCACACTCTCAGTCTCACTTTTGCAATATTATTAGTAACATTTGCGCGTTGACTTGATTCGATGTCTGTTGGACAATCATTCAATGCAGTCAGCCAATACATCAATGTGTCGTCCACCGAGAGTCCGTTCAATGATGCGTTCAAATGTGGAGAGAGTGGGAAAGACAGAGAGAGAGAGAGAGAGAGTGAGCTCAGCCTTCTGTTGTTGGCAGTATATGGTAATTTATGTGCGGCCTTTAAATGGATCAGCCACGGTCATAGCAACCCCCTCTTTCCCTATCCCCCCTATTCAACCCCCTTCACATGCGACACGCCCCCGCTGGGCATCCACAAATTGTTTAAGCAAACATTTGGCAGCTACCGTTAGTAAATATCGCAACAGAACAGGACACGACAGGATAGAACAGGACGGGACAGGACAGGACAGGCTAAGTTTGGATTTGGATTTGTGATCCGTTTCATTTTATGGCAAAGGCGCGTTGTTTGTCTTTGATAAATGTTTGGCTTTGCCTACTCTGTGTTGCAAGCTCTTCTTCTTATTCATTTCAGCTCCTTTATCTGCTTCTTCTTCTTCTTCTTTTTTTGTCTTGCTGGTCCTTGAAGACATTTTACGTGCTTGGCTCCATGCGTTGCGATTATGAGCAAAGTTTTTGGTTATTTATCAATTTAATGACTTTGCACTTGGCCAATGTCAGTTGTTGTTGTTGTTGGCCATGTTGTTGTAATTTAAAGCTTTTAAATTGGATTTATATTGCGAAATTAAGTTGGAAATCTTTGCCACTGAAATAAAAGCATAATTAATTTATTTTATAGCTGGACTTTGACTTGAAACTTGAATACGAGTGTGCTTAAGAATTTAATTTAACAATTTGCAATTTAAAAAGCATGAATGAGTTTTGTTAATATTAAAAACTCAAATAAAAATATAATATAATTAAAGCAAATTTAAATAAACGCAATTAAGTTATAATAAATAAATGAGATGATTCCATGAAATACAGCTGTGACCTCTTAAAAATGTTTCTCTCTCTGTCTAACGACAGAGATACTAAGAAGTCAGTACTTTTTTTTAACATGTGTTTTACTTTATTCTCTATTCCATTACATTTCATTCCCTTGATTTGTTTTTCGCTCATCCACTTGCTGTCAACCTCTTATTGATGACAACTCTAAAATCAATCCCTAATACCCCCTCCCCAGGCAAATCCTTAGCACCTGTTGGCGGCCTCAACCCCTCACACAAGAAATGTCAATCTTCACCCCTGGCAAGTTGTCAGCCCTCGTGGACGGTCTCATTGCCCATGCAGAGGCCAAAACCCCTCGGCACCTTGACGAGTGACTCGCCCAATCCGCACCAAATATTCTAAATTCTCCCTTACCTCTCTCACTCTCACTCCCCTACCCCCTCCCACTCTATGCCTCTCTTTCGCTCTAACATCGCTTGATTGCACATTTTTCGGGGTTTTGTTATTGTTGCTCGGTTAGTAACATCGTTGCCACACAAATGTCAGCATCATAAACCAATTTTTACAAAATTTCCCAATTTGTTTAGTTGAATTTAAGCAGCCATTGAAGTCGAGGCAAAAAAAAATCCCAGCTAAGTAAATATTGTGCGTCTGTCAAGGGAGGGCACAACCCCTCGGTCTAGGGGTTGCCAGTGGGCGGGGGTTGAGTTACTGTGTACAAGCGCAGCAAAACTCAACCTGTCAACTTTCTGAGTGTGTGTGTGTGAAATCTAAAGTCTGGAGAACTTGAGAACTTTTGCAGTTACTTTTCGTGACAAGGGCACGAAAAGCTCGACAAAAATTTGACTTAATATGTTTTAAAAACTAAAAGTTTTTTAAATTTATAAATATCATAGTCATCTATAGTATAGAATATATAAATATATTGACTATTTTTTAAACAAAAATAATAAAAATTTATTTTCATTTAAGTAGTTAATTAACTTTAAAGTTAAATTAAATTAGTATTATTTCAATTCAATGATTAGAAAATGTCGTGCCTTTCTTGCTAATTATTGGGCCAGCTCGTGTCACGTGCTCTCCCATCCAGTCACGCTCCCATCTCTAATGTGTAGACACCCTTGGCAAGGCCAAAAGACGCACCATCACTATCATCATAATCATTTGCAGTAGGAAAGAGGCGGCTCTCTGAGGACGCGTGCTGCCATTTTTTGACATGTTCGTACCTCCTGCCCCTCATCCAACCCCCTTCCAATCCCCTTCCATGGTCACCCCCCGGTTGTGATAAATTGTTCAATAAACTTGTTTCGCAACTGATTTGGCTGTGCCAATTTCCGAAGTGGCTAAACTTTGCCCCCGTCTCCCCTTCGAAATTGGCCAAGAAAGTTTATGCCAATAGTCCAAGCCAATTTGGAAGGAAGAAGTTTTACTCCGGCTCAGGTAAAGTCTTGAAGACTTGAAATAATTCCTTTGCTATATAGCAACTTTGTACACAGTCAATACTGACAGGCCACGTGATGCAGCAACATCGACCTTTGTATTACACAATGCACTTTGAATGGCATGCTTTCGCCCCTTCCCAAGTCCATTTGAATTTCCGTATATGCTGCTTAATTTCAAATTAGGGTGGCAAATTTTTCGTGGCATGTGCCTGAACATGGAATTTGGAGTTCGGGTCGCAGTGTTTGTGATTTTCATTAATAGCATTTGGCACAATTGCAGCCCTTGGTCGAACAAACGACCCCTGAACCGTGAACTCCGTACGGTTGGACCAAAAAAACCCCTTTGACGCACAAACTGCAATTATGCGCCATGACTTTCGACTTTGTCCCTGTGCCAGAGTCCTTCATTGGCAGTTATCAGAGAAATCAACACAGCCCATAGAGGAGTCCTTTCCCTTTCTCTCGAGTATTGCTCTCCCTCTTGCTCTCTCGGTAGGCCTTTGTTTCAAATACTCGAACGATCTACCCACTTCAAGTCAATCTTCAGTATTTGCAATCAATTTAATTTCAATGACACGAAATTTGCATCGTTTGGGGGCTTTTTCTATGCAGTTGCTTTCTCGATGTTGTAGGCTGTAGATTTTATGTAAATATGCAAATCGAAAATGCAAATTAGTTGAATTTTCGATTTCGATTTCGGTTTTCTATTCAATGAAATGGGAGAGAAACAGCTGAAACAAAAGCCAAAGATTCGCATCTTTCGTTGCACTTGTATTCGGATTTGCATTCAACTGGAAGCAATTGAAAGAGATGAGGAGCTCCAAAGTTGATGGAAGGAGTTCGGCCTATGGGATTAGAACGCGTCATGTGTGAGATTGGACTTGTTGATGCAATAAGTTATCTGTCACTTCACACTTGTTTGGCTATGGGAAAAGAGAAGGAAATTGAAAGTGTAGAACTGGGAATGTAAAAAACTCTCTTTAAGGTATTGATACGTGAGAATTTATCTTTTTTCTAATTAGTTTGGTTTAGTTTTTTTCTGGTTATAATATCTCTCTTAAAACATTAAATTAATTTCTTTATATCTCAACCAACATGATGTTCACTTAAGGATCACAGGTAATTTCTTTTCGAACCTGTTTAAGTATTTGTTGCTCGCTGTCTGAGAAAGAGTTCTTTGAGTTTTTTGAGTTCTCCAAGTTCGCTGACAATGTCTAGGATACACAATTTCGTATAAAGGGCCACTCGAGATGCCTTCGGCTCAATGTTCATCCTACTCATCCCATTGTCAGGCACTCGAAATAACTCACGCACACACGCAGCGATTATATGCGATGATATTTCTCTATAGACTTTGCCATTTCATGTCAGACTCGCCCTCTTTTTCTTTTGCATGTTTTTTAATGTCTCTCTCAGAAGTGCTTTAAGCTGGAAAAAAGATTAAAATTTCAGAAAAACGAAATGCATTCCATGAATAGCGCAAATATTTTCGAAATTAAACCAAAACATTGAACAGAGTAAGAGAGTCTCGAAAGAGCGTAGGCAACCCTTACTGGAAAACAGCAACCCTATATTCCCAACACATCCCAAATGACGCGCACAGCACTTGGCACACTATTATTATCATAATGCTCAGCTTTCATTATTATGATGATTATAGTGGCACGCGTTGACTATAAGAGCAAAAAACAACAACTGCAATAATTATATAGAAAAATACTGAGACCAGGGTCAGGGTTGCCAGCCAAAGCGCAACACTTTGACAGCTACTAAAGCGACACATGGATGAAGGCGGTATTTTTTTGAGAAAATCAGTTATAATTGGCAAATCAAATAGTAGTCCAATTTCAAGTTATTATACGCTTAAAAGCAGCATAATTTCGATTTTCTAAGATTGGAAAACAAGCTAAAAAAATACCCAAATGAGGCTAAAGATTAGCTTATATTTATAAATTGAAATGTTTTTGTAGGAATCGTGGAATAAAACACCGTCAAATAATATTAAAATGTCAAGCTTAAGACTTTGCTCTTAAATATGGCTTTCAAATCCATTTTATTATAATTTAAAATAATAATATTATTTATTTTAAATACAAAAAATGAGTTTAAATGCAATCTCTATTAAGTTTTAAATACTTTTATTGTTGCGGAATGCTTGAAATGAAACATGAAGTGCGGCAACAGCGCATTGGAGCGCTAGCAAAGGGGAAACGTTTGGCAAGTGGAACAGAAAATGAAATGTTGTATGCAATGCAAGGCAGTAAATTAAGTGCCCGCTGGGAATACGCGCTATACATAGTAGAAATGCGTGCGTGTGTGTGTGTGTGTGTGTGTGAGTGTCTGTGAGTGTGTGTGAACTTAAAAAAAAAACGATGCTCACTGGCTGGTTCTTTCACGTTTTAATGGGTTCGTTTCCCCTCTGCCCCTCTCTCCGCTGCTCGGCGAGCTGTGCCCTGGCTCAGAGGCTTACCCTTTCATTATGGGCTCAGTTCTCTGTGGGTCTTGGCATTGTTATTTGACGACGACGACGACGACGGCGACGGCGACGGTGATGGAGATTGTGATGGGAAGTAAATTTCAAGTTCTTGCGATACAAATTCATTTCACTGCGGCTTTACTTTTTTTTCTTTTTCTTTTTTTATTGCTTATTCACTCTGCCAGAGCAACACTTTCGTTGTTGTTGTAGTTGTTGCATTGTTATGTTAATTTTGATTATACGCATTGTTATTGTTCTTCTACTCGCTGTTGCTGTTGTTGTTGTTGTTGTTCTTGCTTGGCACGAGACTCGCTTTTCATATCTTGCTGCTCACTAATTTTGTGCGCGTGCCGCAAAAGGGTGTGCCACCCCCCACCCCATCCCTCCGCTGCCCCGTCTCTCTCCCACTCTGACAAATCACATTTAAATAGTGCGGAATATGTTTTTGCCCATCTCTTCCCTTGCCCCCTTTCGAGTTGAGATACTCCAATCCTCTCCTGCGGCCATCGTCATCATCGGCCTCATGTTCATCTTCCGTCATGTCCACGTGCCGGGCATCAGTTTCAAGTTCTCGTCTTCACCCCCGCCAGAGCGAGAGAGACAGACAGGGAGAGAGAGACAGAGAGGGGAGTACAACATCCGAAAAAGGGGTTTTCCATCTCAGTTTTTAGGGCAACTGTGAAATTAAAAGTGTTGTGCTTAAGTGTTTTGTTGTGTTATTGCCAGTTGTCAGTTTGTTGTAGTTGTCGTTGTCGTTGTTGTTGTTGTTGTTGCTCTTGTTGTCTGTCAGTCAGTTGTTGTTGTTGTTGTTGTTCTTGCCGCAAGCTTTAACTAATGTGTAAGACAAAAAGGTGACCGTACCATGCCCATTGTCCTAGCCCCCCTTTGTGGGTGTGGTCTGACATGGCCAGAGTCAATCAGTTGTGTTTAGTCTCCCTGATAACCTTTTCAAGGTGGCACTTTTACTTCGGGGGCTCAACTTGGTTGCGTCTAATTTGTGGCAACATTCTGAGGTTGTGGTTGCCGTAAGTACTATTATTATAATGTTTACAGAAAGGAATAACAGTCTTTTTTTTGCTGAAAATTGAATACCCCTGCAAAGGGAAACAAATTAGGTCCAGACCTTTTTATTATTGAAGAGTTTTTCTTTAGCTGCATTTCGATTTTGTTTTCTTAGAAAATCGAATATTTAAACCGATTCCTTCTATGTCATCTATATATGATATTATCGTTTAATATAATGAATATTCTTTTTGTTATATATCCTATATAAATTATTAAAACAGACAACTTTTCATTTGGAACATTTTGCTCAATTATCGACTGATCCTAATATTCCGATATTAAGTCATTTAATAGGGCAATAGATCGCATATCTTATTCTAGTGCATTATCTTCAGGAAACTAAGTGAATTATAAAATCTTTCTGGAATTCATTTACCAGAACAGGCGAATTTCTCAATATTCTTAGCAAATTTAATTGTATTTTTGGAATTGCAAGCTGAATTTGCTTTTCGAACAGTAGAGCTGTCCATCTCTCCTATTACCCAGTTCCACAATCTAACATCTTTTTATTGTGGGTTAATCAAATGAGTTTTCTATGCAATTATAGGCATAGCGTTACCTTCTCTCCCTCTCCCCCTTCTTGGGTCAATTGTAACCCTTAGTTAACCCGTCTACATCACCTGCAAATCTCCCTCAGTATTGCGAATTAATGAATATGTATTATGGCCATCAAAGGTGTTAATGGACACGACACGCCACACAATTTCGGACCACTCGCTGGTCGTGGCAGGGATCGTGGAACGGTGTGCGATATGTGGCATGTGGCATGTGGCAATAACAAAGCGTTGCAGCCACAAATTGCATTAGAAATGCAAACAAGTGGGCAGCCCCGTAAGGTAGCGCCTATTGCAGTTACCGCGAGGCGGATACCGGAAATGTACGAGAGTTAGAAGGAGCAGGAGGAGGAGAAGAGGCGAAGAGGAACAGGAGGAGGATAAGGATGAAACGGGGGCTAATTGAATATACAAAATGCCTAACCGAAAAGCGAACGAGAGACTCTCACTCTCAATTCCCTAGACTCTATATCCCGCTCCTCCTCCCCCTCTTCCTACCCCTTTGTGGCACACACGCACGTGTCCATGTAGATGGTTAGATGGATAGATGGAAAGATGGACAAATGGATGGATGGACGGATGCGAATGTAGACGTGGACCACGTGTTAACCCTTCAAAACTTGTTATTGTTGTAAACTGATTGACCGCTATGACGAGAACGGGTTATGCTGTCAGGCAAATGTAGGCGTGGCCACGCCCCCACACACACACACACACAGAGCACAGTGTTCAATAACGTTAGCTACGGCTTAAGCATCATTGAGTCAACTCGTACCTTGCGAGGGGTTACAACACTTTTCCATCGTCGGGGGAATTTCGAATCAATGCTTGGGGTGGATTGCAATTTCGCGCAGTGTATTGACATCGTGGGAGTTTAACAGTTGTTGCCACCGCCACTTCCCTTTCAATATATATACATATGTACATACATATATGCTGCATTTTCCACTTCCGTTTTACGCTATACTTTTCGCATACCTCGTCATTTTAGTTGGACAGGGTATGCCAGAAAAACGAAAGATTAGAGCTTGGTGTATTTAGAAGATTTATGTATGGTAAAAGAGAGGGAAGTAGTCAGAAAAAAAGAAAGATTATGATTAGAGTATAGATATAAGAAAAGTAGTAACAGAATTATGGCAAACGAAAATTGACATGCACTACACTTAAATTAAAATGGAGACTAGTAAAGGGAAGAGAACAGAATATTATACAATGGATATAAAATTAGAGAAAATATTAGGGATATGGTTAAAATTTGAAACCATTTCGTTTCAATCTTAGCACCGAAAAATTATATAAATATCTTATATAAAATAAATTACAAATCTTAACAATAAAATTTAATTTATCTTTAATCTTTTTAAATAAAATATATATATATTTATACATATACATATACATATATTCTAATTGGCTTTTATTTGTATATTTACTTAGACCATCCTAGGGTATATTTTTAGTCGTTCTATGTGCAACTTAACCCTTTGACTTGTGCGGTGTGTTTTCACAAGTTTTTTGCACCTTAATCTCATCCATGTATTTACATATATAGTTGTCTGTCCATCCGTTCGGTCTATATGTCTGTCAGTCTGTCTGAGGTAACTGCGCTGACTTTTTGACTTGGCCTTTGCCATTAGCCTTTTCAAATGCGTGCATTTTCCTTTATTTTTGTTTTTGTATCTGTGGCTGCCAACCCCTCAGCACGGCCCTCCCCTCTCCACCCTTCCCCTCACTGTTACTCCCTCCCCTCCTGCGTTTTTTTGAGGGCCTATCGCTTTTAATTGGAATTGTTTTACTCGCATTTTGTGTGCCCACATTTCGTCGTCTCTTTTGTTAATGTCATCGTTGTTCCTGTTGTTGTTGTTGTTGTTGTTGTTGCTTCTGGCTGTTATCTCTTGTTGTTATCGGCATTCTTTCTTTTCTTTTTGGCTGCAATTTTCAGTGCGGTTGGGTTAATCGCCAGGACTTGCGTGGGATTACGAGGGGGATCTGGTGGAGGGGGGAATTTGGCTTATTGTTCTTGTTTTGATTGCGACGCACAGATGTCTGGCCAGGTGAACGGCTAGAAAGTTGCCAAATGGAACGCGGAATGGAACAACAATGCACTTCCCCACTCTCTATCTCTATCTCTCTCTATCTCTATCTGTTTCTCTTTACCTATAATTCTCACATTTTATGTGCATACAAAAGTTAAATAATTTATTTTCTTTTATTTCAGGTATGGAAAACTAACACAATATTTTGAACTGTGACTCTATAAGGTATTAAATTACCAAGTGACAGAATGAGACGGGTATACTGACGCCATCTCACTCGCTTGGCATTGCACTTCCGGCGAAATGTCAAGAACTATTGGTAAAGTATTTGAATGCCAAACAATTCAAGTTCGTAAAGTAAGGAAATGTTTGAGAATCAAACGAAAAGCAAGAGCAACAATAATATCCGGTTTATTTCGGGAATTTACTCGCAAATCGAAAGGAAAACTCTTTTGGGTCCATATGTTCTTAACATTTTGAAATGGGGGCTTTGTAGAGAGTTCTCATTCTCTGGACTTTCAATTGAAATTTTGGCCCTATCAATGAAATATTTATTGATTCTTTTATCTGAGTTTCCCAACACAATCGCATTTTCCCACTGGCTGGAGGCTCACACACACACACACACACACACATATGTTCGTGACAGTTGAGGGGCGTCAACGATTGCAAGTCACGCACTTCCGGGCGGCGACACGCCCCCTAATTGCAGCTACCGATAGGGCAGAGTTAAGCGGCATGAGAGAAAAGAAGACGGGAGAAGTGAGAGAAGAGTAGAGAGCACAGCACCAAAATTAGCAATTGTCATTTTGAGTTCTATTCGCCGCACAGCTGTGAGGAATTTTCCAGTTTCCAGTTTCCAGCTGAGAAACTGTCCAAAACAAGCAAGGAGAAAAGCAGAGGGAGGAGGGGTGGAAAACTCGCAACAATTAGCACTCAAGATTGATGACTGAGAGACGAAAGGGAGCGCTCAACGAGGGGAGAAAGAAAGAGGGTGAGGGTGCAGGGGGAGGGGTAACTATCGGAGGGTAAAAGCTATCGCTTATGTTCAGATTTCGTGTGTATTTTTCACCGAAAGATTGCTAAAAAAAGAAGGCGTGGCAAAAAGGGAAAATATAACCTGATATGATGGATTGAACTGGGGATCAAAATTGGGATAACATTGATCAAAACGAGAACAGTTCAAACCTTTGACCTGGCAACCTTAAAAGTCAACATTTTTCTTCAGTTTTGATAAAGTTACGAAAGTTAAATAAAGTCTTTCACCATACAAGTTTCCCATGTCTAGAGAATCATAAAATTAAGGAACCTTAAGAACTCCCACACTTAAAACAAAAAAACGAAGTTCTTATAGCGCCCACCTTTCATATAGGCGGATTTATTGTCTTGGCTAGTAGTTGGAAAAACTATAGAACCTTTTTATGAACTTGTTAAAAAAAAAAAAGAAGTTGCCCGAGAGAAACTGACACCTCAAACAAGTTGCTTGGATCTTTTTTTTTTTTTTTTTGATTTCATTGAGTTAATGATCCTTGTCAGAATAGAAAAACGAAATCGAAACCCCACAAAATCGACGCGGTAACCCACACAGAGAGAGAGACAGAGAGTGAGATAGAGACAGAGAATAAGAGTGAGACAGAGACTCAGACAAGTGCCACATGCTCCATTAGCGGCATACAATTTGTACCTACCGAAAAATCCATCAAAACAAGCCCACAATAAAAACCAATTCCAATGAAATTTTTCATGCCACAAAATTGAAAGAAGAGAAGAGAGAAAAAGAAGTGAAGTGAAGTAAAAAAAAAACAGAAAAAGAAGACGCAGAACGGACAGCAAATAGTCCAGCTCGCTGTTGTCTTGACTTGGCTCGGAATGGGAATGAGGAATGGGGAATGGGAATGGGAATGGGGCATGGATGTGGTAGCCACAACATGAAATCTCCGAGAAGCCCTTTTTATGGTGCAACAAATCTCGAGCTGAATAAAAATGAAAGAAGAGGAAAGAAAGAATTGTTGATGATGACGACGACCAACGCTGAGTGAAAAACTCGAACAAACAATGCGGCCAAGGCGGCTCTGCCACATTCCCCCTCCCCCCTGACTCCCCTGACTCCCTTCCCCTATTACCTAGCTACCTCCCCCTCGACAACAACAACGACAACGACAAAATGTTGCAGGAGGCGTAGAGAGAACTTTGCCATGGCCACCACAATAAGTCGAAGACGATGACGATGACGATGACGTTGTGCCTCTTGTGTGTGTGTGTGTGTGTGTGTGTGTGTGTCTATGTGTGTCTATGTGTGCTTGAGAGTGTGTGCAATACCATATTATTAAGTGTAGCCAGAAGCAATTAAGTGTAGATAAGCAAACAATAATGTTCCTAGTCACGTACCACACAGTCTTGGGACATTCTCTCACTTACTGCCCCCCCCCCACTCTCCTACCCCCTGCCCCTGCTCTCCAACCCTCTTTCTCGTCTTCCCTTTTTAGCCACTGTTTACTGGTCCTGCTGCTCAATCACTCAAGTGTATTGGTCAGTTCACAATCTCAAGCTTCAACTCCAACTCCAACTGAGAACTCACAGCTTCTGTTCCAGTTGTTGGTCGTCTGTCTTTGATACATTTAATTTCATTAGATGTCCCACACAACAACAACAACAACAACAACTAATACTACTACAATTTGTAGTGCTATTTAGCCAATGTTACAGATTGACATACTATTGGAGTTGGTCTTCGGACTGGGTTTGAGTTAAAGACAACAACTGGAGCTGAAGTTGAGGGTGTAACAAGTCGAGGATGACAGTTGTCAGACCAGAGAAATAAACACTCTATAAATAAGAAGAGACAAAAAACTAGTTAAACATTTATGGCTCTACGAATAAGGGGAAAGATGATCATTCCATCAGTATTATTTGTATAATAGGCAGCAAAATATATAAGAAAATCCTTAAGTTGGCATCTGTAAACGCTTATTAACTAGACTTTTAAGTTACAGAATCTTATTTTACATTTGCTGGAAATTGTACAGAAAAAATGTATATATTTTAATAATAAGAAAAATTTCGTAGTGAAAAGCGAGTATAAGTTGGAGTTCTACCTCTTAAGAAATTCAAAAAAATATCTCCTCTCATTAGGTACAAATGAAAAATTATAGTTACATCATATTTCATTCCATTTCGTACCATTTTTTGATTACATTCAAAACTCAGAGCATATTAACAGTCCATAGAACTGAAAACTGACCACGGACAGTATCAAAAAAATCGAGTACACAAATCATAATAACAAAGAACAAAAACAATAGAATTTAAATTGTTTTTATCTCTACGTATTCGTGTTCGATTTCCCACAGACTTCACACTTTCCGTTTATTGTTTTTCGTTTCAGTTTCATTGTAAAACTCTTGAAATCGCTTATTTTGTTTCATTTCCCACAGCGTTTCAATTCGCACATATTGTTTTTATTTTTATTTTGCGCTGTCCTTAACCTAAAAAGTCTCTGAACTCAAAACGGAAATTTAAGATACATATGTACACATATATTTTCAGAACTTTCCAGTTACAGATCTGGAATAAATATCATAAAATATATTTATTTAAAAATATATTTATTCCAGATCTATAATGCAACAGAAATTAAGACTTAAAAAAAGATAAGTGCTTCACAATTCAATAGGAATTAGTTTTGTTTTTTCTCGATTCAAAGAAATACCACTAATATGTTAAGAAAGTAGCAAAGTGTGAACCAGTTGACGGGCTTTAGGCCAGCACCACGACCATCACATTTGCATTTAGTCCTACACTTTTTACAGTATCTCTGGGGATTCCCATATTGAAACTTGCTGGGGTGCAATGTCAGCTGACAGCCAACCTTCTTTGACCAGAAACAACAATAATCCTGGAGAGAAACTTCATAAAAAAAAATCTTTAGTTAATTTAGACTATTAAATTACTAATTCTCTTACTCAGCTCGTAGGGATAGGGCACACAGGGGGAGTACAGATTGAAGGGATCGGGAGTACTGGTCGCATAATCCGGCGGATGCAGAACTTTCTCATTCAAAATGGCGCCCTGGGCACAAAAGTATCCCGTTTCGTTCGTCTTACACTTGCCACCAAAAAGATACGAACAGTCAACACACTGACTCTTCAAACCTATAAAAGAGTATTGCACATATTCAGAATTCAGAATAGAATCCAATCAAAATTTAGTAATATTT
Source organism: Drosophila rellima (assembly GCA_035043635.1). Lineage (NCBI taxonomy): Eukaryota > Metazoa > Arthropoda > Insecta > Diptera > Drosophilidae > Drosophila > Drosophila rellima. Next base: position 1,277,710 of record JAWNMV010000145.1, on the reverse strand, counting down.
ACCAGGCAGCAGTATGGAAATTGTTGCTAAAACAATGCCTGGAGAATAAAGCAACATAACTAGAATTTGACAATTGAATTTATTTTTCTGTTCTGACACATATCGGAAATATGCTCAAGTTTTGCAAATATCGAATCGTACTTGAACCTTGCTAAATTTTCCTAGAATTCCAGACAATTTCAGCATAATATTGATTTATTTTAGCAATAGATCGGGAGTGAAATATTACTTTATACAGGAAAGTAGAAACTGTCGTCTAGCAATCTGACTCGACTTTCGAATTTCTTTTGACAAGTTACGACAGGGTGACTCGTTTTACTGAAAGGATTCAGCACGAATCACCCGATTGGTGTTCTTCTGCCAATCAGGAAGAACCATAATTAACGGCATCCGAATGACGTTTGCATTTTTCAGCTCAGTTCAGTTCATCGCCTCAAAGACTCCACAGAATACGAGAATCTTCCTTCTTCGCCTGGCGAAATTCTGTTGAATTCTTTATGCTCATTATGCATAGTGGAACAAAGTCTGAACGTTCCGAGAAATCCACAGACTCAACCTGCGAGTCTTGAGAGTTTCTGTTGCTTCACACATATTATGTTTGTTGTTCTTTTTGAAGAGACACTAATAACACAGGCATCACATTGGGAGCTAAGCCCATAAACACGGATTTTATCAAAGATCTGAAGATAATTTAACGAATTTCCACTTTAGTTATTATCTATCGGAGTTGGTTGAATTTGACTTGAAATCAAAGTGAAGTAATTATTTATAATTTATAAAAATTATCGTGTTTATAGTAATCATATATCCGATACGTATTATTTTGATGTGACAGAGTTCTATATAGTTTCAGAATACGACTACACTATTCATACCAAAAATATCCTTAACATTTGTTATATCTTAAAGTTCGATAGATGTTTATTTAAATATATTTCAAATTTGAGTTCTTTATTACTTATTATTAGACGCTTAAATGATCTAAATGGATCTTTGAATGGATAACTTTTTCATTCAAATTCATAAATTCCGTTTATGGTCTTAGGACTCATTTTTATTGTTTGCTTAGGAACACTTTCCAAGATCTTTTCAAGATTTATTAATTTTCTTTGCTTAAATATTTTCTCTAGTATTTTTCAAAATGCAATTCAAACTAAAACTTTAGTTGCAGATTCTTTCTACTTGGTGCAGCATTGAGCCTTGACATACTGAAAAGCTAGCATGCAATTTGAAATGATGTCCGCTTGGTGGCGCCACCTGACACCTGACCAACTGCATCACAAATTGGCCTTTGCACTTTGGGCCACTTGTCGCTGGCAGTTGTCACCCCGCCTTGATTTCCCCTCTCTCCCTGCCCAATCTCTGTCATCACTTGTCCCATAGCTGGAGGTGTAGCGCTGACTGAAAACTTTGTCGTTGTTGTTGCTGTTGTTGCTGTTGTTGTTGTTGTCGGTGTCCCGGCGCCAACGACATTGGCGGCTGCTGCATTGTTATTCAAATGCTGCCATTAATACTTCACTGGCAATTGCAAAAGCCCCAGCCAAGAGGGAGAGAGAGTGAGTGAGATAGAGAGTGTGAGAGGGAGAGAGAGTGAAAGAGGGAGAGAGAAGGTTCTATGAGCACTCCTATGGCACCCACACACGTCATGACTGCCGACTCCGTCTCCGTCTCCGTCTCCGGCTCGAACTACGGCACGGTCTACGGCTCTTTTGCTTTTCATTCGATTTGCAGCAGCTATTCATATGTAAATGCTTCTGTAGAGACTCAAACAGAGTGAAAGACAGAGAGAGAGAGAGAGAGAGTGATAGTGAGGGAGAGAAAGCTCTCCCTGCTGCTTTCCCACTCTCTCTCTCTCTCTAACCACTTCTATTCTGCCATCTATTCACTCTATGGCATTTCTTTTCGTCTAAGGCCCCTTTTGAAATTTAATATTCGTAAATGAAATTTTCAAGTGAATTTGAATTTATTAACTTGGCCATTGGAGATGATGAAGGAAGCGAGTAAGGAAAGCATTCTAACGATTGCGACCAGAGTCAATTTTTTTTTTGGTCAAAGAAGCCAAACAACAATTGGCCACCGTCCACAGCCTTTTCCCCTTCGACCGTGTGTCCTGTTACCCTCACCCCCCTCCTCCTTCCCCACCCCTGCCTAAGGGGAAAGTAACGGCACCCGTTGCTGTGCATTAACGGAAAATTGTTAGAGTAAACTCCATAGACACACACACGCACACACACACACACATGACCGGCCATAGAAGCCACATTCTCAGATTGTATCAATGTTGAAACCTTCAAATAAAAATAAGTCAGTACGTTGAACTGAAGACGGCCCGACTAAGAGATACCCCATACAGATAACTTGACAAAAATGCATATAAAATTCACTCACAAATAAACATTGTAGTTGTAGTAAATGCACGGAAGGTGGCGCCAGCACTGTTTTTTTTCCTGACCTACCTAATGTAAAATGGTTTTTCAAATAACTTGTTTATTTAATAACCGTTCATCTTGAAAGCTTCAGGATAGATGCATAACATATTACAGTATATGAATACAAATTTTCAAGACAGAACCTTCGTTAATTTTGAACTCAGACATACAAACTCTTCAAATTTGTTGCCTCTACTTTATAGGCTCGAAAATTCTTTCATCTGTCTCTTACATAAATTATATAGCCCACAATAAAAGATCACAGGGTATGAACAGAAAAAAAGAAAATGATTATAGTAGTTGTTAAGGGGAGCAGGGGTAAAAAAAAACACATCAGTTGAGCTGTGAGTATTTGATAAGTTTCGAGAGCTGCAACTGAAACCCCGCATGACAAGAGCAACAACAACAACAACAGCAGCGGGAATAACACCAACAACAATCAAAACAACAACAATAGTGACACTAGGCAACATCAATAATAGCAACTACCATGTGAGTGAGACAGAGTGTGAGAGAGAGATGAAGAGGGAGAGGGAAAGACGTTACAATGCAACATCCCCCGTTGAAGGTATTGAATTTCAGTTGATATCTTTCAGTCCGGTTCAGTTCCCCCCCCCCCTCCCGTCCTAGCCCTCCCTTCCTCCCTCTCTTCGTTTCTCCTCGAGTCGTCGCACTTTCGGTCCGGTTTTAATGAATTTATCAGCTGTGGCCATCGCATGTGTCTTGAGACATTTTCGTAGAACTCAACAGAACTCTGCTTCATTTGGTTCATTGTAAATTCAAATTCTCCCCCCCCCCCTCTCCAAGAACTCTTCTTCTTTTTTTTAAATTCGACTTTATTACCATTTAATGTGCCGCATTCGATCTAATGTTAATGGATTTGTGTATAAAGTTTCTTTTCAACTCAAATTGTATTTCGGCAGGGGGTCTCCACTCCACCCAGAATTCTCCACAGTCCTCCTCAATCATGTCTCCAGACAGTCGTCAATTTGGCTTGAATAGTTTTCCAAATCTTACAACGTAATGGCTTCAATTGTGAATGCCTTAAATAACACATAAATTTACAATCAAATCTATAAACACAAATTTGAACTCGCTCAGCCGAGGAACATTTGTTCTCAATTGAAAGGGCTAAATATGTTGAAGGGTATCTTTTAGACAGTGTTTACTACACATATTGTGGGCATTACATCTTCTTTCTTCAATCTTCAATTTTTTAATGATATTTTCGTTTCATTTATATCTTATCGTATAAATCGTATATAAAATGTTTTCATTGCTTATTTTGGTGTCCTTTTATTTATTTAAAATTTTTGATTTAAAACTTACAATTCATGTAGTCCTTAATTTCTTTTCTTTTTCTACCTCAACCATTGTGAATTTTTCTTCAACCTTAAGATATATATTTTATTTTATTTACATTTCAAAATAACTAATATTTCAGTTAATATCAAAATATACAAAAAATTGATTTAACTAAATTTAATTTAATTTAAACTGTCACGGTGACGATGCTCAACACCAGAACACCAACAACACCATGAACACCAACAACACCATGAACAACAACAACACCAACAACACCATGAACACCAGAAGACCAGCAGTAATAAAACTTTAAGCAAACACTGTAATTGTGGTTGGCAAACGATGAACATGAACCGCAAAACTTCAACCAGACTCCGAAATAATCATATATATAAATATATATATATGTAAGTGTATCTAAATGCATATATATTTATATATATATATAGACGACCAATTCATTGTCAGATGGCAGCCAACGGCACCTGTCTGTGGCAATGTGGCATGTGGATTAAGGACGAGTTGCAACAACGCCGTGGGGCAGGACTAGAAAGTACAAACAGCTAAAGTTGCGGGAACAAATGAAATGTATCTACAAGAACAAGATGCCAGATACAAGACAGGCAGACAGACAGACAAACAGACAGATAAACAGACAGACAGATTAACTAACACCGACAACAAGACAATTAAATTATGCAGGATTTTTCACTTTGTAGATTTTGCTTGAGTCCTCTTCACTTGTGCAAGATTGATTTTAAATAAATTAAAAGTTAAATATTGACAGTGTTTTCTCTTGACACAGGTGCTAAACACTCAACCCCCAACCCCTCAACCCCCCAACCACTCTTCCCTCTTAACCCTCTTCACTCTGTCTCAATATGTGTCAAATTTGTCAAAAATGTCGAATAAATTTTGCATGAACATTTGTCCAAGGGAAGCTGAGCATTTCAATATTTAAATAAAATTGCTTTAAGGAATTATCTTTGTTTATATTTAAAAAAGACAAAAAAAGAACAGAACTAACAGGTTGATCATCTTATATAAATTTCCCTTAAATCATTTAAGTATTTAATTTTAATCTTAAATTATTTTAAAATGAAAATTTCGCTTTATTTTTGCGCAAGTTCAAAATCTTTATAATTGGGCAGAAAATATTTAGAAAATATCTCTCTTTATTTCTCTGGCTCGTTTTATCTTTATCGGAATTGCTTGATATTTGTCTCTCTCTCTCTCTCTCTCTCTCTCTCTCTCTGTCTCTCTCTCTCTGTCTCTCTTTCTTTGGGTTTCTCCAGCTCAACATTAACATTTTATTCTCTGTATGGGGAATCTCGGAATGTGACCCCTGCTCAAGATTTGTAATCGTTTCAAGTTATCCAATTTGTATGGGGCAGCCCCTTTAACTCTCCATCTCTCTCTCTCTCTCCCTCTGCCGCTGCCTCTTCGCCCTCTTTCCCGCTCCTGCGCTAGCAATGATAAATCATCTTTTGTATTATTATTATATTTTTGGTGTTTCGGTTAAGCGTTTCCCATCTTCGACGCCTCTTCAGAAGAGTCGACGCCGCCGTCGTTGCCACTGGCAGCTGTTGCCTGCCGCATGTTGCACGTTGCACGTTGCACGTTGCATGCCGCCTGCTGCCTGTTGCCTGATGGCTCTTTGTCTACCTCTACCTGAGCAGTTGCATTCGTAAATTTCATTGTAATTTTATGATTATGACCGCACGCATTTTGATTGATACTTTAGCACTACTTACGAGGCCAATGGGCTTCGCGGCCCGCAGCACGGAGACGACACCGACACCGACTCACCGATTCACCCACCAATTGAATTTCGATTTCGATGCTCAGCATCATGATTATCTTGTTGTTGCCTTTGTTGTTCCAGCGAATTTCAATTTTCAACGGAAAACGCATTTTTGGACGGCCTTTTGTAAATACACATCAATCTCATCGTCGGCTCATACAAAAAACTTCCTGCGGCGCACAAATTTCCAATGCCTGCGGCAACAAACCGGCGCTCATTATGGCCCATTTGGAGGGGTGGTAAGGTGAAAGGGGAGGGGAGGGGGGGGGGGGCAACCTTTGGCCAATGTCCGGCCAGGCCATCCAGGCACTTGTCGGCTTCATTTCGTATGCCGTTAGGCGGCTCAATGTAATTATTCAATACATTTTACGTGCGTCGCATGGCAAACAACACGGCCACGCCCACAACGCCAACGCCCACGCATGCGAGCGTATTTGTATGGCTTTCCACTTCAACTTCATTAGAATACACATGTGTGTGTGTGTGTGTGTGTGTGTGTGTATCTTCAGACTATACAACTCCAACTTGCACCATTCTGCGGCATTCTTTGCTGTCTCCTTCCTTTCAGCTTCTTTCTTTCGCTGTTGCCACTTTGCAATTTATTAAACATTTTATTGTGCCCCAAGGCGTGCTTGCTACAAGTAAAATGCTGCACAATGTGGCCAGACGGTGAAACTTTTGCCTGCCCCACTCCCTCGCACGCCATTTCCCAGAGAGCTGGCAACGCTGCACAATTAAAGCTTAAGCCTAGAATACAAGGAGAAGAAGCAGACTAAACAGAAGAAGCACATTAACCAAGAAGTTCAAAAAGTTGGAATGGATTTTTTTCTGCTTCGGATCTTGTTTCATGAAATAATAATAAAAAGAACAGGTAAAGAGTTCCTCAGGTGTTTCGCATTATTGCTTGAGGGATTTGTATTTAAAGTGAGTTCGTAATAACCCAGAAGAAGAAGAAAACAGTAATAGCGTTATTAGGCCATTTAACAAAAGTTATAAAAGTATACCGTAAATAGTTCTTGGGGTATTCCAAAAGACTACAATTCTGTTAATCTACAAGTTTAAATTTTATATATAGTCTGATTTTCATTCACTTTTAGCAACTAATTCTATTTGCTAATTTAATTTTGTGTACATATTGGATTCTTTTTAACTGTAATCTCAGAAAGATTAGACTAGATTCTAACCATAGTACCCAAAATAATAATAAATGACAACTGTGCTCCTGTTTAACGCTTAGCAACTAATTCTAAATGCTAAATGGTCTATTTTTATACAATTTCTTCCTTCTTCTTTGTTCTATTTTGCCCAAACACGTGTTTAAAAGGTTGCCACCCTGTCTGAAATATATGTATGTACTTGTTCACCTCACCTCGCATGATAACAGCTAAGCTCTTCTGATCCACACACACACACACTAACACACGCAAACACATGCATAAGAGCTCTCCCACTGCAACAAGAGAAAAGAAAGAAAATGAAAGAATTTAGGTCTTCCAGGCGAGTGCATGCATTGTGAGTCCTGTCTGTTAGAGGGGGAACCCCTTAGCACCCCAATTATAACGCGCTAAACAATAAAGAAAATAATAATAAAAATCTAGCACACACACACAACACTCACACACACAGATTCATGCATATGCATGTGTGCAATGCAAAGAGCAACCCTCGCTAATGAAGCTGCAGTTTTGCGCTTTCCTGCTGCTTCTTCTTCTACTTTTTCTACTGTCTGTTTGCCAGAGGGTGAAGTTGGGGGTGGCGGCTTTATCACCAGTAGCAATGGTCATTCATTAGGCAGAGAGACGAAAAGGAAGAACCTGTGATTTTATTTGTAACATTAAGAAATTGCACATGTGCAACTATCGCTTAGACTTTAATCACGGCACGAGACAAACACGAAAACAGCACGAACTGTAAATTGTTGTAGTTGCCGTTGTTGTTGTTCTTGTTGTTACGCATTATGTTCAATGGAGTACTCCATTAACTCACACACACACACATGCACAGCTGAGCGCTGCCTGGAAACCGCAGGCAACATGTGCCGCACACAGCGACGGCAGCAACAACAACAACGTTTGCATGTGTAATTTAAAGAGAGTGCGAGGCGAGCTGAGCAGAGCGTGAGAGCGACAGGAGAGCGACAGGAGAGCGACAGGAGAGCGACAGGAGAGCGGCGCTTTATTTGCTGGGAACAAATACTTACAACAACAACTGCAAATCACAGCTGCAGGCAGCGGCCGTCGCAACATAAAAAAGCGCCGCCGTCGCGTCTGCCTCTCCCTCCCCCTTTCTATGCATCTCTCTCCCTCTCTCTCACTCCTCTGCTTTGCTGTTGTAACATTTGTTTTGACATTGCTCCCCAATGCGTTGCTCTTCACTCTGTCCGTCTGTCCGTCGGTCAGTTCGTGATTCAGTCACTCGATCTGTCCAGCAATCAATTTTTTGTAGTTTGTTTGTTGTTTGCTGCGCTTTTTTTTTCTTTTTGCTTTTCAGCCTTCAACCGTAAAGTTTTTGAAATTAGTTTTAAGTTTTTTCTTTTTTTACGCCAAAGTGCGCGACACAGTTTTTTGTCAACTTTCAGTTAAGTGCCTTAAAAAAGGAGAAGTCAGTTTCAATGCACTTGTCAACATTTTGGTGCAATTGTTAACAGCGAGCGATTGAATTGAAAACTGGATTGTTAAAGTCTTACAGTTTAGATTGTATTGCACAAGAATAAGAATTGTTATTAAAAAATCAAAACAAAACTTCCATTTATCGACCTTGCCATTTTTTAGAACAAACGATCCCAAGCTACTAAGTATTTATTTCGGAAAGTAGAAAACCATAAATTCGAGTGAGCATTGATGCGATTATTCGACTTTGATTCGTTCAGTTTATTCAACGAAGTGAAGAGAAAACCCTCCTAAAAATAGCCAAATATTTCTGGGCTTAAGTCGAAGTAATGCTGACAAGAATTTTTCCATTTTCATTTCATGTTCCAGCAACTACAAATATGTTAGGGGCAAAAGGGAAAACTACAACTTCAACTGCGAAAAATGCATTTCGATTTTTCCTTTTTATGCTCGTTTTTTTTTCTCGTCTTTTTCGTTTTGTCAAAGCCAACAACAACAACAACAACAACAAAGATAACATCTGCAGCCAGTGAGGCAATTGCGATTGATAAGGGTTTTCAAACATTGTATCTTTGTATATGTATCTTGGGTGTATCTCTTGTTGTTATTGTTGCCACACACGATGCCGCATTTTCAGTTGTTGTGCTGCGTGAATTTCTGTATGTGAGCTCAACGAGAAAAATATCCCGTGATAGAATTGAGACTACCATCCATAAAATTCAGTTTAATTTCCTAAGCTGTTGTGAGATCTTATTTAAAATAAAAAATCGTAAATTCCTGAGATCTATTACAAATTTATTTACAGAAAAATGTTCAAACACAAAATTGTACTATACAAGTATTTAGGAAGTTTTAATAATTCAATAGGAATACGAACTGAGGTACGTAAATGAGGTACTAATCTGAACTATCCCTTAATTTAAATTTACAATATTTTTATTGTCTGAGTTCCTCTGTTAGATCTCAAACATCACACGTCTAAATCTTTAACTAAATTAAATATAATTAAGTCTTATTTAATTAGATTGAGCATAAGTTTAATGAAAAACCGGGCAACAGTTTTCTCGGCTAGTTAAGGCTAATTAGCATAAGTAAATGCAGGAGACCCACGTCAAATGAAAAGTAATAGGCATACACACCACGTTCTATTCATAATTCATCATTTACATATACGCCGAACCCAAACCCGAAACCGAAATATGTAGAACCTCAACTCAAACTCGAAACCATGATATTTGACAGGATTGTTAAAAGGGATTTGAGTGAGGAGCACGGAAGGTGGAGGGGGGGGGAGGAGAATGCAAATCGAAAGAGGTTGTCAGAAACAGTTTATAACGCCTAGAATTATGCCGCACATAAATCAAAATTGACGCGTAAACAAATATAGGGGATGGGGGAGGGTCCTCTATTTTGGTATTGAAAATCTTGTGCATATTAAAAGGTTGTGATCAAAGGCAAAAATGAAGGAAAATAAAAGAAATGAGAGTTCGTTTTGGAGCTAGACGTTTGTTTTTGGCATTTCGTACTCTATGGGAAAGGTTCCCTTTTCTTTCGAAGGATTCTAATTTATGGATAGCAATAAGCGCTAACGGATGCTGAGCCAATTTACGTAAAAACGTATTTTCCGAAGCAAGTGCCCGTATGTAAATTTACCAAGATATCTACATATCTACCTAAGGCCCCACCCAACTGTTGACATTCATCGTCTCCGTTCCATTAACATTTCCACTATGTAAATAACAGGACACAAGAAGTTAGTTAACAGATTTCTATTCGTTCAGATTTCTACCGTAAATTGAATAATTTTTTTTCTTTAACGAAAGTGTCGGTCAATTGACGGATGAAGCTGACGGGAAAACGTCTAAATAATTAGATAAACATTTAAGCTAAGCAAAGAAAAGAAAAGTAAGAAGACGACAACCCTACACTAAAGTGACAAGCAGAAGTAGAGGAGAAGAAGTAGAGGTAGAAGTAGAAGAAGAAATAAAGGAGTGGAGGAGGAAGAAGAACACGCGACGGCAGTAGACGCATAACGGCAATGCTGGGTCTGCCAGTTGATGTTTGTTGAGAGCAGGAGCGCCACAGCGGGGGCAGGGGCCGGAGAGTACGTGACCATAACATGAACTGCCCCCCGCACACAAACACACTCACACACACACACACACACACTCATGCACAACATACATCCATATACAATTTGCGGGCTCAAAGTGGTGAGACGACAACGACATACATACAAACAGGAAATATTTAACGTGCTTGCAACAACAGCAACTACAACAAGAAGACCAACAACAACAAAAAGTAAAATATAAATAAAAATAATAATAATGGGCAGAAACGTAGGGAACAGAACGTGTTGCAAGAGCCAAGAGAGAGAGCCGCGAGGGTTGCTGGCCCTGCACTCAGAGAGCCAGCGTAAGAGGCATTCAGAATGAGAGCGCGCGCTACAGAGAGAGCCCACATTTACAAATGCAAGCGTGTGGGTGCGTGTGTGCAGTGGTCGTGTGCCGAAGCCGAAGCTGAAGTCGACGTCGAGCCGAAGCTGAGGTATTGCTGTAGTCCTCGACACTCTCGGGTCTCAGTTTACGTTCTCTCTCTCTAAGCGCTCAGCGGCCAAAGTTGCCGTTAGAATATCCAACGGGCCCTTTTAATACAGGGAAATTCTCTGATCGCGCAAGAGAGACAGACAGCCGTGGCGAGAGAGAGAGAGAAAGAGAAAGAGCGCGCAAGCAAACGAGCGAACAAACAAAACACAGACGCGACGCGACGACTTCTCTCTGAGTGAGTTGAATAAGGCAGCAAAAACAGGGAATTTCTTGCTGCCTGGCCTTTTGTCGAATTCTATAAATCAGTCTTTCATTTTCTCTTTCACATCATTCAGCCATTTTCTCTTTGACGCGACGGACGCGTCTGCAGCTTGCAAACGGACGAACGAACGGCAAACGAAACAACAAACAACGGGCAAACGGGCACCGAGTGCACGAACAACGCTTGGGAATTTGGTTCTTTTCTGATTAATTAAAACAATGTTCTTCTGTGTGTGTGTGTTTAGTGTTCTGTGCTAGCATATAATATATAATGCAAATTACCAGTAAGTGCTGATGAAAAGTCACATGAAAATGCAATAACAACAAAATGCACCAAGTGTATATTTAAGCGAGAATAAGAAGCAGAAGAAGTAGCATAAGCATAAGAAGAAAACAAACGTGCGTGCACTAGCTGTGATTGTGTGTACATGTGTGTACATGTGCCTGTGTGTTTGTGTGTGTGAGAAACATTTAAGCTTTAAGTGCTAACAGCGTGCGTTTGCTGCTGCGCTTTGGATACCCAACGGCAACCGCCAACGTCGTCGTCGCTGCCGCAGTCGCTGCTGCTTTCAACGCCGCCAGCATTTGGAGCTGCTGCCTAACATTAAATGTTAGTATACCAACACAAGCGTATCTAAATATGTACATACAACAACAACAACAACAGCAACAAAAAGAACGAAGCGTCTGCAAAGATGCGACGGACGTCGGACTGACTGTGTGTTAAAAATAAAAGTAATCAAAAGGGGGCAGCGATTACGTCGCCGCTGACGCTGCCGTCGTCGTTGCCGTTGTCGTCGCGTGCATTGCTCCCTCTCAGCTGCTGCGCATGTGTTTGTTGTTGTAGTAGTGTGTAGTGAAGTGTAATACATATGCATGTAGAATGTATGGATGTGTCTCTGCTTCAATTTTGTCAAACTATTACAGCAGCGCTTACATTTACATCATATGTTAAATAAACTGTTAACATTGAGCTCTGCCTGTCGCTCTGTCATTTGTTTTTGTTTGCCCACGCAAATATGCAATGATTTTGATGTCGCGTTGCGCTGCGCTTTTTGCCCCCCTTTTCCACCTCTCGCTTTGCACTCTCTCTCTTTCTCTTATTCATTCATACCTTCCAAATGAAGCGTGCTCAATTGTGTGGCGCGGCTTGGCACGGGTGTGAGTAATTGTGTATGTGTTTGTGTGTGTTCGGTGGGTGGTGGGTGGCAGCATAGTCAATGTAGGTTGGGGTTGGAATCTCTGTTGGGTGGTGGATACACACACACACACAGGCTCAAATGCAAATACACAGGCGTCTTACAAGCGGAAGTGGAAGTCGTTCTGTATGTGTAAGTCTTTTATCTGTGTGTTCGTGTGAGTGAGAGTGTGTGTATCTAATGGGATTTTCTAATAAAATTTAAATTGTTGCCGTTTTTGCTGCGCGCCTTCTATGAATTTGATATGAAGTGTGTGAAAATTGGCCAACGAGAATGAAGGAATAAAATACGAGTGCATAATTTACAAAGCCAAAAGTTTCAGTAAAAATAAATCGCTCTAAATCGAGTGATAATTGTGCAATTAATTTGAATGTGTTAAAAAAGTACAAAACAAATAAATCTTATCCAGACAAAAAAAAAAACAAATGAAATATAAGCTTCAAGCATTACATAAACCATCAGCAAAACTGTAAAACTAAAAGTGAAAAGTGTTTTACATGTAATTTATGCAAGTGTAAAATGCCGTCGCTAAAACATAAAGAAAATAAAGAAGAAAACTTTAAAAGTGTGGAAATATAATTTCTAAAGTTCGTTAAATTAAATATTTAAAAAATCGAAAAGTAGCCAATAATTATAAACGTATTATAATGATAAATAAACTAAAAATATTCTAATGTTCGTTGAATTAAATCTTTTAAAATTATAAAAGTTGCCAATAATAAGAAACCTTTCATAGAACTAAAGCGACCATGTTGAGCAACAATATCTTTCATGTTTGTTATTTATATTTATATATTAAACAATTCGAAAATAAAATACTAAAAGCGGAAACTGTCTACGGCTCACAAGAAGATGAACACAACAAAACTTATAATAACTTTATAATAATGCCGAGTGAAATTAGACTAAATTTGTGATAGAATCTTGCAACTTCAAAAGAATGATGATAAGTTCTGATTCATTTGGAAAATCATTTTATTCGAAATAGAAAAATCAAATGGATTACACTGTATTCTTAACTTATGTAACTACTTTTTAAAAGAGAATAACTAAAGGAATTTGTAGTCTATTTGTTGCCATTTATAAGATTTAACGAAATCTTAACCATCGTAGGGATTGTAATGAAAGCTAAAAAAAAATGTAAACTTAAAATATTTATTCTAAAAGAAAGCATCATTTAAACTTGTGTTATTATCTTTTTTAAATCTTAATGTCTATACCTTAAAATGGTTACCAACATTCTGATTTAAAATTAAATGAGAGTTTACTAGCAATGTACATCTACATATTGTTATGTGTTTCTGAACATTAAGGGCGACATTAAGAAAAGAAACCTCATCAAATCAACATAGAATCGATGTACGGGGCGATGTTGTTGTTGTTGCTCCTGTCAACTCGACCAACAGCGGCTTAACATTAATCCTCACATTTAACGATGCGTTTAACAGGAATGTTGTTGTCACAGGCAGAAGGTGAGAGTGAGACGAAGACAGGTGGAATGTCAATTCGCTCTATAAATATTAAAATGCCCAAGCAGACCCAAAAGAATTTTCTATGATCATAAAAAAAGGTATTAAAATATTTAACAATTTAAAGATGTCATAAAAACACCAAAAAATGTTACATGGAAGATTCAAAATCAAGTGCAATCAGCAGTGACAGAACAACAACAACAGCGACGGCATACAAAACGAAAATTAAAGCAAATAAAAAACGACCTGAAAAGAGAAGCAAGCAAAAGAGCTGAGCACAAACAAGTGCATACAAGTATTCATGTGTGTGTGTGTGTGTGTGTTGTGCGTGCATTTGAGTGTGTGAAAAAGACTCACGCTCAACGCTTTTTATTAATTTTGTTAAATATGCACACACAAAAAAAAAGAAACAAGAATTTCAAACAAACATCAAACGCAAGTTGTGGAGGGGGGAGGGGGACAAGCAGCTCTGCCTACGTGCAAGTCGCAGTCCATTTCCCATTTTGTTCCCCCTCCAGTCCAAAACGGTTCTCTGCCTGCTTTGCTGTTGCTGCCTCTGCCTGCTACCTGAAACTGAAATTTTCCCGCATTAGAATGCTTGCGCTACGTTCTGTTGTTGTTGTTGGTTGGTTGGTTATGTTGCATGCGGACGCGGCGACGTCGACAGACAATCAACGGACTGCCTGACGAATAGACAGAGAAACGCAGACGGACAATTCAGAACGAAACAACAAAATGAAAAAGCAGAAGAGGAGAAAGACACACGCGGGCAGAAGGGCATGAAATGGGAGTTGATTTTATTTCTTCTTCCTTTTCGGCTGCTGCTTCTTGTTGTGTAGTATTATTTTTTTTTGTTTACCTTATGCTTTCGTTTATCGACCCGTTTTTGGGTTTGTGTGTTTTTGTGTGCTACATATGCGTTTCTTTCGCTCTCTTTCGGTCTCTTTTTTGCTTGCGCCGCTCTCGCAGAGCAAAGGCAGCAGAGGCAGCAGCATAATCGCAGCTTGCATGTTTTTGTACATACTTATGTATCTCTTTCTCTGTCTGTGCGTTTTTTTCTTTTACTTGCCTGTTGTTTTTTATTAATGCTAAAACAAGTCGGTTTATTATATTTATAGATAACTTTACTTTTGGCTTTAAACAGCCAATTTAATTGAATTGGAATTTTATTTATTTTCCCCCTTTTATTATGCTTGTTAACAGTGCACTTAACATTTAAATGTTAGCGCCATGAGTTGAGCAATTTATAGCAAGCAGCTTTGAAGCGTGCTGATGTTAACGGTCTGCACGCGGTTTCGATTGTTTGGGAAATTTCACAGCTGTTGTGTACATTGTGTGCGTTAACAGTGTAAGTGTTAACTAACATTGTGTTAGTTAACAGGCATTAAAAAAAACAAGTCAAAAGTAAAAGAAAAACAAAACAAATTTATTGTTATTGTAATGAATTATTTTTTATCTAACTAAGTAAAACAGAAAAATGCAGGCGACATGAATTAAAGTGCAACTAAAATGTGTGCCACATGAGCAACAAACGGGGCAGCAAAAAAAAAACACGAGTTGTGCTGTGCCCCTCAAAAGTCTCAAAGGTGTGGCTAACAAAAGTGTTGTTTGTGTTAACTGCAATTAATATTATAGTGGAAATGTTAAATATAATGTTACTTAATTTTCGTTTTCTCTTTGTTGTTGTCTTTTGCAGCGGCGTTGCCACCTCGTTAAGCTGCGCCGATTCCAGCACTGGCTCCAGTGAGGATGCATCCGAGCCAGGTTCACCGTACAGTGCGCACTCGCTATTGAGCGACGAGCTGCTTAAAATGCCGCCACAAATACTCAGCGCTGCTGCTGCAGCGGCCGCTGCTGCCTCTGGCAGCAACAACAATGCAACAGCAACAATTGCCAGCAACAGCAACAATCAAATTGCAACGAGAACCAACAACATTATCAACAACAACAACAACAACACTGCCAAAATCACAACAACAACAACAATATCAAATGCTCAACGCAACAACAATAACAAAAGCAACACATCAGCAGCAACAACAACAACAACGCTGCCCACATTGCAATGGCCTTGGAACACAAGTCTCGGCAGCACTTCAACAGCTGTTCCCGCCTCCTCCGCTCCCTGCCACGCCCACTCCGCCTCTTCACTGACTGCCACAGCAAAGAAACGTGCTGCTGTTGCCAGCAGCCACAGCGACAGCAGCAGCACCAGCAGCATTGCTGCTGTTGCAGCCAAAAAGTCACGTGCTGACTTGAACAGCAGCAACAGCAACAATCACAGCAGCAACCACAGCATCAATCACAGCAGCAGCAGCAGCGAGAAAAGACTGAAAGCCGCCGCTCTGGAAGAATCACAGACTAAAATCACGGGTTTCTTCAAGTCACAAATGAAAGCGACGCCGGGCAAACTGACAGCAACACCGTCGCCGCCGCCTCTGCCACTGCCAGCGACAACAGCAACTGCCACGCCCAGCACGCTGACAATGAGCACGCCAGCAACAACAGCATCGCTGAATAAATATTTTAATATACTCTCGCAGTTGAATGAGTCAAAACCACAGCAACAACAACAGCAGCAGCAACAACAACCACCACAACAGCAGCAGCAACAACAGTTGCAGCAAAAGACAACAACAGTTGCTGCTGCAACGGTTGCAACTGCCACATTGCCGGTGCCAGCTCTGAAGAAGATCGAGCGCAGCAGCAAACAACCAGCAAAAATTGCTCAAGTTGCGCCAAATTTGCGTAAGACGCCCAGCAGCAACAGTCACGCCCACCACTCGCATGGGGGCGGCAGCTCGAGCAACGGCAAATCGCCGGCCAAGAAGCATGTGGCGATTGCACCGCGCACGCCCGAAATGAAGCAACAGCAGCAGCAACAGTTACAGCTGCAGGCGACCAAAACATTGCTGGCAGCAACAGCATATCGCAACAGCAGCAGCAACAACATGAGCAGCAGCGCCAGCAGCAGCACCACCACAGCGACAACAACTGTTGCTGCCAAGCCTTGCCAGAAGCTGCAACTGTCCGCCGCCCCTGCCACGCCCAGTCCCACGTTGTATCAGCTCCCGGTGCAGCTGCCGAATCTGGTGCAATTGCCGCCGCAACTGGCGGCCGCCGCCAACATCATGCAGCTGAACAACGTGGCGAAGGCAGCAGTTGCTGCCGCCGCCAGCAACAATGTGGCAGCCGCAGCAGCTGCCTCCGCGCAGGCAGCTCAGGCAGCAGCCGCACAGTATTTCCTCAATGGCACCGTCTTCAAGTTGCAACAGGTGACGACGGCAACAACGACGACGGCAACAACAGCGACGGCGGCAGCAGCAACTGCTGGTGGCGTCAATCCCTTTGGTCTGCTCAGTGCCAACGAGTTGCAGGAACTGTTGCTCAAGCAGCAGCAACAGCAGCAGCAACAACAACAGCAGCAGCAGCAACAATTGCAGCTGCAACAGGCGGCGGCTGTTAAGGCGGCTGCAGCAGCAGCTGCCACGCCCACTGCAAATGGTGCAGCCAATTTTCAGGAATTGCTGCAGCAACAGTTTGCTGCTGCCATTGCAGCACAACAGCAGCAGCAGCAACAACAGCAGCAACAGCAGCAGCATCAACAACAACAACAGCAGCAGCAACAGTTGCAACGTTTGGGCGCAGCAGCAGCAGCAGCACAACCCGTGTTCATGGCAACACCAGCTGGATTGCTGCTGAACGCGGCCACGCTGCCGGCCATGTTGGCGCAGGCAGCAGCAGCAATTGCCGCCAACAGTCAGCAGCAGCAACAGCAGCAGAAAGTAGCTGCCGCCGTTGCGCTGCAACAACAACAACAGCAGCAGCAGCAACAACAACAGCAACAACAGACATTGCCAGCATTGCAGCCAATACCCGCCTTGAGTTCCATCTTTGAGCCAGCCACAGAGCAGCAGCAACAGTTGCAGCTGCAGCAACAGCAGCTGGCGCAGCTACTGCTCTCACATCAGCAACAACAGCAGCAGCATCAACACCATCAGCAACTTATCACTGCCACACAGCCACCGCCGTTGACTGCCGCCAACAGCAGCAACAACAGCAACACTGCCAGCAACAACAGCAATGCCTCGAATAGTTTAAGCAACAACACTGCCCTGCTGTCACAGCAGCAACATCAGCAACAGTTGCAGCAGCAACATCAGCAACAGTTGCAGCAACAACAACGTGCCATTATCAAAGGACCTCCCCCTCTGGTCACCATCTCCTCCTCCTCAACCTCCTCCCTCGCCGCCCTCAGCAATGTTGCAGCCAAATCCCGCGCTTTGCCCGCTGCACTCGCCAAACCCTATCAAAAGCGTGCCTCACCCCAGCAACAGCAACAACATCAGCAGCAGCAACATCAGCAGCAGCAACATCAGCAGCAGCAACAACATCAGCAACAGCAACAACAACAAATGAACAAATGCAAATACACAGCAATTGCCACGCCCACAACGCCGCCGCCTTTGGTGCCGACCAGCACATCAGCAGCAACAGTTGCTGCCAAGGAGCTGCAACAGTTGCGCAAGAGTGCCACGCCCACAACAACGCCCACGCCGCCGCTGGTGAGCATTGCGCCTGCGAAATTGACTCCAACGCTCAGCATGGCCAAGCAGCAGCAACAGCAACAGTTGTCGCCAGCTGCAACAGCAGCAACAGTTGCCAAGATCTCAAGCACCGCTGATCTGTTTGATCTGGTCAAGAACTCAAATGGCGCCATTAGCATTGTGGGCAAGTCCAGTTTGCCCTGCTCTCCCGCCCCCTCGCCCGCACTCACTCCGTTGCCCTACAACTCGCCCAGCAGCAACAGCTGCAGTAACAACAGCAATAGCAACAGCATCTGCCACTCGACAATCTCCGCACACTCCTCGATCACATTGTCGGCATTTGGCAAATCGCTGGTGGCCATCAAAGCTGAGCCGATGGAGGAAACTCTCTCGGCAACAGTAGCAACAACTTTAGCAACGACAGCAACATTGCCATTGACAACAACAACAGCAGCTCTTAAACCACAGAGCTTTGCCGGTCAATTGCCGAGCACTCGACGTGAGAGCAACAGCAACAGCAATGTGAAGCACGAATTGCTGGCGGAGTGCAACTCCAACAACAGTTGCAGCAGCAACTACAGCAACAACAGCAACTCCGTCAGCTCGGCGGCGGATCTGTCGCTGGAGGCGTCGACGCCAGCATCGCTGAGCTCCAGCTCGAATCCGATGTCCTCGCCGGAGGGCAATGCCAGTCAGCAGGATATGCTGAGTGAGATGGTCACCTCGTCCTGCAATTCCAGTGGCACCGAGGATTGCTCGCAGACAGACGCGGCAGCAATGCGACCGACAACAGCAGCAGCAATTGCCACAACAGCTGTTGCCGCTGTCACGACAGCAACATCGCTGTGCAGCAACTACGATGAGGAGGACGACAAATCGGTGGCGTCCTCGGAGACGGCAACCCACAAGCGTCTCACGCCCGAGTCGGGCATCGGCGGCAGCCTGAGCAACAGCGAAAGCAGCAACTCCATTGCAGATGCCATGTAAGTAGAAAAGCCAACGGCAACATGTGCATTACTCACACATGAAACTAAGGCTAACAAAATTTGGAAAATGACAATACTTTATATTAATTCCCTTGCCGCTTTTGCAGCTCCACAAAGTCGGTTTGTCCGCCCGCCAGCAATAGCAGCAGCAGCAGCAACAGTTGCAACGCCTCCGACAGCAACTCGTTGGCCAGCAACGCCCCCTCACCCGCCTCGCCGCCCAGCAATGATGATTGCTCGATATCCGTATCCGGTTCCGCATCCGTTTCCGGCTCCTGTTCGGCACCAGCAACTCCAGCATGTTCGAGCATGTCCATGGTGGACACGACGCTGGCGGAGATGGCGAGTAGATCGCTGCCCAAGTGCGCGATATCGCCGATCCTGTCGCAGCCCAAGACGATACGCTTCCCGGCCGGCGCTGGGGCAGGTGGCAAGGGCGCCAAGGCGAAGCGGCATGATGGCGTCTGCTACTGGGACAAGTGCAACAAGAAGCACGAGAGCAACTCGAAGCTCTTGGACCACATGCAGACGCATCATGTGAACACGCAGACGGGTCCCTTCGCCTGCCTCTGGGTCGGCTGCAAGGTCTACAACAAGGAATCCTGCTCCCGCCGTTGGCTCGAGCGACACGTTCTCTCCCACGGCGGCTCCAAGCAATTTAAGTGTATTGTCGAGGGCTGCGGCCTGCGCTTCGGTTCCCAGGTAAGTTCATCCAATCCATCTACAACCCTATTGCATTCCCATTCGATACTAACTTTCCCTCTCCATCTCTTTGCTTAGCTGGCACTGCAGAAGCATGTGAACAACCACTTCAATGCCACGGACAATGCCAAGGAGAGCACCAACAAACGCACCTCCGATCCACCCGTGCCCAAGCAGCTCCGCAAGAACGGCAAGAAGCTGCGCTACCGTCGACAGCCCTTCTCAGGTGAGTTCACTGACGATTCACTGATGATTCACTGACGATTCACTGATGATTCACTGATGACAGAAATTGACGACAGTGATCGGAATAGAAATTCAATAAGTGTCAAATCAACAAATATTGATAACTTCAAACTCTCGTCACTTGGTCAAAACTTAACCGATTTTCATGCGGAATATCAATTTGATCATTATTTGAGCTCTAATTTTATTCTGCATCTAAATTTTGTTCACTTAAAACATTTCAATTTTTTCTCAAATTTTCGATATTTTGCATACTAACCCCTTTCCGTTTTATCGATAAATTCAAACTCTCGTCACTTGGTCAAAACTTAACCGATTTTCATGCGGAATATCAATTTAATCATTATTTGACCCCTAGTTTTATTCTGCATCTAAATTTTGTTCACTTAAAACATTTCAATTTTTCTCAAATTTTCGATATTTTGCATACTAACCCCTTTCCGTTTTATCGATAAATTCAAACTCTCGTCACTTGGTCAAAACTTAACCGATTTTCATGCGGAATATCAATTTGATCATTATTTGAGCTCTAATTTTATTCTGCATCTAAATTTTGTTCCCTTAAAACATTTCAATTTTTTCTCAAATTTTCGATATTTTGCATACTAACCCCTTTCCGTTTTATCGATAAATTAAAACTCTCGCCCCCTGGTCAAGACTCGACCGATTTTCATGCGAAATATCAATTTGATCATAATTTGAGCCCTAATTTTATTCTGCATCTAAATTTTGTTCATATCAATTTTTTCTGAAATTTTCGATATTTTGCATACTTACCCCTTTCCGTTTTATCGATAAATTCAAACTCTCGTCACTTGGTCAAAACTTAACCGATTTTCATGCGGAATATCAATTTGATCATTATTTGAGCTCTAATTTTATTCTGCATCTAAATTTTGTTCCCTTAAAACATTTCAATTTTTTCTCAAATTTTCGATATTTTGCATACTAACCCCTTTCCGTTTTATCGATAAATTGAAACTCTCGTCACTTGATCAAAACTCGACCGATTTTCATGCGGAATATCAATTTGATCATTATTTGACCCCTAATTAAATTCTGCATCTAAATTTTGTTCACTTAAAACATTTCAATTTTTTCTCAAATTTTCGATATTTTGCATACTTACCCCTTTCCGTTTTATCGATAAATTCAAACTCTCGTCACTTGGTCAAAACTCGACCGATTTTCATGCGGAATATCAATTTGATCATTATTTGAGCCCTTAGTTTATTCTGCATCTAAATTTTGTTCCCTTAAACCATTTCATTTTTTTCTCAAATTTTCGATATTTTGCATTCCGTTTTATCGATAAATTCAAACTCTCGTCACTTGGTCAAAACTCGACCGATTTTCATGCGGAATATCAATTTGATCATAATTTGAGCCCTAATTTTATTCTGCATCTAAATTTTGTTCACTTAAAACATTTCAATTTTTTCTCAAATTTTCGATATTTTGCATACTAACCCCTTTCCGTTTTATCGATAAATTCAAACTCTCGTCACTTGGTCAAAACTCGACCGATTTTCATGCGGAATATCAATTTGATGTTTATTTGACCCCTAATTTAATTCTGCATCTAAATTTTGTTCACTTAAAACATTTCAATTTTTTCTCAAATTTTCGATATTTTGCATACTAACCCCTTTCCGTTTTATCGATAAATTCAAACTCTCGCCACTTGGTCAAAACTCAACCGATTTTCATGCGGAATATCAATTTGATCATTATTTGAGCCTTTATTTTATTCTGCATCATAATTTGGAAACTTTATTTTTTTCCAAAATTTTCGATTGTTTTTATACCTTGAGATTTGATCGATAACTGGTTTGTTTGACACGATTATATGTACCGATCTCAACACGATTTTCTGTCTCTTGCAGCCCGCATGTTTGATTTCTTCGACACGGGGATTATGGAGGGACTGCAGCACCGTCTGCGCCAGATCTGCACGCTGACCAACGGAGCCCAGGCGATCACGTTCCAGGGCCAGTGCCTGATGCGTCGCCGGAATAGCGAGGGCAGCTACGAGTGCTTCGTACGCTGGTCGCCGCGAGAAATGTAAGTGAATGGATTCGAATAAACTAGAGGCAACGAATTAATATTGTGTATTTGGTGGTTATTCTATAGCATCTCGGATGAGTGGCTGCCAGAGTGTCCGAATCGAACGAAGCAGCACACGAAGGTGTTGCACATTAAGCACATGCGGCCGTCGGAGAAGACACGCGTAGACAGTCTCCTGAGCACCGCCTACAGACTGCGCTACGATGCGCAACTCTTTGCCGACGACTACAATGTGAATGAGCAGCAGTTGCAGTTGCCGCTGCAACAGGTGGCAGATGGATCCATTGGCAGTGAGTGTGCCGTCAGCGAGGCAGAGGATGACGACGACGATGAGGATGATGACGATGATGATAATGATAATGATAATGATAATGATAATGATAATGATAATGATAATGATAATGATGATGAGGATGATGATGATGATGAGGATGAAGATGATGGTGTCTCGGGCACAATAAGCTCAAGCAGCTGCACTGTCTCCAGTTACCAGCAGGTGCTCAGCATTGCCAAGTTGCAAATGCAACAGCGTCGCAAGCATCCACGCAAACCGCCCAAGGCGACAGCAACAACGACGGTCAGAAACCAGCAGCTGGTGCCAACAGATGCCCTGGTGCCCATTTAGAAAGTATTTGCTTAAGTAATTATTATGAAATACAACCCAAAACACAGCCCAACACAACCCAACACAACAAAGGACAAACGAGTAAACAGTGACAACTAGTTTATATATACATATAGTTTTTCTAAGACCCCAGATCCCGCATCCCACCCCCCAACCGCCACAAAGTATCGTACGCACTATATGTAATTAATTACAAGCTGTAAAATACATGAAGTGAGGGGAATCCCCCGCATGCAGTTCTAGTTAATGACCATAAACCATACACACACAAATTGTATATAGAAATCGCTTCAATATCATCCCAAAAACACATTCAAATAACTGGCGTGAACAAATTTAAGTAACTTGTATACTTATTTATAATGTTAACTATATAATCATAATCCTAATTAGTTGTAAAGTTCATTCTGTAAATTGTTAACTGCCCAAACGAGAGTGGACGAGAGTACAGTGAGAAAACGCGCCACAGACAAGACTTGTTTCCAAATCAAGTTCAATATTTTCGTATTCTTAAGCCTTATATTAACAATTGGTTATCATTTTGTCCTAATTGTCCTTTTTCATTTCGATTCGTTTCCCCTTACATCTCCAACCCTCCCATCGTTTCAATGTATTCCAAAACTTCCATTTTAAAAGAAAACTAAAAACTGAGAAATGTTGCAAATGGAGAGCAAATCGCACAAACAACAAGAATAAGACTTGAAGCATTTATCGCTAAAATTTTAATTTTAAACTAATAATTACAATTAATTAATTAACTTTCATGTACTCGATGTTTTAATGAGCAATGCAAACAGTTTTAAGTTTTACAATTTTTCGTTAGCAACAAACAGAATATGAAAATTAATTATAATTATAATTAACGTTAAAATGTAAACAAATTAAAGTAGTCCAAATTTTTACATAATTGTCGTCGCTATGTAAATATTATAAATAATTAGTTTTTTTGATCTTAGTGCGATAGCAATAATTCAATTTTATAAGCATACACTTAAACAATTTCTCATTTAGAAAAGAAATCCACAAAAAAAAAAAAACAAAACAAAGAAAAGAAAACAAAAAGAAAAAGAAATCAAAATAATAAACAACAAGTTGTAAGCTGTTTTATGTCAAATTTATTTTGGTTATTCTTTTATTACATTTGATTTGCATTTATTATTGTTTATTTTTGTAAATAATGTGAACAGCTACAGTCAATGTCAAAGGTCAAGTAACATGAGGAAAGAGTTCGCCTTAAACAATAAATAACTAAATATAATTTTCTACGCCAATGAATTTATAAGTGTTTAAAATTTAAGATTATGCGATAAAGAAAACTATACGAACCCTAAAACATTACTCAACACTGCCAAAGCGAAATGAATACAACAACAAAATCATGGATAACAGCAACAACAAGAACAACAACAACAACAAAACGATTATGATAACAGAAAAACAGTTCAACAGTTATAAGAACGACTGATAAATGTAAAGAAAAGAAAACTAAATCAAGATCATAGAAGATAAAAGAACATATATTATCTTTTTTGTAGCTCTTATTTCGCACAAAGCTTATCGTAATTTCCATATAAGTAAATATAATATATATATATAAACTTTATCTGTGTGTTGTAGCTGCGCCTATACTCAAGGCCCTTCCCCCTTGCCGCCAGCCTATAGTTTTAAACTTATACATATATATATATATATGTATATGTATACATAATACTTATGTAGATAACGCCTTTAAGTTTTGGACATTACTTTGTACTTTCTTCTTATTGTTTCACGTTATTTATAGATGAGGCAAAGTTGCATTTTGTAAATGTTATAGTCTAAATACGTATATAAATTGAAAGCAATACCTTTTAACAATCGCCTAGAAGTTCTGAGTTCAACAAAACGAAACCAAAAGAGAAAAAATACAATTTCGAATGCCTAAAAATGAAATTCAACGATATTTTGTACCGCAACAGAAAAAAAAAAACAAAAAAACGAGAAGAACACATAATGAGAGAAAATTCAAATAAAAATATAAACTACCTCAGATTTTTGCAAAAAGATAAATATAACAAAATACATAGGAATTTTTCGAGAAAAGTTTTCTAAAAAGGATGAAAAAAAAAACAAAGATAGAGACTATATTTTAAATTGTATGGTTAACTGTTGTCGAGCCGCAGAACAAGGGAAAGTATACAGAGAAAATACTCGTAAATAGGTTAATTGCATATTTTGCATACTTCTTATATAACACAACTAATATAAGAGATACAGTTCAGCAAATGAATAAGTATTTGCAATTTTCCAACACTGCCCGTCGTCATCTAAATTTTTTTGAAACTTCCAATAGAAAGATTCCGAGAATTTGGACTTTGTTTTTGTTTTTTTTTTTTAACTTCTGTTCAGCTCCATTATTTTGTATATACCTAATGATTATAAAACAAAATATATATCATGATATAAATTAAATTACTAATAATGCAAACCGCTTTAATAAATAATACAAATTTAATATTGATTACAAAAATAATTAACGATTTAGCATTGCAACAACAGCTACAAAAAACAACAACAGACATGGAGTTTTATCGGAACTTATGAATAATTTTAGAGCTCGCCAAGCAATTGATTTAGCATTCAGTTCGAGGCCCCAAATTAGATCGAATGGCCCGCATATTGTAACTAATGTAATCAAAAGTACATTCGACATATTGAAATGGAAAAATATATATATATATATATATTATATATAATATTAACTCTACATATACACAATTTAGTTTGTACAAGTGGAACAGACAGTAACAGAAACATGTAAACGCTGAGAAAAGAAAATATATAGAGGCAAGAAATACTATTGAACATTTTCTATCATTTTTATTTGGATGAAATTTCCTCTAAAACGTAAGTATAGCAGGTGGATCCTGGTAAAGAAGGATTATTAATTTGCAATTGGAAAACTTGAAATTTGCTTCAAGTAACATTTTTCAGATTATTTTCAACTGCGGGAACTAATTTTTCTCGCCCATATCCTTGCGTATTTTGACAGGACTCGGTTCGTTGGATTCACAAGGACGAACTCTATCGATCGGCGCTAACAAATTATGGGGTCATCTAAGAATCCAACACTTGGAAAATTTCAGTCGAAGTCTCCAGAAAAGTAGCCGAAAACACAAAATCCTTGATATCTCGGAAACTACAAGGACGATCTGAATGTCCTTTGGCCAGTTGGTAGCCCTAATTAAAAGGATTCGTTTGACCCCACCTTGAACCATATCCTTTGAAGGACTTCGGAGTTATAGCCTATTTTCTGTACAGGAAAAAGTCCTTGTAACTTGGCTGTTTAAAGGAATATCAAGGATTTGTAACTGGTTTCTGAATCCTTGAAATGATATCTATCGTTGTGCAAAAGGACATCCAAATCGTCCTTAAAATGGCCGAGATATGACGTATTTTGTGTTTTTGAGCCATTTTTTGCATGCCTCCCCCTTGAAAAAATAAATGCCAACTTTTTGGTAATATCCTGGAAATCCTTGAATGCCAATCGATAGTCCTGTTGACTGAGACCACAAAAATGCATATCCTTTTCAAATCCTTCAGGAACCTGCCGAGATATGACTATAAATAAAGTGTCCTTTGCAGTTAATTAGCTCTAGCTCGAGCATATCCTTGCGTATTTTGACAGGACACGGTTCGTAGGATTCACAAGGACGAACTCTATCGATCGGCGCTAAAAAATTATGGGGTCATCTAAGAATCCAACACTTGGAAAATTTCAGTCGAAGTCTCCAGAAAAGTAGCCGAAAACGCAAAATCCTTGATATCTCGGAAACTACAAGGACGATCTGAATGTCCTTTGGCCAGTTGGTAGCCCTAATTAAAAGGATTCGTTTGACCCCACCTTGAACCATATCCTTTGAAGGACTCCGGAGTTATAGCTAATTTGCTGTACAGGAAAAAGTCCTTGTAACTTGGCTGTTTAAAGGACTATCAAGGATTTGTAACAGGTTTCTGAATCCTTGTAATGATATCTATCGTTGTGCAAAAGGACATCCAAATCGTCCTTAAAATGGCCGAGATATGACGTATTTTGTGTTTTTAAGCCATTTTTTGCATGCCTCCCCCTTGAAAAAATAAATGCCAACTTTTTGGTAATATCCTGGAAATCCTTGAATGCCAATCGATAGTCCTGTTGACTGAGACCACAAAAATGCATATCCTTTTCAAATCCTTCAGGAACCTGCCGAGATATGACTATAAATAAAGTGTCCTTTGCAGTTAATTAGCTCTAGCTCGAGCATATCCTTGCGTATTTTGACAGGACACGGTTCGTAGGATTCACAAGGACGAACTCTATCGATCGGCGCTAAAAAATTATGGGGTCATCTAAGAATCCAACACTTGGAAAATTTCAGTCGAAGTCTCCAGAAAAGTAGCCGAAAACGCAAAATCCTTGATATCTCGGAAACTACAAGGACGATCTGAATGTCCTTTGGCCAGTTGGTAGCCCTAATTAAAAGGATTCGTTTGACCCCACCTTGAACCATATCCTTTGAAGGACTTCGGAGTTATAGCCTATTTTCTGTACAGGAAAAAGTCCTTGTAACTTGGCTGTTTAAAGGAATATCAAGGATTTGTAACTGGTTTCTGAATCCTTGAAATGATATCTATCGTTGTGCAAAAGGACATCCAAATCGTCCTTAAAATGGCCGAGATATGACGTATTTTGTGTTTTTGAGCCATTTTTTGCATGCCTCCCCCTTGAAAAAATAAATGCCAACTTTTTGGTAATATCCTGGAAATCCTTGAATGCCAATCGATAGTCCTGTTGACTGAGACCACAAAAATGCATATCCTTCTCAAATCCTTCAGGAACCTGCCGAGATATGACTATAAATAAAGTGTCCTTTGCAGTTAATTAGCTCTAGCTCGAGCATATCCTTGCGTATTTTGACAGGACACGGTTCGTAGGATTCACAAGGACGAACTCTATCGATCGGCGCTAAAAAATTATGGGGTCATCTAAGAATCCAACACTTGGAAAATTTCAGTCGAAGTCTCCAGAAAAGTAGCCGAAAACGCAAAATCCTTGATATCTCGGAAACTACAAGGACGATCTGAATGTCCTTTGGCCAGTTGGTAGCCCTAATTAAAAGGATTCGTTTGACCCCACCTTGAACCATATCCTTTGAAGGACTCCGGAGTTATAGCTAATTTGCTGTACAGGAAAAAGTCCTTGTAACTTGGCTGTTTAAAGGACTATCAAGGATTTGTAACAGGTTTCTGAATCCTTGTAATGATATCTATCGTTGTGCAAAAGGACATCCAAATCGTCCTTAAAATGGCCGAGATATGACGTATTTTGTGTTTTTAAGCCATTTTTTGCATGCCTCCCCCTTGAAAAAATAAATGCCAACTTTTTGGTAATATCCTGGAAATCCTTGAATGCCAATCGATAGTCCTGTTGACTGAGACCACAAAAATGCATATCCTTCTCAAATCCTTCAGGAACCTGCCGAGCTATGACTTTAATTAAAACGCCCTTAGCTCTAAATTGACCATATCCTTCGAAGGACTAGCTAGTTTCCGTCATCCTTGTAGATTGACTGTTGAAAGGACAAATCAAATCCTTGGCATTCCCTTAGCATATCTCCTCCCAAACCCCCTAAAACCAATAAGAGAAAAGTCAAGATAGTTTTTTTTTGGAAATTAGAAATTACAATTTATTTCATACAATGTCTGTTGTTGTTTGTTTTGATGTTGTTTTTTATCGAGTACACAGTTACAGTTAAACCTTAAATCGATTGTATGCGAAGAAGAGAATAGCAAATTACACAGTTAACAAAGCAAAACAAATCCGACGGCCACACACTTTACACTCAAAACAATTTGCCCTCTCACTTCCCACTCCCCATTTCCTCTTCCCCCCCTCATTCAAAAAAGTGAACGCAACACGGGCGCTGCAACTTAATGTTGAGGGGGGTCGAGGGGGGATTTTGGGTTGGAATAAGGCATTATATACAAATGTTGTTAGTGTGTGTGTAGAATGTGTGTCGTGTGTGGATCGTATTCATTTTACTCTTTAGTTGTTGTCTTTTTTGTGCATGTTTTGTTGTTGTTTCTGTTGTGGTAAACCGCAAACACAGAGCCGTCACCAGCGATCGTCCAAAAGGGGCGATTGTTGAAGGGGGTGAAGAGGCGCCCTGCACAGGTTGGTCACCTCCGCGTTCTCAGCATCACGAATGCATCGGCGGCCAACGGGCAGGGAGGTGTTTCCCCGCCGCCCCCTTGCAACAACCACGCCCACGACGAACGCTGGCAACGGTTCTCAATTGCTGGCAATTTGCTGTCCTCTTCTCGCTCTTGTTGTTGTTATATACTATACAAATTGTTCTTGTTATTCGCTAGTTTTGTACAAATCGAATTGTTGTTGTTGTTAAGGTTTTTTTCTTCTTCGGATAACTTCTAATTTGTTGGGATTTTACAATTTTTTTGTTGCATTTTTCAACGTTGACACATTGTTGTTGTCGATCTTCGTATTGTTGTTGTTGTTATCAACGTTATTGAGTTTTTTTTTGTTTGCTTGCACGACTTTCTTTTTGATGTTGTTGTGTTGTGTCTGTTGTTGTTGTTTTTATAATTTTGCTACTACATTTTCATGTTAATATTTTATACATAATATATATTTTATATATAATATTTGTTTCTTTACTATACAATAACAGCGGAAAAATTGTGTGTGATTTTTTTTTATATAGTTTTTCATTCGGGTTTTCATGCTTGATTTGTATTTTGTGTTTATAACAACTTTTTCATGTTAATATGTATAATTGTTTATCATTCTCATGTTGCATATATATATGTATATATATATATATATATATATATTATGTATATCAATACCGTAATTGTTGTTTTTGTTTTGTATTTGTATTACAATTTTTTATGTATTTTCTTATCACAAAAAAATCATAATTATATATATATATATAATTTATTATTATTAATTTTTAATATATTATTCTTAGAATTGAACAATAATTAAAAATAAACATAGGACTTAGTTACATTTTTGTATGCATGTGTGTGTGTGTGTGTGTGTGTAGTTTTATGATTGAATGTAGTTGGTTGTGTTGCAGTTGTTGAAGTATTGCCAAGTAGTTTTTCTTGATGTTGTTGTTGCCATTTCGCCAACAACAACAACTTTCGCTTTGCCCTCTGCCGCTGCCAGTGTTGCCCTTAACAATTGCCGCATTTTCAAGTTGTTGTTGTTGGTTTCATTTATTTGTTGTTATTTTGGCCCTTTTCGCTAAATTTGTTTTCAATTTGTTGCAGCTGAATGCAAATTTACAATTGTTGTTGTTGTTAATCATTACAAACTTGATTTAACGAATTTTACATATACACTAAACATTATTTAATAATAATAATGGAAAAAACAAATAACAAAGAGCACACGTTTTGTGGAGCGCAAAAAATAAAGAAATATAGTTTAAGAAAGAGACAAATTTGATATTTGATATTACAACTTTATGAACTTAACTGCAAAATTGATTTGAACGGAAAAATAAAACTAAACTAAACAATGCACCAGCAATTTAGTCGCAATTAGCAAAGTAAAATATTTAAATAACACGAAATTATAAAAATGATGTGGTTGTTGTTGTTGTTATTGTTGTGGTTTGACGCGACGTTGACAACCCTGGCGCCCAACTCCTATTTGCAGTTGTTGTTATTGTTATTTAGTTTATGTTTCTTTGTTTTTGCTATATACAAACGGCGACCAGAGTTGCCACCGAAACGCGGGACACCGTTACATTTTCCTCGACTTCATTTTCATTTGTTGTTGTTGTTGTTGTTGATGTTTCTGTCGTTTGTTATTGTTGGATGGTTTAATTATTTGATACACTTTTTACTTGCATTTGTTGATGTTTCACATGTTGTAGTTCTTTTTGTTGTTGTTGTTGTTGTTGCTGTTGATTGCTGGGCTGTTTGTCTACTTGTTGTTGTTGTGTGTGTGGTGTGTGTGTTGAATTGATTGATTTATTTCGTGTACAGGTAGATGGCCACAATCAAACCGTAGAGACCCAACACTTCGGCGAAGATGAGAATCAGGATCATGCCGACAAACAGACGTGGCTGTTGTGCTGTTCCACGCACACCGGCATCTCCCACGATACCGATCGCAAAACCGGCTGCCAGGCCCGAGAAGCCCACAGACAAACCGGCACCCAAATGAATGAAACCCCTGAAAAAAACAATAATCAATATTATAATTAGTATCTCTCTCACTCTATCTCTCTCTTTTAAGATATCAATACTCACTTGTATAGGGAGTACGTTGCGGGTGTATCCAGTTGGCCGGCAATCAGGACAGCGACGACCAGACCGTAAATGGCAATGATACCCGCCATGACCACAGGAATGATGGATTTCATGATCAGTTCAGGACGCATCACCGACATGGCAGCAATACCGGTACCAGACTTAGCAGTGCCATAGGCTGCGCCGAGTGCTGTAAAAACGGTTCAAAATTTCCATTATTAATAATTATACATTGAAAAATTTTATTTCTCCCACACATTTCTGACCAATTTGAATTAAACAGCTTTTGATTAATAGGGTCACACTGCCTAAATAACCTTGAAGCTATTGGCTTTTTTTTTGGGTTATAAACGTTATATAATTGATCATTCTGGACAATACTTTCAAATTCTAATAATTGTTATACATACTATAATATCAGCGTAAAGCGAGTTTTTGTAAAATTAACGTAACATTTGCCCAGTCACATGACTTGCCGCTCAACAAACGGTACATACACATTCATAAAAGCGTACATACATGTACATATGTATGTGTGTACATAACTGCTCAATCAGCTAGAGTCAGAGTTTTTGAGTGTTTTCTTCTCTCTTCTTCTAATATTCGCTCTTGCGCTAGGCTCTCTCATTACCGATATATTTTATTTGATAAGGTCGACTGACTAAATGTAAAGAAGCTAAAATTGCTAGAGTTGCCAAATAGTATGTAGATGAGTGTGCATGAATGTGTGCATGTACACGCGCACTGAATATTGAAATATAAAACCAGTTTCATATGACGGTCAATGGTATTTGTTAAATTAATTTTCAAACAGCTCATGTTTGTTCAAGTGTGAATGTGTGTGTGTGTGTGAGTGGAGCGCTAATAAATCGAATTAAAACACACATACAGAGATGTTCGTCAAGTGCTGGTAGGCTAAAAGCAAATGCATGCCTTGACTGCATGTGTGTGAGTCCGATTGCCGTTTCAGAGTTAACGCTTTGACAGATGACTGAGAGAGGGAGAGGACAATGGGAATGAGAGCAACAGCTACAGTCGCTTCCAGCGATAATTGACACTGTCATGTGATTTTTAATGCTAATTAACTATATTTCTCCATTCGAATTGATAATCTATTATTCTAACGGTGCAAATTGAAAGGGCTTGCAAAAATAAAATAAAATTAACTAGCGACAATCGTGTGGCAACAGTCGTGCATGTTTTAATCACGTATTTTATAAATTTTCAAATCTTTTCATTGCTGTTCATTTATCAAATTCACACAGCAACATACACATGTACGTCACACGCACAAAACAGAGTCATATAAACCGGAAAGCTCTTGATTTTTTATTCTTATTTTATTGTTCTATCTCACTAATGAAAGATATAAATATACGTATGTATACACTTGTCGCTATCAAGCAACCAGAATCTACAGACAAAACACATTCAAAACTCACGTTGCATTCCCAATCGAAAAACATTTTAAATGGTCATCGTCGATTCGGGGATTTCCAAACGTCAATTTAAATTTAAATAAAATGCGTATCTGCTCGACAGTATACATACATTCAATTGCAATTAATCAACAATTTAATATTCATTGAGAAAATAAATAGACAAATTGACATCAAGGCATTTGAAAGTTGTGTATTGAATGTTCCAGCAATTATTTTATTTGTATGCTGCTTCTTAGTTCTAAACTAGTTAAATAGGTTTACCGGCTTTTACATAAGATCTAAAACAGGTGAAATTTTTAATAGAGCCATAAACACGCCAAGATAATAAACTGGCATACGTGTGTTAGTCTTTCTCTTTTTTTCCATATATTGCAAGTGAGTAGAGACGTCACTACGTTTGTTTGATGGGCTTCTGGCAATAACAGCTGAGTGTTTTACATGCATCACTATTTTGGTCACTCACTGTAAAGGACTGCCAGTGTCTACACACATAATTCATTAAATTTTCAAAGCACGCCTGCAATTTGACTTTGACTGCGGTGGCGGGCGTTGCACTGCATTTAAATGTGCAAATTTTGTTGTTATTAATGAATACATAATTTAAATAATAAAATGTGGCATTGACTTGTTGGGCTTGTGGTTCTTTTAACTGATCTCAAGCGACAGACGCATGGCAGACAATATCGTGGGCGTTCTGAACAATACACAAACCGCTAGAAGAGGAAGCGACGACCGAGAGCATAGAAACAAAAACAAACAACCAGCACATTTTAAGATAAATATAAATGTGAGGAATATGTGAAAGTAGCAAGCAAATCAAATAAAAATATATTTGTGTGTATGTACAATTTCGGTACATATGCTGGCGTGTGAATGTGTACAACAACAAATTGAAGCGTCACAGTTGAGTGCGCCCAGTAGAACCAAGAGAGGCACTGAGAGAGAGCAGAGCGAGTCACAAAGAGAGAGCAAGCAAAAGCGAAGAGCAGCATCTTATCAAACACTGCTCAATGGGAAGGGGAATTTGTTGTTGCCGTCGTTGTCGTTTGTTTGATACAAGTGAAAAGTCAAAGGCGTTGGAATGCACAATCTACAGAGCATTGTACATTATTTTTGAAGCATCTTAAATCCATTTTAGCTTTAGCTGCTCACACCAGTACAAAACAATATGCAATGGTTGTGATTATAAAAACTAAGCAATTACTTTGTGCGTAATCTTTTTTTGATTAGATAATTTGTTGGTGCGCAGGATTTGAACGAGCGCACACGTTTGTTACATATTAATTATATTAATTACAAGTTATTATTAATTAGTTCAAATGCAGCGATAAAATGTATAGAGGCGAATTTCCCACCCATTAGCTCACACACACACATACATAAAAACTTTTAAGCTGCCACGTTTTGTACTCCCGCTCTATCTCGCTTTCGCTCACACACATTAGCTAAAACAGGGTCGTTACTGCTCTAAGGCTCCAGCTGCTGTTTTCACTGTCTATGGAATTTTTTTATTTGCAAGCTATCAAGAACCGTAAAGAATAAACAAAAAGTAGCACGTGACATATAGCTTACAATTTTTACATAATTAAAAGACACATACATACGTACGTCGTACGTATGCACTATATTTAGATATTGGTTTTACTATCATTTTTATATGTAAATGTATCTACTACCATTTTGGTTCTGAGTTTGCGCAGGCAAACAGCTTGTGGGAGTAAAACGTTACATACTATGTATATATTCAATTGTCTGTATGTGAACATCTTGTGTGCGTGTGAAGGATTTCTAGAATCATTAATAACGAGAACAATAACACAGTGGCACATTGATAAAACTGAAAACAACGCCCATTGTGCACCAGCAGCGATATCGACAGCCAATGAGTCAGAATCAGTGACAACATTTGAGCGATTTGAGTAATTTTCAAACCCAAGCTTTACAGCTCTCTTTCCGCCTGTCTCTTTCGCATTGTGGTAAATATGATCGCGGCGTTGCCAGACATATCGCCTACAGACAATTGTAACCTCCTCCATTATATGCAAATGCTGACAGTAGCAAACCCGCGATGTACTTGGAAACGGCTTAAAGTGAATTATGCTGTTGACTTTTGATTACATAAATACTGCGCTATCTTTGTTGCCATGTCAAGTCGTTGGCAGTGCTATCTATGAATTTTGAAACAGCACGCTAACTGGTAAGGTAAATATTAAAGTCGAGAGCAAACTAAGATATTTGATTTCCTTTCATCACAAGACTGAGATTGATGCATGACCTAATAATTATGTCATTGATTTGTTTAGTTCTAAAAAGGTTCCTTTTAACATACCCAATAGCTACATTTGGAATTCAACATTGTGATCTATTAACTGAAAAAACAGCGCGTGCTACTTTTAATTTCTTGATGTGTGCTTTCTTTGCCTTACGAAAACGTAAAGCGAGCAACTTATCTTATCACTGTCAAGTTATTGGTAAATAATCCCAAGCCACTTATCAGCTAAGGTAAATATCAGTATAAATGTATGGCCTCTGATAAGCTCTATTATAAAAGAAACGTAGACATGTGATGCCACTTTGCAGTGTTATAGACTCGATTGATCGTCGCAAAGGCTGTTGAGGTAAAATTGGGCATGTGATTACGATTATTATTACGATAACTTCATTTCATACATGTGTGTGAAGAATTAACAATGCGTAGCGCTCAATCATGTGTTTGTATAAACAGTTCTGGGAGAACAACATTACGATCAGATAACAATGGCTTTTGATTGGAAATCTTATATGTAGGCTAAACTATCAGCTGACTGATATTTACATGTTAATGACGCACGTGATTGAAGAATATGCATATGATGAATATGACACATCGTATCAACATTTACTGCGTTTTCCTGCCCGTAGAGAAGCCCTTAATATGCATTAGTTCTTCTTCTCCGAATTCATAAAAAGATAAACGAAGAAAAAAATACTTTTTAGTATGGCAACACCAAAAGTTGGTCTTGTGACTGTGTGAAAAGGAAAGCAAGTTTCGCGTCATAAACTTCACAAAAAACCGTAACTCGGCTCTCTCAACCACTCATACATACATACGTTCACACAATAAGAGAACAATACCTGACACAAGAGTGTGCGCAACGCAATCTCTCTCGTTCTCTCTCTCACTCTCCTTTTATCTACTGCTCAGTTGCTGTTGTGTGTGTGTGTGTGTGTGAGTAATGCCGTTTTTAGCATGTTGAAAAAAAGGCAGCAAAATTTCTAATTTCGATGCTGCCATTTTTGTTTTTGCAATAAAAACAATTAAATGCGCAAAATATCTACACAAAAATGTAAAAATAATTGAATATTTTTTATGTAATAAGGGTGCTATTAACTGTTGTGGCTTAAACATGGAATTTTTTTTGCTAGTCACGCGCATTTCAAATAAACTCAAACACATGCTCAAGTTTAAGCTTGTGTGTGTGACTCGACTGTGCGTGTATTGAATTTTTGTACACTTGCCGCTGTCTTCCACCTACAAACGTATCTACACACAACATACAGACTTGGGTACTTTTTTCTTCTTCTTTCTTTGCTGCTTCTTCTAGCATTTACGCCACAAAATGTTCGATTTTTCACGCATGCAGCGCTGCGTGTCCCTCTTTGTATACGCATTTAAGGAGTTTGGTTAAATGTTGGAAAACTCACCTGAGAAGATAATGGCGGACGCTGCGCCCATAACACCGAAGAAGGGGCCATAGATGGGGTTGTCGGTGCTCGGATCTGAAGACATTTTGCTTTGTTTTTTGTGTGTGTTTTAGGCTACAAAATGAAAGTCGAGATTTGAATTCGTTTTGTTTTTATTTCGCTTATTGCACTTTGATTTCTTTTATGTTATATCGGCGCGATTTTCTTTGCTTTGCAAGGAACAAAGTATTTTTATTACATATACAATATATGTGTATATATATGGTGTGTATGTAAAAAAATCTTGCGCTGCTTTTCGAACCACAATGCTGCTACGACGACGTACGATTTGTGAGTGAGCGCGAGATGTGAGAGACCCGAGAGCAAAGCACTCGCCGTTTGTCTCACAATTATTGAATTTTATCTCGAGTTTTTGAGTGTGACGTTGAGAGCCCTTATGCATGTATTTGTGTGTTCATGTCATGTGCCTCTGTGTGTGTGTATGAGCGCATGACGGAATGAGCTCACATAAAAAAAGTCCAATTGGCAATGACAACGCGCTGGAAAATTACTCACACACAGAGTCACATGCACACGCACATGAGTTATTTAAAACTTCTTTTTGGAACACAATTGGCCAAATTTGCGCGATTTTCGTAGTTTTTTTTTCAGTTACTGAGTCAATTATGCAGCAACTTTTACGCTCACCGCTCACTCACACACACACGTACATGGTTCGCTCATTGCCATTACTGTACTATGCATGTGTGTGTGTATGTCGTGGCAGAAAATATTGTACAAATTTCTTGGTACGGAATTTTTTGTTCATGGCTTCTTATTTTCTGTTTGCTTTTCGCATTTATTTCAGTTGGTCGCAGCAGCATTGTTGTTGTAATGTTACATTTTGGTTTATATTATTTTGATTGGGGCTCATATGACTTTACTGTTTTTTTTCACTCACGTGATTAGAAATCTAATTTAAAGCAACTCGCTTCTGTGGCTGGCCTTTCGGGTTTCTTGCTGGCTGCTGCTGCTGGGCGACTGCACGCTCTGCTTTTGAATACGGCACTGAACTCCTACGGTGCGTTTTCGTTTTCTTTTATAAATTTTAGTCACGGGGGGCGGTCCATCCACGAAAAGCAAGGTGGCAGCCCTGGCAACAATTGCCAAATAAAAAAACAAGGTGGCAGCCCTGCAAAAAACACCATTTTACTACTTTTTGAAATGCCGGTGGCAGCGCCGCGTAACTGTGCTGGTAAATGCGGTAGAGCGCAGACACTGCTTGCAGTCCGGCAGCACTATCTTGTTCACTTGGCGCGCAATTCAAGACATTTAAATAAATTGGGAAGTTATTTTCTTTATGTGATTATTAATAAATTCTATAAAGTATGTATTTATATTTATTTAGTATATTTATGAACTATTTGTTTTATTGCATAGTTTGGTTATTTAAAATTTGGGAATTACTGGACCGAGTCTATGATTAATATTTCTCTAATGCTTTGGATAACAGAGTGTTCATATTGGTGAGCAGCATGCGGGGATCCTCCGCCAGACCAGCTCCAACCATGGCATTGGCAAATAGTTGCTTGGTAATCAACAAGGCCAATTCGGGTTCACTATCCCGCAAGGAGTTCAACTTCTTGATGATAGGATGTCTATAGAAAGAGAAGCGCTTGTTATATAAGATGGATATGATGACGGTAATCTCTACTCACTTGGGATTGATTTCTAGCTCTGGTTGCAGCAGTGCAAAACGATTCTCCTCTGGCAACTGATGGCTTTGGGTGCGTATAAAATGACGAGCTGCTGCCATTTCCTCCACGGTGATGACACACGGATGTGTGTCCAGGCGAGTGGTGGCCTTGACCTTGGCCACCTGGCCCTTGAGTTGATCCTGCAACCAGGGTATTAGGCTGTCCAATTCGGAGCGCAACAGGCTGTCCTGGCCAAAGTCCTCGAGAGCAGCCGGATCCGACGACTGATTGCGCATTTCCTTCTCAACGGAAACGAGTTTCTTATTCTTGAACTGTCCCAGCTGCATCAGGACAAGCTCATCGTAGGGCTCGTAGCAGAAAAGCACGAGCTCGTTGCGCTTCTTGAGGTTCTCATAGTAAGGAGAGGCTTCGGCGAGGACGCGATTCGGTGCTGCCAGATAGTAAATGTCCTTTTTCTCCTCTCCGACCGACTGGTAGTACTCCTCGAGTGAGATGCGGCCCGTTTCCGACTGGGATGATTCAAATCGCAACAGCTTGGCGATTTCCTCCTTCTCGGCGCTGTCCGTGGATGTGACAATGCCCTCCTTGAGGAAGAGTCCATAGTCGCGATAGAATGCTTCGTATTCCTCCGGCTGTTTCTTGGCACGCTCCTGCAGGAAGCGTATGACACGACTAGAGATCACGCTGGACAATTTACGAATCAAACTGTTGTTCTGCAGCAACTCTCGACTCAGATTCAGGGGTATATCCTCCGAGTCCACGACGCCCTTAACAAAGCGCAGCCACTTGGGCAACAGGTTCTCCGTTTTGGACTGAATCAGGACCTTGCGGGTGTACAAGGCGACTCCAGTGCTGCCGTCGCGTGACATCTCAAAGAGTCCTGGCTTGCCCTCGGGGAAATAGAGCAGCGCATGGATGCTTAAGGGAACATCAGCGTTGTAATGGAGCGTGAAACGCGGCATATCGAAACTGTTGCTGATGAAGCGATAAAAATCCTGATGCTGCTCCTTCGTCGTACTCTGGGGATCCATCAGCCACAGTGGCTTGATCTCGTTCGCCTGTTTGCCATTTAAGAGGATGGGTGAGCCCACAAAGTTGCTGTACTTCTTGATGACGGCACGTATGCGCTCCTCATCCGCATATTCCCGGCACTCGGTCTTCAGATGCAGCACGATCTTGGTGCCGTGCTCGACATTCTCCACCTCCTCGATCTCATACGAGCCACTGCCATCCGTGGACCAGCGCAATCCCGGCGCTTTAGCATCAGCTGCACGTGTGTAGACCTCCACACGCTGGGCCACAATAAACGACGAATAGAATCCGACACCAAACTGTCCAATTATATTGGAACTAGCCTGCGCATTAGTCTGATCCTGCTTCAGTTGCTCCAGGAACTGCTTGGAGCCACTGCGCGCAATTGTGCCCAGATTGCTGATCAACTCGTCCCGTGTCATGCCAATGCCCGTGTCCTGAATGATCAACTGCATCTGCGGCTTGTCTGTCGTTATGCGGATCTCCAGTGCACGATCCTTGGCAGCCAGCTCCGATTCGTTGGTGGTGCTCAGCGCCGTGTAGCGGAACTTCTCCAGCGCATCGCTGGCATTCGATATCAGCTCGCGCACAAAGACCTCGTGATCCGAGTAAAGGGAACGCGCCACAATGTCCAGCAACTGGCGCGTCTCCGCCTGAAACTCGTGCTTATCAACGCCGGCCGGTTGTTCGGCAGCCGTGGCAAAGCGACGTGCAGAGAGAGCTGCTAACCATATTTAAATACATATAAAACTCATTCAAAGTCTATATCAAGAACTCACCTTTTGGCTGCTGCACAAATTGAGGTGCTCGCAAAGTCCAACTTGCAGCCCGATTTGTTTGCCGGCACAAGCTGCCCAAGCGGCTCATTTGCCGGGCCTTGAGGAGTCCACCAAAAGCGCGCAAGCTCATCTTGTTCTGAAATCACGTCGTTTTTATAAAATAAAACGTTTGTTTCTGTTCGAACAGTTGTTGAATTAAAATTACAAGTGTTATTTAACTCAGAGCGCACATGTGCTCGATTAGCGATAGGCGTGTTATCGATAACTAGTGAAAGCGCAAAAACGGATTTTGAAATTATCAAACGGCAACAGCTGCTGGTTTAATTATTTTATTGAATTATTTGTCATCATTTTGTGGTTCGCTCTTTACTATGTGATTGAGCAGAGAAATATGATTGAAATTTGATATTTAATCTGTTATTCACACTAATTGTGATTTAAATAGATAAGGTATTGCATCACCGCTGACTCTTGATCCTATTAAAAAGCTCTTATCATCGTTTATATTTTAGCAAAAGCTTCATAGAATTTGAAAATTGCAATTAGTTGCTGAGCTCTGTTGACACAAAGCGGTTCAAAGTCGTAAATTCGCTGTTATAATGAATCGTTACTTTGTAATATTCTTGCTCCTTCTTTTTGGAGGTCTTTCAATGTCCAGATCGGAATTGCAGAACGATCAGCAGGTGAGTAAAATTTATAACTCATTTGACCATATACTAAGTGAAAGTCTTTCGTGGAAAAGGAGTGTGCTCCATACTGTTTAAATTTATTCCTGCAAAACACAGAGAATATGAATAACAAATTGGAAGCCTGTGAGATAAAGAATAAACAAATGGCTGTTCTGCAAACTCAGTTGGCAGTTCTCAAATTAAAGGAAAACATGTGCGAAAAGACAATAAGGGAAAAGGACGAGAAATGTAAAAGTCAAGAACAACTTGATGCCGATGTAAACTCCCTTAAAAATCTAATGTTACACTTGACAGCGCAATCTAGAAAAGATGATCAAAAACTTAAGGAACTGTTGAAACAAATGGAAGATTACAGGGTCATAGTTGAGAGCAAGAATGATCTTATAAGATCACTTCAAACAAAATTGCAAATCAATGAAGTTTTCAACTCAAATCTAACTTCAATTCTAGAAGTCATGATGATGATTGATAATAAACCAGAAAAGCTGGTTGAAGTTTACGAAACAAGTTGTTTAAATGTTGCAGACTCTTTGGAAATAAGAAAAGTCCAAGTTCCTGGAATAGATCCGTTTCCTGTGCCTTGTGATGGAACTATTGCCGGTCCTGGCTGGACGGTAATTCAGCGAAGAGTGGATAATGTCGTGGACTTTAATCGAAATTGGACCGAATACCGGAATGGCTTTGGAGATCTTGATCTAAACTTTTTCATTGGCTTGGAAAAAATTTACCGAATGACAAATTCGCAGCCACATGAGATATATATTTCACTAAACAATTTTGATAATGAAATGCGACATGCACACTACACTAGTTTTAGTATTGGAAGTGAAAATGACGCATATGAGCTTAAAGATTTGGGGGAATTCTCTGGAGATGCTGGTGACGCCTTAAAGTGGAGCAAGGGTATGAAGTTTACTACTTTCGATCGGGATAACGACAAGTATTATGCCAATTGCGCAAGAGAACATAATGGTGGATGGTGGTATAACCAATGTACTCGGGCGTAAGTAATTAACAATTTGCAACCAAGTCAAGAATATGACAAATATTGTTTGTCTCACTTAGAAATCTAAATGGACTTTACTTTGAACGAGAATTGGATAAATGGGGAGGCATTTGGTGGTGGACTTGGCAAGAATTTCGAACTCTGAGGTCTGTGCAAATGCTGATTAGACCAACGAATACAAAAATAGCAAAACAATAATTAAGTTAGTATTTAATCAGAAATATTAAAACTTTAAAACACTAAAATTAATATTATTTTTATGATCATTTATTTAATTAAAGGAATGTAAAATAATTATAGTACGTTTGTCTACTTTCAAAATTGGCGCCATTTAAATTATGGTCCGCTCTATATGCTATCGCCATGCAATAGTGTTATGCGGTATATCGATAGTTTCTGTGATTGGCGATAGGCCCACATTTAAATACAACCCTGTTTTGTGGAAGCGCGTCGTCTTCGCGTTTATTGTTGAGTTTTTATTTTTTAATTACTAATAAGTGAATGTGTGCGTGAAATTAGTTAATAGTATGTACAATTGGATGTAAATGCGCATAAAATGTCGTCCATTGACAGTGTGCGTGTGTTGCTCCAGTCGCTGCCAGCGGCGTCTCCCTCTGTTGGCAACAACAACAACAACGCACAGCAAAACGAGTCGACGCCGGCAAAACTTGGCGCTGGTGCAACTCCATTGCGCGCGAGAAATACACAGCTGCAGCAGCAGCAGCAGCAACAACAACAACAAGCACAACAACAACTGTTCTATGGCACACCTGATAAGTCATCGGCTGGCGTTGCAGGTGGAGGCAAGCAGCTCAGGGGGCCGGAGGAATTCTGGCGTGATCTGCATCAGTTTCACGAGCGGCGCGGGTAAAAAGCTGCCCATGACAATCTATTGCATATATTTGATATATTTAAGTCTCGTTTTAATAGCACTCCATTGACGCAGGCGGCCAAGATTAGTGGCCAGCACGTGGATCTGTACAGACTCTACCAGGAGGTTACGGACCGCGGTGGCTTCAACAAGGTGAACATGCGCGACGAGTGGGATGAGGTGTACAGCGCACTGGACACGCTGCGAGAGCGTTGTGTTAATGGCACCGCTGGCATTAAGCACATCTATCGCCGTTATCTGGACAAGTACGAACGCCTCAATTTCTTTGGCGAGGATCCCGACAAACTGGAGGCTTTAGAGGCGGCCATCGAGTGCGCGGAATTGGGCGCAAGCGCCAGTCGTGCACGCTCCCGTGCCTTAACCAGCGGCGTTGGCGCCGGCGGAGGCATCGGACTAACCGGCAGCGGATTGGGCAGCATGTTTGGCAGCGTTCACTCCACGTTAACGGCTGTACCAATGGCATACAATCATCGACAGCATGTGGTTAATGCGGATCGCCGGCGACAGTACAAAATGTCCACACAGCTGCACAAGCACAGTAGCTATGAGAAGCTGCTGCTATCGCTAATCTCACCGCTGCCCAATGAGCAGGACTTTGCCATCAATGTGTGCACGCTGATGGCCAACGAGCCGCGACCATCGCTGCAGCTGAGCGAGTGTCCAAAGCTATTGGACGTGCTGCTGGCACATCTGGGCGTCTATGCGGACTATACAATGCGTCAACTATTCCAGCATGGCCACAACACGTCCGGCGAGCAGGTGCGACGCCATTCAAAGCTCAACTTCTGGCGAGATTTGCTCTACGACAAGCCACAAATCCTGGACCTCTATACGGACGAACAAGCCTGGCTGGATAATGGTCTTATCAGCAAGGATGGCGACAACATTGAGGACCATCTACAGTCCGATGAACTCGACTTCGAACTGGACTTTTTGAATCTGCGACGCAGTCACGGCACCGACGAACGCATCGGGCAGCGTGTCCTGCAGATCGTGCAGCTCCTGCGCAGCTTAAGCTTCCACCAGGAGAATGTGACGCTGCTCGCAGCGAATCGCACGCTCTGGAGGTACCTGGTGATGGGTGCCAACGTGCGTTGGAGTAAGTATTCAGAAAGGAAAGAGGTTGCAGCTTGGGGACAGCATGAATCTCCGTTGTAGATGGAATCATTGTAATCATTAAGATTCCAGTCTAATCCTCTCACTTTGCTTGCAGGCAACATACACATACAGGCACTGGAAACCGCTGGGAATCTGGCGCAGCAATTTGAGCTGTTGGATCCAGCGACGGATGAGTTGTCCCGCAATCTATTGGCCACGCTGTGCGAGGGCATCGAGTCGAATGATCGGGCTGTGATCATCAGCTGCCTGGAGATCCTCTACAAGCTGTGTGGACGCGAGGGCAACGCCCAACACATTAATCGCTGTCTGGGACTGGATTTCTATCAGCGTGCGATGCTCTTGTTGTCGCTGACGGACGTGATGCTGCTGATCTTTACGCTGGAGGCGATCTATGCCTTAAGTGGTCTCGGCGCACGTCCCTGCTCCATGCTGATGCAGGTGCGCGGACTGCTGGATCAGCTGGTTGCCTTGCTCACCGTGGAGGCGCAATCCTATGGCGCTGCTGGCTGCATTCTGATGCGTGTGGTGGAGGTGGTGCCGGGCAACATATTGCCCACATTGGCACAGAACATGCCCGGCAATCAGTTGACACAAATGATGACGGTTAAGCAGCAGCCCCAAGCGGCGCCAATTGCGGCACTTCCCCCACCTGCTCCGACACAAGTGCAGGTGTTGCCGCCACACGCTGAGTCCATTTCACTGCCCATTGTTGTGCCCGTTGTCGCTGCTGCATCTGCTCCCGTACCGGTCTCCCTGCCGGTGCCCAGTTTACCGCAGGTGCATCTGCCCGTGCCCAGCCTGCCGCAAGTGCAGCTGCCAACGCCACCAGCGTCTCAGCCAGCGGTGACGCCATCGCCATCGCCAGCTCCTGTGTCCGCTGCAATTGTCCAGGCAGCTCCGTTACCTGTCGCACCCTCCGCACCACAGAGCTTCACCCATGACGATGAGACCTACGCCTTGGCCTGGCTGGGAGCTACCTACGAGCGTGCCGGCAATGGCCATGATTATCGTGTAGAGCAGCAGGAGCTGTACACCATTTATCTATCGCACTGCCAGAAGGCGGGCAAACATTCGGTGGTCAATCGCCTGCAGTTTCCGCGACTTGTGCGCCTCATCTTCAATCCCAGCGTGGGGCCAGCGATTGTGCGTCAGGTGGATGGCACAGATCTGCCCGGAACGCACTACATAGGCATCAGGATGCGGGCACAGCCGTTGCCCATGCAACAGCACAAGGCAGCA
This sequence comes from Drosophila rellima, assembly GCA_035043635.1. Taxonomy (NCBI): domain Eukaryota; kingdom Metazoa; phylum Arthropoda; class Insecta; order Diptera; family Drosophilidae; genus Drosophila; species Drosophila rellima. The sequence goes on along the minus strand of JAWNMV010000145.1, from coordinate 1,233,020 downwards.
ACAACGACTGCAACAACAGCTGTTAAAAAGGATGCAAACAAAGCGGAGCAAGCTGCTCCAGAGGCACCAGAGGAGGCTACAGCTGCTACGCCCACTGCCACTGCCTCGGGCACGCCCAGCTCGTCCCTGATTAAGAGCTTGCTCGCCAACAAGGTCAACGAGCGTCAGTTGAAGCAAAAGGCACAATTGCAGCCACAACCACCAGCTCTGGTGGCCACCACGTCTTCAGTAACTGGCTCGCCAGCTGGTCAACCCATCAAGGTGACATCCACGGCGATCAGTGCATTCGTGAACAATCCGCTGATGCAGCATACGCCCGTCAAGGTGGGTCAAACCACCATTAAGCCATTGCATCCACAGCTGGCGCTGGAGAAGAAACCACTGACAGATTCAGCACCACCGCCGTTGGCGCCGTTGAGCGGTGCCAATGTGCTGACCAAGGATGCCCAAGGACGCACTGTAATCATTCAATCAAAACGTAAGCTCACCATCGATGAGGAGCAGAACAAACGTCTGGCATTGGACAACAGCAACAGCAGCGGCAATGTGTCCGTGTCTGGCAAGGAGGAGCCTCAGGTGACTCCGTCCAAGAATGCGGCGAATCTCTATGCGGATCTGGCAGCGTCTATACTGGAAGATGAGGATATGGATGATGTGCCACCGCTGGCCGCACAGTCCAATCAGGAGCAGCAGCAGCAACAACAACAACAACAGCAGCAGCAACAACAACCACAACAACCACAGCAATCACAGCAACAACAATTGCAGCTAATCCCGGCAAAAGTGCAGCCGGCACAGCGTCAGTTGATCTTTCCAGCTGGCAATTCGCCCGCTGCACCGCCGCAGCTTAAATTGGCCACCACGGCGACCATCAAGACGGACCAGGGACTGCAAACGGTGCCGGTTATATTGCAACAGAAGACGGAGCAGCAGCAGCAGCTTCAGCAGCCGACGCAGACGCAATATGTGCTGGCCACCAATCAGCAGGGACAAACCTATTTGGTGGCACAACAAACAGGGCCAGTGGCATCAGCGCCCAGTGCGCCAGCCACGCCCACGCTGCTGGTGACCCAAACGCAGCCACAGCACAATCAACAGACCAAGACGATCATTATCCTGCAACAGCCTCCGGGTGTGAGCACATCCAATGTGCCCGGCACACAGAAGGTGATCATGACCACGGCCCAGGGTCAGCAGGTGTTGGTGACCACAACCACAGCTCCTGCGGCACCTCAGCAGCGTCCCTCCACCCCCGCACAGGGGCAGCAACAGCAAATCTTTATAAATCCACAGCGTGCAGTGCCTGCTGCATTGGGAGCAGGTCAAATGTCACCTTCGCTGCTGTCGCAACTCAATCAGATCCCAGCGACAATTAAGCTGCATCAACCGCAGCCCGCACAGTCGCCACAGCAGCAGCAGCAACAGTTGCAACGGGCTGGCATTGTTGCCACCAAGGCAGCTGCCATTCCTCAGCTGCAGCAGCATCAGTCCATCATCCAGCAACACATCATCTCGGGTCCGGCAGCGGGAGCAGCTGTTGTTGACAAGCGTCAGATCCTCCTGGGTGGCATCAAGGAGACGACGCTCATCACCCAGACGCCGGCGACGGCGGCGCCGCTCCAGCAAAGTCAACTGAACTCACAGACAATTATCACCACACAGCCGCCGGCTGGAGCGACAGCAGTTGTTGGTGCCGCACTGCAGCAGCAGCAGCAACACATTCGCAATGTCCTCGAGCAGCAGCAACAGCATCATCCATCCATCATACAACAAAAGATATCGGTAAGTCTTCTTTTAATTCTCTCTATCAATGTTGAGATTTAAAAAATTATGCTATTCCGATAATTAAAAAAAACCAAAGTGGGAACCGTTGCTTCAAGATCGATATCAAGATCGGAAGAAAGTGATTTGAACGAAATTAATCAAAATTGAATGCAGAATTAGTTAAGGAGTTAAATCATGATCAAAATGACAATTCGCTTGGAAATCGGATCAGTTTTGGCAAAGTTCAAAAGTTCATAAGTCACAATTCAAAATGTTCTTAAATGTACGCGTGTGTTGATTTATATATAAGCTAAACATGCAGTGCTGTTAAATTCCTTGAAGTGCGAGTTATAAAATATTCATCTAATCCCCAGCTAACGGAGGCAGGCAAACCCAAAGTTTTGCCGCCGGCTTTGCCCATAGCCAAGAAGCAGCTGCCGCCACCAGCGTCGCCATCGCCGATGCAACAAGGACAACAGCAACAGTTGCCGGTGCTGAAGCCAACACAACAGACGATGGTCAGCAATGAGGCCATGAGCAAAGCCATTTCGACGACAGCTGAAACTAAGCAAGCAGAGCAAATTGTAACTGCAGCAGCTTCAGTTTCCGCTCCTGCTGCTGCTCCCACTCCGACTGCTGTGCCGGCAACAACAACAGTAACCAGCGTGGTGACCAGCGCTAATCCTCCAGCAACTGCGACTGCAACAGCTGCTGTGTCCGCTGTGCCTGTCGACGTCAATTGGCTGTTCATCTGCGATTGGCGCAATTGTCCACGTCGCAAATTCAAATCCCTGAACGAGCTGCAGCATCATGTGTGCAATGTCCACTGTCCGGATCATTTGGATGCAGGCGCTGAGATCTACTGCCAGTGGGGCAGTGGTCCCAGCCTCTGCGACAATATTGCACGGAAGCGCTACTCCCTGATGACGCATCTCGTCGATCGTCACCTGGCGCTGGATGATCTGCGTGCCAGCGTGCAACGCCGCCTGGCAACGGGCATACACAACGTGGCGCCCACACAGCCAACGGTGACCATTGTGAGGAATGCGGGCAACGCAGCTGCAACTGCCACAACAACAACCACAACGGCGGCCACGGCTGTGGGCACATCCGCCTTGCAGGCGATCAAACGCCACTCGGCCGACTTTCTCAACTCGAAGGAACTGATGGACGAGAACGAAGGACCAGTCACGAAGAGCATACGTCTAACGGCAGCGTTGATACTACGCAATCTGGTCAACTACACGTCGACGGCCAAACGTGGCCTGAAGCGCTACGAGCCACATTTGGCCAACGTGGCCTTTAGCAACGTGGAGGCCAGTGGCGTCCTCTCCCACATACTGCACGAGCTGAGTCAGTAAGGGATAACTAATTGTCTATCTACAATATATAGTTTTAGTTTATATAGTTACATACATGTATTTTTGTACTACACACTCGCTGCGCTGCTCTTTAACATTATAAAACAATTCAATTAACTAACGACACTATTAAATGTGAACAAAAATGAAGTGCTAAACCAATTTTGTGTGTGAATTTAATTGGGTTATCATTAATTTATTGTCAGTCAGAATAGAACAACTTATTCTGAAACTCAAAATAATGCGAATTGTCATTTATTATTTGTATTGTTTAAATTCACGTCAAATAAGAATTCATTATCAATTATTATTAATTATAAGGATAAACTATCATACAGTTGCCTAAAGGAAAGTTCTCAGTCGGAAATCTAAAACTCAAACTGTAACACTTAAAATTATAACAATGGATCGGTTAGTTGTAGAGATCCCACAGCGAGATCTGGGCATCCATGCCAGCTGCTGCCATAATAGGAGCTCGCCACATGGACACTGGTTGCGGGGAGTAGACCAAATCCATGACGCCACCCTGTTTGTGCTGCGTGAGCACAGCCAATGGACGTAGACTCTTCCACGAGAAGATGCGTATGCGTCCGTCCCAGCCGGCGCTGGCAAAGACCTTCTGATCGGCACGTATGCGCACGCAGTTGACTCCAGGATTCTTGATGCACAGCTCCGAGCCGCGCTGCATCTGCATGGACTGTCGTTGATAGCTGAAGGTTGTCAGCTTGTCGGCTGAGCGGGAAAACTGGATAATTGTATATGACTAGATTAATTTGATATATTTTTGCTTACTGGCGCCGCCGACAATGCCGCGATTTGTAATTGAATCATAGTCCACAGTCAAAGCTTCTGGTGTCAGTTCCATGATGTCTACCATAACGCCAGAGCTGAGATCCCAGGTGAGGAAATGACCCGACTCGTAGCCGGCAAGCAGAAACAGCTGCGAGGCGCACTCGAAGGGCTTAAAGCAGGTGAGACTGCCCAGTTTCGGCAACTGTGGATCATCGGGAACCAGCATCTGTGTTGGTGCCGCCGGATCCGTAACGTGCAGTACACCAATAGAAGACTCCTCGCACGGATAGAAGAGCAGCTGTTCGTTTGAATTATTTGGATTGATGTGCAGTGCCGTGCGACAATAGCCAAGATGATTGCCCGGAATGCTGCGCTCCTTCACGTAGCTGCTGTTGCTAATGGAATACGTGGTGATGGTGCCACCCTTCTCCTGCGTCACCAGGTGCTCTTTTGTATGATGCAGATTCGTTATTGGCTCACTGCCCACTTCAAAGTGCAGCGCCGATCTGTTTGTCTGCAATACAATTTATATTACTCTTTTTGTTTGTCTTGTTTTTAGTTGTTGTTATTGTTTTTGTTCGTGCACCTGTAGATCCCAAAGAAATACTTTTCCTTTCAGTGTGCCGGCCAGCAAACGTTCGCTTTCATGGAAACACAGTGAGTTTACGGCTCCCATTTCCGGGCAACGTAAACTGAATACGGGATCTGGTGGTAGCACAGCCATTTTATCAAGAATATTAATTTAATTAAATTCAACTAAAGCGTGTTGTGTCAAGTCGATAAGATAAATAAATAGTGTCGTTCGATAGCGATATATGTGTTTGTGGTGGCAGACCGATAACAATATATATCAATAATCGAACTGGTGACAGTTTTCGACTGTCGGCCATAAATTGTACTACACATTTAAGTACAAAGGGCGCGCGATTTCATAAAATAAGCGAAATAATCAAAATGTATTTGAATTTGAATACATCAGTCGGTTAACCAGCTTAAAAAAGATAGCTCTTAATAAAGTTCCAATATAATTAAATACAACATACCGATGATATGTTTAAATTGTATACCCACCACAATACAAAATGCAATCCACACTACACACAAAGTCCACTGAGAGCTTCTTGCTTTAGTACATCAGTAAACCGCCAGAGGTCGCTCATAGTTTGGCGCGTCAAGCAGTTTGAATGTGTGGCAATCGAAACTAATAAAACGCAAAATAATGCATGCCCAGCGCAAAATTTTATCACAAGAAATGGGCTTAAATATTTATAGCGAAATATCATTAAATCACTTAATGCTCACGAAAGCGCCACTGCTATTAAAAACATAACATACTGCAAAGCCAAGCGGCTTTAATAGACTTTGACAGCGTCCAGCGTTCTGGGCCTAGACGCTAAGGCAACGATCATAAAAAGACTTGTCAGTTGTACTTGGGGTGACTGTAACAAACACGACAACAGCAACAACCACAACAGCAATAACAACAACAACTTAATAAAGAACAGCGTGGAGAATTATGTGGCCAAAAAGATCGCAAAATAAACATGCTATAAGCTCGTTAATCAATGCTAAGTTGACAGTTTTAAGTGGCCTTACCGATTTTGTTTTTTTTTGTATATATACTTTTTTTTTTTGTTGCTTTTCCTGTGTAGTGTTACAACAAGAACAACAGATATGGGTGGAGACTCCTGTTGCGTTTCAGTGCCAAATGATTTAGTAGAAGGTTTTGACGAAAAAAAAGTGTTAAGAAAAATCTAACACTTTGAACACTTTGAAAAAATGGAGAAATTCCTTAAGAAATTGACTAGCTCTAATCGTAATTTGATTGGGGTGCAACAAGTTAACAACTCAGCGTAATTCCCACTAGTTTTGAGGTTGAAAATGCAAAGCATGGCTAAGAGTTCCTTTAACGGCAAAGCGAATCGTTAAAATGGGTTAAAGCTTGAAGTACAATACAATGCCAGCTCATTTGGTTTTCGTTTCGGTTTTTATTGGCGCAGCAAAAGACGGACGGACAGACAGACGGACAGACAGAGAGGAAGACGGAATGTTTGGAAGAAGTCCATAAATCTTTTTGCCACAACAACCGAGGTGAGGCGTTTAGTGGCCAAAACTATTTGTGCATGTGGCTATATGGGTAATCCATTTGAAATGGGTCAACGACTACAACAACAACAGCAACAACAACAGGAACAACAACTCCTTAAACGATTCGAATGACCCAAAAGCAAAATAAGCAAAGCGAACTCAGACCCAGCCCAGTTTCTGTTTCTGTTTCTGTTTCAGTTCCAGTTCGAGATGTTTAAAACATATTAGCTTGTTACCTTAATGAAGTCATAAATTTTCGCTATCGCTGCGGAGCATCTGCAACTCCTTTGAGCCAGGCTAAAACTCCAAAGTCTACACTCTACAGGTTTTCTAAGGAATTCCAATTCCTTGCCAGACATAACCAAAGTGTTTTGGCACACATATCCATATCCATATCCATATCTATATCTATATCTACATCTATATGCCATGCTCGATAGTTAATCAGGCTTAGTTTGATATATGCTGACAATACGATCCTCTGGTGTAGGCCGCCAACTCAGCTCAGCTCCAAACTCTGGGGATAACCCGCTGGGCTCGTTCCGCGTATCCATCCGTATCCATTGGCTATGAAAATGAAGTTATCACGCGACAAACAATGACTTGAAGCCGGTATTGCTACCTATAACTTTATATGGTTGTCATTATTAGCCAGAAATTAAATGGCCCTCGGCCAGCTCCCAACAACATATTTATGCGCTACCTTAATGGACCTCATCTACTCCGTGCTCATGTACGCTGAAGCCAGTCGTCCGACTTCTTTTCTCGCTCACTGTGCTTTCAGTGTTGAGTTTTTATGTACCTGACGTTTTTTATAGCATTATTTCGCAATGCTCATGAATCACATTGCGCATTCCCGGGAACAAAACTGGACATCCAAAGGTGTTGGAATTTTGATTTGACTGCAACAATGCGTTGAATTTAAAAACCGTTGGCTGAAATGGCAAATAAAATTGATGGTTATATAGTTTTTATTAAAAAACATATAATGCATAGCTGGAAAAATAGTTTTTGGGACACTTTAAGTTTGATTTCTTCACGAAATCTGCCTGTTCAAAGCAAGTCCAAATGTTATTAAATTGATGAGCTTTTCAAACGAGTTTATTCATTTATAATACTTAACAATCAAAATGGATAAAAGATTAAACATTGAATTATTTAAAATAATAAATTAACTATTTTTATTATTTATTTAAATGTAGAACTGTTCTAAAGCAAATATTATTATTACAATTAGAAAGTGCAATACATCTTAAATTTGGAACAAACATATGTTCAAAATAACCACTTTGAAAAGCGCGTGAAAGAGAAAAATGTAAGAAAAGCAGACAAGTTGAGATTCAAGCCCAATCAATTAAAACATCGACGTCTATCAGCATTATTATAAATCAAACGATAACATAAAATTGACACTAAAGGCGTTTCGCCCATTTTTCATGCGACGACGAGATTAAGCCTCGAAATTGTAGATTGCAGTTAAAAAAAAAAGAAAAAGAAATAAACTTAAAACTGAAACAGAAAAAGAAAAAAATATACAAACTGGAGCTGAGCTTTGTTTTTACTTATGCAAATTTTCGTTGGCTAACTGGACGGGAAAAACTGGTCGGCACTCCAAAGTGCCCAGTAATTGATCAATTTCCGCTAAGCAGCGTACGGCGCATAGCTCAGAGACCGGATCCCCAAATACCAAATACGAAAATGGAAATGGAGACAAAAATCCGTAACGCAGCCAAATCGAGGCATTGAGACCCGCAGCTGTGATAATGTGATGGCCACTTGATTTTGGTTTTTAAACTGATTTATGTTGACCAACTCAATGTGAGGAGGAGTTTGAAATAGTTGAATTTCTTGCATATCTATGGGACATTTGCCTAATGAAATGACACTTCACCTACTCGCAGTGATCTCCATTTATGGCCAGCTGGGAAATATGTGCGTTGCTCATCTTCGCACCTACACAAATTCCGCTTGACTGAAGATCTGACGAGCTGAGTTGAGTTGAGATGAGATGCTGCCAATCGAATGCAGTCAGCCAAAGTGCCAATCAATTGAAAGGACGACAAGGCAACTGAACTGTGCTGAGTCTGAGTCTGAGTCTGAAATCGAAACCCTGTCGCCTGGTGTCAATAACATTGTACCTTAAAGAGGTACTTCCAGCCTAGAGATGGTAGCGTGACACGCAGAGTTAATAATTTTGATAAACTAGAAGTGACATAACAAATAATAATAATAAATAATAATAATAAATAATAATAATAAATAATAAATAATAAATAATAAATAATAAATAATAAATAATAAATAATAAATAATAAATAATAAATAATAAATAATAAATAATAAATAATAAATAATAAATAATAAATAATAAATAATAAATAATAAATAATAAAATAAATAATAAATAATAAATAATAAATAATAAATAATAAATAATAATAATAAATAATAATAATAAATAATAATAATAAATAATAAATAATAAATAATAAATAATAAATAATAAATAATAAATAATAAATAATAAATAATAAATAATAAATAATAAATAATAAATAATAAATAATAAATAATAAATAATAAATAATAAATAATAAATAATAAATAATAAATAATAAATAATAAATAATAAATAATAAATAATAAATAATAAATAATAAATAATAAATAATAAATAATAAATAATAAATAATAAATAATAAATAATAAATAATAAATAATAAATAATAAATAATAAATAATAAATAATAAATAATAAATAATAAATAATAAATAATAAATAATAAATAATAAATAATAAATAATAAATAATAAATAATAAATAATAAATAATAAATAATAAATAATAAATAATAAATAATAAATAATAAATAATAAATAATAAATAATAAATAATAAATAATAAATAATAAATAATAAATAATAAATAATAAATAATAAATAATAAATAATAAATAATAAATAATAAATAATAAATAATAAATAATAAATAATAAATAATAATAATAAATAATAATAATAAAGTCACGCACAATAAAGTATGATTATTATTTTTCTTAAACTCTCAACTGCTGATTAATTTAATGAAAACCTAGAAATATTGCTTTTCTCTAAAAATTCTTAACCTTCTTATACTCGATATTTATGATTTGTAGAGTTGATTGATTTATATAAATATACTGAAAATACTCAACAGCTTGTCGATGTAGTGATTATTAAATATTAGATTAGTTTTCGAAAAAAACTAAGGAGTTTTGTTTATCATATGTTCATTGATCGATCAATATCAAAATCGTGCGTGTCACGACCACTCGCCCATCCCTAGTTGACATGATTGCTGTGCTCCAATGTCCATTGGCTGATTGGTTGCCTTTTCTTTTGGCGACGATCGCCACGAACCCGAACAGCGTACAAAATTCCAATTTAATTGCGTGAATTAAAGCTGTAAATCATTATGCTAAGTGCCCTTTAATGTCTCAAAATGCAGCTCATTTGCAAGTGCACACGGCTGAGGCAGACAGACGGGACTGAGTGTGTGTTGCAAGTTGCAACAACCTCAGAGCGTAACATGAGGCATGCCCCCGGGCCATGTAATCATTTTGGACTCCAATAACAGCATCTTGTCTCCAGCTTCTGGGCAGCATCTCGATAGCCTACGCACTACTTTCAATTATCAATTATTAAGTTAATATCTTCTTCACAGCCGACAGTCTACTCCCAGGTGTGTCACTAGCCTGTCTCCCAGATCCGAGATCGTGTCTTTGCCCACTTGAAAGTGTTAATGTTTTAATTTCGCAGGCCAAGTGTTGGCAAATTGCTCTATGATGGGGACAAGGTTTATATATAAAATATATATATATTAGGATAGATATATAAACAGAGATGCAGCTACTGAAATTAATATAGATGTTAATAAAGTTATTAACATGGATACACACAGATAAAGTTGCTCATTCAGATACAAAACTCGATATATAGATGAAATGAAGATAGAGATAGAAATAAAAATAAAGTAGAAAATAAAATAAATAAAAAGATGAAGTTGAGAGCATTCATATGGCCTTTTTCATTATCAATTTTATTGAAATGTACTTTTTTTTTAATAAGTAAAGAAACTGTGCAAAAACGTAGAAACATGTACCTAACATTTGTGGCAAAAAGAGGATATTAAATAATCGAAATGGACTCTGTCAGGATTATAAAAAGCAGATTTCTCAAGCACTTTTCATGTTGGCCAACCAGTTTTATTATCAAATATCTATGTATGTAACTTAATTACACATATGTATATGTGTGTATAAAAAAAGCTTGATAAAAATTTTCTACAATATTTTGACAATAGACTAAATGGTTTAACCAGTTTGGTTGACTTGTTTCTATCCTGCGAGCCATTAAATATTTTTGCCATGCACTTATCACTGCCAAAAACAAATGCAGAGAAAAACTGAGTGCATTTAATGAATGGCGCTAACTATAAAGAGCCAGTTATGAATGTGAGTGTGAGTGTGAGTGTGAGTGTAAGTGTGAGTATGAGTATAATTAAAATGCCACTTTAGCTGACAGCAGCTGGTTGCCAGCGATCGAAAGCGAAATCAATTTCAAGTAGCCTGCAACCAAATTGTCCCAAACCAAATGTCCATAATCAGCACAGGCGGATCGGCAGGAGGGGCGTGGCATTTTGGGGTGGATACGAGGCCATCTCATTGGCCATCTCGTGTACTGGCAAACGTGCCATAATTACAGATCAAGTTAAAAGAGGGGAGGCAAAAGCGACGGCTCACCTGATAAACACCTCAAAAAAAAAAATGAAAGACAAAAAACTTGGCTTGTTAATTACTGTAATTTGTTGTTGCTGCTGCCACTAAATGTGGCGACAATCGCAACAGGATTATTTGACCCAGTTGGCACATGCCACATGCAACCTTAATTATTCAGGGACATCAACTTTAGTTTGACAAACAGAAACTACTACTCAAAGCCAAATAACAAACAAATAAAACGGCACAGTAAAGCCCACAAATGTCGAACACATAAATTATTTAGTGAGTTTCTGGCGAAAGTTGTGCTCTCTTCGTAACAAGTTGATTGGAAATACCCTCACCTATTAGGTATTATTAGCTATTCGCTAAGCGGGTATGCTAAAAAATATTAATTCTGAATTTTAACTACACTTGAAGCATAGATTTTAGCCGGGATTTGTTTTATTGTCTACTGTCCTTAAATTTGTGTTTATGTTCTCAATAGTTATTTTTTTTCTAGATTTCCCGAAATATTTATATCAAGAAAATATCAACTAATTACTAATTATTTAATATTTCCATTAAACAGTATTAAGTACTTAACAATTTGAACTGAACTTTTAAGCTTTACAAGAAATGTAAATTTATTCATTTTGAAATATTTCCAATTCACAGTATTTAAAATAAGAACTGAACATTTGAATTTCACAATTTTACCAGCTACTTTGATAATTCAAATTAAGTTCATTTAAAGCCAATGTAAAAGGTCATACCACTCATGTTGGTATTTCAGTTGAGTCCAACAACATGTCAAGTATTTAGACAGAGCTTTAATTGAACCGTGCTTACATTCTAGCCAAAGGGTATTGAGAATTCGTTGTGAATTGCTCTCGTTGTCCCTCGAGGGGGCGTCAATGTTTTTGAGGTTCAGCTGCCGTTGCTATTGTATTTTATGAAATGTGTTGAGACTTTTGAAGTGCGTATAATTCATTTTGGCTGCATTTTGCATTTTGCATGTCCGTCACTCAGTCAGTCAAGAGCCTGACGCTGGCTGACATGGAGGCTGTCGAGGAGTTGGGCGGTTTAGGCCAACTGCAGCTGTCAGTCAAGGCTCAAACAGGCCGCCAAGTAGCCGCTGATCAGGCAGGCAGGCAGTCAACCAACCAAACAACCAACCAAACATTCAACCAACCATTCAACCAGTTGACCATTGGCACATTGATAAATGGCGTTAAAATATTTCACATGCGCGATGTCAGTTTAATTTTCATCAGCATTGTTGGACTGCAACTGCGGCCCAGAGAGAAACTTGGCCATTTCAATGGCTGTGCCAGGCAGTCCAATGATTTAACTTATCTGCTTTGCCTTTAAGCACGCGTTACGCATACGCCTCGTAAGCCGTACGCAAAAAAAACTTGTGTATAAACTTATTGTAAAACATATTAAATTCGCTGTATGGCTCATTAAACACACAAATATTTCAAACCGGTAAAGAAATAGACTGCACAATCAACAGCGACAGTTAGCCAGTCGAGTTGGCCAAAAGGAGGAATAAGTAAGCGGTGGTAACTGGAGTTAACCTGGCTAGCAAGTATTTATGAGATAAAAGCACTTACGATTTCATTAGCCAACTGCAGCAAAACAAAATCACCGCCAAGATATATGCGTATGCTAAATTAATATTTGCCTGACAACATTTGACATACGCACTGTGGGATCCTTTGTCATTTTGTGTGACAAAAAAAGGTTTACAAAATAACATTTATATTTATTAGAAACTTGCTTTGAGTCGGGAAAATATGTGAAAATTATTTCATCCTCATTCCGAAGCACCCTGGAGTCAATTTGCAGAAAGCAACCAAGACAAGTGTTTAAAGTGTTTTTGGAATATTTATTTTAGTCGCAACAGTAAGCAAAATAATATTATTTTGTCCAAAATATTTCTATATTTTTCCCTGTTTAATTAAGACTGCAAATTTGTGTAAAAAAGGCGAAATCTCTGAATACTGTCATCTTTGTTGGCTACCGCATTTGGGCCCGAAACCCCACCGTGAGATGGTAATAAAAACTGGTAAGAGGACTACGGAGGCGCCACAATGTTGCAGCGGCTCATCTGCGTTTCAATTAACTCGAAACCCGATTCGCAATGACTTGAGCAACATTTGCTAGCATTGATTTGTCAAATTGACAGCAATAAATCGATCAGAGCCAGTTACAGCTGACAGTTAATCATAAGCAGCAGCGTTGACAGCTGGCCAGGTGAAGAGCAAGAGCAAGAGCGAGAGCAAGAGAAAAAGAAAGAGACGTTGATCGACCAAGAGTTTAAGCCCAGTCCAATCCGAGTCGAGTTGGCTTTTTGCGTAATGCATGCAAGCTGCCAATCAGTCAATTGTCTTGATAAATGCGCACATTGACCAAGTTGCAAACAGACTTGTATTGGATGAATGCCTGGGGCCTGGGGCGGCTTGGGCAAAGCTCGACTCGACTCGACTCGACTCGACTCGGCCCGGCTTAGTTGGATACCAGTTTTGTGGGGCAGTGCAACAAGTTGCACCAAATTAATTATAAGCCACCCACCCGACGGCGACGTGGGACGCCTCTAATGCCTAACCTTGTTCACAGACACTTTACTAAATGGTTGGCGCCGCCGGCGGTCGCGGTGGTCGGAGGCATCGATATATTTTGCAAATAATATGGCATTGATATCGTTAAAATATATATATATATATACATATATATCTGTGTATGTGTGATCAATCGAGCTACAGATTATTTAAATACATTTATTTCAGTTCTCTCTCTTTTGGTTGACTTTGCCAGCCAACAAACCATGGGAAACTGTTCCGCACTTGCCTAATGACAGTTATTTATCAATAAGCATTTTGTTGCTGACTGTGCCTAAATTGTGGCAAGGAAATGGGGTTAATTACCATGTGCAACGATAACGATTTGAAATCGATCTTTGCATAATCAAAACATTTTTTAATGATAACTTTTAGTTACTTAAAGGTGGTCAATTAGACAAGAGCCAATGGTTGATTTTTTCTGTCATTTTCTAAAACTCAAAGTATACAAAATACTATTTTAATATTTTCGCAATTTTCCTTAATATTTTCTACTGTAGTTATTCTATAAATAACCCACATTAAATTCACTTTTAAATCCTATTTGTTTAATTGTCAATACCCAAATGATTATTGCAGGCATTGTGTATGCATATATTTCATCTACTTCAAATATATTGTTTAGATATTGCAAATAAATTCGTTGAATATCGTTAACTACTGCCCATAAATATCGAAAGGTAAAAATTATGAACCATTATAAAAGTACTTAACTTGTTTCGTGTATTATGGTTCACACAGGCAGGCATGTTATGGCCATTCATTTGTTTTGGCTCTTAAAAATGTTTCAAAAAATTATTAAAAATGCATAAATACAAGCAATGTTTATACCCTGCAGTTTAATGGGCAATCGAAGATGTTTATGATTTTCAAATTGGTATTTAAGAAGTGTTTTTAAAAGTCCAATTTAATTTAACAGGCAGCTGAATTTATCTGTTACTGTATTTTATAATCAATTATTGATAAATAAATAATAAAATATTAAGTAATGATATAATAATATATATATAAATGCAACACAAATAAATATCAATTCGGTAGCTTTCTTTAATAATCAAACTTGAGTGACACTTTAGACTATATGAAGTCAAATACTATTAGCTATAGGGTATCTATACGTCGCACACACTCGACTAGAGCATTCTTCACTTTGTTTTTCAACTGGCAGTTAAGCCATTTGACAAGTTGACTAAGACAAAATTCACGCCGCCGCACTTATTCAAAACCTTATGCGCAATTTAATAAAATCATTATGCAGCTGTCAGAGGCAATGACATTTGAGGCAACTGCAACTGCCACAAAGCTTGCACAAGTCGCCGCAACAGGCGAATTAAAAAAAAAATTTTTTGAAAAAATACTTTATTGATTTCTGGCGGCGTTTTGCGCAACGTTTTGGCCAAAACAACCAACGCCAGTTTGAATACGAATACGAATACGAATTCGCGCATTCGCCATATGGATCTGTAACTGAATATGAATATGAATATGAATATCTGAATTGAAATCGAAATTTGTATAGTGGATAACTGGGCAAACATCTTCACCTGCTGCGCTGTCGCTTCGCGTCGTTTGGGGCCAACTTGACGTTTCAATATTGTGGCCAATATTTTTGAAGCCAGCTTTGCTTGTGGCGCCAACTCGTATTTTGTTTATGGCCGCCAAAAATTTGTTTAAATATGATAAATCGGCAAATACCAGTGCTAATTACAGAGCAACCAAATCTAAGCGAAAACAACCAAATCAGCCAAATCAGCAACTGCATTTGTCTAACGCTTAACGCTTTACGCTTAACTTGACCATTTTCAGCCGGCCACATTCGAAAATGCAGTTGCTGCGGTCTTTGGTCACCTGTTGCCGTTGGGGACCGATGACCGCTGCTAAATTATAATTAAAATACTAAGCGCGTGTCGGACATAAGAGGTAACAAATATTAAATACCCTGTAATTGTAAAACTTATATAGATGAGCTGCTGATGTTTTTTGGCGATATTTCTCCATGTTTTCCGATGGTTTTGTTGATACCGATGTTGCACGATGCATCGATGTTTTCAAAAACATCGCTTGTTTAATTTCACAACATGTATTGATTCTGAATTTGAATTGAATTAATTTCGATCAAAAAATTTGTTCATCAAAAATATCGATTTTAAGCTAAAATCATTCCAAAATTAACAAATATTTTGACTTGTAAAGTTGCTAGTGATAGCAATAAATTTAATAATAATAATAAAATATTGGTAAAGGTATTCCTATTCCTTGGTTTATTGCTATTGAAATTGCCTCTACTTCTAGGAAATATATGCAAAATATTGAAGCTTCCTTAAAATCGTTTCGATTCTTTAACTTTTCCAATTCCTTAGTATTTTCACTCTTCGTAAGCTGTACAAATTTAAAAAGTTTCTTTATGGTGAATTCTCTGTATCGAATTATTGAAGTTCAGGGTAGGAACTAAGAAAATTTATGAGAAATTTAGAGAAAATCCTGTTCACAAATCCTAAGCTCAAGAGCTATACAATTTTGGATTGAGGAGTTTTCAAAAAATAAACTGAGTTACTTTCTTCCCATAATTCGAATACTCTCTCTGTTAGCCTAAGAAGTTCAAAGCTCCGCTTCAGCTATAAATCTATTTAATATTTACTGGAGTATTGCACTTGGCATCCATTTCTGGTTTTTTTTTTGGTATTGTATATCATGGTGCTCGATGTGTTTGTGTTGGCCACATTTGTATGCCAATTTTAGCCCCATTTGCCGGTCATGGGCTTCGTTTTTTAAACGTACCCATGACTGTCGCCTCACCCGCTTCTCTTCTTTTGGCGGGGCCAACAACGATGTGGGCATAAATCTTGCACGCATATTTAAGTTGATGATGTTAAATGGCTGTACTAAAAATACGAAATATGCATGCCGTATGCAGGCAACAGTTTCATCCTGTCGCTCCAAGTGGAATGTGCAACAACACCAAAAAACAACACACAACACAAAACACAACAACAAGAACAACAAGAGCAACATGGCGACATTCATAAACTAAAAACCGAACCGAACTGAACTGAACTGAACTGAACCTGATGCCTGATGGGGTTAAGACAAGGGGCGAGGAGGAGGAGGGCAACGGGACTCGTGGGTTTTGGGGCTGGACAACAGACTCGTCCAATGCAACGGGGCCAACAAAACGTTCTGCCAAAAAGGAAACAAAACGATAAAAACCGAGAAATGGCAACGAACTCTTTATACGCTGACAATTCGATTAAGAATGAGTTATGAAGGGAATTTAGTACTTAATTATTTCCAATAATTCTTCTTTTTAAAATATAGAAAATATTCTTAGATAATTGTTTTAATTTTATTATAAATTTTTGAAAATTCTTTAACATTCTTTTGGATTCCAGTGCTCTAAAAACGTTGACAATTCGATTAAGAATGAGTTATGAAGGGAATTTAGTACTTAATTATTTCCAATAATTCTTCTTTTTAAAATATAGAAAATATTCTTAGATAATTGTTTTAATTTTACTATAAATTTTTGAAAATTCTTTAACATTTTTTTAGATTCCAGTGCTCTAAAAACGTTGACAATTAGATTAACAATGAGTTTTGATGGTCACTGAATGCTTACCAAGTTCATTTAATTATAATTAACTAAAATATCTTAAATAATCTTAAACAGTTATTTAAATATGTTACAAACCTTAGCATTTAGCTATTATACCCTTAAGCTGCAGAGCTGTAGAAACAACGATTGGTTTTTCCCAGTCAGTGAGGAGTTTCTTCTTTTCTTTTATTTTTTTTATTATTATTATTTCCTGGCATGTTTTCTTTTTGCTTAACGGCGGCAGATTTGAAAAGAATTTTTGCTTGCAAATGAAATTGTTTCCTGTTAAAAGCCAGCTAAAAGAAAACAACAACTACTAAAAAATATGCGAGGCAGCAGTGGCTGCAGACACGGGGCACGGGGCACGGGACACGGGACACGGGGCAATGGGGCATGTTGTGTTACCTGGTCCTGGAGCTGGAGCTGAAGCTGGAACTGAAACTGAAACTGGCACCTGCCGTCGCAACGATTGATGAAATTAAAAGGTATAAATAAAAATCGCTTTAATGGACTGGGGATTTGGAACTTAATTTTTTAATTAAACAAGCAGCAAGCGGAGACACAAAATGATAACTGGCCATGGTTAAAAAGGGGCGGCAAAAAAAACAGAGAGGGGGGGGGGTATAGATACATACGAGTAGCAGCCAGAGGGCCAGAAGACTGTGACTGTGACTCGGACTGGGACATTTATGCAAAACAGCCACCGATTTCCCTACGGCCACTTTGGTCACTTGCACCACTTGTGTGGTCCATCTTCAGAGTTTGCCACACCACTCGGCCTCCGACTTCGACTTCGACTTCGACTTTGACTCCACGGTCTGTTGGCAACAGCAGAGAGACGAGACCAGACGAGACGTCCATAACTGTGTTTGCTTTTGTGGCTAAACACTTTTCAAGTTAAAGGCAATAAAGGCAAGGGTATATAACATATTCAGGCATGGGGATATAGGATCCACGGCATAACATGTTAATCCTGCGGCAATGTCAAATGTCAGCACATGTCATTTGTCATTTGGCTGGCGGCACAGAACACAACAGGCAACTTCAACTTCAACTCGATGTGCAACTTCTTTAGTTTGTCGCCTGGCAAACATTTGTCACTTGCATTTTGGCCCGGTTGGACCACCTGGTAACTGCATACAGGCCATAGAATTGACTGGTTTATTTACAGATTTCTTCGCTGCAAAGAATGTGGAATTTGCCGCAACTTGTGCTATGCGATATTATTTCTCTGTGAAGTCTGAGAAATCGTTGGGGATAATGACACTGGTGTCCATTCAACTACCATGTGCTGTAATTGTGGATCATTTGTATTACCATATTATCCCTTTATTGTGCACCCTTGACAGTCTAAAGTTACTCTATGATAGAGCTTTAGTTCGAAATAGTAATTGATTATTTTGTAGAGATATTATTTTACACCATTCCAAAAAATCAAAAAGAAAAACTCATTGCAGCTATTTTTTTAATTTATATATAATTTTTATTTATACGATTTCTCTGCACACGTTTGAAAACCAAGAAAGATGTTACAAACAAATCAATGAAATAAAGAAATGTGGCATATACAAATTTTCAGTTCACTGAAATCAAAAACAGAAACTGATCAAAATTCCAATGAAATTAAAGTTCATCAATTTTCTTTTCAAAATCCATATTTAGAGGAGTTTACTTATTAGTTTATTATTTTGCGTTACGTTGTTTAAATACAAAGAAATGCAATAGAATAAGAGTCAACGATAGAAAGAGTTGGGTAGATAGTTAAAAAGAGTGAGAGTAAGAGATAGAGATAGCTGAAGAGTGTGTAGATGTGAGTGTGTTGAGTTATACATGTGTGTGAGTATGTGTTTATGTGTGTGTGTGTGTATTTGTTTTATACATAAATAATTACAAATTACAATTTACAATGCGAAATGCAAAATGGCGGCAAAGAAGACAACTAAATTAAATGTTTTAAAATTAAATGTAAAATTAATTAATTATTTAATTAGTAAGTAGTACAAGCTGGAAATGAACATAAAAAAAAAATGAATGACAGTGGGTGCAAATGAATTTACAAATGACGAATGAGAAGCGGCCAAAGTGCGACACAATTCTTCCGACTTGGCTTAGGATTAAATAAATAAATTCACGTATAATTAATAAAGATTTGATTTTAGCATTTTGTTTTATATAATATTCGTTTCGTTTCGTTTGTTTGTTAACATAAAATGTTATATTACAGCAACGCGCATATAAGTACAGTAGTTCAATTTGTTTTTGTTTTTTTTCTTCCTTTTTTTTTCATTTTATTTTTAATTTTTTATTTATTTGATTTTTCTTTCAATTGTTTACTGTGTGTTTGTGTGTGTGTGTGTGTGTGACTTGTGGTTGTCGTTCAATTTGAATGCTGCTTCAATGTCTAGTTAAGTAATCATAAATGTTCAATTGCTTAAATGTTTTTGTCTTAAGTACACACTAATTAAATTTTCACCTAAGCATTTTGCATTAACTTTTTCATTTTCATTTTCGTTTGTTTTTCATTTACATTCATTCATATTGCTACATATAAATTTGACGCTTCAGTTTTTCAAATTCCATTTTATTAATCGATTATTGATTTCATTTTCTTTATTTTTTATTTTTGTTTTTGTTTTTTTATTTTTAATTTTGTGTATGTATTTGGTTTGCTAATTTGTTTGAACTATTTACGTTTTGTATTTCTTTATAATATATTAATATAAATATACGAGAAACAATTGTTGTTTATATTTATATATAGTATATATTCATATACATATATGTATATATATTTCTATATTTGTAGAAAAGCAGCAGATGGTTTTTATTTTCATCATTGTTTTTTGATTTTACATATTTAATTAATAAATATAACGTTTATTCAGTGTGAATTTTGGTGTTTGTCGCCGTATTTACCATACGATATACGATTTAGTATATATACTTGTTGATTTGTAGCATTTTTTAGTACATTTATTTCAAAGGTTTTCTTTGCATTTTTCTAAGTTTTCAGTTTTGCATATTCTTTTCAAATTTTCAAATATCTCGAAATTAATAAATAGTTTTATTTTCAAATTCTCTCATTGTTTGGATCGAACCAATTTCGTGCTATGCTTCAAATGTTTTTAGTACATTTTTATTACCTTTTGCAGCACTGTTTTCGTTGCCACAGTGTTGAGCAAGCCTAACAACATGCTGTTTAAAAATTCGGTTTATTTTATGAATTATCTTTCTGAATTATCTTCAATTTCCATTCAGTTGTGCCTATTAAGATTGTTTTTTCTTTTTAGTTTTTTTTAATATTTAAAGATTTTCGTTTTTAAATTGATTTTCATATTCTGGAAGTGTTTGCTGTGCGAATTGGTTGTTAATTGTTTTAGTTTTAGTTTTATTTTTCGTTTTGCGTATGAATTTAAAAAACATTTTCATTAAATTTGTTTGCTAATTTTCGTTTTGATTCATTATAAAATTTTGAAAATATATATGCGTATATATAGTTTGTTTTTTTTTTTGTAGTTTTTAATATATTTTGTAATCTCATTGCTAATAAATTTAATTGATTTAGTAAACCAAAAGTTGCTGTCGTATTTTTCTTACATTCAGTGCTTCTAAACATTTATTATATCATTTAGTTTTCGCTGACACCGTTTTTAAATTGTTAATATTTAATTCATTTTATTCTTTATATTTATGCAACAATTTCAGTTTTGTTTTTCCATTTTGTTTTTTATTAGTTTTAAATAAAAATCTTATTGTCTTTCATTTATAACTATGTAGCAGTTCTTCGAGTTCTTTCATGGAACTGATTTCTTGACTTTGTGTTTAAGAGCTGAGTGTATTTAGTGGCCAATTATTTTAGTAATTGAAAGAAAACAGTTGCCCAATTACAATTCGTAATGGTAATTGAAAAGTGTATTAATAATTTATGGTTTCCTTTTATTTCTTTTTATTTTTATTAAAAGGCAAAGCAAATGTTAAAGTTATGGCAAATACAAATTGTAGATTATTAATTACTTAAGTAATTGCAATTAAGAATTGTTTTCATAATTACTAAAGTAATTGTTGCAATTGTAACTGTTGGTATTTGATGCCTTAGCCTTGAGTACGAGTCCTTTGAAGATGAAATGTGGCCTGAGTTCTGTGCTTATAGGCGTATATTTTGCATGAGTGTGTATGTGTGTGTTTGTGTGTGTGTTTAGCCAAGTGTTGCAAAGTGCTGACTGAATTGAGGCATCAATCAGATCAGCCAAAGTTATGGCATGTGACCAAAGCAACTCTCCATATATATATATATAAGTTCTATATATATATGCAATTATGTATATGTATCAGTTCATTATATAGTATATCTATAAATTTATATAATTAATTGCATAATTGTTTTTTTTTTGCTTGCATTTTTAGCTTCACTTTATTACATCATTTGACGTCGTATAAATTCTTTTGCCCCTCAATTAAAACGCTTTAGGTATGTGTCTACTCGACTGATTATCGTTAATCGATAACCGATAACCGATAACCGATAACAGACTCAGTCCGACCCTTTCTCACACCCTTTCCATGCTGTCAAAAATCTTCGTTTACTACGCTAAATTGCGAAGTCGCCGTTGGCCATGTTGTTGCAGCCGCCGACGTTCGTTGTTGATCTTGATCTTGGCAATGCGAATGGATTCCGGCAACACGGATGTGGGCGAGGTGGCCAGAAAGCCACTGACAAATGTGAGACGACTGTTGCTGCTGGTGCTGTTGCTGCTGTCGTTTCCACTGCTGCTGCTGCTGCTGTTGTCGTTGTTATCATTTGCCACATCCTCAAAGACATCGGGATATACGCTAATATTGTCGAGATTATCAATGTCAATGTCACCCGCCTCGTTGCGTACATATGTCAACTGATGATAGGGCGTTGCCAGTAGCTTTTGTGTGGATTTTCTCAGTGATTTCTTTGTGGTTGTTGCTGCCGTAACACTTGCAACTGTTGCCGTTGCCATCTCGGCTGCTGTGAGTGTTGTTTCGGTCAGCGTATTGTTCAGATTGCTATTGATGTTCTTGTAAACACTGAACAGCCTGTCTGCCATATGTTGCTGTGGTGTTGTAACAACAGCAACTGTTGCCACGGCTGCTGCTGCTGCTGCCGTGCTTGTTGCGGCAATTTTATGTTGCATTGTTGAGGGCACAGTTTGCAATCGCGTGCTGGCTGTGGCTGCAATTGGTCGCAACAGTTTGTTTTGCTTGCTGTTGCTATCACGCAGCAATTGTTGCTGGCTGTTGTTGCCGTTGTTGCCGCTGCTGCTGCTGCTGCGATGCCTGCTGAGCTTATGCGTGCTCGTTGTTGCTGCTGTTGCTGTTGTGTTGCTCACAGCACCTGCCTCATGTTGCTGCGTTGTGTGCCATTTGTTGTACATGAGCGTGGCCAATGTTGCTGCCAGCGGCGTCTGCTCCAGCACCAACTGTGTGCCCGTTGCAACAGTTGCTGCAGTCGTAGTTGTTGCTGATGTTGTTGAAGTTGCTTTTGCTGTTGTTGCTGCTGTTGTCGAGGTAGTTTTAGCCATTGCTGCTATTGCTGTTGCTGTTGCTTTGGTTTCGTAGTTAGCTATTGCCTGTGTTGTAGTCAGCAACTCATTCTCATTTGTATCGTTGTTGTCCTCACCCAGATCCGCCTCGTACTGCAGCAATTCGGTATCGTTGCCGCTATTTGATGTTGCTGTTGCTAATGTTGTTGTTGCTGATGCTTCGGTTTCGAACTCTGTGATAAATGTGGACCAGGCATCATAGTTGCTGCTGCTGCTGCTGATGCTGCTGCTGTACGGTTTAATACTGTCTTCTGCTGTTGTTGTTAGCAACATGTTGCTGGCGCTTGTGCTGCTGCTGCTGCCCACATCTGGCGTAAAATTATCAATTGTTGCTGTGGGTGTGGCAAACCAAGTGGACCAAGGCTCACTGCTGCTGCTGCTGCTGCTGTAGCTGCTGCTGCTGTAGGCATCATCATAGCCAGTGGAAAAACTGTTGCTGCTGCTGCTATCGTCCGTGCTCGTATCGACTGTTGCTGCCGTGGATAGCAGCTGCAACTGTTGCAATTGCTGTTGCTTTGCCTGTTGCTTGCGTGCCTTTCTTCGTCTGCCTTTGCGTTTGCTGGCCAGCGTTGTTGTCGACGTTTTGGTTGTTGCTGCTACTGCTGCTGCTGTTGGTGTTGTTATCGTTGTTGCACTTTTGGCAGTCGTTTGTTTCGTTGGACTAGCTGTGACTCGTTGTTGTTCTTGCTGCTGTTGTTGCTTGCGTCGCTGCTGTCGCCGCGCCAGCATTGAAGGATCATTGTGATGATGTCGCACCTGATGTTGTTGCCGTTGCTTTTGCCGTTGCTGCTGCTGCTGCTGTTTTCGAACTAATGCTAATTGTTGTTGTTTTTTGTTAGTGCTACTTAGACTACTACTACTATTATGGCCATGATGCGCATGTTGCTCTCGCAACTTTTGATTTTGGTTATTCGATTTGTGGCGATTGTTTTTGTTGCGCGAGACTTTGCGATAGTTGCTGTTGCCGCTGTTGCTGCTGCTGTTGCTGCTGCTGTTGCTGCTCCCGTTGCTATTGGCCATCATTGCGGCCGTCTCGCGCCATTTTGGTAACGTGTGCTGATGGAAAAACTGCTCGGCATCGATCTTATTGAACATGTAGCAGGCATCGTTGACGATTTTCTTGGGACCAACAGGTTTACCTCGATGCGTGAACCCGACACGTCGCTGTAGATCGACAACGGAACGGAACACGAAATAACCGTGAACGATCGTCTCGTTGAAGTAGCAGGTAGCGCGCAGTTCCTTCTGCAATTATACAAAAAAAAAGAAAAGAAATTCAATTGGATTAGATTTGTAATCTTCACTTGTTTGTTGACTTGACAATGCAATTTATGAGCGGCATTTCCGCTGTGAAAACTTGTCGACAATAATTTTGACAAGCAGCTTACAAGTGAGAGCGCATAACACCAGCAACATTGACAGCAGCAGCAGCAACAACAACAGCAGCAACTGTGAAGCTGGAGTGTGTTTATTTATAAAACACTTGAAATACCAAAACGACAAACCAAATGAAACGCGGCTTGATTGTTGCTGTTGTTGCTGCTGCTGCTGCTGCTGCTGCCTGTGATGTTGCTGTTGCTGCTGTTAAAGGTGAAAATGCTATCAGTTGCCCAATCTGCTGCTACGCTTTTATTCTCCGATTTAAAGTGTTGCAGATGACGCAGATAAAGATTTCAATACAACATTTTGCAATTATGCCATATTTAGTCAAGCCACTTATTATTTCTCCCCCTTTCGTTATTTATAGGTTTTAATTGCTATTTTTGAACAGCTTCTCAGTGGGCACTTGACAGTTCTCAGCTCAGAGTCTGCGTGAAGCGTCTGCTTCGATAGCCAAACAATTACAATATTTATTTTTATGTCAATTGGCGCTACTTGCTTAATTTGTATTGTTCACAATGGCTCTCAAGTGTGTTCGAAGCATTATTTAATTATTTCCAGTCTGGCTGATTGATCAGTTTGATGCCAACATTTTAGATTTGTAATAATTGTAAGAATAGTTTTTATATTCTCTATAAAATTATTTTTTTTTTAACTTTTCAATTTACATATTTTGGCATTACACGTAGTCATTTTATTATTTAGAATGGTATCATAGAAGATATCCTGTAAGCAAATTAAAGGCACTTTAGATAGTAAAGCTCAGAAACTAGCGACTTAATTTAAACATAAAGTGATGACATCATTGATCATTGATTTAGATCTAAATATAGTAATATATAGTATGACTTTTAGGAATGCACCTCACACTCAGATTGCGGTCCACTTGTGGTTGAAGTGATTCAGTTAAAGTTTATCTAGCGTATTGTAACCTCAACCCAATCATGTGTCACAAATATTGACCTTCACTGAAACTGTAAATAAATGCTTTATAAGACATAATAAAAAATCAGAAATAATAATAATAAAATCACAGTACGAGTGCGAGAATGAGTACTCATATTTGCACATGAATTCAAGTTGGATTTACAGCCATAATCGAAAGCAATAAAATGACAAGTGCAAGTTTTGACCTCTGTTCTATTGTAGTGAGAATTCAATGTTGATGTTTGCACAGTTCGATTGAGACTTAGCTAACTAACTGTATGGAAGGACATTGAAATATTTTTGCAATTACAGCATTATGAATCGCCGCGTCATTTGATTGATTGATTAGATATATCAAAACTGATATAGTGACTACTCAATGAGTGTGTGTTGTTTGTCTATTATTTGTTTGAATTGTCAATGATTTTTATGCGAGCCACTCGACAATGCTGAGAGTTGAGTTCCACTTGTTTGACTGACATTGAAATTATCTGCTTAGAAAAAAGTGTTACAATGTCTCAAAAATAAAAAAATTCACTTTGGCTGGATTCCCCCCAGTTCCAGATATTTGAGAACAGTTGCAATTTGAAGCTGACAACGGATACACACAACAATTTACAATTTACAGAATGTGTGGACTTTTTTATGCAAATATCACGCATACGCCGCGTTAACAGACAGCGAAAATAACCAAGTTACAAATCTGTAGCAAATTCTGTGCCGGTTTTATTTTTTAATATACAAAGAGCAATTTGTTGTCTCGCCCCACAGTTATAAGCAGTTATTATATATTTATGTTTATGTGGCTGTAATTGCATATGAAATTTCAATATTGTAATAAATATTTTTGTTTTCTGTTGTCGCGCGTTTTCATGACAGAATTGGTGCAACTGCAACAGGTTTTCATTACATATAAACCACTAAAAATGCTATAGAGTGATCAACTAGCAGATACTCTGTAACTTAAACTGAGCTGGACTTTAACAAAAGAATTCTCGGAAGAAAGGCATTAATCATCTGTGTTTTTATTATAATTGTTATGAAATGCTCAGAATATAAATATAATTTGTTGATCTGTCTGTTTTCGAAATATTGGGCTCGTATACCTTTAATTGTGGCTGCAATTTTACTTTAAAGATTTGGCAAGACTCCGAAAAATTCTATATACTTTATAAGATCTTAAGCTAAATGCAGCTTTTAATATGCAAATATTTCGCTTACTTTGACTATAAATGTTGTTAAGTCTGCAACTTAATGCACTTCACTCTCTAAAACTCTTAGAAATTTTACAGGGTATTTAAAAAATGAAAATTTATTTAGTGAAACTGTCTGAGCTGGCGCTTAGCTGGCAATTTATGCAATTTGGCCAAATCGTTCAAGTATCATAGCCATTGTCGTTATAATCGCTCGTTTGCATAAAACCATTATGTGCTACATGCCATAAATTATAGTGTTTGTACAGTTAGTTTCCATAAAGCGGCGGCGTTTCAAGTACAATGCAACCCAACCAATTCCAGCCCATGTCATACCCAATCCAATGTAATGCAATGTAATCACACTACGATTATTTACAAGGCGGGGGCGACAGAGCCTTGGCCCTAAGTACATATCATTATTGAAGGTGCCATAAAGATGCATGTGCTGGGAAGTGCGATTGAATGGGAAGCCATAAAGCCAATCAAATTAATACGAACTTATCAGCAGAATCAAAGCGGGAGTCCCATTTTCCATTAGCTTTGTAATACACTTTTTAGAGAGTAGTAAAAAATTGTAAGGTACTAAATTCTAACGTAAAGTAATTGAATTAATTATAAATTCTTTATCTATTCATTTCGAGAAATCGGGCAGCAGCAAAACTGCTGTTTAGTCTTATTAAGTTGGCTGCGCTAAACATTTGCCCAAGATCTGTTTCCGGCCTATAGGCAATTATTTGCTTAGCTTAGTAATGGTAATTAATTATGCGAATGGAATCGAAGGTTAGACTTACCATGCCAACTAATCTCCAGTTGTCGTTGAAACACAAATATCTTTGCGTTTCTTTTGCGTACAGTGCTATTTTGAATTCGTTGTTCACATAGTCCGGGAGGCCGACTATCGTTATATTTTCTGTAAAAAAAATAAGGAAAAAAACGTACATCAGTTAAATCATCTAATGCTTGTGGATCTTTTAATTGATGTAAATATTTGGCTGGCAAAAACATTTTTAATTAAAGGCAAACACGGATGTGTTGTGATTAAGCGTGTCAAAGCAAGCCGATCATTAGATTCAAGTGGTGGTCGGAGGGGAGTTCGAAGCGGGGAACAATTGATTTAAAAATGTAATAAGAACGTACTTAATAAGTAGCTAATAGTTAAAGTTTGTACCTTAATCAATGAGCAGAGAAGCCTACGCCCCCCTTACACGTGGACACAATTTTTTCTAAACATTTTTATTACTATTATTTATTTATTTTTTTAATTAAATTATTAGCTTAATTTTACTTTTTGTCAGTTAAAACAAATTTGGTTTGCGTTGTTGTCTTTTAATACTTGAGTTATTCCAGCTGCACTTTTCATTAGCTCTGGAATCACTGTGACCAGTTGGCAGTCTGTTAAGAATTTCGACTTCTGTTTGCTAACTGCGCCATGTTTGATATTTGCTTAACAGTTAACAAACTCCAGAAGGTGGGCTACGTTCTAATTTTAAAAAGACTGCCCAAAGCGGCAGTTGCAGTTGCAGCTGCAGTTTATGATAATGTTAAGATGTGGGAGGGAAGGGAAATGCATTAAGCCTAAACTCAAGTACCTATAGGTAAAGAGACTCGCTCTCTACCTCTCTCTATCTTCCTCTCTACTAATTATAAACTAACAATGTATTATTGGCCCCGCCCCGCCGGCAGATGCGTCAGGGCTATTGAACTTCAACGTGCCACAAAAGTCACTAATAAGTAAAGCACTTGAGTGCGGCCAAAGAAAAGAGCGAGAGAGAGAGAGAGAGAGTGAGAGAGAAAAGCCACTCGAGTTAGATTGATAGGTGACTCTGGGTTCAGCTTCAGCTTCAGTTGTAGACTGAGAATCATATGCAGACCCAGACTAAGACTAAGACCCAGACTCGGCCTGACTTCGACATACTCCTCATCGTCATCGTCGTCTGCCAGTAATTAAATTTATGCACAGAAATTCTTGGCAAAACTTGCTGCAGACCCACGCATTGAAGGCGTAGGGCGGAAGACAAGAGGATGAGGGGTTGAGGGGCTGCTCTAGGCAGTTCTCATATTTCATAAGCTGGCACCGAACCCAGGGCCAATGCGCTTGAGTGAGTTTTGTGCTTCACACCTTTGGCCGTCATGTGGCAATGTGGCAAGCTGTGGCAATGTGGCAGCCTGGCTGCCACTTGTGTCAACTCCTTTTGTTGTCGTTGTTGTTGCTGTGATTCATGGCGCGTTCGCATAACTTATTGATTTCATTAGTTTAGTGACACATGTGAGAGAGTATACTCTGAAGTTTGCACTTGTGAGTGCATGGCTCGCACTTGCCGCTTGCCACTCGACTACCTTGCAACACACCTGCCTGTTATCTGCCTACCTGCCTCCTGCCTCCCTTTATTTGTTTGTTTTGCCTGCACTGGAGAATGGAGTTTGGAGTATAGAGTTCTTCCTATTGCCAACATCTGCTCTCTCTCTCTCTCTCTTTGTTGTTGTTGCTCTACTCTAAGCAAGCCATTTTGCATTGTTTATCTTGTGCTTTTCCAGTGGGTTCTCAATGGGTTTTCAGAGTGAATACATTCCCCTTAGCTTTGGTTTGCTGATGAGCAATTGTGCCAGATACAATATCTGGGAGAAACAACTTTAAGGGGACTTTCTGGCTGAATTTCACAATTGTAAGAAAGTAAGTAAGCTGAGAATTGCACATTAAAGAGTGAAGAGTATAGAATAGAGAGTAAGTAAAAATAGGGCCGGATAGTCATCCTGGAGTTATCAAGCTTTACAATTTATATATCATCACGAGAGATGACAATGACATTAATATTTCGATAGAAAGAAAAGTTACAAACTTGTGTTTTTCCTTGAGAGTATTTAAAGAAATAATATCCAAAATATAGATTTTAAAAGTTCACATTTTAGTTACTGAATTGCCTAATTAGATAAGATCAAAACTGTTTATTAATCCCACAACTTAATTTTAAATGAAAAGAACTGAATGTTTATTTTTAATGCCTCACCTTGTTACAAAAATAAACGAAGCTGTTTTTGGTTCAAAAGTTTTTCACGACAAATTCACATAAAATGCATTTATGCTTGGAATTTTTATGGCCATTGATCGGAGATATTTTGGAGATTTCTGTTCGGTTTGTTTTTCACTCAATAAAAAGCTACGATCGGTCCACATTTTTGCCGCAACTTATTAAGTATTTCAAAGTTGTTGTTGTCGTTTTCGTCGAGTTTCTAATTAAGTTATTAGTCACAGTGTGGAATTTTGTTGAGTTTAGAGCTTGCTGAGTTGAGTCTGAGTCTTCAATTTATGATTTTGTTTTCGAGAATGGGCGTCGCCGTGTATCGATATCGATACATTCAGATCTGTGCACTTAAAATGCATCATCATAAATATGGCAAAATAAAACATTAGGTCCACAGACCTAAAGGTCTTCTAATTGTTAGATCACTATCACTTAAGACTGATTTCAGACTCGTTATGGTTATGGTTATCGTTATGGCGTGTGTAGGCGTTTTATTTTTTGGAGGTGGTTGTTTATTTATTTTGTTTAATAGTTGGGTATAGTTCTTTTGTCGTAGAAAGAGAGAGAGAGAGTGAAAGTTGCAATAAAGTTCTCAGACTTGTATAAAATTTTTAAATCTATTAAGTAGAATTAATACTGTTGGTTGAGCTATGACAGTATTGGAAATATAAAAATATAAAATTTTAATTAAAATATACTTTTAAAGTATTAAAGAAAAAATGGTAATTAATTAAACTGGTTATCAACGGAAATCTTTTGTATATAGATAAATATGTAATCTCTTTATACTTGTATATTACACTGTATGTAGCTGAAATCATAAAGACAACTTTGAACTGGTTTCCAATTATGACTGGCCACCAGCTGCGCCAGAGCCGTTAAAAATCTTGATGTATAATGTCAAAACTCCAAAATAAGATCTGTAAAGATCATTTAAAAAAAAAAAACAAAAACAAAATGCAGGAAAACAAACGGCAACAAAAGAATCAAAGCAAAAACAAAACAAATAATAAAAATAAAAATATAAAAAAGCCAAAATAAAATACAGCAACAGTTTAATCAAGTATGCAAGCAATGAGGCTCATCAACATAAAATTAAAAAATCATAAAATGCTAAACTGCACAGCATGAACAAAATTCAAAAATTGGAGAATCCGAAACCAAGAACCGGGGAATGCGAGAATCGGAATCGGCATCGGAATCGGGCTCCACAAATCTGACAACAAGCTGGGGCGTCAAAATGCCGCCTAATTGCGGCACATGGAGCAGCACGCTGGAGGAATGCCAACGGAATTTAATGACTCTACGATGTGCACGTCACACACACACACACACACACACACACACACACACATACACACAGCTGGTCAGCTTGATCACTTTGTCATTCCATCAGCGTGATAAGCATCAAGCATCAAATCAAATATCGCCCCCATGTCGCGCCTCGATCCCAACAGAGTTATGTTTTGGATCGATCGCACGTAAAGCCCCCAGCCAGCATTTGATTGAATCCAACCCAGAGGAGATGATGGTGGTTGGTGGGCGTGGAGCGGGGCAGCTACTTTTGATAAGCATAAATTGCGGCTTATCGATCTAGCGGCAAATCACTTGGAGTGATCTCTGTGATAATGCCATGTCATGTGGCATATATATAATCTTAATTCGATTTATTCAATGTGCTTACACTTTCACTCTCGAGAAACTGCCAGAGGAGAAGAGTTATAGCTGAATTAGGCGATCAAATGTGAACATTGGATTTACCATTTAAAGCATTTTCTGAATAAGTTCACTTTCTATGTTTTATCTGTGTTTTAAATAAATTTTCTTTCTTTAGACATATTCAAATAACTCTATTAAATCTGTCTGTAATACATTTATGAAATTAATTTGATTAATTTTATATAAGATCGTTGCATTTCTGTGACTGTGCAAGATTGGGTAGCTTCTTTTTTTAAAAAAGTCGAAATCGATTACTCATACAATTTTCGATAACTATGCGTATCGATAGATTTCGATTGAAGTTTGAGAGTTCGCTTGAACCTTTTAGTTATCCTTGGTATTGGGCAGCTTGTTGCACGGTGCATTGGCCCTATTCCAGGAATGTTGTCTGAGGCGTCTGGCGACGCATTCCCATACGTTTCAACTATTCTCGGAACTTTCTCGCTGATGCTGGTTGAGCAGTGACTGCAGTCGACGTCTTAGATTACGTTCGTATTTTGACTGCGAGGTCTAAGTAATTGCTTTTGCAACAACAACAACAACAACAGCAACAACAACAACAACAGCTGCGATTTGTCACATGGTGCCACAACTAGTCGCCATTGCGAACGCCATTGAAATCGCCATTGGGTGTTGTTGGTTGTTGTTGTTGTTGGTTGTTGTTGTTGGTTGTTGTTGTTGCTGTTGTTGTTGCATGTTGCACCAACTACATATACTTCGCAGCGTCAGTTATTGACGTTTTGTCACGTTTCCTGGAAAAAACCGTTTTATTTGCTCGTCGCTCGCTTTGGTTTGTTTTGTAAGCCGATGCCACAAGAGCAAAACAAACTGCAAAAGCAACAACAACAACAAGATGTGGATAAAAAAAAAAATAAAGAAGGAAAACAAACTTCAACTTGAAGCCGTTGCACTTGCAACCTCCCTGCTCTTGCCTGCTACCCCCTCCACCCTCCCCCTACCCATCACGCAACTCTTTCTCTGCTCTTCGAGTTGGAGTTTGAAGTTGAAACCCTAAGCATATCTCATATGGAGACTCAAAACAGCGCTAATTGCATTGGCACGCCCGGAGGATGGGGGGGGGGGGGGGTGGAGAGGAAGTGGCAGAAGGGCAAGGGAAATGTAGGAGGTGTGGGGGGTGTGGGGGGAATAGCTGCAACTCGAATGCCACAATTAGCGCCATTTAATGTGGAGCGTACTCGACTTTTACGCACGATTCCTGAACTGACGCCACTCAAATTGGCCCAGGCGGAGGCCACAGTGTCAATGAGTTAATTAGCGCACGATTTGTCGCCCCCACAGAGACCCCAGTCTGGAGATCCGACTCTCCACGGAGACCACAGACTGGGCCACCAAAGCGCCCAAAGTTACCCAGTGTAACCTTATGCATATTTGTGTGTGTGGGTGTTTGACACTTGGGTACCAACAAAAAAAAAACCAAAAAAATAAATATCAAATCTGTTTTTATTGAATTCATCGTCGCCCATTTCTGGGTCAAATGTGTCTGCCCTTCCCCTCCCCTCACTACCTACCTTCCACACTCTCTCTCCTTCTTTCTCTCCCCCTGTCCTGCTCTTTGTTGTATAATTTATGTTGCGCTGATTGAATTTTGTAGTCCACAAAAAGCGCAATTAAAATTATTGAAAAAATTAAGATAAAAATTTAGAGTTTTTTTGTTGTTTCTTTTGTTTTTGGTTTATTTTTAGTCAGATAAGAATTGATTGAAAATGCGCATGCACATCATAAAATGAAAATGTAAATGAAAATATATCTGATGCTGCTAAAAGGCATTCGTTGTCACATTCCAAATGCGGCGACAGATCTGTTCAGATATTTGAATATTTTATTGTAATCTCCCAAACTTTGATAAGCTTTTATGCGAATTTTATGTCTTATTAGTGCACATTATGACAAATTTATCGGAATTTTGATATAGTACTTAAGCAATCTTTAAAGAAATATTGATGGGCCTTAGATTTAAATAAACGCTAGTATTAAGACACTGCAGACACCGAAGCAGTTTTATACTAACTATGACATTAAAAGTTAATTAAAAGTTCAATATTTATAATGTTTGAGTGCAGAATAAATTTAGAGGCCAAACCATGATCAAAATGGATTAGGTTTTTCAAAGTTAAATAATTTTTTTAAATATTTCAATAAATAATTTTAAAAGAACTTTTGAATGATAAATAAATCAAAATAATTAGATAGTTAACTTTATTATTTACATAAATCCGAAGTGACTGTCCATTTTTAATGTATTCAAAATTGCATAAGAATTGTTGAGAATGATAAAATGCAGTTGTTATCGATATACACCGTTGATAAGCATCGATTTAGAGCTGTTATCGATATACACAGCAGATATGCGTGCAATTAAAAGCAGCTCACGCCATTTATCACAGCAATGGCTCCACTGAACGGTATCGATGACAACGGCAACAACAGCAACAACAGCAACAGCAACAACAGCAGCAGGAATAATAAAACTTAATAACTGCCGTCTTTTGTTGATATTGAAAAGAGAGAGAGAGAGAGGGAAAATGTGGAGACCACACGCAGGCGGCATGTTATTTACAGTTAATTGCTGCTGACTGCAGCGAAATGTAAAATTACATTGATAGTTGCATCAGGCGACAGCAGCAGCAGCAACTGCTGCCGCCGCAGCAGCAGCAACAACAACTACAAATTGCTTGGGCAAGTTGACTTGTTTTTTTCTGTAATTTTTTTGTTTATTTACTCGTATTTAGCCGCTGCGGTTTCGCTTTCATTGTTGTGGTTGCAACTTGGCGAGCAAAATGAAAAATAAATTGAAACTGGCATTTAATTAAGTTAACTGCCGGGTGGTGCGAGTGTAAACGAGGGGGATTACAAGGGGGGTTATTTAAAATATCAGTCGTTGGCAATTTATTTACAGCAAATACAAATACGAATACGAATATATATCATGTGAGTGCACTAATTGCAGTTTTATCAGCGCAAGGACGCTTTAATCGGCCCAAGTTGCAACATGCAACATGCAATATGCAACAACAACAACGACAGCATCGGCTGTTGGCGTCAGTAACCATATACTACTATTTGCTGGCAACAAAGTCAACAGGCCATGCATTTTATTAATTAAGTGCAAACGCAGTCACTTACAAGCCGTTTAAGCCGCGTGTTAGCCAACTTGAAATGGCCCCGCTAATGCGCCAACTCGAGTTGAAGTTGGAGTCGAATTTTCGAATTGCAAAGTGTCAACCGGGCACATAAAATTTCGTATTGGGAGATGGGGTGGGCCTGGGCCACTTGTTTACACTTAACAGTTAACTATTTGCTCCGACTTTTTGGCCAAATTGCAACAGCCAACTATTTTGAATAAACAAATTTGTACTTTGTTTTTTTCTTTTTCGTAATTTTTGTTTGTTTATTTTTGTTCAGCTTCATAAAGCACTGAGTTATTGTGACAATTTTAATTGTTTGCCGTATTGTGGGCATTAAGTATTGAATTATTGCCCAGATATGCGCAGAAGCATTGATTACGTCAGCATAAATTAAGATATACCTGGCACTGATTTATGCGGACAGGTGTTAATTGTCATCGATTGGCTAATGAAAAAGTGTCCATTACTTTTTTGTCACCCAGCAGGAAGCCATGTGTCTATCTCTCTCTCTCTCTCTTGCTGGTGTGGGTGTCTGGATATCTGGCGGAAAAAACCGCTAATTGAAAGCACTCAAAAACACAAACAACTCATGTTTGTCACACTGATAAACTGCACTTTATGATCCGTGTAATACACCGACAATACAGATTTATATTCATATTCACACATAAATGTTGCCGAAATAACTGCATACAAAATTGAGTATATCAAACTACTTTATGGGAGGCCTTATTGATTAGTTCCCACAGGGTTCCATAAACTTGCAGATTTTGTAAGGGAAATGTGCCAATATTTCGATATCAGGCTAATAACTTAGATATAAAGTGACCACTCAACAGTTGTTGTTATCACAATCAACAATTCAATAACCATTTCAAAAAAATGTTGGCGTTGTAGGCGCAATGTAAATGCAATCGAATTTCAACATAATTGTAAAACTATATCGAAATTTTTGTGAAATTATTGTGAGCTTATTTATTTAAAGTCGCTATTTTTAAGGCGAGATAGAAAAGAATAAAATTACTAAAATTAAAATTAAATTATAAAAAAACAATTTTAATTCGCAAGTGAGAACATATTAAATTTAAGAAGATATCTTATACCTAAACCTAAGAACCTAACCTTGGTATCATTACAATGTGTAAATCCGAACACATATCCATATTTGTTAGCCATGCTCCTTCTCGTCCTTAAGCCATCACACTTGAGAGTGTTTAGGACCACCTGATAGAATTTCAAGTCGAGTAAAAAAAAGAAACGATGTTCCATGGCAAAGGAGGCATAAAAACGATGGGCGTGACTTGAGCACTTACAACATAATTATTATAGTGGCCTAGGGAACTATTAACATGTCTGGTTGGGAGAGGAGAGCGATTTAATGATGCCATTAATTAGCAAAAATTACCAACAATAAGAAAAAGATGCTATACAAATTTAACACCCGCCGGGGATAGTCAGGGCAATATTTGCAGGAGTAGAAGCTGCAGCCTCAGCAGGAGAGACAGAGAGACAAAGAGAGAGAGAGAGAGAGAGACAATCTGTTGGCCCAGTTGGTTGATACGAGAGACCCTTTTTGGCCTGTTGTAACACCTTTTGATTTACGTGCAGTGCTCGTGGGCCATAAAACAAAAGTTAGAGCCATCTTTTGGTTTTGGCCAAGTCGCTAAAGTCAGCCTGATCTATGTGTATGTTGGGCTGGCTCATGTTACACGACAGGGCGCCGGCTGACCGTCTGACAAGCTAGAGAAGAGGACCACAGCGAAAGACAGAGAGAGAGAGGGAGATAGAGAGGGAGGGAGACAGACAGAGGGTGAGCAGAATAGAATTGTTGAGGGCATAATAAAAACGTCATGTCCTTGTCTGTCCGTGTGCCAAGTTGTGTGTGTGTGTGTGTGGGCCAAGCTGCAGCAATGGCAACAGGATTGGACCTGGTCCAAAAGGTGCTAACTGCGACCGCCTGATATTTATTTTTCTTTTTGTTCTTGTTCCTGTTTTTGTGTGTGTGTGCCTTTTATTGTCTGTAATTTTTGCTAGCCAACATAATTTTTTTCTCTTCTCTCATTTTTTTTGTTTTATTGTTTTTCGCGCGTCATTATTTCTACTTTAACGTTGTTGTTTGTTTTCAGGACAGGACCAGCTCCCACTAGGCTCTATGGGTCTATGGGCCCATACTTTGTTTACTTTTGCCAGCCGCCTCTGACATTGAGTGACATTGCTGTGCAACTGTCAATGTTGCCCGGCAATTCAGTATATCATTTTTTCAGTATTTCATTTGCTCAGTTCTTCAGCTGCGCCTTAATTAAGGCTTCAGGTGTAAAATGCTCATAAAATAGAGCGAGCGCCGCTGTCCAATGGCAAATAATGTGAACACACACAACGCACAGCAATCTACACACACACAAACACACACATACATTGCAAATCGATTCGTTGGAAAAATAAACTTGAATTGTTGCACCGACAACATCGTCAGCTTCGATGATGTTGCACGATTATTATGCTGGTGGTGGCAACTTTGCCTTCATTGTGGTTTTATTTGAAAGCGGCAAAAGCAACAGAAAAAATTATAAAGCTATAATAATAAATATAGTTTAAAGATCGAATTATATTTATGTAAAACAACTTTCATTAGGTACTTATGAAAAAATGCATTAAAATGCCCTTGACTTTTACGCAATCTATTATATAAATTTTATCTCATTTAAATATTTAAATTTAAAATTATCTGACGAGTAAAACTTTTTTTAAATTCAACGTTTTTGATTTGAAGTTCATTAAAATATTAGTTATCATATTAGAATTTATTTAGATATCATATTAGCAATTTTATTGCAATTAATTATATATTATTTGATCATTTCACTAATTATTTTTAACACTCTCTTAATCTTTTAACCTAAAATAACTCAAAGTTTTACTGTTGCTCTTTTCTTCACCTCTCTTTTTTCCATTCTTCACTCCTTCTCTCTTTGTCACTTCCATTTCTTCATTATGCCTGGCGCTTCATCTGCCTTAATAATTTGCGCTAATCTCTGGACTTCTCGTCACTCCGCTTTTCGACTTTTGGGGGCAACTCCTACCAGACTCGTCGGTCAATGTCCTATCCTTAATATATATATTTTATTCGTTTTTAGCAGAATTTTGTTTTATGTTTGGCTAAAATGCCTGAACTGTTACCTGTTACCTGCAAATTTTTTAGTCGGCTTTCGGCTGTTGCGTCCCTTTAATAATGAGATAAGAAAACATTTTTCGTTTCTTTGCTTTTTTTAATTTATTTTTTTATTTTGGGCAGTTCAACGACAACAGGAGCAGCTCCATTTGGGGATAACTCTATTAAAAATTATTGAGAGCATTATTTTATGGCAGTCGCGATTGGCATTGATTGCTTTCTGGCAGCGGAAACCGCTTAATGGTATTCTATGGAAACCATTTAGGACACACTCCCCTGGGTGGTCTCTGACCCCAGTGGAGAAACCCTAGCCAAGTCTTTCCTTTTTTTTATATTCTCTGCCTGGTTACGTCACGTAATTCCGCTGTTTGGCTGCCAATTAACTGTTACAAATGATGTGCCAATTGTATACCATCAAATGACTGCTCAATGGATTCGCCTCTCTCCTCACAATTCCGAGCCATTTGAGCTCCCCAATGACCAGGCAAATGGGCAATTACCAATGCTACAAATGTTGCCGGCAAGGTGTCGGCAGGCACGCATTGTCATTTAGTCAAGATACAATAACGAGTACAAGCACGAATGTGAATACGACTATATGAATACTATGAATACTAGGAATGCCACTGTGACTAAAATCACAGAGTCAAAGGAAACTACCAAAAATTGGTTCAAGTTTGTTACTTTCATTGGTGCGCGATAATCATAAAACTGGTTGCGAATTCTAAGCAAAAATCGAAGCTAAAAGAGTATATTTATATTATCTATGCAGCATTGCTCAACACTGTTACAATTGCAGTATAAGAAACTAAGCTATACTGCCTAAACTAGTTAATAATTTTGAAAGATTTCAATTCAAAAATGTCATATGTTCACCAAATTGCACATGTGACTGTGATCACTGTGATCGCACGTTACTCAACACTGTTGCAAGTGCAGCTCAAGCCAAAGCAGCAGCTGCTGCAGACATCTAACCAATATTTGAAGGCGTCGCGTGCAGCGTTGAGCAAAATGTGGCTTATACAACCGACAGACACGCAATTTTGTTAACCGAAAAACTCGGAAAGGAAACAAAAAACAAACTCAGAAACAGACTGAATAAAAGATCCGACGCCCTACGTCCGCCTCTCCACATTAACAACTGGCTAAATACACAAGTTTTTCAGCTTTTATTTTCGTATGATTAAAAGCTTCATTTGCATGGCATGGGCCCAAAACACAAAAAGGGGAGGAGGCCAAAAGGCGGCCCAGACCGAGACCAAGACCGAGACCGGGGCCCAAGTTCGAGTCATGGAACAAAACGTTGTCTCGTTAGTCCCATTATACGGTAGTATTCACGAATGAACGAATACGAATACGAAT
The DNA here is from genome assembly GCA_035043635.1 of Drosophila rellima. Taxonomy (NCBI): domain Eukaryota; kingdom Metazoa; phylum Arthropoda; class Insecta; order Diptera; family Drosophilidae; genus Drosophila; species Drosophila rellima. The sequence continues at coordinate 1,194,571 of JAWNMV010000145.1, read as the reverse complement.
TCGAATAAACTGCTCAACTTATGAGTACAAGAACTTCAAACTCAGAACTCCGCACTTTGCACGCGATGCCGCCACCGAGTTTACGTAATTGGAAAGTGCCTGCCCCAAAGAGAAAGAAGAGGCAGCCAAATTCCCAAAAATAATGTATGCATCACCATCATTTCCAAGCGGGTCGAGGGGAAAAGCCAGCGACCTGCCACCTTATAAATGAATTGATTTATTCCCCTGGCACAAGTCAACTGACAAATTAATGCATTTCCGTTCTGGCCCATAAGCGGCGTTGCCATTTCAGTTGACAGCTGTCGCAAGGGTCGAGAACAAAGTTGGCCAATCTCTCTCGTAGGCCTATAAATAAATACTACCTAAACTTTTTCGAGGCGCCATCAGTTGCAACATTTCCTGACTGCGAGTATACGGAAAATGTCTTTGTCATTCGTGGCCAATTCTGGGAAATGATTTGGGCTTTAGCCTTCGAATTTTTGAGTATTAATCAAGCATTATCCGAATAGTTTGAATTTACAAAGTTTTTAAGTGAAATTAAAAAAAGTTAAGAAAATTTCGAGGTGAGCCTCCAATTATATGAATAATTTAATCGAAGCATTTTCTATATTCCAATTCTTATATTTTTCTTAAGTTTTTTCAAATTGCATAATCCTTATAATGGTTTTTCTTTTGTATCGATTTGAGTGATCCTCAATAGCATCTTTCAACTGATTCTAATATTTTTAATATTTATTTATCTAATGTTTGTTATTACATATTATTTTACACAAAGCAGCTAGTAACCCTAAAGCCCTTATACCTATCCCAACGATCTGAGTAACTGGTGGCAGCTGCTTTATGATCCATCAATAAAATCAACCAACTGCTGTGGCAAATGAATGATAATCTGTTAGATGATCAGGCCTAGTCGTTGTAGCACACTCCAAGCCATTAAGTTGTGCATTTTACGAGTTGGAAAGCAGTTAAGCAAACCAGACCAGGCCAGAACCAGACCGTAGAGATCTCTGGGGGTTTGCCATAAAAGAAATGCCGCTTTCATGGTTTTTGGCAGATAAAACAAAACGCCGCCGATCGAACAACGATGCTGATCAACGGCGCAATAAATTCATCAAACAAATATCATCGGTGGCTGAGGTTAAGACGACTTTGCGCTATAATCGACATGAATATTAAAACCACAAAACTATAATCAGTGCGATATGATCGTCGGCTGTGGCCCCGGAAAACATATCAATCTCATGTGGAACAGACGAACCCAATCCCAATCCCAACGATCGCAGCCACCGTTGTGGACCTTTTTCCTTTTTTTTTTTGAGTTGTTTTTGAGCCATTAACTGGCTGCAGACGACCTAATGGACATGATCTTTCGTCACTCCCAACAACAACAAAGGGGAATGTACCTTTTTTTTTGTAGTTCTAAGCGTTTCTCCTCCCTGCCTTCCTATTCTTTCTCTCTCTTCTCGCTCAACGATCGATAGCAGTCTCGACATGATCTTGATATTTGGCGTCTGTCGCTCGTTGTTGATCCCTAAATACCCTTTAAATTGAACGTAATTCCCAGCACGGCATTTATCATCGTTATTATCAGTGTAAGGCCTCATCTTCAGCATCCCATTCGACACTTTCGAGTCCTGTGAATAATATGCACCCTGATTAGATGGGAATTTCAGCGAGCTGTGACAACTTGAGAGTTGTAATAGATCATTTGAGTTTTAGAAAGCATTTGACTACAACTTTTGATAAATTTTATAAACTGAATTTAGAAAGAATGTAAAACTAGAATTTTATTTAAAATTTTCTTATTTAAATATTTTGAGTGTTCATAATTCCAACAAATTTCCCAAATCTTTTCGAATTGCGCGAAGAATTCCCAAAAGGTTTAAGCACCTAAACTATGTCATTCTATTCGATTCAGCCTTCACAAAATTCGTTCTCACGCCCTAAAAAAAAAATAGGGAAATAATGGGAAAAGAAGAGAAATGATTTCTAAGAACTTTTGATTTCAATGCATTGACTAGCTAAAAAGACTTCAACTCCTTTGTCAGGTGCTTTCGGAGTGAAGTGCGTAATTGCTGACGGCGCAGCTCCTGCTCCTCCCATGGTAACATCGGCAATGGAAATGGAAATGGAAATGGGAATAAATGCTCATTACCAATAGAAATGCGAGTAGAGATCGAACCCATTGAAAGAAAGCAAGGGACAAGCGCTTTGAAGCGAAGCCGATGTCCAAAAACCATCCCATTGTTATTCAAATTTAAAATCAGTGCGAGAGAGAGAGAGAGAGAGAGAGAGTGAGAGAGATACTTGAAGGGGGAACGGTAGTGGAAATTGGAATTGGGAATGGGAAAACTACATCAAATTGGCGCTTAAATATTTTCATAGCACAACTGTGGGAAACAATAATATTGAAACAGAGTTCAAAACGAAAGAAGAAGATGCACAAGAAGTTGAAGAAGAAGAAGAGGACGGAGAAACAGAAGACAAGCCAAGAGGGAGAAGGAGAGAGCTAAGAAAGCGCATTTGCTTTTACCTTCTTACTTAAACTGTAAACTTGAAATGGCCACTTGAGTTTTGAAGCGTTAAGTGGAAATCAATGGCGATGGCCATAACGATGACGATGGCGGTGATCGTGTCCAAAAGAGACCCCAGAAGAAGAAAGATCGAGTGAAGCAATTGACCAAAAACTGTCGAACCTGCCTCTGAGTTAGACGACTGACGATCGGCAAGCGGTACACTTGTTCAGCTTTGTTGTTGACCATGTTTCTTACCACCGTTCTCCTTTTTTTTTCTTCTTTTTTTTTTTACTTTTTTTGTGGCCTAGACAAACGTGCGGTAGGTAGAGAGAGAAAGACAGACGGTGAAGAAGAAGACAAAAATTGGTTGAGAATTTTGTTTAGCTGCTGACATTTGTTGTTGTCGTCGTCGTCGGCGTCTCTTGGAAATTTGTTTGTGCGCAACGGAAATGCATTTATTTGTCCACATCTTGGACGGCGTTTAATGAAGTGACCGCCACTCTTTGCCTCACCCTTTCCCCCTGCCTCGGACACAGCCACATCACTGCGTTGCATGACACTCCAAGAGTCGACTCTTTGCCACTGCCGGGGCGTTAATTGATGAATCTGCGGAGCGTTCCTCGAGAGCAGGTTCAATGACTACCCCTACCAACAACTCATACCTTAGACCTCAGACCGGACCCGAGCCCGGGGCATGTGCTATTTCTTGGAATTTTCACGGCATGATTTCCTTACGAACAGTCGAAATTCCAACAAGTATTTCACTTCTATTTTCGGCTTTTCATGTTAAACACATCTATTTAAATTTTAATGATGTTTGTAATGATGGTGCTAAATATTTCCCACATTATATTATCACCCATCGAACCTCACGACCTCATTGGTCATTGAGTAAAATATTAGTTGGTTCTCTTAAGGTCGTTACTTTGAAAGAGATGCATAACTCTGATAGCTTTGCTGAGATTTATTTGCTTATAGACTTCAACAGTTGACATTGGGGTCTTTTTATTTTACTGGACCTTCGCATATATCCGACAAATCGAAGCTATAATAAAGTTCGAATTCATAAAACGTAAATAATAGAAAACATAAACAATAAACAAAGGTCAACATATGGAGAAAAAAACAATGAAACTACGATTTGAATTACACGAAATTAAGTAGCAAAGTCAAGTTACATAAATAATCTAGGTGCTTAATAAAGCTAAACAACAGAACTTGGGCACCAGAAGTTTGGATTATTACAAATCAAATGACTTTAAATGAAAGTAGAACTTTTCAAATTTAAAAAGCCGGGAATTCTGGTTTCTATAAAACAAGAAGAGATAATAAGAAATTTCTTTTTACTAAATCAAATAACATATCTTTACTTCGTGTAAGATTATAGTAATAGGGAAGATAATTATCATATTAATTATGATACCTTATAAATATTGTTTTTAATAAAGCTGTAAGGTCCATCAGTAAGTTATTGTATCACATTACATATTCTATTCTCTTCTTCAACTTTTGATTGATCGCTAACAATGCTAAACATTTTTAATGAACTACCAGACAAACAAGAAAGAGCCCTATGCTATGAAGACCTAAGATGGGTTGGCCAACTACGCTCTAAGAAAATCCCAAAAGGCTGAGAGCCGTCATATAAAACAATGATCGCTTGGGACCTGGTACTATTCGAAATAATAGAGCCTGTACATTTGAATAAGAAATTAACAGCTCCGAACTTGTTACTCGTATCGCTCTCTCCCTCTCTTCCTCTCGCCCTTTATGGGTTTGTCTGTTGAGGGTGAGGTGTTGATTGGGCAACGCCCTGGACACCACTCGATGTTGCCACAGACAATTGTTGCCAAGGAGGGGGAACTATAACTATAGAGAGTGGGGGGGTTGATAGAAATCATTGCGTTCTTAAATTTATGAACGCACATGATGAGCTATAAAATGTTTTATCGCCCTAGGGCTGCTAGTCTTCTATGTGTTTAGCCCTAGTTGTGGATTCTGGGCTACCCTTTCGGCAATGTGGCATGTGGCATGCCACAACAAGAACCAGAGCAAGAACTTTACCTCAACAATTTTCGCCTTTGAGCAGGGCTGTCTGTCGCCTGGCATTTTTCACGTTTCCCTCAAATTAAATCATGTGATTTATTGGGCTGCTGTTTTTCCGGGGGATTTTGTGCTCGGGGAAAATGTGAAAAGTGCTCGTTTGTTGCGGTCCTCTGATTTGTAATTTTATATTTTTTTTTCTATTTCTCTGCTGTTAAGCGGGCGGGGCGGTGCGGGGCGGGGCGGTTCGACCAATTGATTGAAATGTCAAGATTCATTAGCCACAAGGCGCTTGATTGCGCTTGCAACACAGGAGCGGTTCAGCCTGCAAGCGGGCAGCTATTAACTATTGAAATTCTTTGTTTTTTTCTAGAACTTATCGCTTGTGTTATTCATGTCTTTTAAATTTATTTTAATTCTTTCTAAACTCAGCTCAGCTCCGAGCCTTGAGCTGTGTGGAAAAACCCGAAAAAAGTAGCATTTAACAAGTGTAAATTGGGTTTTACCCAGCAGCTTAGTGTTTTGTTTGAGGTATCATATTTTATTCATAAAACCAACACAGAGGATAATCCCGATGTCTACCTGAAGCTTCCACGAGTTGCACTCAAATGCAAATGAATGAAATGGTGAACAAGATTTCGGGAACGTCGCACTGTAGGCGTGTAAATTGACAAAAGAACTTTTCGCACATTAGGTTTAAGTGGCCCACGGTTTTTCTCTGTTTTCCTACGTTTCCACCTGGAACGGCATTTTGCACCTGTTGTTTGGCATTTGTCGTGCTGCTTGAAAATGTTTAGAGAAAACAATGCGAGATTTTTAGGATCCTCAGGGTCCTGCTGTTCCTCATAGCTCGTGCTGCGACCCTTCGGGTTGAGTTAGGTAAGGGTATAATTCAGGACCAAAAAAAAAAAACAAGGGACAGCTGCAGCAACAGCAGCGACTCTAATTAGCCATGGTCATTGCTTGTTGTTGCCTCGGATTGTGCGGGCTTAGAAATGGTCTGAAAATTGTTGTTGTTGTTGTTGTTGTTTTTGTTTTTGGTGTTGCATTTTGTGGCCTGCCAACAAAGTCCAGTGAAAGTTAACTCAAATCGTTGCGAATTTTTATTATTTTTACTTGAGACTGTCCCGGCCATAAAGTTTTACACTTTATGCCGCAACTTCAGAGATGGTTGGATCTTGGTCTAATAACTTGAAAGTATGCTTGTATTTAGATTGAAAAATATCTGTGAATTCTGTACCATTCAAGCTAATTAATTTGATGTTTATAGAGTAGTTATTTAATAGTTATTATGCTTAAGAACCGGTTGATATGGTGGTGTAGAAATTGTTGGGAAAGGAGTTTAAATTGGATCAGTTTTATAATGTTTTCTTTAATTTTCAATTTTAAACTGCTTAAATATCGCTTAAACCAAACTTATAAGCAATTTATATGTGATATAATTACAAATATAGTTTAAATAGTAAAGTAACTCAACCGTTTTTGGTAACGGAGGTTTTCTAAAAGTCTGTCGACCTGGCAGGTTATTCAAAGTTATTCACAGCTCTCAGAACCAACGTAATCCCCAATTCATAACTCAGACGACAGCTACTGTACGAACTTCTGAGACAGTCAGCTACTTGGCTTAAATCCATTCATAACTCATTTGAACAAATGACAGTATCGTGGAATGCCAGAGATCTGTTTGTGACTTCGATATGCATAGATATACTTATAGGTAAATACTTATATAAGGAATGTAAGAAATGAATGTAAATGAGAGTCCAACACGTTTGCAACATTGTTAATAAGTGTGACAAATATTGAACAGTTGCACTTGTTATGAATGTAACGTGAGTTTTTGGCCAAGTTAAGTGGTTTTGGTAGTAAGGGAATAGGTTGAGTTTTGAAATAGAAATGTGGGATTGGATGTGGAATTGGGATTGGGGCTGACTTCATTGTCATGGTAATAATGAACATGTATTTTTGGTGTTTTGTTTGTGAAAGAAAAAAGGAATGTTCAACTAGATGTGATGGCATTTCCTGCAGACGTGTTAATAAACAAAGACAGGGAGAGAGTGAGGGAGAGGGAGAGGGAGAGGGTACTTGAGACTTGGGCGGAGTTTCAAGGAAGTTGCGGCTCGTAAATTATTGGATTGGTTACTTACGTATCTGTGAAATGTCTGTCACTGAGACTGTTCCTTCCGCAGCTAGGTGTATGGCTTTGTTGTGTGCACACTGTGACATTATTACGTAATCTTCTACTGTACATAATGCACCTGAAATCACCACCTGAAAGAAGAAAAGAGACGGACAGAGCATTCATTACTAAAGGTGCATACGTATTTTTATCGTCGGCTCACTTATCGCTATCGTGCGTATCTATAAACAGGGCAATCAATATTGTATCTAACAGATACAACACACAAAACCTAAATTGCATACCAGTGTTTACACCATGTCACACACAACACACGCCTTTTTATTACCCCCTCCCTGTCCCCCTGTCCCCCTTTACCCCCTTCTCTCCATCTCTGTCTCTGTCTCTGTCTCCTGTGTAGTTCGGTAGTCGCCTTTGACTGTAATTTATCATGTTTGATTAGTTGTCTCTTTGATATTTTATTACAATCATTCATAATTGCGTCTTTGATTTAATGTATTTATTGTTTATACTCGTTCATTTGGGTTTCATTAGGTTTATTTTATTATTGTGCCAGGTCAGGTTGTAAATCAGACTGCAACTTGATCGACTTAAAGCCGTTGAGACGCCACCTGCCACCATGAATATATTTATTGTATCTGTATCTCTAAGTATCTGTGGTTTATGGCCCCAAGCCAAATCCCGTTACAAATTACGCAAATAAATTGTCAGTTTGTCGGTTTCAAGATCGTGTTTTATTACGGCAACCATAAACTCATATATTTTTGTGTAGTTCAATTATTATTGCTCAGGACTTTCTCTTGTTTTAATTTGAATAGAAAAGTCTTCTAAAATGTATCACAAAATTCAAATATGGTTTAAAATAAAACAATTATATATAATTTAAAGAATACTTTCTTTAACCCATTTAAGCCCTAATTCAACTCGTTTTCAGTGCTCTAGCGTCTTGCTGTTGTCCTCCATGTTTACTTAGCACTCATCGCATTTCTCATTGTTTCACACATTAGTTTTGTCAGCGATAACATTAAATTCCCCTATATCAAACCCTTTGCACCCTTTGCATTTCTCGTTAATTGTTTGGCGCCACGCACAAAAATACAAAAACCCTTCAACAACCCGGTAACATAGACCACCCAAGTGAAGCCCCCACTCGAAGGGCACTTCACTCCCCAGTCCCCAGTCCCCGTCCCAGTCCCTGTTCCAGTCAAGGCCTCTTGAGATTGGAAACTAAGCAGCTGGCTGGCACAGCCTCAGCCACAAATTAGCCAAACTTCCTGAACTGACAAAGTGATAGGAAAACTGTTAACTGTTAACTATTAACTGAAACTGAAACCGAAACTGAAAACCCATCGAAATCTTATCACGCACACTTTGTAATGCCTCCCCTTCCCTTCCCTTCCTTTACCCTAAACCTTCCACTCTTCATATCTGCCTGGAAATTTATGCTCCGCATAACCTCGTTTCATTCTCACAGTTTTCCCAAGCGTAGTTAACGCTACTTCAACTTAGTTCAAGATACAGATACAAATGTGCGACGGGGAGGGGGAGGCAGAGGCGTTTGGTAAAACGCATTATTTTGTAATTATCGACAGAGTTCTAATAAATAAAACGAACTCAAGACATGTACAACACTACGACAACAACAGCAACAACAACAACAACAACTACGTTGCAAGGCCCCGCACAACACTTTTGACTGGGCTATAATTTTTTTCGACTTTTTTTTTCTTTTTGGGTTGATGAAATTATGAATGAAGATAAGGTATGCGACCAACTTGAATGGGTATTTGTGTATGTGTGGGTGTGTTGGAGGGTGTAGGTGTGAGCGTGTTGTTGTTGTTGTTGTTGGCACAAACTACTACTATCTTTAATAGTCCAGTTATACCCTGTAAAAACGCATTAGCTGTTAATATTACTATTTACTTAACGGCTTAGCACAAATGTAATTAAAAATCCAAGCTTAAAAAGTTTAGTTATTTCTATACAGGGTATCTTTTAGTTGAAGTAGTCTTGTTACAGGATAGCTGCAAGTCAATCAATATTATTACCTCTCTTAATTGTTTTTCTTCGAACTTTCAACTGTGTCTAATGCGAATTGTTTCGCAAATTCTTGACATTTTCGCAAGAAGAAATCGTTGAGGTGTAATATATTTTCTTAAGGTTTTTGAACTGAGAGTTATAAACTGTTTTTTATTTTATTATATAATATCATATGGCAAAACCTATAATACGTAATACGAGCAAAAAGAGCACAGCTACGTTATTCCAATCTTCGAATCTTAACTTAATGCAGTGCATCTTCCATTCGGGAAAAATATATTTCGAGTTTCTGTTACAAAATCTATTTTTGCTAAAGATTAAATATAAAATATTCCATATTTAATATTCCTATTTCTTTTTACTTCATATTTTTATTTTGAATTTTCTCCAAGTTGCTAAATGTTTTAAAACCATACATTTAAAAATGTTTAATCATTTGAATTGGCTTATTAATCAATAGAGCTTTCGGAATGATCCATAATTGCTTATAATTGTTATACTTACAATAAAAAAGAGCAGTCTTTTTAACTGATTCGACATTCATTCGGCGATTAATGTACATAATTTTAACCCATTTACTGCCAGTCGAGCAGCAAACTAAACTTGCAGCTTCGTTCTAATCGCAATTGTTGTAAGTCCTTCTACGTCTACAAAGATGGTATCGGGATATCGGGATAGTGCTGACATTGAACTTGTGGGCGTTATTAAATATTATTTTTTTTGATTAAAAATAATTATTATTGTTGTGGCTGGCGGGACAGCACACACACACACACAGACACACACGCACACACCGGCACTGAGAACATTTGTAGCACTGACATTTGGCGATTAGCGGCGGCACTTCCGTTTCCGTTTGGCAAAACAAACGACAACAACAAATTGAAAAAGAAAACAACAATTGGAGCACTTGTCACGTACTTATTGCACTAACTGTGAGCGGTTTGTCATAATTTTAATCTCCTTATTTATTTTTTTTTTAATTTTTTTGAGATTTTTTATTTATTACTTTTTGTTATTAAGTGTTGCCATCCAATTCTGCAAGTGTCGCGTAACGTAACGGGAATTGTGCGAATGAGACGCCAAATGAAATAATTACAGTTTTGCAGTTGAAACTGAATCCGCAGAGTTGAACGTCTTTGCAGGGCGATTGAATTATCGAGACTAACCGAAACGAAACGTGCGACATTTTTTGTTGCTGTTGCTCTTTGCTGCTGTTGCCGCTGTTGCCGTTATTGTTGTTGTTGCTGCTGTTGCTGTCGCTCTTGCTGTTGTTGTTGTTGTTGGACACGGATACGGCCAACATTGACAGCAGCAGCAGCAGTAGCAGCAGCAGAGCTGCACAACAGACATGTTGCACGTCGAACAAACAGTTCCATGACAGCAGCATACAATATAGTCGCCTAATCTGAAGCTAAATCGTATGCAGCACATATACAAATATATAATTTAATATGGCAAATTAAATTTAGTTTGACTTGAAAAACAAAATGATTTGTCTTTAATGTAAATGCCAGCTTCATTTATTTCATCTAATAGGTATAAATTAATTCTACAAATAAATAACTATTTTTTAAATATTTTTAATGAATAGTTATTTATACCCTAGTGATATCCTTAAACTTCAACAATGTAGTTAATATACCCATTGGCTTGCGCATACATCTTCTTGATTTACATTATGCTTTTGTAGCATGCGAGAAGTGCTGTTAACAGCGGCAGTGCGTGCTCAATGCTATGTTATTAACAGCGCTGCATATCGAACCTGTTGTATGAGCTGTTAAAGCAGCTGCCGTTGCTGTTGTTGCGGCGGCTGTTGCTGTTATTGCTTTGTGTGCTGTTAGATTAAATGTTATGAATGTAACGGAAAGAAATTAAATGAAATAAGACTTCAAATTGAAAATGAGGAATTCTTTGTGTAGTTCTTCATATGTAAAAATGTGTGTATGAAAGATACATGTATTCTCAATTTACTGGTAAATTTCCTCGTCGTAATGGGTGTCTTAGGCATTGAAGACAGAATCCAATAAACTGGACACGCGCTGGCCATTAATGAGCTCAATAATGAAAATTGCAATAGTTCCGGGTGTCCATAAAACTGGTTAACGCCCACGCAATAAAAACGGGAGCAACCCCTAAGTGTGGCACAGTTTAAAGCGATTAGGGTCACAACAACGGGCCCAAAGGACGCAAAGGACGCAAAGGACACGAACGGACTCAAAGAGGACCCGCATGTTGGAACTTCCGTTTTCGTCTGGATAATGCCACAAACCACTTTGTGACATGACATGTGGGTGGCTCCCTCACGGAAGTTGCCGAAAAAAAACTGCAAGCGTTTGATTGAACACTGATTGACAATGGAGGGCAGAAGAGGGTAGGGGGGGAGGGGGAGTGGCCAGCCAACTGTCAATCGATACAAAATTCATCGACATGACCATGCGTCCATCTTCATTGTTCATCATCGCACAATGGCGATTTATGCTCCTTCCGTTCCCATCCCCGTTCCTCTCACAATCCCTTTACACTCGCCTCGGCCTTGTAATCCTCGATAATAATGGGCTATTGTCAGCGCGACTGATGCTTGACGCCTGGCGGCACTGACAACGACAACGACAACAACAACAACAACAGCAACAGCAACAGCAACAACAACAACAACGACAACTGATGACAGCTACTTGCTCTCACTCTTGTCCGGATGGTTGCCTGCTTCGTTGATTGGTGACGCACTCTGGTATTGGATTACCCAGTTCTGCACAGCAATTAAGCCAAAAGAGTCTCCTGTGAGCGCATTAAAGTCGATGTTAATTATTGACTGATTGCAGGCACTATATTGGATTAAAGGAAATTCAAACATTTTCATTTTCTTTCAATGTAGTCAAGAATATCTATTGCCATATCATTGATATGAAGTATGAAAATATATACATTGGGTATATTTATTGATGCGTCTATATATCATCGATCCATTGCACTGACCGCAGCTATAATAATAACTCAAATTACGACATTATGTTAAATTCATTATTAATTATTCGATCAATTATAAACTTGTCTCAATCTATTGTCTTCCAGCTGCAAATGATACATTATATAATAACATAAGTGTGTCTACAGTGGCGCCAAAGATATTCGCATGATTCAAGATATACGTATAATTAATTTCCCAATTTATTCCATGATTTCGTGCACTTCGCTCTTTTGTCTTTGTCACAATTGGCACCTGTCCGAGCTCCAATTAGAATTGCAGGTCACCTACCCAGCTGATAGGGCTAATCCATCAACTACAGTGAGTCATGCTAGGAATGTCAAACATTGCCTATCTACAGGCGTCGAGTGATAATATCGTTTAACAGCTATTTGCAAGTCATTAAAATCTGTTACCAGGTGCGTAAACCTCCAATAATTGCCAATGTCATGATGGCCCCGCCCCCTATTCCGCCTGCCCCTTTCTTATCGTCGCAGTGACGTCACAAGAATGTTCGTTTAATGATTAGATTGTTGCAAAATCTAACAGTATATGAAAATATGTTGGAAGCGCTTACGACTTTGACTTCTTCAGATTTCGACGTTGCCAAGTGACAGTCGAGTGTTGTTCATTGGCGAAATACGAAAAATGAAATAAAAAAAATATCTGTCCCTTTGGAATGTGCACTCAAGTGATCCCAAACAAACTTACAAAACAAATTAATCATCCAAATGTTATTTGATAGATAGATAGATAGATAGACGTGACCAAAACACACGCCCTCAAGTGCTTGAGATTCTGGACTGTGCTGGGGGTTAACAAAAAAGAAATCAAAACAAAAAGCGAACCTCGTGACAAGTCTAGAAAATTGTTATAGAAATACACTTCTTATTTATATAGACACATGATTCGTTCTTATCGATACACAATTGGCTAATTTTAGTAGTAGTATTCCAAAGTTCAGTCAACTAAATAAATACTTGAAATGAAATCTTTGTCTAGTCTCCAGCCCTTTTAATTACACTTGCTTATCGCAGACCTCTCAGACATCCAACAATATACTTATGTACTTGGGGATTTATACTATTCGATAGTTGGTAAGTCTGGTGAGTGCTATTTAACCCAGTGAGCGACTTCTGAGGGATTTTTACCCTAGAAAATATAATGACTAGACAAACATTTTCGAGTGCGCTCCGTTGCATAAGAGTTCCAAGAAAACTAAATAAAAAAGTGCTCCCTGACTGATTTTTAAATTTAACAAGTACTCCGGACTGAGTTCTAAAGTCCGCAGTAGATTTGCCAAATACCTTGATTTTTACTTCAAACATTGCGAAAATATCTTAGGTCTTTGTACTCAATGTTATAGTCCGTTTCAAAGTTAGTAAAAACTCAGATAACCAACTGAAAGCTATTAAGACGTTAAATCTATTAAAATAAATGTCAAATTGTGAAATGTAAAATATAACTGAATAATAATATGAATTTACATATATTTTTTCTCAATTTGTCCCAAAACTTCTGCTGGACAAACTAAAAACATTTTTGAGAGTTACTGATAATATTTAACTAAGTTAAAAATAAAAATACTCATTACATATATCTATATTCTTGAAGCTTAAGCAAAATGAATAAAAATTTGATCAATGAGTTGCCATTAGCCAAGAAATGAAACGAATGTCTTGCCACTAACATAAGCTAATTGGTAACGTGGGTGGTCGGATTTACGAGTTGTTGCAACGCTTTCGGTTTCGGTTAGTTTGTTTAATTTGCCAACTGCCAGCTTCAGACTTGCAATAAACAACAACAAAAGAGCACATTAAAAACGCAGCTTATTGTCTGACTAATTGACTCACAACAACAACAACTACTGGCCAAACCCAAAAACCAGCAACCAAAAAGAAAAAAAAGAAAAATCTGCAGGTTTTTGTTTTCTTTGGCTGGCGGCTTTTAGTAATTGGCCTTTTGACTTGACGCTATCGACGTCGTTTAATAAACTTAACAATTTAATTTGACCATTTTGGCTTTTCCGCTAGCAAATTGTTTACGTTTCGGCCACATTCCTATCCTATCCACATTGGCTATCTATCGTTGACAGTTTGATCTCGGCACTGTGCACACCGAGTTGGCAGCACCACAATTCAACCACTTGAACTTTGTAGCCCCAACAGCTGACTATCGATTAGATCTGGAAGTAATCATAATCGTAGAGCCGTTAATCTCCGGAACTGAAATCCAAAAATATCGTAAATTTCAATGACTGATTGCTTTCAATGCAATTTTGCTACTCATTGTGGCGTGTGGCGCATAACTTGGATTTTGGACTCCCCACGTCGATTAATAATTGGGAAAAACATAAAAATGATTGTCATCATTGTGAAATTGATTAGTTGATGGCCATCCACTTGACACGCACTAGGGAATTATTCTGGAATTATTCATTGAATTGATTTACACTTGAAAAAAGAAATTGCATATCGCATAAAAAGTTCACCCACAGGTTGGCAGTCTTTTCTCTTTACTTCTTCTAAATTTTTGTATTTGAGATTATTTATGAAAAAAAAAATATATATATCAGAAGAAAAATTCATTAACAAGTTGGCATGCTCTTCTCTTCTTTTAAAATTCTATTCTAATTACTAGAATTAAATAGTAAACATTTATTGCAGAACTTTGCAGTTTTTGATCTATATTTGTCTGCAATAAAATTGCCAGACACTCCGGAAATGGGATCGTAAATACCTAGCTTACACGCCCTGTATTTATTTTATTTACTGTCTTTTATTTATATTTAGTTATCAAAAGATTCACTGATTTCTCCTCCTGTCTCATGTTTTATATACTATGCAAAGTATAAAGGAAACATAACTAGAAATGCTCATTCTTATCAAATGGAAATGACTAAATGCTAATTTATAATCGTTACTTTGCTAACTGATTCCGTGACGTGCGAATTCTCTGGCGATTTATGGCCAGAAATGTGGTCTAATTGAAATCGTAAAGATTGTGGCGAGCAAATCAAAACAAATCGTAAATAAATCTGAAATCGTTTAAGAACCTACAATATATAGAGTTATAGTATTTATTGTAAAAACTGAGCGAAATTCCATTTGGCCATTTGCACTTGACAATACGAGCTATCGGCCACGTTTGATGTGGCATCCAGAGAGCCAGAACCCAGAACAAAAGACAAAAACAAAAACAATAACAATAACAATAACAAAACCAAAACGACTTGCATTGAACTTTGATATCGCATCGTATATTACCAGAGCGCCGGACAGCTGACTTATCGTTTTGGCCAGGCGAAAGAATTAGGGGCCGGCTCATGGGCCCACTTGAGTTGGCTATTTCGGGCCTTGGCCAAGCTAATGAGCATTAATTGATTTCAAATGCTGAAATGCCGGCCCACAGCACTTGACGAGTCACTGATTTATGGTCGAAACGAGTTCGAGTTCGATTTCGATTTCCATCAACAATAACTAAATATGATACATTGTGGACAGGATCCTGCGGTTTCCTGGGCACGTGTTCGCTTGATTTTGGCCAAGTCTATTATTGTTGTTGCCTTGTGCTTTTTTGGCCAAGCCACAGAAATGTAAGCAATTTGGTAGTACAATATTTGTGTCTGGCCGCAGAGCGTCAACTTGCAAAAAACCGCAATGTCAACAAAATACCCCTCGAGCCATGTATCTCGTATCTTAGTATCTTTGTATCTGCATTCACACAAGTGTATCTGCATACATACAAATGCATTTCGGCGTGTGGCCGCCGGCCAAATCATGTTTAACAAGTAATAAAAGTGATTAAAGCAAATCTAAACGCTTGTTTCACGTCGATTTTGTTAATTACACTTGGCTTAGACCGACGCCCGTTGTTGGACAGAGGGGAAAAGGCGGCAAGGGGAGTTCCATTTGTTAATCAAAATTTTGTGGAGCCATGCAAAATGCAAATGCAAATGCAAATGTAACAAAGTAATCAATAGAACGGAAACCCAAGCATGCCAAGGGCTTTGATTCGCTTATTTAAGTAATTACATAATGCTTCAAAATTGAAGAGGGCGCAACTCTAGCTAAACGGTAACGTACAGTGGGCAAATTGGGATCATTTGTGTAATCAAATATTGAATTACACTTATAATACAGGTCAACAGTAGTCAACTTATGTCAACTTATGTAAATGTATTCTCAAGTTTGCCAAAAAAGAGGAAATTATTTAGTTAAACTAATTCTCATAGACAATAAGATTATTAGTTTACTTGATTAATATTAACTGGTTAGTTAACATTTGATTCGATTTATTACATTTTCTATAGATTCTTATAAAGAAAGGTAAGTTTTTAAATTAATTACAATTTAATAATGAAGTTAATACATTTTTGTTAATTTCTATTAACGCAAATATGGACCTCTGTAAATAGAGATTTCCTAATCTTGCATCTTTAGGTAGCTTATGTAACAATATGTCCGCAGTTTAGCTGATTAGCTCCATTGTACATTTGGCATTTCAGTCAATTTTTGCTGTGGCTATTTGGCCATAACTCTCCCCTACCTGAGTAGTACCCCTATCCCAGAGCTTTGTATGTCCATTTGGACATGCCACATACCCCCAAGTTGCATGTTGTGCTGTGGCATGTTTCCCTTGCCTTAACGCTGCAGGTTTCCCCATAGAATTTCTTTGCTTCTACATTATTTTGTTTTTTTTTGGCCTTTTGGCATTTTTAGTTGCCATTTTCCAGCGGAAATGTGCGCCAAAATGATTGCGTGCCTTAAGTGCGAATGTGTGTGTGTACGTGTGTGTGTGTGTTTTATGTGCTGCACGTAGTGGAAAATATTTGATACGTATTAAAAAAAGGGGAAAAAGTGTTCAAGAAGAGGGGAAAGGGGAGTGGACGCCGCCCGCGTGCAAATGGCGCCGGCAAAATGCGTTCATTGAACTACCAAGAAATGCAATAAAATCAACAGAAAAAAAAATGGAGAAGAAATTCTGAAAAGAAAATAAATCCATGTAGATGTATATATGTATAATGAAAATGTGCTGGCGACGTTGAGGACGCGCCATAGGCGATGCCACATGATCCAAGACAAACAGCGGGCAGCGGATTTATGGGGTCGTCGGTTGGATTTCGTCTCTGTCTCTGTCTCAATTTCCGTCTCTGTCTTCGTCTCATGTAAACGGAAGCGGAAAGACGCGCAACTTGCGACTTTTGACTCTGTGAGCTCCGTGACACAGAAATGGGCAACAGGACATGAGGACGACCGCAGAAAGGAAGCTGTCAAAAGGCTGGCAGCCCCTTGGCTCCTGCTTATGCTGCTCCTGCAACGACGATTCATATTTTTGTTGTTATCCTGCCAAAAAAATGGAAAAAAAAAACACATTCACGTAACGGAAGCGAATTATGTTTGCCTTATGTGAAAAGGGGACTCCAGACATCAAGACATCGCCTGGGGTTGAAATTGATATGCAGATGAGAGTTTCACTTCTGTCCTTATATCCTTATGCCTGTGCCAAATCCTTCGCCTGTTCAATGTGGCGAAAACTTAATATTTTAACAAGCGATACAAGGTATCGAATATGGATTTTTTATTGCCGCACATTACTCACAACCCAATGGGCAATGGGCAAGAAAACAAAGTTATTGCCGGCCATTGCATAAACGGCACAACACGGCGTATTATTAATATTTTCATATTTCCTTATGCTCTGCATATTTACAAAGAGCCCCTTGAAGCAAAGCTCGGAACAAAATTGATCGACAGACGAACGACTATAATGATAATCATTATAATCGATTGGCAACAGCAGAATCACTTGAAATTGACCTATGCAGCGGGGGAATGTTGGAGATGGGGGCTAGAAGGGGTTAAGGGGAAGAAAAATGGAGAGAGGGAGAGAGGAGGACAATTGAATTAGTTTGCCTGGGCACTCGCTTAGGCAATCTGCTTAAATTGATACCTTACTTTGCGTTGTTAACCAAATATGAACTGCAAACAAATATAAATAACTTTATTAAGCAACTCGGACAATTATTAATTACAAAATATCATTTTTGTTGTTAATAAGACGTTAGAGTTGAAGTCTGATTGAAGTATCTAAAAGACACATATCTGTCCTAAAAGTATGCTTCAAAAAGCTGACTTCTGTAATTAGCATGAAAATAAAGTCTTTCTAATAAGCAAGTAATACAATTTAAGTTTCCAACAAGAATTAATTAATATTCAGATATTCAGAAGTAAAATATATGCATATGTTATTTGATAATTTCAACACTTGACATCACTCCAAAAGTCGGTTAAGGTTCTTATTATAAATACTCATATCACATATTTGTAGCAAATTTATTACCAAATATAAATTTAAATTATTTTCGTACCATTATCAAGAATTCTGTGCAGCTGCTAGCGATTTTACCATATCACAATGACGCGACGTCACGTTTTGAGAAGGTTATCGCCTTAGTTTCTTCAAAAGTCGAAAAAGATGTTTGAACACCCATAAATTGTCGTGGGCAGCTTTAAGCGGTGTCTCAATGTTGTCATTCACTTCTACTTTTTGATTTGAAAAGTGAGAGTAAGCGATTTTCTTGTCAACCAAGTTAAAAGTAAAATTGAAAACATTTCAAGCTTTTCAATTCCATCAATGACATCGTGAAGCTTTGCTACTTATTTTGATTGTTTAACCGACCATCGATGTAACTGACAATTCAAGGTTGACCACTGCCATTTACTAGGTTAAGGTCTGGGATATAACTCCAAACGGTGAGTCAAATAGAAGAAAACATAATTTTCTAAATTTATTAAAGCTTAGAGGCCAAGCAATGCCAAAATTGATATTTCGCCTGGATAATATTTTATTTTCAAAAAAGTTATGAGAGTTCAAAATTGTCAAAGGTAAAGGGGTATATAAAAAGTGGTCAGGTTAAAAACAAAATACAATCAATAATATTTTAATGCAGAATGAATTTTGAGGCCAAGCAATGCTTAAAATGACATTCCAAAATGAGATCGGTTACGTTTTGACAAAGTCATTAGAAGTTATCGAAGTATGTAAAAAGTGAATAATTTTGAAAAAAATTAAATTTTCTTCAATGAATAATATTTTGATGCAAAAGCAATTTTAAATCTAAGCAATCACAAAATTTGCGTTTTACATGGAAATCGGTTAAGTTTTGACAAAGCTCTGACAGTATGAAATTTATGAATATGTGTCTAGGAGAAGTTTGAAAAGTAGTAAATTTTCGAATGAAGTAAATCGCTTCCGCGAATATAAGTACTCTGTATTTAATGTATTTGGAATAACTATTGAATCCAACTATCACACAATTGCCTCAACGAGTTGCAGCTCCAACTTTAACGCTTACTGACCGAAAACTAAACCTAACTGGGCAACGGCGCAAAAAAAAAAAAAAAAAAAAAAAGTGAGTGTTTGAGCGAACTGTGGCATGAGGCACGCCCCATGGCTGCCAATTTGGCGCGCTTCGTTGCGCGTGAAAATTATGATTGTTGCGTTTTGGGGAAAATCTCATTAAGTTAAAGGCTGGAAAAAGGATGCCGATGGGCGATGCCTTTTTGCCTAGGCCATAAATATGGGTTATATGCAAGTAATTTGCATGCAGTGGTTGTTGTTGTTGGCGGCATTTGAGCCAAATTGAAAAGCTCAGTGACCGTCGACCGCCCGCGATAACAACAACAACAACAACAACAACAACAACAGCAACAGTAACAACATCAAAAACTGCAGCAAGAACCGCATGCTACGAAGTATTTTAATTAAGCTCGCATTTTTATAGACATTTCTTAATGGCGCACCATAAATTTTGTAGTCTGCCTAGAAGAACTACCTCTGATAAGAGGGGGTAAGGGGAGAAAGGGAGGGGACGGAGGCAGGCAGGTAAGGTATCCGAATCCTTTGGACAGATTCCGAACACACAAATAAAATACGCGGCAGGCGGCGCTGCTCATAAATGGAAAGTGAATTTTATGCGTTTTTTTTGCATTAAACAAAGTTGTGAAACTGAAACGTTTTGTATTAAAGTCGAAGCATTTTGCCGACCGTGCTTGATAACTTAACTTCATTGCGGCCTTTGGTGTCTGTTCCCCAACCCCCGCCCTGTGACCCGTCGCCCCCCTTTGCCTTGGGCGGGGGTTGCACGTAGCAACATTGTAGCTGCCTTATCGATGCATCGACTGATAAATGTTTGACACAGTGTGTGGCGTTATTTGAGTTACAGTACAGTGCGTCCTCGCTGCCACCTACCGCACCTGTCGCATGAACACTCAGCGTGTCATTAACCCGACAAACGGGCAATTGCAATTGAGTACTCGTAGTAGTAGCAGTCAGTGTGAATGTGAGTATGAGTGTGAGTGTGAGTGTTAATATCTGTATCTGGTAAATACGTTTTATGACCGGCCCCAGTGCAAGCCGTTTAAGCTTTGCTTGTCCATTCACACACACACACACACACACACTCGGGCAGACAAACACTCATACTCAGACTCGAAAAACACTCAGACATCTATCCATTTTGTTTGAACAAGCAGTAAAGGCTTCAGTTGCTCCCAGCCTGGCAAAGCGTTATGAATAAAAAGGTAAATAACAAAGTGCCAGCGCAGGTGCACAGATATGAATCGATTTAGTTCAGATAAAACGGCAATATTATGTGTGACAAATGAATACTTGGCACACAATATTCGAGTATTCATAATTGGCTTTAATTGTTTAGAGATTGAATTTTAGATTGTAGGTTGCAAAATATATAGAAATAATTGTTGTATGTGGTTTTTTGTATGTTTATTCGAATTGCGAATATTGAATTACTTATTTACATCTTATTTCATTATTCGTTCAGTATTTATTAGATTTATTATTCATTAATAAGTGAATACTTACACCACATTTATTTATATATTTAAAACTAAAACTAATTATGACTATTTTAAGTAAATAATATTATTCAGAATTGAATTCAGTCAATATTAAACAAAACGAATACCAATAATGTGCAACTCATATTCATAGTATTTAAACACTCATAGTATGAATACACTCATTTCTAAAGTTTTCCATTATTACAATAATCAAGCTTATCACAATAAGTGAGTAACACGCACATCCATTCATACAAATGAATACGAGTAGTATTCATATCTGTTTGCTTTGCGAACTTGAGCACAAAGTTGCATTCAACATTTTGCATATCACATGTGGCTCGATTCGTTTTGTTTCGTTTCGGTTGGAATTGGGATGGGGATTGGCATGGAATCGAATGATTTATTTGCATATGCAACATCGAAATGCACTCACCAGACTCACCAAAAAATAAGGCGACTTTTAAGTGGCCGGCACTCGACTTGTCTGAGTTATTTCATTTTTATTTTTCTTTTTTTTTTTGGTTTTTTTCGGCTTTTGTTTGGCTGCTTCTCTGACTGCCCCCCAAAAGTTGAAGGGGGATTCCCCTTCAGCCAGTTGGGCCACCAAACTGTCGCCAAGTGCTCCAATTCCCAGGCGGGGCACTTTGTTGTAAAGCTTATTAACGAATTTGTGTTTTCATTTTGTTTTCTTCCGCTTCTCGTCTTACCCCCACTGTCTTTCTCGCTCTCTGCGTTTCTTTATTATCGAATTTAATGGATTTTTAATGAGTCTTAAGCGCAGCTTTTGACGGCATTTTAAAAGCGCAGTTTCATTATCGCTTAATCCTGTTTATAAGGGCGCTGCTGCAACTGCAAATAAGACTGTCAAATCTCTTTTTGTTTTATATATATTCATTTACCTTCCTTTCTCTCCTCTTTACAATCTTTCCACACTTCAGCATATAATTCGATTTCGATTGCAGTACAATACAAAAATTATGATCAATGATTCAGGAACATTTTAATTACTGTTTCCAATTATTCTTTTGGCATCTCTTTTGATTTTTAAGGATTCTCACTATAGTTATTTCATTGAAATATTTATGGATTCTTACACAGTTTGATTGTCAGTAAAAAAAAAAATAGAAGAATACTTCCAATGAAGCAAAAGTCTGACTTATTTCATAGAAATTCCATTGGGGTTTCCATCAATTGTGTTTTTAAAGCCCTTCAAATTCCGGCAATATCAAACAGTCCAAGTGAAAGGGCAAAGTCCAAACGATATTTTTAATAGATATTTCGAATAATTCTCAGTATTGTAATTGCGCAGAAATTGTCGTGAAATGTATCGCATTGGCAAAATGATAATAATAAAAACAATTCGAATGCCCCGAAAGGTATTTTATCAGTTCACAATCGATTCGAGGGTCTTTCGTCAAGTAGCATTCGGATTTAAATCAGTTTTGTGGCGTAGAAAATGATCGATTGTGGTTTCGATTCCAGTCAAGTCAAGTGCCACCGCATCAGGGCTAAGATATGTGGTCAAAGGTCGAAGGTCTTAAGCCCTAAAGATATTTTTACTTAGAACTGCAACACGGACAAGGTCGTTGGTATTGTCTTTGGCTCTAAAAAGCCAACTATTGATAACAATTTTGGCACTGCAAATTGTGTGTGTGTGTGTGTGTGTGTGTGTGAGGAAAGTATCTTTGAGTGCTTTTACAAGCCGCACAATGTGTACTTTCTGTTGTGGTACCGGGAATGTACCTACAACCAGCCACTTCATTTATCGCCAATGGAATTTTAATTGAGTTAACATGTCGTGTAAATATCAGAGGCGTTTGGGCGTGCAGTTGTGAACCAGATGAAAAATACGAGTACTCGGAAGGGAAATACTCAAAAGGGCGGAATCTTTATGCAATCAACTGGTTCGGTTCATTGGCATTCTGGGTTCAAAGTGACAGTCAGTATTCTATGTATGCTTAAATAAACAACAATTACAGTTGATTTTAATTACTGAAACTCAAGTAAATTTAGCAATAGATTACGAAATATTAAAATATACTCTTATAGATTAACTTGAACATGTGTTCGACTCGATTCTGATTCAGTTCATTAAACCTTGAGGAATCGATTATAGAAATACTTTTTGAATCGACAGCGAATTGTGAGATACGAAAATTACGAACTTGATCATAAGATCTTCCTAAATTAAGTTTTTAAATTTAGGTATTTAATTGATCTGGTTCGCTGAACTGATTCCTTGTCTCATACGTCTTCGTCAGGATTTGAAACTGCGACATTGTAAGTCCAGTGAGACGTGTGAGAGAACAGGAATTTTGTCTCTAACTGACCTAAGCCACATCAGAGGCAGAACCAAACTGATAAAGAGTGGACAGACTGAACTTTGCATAGAGCTTCTACTGTAATACATGAATATTCATGCTGACAGTTTGTGGCTGATAGAAAATGTTAAGGCTAAACAAATGGGTTTTTAATACCACACGGACCAAAATAGAACTGATCGACTGAATATGCTAAAATAGAAATGGTCAAACTTGGACGGAATTTGGTGCTTCCTTGTGGCGCCACCTGGCGGTATCGGCCAGCATTTGTATCTGAATCCGCTAAGATACTCGTCGTGCCAAGCCTCTGACAGGAAATTAACAGTTTCAATTACATAAACTAGACGAGATAATTATACATAGTTCCACATCGCATGGCGTGTGGCAGTGCTTAGAGTTCATTGGGGTTTTTTTTTATTCATTTCTTTTTCATTATCATTGAATGCTTTGATTCTTTTTTTTCCTGGTCGCAGCGCGCGCGCTTTTTATCAGAAACGTAAACATTGATACGTTTGTTAATCCAAAATACAACAAATTATTTGACAAGCTCGCTAATTGATTTCATTCTCGTGAAGTTTTGCTGCTCAATCGAAATAGGAAATTAGTAGGTATTTCCCATGTAGCGAAACTCTTATACACTTAGACAACAATTAATTGCTGAAGAAATTATAGCTTTAAGATTTTCATACTTTTTAATAAAAAATACCAATGTCAGTAAAAAAGCTAATCTGAAAACAAAGAGGGAAATCTTCGTGTAATTATTACATTCATTTCCATGTCACAATTTAAATATGATTTTAAAGCTCATGATGTAGTTGAAATACCTCTATAAATAGGGTATTTTTTTTTTTTAAAAAAAGTACAAACAATATTTTTGCATACTTGGCATTCGAATTCCTGAAATACTTGTACAGTGAGTCGGACATTTAAGTAGCTCGATAATTTAAGTCACGGCTATGTTGATGAGCTCATAAATGATACAGTAAATACGCGTTTTCTGCTAGGATTTACATAAGAAATGTCAATATTGTTATCAAAAGAAATCACTGTTTACATTATGAAGACATATGTGCTCGTTAAATAGTCAGCTGATTTAGAGTCTGGCGTTTTCAGAAATTATGAATTAGACAAAGTTGTTATTGTGATAAAAATAAAATTGTCAGATTGCTACGTTAAAAAGGGGAAAAATACTTCGCAATAGATTTGAGATTGTTTTTTTCTTTAGTTGTTTCTTCGGGCGGATATTACCACACATGGTACTACGATGGAACCATCCACAAAAAGCCCCAATAACCCTCGGAGATAACACAAAATGCGTTTTGCAATGTTGAATGGTTGTGTGTATTTATATGTGTGTCTGTGTGTGTGTTAACGGAACATTTTATATGTAAGTCATAAGTAATATAAAATGCGAGGTAGACTCTAGGCCCATTTTCTGTTTGTTTGAGCCAAGTCAACATCAACGTCTCGTCGTCGTCATCGTCGTCGTCGGCATTTGTGTTGCATGTTACAGGAAATAAACAATAAGTAATTATGCAGTCGCATTGTTGCCGGCTCAAATAATCGCCCATTCCACTGGCAAGGTGATGTTTATAACGGTTTCAGCCCACACTCAAAACATCTAAAGATACAAATGCATCTTATGGATACACACATGTATCTTATGGCCTGACAGAAACAGAAATCATCGTTATAAACAGCCGGTTCTGACTTGTCAACAACAAATCTAACTACGAACAAGAAAGCCGCCTGGCGCTTGCCAGACGCACTACACATACACACACACACACACACACACACACACACACACATCATGCACCACACACCAGCATGAGGTGGTGCAGGGTAGGTAACATGCAGTGTGTATACACTGAGCGGAAGTTTGAATTTTGATAAAATGGGAGCATGCTCAGGCATCAGGCAACAGGGCCAAAAGCTTCTTCCTGTTGTGCTTTTGGCTGTTATGTTATGTGGGTCACTGCAGCTGACATAAGCTGGTGGTGTGCGTGGTGTGTGTGGTGTGTGTGGTCGCAGGTGGGTGTGTTTCTTTGCTTAGGCCAACAAAAGTGAAAGTTAAGGAGTTTCTGTTATGATTCGGATATTGCATAATTTTTATGTTTTTTTCATACATGGATACTTTTCAGTATTGTGAGATAAATTTGTCTTGAATATTAATTTTATTTAAATATACAATATCCCAGGGAATAAAATACATTAGAGATTATTATGAAAAACCGTTTCCTAAATTAAAAGTTTCTTTCTATAATTGTTTAAGATAATATTCGTGATTTTAGAATATTTAATATATTTATTGATAGAAAACTTGCGAAGCTGAACATAAATTAACTTACATTTAAATGCATTCTATCAAAACAAAGCTCAGAACACGTGGCTGAGCACATTTCGATAACCCCTTGAAATACTGCTTATATACTTATTGTACATATATAACCTTAATTTTATTATCATTTGATATTGATGGCATACCGAAAAGACGCTTATCAAAGTGCGCAGCAAATAAAATGTGGACTGCAAAACGTGCTAAGGTTAAACGAGTCAGATACCCTATATATTTCTTTAGTCTGTTGTCCATAATTTCGCACAGTGCACCGGGAAAGAAAGAGTCGCCAGTGGGACCTGTCGATATGTCGACTCGATGTGGGTGTCATTCAATGCCACCCACTTTATCAATATCAATAAAGAGAAGGGGAACGTGAGGGGGAAGGGGAACGACAAGGCGGCTTGTCAGATAGTGTTGGAAAAGGAGTGAGCCATATATATGTATATATATATATACATAATAATATAAAATAAATATAATACTCTTTCTTTTTGTGTGCATTGTGAGTGAGTGGCAAGCGCCAGCTTCAATTCTTCAATTCTTCAATTGACAGGGTTTGTCTTGCACCCATTTAGATACACACACAATTGGGTGTCAGTGCGAGTATCTTTTCTATTTCTATTTCTTTAGTTTTATTTTTATTAATCAATCAGGCGATAAGATTTCAAGACACACACACAACGTGTGCGCGTGCTATCTGCAAAGCCTTAAGACTTCAGAGAGGGGAAGAGCAACTGGTGCGGGTGAAGGGAATGGTTACTACTATACTTACTATACTATACTACCGAAGATCTGCGGCCAGTAGTATTTGGGCAGCTTTTGGCAATCGAGGTGACTGATAACAGTTAACACTTAACGGCAAAATACCAAAGTGACAGCTCCAAACGCATTGCCAATAATTGATAAATCTAATGTTTGCATACCATTTATTATTGTATATAAATTGTACTCTGCATTTCGCATTAGAGTACGAATATTGATATCGATAAACATTCTATACTCTAAAATAGACTGAGACTCGAGATTGGCGAGCTCAACTTGAAATTCTCCAATACTTAACACCTTATCCCGAATTTTATGTTCACCATCAGTTGGCAACGTTCAAAATATTTACATAAACCAGGCCAAAACATTTGTTAGCCCAATTTGTTATTTAAACTAATGAGCATGTCCGCAGATGAGCATTTTTACTTGTAGATATCCTGTAAATTTAAATAGCTATGAAAATAATATTCCAGATATTTTGAAAATATTAAGTATACGCTCTAAATTAAATATGCTTCCCGAATTATAAATACAAACTGTGGATCAATTCTATAAAAATTGTTTGATTTGCTCATAGCCTAACTTGTCAAATACATAAGAACAGGGTATCAAATAAATTTAAATAATAATAAAACATATTGACTAAAGCAAATCGTAATTGTTGTCGCCGCTGTAAATGTCTTGAAGAACACATGCGCAATTTTTTTTTAATTTACACCTTGCGGCCTAAAGCCGTTAGACGGCGACACACTTGCAGTTACCGTAAAAGTTACCATAATAGTTACAGGGCCAGAACTTAGCTAACTGTTATCGCCATGACCCATTGGACAGACAGGCAGGCAGACAGACAAATATTTCACAAAAATTCCATTTGCATGCGAAATCCAAGCGACGTTTTCTCTGTTTTTGTTTTAGCCTTGATAAAATTCCTACCCTAGATATTAGTAAGAGATATTATCATTTTTATTATTTTTATCAGATCTATATCTAAGTTTACGACTATATTAATAGACATCTGCTCGATAAGACGCCACGCAAATAGAAATTGTCGTCTACACGTTCACGAAAATGAAATGGAATTTATTTAACTTATACGAGCTTGATGATTGGCAAATTATTGTGGCATTTATAAGCTTCCAGATATGATAGCATGGGATGGGCAATATTCCTGTTGACTTCATCAAAAAGCGAAAGAATACTGAGAGAAGGGCAAAGAGAGTAGAATGAGAGAAAAGGAAAGCCAGCAAGTGCATTAGAGATGTAAAAAGAAATGATAATAGTTTAATAATCAGGACAGATTTTATATATTTTATACTTCTAGAGAATTTCAAAAAGTGGTTGAGAATAGTTACGAGTTTTGTCATTTGCTAATTAATTAAGTTAGCTTAGATTTTTCCGAATCAATAAAACAATGTTTCATTTATTTATGTTAATGCTTGGTGACTTAAGGGATGACTTTCAGTAAATATTTCAATATTACTGACATAATCGTATATCATAAACTTACACTAACTTTAGAAATCCCACTGAAAGGAGCTTTGTTCCAGGAAGTGTAATTAAATCTCTGGGTGGAAATTAGTAATAATTTCCGAAATGTTGAAATTTGTTTGTTTATGCAAATTTTATAATAATTTAATTGTTAATTTTACATTCGTATTTTGTGCTTGTTTTAATTAAAAAACCATTTGCATAGTCGGAGCTACTTAATTTGATTTTGTAAAAGAAAGCTTAGCAGTAGATAAAAAATAAAATGCGCAAGAGACAATGAAATTCGCCCATAATGGTGACAATTACAGTGTCTGCAGTGTTGTTTGTACTATCAGCAGCAGTGACAAGCCATCAACCTCAGACCAGGGACAGACGGACAGACGGACAGACGGACTCGCAGTGTAACCAATCAAGCGACGGCGTTGGCGGTTTCCCAGTCAGTCGCAAAAAAAAAGAATGAAAATGAAGAGAAAGAGGGGGAGAAACACAGAGGGGGGTAAAAAGTGCAATATTTGCGCAGACATTAGCAGAGTCAACAGCGGCGCATTGGAAATAGCACACAGGTTCTCAGGAGGGGAGAAAAAGAGGGGGTGATGATAGTTGGAAGGAATTTGTTGTAAGCGGAAACCGTTGCAAGAAATCCGGAAAAGTTTCTCAACAACAACAACAACAACAACAGCAAAAGCCTTTTAAGGCGAAAAGATCTGATTCTGTAGTCGAATTTGCCGACGCATAAATCAAATCAAATAAAATACTTGGACGTCAGCTGGGTCTTAAGTTTGTCCGAAGTTTTATATTTAGTTTGGTTTTTGTTTTTGTTTTTGTGTTGATTTCAATTTCCAATTCCAATGAAGTCGGTAATTGTGACAGCACTGGGATCATACATATCATATCTCATATCACGATAAGACTTCGAAAACAACTGACCAACTGTAACTGTAACTTTATCATGTTGTTGTTTCTGTGGGTCAGTCGATAAGTCGCCGTGGCGCCACGAAATCTCAATGCCTGCCCCATTTAAACATTGCAGGATTCGAGCACTACGAAATTCTGCCTCTTTCAGGGGGTAACTATAACTGTTAACCATAATAAATGTATCGTTGGCCAACCATTTATCAATGTCCGTTTTAAAAAGCACGTAAACAAAACTCGTTTTATATATATAGATATATTTTGGTATTATCGTCGTTCACGTTTTTGAAACGCGACAACAATTGAATAACAAAAACTTTCCGCTTATAGGTTTGTAATCAACCGCGTTTATAAACAGGCCCCCCCAATAAACAACAACATAAAAAACAGTTTTGTTTTTGCGCGATCAAAACACTGGAAACTTCGCAGTGATTTTGCGGAAACTATATATGTGGATATTACCATATTTGACTCGGCATGAATTGTCGAATATTGTAGCTGATCTGGTTGGCAACTCAAAGAGCTCAAACGGTTCTTATCTGACAAATGCAATAAGAGTCAAATACACGGCACACTTACAAACAAGTATCTCGGAATTTATAGTGGCAATGCGAAGAGGTACTACGAATACATACTATATATATATCTACCATATGAGTTTGTACATTTATGGGTATATCTACAAATTTGTGCTTGTTGTTGTTGTCGTTGTTGTTGTTGTTGCTATCATTTGGCTTGTTGCCAAAGGCAACATGCCCAGACACCAAAACAGTTCTGTTCTCCATCTATTGACAATTCAATTAACGTTTTGAAATAATTTGTTGATAAGCGGCTTGTGGGTACCTTTTCGGCTATGCCACAGTCGCAAGTCACTACAACACCTAATAACAGTCTGTAAAAGTTAATAAAGAGCCCGAAGAACAGAAAGTATATCGAATATAACCGATCTGCCAATGCCCTCTGGTAATTAGGAATACTTGTTGATGAAAAGTCTGTCCTAAGACTACTGGGGAATTTTTCAAATCTGTTGAATATTTGATATCGATATATTTGTTTGAAAAACCCAAATCCTATCTGAGATTCGAATATCTTTCGAAACGTGTCTATTTCTCTTTGTCACAAGCAACCCGATAGACAGAAAATTCCATTCTTGTATTAATTTGGGCAATGTTAATTAAGCGTAATTAGTGCGACAAGTGCTGGGCTATAAATGTGACTGGATATTCAAAATGAAAGTCAGTAAGAGTCTTAATTTCCAATCATCATGTTTAATTCAATTGCATTATTACTATTTATAACTAGTCTGAGTGCAACTGTGACTGGTCACTCACTCTCTAAGTTCCCCGAAAGCTGTGAACCAGAAGTCGAGAGGTCGAGTCACAATAGACCAAGATACCCTATAACTGGCATTATTTACACTCAAGTGCAATGGCGTAGGATTTCCCCGGCAAAAGTGTGCAGACCAAATGCAATGCAATCTGGGGACCTGATCTGGGGAGCACAAATTGCAGCTTTGGGTTACGCCCTGGTGCTGATCGCCTTTGTTCTGGACTGGCTTCTAAGGCGTTGGACTGCCTCAACTCAATTTGCATAATTTCAGCGACTTTCTCACCATGCAATTTACCTATGTAAATCACTTTTTATCCTATCATTGCAATCATCGGAGGGGGCTATAAAAACTTCAGGTTCGCCGTGGGAAAGTCTAGTTACTTTTAAATGGTGCGATAAGTTGGTGAATTAAATTCTTCAAGAAATGTTCTTAATGTTTTTCCAAATATCACAACTATATTTATATTAAATAAATACTTTTATTGTTATTGTATATTAACTAAATGAAATGTCGATTGACATTTTCTGTTATGTTCAATATAAAGTGGTGTTTATATTTTATTTTCCTTGTATACTC
Organism: Drosophila rellima; assembly: GCA_035043635.1. Taxonomy (NCBI): domain Eukaryota; kingdom Metazoa; phylum Arthropoda; class Insecta; order Diptera; family Drosophilidae; genus Drosophila; species Drosophila rellima. The sequence goes on along the minus strand of JAWNMV010000145.1, from coordinate 1,164,264 downwards.
GTTTAAACTCGATAATTAAAATTAAACATAAATAAAATTGCAGTTGATTGCTTTGGAATTAGCCTTTTGACATTGTTTACAACAAATGGCATAGATTTGTTTATCTGAACGGCATAAACATATCATACAATTAAAGTTGTTATGCTCTGATTTCATGGGATGATGAAATTCCCCTTCAAGATTTGCGATTGTGAAATTAATCGAGTATCATAATTAGTTTATAGAAAGATAAGAGCAACTCTTGAACAAAATATGTTATGCTGTCGAATGAGTCACATTCAAGATGCCAATCATATGATTGAAGAATTTAAAATTCCTAGAATATTTCCATATTGTCTTGATCTAAGTTATTACTATCGCTATCTAATTAAAAGAGTTGATAGTAATGTTTTGCTTTTACAGTGCTCTCACTGAGTCACCGCCGAGTCTCAGGTTATTATCGAGTCGAGTTAAGTGTCTGGCGCCAATCATCGGCGCTATCAAAACGCTGCTAAGCTCCACAAAAAGTGCCGCTAATTTGGCCCTTGATTGTTCAGTTATTTGCACGGCTCACGCTTATTACCAACTGTTCAGGGTCTTTTGTGTACATCGAGCACACAATATTAGCCCCTTGGCATTAATAATAACCCCTTTGCATTAGCTTTATTAAATGTTGGCCCGTGGCACTTCTGTATTACTACACTAGATATAGATGGATAGATAATACATACATATAAGAGTTAAGTCCATCAATAGTTCGGCCAGTCGCTGACTTTCTCTGTCTCTTCAATCATTTGCTGAGAAAAACAGTTGGTGAGTTTGAATTTATAGTCCAGTTTATTTGGTAGCCTCAGTTGTGACTTACAATTTATTGAATCAATTCGGCGTACAATAAAAGTGTAATTTATGAAATAATTTACATTTTATTGCTCTGCGCTTCTTCTACTACAACTATAAAAAATGCATTAAGTAAGTCATAAAATCTCTAAATAAGAAATAAACTTGAAATAGCAAACCGTCAGGCATAGGACTGTAAACCAATATTGATCTGGTAGAACTTTTTTAAACAATATCATAAATAACAAGCTACGGCCAAGCTTTCCTAAAAGAAAGTTGGCCAATTTATTATAAATAAATTTATCTAGATTTCCAGTACTCATAGACTTGAAAGTTTAAATTAAAAGAGATATATAATCCATTGATTCAATATTTACAATTAATTTAATTTGCAATCTATTATTGCCAGCTTCGTTGGCCAAATTGGTGAAAGGCGTTCGCTTAATTGACCAATTTGAACTGAAGAACTGAAGAAGTTCAAGTAAGAGTGGCACAAACATTTCTCACACATTCCGAGATGCCTCGAGGGGCCATACAGAAAATACTTGAAATAAGCAGAAAACACTTGAAGTGCTGAAAAATTCAAGCAGCTCGAGACACGACTGAGAAGAGTCTTTGGCCAGCACATGCCAAAATAATTTGCAAAAACAGAAAAAAAGTTAAAAGTTCATTTAGAATAAATAAAGACGAGTTGAGACAGACAGACAGTCGGACAGACAGTTAACTCGCTTGGTTTGGCTTGTGGACATTACTCGCAAATTGTGTAAATTCACAGAGAGTGAAAAATAACGTTGAAAACGGAACTTGTAAAGACGTCGCCAAGTTGTTTCATGCTCATGGAATTTCAGACATTTCAGTTATTTATTTCGGCACATTAACAACCGGAGACATCCAGAGTCAAACCCATCCAATACCCAAAGTACAATAATATCTACAGTGTGTACACGCCCGGGGGCACACTTAAAATTGATTGTAAAATAAATTAAAACGAAAAAAAAATATATAAAAAATGCGGCAAAAGGCAAATAAGTGCGAATACAAAATGAACATGTAAAGAGCTTTGGCAAAAACAGTATAATTTAATTAGCGAACAGTTGTTGGCATTTTATAATTATTTACTTGAAATTTCCGTTGAACTTACACAAAACTCATACCCTGCAGTCATTCCAAAAAAAGGTCGACAACTCTGGCAATATTAACCAAGTTTAAACTTCTTTGTAAAAATATTTATCAATTCATAATAACAGATGAAGTGGTATCGCTAGTTATCTATTTTCAGCTCAAATTCGCAACCTAGGGTAGCTCCTAGTCGAGCACTACGAACTACATACAAATGTCTCGCTCTTGCTTGTCTTTTGATAAATTCGGCAAATATTTGTTCAGGGCCAGTGCAAGTGTCAATTTATCGGTAGACGATTGCCCGAGTACTATATCGTATATTCACATTTATTGTATCGATTTGTAGGGCAATGCCAATTAATTCAGATAAAATATTTGGCATAGTTCTGATGGCTTATCAATGGAGAAGTGGGCTAGGCATCATGATAATGATGCTGATGTTTCTTTTTGGTTGGCTGCTCCTTTTAGCAGCTTGTTTACAATGATATAACTTGTCATACTGTGGAATGTAATCATTACATTACGTTGGATTCTTCAAATACTATTTGATTTTATCAATAAACAAAATCAGTTTATGCAAGCCACAATCAAATAGCAAGTGTACAAATCGTGCAGGTAATTTAGATAGTACTCATATTCCGCTTGACTGATATTTACACATCATTATTATATCATTAGTATTATTATATGTAATTTTTAGTATAATATATTTTATGATTCATCAGTTATAAATACTCACCATCAGGAGGTAAATAATCTTGGCATAGACCGTAAACTGTGGTAACCTGCAAATAATAAACAATTAAATTATTAATTAATATAAATTGTGTTAAAATCAGTGAAAAGTACTTAAGAAGGCTCCCCTAATATAAACAAATCTGTCAACTGTTTTTCTATTCGAACTATTGAAGTAACTAAGATGGTTATAAACTAGTTTATTTAGACTGAAGTTCACCCTGTTCAGCTCTAAGTAACTTAAAACTTACTTCTTACTATTTATCGATCAAGTATACTCTAGAATGTATTATTTTGTAAATTTTATATATTACTTTTAAGATCCCTTTAATGGGTTTAGAGTGCAAAAAGTTTCCCCGTAGACAACTGGTAATAATAATATTTAATTTATTTTGTTATTTTTCAGTTAAGCCATATTAAAATATCGTCGGTACTTCCCCATTGAATATTTCTGGATTACTGAGTAAGTGTAGCTCATAATTTATGTGCATATCTCAAAAGAAAAAAAACAACAATTATTGCAATATATTGGAGCACCAGACACGTGAGCATTGGAGTGAGTTTTCGGGTTTTCACTTTTTCCGCGATTTTCACGCCCCAAAACTATAAGTCAGTTATTGTGACAGACTCTCTGACGTTTATTAAGTGTTTTGCCAGCCAAAGGACTGCAATTCGCTTAGATAAATTCTTAACAATAAATTCGCTTGAATTTATTATGCAATTAGTTAAAGGCGTACATAAATTTCACACTGACCGCCAACAAGCAGCGAACAAGGAACCTAACTAATTGCCAAGCGCCAGCTGCTCCTGTCAGCGGAAACCAAGTTGAAACTGAAAGGCGGCGAAGAATTTGCCAAAGTTTTGTTTGGCCAAAAAGTGAACTTAGCAAATCAAATGGGTAACGGAAAAGCCTTGAGATTCTTATGCAACACAACAGCGAAAGGAAAAGGTCAGGAAAAGTGAAATGTTATATACATACATATACATATCTCAGCTAAGAGTTTGACTACGGAAGAGATTAGAAAATAAACCAATATGTAAAAACACGATTTTTATTCAAGTTAAGGACATTTGAAGTTTAGAACGACATTTTATTAGACATTTTATTTGGCATTAAATTAGTTGCTCTTCATTTTATTTGTTTCCAAAATTGTGAAACCATGAAAAATATCCACTGACAAACTTGGCCAACAGGTGAAAAGTTTAGGCAATCAAATGGGAATATTGAAGCTGGATCGAAATTTAATACAACTTCAGATCCACTGTGAACGAGGTAACCGCTCGTCGCATCTTGACCTTGTTCATCGCTTGGGCGTTGGTATTAGAATTGGCAGCAAGTTTGCCATTATAGTTGAAGACCTTAATGCGATAGATGCCCGGTCGCAGATAAACAGGAATGCTCTTGCCCTCCAGCTGAAAGTCTCGCATATTATAAAAACCCTAGGAAAATGAGATTAGAAATCTTGATTAATGGTTGACAGATTGTCTTGGGTAATTGTACCTACAGGTTTGATCGGACAACTTGAGGTGAAGTTTCCATATTTGCTAATGTTGCGAAACCAGATGCTCGTCAGACCGACCTGCATTAGATCCTTCAGGGTCTTGCAGGTGTCAATGTCATAGTTCAGGAGTATAAGGTAATTCTCAGAGTCTTCGACCTTGTACTTTACGGTTATAGTCGTGCGAGATGTCATGATTATCCTTTTCACATACAGATCTATGCACAGAGCTGCATCTGAAGAAATCCAGCCCGTGAGATTCGAGATGATATTGGCATCAAAATCTACACTTACCTTTGCGAACTTGCTACGCAAAGCTGTGAGAGAGTTTTCACATAGGGTAAAGATTTGCTTTTTGGAGCTAATTATATGAACTTACTAGGCTGATTGGAAGCTGTCTGCACCTGAGTCAGTGTCAGAGCTAGAACAAGGTAAACGAAGCGGAGCAACATGACTTTGTTACTTGAATGTCATTGATCGACAGAATTGTGTTGACTAACAAACTCATTAGTCTGGCACGATCGAGTTGGTAATGATCTTTAAAAGTGATAATATACTATAGTCATAGCAAAATTATATCACATCAAAATTAACTTCAAAATAAATATGAAAATGTTCCAAAATTGAATAAGCCACAGATCTCTTTTCTAGAGATGATCATAAACAACTTAAATTTATTAAATATTTATAATGTGAGGATGGGAAATTAAACCATTTGATATCTTTAAATCACTTGCTTTTAACCACAAACAATTAAGCAATTGATCAAAATGTAAATCTGGCAATCAATCAAACGCTTTTAATCAGCGGATCAACAGCTCGAATTGATTGACAACATGTTGACAGTTGAATTCGCATTTGATGTGGTGCCAATTCAGGGGCTGGGGCTGTGAGGGGAAGACAGGGGAGTTAGACCCCCCATGTTGATTTAAAGCGACTGCCACATAAACATTCAAGTTCAATTTCTTTGGCTCTTTGACAGAAGAGGTGACTGACAAGTTAACCGTAAAGCAAACTGAAAGTTGTTACATCTAACAGATACAAATGAAGTTGATGTTCAGACTACAGTTGTTGTTGTTGTTGTCGTTGTTTGGCAAAGCGGCGTTTAATTGGAAACACAGTTGGGTGTTGGTTTTGACCGGTCTGCTGTCTTCATCAGCATCAGGCAGACCACAACCTGAAGCGTGGACAGCTGATGGATGCGGACATTTCGATTCATTCTCGACTTGAGGAAACCCGTTTCAAAATAAAAAAAAAAAAATATATATATATAGAAATAAAGTGGAGAGAAGAAACGAAACTCGATCGAAATAATCAAATGCAATATTACGCATACGCCACGCGGCACGGCTTTAAAAGAAATGTCCCGACTGTTTACTCAAACTGAATTCAGATTGTTTTTTTCTTTTCTTTTTTTTTACTTTTCAGTTGTGCAGTTTTGCAGTTTAATTGCAAATTATTCAAATGCTCCACAGTTGCCGTCGACTTTGCAGCTGTCAGTGCTGCTGTTGCCGCTTCCCCTCTTACTGCTGTCATAACCAGTCGGTCTGCCCCGCCCCCCGATGCCACCATCCCTCGTCGCTTTGCAATTATGTCGGAAATTAACAACAACGCCCGCAATCGCCTCAAAAGCGTTGAGAAAAATATGTGAAATGTGCAAAAAATTTCCGTTTTTTTCGCGTTTGTTGTCAAATGAAATTAGGCGTGAAATGCAGTTTGAACTTTAGCTAAAATATTTTTACAACAATATTTCTCTCACTTTTTACGTTTTTTTCTTCTTTTTTTTATATCTGCAAGTGTTTTTTTTTTACTTGGCGCCACGTGCGCCGTTTTATAGGCTAAAAATGTAAATTCATTTAGTTGAAATCTTTTTGCTTTGTTTTGTGATCATAAATGATATATCACTGGGTGTGTTTGTTGCCAGGGCGTGTGTTTGTTTGTTTGTTTGTTTGCTTGTTTGCTTGTTTCTTGTGCCGTCTGCGATATCAATATTGATATTCTTACGCTGATAAAACGCCGGTGCAGTTAGCATTATCTCGATTAGCGGTAGCAACACGCCATTTTTATACCCTGTAATCGTTAAAAAATATTAAAAAGGGTAGCGCGAAACGTGCACATTGTATGTGGCTGATTGAAGGCATTTATTGTCATAGGTAATGCCACATAAATTATATATTCTGTGTTGGAAAAATTGGTAGGAAAACCGATTAATTTATTTTAATTTCTTCGTCTTAGAATTCGATCTGCTGATATCCAAGTTAAACTGAATTTGACGTATATTGTGAAACGATTACTTTAAAAATTAATTAAATGTATTTTGGATGTTGCTATTGATAGATTGCCACATACAGGGTACACTCTAGTTGAGTGATATTTATTCAAAAGAATATTCTTGTTTTACACGGCCAAATGCACTGCTTTTAAACCAACTGGGCAAACCAAGAGGCCTCGATGAAGCCAATAGCAACAACAACACGTTAACATGGCCAATACGCAGCAGTTGCTGCTGAGATGTTGCTGCTGTTGATGTTGCAGTTGCTGCTGTTGATGTTGCTGTTGCAGTTGCTGCAGCGTCTTAAGTTGCATTTATATGCAAATAACTTAAATTGTTTTCAATTTGCCTTGGCCGCCGCATTCCTTTGGCCAACTTGCAGCTAATTTTATGGCTAATTGTCCGCTTGCTTGTTGCTGTTGTTGTTGTTGCTGTTGCTGACGCTGTGATTGCTGATGAAGTTGTGATATTTGCGATAAAAAACGTATGTGATAAAAATTATAAAGCGTCGATAGTTACAGCCTGGAATTTCTTAATTGCCAATGTCAGGCAATAGCCAATAAATTGGCCAAGGCCTGAGTCTGAGCCTGAGTCTGAGTCCGGACAGGACAACAGTCGAGCGGCAAATGTCAAAGAATTGAAGGCTTTTAGTTAATTTCCAATAGTTGCGCCCATTTGTAACCAACAAGAAATGGTTTTGTTTTAAAATTAACCCACTTTATTTCATATACATTACTTTTCCTAACACACTTTGACCTGATTTACGTTTGCTCTCGCCCATTAGCTTTTGACTTGGCCAACTTGAAAGCAACTCAACTGGACAGCTGCTACTTAAAGTGCCTTAAATCAGCCAATTAGACCGTGACGTAAGTCCCTGGGCTTTCCCTCACCAGATTCACTTGAGGTAAGTACTTTCTTCGAGATACCTATCTATATATTTTCAATTTCCTTGGCCGCCAATAAAACGTTGCTGCCAATCGGAAGTTAATCAAACTTTGCGGCAAACCGGAAATATATTTGTGCTTTGCCATTTGCCAATTTATGCGACTGTCGCATTGCGACAGAAAATAAATACTTATATTTTTGAGAATCACTCAACTGTTGAAAATAAAATATATGAAGAAAAATCAATGCACAAGTAGCAAATAAAATTGAATTAAATAAATCAGAGTTTCGAGAACGATGGCAAATAAACATTATTATCTCCATAAAAATATTTTAAATTACATTTCCTCTAAGTAAACTTACATATGCCAGCTAATGTTTGCTTTTAACATATTAACTAAACTTTAGCTTTAACTAACTCTAGAGTACTTCTGAGCTACAATTTATTTTCTTATCTGAGAAATGTAAAGTATTTCCATCTGAATTTTAGAAGTGGCCACACTAAAAATTAAAATTGCAATTTAGTTAATTGACAGGTGTTAGCCTGGACCTTATTTGAATTTTATTATTATTGCTATAATTGTTTTCTTTGGATTATAAAAACTCGGACAATGTCCAATAAATTCGAGTATGTTATTTTTAGCCAGAAAATTGTTAACTGCGTCTTAGCCATATAATATTATTTGTTGTTTTCCTGAAAATATAACTCATTTCGGCTTGATGGCCCTTGGTTGATACGGTCGAGGGCCGATCGCACCCAAGCCGAGGTCTGAAGTCTAGCAAAGGGAATTACGAATTAGGTGTTGGACGTCTGAGAAATAATAAATGCGCAGTATGTAATATTATGTGATGAACCATTCTATTTAATTTGCATTGACTGTGACTAGTTGAGAAATTGTCAATGTGATTGTGATTGAGACTGAGATTGTGAATATGTTTGTGTATGTAAATGTAAATGAGTATGAAAATCATGTAATGCAAATGTGATTGCCATTTTTATGAGCCAACAAGAGCAACAGTGTAAACGTTATTGTAATTGTAATTGTAATTATAATGTTGCATTTTGTTGTTGCTTATCTGATTATAACATTACTTTAGTTTAGTAGATTGCTCAACTTCGCTGACATAATGACAAGTTTTGCGAACGAGAATGAATATCAATAGTACATCACGATGACAGCTATATGGTTGAGGTCTTAAGATATGCAAATTCGAACCGGTTCCCAGCTCAAATTTGTACTTAATTGAATTCAGCTCTAAGATTGCAAATTATTAGTCTTTAAATGTAAGCTTAAGACTCTACTATATCTTTGGGTTATTATGGTTTTAGTGTTGAGAACGTGGTACCTGCTAATAGGATTAAAATCTGAGATCATACATTCTTTATCGGATTACTAGTTATTAAAAAATGAATATTCTATTCGCTAACACTGAGATCGAAGAGAAATAGAACCTCACGCAGTGTCTCTTCTTGTTCTTTTCTATTTTCTGTGTGTTTTAAAGAGATCTTAATGAAATATTTAAAATATTACAAATCAATTGAAAGACGCCAAGTTCTAATGAAATATTTATGATATTTTTATTATTAATGACTTTGATAATTGACAGTTCCCGTTGTTATTCTAATGCAGTAACAATTTCCTACTTTAATTAAGTTTTCTGCACAATCCTAATTTAATTGGCCTGTCCACAAGTTTAGCTCTTCTTATGTCTTAACCCCGCACAGTTCAATTGGCTGTCTAATAAATTGCATTTTAATTGCATCATTTAGTTGTGCAACAACAACAACTGCAACAATTTGCTGAAGGGCGCACATATTGCTTGTAATTACAGCAACAACATTTAGACGCCTGTAATTACTCGATATTTATATGCAATCATTGTGCGATGCCAACAAGTTTCCAGCCAAGTCATGAACTCGGCCACAAGGAAATGCCATTGAACACACACACTCACCCCCTCCCAACAAATACCCCCACACCCCCGCCAACCGCACATTGTCGCCCTGACATTGAATTGCATCTATATTTACTCGCATCTAACTGTAAAACTAGCTGAGTTCCTCCCCCGACTACCCCATCAACAGTCCCCGAGTCTCCATCTGAGTCTCAGTTCACAGCCACAATCCCATTTACAGTTTCAGGCGCTGAGTTTTTGTTCTTAGCACAATTGTTAAATGATATTTTATCTGAATTTTTGGATATGAGAATTCGATAGCCAAGGAGCTGGAATTTAAAAGATTGAAAAATATGGGATATTCTGAATTATTAATTATTAAAGTGCGAATGATTTGAAATTGTTTACATCAAATTTAAATTTGAGTTTTACAATTTTAAATTTTTAGTAGTCATTTTAAATTCTTCCTTATTTATATCGATGAATCAAACATATCGACATTATACATTCTATGAATTATCATGAATCCTATCTTAAATTTTAATTTAATTTTCTTTAAAACTTTTGAAATGTATTAGAGGTTCCCATTAAATATTAAAGTAGCTTAGGTCAGTAATACCTTTATGTGTCTGATAAACTTGTGCTTTGGACTCTCGGCACACATTTTATTTTTAGACAGCAAAGCCAGACGATATATATTTGACTGATTACGGGTAAATCAACAAGTTGTTCGGATATTAAAATATTTGCATAGAATCACATTTGGCTTATTCCGTTGATGTGGATGTTGATGTGGATGTTGGCATAGCATTTGAATTTGCAGTCGAGCCAGAAGAAATATATGAAATATTTTCCCATGTTCGTCAAAATGAAGAGGAGCTGGGGAATTGTTGGGGCACACCCACGCCCACCATGACGACGACTCATGCCCCATCCTTTCACCCATCTGTAGTGGCTGTGTGGCAAGTGCGGCAACTTTCCCACAGTGCTGCCACACGGTGGCGACTCTTGAGCCTCGGCCCACAGGCGCTTAAAGGAGTGAGTGATAAGTGCGATGTGTAAAGTGGCAAACAGGCAGTTGAACATTTGCACAATTCCACAGTTGCACAATTCCACAATTCATGATCAAGTGCAATCTTTTGACATTAATATGACAACAAAAGGAGAGCTGAGCAAAGGAGCTGGCAAGGGAGCAGCCACTGAAAAACGGCATGAAAAAAGTTACAAGAACGAGCGCAGTTCAGTCGAGTGAGCTCGACTCTGAGCTGCTCTGTATACTAACTGACTGGACTGAAAATAAATATATAAATATATATATATATATACAATTAAAATTTAATAATCGAGCGTCTAGCTCTTATAGTCTCTGAAACAATATGTGAATAGTCTACTTAAACTATTTATAGGATTGTATGTGTTTTCCATTGCCTGTTGCATAAATTGTCACAGAGTTATTACACCCTTTCGCCCCTTTGGTTACCGGGTATAACGAAATCAATTATGCGCACGAGGCACAATGAATGATAACTGCGACTGCGGATCCGACTCTGTCTTGGACTCCGATTGCGACTCCGACTCCGACTTCGACTCCGACTCCGACTCTGACTGCAACACCGTCACCAGCTCCAACTCCATAATGATTGAGTATGCGACAGGCGAGTTGTGACAGGCGGCAGAAGTTGGAGAAGCAGAAGAAGAAGAGGAAGAGGGAGCTTAAAAAGAAGCATTCGCCATTTGGTGATGAATGTCTGTCAAATTGCTGACACGCACGCAGTCACAATTCGCTGACATTGACACAATGTGTCGGCGATTGAGTAAAGAAACAGAAAGAGACAGGCAGAGAGAGAAAGAAAAAGAGATGAGGCAAGAAGAGAAGTTGCAACAAAGTGACAGAGTCTCTGTCTGTCTGTCTGTCTGTCTGTCTGTCTGTGGCATGAAAATATTTTATAGCATTTAATTTCAACTCGATGCGGCCTGTCATCTAATTGAGTTGTTGGCTGGAGTCGCTCGCACCAACAACAAATTTATCGGCATATTAATGCAGCATATTTCAAATGCCTTCGAGTCGAGAGTGGAGAGTCGAGAGTCGACTCGAGTCGAGTCCCCACAGGCTGACTTACTTCCTCAGTGGGTCCAACTGAATTGGCACCACCCCCCTGTGCACTTCTCTTTCCCCTGCGGTTATGGAACATGTTTATGCAATTTGCTGAGCAACTGGGCAACTGGGCAACTGAATAACTGGACGATTGGACTACTGGACTGGTTGGTTAGTTGGCTAGTCGCTGTGCGGGGGAAGCAGTGTGAAGGGTGGCAGGGGGAGGGGCTACTCTCTTGTCTTATCATATGATTTTATTTATGCTATGGGCGCGCATGTGTGCGATAATTGGATTATTTACTTTCGCGGCTTAGCAGCCAACAAAGTTGTGAAAATTGTCAGGTTTTCGCTTTCTATTAACTTGGTCGATCATCGCTGCCGTTGTTGTTGTTGTTGTTGTTACTGTATCTGCAGTTATTGTTTTGTGGTTTCACTGATGGAGTTGTCTATTGGTTTATGTCAGCGATAGTTCGACTTTGGACCAAGCACTTCAAGTTATAGTTGGAGGTTTTTCTTCATTTACGTATTTATGCCTTTGCTTTATGGCTTATAAAATCGAGTTGAACTCTGGACAAAGTACTTTAAGCCAACTAGCTCGGGCGCCACAAAAAATCAATTTGTTACAGTGCAGTTTTATTGCAACTAAAGTGAGGTTTATCTTTTGGAAATTTGGAGCTGAAAATGATTGAGAGCTAGACAACTAAAGTTGTCTTAAAAACCCACCAATCCTTAGTAATTTCACAATAAAATAAGGAGACTTGCAAATTATTATTGAGAGTAAACTATAATTTATCTTATTAAACTCATCTCTAACTTCTCTTTATTTAAAATTGTATTTAAATTTTAAATTAAATTATTAGAGCTAGAAGATGAATCCTTAAACTTATTTTAATAATTCTAGTAAAATCCAAACTAATTTTCTTTAAATGAAAGTAATGATTAAATTCTCATGAGCATCTTCTTGGCCCGCTTTGTCAAGTCAACTGACTGTCAATGTCCGCCAGCTGCGGGTTGGTAACCCAAAACCCGTCAATACAGTTGGCCACGGCACAGTGCAACACCCAATTGGCTACCAGGCTGTGGCAGCCACAATCCCAACCCAACCCAACCCGACATTAATATGTATGAGACGTGTCAGTGGACAACGCCACAACGCGTTTATCAAACAAAAACATTTGAAATATGCTTTCGCCCCCAACGCCATCACCTTCATTCACTTCGGTTGACCCAATTAACAGGGCATTATAAAGTCATAAAGCGTGTGTTGCCAGAAAATTAGCAAATAGACAGAAACAGAGACAGAGACAGAGACAGAGACTGAAAGAGGTGGATACAGAGTGTTCCCGCAATCCTATTCCCATTCCCATTCCGATTTCGACTTCCATTCCCGCCACAACGCATTGAAATGTGCATGCAAATTCGAGTGAATTCATAAATCACAAATCACTTAGGCAAACAGTTTTCGAACGTGGTTATGGATGTAAATGTAAATGTACCTCGGGCTGCCGCTTTGAATTTGTGGATTTGTGTATTCGTGGATTTGGGACTTGGGCTTACAAATGTTCATGTTTGCGCGATAATATTGACAAATTGTGCAAACATTCGCACACAATTAATAAAGTCAGGCCCACACGACCTGCACGACCAAGCGAGCCACCGCACCACTGAACCACCGCACCACTGAACCACCGCACCACCGAATCACAGCCCACGTGCGCGGCAGCGCGTGTTCGCAAAGACAAAGCTACTGAGACAAGACTGAGACACGACAGGCACGAGACAACATAATTCCAATTCCGATTCCAGGCGGGCCTTGGAGCTACCTAAAAGCAGAATCCAAGAAGCTAAGTGTCGCTGTGCATAAACTGTCAAGCAGCGGCTGGCACAGTGGGGCAATCACTATGAAAATATGACAGTTATTTAAGCAAGCAAATAAGTTAAGATTTTTATATCAATTTATTAAGCTTATTAGTTGCAAATTTCAACTATAGTCAAACTGGGCTTAAGACAGTCGGACAAGCACTATTAAATTATGAGAGCTATTCAAATAAAATATTTATTATTTAAGTTATATATCTAACATCTTGAAAGATGCAACTTAGTGTCAAACAGCGGCTGACAAAGCGGCTAAAAGCTCATAGATACATCTTATATTATTTGGGTTAAAATTTGTATCTTCATTTAATCAACTAATTAGTTAAAAAATGTCTACAAACTTCTAATAGGAAAAATATGTGACTTACGCAAGTTATTTATTATATCAGATAATGAATTATTGTTAAGTATTTCTCTTGAATGAATCAATTAACATGTTGCAACATTCAAATAACTAATATGTATTAAATTGGGACTGCCCCATTGTGGAAATTACAAAAGTTATTTATTAATTTAATTAATATATAACTGTGAATTTTTTCGCCTGAACAAATTACGTTTTTATTTATTAATTTATAAAAACTTTAACTAGCACAGTGAGACAAAGGCATAGTAAATATGAGATTTATCAAAGTTACTCATTGATTTCATAAATTTACAATTTTCACATTTCCGACAACTGTTGACCACTGTGCGTGTTGCTCTGGAGCACAATGCAGAATGCCAGACAATTGAGGAAAGCAATGCACGTACTCCAAACAGCCGCCCACACACAGTGGATAGTTCTGAGATGGAACTGGGCTTGGACTGGGGAGACTGGATCCCAGCCTGGACTCGAGTCTGGACATGATTCGCCCACGGCAGAGGAAATCCAGGCGTTCCGATGAGCTTGCAAATTCTTCTTTGTGGCTGATTGAGTCGACTCGGGCAATGGGAAGGGGGTAGGGGGTAAGGAGGAGGGGCATTCAGAAGCGCGGAGCCTTCAACGCGGCGTTTTGATTGATGATTGTGGCACTCGCTGTTGTCAGTTGCCTTTGATGTGGCACAAACTTCCTTTGACTGTGGCCCCCACTCGACTTTCGTTTTCCAACTAAAGTCCACAATTTATGCAGCATAACTCGTGTATTTAGGCCTAAAACTTAAGCCGCTTGCCAGAGTCAACAGTCGAGAGTCGGGAGTTGGGAGTCTAGAGGCTGTAGACTGAAGTCCAGAGTGGCTTCGTAAGCGGCTTAGAGCCAGGAAACTGCGACAGACATTTGTGTTGACAAATCAATTAAATGTGAAATTTAAAGGCGCACAGTAGCGCCAATACGGACTGAAGCCAGGCCAAGTTAAGGCCTTATTCGTTGCCAGTTGCCAGTTGCCAGATAAACGACTGGCTGCACGCAAAGCAGCAAAAGCCTCTGGGCCACAATCTGAGCCTGAGTCTGATTCTGATTCTGGCCAGGGCCTAGACCTGTGCATGTTGCTGCTCAGACGGCGCTTATCGAAAAACATTGATTGCTCCGTCGTTGCCCAATGCAAATCGTAAAGTGTGAAAACAAATTGCGAACTGTAGACGACAGGGGGAGGGTAAGAGGGGGGACACAGGAAACTCATTGCAGTTGCCAGATAATTGCACTCGATTTGTAATTCAAGATTAAGGGCAAACCCAAGTCGATTTGGGCCTCGACTTTTCAATCTTAGCTGTAATTTATGTGCACTTGACGGCTCTTTGCATTTTTGCTACAGATAATCACTTAAAATGTGGGCCATGAGTTAAGTGATTATGTAAATTTGGCTCTCTCTCTACCTGCCTCTCTCCTTGTTCCTGTCTTATGCCCCCAAGATACGTTGGATAACCTTCAATTGAACAAGGCAAAGTATTGGTAAACAACTTTAAAGCCATAAATTGATTGGCAATTTAAAGTAGAAGTGGAAGTGAAAAGAATTTTGAAAGAGAAATATCATTATTCTCTTACAGTGTTAAATTATTATCAACATATCTTTACAGCTATGAAGTTTAGTTTTGTTTTTTTTTTTTGCACATCAAGCTCTCTGATGTTCATATTCTAATCCATAAATAAATATTTATAAATTTCAAAATTTACATAAATGTTAATATAAAATCGAAAGAATATATAGCTTCAAATTTATGCACTAAACAAGTATGGGCATATTCATGAATATGACAATGAATAATTGTTTGAATGCGTATAGAATTCTTGAATACTTACATCGTATTTACTTGACCTCATTTTACCCATTTATTTTGCATCTAATTTGCATTCGTATTTCGGCTACGCTTTTTTGTTACATTCAATCCAAGCGACCATTTGATAATCGTAAACGAGTTGAGTTAATCAATTAATGGGATTTTCTTTTCTTTTCGATGAGATGTTTATTTCTAATAATTGTTCACTTCATAGTTATAAATAATTAAGTGATTCGAATTCTGTTTTTTGATATGATTGCTTCAATTGATTTAATTGCGTGATTTAAATGTCGTAAGCATTAATTTTTGTTGAAATATATAATATATTTTAGAATTTTGAACACCTTTGATAAGCACTTCATTTATAAATTTGTTATTAATTATTCGGCGAGCACTTTTTCTATATATTTATTGATTTATAAATTTATTTTAAGTACATATTTCAATTGAATAATCGATCGAATTTGTTTGTGTTTTGCATTTAATTCATTCTTGATATCATTAGCACAGTCTTTAATAATTGTTAAAAAGTAAAAAGGCTTCAATTGTTGCAACTGCAAATTGGGTGAAACGGTTATAAGTATTTACTTTTCGAATATTACGCATACGACACGTGGCACCAGCAGCCGCTGTCCGACTCTGACTGAATTGACACACAAAAAAGACCAAAGCAAATACTCGCACGAGGCTAAAGGCCAAAAATCAAACGAATCTAGCTGATTTTCGACAAAATGTTAAACTGTTCGCCAACTGTTACTTTCAGCCATTTTTGCTGAAACCAATTCTCAACTATTCCACGGGTTTTCCTAATCTTTTACCCTCGCACGATTTGTTGTTGTTGTTGTGGTGAAAAATCGTTAGTAGCACAACCAAAAACAACAACAGCGAATACCAAAAGTGCACGAACGAAAAGTGAAGAAGGAATAGTAAAAGGGAAAGAGCAGGAGGAGGAGGAGGAGTTGGGGGAAACTAAACAGACGGAAGGCCCAAAACGACGGACAGCCAATGGGAAGGGGCAGCAACCACGTGAAAAATGCCGGAAACAGAAATCGATTTGCACCAAGCGTGGAAATGAGCATGTGTATGTGTGTGTGTGTGTGTGTGTGTGTGAGTGTGTGTGTGTGTGCAATGAGCAAACAGCAGAAAAGTGACACAGCAAGAGAAAGACACACTGCAGCCAGCTCCCGTTCGAAAACTTCCGAGCTCAATTTGTTATAAACAATATTTTAAGGTTTCGACTCTTTGTTGTCAGCGTTTCGAAAAGCTCGAAATTCACACGCCGAAATTATGTCACACGCGCAGCGCACGAAAGTAGGCAACGAATTCGCTTATTGACCGAAAAATGTTTGAGCGAAATGCGAATGCGGCGATTGTTCACTTCAGAAATTCAATTAAATTTCATTAATTAGTAAAAAATAATTATTAATGTTGGTTAAGCTGAGACTGAGCGTTTACCCGTCGCCGCTGCTGCGTTGCCGTTGCCGTTGCTGCTGCTGCTGCACGACGCGTTGAAAATTCACGTAACAATTGATTTGTGTGTCAAAAATGTCACAAGTGTCAAAATTTGTATGGAAACACTGCGCTGCGCTCGAGAGAGCGCCATAAGAGAGAGAGTGCAGAGAGCAGAGAGCAGCTGTTACACGTGCATAAAAAGAGAGTGACTGCGAGAGAGTGGGAGAGAGTAAGCATTGCTGCTGCGCGTGAAATGCGAACGAAAGAGTTCCGTTTTCCTCTTGCCAAGCACGTGTGTCCTGCGAAGAGCAGGCAAGCAAAAAAAATGAGAGAGAGAGAGCTTTAAAGCTCACAGTGCTTTTGCTTAGACTCAAAGCTATCAGCTTGTTTTTGGGCTGTGGCTTAGCTGATCATAACTGCAGATGCTAGAAAGCTTCCGCATAAAGAAAGACATATGATACCTTTTGCGATACATCCAATTGGACATTGAATTCATTCTTATTGGAAATTTGTACTTTTGTGAGATCTGACAATAAAAACATGGAATTAAATACATCTTTTTATTGAAAAGCTATCAAATATACGAGCTATGGGTGTTGTTTAGTTATATTGATAAATCTAAAGTCTAGTTATAAAGTCTAGTTATATGGATAAATATAAATCTAGTCAGATCTATATATATTTTTTAAATTTTTTTTTAGTTAAGCCTGTTCTTTCCTTTAACTGTATTACTAAGAAAAGCTCTTTTTTCATTGTGTTTTGCTGCTCTTTCTAGCTAGATTTCACTGTAGCACTCATAGCTTTTGCCATTTCCATGCTGACAAATCACTGAAAATCCTCAAAAGGGTTTCGGCTTCGTCTAGTCCTTTGACGGACCCCCGCTAAACGGCTTAAAAGGCTCAAGTGAACTCAAGTTGGATGCGAGTAACGAACGTTTTTCTTCCACATTGCACAACAAGGGGCGTCGTTTGCTGACTTGAAAGCAAAGCAAAATACTTATTACACACTGTTTATAAGTAGTAAATGTCTGGTCAGCCAGGTGTTAAGCCTATGCACACACACATACACACACGCACACACATACAACAATACATACACAAATGAGTAATAGTTATTGTTTTATTATTAACTGCATTTGCATTGTCGTCAATCGAATTGAAATCTTAATATAATCGTATTGTTGTTAATTAATTAAACCACGATATATGTTATTTTAGGTTTAGAGTGTTAAATGATACGAAGACGCGACGGGGTCGAGATTCGCAATTCGCAATTCTCATTCGATTCTCGCTTCTCGATTGCCGACTCTCGAATCGTCTTTTGACTCGCGGCTGCGGTTTTTGTTGTGAACCCAACTAAATGCGATGCGAAACTGGCCGACCAAGGCAGAGCCGGGCAATGACGATGGTTTCTTATTGGAACACACAGAGACAGAGGCGCACACACACACACACACACACATCATGCGGGAGGGGGGCAGAGTGAGAGGGGAGACCGGCCAGCGTCAGCTGCGTCGCGTTGCGTCGCGTGAGTGAATATAGCGGGTTGTATGTGGTCTGGCGGGGGGCTGTGGCGTCCGTGTGTGTGTGAGTGTGTGTGCACGCCACTTGAGGCTAATAACAACAACAAGAACAAGAACAACAACAACAAAAACAAGAGCAACAAGAGCAAGCGAGTTGATTGCAACCGAACTTGTGCCAGGAGCTCAAGTTGAGAAAGCTTCGCATTTAGCCGCTATCAACTGAGCGAAGTTGCAACCAGATGTAGCGCCACACACACAGAGAGAGACAGAGACAGACACACGCAGAGAGAGAAAGAGTGCAAAAGAAAGAGTGCAAAAACGAGAGAGCGCAATTAGTTTGAAGAGCATGCGAAATTAGGTCTCTTTAACATTTTGCGGAAGTTGGCTGGCAAGTCAGACAGAGAGAAATATAGAGAGAGAGAGAGAGAGATAGCGAAAGAGTGAGAAAGACAGTGCTGGAGAGAGTATGCCCGCCTAACGGTCAATGCAGCTTTGAATTAAATTGCATGCGATAAAATGCAATTCTCTTCATGTTCAACCACAAAGAGTTCAGCTGAGTTAAAAGTTAAAAGGGAGAGCGCATCAATTGTTAAGGGTTGCTTTTTACAGCCGCATTTCGCAATGCCCAATGGGGTGACCATACTCAGGGAGAATGAGCAGAGCTACAGTGAGACCACAATAAGTTCCATTGTCAATGAATCCAATTTGTATAATCTTGTTGATATTCTTTTCAGTTGCAAATTTAAATAGGTAATGGAAATAAGAAATATATATAAAGACAGTGTTGCTTATTAACTCTTATCTTAAATTGTGCCTTATGTCAGTGACAACAGTAAATTCCATTTTTAGAAAACTAATTTCTAATGATGTACCTGTGACATATAGGCAGTGAGTACTGTTACATTTGAAAGCTTTATCCGTTAAAATGTAAGCTCCGTATATGGTAACCCCAATCGTATGACTTTTCTCACTCTCTCCATGTGCTCTCTTTGTCACTCTCTGTGTGTGAGGGTTGCTGTTTACCCCTTGAATCTTTTAGTTGGTATCTCGCTCTCGCATGCGATTAGTGTTTCATATTGCAAGGTTGCATGCAACAACAGGTTTGAGTTTGAGCTTGAGAGTGGCTGTTGCATGGACTGAGCAACGTGTTGCAGCTTATTGAATAACATTAGCCAGCGCATTTGCAGTTGGCATTGGCATTGGTCAGGACAGGATCATCAGCAACAACAGCAACAACAACAACAACAAAACGACAACAACTCGAATGTTGATTAAACACGCGATGCCCGCACACGCACAATGTGGCAATGTGGCAATGTTGCAATGTTTTTGTGGCGCTGCCAACTGCAACTGTAATCAGCTATTGAGGTGTTGTTCTTGTGATATATTGACAGCATTAAGACTGCGATAGTTGAGATTCATTAATCATAGATCCTTTAGAAACATGGCCAATTAATTTGAACGCCACGAAAACAAAAGTTGCGCCTCTTAATGGTGTGAACACGAACGCAGTAACAAATTGCGAAACAACAACAACAACAACAGCTGGTCAAGCACCACCCGCGCCAGACAAAAGAATCGAACCCGTCGAAGGACAAGGGACAAAGGACAAGGGACTCATGCATGCGGCATGCATCAGAGTCGCTGCATCAGAGTCATAAAAAAAGTTACACGCATGCGCAGCGGGTGGTGCTGCCTTGTAATAAAAAAAGAGAGAGATAGAGACAGAGACGGAGACAGAGACCGACAGAAAGACAGTGGTGCTCAGATATCGAAGCTTTCGATCAAATAGCCTATCAGATTGCCCAGAGCTGGTCCTAAATACGGGGCAAGAGTCAGAAAGGGGCAGCTTCAGCTTTTGTGTTGAAAAATTCATTTTAATAAGCGCCCGTAAAATGAACCACGCAATATCTGCGCAATAAATAAATGACAATTATGAATTGTTCGCCAGGGAAGCTGAGAGATATCCACAGATCCACAGATCTCTCTCCTGTGGCGCCCGCTGTGGTGCGCTATGAGCCAGAGCAGCACCACCAAAGTATCTCAGAGATACTCGTAGCCAGCGGCTATCGCAGCTGTGGGGCTGTCGTCGTGCCAGAACATTAATTTGTTGTTTATCGCACCTTGTTAAAATCACATTGCCTATAAGATGTATACGGCAAGATATGCAGAGTGAGAGCGAGAGTAAGAGAGAGCGAGAGCAAGAGCAAGAGAGAAAGATATATGTCATACGATGAACATTCCACAAATACCTAAACATCAATTTCATAAATTGTTATGACTTAATATAACATTTTTTGAATAGTTTACTATAGAATACGAATAAATGTAATTTATGAGACTTATGGATTAATTAATTGAATAATATAATAATTAAAATAATTAAGATAGATCCTTATAATACAAACACAACCAAAGAAATTGTCTTGACATAGAATAAAACTCACATATTTGAACTTATTTTATTTTTAAAAATTAATAGTCCCAACGAATCTCGCAAACTATAAGAAAAATAAACAGAAATAGGTATTTTATACTAAATATTAAGTGTGGAAATTCTTTATTTTGTTTCTGCAGTTCAAAGTGTACAAATTGGGAAATTCCAGCAAATTATTTGAATGCTCAATCCAATCGAGACCTGAATCCATTATATTTCAATCTTCGCACTTGTATTTACTTATTTATTTCACATTCTTTGCATTCATCATCTTTGCATCACTTCAAAATATTATTTCTATTTTTATTTATTTGGACAAGAAATACTAAAAGCATGAGCCAAAAATAAAATGAAAAAAGATTCGCGCATTAATTAAATAATTTAGTTTTGCAATTGGGCGTAACAAAAATGTCATGGAGCACTACAGATTCATTTCTCTTTGGACTTTGCTGAGATGTTCATAATAAATACCAAATACTAGAAAACATATTGAATACAGAATACCGAATACAAAATACCGAATACGAGTATCATGTTAAATTCCTCGCATATTTATATCTTCAGCTCGTTCATTTTCATACTCGTAGTATTTTGTGTGCGAGTTTATCGCATTGCCTGTTGATTTATGCAAATTATTAAACGTTTTCTAATAACTCATTATGCCGCGTAAACAACGCGCCGCATGACAGTCACTTTGAGCCGAGATCCGAGTTGGCAGATGGCCCGAGAGACTCGAAACCAGACCCGACGAGGCCTTCAGACATTAGATATATGTATGTGTGTACATATGTATATTATACATATAGCCAACAGTCCCTTCCCCAAGCTCCCCAACCTGTGTCGCATTTTCATTACGCGTTCAATTGACAGCAGTCCCCTCGATAACCCCCCGATAACCAGCCGGTTCGATAACCAGCGATAACTCTCTGATCAGTCAACTACTGTTGCTGTCTTTCCAGTGAAAAAGTCATTTGATGTGTTTTTCCTTCTTTTGTTTTCTAACACTTAATTTGTTGCTGCTTTTGTGATTTTCATAATTGTCTGTCATTTTTAACATCTGTCTACTGCTGCGGAGTTCCATAGCGTTTAGCTAGCTGTCAACAATGAGCATGCAAATATTTTCTGATTGGTAATTGATCAAATATTTTGACTCGTCTCAGTCGCATCATTTGCATTGCCGTTTGTTTTTATTTAATTTTCTTTTATTACTTTGTTTTTATTTGCACGGTTTTCTTGACCTGTCTGGTATGCACTTTGAAGGGTCCAAGTTTTTACTTTCAATCAATATTGATTGATTGGCTAATTGCGAACGATTTCAAGATCAACGACAGATGATCTCAAATGCTTCTTTGGCTCTTTAACTCGCTGAAAATGTGTGTAAAATTGAGAAGTGCACTGAGAGAAAAATGTTGCAGCTGCATTGGAAAGTCTCATTTAAAATATACAAAATAATTGAATATACTAAATTATTTAAATTATAGAATATTCATTTTTATTATGCTTATATCAAATTTAGTAGCTACAAATTGTGCTCAGTGTAACAAGTCAAATGATTTGACCAGCTAATAGCAAGTGCAGTTGAGCTTGCCACATGTGGCAGTTGCATCCAATGCTGAGTTCAACTATTTGCATTTGCATTTTAGCACCTTTAGAAAACGGGGTGACTCCAAAGGGGGCAGCTGTGGGGTGCGGTATGTGTGGCATGTTGGGGGGAGCGGTGGTGCCGGGTGTGGCATCAACAGGCGCATTGTGCTGATTGCGCATGCAAAGTCACAAACGCAGTTGAAGCTCTGAAGTCGACAACCGAATGAAAGTGGGCACCGACTCTTCTAGTTGTTGTTCTTGTTGCATTGTTGTTGTTGCATTCTTGGCGTTCTGTGTATAACTTAATTCTGTGCGCCTCTCACAGCCACGCCCACCACCTAGAAGAAGCAATACAAACGAGATTGCCTGGCTCGACTGAATTTCCACCTGTAGTCGATGTCAGCTTGTTATACCCGGCACCAGAGAGAGCAAGGGTGTTATAGCTTTGTGGCAATAGCACAAATAAACAGAAATAAAATTCTAAATTCAAGCTCGTTTTTCTCAATACTAAGAATTTTCTTTGATCTGTATGGATAGGATCAAGAATATTTTGAGCTTTTGAATTAAAATGCTGTATAGATATGGTTACAAGGTATGTCAAAGTCGAGCATACTCGACAGTATAATTCTCCCCTGTTGTTGCAATAATTGTTGTTGTTGTTGTTGGGGGCTGTGTGGGTTGCTTTGGTCCGAAGCGCGTATCTAATTACAAAAAAACGAGACAGACGCTGATTTCAAAGATAAATTGCCGACGCCTTGGCTTTTGCTTTTGCTGTTGCTGTTACAGCAGTTGCAGTTGACGCACTGCAGCAACATCCAGGGCCCAGAGTGATGGATGTATTTGTGCGCAGCAGCGACGCCAACGCCGACAGCGACGCCAACGAAAATAAACAACAGTTTATTGGCATTGCCGCCTGACGATGACGGCGACTTGTGGACTCGCCTCCTCCAAACTTGACTTTTGGGGAGACTTTGACGGTTCTCTTACCTGAGACTGAGACTGAGACTGAGACTAAGTCTCAGTCAAAGTCTCCGTCTCCGTCTGAGTCTCAGTCGAAGTCGGAGCCTAGAAATCCAGCCCTCAGCTGCGGCTCATGTTCAGTACGCAGAATGTGAGTATATTCATACATATTCATATATGTACATATATACACGTTTTTAAGGCATTTTAATTATTTAACAACATTTACGCGAGTCTCGATGTGTGCTAGGTGTCGTTTTTAGGTCTAGAACCTTTTGCTAGCCCACAATATTTCATGACTGCATTTTTTGTTGTTGTTTTATGAGAAAGCGATTTTTATGCACTTCTTGGACCGACTTGGACTTCACTTCAAATGGGGTGGATGGAGGCTAAAAGCGACTTGGCTGACCAGTTGACTGACAGCGGCGCTTTTCCTGACACTTGATTTATGCCACAGTTTGAGTAACGCATTCTCTCGAAATTATTTATTTGCTGAGTTGCTAAAATCAAAGGCACAACTTAACCGGGCTTAGCTACCCATAGTTAATAATATTTTTAAAATGTAAGACAATTTCAATAATTCTAAAAAAAAAGCATTTCTGACTCTCTCAACTGTGCGAACTTATAAAGAGCAGCTTTTGTTTTTGTGATCTGAAGCGTTCACTGTGTCCTTCAATCTAAAGTAGCTCAAGCAATAAGGATCAGCAACATCTCCCCCTCAGGCAATGACAACAACTTCCTCACATAATTCAATATGTGGACACAACAATCTACTAGAATTGCATATATTGAAATGAAAACAAAAAACACAAAGTAAAATAAGAAAACAGCAAATAAAACAAAATTAAAGACCTACACTTGACCTCAGAAGTTGGCAGTTGGCGCAGCAGCCACTGGTCAGTTGAAACGTGGCCAACGTTCAAGTGGCTTTTACATGGGTCTCCCAACGAGTTGATGGAACAGAGAAATGGATGATGGGGGAAGAGTGGAGAGGAGTGGAGGGAAACTTGGGCGCGCATTCGTTAAGTAAACATGCTACGGTACGACGCCTTCCTAAAAACTTCCATGGCATTCATTTCTCAGTTGCAGTTGCAGTTGCAGTTGCATTCGCATACTCATGCCTTGCTTGGCGTCAGTGTGCTCACAGCAACAACAACAACAACAACAGCAACAACAACAGCAACAATAACAACAACAATAACAACATCATCGTCATCAACATCGACAGGCAAAGTACAAACACACAGAGTTCGAGAACTCGGCGGATTGTGTCGGCTTCGCTTTGCATCTTTCGTTCATTTCTGTTTAAATATTGCCTACCTCCAGTCCGTCCGTCCTTCTGTCCCTCTCTACCTCCCTCCCTCCCTCTCTCTCTCTCTCTCTCTCTCTCACTGTCCAGCTGCCAATAGTGCATGGCATTTCATGCACTTTTCATCTTTTTCAATCAACATGGACTTGGCAGCAAAAGTAAAACATTAAAAAATAAAAATGAAAAGCAAAAAGTGTTTTGGCTTTTGAGGGCGCTAGTTTAGGATCTGTCTGTCTGGGCCACATCTTTCTTACCTTTCTGGCCATTTTGCGCTTGCCGTTTATTTGTGTTTCTTAATATTTTTGTTAAATGTTTCAAGCGCGCGTAAATTAATCTCGAGCTTAATTGCTTTTCGCATTTCGTTTTTAGTTTTTTGCATGCCGCTTCTGCTTCTGCTTCTGCTTCTGCTTCTGCTTCTTCACTTGACTCGAGTGCTACTTGGCCTCCAG
Organism: Drosophila rellima; assembly: GCA_035043635.1. Taxonomy (NCBI): domain Eukaryota; kingdom Metazoa; phylum Arthropoda; class Insecta; order Diptera; family Drosophilidae; genus Drosophila; species Drosophila rellima. Next base: position 1,139,165 of record JAWNMV010000145.1, on the reverse strand, counting down.
TCTCCAGTCTCTAGACTCCCGATCATTCCTTGGCCTTCTCCCTCTAGGGCTCCACTTTGCTTTGGGGGCCATCGAAGTATCCAACTTGCAAACCTTGGTAGCTGAACGCCATCCTTTCCGGCCAAGTGGTTATAAATATGTTTTGTCTATTTTTAGTACTTCCCTTCGGTTTGCTAGTTAGTTGTACTGTCATCGTCGGCTCAGCTGCTTAGTTCGTTTGTGGCCAGTCGCAGTCTAAGGCAGGACTATTTAGATTGTGGAACTAGCAGTTCCTTTAGACTGAAGACAAGGCTTTTATTTAAATTGAGCTTTAAATCTTAGGGTTTAAAGACTAGATAAGACAACGCTCTTAAGTATTAATAAAGGTATGTAGGTAATTTTGAAAGTTATGAACTACTATGACAAAAGTAGCAAATATTGGAAAAAAATTAAGTTCCTTAAGTTTGCAAAATTGAAGTGAGGATTTAATAACGAGGTCTAACAATGTTCAAAAAGGCATCACTTGTCAAAATCGGATAAGATTTGTCAAAGTTATTGGACCCCAAAATCTTGAAAAATTTGTTAAGGGGTAGGTATGGAAAAATTAGCAAATCTTGGAAAAAATTCAAATTTTGTAATCAACAAAATTTAAATGCAGAATCAATTAAAATGTCAAACAGTGTTCAAAATGACTATGTTTATCAATATCGGTCAAGATTTGCCAAAGTTGTTAGACATCGAACTTTTAAGAAATATGTTAAGGGGTAGGTATGGAAAAATATATCAAATTTTGGAAAAAATTGAAATTTTTCTAATCGTCAATATTTAAATGCAGAATCAATTAAAATGTCAATCAGTGTTCAAAATCAAAATCAAAATCGGTCCAGATTTGTGAAAGTTATTGGACTTTGAAATATTGAAAAATTGTTTAAGGGGTAGTTAGGGGGAGTAAGGGTATTTAATCTGTCATATTCCGACTACTGAGCAACTGTTCCATTAAGCATAACCAAAAATCTAGCCATCTACAAGAGAGTTTCCATCTCAGCTGTCCACTTATGCCAATTTATGCAGCAGCTTTTCATTTTGTTTTTCCTTTTATCTGGCGCGGTTTGAACTGAAATATCGCACTGAAATTGACTGGCCAACTCGAAGTCCAGCTTCAACTTCAGCTCCAGCTGAGCAGCCGCCTTGGCGCTGGCCCGGCCCAAAAGCAAAGCGAACACGTTAAGTACAAGTGCGATACAAAGGCCGCCACGAGCCTCGGTCTGCAAACTGCAGACTGGCAAACTGGCAATTTTCAAGATGAGAGGGGCAACAGGTGGGGAGGGGAAGCGGAGGCGGAGCGGATTGTTCGCTTGGGCACGATAACAAGATTAGAAAATAAGATTTATCTCATAGATTGATAGATTCGATTACACGCAGCGGCCGGTGGCAGCGACTGGGGAGGGCGTGTAATTACAACAAAAGCAACAACTAACAACAACAACAATACGAACAAGAACAAGAACAAAACGAGCTGGGAACGAGAAGAGGCGAACACGAGAATTGGAGAATGGATCAGGGAGAGCGGAGAACGAAGAACGAAGAACGGCGTATGGAGTTTGGAGTATTGCGTTTGGATCGGTTACGAGGCCGCTCTTCTCTCTGTTGCCTCTCTGGCGTTTTAATGGACTTTTAACTGGTTTTTTTTTTTTTTTTTTGTTGACTGCGCAGCTGCTGCACCTGCAACAAGGAGCTGCCCCACGGCCGGCCGGCCGGGCGTTGCATATTTACTAATTTAATAATTCAAAAGCATTTAAATTCCTAATCATATCTTGGCCGTCGTCTGGATAAGCCGGACTCTGGCTCTGGCTCTCTGCGAAAATGAATCGCCCGTCGCAATTTGTGAAAATTTCTCACCATTTCATGCTATACCTCACCCTCCCCGCCCCCTTCCGATCCGCTTCCCCTTCCCCTTTCCCCTTCCCCAACCACACTGCTTGCGATCTCGACTGTGTGTTAGATTTCCACTTTACTGTCTATGCAATTTGTTGGCTAACTAGATGGCTATCTACCAACTTGCTGTTGTTGTTGTTGTTGTTGTTGTTCTTAGCGTTGTTGCTGCTGTTCCACATGGGGTTTCTACACGTTCTTTGTGGCCCGCTGCGCTTTCATGTTCTTTTCGTCTCTCTCTGTCGCGCCCTCTCTGCGTCTCTTTCCCACCTCTTTTTGGACTATTACTACTGCATTTTATGCATCGCCTGGCGTTAGTGTTTTGCGTCTTATTAGACTCTAATTGCATTGCCAGTTATGGTCAGAGTCTTGCCTGCCTGGCCAACTTGGCCGGCAACTGGCCAAATGGCCAAATGGACAACTGGGCATACACCAATTGGAATTAACGTGAACGCCTTTAACTGCATTTCTTCAGACTGATCAAAAGGGTCGGCAAATGGGCTTTCAATTTGGCCTCAACTCAAGTTCAGCTGGCCAATTAACCGCTATTTGGCCTAGTTGCATATCATAACTAAGCTCTAACGGAACCTGATCAACGTTGTTTTGATTTCTTCATATTTTCTACTAACTAACAAATTTAATTAGAATAAGGTACTATTTATATTTCATAATTAATCAGAAGATTTTCTTGTTTCTTATAGGTTATTCTTTCTTTCTGGCAATTATTATATTTCTCTTGTGGGCATCTGATTACTAAAAGTGTCGATAAGTATTAAATTTAATTACAATTGCTTAAATGAATCTACATAAATAGATATTTATGTCTCTAATAGAGAAGGGAACCATCATATTCCATGCGTATTCTAAATATTTATAAAAGAGTTTACTTTTCAATAGCTAAACTTTGCCTCTCACAAACTTTGTCTAACAATAATAGTCAGCTTTCATTTTTATTTCGAAATCGTTCTCTGCATTTACATTTGTTGTCTGCTTGAGGCGCCGCAAAGTCGGCAAACAGAATATAAATCAAAAATTCAGTTTGTAGGTGTAGTTTTGGGCCAACTTTGTACGTCATTGAGCATTACGCAATGCACTTCCAATAAGAAAGGACACCCAGACAAGGAACGTCACACTTCCAGTCATTTCCAGGACTATGGACAATCGTCATCGGCCTCGAAGGTCACGTCGAGACACGCGAATTGTGGCGTCAGACACTTTGTGCATTAAGTGAGGGTAATCCCCGGACTCAACGTAACGGTGCCTGGTCGCCATTTTGGCAGCCAACGTATGCGCTGACATTTTGTTTATGCAGAGCACAGCCCAAATTCAATTAACTTTACGTTTTTATGGGTCCCAGTTGGGAAAGTTAGTTGCTTTTATTTATAGCTGTATCGATGGGTGGGTGGACTTCCTACAGGAATTTATTACTGGCCTCAAAGGACCTTGCCCAATTAAGGAGCATTTATAGTTAGGCGGAAACTAAAAGTTATTTTTGGACAAAACACATTTAAAGATTGATTTGAAAGATCTTGTGACTTTAAGTTTAATCTATGTGGAAGTATGAGAAGAGTTCTGTCATTATAACTTTAGTTTATTTGATAAATAGAAGTGTTCTTCTATGAAACCTGAAAAGTAACTAATACTTATAATTCACTTTCATTGAAGTCCATTCAAAAAGTCCTTGGAATAATCCACACAATTGACTGTCCCCTTCATAAGGAAATATCCCCAATATGGATATAAGCATTCATTGACCAAAACTCCACAAAGATTTGTTGTCTATGTATCTGTATCTGTGTCCATGTATCTTTGGTCGATTGTGAGTTGCCTACGCCGTAGGCGACGCGGTGTCTGCCAGAGACAGACACAGACACAGACGCAGACATTGAATGAGGTCGTCCTGTGAAAGGACAGCTCCTGTCGATGTTTTGCCAGTTGCCAAGTGGAGAATTAGCTGAACTGCAGGCCCAACTCTTGGTAGATACAACAACAACAACAACAACAAGACAGCAGATCCCACACATTTTGGTTCGTCCTTTTTGCAACGTTTCAATAAACTTTGATTGCTGGCAATTATCTGAATGCTGGCATCAAATGTTTTGTGCGCCATTTCAATTTGTCGCTTATCCTTTTGCATTATTTATAGCTGGTCCTTTGTGCGCCTTTTGGCCAACAGGATTTGTTGTCAATTACCGCCGAGATTATGACGGCTACCAGCAGCAATTTGGACCCGAGAAAAGTTTCGCACATAAAGCAAAAGTTTTATTTTTAGCCAGATTTGAGACAGATTTCTGTGCGATTCTAATTGAAAGATTAACTGATGGGAGTGGGAGCAAAGCAATTCAAGATTAATCACTTGACTAACAGTTTACTGAGAAGAAGAATGAGTAGAGTAAAGAAGATGAGGGATAAATAGGCCTAGATAAGTGGCAAAGGTTATGTTTATACCAATTTGCGTGATAAAGCTTTTGAACTGTTGAAAAACTTAATTTCAATTTAATTAATAATATTTATTATCCAAATCCATAAATTAATCGCAGAAATAAATGAGATAATAAGATATAGATAATGAGATATAGAAGTTGATTAATAAATTTCAAAGTGAAAGTCTTCAGGCAGCTAAAATTGATTTAAAATTCAAACATATTGAGGATTAATCGTATGATTAACTACGCTATTTAAATGTTAAGTCAAGTATTTTTCTACTTCATGAGTTTGGGAATTCCATTTATCAAGACGCATTCCCTGAATGAAAACTTTATATAATAACTAATATAAAATCCTCACTCTACACTAAGCAACAGAAACGAGTACAATGGAAAGTTGTCAGTTAACAAAAGTGAAGTTAATCAAAGTCAAATAAAAGAACCCTCGACTTCCACATGTGTCAAATGCAGCAACAACAAATTTTCCAAGCAGTGAGGGAAATGCCCTTCCACTTGAAAGCTGAATTCAATTGAATATGAGATAAGAGCTTAAAGCGACTAACAATAAATTTGGCTTTTACATTTCCCTTCCCATTTCTCTCGTTGAGAACTCCCCAATTTGAGGCTGAGTTAAATTTATGCAGCCTTGTTAAATTTTCACGCTTCGCTTCAGAAATGTAAAAGCGAAATTTGCTCGCGTCTTTTCACCATTTGCACTTTAAGCTCCTGCCAGATCCTTGTCCTCGTGTATAAAGTCCTTGCGAGCAGCTGTGCTCCGAAATTCTTACGTGAAAATGGAAAATGGCTTTTTGGCAGCGCAGCGTGACAATGAATTGCAATTTCCCTTTCTTACGAGTACGGCAACAGCTTTTCCGTCCAGCTCCTTGTTGTTGTCGCAGATCCTGCAGGAGAACGACGTGAAAATCACACAAACACCTCGCACTTTGCAGCTCCTTTGGGACACGACAAAATTTAATGAAGTTTACACAACTTTGGTCGTTTTATTTTTACTCTCACCCTTGTGTGCAAGTTGCAAGTTGCAAGTTGCAGGTTGCAAGTTGCATATTTATAGTCTGATTTTTTTTCATGTTTTTGGTTTCTGCTAAATGCGTCGCCATGAAATTTTAATCAAGTTTCAGCTTCCGTTGTTGTTGTTGTGTTATTTAAATGGCAGACATGTCTGCCGCCTGGCATTTCCGCTACAAAAACAGCAGCGACAACATTTTCGGAGCCTTGGGACAGGACCAAAGGAGGTCGAGGGGATCTGCCATACTTGGTATTCCATTTGTCTGAAGGTGCTTTGGGGTTCAACGAACTCTATAATTGGATTATGTGTGGGAAGTGTCGAAACATTAACAACAATTTGCCAAATTTCGAGTCTTATCGTTATTTAAATAGTCTGAATGACGAAGGGATTCATTCAAATGGTTTGAAAATGATTAGTTACTGATCAAATAATTTCCAGAATAATTCTATAAATTAACAACAAGTTGCCTAAATTAAAAATCGAGTCATAATTAAGTGAATAATTCATGGACTTTTTAGGGAAATGATTGAGTTTTGTATAGTTTTGATAGTTGCCAGTTTGGAAATAAGTTTACTCTGTAATCCTTTTTTTAAATATGACTATGTCTGTGTCAGAGATTCAATAAGACTGTGACTCGTATTCAGACCACATGCGACACCTTTGCCAACTGACACAAATTTCATATGAATTATGACACTTATGAATACACAAGTCGCAGTCAACTTTAATCCATTTATGCCATTCAAAACTCACACACAGATGAGAGAGAACAAACATAATATTTGGAAAATATCCTTTGTGCAGCTCCTTGTGGCACATGGCACTGACAAATGAAAGCCAAATGCAGCACGTGATGCTGCCTCATAAGTGATATGACAGCTCTATAAATATTGAAAGTATTATATTACTTTCTCCATAACAATCCCAGTGGGCTTCGTGTGTGGGTTAGTTTAGCAGTGACTCCTTATCCTGCCGCAGTCCTCGTCCTTGGCCATGTCCTTTTCCACATCCTGACTCATATCCCTGGCAATTCGCGAACTGCGCCAAAGTCACGTGCGACTGACAGCCGAAATTGACAGTGTCATTAGGTTTAGCACTGAAATTGAAATTGAATTTGCCATCAACTGTCAGGAATTGTCGTCAAGTCTAATTGCCAGTCATTTCTTTTGGCAAATGAGAAACGCACTTGTCAACGGCCCAAACGTGTCTATTAAAAACTTCCACTTAGAACGACACTCGCACTGTGGATGGAAATTCATAAAAAAGTGTTTAATAAATAAAAACAAATAAAGAATAAAATACTTTCAAATACTATGTGTTCAGAAATTTGAGCTATGTAATAATAAAATGAGCATAATTATGTTTCATTAAACATCACACAATTAAAAAATTGTTAAATACTCAAATCTTATTTATAAATAATTAATTATCTCAATACATAAAAAACATGTTTATTTGGTAATTGAATATTCCAAGCATTTTCAACAACAACTTTCCATTTCTCGCCATTATGCGAGGCATTCTAAGGTCAAATGAGAGCCGTGCCGGAATCAAATAAGTGAATCCCCCATTTCTCATTTCTCCTTTCCCCTTTCCCCCTCTGCACAACTCTGTGTTCTATGAGTTGCGTCTCAAGTGGCCCACACAGTTCAATTGATAAGGCAACGCGTCTTGCCACTAAATGCTTCGGCGTCCGTTAGTGCAGCATTTGAAATGATCGTTTTCGAAATGTTCTCGGTCGATTGCCAGGTAATGCGTCTAGAATGAACCGCAGATAAGACCTTTTGCCTGCGCACATATATGCGAGATACAAACTAAATTGAATATGGAAATGTAAAATTCATTGATGCTTTTCTTTGGAAATTCTCAATTTAAATTGCCCCGCAGATTCGGTTGAATGAGTCATGCCACGATCTGTGGCCTGATTCACTGGAACTGCAATTAAAGGCCATAAAGTCCAAGGCACACGCCCCCAACGCCCACTCGCACACATGGACATTCTGGGTGACGCCTCCAATAAATTAAATATATATAGTTGCAGATTTCAAATGTGGCAAGGCCACGTGGCAGCCTCAGCTGCCGCTCTGTTTTTGCGGCTGCAGTGACAAAGCCGGCCAAATTAGAGCCCGAACAATGGCAAATGGCAAATGGCAACTGAAATGGCTGAAATGTCTGAAATGAAATGGCAACTGCAACCGGCGAGCGAGAGGTGAAAGGTGAAAGTGTGGCAGGAAGAAAGGCTCAATGCGGCATGCAGCCAAGCGCAACGAAACCTTTCGCAACGCCTACAAAAGGTGTGGCAACAGCCCAGGTAACGGCATGTCCTGGCAAGGACATGGCTCGAGCCGGGACACACACACACACACCTTTTGTTTGACAATAAATTATGAGCGAATAAAAGAAAATAAAATAAAATTTTATGCATTTTACATGATGAATTACGAGCTATTTGGCCATGTGGCCATGTGGCATGTGGCAAGAGTCGAATGAGCCATATGCCACATGGGCCCATATCCAATTGGCAACGCCCCATTTTGCAGCTATTTGAAATTGATTTAAACTTGCATTTCCCACTTTTGCGGTCAGCTATAAATCTCAACTGTGTGTTTTTCATTGCGTGTTCCATGTGAAATATGCAATTATTTTCACTTTTCGCCAACATTATTCATTTCGCTTGGCAGTGAAAGTTCTGCAGTTGCATACTTTCAGGCGGCGAAGCCAGGCAAATAAATGAGGAATTTGATTTATTATACTGGCAGTCAAGTTGGCCTCATTTTGTCCTTGAACCCAAGATAGATGGTATAGTTTAATTCCATAATAAAATACACTTGTAAAATGTAATTTGTGGTTCTTTATTAAGTTTCTCAAAATGTTTTATGGGACATTTAGAAGATTTCTATAAATTTATAATATATTAACTTAAAGTCAAACTTTATATATTAATTACTTAGCATTTCAAAATGATCAAAATTCTCTTACTTTTAGTACTCGTAATAGTAATAAATAGTAATAAATAATCTCAATTTAAAACTTTATATCTTACAATTAATGTAGAGAATTAACAAATTTAAACGAGGTGTTTTTTCCACTTACATATAAATTAACTTTAACAGTATCACGTTAATATCTATTGTAACAATTCTTACCTGTTTCGGATTCACGGATTTTCCCTTAGTCGAATCACTTTCACTTGCCACATGCACCTCACACACACAAACACATACATAAACACACACAGGCATAAACTGACCTTGGTAGGTCTCATTAGTCTGGCCAGAAATAATTTCTAACAATGGTCAACCAAATAAATGATTTTCCACTAATTTTACCCACGCTTCAACAATTGAAATTATGATTTAGGTGAATGTTTTGATATCAAGCAAATTCAATAAGCTAACTACGAAATAAATAATAAAATATATTAGACCGATTTATGAGTCGCCGCTTGATTAATGTCCCCAACAAAGGCGGCGGTCACAAAAAGGACAATTACCAAACAAAAATAGAGAAAAACCCAAAACATTCCATTGATTAGAGTGAAGGACCTCACACAATGCTGTGGACGGTGATTTGATTTATCGCCAGGCGAACAGAGAAATTAGCCTAGGAATGCGGAATTGGAATGTGGAGAGTGGAGAGTGGAATGTGGAATTGAAATGAGATCTGGCCACACAGCAAGTGAAGTTGCCTCTGGTCTGCTAATTGAGTAGCCGAAAACAAAAGAAAAAGAAGAAGAAGAATGTGAATCAGCCAGGCAGCTGCCAAATTAAGTTCTCAAAGGATCTCTTGGCCTGGCTTTAATGTATGCGCGGCTCGGCTCTCTGTATTCTCCTGCTGCTTCTGCTTCTCTTTGAGTCTTTCTTTTTTAATTAAGTACAACAACGCAGCTAAATTGATTTCACATTTGAGATGACTCGCCCATAGTCGCAGTCTGGTTCGACCAGGCCAGGCTAAGACTCAGACTCAGACTCAGGTGCAACGGCTTCTGGTTATCGTTGCCAAAGATCTCTGAGAGATGCGCGTTGCCAGATAAGGCCAAATGCCAGCTAGATGTTAGCCCCTTTCCCTGCCCCCTGGTTCATATTTATAATATAGTTTGTAAAATATTTATAATCGCTTATCGTTTGTAAAATATCTGCCGCAGGATCCGATCCGACTGCGAGCTGCCAAGTCATTAGCCGGCATTCAAAATTTGTTAGGCTTCGTTTTTGGGGCGTTTCGCTAGCGTTTTGCGCGCGTTTTTACCCGTGCGCTACATCAAAACTATGTTCGTAGTAGAGTCGAAAAATGTTATTCAATTTTATTTCAAGCTAAAAGCTCATTTAAAATGATATGCATAAATTATGTTGAAATTTATGCGGCTCAGTTTAGACCCAAAAGTTGTGAGGCAAAGAAGTCCCAGATTCGTATCTGGGAATGGCCATAAAAGCTGCAAGTCTATGTTACCTGAAAGACATTGATCACAGCAATGATAATATAAATTCCAATTAACTTATCAGACACTCGATGAGAGTGAGACATTCAACGGTAAACGGCACTGGCAATTACAAAAGAATAAATATTCTCCCCGCATTTTCTCAGTTCCATCCATGGGAATTATCGGTGAGAAACTATCCAAACTGACGCCGTCTCTGACTGCCCCGATCCGATGTCTCTATATATATTAAAGTGCTCATTCAAATTATGGCATATCGGTTGCCCAGTTGACTTGACATCTTCAGCCAAAGCATCTCCAACTCCATTTCTCCTACTCCTCCTCCTTCTCCATTTCTCGCCCGATTCGAGAAGTTTGCCCCGGGGCAGCGGAAAAACCGCTTCGCTGTGGCCTAATGAAATTATTAAAAATGCATTTTAGTTGAGTTCACAAAATATAAGATGCATAATATGCATAAAAGGCAGCCCCAACATCCATAAATAACCTGAGCTTGGACTCCCCATCTCTCTCTCTCTCTCTCTTTCATTCTCTCTCTCTCTCTCTTGCTCCTACGATCTTTGAGAATGCATCTTGGACCCTTTGACAGAACTAATTATGCATTCATTTTGTTTGCCAACAATTAACTGGCCCTGGGGCGTGGCGCATTTTTCATTTTGCTTATTAGTAGTCGGTGCCCCCAAGGATCGATCGTCCTGAGATCCTGTCCCTTGATTTATGACAGCTTCATACTTGATTTAGATTCCAGAATTCAGCCTCAATAACTTTGCAAAAATTATAAACTTTTGCATCTGACATCGGGAAAGTGACCCAGTTTCTTATAAATAAATAAACATTTTTAATTCAATTCATTGTCTAAATAATAAATTATAATAATTAAATAATATTATTTTAGTAGTTTGACATTTTTAAATCGATTAGAATTATATAAATTTAAAAATGACAAACTACTAAAATAATATTGTTTAATTATAATAATTTATTATTTAGACAATGAATTGAATTAAAAATATTTACGTTTTTATAAACGTTTTTATAAATTTCGAATTTTTGTTCGACATTTTTAGCAGATCGCTGGCAATTGCGCTAAATAAATTAAAGAAAGCTGTAACAATCAAGCGGATAACTGAAAACTCTGTCCAGTTGCAAGTGCAACTGCTGACCGCTACTACCAAATAACCGAATAACTCAAAAACGAGAGGAGAGAGGGAGAGAGAGAGATGTGGGATGTGGGATGAGACTGAGAAGAAGATAGAGAAACTGGTTCGACAATCAAATGACCATTTATAATGGTAAAGACAGGGGAAACATTCAGGCAAGGTAGACAAAGGGGAGTGGGAGGCAATTCAGCGACAGATGCGGAGCCACCCACGCATTGTGCCACATGCCACATGCCACATGTTCATGCCACAAATGCCACAATTACTTTCTAAAAGCCAAGAGTCAAAATCAGCGGGGCGAACATTTGAATTTGCACCAAAACCAAATTAGGCGCCAATTGCCAAAGCATAAAGAGATAGAGAGAGAGAGAGAGAGAGGGGAGACTGGACAGTGGGCAAAAGAATTTCATGGGCGTTTTTCTAATTTCTGACAACGGTTGAAAGAAGAAGCAGAAGAAATTCCTGAACAAAGTAATGTGGAAAACGCCTTATCCGGTGGTGCAGCTATCGCAATGGGGGAACTGTCAACGCTGAAGCTCGAGCTGAAAATGGAGCTGAAAATGGAACTGAGCTGACGATGGAGCTGAGAGATGGAAGCCAATGCCCACCCAGGTTGTCAGCTGGTGGTGGCTCATTGGCCACTTCAGTGGTTGCAGTTGACAAACGTTGACAGCGGCGACAATGTAGAATGTAGGAGAAAGAGAGAGACAAAGAGAGAGAGGGAGAGACGAACTTGATTTCTTATTTGAATATGTATGCATTTCATTCAGCGGCTGAGCGTCGCCAGGGCCATCGATCGTGATCATGATCATGATCGTGATCGTGATCGTGACAATCGCCAACGCAAGTGCAAAACTCTTCACTTCATGTGTCGAACGAACTGTGTTGCAAGTGGCAAGTGGCTCTCTGTATCTATCTCTGTGTGTGTGTGTGTGTGTGTGTGTGTGTGTGTGGTGCAAGTTGCCACTTGCCACTCGCTGCCATCAGAGGTGATTAAAATTGACGTTTCGATATGTGATGACGCTCGTATAAAGTAGCTCCAGTTCTCGTACTCGCACTCGCACTCGTATTCCCCTCAACACTTTCTTTTGCTAAACGTTTTCATCATTTATGAATTGATCAATTTGTTGTTGTCGTTGATGCCCTGCAACAGGCAACCGGCAACAGGCAACAACTTTGAACGACCAACAACCATCGTCAGTCGCATCGTTTGCTTTGTTTGTTGTGGCCATTAGCGTCACTTGATGGAACCACTATTCCAACCACCATCCCAACCACCATCTCAACCACCAACCCAACCAATATCCCAGCAATCTGTCTATCGCCCATTGAGTCGTGCCCGGTCTGACTTAATTTATTTCAAATTGTTGCATCCTCTGATGGCGCTGCAAATTATTTACACAACTAATTTATGCACTTCTCAAAGCGTTTCAAATTAGTTCAAGTCCTCTCCGAGCTCCACTGCACCACATACTCGAAATGGATCTAGACAATTCACAATTGAATCGATCCACATATAAATAATTAAATTATCATCTCTTAGATACTATTTTTAAATATATAGACTTGACTCTACTTAGTTTTTGTATCTAATCAGCGAAAGAAACCTCGAATTCCAAAATATATATTTAATGGAATTTAATTTTTTCACCATCTTTTTCGTTTTCTTTTAGTTGCATTCAGTCGAGGCTCAGCGTAGGATTAGAGTGCAACTTCAGACTGTTGTGTTACATGAGCTCCTAGAACTTACAATCAAAATCAGGTATTCATATGTATATATATTAAGTTGACCAACTGGCCCAACTAACTTATGTCTGACCTGAGGCGACTTTGTTGCCGCTGTTGTTGTTGCTGTTCTTGTTAATAAACTGGGTAAACTATTTGAGCGTCAATTAGTATGGAGCTGCTAATTTAGGACAGTTGAGACTTGAACCCAGCGAGTTATCTGTGCCGTTTGGACTGGGCTCTCTGGAATGTGACGACTATATACGATCGAAGATCGACAATGACCGCATCGCATCGCGTTGGTTCAAGTTTAAAGCAGTCGGACGGGTCAGAAAAATCAGCTTACTTTGTTTTTGCCTTTGACTTGGACTGGACTGGTCTGGAAGGTCCAGAGACTTCCTTTACTTGACTTGCACTTCGTCGGCACACTCAGACTTTTCCGCCCTCTGGGTAAACATTTTGTGCATTTTTCGTATTCACTTTCAACCACGTTGACCGCGTCTCGTCGTTGGCTTGAATCGTCCAGTTTCAATTGAAAAACCGCATGGCTGCAGGCGGCCTTTTGTTCTGGGCCTGGCCCATTACCCCGTACCCCGTGTCCTGTGCTCCTTGCCTTGCCCTGCTGTACCGGAAGCTAGAGTCGTGTCCATGTCCTGTTCGCTTTTATTTAACATGACGCAACAGAAAACGACAACGGGAACGACAACGGGAACGACAACGAAAACAACGACACAAATGTCCTGTCAACGTCTTTTGATCCTCTTGCTACCTCAGCCACCTTTTCACCTTTATTTATTCTGATTTATTCTTTCGTCCTGAATGCCTTTTGGCCGCCGGCGATTCGACAACTCTGACGGGATTCGCCATGACTCGACACTTTTTATTGTCGGCATTTTGCATGTCCAATTCGTTATTGCATTCATTTCCCTCTGAAATTGATTAGAAGAACTAGACTTTAATAGAGATTTTGTGTGAATCATTATATAAAACCATTATACCCTTTTTGACCATTTTCAATGGGCACGGGTATAAAATGGAGGTTGAATTTTATTTAAAATCTGGTTTTATTTAGATGGAAGTATGGCAATTTATTTCTTAAATGATTATCAACTAGAAAATTTGCATTAAAAAATTGAAAAAAACCTTAAGCGGAAAGGTTAGTAATAAATGGTCACCCTAAATTCAAAAAAGTTACATACTACAGTCAATATATGGTCACCCTTGGAGGTTCGTTTACTAACTGACTTCACTACGTCTAAGTTCTATGGAATTCGTGAACTTTGGCTGAGGAATTTAGATAAAATAAAGCATATTATTGATTTCATTGACTAACAGTGAAAGTGACATTCCATTCAAGAGAGTTCCTGGAAATCTTGCCCAAGTCATATCCGTTGAAAGAGGCATAAGCCCATTTAGACCGATAGCTATCGCACATTCCTTAGTCTGGCTAAAACGCACGTATTGAAATGGCCAATAAAAATGTCACAAAATCGTATATCAATAACTTTCGCGGAAGAAGCAATGAAATCACAATACAAAAATATTTAACAATTGTGTGGGGTCTTCATATCAGTCAAATACTTGAATTCTTGGTCGAAATGGCATTTCCTTAATTGAAAGGTCCAACATTCGCATAATCTGTTTTTAGCTTTGGAATGCTTATCAAGGGGATATTTCTATCGTTGTTGGCTTACAGCGAGATCTTTTCGAATGATCAGATAACTAAAGTTTAAGGAAGAAACAATCTAAAATAGTACCAAGTACAAGTACTTAACGTCGCTTTAATTTGGCCAAGAAAGAAATCAAATCAAGATAAACAACAGCAACCGTGACCTACTACAAAATCATCGACTACTCGTCCATAGTAATCGCGAATCTATCATTTGTTAAGGGGAAATGGGAGAGTATCAAAGAGAAGAGACAGGGGATTCTATAAGACATAAATGTAGAGCACATTTGGCGTATGGCGCAATTGGCCGAGAGCGGCCTTTTTGGTCTATACGAACTGCGGACTATAAATGAAATCTACGGGGCTTTATCAGTGAGCCCGCTGGCCAACAAGTTGTGAACTGATCTAAGCTCGTCGGCGGCAGACACAAACAACCTGTAAAGTGGTCACTGCCACAACCCTCACTCTTTTCTCTCCCTTTCCCCCTCCGGTTCTTGGCTAATTACAATTACGTGCCCACAAATACTCGATTTCCAAATGCCGAATGCCTGGAAACACGAAATTATGACTTTAATTGAGAGGTCATAGGAATTTTAGAAGTATTTTAAGTAATTCCCTTGACTTTTATTTAAACCTGGTTAGTTTAACGTTACTTTCTGTCCTTCTCAAGTTGATAAAACCTTTTTCATACTTTATCTAATTGACCAACTAATAAGAGGTCATAGATATATCCAAATGATAAATCTTTTGCTGAGCTTTATTTAGTTGTAAGAAGTTTCAAGCGAATTCTAGAGACCTTTTTCTTGTATGTAAAATGTTGACTCACTCAATTTATTATACTTATAACCCTTTCTATTTTCGAATTGGCCAGTTTCGAGGCAATCAAAGTTTATTACACATTCTTGGAGCACGTTTCGTACGCCTGACTTTCGGGCCATGTTTTCGTCCCCATAAAATGGCCGACTGATATCATGGCCGATATTAAGTGTCATTAAACTAGGCCGATTACCCGCGTCAAGGCCCCCCGAAAGCGATGCCAATAAATATGTTAAGAAATAGAGTATTTGGCTGCTTACAATTTATGAGACTTTCAAATGGGAATCAGAAACAGAGTTATGTCATTCAGTTCGAGTGCTTTCTAATTGTACTTATGATGGCATGATTTCTTTTATGATGCTTTTACTCTAATTTTGAGCGATTTCGTCAACTGGTCTGCAATCGAACTCCGAGTGTTGCTGACCATAACCGATTGAGCCTTCAAGCCCCCCGATAACCGTCAACAACATGTGCAATTCAAGGGTCCAAAATTATTCCATAGATTTTATTTGTGAATTCCTTGGGCATTACTCATCAAGAAAGAGAGTGAGAGGGATAGAGAGAGAGAGAGAGAGAGAGAGAGAGTGAGTTTCCTTATCAGTGGCTATTTTGCGTGCTTGGCCACGTTAATGACATCACTTTCTATGACCCGCGATATCTTGGCATCGATAAGGCGCAATTTGCCTATCGTAAATACCAAAGACTGACTATCGCGGGCCCGTTATGGCCATTATATGACCTGCCATAACATAGGAGGCTTGTGGCCTGTTGCCTCCCTGATTAGATGATCAAATAAATATTTCCATTCGACCATCGTCTCAAGTGCCTCTTCCTCTTTCCTTTCTCTCTTTCTCTATTCATAATGCCCATAATTTTCGCAAGTAGTCGACAAAAATGTATCGACTGCCATCTCGATTAATCATCGACTTCTTTCTGAACTTGATACGAATGTGTAGTGCTAGGTCAAGGTCGCATTTCGTATATTGATCCATTTCTATCGCATATCCGTAAAAAAAACTCTTGTCAACATGACGCGACTCTTTTTTCTTCGACAGCTTTAAGTAAATAACGATATATTGCATTTATTTCTGGATAGCATTTCATATTATTCTAATCGATTTCGTACGAAAATCGAGTCTAGAAAGATCTTATAATATTTGGTATACGTATTCACTTGACTTGAGCAGGACACGCGCCACGAATTTCTCTAATCTTTTGACTAAGTTTATTACAGAGGCCTTCCTCATTCAATCGGAATTCCTTTGATAAGCTTTCTCAAGTGCACAACACTTCCGTAATTGCGCATTGAAGTCTCTCTGTCTCTGTCTCTGTCTCTTTTTAATCAAACATTCCAATTTACCATGACC
This sequence comes from Drosophila rellima, assembly GCA_035043635.1. Classification (NCBI taxonomy): domain Eukaryota; kingdom Metazoa; phylum Arthropoda; class Insecta; order Diptera; family Drosophilidae; genus Drosophila; species Drosophila rellima. The sequence goes on along the minus strand of JAWNMV010000145.1, from coordinate 1,122,632 downwards.
ATAACCATTCCAATTCCCAGAATTTTAATACAATAAAGAACTAAGCAAGGAGTTTCTTTATCTGATCATTGCTCAAATATTTATTGAATTAACTTTCCGGAATTGGTATTACCTTTATTACAATCGGGAATAATGGATCATAAAATCGGGCTAACAACCAGTTTAAACCAGTTGTCTTTAAAGACTTATCATTTCTGTAATAATTAGACAAATACTTGGCAGATAATTGAGATTAGAGTTTTTGTAAGTTATTTTAGGTGTAATGAAATTTATGGTATTGAGAATATATGTAGAATATATGTACATATAGATTTAGTATGCACATCTATCAGAAATATTAATACTATTAAAATATATATTCAAACAATAAAATATATTTTTATAGTTGTAAAGAACTTATAGACTTTTTCTGTCAAAAATTTAGCTATCTCGCTCTCTATTTTACCTGACTTCCTACTAAAAACCCCATTTCGGATTCTATAGGTTTCCATCGAAGTTCTGACAACTGTAAAGATAATCTGCAACATTATTAGCCACTTGCATAATATTACGCTATATTCTAAAAATGGCATATTTCCGGGTGATTGAAATTGTTATTGTTATTACTCTTTTCCGTTTGCATCGGGCGATGTTATCAAATAGCGCATTATCAGAAAATGACTGAAATTAATCAGAGGGGCATTTAAAATGGGCCGGCAAATCAATCAGGCTCCGGCTTTGACCTTGGAACTCGGCGCTAAGTAATTACAGCTAATTAGAGCAATCGGAGAAGCGCATAGATCATGCTGTCAACAAAGCTGTCAGAGAAGGAGATGGAGATAGAAAAATAGATAGATAGATAGATAGATAGATAGTTGTTGAGGGAGTCAGAGCCGCCAGGGGATTGATTGACATGCCCAAAAGCGGAAGTGGCAGGCAGCTGTTAATTGGCCAAGTCTATAAAAACTGAGTCAATGATTTGCGTTAGCAACGAGACCAAATAAATCACTTTAGAGCAAAAGTCACAATGGGCTTTGAAATTGACCGCAACAGGCAAAGGGAGCAAGAACAGGAAAAGGGATATCAGTGTGGCATAACTATCTTTGTATCTATGTATCTCACAGATACAATGCATGCGCATTTGGCACACGTCGCAGCAGCGACGTCGGCAAGGACATCAATGAAATTAAGTACGAGTATCTCAGATGAGCATTATATTTGTTGCAGAGAAAAATTACATAGCTATTAGGCCAGATACGCTTGTAGTTAGGCCTAAACCGCCTACCCCCTTGCCACACAAACACATTTACCTGGAAAATTATTGTGTGGCAGCAGCGGCAGCAGCAGCAGCGACTGTTGCAAATGCGGCCTCGATTATGCACGGACCCGGCACATAAATTGTCAATTCGTTGAACGTCGATTTGGATGTTGTTGTTGCTGTCGTCCTTTCCCACTCCTCCTCCTTCTCCTCCTCTTACCTAGTCTTTTGGTGTTGCTATCAACGCTGCACCGGTTCGACTTGCCACACGCTGCGTGCACTCGTTTTTTGCAACAGTTTTATTTTTTATCGTTGCATGTTGCACGGTGCACGTTGCACGTTGCACGGACACAGGGACACAGGGACATGGCACTGACTGACTACTGCGACATTCTAGCGATAAGCTTGTCCCTTCTTTTCTTCTCTTGCACTTCTCTTTTCTTTTCTTCTTTTTCTGACTGAAGTGTTTTATCTAGCACTTAGTTCTTTAGTTGTAATTGGTCATGCTGATAACGCGTTTAGGGTTAGGGTCTTAGCTGGAATTCCTTAGCTATTGTTGGGTGGCATTCGCATTCCGATTCGCTCGATACACTCGTAGTTCCAAGTATTGTCGAATCCCCTCGTCATGCAAAATCAGCAGTTAATTGCAGAATAACTGCTTCAAGTTATAGTCTAATTTATGAGATAGATCCTAATTCGAATTATGTTTCAGTTGCTTAAAACAATATAGTCAAAAATAGAAGTAGCTCTTTTTAAGTTAATACATATAAACTGTTTGAAACTCATTTTCCCATCAATGGGATTCATCAAGAAAACTACAGCTTAATTTAATAGTTGTATTTTTAACATGGATATTTTTAAATGCTTCCAGTACATGATGGACTTCCTGTTGAAGACATAGAAGAGTCCGTAGAATACCTTTTTTGGCTACCTACTTAACAGTCTTAACTACTTTCGAGCCATTACTTGAACGTCAATAAAAGCTCATTAGAAACAAGTCAGGAGACCATGTAAGCCGAGTGTGTCATTAAAATCATGTCAAGACACAAAAGCTCATGAGTTCGACACGCCACAAACTGAGTGAGAAAGGGACAGAGGGGAGAAAGAACAAGAGAAATGCATTTGGGAAAATTTACATATTTAAGTAGCATACGAGAGAAAAATTCTTTTATGATTGTTGTCAAACGAACTTTTACTACTTTCTAACTGAAACTAAAAAAAAGCATATGAATTCGGAACTTGAGCCAAGAGTCCAGCTGTGGATTGTGGGTGAGTCCAAGTGACTCAAGACTGACTAACTGACTGGCTGGCTGACCTGACCGACTGCGAGAAGAGATGTCAAAGATCATAATGAAAATGCAGTTATGTTAATTTCGGTATATTTTACAACAAATTTGTTAGTTTTCAAAGGTCCGTTGCAAGTTGTTTACGGCCACATATCTCAGACACTTTATGGCTGGCAGAAAATATTCACAAGACGCTGACTGACTGACTGACTGACTGAGTGACTGTTGGACCCAATTGGAATATTTGGACACTTTCCGCAGTTTTCCGTAGCCTCCCGTTGGGATTTAGGACAAACTTTGGTTTATAATTTATTTACAAATCAATAAAATTCAAACCAAATGAAATCAGTTGCATGCAAAAGTTAGCTTCTAGGTATTTATATTGTTAATGCTAAGTAGCTTCGACATTCATATCGCATCATTTAAAAATATTCTTTACTTATTCAAATTCTACACACTCACACTCACACTCACACTGACAGACGTCAGAGTACATGTCGATTGACTGCCATGAAGTCATCAGAGTCAACGTCAACATCGGCGTCATCCACATCAATTTGATATGCCCAAATGCCCCAATCTCAATCTCAATACTACGGCGAACTGGTATCCGACTCAAACGGAGGGGGTTACGGGTTGGAATGGGGCTATTGCCTATTCAATAGGGCGGCATACAATAAACGTGCGATCGATCGAATCTCAGAACTTGAGAAACCGAGAATCGGAGAAGTGACATTTAAATGAGTTCTATGCATAAGTAACTCTAGACCTTCTATTGTCCGAAGGTGTCAATGGAATAGAAGCTTGACACCTGTGGCGCCTCAAATGTGGAAGCTTGCCTCGAGAGTTGGGCCAACTAATCTGGGGAAGATCGTTGGAAAATTACTTGAATGCTTCTATGTATTAAAAATATATTTAAATGTTAATTAAGTCAAGCTATTTACACTCAAGATATAAGTACAACGATACGAGTATCAACTGAGTTCAAGTCGTGAATAATTGCTTTGATTTGACAAATTAATTTAAATTTGATGAAGTTCGTATTAAAATTAAATCTCTATTAATTTCACTAAATTTGTAAATTTGACAACTTAGATTTGTAACAATTTAGAATATCTTTTTTTAACATTTTTAAATCCCATCTATATGCCTATACAACAATTCGCTGTAAAATATCATTTATATCGACTTGATATCAACTCATTACCTTTTTATTAGTCTAAATGAGATCTTAACAAGTTCCGTTGACATTTTTAAATACACTTTATTAACACATGCTAAACAGCTAATCAGAAAACTGGATTCTAGACTTTTTTGGCACGCCAGACGCCCATAATTCAATTGGTTTTTTGGGAGATTTTGTGTGGTCCGATCTTGTATGATAATTGCAACTTAAAAAAAAAATTAATAAAAAGCTGACGCGTCTGGTAAGTCTAACGGTTAAGCATGTAGCGCATAATTCAAACTGAAAGCTTTTTACTTTATCGTATTAGGGAAATAAATCAAAAATGCTTGAGATCGGAGACCCATCCTCAGCCCCAATCCCATATCTTCCATCCCATTCGATTCCATTCAATGCGACTCAACCCAAAAGCCAATCAAAAACGCATCAAAATCAAAAGGCCGCCAAATAAATAAAAACAATTTGTCAATGTGGCAACAACAATCAACGCCATTTAATTAGATGCCATTGATTAGAAGGAGGTAACCGGACAAACCGACAGACCGACAGATCTACAGACCGACAGACCCACACAATCTACGAAGATTCACTGGGAGAGGCGGCCAAGAAACCACTTGAAGACTTGAAAACTTGTCGAGCTTGACAAATTTGACAGGCTTGATTGAAAATGAAAAGCGGCCAGCAAAGAAAAATGTTGAACAATAGAAAGGCGAACCCAAAGCGATCCCAAAGAATCTCCATATACTTATAAAGAGTCCGAGCAAAGCTCTATGACAATGCACCAACTTTTGACTTTTGAAAGTGACAAAGGCAGAAAAAGAGACAGATAGAGAAACAGAGACAGAGACAAAGACAAAGACAGAGACAGAGGTAAAGTTAAAGTTAACTGTCAAGTGCTTTGGCACTTTCCAAAAACCATTCGAAAAAATGATGTTTTTGGCTTTTTTTCTCAGAGCTTGCAATAGGTGAGAATTTATGTTGATTTTTGTTGTTGTTGCATGCACCCGTTGGCCCCGGAGTTGCCACCTCATCTCTGGCTCGGCAATTTGTCAAATTGTTTAGTCTTTAGTCGCCGAGCGATTGACAGGCCGACTAACTAGCCAACGGCTGCCGTTTGGCCCACAACGTGGCTACAACGCTTCGAACGTCTTGACCAAAGACAGAGCCAGCTGTACTCGCTGTTGGCTACTTGCAACTAATGATATTGTTGTACTCGCATGAGTATTTTTGTTTTCGAGTTGCATTTCGGACTGTGACGTGGCTGCCACGTAAACAATCTGTTAAATTGTTGGCCATTGCAGCATTTTTTGGCCAGGTGTTGGCAGATATTTCAAATATTTTCAGCTTAGCTCAACTTGTGCCTGGCCAAAAGCTGTTGCCACTTGTATTACACATTCTTGGGAACTTGCTCAAAGTCCACGGGGGATCATGATGAAGTTTATATAGAAAATATTCGATATAGTCTACGATTCGACTCACTTTCATAGTATTTATTAAATAATTTTAATTTATTTATTTACTCTGTTTTGTGTAGTTTGTGTATCTTTAGGTACTGCCAAATTGTATCTCAACTGGACAACTACTAAATTATGCTCTTGAATTTCGCTTAGAGTTCAACCTAAAGATACAATGTTAAATGCTTCGACCCACTAGAAAAAGGCGTTAAAATCTGAGCAACAAAAAATTGAGCATAAAAACTGAAAAGGTGAAACAAAACTAGAAAAAGAGCTGAAAAGTGGATTTCGAGTGTTGAAAGTGCCAGAACTAAGCCGACTGCCTGACGAGGCAAACAGTTAGGATTTGTTTGTACAAGGCAGTTAGTAGGTTGCCAACAGGTAACAGTTTTCTTTTCTTTACCCTCCTCTGCTCTCCTCTTCACTCCTCTCCTCGCCTCTTTGCCAGAGTGTCTGATAGGTGCAACAAATCCGCTAGAAGAACAGCAAATGTTTCGCGCGCTTTGTGGAAGGTCAGAAGAAGATTGTGGTTAATTATTGATGAGTTGAAGTCGAAGATGCAGAGGCAAGGGGCTGGAGAAGGGGACGGGGGAGGGGGAGGGGGAAGGGGAAGGGCATGCTTGACCCTCGCAAACACCCGCACACAAAATGTGCTTGTTGTTGTTTTATTTTTTTCTTTTCGTGTCATTAACAGAGCTGTTGTTGTTGTTGTTGCTGTTGTTGTTGCTTTTGTTGTTGCTGTTTCTGTTGCTGGCCTGGCAGCTGGCATTCCATCATTTTTAATGTGCATGGTCATAAAAAATCAAGTGCAACAAGTTGCCAAAGACTATTCGGAGATACAAATGTATGAGTACGAGATGCGAGTACTTACAGATACAGATACAGATACATTCTAACTGTTTGCGTTTTATGGCTGGGCGTGCCGCATTGACAAATCATCTTGACACCTCCGGCAAGGCAAACAATTTGCCATTGGACGTCATAAAAATGGGTTACGGACATGATTTGCAATGTAATAAAATAAATTGAGTGCGCGTCAGTTTTTAATTTTAAACCGTTCACGGGATTACGATTCACGAAGACAGACAACCGGTTACCAAGGAAATTACAAAATAAGAAAGATCAAACAAAAATAACTAAATTAGAGAAAAATGTATAAATAATTTTGGAAGAACACTTTGAATCAAAGGCGCGAAGTCGTTAAGTGTTAAATATCTGCTGATGTCGTCATGGGTTAAGATACGCAGTTTTCGCTCACTTTTAATGATCGACCGTTAAAATCACAGGTATTTATTTAATGTATTTTCTCTGCTTTGCTTTTGTTTCGGATTTCAAGTTGCGATTTAATTGTTGCATTATAAAATCGCATTTTTATAATCGGCGCCGTTTAAACGGCGCCAAAGTCAATTCTTAATCGACGATCTCAGACTTGTTCGGTCATCATTAATTTTGATTTTGTGGTCTGCTATAAATAATTCTTATAGTGGCTATAAATCCCAACACCCAACACCACCACCGTCACCACTGGAACCACTAACCACTGAGTCTAATGTGACGCAGTTTTGGCAAATTGTCAGCAGCTGGGTGGGTGCTTGGATTGTGGTTGCTGGTGGTTCAAAGTGGTGTTAACTTGTCAGATGGACACTCAGTACTGATCGGCATGCATATAGTGTTCATTTCTTAACAACATTTTAAATATACCTATATTTTATATATTTTATTTTTATTTAATTAATATTTTTCCTGTAGCCATCTCTTGTTTGTAATTCTTAAACTTAACTAATAAACTTAACTATATATAATTAAATTAATTTATTTAGATTTTTGTGACACTTTCTCTCCCATTTCATTTTTATTATTCCTCGGCTTAATGCACATTTTTCGGCAAAATCTTTTGTGCTCTTGGCTTTGAAGTTGACTGGCCACAGGCAACAGCCACAACAGCAGCACAAACAACAGTGACAACAACCACTTGATGCACTTTCCTATGCAAATTTTATTTAATTTACAACAATTAAAATAAGCCCCATCTAATGCGCCGTAATGTCTGCTGTCGGCATACAAACTGCAAATCCCAACGTAAGCTGCACTTGAAAAATGGGTAAAAAGTCAACACGAAATGATCTGAGATCTAAAATCCCAGATATAAACATGGATGCACACACACATGTGTACTACACAGTCTTAGCTATAAATACTCGTACAAAGCAGCGACTCAGTTTGAGTTTCAGTTTGTGTTTGTGTTCAAGTCTGAGTCTGAGTTTAAGTCGGTGAGTGGAACTGTGGTATTTCCGTCATTTAAGCAGCGGCTTAAAATGTTTCTTCATTAGAATAACTGTCATAAAAATAAACGCATAAAATTATCAAAATACTCAACGTAAGCGGATCTAATCATTTTCCCATAAAGAGGCACAGCTGCTCAGGCAAAATCTGCTTAAATTTCACCTGACACGCTAATTTGGCTAATAAGCATTCCCAAAAAAAAAACACCACAAAAAACGAGCAGCAACCAAAACCACAATAACAAATAACAATAATAATAATAATAGCTCGTTGCTAACAACAAAATTCAAACGAAAACATCAAATGTGTGAATCTTCTGAATTAGGCGCCATTGAGCCACCGGATTTTGAATAGAAAACATCAACAACACATCAAGAAAAGAGCCACAAAAAGTGTACAAACAAAAAATAAAATATTATAAATTTCAATTCAAGAAAGTGCTAATACTTTTATATATTTATAGTCCAAAAATTTCTTCATGAAATTATAAAAATCCAGCTGAGATTAAGAAGAACTCAGAGTGTAAAATGGTTTGAGTTAGTTTGACTAATAAATAAAGTAGCTAAAAAGTATTTTCTTGTATTAATATATAAGTCTAAGACCATGTTATAATAATACAATTATGACTTAAGTGATCTACTGGAATGCACAAAAGTTGAAAGCTCTAAAATCTTTCAAAACTCCGTCCAAATTTGTAGAGCATCTGCTTAGCGTTCGCTGTCGCCGCGAAATGACAACTGATTTGTGTATTTCAATTTATTGCTTAACAAATATATTTTTTGTTAAACAAATTTATAAATTATTACTTTTGGCGCACAATAAAATTTCATTAGCGTTGCCGTCGGCGTTGGCGTTTCGAGGCGTGCGCAGACGGCGCCAGGTTTTTTTTTTTTTTTTTACAAATATATATATACGTGTACATATATATTCGTTGATCGTCGACGCCTCGTTTTGGCCTTTGTTTTGGCCAGATCTGTCAGTGAGCTGTTGGCGGGTAGAGAAGCCGACATCGCGGCAAAGCTTGATAAATCTCAATAGCAACGGGCATGTTTTGAGTTTGATTTTGATTATGAGTTTTGATGCCTGACACTGGCCACTGTCCAGTGTCCACCGTCTTTTGGCCACTCGTCGCACTTGCGCCCAATTTGCATATCTCGACTCAAAAATGCCACAGCATTCACACTTTTTTTTGTAGCTTTGGGTAATTAATTTTGGACAAGTCATAAATCCCATGTACTTTGCATATATTAATATGAAATACATATTTATTTATGATTTACTATTTATTTATGCGGTGTCAACATTCCAACACATCTATCCATCACTTAAGTTCCCCCTCAACTCCCACGCGATCCGCGATCCGCGATCCGCGATCCGAACTTGTGGCCTTTTTCTGAGCTTTACAATCTGTCCAGATTGAGGTCACACTCAGGAGATTAACACATTGTCGCATTGTTGTAGATTCTTATCGATTGTTACACGATTTTCATATTACGAGTATGCTTTTCATTGAGTCCAACTCTCTGTTGAGGCTTTTTCCGGTTCGTAAAATGACCTTAGAGCCGCATCTCTGGAACTTGTCAATTTTGTAACTTTTAATTAATTATAAGAAATAAATGTCGACAATTCTTTTACGAAATCCATATCAAAAGCTTACTGAATAAAATGAAAGAATAAACTGAATCATCGAGTGATGATCCTAACGTAGAAAGTTCTGAGATTGTGTGCAGAATCTTCAATGCCCAAGGAGAACAATTGACTTGCCTTTCTTTGGCTAAAGCATTTGTACCTTAAAACCTGTTAAAAAAACAATAAGTATATATATTGCCATAACCAGCGATTGTTTTTAAATGAATACGTCAGGTTTGTATTGTACTATATGTGTTTCATATTTATTTTGAATTCGTATCGTTTCATCGTCATTCGCCAATTGCTCATTATAAATACTATTGTGATTATGAATATCATCATGATCATCGTTAACAACATTAATATTAGTATTTAAATTAATAATGTTAGGTTGTTGTTGTTGTTGTTGTTGCTGTTGTTGCTGTTGCAACTGTTGCTGCAGTTGTAGGCCAGTTAAGGATTTCTGCAGCTGATCTTCTTCTGGCTGGCTCTCATCACTCTTATTTCGATTATAATTATTATGATTATTTGTATTGTAATTGCTGTTGCTTTGCCTATCATCGTCATTTATATCATTAGCATCAATATGATTGCGATTTGTGGCAACAACAAGAACAGCTTCAATTCGATCGTTATTTAATTGTTGGTTCTTAAGATTATTGTCAATGCTCTCATCGAAATTGATCGACTCTCTCAACTGGCTATCGCTATGGCTATCGTTATCGCTATCGCTATGGCTATGGCTATCGGTATGGCTATGGCTATCGCTATGGCTATTTGGACTATCGAACTTAGTGCTAGTGTCTAAACTACTAGAATCAGTCGTGCTACTTTTAGTATTCATATTATAATGCTCGTTACTGTACAAGTAGTTGTAGTTTTTTGGCAAGGCAGGTATTGCATTATTAACATTAGGGCTATTACTATTTAGATTTAGATGTAAGTGTAAATTAAAATGTAGTATTTGTTTTAAGTTTAAATTACTATTAACATAGGCTTTTGAGTATTCATTTTGTTGCTGCTGTTGCTGCTGCTGCTGCAAGTGTTGCACATCCTCTTCTTCTTCCTGCTGCTGCTGCTGCTGCTGCTGCTGCTGCGATGTCTGCTCCACCAGCTGCATGTCCATATCGGCACCACCACCGCCGGACGCTGCACGTTTCCGGCGTCCGCGCTTGCGTCGACTCGCTGCCAGCATCGCGAACAGATTGAGGGCGGAGGGCGCCAGGGAGGCGGTTGCTGTCAGCGCCGTGGACGCCGCTGTTGCCGTGTAGGAGGAGGAAGACGACGACGACGATGCTGTGGGCAATTGCTGTCCCTGTCCCTGTTCCTGTTGCTGCTGCTTCTTCTCCTTCTCCTCCTGCTGCTGCTGCTGCTGTCGACGTCGCTGCATGCGTCGCCTGCGTCGTCGCTCGATCAGCGTTGCATTGTTGTGATGATGACGCACCACCAAATTCTTGGTATGTGGCTGTTGCATGGCACCGGCGGCAGCTCCATGTTGCCGCTGTCGCTGGCGGTGCAACAGTTGCTGCCGCTGGCGATGTTGCTGGCGTCGATGCAGCTGCTGATTGCGTTTGATGATCTTTTGCTCACGCAGCGCATCGCCATTCTGCAAATTGTTGTGGGACTTAAGGCTATTGTTGTTTTTGTTGTTGCTGTTGCTATTGTTAATATTGTTGTTGTTGTTGTTGTGGGTAGAAGAACTATCGCTATTAATACTTGGTGTTGTTGTTGTTGTTGTTTTTGCTGGCTGCAGGCGACGCGGCAACTTGCCACGTGCGCGTCTTGTCACTGCCACTGGACTGGGCGTTGTTGTTGTCGAAGTTGTTGTCGAAGTTGTTGTGGAGGTGCTCGTTGTCGTTGTTGTTGTTGTACTACTACTTTTCATCTTCCAATTCGACAATTTGCTGTTGAAGTGCTCAGCCTTCTCGCGATAGAACAAGAAACACGCGTTTCGCACCCGGTGCAACTTCTGTTGATCTCTAGGCCCTACGGGTCGAAAATTGCGCTTGATTCCCACACGCAGCACCGGATTGTAGGCATTGGTATATTGATAATAGCCCCGATCCATTGACTCTCTGAAGTGGCAATCGTTTGTGACGTTTTTCTAAACAACAAACAAATGAAAATGGGACAGAAGAAGGGAAAGAGTTAAAGAAAATGTGTAATCAGATGATTTTCTTTTAGCTGATTCAGCTGATTTATCTTTTAATGTTAAATCTGTAATAGCAAAAATCTCGTACCTTTCCAACAAGTTTGCCTTGGACAAAGCACAAATAATAGCCCACATCCTTGGCATAGATGCTGATTTTGAAATCCTCGCTGAGTACATCGCCGACACTGTCCATTGTGAAGGATTCTGAAGTGAAGAAATGATAAAAACCAAATCAAAATTAATTAATTATATACAAACATCGTTTCTGTTAGTTAGGCAAATATTTAATGCTCGACTGGAGCGCACACTTCAGTGTGAAGATAACCCAATTAATTGAAAGCTTTTCGATAAAGTTATGATAGGTTTGATTAGCACTCAAGAGGGTCGGGGCAGCGATACGAGTGGCAACACGAATCGGACATTTAATGAAATTAAGTTTATAGCGGCTCTATGTCTACCAAGCTATATAAGTTCTCGAGGCTCTCTCTTGACTTCTGGCGTCAATCTTTATCAAGCTGCGCCAATCGGACTAACCGAAACTTGTGCTTGACAGTCGTTGAACTTCCAGATGTATTGCCCAAATTTATGGACGGATGTTTAACCCTGAGAGCCATTGGAATGTTCTTCTGAAATCTATCTGCACGTGCCCGTTGCATGAGTTGGACCTTCGATATGGCAACGCCTTAAGGCAAATCGATCAAATTCGCTAAGTCTGGCAAGTTTGGCACTTAAGCCCAAGTATTCCCTTCAACGAAAAACAACTAGCCAAATACACAAGTCTGAAAGATAAGATAAAATACCAAACTGACAAAACAATGAGCACTCGTATATCATTAAATTTATTAAGAAATTTCACGTGTGGATTCGGTTTGTAAATATTATTTATTCAAGATCTCTGAACTTTGCGCTGATCAAGCGGATGTGATTGCCACACAACCAGTGTGACCTTACTCGCATATCAGTGAGGAAATGTGACGTTCATAAAGAATATGGCAACTCTAAAATTCTATATGTATCTACATCATTACACTCGAAGTATCTATAACAATTATAATGGATATAACAAAGTAATCTAATTGTAAGTATATCAATATTAGTATCTGTATCTATATATGTATCTTGGGTGAGCCTTCTAAAGTACAGTTATGCGCGTAAGTCTTCTCACGCTTATTGCTTGTGACTGCTGTCACTTTCGCGTAGAGATCAACCCACTTGTGGATCGCCGGCTGCTCCTGAACTTCACCCACTGAGCTAACGGCAAGATGACAAACGTCTCGGAAAACCGCATGAATTCAAATAAAAAAAATAAAAAAACAAACAATACAAAACAAAAGAGAAATAAATTGAAACCGCAACTGGCGCCCATGTCGGGGCATAACATCAATCAAATATTAAATTACCAATAATTTAATTAAGCCCACAATATGCACAGACAGCGACAGAGTTCAAAATAAATGCCAATTCAATTTAAATACCATTTGACCAAGGAGAGAGAGAGAGAATGAACAAAGTGAATCGGTGAGCAATCAGATATAGATATAGAAAGATATAATTGATAGAAATGGGAATTTGAAGATATAGATATAGATATAGAGTAAGAGAAACAGTTGGATAAGCAGGAAAAAGATTGAGATCTACAGATTGAATATCAAATATATCGATTCAAGATGGATAGTTGGATGATACATAAATAGATAAAGATAGATATGATCGTACTTACGTGCCAGAGATATATCCTCTGCCGTTACCCGGCCGTGCGCATTGATGTGTAGCGCCCGATTGTTGTGGGTCTTGAGTGTTAAGATGTATTCGTCGGTTTTCTTTGCACATGTTGTAGTTACAAGAGCAAGCATTACCTAAAAGAAAGAGAGGAGAAGACTCCATACAGTATACTGAATATAGCATATAAAATACGGCAACTATAAGCCCCAAACTCTGTCAAATGCAGTCAACAGCTAATCCTGGTCCCGGCCAGGCCAGAATGGACCTTTTGCCCATAAATTCCCATTAATACGATGAGCTTTTTATTATGAGACTGAAACTCAAACTGAAATTGAGCCTACACACAGATGTGACACAAAATGCCGACGTGTTGGCCAAAGGTTTCTCTCCTTTACCTTCCCTCTTCTTTTTTTATGGTCAAAGTTGAGCCCCATGGTCAGTGGCCAATGGCCATTAAAGCGGCTCGACTTGTGTGCGTGTTTTTGGTAGCTCTCGAAATTGCTTTTTGAATGGAACATCAGCTAATCCTGGACATTGTAGCCCTGAGTTGCAGATGTCGCATAAATGCTAAATAGTAAATTATGATGTAAAGCTACCCAAGTTGGAACTAAAGTAAAAACAAATTGAGCAGCTTTTCAACCGATTGCATTCATCAAATCCGCTGACTGCTGTTACCAAGTCTGGCCAAGCACCACGTGTCTGGGCCATGTTTCTCTATCAGTGACACGTTTTTAGCCACAATTTGCATAACCATTTTCAGGGATTGATGATATCGCAAAAGTGATATGACAAAGCTGCGCAGTCAGCAGAAATCTATATATAAATTGTCATATCTAAAAGTTAACAAATGTATCTATAACTTTTTATCGCCATGTCTGGATTTTAATGGACTTGCCACATTAGATTGATATTGGGCATAACTACAAATTGGTTGAGGCATCCAAAATTAATGGCGCCCCCCAATCTCCCCTCGTCCCCCTCCTGCTTTGTGGCAACTTGCCACTGGCAAGTGGCAGTTGAGTTGAAATTCCTTAACTTGACTTTTTCATCTGCTTGTCAGCATTTCATCATTTTCAAGTTGACACAAAATCAAACAGCAATAACCAAAAGTGTCAGTTTATTTTTTTTAATTTTTTATACTCCCCCCTTCCGATTTCCCCCTGCCCCTTAACACTTTTCCCTCAACTTTTGTTGAGGGGGGGCTACTCATAAAAATTGTTCGTTTTCAGCTTTCAGTTTTCAGTTTTGAGTGTGGAGCATTTTTTGATGGGCGACCTTTTCCATAGTTCAATGACGTTTTAACGTACGAGTGTGTGTGTGTGTGTAATAATCATAATTATTATTATTATTTTTCTTTATTTTTATTACTGTGTTGCTCGGCTCAAGTGGCTGTGCAACAGCGCCCAGACCCTGAGACAGTGCCCCAAAACAGATCCCCCAAAAGCAGAAGTGAGACGAAGCCACTCCAATGTACACACACACACACACACACACACACACACACACACAACAGATATCGTACTCCTCCCCCTCTTTATACACTTCCTCCCTCCCGTTCCATCAAAGCCCCCTGACCACACACTTCACTTGTGATTACACACTCGATCTTGTTATAATAATCAAGCGGAAAGAAATACTACACACTTATTGATATTTCGGTTTTTTTATTTTATGATAATTATTTGGAGTGCTGAAAACAATGACAACAACAATAACTACAACTACTGTCACAACAATATAAATAAATATTTCTTTTAATGCGAAGCCATTTTTTGATCGATTAAAGCAAAAAATTGTTTTGTCTTCGGTTGTTACATGTGTTGAGCTGGTAATTCGAAAGTTAAGATGTTAAATAAGGTATTTTTGAATAAATACAGTGAAAATTGGCTAAAGCAGACAACTATTACATATTTGACGGTATTTGTCTGTTTGAGGAATGGAGTTTAAGAATTCAAGAACATCTTTGATTGAGGAAGCCTCACACTTGAATAATAACAAGTTAATAGAATCGTTGTCGTATTCATTAATTTTAAACACACATTTTACAGCTAACTATATCGTAAATCAATCAAAGCACTGTGATCTTTAATAAAAATAATATAAACACGCCCATTCACAGTTTAGCACCGTCATCCACAAGTACTTGTCATTTAATTAAAGTGGAAGTAAAGTAGATAACCGATAAAGCTCGACTTTAATCTACCCCGTACATCAGAAAAGACGAAACGCGATATCAAAAGCTAATTGTATACCCTGTAAATGAACTGTCTAAGGGGTTGTTCAACTTACCATCTGTATAAAAATAATCCTGGCATTGAGCAGCATGAACTGTAGTAACCTGCAAGTAGAGAAACGAATGATGAGTATAATTTGTATTTTGATTATAATCGTATAAAGCGACTTACGATATCTCCTATAAATAAAGCGTTATGAACGGCAAATTAGCATAAATCAAACAGATTATTAATGATTAATAATTATTTTATTGATTTCTGTTTGTTTTGTTGCGTTTCGAAAACAACTTCCGTCTGTGGTTTGACTCTGACTCTGGGAATCTGACGATGACGATGATGATGATGATGATGAGAGATTGGGAAGCTGACAAACTGACAAACTGAAAAGTGAAACAACAATTAAGTCATCTCATCTCATCTCATCTCATCTGCCGATCGTGAGCTCTTTAAAGTTTTAACAAAAGCTACCTTTAAGAGCGACTCATTCAATTCCGAGTCTGAGTAGTATTCATGAATACAAGTGTGTACTATGAGGAACTTTTGCTCTGGCTCAATGTCAACATGCACTCGAAAAACGTTGATGGAAAAAGCCAAGACTATCGATCGACCATATACAATATATATATTTATATACTCGTATATACTTATTTGACGCTGACTAATCCCCTTCGAGGGAAGAGGCCCAGGCCGAAAGGTCATTGATTTCAGCTTAGAGAGCTGAACTAAAGAACCACCACTTGAAGGGTAGTTTCTTAAGACGAAGGTCTCTTATTCCGTTCCATTCTATTCTCGTTTCGTTTCGTTTCTTTTCTTTTCTTTTTTAGCTTTTTGAAAAGTGAAAATCGCACACAAGCCACAAATAATAACAAAGGCAACAAAAGCGACTCAAAAAGTGCACGAGAAATCAATACAAGAGACCATCGACAAAAAAACAAAAAAAAAAATAAAATAATAATAATAATAATGAAACCTAAGTGAGAAACCCGGACCAGACCAGAGGCCAGTGCCATGTGCAAATTACAGAGCCCAATTCCATACCAAAACATTTTGCCCTCACAGTGGGCAGTCCCAAAAACTAAAAAATAAATATAAAACAGAACAGAACAGAAAAAGAAAAAGTATAGTTAAGGAATCAAGAATCAAATGCCTTTTGGCCTCTGTGCGATTTTTATCATTTTTCAATTTCACAGCAGACAATAAAAACGCTCATTTCAAATAATCCAGTACGAATACGATTTGGATTCTTCTGTAGTAACTTAAGTTTCAAATAATTCCGCAAATTCATTGATGGGGCGGTTGTTCTGTGTTCTGATCTCTGGTTGCGACGATTTCGCTTTGCCAAGCAATTAAATTGAGCTCTGTTTGTGTTCTGGTTTTCGTATATGATCTTCTTTTTATTATTTGTCTCTTTTGCGTATTAGCTTAAATTATGTTTGGCTTGCATTCGGCATAATTCTGAGTTGGGCAACTTCGATTTCAAAGAAATCGTAAATCTTTTAGTAAATATTTGATAATTCTTTTAAATAAGCAAACTTTAGTAACAGCTTGCGAAGCTGATTAAAGCTCGGCGCATTTATTTTTGATCGAATTCGAGCTTTCAAGAAAACACAACTTCTCAGCATATTTTTTGTTCTAGTCTTTTATAAATAAGCAAGCTCAATTGAAAGCTTACAAAGCGCATTAAAGCTCATCTCATTTTCTATTTGTCAAAATTTGAGCTGTAAAGAAAAGACAACTTCTCAGCGAATTGTTTATTCTAGTCGTATCAACCCTAGCGCCACATTTCTCGGCGAATTGAAACCGAAATGGAACCCTAGAGGCCAGTTTCTAATACACAAAAGCTCAGCTAATGCTGGTATGTGACCCGTAGTCTAAACCACACTCTACTCGTACTCTCCTATATGTATTCCATTCCACGTCTACTTCACTTCAACTGTTTGCTGTCTGTCTCTGTCTCTGTCTCTGTCTGTTTCTATGCCACATTTCTCATGTATGTAATTTGATATTACTCGTAGGGCCTGTCTGTGCTTTACTTTTGTTTCCTTTACAATGCTGCTAATAATTACCTTTTTGGTATGCAGACAGAAGCACAACAGACGCCCAAATGAACTTGAGTTAAGTTTTTAGAACGTTTCGTCTCTGTTCAGTTTCGAGTTCTTTGCCGTCCGATGGGGATTCTGATTCTGAGTTGTGTCTGACGCAATAGGCGACGTTTCTTAGGATATGTGCTTTGCATGTTGAACAGAACTGACTCTCTCTCTCTCTATCTCTTTTTCTTTGGCATTTGAATCTATATCTACTTTATAAGTTTTCACTGCCATTGAGTAAGTCGTTTTGGGCCAGGAACGTGTCTGCATTGTCTGAGTGGCGTTGCAGGACCACCCGGCGAATAGAAGAAGGAGCTTTCACACCTACACGACTCACACACACACTTGAGGCGGCGCTTTCAAAAGCTCACCAATACAGAGACACACAGATCAATTTGGACTATGATTCGTATCAGATGCAATCGAGTGTCGCTCTCTGCCTTTTTCTTTCTGCCAATTGAATGAGCACACTTGTGCGGCCTACGTCACTGACAATCTAATCTCGTTGATGTTTTGGTTTTAGTTTTCTGGCCATAATTAGTTCGCACATTTGGCCATTTGAATAGACTCGTATTTCGAATTTGAATGCAAATCAAATGCCTGATCCACTTGCCAGATTAAATGCTAAACGCAACGCGGTCTAAAAAACTTGTCAACCACAACTCACAACTCATTCGAAAATCTGATTCAAATTTGGCGAAACTAGTTTTGCATTTATGTATGCTGTTTACATTCTCAGAGTTGGCCAACACGTGTCACACGTTTGCGGGACTTGCTGATTGGATTTAATCGCAGTCACTTAAGGCAAATCACATTGTATGCTACCTGAGCAGAATTTGCGGAATGTGACAATGATTAGATTAAGACAGGCCCCAAAAGCAGACAGCCAAATGAATTGGCCCAAAAGTGCTGGGTCAAGATTCGATAAGCGATAAGTGACAAATCGAACCAACCTGAATGTGATAAAGTCTACAGTTTGCACTCGTTTGCTTCGAGGACATTGAATGGCCAAAAAGCAATCCTTTCACTTGGGTGTTTGCTGATTGCAGCCACGTGTGCTACCAAATAACTTTCCCTTTCTTCCTCTCTCTCTCTCTCTCTCTCTCTTTCTCTCTCCCCTGTTTGCAGCTGCCTCATCAATCATGTAATCGCTTAATAACAATTACAGCAGCAACCCCTCCCCCCCCCCTCTCGCTCTCCTGCCCCTGCTACTGCCACGTGTGCGCCGTGTCCAAGTGTGAAATTTCCTGCTGTCAATTGTGCGTACAACGATGGTCACCCTAATATGTTGGCCACTCTATTTGCCCTGGCTGCACTTAATGCAATTTTCGTCTGCTTTTGTTTTTGGGGGTTGCTTTGCAACTTCGCGTCATTTAATACTCTTGCATCATCCACCTTGCGCTTTTTTTGTCCTTTTTCTGTGTCGCTTCTCCCCCAACCCACATTTGTAATCCCACTCCCCGCTCTCCCTTTCTCTATATCTCTCTCTCTCTCTCTCACTTTGCGGTGCCTGTTTCAATCCCGGTTCCTGTGCATTGCCGGCTGCAATTGCAACTCTTGCCTGGCTGTGCACTTTGTCTTGTTGTCGTTGTTGTCGTTGTTCCTGGTTGTCGTTGTTGTTGTTGTTGTTGTTGTTGTTCTTGCTGCTGCTGCTTAGGGGCGTGCGCTTTAATGAAGTTCCAAGGGAAAACGCCACGTTTGGGTTTACTGACTTTGACAGTTACCAGTTGTTTTATGTTTTATTTCTTGGTTTGTTTTGCTCTTTGTTCTGCCAATTGGTAGAAGCGTGTGTTTAATGCTCGTTTACGAAAATATTTGTATTATTTTTATGCGATTTTTCTTGACATTAAAAATGACAATACAAATTGTCGATAGTATGCAAATGATTTAAGTGACTATAAAACATTACATATTAAATATTCTAAACATATTTCAAATGTTGAAAATTCTTAAATAAATAATGTATGTTTTTACTTATAACATTATTTTTACTATACCAAATTATTTTATTTTTTAATCACTTTTTGACCTTTCAAAATCTTAGCATACTTTTGGCATGCGTTATGTTTCACCTCGCGGTTTTCCCCTCTCAACTCAAGCACTTGAACTTGTCAGAGGAGCGAGACAACACAACAACAACAACAATCACAACAACAACAACAACAAAAACGCCCCAAATATGAAACGCATTCCATTTGAACTTGGAAGAAGAGGAGCGTAAGAACAACAGTCAGTGACAAGTTCAGTGTACTCCGGCGATAAGCTAATGTTGTTGCTGCTCTTTGCTTTTTGGTTGGAGTGCAAGTATCTGTGAGATACTCTCTCATATCTAGAGTGTATCTACGAGTGCGAGGCGCGCTAATAATTTGACATGCACGCGCTCAAAGCGTCTGAGGGCAAACTGGGCCCATTACTCGTATCAGGTCCCAGGTGTGGTTTAAGCCTGCTGCCGTGCCGTTACACAAATCCGAGCTCATTAGCAGCCAGCAGCCAGCACCCCTGTGGAACCCCTTGCGGAATGTCGACCGTAGAATGTATCTAAAAAGGTTGGTTCGTCTGTTGCTGCATAATTCTCAAATAGGCGTGAAAATAAAACACGGCGACAATTGAGAACACAATGGTTCTGTGGCTGAGGGGTTGCTCGGCTTGCTATTATAATTATAAATAAGTATATATTTTTTTTTTTATCTAATGCGATTTTCGTTTGGGAGTGTGGGACAGCTGCGTGGCTGATAAGCCGCTTTCAACTGCGTCTCTTTCGCTGATAAGCCAAACACAAGCCCAGAGTCGGAGTTAGAGTTGGGAGTCGGACTCGGAGTCAGTCGCAGTTAGGGCAAGAGGCTACTTAAGTGCCACCGTCTAAAGCCAAATACATTTTCATGTTGTGCTAGGCAAACGCAACTTTCCCAAAGTGTCAATATTGGCCAGACTGAGCTTGACGGATTGCCAGGTGTAAAAGGGGTAACCAAGGTGAATAAACACGGGGCGAGTGCAATGCAATAAGAGGGGCACATCGTCAACCTGTCGATTCGATTCGATTGAGTTTCAAATGAGCAAGTTCAAATCAAAACCAAGTACCCAGCTGGAAATAATGTGCTGGCATTGCAGCTGAATTTTGTGCTGATGAGAGCGTTGAAAATCAGGCTTTTTTATTTATATTTAATTATATTTAAGTATTCATGTTAATAAATTGTATTTAATCATGTTGTAATGAATTGAACTTTCTAATTTTCACCCAAAAAATGGTAAGCGTTGATTTTGCAATCGGTCTTGTGATCATCTCAGCTGCAGTGTGTGTGTGTTTGTGTGTGTCCGTGTGTGTCCGTGTGTGTGTGTGTAAAGTGGGTGTGTTTGTTGTTTTACACAATACGCAGAGACAACAACAACAACATTGTAGGTCAGGTGCAACGAGCGATCAACAAAATTGACGGCCCTATGCAGCTGTCTCTGAGGTGCAGCTAAAGAGGGGAGTAATGGAGAGTAAAGAGCGGAGAGTGGAGAAGAGAAGAGAAGAGAGGGGAAGCCCTCGACTTGGTAATTTGTAATGCAAATATTTGCATAAATTGAAAAATTGTGCAGCCACGTATTGGACTTTGTCGTGATTTATCTGCCACTGCAACTGGTCAACTTTCTGTCTCTCTTTCTCTCGCTCTCTCTGTCTCACTCTAGCACAAGCTGTGGCTCTCTTCAGCCAAAGTGCCTATCTCTGTCGCACAGCAAAGGTATTTCAATTGTTTTATAATACAAACGAAATAAAAAGAAAGCGATGCCCACCCACCGCGACTCGAAATAAGTTTGTAGTAAAAATTTTAAGCCCTAGCCAGCCGATAAGTTGACTATAGTAACTATTTATATACATATATATAACTGTTGAAAGCAACAACAATTTTAGTTGTTTCCAGTCGCAAAATACCAAAATAAACAACAAACACTTGAGGGCCGTGACTTTAATTCTTGATGAAGAAATAATACAAAAAAAAAAAATAATAATAATAACAAAAAGTCAAGAAAAAAAAATATGGTGTTGACTTGTAGCGTTTTTGGCGCTTTGTTATTATTATTTTAATTATGCTTAATGTTAGTATAGGTAACCGTAGTATGTACGAGTAGGAAAGCTACGACTCTCCGAGTAAATGGCGTATATTTTTTTTATATTTATTTTTTTTTTTATTCTTTTCTTTTTTTTGAACGTGTTACCGATAAGATAAAAACTGCGCGTCGCACTTCTAGACATGCTTATTGTTATTGTTGTCATTGTTGTTGTCTGGGCTAGGGAATACGATAGGTTTCAACTACCAAAAATGTAGGTAACCAACCGAAAGAAATCCAGTTGGGTTTACTTTCGATTAAGCCAATTACGTTCCATGGCAAATCTGCCAAATGAAACGACATTGAGCTCAATTAAAGCTCTCAATAAAAACATAAAACAATAAACAATCTAACCGAAATCCAATGAGCGCCAGAGTAAAACCTCAAACAATATTATTAATTTTTTTAATCGCCTTTAAAGAGGGCGCGACATTGGCAAACACATGTTTGATATGATGTTTGAGGTTTTGACAAAATTTAGACTAAGTCATATGTAGTAAACTGATTGATTTACTTTCAAATATACTCATCGAAAGCTCTTGTAATTAAAATATTATTCGCATTACTTCCACTTATATTGTATATGATTAAATGGCCTATCAACCTTATGTATGATATAAACTAAAACAAAAACTAAATGAATGAGTCGAATGAGCAATAGTTGTAAATTGTAGAGAATATTAGTTGAATTTTTTATGAACATTATCAGCATAAACAATTGCTGGGTGACTTTTAGCGACTCGTATGCTGAGCCCAAGTCAAAGGCTGACTCACAAAGCGAATCAGAGGCATATATTATATACACATATATTCTTACAAATATATACACATATAGCCAGAAATTTATACGTATATGTATGTATGTATGTTTAAAATATGAAGCATCAGCGACCTCAAATCATCATGAAACGTGACTTTTGAGGTCACTGGCAAAAGGGATCGACTGACGACTTCCGTCAACCACAGCACCACTGCACCACCCCCGCTATAACTCAACATTTAATATATAGTCTAACTTTAAGCACGCGCCTTTTTTATGCCGTTTTGACACTTATAAAAACTAAAAGCATTGCATTGTAGTTTTCACTCGCAAATCGTGGGTACCCCGCCCGCACCACCGCCCGCACCACCGCACCACCAACAGCTCCACTTTTCTAACTTTTTGCAGCTTTTCGCCACCCGCGCGTAACCTAATTATAAAACTTGAAGTGACATTTATTTTTATACTTTTGTTGACTTTTTTCCAAGCCGCGACGCCAACGATTTTTGTTCGTTTTTTTGATATTTTTTTTCTTATTAAAACCGCCCGCAATAATTTCGAAAGAGTTGTGGTTTTTTTTTTATATATAATAGATCGTGAGTGGAAAGTTGGCGACAGGTAGTTAACTCAGGAGTTTGTACTCTGAGCCCATTCAAGCGTAATTGGATCTAAAAATAACTCAATTTACCCAGAGACAACTTCAGCTCATTTATCAAGGCAAAGATTTCAAATTAGTTACATGATCATAAATATGGAAAGATCAATCGTTTCCATCTTAAGCGAAAAGGAAGTAAATTTAAGTAATTTAGCCTAGAATATTTTGGAATATAGTGCAGTTTTCTTATCATTGGAACCCTTCTAATTTGCATTTGTTATGGATATTACGAAATATAATGTGTTTTTGTGTTTGTTGTTAAACAAACCCTCAACTTAGTTGTTCGTGTGGAAATTCCAAACACTAAACGCCGCACCCTCAAAGCTTTTAGCTAATCGGCAGCTCATTAACTGACAAACTGACTGATGGACAGACGGTTAGACTGACCAATTGACACATTGACAAGTCATTGAGTGCAGCCTGCACTTGGCTTGGGAGTGCTAAATTTGAAAACTTGGGGAAACCACTCGACTAACAGTTGGAATAAGTATCTTAAAGAAAAGATTACTATTGATTACGAGCATGTATCTATAACGAGGGAGTTATCTATACAAAAATATATATGTGTATACTCATAGATTGCATTAATCAAAGCTGCACAAATATGTGCCAAGTCATAAAAGTATTTTACGATGTTTTGTTGCTTTTTCTTTCTTTCTAGTGATTTGCCAAATGCGTATCTATCAGATTGTAAATCTTAATAAAACTAGCCCCACAGCTGTTAAGAATTCCATGTGACTTGAGAATATTATATTCAGGTATTCAAGAGTTTGAGTATTTTAATGGGAATTGAGAAGACCTAAATAAAATATTTTTACGTTGTTAAAAAAGCTAATCAGCATATGAAATTAAAGATATATTATTTAAGAAGAGTTTAGCATTGTTTATAATGAATCTAATCTTATCTTTGTTCACTCTTAGCTCATCTCTCATTGAAGAATTTGCTACCTCAGTTTGGCAGCTTATCAAATACTACACAGAACTCTTAACGCTTGGGAAATGTCTCAATTTTACAACGGTTGTGTGTGTGTAAGTGTGTGTGAAGGTGTGTGTATTATGCTTGGTTTTTATCAGTGTGCATTTCCGTTTAATTAATAAAAGAAATAAACTCGCAACTCAAATCAAATATTGTCTATTTTTACGAAATTCTCGCTCGCTCTTATCACACACACACACACACTCACAAACACACACAATAAAAAGGGCGTGTCAGCGCCTATTTGACTTTTGAAATTTTTGGGTGTTGCATTTGTCGCCCTACTCTCAGGGAGTCTCTATGAGGGGGGAGGAGAAGAAAATTCTTTGAAACATATTTTTTAAAACTCTTTCTGCTTTGTAGTTTTAAGCTGATTAATCGCACGCGTTTCGCTAGCGTTTTTAACAGCCAGGGGTTGGCGGTTGTTGATGCTGCTGATGTTGCTGCAATTGATTTATAACTCAGGTAAATGTCCTGAGATCAGGACACGCCACAATCATAAGCACAAGCACAAGCAAACTGACGACGACCCTTTGCTTCCAAGTTTTTTTTTATATATTTTTTAAAAAGGGGTTGTGCGCACACATGCACACATGTAAGTGTATGTGCATGCTTGTGTATGTGTGTGTGTGTATGTTTGGAAGCATGCTAGGATTTATCCTGGCATTTTGCATGTGTTGGTGCCATAACAAGTTATAAATAGCAATTATTGCCACGTTTGCTGCTTCAGTTTTTCCATATTTCTTGTTTGAAACATATAATTGTGCTTTTTATGTGTGTTTGAAAATTGTTTTTTAAGTGAAATTACTTTTAGCATGATAAATGGCTGTGTGTGTGTGTGTGAGTTTATGTGTGTTTGCATAGGAATACATTTAGTTATAAATATGAAAAGGAACTGCACACACAGGTTTGCTTTTAATGCTTTCGTATTTTTTTTATATGCGAAATGGAATTGGAGTCAAGAATGGGAATGGGAATGGATATGGCGTGGTTTTTTTTGAGCACGTGGTTTGCAGCTTAAAAATAAAAATAAAAAGATCTTTAAGCTTATCAAAGTATCTTGCCGATATTAATTATATCAGACTGAAACTGTTACTGCCCTGGTTTATTTTAAAAGGGAAATCACTTCTTTTTCATTTCTTTTTTTATAACTCTCAGCTGAGTAATTATTTTTTCATTATTATTAGCTCTTTCCCAAAATAAGTTTATAATTATTATTATGTGGAATTTTATAAAGTCGTTCAATGGAATTAATTATGAGAAATGTTCATGGTAAATACACTTTTGGCCATGTTTAGTTATCAGTTCGTAATTGATACTTATATAACTTAAATCGTTGTAATCTTAATGGTAATCGTATAATATGATTTAATCGAATTCGGTTGTAATTACACAATTATGTCGAAACTTACATTGTATATTTCTGGCCGCATTGTAGTCCCCAAATTTAAGGGTATAAATTATAATCCAACATGGGTTTGTGCGTGTTGCCGTCTGGAAACGTACATTGAGGTGAGAGCAGGGCAAAACGGCGACGTATCAAAAATCCAAACGGAAATCAAAATTTATACATGTATTTATGTATATGTATTTGTATGTGTGTATATATATATATATATATATTTAATTTTTTATTGCATGCAAAATGTGCCGCGTAAACAAAAATAAGTGACACAGCAAAAAAATGCAACAAAAGCCGAGTTACTAATTTTTTCTTAAACTTTTTACAGCACTTTTTATGTACAATAATTGGTTGTTGTTGCTGTTGGCTTTTGATATGTGTATTATTGATTAATCATTTGTAATTTTTTGTTATAATAAATAAATTTATATTTTCATGTGTATTTGTATGTGTATTTTTGTATTGCACTTTTGTCGGCGATTGTGGCGACAATATCAATTTTATTCGATTATTTCCACAAAATTATTTGAAATTTCGTTGCTTTATTTTGATTTTGTTGTTTTATAATTTTTACTTTTGGCACTGGGGCATAATATTAAATTTATTTTTCAAACTGGTTACAATTCAAAATTAGTAATTTTTATTTTCCAAGTCGATTTTTAAAACAAAATCAGTTATTATTTAAATTTATCATGCACTTTTCACTTTCATTTGGTTGTTGATGTTGAAAACTTGAACTTTACTTGCATTTTCTGTGTGGCATTTCAGAAATGTTGTTGCAACTTTTTTTTCGTTCTTCAATTTCGAAAAGATTTTGTATTTAACGCATTTGTTATCCGCTCTGTTCGCGGCAGCGATCTCAAACCGACGAAAGGTGCACACAAACTCAGATACAGATACATTTGTGCGGTCGCTGTAGCTTGCCAGCGACTCAGCGACAGCCTAACAGCGCCAGACACTGTTAACTAATCAGGCACTGTTAATGTTAAACTCAAAATGGCAGCGCACATGTTACACAGCTCAGGTTCGATGTTGCATGCCGTCTGACTGATAACAGTAGAAAGACGTTGAATCTATTCGCACTTGAATACAAATGTGTTGGATACAAAACGGAGAGTGAAAAGCATAAAAACAGTAGCAATCATTGGTTTTTAAAGCCTCAACTAATCTTGATCTATTTGTTGTAGACTTTGCACCGCAACAGCCGAAATGTCACAATATATTGAGCAAGGTCCAGTTCGCAGCGTTGATCGATTACCCAGCAAATTGTGCTAGGCACTTTTATTGATCATATACTGTAAATCAAATGTGTTGCCAACGACCCAACACAAATATAAAAGAAAAATTCAGCGATTACATTAAGCAACATTTATGGTGTGAAAGCTTATCGATAAATTGAACCAATGTGAAATCTAATCAAAAGTAGTCAGACAACAGAAACGATTACAAGAGAACGAAGTAATAACTTTGCCCACAACTTATAGCTCATAGAGCATCTTCTTGGTTTGGGTCCCTGACTTTAGTCAAAGGGCCTTCAAAGTTCATCGCAATTAGTCAGAGTCATCGCTGATAACAGCTGCTCGAGTGAATTTCCAGATGTTACCACAGCAATCTGTCAAATAGACTAAGTTCGTCTTTACTTGTCAATATCTCAGAGGTGAAAAAACCCCAAACCCCATTGAATGTGGACTTTGCTCATGTATCAATTTCCAATTAACTTCAGGCAGATATTCGATTTTTTTTTTCAGTTCCAATGAGCATTCCTGATAGGCAAACAAATCAGTTCAATTAGAGACAAAAGCTTATGACATGAATGAAATATTTCGATAGTACTATAAGGGAATTCGGTAGCTGCGCTTATCAGACCAAAAAAAGAAACGAACAACTCTCAGCTATTTTGTTTACTAGTAACTGTGTCAAATGCTGCACGCTGACTCACAATTATCTGCGACATTGAAAATGCAAATTCATGAATGCTCACGAAAAGTTCAACAGTAAATAAAGTGTGATGAAAACTATATTTCTGATTATATATTGCGCAACACAAATTCTCGAACACATTGTATGAATTTGAAAATAAACAGCAAGTTCATAACATTGCGCTGTTAACCGTGTGCGCTTCAAACAAGTTGCAGCTGTAAACGTGAACTGCTTCGAACCGCGTTCGAACAGCGCTGTTACGGCAAGCAGTGCAAGTCAACAGTTTCAAGCAGTACACAGTGCAATTCGGCGGGCAGTTCTAAGTACATTTGAAAATAACTTGAAATTGAACCAAACTTGATACACAATGATGAGCAAATTAAACTATATTATTTTCGACTTTTCCAGGCGCAATACATTAACCCATATCAGATGTGGGAGTGTTTTGTTTGGCAGTTCGCTCGAAAGTAACTCAAAGATAAATTAGGAGCTCGCTAATTGAGATTTATGCGCGCCCGTCACAGTCAAAGCCCAAAAACTGACCATGAGAAACGCCCAACAAAGGAAGTGACGGAAAAATTAGCAACTGATAATGACAATGATAAATTAAACGGCTCAGCAATAAAACAAAAGTTAAAAGCAACCACTCAATTGAAGCGCCTGGCAAAATTAATTAGTTAAAGACATTTCTTGACAACGACAAAAGAAATGAATAGTTAACCAGATAAAATTAGTTGAGTTTAAAAAATTAAATTATAATATAAATTACAATACAGACGAACGAAACGTAGCATAAATAAAACTAATGTTAATTGTTTTTATCCCAAGTATAAATTTTTATTTTCTCTTCTAGGTAGCTGCCAGGTAAGTTTTTGGCTCAAATTCAAATTGTTTGAAAACTTGGCCGCCCACACGAATTTTGCACTCACCCAATTCAATTTATTCCAAATTCCAAACGAACTCCAACCGCAATTTTGGCCAACAAATGGCTTGGCACATTTCTCCCGTTGCCAATTCCTCTTACCTAAACTGTAACTAGGAAAATTGTAGTCGCATCTACGAAATGTTATATTGTTATTCTGGCTATACATCGATGTCTGTCTGCCTTGTGTCCTTTTGGCAAACGCAGCAGGATACGGAACACGGACTCGCAGCGCATTTTGCTGGCGCCACGTCGCGTCCTGGAGTTGAAAGATTTCGACAAAAATGTGTAAAATGTAAAATGTGTGAACGCATTCACACAAAAGACAATGGCCAAAGTGAATAACAAGTTAAGCTATTTATGAGCTGATGCCACCTAGTTGCAACTCAGGTGTCTCAGGTGTTGTGACTTTGACAAGTTCATTTCTTGTTGCCCAATTTCCTTGTACCACTCGGTGGGCTCTCTCTCTCTCTCTCTCTCTCTGTCACGTGATTTATGAGTGATTGTAGGTATGTGTGTGTGTGTGAGTCCTTTGACTCCAGTACGTCATATCTGATGCAAATGTGTCACACTCACGACAATCAGAGCATTGTGTAAATGCCCTGCAACGTGTTGCGAACGGCGCAACATCCCAAATAACTTAAACCCTGAGAAATATTTTAATTAAAATTCAGTTGCCCCCAAAAAATTACCAAAACCACAGCCAGGCAGGCAGTCAGGCAGGATAAAGCCCAAGTTCGAGTCTCAGTCCGTTTACAGTCCCAGACATATCCGTGGCTGATCTTAACTGATAAACGCGAAAACCAACAAAAGCAGTGGAAATAATAACAAGAGGCTGCCACCAAATGTGCAGCAACGAACATTGAATACTCTATCGAAAATATTTTTATTTATAAGAAGAAAGATTAAAATTCAATTTTATTTATTCACTTGATTATCTAAAATATACTCCATAATTCTAGCAATACTGAAGTATGATTTTAAAATATTTCCCTACATAAATTACTTTCTTCACTTGAATGTTGTGTGTCAAGCTGCATGGCAAATGCCAATGTACACTTTCAAAGGGTACAACTGAGCAGATACTGGACAGAGACTAAAGACAAGCCGATGCCTCGGTGGGCGTTGGTTAAAAAGAGGATCGAAATATGTTTATGTGGTGGAGACGAGAGGATCGCGTTCCAAGGAACTGACCTGAGAGAGGTCCAATGAATGGCCAATGGCTTTTCAACGCCGATGGTGTCGCAGATCTCGCAGCCGGTGTGTGTCCTCCACAGTCGGAGCACATGATCAATCGATGGCTTCGTTCCCGAATTTACCGCTTCTTTTTCACTTACTCGAATTGTTTTTTTATTCTGTTGGTTTCTGTTTGTTTTTTCGTGAGCTGCAAATTCAATTAAACAAACAATGCGAGTGTTCATTACTCGTAGTTGGGAACCCTTTTTCGGGCTCTCGCAAGTTGCTTTAATTACGAGCCGCCCCTATAAACGGGCACTCTTGAACATTGGAAAGTTGGAAATGTTGTTGCCAACTGTCGTTGGCAGCAGTTGGGCACATTCAATGCGTTTTCCCTCAGCTTTCGGCTTGTTAATGAAAATGTTCGACCAGTTGACAACCCTTGAAAGTTGCCTAATTTATGCGTTGTGGTCCATTGGGCATTTGTTATTATGGTTATGTGTAACTGATCGCGATCACGATCAGGATCGTGATAGGAGCGTGCAAGCCATTGTAACATAAGTGCTATAACGAGGATCAAACAAAATGCATGAGTAAAAGAATTCCAAGGGTTGTCAGAGTAAATAAATAAATATATGCACGAATAAACGTAAAGACAGTTATGAAGATCTGTTCGTATTTGACAACATACACCAATCCCTTAATGCATCTCGAACAAAATCATTGCGGAAGATTACAGGATTCATATTGAAGTTGCTTTGAAATAGTTGTGAATAAATTATGAATATAAAAGAAAGTAAAATAAATATAAATAGAAAAGTCCTTATTCATTAAACATTTTTAATTTCAAATTGAAATATTTAGATTTATTTAGTGATTTCCACAGAAAAAGTCAACTAACAATTAAGTTAAACTCAATGAAATAATTACAGTATTTATTTAATTAATTAATTGTCGAGTGACAGCATTCGGTAAGTAAAAATTAATTTATCAAATTATATTTAATAGGAAAGAAAGGTAAGACAGTCTTCTGATAACTGTATTCGTGTTTCTCTTTCTACTTCTATCACAGTGCCAACTCGGAGTGCCCCCGATTAGATGACCAGGTGCAAACATCTGGTACAATACAAGAACTTAGTCGCCATCGGAGACTCATCCAAATTTTAAAGACTACGGCAGCTGTAAATAAACTATTTGTATATTTGACTAATATGTATAAAGATTATATGTATATTTTAATAATATATTGAGGTGTTGGTGAGAATTTAGACTAATAAGAATCAACTTCAAAGAGAGCTCGAAATCATATCTTAATTAAATATTTATAAAATTATAAAAAAGCTGAAAATAAGTATAGACTCGTAGACCAATGAGGAAAAAAATTCTTAGAAAACTTAAAAATAGTATTTACTCAATGTTAGTCTATAAGGATAGGATTTTAAGAATAAAAAAGCTTTACAAATAAAATTATAAAGGATTTTTCATCTGAAATGAGAAACATTTTTCAAGATACTAGTCGAACAGAAATTAAATTAAAGTGTTAGCCAAAAATTCAAAATTAACGATCGTTAAAAGATGAGAAATAAAACTCAGAGCTTCTGCGCTTAAAGTTTTTCACTCAAATATATTAACTCGAGCAATTTAAATGTCGCTCAAATGAAATGTTCACTTACTGCTAATTTCTGTTCGCCTGGTATTTTTGCAGACGAAGTAATGCTTACAAACATACATACTTACTTGCATACATACATATACATACATACATGCATACATATACGTACATACATACATACATATATACATACATGCATACGTTGAGCGCAGAGACAAAAAGTCAAAATACCAGCTGAAATTACCAGGAGAACAGAAATGAGCAGAAAGCAACCAGATTTTAGTTGAGCCAAATTAAAGTTGAGTGAAAAAATGACCTTGAGTTGCTGTCTCTCAAATGAAATTTTCGCTTACTGCTCATTTCTGTTCGC
This sequence comes from Drosophila rellima, assembly GCA_035043635.1. Taxonomy (NCBI): domain Eukaryota; kingdom Metazoa; phylum Arthropoda; class Insecta; order Diptera; family Drosophilidae; genus Drosophila; species Drosophila rellima. Next base: position 1,091,483 of record JAWNMV010000145.1, on the reverse strand, counting down.
CTGGTATTTTTGCAGATTCGTTAGTAAGAAAGGGAGCCAAAATTCCAAGCAAACAAAATTGAGCAGACAGCAACTAAATTTTTCTTTATTCATCTGTAAACATGACCTTGACAGGTAAATTTAAATATTTTGCTGTAACAACCTACTGTAAATTCTGTTTGCCTGGTATTGAGACCTGTTATTTCTTTCTAAGGCGCCAGCTGAAAATAAAACCATTTTAGTAAAAAAAAATTCCGTTTAATTTAAAATTTTGAGATTTTTTATTCTTAAAATACTAGCCTTAAGAGTAACATTGACATCTAATTTCTATGCTTATCTTCTGATATATGGTGAATGTACAATATTTTAATATAATACATTATAAATTATAAAAGAGTGCTAAATTTATTTCTATTTTACAGCTGCACGGTCGCTGGTTGGAGGGGAAGCCCCTGCATGAAATTGATGTCAGCTTTGCATCGTGTCCATTGGATACTGGCTATCAAGACTAGAGACATTTCCTGTGAAAGAAAATAAGGATCGTATTCAAAGTTTATCATGAAAAAAAAAAAATTATTTATATAATACAGACTCCCAAAGAAACAAAAGAATTGGCTTTTTATTGCCTACTTTTCAAGTTTTTGAAGCTTCAAGTATATGAACAACAAGTATAATAAAAAACCATAATAAAGTAAATAATCTTTTTCTGAGACTAGTTTGCGTCAATGGGTTATCAATGATTCCTTTTGAGTATCGCGTATTGGAAGACCTTTTGTATTTTGATTTATCGCCGCTCATCAATTAGCAGGGCATTTAAAAACACATTAACCTCTTGGCCTTCGCCTCGACCTTTGGGGAAGGCGCGCTAATTTAAAGTTTAAATACGGGAAAGCAACTGGCAGATGGAACTGGATGATGATTCAGAGAATCCATAAATTGTCACAAATGAGTGAAAATTAAGTTATTGATTCTCGTGCATTTATTTTACCATTATTCGCAACACGGAACTGTCTTTCTGCACTGCGTCAAGTTTGGAAAACACGCGCAGATTTTTTTTGGGATTCTTAACAAATATTGGTATAAGCAATATTTACACAATATTTTTGGATATAAAGCAAATAAAAAACAATGCAGGTTTTTTGTTTTGTTCATTACATATTTGTTTCTCGTTTAATTAGCAAAATTGTCAAATTTAGCCATCAGTTTCTATTTTCGGTTTCAACGCCTTGGGGACATAAAACCAATAGATTTGGTTAAATATACATGCACATTCCTCATGTTGACACGCATACATTTTTGTACATTTTTATGTAAATTTAGTTTATTATTTTTGTGGACTTTCAGTTTTTTTTTATGTCTCTCCCTCTTTTTCTCTCAGCTGACAATTAGATGGGCGCTTAGCTCGGATATACCTGTTAATTGAAGTGTAAGCATTATAAGACTTACACGTGTTTGCAACCAAACAAGAAAAATAATTTTTATTATTATTATTATAATATTAGTATTGCTTGTATGATCATATAAGTGACAAATAAAATGCCCTATATAACTGTCAGTTTTAATAGTGAAATCTAAAGGAAAACAGCTATTTTAAGCCTACATATATCGATGTCTTAATATAGCCGAACAAGGCTTATTATGAGATTAATATGCGTAGTGCTTCGGTACGCCCTCGAGAGCCGTTCGATAAGTTTTGTTAGCCGCTTCATTACCAGGCATTAAGTGCTGCCAACAGACCAAATCGTAAAGCCATTTGAAATCTTTTTTCGAGTGTTGTAAGTAATTTGATGCGCAATAAATTTGCGTTTCCCACCAACTCGAGTCGCATACCAAAAATAATCGGCCAAAAAAAAAAAAAAGGCGGGCAAACCAAACATTTTCATTAGGCCAAGAAACCGAACCAAGACGCATGACACCCACAATGAGTTGGCCGGCGCTGTTTGCACTCTTATAAGAAGCGGGCTCATAATTTATTGTGCCAACAAGCCTCAGCCTCAGCCTCGAGTTGTCGTCTACAACATCTGCCCCACACTCTCTACTCCCTCCGATCCCCTCCTATCCACCATCCACCATCCACCTATCCCGCTCAAAGAAACCAAACCAAACCGAACCAAACCCAAGTCAACTTAAAATTGTTGAATGAATCTTTTTTTTCGGATTTGCGCTACAAATTTGCGGTTCCATGTGAAGTGCCGCAACAACAAGATGGAGTATAAGATGAAGAGTAATAGCAATAGCAACAAGTTATAATTATAAAACATATAAATAAATATAATGCTTGATCTTCGACGCTTTTGGACCCGACGAATTTCGCGCTGCCCTCCGTTGATTTTCTAGCCAATGTGTTCAGATTTATATTTTTGTTTGACTTACGAGTCCGCCTGCAACGCACAGTGGTGCAAAACCAATCAGAAGGCTTTTGACACCTAAAAAAAGGGATAATTAATACAGATTTTTTTGAAAAAAACTACATCAAAAATCGTAAGCTAATTTAAGTTCCGAATTAAAACCACTGTAGAGCAGCTTAACTTATTTTTGAGTTTTGTATGAATTCGCTAATAATTTATTTAAATATTTTCTCGCATCGTCCGTTTAATATTCAGTAATTACAAGACTTGCCCCACTGTACAACCCCTTGATCAACTTATTCCTTGACCGGCACAGCTCAGAGAGTTTCTCCAATTTGCATTCTTAGCTTAATTAGTAAAAATCTTGCTGATTTGCATGGGAAATTCACATGGCTGTTGGGCAACATTTTTGGTATTTGCAACAACTTGCAATTTAAGTAATTAACACCTATACTTGAAGAAGAAGATAATATTTATAAATACTAGAGGATAGAACGTTCTTTTTGTAATCGATGTATTTATATATGCATTTATTCAATGGGTTACAGAATGTTCCATTGAATGAAAGAAAATGTATTTAAATTTAGATATCAAAGATATCAAGATATCAAACTTTTACTTTAATCAAATATTTTTAGATATAAATTTAAATTCTTTGCGGAACATTTATACTCACATTTGCATCATCGTTTTCTCCAGTAGTTTGAATAAACTATCAACTCGTCGTTGATCACTTGAAGTTCTTGGCCTTTTTGTGGCCAACTCTGCCCGTCAAGGGCTAATCAACTCAACAACAACCTTTCGGAACCGGCCCCATCGAATCCAATAACAAAGTGAAGACCAAAATAAACGATATTCATATGAATAGTATGAATGGCTCCACATCCCGATCGGCCTTAGTCATATGAATGGAAGCAGACTGCAGCTACGGGGCAATCAAGTGAGAAAATTTAAATTACATGCTGTGGTTCAGTATGTTATGGTGGTGCTGGTGGTGGTGGAGGTGGTGGAGGTGATGTTGATGGTGGCGGTGGTGCTGCTTCTGCTTCTGCTGCTGCAGTGGCCACATTTAAAGGTTCATAACTTCCAAGTCAATTACGCGGCGCATACGCAAAGTCTCATCCACGTTTGCCCTGTTGGACTTTTGGTTGCTGACTGAGTGAATTAGAAGCAAGTTTAACAACAAACAATCACAGGGGTACACTACGACATACCCTGCAACAACCGTAACTGAAATCGTTACCGAAACAAAACTTTTTCATTATACCCAAAACCAAAATTATTCCAACCGAAATACCTGTTAAGATTTTAAAGAAAAAGAGTTGAAATAAGTTCTAAAGTACTTTTTTACCCTAATTTTATCACCTGGAGTCGTTTAAAAGAATAAATTTAAGTTCTAAAATTTTTGAAAATTTTCGAAAATTGTAAAGGGGTAACTATGTAAAATTTCCGAAAAAAATGAATTTCTCAAAATCATCAAATTTTGATGCCAAATCAATATTTGTATCATAAAATGGTCAAAAAAACATCCCTTTTGAAAATCGATCAAGATTTGACAAATCTATTCAAATTAAAAGAATATCATGTACCAATATCAGGGAAAATTTTGCAGTATTTGGCTCAGATTTTAAAGAAAAAATGCTGAAATAAGCTCAAAAGAACTTTTTTCCGCTAATTTTATCACCAGGAGTCGATATAAAGAATAAATTTATGATTTAAAATTTTTGAAAATTTTCAAAAAATGTAAAGGGGTAACTATGTAAAAATCGACAATTTTTGGAAAAAAAAAAGTTGTCTCAGAACCAAAAAATTTAAATGCAGAGTTTAAGAAGGGTTAATATTATGAAAAATAAGACATTCCTCATGGAAATCGGATGAGCTTTAATGAAGTTGTGCTTGTTGAAAGTCCAAAGAGTCAACATTTCTCATATATAGAGAATGTTTCGGTTTCGGTTAGATACCCTGATTATAAATTTAAAATCGAAAGTGTAAAGTTAAATACAAAATATAAAAAATATATATATATAAAATTGAATATAAATAAAAAATATATATATATAAAATAAAATATAAATAAAAAATATATATAAATAAAATAAAATATAAATAAAAAAATATATATTAAAAAATTATATTATTAGCCCATTCAGACTGGGCTTATACTGTGCTGACTGCCCAGCAAATATACTCCTTCAACCGATGCCATTACAGGGTATCCGAATTGCACGCTCAAGCATAAGAGCTCTCCGGATTGTGAGTTCTGATTCGAAGTTCGAGTTCCTGCCTCCACAGTTGGGCTGTCTGTCATAACTCACGAGTGCAGCCTCCGCAAGTCGCGGAAGAACCGCTGCAATGGCGCAGGTGAACTAGACAGAATCAGAATCAGAATCAGAAAGAGAATCAACAGCAGAAGCTGGAGCAGAAGCAGACTCGAGTGGAGAAGACCCCTTGAAGGAACTACTAGTACTACTACTACTGTGGGAACCATACCGATCTGCAGCTTCAGCGAATTAATTTGTGACGCGCGCTGCATTGCTGCAAGTCCAATTCTGAGTGCTCGTTCCACACACAGGGAGACTCTCCCGGGGCCTCAAGGCAATTTACTTGCACGCAGCCGACCCCGAGAACAGAAGAATCCAGAATCCACACAGAAAAAAATAAATCATTCTAAAATGCTAGTTTAAATTACTTGATTTTAGCATGTATTTTTTAAGTATGTCTTTGGGATATTATTGTTGAATAACATTAACATTAAATCAAAAAAGACAGATTTATTTTATTTCACTGAATAAATTCTTATAGAGCCCTTTGAATCGAGTATTTCGTTCTCTATTTAAGAAATCCCGAGATTACCGAACTTTTGATTGATTGATTGGATTTATTTTATACCGGAATCCATGATTTTTTTTTCTGTGCAGAATCCAGGGCACAAAACTTGAAGATCCCAGACAGCAGACCTCAAACCTCAGAGCTCAAAGCTCTGACTGTGGCCATCCGCGTGACTGCAACGTCGCGTCGTGTGGCAAGTGGCTGGACGTTGCAGCAGTTGCAACGTGGAGTTGCCTCCACTGCAGTGGAGGCCAACTCTTCTTGGCGGCTTTGGCGCTGGTGTCAAACGTTTTGTAATCTGTCACGTCGCATCGTTTTAATATTTTTGCGGCTACGAGGAAATGCAGTCGTATGCTTGCGTGTAAAAATAGGCGTAACCCTTTGGTATTTATGCCTGGTCGTTTGCCAGGTTCCCTAACCTTCTCTCCTCTCTCCTGCCCCTGTCCCTGTCTACCTCTCTGCCAGTCTGCACGCTTCTTAGCCGCTTTGTTTGGTTTTCACCAGCCGCGGGCCAAGCTGCCTCTTTTGGTAGTAGCCTCGCATCTGCCTGGCGCTGCACATTGCATCGGTGGCATCGTTTGGGCATCTCTTTTATTATCTAAATCATTATTAGTTTGACCTTCAGCCCGAGGTGTTTTGGGGCGTCTTGTAAGCCGCTTCAATTGCTTTTCCTTATCTTATTAATTATGCGCCTCACGTATGCTCCAAATGCAAGTGAATATTTCGACTACTGTGCGTGTGATTCACTTCTATCTTCAAGGGAATTTGAATAAACTGAACTTGGTTTGAGAAAGTGTAGAAAGCTTAAGATGGAAGTTGAAAAGTTGAATTTTTCAACTCTCTGGCATTTAAATAAATATCTATACTGCACCATACTTTCGTATTGAATTTAAGGTCTTTTGAAAATAATTGAAGTTCAAGATAATTGTTAAGTTTCTTAGTAAGCAACCCTCTGAACTAAAATAAAATATTTAAGTACATATGTATATACGATTTATAGTATCGGGCCATATACCGTTAAAGGACTTGATGCTAATTGCTATAATTTTATATAAAGTTTGTTGACCCATGTCAATGGCCATGTTTTGCGATCTGAGGTGCAGTGACCCACTAAACTGATTACCAATGAGACGGATATGTACACTGAGTCACCACAGTAATTACCACATCAGGCGCATACTCGTTCATACATTCCCACACGTTGTCGAAAATTCTGCACGCCTATTAGCGGTTAAACGGTTAATTCGTTAACCCTACTCAAAAGCCATAAGCAGGCAGTCAGCGGGCATAACATGCGCTTAACATGCTCCTAACATAACAGCAGAAGCAGAGGGAACACGAGTAGTTAAGCATTACAGTGCCTGACAACCGTTAATCAGGCGCCACAAATCAGACAGCACAGCAGCGACGTCGACGTCGACAGCGACAGCGGCAACGGTTAATTGTTTAACAGCAGCGAAGAGCGATTAACTGCCTCCCTCCCCCCTCACCTAACACCACAACATACTCTCTCGCTTTGCTTTTGTAATTGCTATGCTTTGTGATTGGTCACATTGCGACGAACGAGTAAGAAAGAGAGAGATAGAGAGTACTATGTCTATTTTTAGTTACGATCGCCGCCGTTGAGTAAAAATGGCGCCACAGTGCGCCGGCTCTGGCGATGGCGCATGGAATTACGATGGTATTTTCCATCGGGCCATCGAATTGAAGTTGTCTGCTTAAAGGGTCTAAATAACTTTTCCATTGTCTAAGAGCGACTCAAAACGCGAAAATATTGACACGATCAAAACGCCTGAGCCGCAATGACAGATGGAGAAGGGGGTGTGTTAGATGAACCCAATCTTATCATTACTTATTATTATTGTTGGTATTGTGCTTTTGCATAGGCATGAAAATTGCTTAGCTAAATATAAATACAATTGTTAAGTAAGAACGAGTACACTGATAAAATTTATTTGCTTTTTAATCAAGAAAACATCTTGATTGTAAGTCGACTTATTTTTGTGTTATTTTTTTTCTTGTTCAATTTTTTTATTTAGAATAAAATATTTAAGTTGATTCATTTTGAATTTAAGAAACCAATCTTTTTTATCAGTGTATAGAGGGCGCGTATGCGTAGGTGGGTGGTTGTTTTGCTGTCGTGTGGGTGTTAATTGCCCGTGAGTTAATCAGGTGGAATGGAATATTTATAAGTAAAGCCAAATGCCAATCACACAATTCCAGATGCGCAAATAATCAATTGTAAATTGAATACATTGTTAGTAGCACAAAGCTTATTTATTTTCCTTTAAAGCCGAGTCTAACTTTAAACTTCAGCATTTGAGTTATCCAAAAACCATTCACTTGACTTATCCCAGTCCTTATCCTAATCCAAAACCCCAAAATATCTCTTTCAGATGGCGCTTAAAATGGGTTTATTGTTCGTACTACAGTTCCTTCTTCTTGGCAGCAGCTGTGAAGCTGGAGAACTGATTGAAGTGCTTGATGAGCTAAATGATCGCCTGGGCTTTGATACGAACATCATCTACAATCCAGAGCTGAGTGAACTAGAGTATCTCCAGAAGATGCAACCCGTTACCCAGCTGATCATCAACTCCCTGAACGAGTCTCGTTTTAATGGAAGCGATATGATGAACAGAATTAATGAGAAAGCACTTTTCGTGCTCATCGTCAAGGATCCTCCCTTGGAGCTGTTTAAAAATCTCCATCTGCACTTTGAGAACTCCGACTTTCTGCTGGTGATCGAGCAGGATGAATTGGATGGAATTTGGTTGCAGTTTGTCCACGATGCCTGGCAAATGGGTTACATCAAGCTGCTGTTGTGGCATGCAACAGTCGTGTATGAGAAGCAACTGTTTCCCGAGCTGCGACTTCAAGCGAGCAGCGTGCAACGTTACGCTGCCACACGAGGGGGCATCAGGGATCTGCATGGACACGGGATACGTGTGGCCGTCTACCACAACCCCCCTCGCTGCACATTGTACACGGATAGGTATGGGAATCAGGTCACCGGAGGATTCTACATGCGCTTCCTCGAACACTTTGTGCGCTCGAGGAATGCAACCTTTGTGGCCGTGCAGACGACGAGTTACTCGGCAGGACACTGCAAAAGGGCATTGATATCCAGGCGCGTGGATGTCTGTGCGGATTCCCTGGCACAGGAAGCGACCAAGTCGTTTGCTGTCACCAGACCCCTTAAATTGGCCTTTGCCAATATTCTGGTACCCCATGCCAAGCCTTTGGGATCTTATCGCTATCTGGCAGCCCCATTTCTGCCCACTGTCTGGATTTGCCTGATTGTCTACATTGGATTCATAGTGTTATTCATGAGTTGCATTCACTGGCAGCAGCAACGGCGCTGGATCTTCAGCAAATTTCTCCTGGAGGCGATCAGTTCTTTGCTATTCACCGGATTCTACTTGAAGGATCTGCGCGGCAGTCAGCGTTACATTCTGTTCATGGTGCTCTTTATAGCCGGATTTATCTTTTCCACGTTCTATTTGGGCTTCCTCAAGAGCCTTTTGACCACGGAGGTCTTCGAAGAGGAAATCAACAGCTTTGAGCAGCTGGTTGAGTCGAACATCAGTCTGCTCATTGACGAGTACGATCGGAATTTGACCAGTAGATATCACCTGCCGGATATACTCTGGCAGGTCATCAAGGTGGTGCCCGACGAGATGCTGAAGCAACATCGCAACTCCTTTGACCAGGACTACGCCTACCTGCTCTTCACCGATCGCATGCATCTCTTCGACTACGCCCAGAAGTATCTGAAGCATCCCCATCTACGGCACATTCCCGTCAACATCATGTTTCTGTTCGCCGGCTTTCCCATGCGAGACAACTGGTTCCTCAAGCGCGATCTGAGCCAGGCCTGGTCCAATGCCTTTACCAGTGGATTGAGTGAGAAGAATACTTTTGATGCCTACTACGAGACGACGACGTCGAGCGTGGGCTTCCTCAAATTCCTAGTCACCGAGTACTACGAGGCCCAACCACTTGGACTCGATTATTTCGTCATGCCGGCCATGTCTCTGGGCCTTGGCTATGGCTTTGCCTTCATCACCTTTGTCATCGAGTTGACGGGCTGGCGCACATACTGCACCTCTCCTGGCGTTGAATGATTGATTGATGGATGGCTGCTTGGATTGATGGAGTGCAGTTGCATGTTCTTTCCTTCTAAACACTTATTCAAGTACTTTTTGCAACATTCTTATTTCACTCACAGAACTTATCATTAATACACAGAAACAAAAAGACTTCATTCTAAAATTCAAGTTTAGAATTCTTGATTTTGGCATGTATTCGTTTTTTAAGTAACACAATATGCGGATAAATTGGCAACCACTCGGCATTAAAATAGTCAAAAGTGCCTAAAACATTTGATTACACTGAACAAATTCTTAGATATACCCGATAATCATAAGTTAATCACTAACGAAATATTCTTCATATTTTTCGGGATGCATCTTTTAGTAATCCTAACTATTCCTATTCTATCCATTCACTCTTTCTCTCTCTCTCTCTCTCTCGATCACATCGTCTTCCTTTTCCTTTCTACCGCATGCACTGTTGCAAGAACACAACTTCAACTTTACATGTACTATATATTCTATTTCTGCAGCTTCTCTACACACTCGAAGAAACTCAGTCTGAAATATGTCTGGGTTAATCTTTTTAATCTGCCTCTTTGGCACTGCAAATCAGCTGCCTCTAGGCACAAGCTACAGTGAACTAAGCCTAAGTATAGCAGCTCTAAATCGAGGCCTGGAGAGTAAGACCAATATTATCTATACGGATCAGAGTCAACCCCTTGATGTCTATGCAGAGATTAGTCAAACCCTTCACCACATTCCGAGTTTATTGTTCAGCCAGAATATCAGTAAACTCATCAGCAGTAGTGTGAAACTATCCGAACCCATTTTGATGACACTACCCCAACTTATTCATGAGCAGACCCTTCAGATCTTTGAACAGTTACCCGTCCAAATGCAGAGATCAGACTTTCTAATCGTGGGTTGTGATAATGCCGACATCTGGTTGAATTTACTCTCGACTCTTTGGGGACTGGGCTATCCCAATATTCTGATCTATAATATCACACAGCCCATAGGAGGTGTATTTTATACCAGTGACTCATTTCCCCATCAGCGTTTGCATTTAAGTAGCATTACTCACTATCTGAGGGCACGTCGTCATTGGTTCGACAATCTGAAGGATTGGCAGGTGCGAGTGGGACTCTCCAATAACCCACCCAGAACTCTGGTCTATCCGGATCAACAGATCTTTGGTGGCTATGCTCTGATGTTACTTCGAGAATTCCTTTCCTATAGAGGTGCGAATTTCGTACCCGTGCTGACTGCCAACTATGAGGTTTATTCTCCCAACGATTGCCTCAATTTGTTGCGATCAAATCAGTGCGATTTGTGTGGAGATTGGTTTGCCCACAGCCAAGAAATCAGCTTCAGCTTCACCTATAGCTATATGTACTTGTATTGCAACATTTTGATACCCACGCCACAGCCCAAGTCCAAGAGCTTTTACATTTCGGCTCCGTTGCAGTTGAGGTCTTGGCTCCTCATTGTCTTCTATGTGGTTGTGATCTCCAGTTTCGCCAGCTTCATCGGTTGGCTGCAACACGGACGCTTTGAGTTCGGAATTCTGCTGCTCCAGATCTTTGGTAGTCTACTCTCTGTAGGATTTCAACTGCGTGAAGTTCTAGGCAGGCTGCACTATATTCTATTCACCATCGTTGCATTGGGGGGTCTCATTTGCTCCACCTATTATCTGGCATTCCTGAAGACCATGCTGGCCACGGGTCTGTACGACCCGCAGATCAACAGCTTCGAGGAGCTCGTCAGACAGAACATCAGCCTGATCGTTGGGGACTACGACAAGACAGTGCTTAAGCTTTACGACTTTCCGGACATTCTGTGGAACATAGTCCAAGTGATGCCCTACGGTTTTATACTGTCGCATCGTCGTGTCTTCGACACCAACTTCGCCTACTTGGCCCACAGCGATCGGCTGGCTCTCTTCAGTTTACAGCAACAGTACATGGCCAAGCCTCGAATGCGACCTTTGCCCATCGACATAATGCACTCCTTGCCAGGATTCCCCATGCGTCGCGAGTGGCTGCTCAAGTTTAAGCTCAGCGAGACGCTTCTCAACTGCTTTGGCAGTGGACTTGTCCAAAAACTGGCCGATGACACCAACCGACAGACCATTCACATCGGGTATCTAAATCTTATACCCTCGGAGCAGTTCGAGGCCCGACCTTTGACACTGGACTACTTTGCCATGCCCCTGAAAATACTCATCTTGGGCATTGGTTTGGCTTTTGTCTGCTTTCTAGGCGAGTTACTCTGGCGTTTCTTCAGGGGAAATGAACAAATGGGTAAGTATTTCGATTTGAAATCATTTAAAGTCTAAGAAATTGAACTTATTGCGGAATAAAAAAATTTATACATAAATTGGTTTTTACTAGTGATTTAAATCCAAACAGTAAATCGATTTTAATATCACTTTCAAGTGTAAAGTCATTTTGATAATGGTTTAGTCTCTTAATTCAAAAGAGAGGACCCTTTACTTTTTCGAAAATTCTAAATTTTAAATCTTAAGTTTTAACATATATATACTTAACTTTCGTCATAATTAAATTAACTTAATTCTGCAAATGAACTAAGATAAACAGACTCTAAGTAAGTCACTAGTCCTTACGGATCACCAAGTCTTTACCATGTACATAATCCAATCTATTCCAACTCTAGCTCAAATTCTAAGCTGTTCTCGGTGACTAACCACAAAGTTGAGAACTCGAATGTGCAATCACAATGCCATAAACAGCACATAAATAAGTATTACCCGAAACACCCTCGAAAAGACGAAAGCACTTTGACAGCCGACCAAAATAAATAGCACTTGAGATATTTCCAAAACATTTGCCAGCTAAGACCGTAACAATTTCGTCTACAGTAAGGTTGCCTCATTTCCCTTGCCCTTTGCCCCTTACCACCGCCTGCAAGTATGCAACGCAAATGATAAGAACAAAAAAAAAAAAAAAAAAAAGGAAGGGGTGGCAGATTTGTCCAGGGTGCTGCTGACTTGCACAAATATTTGCCGAAAGGAAATGGAAGATAAAGCAACATCAAGAATTACTTTCAACAAAGCGGGGCAAGAGCAGGGGGAGGGGAGTGCAACAGAGCTCCAAGGGTTGGCGTGGGCGAGAATCCAACAATTTTGGGCAATTGTGGGCGTGTCCCACAGTTCTATGCGACACATTTTAAAGTTCAATGACTTGAAATGGATGTGGCACAAATCTCAACTATCCTGTTTTTCATTTTTGGTGTGACGCTGTGGCGCCGTGAAGTATGCAACAGAAATGTGGCGACAATAAAGTTTATGCGCGGCGCCAGCCACAAAAAAAAAATAGAAAAACAGAAAAAAAAGTAGATTCAACTTCGTTATAGACATGACAATCTATTTGCGTGGGCGAAGTCAAGGATTACGGCTCATCAGCTTCGCTGCCTCCTGCTCCTGCTCCTCCTCCTCCTCCTGGGGCGACACACTTTTCATGCATGTTGCATGCCTCGTTGGGCAACGCCCACCCAGAAGGCCACCAAGTACCGAAGCTGCCCCTTGGAATTGAGTCACGTGCGTGCCGGGCATCAATATCGTTGCGGTTGCAAGTTGCATCGCCTGTTGACGCGGCAACAGATAAATAAATAAAAATAAAAATAAATATCTCGCCCTTCGGCCGCTTAATTGCTGATTTCGTGTTTTCAACGCGGCTTGAATCGATTTCGTGTGCAATTTAACTGCCCACGATTGTCACATGTGGCATGCCCCCGCCCTTTGCCCTCTGCCCTCTCGCCGCAGACCACAGCCCAAAGCGCAGGATACACCCAGTGAGATTGCCATCGAGTTTAAAGCAAACATTTGTTTTTATTCCCTTTTTCCTCCTCGGGCGGCTTTTAATTAAGATCGTGTATAGCGATAAGACAATCGATTCGTTCGCAAGGGCGGATCAATATCCAATTGGAATTTCCCATTCCATGCTGCAGGGACTTTAAAATTTAGCAGATGCTCAAATAAATGGGTATTATCATCTCCACAATTCTTTCGGATTCACTTATTCGGGAGACAATTGAAGGGTTCACTCAAATAATTATTTTCCAATGTCATTTTCTATTAAATTATTTTTTTTCTAAGCTCTAGCTTATTAAAAAAAAAATATGTAAAGGGGTACAAAACCGAACTTTAGTCATTGATCCTTCTCAATTTCCTAGTCTTTCAATACTTATACCAAATTGAAACCCATGTGGCATGTCAATTAATGATTCTAAGGCGCTCTAGGAAAAAATCAGCTTCCAATCAACCAACTGCAAGCCAAAAGGACGAAGTTAATTGTAGATATCCCTCGTCCCCTGTGCAGCTTTTGCCAGTGTCCTTCTGACAATAGGGGGGATTATCCGGTGCACTCAGCTGTGGCGAATTGAATGCAACGTCTGACCCTTTATCAGTCAGACTGTATATCACATGCCCCAGGCTGGACACACACATGCCACACAAAAGGGGCACGCCCCAGAGGCAATGCCGAAGCATTGATTCATGATTGACTGCACAGTTTGATAGACCAACTGAAAGAGGCCCGAAAGGGGGGTAAAGGATTGTTGAATTGTTGACCGAAACTCGCAGCTAATTGCAGTTTGTGTGTGTATGTGTGTGTGTGTGTGTGTGTGTGTGTGGCATCAACTGTAATTGTAGCAGGTATTTTGCGAATGCTACGTATATTATTTAAATCAATGCCTTTAAAACTGCCCCCTGTATGAGGTGGAAATTTATGTGGCATGCCTAATTGTCGGCAGCGAACTTCAAAGTGGCCTGCTAAATGTGTGCTCCACGATTCGTGGCTCGATCTCTACACCTTGGCCATGGAATGCAATTATCGGGCTCCAACTTATGCTAAGATAAATGACCCCCGCACAGTCACAGTCAGAGCCACTTGAAAATTGGCCACACTTTCCAGACTCTGCCATCGAATCATAAAGTAAAAAAGATATATACATATACATATGTATATCCATATATGCTTATGAATGTATAAGAAATTCACGCAGCTGACAATTGGCAATTTTTGGTTGATTTTGCAATTTATGACTACTTTTGTAGATGGGAACGAGCGACGAGCCAAATTGTCGGCATGACCAAAAGACCCATATATCGAGACACTTACGCTCTCTCTTACTCTTCTTTCCCATCTGTATTGCTGTTTAGATTTTAGATTTAAAAAAGAAAATACTCTTCATTGAACTTGGTTTTAAATTTTATTATTAGATTTTATTTTTCAATGTAAAGCACTATATTAATTGCTAAATAAAATATTTTACTTTTTCTTTTCAGTTAATCGTAGGAACTAGTTAATGGATTCTCACTGAATTGCTCAAGAATTACACTATCAATTAAACAAGAATATTTTAAAAGTCATGTAACACAAAGCAATGTTAAACCTTTTGTAATTTGATTTATAAAAAATTCTTTAAGCACTTATCGATATTTCAAATTCTTAAAAGCCATAAAATATAGAAACAAAAATTCATTTGAAATTGATTTTTTATTTATAAAAGAACACTCTAAGAAAAGACTGTCAGTGAGGAATGTTGGATCTCGGGAGAAGTTTGTCAAAAAGTGTTTAAAAATAAGAAACGCTTATCAAATTAAGTTTATTATTGTTAATTGGCTTAGTTTGGGCTTTTTAATGTCAAATGACATTGGCAATTTAGCTGATGGCAGGCAGGTATCTTTGGGTCAGTCACTTGCTAAATATAAACGAATAAAAAAAAAGAACTGAAAGAGCAGAGAAGAGAAGCAAACGAACTGCTACCCAATTAAGCGCAACAAACAACTTCACGCCACATGCCACATGCCACATGCCACTTGCCACACGAGGCGTTTATCGGGGCAGACCGATCAAACCGATCCGCAGATCCAACATCAACATCAACTCGAACTTGATCTCGATCTCCAACTCGATTGCATTGCCGCCAGTTTCTCGCTGCGTTCTCTTCACCTCTCTTCCCAGCCCAGGATGAGGCCTCCACTCGATTGTAATGGCCAACGATTTGTCGCTGTCGCAGGTCCTGTGGCCATACACAACAATTGGCGATCGTGGAGAGATAAGATCGGACTGCGATAAACGCCGACAGTCCCAAGGCCCTTGGAGGGAGAAACGACGGCGACAGCAGCCACATTTATGCTAATAAGTTGACATTTGACCACCGTGACGAAATAATCGAAGCGATCAGGTGCCATCAATATGACAGGCCTTGTACAATGGGCGAAATACTTTCAAAATCCCACACGAGTTCATACTGCTTGTCTTGGCATTATTATGATTCAACGACTTTCCTTATTCATATCTAAGTCTATACCATTTTTATTCATGTTTACAGTAGAGCGTAAGTAATCTTATCTGATTTCCTTCTCTTAAAAAAGATCGACCCAATGAAATAGGTACATTTTGATAAGCTCTACGAAAATACTATCCAATTATGAGACTTATCTAATCGTATTTTGTGAATTTTACAAATACCACGTGTAGTCATTTTAGATGGTTATCAACATTTTCAATTGATAAATTTCCAAATTTTGCAGAGCGTATTTTGTGAATGCTTTAAAGACTTTAAATTTAATTAATAATTGAATATGCTTTGAGACTTTTATATAAAAACTACCATAAACTACACACAATAGGCAACATACTCAAAAATATAAAGATAATATTAGACAATGTTTATATATTGTGATAAAGATCAATCATAAGCCCTAACAACTCAAATATCTTTGAGTTATCATGAATTTAAAGCATATCTAATCATAATTTTCGATTTCTACCAAAACTGCAAGATAATGTTTCTCTCTGATTTTTGGATGGCTTCGAATATTTGCAATCAATAAATATTTAATAATTGCTGTGATTACATTGTGAAAACAATAAAGATATGATGCGATTTATGAATTTAATTTGCTAATTTTATGATCCTTCGGGTTTCTATAAATTACTCGATAATTTGTCTTAGCTCTTTAGTTCGATTTGTGAAAACGCGGAGTTAAGATCAAGAAAATATCAGATATCGACCATGACCGATAAGGATAAATTGTTAGAGACTTCCTCGAATAGTACTGAGGATGGCAAAGGACTTTCCAGAGATATCTCTGGAAAGAGTTCCACTATAAAGTTATCCTGCTTTTTCGGAATTGTATTCGTGATCTTTTGGATAGTTATGTTCTTCGTAGTAGTGATTCCTCTTTTCTACCGCCTGCCAGCAGTTCTGTCTGTCGAAGACTCCAGCCAGGGGGAATTTATTGGAGAGCGTGCTTATAAAACTTTAAATGATTTGGTTCATTTGGGACCAAGATTAGCTGGCAGCACTGTCAACGAAGTGGACGCTGTGTCTTTTCTACTTCTGGAGATACTCGAAATAAAGAAAGACCTCTTGGAAGAATACTTCACATTGGAGATTGACCTGCAGATGACATCGGGATCACACATCTATAGTTCGCTTCTGGAAATGTACCAAGGAGTACAAAATGTTGTTGTGAAACTGTCTGCGAAGAATTCTACGAGCGAGTCTTATCTTCTGGTCAACAGTCACTTTGACACCGTGTTGACTTCTCCGGGTGCAGGTGACGATGGTTTCATGGTTGCCACCATGTTGGAGATACTACGAGTAATGGCCACAACTAAACAACACTTTGAATATCCCGTCGTCTTTCTTTTCAATGGAGATGAGGAAATGGGCATGCAAGCTTCTCATGGTTTTATAACTCAACACAAGTGGGCCAAAAATTGCAAGTAGGTTTTAGAAGATCATTGCATTAAGTATATTACTATAAACAAAATCATTGTGTGCAGGGCTGTTGTAAATCTAGAAGGAGCTGGCGGAGGAGGTCGTGAGATTCTATTCCAGACTGGACCCTCGCATCCTTGGCTTTCAAGTGTAAGACTTTGAAGCTGTCCATAGAGAATATTTCTTTAAAATATAATGTATTTTACAGTACTACGGAAAAAGTGCAAAGCATCCATTGGCTACAACATTGGCCGAAGAAATCTTCCAAGCTGGCCTTATAGACTCAGCTACGGACTATCGTATATTTGTTGAATATGGCGATATTCCAGGTAAGAAATGATGGACAAAAGTTTTCCAGATTGACTAAATCTCTCATACAGGGCTTGACATTGGCCAATTTATAAATGGATACGTGTTACACACCAAGTATGATCGAATCGATGCGATACCTCCAGGTGCTATCCAGAACACTGGGGATAACATCCTTGGTCTTATTCGAGCCTTGGCCAATTCACCTGAACTGCATGATACAGATGTAAAATACAAGAATACTTTAGACTTGCTCTCTTTACTAACATATCTCAAATCATTTGAAAACAGGCATATAGGGAAGGACATGCAGTATTTTTTGACTTCCTCGGACTTTTCTTCGTCTCCTACACAGAAGAAACTGGACAGATTCTGAACTATGGAATTTCTGGACTTACACTCATTCTGGTCTTCCTTTCAGTTTGGAGGATGTCAGCTGTTTCTTCCCATTCTTCAAGTCACGTTGTGCAGCGTCTTGTAATTCTTACAATTATCCAGCTTTTAAGTCTTGTACTTGGACTGGCTCTGCCTTTATTGGTAGCGAATTTCTTTGACAGTTTCGGACTGTCGTTGACCTATTTCAGTTCCTACTACCTGCTCATCGGACTATATATATGTCCATCACTAATTGGTCTAACTCTTCCCATCACAATTTACTACCAATCACAGCAGAATGTGAGTAAATATTTCACATAGCTCAACTCTCTGACTAAGTCTCAAACTTCCCCAGAGTAAACTGCCCTTTGTCTACCACCTTCAACTGGGATTGCACAGCTGGGCGATAGTTCTGTCTTTTCTAGTGCTAGGAACTACCTCATTTGGAATACGTTCTGCATATGTTCTCACCATATCGGTTACATTTTATGCCATATCCTTGGCCGTAAATCTGTTATCAACACTCCACGATCGCGGCTACCGTTGGGCTGGGCTCCTAATAAGTTTGCAGGGTATTCCTTATCTATATATAAGCTCCCTCATCTACACTTTCATTGTGGTCATGACACCAATGTATGGTCGCTCGGGAAGTGCTTCGAATCCAGACACAATGATTTCAGCTATAGCAGCTTTGGGTACGGTGTTATCCTTTGGATTTTTGGTGAGTTCCCTTAAAGCTAAATCAATTTTCTCTCAGAAAGTAATACTTTTACTTCGAAGGCTCCTCTAATCAACATGTTCCGTCGACCATCCTTTATAATACTCACTCTAGCCCTCGTTAGTGGAATCACCATATACTTGGCTAGCAGTACTCAGATCGGGTTCCCTTATCGACCCAAGACTAATAGTGAACGAGTCATGTATCAGGTAATCACTGATTGATCGATCCGAAATCACAATCTAATAATTAATATTATAGCACGTGAGGAAAACCTTTTACGAGTACGACGGAACTGTAAGCAAGGACGAGTCCGGCTACTTGTTCAACTTCCAAGATAGACGCGAAGAACGACCTTATGTCGGGGTGAATCTGACGGGATCGGTGCGAACGAGATCGGAATGCGATAGACACATGATGTGTGGTCTGCCCCTGTTCGATGAGCGGTGGGTGCACAACCGTCTGCAGGGAATGTGGTTACCCCGAGAACCTGTTGAACCACCGTTCCCGACCAAACTGGAGCTGCTAAGCAAAACAGTGTTGGAAAACAACAATACGACTGCACGTTTCGAATTTCGAGTGACGGGACCCCCTCACTTGAATTTGTATATCGAGCCCTATAAGGATGATTTTGTGACTATAAGCAACTGGACATTCTCGCAGGATTATCTTAAAAATCCTCCAGCTAATCCCCTATCTTACCACATATTCATCACGTTTGGCATAGTTAATCCAACTCTAGATTTCTTTTTGGATGTTTCGGTAAGTATAATAAATATGATCAAGATCATTAATAAAAATGATTACCTATTTTAATAGAAACCCAATGGTGACTTTGCTGTTCCATTGTTCCAACTGGGCGTTTCGGGACATTATATGGGTGATAAGGGTGACGAGAACAGTCTGAAGTTCGCCTCCACATTTCCATCGCATGCAGTACTTGTCCACTGGCCTTCCTCATATCAGAGATACATTTTCTAAATTCGCAAAATCAAAGTACTTAAAATTGAAATAACCAATCCAGTCTAAACTATTTAAAAAACAATATTCCTTTAACTCAAAAAAAATCATTAAGAACTCAATCAGCTTCTTATTATGCGAAAAACCGATAATAGACAAAGAGTATTGATAATAATCTGCTTGGTAATAAACGATTAACGTGTGCCTCTGTAATAAACAAAGAATTATAATCAATCGAAACAAAAAAATCAAAGGTTCATATTTCCGATGTTTATACATTGATTTTTATATATATATATATATATATATATTTATACGGGGAATAACCGATTGAAATTGGTAACCGTAACTGAAATCGTAACCGAAAAAAAACTAAAATTATTCTAACCGAAATAACCGTTAAGATTTTAAGGAAAAAAAGCGGAAATAAGCTCAAAAGTACTTTTTTACCCCAATTTTATCACCTGGAGTCGATTAAAGAAATAAATTTAAGATTTAAAATTTTTGAAAATTTTCAAAAAATGTAAAGGGGTAACTATGTAAAATTCAACAATTTTTGAAAAAAAAAATTTTGTCTCAGAATCAAAAAATTTAAACGCAAATGGGAAGTAGGATTTATAATATGAAAAATAAGACATTCCTCATGGAAATCGGATGAGCTTTAATAAAGTTGTGCTTGTTGAAAGTCCAAAGAGTCAAAATTTCTCATATATAGATAATTTACAATAATTGATATCTTTATCCTTAATATTTTTTAAAATTGTTTTGTAAACCGAAATCATTCCGGTATTTCTAAACGAGAGAGAGAGAGAATTTGACAAACTTAAAAACCCTTAGTAAAGGTATAAAATTTGGATAGTTATCAAATTTTTGATACGATTACGATCTAGGGAACATTTATTAGATTGCTTCTGAAAACAATAATACATGGAAGCAATAAATTTACGTATTTAAATTCTTAATCGAATTTTTAACAAGGCACCGACTTTATGATATCATTCCAGACTACTATAAAATACTCATTCGCATGTCTGAGCTCCGCAGTGCCATTTGTATAAACGGTAGAACAACATCGATCGAGCATGAGCGATAAGGATAAACTGGTAGAGAATTCTTTACATAATTCTCAACTTAATGTTCCATAACATTTTCAACATAAAATACTCCTCAGCTCTCTAACGAGGCTGGCAAAAGGCCATTCCCAGATATTTCTGGGAAAAACGACTCTGTAAACGCCCCTTGGTATTTTGGAACTGGATTCGTACTCTTCTGGATCTTACTGTTCTTCGCTGTCGTGATTCCCCTCTTCTACCGCCTGCCCCTGGCTCTGACCATCGAGGATGGACATGATGGAGAATTCATTGGAGAACGAGCCTACAACACTCTGAATAATCTGGTCAATATTGGACCCAAAGTGCCAGGCAGTAATAAAAACGAAGTGGACGCTGTTCTTTTCCTGCTCAATGAGATAGCAGATATCAGGAATAACCTCCTCAAGGAATACTTCACTCTAGAGATTGACGTCCAGAAAACCTCAGGTGCCCACATCTACAGCAACCTGCTGGAAGTGTACAAAGATGTTCAGAATGTTGTTGTGAAACTGTCTGCGAAGAATTCTACGAGCGAGTCTTATCTTCTGGTCAACAGTCACTTTGACACCGTGTTGACTTCTCCGGGTGCAGGTGACGATGGTTTCATGGTTGCCACCATGTTGGAGATACTACGAGTAATGGCCACGACTAAACAACACTTTGAGCATCCCGTCGTCTTTCTTTTTAATGGAGACGAAGAAATGGGCATGCAAGCCTCTCATGGTTTTATAACTCAACACAAGTGGGCCAAAAATTGCAAGTGGGTTTTCAAATCATATTTCTGACTCTTATTTTGTTAAGCTCTTTAATTTCTTAACCCTCAGAGCCGTGATCAATTTGGATGCTGGAGGAAGTGGAGGTCGTGATATTTTATTCCAGACTGGACCTTCGCATCCATGGCTAGCCGATGTAAGTCTTGTAAGCCTTCGATAGAGTTGCTTTCAATACTCCTTATTATTTGCAGTACTACAAGAAAAGTGCCAAACATCCTTTCGCTACAACTCTGCTTGAAGAAATCTTTCAAACTGGCGTTATACCTTCAGATACGGACTATCGAATTTTCGTACAGCACGGCGAGATTCCAGGTACGAAATGATGGACATTCAATCGAAGTATTAAGGAACTGTTTTAATAGGTCTCGACATTGGCCAGTTTATTAATGGATACATTTATCACACCAAGTACGATCGCACCGACGTGATACCTCGGGGATCTATTCAGAATACGGGTGATAACATCCTTAGTCTTCTAAGGGCTTTGGCCAATGCTCCTGAACTAAACAACGTGCAGGTACAGGATTTTGAAACCAATTTTATATTATGGCTTTCTCATTATCCAGATTATAGCACTTTCCTTAAGTCTGGCTCTGCCTTTATTGGTGGCTTACAACTTCGACAGTTTCGGATTGTCGTTGACCTACTTCAGTTCCCCTTCGCTGCTCATCGGACTATATATATGTCCCTCCCTTATTGGCCTAACTCTGCCCATCACAATTTACCATCAATCGCAGCAGGAAGTAAGTGATTGTTTTAAGTGACTTAATTCCCAGACTGACTCCTTTCTTCCTCAGAACAAACTGCCTTCTATCTACCACCTCCAATTGGCATTGCACAGCTGGGCAATCATTTTATCGTTTTTGGTTCTTGGAATTACCGCATATGGAATTCGTTCCGTATATATTGTCTCATTTTCGATTGTTTTTTATGCCATCTCCTTGGTTATAAACTTATTGACAACATTTCACGATCGCGGCTACAGTTGGGCTGGCTCGGTGATGACTTTCCAGGTAATACCTTACCTATATGCCAGCTACCTCATCTATATCTTAATTGTGGCCATGACACCCATAAACGGTCGCTCTGGAAGTGCTTCGAATCCAGACATAATGATCTCAGCTATAGCAGCTTTGGGTACGGTGTTATCCTTTGGATTTTTGGTGAGTTCCCTTAAAGCTAAATCAATTTTCTATCAGAAACTAATACTTTTACTTCGAAGGCTCCTCTAATCAACATGTTCCGTCGACCATCCATTATAATACTCACTCTAGCCCTCGTTAGTGGAATCACCATATACTTGGCTAGTAGTACTCAGATCGGGTTCCCTTATCGACCCAAGACCAATAGTGAGCGAGTCATGTATCAGGTAATCACTGATTGATCGATCCGAAAACACAATCTAATAATTAATATTATAGCACGTGAGGAAAACCTTTTACGAGTACGACGGAACTGTAAGCAAGGACGAGTCCGGCTACTTGTTCAACTTCCAAGATAGACGCGAAGAACGACCTTATGTCGGGGTGAATCTGACGGGATCGGTGCGAACGAGATCGGAATGCGATAGACACATGATGTGTGGTCTGCCCCTGTTCGATGAGCGGTGGGTGCACAACCGTCTGCAGGGAATGTGGTTACCCCGAGAACCTGTTGAACCACCGTTCCCGACCAAACTGGAGCTGCTAAGCAAAACAGTGTTGGAAAACAATAGGACTGTTCGCTTTGAGTTTAGATTAACAGGACCCAAGTACTTTTCTCTGTTTATTCAGCCCTATCAAGATGATTTCGTGACTATCAGCAACTGGACGTTCTCGCAGGATTATCTGAAAAATCCTCCAGCCCAGCCACTGTCCTATCACATATACATTACATATGGATCAAATAGTCCAACACTGGAGTTTATGTTGGAACTTTCGGTAGGTTTTTTAATGAATATAACCGCAGATATAAGATGATAACTTGAATGTTTTCTTTTTAAATAGAAACCGAATGGAGACTTTAAAGTTCCCCTTTTCCAACTGGGAGTTTCGGGACATTATATGGGTGATAAGGGCGATGAGATCAGTGAGAAGTTCGCCTCTACATTCCCATTATATGCTGTGGTAGTTCATTGGCCTTCAGTACATCAAAGATATATATTTTAATAAATAAAGTAAAATAAATTAAGTTGAAATATCTTAGCCCATAGATGGATCTCTTTAAATACAAGTTTGTATAATTTCCCAGAATTTTATTGAAATATAATGGGTTTGTTGCCGGAAAGACACTTATGAGTCATTTCGGGAAGTCCACAGTCTAACTTTAGGATAAAAACATTCTTGAATCGGTCAGCGAACAGCGATAGTGTTTATCAAAGAGTAGTAAATATTAAAGTGTATTGACCATAAAATTGAATATGTTGATAAGGAAAATAAATTGTTACCACTCTTAAAGTTTCTTTCAATTCTAATTTGATACTCTACCTGAGATAATTCGAAAGTGGCATTAGATGACGTCGCATTAGACAGACATATCAATAGAATTTTGGTTCAGATTATGAATTCTTTATGATCAGAGATTATAGACGACTTATCATTAATATTTGAAATCATCATGAACTCGGTGACTTTATAAGCGTGCTTCCTTTAATCATGGCTGTAAATTTGGCTAACGAGGGCAGTCCAAAGAGTTGACAACTATCTGAACTTCTTACTAATATTTTGCACTCAACATTTAAACTGCCCTCGCATTGATCGTTATCAAGACTATATAGAATCATTGTCGCCATAAAATGATATATTTTAAACATTTTCGACTGAAGCGTCCGCCTTTATGGCATTTTCTTGGCCAGCTATAAAAGACGGTTATATTAGGGTAGTTGGTTAGTCGAGCAGTTGGACGCGTGTGCTTCACTTCCGTGGAGGACGAGTCGAGGAATCATGAGCGATAAGGAGAAACTTGTAAACACCTTAATAAACGAGAGAATTACATAAAGCTCTACAAAACATTTATCGATTTAAACGCAGATTTTGCGGGAAGTTGGCGAAGGATTATCCAGCAATATAGTATCAAGAAATTCAAATGATAAGCCCTCTTGGTATTTTGGAACTGGTTTCGTACTCTTCTGGGTGCTACTTTTCTTCGCAGTCGTAATTCCCCTCTTCCATCGCCTGCCCCCTGCTCTGAGCACCGAGGATGCGATCAATGGAGAATTTATTGGAGAACGCGCCTACAACACGCTGAATAACCTGGTCAATATTGGCAGCAAGGTGGTTGGCAGTAATACCAATGAGGTGTCCACTGTGGTGTTCCTGCTCAATGAAATAGCTGATATAAAGAAGGACCTCCTAACCGACTACTTCAGCTTGGAGGTCAATGTTCAGCAGACATCGGGAGCACTCAGATATGCCCATATGCTGAACATGTACCAAGGAGTTCAGAATGTTGTTGTGAAACTGTCTTCGAAGAACTCTACGAGCGAGTCTTATCTTCTGGTCAACAGTCACTTTGACACCGTGTTGACTTCTCCGGGTGCAGGTGACGATGGTTTCATGGTTGCCACCATGTTGGAGATACTACGAGTAATGGCCACGACTAAACA
The DNA here is from genome assembly GCA_035043635.1 of Drosophila rellima. Taxonomy (NCBI): domain Eukaryota; kingdom Metazoa; phylum Arthropoda; class Insecta; order Diptera; family Drosophilidae; genus Drosophila; species Drosophila rellima. The sequence goes on along the minus strand of JAWNMV010000145.1, from coordinate 1,066,669 downwards.
ACACTTTGAGCATCCCGTCGTCTTTCTTTTCAATGGAGCTGAAGAATCTGCCCTGCAAGCCTCTCACGGATTTATCACTCAACACAAATGGGCACCGAATTGCAAGTGAGTTTTGCGAAATATATTCAAAGTCTACAGTGAAATTCAATTCAATTCAATGCAGAGCACTCATCAACCTGGATGCTGCTGGCAGTGGAGGACGTGAATATCTATTCCAATCGGGTCCCTCGCATCCCTGGCTGGTTAAAGTAATATTAATAAATATTCCTCATTATGAATATTGTCAATAACTGTTATAATTCTTCAGTACTACAAGAAAAGTGCTAAACATCCGGCTGCTACCACATTGGGTGAAGAAGTCTTTCAAGCGGGTCTCATACCATCGGATACAGACTTTGCCGCATTCACAAAATATGGCAAAATACCAGGTATGAAATCAATTGGATTTCTAAAGACAGCTTTGTAAATTGATGTTACTGCAGGACTCGACATTGCCCAGGCCACGAATGGATTCATTTACCACACCAAATACGATCGCACCGATGTAATTCCACGCGGATCTATCCAGAATACGGGTGATAACATTCTTGGTCTTGTCAGGGCCTTAGCCAATGCTCCCGAAATGTACAACACCCAGGTAAGATAATCAAAGCTATTTTCCGCAACTAAGACCTTTACCGGAATATCTATTTTATAGGCTTACGAGACGGGACACGCTGTGTACTTTGACTTCCTGGGGCTCTTCTTCGTCAACTACTCGGCAGAAACTGGAAAGATTCTGAACTATGGCATTGCCGGAGTTACACTATTTCTGATCTGGATTTCCGTATGGCGCATGTCTGCGATTTCATCGTTATCCTGTTGTCATGTGATTCAGCGCCTTATAATCCTGCTGATTATCGAGATTATGGCACTTTCCTTAAGTCTGGCTCTGCCTTTATTGGTGGCTTACAACTTCGACAGTTTCGGATTGTCGTTGACCTACTTCAGTTCCCCTTCGCTGCTCATCGGATTATATATATGTCCCTCCCTTATTGGCCTAACTCTGCCCATCACAATTTACTATCAATTGCTGAAGAATGTGAGTAATATTTTTAGTGGCTAAATTCCGTAACTGAATCATATTCTTTGCCAGATTAAACTGCCCCTCATCTACCACCTGCAACTGGGATTGCACAGCTGGGCAATTATTCTGTCTGTTGTGGATATTTTATTAACAGCTCGAGGAATACGTTCCGCATATATATTTACAATTCCGATTGCTTTCTATGCCATATCCATGACCTTAAATATGCTGACGACGTTCCATGATCGAGGTTCCAGTTGGGCTGGCTTGGTGATGATGGGACAGGTGATGCCGTTCCTTTATGGCAGCTCCCTCTTCTATCTGTTCCTAGTAGTGTTGATACCAATGAATGGACGCTCTGGCAGCTCTACGAATCCAGATTTGCTTATTGCAGGTCTAGCTGCAGTGGGAACAATTCTATCATTTGGCTTTTTGGTGAGTTCTTTCTGAAATTATCGCTTTTAACTTGACGACATTTTATTCTCTCAGCTGCCGCTTGTGAATATGTTCCGTAAGCCACTTACTGTAGTTTCAGCCTTATTGGTGGTTACGGGCATTGCAATTTTCCTGGCAAGCTCCACTCAACTGGGTTTTCCTTATCGCCCCAGAACAAACAGTCACCGGGTTTCTTATCAGGTATTTATTAGCAGACCAAATAAAATCGTTGGTTTTATCAAATAATTTATCTGATATTTCATATCAGCACGTGCGAAAAATCTACTATGAATATGACGGCAGTGAAAGCATCGATGAATCTGGATACTTGTTCAGTTTCCAAGACCGTCGGGAGGCGGAACCCATGACGGGAGTCCGTCTAACCGGTGCCAGATTCCTGAGAGAGGACTGCGAAAAGCACATGATGTGTGGCGTCCCGTTGTTTGATGAGAGATGGGTCGAGAATCGTCTGGAGGGGATCTGGGTGCATCGTGCTGATCCTGTAATACCACCGATACCCACCAATCTAACACTGCTGAGCAAAACAGTGTTGGACAACAAGACAACTATGCGCTTTGAATTCCAATTGGAGGGTCCCGATCACATGAGTTTGTTCTTTCGACTCTATGAAGATGATTTCGTCACATTGAGCAATTGGTCATTCCCACGCAGTTACCTCGAAGATCCCCCGGAATATCCATTACCTTATCACATTTATTTCACCTATGGCATAATTACCACACCATTGAAATTCTTCTTCGAAATTTCGGTGAGTTATACAAAAAAACATTCTTAAATATGCATTTTTGAATATCTAAATATCTTTTTCAGAAAACCAATGGGCACTTTAATGGTTCACTCTTCGAATTGGGAGTATGTGGACATTATCTTGGCAGCAAGGGGGACGCACTGAGCCAGAAGTTTGCGAAATCCTTCCCAGCCTACACATCAGTTGTGGAGTGGCCTTCAATATATCTTAGATACACTTTTTAGATCTGTATGAAGCACTTTTAAGCAATTAAGCAGCAATTAAATACATTTAGTGCTGCAGGCGAATTGACTGTATCTAATCTATAAAAAGATATGGACAGACGCCGATTAATGTGGCTCAGAATCTGGGCCATATCTGTGCACGTTATGAATATGGCTTCATTGAGCCCATCTGTTGTTTTGATGGTAGTGCTAGTGCTACAACTGATCGGACAGAATAAACAAAGTCCAACAAATTAAAACCGAAGCTCTGTTCAAATTTATCCAAAATAGTGATCGATTTGAACAAAATTAATCACCTTTTGTGCTGTTCTTTTTGTGCACTTACTTAAACTGTGCTGCCCACTGTGCAGGGCAAGCCAACTCTGGCATACTTAAGTATATGGCTACAGTGCCTCACGCATATAGCTTGACATTTGTTTGACACAGAAGCCGCTTGCCGTTGGCAACGCACTAATTTCCAGGAATTTCACGCCACTTTTCGCTTTGTGCTTATCCCTCGTTCCCAGTTTCCCCTGTTTTAGTCTCCGTCTGAGTTGCAATCTCTGCCATCAAAAAGCGTATGCAAATTTTGAGTGTATCTTCACACGATCTCGGGATCTGATGCCTTGTTAACTGCTCGCAGTTGAACGGCACCCGCGGCTTTTGGCCATGTTGAAAATTAATTTTAATTGTTGTTGTTACCGGGCGTTGCATATTGGCCTAATGGACAATAATTTACAACAAATTGACCAACACTCGACTGGAATTTATTACGAATGAAAGTCTTACAAATTTAAGTAGAAACAGTTTGCAGGTCGATTTAATGCTATTCCTCTTGATTGAAACGACTGATACGATTGCGATTTGTTCCACTTTCCTGTCGATTATTGTACCTGCTATTCCGGCCATAGTTATTATGGCCGTAATTATTGTTTCTGCTGTAGTTACCGTCATTGTGGTAGTTATTGTGGCTCCTGCCATGGCTTTGAGGTTCATCATATCGAATACGTCGCCAGTTTTCTGGTTGACGTGACTGCCAGTTTCCTGGCTTGTGATTATAATTATAGGAGCTATCATAATTGTCCCTTCGATTAAAGGATTCCTGTCGCTCATTATCCTGCCAACGACGTTGCGATCTATACGGACTTCTGTCATTATGACTGTCTCTCTCTCTCTCGTAGTGACGATCCTGAGTAACCCTTTGATGACGTTGTTGCTGCTGCTGTCGTTGATGCTGATACTCAGATTGTTGCTGCTGCCAACTATTTATATCCTGTTGCCAGTTGCCTACACTCTGCTCACTTCGCTGCTCGTCCTGTCGCCTGTGTCTGGGCCATTCATCCTTATCCCTCTTTAACCTCTTCACAGATCCACGTCGACTGTCTTCACTATCGTGCCGTTTTTTATCTTTCAACTTCATAAGCTCCAGCAATGAGCTCGTATAGTTTTCCCGCTCAATTTGATGACCACGCGCATCGGCAAAGGCTGCAATAGATTCAACTACTTAGTTCTATCATTTTCATAATTATAACATTCCACGCACTTTGTATGGCCAACTTGGGCGACATATTCATCTTGGTGATCATAAAGTAACAGATCAGGTATCCAGTGCGATTGACGCCATGTGTGCAATGCACTCCGATTAGTTTGTCTGTAAATTAAAGTTCTGTTTTCATAATTATTGTATGACATTCTTGGGATTTTCTAGAAGTTATCTGTAGTGCAGTGAAAGCATTTAACTATTGCTGCCAGTTGACTGTGTCATGTCGCCACAAATTGCTACAAACTTCATTCCAGACATTCGCCACAGGAATGCGTTCGCATCTCGCCCACGCCAGGTGGAAGAAAAGAACCGGCTATGACTGAGAATGTGACTCTGACTCTGACTGTGACTGAGTTTCGGGCCAAATTGGCATAAAAGCAGAAGCAGCGCGACCTGGGCTAAATCTAGAAAACATCGCGCTCTGCCAATATCCACAACATTGGCTATAAATTTTGTGAAAAAAAAAACAAAACAAAACAAATGAAAAAACATGTCAGCGGCCGGGTAAAAGGCTCGTTGTACTTGTTAGGTAGCTGGGGGGCAGCCAGCTGCGGTGTGGCAAGTCGGTGCGGCAAACAAAAGTCGCTTTTCGAATCGTGCTCTATGCGGGTGCCACATTTGCGGCCAGTCGTAGCTGCCACTTGTACGTCATGTTTTCGCTGTGTTTAAGCCAAGTTACAACATGGGCAAAAGCACAGCATCCTTGCACCAAACTGGGGCACAATGGGTGAAACTTTTAAAACTCTATCAATAAATCCCTAAAAATCAATGACTACTTTTCAATGCTACAGAAATATCCATGGCCATTTAAAAAAGATCATATGATTTTTTTAAATGGCCAGAAATAGCTAAAAATTATTTTTGAAAATATAAATTGTAATACTCAATGTTTCCTCGATTAAAATATGCCCATACTATGTTTAAACTCTCTTACTTGGCAATCTGAAGAGCAATCTTATCATTTTTTTAATAGTCATCGATCGTTCACTTCAAATAGTAAGCGCAATTACTTGTCTGTCGCCCACTGTAACAAACCAAAAACCAAGTTTGCATCTTCAACTAGCCGCATGACAAGTCGCGAGTCACGACCACCTTGAATTTGACTTATATTTTTCTTGATTTCCTACGTTGTAAATATGTTGTTCTTCGCAGACAACTCGTATCTTGTATTCATTTTATTTGTGTGCATTTGCAACGCAGAGCGGCGCCAGTTCTGTTAATTGGGGATCATTCCGACCATTGTTGCCAACTGTCGAATGTGCAGCACTCTGTCAGTGTTGCCAACTTGATAATAAGAGACTTTCAAAAGGATGTACATAACTGTTGAACGATAACAGCCTAGTTACATTAACAATTAACATGAACTATGTTTAAATTGGATTTATCTGCACTGTTAACTTGGTTGACGTAGCATAATTAAGAAACCTTTCCTTTTTAAGAGTGCATGACTGCCCACAATATTGTAGTTGTTACAAAGATTAAATTGTTTTAGTTATCGTCACTTTTTCAGCATTTCTATCTGGAGTCTGCACTGCCATAACATGGTAATTGCATATTACGAGTTCATATGGACCGCAACTCGCTTTCGATAGTATCTCTATGCAGATTTTGAGATCTAATTGCGTTGACAGATATGCATCTACATGGTTGATAGTGGGGAAAGCGTTCCCACGGCTCCAGAGTGTGTGAATGTTTGTTTGTGTAGGAGGAGAATCTGGCAATTTGTGCACTTACCATTATCCGCATTAGCCTCCAGAAAGTTTGTCACATAGTCGCAAAATCTGGAATGCAATAGGATGATTCAGCTTATAAGCTTGGTAACCCAAGAGGAGTTTCTGGGAGTATCCAACCTACCTCTGTGCTAGTGCCTGGGAAGGTGTATGATGTCCTGGTATCATTAGCTTCTGATGCTCCACATTTTGATCCCTGAAAGCCTGCAATAAATCATTGAATAAGATTTTGAATAGAAGGGTCAAACATTGATTGAACTTGCCTGCGGGTTGTAGTATCGATTGGTGTTGGTCAAGTCAACGATGAGACCCAAATTTGGAACCGACTCCAGCAGGGAATGCGGCGCCAGACGCAGCTCCTCATCGACTTCGTTATTGATATTCTGGAAAAGGGCAAATATGGAACATATTCAAAACATGTTGAAATTGCTCAATTTATGCGCTGCCCGGCGGCGGTACAATTAATAAGCTGCCAAGGAGCAACTCCTCGGCCACTGTGTGGTGTTATTTAATTAAGCAAAACAATTTAATTTAATATTCAAGGCAAGGCAGGGCGGCTGCGTGGGGTCTTGGATCTGGGCACAACAGCATGTACCACTTGCCACTTTTATGCATAATTGCAATGCACACAAAATTCGTCTGCTCGGGAACCTTTTGTTATTTATTTTTAGCGGCCCTCTTGGCCGGTGGTCCACATTTCAACATCAATCAATGTGGCAACTCCAGTTGTAGCTGCCTCCTGGCAATTAACCGGTTTTGGATCAGAGGGGGGAGCACTCACCTCATTTAGCGGCACTTTGAATGCAATAAAACGTGTGGAGGGAACTCGCTGGCCAATAGGTTGATACTTAAGCCAACTGCAAAGATAAACAACAACAAAAACACTAATAAAACGTAAACAAAAAACACGCGTCTCTCGACACAATTACGGTTGTTTTGAAATAACACATTAACGAACATACGCACCGATCAGGTATTGCTTTACCCATTGCCTTGGATGAAAATAGATCTTTTATTTAACTTAATTTGTACTGTATTTGTGCTGTTCACTGAAATTTAAGCAAAATTTTGTAAATTTGCATCCCCTGCTTAATATATTTACATAAAACACATGTTGCAAGCGTTGCCACTATGGTGAGAAAAGGGACGCTACTGTTATTGGCCAGCTGTTAGCTAACATATATGTGTTAAAAATGGCGCGCAAACTAAAAAATATATAAAACATCAATTATTTAACCAATAATATGTAAATTAAATTTAATTAATTAACACAATTCAAACCAAACGAACGAAAAGCACGAGTAGAACAACTCTGAGCGACTGAACTATATGATCTACACGGACTTAGTTCGCTTGTTCACGTTGGTGAGTTGTTCAATTGAGCGATTCGATACAACTCTGTTATTAACAGCTGTGAAAACGACTTTTGGACTTTCTGCGATTCCGTAGCAGGTACTTTGTGGGTTCAATTAAGTTGATAATTAAAAATCATTACTTTTTTTTAAGCAGCTAAAGCGTTAAGAAAATTAAAAATGTTTGCCAGCAATACGCGTAATCTAGTGCGCAGCAGCTTTGTAAGTATTTTAATTAAATCGACCAAAGAATATGGCGCACGATCACCTGAAAATGAATTAGTTTATTAACTTTTGTTTTGCGTTGTACTAAAAGTTGCAGCGTTGCAAGAGCACATTGGTCATTGCGGAGCACAACAATGAGACACTTAATCCACTCACCCTGAATACCATAACGGCGGCCAAGAAGATCGGCGGTGACGTCACAGTTCTTGTAGCAGGCACAAAATGTGGACCCGTAAGTATTTTTGTTGTTGTTGCTAAAAGTTTGCATAATCACTTGAATTTGACATTGATTTAGGCATCGGAGGCTGTGGCCAAAGTTGAGGGCGTCACCAAGGTCTTGGTGGCTGAGAATGCCGCCTTCAAAGGATTCACCGCAGAGTCCCTGACGCCTTTGGTGCTGGCCGCCCAATCGCAGTTCAAGTTCACGCACATTTTGGCAGGAGCTTCGGCATTTGGCAAGAATGTTTTGCCCCGCGTGGCCGGAAAATTGGACGTGTCGCCCATATCCGAGATTATTGATGTCAAGTCGGAGGACACATTTGTGCGCACCATTTACGCTGGCAATGCGATACTCACATTCAAGTCCAAGGATGCCGTCAAGGTCATTACAGTGCGGGGCACGAGTTTTGCTCCAGCTGCCACCACCGGCGGCAGCGGTGCCGTCGAGCAAGCTCCCGCTGGAGACTACGCCAGCAGCCTGAGCGAATTTGTATCCCAGGAGCTGACCAAGTCGGATCGTCCTGAATTGGCTGGCGCCAAGGTGATTATCTCTGGCGGACGTGGCCTCAAGTCCGGCGATAACTTCAAGCTCCTTTACGATCTGGCTGACAAGTTTAACGGCGCTGTCGGTGCCTCTCGTGCCGCTGTCGATGCTGGATTCGTGCCCAACGATCTGCAAATTGGCCAGACGGGCAAAATTGTGGCACCCGAGCTGTACATCGCTGTAGGCATTTCCGGCGCTATTCAGCACTTGGCCGGCATGAAGGACTCCAAGACGATTGTGGCCATCAACAAGGATCCTGAGGCACCCATTTTCCAGGTGGCCGACATTGGCTTAGTCGCTGATCTGTTTAAGGCAGTTCCCGAGCTGACAGGCAAATTGTAATTGCAAGTCCTTGCGATGTATAGTTGTATAAAGCTGATTGATTCTATCAAATCGATGAATTGAATTGTTGCATTTATTTGAAATTATGTATAGTCTCCATATTTAGCAAACGATCGCCGGCCGCGAGAGCCGTTAATGTTGTTTCGCCTTCCTTTTTTAAAATTTAATAAAAATCTAAGCTGTATGTATGATGAGATTTCATATTTATTTTGTCTACGGTCAGGAAATAATCACGCTTATCACTTGTAGATTTGAGCAACAACCCAGAAAACATTTTGCTGGTTGCTTTTGTTAACAACAGTTGACAATTTAACATACCTTATGTTAGCAGAATTGACTGTTAACAGCGCCCCAAACTCTTAACAGAAACTGTTGAGCGCAGCTGATTGGGATTGGTTCAGTCTTATATTTTGTCGGAGTGTATTTCCACAACTGTTTTATTCACTTAACCATTATTGTTATCAAATTGCTTTGGCTTTCCCACTCAAATGTCCTGATTGCACGTGTAGGTATTCATCTAGATTTATTAAAGATATAGCCAATTATTGGTGCACACGGATAATAATTGAACTTTCTTAACACTTTCAGTTACAAATGTATATTAATTATTTACTTATATGAGGAATATATGTGAAAGCGCAATTGCCACAGATCATTCATATACGGTTTGTATTTCCAGCTGATTATTTACATATGTGTGTACATATTTAAATGGGCTAATAAACTGAAATGACACAGTGACTGAATTATATATGAAAATCTTGCTGACCGGAACAATTAAATAGCTGCAAAGAATTTTTCTACTCTTCAGATGTTGCCCGTTCTCTCAGCATTATTATCAGTTCTAGTACATCGGATTGCCAGAAATATGTATCTGTATCCCAGATTGCCCGTCATGGATTGCCATACATTGTTGTGAACCGCACTTTCATTGACTGAGACGCGGGCAGCGACGCGGGCAGCGACGCGGGCGTCGCTGTTATATGACTGACTGGCTGATAAGTGTTTACAGCTGTGAAATATCAATGTGGTCGACCTAACAGTGCGCTACATTTAAAAAATTTAAAATAAAATATTATTAATTATAGAGATTTGAATTTCCAATGAAAAGGAAACAACAGATTTGAACACTTACAGAAATGCAAGTAATTCTAAAACATAATTTTGAATTTATTACAAATAATAATTAATTATATAAAAGTCAAATTAAAAATGTAATGAAAAGGAAACAACAGATTTGAACACTTACAGAACATCAAGTGTTTCTAAAACAGAGTTTAGAATTTCTTTAATTGGACTACGCGAATTTCGTTCCAATTGATTTGATTGATTTGTGTCATTCCGATTTTAGTCACACTGTAACAAACTGCAAATGGGAACTAATCAATCCTGTTACAGCGACGTATTGTAGCGCACCGAATGGCATGCCATATGGAGGTGATGTGAGCATATGTAACGTAGTCCATGGGGCTAGTCACTGGTCACACGGCGAGCAGGAGAGACGACGCATCGGAGAAGTCTCAATTAAGTAAAAGCGCGAAGTGAAACTGATAAGTGAAATGTTCAAGACTCCAATACACGAGAAACGTCGCGTATGCGTTATAGGAGGTAAATCAAGACATTATATTTCAATAATATAAATAATGATGAAATCTGTGTGCGGCATTTTGTAGCTGGCACTGCGGGATTATGCGCCTTGAAGAACTCCCTGCAGGCGGGCTTGGAGGCGGTGGCCTACGAGAGGGGCACAGATATTGGCGGCACTTGGATATTCTCGGAGGAGATGCCCCAGGATGAGTACGATGAGGTGCACAGCAGCATGTACGAGGGATTGCGGTAGGTTTTAATTTTTTAGTTTTTCATTTTAAATAATCCAAAATCAAATTTTATTTTTTAATTTATGTTAAAATATCCTCTTAATTTTGTAATGGAAAATCTAATTTCAATTCCAGCACAAATTTACCCAAAGAAGTCATGGGTTATCCGGACTATCTGTATCCCAGTGAGATTAAGGAGTCGTTTATCACATCGCATCAGGTTCTAGACTTTCTACGCTCCTATGCCGATCACTTCAAGCTGCGTCCACACATCAAACTGCAACACGAGGTCATCAGGGTGCGACCTCGATTAAATGATTGGGAGGTAACTGCTGACGTATAAACATTACAGTGTAGAAATCTGTGTTGTTGTTGTTGTTGTTGTTGTTGTTGTTGTTGTTGTTGTTATTACGATTATCTCATTAATTTGATATTTTGTTATTACGTGACATTCCAATTGACATTTACAAATGTATGTGCTTATATAGGTATATGTCTGGGATCACAAAAACAACACTTGCGATCCGGTTTATTATGATTTCATTTATGTCTGCAACGGCCACTATACGGAACCGGATATGCCCGATATCGAGGGAATGCAGCTATACGAGGGTCAACAAATGCACAGTCATTTGTACCGCAAGGCAGACAAATTTAAAGGTAATTCATCAGACAAGATAAGATTACGATCTTCCTGCTTAACGGCATATTGTATAATGTGGGTGTAAGTGTATACAAATATTTGTCCTAGACTGTGTTCCCTATTTTTTAATAATTTGTCCAGAGTCTTATCAACATTATGTACTCAGATCAATGGGAAGACAGCCGCTAAGTGGGTTAATATAAGTACATATATAAATATGCGGAGCATTATTTGTGTAAATAAAGATTATGCACGTGTTTCTAAGCTAGATCTGAATGTTAAGTTCGGCGAATATTTGGCGACCTACAAATTTGCACATATTTTGATAAGATGTTATCAAAAAGAAGTTTTTATCACTGATTCTGTTTTGTAATCAATAACTCTAAATAATAATCCAATAATTATAAACTAATGATTTACAGATCAGAATGTTTTGATCATTGGCGCCGGTCCGAGTGGCATGGATATAACGAATCATGTGCGCAAGGCAGCGAGACAGGTTTATTTGAGCCATCATTTGACAGCCACGCCGAATACGACGTTTATGGGGAATGTGACACAGAAGCCGGATGTGGAAAGATTCACCAAGGATGGAGCTGTTTTTAAGGATGGCAGCAGCGAGTCCTTTGATCATGTGATGTATTGCACCGGCTATGAGTATAGTTTTCCCTGTCTCAGCACTGATGTGGGCATTCAGGTGATCGATAACTTTGTGCAGCCACTGTGGAAGCACTGCGTCAACATCAACAATCCGACAATGTCGTTCATCGGGCTGCCCTTCAATGTGATACCCACGCAAATCTTTGACATGCAGGTGCGTTTCACCCTCAAGTTTTACACGGGACATCGCGAGTTGCCCACGAGGGACCAAATGCTGGCCGATCTCGAGAAGGAGCAGGGCGAGCGCTGGGATTGTGGCTTCTACAATCGCAAGAAGGCTCATCAAATGGGCGAGCGACAGGTGAAATAATTTTCTTTATTTAGTATTAATTGAAAAAACAATAATGTTCTATTTTTATCTGCTGCAGTTTGATTACTACAACGAGCTGGCGAGTATGGCGGGCATTGAAAACATAAAGCCCGTCATTTTGAAGCTGATGAAGGATTGTGGCAAGAAGTATATATTTGAATTGGATACTTATCGCAATCATTGCTACACCATTGTCGACGATGAGAACTTTATCAAATATGCGCTGTGAAAACAACTGAATTTTCATGTATTTTTTATGTTTATAATGTTTGCATTAATAATATACTCTTAAAATAAATATTTACCTGTTTTAAATTACGCGCGCAACATTTCAGAGCAGGCAGCTTCGTTCAGTTTGCAGCAGCGATCTTTGCGAGCAGCTGGCAACGCTTGTGCTGTTATGTTAATGTTCAGAGTAATGTTAACCGTTTAAACTCTTATACTTACTACTTGATTATTTAAAATATTCCACTTTTTCTTTCTGCTTGTATGTACAATACATAATTTAATAATTTATTCATACAATTAAATTCAAATTTTGCACGCACTTTGTGCTGCTCTTTTATGATTATAATTATAATATTATTTAAGTCAGCACTCACAGATGCATAAGATGTGTGTATGTATATACTACTATTTTATAAGAGTTACTACTATTTCTACTACGAGTAATTTAATGCTTACTGCTAAAATGTGTTCTCTACTACTTTTTTGCTTTAGCACTGTTGTTGCTGTTTGTATTGCACACTTCCGTTTCCGTTTCCTTGTTGTTGTTGTTGTTGTTGTGGGGGGTGGTTTCATCAGTTCCTGTCTCCAGTTCCCGCAGCGCAATCTTCTGAAAATCACAATCAATTATCCTTTTGCGCTTGCGCAACGGTCGACTGCATTCCGCCGCCGCACTTGCTCCGCCTGTTGGGGATGTGGGCGTGGCCGTGGCCGTAGATGTCTCTTTGGTTTGTATAAGCGTGCGTTTCGTTTGCAGTCGTGTTATCTTTATTTTGGGCAGTTTCTGGGCCTCCACCTCCACCGACTCATTGCCAGCATTGCCCGGACTTGTTTTCTCCGCCTCCTCCACTTTGTGCACAATGATGCAGTGCGTCGGGCCCGGCGAGTCTGTTGTGGGCGATGTGGATGAGGCTGGCGACGGTGTCGATCTCGCTGGCCTTGTCTTTGGTATGGATTTCAGCTCCTCCTCCGTCTCCTGCACTGTTCCCAACTCCTGCTCCTGCTCCTGCTCCGGTTCCTGCTCCTGTTCCGTCTCCATTTCCATCTCCATTTCCGCCTCTGTCTTGGCCTTGCTGCAGTCTAAAGGCTGTGCCTGTGGATCCTCCCGCCCTGTGCCCCCGCGGCGCTCCTCATCGAAACGCTTGCGCTGCTCGGGCGTCAGATGCGCCTTGTAAAAGTCCACAATGGGCAGCGGCACGGGGATGGGTATGGGCAGCGGTATTATAATCGGATATGGCACCATCACAGTCACGGGCGGCGCTGCTCCGAGCAGAGCACTCAGTGCACTCTGCAGCTCCGGCATCTGCGGTGGCATCTGTGGATGCTGCATTGGCGGCATCGGTCCGAAGTGTGCGCCAAATCCGCGGGGCATCATCCCAGGCGGGGGTGGCAGAAAGGGATGTGGCGCTGCCTGCGGAGGTGGACGAGCGCCGAAGGGATGGCCCAACACTCCGTTAGGGGGCGTGGCAAAGTAACTGGCCGGTATGCTGGTGGGCGGACGTCCCAAGGGAACTGCCTGTGGATGTTGTTGTGGATGTTGTTGCTGTTGTTGTTGTTGCTGTGGTTGCTGCAGCTGCTCCTGCAACGGCAACGGCGACAGCGGAGCTAACGGCACACTGGAGCCGGCAAAGTCCGCGCTCAGCGTAACCGGCTGCTGTTGCTGTTGTTTCTGGAGGAGATTGGCAACCGTTTCGGCGCCAGTTGCAGCTGCTGCCCGATGTGGGCGCTTGCGACGACCTGGCTTGGAGGCCGAGTGCGCCGAGTGGTGGCGCTGCGACGACGGAGACGGAGGCACAACCACACAGGAGGAGCTGGCGGGCGACTTTTGTGCCAGCAGCTTGGAGACGGGCGCCACTGAGATCAGAGGTTTGTTTGGATGATTCGGTGGTGTGTGACAAGGCGAACTGCGCTTACAGCTGACGGCTGTGGTTGCTGCTGCTCCTGGTCCGGGTCCCGATCCCGGTCCCGGTCCCGGTGACACCGAAATCGTTGACGCTGGCGAGGCGGAGCGACTGCGACAATTCCTTAGCCAGAGATCAGGAGTAATGAGGCCAGCGCCATCTCCTGTCTCCAGTCCCTGATCACGCAGATGGGGATTCATGTCGAGATGCGCCTGGGTCTCGTTGCAGAAGATCTGCATCTTGTACTGGTTGAGGCACTTCTCCGAGCAGAACTGCAGCTGGGATGCCCCGTCCTGGAAGTCCACATAGCTGACCGCATGCCGGACGTGCTTGCACCAGTCGCAGGTCTTCGCCTTCTTGAACGACGCCCGACGACTCTGCGTGAAACACGACTCCGAGCAGTAACGTGGTCCGTCCGTGCTCGTCAAATAATCCGGCGCATTCTCGGCGATCGCCCGATGACACCAGCAACAGTTGTTGTAGTCTGTAGGCGATAAGCAGATAACAAAAACAGTATCTATGTTAGCAGCTTATCGATTTATCGTTCTTAACAGCGCAATAACAGCAACATGTTAAGCTTTCGCAAGTTTGTTATTCTACAGAGGTGAGAGAATGTTGCCACTTTTGGTACATTTGTACCAAATATGGTACATACTTTATTCGCTGGTACACTTTGTGTGTAAGTGTAGCGAATTTGTATTTTATTATTTTTTAATTATGAATTTAAGCTTTAATGACAGGAGCGATTTTAATTAAAAAGTCCTCTTCCTTGACATAAATTATGTTGTGCACTTAATCTTTTCTCAAATTCCTACTATTTCTTAATTTCAGCATGAAGTATAACTATCAGGTCAGATTATTAAAAACTTTGTTATTCTGTTCGCCTTCTTCTCTATCTCTGTCATTCAATAGGCCTGCCCCTGCTCTGACTGTGTGCAACAGACTGGTCCATCCATTCACCGAATATCGTAGTTGGTATTTTGCAAAAAATTGTAAACCATATTTGGGGTTTAATGAATCTGTTATTCGATAATGCAGCAGGCGGCCAAAAACTCTGCCAAACCAGTTGATGGCAAAGTTAGCAAAGTTTCAAACCTGTCTGTGTTTAAACATCCTTTAATTACGGACAGGTGATGGAAGCAAACGAGAGGCAAGAGGCGAAGGGCTGCCATCCCCAGGTCGAGCTTATCAAGTTGCAACAGAAGCGAGAGCAGCAGCAACGTTGTATGAAATGAATTATGATTTGACTTGGACTTTACGCAAGCATGTAATTTCAATACGGCTAAGAAAGGCAGAAGATTCACAAAAGCAGCAAGCGTATCGAAAATATTGGAAAAAACTGAAATATTCAAATTTGATACAAATTTAGATAAAACATAAATTTAGAAGTCAAATACTGATTAAAATGATATTCCGTATGAAAATCGGTTGAATTTGGACAAAGCTATGAGAGTTCGAAGCTATCGAAAAAGTGTATGCAAAATATTGAAAATATTGGAAAAAAATGAAATATTCAAATTTCATAAAAATTTAGATAAAACATAAATTTAGAAGTCAAATACTGATTAAAATGATATTCCGTATGAAAATCGGTTGAATTTGGACAAAGCTATGAGAGTTCGAAGCTATCGAAAAAGTGTATGCAAAATATTGAAAATATTGGAAAAAAATTAAATACTCAAATTTCATATACATTTAGATTGAACACAAATTGAGAGGTCGAATAATGATCAAATTGATATTCCCTATGAAAATCGGCTGAGTTTTGACAAAGCTACGTGAGTTCGACGCTATCGAAAAATTGTAAAGGGGTAAGTATGCAAAATATTGAAAATTTTGGAAAAAACTTAAATATTCAAAATTGATCAAATTTAGATACAGCTTAAATTTGGAGTTTTAACAATGATTAAATTAATATGCCGCATAAAAATCGGTTGAGTTTTGGCAACGTTATGGGAGATCGAAGTCTTGAAAAAAAAAGAATGTTAATGTTGGCAATACGCACCTATTTTGTCCTCGGCTTGGGACGCCATCAGTGACGTGGCAGCGGGTTTGCCAATTGAATGGGGACTCTTGGAGTCGTCCTCCCGAGAACTGCGGGTGTCGTGATCCGAGGGTGTTGTAGTGTTGCTGTGACAGTTCAAGTTGCTGGACTTGCTGCGATTGTTGCTGCCATTGCTGTTGTTGTTGTTGTTAGTGTTGCCATTGTTGTTGTTGTTATTGTTGTTGTTGTGATAGGTGGCTGCCAAAGCGCTACGACTGCTGCGTAAGTGATTGTTTCGCTGTTGTTGTTGCTGATGTTGCTGGTGTTGTTGTAGTTGTTGCTGCTGTGTTGCCACCGCTGCAGCAGCGGCACTTTGAAGCAATCGCGACGTCTTGGCCGTTAGATCCAAGCGATCCACATCGACGCCTTCAAAGCCATACCAACCCAGCAGCTCGTTCATCGTGTGCTGCGCGAATTCCTGGAAAGAAACCGAACCAAAGCCCTCAGATTCAGATACAGTTTTGAAATTCCGTTTTCGATTTAAGATTTGGGCATGCCAATGGTTTAAGGTGACGCACTTCAGACGAAGTCGAGTGCTGACACTGTCTCATTTTCAGTTTAGAGCCCAAGAAATGGCGCGTGTCATTTAATATCCTTGTCTCAGTCTCAAAATAAAAACTGGGGCAATGTCTCTCTCTCTCTGTCTCTGTCTCTTTGCGGAGACAACTTGGCGACTGGCAGCTGAATCTTTTTGGCCAGAGTTGTCTTTAGTCTACGGACTAGCAGGTGCAGTTGCTGCCCACTGAGCCGCATAATTGTGGCTACTTCGTGTTGGCGGTGCAGCCACAAAAAAGCGTTGCACAAGTGGCAGCTGAACGCGTCCAGAGTTTGTCATATTATTTTACCGAAAAAGGAATAGGGAAAAAATAATACGTTTTTTTCTAGCCCAGCTCAGAGCTTTCTTCAGCATCGATTATATTTACTTTATTTATTTTTGAAAACATCAGATTAGAAAAATTATTTGAACGGAATCAATACAATTTGAATGCAGAATGATTTCAAAATGTTCGACCTATATTGGTATTTATTGGAAATATGTCGACAACTCGATTAATTTTTGGCGGATATTTACACTTGAATTTAAATCTCAATACAGAGTTTTTTTTTATATCGCTAGTTAATATTCGTCATTATATTTATATTCATTTAACACTTGTTGCTTAATTTTAAAGAATACATTTTTCAATTTATTTCAATTTAATTCTGGCTTTTGGAGAAGTTTTTCTCAAAGAGTTCGAACCGGAATTGTGCAATATTTGTAATTAATAACTTTGATGAAACTTGTGGCTCACACGTACACACACACACACACACAGAAACACATAGAGAGAGAGTGAGTGAGAGAGAGAGATAGAGAGAGAGAGAGACAGACGCACTTATAAGCATATCATTTAACACACACGCGCCCACAAAATAAGAGTTCAGTTTGGAGTTATAGCAGGCACTTTAGGGAGTTGCTGGGATGGAAGGAGATGGAAGAGGCAGGAGGGCAGTGAGGGGGTGTGGCTGGCATAATCCTTGTTGTTGTTTGTTTGGTCTTCTTTTTGCAATGTGATCTGCCTTTGCGAGCTGAAGCTGTCCCTCTCTCTCTCTCCAACTCACTCTCCCTCTCTGTCTATATCTCTTTCTGATGCTGGGCATGACATTGATATGCTACACTTTAGCCCAGCCAACGTATGTGTGTGTGAGCTGCCTTTTTGCATATAATACTGTTTTAAAATTAAACAACAATGTGGCTTAAAAGTCTGAGTTGATACAAAGCCAACGGCTCCGAAGATGCGATGGCTAAAAAGGGGGCGAAAGGTGAGGAAGTTGAAGTTGCAAGAACTGTTGCGGCTTTTAAAGTTTGTTTTTTGGGTTTCAGTTTCTTGTCTCTGTTTCTGTTTCTGTTTCTTGAAATGAAACAAACCAAAATGATATATGTGTGTTTCTGCTTCGACTGGACTTGCCTCGACTCAAATCAACTCAACTCAACTCGATTCGTTTCGACTGTACGGGATACAAAAAAATTTCACACAAGGCTACGAAACTGCAGTAAGACGTATCAAATTACATTGAAATTCTCATATTCAAAGTCGTCGTCGTCGTCGTCTTGTTTGTTGTTGCTTTTGCAGTCAAACGACGCGACAGAGATGAAACAGTGGCGTTGGCAAAAGGGGATCGCATAGAATTCGAAATCAAAGAGCTTAAAGTTCTATTGACTCTTTTGATCGAGTTAAGGCAATTTGAAATTAATGTAGCTATCATAGGTTTAAGTTTTAATCAATTTAAAAATCTAAGCGCACTTTTGTAAAATTGCGATACTTAAAACTCAAAGCCAAATTCCAACCAAATCTATAAAATTTATTATTATTGCTTTTTTTTTGCCAAAGCATTTCATTTTGACACCATGGAGTTAAACTTACAATAAATTTATGCTTTGTGGTTTTTATGAATAATTTAAAAAGTAACAAATATATTTGATGATTGATTTTTACTTGATAATTCTAATAAAATCTGTTATTGATGACTTGATTTTAAATAAAGTCATCAAATAAAGTCAATCAATGACTGTTATTAAAAATAAAAAAAAAACATGCTATAATAAAAATGACTATGTTTATTAATCTTTTAAACTCTCTATTGAAATTTATGTATGCTTATACCAATTTCTTTATATATATTTAATTACTTAATTTAGAAAACCTAATATGAATTAGCAACCCCCTTTTGTTACGCCACTGCACTCACACTTACACAATCACACATACACACACACACACACAGAGAGCGAACATTTTTGGTGCTTCTCAGGAATGCCAAATTACTCATACGACATGTGGACGATGTTGACACAGCCGTTGACAGCGTTGAATGCGCTAACTGCGCGATTATCAGAAATGGGGCGTGGCCAGGAACGCCACAAGATGTTGCCAGAGTTCTTCATTTTCATTTCATTTAATTTTTGAAAACAAATTAAGGCAACTCTATTGTAAATGTGAATAACTTTGAAACTTTGATATCTATGCCAATGATGTTCAGCCAACAGCTTGGCATTTGTCATCCGATACGCAGACACTGGACACTGTGCGATGTACAGTGGGCAGCTGTTAAATTAAGCGGTGCTGCCAACTTGCTGACAAAACGGCAAGACGTCTAATAAGCATACATCCAACAGTGTCAGTTCCAGGTACTCGACCTTCTGTAACTCTGTGGGCCAAGTCGCAATCAGGTTTTTTTTTCGCAGCCAAAGCTGTGGAAGAGTATTAACAATTCGCACGATAAAAATCTTGAGCTGGCTGTGTTGCGTATCGATTACACGCCTCAGGTGCGACCTCGTCGGCTTTCGGGCTCGCTTGAGGTAGAGCTGGAAATGTGGGGCGGGAGGAGGGGGGAGTGGGTCAGGCAGAGATGGTGGAGGGGAGTGGGGAGGGGAGGAGACGCACTCCTGGCTCAAGTTCAGTCGCAGTCCAAGTCTAACTGTGCGGTAATCGGAGGCGCATTGCTTTTAGCGTTTCTACCTTTTCGTATTCTCTGTCTTTCTCTCTCTGTATCTCTCTTTCATTGTCTTGCTCTCTCGCTCTGTCTATTGCCATCTCTGTCGGCTGGTTTTTAATATCATTTGACTGTTAATTTATGTTTGGTTTTTAATTTCTGATTTGTGCGTTCGTTCAGTTACAGCTGTGCTGGCCGAGGGACGGGCGGGCAGGGAGGGGGTTGCAAGGCGTTAGGGGGGAGAGGGGGGGGGGTAAGATCTGGGCAGACTCCGTCACTGATGACGACGCGGACACTTAAACTCGCGCTCATTGCAAGCGCTGAAATTCTAAACCGAAATGCGAATAAAAATCAATTAATTTAAAAATGAAATTTTATGCCAGCTGTTGTTGTTGTTGTTGTTGTTGTTGTGGAGTTGTGACTTGTCTGGCCTGTCTGCTGTTCAGTCGCTTATGCGCCAAGTCTGTCATCCCATTCTCATTCCCCATTCCCACTCACAGAATTACATTTCCTTAGCCATTTCCTCATCATATTTTCGTAATTATTGCTTTAAGTATCTGACAGATACAGTTGGCAATTGCAACGTTCTAGATACTCACCCCCCCCCCCTCTCTCTCTCTCTCTCGTTCTGTGTATATCTTGATCTCACTCTCTATGTCTGTCAGTCTGAATTTCGCAAAAATCTCAACTTACAAAAACATATCAAATTTTCGTTTTTATTATGAATCGCAATGAACTGAGGATTTGTCGACTCTGCGAGTATGTGAGTGTATGAGTGTACGAGTGTGCGAGTGTGCGAGTCTGCGAGTGTATGAGTGTGTCCAGGTCCAACTGTCAGTTCCCATTTCGAGAGTCAGTCCGACTGCTCTTAAGCACAAAAGTCAAGTACTCAGCACAAAACAAGAGAAGTATTTACGGATGACAAACTTGAGAATAATTACAGCGAAAATAACGATCGATTGGGATATAACAAAAAATAAATTAAAGTATATAGAAATTATAAATATTAATAAAATTACTTTATTGTAAAAAATGATTTTATACATTCCATAAACATATTTAGATGATGTTTTTTATACTTCAAAATTTTAATTTATATATATATTATTAAATATTTTCGCCTGAAGAAAATTATTTAAAACGATCGTTGAAGATAATAAATCTTAATATCAAATTAATGTTTATAAAAAATGTATGTTTTTCATTCAGTGAATTTTTAAATAATTCCCTTGACATTAAGTAAAATATAATTAATTAACAATCGTATATATAATAAATAAATAAATAATAAATTCCTTGAGATCAAGGCAAAGTTTAATTAATTGGAAATTGGATATTCTATAAGATAAACAAGTGTAACAGAATAGTTAAAAAGTGACATTTAAAGTGAAGGACCAAGATGAAAATCGGATTGTAAGTTTTGTAAAATAGAAAAATATCAATAAAATATTGCACCTACTACAGTTACGCATTTCAGCGTTAGCTAGATAGATTTACTTAGTTACAGCCACTGTCGTAGATTGGGGCTGTGTGCTATGCTATGAGTTGGCCGCATTAATACACGTCTACAGTTACTCAAAAAGAAACCTAATAGAATAATGTAAAGTATACGATGGCAATGGCTAACGACGCTGGGAGACGATGGGCAACCCAATACGCTTATAATAACTCACCCTGAACCCAGTAAGCTGAACTCGACTCAACTGAGCTGTGGTGTTGTTGTTGTTGTTGCTGTTGCTTAAACTAAAACGAACTAAACCAAACTGCAATAGAGCTCTCAGACCCTAGACTGAGAGGAAGACAGAGACAGAGAGAGACAGAGACAGAGAGAGACAGAGACAGAGAGAGAGGGAGACGTATCCAATGCCTCCTCTCAGCCAACACCACCACCAACAGCACCACCCCAAAAAACGAACAACAACAACGACAACAAATTCTAGAATTACGCTAGTTTTCTCAACGTGTGCTTGTGTGTGTGTTTATGTGTGTGTGTGTGTGTTGAGCACAAAGTCAGTCGGTTTTTAGTTTGTTGTAATCGAATATCGATAGCTCGGGATTGAATGACGCGCGTCCTTCTTTTGAATTCTTATATGACATACTTGGACTTGCTATCTCCCTCTCTCTCTCTACCTCTGACAATATACATATGTATGTATGTATACATCTCTCTGTCTCTTTTCATGTATCTGTATCTGTGTGAATTTTCAGTTTTTCCTCGTTTTGTTTTTGCTGTTTTGCAACTTAATATTTTATTTCATTTTAATGTGCATGTGTGTGTGTGTGTGTGTAATGTGGGTTGCTCCACAAGTGTATTGGTATGTGTGCATACAAATGTGGATTGTATTACAATGACCTTTTTCACATTCGAGAAGACATCAAATAATGCATTTTCAGGAAACTTGTTTCTAGCTTTATATTCTATCCTGGCTTGATCACATTTATGTTAAAAAAATATAGTATTTAAATTATTTGAAATGAACCAGGATTATCACTGTAACCGTAACCGAAATCGAAACCGAAACCGAAACAAAACTTTCTTATTATACCGAAACCCAAAAACCGAAATAACCGTTAAGATTTTAAAGAAAAAGAGTTGTAATAAGTTTAAAAGTACTTTTTCCCCTAATTTTATCACCTGGAGTCGATTTAAGGAATAAAATTAAGTTTTCAAATTTTTGAAAATTTTCGAAAATTGTAAAGGGGTAACTATG
Source organism: Drosophila rellima (assembly GCA_035043635.1). Classification (NCBI taxonomy): domain Eukaryota; kingdom Metazoa; phylum Arthropoda; class Insecta; order Diptera; family Drosophilidae; genus Drosophila; species Drosophila rellima. The sequence goes on along the minus strand of JAWNMV010000145.1, from coordinate 1,044,456 downwards.
TAAAAATCGACAATTTTTCGGAAAAAAAATGTTGTCTCAGAATCAAAAAATTTAAATGCAGAGTTAAAGAAGGGTTAATATTATGAAAAATAAGACATTCCTCAAGGAAATCGGATGAGCTTTAATGAAGTTGTGCCTGCTGAAAGTCCGAAGAGTCAACATTTCCCATATATGGATGATTTACAATAATTGACATATTTTTTATTGCTTGAGCTATCTCAACCAATTTTACAGAGCGGGCAAATGAGATGGCCATATTTGTATTGACCAAATTTGGTTACTACAAAATGCATAATTAGCTATTGCAGGTTTGCCATTTTACACTTTGCAACACTGTATTCAGTGAACCCCCTGAGAACACTTTGCCTTACTTTGAATGGCTCTTTAAAGCTTTTGTGTTATCTATTTCTTTGTGCTCGTTGCACACAAAAGCTCTCATTGCACTTGATCCAGCAACGGTAACATTAATGCAGCTGCTGAACTCCAGCGCCATCTGGCGGTAGTATGAGACAGTGCACTCCCACTCTGCCCTCTCTCTCTCCCATTCTCACTCTCTCTTCGTATAATGCCGCCCACTTCAAGGCTCAGATTAATTTAACGTTATTTTAATTTGAGCTCTTGCCATTTCAGTCTAACTAACGCCACCTGTCAAGTAGGAGCAGAGTCTGAATGATGCTGTGCCATCACAGGGTGCCTCATGTTACACACTCACACTCATTCTCTCTCTCTCTCTTGTCTCTCTTTCTCTCACTGAGCAACTGCATTTGTGTTGCTCTCGTGTAGAATTTATCATATTCTATTTTGTTTGTAATTCAATCTGCAACGCTGTTATTAAAGTTCTGCTGCTGTGGCGTCATTTGAGCTCGGTGCCTCTGCCTAGCCCCCCTTCCTCCCCTCCACCCCTTTTCATACACACACACCTTACCCCCCTTTAGTCCCTTCCCTGGTCGGGGGGTTGCTGTTGGCCCTGAGTGGCTGCTAGGCCATCGCGTTGTCATTGTGTGTGTGTGTAATATAATACGAATCGGAGTCGGAATCTACTCGTACTCTGCTCTAGCATTAAAGGTTTATCCATTTGTATGTGGCCTCGACATGAAAGTGCAAAAGGATGCCCTGTATTATCCAGCATGTTCCTAGGCTCGCCACCTAGCCCTAAGTATATTTATAAATTATAATTCATGATACACTGAAAATGATAATGGATCCAATTTGATAATTTCAATTACCAATTTTTTTATTTGGCAGTTGGACAAATTTAATAATTTATTAATTATATACATATATTTCTAATAATTCAGTATCTTTTACCAACTCAGCTGGCATATTAAAAACCCTTCGAATTACACAATTCTGTCTGTTTGTCATGGCAATTTGCTGACTCCTTTCACATATCCTGGTCGCGACTCAACAGCCTTCGGTCTGGTTTTGTTTTTGGATCGACGACGCGTCGTTGTCAAAAAGCGGAAACCTTGAAGCGTATCAACTTTCTCAGCTCCTATCAAATTGCACCCATGAGGCGCGTAAATGTTTTTATTGTTGTTTTTGTTGTTGTTGTTGTCGTTTGTTGTTATTGTTGGATTGTAATTATGTTGTCTGTTGTATCGTCTTCATTTTGTCCATTAAAATTGCTGCTATCTTGTAATTAAGAGAACGGCTGTTGAGCCGGTAGATTTTCAATATTTAATTTAATTGGAAAAATATTTAAAGAAAAAGTGTTGCCTACTTTTTGGCGCCGAAGTTGCAATTGAAGCATTTGTTGAAAGTTTTCTAGAGTTTTTGATTGAGATAAATACATAATAAACAAATTTATATTTCTCCTTCTAGTAATATCTTAATTTTCAAACTTATTCAATTACATTTGCGTTAAATCAGCTTTCAGACGTTTTTTTTGAATAATATTATTATCTAAATTATTTTGTAAATGTGGTACTAAATATAATCCACTCAATAAAAAATAATAAATAAATCGAAATCGATATTATACACATTTTTAATTAATTTAATTAGCAAACTAATTTATTTGAATACTTATATACAAATTCAAACTTCCTCAACATTCTGTCGAGAGCTAAAACTCAAGGGAAGGGAATAAAAACGGGAAGGGGAGTGGGAGCGGGAACGGGAGCGGGAACAGCAAGGCAAAGCCAAAACCCGAGCACAATCCCAACGCAGCTCATTCATTATAATAATTTTTCTGTTTAATAATATCATTGCGCTCAACTGCAAGCCAGCGGCTACAATTTCAATTTACCGATCCGATTACACGTGCAACAACAACAACAACAACAACAACAATAACAGCTACAAAAATGTTGAGACCGCCGTCAAAGTTGTTGTTGTTGTTGCTTTCGTTGGTGTTGTTGTCATTCTCGTGGGTCTCTGGCATTAAATTAATTTTTGCTCATTTGGCGAAAAACTCGCACACTACGAAAACAAATCGTTGGCTGGGACAAGGGGACAAGGGGGGGAAAGAGGTAAGCAGAGACACAGCAGAGACTGAGAGCGAGGCAGGCAGTCTGCCTCTATTTGCAACCCACTCACAATTTACACACACACACACACACACACTCGCTCACTCACTCACTCACTCACTCACTCGTTAAAATGATTATAAAAATTTATCAATATAAAATTACCAGCGGTGCTTCGGTTTACAGTTAACTCGCACATTGTTGGCGTAATCGTAATTGCTAGATTTCAACGTCAACGGCGACGCCAACGCCGACGCCGACGCCGACGCCGACGTCGACGCAGGAGCCAACGCCAACGCTTTTGCTGACATGCCAACTCCGTTTACAAATATGCTGCCCAATGGCTCTCCCTCTCTCTCTCTCTCTCTCTGTCTCTCTAGCTCACTCTCTCTAACTCGGCAGGATACAAGTTATTGCGAATTATGTTATGGAAATAGGAAACTAGCAAACTGAGTAATTGTGGGCAGAGAAAAAGAGAGTGAGAGAACGAAAGAAGAGAAGTTATGAAATGTGGGGGGGGGGTGTAGGATAGAATTATAATTGTTGTTGCAAATATTTGGAATTTCCAAATGCTTCTTGCGCCATGCAAATTGTAACTGAAACTCAAACTGAATATATACTTTCATTTCTCAACATTTGCCATTCGAATTATGTTATTCGATTTTCGTCTGTAGTTATGAAATTTATTTGGGGAAAAATGTGGATTATTGTTGTGGATGGTAATTGAAGACTAATGATGAAAAGTTTGCCAAATATTTTAGTATTTCTTTTTGAAATTTTACCTTTTCGTTTGCTGTATAGCTTAAGCATCGCCGACATGTTAAATACAATGTTATATTTTCAAAAAACCCTAACTGAGGGAATTATAATTTATTTCGAAATATCAGACTCACTTTTCGAAATTCTGCCACTTTTGAAAGTGTTTTAAATTTCAAAATCTTATTGAAAAGAACAACAAATTGCGAGTGGGTGTTATTAACCTTTAGAGCATCATCAAAAATAAACCATAAATAACCTATAAAAATAAGACTATTGAAAACAATCTCTTGCTTTTTCTTTATATTATTTTATTTTATTTTTTTCCTTTTCTTTCAGCACACAGTTTTCGCTTGAGTTTATTTGTTTTTAGCTAATGTGTGTATTTAACGGGTCATTTTTTGTTTTTGCTCTTTTGTTTGGTTCTTGTATCCTTGTTATTGAATACAAATTAAAAAAAAAACAATGTGTTGACAGAAACAATTAATTATAAATGTATTTTATGTGTGCCAAACGCTCTCAGTGCTTAAGGTGAGAATTACGCATTTATATGTATTCAATTCTTGCAGTTGTATCTTTCTATCTGTGAGTTTGATTTCATTCATAAAACTTACCTTTATCTCATCGCTGGGCAGCTCCTTTTTGATCTGAACAACGCCGCCTGCAACATTTGGCGCCCCAACACTGGCGGCCCCCGAAACGTTGGCATCACGTGAATTCGATGGTGACGTTTTGGCTGACATTGTTAACTGGGTTAACTGAGTTCAACAAGGTGCCAACTGAAATGAGAGAAACTGCCAGTTAGAAATGTTTCTCATTTAAGTATCTTAGTGTTATTGGGCTGGAAGTGTGTTTTGGAATCTATCTGTAATTTTGAGATGAATATAATTTATTTAATTAAAATTTATTATGTCAATAAATATTTTAGTTATTTTAATCGATTGAGTTTTCTTTCATTTTGGTATACTAATCCAAGCCCGATCAAATACTAATACTAATGCTATCTAAAGTATAGGAAGTGTGGGTCAGCTAATATTTCCTGGAATTTTCTTTTGTTTTTGGAATAGAGGTGTTGCTCATTTCGTTTTCTCAATGTCTGTCGATCAATCATTGGATGGGATGCAGCTTTTAATATGTTTGGGGCCAAGCAAATCTGTTGGCTATACACACGCCTCAAAATGCCGCCCAATTGGGCCATAATTAATTACAGCGTCTTCTTTAATTTCAGAAAACGCTTCGCATGCCGCTTCTGCCCATGTATCTTTGTATCTATGCTTTGCATATTGTTTCGCATCCATTGGATACGCACGCAAGCAGACGGCAATGTATTTATATACCATACATGCCTATGTATGTGTGTGTGTATGTATATATGTGAGCGTGTTCGGTTCGCGCGCACTTTGGTGTCTTGTAATTTAATACCCCATACGAAACGTTACCACCTATCGCATAACACTAGAATACAAAAAAAAAATACAAATACAAATACAAATACAAATACAAAACACAATAACAAATCCACAACAAGAGCCAAGTGGATTTTGTGGTATGTATCAATTTTTGTATTCAAGAAGTACAATTTTTAGCGCGTATTTCACTGGCATTCCGATTAAGCTGAAATTGTAGGTTCCCAAAATGATTAGCCCGCAAATTATAATTCATTTGAATAGCCAAGAACATCAATTACAAACTGTCTCATAAATCAAATCAATGAATGATTAAAAAAAATATAATTCTCAGTAGTTTATCTGTAGGTGTTTTAATCTGCATTTGAATATACAAAAATCTATAATTACATCTGATCTACAAAGAAAAGTATCTTTAGTATTCATTGACTTTTATAGTTTGTATATCTTAGAAATGAAATAAGTTATAATTCAAGAATTTCTATAAAGTCAAAGCTTAAATAATTTTCTATAGTATATATTTACATCAATTAATTGCACAAACTGAAAAAAAATCGACCAAGAAACTTGCCTACAATGGAATATGCAAGAATCTATAATTATATTGGCACTCAAGTCTACAAATGACAATGTAACGTATAGATCAGATTATTTTCAATGACATATTCATAGCATGAGATTAATGCGACACTTTGTTTATTAATTCTTAAAGAGGCTACTGAATTTTATTATTCCGATTTCTTTTGTTGATCTTTATTAATTTCTCTTGCTTTCAACTTTTTCTTTTTCGTTTTAAATGGCTTTTCTTTTCGTTTTTTTTTTTTCGGCTCACTGAAAAACATTTCAATTTTGCGTCGCATTGCTTTGTTTGCTTTTCAAAAGTTTTCATGAGTTTTTCTGTTTGCTTTTAAAATTTTCAAGTATAAAATGAATGGAAAAATGCAGCTCAAAGTGTTGTAATTTATTATCGTAATGATATATTTAAATAAACTTGTTCTTAAGCATATATTTTGGTTATTCACTTGTTAAAGAAGAAGATGAAGGCGGTGAAAATATATTTCCAATGCAGCGTTGTCCAATATATATTCCAAAAATAGCTTTATATTTTCGACATTATGTATATTTGTATACAGCCGATTCTCACTCACAATTGCCTTTCTTTTCGTATTTCTTTTTCTTTGATTTGATTTTCCGCTTTACAACAAACACCGTGGCCGAACGTCAAGGAAAATCATTTCCAATGCTCATTTTCATTTTCACTTTTCACATGCACAACACATCGAATACGATTACGAATACGAAATACGTTTACGAACTCAATTCTGAGTGTATTTATTATATTCTTCTTTGGATTTTCGAAACAGTTCTTGAGATTCTCTGACGCTCTCGCGTTCCTCCTTTTTCACTTTTATTCAATTTGTTCGCTCCGTTCCGACATCCGCACGCGGCCGCGTTTCATGAACGTTTGACGCTGGCGGCCACTGCCATGTGTATTTTACTTTGCTGCCGTTGGCTCTGTCGCACAGTGGAGCCATTCGATTTGTCTTGGGCTAAAAATTACAATATTTGCACGTTTATGTAGATGCAGAACAATTGTAAATCTTAAAATATATTTTACTATTTTAATTTGTTTAGTAATTTAATTAAATTTGAATTTAGTAAAGTATTTACCAGAAAATTTATATTTTCTAAGCTACATGCGGTTACTTTTTTACTACTTCTGTAGCCATTTAATTTTATTAGTTAGTTTTTGGAAAGTGTATTAAAATGTATATTGATAACACTAGAAAGTGTATTTATATGGTTAAAAGTAATATTAAAATTTCAACACATGTATTAATAACACTTAAATAAATTATCGCTTAATAATTCGTTAAGTATTAAAAGAAAAGTACATACAATTTTTTATGTTGAAATACTTTTAAGTAATTATGCAAGATTATAACTTAAGATAATATTCCAAAAAGGAATTAAACAATATTTGTGAACTATTTGGTTCTAGTTTAAAAATAATGATATGAAAATACTAACACAAAAACGTATACAAAATATGAATATTTATTACTCGTCTTTCGAAAATGAAAATACTTACACAAAAACGTATACAAAATATGAACCTTTATTACTTGTCTTTCAATTACATTTGTCGACAGGAGTGTGGACACTGTGCAGTGTTGGCGTCGCTGCTGCTCTGCTCTGCTCTGCTTCGTGTGCTTCTGTTACTTGCCGCTGCCTCTGCTGCGTATGCGCAGCTGTGGGCCTCCCAGTCAGTGTGGCTGGCTCTGCTGTCTCCGCTGCTTCTGCTGGCGATGACGTATTGCTAGGAGACTCTTGTGGGTCCCTTCTGCATCCCACTATGATGAGTCAAAGTTGCGACTAAGATGGTTTTTCCGTCTCATGAAAACGAAAACGAAAACGAAACTGTCTCAGTTTGTATCTCCGCTGTCTCTCAGTTTCTCAGTCTCTCAGCTTCGCTGACACTCAACGGGTCTCAACTCTTTGCTGAAATGGATGCAACTTGCAGTTAAAAATAAATGGCATCGTGTGGCTGCTGTTTCTGAATCTGAATCTGATTCTGCTTCTACCGTTTACCTGACTGACTGCATTTGTTCTTTTTTTGAAAATTTATTATTGTGTTATGTCTAATTTCCTTTAATTTATTCAAAATTCTCATAACACTGAGATAAACGCACTTAAGCGAACAGCGCAACAGAAGAACGAATCGAAATTTGAAATCCGAAATGAATGGGTTATTTAAGTAATTTTAAAAATGTTCTGCTACTCTCTAAAGGCCATCTGATATCATTATTTTCGAATTAAATATATTATGTTTAATAATTGGATAGATGTTGATTAGATTACAAATTATAAATGTATCTTTTGAATCGTTTCAGTCTCTAATGAAAACTAATGATATTTTATTGAGACAGGTGTATCAGTAATCTTTAAAGGTTGTTTTTAAATGTCGACTTTAACTACTTATTATTAAAAATAACGCTTCAACTCATAATCAGCTACATGCCACATGGATGGCTTAAAATGGTTAGGGCCTGGCACTCGGCTAACTGCCAATATTGGTAACGGAACGGGCAAAAACAGCTGGCAATTGGGCCCTAGAGATAGAGTGGTAGACAAATAATTTACCACTCAGTAATGTGTACTAAGTACACAATATCTTACAATATCGCATCCGTGCCAGTCGCCCTTAAGATCGTCGTGTCTGGAGAAAATTAGTACACAAATAACTAAGTAAAGAACAGAAGCTAGAATTGGACAAGATGTCTGCTAACTTGGCTGTCGTCTGTTCTGCGGCAGTTAACACAAATAAGAATGCATCATCGCATATGAAATCTAAATGAAATGTTCAAATAGAACATCATAATAAAATAGAGGGAAATGAGTAAAGCGTTGCAGGGGAAGTGTCCGGTTAGAAGATACCCTTTGAGCAGGTAAACTCTCAAAATTATAATTGAATCTCACAGAGTTTAATCAATGGCATTGCAACCACCCCATTAACAAGGTGTACAGGGTATAAATAAAAATATGCGGCAGCTGTGAGATGTCAATCACATTGGGGCGCAAAGACAACAATGCAGATACAAAAGATAAATGTTGCATTTAAACATTTCATTTGAAATAATTTGATTAGAAATCTCACATTCAAGTGCCAAATTAATTACTCATGCAATTTATTATATTGTGACTAACGTATTTTCTGACAGTCGACGAAAATTGTATTTAAATATATAATGGCATTCATTCAACCTTTTCGCCTGTCACAAGTCAAACAAATTATCGTTATAAACAAATTTGCATTGTTATTTTTGCTAAACTGTTGAAAAACGTCTATTTATATCCTAAAGTCGACCTAGAATTTAATTTCTTAATGCACGCTGCTCATATTGTTATTTAGTGGAAGATCATTCATGTGACTCCGTGGCGCAACGGTAGCGCGTCTGACTCCAGATCAGAAGGTTGCGTGTTCAAATCACGTCGGGGTCAATACATCTGAGAATGTTTCTTTCTTTTTTATTTTTTATTCTACATTTTTTTAAAAATTGAGATTAATCAAACTCTTTATTAGTGAAAACTAACGCATTAAAAAAGTTTTACATTCATTTTTTCATTGCTCTTTACACAAAAGAATCTTAACATGTCGATAAATGAATTATCGATAACATCTTATATCAATTGTCATCAAAGCGCTATAAAAATGTATTCTACTATAAAATAAGTGTCATAAAATCAATTTTGACTGAATACGTTATACGTATCTTGAAATATTAAATTTACTTAAAAAATAAAAGCACAAAGTTCTGAGCTTTTACTGCTTTGCATTTGCATTCGGTAAGAGAGCGCATGCTCTTGAAACACAAGAGAGACCACAGAAAGCAAAACAAAAATCAGCTGTTGGCAAACAGCTGTTTTTATGGCAGCTGATAGGAAACTGAACAATATTTTAAATTAATAATAAATAAATAGAAAACTGAATTAAATGAAATGCAAAAATGTCAAAGCTACCGAAAGCAGCACTTACTTTGAAGCAGGTAAGTCAAAAGAGTGCAACAACATGAGTTAATTATAATTTGCTTTCAATTCGTGGCAGTTCATGTTGCGTCAGGAAGTGCTTAAATTATACAGAGAGATCTGGAGAACCACGAGCCTGGTGCCGGACAAGCACAGTCAGCGCGAGCTGAGGGAATGGGCCAGACACGACTTCCAAGTGAATCGCAACCAAGACGACGAGGTGGCCATCAAAATGCTGCTGCAGAGCGGCCGGCGGAGTCTAACGGAGCTACAGACGAGCCTGGAGTTGAGTGGCGTCAGAGTCAAGGGGGACGGCAAGTGAGGAAAATGCTTGTTTTTATTTGAGCGTTACAAATTTGATGACAAATTAGAATGACAACCATAAAAATCGGTATAAATAAATACGAGAGCTTTGAGAATAGCTAAATATACATTATAAATTTCTAAAACCTTTGAGGTGCTACAATTCGCTGTTAAGTTAGTCTGTGTAAGAGAAGCAGTCTAGCAATTTGGTACTTGTTACCTCTGAGACAAAGTGAGAGGAGAGTGTTCAGAGCAGCGGGCGGAGCAGACTTAGCCAGGCAACTTTTAGCAGGGCCAGGCCAAAAAGCAATGAACCAACGCTGGTGATGATCAGTGAGATAAGATCCCGTTTGGCGTGCTCCTCAACGCGTCCCACCAGAAAGCTGTGTATCACGGTACTGGTTATGTGAGCGCCATCAAAACCAAAGCAGGGAATCGCATTGATTAGGGCCAGGCCAATGCTAAAAACCACATTGTATCTGAGCAGCAGTGACAAGGCATCTGGCCAGGCGGAACTCAAATGTGAATACTGGGGCACAAATCCAGATACACGCACCGTACGCAGCACATCACGTGGTTGGCCCACGTATATGACTGGCGGTAGCGTCTGTCCCTGAAGATTCTGTCGTTTGAGGACCAAAATGCTGGTTGTGTTGTGCAACATGGGACGCAGACAATATCCCTGCGGACAAGCGCCAGTCCTGCAATATCCGCTGGAATCTTCAAGGGTGCGACGTACATTTAGGCAAACATGTTGAGGTATCTCCGCAGGCGTATCCACAGTAATGTCCTCAACGTACTCAAAGCAACTGACATTGGGATTTCGCTCCTCACAGCACTGCAGTCTGCCATCAGCACCATGATGCGAGATGTCGATGCTCTCGTCGTTTAAACGTATAAAATCCGAGCTGATACAGTAGCCCAGACGTATCTGTTGAGCCTGCTGCAGGCATTCCAGCCAGCTATCCTCGCTTGTGACCGGACAGTCGTTCAGATGGGTCAACACATTGTCTAGCTTCAGACCACGTTCGCCTCGCAGTGGCGACTTGGGCGTAAGCTCGGTAATAATCACATGTTCGTTGATGATGTAAAATGGTGACATGGTGATGCTCAGTGTAGAGATTAACAGATAGCAAAGACCGGCAAAAAGGAAATTATTCCAGATGCCCGCACAGAGAATGCGAAGCTTGCGAAACCATCGCAGGCCGTTCAAATGATCGTGCGAGAGCTCCGTGTACGCCAAGGGGAGGCAGAAATAAAGCTATTCAAAAAGAAAATTCTTTAATCCAGTAGAAGCATCAAAGATCATCCTGCACTCACCTTGAAACCAAAGCCGGTAACCGGCACATCTTCCAGGACTGCAGCCAGAGCATGGCCCAATTCGTGCAGCACGGTACACAGTACCAATGTGGCTATATAATAGCCAATCTCTTGCAGGGGCAGATTGACCCCAGGCAATAAAATTTCCAGTTGTACGGCCGGTGTTGAAGCTGTCGTCGCTGATGCTGCCGACGTCGTTCCAGACTCACTGCCACTGAATATTGTAATGATAAGCAATATGATGCCAACGGGAAGCAGCAGAAACGACAGCACGACTCCCATGTTAAAGCTTTTGACTAGAAAATTACGTGTGAAGCTGCTGCCGGATGAGGATCCCCAGCGTATGAGCATCCGGTTGAAGGCACTGGCACTTGAATGCCAATGAAGGCTCATGAAGTTCACGTTCAGTCCGGTATTGCGTAGAAAGGCATCGTATGGATAATGCATGCAGCTCTAAATCAAGAAGACTCATTTAATTCATGTTAATTCTGAATGACAGACAAAACAAACTTTGAAAAAGCGATCAAAGAAGTACATGATGCCGTAAATCGACGTCAGCACGACGAAGAATACTACAGGATCCATTTGGTGCGAATTGTTGCTTATTTTGTGCTATACTTCAAATGACACACATTGTTATTGTCGTTAAAATTTGTTTTTATTCTATGGTTCTAGGTCGTTTGCCGAACATCTGTTTACTTGCGTGGCTGCCAACTCGATGCAAATTATTTCAGATTGGCAGCACTCACGAGACCGCGCAGAATGTGACGTCATTGGTATATGTAAATAATATGCGAGTCTCAAAAACGGAGCATTGTGACGTCATTGCTCGATAAGCACAGCAGGACCTTCTTATATCTCACAACATGATAGTAACAGTGATGCCACATGTAATTTTTCCATTCCTTTGCCTAGTGCATTCAGCAATGTGTTTATTATAGGATTACGTTAATTATTAATAGTTAACAATGCCAAAAGTGCGTCGCAGTCGCAAACGTCTGCCAGTTAAAGAGGAGCTCTTTGAACCGACGCTGGAGGAACTACCCTATTGTACTGACGGTGGCGCCCACTGGTCGTTAGTCCATTCGCTGGGTAAATATAGTGCAAACATAATTAGGGTGATAGCCAAATTATAAACTCAATAAAAGCATACAAAAATATATGTTTTTAAATATTGTTTAAGCAACTTTTACGCTTTGCAGCAATATATTGCAATTAAATCGAACTTACATTTAATTTTGATATTCTTTAGAATCTATTGACAAGAGAATGGCGATATTATCAGGTATTGTACAACGGTTTCAATGGTGATATAAATATGTTAACACAATATCTAAATATGCAGATCAATATAAAACACTATTGGAGGATCTCGCGGAACAGAAGGTGCTTATATCACAGCTTTTGGAAGAGCGAGTTGGCGACACGGGGCTCGCAAAAAAATTCCCCATTAAGTCAAAGGAGGCCCTGATAAAACTAAATGACGACATTGAGATGGGGGATAGAAAGTCCTATGTAAGAAATAGCAAGTTTATATATGTTACATATTTATTTTATTAGTTAGTTAATTAATTTAATTAATAATTTATTTAACAGATAAAGATGATGAGTCAGCTACTTTTGCCAAAAGGAGTACGAAAGAACTTAAAAAATATTATTGCTGACAACGTCACTATGCAATATAATATAGACGGGATATTAGGAAAAGAACCACTTAAGAATCTTGAGCACTTTTATAATGCATTGCTTGGTAAGCATACCTTAAAAAAGAAAATAGTTATATTAAAAGAATAGTTGTGCATAATTCGTAAATTTATTTATTTCAGACTCGATTGAAACTGAGGGAGTTGGATCGCCGGAAGGAAAGCTTCGCAGTGCAATGCAGCTTCAAAAAAAGCGGGTTATTAAAAGTCATAGAGTAATTAAAATAAAAGAAATACAAAAAGAAGAAGTATAATAAAAATAAAATTAAATTATAATACGATACTAGAAATGTATTTAAATTGGATTAGGAAAGCATGAAAGCAAATCTAAATCTAACTCTAGCTCAGCACACCATTAAAAAAAAAGGTGGATATAAGTTCAAAAGTGATTTTTAACCCTAATTTTATCACCTAGAGTCGATTTAAAGAACAAATTTAAGTTTTAAAATTTTTGAAAATTTTCAAAAAATTTAAAGGGGTACCTATGCAAAAATCGACAAATTTAAAAAAAAAAATGTTGTCTCAGATGCATAAAATTTGAATGCAGAGTTAAAGTAAGGTTTATAATTTGAAAAATAAGACATTCTTTATGGAAATCGGATGAGCTTTAATAAAGTTGTGCTTGTTGAAAGTCCAAACGGTCAATATTTCTCATATATAGATCATTTGTTTTGTAACCGAACTAATACCGGGATTTCAATTTATAGTATTAAGTGCTATTTGAAAAAGAAAGTGCGTGTCATCTATAAGGAAAAACAACCAAGCTACTTACAAAATCACGAGCCTGTGATTTGCTAGCAACCTTCAACCTATGCCTGCTTCCAGAACAAATAGGCAAAGCAAAATCGGAAAAGCCCACAACAAGCGGCCAAAAATGACGAGCAAAACAAAACAAAAAAGTCTCTCTCCTACTCACGCTTGCTCTCTCGATGTGTTAAACTTAACTTCAACACAGCTGTGACTGTGGTGAAGTTGAGTTGCCGTCTGCTGTTTTTTGGTTTCAAAGGCACCAAAGGACATTACGAAAGCCAGTTCAACGCAGAACTTTGTGGCAGTCGCTTAAACAAAATTGGCAAACAAAACCAAAAAAAAAAAAGTAAAGAAATTAAAACAAAGCTAAAGCAAAATTCGTTATAAAGCTACTGATTTGTATTAAATAAAAGTATTATTAATAAAATAAATTGTATAATAATTCATTGGTTTAATTGTGAATTCATTTTTCCTTGCGTTTTGAAAAGAATTTACGTGCATGCGAAATAAATATTTTGTATCGATTTGTAGCAGAATATTTGTTGAACACTCGCACAGACACGAGCGCACTTGTGTGTGTGTGTTGTGTGTGAGTGTGTGTGTGTGTGCAGCAGACTGCAGTGTAGCGGAAACGGAAACGAACACGCAACCTGAACAGGAAGCAGCTGCTGTCCAGAGGGCGAACAACAAAATGACGCCAATGCCAACGCCATAAGAAAAACACAAAAAAAAACCGAAGGATATAAAGAAACATAAAATATCACACAAGTTCCTGCAAAGCCTTAGCAAAAATAAAAATAAATAAAAAAATAATTTAAAAAAAAATCTATATATCTAAAAGAATTAATTGTAAGTGTGAATTGAGTGCCAAATCAAAGGGAAAGTGAAAGGAAAGGCATCGCGTATACGCCGTGTGCGAAGAGGGCAGATAAATCTGTTTTTAATTGGGCCAAGTTAGGCCAAGTTCTTTGTGCTGTTTCTTTGTGGGTGGCCCAAGCAGAGCTAAACCAATGCATTTGGGTGCACAACAACAACGCCCCAAGCAACAACAACAACAACGCGAGCAACAAGAGAAACATCAGAGAAGGCGTTTAACGTTTAGCAAAGGACGACAATGTCATCCTTGCAGCGTGAATGGCATTTACAGGTAAGAGTGCAGCAGGAGCAAAACAAAAGCTGTGTTTTTTTGTTTAATATATTGTATGTTGTATGTTATCTGTGTGCCAAGCTGAGAGCTAAGGTCAAGAAACGCGTCCGATTTATGCCGTGCTTTTCTCTTTTTCTCTTTCTCTGTGTGTTTCGGGGTAATTTCAAAATTATTGAGGTAGTTTGAGGTCGCTTGGTAGGCATTCCATTCGATGGTGAGCATGCGCTCTGGCCAGCTCCAAAAGCAAACAAAGCAAATGAGCTGAAAGCGAGTAAACAATGGAGTATTTAGTGACATGATGAGTACGGGTCAACGTCAACAACTGAGCAACACATGTGGATTAAAAGCTGGCTGTGAATTCTGACCCCAGCTAACCCTTTAGGGATAGCCCATGAACTAGTTCTCATAAAATTATTGAACTCCTTAGGAACTTTTCCTAAGATACGACTGGAAAATAAATTATTATTTTAGCTATACATGTAATATAAAAGTTTACCAGATTTTTGCAAAGTATAAAATTTTGAAATTACAGAAAAACAATACAATTTTTAACGGCGGTAAATGATTTTATTTTTTTACAATTTTAGATTGTTCATATTATTAACTTGTTTGAGGCTTCTGGCCACCTTCTGTTATATTAGAACATGTTTTCCCCGAAGATGATGTTATTCATGTATTTCTGGACAATTTTGAACAAATTTTTAACCTCATAAAACATGCTGAAATTTTTGGAATTTATCTGTTTTTGTAGGAGCCAAAAATAAACGTTTTTTTGGAATTCAAAGCATCTATATAAAACATTTGTGAAAGGTTATCATTGTTGACTGATGAGAAATTCTGGGCTAACTTGATTGTTTAGCACAACTTGCCAAACTCGTTAGTGTAATAAAATTCGGAATAATATTAAAATAAAGTTTATTTCTGCTACAAATTGGATTGAAAATCCGTATTTCGTAAAAAAACACATCAACAAGTTGAGTCCTGGCAAATTCCTGTTGCAGTTTCACGCCCACACAGCAAAAAATGCCGCCCACTTTAGAAAACCATCAGCAGCGGCAGCAACAGCAGCAGGAGGCAATGGCAAAGTTTTTCATTTCCATTAGATTGCGTCAGGACCTTGAGATGTTGCGAAATTGAAAATGTAGCAGAACATTGGCACTTGAATGGCTTACGCCCGTTGGCGTTGCCGTTGCCGTTGCTCCTTTTCCCTTCCATTCCGTTGTCCCTTTTGCCTGGTGCGATTGTTTAGTCAAGAGCACGCCCACTTCCTGGCAATTTAAGCCGAATTCCTGCTGACAGGCGACAGGCCTTGACTCTGTGTGTACACACAATATGATAGCAACAATAGAGCTTAAGCTTTGACATCTGACAAGGTCAAAGGGCGTGGATGCTGCCACCATCCAGCTTACATACTATTTATACACAATTTACGAATCGAATCCTGAAGTCAACTCGAGTGCTCATTAGCGATAGACAAGTCATTAGCCACTGTGGCATTGCATTCTACGGTTGCATGTTTATTACTTGCAATTTGCCATGGATTATTTTCCGCCATCAATATGGCAGGCAGCCATTAGTGGCACGTTGCCTTCTCTATTGACATGCCATCATTAAAAAACGAACTGTGTACGTCAACAGGCGGGGAGAAAAATAGGAAGTGACTGAGTCACCGGATCCGTCACTTAATACGAGACACGCGCCTTCCAGGCGACTTGAATTAATAGCTGCACATTTAATGGCTAAATGTGTGCGGTGCATGCGGCGTATACGTAATGCAGGCGCTATCTCTATCCTATTAAGTAGAGCATGATAAAGAAGATGTTGTGCGCCGCTGGAATAGAGTAAAATTCAAATTCAATTCAGATAGTTGCAGACAAGAAAAAGAAGCAATAATAAATAAAAAAGGTTTTTTAATAACACAATAATCATTTAAATAAATATTTAATTCAAATAGCTATGTAGGCTTTCCCTGTGCTATTTTTTCTATCTATAGTCTCTCTTTCAATATCACAGTAGACACATCTACATAGACATCACTGTAGACACTTGCATAGCCCTCTTGGTTATTAATGTAAAAATAAAAATAATATTTGTGAGTATACCTAAGAATACGGACGCCACTGTGGCACAGTGCAATGCAATCGGTGAAAGCATGAAGAAACCTAGCATATGGATATGAATTTATATACCCATAAATACACATGAAACATAGGGTATCTCCATGTCAAGCTCTCTAGACTCATAACTTAGAATGATTAATTGCCGTGAGCATTTGTAACACTAAAATAAATAGAAAATATACACAAGTCTCATATATTAAAAAAGAAAACTACAAATAAAAATACGCATACAAAGTTGTTTTAGAAATACAAAAATTTAAAATATAAACATGAAATTAAAAAATGGAAAATTAAAAAAGTAAATTCCCAATTGACCCCGACGTGATTTGAACACGCAACCTTCTGATCTGGAGTCAGACGCGCTACCGTTGCGCCACGGAGTCACATGAAATGATCCGGCGCCAAATGTTAACTTAAAGTGTTGTCACAATTCTGGCATTAGAAATCTAATTTTATTGATTTATTGGCAAACCTGTTTTGTGGCAAACACAACAACAAACAGCAATAACAAAATATGCACAATCTAAAAAAAGTTCATGTGCAAAGGCAACAACAAGTATTCAGTGAATTACAACAACAGCAATTTATAATTTACTTGAACTTATCTATGTATATCTTAATATGTCAAAGAACGAGAAACGATTGCAAAGCTGTTAGTGACGGCAAATAAAATGAACAATTTTATTTATAATGCCCTAGTCGAGTTCAGTTTAAAAGCTTTTAATGAAAATGCATCAAGGAATATGCAATACTCTACCTTAAATTATTCTTAAACAAAATTCTCAGAGATAATTATTATTTGTAATATAAAGAAAAGAGTATTATTGTTATTTGAAGTAATGTACTTTAAAAGCTTTTATTCGGATTTTAATTGTTTGCCATTATCAACTCAAAGCCAATGCACATTGTTATTATCAGCTGTCATTAGTTAAGCTTATGTTTATAAATATTTTATCTACAAACTTACCATTAATGCTATATAATATTTATTAACAGTCTTATCTTTAGTTAATAATAACTGCAATATGAAAACAATTTGAAAGAGTTTGGTCTGTTATGAAAACGTAGAAATAATTGTATAAAGCATTTATTTGACGGGGAATTCCAAAGCAATTCATTCTATAATTCTTATCAGAAATCTAGCATTGACTCCCAGTAGCATTGCACTTGACCCTGAAAAAAAACTGGCAACAAATTGAAGGGAAATAAGTGAAGGTAGAATGGAAAATACCCAGATGTCATGCCAACTCAGACAGTTCCCTCCAGCAAGTACATGTAACTTATTACATCGATTTAACAAAACAAAGTTTTAAAACAACAACAACAAAAAGGAACTAGAGTAAATAATTGTTTGTGGCGGATAATTACAACAAAATAGGAAAGAGAAAAAGAGAGAGAGGGAGAGAGAGAGAGTAAGCTGGGAAAGGTGTTTGGCTTGTTGATGGCTTTGCCAAAGGGTTAACTCAATTACATGCTAATTTGGCCCATATATTAAAGAGCTGTCGGCGATATCGTCGTCTTGAGCTCGCGTGCCGAAGAACAATCCATTTAGCATTACAAATTAGTACTAAGTTGTTGCTTCCTTTGATTTGTCAGCGGGCTTCGCCCACAAGATTTTTGAGATTATAATTTGTAGTTAAATATTATAGACATAATTTAAATAGTTTTGTATTATATCTGTAACAGACGAAGGTATCTACGACCCTGAGTTCCTGATCTGTTTCAACAGTCGAGTGAATTTTAAGACCTGTCAGTCCTGTAAGAACGCGTCAAGAGCTAGAGGCTCTTAAATTGCAATGCTTATAAGCAAATAATTTTTAATTTTTAGACATATTCCAGTCCTAAATTTAACTCACAAAATATATACTCTCTTTTCGATCTGACGTATAAACTTTAAAAAAATATATTTTTAAGAATGAAATACTTTTTTCATAATTTATTTATAAATAAAATTTTTAACTGAAAATCATATATTGTGACTATATTAAAACTAATCTATTATTAAGAAAAATACTCTTTTCCATAACTCAATTATTTATAAGTATTAAAAATTCAATTAATTTTTTTGAGAGACTTTTTTTAAACTATCAACACAAAGGCGAGTTTCTAAAATGATTGACACTCTTATTTGATACATACATTTGTCTCTGTATTTCCGCAGGGCTCTCGAGGATCGGTTTACTGCGCGAGTGAACCGGACCCAGCTGGTGGAGTCCAGTACGAGTCGGGAGGGCTCGTTCTCAACGATACACTGGACAGCAAAAACAAGGCCAACGGCGTGTCAGCGGGTCAGCCGACAAGTGGCTCGCTCTTCTCAGTGGTGTCGGCACCGCCCGCACCGCTGCCGACAGTGCCCACTGTGGCGGTGCCATTGGCCGAATTGGATGTCAAGCAGATGCAAGCGTTGTGTGTGCCTTCGCCCTCCCCGGGCGCCTCGTCCTGTGTCTCGCCAGCTCGTCGACCCGCCACGCTCAGCTTGGATGCACCGTGTTGCGCCCGGACGTTGCATGCCAGCTTATTGGAGCATCAGATATCCGAGCTGGAGGAGGATGACAATGAGAACCTGTTGACCGTGTCCAGCATAACGGCTCGTCCGTTGATCGCCAAATCGCACGAGCTGCGCAGCAGCCGGAAACAGCAGCAGCAGCAGCAATCCCAATCCTCGGGCACAGCGCGTTCCAAGTGCCTCAGGCGCGCCAAGGAACTGGAGCGACCGGTTCAGCGTCGCAGCAAGCAGCTGGCCAAGGATCGAGACTCGTCCACCAGCACCACGGAGAGTGGTGGCGCCGTTGCGGAGCCACCCGATGGTGGCTACGGTTGGTTCATTGTCTTTGGCGCCTTCTCTGTTCAGTTCTGGGTCGCCGGATTGGTCAAATCGTATGGCGTCTTGTATGTGGAGATTATGGAAACGTTTCCCAGCACAACGGCCACCGTTGCCTCCTGGATTCCGGCCATTCTCTCGGCCCTCTGCTTGGTATTGGCCCCCCTCTCGAGTGCTCTCTGCCAGCGCTTCTCCTGCCGCTCCGTTGTCTTTGTGGGCGGCATTTTCTGCTCCCTCGGCATGGTACTCAGCTTTTTTGCCACTAGTTTGCTGCATCTCCTCTTCACCTTTGGCATTCTTACAGGTAAGGACTTTGAATTATTAATTTAGATCATTTTTAAATACTTAATTACGTTTAATTACTATTTCAATTACTTGGTATTTGTGAAATGGTAACTGTGAATCTGGCTGAATATCATTTTCTTGCCTCACAGGCAAAACATTTTATATTATTTTTAATTATAACTAAAAGTAATTAATTATATGAAATTAACATATTAGATTAATTGCAAATAATTAAAGTTTTTTGTGTATTAACATCTTGATCTTTGAATTACTTTTTTAATTAAAACAATAATAGTTTTTAATTTCGATAATCAAGTCAAATTAATTGTATAATTACTATTAATTACTTCAGTAATTAAATGAATTTCAAGGATGTTAATTGCACACTAAAATCCGAATTTCCTTAACTCTACTCCTCTAGGCATTGGAGGCGGACTCTCGACCACGCCGGGAATTGTGATTGTCTCGCAGTACTTTGACAAGCATCGAGCTCTGGCCAATGGAATCTGTGTGTCGGGCACAGCGGCAGGTAGCTTTGTGCTGCCCATACTGATTAAGCACCTGGTGGAGAACTGCGGCTTCCACGGCACTCTCCTCATCCTCGGTGGCTGCATGTTGCACGTCTGCGTCTCGGCGACTCTTTATCGGCCCCTGAGCGCCCTGGGGGAGACACAGGAGGCACAGACACAGGCTCAGGATGTAATTGATAGCAAGCCCATTGGTGATGACATCAATCCCAGCACGACGGGCATACTCACCACTTCCACGTACCTGGACACCTGTGAGGTGGTGTCCAATGAGCTGAGCGACAAGTTCATCGAGCATTTGTTTCTGGAGGAATGCAAGAATCACTTGAACTACTACGCCAGCAAGCAGCCAGGTGAGTTTAGATTTTAAAGTAAAGTTTAAAAATAATATTTAAATAAAAATAAACTATAACCGAATATTTTAGTAATACAGATTTTGAAATTGAAAACTATAATAAGTAAGAAAATTATTTATTAATATGCAGCACAAGACAAGTCGGCGCAGGAGAGCGATGATGAGGTCAAGGACATCATTGGCGAAACCACCTTCATTAAGCCCATGAAGAAGGTGCGCAGCTCCGGATTGCTGCACTCTGTGGAGGATCTGAGCACAGACTCCACCTGGGTCTACCGGAAGCACTCGGGCACCGACTCGAATCGCGGCAGTCGACGGCGTCGCAATGTCTTCGCCAACGACGAGACGATCAACAAGATTCAGGCCCATCTCGAGAAGCCATTGTCGCCGCCCAGTGTGGTCAGTCGTGGTCTCAGCAAGAGCATGGAGATTCCCACGCCCGTCAGCAATCTCAGCGAGCTGAAGCAGCCAACGGATGGCAGCATTCTGGACTCACAGCTCCTCGAATCGACTGTTGTCTACGACGATGAGGACGACGACAACGATGCCGTCGACGAGGACGACGACGATGAGCGGCAACTGAAGCGCAGCTGTTGTGCCCGCATCCAAATGTATCTGGACATCAGCCTGCTGAAGGATCCCAGCTTTATACTGATGTGTCTATCGGTTACTCTCATGTCCGTCGGATGTCCCTATATGCTCTACTATCTGCCCGCGCATGTTATATCCATTGGTGGGTACTACCATATATACATACATAAATAGAGAGAAGAGACAACTTTTCATTCTCACTAAATTTGTCTCTCTTCCTCTCACGCATTGCTATTTTTCCGCTCTCTCTCTCTCTCTCCCTGTTATTCTCTTACTCTTTCTCTCTAAGTTTTACTTTTACTAACATACTCTTTCTCTGTCCCACTCTCAATCACTATCCTATTCTGTCTGCTCATCCATTTTTAATGTCTGTCTCTCTTCCTCATTCACTATCTCATTCTTTTCATTCTCACTCAATTTGTCTCTCTTCCTCTCACGCATTGCTATTTTTCCGTCTCTCTCTCTCTCTCCCTGTTATTCTCTTACTCTATCTCTCTAAGTTTTACTTTTACTAACATACTCTTTCTCTGTCCCACTCTCAATCACTATCCTATTCTGTCTGCTCATCCCTTTTTAATTTCTGTCTCTCTTCCTCATTCACTATCTCATTCTGTTTCTAGCTGCCTCATTATCTGATTGATTGCTCTTTTTTGACTCATACTCTAACTTTATTTCTTTCTTTCTCACTCTCTCTCTCTCTCTCTCTCTTTCTTTTAGGCTACAATAAAAGTGAGGCAGGGTATCTGGTAGCCATCAGTGCAGTGCTGGACTTGTGTGGTCGCCTTGGCCTCGGCTGGCTCTCGGATCTGCATCTGTTCGATCTGAAAAAGACCTATACACTATGGTTAGTGAATCTGTGGATACTAAATAATATCAGATCTTGTTCTAATCTCTTCAAATCTTTCTCCAGCATTTTGGGCGCTGGTCTCGCCGTACTGACGATACCCTTTGCCAAGACCCTGATACTGGTCGGGTTGTCCGCCGCGGTTTACGGCCTTTGTCTGGGCAGTTGGTATGTGTTGATGCCCGTCTTGTTGGCCGATGTCTTTGGCACGGATCGGATCAGCTCGAGCTACGGCTTGGTGAGGATGTTTCAGAGCATTGGAGCGATATCGGTGCCACCGCTGGCTGGCCTACTCAGAGATCTGTCCGGCGACTATGAGATCTGTTTCTATTGCATGGGCTCCTCCATGTTGATCGGATGTGCGCCACTTATTGTTTGGATCATTCTTGAGGCACGCAATCATCGCCTGTTTGTGCATCGCGGGGAGGAGGAGGAGGAGGAGGACGAGTGTGAGGAGGCCTAGAGCTAAATCGAATCCTTATCCTAATCCCAGGGCCAGTCATGGTTCAGTTTGTTGCTTAGCAGTTACTTGATTAATCAAATTAAATATTTGTTGTCGTGTTTTGTAGCGTTTACAATTAGCCCAAACATGTTTTCCATAGCAGTACAAAAACATAAACATAAACATAAAGAAAAAAGAAGAAAATAATTACCTATGTTCGAATGCCTCACCGATAACGTTGATACTCTAACTAATCTCTCATATTCTAAGCTGTTCACATCTCACCAAATTCATCAGCCTGCTTATCTTAGCTATAAACAAGTCTATATTATAAATATATGATGTTATCCCAACATGAAAAAGCACCGAAAGTTGCGCAAAGAACTGAGTTAATAAGACATGAACACCAAGAAATACCCAATAATAAATATAAATAATCGATATACGATAAATAATATATATGTATGTATGAACGTGTATGTACTAATCTATGTACTATACCACAATATGTAACTATATCTAGTTGTAGGTTTACATGACCATTAAACACACACACAATATCAAAAACAAACGAAAAACTTTCCAAAATACTTGAGAAGCTCATAGAGAGGCTATTACTTACTAAATGTTTAACAACTGTACTTTACAAGTTCTAAATATCATTTTTCTGGGGCACCCTAAGGCATTACATTAATCTAGTTGTATAATAGTTGTTGTGAGACATTTACCCAAAAACAAAACAAACTACAAAACAATCTAAAATAAGGAACACAATAAAGAAATAATATTGAAATGTAAATGTTCAGATGGTTTTCTTTTTTGACTCCCAAATATTTCTGATGGCTCTCAGTAAAAACTCACTACGTTTTGATCTTAATAAACACAAAATTCAATAAATTCTCAAAAGATTTACTCCTACAACATTTCAACTAACATTATTTTTATAAGCTTATTTATTTTGAAAATCTTATACTTTTCTAGCCTTCATTTCAAAAGACACAATGCATTTGAAAAAGATACGTGAGTTGCATAAAATTTCCGAGCTGTACAATGACCATAATTATTTACAGTTGTAATGTAAGTCAGGGTTATCGCCCAGACCAACTTTTGTATAACATTATCAATAGAGATCGTAATAATATTTGTTTTTAATTTCGATATTAGACTTGATTCACAGTTTGGACTTACATAGATAATATTATTATTTTTCTGCCTCTATTCTCTGTATTTATCATATCTTTGATATATTAATCAAAATAATTATATATCACAATGATTTATACAGACAGCTGTTGTTGCTGCATTGAGTTAAGATATGGCTGCATTATAATATCCATTGTCGATGTCTTAATCCGTGGCATTGATCGATTTTTCGTGGATCGTAAGCAATTGTTATATATAAGTTATAATTACTATATCCTTCTCTAATTCCAGGTGATTCCTTGCTGGGTTTTGCATCTCTTTTGATCAGCGGCACTTATCTTATATGCTGCACTATTCTACTTATTGGCTGTCTTTTGGTAAGTCTCTCCTAATTCTCAACTTCTTTATTTTCTTCAAATTTATTCTTCTTTTATAGAGCCTGCGTAAGCTACTGTTGCCCTACATATTTGTGGCACTGTTGCACGTTCTCATTTTGATCTGCGAATGCCTCTACGTGGTGATTGTGGACGAATTTTATGATTTTGTGGTATTCGATATAATTCAGGCAGGTGAGCATGTTCTGAATTTATCGGGATAGAGTTTCTTCTAATTGGTTTACTTAGTTCTCAGCTTGTACTTTTGCCTGATTGTATATTCCTATTATTACTCATTGCGCGATTACTGAGCTGATTTAAAAAAATGATGATGCTTGGATAACATTTTAATGTTCTTGTAATTCTATAAGTAAGTTAAATATAAAATATAAAATTTAAAAAAACTTGTATATAGATAAATTCCAAACTTAGCTCCTCATATCAAGAGAAACTTTCAATTCTAATGTATTGAAATCTCGGTTATTTAAAGCCAAGTTTCAAAAATATTTGCTTTCGAGTCTTATTACTTTGATTCTACTCTCAATAATAATATTTTTAAAAATATGGTATTACTCACGAAGGGTTTCTGTTGTCTTGATCTAAAAGTGGCCTGCACAATTATTGCATTTACTGATGTGATTTTCAATACAATTCTGGCTGTTATTTTTGAGAATGGTACAATGTTCTTTACTTGAATTTCTTTCTATTTTCAATGAATTCCTAAATCTTTAGATTTTAGCGACTCTGTTTGGATGGCGTTTCTGATACTGCAAATTATGTCATCCATATTTCTTATGTACGCTCTCGCTGCTGTGAGTTTCTTTTTTATATTGAAATATTTCAATTTAATACAAGTTTTTTAAATTACAGGAATCCCATCGGTTTTGTGTACCCTTTTTGCTAATCACATTCGCACGTTTGGTTTGGACCATAAGTCTGTTAATTATTCAACTTTATAATATTGAAAACTATACATTTCTAGCAAGTGAAATTTGTATTATTGGTTTGTCGTTAACTTTTGTGGTTGTTTGCTTATTTTATAATCTAAATTATCCACTTGCAGTTACCGATTCCTATTTCTGGATGAATGTTTACTCATTCTATTTGTATTGCGGCGGAGAAGCCTTGTGCTGGGAGTAAATAATTATAATAATTTGTGGTTTTCAAGTCTGAATATATGTCTTTTTAATAAAACTATTTACTAAAATAAATAACTTTTTTTAGAAATAGTTTAAGGTTTTTTGAAGAGGTAAAACTGATTTAAAATTTGTACTCAACTCTCTCAACACAAGATCGAATTTTAAGCAGACCAGACAGATATTTTAGTTTTAAATAATTTTATGATTTTTTAAGATTTATTTTAAAAAATCTCATAGAATATTTTTCCTTTTTTATAATTATTTTGCCCTTAGTAAAAAAACCTCTGAATACATTTATCATTTTAACTCCATCGTTTAGTGTCAACAAACTCAACTTGAACGTGGCAACTATATATAAATAATATGTACATTTGATTGCTTTTGAGTGTCTGGACGGACTTAGAACTAATCCTAGAACTGCTCCAGGGTGCGGGGAGCTGGTGGTGCACCGTATTCCTCGGCGGGCACGGCGGCAGGTGGACCGTATTGGGGGGCAGGTTTCGGCTGCTGTTTGTACTTGATGAAGTAGACCTCCGGCTTGCTGGGCTCCGTGGGTGCCGCGGATGGCAGAATCACTGGCAGTTGCTCCTCGGGTTTCTTGACCAGCACATAGACTAAGGTCTTGTGCTCATCCTGCACGGGGGGCGGCAACACCTGACGCTGTGGCGTCGGTGGATTCGGTGCCTTGATGAAGATGATCTTGTAGTGCTTCTTGGGCACGGCCGTTTGAATGGGCAGTGCAGCCGGATAGAGTTCCGGCTCCTCTGGCGGCACATGCACATACACGTTCTTGGTGACAATCGCCTCGGATGTGGGAGCAGCTGGCGGTCCGTAGAAAGCAGCCGGAGGACCATAAACGGGCAACGGCTGCGATGGTGGCGGTGGTGGTCCGTAATCCTTTTGCGGTGCCGGTGGTGCACCGTAGCGTGACTTTGGTGGCTCC
Organism: Drosophila rellima; assembly: GCA_035043635.1. NCBI lineage: Eukaryota > Metazoa > Arthropoda > Insecta > Diptera > Drosophilidae > Drosophila > Drosophila rellima. The sequence goes on along the minus strand of JAWNMV010000145.1, from coordinate 1,018,489 downwards.
GGACGTGCCATAACAATGGCCAGATTTCCGGCCAGGACCAAAAGTAGCGCCAGTTGCGTTTTCATTGTGTTCAAAGCTGTTCGATTGCCCACAGTCGAATGACTCGATTGTGGCAGGTCATTGCTGCATTTTATACGTCGTTTTGATTTTTGATTTCGGCAAAAAAAAAGGTAAAACTTTGTTTGTGTAACCCCCTTTTTGACAGGCAGAGGCCCACGGACTCAGACTCGGATTCGGACTCTTTGCATAATATTTCTGATTTGCTGGCTTCCCAATCGTTCGTCGTCGTCGTCGTCGTCGTCATCATCGCAACTCGCATCGCATACAAATGAGCTCGAATTTGTGCTCATTTTCGATATACTCGTGTTTTCGATCATGAAAACGAAATTGCAAAAGTCAAACATTGGCCCCTCCCTCCACCCATGCAATTGCCCCTGCCCCTGCCCCTCCCCTCACTTCCCTTCCCTTTGCCAGCCCACCTTACAGGTGATCGGCACGTTCTCCGCCTTTCCTGGACTTCCCGGCCTTTTTCAACAGCTATTTGCCAAAAACCATTAAAACTCGATTGCGTTGTGTACGCTGGTTATTTATGATATAACACCTCGAATTTACCGTTGCTGTGGACCCCATTGCTAGGCCATGGACGGTCATTGTAACCGAAACTCAACGGCTATACGATAATGTTGTTCAATTCTATACCCCCTAAAAATGATTAAAATAAACTCGATTATTCTGTACAATTGGTCTTTCGATGGTTTTATCTTAGATACTATTGATAGTATTGATTGATTCATTTAATTTGTAACTTTTCTATCATTTTAGTTAGAAATTTAAATTTTTTTTTTTCATAGTTCTTTTGAAATTATTTATTTTTGAAATTTACTTTGCTTTAAATATCAATGGAATTTGCCAATTAGCATAATATTGATACTAATTCGAAACAAAAAGTTATTAGCTAAAAAGACTCCTCTTCAGCTCTAGTTATCTAGGGTATCTGCTAGTCGTGTGCAGCTTTCTTACTTGTATTGCTTGATTTATGAGGTCTACGCTGAAATATGCAAAATAAAGAGTATATTATAAAAAAGATGCTCAGTTATCTCTGTGATAATACAAATCGAGAAGTATGAAGAGTATGTAGAGAAATATTGGAGATATTTATTCTTTAAAATGAAGTCCAAATATCTGAAGCTGGATGACACAACCGCTTAAATTTCTCTCCTTTTTAAGTTCATGAGACAATTGCAGAATTCCGGATTTAAGAAACAAAGGCTTATATAGTATACCAAATTCCTACATCGACTTGACTTTCTTTGTTCTGCCAGTGAAAGAAAGTCTTACTATGTATTTATTGTCAGTGTTTAATGAGTTTACTTCAAAATATTATTATTATTATTATTATATAGAAACACACGCACACACTGTTAAACCACAGCGATAGTCCAAATTAGCAGAGGAAGAAGTTAAATTTCAAAGATAATATATCAAGTTTTTACCTAGTGAAATTTCGTAGCTTCGAAGCAGCAACAAGATGATATATTTACAATGGTTTTGTTTTTGCGTTGATTTGCGAGTCGGGACTTTTATTGTAGCTGCCTCGGATATAATCATCGATCTGATAGTCGGCGGCTTTATAGCGTTCTTTGGCGAAGCGGGTAAGTTGAACGCCCAGCTGGATATATAATTGTCCCAAATTTACTATGTCATATTCTTAGGTGAACCCGATCTATGCCACAAGTTGTTTTGTATATTCATGGTAATGCACTTGATCAGCGCTATATTACTATTTCTAGGCACTCTATGGGTAAGATTCCTCGATAGATATTCTATATTTTTAATTTTATTTTATTTTATTTTATTTTTATTCTAAATTAATTAATTTAAATATCTTACAGCTACGTCCGACCTGTATGCTATATTATATCATATTAACATTGATCAAAGTACTGGCTATGATCATTTTGGTAATATCCGACATAATACTGGTGGTATGGGTACCAGTTATAGCACTCTATGTTGTTATGTTTTGTATGTAATCAGTTTAAACATATGTTTCGAATCGGAATAATACCCAATATTACTTATACAGTTCTAGGTATATATTTCTGGCTGGTCGTCTATTCGTTTTATGCCGCACTCGGTGGTGATCTGTTCATCTGAAGAACAAGAATCTTTTTCTGTAAATTCCAATCTGTCAATGTCATTATTTGAATTGTCTTTGCCTTATCAATCATGATAAAAAATAAATACGAAAAACACTATTAATGAAATTGTTAAGTAATAATATAGAGAACTCATGAAAATATGGTAAAGCTGCGAATTGAGAGATGTTGTTTTTGTATCAGTCTGCGTCACGGATGCATTGGAATAGCCTGCTTCGATATTATAGTGAGATTGCTTCTGATATTCCTTATGCCAGGTAAGTCAGATAGCTCTAGATTATATATAGATATACATTCTATATATTTTTCATTCCACAGCTGATCTAATCTACCAATCGGAACGCGCCGTGGCAATTTGCCATTGCATCGGATGTGTCATGCTCCTTTTGGGCGCCTTAATTGTAAGTCCTGCGAGAAGATGATTTTCCAATTTCAGGATTCGATTAATTGTGTGGAGAGTCCTGCAGGAATCGACAGTTCTATTGATATTCTATTTAATCACTAGCTTGGTCAATGTTCTCATCTTAATCATCTGCTTCATCATAGTATCCTGTCAAACTATGTCGGTACGTGGACTTTTTCTGCTCTTTATACTGTTTGTAATCGGTGAGTTAAGATCATATTTCTCTATATACAATATACTCTTTTCTTTTCTCTCCTATTAAAGTCACTGGTGTTTACTTTTACATTGTCGCATATTCGTATTATCATGAAGTCAACTCTCCCTACGAAGAAGATGACGAAGAAGTCTAAATTATTAGATTCGAAATTATAGAATTGATAAACATTCTAAGCTGTGACATCACAAGAACAGTTTAGAGTTTATCTTTTCTATAGTTTCTGTCACAGTTTTATAATTGATCTTTATTATTGTATAACTTACAAATTAATTGTGCAGATCAGCGTATGTCTTCAGTTTATAATATTGTATGTCTAAATATATATATATTGTATATTATTAGATTTGCAGTCTCTATCGCTTATTGGGTCTAACGTACAGCCAACTGTAATATAATGCTGTCAATCACAAGGCAAACTCGGGATAAATATGTTCCAGTTTATGTATAATCTCCGAATACGTATTTCGTGGTCAGTGTTGTGGTCACTGTTGGAATTTGGGCATCCCTGAAAAATAAACCAAGATAATCCATTTATCAAGAATACATATTTTGGATGGATCAAAGTCAACTTACTGCGTATAGGTTTTGACCAAACAACGAACTTCCTCCATGATCGTGGCAATGTCAACATTTGGCTTCGCTTTCAGGGTATCGCAGAGACTCCTTATAAAGGGTGTTCCGTCGTCGTGGCGATAGGAGACATAACCCTCGTAGGTGCTATAACACTTGAGAATCTCACTCGGAACTCCATGGGGCTGCAATACAGACAAAAACAAAATAATTAGTAACAAGATAAATTTTGAAAATCAAATAAGTTTTACCTGTGCCGAATCCGTCTTGAATGATCCAATTTCTCTGGATCCCTTGCAGGCCTGAACAAAGAGGATCTTCGGTTTGTTCTGCAGTGTACGATTGCGCACAATGGGAAAGATGATGTCGTCATCCAGTTTATAGTCACCATCCCTAGCGGCCAAGGTATCGTAGCGATGTCCATGACTCAGCATGACGAGAACCAATGCCGAGCGATCGGAAAAGTTCTTTAGCTCCACTGACAAGTCGAGTGAAAAATCGTTAGTTTTATTATTCAAAAATGATCTTAAGTGATCGTTACTTACACTTGCGCACATTGCTGCGAACCTCGTCTACAGTGGCATTTAAAACAATTTTGACATTGCACTTAAGTGCCTTGAAGGTCTTTTCCAATGCCTTGACATCTTCCGAGCTGCCCGTCCGATATTCGTTATTTTTATTATCGAACTTCTCATGATTGAAGATGACCACCTCGGCCGGCTTAAGCTTCTTCTTGTTGCCATTCGATAAGCTGGAGCTGGTGATTAGCGACGTGGGCTTTAACTCTCCCTGTGCATCCTTGGAGCTAACCGAGGAGCTGGCAAATCGCTTGGGCACAGCTCCTTGGCTGGAGTTGAGACTGATGAAGGGTGGCGGCTTGACACTGGAACTGAAAGTGGTTTTGGGCGTGGAAACCGTTGGCCAAACGCTGCTGGTTCCAGTGGCTTTGGGCGTGGACAGCGTCGGCCTTGCACTGAAATTTGCAGTGGTTTTGGGCGTAGAAATCGTGGACTTCACACTGAAATTGGCAGTGGTTTTGGGCGTAGAAACCGTTGGCCAAAGGCTGCTGGTAACCGTCGTCTTGGGCGTGGACAGCGTGGGCTTTACACTGGAGCTGACAGTGGTTTTGGGCGTAGAGACCGTTGGCCAAATGCTGCTGGTCACCGTGGTCTTGGGCGTAAAGATCGAGTTGCTGGACACACTTGTTGACCTATTGCCATATGGCGAGACATAGCTGCGATCCAGCGGTTTCACTGCCAACAAAGAACTAGAAGCTGATTTGGCTGCAGTTGTTGTTGTTGGATGAGTTGCTGGTGGCCAGGTTGGCTTAGTGGTGGGATTAAACGCCAAGCGTTGGGTCTCCACGTGCTGGGTAACACTGCGTCCCTGTTTCTGTGACATTGTCACCTGCTCCGTTCGCACCAAGGTGCTGGAACGTCTCGCCTCCGACGTGGCCTTAAACGAGGGCTTCGTTCGCAGGGCGACACCGTAGAGACTCGAGGGATTTGTGCGCTTGGAGCTGCTGGTGCTGCTGCTGCTGGTGGTGCTGGTCGATTTGGTGGTGCCACCATTCATGCTCAGCTGCGCCAAGAGCTCGTCCAACTCTTTCTGACTTGGCGTGCGTCGCGTTATCATTTCCGTCACACGGGCCTGTTGTGTATGCGTCACCGTCTGACGTGTGGACGTATAGGTAACGGTATTCTTATTGCTATCGATTATCGTCGAATTCTGCACGGCCGTATTTGTCGTTGACGTTGCGGCGCTGGTTGTGTGCACCCGTGTCCGTGGATCCTGCAGCGCCAGCGTCTGATCGCTGCTCGGCCGTGCCTCATCCGTGGATTTCTTCTTGTTAAACCACACCATTGTTGGTGCTTAATCTGTCTCTTTCTTTCTCTCTCTCTCTCTCTCTCTCTCTCTCTCGCACTTTCACTCTCTCAGCTATCGAAGACGCGCACCGAAGCGTCCACTTCAACGTTTCACCAGACACTAAAGTCCGGCAAAGCTTTCGCGATAAGGCAACATCTGAGTGCTATATTACTCATAATAAGATAAGTCAAGTTTTCGCTCTCTCTCTCTCCCACTCTCCCTCTCTTTTGTGTGGAGCGTCGGTAGAGGGGGGTTCACTCTGTAGAGGATCTTTGCAGTGAAAAGCCCCTTGAGTGCTACGCCTCTTTCTTATTACTCATACGCGGAGCAGTATCAATTTAATGGCTCTCTCTCTTGGTTTTATACCTGAAAGGGGGCTTACCTCTCTGTGCTCTACATATGTACATATATTTGATGAAGAAAAGAAACTACCTTTATCTGGAATCACAAAATGTGTTTATAGGTATTTTTCTGTGCTGAAAATCTTTTGAATAAGAGTATGTATTAACCAGTTTCACTGTATTGTAGGTCTATAAGTATTATATATGCATCAGATTGCTAATGAATCTTATCGTATAGATACAATTGTAAGAAAGCACTACTTCCAGTTAGCTTATCAGCCGGTTTCCGGTTTTATGTGTACATTGCACCGAAATAATGCAAAAAAGAGTTTAATTATTAATAATGGCAGGGAATTAAAACCGTTACCATAGGCGTAACCGTTAACCGGTATTAACCCGTTGAAATTGGTAGCTTAATTATTACACCGAAACCCAATAATTTAAATTATTCCAACCGAAATAGCCGTTAAGATTTTAAAGAAAAGAGTTGAAATAAGTTCAAAAATACTTTTTTACTCTAATTTTATCACCTAGAATCGATTAAAAGAATAAATTCAAGATTTAAAATTTTTGAAAATTTTCGAAATATGTAAAGGGGTAACTATGTAAAATTTGCGAAAAAAAATGAATTTTTCAAAACCTTCAAATTTTGATGCCAAATCGTATCACAAAATGGTCAAAAAAGCATCCCTTTTGAAAATCGATCAAGATTTGACAAATCTATACAAATTAAAAGAATATCATGTACCATATCAGCGAAAATTTTCCAGTTTTTGGCTCAGATTTTAAAGAAAAAAAGCGGAAATAAGCTCAAAAGTACTTTTAAACGCTTATTTTATCACCAGGAGTCGATTCAAAGAAGAAATTAAAATTTTAAAATTTTTTAAAATTTTCAAAAAATTGAAAGGGGTAACTATGTAAAAATCGACAATTTTTAAAAAAAAAATGTTTGTCCCAGAATCAAATAATTTAAATGCAATGTTAAAGTAGGGCTAATAATATGAAAAATAAGACATTTCTCATGGAAATCGGATGAGCTATAATAAAGTTCTGCTCATTGTAAGTCCAAAAAGTCAACATTTCTCATACAATAATTCTTCTTCAATTGTATCGTATGATCATACATAATATGAGTATGTTTTATTTAACCGGAATATATGACAACAAAAATAGTTATCTTCGAATTCGAAGCTTCATGAACTTCTCTTTGTTTATTTTTGTTGTTGTTTCGTTCACACTGTCTGCCAAATTGACAACAACAAAGGCAACGAATTTCCAAGAACCTCGTGTCGCTTCGCACATAAAAACTGATCAAAAAGCATTATAAACAAATAAAAAGCATTTACCGAAGCTTTACGCTCTCTTAAAGTCGAAGAGTAAAAGCTGCTCTCTCCAATGCGCTCTCTTCAGAGATTTATTGATTTTGAGTATTGGCAGAGCCGGCAGCCGGCGTCGAGAACAAGAAGAAGACAAAAACAAAAGAAAGCTTTTTCATATTCGCCGATGTTTGGCGACGCTTTTGGAAATTTCAGTGCAGCGGCGAACGCAGCGTCGAGCAGTGGTGATAAAATTGGCGAATTGTCAGCTAAATTCCGATACAGGTGACACGGCGCGAAATTTAATGCAATTTATAAGAACAACAAACAGCTGTCAAGTGTTTAACAAACTGTTACAAGCATTTGAAAATTCAATAAATCAGTTGACTAAAATGTTAGAAATGCATTGCATTCATTAGTATAAGCAATTAGTGCAACTGTTGATAAGATATGTATTGTGTTTAGCCAGAGCTTATCATCGAACAGGTACGTAGACCTTGGTGCAGATAACCTTATAAATATCCAAGGACAACAACGAGCTGCAAATGTTCCCAGACACATCATGAATTAGAAATATGAAGTGAAAATGCAATTATACGGCGACTGTCGTAAAAACCCCAACAATAACAACCTAATAAGTAAAAACCCGTTTAAACCCAATTGATAATTATATGGGCAAGTTCCGAGTGCAGCAATACTGCAACTGGAATTTTAGACTCAATCAATCATTTATGATGCTGTGCAAAATTTAAGCTCAACTGTCAGACGTCAACATACTTTAATTAGCCACTGTTGCATGCAACAAATTGTGTCAATTGGCTAAGATTGCATGCGCCTTAACAGACATGCAACTTGGCTAGCAGCGATCCATTCTGATGAATTGATGTGGCGCCCAAGAACTTCATCAATTCGCTTAATTTACGCTCATCAATAATGTAAATAGAAAGAAAAAGGTTTCACTAATAAATTCTACATAGAATTTACAATTATCTACAGAGCTGCTTTCAGTTCAAAGCCCTTTAAGTTACTCGAATTCATAGATATGATAAGGTCTACGTAATGTCACTGAGTTTTAAGTTTCACGCTTAATGCATTTCGAATTGACATTTTTTCCTATCCATACGCAGTGTAGTACCATTTTGTCGCTGAATTCGGAATACCCGAAGATACGCTTGAATAATATTATGTTTTAAAGCAACTTACATGCGGAAGTGTCAAAAGTGCTTGAAAAGGGCAATTTTGGCTTTTAGAAAATAACATTTTCATTCTACAGATTAATATTCTAATTTTAGGATTTTGAAATCTTACCTGAGCTCTCAATTATTTCATTCAATTTATTATTAATTTCAACTATTGTCTTTATTAAAGAATTGTTTTAAAAACATTCAATAACTAAAACAAACGAAATTTGTAGTGAAAGGAAGAGAGAGAGAAAAGCTTTTACTGGATCTTCTTATCTCTTCACTAGTTCTCACATTATGCACACTCAACAGCTTTGTTACTCAAAGTTTTGTATAAATTTAGCATGTTTCATGTTTCTCAGAGTACTTTCATGTCTTTAAATGTAGTATCACGGCCGACAGCACAATAATCACAACGGTTTTATTTAGAAAACACTTTTGTTTATTTTGATTTTAGCACGTGTTGATAGTTAACAGTTTGCTGCAGTTAACAGATCGCAGGAGTTAACAGAGCACAGGATTTAACAGCATTCACAAACAGGTGGCAGCACCGTAAAGGTCGTAATTTTAAATAAGTTTCGCTGTTAAAATGGCCACTCCAGTCGCGGCCATGGACTTTGACGATATACTCAAGGAAATTGGCGAATTTGGGCGGTATCAGAGAGTCAACTATTTGCTCATTTGCCTGCCCGTGCTCTTTGCGGCTGCCAACAGTCTGTCGTATGTGTTTACGGCGGGCATACCGAAATATCGCTGCCACATCGAAGAGTGCGATGATACCGAACAGCCGCAATACCAGACCGAATGGTTAGATTACGCGATGCCCGGCAAGCGGGACAAACACGGCTATTTCACACCAAACGACACGTGTCTGCGCTACGCCACTAACTACAATTACAGTTCAAACAGCATGCAGCACTGGAGTCAACAGTGGCAGCAGCCACAGGAATGCAATGCTTCGATGTTTTTGCCCCAACAGCCGCAGCGCTGTCAACAGTTTGTTTACGATGTGGGCGATCACACAATTGTCCAGGACTGGCAGTTGACATGCAAGGAGAATACCTGGAAATTGGCCTTTGTGGGCACCACACACTTTGCGGGTCTTGTTATCGGCACCGCAATGTTTGGTTATCTAGCCGATCGGTGAGTATAGCCAGAAGTTAATATGCACTGCACAACAAAAATTAGATCTTAATAACAGAATTCATCTTTTTTGGAATGTAAAGCTTAGACGGCTGTTAAATTGTTGCCAGGTGGCAACGTGGATACTTCCATGGTATCGAGAGTTGCATTAGGGGCATTCAATATAGAGTTAATTTCCATTTCAAACATGCATTAGGGGCATTCAATATAAAATATCAAATTCTAACTCACTTTCCCTCTGTCTCCTAATCCTACAGCTTTGGTCGCAAGAATATCTTTCTGTTTTGCACCATTTTCATGGGCCTAACGGGCATTGCCCAGGCGCTGGCTTGGGACTATATCAGTTTTCTGGTCTTCGCTTTATTGAATGCTGTGGGCACATCCGGCGTTTATCCCTTGGCCTTTATAATTGGCGTCGAAATGGTTGGACCTCGTAAGCGTGAGATGACCTCCATCGTGCTCAACTATTTCTATGCTGTGGGCGAGGCACTTGTGGGTCTGGCCGCCTGGTTGTTGACCAACTGGAAGCATTTACAGTACGCACTGTCCATACCGCCGCTCTTCTTTGTCGTCTACTTCTGGCTGGTGCCGGAGTCTGTCCGCTGGCTTCTGGCCCGCAACGAGCACGAAAAGGCGGGCGCCATCATTAGGAGAGCGGCGCACGTTAATCAGCGTGAGCTGTCCCTTGAACTTATGGCCAGTTTCAAGCAGCAGCATTTGGAGGCCACAGAAGGCAAACTGAAGTTGCCAATGGAGCAAGATGAACGTCAGATTTGGACAGCCATCAAGCAGGTTTTCGCCTCTAGCTCATTAATCTGGCGGTATACTACCTTGTTATTTATTTGGTGAGTCATTATATCATTTCAAATAATTTATTAATACTAATTTTAATTTGTTTAGGGCCGTCAATGCCATTGTTTTCTATGGACTCTCCCTCAACTCGACCAATCTCAGTGGCAACAAGTATTTAAATTTTGCCCTGGTCTGTCTAGTCGAAATTCCCGGCTATACTTTGGCCTGGGTGCGTTCTAAATGTCTCATATATATATTACATCTCTTATACACTTATTTATATCACTCGTAAATTTAGTTGTGTCTACGTAAATTGGGGCGTCGTATGGCCCTCTCCGGCTCCCTGATGCTCTGTGCAGTCACCTGCGCGGCCAGCGGCTATATGACATCTGGTAATATTACGAAAGCTATGATTATTATATTGTATATCTGTATATTTCTAAATTCTTACTCTCTATGCATGCTACAGTATATACCAATAAGTTTGCACGTAAGATCATGAAAAGTGTAGTGATTAATCTGTTTAAATTTCATGTGATTTTATTCAATTTAAGAGTCTTACTCGCGTTATAATATTCACTCTTCTGCAAATAACTTTTACCTTCATTTATATCACCTTTGTTTATTCATGCTTATTTTGTATCAATATATTTATCTTTTATCGATTTGTTTATCTACACTGTTCAGGTGCTAATTGGTTGATCACCACGCTCTTTTTACTCGGTAAACTGGGAATTACCTCTTCGTTTGCTGTGATCTATACCTACACAGCGGAAATGATGCCAACTGTAGGTTTAACTTTATTCAAAATTTCTCTAATAATCTTTTGAAACCTCAATTCAGGTCATACGCAGTGGCGGTGTTGGCGTCATGTCCACATTTGCTCGTTTTGGAGCCATGCTGGCGCCCTTTGTGCCTCTCCTGGTAAGTGACTACTGCGGATACTTTGAGATAATAGTGTGTAATTTAATTATTTCTTACAGGGCAGCTATTATGAGCCATTGCCTCTGCTGTTATTCGGCGGAGTATCATTGATAGCTGGATTCTTATCGCTTCTGCTGCCGGAAACCTTTCACAGGAAACTACCCGACACGGCAAGTTTAACAAAACATATACATATATATCCATAATTATTTACAACAATTTACAATTATATTTATAGGTTGCTGAGGCAATTGCGCTGGGCAGCAAGCCGGAAGTTAAACCTGTGATTGCCGACAATTCCACGTCTACAGACAGTCAACAAGATGAATCCATAATTTAATTATGTGAATTTAGAACACCTTCATCTCATTTAGTACAAAGCACTCGTAGTAACTTAGATACTTTTTAATGCACGCAAATATTTACATTTTTTTTAATCTCTTTTTATATAATTTTATGTTTTATCATCACATTTTAAAACAAAACTTAGTTTTAGGTAGTATTTTCATAAACAATACTCTATATTGATATTTTTATACACATTTTATATACCAAATATAAGAATCTACGGAGCGTATTTAATGAATTCCCATTGAGTTTTTAATGTAAATTAAATTAAAATATAAAATTGTCTAGGATTATTTACAACAATTTGATAAATATATGTCTAATGCCCGAAGAGACCCTCGAATATTAGAGGATCTGTAATGATTCCAAAACGATGCAGCAATTTGTATCGCTGCTTTTTATCCGTTCGCAGTTGAATTGGCTGATAAAATCCCAGCCGCATTGTATTCGTTCTCTTCAGTTCCCAATCTGGCAGCAAATCCTCAATGTCCACATGGGTCTCTTTACGCCGTCCCCAGAAGTCAACATAGGCTAATTTTAACCGATCTTGCTGGTCGTTAATGTAGATGAAACCAATAACATTGGAAGCAACGACGCTGCCGACAGTGAGTGTTATCAGTCCACTCACTCCAATTGTCGTACAAATTCCCAGTGCTTCTCCGGACATTTGTCCAGACTGAACTAAACCCAGGACCAGTGGCGTGGCAGCCGCTGTGACTGCGGCCTGATAGATTTTAAGTCGATTGAAGGCTGCAATCAGGCGTATCATGGGCAACTGGTAAATAGGTCGCCAATCCGTAAAGCCGGCATCCAGAGTTAATTTTTTAGTTGACTGCGTAGTTGTTGTTGTTGTTGTCGGAATTGCGGCTGATTCTGTGGCAGGTGTGCTTCCATGGTGTCGCTTGCTGCCAGCACAGTATGACAGCGGCAAATTAATGAGTCGAGGCCTGCAGAGTCGCTGAAGCACTGATAATGTTTATACATGATTAATAAATTGTTTAAAATATTGCATTGTTTATGTAAACCAAACTCACTTGTTGTGTCTGTTAAATAATCTGTGCGCTATCTGTTACGCTCAAATGAAAATGTTAAGGACAGCACAATCACTGTTAAACCAAAATGTTATCGATAAACATACTGTTGTACTTCTCATGCGTTGGTCTCACTCTATTCTGCAGCTGTAACGTTATTTTGAAATCAACAGAAATGCAAACCAACGGTAAATGTAATTAAATCATCTATAAATTTATAGCACGACTACCGATAATCGATAGATCATGATCGCATATATGTGGTGAAATCGCTGAGCACACAGAACTCTCCGCATATGTGTGCACGTAATTTAAATGAACACTGAGCGCCTGGCATTAGTTTAATAATAGATCGACGTGATGAGCGCGACAATGGCGAGAGTAAATAATTTGAAAAAGCGTTCTTCAGTCCGAGTCGACAACGACGACAGCTCGCTATTGTATTTACGGTCTTGTGCCGGTCGCTTTGGCCAGTTACAAAACAAATTTACATAGTATGTATTTTATACAAGTTCAGTGCAATAGGAATAATTTTCAAACAAATAAAAGAAAAATATTAACAAGTTCTAGAAATCGAATTACTGATAAAAATTAAAAAATATATATAATTTGAATCAAATTAAATATAAAACGAGTTGAATAACAAGCAGACAGCTTAAATAAAAAAAATAGAAACAAAGATTGATGTTATTTTCTGTTGTTCAACAAGCTACAAATATTTTTAGCACATTATTGGCGTGCTGCAAATTCGAAAATAGTTTTCAAAAATTGGTTTGTGCATTTGTGTGTGAGTGTGCGTGTGTGTGAGTGTGTGTGACATGAACAAGTTTACAGCATGTACAACAAACAAAAAACAAATACTCGAAATAAATTAACTGCAGTCCATCATTTGACATTTTTAAATTTTGTTCAGGCCCAACAAAATGTCGATGACGTCGCTGGGAATCAGCGCCGGCTTCATGGTCGGCTGCTGCATTGCGGCCCAGATTGCGAGACGTCTGAGCCGACGACTCCTCAGTCCGGAGGGCATTGTGCCCGTCCTGATGAACGAGGCGATTGCCGCCGCCGAGCTCTGCGCCTGTTGCTTTGAGCTGATCATTGGTAAGTGCTGAAGATGAAGCTGATCTCGGAAACCAACTTCAAAAACCATTTTTCTGGACAGTGGCTGATAACTTTGGTGTGGCCACCTATGCCATATTTCTGTTTCTGCTGACCATCTGGTGGGGCAAGGTGTGGGGCGATGCCTCCGCCTGCCCCTACACTCACATGGAGGACGTGCTGGAGGGTCGCACCAGTTTCAAGGAGATGGCACTGCGCACCTGGGCCGAGCTAATGGGCGGCTGTTGTGTGTATCGCATTGTCCAGGTCTTCTGGTGGCTCGAGTTCGCCGAGACGCACAAGGGACGCGCCTTTGAGGAATGCAATGCCGATTTGCAGGTCAGTCCCTATTTGGGGGCTGCCATTGAGGGCGTGGCCACGCTGCTCTGCCGACTGGCGTCGAAGACACTGAGCGTGAAGGAGCCAAAGTTTAGTAGTTACATTGATTCCTTTATCGGCACCAGCCTGGTGGTGGCAGGTAAGTCGTCGCCCGTGACCAACGTGGCTTCCAATTGGCTCCCATGTCCTCTCAAAAAGTTTACGCTTTTAATTATGCACTGCTTGCAGCGTTCAACTTCTCCGGCGGCTACTTCAATCCCGTGCTGGCCACAGCTCTCAAATGGGGCTGCCGTGGCCACAGCAATCTCGAGCACATCATCGTCTACTGGATTGGCGCCTGTCTGGGAGCTCTGCTCTCGGTCCCTGTCTTCAAGATCCCCATCGTGCAACGCTTCTTGTTGGGCGAAGAAAAGGCAAAACAGGCCTAAGATCCCAGTAGGCTTAGTCCATTAGTTAAATTTGACTTGTTCTTTATTACAAATTGATTTACTTCATTTATGCACAATATATATTTATATTTATTTATTTAAAAATTATTATAAAATAACTCAAGAAAATACTTTTAGAATTCTTGTATGAAATAGTTAAAATATTATTTATTATTTAGCATGCTTTGCTTTCTTGAAGCTCTTGTTTTTATTATTATTTATTTAACAAATTGTACGTTTTTAATAACTTTTCAAAATATATAGTAATAAAATAAAAAAGAAAATGCTGACGATTGATCGAATTCTGTACTGCCTTGGTCTAAAATGGGGTATACTTATCATCGCTATTGTCGATATTGGAATAAGCTCCTTTGGAATTTACGATGCAGAAAGTAAATAATTGATTCTGATATTGCGTATATTGCGAATTGCTAAAGATGATCACTCACAGAACAAGAGCTTTTGGATTATTATCTATTCGTGCTTTCTATCTTTATTGCTCATATTATGGGCTGCATTTTGATAATCGTTTCTGTTTTTAAGGTGTGTGTAGTACTCAAAATGTATTTCAAATAATTCTGACGCTCTTTCCATTGCTAGAATAACAAACATCTCATCTTGCTGTATTTAATAACGGCCAATATTCGACTCATCTATACTTCAGTTACTTTTATATGGCACAATGTGGTGCACTCGCCTTACACCGCACATTTGGTATTAGAGTATTTGATTTTGGGTAAATATACAAATTTATTTTGCTTAGTTTTTCCGTTAAATCGAAAATTTTTCTCCTTTCGCCACAGCGATCAGTTTTTACTTTTGGTTCTGCGCCTACTCTTGGTACAAAGCTCTCAGTAACTCGTCAAGATTGGGTACAACAGCAGCAACAACAACAACAACGACATCATCCTAATGAGATTTTTCAAATACAGTCAACAAACTTGACACGAATCCATGTTTTTAATAGCCAACTTATAAATGTTTATATATAAATTTCGGACCAAAAATCTGGCAGAATAAAAGTGAAAAGGCAGAAAAAAAAATCAAAATCAAAATATATAAAAATTTATTTTTGATGAAAACTTTTGTAATTTCCCTTACTATTATATAAAGCTAGCTTTGAAAGCATAAACTTTTAATAGTCGACTAAAATGTTTAGGGTTAAGAAATTTATTTGTTTAATTGAGCTAAAATGGGGAATGCTTATCATAGCCATCTTCGATATAGTGCTAGGAATAGCGGCAATCATTGTGTCAAAAGAAATATTGTCTATTATTTTGCATGAATATAAAGAAGATACTTTCGGAGGCTGGCTCGTCAATATTCTTGAGAAAGTTGGTATAAAACTGGGTCATAGTGTTCATTTGCTTTCATGCCTAGGAATATTGTGGGCGGTGATTGAGGTAAGCTTGAAGAAAATCTAAACCAAATTAATAATAAATTTAAATTTTCCAACTCCCTAGCCAAAAGAAAAGCTAGTAGCCAGCTATCTGTCAACTGGATGCATTCGCATTTTACTCGCTATAGGACTTTTATTATTCCAAATTATTGAAGCATACCATGAGATGCCCATTTACATCGTCGAAGGCATCATTTTAGGTAAATATATTTAGCCTCAATATTTGATCAGTTCTCTTATGAATTCCCTTTCGTTTCACAGTCCTTGGTCCTTACTTTTGGCTCTGTGCTTACTCTTGGCTCGCTGAACTTGAACAAGCCAATGCCTAATGTGGCCAGAACAGATATTTCCCGGTCAAAATGCATTTGTGTGGCAAAAAATTGAAGCGGCAGTTCTGGATTTTTTATAATATTGCTTTGCTTTTTTCCATTTTTATACTTTTGAATAATATATGTACAATCTTGACTTTGAGAGATCATTGGATGGAAAGCTTAGAATTATTTGAGTCTCCAACCCACAAAATACAGCCTTGTTTTCTTCTCAAAAGTTGACAAAGTTGACTGCTTATTTTAATATCAAGCTAGCTTTGCGCAAACAGACATTTTGTTCTTGATTATTATAGCCAAACTGTGCCCATTTAAGCACTAAGCAAATATATTTTAAATTTTTATCGAACAAAGAGATTTTACAAAACGACTAAAATGTTTACCGTGCAGAAGTTTATTGGCGTTATTGAGCTAAAATGGGGAATGCTTATCATAGCCGTTCTCGATATATTGCTAGGACTGTTGGGATACCTTGTGTCGGGAAGTATGTATTTTATTGCTTCGGCTAGATCTTTAGAAATATAATGAGTACAATACACAGTCCTGAGCGATGATGCGATTTTTAAATATATTATGCCACTCTGTTATTTTATTCATTTCATTGGATGCATTCTGATAATTGTTTCAATATTCGTGGTAAGTTTAGAGAATTCCAAACCCAAATTTAGTATTCTATGAAGTTATCTCATTTTTCAGCAAAAATATCAGCTAGTTATTTGTTATCTGATAACTGGGCTCATTCGCATAGCATTCGTTGTAACCATGATCGTGGTCCAAATTATAAAAGGATACAACGACATTGCAATGTACATTGTCGAAATCATCATTTTAGGTAAATATCTTCAACCATATTTACTTGAATTTAGTTTTAAATACCTTTCTCCATCCTGATCCACAGTCCTTGGGCTTTACTTTTGGATCTGTGTTTATTCTTGGTTTGTTCAACTCGGAGGCAAATTATGCTGCTAGTCAATGGATAAAATCAAATCAATAGTTTGCTGTAATATATAACCGAATGCAGTTAAGTATATTCCTAGCAGTACCTGAAGTTCACAAAATGGAAATAATTATTATACATTTAAAACAAAAACATTCTTTTTTATTCATTTATATTAACCTTATATATACTTTCCATAGTCATAGTCCTTGAAATTTTCTGCTGGATCTATGTTAACAAATGATTCCTTGTACTCAAAAAGCGCCGAACTAAGAACTGAAGATAATCTGCATCAATCAAGATTTTAACCAAAATTGATAGTCTACTTTTAACTGAATGTTTTTTAAATTAAAAATTGTTTAATATACATTTCAAATCACATTTTCTTTAAACTAAAATAAGTCGGAAATCAGCTATATTCACTTTATAAATGTTTCTTAAAGAGCAGCAAATCCATTGTCATATATCTAACTACTTTTAATATAAAGTTGAACTTAAAAATATCTTTTTTTACTTATCATTAACTGGAGCTGATGGCGCTGCCCGTCGTCGTCGTCCACGACGTGTGACACGCAGAACGACCTCGTCATTAACACGCTCGAATTGATAGTCACTGTTGCCGAGGGAGCAGCGCTTGGTTACAATGGATGAGCTGTTATTATTGTCTGAGCCGCTGGCATTGAGCGTCTCATCGATGGTGACATGTTGTGGCGACGGCGAAGTTGTCTTTACGGAATCAGGTGGCGTCTGGAGCACCACTTGATCCGCTGTGTTATCATCTAAATTGAGTTTGCGCTTTTTCAGTGGCGTCTTGTCGGCTCTTTCAGGTGTTGCGCTGCCTTGTGCTTTATTTTTTGTTGGCGTTGTCCTTTCGCTGATTGAGCGAGCACCTGTTTTCCTCGCTTTGTTTTTTAACTTGGCGGGATAAGGACTAACATTAGCATCAAGTGGCTGCTGTACTGGAGATTGTGTTAGAATTTTGATGAGATCCTGTTTGAGAGCCTTCATAGACGTGGATGTCACTGTGGCTTCATCAGGCTGCTCATCGTCGTGAGATTGCTGATGTAGCTGCTCCAGTGTCAACTCAATATTATCGATATCGAAACTCAAAGATAAGCTCAGTGTCTTTGCCATTACCTCGTCCGGTATTATCAAACTCTCAACTGCCTCGACTATAGGATCGTCCTCGTTGTGATCAATCTTTGTTGAATCGGGCTGTGCATACATTACAATAGATGTCCCAATCGATGGCTTTGGCTTTGCCTGCATATCTTCCAATTCTGCAGTTGGAGCATGAAGCGCGTTATTTTTATCTTCGGCTTCTTCTTCTAACTCATCTTTGTCGTGACTAACGCTTAGCCGATCCACTGTTTCAGCAATATCTTCTATATCCATCATAACAGGCAAACGTATATCTTCAATTATTTGTACACAGCTAGCGGAACGCACCTGACGTTCCGGCGTTACATTGTTATCAATTTCAGATGCTTCTATGACTGCTGAGTGGTCTGGTGTTTTAATTATTTTACTGCAGTTTATTGTCTGCTCATCGCAATTTTTTAACTCTTCCTTTGATCGTTGATTAATGTAATCAATTTCGGTCAATTTATCTTCACTTTCAGTAGCTGATTCGATATCCTTAGTTTCGCTTACATTTTGTGTCATATCTTTTAGCTTTGCTTCTATTATCGGTGTGGTGTTTTCACCATCTGATTGAATTTTCTCATTGCAGGTGGTTGTCTGCAAATCGTCAGTTTTTGGTGGTTCTTTTTCAGCAGCTGTGTTCTTAGTCTCAGGTTCACTTCCAATCGCTTTCGATTCTTTTTTTTCGTTTGGCGATTGTTGTGAGGTTTCATCTGCATTTTCGGTATCTGGTTTAGTTGTCTTAATCTCAGCAATATCATTGGAAGGCTCTTCTAATAGTTCAATTGATTCAAGCTGAGTTTGATTGTTCTTAGTAACTACCTTTTGGTCAAGAATATTTTCAGTTGATTTTGTGGCATGTTCTTCAGTTATAGCAGCGGTTATCTCCAGAATATCTCTGGATGCACTTTCTAGTTGATCATTTGATTCAACATCTTGTTCAGTTATTAAATCCACACAAGGAATCTGTTCAATTGCTTTGGTAGTAGTCGGTTGAATTTGTTCGACCACATGTCGGTTGGTTTCCTCTTCATTCTCAGTAGCTGGTTTAGTTATCTTTATCTCAGCAAAATCATTGGAAGCGTTTTCCATATGTTGAACTAATTCAACCACAGCTTGATCCTGCTGAGGTATTGAATTTGAGTCAGAAATCATGTCAATTACATTTGTGATATGATCGTCATTTATACTTGACTTAATCTCAAGATTGGATGCGTCTTCTGATTGATCAATTGTTTCAGTCCCAGCTTGATTTTCTTCATTTATTAAATCCAGGCCAGGGATCTGTTCAATTGCTTTGCTGGTAGTCGCTTTAGTTTTTTCAATCGCTTGTCGTGTGGTTTCATCTGCCTTGTCAGTAGCCGATTTAGTTGCCTTAATCTTAGCGACATCTTTTAATTGTTCAATAGATTCAACCCCAGCTTGATCCTCCTGCGTTCGTAAATTTGGG
This sequence comes from Drosophila rellima, assembly GCA_035043635.1. Taxonomy (NCBI): domain Eukaryota; kingdom Metazoa; phylum Arthropoda; class Insecta; order Diptera; family Drosophilidae; genus Drosophila; species Drosophila rellima. The sequence continues at coordinate 999,078 of JAWNMV010000145.1, read as the reverse complement.
CTAGGAATCTTTTCAATTGCTTCCTCTTTACTTATAGTTGCCTTGATCGCAAGGTTGAAAGCGTCTTCACTTTGCCCAATCGATTCATCCCCAGCTTGATATTCTTCAGTTATTAAGTCCAGACCAGGAATCTGTTCAGTTGCAGTTGATGCGGTTCGTTTAATCGCTTGTCGTGTGATTTTCTCTTTATTATCAGTACTTGATTTTGGTGCTTTAATCACAGCAATTTCATTGGAAGCGAAGTCTAGTTGATTAATTGATTCAGCCTCAATTTGATCTTCGTCAGCTGTTAAGTCCAGAATTGGAATCTGTTCAGATGCATTGGTTGGTCTAGTTGCCTTATTCACAGCGATAGCATTAAAAATGCAGTCTAATTGATCAGATGATTCACCTAGACCCGGAATCCATTCAGTTTTTCTCACATTACTAACAAAATAATTATTAACTTCTTCTTCCGTTTGTTGTATTCTTGTCACTTTATCGCTGCTTGGCTTGTTTCCAGCTCTGTTTACGCTTTGTGGAGTATACTGCTCCATTGGTGTAAAATGTTCCGCATTTGCCAACATACTTTCAACCACTTTGGCTTTTTGTTCGTTGGTTAGCTCTATGACTGGGCTGTTTTGCTTTGGCGTCTTACCAAAAAGTGACTCCATAGTCTGTTGATTATTACGCTTTTCGTTTGTTGAGGTTTTCAATTCAAGTTCCCGCGAATCGTAGCGATGACTGAAAGCATTAAAATATTAAAATATGTGCTTGGCAATTGCTATTCAGGCTTACCTGGTCTTGTTGTTGGCTCTATGGCTAGAACGGGAACGGGAAGCAGAACGTGAACGACTGCGACGACTTCTTTGTGATGTCTTAGTTCTTGAATTTATGTTTCCATCCACATGCCGACTGCGACTGCGACTACGACGCCGACTTCGACTGCGACGTCGGCTTTGATCACGATCGCGATCACGATCACGATCACGATCTCTGCCGTGCACTCTCTTGGTGTCAGATGATGAACGTTCTTGTGAAGATTTTGAGTCAGAGCTGGACTGCTTACCACGTCTGTAGTCTGTTTTCTTCTCGTGTACAATTTCCTGTGCCTTTTGCTTATCATCTTTAATATCCCTATCCCGCTTATCACTCTTCTTCTCGTGTACGATTTCCTGTGCCTTTTGCTTGTCATCTTTAATCTCTTTATATCGCTTATCACTTTTATTTACCACATCAGAGGCCACCACAGTCTCCATCGGCTTAAAGCGTTTAGGCTCCTGTCGTTGATCATTTTTGAATGGATTTGACACAACTTTATCAAAGTTGTTGGGTCGCTTATCACCTTTATTGACCACATCAGGTGGAGATGGAGACTGTGTCTTCTCCAGTTCAAAGAGTTTGGGTTCCTGTTGCTGATCTTCTTTGAATCGATTTGGCCCGACTTTATTAAACTTGTTGGGTCCTTTGCGTCGAAAGCAAATATCATCTTTCCTGTAAAGATTTCAACATAAATATCGCATAGATTTTAGTCTTAGACCCTGAACTTAAAAAGCACAAGTGGTCGATTTCGGCCTATACGTTCGTCTCTGATCTCAGAGACTTAGAAGCTAGTACCGCGTATCTCACAGTCGAGAACTCTCGATTCCGTTTCGAGCAAGAACAATGTGCAAAACTTACTCCTTGCGCAGCTGGGCTATCAATGTGTCCTTGCGCTTGATTTCCGCCTTCGCTGTATCGAGCAGGTTCTGGAAATTCACTTCCATGGTCTTGATTTTCTTTGTGAGCGCTTTGTTCAACGCCTGATAATTGTTTATTTCCACCTGTGCATTGGCCAACTTCGCTTCCCATTCTTGCTGCTCTTTGGATTTCTGTTGATTATTCAAGTTAGATTCAGTTGCGCATTTTATGCTGTAGCACCAACCTGATCCTCCGTTTCCTGGAAGTCGTCCAGATCATCATAAATATCGAGATCGTCAACCATTACGTCTTATTAATATAAACAAATATAACATATAAAGACATTGGTATTAAATGCGCGAATTGTGACCAGTGTTGCACAAGACTAGTGCTGCATAAAATAGCACACAACACTGAGCAGCTCCGATTTTATGGGCAGCACTGCAAATTGAAATTTAAAAAATCATTCCTAAAGCTGTCATACTCACAAAATACATTTAACATTTTAAATACACAAATATTTTTAAAGGCTTGCCATGGGAGACAGAGAGGAGAGTCCTTATTACTACAGGCTTGAGCGGCAAAGGTTTGCATGTATTGCATACATGGTAACAGGAATATTTCTGTTTCTGGCTATTCTGCAGTGGTATCTCTTTCACATAGTGTAAGAAATTATTTCTTAAATTTATTTTTTTATTTTTTAATATTTAAATTTTTACAGGGATGAAACAAATAATTATTTTACCAAAAACTATTGGATTGGCATAGTATTCTTTATGCTCAGTTTACTACTCATTCTCCTGTTTATTTTCTTTGAAGATTTGCGATTCTTCACGCCTGTGAATTGGATAATCACCTTTCTAATAGTACGATTCACAAACGGTCTTATTTTTTATTAATAGAATTTTCACAAACATACGATTTCAGTTCGAATGCGTTGTCGTAGGAGTTACTACGTTAATTGTGCGTCATTACAAGTATCATTTCATGGTAAGCTTCTTAATATGGGCCGTTGTACTAGTAATCTTTCTTATATTTGGGTCGTTTTTACCGGTAATTAAGTAAGATTTAAAAAAAAAATTCTCAATTAAAACTCCCTTTTTATAAGCATGACCTGACGCTCGATATTGTGATACTTGTTATAGTTGGAATCGTTTCCTTGATTGGAGGCATGTACTTTCTTATGCTTTACATAGTCGCAAATGTGCCATATTCGTTTTTCGTGTACCGCGCCTTCTTTGTATTCAGCATTTTGTTGGTAAGTATGAAAATTTTGAGTCAAGTATTAAATATAATGGAACTTTCTTGATTCTACAGTTTGTTATGTATCACGCACAAATAATTAATGGCGGACGATTTGCTGAAATTCGGGATCATGACTATCTTTTGGCAGCACTTATATTATTTTTCGACTTTCTGCTGATGTACATTTTTACTTTTCAGTTAGCACCAAAATGGACCGATGATTGCGACGAGAACAAGAATAAAACAAATATCTTTGTAGTTGACAGACACATGAAAAAAGGAATCCTACCAAATAGATTGGCCATGTCTTTCAATGATACGCTGGAACAGTGAGTTGCACTCCAAAAACATGTTACGGAGTGTACTTGTAAATTGGCGCCATTAGCTTAATAAAATTATTTGTTGACAAATGATGGGCAACACTTTTTTGTGCAGCCAACTTCACGCGAGTCAATTTTTGGCGCGCAGCAGCTGTTTTTTCGTTTTGTTATTGGTCGAAGTTGTTGTTGTTGTTGGTTTTGAATTTGCCGCTGTGAATAAACTTTAATTGGCACAAAGCTGACATAAACAATAATTTTAAACTCAATAAAGCGCTTACATTTAAACAGTACAGTGTTTAGTTAAGCAATAGCCATGGATCCAACCATATCCGTCTCAAAGGTAAGCGGACAAACTGCATTTCGAAACCTCAATTTCAAATCAATTCAATTTGCACGTAGGGATGTTTTGTATATAAGAATGGCGCCACTCGCGCCAATAAAAAAACGCCGACAAAACGCAAACGGTCCGGCCAAGAGGCAGAGCCAACTAGCAGCCTTCTGGGTAAGGAAGTCACATCACAGCCGTTCTATGTTGCCTACACGGAGTGTTGGACTCAACTGCACAGTCACATTGTGGAGCTGCAGACTGAGAGCAATGCACGCACACTGCAGCAACTGGTGGAGTTTGTGACCGGAGAGAGAGAGTGCCGCACTACTACTGAGATTCTGCCCACAGCGGCGCTGCTGACGGGCATCAATCAGCCGGATCATTTGAAGCAATTCGAGACGCTGACTCAACGCCTGCATGCGTTGCAAGCTGCACGCGTCTGTGTGCTGCAATCTCGTGATTGCTCGACACTGAAGGCAGCTGTCGAGTCCATGGTGTACAATTTAATGGAAGCGCAGTCGGCGGTGACAGCAGCTGCCACTCTGTCGGATGACGAGGATGAGCAGGATGAACGTGATCGCGATCGCAAACGCCTGCGTCGCAGTCAGTGCACGTTGAAGCAGCTAAAGTCCTGGTATGCAAACAATTTTGGGGCAGCAGGAAAGCAACATGCCCTGGTCGTTATTCTGCCCGATTTTGAGTGCTTCAATGCCAGCGTGTTGCAGGATTTTATACTGATACTCAGCGCTCAGTGCGGCCAGTTGCCTTTTGTGCTGGTTCTTGGCGTTGCCACGGCCATGACAGCGGTTCACAGCACGTTGCCCTACCATGTCAGCAGCAAGATCAAGCTGCGGGTGTTTCAGACACAAGCAGCGCCCACAGGACTCAATGAAGTACGTAGTACTATACTTAATATAACAATTTATTATATATTATTGTATTTATTTTCTTAGCTGCTGGATAAAGTGCTGCTCTCGCCCAAGTATGCCTTCCATTTGTCCGGCAAGGCATTCAAGTTTCTGACGCACATCTTTCTGTACTACGACTTCTCCATACACGGTTTCATCCAAGGCTTCAAGTACTGCCTAATGGAACACTATTTTGCAGGCAATGCCTTTGCGCTATGCACGAACTACAATCAGGCTTTAGGTCGCATTAAACAGTTGACACACGATGATATGGAGACCATCAGACGGCTGCCCTCGTTCCGTCCGTATGTGGAGCAGATTAACGATTGTAAACGCATTATAGCCGTCTTGACCGATGATGATTACTTGAAGAAGAAGCTGCCACAGCTGTTGCGCGACTGCCTGCTTCACTTTATGCTCTTTCGGTGCTCTCTCGAGTTCTTTACGGAGCTTGTTGGCGATCTTCCACGTTGTCCGCTGGGCAAACTGCGTCGCGAGCTCTACGTGAACTGCTTAAATAAACCGATTACTCAGCAGCCCGAGTATAAGGAATGTTGGCAGATGCTCAGCTTTATGTCCAAGGATGAATTCAGTGCCAAGGTATCCAATGCCATTGCCAGCACTGAACAGTTCCTCAGCGAACAGATCGTTCCCCTGGAGTTGGGTGAAGCCTGTGCAGATATAATGCGCAAAGAGCTGCAGTCTCTCAAGACATTGCTCAACGATGTCGAGCTGGCTACCATGGAACAGCAGCCACAAGCCAGCGATTCTACGTCTTTGGCAGACGCCCGCCCGTTGGCTGATCTCAAGCAGGTTGCCTCACGGCAGCAGCTAAAGGAGCAGCTGCTGCAACGCAGTAAACAGGATAAACAGCAATCGTTTTCAGAGTATGCACGTGCTTTGAACAAGATTCTGGACCAAATTGAGACACATCTGGTGCTGGCCCACCTGCGTCCTTTGCAGAATGCACCTCCACTCCACGAGCTCTACGTATTTAGTGACATTTCAACGGTGCGCCGCAATATCATTGGCGCTCCTCGTGCTGCCCTCCACACGGCACTCAACAATCCCCATTTCTACATGCAATGCAAGTGCTGTGAGCTGCAGGAGCAATCCCAACTGGTCAGCACCATGCCCGATCTTTCGGTGGTCTACAAATTGCATTTGGAATGCGGACGCATGATTAATCTCTTCGATTGGCTGCAGGCATTCCGCTCCGTGCTGCGTGCTGGCGAGGAGCAGGACGAGTTGGAATCAACTCAAGAGCAGATCGATCCGCAAGTTCAGTGAGTATCTTATCAATCTTATTTTCTTGGAAGTCGTTCCATAATTTTTTAATATTTACCCGCACATACAGAGCTCGCTTCACCCGCGCCGTGGCGGAACTTCAGTTTCTCGGCTACATTAAAATGTCCAAGCGGAAGACGGATCATGCCACACGCCTGACCTGGTAGTCCACACAAAATGTACACTCATCTAAACTTTTTAGATCCAAATAAATTGTATTTTAATTTTGAAAAGTTAAAGAAACATATCAGTATTTAAGTTTTTCATAGAATTACTTTTTATCATAGTTTTCAATCTCTTATAACTTAGTCAAATCATAGCCGATTTGGGTAAGCCATGTCTTTTTGATCTTTGCATGACCTCTAAATTGATCTTGCATCTAAATTTTGTTAATTTAGAAATTTAAAAATTAAATTTTTTACAAAATTAGTCATTTTTTCCATATATAACATATTTTTGAAAACTTCGAGGTCCTGTATCTCTGTCAATTTTTAACCGATTTAGATGAGCGAGGCTTTTTTGATCATTGCTTGACCTCCAAATTGGTTCTACATCTAAATTTTCTTCATTAAGCAATTTTCCATTTTTTCCCTTAACATATTTTTGAAAACTTCGAGGTCTTGTAACTTTGTCGATTCAAAACCGATTTTGATAAGCGATCTCTTTTTGGTTATTGTGTGGCCTTCAAATTGATTATGCAACTAAATTTTCTTAACTTGGAAATTTGAAATTTTTCCAGAATATTAGTTTCTATATATTTTTGCCAGAATAATCATAAAAATCGTGTTTTTTAATTAGATAAACTTCTGTTTGCTATCACTTAAATTGTTAAACACATAAATAAGTCCATTAATAGTTAGGGAAGCACGAGCTTTAATCAGAAAAGCCACTGTAAATGTTATGAAATGGAACATATGTTCATAATGCACGTATGTTTGCTTGAATCTTGAGGCGGGCCACTCTCTTTTCTGTTTGTTGGAGTATTTACCACAAATTATTTGAAATATGGCGCAAGTGTCGCATTAAGAGCATTAAGGAAAAACGGGGTGTTCGCCCACTGTGGTTACATTCCAGCCACAATGGCCATTATACTCAAACCAATGAGCACCCTGTATGTGCTAGCCGAGCCTTAAAATGGTATAAAACGAAGAGGAGTTGTCAGAATTTCTGCAGTTCTTCTCCCACATTGTGCAGAGGACTGTCTATAACCATTTGTAGTGTGGTATATACTATTAAATACTAACTTCTGGTATATACTACATAAGGAGAACCATGTATAAACTATTTCATTTAAGGACAATGAATGTCCTAATCGTTTTGTTGTTTCTTTCAACATTTTTGAGAGACAGTGGAGGAGCACCAATGGAGGTAATTACTACATTTCAATTTTATCAAATAATATTCAGACGACTTTTTTATAGGCCAACGAGTTATGCATGCTGAAGTCGGGAATAACTGAATGCTCGCCAGGTAACTATGGTAGATTATCTTTTTCTAAGTACAAACTCTACATTTTATAAGATCACTTTAGATTATTTTAATCTGGCATATTCTGAATTTCAGAAGCAAAAAATTTACGCAAATTGGAAACTCAGAAAATGTTTAGAAAATAATTAAGTTATGTTTTTAAGGTCGAATTAAAGAATTAAATCTAAAGTTATTTAAAGTCGGAACATCACTGAGTTTAAAACTTATAAATTTTACTTATAAATACTTAAAAATTTTACACCAATGCCGAAAAAACAATTTTATATTTGAATCATATAAGAGGGCTTATTTCTTTTCCAATTATCATAAAAATTATCTATATAAACTCGTTTCAAAAGTAAATACCTTTTAGAATTGGTGAAAAACATTTAGTTTGAAGCTTGGGAAATTCCAAATTAATTATCATATGATTTGATTTTGTGTTTCTTTTGGGATAATTGGGTTGGCTGGCAAAAATCCTCAGACTGAACCCTCCACGCGGGTGCCGGCTGGTCAATGGACTTTGTGGAGCCTGCAAAGGTTCTACAGGGTCTAGCTAAGGTTGCGGTTGAAGATTCTATTATCGCCTAGGCGTTGTAGAATTGATGAAACCGCACCATGGTCTTGAGGTGTTAAATATTTCTTATAATTTACAGATTGACCACTAACGAGATTTAACTATGGATAGAAAAAAAATTAAGCTCTATAACGAAACTGTACATCATAAGTGAAACTTTTATCAAATAAAGACAATAACCTTTTTGCCACTATAACTTTGAAATGTGCTTTTAATATTTAATTTATGATTATAGTTTTATAATAAATTTTCAGTTTCCATTGATTTTATAGGCATTTTAATAAAATCATATGTTATATTTAATAAATTAGCACATATTTTATAAATTGGAGCTATTGTTTTCAACTTAAAACTTTAAAGCAAAATGCATTTCAGCTTGTTTATCCATTGGCTTTTCTTTTAGCGAGTATAATCAAGCATTTAAGAGAATATCCAGCTTAAGAACTTATCTGGGCTCACATCAGTTTCAAAGTCTCAATAGCCGAAGTAATGCGTTCGATTTCCGTTTGGGATTCCGTGAGTTTTGTCTCATTGGCTGTTTGCACCTCGGCTGGCACCTTGGTGGCATAATCCGATGCCTGCTTGGCTTGAGTTAGCTTGCTGACAGTCTGTTCCAGTTGATCGCGTTTCTTGTGCAGCTTTGCAATCTCCTTGTCCGCCTCGATGAGTCCCTTCAGCAGCAGATGCACTTCACACTGTCCGGACACGGTGAGAATGGCACAACCAGCTGGTGGTGCGCTATCAAACGTCACAGTGGAACAGTAGGCGATGGTGGACAAGTCGCTGGCATAACGCTTAAGTATTGCATTGGGCGCATCATCGGTGCACACAATGTAAGCCTCGGTCTTGGTCTTGTTTGGCAAATTATAATCGGAACGCGCCGAGCGAATGACACGCGCTGCCTTCTGCACAAATTCAACATCCGCTTCGATTTCTTTGCTGCGCCAGGAAGAGCTCGCTGTTCGAATGAAATGCATGATTTAAGTAAGCATTAAAAGGGAATGCTTATCCATTGAAATACTCACTTGGATAGCTGGATACACATATGCTGGGCGTTGGATCCGCACGAGGCAGTCGCTGATACAGCTCCTCGGTAATGAAGGGCATGAATGGATGGAGTAGACGCAATCCCGAGTCTAAGCATACATAAAGTGTACGTCTTGCTGCCGCCTGCTGTTCTGCACTGCCGCTCTGGAAGATCGGCTTCAGGCACTCCAAGTACACATCGCATAAGTCGTACAGCCAGAAGGCGTAGCAAGCGCTGGTCACATCCGCAAACTCATATGCATCAAATCCCGTATTGCAGACTTCAATGGCATTCGCCAATCGAGAAAGGATCCAGGCGTCCATTGGATTGGACTGCTCATTAAGCGTCAGCTGTGTATTGTAGAGCTCGTCGCCAGTAAAATAGAGCAGGGCAAATTTAGTAGCATTCCACAGTTTGTTGCAGAAGAAACGATAGCCCTGGACGCGATTGATGTCCAGATTGATGTCACGTGCTTGGGTAATGTAGGCGCACAGGGCAAAGCGAAGTGCATCCGAGCCACATTCGGGTATGCCCTGTGGGTAATCCTGTTTCTGACCCGTCTTGGCTTTTTCGATCTCACGTGGATCGAGATTGGAGCCGGTGAGCTGCTCGTGCAGACCTTCTAGAGTGATGCCGTGTATGACATCCATGGGATCGATGACGTTGCCCAACGACTTGGACATCTTACGTCCGTGGGCATCGCGCACCATCGGATGCAAGTAGACCTCCTTGAAGGGCAGTTTGCCCAACAGCTTCTGGCCAAAGAATACCATGCGTGCCACCCAAAAGAAGAGAATATCATGACCCGTCTCCAGCAATGAGGTCGGATAGAATGCCTGCAGGTCGGCGGTGTTGTCCGGCCAGCCGAACACAGAGAAGGGGAACAGTCCAGAGCTGAACCAAGTGTCCAGCACATCCTCATCCTGCTGCAATACAATCTGACTGGCATCCACGTTAAAGCGTGCAGCGGCCTTGTTAAGCGCCTCCTCTTCACTGCGTGCCACAATCCAATACTTCTCATCATCAGGCTATAAAAAGATGAAAGTTGTCTTTAAATTTATATGAACATATTGAATTTTCCTAGTTCAACTCACCGTGCTGGCCTGGATGCTGGCATCCTTGAAGCTGACATGATAGGCGGGTATGCGATGTCCCCACCAAAGCTGGCGAGAGACACACCAGTCGCGTATGCCATCCATCCAATGGTACCAGGTCTTTGTGTGGTGCTCCGGCAGAATCTTTAGCTCACCAGAACGCACAGCCTCCGTTGCGGCTGCAGCCATGTCTGAGCAGCTGACATACCACTGTGGCTTGATGAGCGGTTCAACCACATCCTTGGAGCGGCTGCAAATGGGCACCACCATCGCATGATCAAGGGTCTCGCGATAGAGACCCAATTGCTTAAGTTTCTCCAGGATCTGTTTGCGGCAGTCGAAACGCTTAAGGCCATTGAACTCGCCATAGTCGCCAATGATAAAACCATCGTCATTGAAGATTGTGATGAAGGGCAGATTACAGCGTTTGCCCACTTCGTAATCATTGGGATCGTGGGCAGGCGTAATCTTAACGGCGCCAGTACCGAAGTTCATTTCAACAAATTCATCGCACACGATGGGCAGACGACGATCACAGAACGGATGCATCACATGCTTTCCATGCAGATGCTTATAACGTTCGTCCTTTGGATGGACGGCTACAGCTGAGTCTCCCAGCATGGTCTCAATGCGAGTGGTAGCCACAATGATCTCCTCGTCGCTGTCCTCCACCTTGTAGGCAAACTTGATAAGCACACCGAATTCCACCTTCTCCTCGTAGCCGGGTATGGCCAGTAGGGTGCGTCCCGGAAGCTCCACTTTGTCCACTTCAATGTCCGAAATGGCGGAGCGCAGAGTGCACGACCAGTTGACCAAACGTGAGCTGCGATAGATGCTGCCCTCTTCGTGCAGACGCACAAAGGCCTCGGTGACGGCACGACACAGTTTGGGATCCATGGTGAAAGCTACACGTTTCCAATCGTAGGACGAGCCCAGAGCCTTTAGCTGATCATAAATGCGACCGCCTTTCTCACGTCGCCAGTTCCAGATGCGTTCAATGAACTTTTCGCGGCCAAGATCGTGACGCGACAAGCCTTCCTCGCGCCAGAGCAGCTTCTCCACCACCACCTGGGTGGCAATGCCAGCATGATCACAGCCAGGCACCCACAGAGTGGTGCGTCCCTTCATGCGGTTGTAACGCGTGATGGCATCCTCGATGGCATTGGTCAAGGCATGTCCCAAATGCAGGGAACCCGTCACATTCGGAGGAGGGATGACCATGATGAAGTTACCATTTGGATTGGGTGTGGATATCGAATCGCGCTGAGGAGTAGACAGTGTTAGTAAATTCGTAATCTTGCATATTATATTTATTGTAGAGATTTCAAATAAAAGTTAATGTTAAATTGAAACCTTTTAATACAAATTGATGAATAACTTTTTGAAATCTATACTTGACTACTTACTCCATATTCGGGTGTAAAGAAGCCCTGCTTCTCCCACCAGCTATACCACTGAGCCTCCACATATCGTGGACTGTACGCATCCGGCAGAGCTCCACTGATGTCCTTCTTATCGCCAGGGGCTGTGTTGGCCGTGTAAATTGCAGCCTCTTTAGTCTCCTTGGTTCGTTTCTGTAAGATAAAAGCGGAAAGTTAACTTTTACCAAATAGAATTGATAATCAATAGCTGACTAGCAGATACTCTGTAAACAATATATTTTTTGTGTTGAAATTTTTAAAAATATCAATATCAATAATATTTCGTTACAAAAAATAATTATCTGTACTTGATAAAAATATCGATATTTTTATAATCTTTGTCTGACATCAAATCAATCGTAATTCACCTGTTGCTCCTACTCAAAATAATTGGCTTAAGCTGTTAAACAGCTGTTATTGATAGCTATCATTCATTTTAACTACAGAATACTACCCGCAACACACATTTACCGTTAAATGTTACATACTTCTGCTGAATTTAACATGAACTCATATAAATTTCGTCAGTAGGGTGTAACAATAGCAACTCACATTCACATTTAGTTATGCTTCCGTGACACGAAGCTTATTGTTTGGAAACTGGAGCAGGCTAATGTAATCACGCGAGCAGCTCAAATTGCACACGTTTACAATGAGTCACAAAAAACTCAAAGAAACGTAAATACAAAGATATTGTTGCAACAACAATTAACATAACCTAATAAATAAGAAGCACTCTGGGTCACAGGGACTTACCTCGGGTTTCTCCTTCTTTTCACCTGCTGCTGGTGCTACGGCTGCCTTCTTGTCCAATTTCGCCTGCAATTTGGCTAATTTCTCAGCTTTCTTAGCCTCTTTCTCCAATTGTTTGGCTGTCTTTGGTGGACCTCCGTCACCGGTTGGCGTCTCTGCGCTGCTTGTTTGTTCTTCTTCCGGCATGCTTGTTGATGTCTACAATGAAGCTATCGTAATATGCGACACCATTTAAGTAATTGCCTCTTTAGCAGAGTGATGCAATATTTACATTTATGATTTAATAAAATAAATTACTTACTCGTATGCCCCGCAGATGAAACGTGTGCAGTTGTGTGACCAGCGCTCTTATTTATTTGGCCCTAAAATATCGATATACCTCGATACAAAAAGATAATTCCATCGAGACGAATACTCCCATCAGTGTTGCCAACTCTTTGGGTCATAAAAAAGCTAAACAAGCCTTTGAAAACAGCTAGAAATAGCCAGAAAATGTTGTTAGTAGCTAAAAAAAACGCTACAGTGGTGAAACAATATTTTTATTGATTTAATCCAGTATTTTTGAAAACTTCTCAAGTTCGAACTGCAAATGATGCCAGTGCCAAAAATCTTTTATTTCCTGCTGCATCCACGAAGTGGATTGGACAACTTAATAAGGTGGACGTTCGAGAATTGGAACAGAATCTCCTCAACATTGGTTGATTTTCCAACTTGAAAATAGCTATAATTCCCGCTAGCCGCTATTTTATAACTAATCCCGCATTTGCCAATTGCAACCCGCTAGATTTAGCGGGGAAAAAGCTAAATTGGCAACACTGGAACGAAACGACACAACTCTATTTCCAAATGTGTTTTCTTTAATTTAGCAAAAAAGTGCAATTTTCTTTGTAAACGTTTTAAATTGACTGTAAAAAAGTGAAATAGTCGAGTGTCGAGCAAGTACAAGTGTGTGCAATTAGATTTAAAATGTTCAATACCGTGAATGCCATAGAAATACCAATGAACAACGACAAAAGGACGGAGACGCAACGCGTTACACTAGCTGTTGTATAGTTTTTTCTGTGTACACTGATTAGATACCAATTGCATTTATTCGTACAAAATGCATTGGCAAAATGACATAAACGAAAAAAGTTTGGTAAATCAACGATGCTACAATTAAAACAATAACAATAAATACATAAACACACATACAGATAAACACAGTCACACACATGGGCATGTGCAGAAGCGCCAGCTAATCTATTGTAAATAAACCGCATACTGCTGGTCTATTGTGAATGCGCACTGTTCTCGGTCACGTACGCCGTCGTCGTTTGTTATTGCATCTGTGTTTCTGAGCCCAAACTATTGCGAATTCGTTGAAATTCGTTACCGATATCAGTTGATGAGCCTTGCGGCATAAAAACATCGAGAAAAACATCTTAATAAAAGGTAAGCTATTAACATTTACATAAATAATAGTAATTTAATTTGCAATCGCGCACATAAAAATTTGCAAAATCGATTTTTCAATTTACCTCTTGTCCATATAAAGAACTAGAGCCCTCGCTCTCCCAAGCCAAATGCATGGCTCTCTCTTTGTGCCCCCCACACTCTCTTTATTCTTCAGCCGGGCAATGCGTCACATGAGCTTCGGCTGTGCGCTTCTCGAAGCCTTTCGGAACGAGTAGACAAAATAGTGTTCTCATTAATTTGGCAAATGCACTGAAAGAAATTGCATTGTTGTAGATACATTTTTTGTGTATCTCTACATACTGAACAAAAGTATAGGTAGTATTAGTTAGTGTATAATGCATGTCAGGCATTTTCCTTACCTTAATAAAACATTAATTTTAATTTTCGGAAACCCTCTAAATTGGTTTTAGGGTGGACTTTCTAGACTTCAGCTTTTGCTCGATAGATTGATCTTCAACCTTAGTTAAAATAGTTTAATTACATTTAAAACTCTTATCTGTATATTATTAATCTTGTAATTGGCTTTACCCTCAAATAAAATACATAAAACAAATGTTCAGAATCAGGTAAATTAGTTGAAAAAGCTTAATAATTTTAATTTAATTTCCTTTATTTTTTTAAGATATTTTGAAACGTTTATACTTCACTATCCTTGTCAGTACAACAGACACACATATAAAAATAACTACTTTTATTGTAAAATTCACTTGGAAAACATACAGTATTTTATTTTCCTGATGTCGAATTTCATATGAAAAGCTATTTTATTTGAGGTGTACCACTGCCAGACGGTCGGTTATTAAAATTAATTTCAATGGATCCACGCCCCGAAAATGAAACCGATATTCCTGGGCAACAGCTGCCGACGTGAGTCGTGTTAATGACTTCTTCTAATCAAGCAAACAAACTCACTCGCCTTGGCCTGGCAGTGTAAACATAGCGTCAAACAAATGTTTGAAAGGCAAATAGCATAAAATACATAAATACAAAAAAAAAAGAAGTTATTGACATGCGCACAACCCTTAAACGAAAGTCGAGCGACAGGATAATGAAACAAAGGCCAAGTCTTTGCTGTCTCTGTCCCTGTCCCAGTCTCAGTCTCTGGTCTGTCCCAGACAACTGGAACAACTGACCTGCGACAAAGACAGCGCCGGGCCAACGCCTGAGAAACTGAGAAACATCTGCTGTTAGTCTCCTCTCAACTGAATCTGAATCTCAATCTGAGTCCTTAGACGTCTGGGTTTGCGGCAAGCCTACCTGCTGAAAAGAGCACGACAGAAGAAGGGACAAAGTTCAATGTACGCCTGCGCAAACATTTCACAGGATTCATGGGATTTTTGCTGCAGCTGCGACAGGATCGTCGTGAGGCATGTTCAGGATGTTCGTGATTTTTTTCCAATTCTTTGACGTTTCTCTTGCTTTTCCTTTTTTCCTCGTTTGCATTTTACACTTCCTTCCCATACAAAATGCAAAAACGGAAATCTCAAATGTTGCAACTGTTTTTATTTTTCGACAAACAGACAGACTGACAAACTTGTACGTAATCTCTGCCCAATGATCGCAGTCCTTGTCCCGCCCTGGGTTTACTTTACTGCCACCAGCTACCGGTTTTTCCCAAAACAAGTTGCTCGGAACGCAATTTGAAACTTTGTCGTTGTTTTTTTCTTTTCAATTTTTACATTTTATTTTACTGTATGCGCTTCTTGGGGTCCTGTTCCATGATTGGGGCGATCGTGCCCTGTCTACGGGTCGTCAGCGCTGTCGTATTAGGTTACAGTTCGATAAGCTGCATTTCTTGAAAGTCTCTGTCTGGTTTATGATCGTCAAATGCGTTGCTGTACTTTGTTAGTTCGATACCAATATGCTGGCATGGCTGAAAAGCGAGCTCCCTTTTACGGGGGAGCAGCCTTACCACCAGCATAGAAGGTGTACTTATTTTACCAGGAACAAATCTCTCAACAGCTGTGAATGCAATCAAATAATAATTTATAAGATATGGAAAAGGATACGATAGTTAGGCAGGATAAGATAGATAGATAATCAAGTCAAAAATAGTAGATTCTGTAATCTAATTTTATTATTTATTACACTAGTCACTACATAGAATTACATGAATTTTGAAAAACTTTTAAAAAAATATATATATAATATAGTAATAAAATTAATGGGTATCCATATAATTTTTGGTTTCTTAACTCTTTTCTTTAAGTATAGTTATCTATAGGCTTAAAAGCTTATCCCGTATTCTTTTCTGTGTAAAGTCTATTTTCCTTTGGGTTTTTTCGATAATTTATTTAATAGAATTTCATTTAATAATTATACTTTAGTATAGTGTAAAGTAAATCTATCAATCTATTTGAAATGACAGCTTAGAAATCACACAACTGTTTCCAAAATACACACACAGACTCAAATACTGGCACAATCATTCATAGAAACCATCGACGAGCATCAGCTGGCAATTTGGAATGGAACTAAATCGGCTGCAGATGCTCTGAGTATTGTCCTGTGGTTCTTTTGGGTACTCGGTGTGTTGGCGCATGCCAAAGCGAGTTCCATCATTTGTCCAATCATCTAGCACTATTTAGGGGAACTCCCAGGCAAACAGATGTTTCCACAGTTGCAATCAATGCAGCAACTGCAGCGGGCAGCTGTCTGTCAGTCTGTCCGACAGCCGAGACTCGATAGTTTCGATAGCCTCGACTGCCTGCAGCCGTCCTTGTTTGGTAGGCATTCATTATCCTTACCTTTCTGCCCAAGTCGACAGATGTTGTTGGTCGACTCGTTGCAGCTGCTGCTGTTGCTGTTGCTGTTGCTTGGTCCAATGGCTCTAAGCACTTCAAGTGCAGGTGTTGCTGCTGTGTCTTGTTGGCCAAGAGGAGACTGGCAACATTTCGAGTCGAGTAGTCGAGAAGTCAGGAGTCAGCTGGTCGAGGGGTTAAGTTTTATCTTTTGCTGTTTGTTGATTTCTTGTCGCTTCCTGACCGACCCTACATTTTCATTAATGGGGATGTTGCCAAAAAGAATATCAGCTGTTTTTGCGCAATGTTTATAAACAAAATGTGCGTCAGAGTAACCCTTAGACATGTCTGTCTGTCTGTCTTTCCGGGCATATATGTGTATATTATTGGAACCACCACTGAACTGAATTGAGCTGAGTTGAGTAAGCCAGAGCTACTATAGCCAGAGCAACCACCGGCATACCGACCATGTCCACGACCTACTTTGGCGCACTGACTCTGGGACACATGGCGCATGGGGTGGTTCCGCTCACAACAACACCAGCAACAACCACAAACGGCCTTTGAGTAGTAGGTGCAAGGACGTCTGCCTGAGCCGTTCGTAACAGACGGGGAAACCCCCAATGTTGTGTTGTGCCCACCAACCACCAAGGCACCGACCACCGACCGGGAAAAACCATGTGCTCAGCTCTTGTTCCGCTCTTGGTCATGTGCTTAACCCACCACCAACACCACCAACAGGGAGAAGAAGAAGAAGAACAACACCTTGCAGTTCATTGGCATGTGCCGGCATGTCATCTCCTCATCCACACAACGTCTTCGTCACTTTTAGGGGTTTTCCCAAAAAAAAAAAAAGAAAGAAAAGCAAAACAAAGTGCGATGTGGTTTGGTGGTAGTTAGAGTCGCGCTCCCATTCATAAAGCATAACATAAACATACCCCCGTTATACTTACCGGATATATAGACCGCATAGTGTATTGTTTGTTTTGACTGTCTCTGGTTCTCCGGTCTCTATAGTCTAGGTGGTGTTTGGCATAGATTTCCCGACCAGACCTAATCGCAGGTGTATATATATAGAGTATACTCTATTTATAGACAACCCCCTAAACTTCTGGTTAGCTCAACAGGTCGTCCTTCCAGCTAGGTGGTTGGTGGGTGTTACAAGTGTGTGTTGAGTTCCGATTGAGGGTAATTAATATTTTTGGGGTTATGCAATGACATTGACCCACGTTTGATAACACCACAGTCCACAGAAGGTATATATGCCAAGGGGTTGAAGGTCATGCAGGTTGTTTTAAATATGGTGGATGATACGAAATGATTGGAAGTTATGGAATTTTGCTAAAATTAAACGATTTTGCATATAACGAAGTTTGTTATTTAAAAATATTGCATACTTTTGTGCAATACATAAAATAAATACTTATTTAAAGAACACAAATATAGGAGATGTTTAAGAATCAAGCCGTACTATAAATCAAAGAAAAAACAACTGAATAATGAGGAAAATCTTAAACTAAATTTAAAAAAATAAATAGAAAATAACAGAATTAAAGAGTAAAAGAATCCAAAAACAAAATTCAAGCAAGAAAATCTAAATAGTTATTAAAGTTATGATAAAATTTAAATTAACTTTTAACAATTAGGGAAGCATTTTAAATTATGTATCTTTATAAAATGTAAAAATACACTAATATACAAAAAAAAAAAGAAGAATTCAATTCAAGACTAATATTCCTGAAAAATAAACTCCCTAATATGTAATAAAATAATAAAGCTAATATTAAAATTAAACAAATAGTAAAACAATAAAACCCAGAAAAATTCAGACTCCAAACATTTTTATAAGAAACTTGCAATATACATTTTTATATTACTTTTAAAAAGCTGCTGCTTTTATGCAATTAATTTTAAAGTGAGTTAGAGTCTTGACATAAAGTCTTAAAGTCACAAGTCCTTAATATGTGGCCTTATGACATTCAGGCCTCTAAATCATGGAAATTGGAGCATTCTTCGAGTGCAAAGTAAAAAGGAAAAATTCTGCCATCGCCTGTTTTCCGGCCAGGAGCTGACACTTGAACACGCGCGACGTTAACTTGAAAACGTAATTTTATTTCCTTTTCATTTGCTGCTTTGCTGTTCTGCGCTTTCAAAATGGCGACGTCGCTGACCAAAAACAAAATCAATGCAAGGCAACGTCTCTAAGCAGAGCAGCAGCAACAAGAACATTTCGAAGGGAAAGCAACAACAAAAACGCTGCTGACAGCGGCAGACACTAAAAATTTTTGCAGCGCAAATCAAACGGCAAACAATGGCGTAGAAGCAGACAAACGAACGGCAAGCGCAAAAGGGAATTAATTAGATTGCGGCGGCAGCTGGGCGCAATGGCAGCTGAGAGAGTGTGCGAGAGATTAACAAAGAGAGTGAGAGAGTGCAATGCGACTGCGCGCTGCGCCAGCGTTAGCAGAGCTAAGAGCAGAGCGAGGCAAAGCTTCAATTTGGTATGCATAGAAAAGCAACAACAATAACAATAAGAAATATGGCGACCAACGATCCAACAATAACAACAACAACAACAACTGCAACTACAACAATTACACAAATATGTATGTATGTACATTTATAAAGGCAAAGGCGCCTGCTTCTGCCCAAAAGGATATATGAAATGTAACCGAACAGCGGCAAAGCAAAACAAAGCAACAACAAAAAGCAGAAGAAACAAAAAAACTACACAGTTGTGCAATTGAGATAACAAAAGGGAAACTTGAAAAAATATATAAAAAGGGGACGCGCGCTTTGCTTTTTCTCTCGTATGACGCGTGTGCTATAAGCCGTACAAAAGGATATAAAATGGGCACAGGCAGCATAATAAATAATGTTTGTTGTTGTTGCTGTTGCTATTGGTGTTGGCTGGCGCAGCAGCTGAGGCAACCGTTGGCGAATTGAAATTTTATGAGAAAAATGAAATTGTATTAGAAAATATGTTTCGTGAATCACACACGAGACACACACACACAAATGCACATACGTATACACACACACACACACACAGGCAGAAAGACTTTTGTAGTGAAAAGGGGACGCGCATTATGGCGGTCTCTACGCGCTTTCGGTTCAGTCGACGTCAGCAGCGGCAGCAGGACGACGTCATCGTCAGCTTTAGTTGTTCTTGTTGTTGTTGTTATTGCTGCTACTGCTGTTTGGTTCCTGTTTTCGCTTTTTACCGTTCAGTCAATGACCACATTGTGTACACAACTGCTTGTTGTATGTGTGTGTGTGTGCGTGTGTATGTGTGTGCATGTCCTGCCGGAAGTTGACGCCGCCGCCTGGTCATTCTCGTCGCTTTTGCCAAGCTCGCTGCGACGCTGTGTCGCTCTCATTCGCTCTCTCTCTCTCTGTCTCATTCTCTTCAGCTCGCTCTAAGGTTACGCTTGAGCTACTTTGAAAAATAGAACATAAAAAAAAAACAAGTTTTATGTTTGCTTGCGCGCAGGATCCGGCTCCCCAAAAGTGCACTTCAGCTCCTGTATTTTACGTATTTTTGTTCGCCTTCTTCCTCTGCTTCTGTATTAAGTCCTTTCGCCTGTGCGCGCACGGCCTCTCGCGTCACGCTTTGATCCTGCCGTTGCGTTCTCGTTCCTCGCTCCTCGTTCCTTGTTCCTTGTTCCTGCTTATATCACCCATGCCACATACCATTTCCATAGGCGTTGCCCAGCTAATGACATGTTGTAAATTATACACATATATTTCTCTATGTACGTGTATAAATTAAACTGTAACTGTGTGTGTGCGTTCCTGTATTATTCTCTTTCTTCTTGTAATTAGTTTGGTTTCGCTTTTTCCACTGCGCCTGCTTAAATTGTATTATTTCAAAGGCTTTATTCATGTTTTATGAACTTAACATGTGGTGCATTTACCTCGTTAGCACTTGTGTTCCTTATACAGAAGGTCCTGAACTTTCCTAGCAACTGCCGCGATCGATTCTGTAATGCTTGGTTGGTAATTGATTGATTTTTTGTTTTAGTTCTATTACGATTCTATTAATAACGTTAATTAATTAGAGTGCATATAGAAAAAAACTAAAGATTTCTTGACAATAAAGCCAACATAAAATATATATAGTTTTGAAAAGGAAAATTGCTGGAAATCTTTTAAGAAATATATAGAAATTAGTATAGTATAGTTTGTGAAGAAAACTTAAGAATTTGTCGAATAATGTATACGATTATGTAAGTAAGTTAAGATCGATTATTTATAGGTTAAAAAAAAGTCTGTCTCTAAAATGAAAAAAAAAAACTACAATCTAAAAATAAATCAAATACAAATAAAAAGAATCTCATATAGTTTCTAAGTGAAGAACTTAAAGCAAACACAGTTGTCATATCTAACCAAACATGTAATTGAACCCATCAATATGATCAGCTACTTAAGTCGAAGAATTTGACATTTAACATATGCGCATGCATATGCCTAAGATTCTTAGAAATAAATTTAAAAATATCTTTTAAAGTGGCAAGGGAAACCACTCAAGTAGCAAGTCGAAAACATAGCATAGTTTTCAACTGCACTGCTCCGAAATATCTGAGCTTGATCGATAATAGATCTCGTACCCAGATTAAAGTAATACCTCGGTGAGTTCCACGCTAACAACAAGGACTAACGCATATGAAGCATAATTATGTGTAAGCCGCTGCTTGGTACAACTCCTACTCCTACTCCCGTCTCTCTCTCTCTCTTTGTTTGTCTGTCTCGCTCGCTTAGCAGCAGATGCTGCGTTAGAGCGCACGAGTTTCAAAAACTGGAACCAAATGGAGCCGAGTCCATTGCGAATTGTTGTTTTGTGCATTCATTCGCTGCATCTCGTTTCGATTTTATTCAATTGCCAAAGATTCTATTGTTCTTGACGGATACGCACAACTGCCGCTTTTCCTTCGTTTTGAGCATTTTCCATACGCACACAAACAAACACACACACACGCATACATATACATACATTTATAATACATGCATACGTTTGTATGTAGAAACTTGTTTTTGCTCTCGTTCGTTGTGCTCGCTCTTGGTTTTCCTTGCACATTACGCTTTACTCCAGTCATTCGCATTAAAAGGACAACGCTCTGCGTCTGTCTCTCTGCCTCTGTGTGTGTATGTGTGTTTGTGTGTGTTTATTCGCTGCTGCGTCGCAGACGTCGGCAGCGCTGCCGCCGCCGCCTTTTCGTCCTCGTCAGGCTCGTCGTGGTTTCAGTTTACGCTCACCGCTCCGACAGCTCAGACATGTTGCTGACCCGCGCCCGTTGCCGTGTGTGTTTATTATAGCAGCAGTTCATACAAATACAAACATAAAAAGAATATATATACATATATATATATATCATATTTATTGGCCCTCTTTGCCCCCCCTTCGACAGCTGCATAAAGAGTGCTAAACGACGCCATTGACTTCAACGCCAAATGTTGCAGGACAACATTTAAAAAGAATAAATAATTATTGTGTCAAACAAAAAACAACAACAAATTGTGCAATTGTGCAAAGAGTGTAAAACACACACACACACACACATAGCGAAACAGTGACAGTGTAAGAAAGAGAGAGAGAGAGAAAGCACGCCTGAGCTTAGGCAACAGAAATATAAAAATATAAAATAAAAGAAATTATGCAAAGTTCTTCACCAAAGAAAATACAACAAAAGAAAATGTGCAATAAACTAAAATTCAAACAATAAACAATTGGGATTTATACAACGAGCAAGCCAGCGAGAGAAAGACAAAAAGAAAGAGAGCGAGAGAGAAATAGTAAAGAAGAAAGAGAGCGAGAAAGAAATTCAACGAAGCACACACAAGTGAGTTATAAATTTTCAAATTTTCATATACACAATGCATATTACTTATATACCAAATGGCACACACACACACACGCACACACACATATGGCAGTCGGCTCTCTCAAAAAATCGACTCGTTACTTTTTGTCTCGCCCATTTCGCCTGCTTTTCGTCCTGTCAGCTTGCGTCTCGCTTGCGCTCTTGCGCTAGCAAATAGTGCGCACTCGTCTTCGTCGTTGTTGCTTCTCATCGTCCTTTTCATCGTCGTCGTCGTCGTCGTCGTCGTCGCCGTCATCGTCTCTCGTCTTCGTCCTCGTCGGGTGGTGGTACAGTTTTCTGCGTAGACCAAAATTGCGTAAATTTTCTACCATGTAGTTAGCTCGCATGTCTCGCACGGCGTTGTCCTCGCCGTCGTCCTTGTTCCTGTTCTTGTTGTCGTTGAACTTTCAATTTGTTTATTCATCAATTTATTGCTCAATTTTTTCCCGTCAATAAACAGTCACAGTTCTGCAAAAGAGGTTTGTACTTTGGTTTCTATTTGTTCTTATTGGACGTGTTACGAACATGTCCTTTTCGCCGTTTCGCGTTTCACTCTACTCCATTTTAATTGGTCTCATTTTTTGGGGAATCTGTTCTCCATTTTTTTTGATTTATTTATATTTAATAAATTGACACTTAATTTAATATTATTCCATTATTTCCTATAGAAAGATTAATTGGTGTTATTCACTAGACTAGAAATTTGCACTCTATATAGAAATTGTATTTCTGTGTGTGTATATATATTATGTATGTATCGCATTAACCCAGAAATGCAAGGCGAACTAAGAGGGGGAAGCCCCTGGCCAACTGAAAAGTCTTCAAATTATTAGAAATCGTAATTAATTAAATTTACAATATAAATAGAATCATAGGCGTTAGCTGTTAGTTCTCTTAATCTTTCCTTTATGTATTATTCTAATGTTATTGAATAAATATTTATAAAAATATATTTAAAAAGAATAAACGTATATATACGGATATGGATATTCTCATTAAGAAAATTCTTGAAAAAGCTATGATAAAAGATCAATCTATTAAGCAAAAGTAACAGTCCTGCAAATGAAAGTGTTGTAGTATATATTCAAATACCTTTAAGAGATTTTAAAACCTAATTAATAATTACATGAGTCAAATTAGTTTCTCTTTAATCAGTCATGTAAGAAATTACCTTTATTTTTCTAGTCTATTGTGCAGTTTTAAAGCTCTCTGTAGTGAAAGACTATGCAGAATATATAAAACTAAGTTTTGTAAATATTTAACTTGTCAATTTTCTTTATCTTTTGTCGAGCATTTACGGTTATAATCTTTTTACATTGTTATTATCTTGTATTATCAGCCACAATTGTAACAGTTATCAACGTGACTGATAGCATTTAGGTTCCATTTACATAATTCTCCTAACAAAATTAAATAATTGATCAAAATCTAACAAACTTTTCAGCCTTAAAACATAACTTCGACAATAAAAAAAAGATACAATCGCATTAAATAAATAAATTCTACAATTTCAGAGCAGTTACAAAATTTAAATAAAAATAATATTTTATCTATACCAAATTTGTTATATACTATTGCTATAATTCTTACTATATTTTCATTTAGCAATTGAATGTTTGTAAGCTAATCAAAATGCAGGATCACTGCACCTTTTTCCGGCAGTTGACAGGCAGGCACAGGCCATAATAAAAACTGGCTGCAACAACAACAACAACAGCAGCAACAACAACTGCATATCCTGTCAGCCTTAATCGTCGGTTCCTTTGCCTGCCTGCTGTTGTTGCTGTCCCATTGAAAAAGGGCGCTCGAAAAGCAGAGAAAAAAGTTGCAGCTGTTTGCCTGTTTGCTTAGCAACAACAACAACAACAACAGCAGCAGCAGCAGTGACGACAGCGATCGATGTCGCAGTCGAAGTCGCTGGCATCTGCTGCTGCGCTGCTGCTGCTGACTGAGAGGCATCTGTCAGCAGAGGCAGCAATTGTTAAATTTAATGCCTCTCTGCTTTTGACAGTTA
Source organism: Drosophila rellima (assembly GCA_035043635.1). NCBI lineage: Eukaryota > Metazoa > Arthropoda > Insecta > Diptera > Drosophilidae > Drosophila > Drosophila rellima. The sequence continues at coordinate 974,918 of JAWNMV010000145.1, read as the reverse complement.
CAGATCTAGATCAACAACAAAAACAACAACAACAACAACAAACGACAACAACAAGCTCGTTGCTACAAAACGCATGCTAAAATGTCTGATATACCGCGCATTATGGTTTTCCGTCCCACCTGGGATGAGTTCAAGGACTTTCCCAAATACGTTGCCTACATGGAATCACAGGGTGCCCACAAGGCCGGTTTGGCCAAGGTGGTGCCACCACCCGAGTGGGTGCCGCGTCGCAGCGGCTATGCGGATTTGGATGCATTAAATGTGACAATACCGGCGCCAATTTGTCAGGTGGTAACCGGTAAACAGGGCTACTATCAACAGATCAATATACAAAAGAAACCGCTGACGGTTAAGCAATTCAGCGAATTGGCCAGCACTGAACGTTATGCCACGCCCAAGCATTTCGATTTCGAGGATCTCGAGCGTAAATACTGGAAGAATATCACCTATGTGGCGCCCATTTATGGTGCGGATGTTAGCGGCAGCATCACAGATACCGATCAGGATGTAAGTGACTCTTAGTTGTTTTTTTTTTTTGCCAGTATTTGAAGAGTCTTTACATATTGTGCGTTCTGTTCGCAGAGCTGGAACATTAATCGTTTGGGCAGCATCCTGGATTTTGTCAACAAGGACTATAATATTCAGATCGATGGCGTTAATACCGCCTATTTGTATTTCGGCATGTGGAAAACCACATTCGCCTGGCACACTGAGGATATGGACTTGTATTCGATTAATTATCTGCACTTTGGTGCACCCAAAACGTGGTACGTTGTACCGCCCGAATATGGACGACGGCTGGAGAAGGTGGCCAATCAGTATTTCCCGGCCAGTTATAAGAACTGCAATGCGTATTTGCGTCATAAAATGACACTCATATCGCCACAGATACTCAAACAGCACAATGTGCCCGTTAGCAAGGTAAATCTATCAATCATCTAGCCAAGATCCATTTATTGGCCTGTGCACTGTGCCAAATAGTCGTTTAATATTTATAAAGTATACTTAAAGTATTTAAATGTTCTTGATCAGCTTTGACTATACAAAAGTATAGAATTCAATCGTCGACATTTTTTAAGAGCCCTTCCATGGCGATAATTACATTTCGAGATCCTAATCGACATCTTTATAATAGTCTCTTTTCACATTTAAAAATATGTACTATTTTCTGAAGTTCTAAAAATTGTTTTTTTTTTTTTTAATTTTGAAAATTCACATTTGTCGGGAATTTATGAGACAAGAAATCAAAATTTTTTAATAAGCCATAAAGCCAAAAATAATAAACTTATTCTTTAAAAGAGAATGCTACAAATTACCAGCAAATAAACATTATGTAGAATTTTTAAGTGTAGCTAATTAGTAAAGACTACGAAGGAAATAAATATTTTTGGTTATTTGGGAAAAGAGTTTAAGAAAAACGTTGGCCAGTAACAATTTTATAAACCAAACCCCAAACTTTAGCAAGTGCACAGTGCTAGAATGGAAATATTTTCCCTGTTTCGACCAGTTGAACAAAAATGTATTGCCTCTCACAGATTACACAGGAATCGGGCGAGATAATGATAACGTTTCCATTTGGCTATCATGCTGGCTTCAATCACGGCTTCAATTGCGCCGAATCGACAAATTTCGCCATGGAACGTTGGATTGAGTACGGAAAGCGTGCAACGCAATGTACCTGCAGCAATGACATGGTCAAGATCTCGATGGATACGTTTGTGAAGCGTTTCCAGAGCGAACGCTACGATGCCTGGATGGAGGGCCGTGACTTTGGTCGTCATCCCGAGGATGCCCTAAATGCTGTGACATCAGCGGCGCCACTTCCGCCACATCTCGACGTGCTGCTGTGTGATAAGAAGTGGGTACAATTTTAAAATGAATTTAATTCAATTAAATACAATTTCCCTCATTTTCACCATAGAATGAAGAAACAATGTAATCCCACCAAGGCAAAGAGTTTTAAGGAGCGCAATCCCGATTTGGACTTGGATGAAATCCAACAGAATCCCAATGTGCCCGACGATGTCAAGGCCATGCTTAAAGAGAGCGTCCTTACACTGCACGAGGACGAGGCCGATGCCTTCTCGCCGGAGGATGCGATGAGTCTGCAGAGTCCCGCTGACTTTAAGACCAAACAGGAGCTGCTTGAATACATTGACGATGGCACTGGTGAGCTGACAACAACAATAACAACAACAGCAACGAGAACAACACACTTATTTGATAATAATGATTATCTATTTGATTTGTGTCCTTTGCAGAGGATGATGATGAGGAGGAGGATTTTAAGCGGCGCAAGCATAAGCGCAAATACGATGCGGACTATGATGATGATTGGCTGGCGAGCAAGAGACGCACCAATTCGCGCAACAGCAGCAGTCGTGGTCGCAGTCCGCGTGCGTCCAATAAAGACGATCGCTCCATATCGCCAGCATCCTCCACATCCACGTCGTCTACATCACGAGGGGCACGCGGCGGTGCCCGCTCCAAGGCGAATTCCACGCCGCGCAAGACGCCAACGCGGCGAAAAAAGGAGGCAGCTACAAGTGGCAGAAGCAGCAGCAATGTCACAGCAGCAACAGCTGCTGACAGCACAGCAGCAGCAGCAACAGTTGCTGTAGTTAGCGACGGCGGCGTTGGCGGTGGCGGCGTTGGCGTTGGTGGAGGTGAGCGCAACAGCAGCAGCAACAGTAGCAACAACAACAACATCAACTGCAGCAACATGAGCAGCAACAACAGTCACTGCAATGCAACAGTCACAACAGCAACATCAACAACTATAGTCACATAAGAATCACAGCATTATCATCCATCCAGCATCCAAAAACCATCCACTCTCCCATTTTTGTTAACTAACATTGAAACCCCACATTTTGTCATCTGTAAATCCTAGCTTTTAACTCGCTAAATTCCACAGCCGCTTGTGTGTGTTCCTCCAAAGACATCAACGTCGTCGTCGTCGTCGTCGTCGTCGTCATCATCGTCGTCTTCTTTTTATTGTACTTGATTTTAGTTTCACATTTCGTTTTTATGTTCGCTAAAACATAAGTTTTAAAAGGTCTAAAGTTGTGTGTCCTACTTTGTAAGCGACTGTGAAATATACGAGAGCACTCTATTTGAAAAACATAAAAAATTACTAAAAACTAACCAAAAACCAAAACTGTTTTACTAAAAATGAAAAATGAGAAAAAGCAAAGCAAAGGATAAGCTATAGATTCCATTTGGTTTGTTGGTTTGGGCTGCAGTTTTTATTCCAAAATTCTTCAGGTGTCGATCGGTTCGTCTTCTTGGTCTACTTCTACTTCTTCTTCGCTTCATATGTGTGTTTGTGTGTGTGCCGCTTGATAAATCCCAACGCTTACCTGCCACCATAACAACTACATCAACATCAAATCACAACAACAATTAGACATTTTTGAATAGCACATATAATACAAATTTCGACACAATTTTTACAGATGCCAAACGCAGGCTCAACGAACCACAGCAACAACAACACCAGCAACAGCAACTACAATTCATGCAACAAGTGCGTAAATTTGAAGGCAAAATACCAAAACTAAGTCAACAGCAACAACAGCAGCCGCAAAGCGTCAGTGCAACGCCAACAACAACAACAACATCATCATCTAGTCAACAGCAACAACAGAAAATTGTTAGCCTCAAAATGTTGCCAGCAGCAAATACACTGAATGGCATTCCACAGCAACAACAACAACAGCAGCAGCAGCAACAACAACAACAATATAGTAGCACAGACGGCAACGTCTATCAGCTGCAAAATGAAATACTCTGTGATGCAAATGGGCAGCCGACAACAACAACAACGGCCACATATCAAACAACAGCTGCTGCCGTTGCCAGCAGCAACAGCAGTCCACAACAACAACACCAGCAGCAGCAGCAGCAACAACATGTTGCCGGTAAGTTAACAACTCCGTTTTCTATTTTGTTTGTCTGTCGTTTTTGTAGTTGAAATTAAAAACAAAAAAAAAAGCTTTCATTTTGTGTGCTTGTAACAACTTTTTGTTATGGTATCTTTTGGTATATTTTTGGTATTTTTAACTTAGCTTCATCTACTAACCTTTCTTGTTGTTCTTTATTTTGTTTGGTAAAACGATTCCAATTGGCAAAACTTGTTGTAAAATGTCTAAAATCGCTCATCTCATTTCATTAACAACGCATTTCAATTAACAATCTGTAGTATTTTTTTTTTTTTTTAGATTGTATCATTTTTGGTGCCAATTAATTTTTTTTCTGCGCAAAACCTTGAGAGAAATAAAAAATAAATATGATGAAAAAATCATTAAATTTTTGTTAATATATATTAATTTTATTCATTGTGCTGGTCTTCCATTTGCGGTGTTTTGTACTACTTTTTGTGCTCAAAATATTAGAAAAAAGCAAACAAAAAATATTTAAAGAATTAAAATAAATAGTACGAAAAAGTTTCAACTATACTAGTTTCATCAAAGCCCAAAAAATTGCATCCAGAAAACTCAAATAACAAATCGCTTTTCAGTTCTCTCTTACACTTTATAAGCTCCGTACCGCTCTATTATATAAACCATTTATTTAAAAAGAATCTATTAAAATTGAAAACCGATCATATATAAATAAATGCACAAATAAGTCCCAATAACCAATTATAATTTATAAACATATATATTTATATAAAAATAAAACTAATAAATCGTGAAATGCGCATTTGAAAAGGCTCAAAACTTAATTATTATTTACTTCTTATTTGTTAGTTTCTTATCGTATGTATCTATTTAGTTTATTTGATTTAGTTTAGCTCCTAAGTTGTTCTCTTTGAACTTAAGTTTTTTCAATTTTAAGTTGTTCCACAAAATCAGTATCTTAATAGAACAACTTATTTCGAATCAAAGATTACGAAATATTCAACAAATGATTGCTTCAATTCCAAGCGTCCCATTAATTGGCATTGTGAGCACTGCGCTTAGAATATTTTTTAATTTTTCAGCATTTTTCATATCGTATATCTTTTAATTTTAAGTTATTTATTTAGTTTTAGTTTTTTTGTATTTGATAGTGCACAATATGTGCTGATTAATTTGCCATGTTTTGAATTGGAATCTATATTGTACAATTTGAAAATTTATAATTTTTAATACTAGAATTTTGGAATTCAGTTTGTTATCGATTGCCAAGGTATGAATTAATTATAAAATACTTACATAATCAGTAGAAACTGAGTAAACACAAAAACAATTACCAATTCACTCACCACCTCTTTTGCTATGTAGAATATGCAGCGATATATGGGATTTGCATAACTATCGATTAATGTTATCGAGAACGAGCTTATGGATATTGGTCTCAAATATACGAGATTAATTGAAAAATCAATTAAATGTGTGATAACATTTATACATTGTGTTTTACAATCGGTATATTGAAGATTAATTACTTTAGCTGAACGATAGTAATATCGATAGTTTTGTAGATAGTTGTATGCCCTTATATAGAGACTGTTTAGATCAACGATCTGTAGTTATTATTTAGCACTACATTAATTAATTGATTTCGGTATTTGATTTTGAGCGAATTGTTGATTGATTTTTGATTTCGATTACAATTTCGATTACGATTACGATTTCGATTTTCGAATTGATTTCTTGATTATTTATGCAAATATTTACATTGAAACACATCTTTTATATGAACCAAATCGAATATGTACTTTCAATCAATATAAACAAAAGACAATGTGGTCACAACTATTAGTTCGTCCTCCATTCTGCACACGAACGCCACCACAAATGGAGCAACAACGGAGCAACAGCAACAACAGCAGCAGCAGCAGCATCAGCAGCAACAACAACCTCAATATCATTATATAACCACAACTGGCGAGGATGGCCAGACGCCGACAACGATAGTCTTTGAGAATTATAATGGTGGTTTGCCAACGACGACGGTTAGCGGTGCGACGACAACGGCAACACCGGTTATTGGTGATGCGACGACGACGACAACAACAACCGCGCTGGTCAACACGGATGGCACAATCATTGAGTTCGATGGCAGCACCTATGAGGAATACCATGTGCTCAAGAGTGAGCCCGGCAGCAGCGATTGTCTGAGCAATGGCAGCAGTGCCGTTGCCGCTGACATCATTAAATACGAGCCACAGGAGCTGATGGAGGAGGATGAGGAGACGGCACTGCAGGTGAAGTACGAGGAGCAGAGTTTGGAGCATGAGCACGAATTTGAGGAGTACATCAAAGAGGAGGCTGAGGCTGATGAATCCGAAGTGGGCGCGGCAGCGGGCAACAACACAACCAGCTACACCATCAGCAGTCAGCAGGATCACCACCAGCAACCACAACAGCAGCAGCAGCAGCAGCAACAACAACATACCATCAATGATGCCTTGCCTGGCATGATGTCCAAGGCGGCGGCGGCTAAGCAAAAGCGCAAGCGTAAAACGCGCGTCATTGCCGAGGACGAGCAGGGCGAGTATCTGGAGAAGATGAGTGTGCGCGGTCTGGACATTGCGCGGTACGAGCACATCATCGACGGGGTGGCCTATTGTCTGGTCTGTGCCAAGAACGACATCTTCAAGACGTTCAAGAACAAGTACAGCTTCCAGCGGCACGCGTATCTCTTCCACGAGGGCCAAAATCGCAAGATCTTCGCGTGTCCCATTTGCAACAAGGAATTCTCGCGGCCGGACAAGATGAAAATGCACAAAAAGGATAAGCACGGCGATGTGCCCATGCCGCCCTCCGCCAATGCCACGCCCCAAAAGACAGAGGCCAGTGGGACGCCGGCGGCCAAGCGGGCGCGTACGTCGCGCACGCCGCGCGTGCGTAAACAGAAGGCGGGCGGAGATGCGGCCACGCCCAGCAGCACGCCGGCGAAGAAGCGCTTAGCGCAGATTGACAGCGTGCTCGATGAAGTGCAGAATGCAGAAGTTGATCAGCAGCAGCAACAATTGCAGCAGCAGCAACAGCAGACAACAACAGCAGCAACGCAGCAGCAGCAGCAGCAACAACAGCAACAGTTGCAAACATTGCCATCACTCGATTTTAGTGGCATGATTCTGCCAGGTGGTGCACAGCTGGCACTGGCCAATCCCGGGGCCAGCAGCTCGATGACGCTGCAACGCGGCCAGGCGACGCCAACGCAGACAGCGCAGCCGACAACAACAACATTGATCTACTCGAATCAATTGGAGTTGCAGCAGGCGCTGTTGCAGCAACAGTTGCACGGCCAGAGCATCATGATACAGGATCAGGCGGGCAATCTGGTGCCACTGCAGCTCGACGGCACACAGGCGATATACACAACGGCAGCAGCAGCACCACAACGATCGCAAGCAACAACGTATCAGACGACAACACAGCAGCAACTGCAGCAGCAGCAGCAGCAACAACAGGTTGCCACGAGTCAATCGCAGACACAACCCACGCACTACGAACTCGATAATGTTACGTATTTGAGCTCGACAGGCGCTGCCACGCCCACACTGCCCAACGAACAGCAGCAACAGCAGCAGCAGCAGCAACAACAACATGTCATTGGCACCGTGCAAAGTTATCAGATTCTAACGCCCGACGGACTTCAGAGTTTCCAACCGAAACTGGAGCCCTCGGAACTGGGCGATCTGTGTCCATATACGATGAGTGCCGCGGGAACGCCTCAATATACATTCACCACGCATGCGAGCACGCAGCCAACGTTGAACGCGAATGCGTTGGATTCGCAGCAGCAACAACAACAGCATCATCAGCAGCAGCAGCAACATCAGCAACAGACGCAGCAACAGTTGCTGCAACAACATCAGTTTAGCCACAATCCGCATCAACAGTTTATGGAGATTAAGAACGAGTTGCTGATCAAGAGCAGCGATGCGTATACGCTGGATGCCTCCTCCATGTATCACCTGCCCTTCTCGCCCACCTCGATGATCAATGCGGTGAACGATGTGAACACTTCGTCCTTGCTGGAGACCAAAGAAATTAGGTAAAAACAGACTCTCATTTAACTCTCTAACTCTCTCTCTCTCTCTCTCTCTCTGTCATTGTCTATCTTTACCATGAACTGTGCTACTTTGCTACACGCTGTTATACTGTAATATTCGAACTTGAGTAAATCTTTTAGTGTAACGCGCTCACTTCCCTCTCTCTCTCTCTCTCTCTCTCTGTATCAACTTGTGCAAGTAATGTAAATAATTAGAAAAATATCGATAGCGATGATAATATCGATATCAAACATCGATCCGTTGTATTTACGGCAGTCTTTATGATTTTTGTGCATAGTACCATGTACTATGTACAGAGACAATTTTTCAGTTTTTAGCTTAGATTTTACAGAAAAAAAGTGAAAATTCGCTCAAAACTACTTTTTTACCCTAATTTTATCACCTGGAGTCAATAAAAAGCATAAATTTCAAATTTAAAATTTTTGAAAATTTTCGAAATATGTAAAGGGGTAACACTGTAAAAATCGACAATTTTCGAGAAAAAAAATGTTTGTCTCAGAATCAAATAATTTAAATGCAAACTAAAAGTAGGGCTTATATTATGAAAAATAAGACATTCCTCATGGAAATCGGGTGAGTTTTATTACAGTTGTGCTCTTTGAAAGTCCAAAAAGTCAATATTTCTCATGTATAGATCATTTTCAATAATTGACACTTTTTCATTGTTTGAGATATCTCAACCAATTTTACTATTACCAGCATCGTTTTTTTTCTGTTGCTGTTCTCAAATGCGTAGCTTTATAAGCATAGAATAAATGTATCGAGGGGTAAAGTCGGTGTCTGGCGATATATCATATTTTCAATTCAGCAATATCGATATTTTCTTATGTTTGCATTTTATTTACATTACTTGTACTCGCTATCACAGTCTCCCTCTCTCTCTCTCTCTCTCGCTCTGTATTTCTTACTCTATCTCTTTTTATCAGTTTGTTGCGTAGTCGACGGCGGCGGCGCTGCGTTATTGCTGTGCAGTCGCTGTTCCGTTGCATTCCGTTTCGTTCCGTTCCGTTCCGTTTTTGGTTTCACTTAGTGTTGAACAACGTCGCGCCAGCTACTAAAAACACACTTTCGAAACACGCATAACCAGAATAACTTCAATTAAAAATAATAATAACACATACTATTTCAATAAAAATGCATTAACATCTGATTTATTTAATTTTAATTTTCTCGTAGCTTTTCTTTAAGCATTTATGATATGTATAAGTATATTGAGTTATAATTTAATTTAAGTAATTTATTGATTTGTATGTGTAGAGCATTCTGCTTAACTGATTTAATTTATAACTATTGTTTAGTTTTAATTTTGTAATTTGTGCATTTATTTATATATTTCTGAATTCTATCCATAAATATGATTTCTATGCGGCTTAATTGTTGCTTTCGGTTAGGTACCTCGAAGAACCCACCTGAGTATTAACATTTATCATTGAACAATAATCTGTGATTAAGATCATACAAACATGTATTAAAAATGTACTTATATTTTGTTTCTTATTTTCTCATTCGATACAAATGATTTTGATTACAATGTGTTACTTCAATGCGATTTTGTTCTTTTTCTTTCTTTTTTTCTCTTGTTTTGTTTTATGTACACACAAACCAACCCACCAACCAACCAATCAATTAATCAAACAAACAATCAATCAATCGCATTTATTGTTAAATAACAATTACAACTATAGCTACGATATATCAGAAGCCGTGCTTCTAGCGCTCTGAAAAGCCAACAACACAGCAAAATCAGCAACTGCAGCCAAAGTACCAAATAAAAAACAAACACTTGTATTTGTTTAAACTATAAATGATTTTAAACAAAAGAAAAAAGTAAATTACTTAAGGATTCAAATGAAAATCAGCCAGCGAAAGCAACGCAAATGGAAACCATTTACAATGTTAGCTCTGGTCGGAAAATCCTCTAAAAAAAGAAAAGAAGAAGACATCAACACACACACACACACATACACACATACATATATTTATGCACACTCGTATGCATATTTATGTGCTTAACATCACATATGTTTTATCATGTATAACGCTTAAAACATGCCCATAAAATACTCATTTTAACACTAAAACCAACACAACTCTCAAGTGTGAGTGTGTGTGTAAACACTACAAACAACAACAACAACAACAACATCATTTGTTATTAATTTTGCGCACCTCATAAACATTTCATTTGCATATGAATAATTTAATTGAAAAGAACGATAATAATTATTAAATAAAATTGGACGTTTAAGTGCAAGGTATGTGTACTTTTTTTATACGCTTTATTTCATTAATTTTTTGTTCTTTTCGAAATATTTTTTTTTAATTTTTTATGCTATTCATCCATTCATCTTAATTATTTACACCAATGCATTTTCCAAATTAACAACAAAACTAAGTTAATAAGAAAAAAGACTTATTGATAACTTTATTTTTTTAAAAATTTGTCAACATTTTTGGAAATCTGTAGAATAGGATAATTTGAGGGTTTAAAAATAGGCACCAATCGATTTTCGAATTGGAATTTTAGTTAATTTCAAAGAATTTTAGAAACAAGAATTACTTAAACATGTTATTAATTTCTTAAATTATTTTTTATAATATTTACAACATTTTTGACAAAAGATATAAAGAAAAGTCAGTTATGAATTTGAATTAACCGCAGCTGCATAGGAATTTTAAATATTTGCCTTATTTGGTAACTTTATAACGCACGATTTTAAAATCTACTGTTTTTGTTTTATTTTTTACATATTTTGAATAATTTAAAATACAAGCAATTAAATAATTTTTAAATTGGCTTAAAAATTGGTTACTAAAAACAAACTCACAGCATTTGGGAGCAGAATCTACTTAACCCATTTCACCCATCGACTCATCTGTAAATAATTATATATGTTATGATTTACTAACCCCAAAAAATAAATTTAAAAAAAAACACTAAAAAATCCTTTAAATAAAAAAATTAAGCAAAATGCTAATAAAATTTTCTTCATGAAAATATGTTTTTCTTTTTCATTTTTCGGTTGCATTTATGTTTTGTGTTGTTTTTCGTCTTTATGATTTGCACACGAAATTCATAAACATGCGACACCACAACAACAACAACAACAACATGTCTCATCCCAACAACAACGACAACAACAAAAGGTTCTTCTAAACAACAACAACAACAACAATACATGAAGAACAATCAGTTCAAGCGGCCATACACACCACGAAACAACAACAACAGCAACAATAACAACACTCAGAACAACATGCACAACACCAACAACAACAACAACAATTGGCGGGCGGAAGCGCAACGCATCTATTACGAGGAGATTGTTGTGAAACAGGCAAAATCACGCGCTCTCCTCACCGACAACGGCAACAACAACAACAGCAACGGCAACGGCAATAGCAGCAGCAGTAGCAACAGTTGCAATAGCAATTGCAACAGCAACAGCAATCGTAGCGTCGCGGTCAGTTTCGTCGACAAATTCGCTGACTTTGTAACACATAAAAGTAGCACAATGAAATGCTTAACCGTTTCCAGAGTGCACAATAAAAACACTAATAATTCCAATGCTGTTTCATCTCTCATTCCCAATTTTAACAACAACAGCAATGGCAACCAAACCAGCAACAACACCAGCATCAGCGTCAGCAGCAACACTACAACCACCACAGCCAGCAGCAACAGCAGCAGCAACAACAACAACAACGTGAGCAGCATCAGCAATGGCCTCAAAACGACAACAATTGGCAAGAAGACGCCAGTCATATTGCTGGCGGCACGCGGCGTTGGCAACAAGTCGCAGCTACAGCAGCAACATCCACCGCTGAGTCTCATCAACGGCAGCCAGACAACGTCGGGCAAAGCGGCCGTCACTTTGTTGCGCGTCAATGCGAACGGCAATCGCAGTCGTCAGGTTATCATCACACCGGACGCAACTAGCCTGCAGCAGCAACTGCAACAGCAGCAGCAACAGCTGCAACAACAGCAGCAGCAACTGCAACAGCAGCAACAACAGCAGCAGCAGCAGCAACAACAGCAACAACAACAACAGCTAAAAGAAGCTGCTGAGCTAGAGGAAGACGAAGAAGAGGAATACATCGAACAGGATGTCTATGATGATGATGATGACGAGGCGACTGCTCTCAACGCCGCCTTGTCCTCATCGACAGCGCAAATCTTGCGCAAATTTCGCATACCCAAAGGCACAGCCTTGACGGCCAAGTCGGCAGACGGTTACCTGGCCATGCCCACACCAACGCCCTCGCCGCCAGCTGGAGTTGGTGCTGCTGCTGCTGCTGGCAATGTCACGCTGGATGCCGCTAGTTATGAGGACAACACGGACGACATCATCGAAGAGCTCAACGAGGATGATCTTGTCGAGGAGGTCATCGATGAGGAGGTTGGCTGTGAGGAGCAGCAACAGGTGCTGTTGCAGCAACAACAACAACAACAGGCAACAGCTGGCGACAGTGATGGTCTCGATCTCAGCAGCAGCAGCAACAGCAATCACAATACAACGCCAACAGCAGCCACAATGTTGTTGCAGCAGCAACAGCAACAGCCTGCCGCCTTGCAACTGCAAACAGTTGGACCCAATGGCACTGTAACCTGCTTCAATTTACCGCCAAATACAATATTGGTGCAGTCATCCGATGGCAGCATCATTGCTCATCCCAGCAAGGCTGGACAACAGCAACTGATTGTGCTGCCCGCCGATTGGCCACTCGCCACTGAGCCAACAACAGCGGCAACAGCTGCCGCCACACAAGCGACGCAGGCAACACAGGCAACGCAAACGTTGCTGCTGACCGCCGATGGGACTGCGATACCGATAATGGCGCCACTGCAGCAGCAGCAGCAACATCAGCAGCAGCAACAACAGCAACAGGCCGCAGCTGTTGCTGCTGCGGCGCAACTTTTTGCCGCGTAGGGTCTAATGGGTGGCCAAATGGGTCGATTTTTGAATAATGCCACAATAATGCCAACGACATATTTCTTTTAAAAACTCAATGCAGTACTCAACAATCAGTTGCGCCTGCTGCAAGGCAACAACAACACGTGGCACAGCTCGTCAATTGCCTTGTTGCAGCTGCAACAAATCATTATAGATACAAACATGTAGAGTTCATTTAATTTGCATACCTTTTGAACAAATCAAAAATCGACACATTTGGCCACCAGCAACAACAGCAAAATATTAAATCAAAAATCAAAAAATGAAGTGAAAATAATAAAGCCAAGTTAAACTTAATGACAAACTCAATACGAAACTGATATTACATAAAAATAAATTTATTTTTCTAAATACATATATAATAAAAGTGCATAACATACACAGACAAATACATACATACATATACATATAGAAATATATTGTCAAAGAATCCTATAAACGCCTATATATATTTATGTATATATGTATCGCGTATACAGTTGGTATACCAATAACTTATGATTATGTTCATGTTGTGCGCAAAATGCAAATATTTCAAATGTTGTTCCACAAAAACAAACACACACACACACACACTCATACTCACACACAATTCTGTTAATCTATATTTGACTAAATTATTTTTTCTAATATTAAGTAGCCTATGTTTAAGTGCAAAAAAACACAACAAAAATGCGACACCCGAGCCCAGTTTCTTTTTAAGCAAATATTTTGCTACATTGCAAATATTCATATTTAACTTAATTTAATGTTATATATAAACATATACAAAACAAAAAAACAATCTAAAAGCAAACTAAGTTGTATTATTAAATCATACTAATCAATAATTTTTACTTAACTAAATACTAATATTTAATAAACACTATTTATATATATATGTATATATATCTAAATATATATAGATATATGTATAATTTGTTCCTTTTTGCAGCTATGTAATGTATTTCATTTCAAGTATTCTCCGTCATTATTTATTTACTCTTATTTCTTTATTGTTGTTCGTCATTCGCATTTCCCCTAAATGTTGTATATTATTTAAACATGAACATATATTATATATATTTTATTTGCAATTTTGTTAAGCCATCCGACATTAATGATAATTTAAGTTATGGCTAAGAATAAAAGCATAGCACTGACCTAAGTTGTTAATACTAACAGCGCTACCATAGTTAAGATTAAAGTATTTTTTCATACCCATAAAAACCGAAAACTTGAAAAAAAAAAAAAAACATATATACAAGCAAACAAAAAATAAACTAAACTAAAGTTATTAGTTGTAAGCATAAATAACTATTAATACTAATGGAAGACAATGATTCGAAGCATATTTATTTTAAGATCAAAAACAAACAAAAACGTAATCAATAAAAATTACTGTAAGATTAATAATTAGTTGTAAGTTGTAACGAATTAACGAAACTGCAAGCAAATAATTAAGCAACATGCGTAGAATACATTATGTATAAAAAAGTCTATAAATAATACAACTATATATATATATATTTATTATAAACGACAGAAAAATACAATTTTAAAAATTCAAAGCAAATAAAGAATTAAAATAATAATTATAAAAAAACCAAAAGTGCCAATCTTGTTGGGTTGAAGTAAGATCAAGTCTAGAAAAGGGAGAAGGAACAGTAAGTAAATCTTTCCAGAACTTTTCGAGAACTATAAAAGCAATATGTGTTGTGTACATAATTTTATTCATGGCTTTCGTAACATTAACAACAACTATGGCTAAATTTTGAAATTCATATTTGTTTGTATAATATATATGTACATATACATATTTTGTATATATATTAACAATCTTGGGATGATCACGTTGATTGGTTAATCTAATCGCTAACCCGGGCATACACGACAGCCGTGCGGGAAGGCGCGTAGACTTGAATGAAATTGGTGCGGCCGGCATAGCCCCAAGGATCAGAGACATGCTTGCAGTTCATGTCAATGCGATTGTGGCCACCAAAGAGGGGATCGTCGGAAGACAGTACCGCCTGGTAGGTGCCCGCCCAGTTGGTGCCCACACGATAATCAGTGAAGCTCTGCGTTGGATGGAAATTGAAGATAAACACAAGACCGGCACGCTCAAAGGCGATGGTCTTGTCCGTCTCATGCTTCCAGCTGACGTAGGCAGGACCTGAATGCAGCCAGCCGTAGCGTTCCTCGAGTTCATTCATGGCACGATCGAACTCATTAAGATACTGGTACTTTAATAGATTGTCATCCACTAGATTCCACTGGCGACGCGCATAATGATACGAGTCGTTGTTGCCAACGCGTGGAAAGTCCAGCCACTCGGGATGTCCAAATTCGTTGCCCATAAAATTAAGATACGCTTCGCCGCCCAACGTGTGTGTGATGAGTCGTATCATCTTGTGCAGCGCCAGGCCGCGATCAATGATCAGCGTTGGGTCGGATACCTTTGACATGTGCGTGTACATCTCCTTATCCATCAACCAGAAGGCAATGGTCTTATCGCCAACAAGCGCCTGGTCATGCGACTCGGCGTAGGCCACAGTGTTCTCCATCCAGCGGCGATTGGTGAGCGTGTGCACGACATTGCCCATGCTCCACTCATCGTCACTTTGTTCCTTCAACAGCTCAATCCATTTGTCAGGTATGGCCATGCCCAGACGATAGTCAAACCCAATGCCGCCCTCCGACACGGGACGACACAAGGTGGGCATGCCAGAGACATCCTTCAATAAGGAAATGCAAACATATTTAGAAAACGCTATAAAGAACTGATAACACACTTACCTCTGCTATGGTTATGACCTCGGGATCAAGTTTATGTAGCATATAATTGGCTAGGCCCAGATAATTGAGGGCATCCGTGTCGACATTGAGACCAAAGTATTCATTGTAGTCACCGCTGAAGCCCTCGCCAATGCCACGCGAATGATACAGCATGGAGGTGACGCCATCGAAGCGATAACCATCAAAGTTGTATTCGTCGTGCCACCAACGCAGATTGGACAGCAGAAAACGTAGCACCTCGTGCTCCGTGTAGTTGAAAAGGCGGCTATCCCACAGGGAATGCTCGCCCCGGGCGCCATCGTGGAAGAAACAGCTGTTGGTGCCATCAAACTGATTGAGGCCATCCTGCACATTCTTGGAGGCATGCGAATGCACCACATCGAGAAGCACGTACAGTCCCTGAGCATGAGCCACATCGATCATGCGCTTCAGTTGCTCCGGATTACCGTAGCGACTGGAGGCCGCAAAGAAACTGGTCACCTGGTAGCCAAAGCTGGCATAGTAGGCATGCTCCATGATGGCCATCACCTGGATGCAGTTGTAGCCCTGACGCTTGATGCGCGGTACAATGCGATCGGCGAACTCGTCGTAGCTGCCAACACGCGGCTCCTGGGACGCAATGCCCACATGGCACTCGTAGATCCTCAGCGACTTGGGTTTGGCTGGTCGCGTGTGCTGACGCTGATAGCGTTCTCCAGCCGGCGGCTGCCATACATATTGCTTAAAGTTGACGCCTTGATTGGCCTCCTTGGGCGGCTGCACCACATATTTGGCCCAGGGCGACAGGCGATCCAGCAGCTGACCCGACTGGTTCCGTATGATGACCTTGATCTCGCTGAGATGTTTGATTGGCGGACTTCCATCAGCGTTGGCAGGCAAATGCAGCTCCCATTTGCCAAAGGGCAGCTTCTTAAACGGATGCGATTCCCAGTGCCAATTGTCTGCAAGGGGAATTTCAAATTAACTTATTGTAGTTAACCAAAATATCGATTACATCTCATAACTATCGATGCTATAATCGATTGTAATTAAAAGCTTTCAAATAAAATTGATTTAAAAGGATATAACTTACTGAAATCACCCGTTAAATATACATCCCTTGCACCCGGCGCCCATTCGCGCGCTATCACTGAATTGTCCGATTGAAAATGCAGGCCATAGTAATTGTAGCCCTGGGTGAATTCATTCAATCCGCCCTCGCATTGATCGAGCTTCGATATCCACTCCTGTAGGACGCCATGCCTGCGAAGTGAGAAACAAAAACAAAAGCGGAAATCAAATTGAGAGCTCAAGGCCAAGGCCAATAGATGGCGCGACGGTTGCTACGAATGTTCACCACATGTAGCCAACACGAACGCAACACAGAAGACACAGAAGTAAATTAGACACAAAATGACCTTCATGTGACCTTCATCGGTCAACGCAGTTTTTCCAACTGCACCTGGCATCGGTGTTCAAAAAGTTGATATGATTGTACAGCGCATACCAACAACGAGCATTAAACGCTTAAGGTTTGTTTGCTCTGTTCCAAACTAGTAGCAGCTTATCAGCCGGCACAAACTTGGATTACACGACGCGCCCATTGTATTGGGGCCAGATGCATTCAGTTGTTGTTGTTTTTGCTTACCGGCGACGTATTTCACGCTCGTGGGTCTTTAGGTAACCATCCATTTCGAGGAGCTTATCAATGTCCTTAACCTCCACCTTCATAGCGTCGCCCATGTTGCAGGCCGTTAAAGAATAAATAAAGCAGAAAATCAAATAATCGAATAAAACAACTCGCGCACCCGACGGCGCTGCTTGCAAATTGACAACTGCGATGTACAGCGAGTGCGAGCCCCAACACAAAAGCTTTGGCTCAGAGCTTTATTTTGCAAGCGGCGTCCGCGTGAAGCAACAGCTGTTCATGCTGCTTTTCGTAGTTGTTTTGTTGTGCTTATTCGCGCATATAAACAACAACAGCATTAGAATGGCATAGCTTGCTGATAACAGCAAAATGTGATAATGTATCTGGTATGTGTGTGAATGCCATGAATGTTAATTGCCATCGGTTGCTATTATTATTTGTTGACATCTTTGAACTGGCGCCGGCGATTTGATTACAAGCTTATTATGTAAAGGTTAAACATAATATTACATTTGTAACACAAACATCTTTGGGAATAAATAATAATACACTTACACATTAAAAGGTGAGGAAAATATTAATTGTACCTAGCAAAACAAAACATTTTCTCAAATTATTGAAGTGTATTCCATATTTTGATTGACAAGAGCCATACAAATTTTTGGCGCCAATTTATTCGCTGCCCTAAAATTACTTTTACTATAAAATGTATAGTAAAATCTTAAATATATGTATAATGTGACCATAGGCATTATTTAATTTAAAAATACCAATGGATATAAATAATCGAATATATACTAAAAAAGATGGTCACACCTTTCAGAAAAAGAACTTGAGCTGCATACCAACCATAATCAGCTGTTGCATCCATCGGCCATTTGCAGTCGGTTGTAGCGTCGCGGGTGTGCAGGAACGCGCTTCGTTTCTTAAGTTTAGTTTTAAGTTTAGCGCTTTTTACTAAATGCCGGTGTCGCCCAAAATAAACTAGACACAGCATTAGGCAACGGTGAGTGTGCGCGACAAAAATCAAATTATAAATGCTGTTCGACTATTGATGAAAATGCTCTATCATGTTTAGGCATTTTGTATACTTCAATACGTTTATTACACACGCTCTCAACATAAGGATAAAATGGGTCGTAGCCGCAGTCCCGCGTCCCCCGCACACAGACGACGGGAAAAGGAGCGCACAGAGCGTAAAAAGAGACGCGAGCGACGCTCAAGAGAAAGAGAAGCCATCGGCGTTGGGAGCAGTAGCAGTCGCCGTGACCGGGAACGTGAGCGTGAGAGAAGCCGCAGCCGTGACAGGGAACGTGTGCGTGGCAGGCGTTCCAGGTGAATAAGCAAGTGTAGTGTACCAAACCACAACGATAAGTATAAAGTACTAACGTTTTTGCTAAATTAATTATGAATAATCTAAATTAAGAAGCGTGGCATGATGCTGAACTAGTTCAGTTGAACGGGCAGGGTGGTTTTTAAATTAATTCTCTGCTGTAATGCAACCCTGTGTGTGTTTTGACAGTTCACTAGTTCGCTCTTTGAAAACCATTTGTTCTTTTCGGAAGCCGCTCAGTAAATTACCACGTGAAGTGAAATTTGCGAATTTCATCACATAAAGCAAGATATATAAATAAATACAGTAAAAAGTAGAGAGCAGCAAGTGCCTAGCATCAGAAATCAAAAGGAGTTGAGAAAAAACACAGTTAAATAACTTAAAATAACACAAAATGGCGCTACGCGTGCAGTTCGAGAACAATGACGATATTGGCGTCTTCAGCAAATTAACAAACACATATTGCCTGGTGGCCATTGGAGGCTCCGAGACCTTCTACAGTGCCTACGAGGCTGAGCTGGCCGAAACCATTCCGGTTGTACATGCCAACATTGGAGGCTGCCGCATCATTGGTCGTCTCACAGTCGGCAACCGCAACGGCCTGTTGGTGCCACATTCCACCACAGATGAGGAGTTGCAGCATTTGCGCAACAGTTTGCCCGATGCCGTGAAGATTCAGCGCATCGAGGAGCGTTTGTCAGCCCTGGGCAACGTGATTGCATGCAATGACTATGTGGCCCTAGTCCATCCCGATTTGGATAAGGAAACCGAAGAGATTATCGCAGATGTGCTCAAGGTGGAAGTCTTTCGTCAGACAATTGCCGAGAATACGCTTGTCGGCTCTTACACAGTGCTGAGCAATCAGGGAGGCATGGTGCATCCAAAAACAAGCATACAGGATCAGGATGAGCTGTCGTCGTTGCTGCAAGTGCCGCTCGTCGCTGGCACTGTAAATCGAGGCAGTGAAGTCTTGGCCGCCGGCATGATAGTTAACGATTGGATATCGTTTGTGGGCATGAATACAACCGCCACCGAGATTTCAGTTATCGAGAGCGTTTTCAAATTGAATCAGGCACAGCCGGCCACGGTGACAACAAAGCTGCGTGCAGCGCTCATCGAGGAAATGTCCTAAGCGCTTTCAGCTTTCAATATATATTTAAGAAATGCAACAAAACACACATACATTTTGTTATCTTTTATAAAACTGTCAGTCGAAATACAAGGAAACCACAAATTTCAAAACCAGTTCTATATCATTGCCCATCATTCAAAAAAAGGTGTCACGTTTCATAATTAAATCTTCAAATTGCACTTCAAGATGCAGTTAAAAATGCACAAATGACCCTGCCCCAGTTTGTCCAAGGCCATTTATATGTATTTAAATCTTTTTTATTTCTATTTGAATGCAATCAACTTCCACTTCATTAAGAATGAGCTGTCCGTCTCACACGCATATACCGAAATTTCAAATTATTCCACAGATCCCGTTCACGTCGTGCCGGCAGCAGTTCCGGGCCATCCACATCGCGTCGCACCACACGCAACAATTCAGCGACTGCAGCTGCTGCGGATCGTCCGCAGATCAATGAGGCGGACCTCGAGGGTAAATCACCAGAGGAGGTTGAAATGCTCAAGACAATGGGATTCTGCACATTTGACACCACCAAGAACAAGAAGGTCGAGGGAAACGACGTCGGTGAAGTGCATGTTATTCTCAAGCGCAAGTATCGTCAGTATATGAATCGCAAGGGCGGTTTCAATCGACCGCTCGACTTTGTCGCATAGCCGGCAACTAGTTTTTTTTACTGCTACATTTTTTCACGTTCTTTGTGCGTTGCAAGACGCCAAAGCAACGGACCTGCAATTTTATGCAATAGACCGGTTTACAAAATTTTATAAATTTGCCAGACAAAATTTCCACCACAATCACCACACAAAAAGAAACAGAGAAACCATACACAACACAACATATACAAATACCTCATATAACAAGCTAGTTATTTAGTAGTTTAAGACACTTGCGTTGTTTTAAAATTAGCTTTTGCGCGCCATGAAAAGTCAAACAAAAGTTAATTTTACAACAATGGCAACACCAACACCCTCCCACAAATGTCACTGAAAGCGCAATGCAAAAAAATGTCCTAAAAATTACCAATTAATCGGTAATTGCCAGTAATGTGGCAACACTTGTTGCTTGCTGTCATTTTATGTTTTGAGCGTGTTCTGATGCCGTTTGAGTTTTGAATTTGCTTTCAGTTGCATTTGCTGCAACGATTAATGCACACGATTAATGCTTTTTAAATATTTAAAGTAATTACAATTGTTTTTGTTGTCAGGAAATCATTTACGCATATACACATGTACATGTATATGTATTGTAAGCATTTGGCGTTTGCAAAACCGAAATCCTATATACGAATTAACTGCAAATTTAAAATTTAACACACATACACAATTACTTAAAGTATTTGAAAACATACACACACACTCACAAGATTCCCCTTTACCCTTGAATCCTTCCCAAACAACTTCCTCCATACGCTGCAATAGTACAATTTTTACAACCAAACAAATATATATCAAATATATATTTTATACATAGAAAATTTAATTATATACACACACACACACACCAAGTACCTACAAAACCCATATAAATCCCTACCGTTAAACCGAACTTAACAATAGCCATAGCCATTTGTTTAAAATGTTATTTGTTTTATCACGCAAATTGTTGTCAACTTTTTTATATACTCAAGAAACCAACAGTTAATTCATTAATCACAAGTGCCAAGTGAAATAATAGCAACAAATCAGGCAAATTAAACAATCTTAAGTGCAGACGCAAATGAAATAAATGTAATCTTTTATACTTTTTATACTAATAACAGTGAATACGCAATAGTTATTAATTTGGCAACTAATAATGAACAGGAAACAAAATATTAATAATTCGGCAAACTTACACACACACACACTCACTTATATAATTTCTTTGTAGTTCTTAATAACAACGAAATTGCAGGGACTTATCATATTTAATTAATGCTATTAAAATAAAACTGAATACAAATAAATGTATAGAAATTTTTAATTTGAATAATTTCGATTTTGTTTTCTTTTTTAAGATTCAATACCAAATGTGTAAATTATTAAAAAACCAACATCAAAATTATGTATAAAATGAGTCTTTAATTTCAGTATCATGATCGCTGTGATCTTTATTTGTACTTATAATATTCCATAATCCTTGAAGTCGTTCTCTAACTAGTTTAACATCCATACTGGAATCTGGAATGCGTCCTGTGCAATAAAAACTAATTAGAGGTCATGATCATAATGTATTCCGCTTGGAAATCGGATCAGTTCTGGGAGTCTTTAAAGTTTGAAGTTGGTCTGATTTTCGACCTAGTTAAGTCAAAATTAACGAGTGTATTGGAGATATGTCTATCGACAACTCGATTCATTTTTTGTCGAGTTTTATATTTTGATATTAAACTCGATTCACTATTTAGATTTTCATCACTAGAATATATTAAAAAAAAAAACATTTTCTGAATGTACTTGAGTATATTTCTGTGTAGGTTTATATTTTCCAAACTCATGCAGTACATACATAGTTAATTACATACAATTTAAAGTATAACGTATTTAATAAAAGGGCCTCTTTCACATTGGAATTACACTTTATTAAAATATGCAATAATAATTATTGTTTTTTTTTTATTTATATGAATTGAATTCTTATCAAGTTTTTTATTTGTTGTTTTAGTGCTCGTTGCATTTGTTTAATTTTTTAGCTCAAATGTTATTTGGTCGCTTTTATTTATTGTTGTTGCTTATTTTTATTTTGATATTTCAAGAAGGTTTAAATGCAATAATTGCATTTATTAATTGAGAAAAGACACAAAATAATTTCATTTGTAATACGCAAATTTAATACAGTTTGCCATTTTATTAAAAGAATCATAAAGATAGAGAAAGAAAGTAAGGATAATTGCCTTGCAAATAATTAAGTATACGACTAAATATTAATTTAGTTATTGTTACGTTTTTTATAATTAAGAAATACATGAGGTGCTACGATGCGATTGGCATAATGACTGCTAAAATCAAATATATTTTTAATTTTCCGCAGCAACAGTTGGAAAACATTTTCAAATGCGACAGCATGGAAACAATATGTTTATTTGTGCGTTGTGCATAAAGATAAACAATCAGAAACAGGCCACAGCATTCGCTGCTCATAATACATCTAACAATTTGCAGATGCTGTTTTGTTGTTAAGGGTTTTTTCATTCTCTTTAGTGTGTAATGTTCTGTTAGTCTTTTTTGTTGCCACTTCTCGTCGTTGACCCAGCGGCGAAGCCAACTGCTTAATCCGCCTTGCGTGGCTTACGCTTGCGGACCTGCTCAGTGCTGGGCTTGTCCGCAATCTCTGGCGCCTCATCGCCGGCTTGATTGTTGGTCTTTTCTGTTTTTTCTGCTTTGCTTTCGGTCTTCTTGTTCAGCACTTTATCATCAGTTTCCTTCTTGCTTTCCTTCTTCTCTTCTTCATCATCCAAAGGAGCAACATCCTCGCTGCTAGATTCATCCTCTTCAGGTGGAATATCCTCAGTATCATCGCTGTTCGATTCATCATCTTCGGCAGGAATATCCTCGGCATCATCTTCGATATCTTCGGTTGCCAAATCCTCAACGTCCTGGGCCAGATTGTCCTGTGATTCCGAGAAGCTTTGACGTTGAGTCTTCTTTGGTGGATAAACAAAGTCCACAATGCACACAAGCATTAGACCCAAAGCAGCGCCCACAAAGATTGTGGCAATGGCAAACAAAGCATACGATCCCCATGTGGGCAGTCCATATTCCTCCTGCAGACGTGCGTTGAAATCCTTAAAGAGTTTTTGCGTGTGCTATTAGTATACATAATAATATACGAGTATAATAATAATCATAATACAAACGCACGGAAGCTTAATGTATCAGAATAAACAAAATGAAAAAATGATTGGCACCAGTGTGCAAAGATCAGACATCTTAACCTCTTGGCCCAATCGAGACAGATAAGCTTCCGCATGCGAGCATTGAACTTAGTTGTAAGTAATTGATTAAATCAAGCAGACGTAAAAAAGAGATTGGTGATGATGAGGAGAGCAATGCGGTGTTAGCATACCTTCAGAGTGTGTGACAATTTGAAGAAATAGGATAACAAGGACATGTGAATGGTGTCGGGCTTCTTCCAGGAGGACAGCGGCTCAATTGCCTGCCAGGACTTCTTCTTCAGGAAGTACAGCAGAGCATCAGCATCGCGTGCGCCACGATATTGACGAAACTCGCCATCCTTGACGCTGCAAGGAGTTGAGTGGTAAATAAAAGGAACCTGTGGAAACTAATTGCTGGGCTACACTTACTGATAAATTGTCGGCAAAGCAGTGACAAAGAAGCGTCCACTGAGTGACGGAGAGGTGGTCACATCGATTTTAGCCACATGGACATTAACATCCTTTGCTGTGCTAGCATAGCGTTCCCAGACTGGCGCCAGATTCTTGCAGGCCGGGCACCATGGAGCAAAGCTGCAAATATCATTTAAATTTACGAATGATTTAATTACGAAATAGGTTAAGTGGCGATGTTAGGTACGATAGTAAAAAAGGCTAAGTAAATGTTAAAATTTCATCAAATATGAGTGTTTGCATAATTTTGACAAAGCACAGCTGTAAAAATATACAAGCAAAGCTGCTGCTGCCCATGACTCAGGCATTGTCGGAGACACAGCCAATCAGGAACGTGCAGCGCACATTTTAACGGCATGCAACATTCCACAGAACCAGAACCAGCTCCCGCTAAGTTACTGCTGCTGTTGTTGTTGCTGCTGCTTTTGTTGTTGTTGCTGCTTTTGTGTTGCTGTAGTAGTGCCTTTACGCCGGCTACACCCCACACTAACTGCGACTGCGTTGACATTTTCTTTTTCTATTGCATACACTTGTTTGTTTAACTCACAATTCAATCATCCATTCGCCATTCAGCATTAGTTGCCAGTTATCCTCATCCAATTCAATAAGTTTTCCATCTGTTTTCAATGCTTTTGTGGATGCCGTCGACGCCGCTATCGACTGTGCAGCCAAAAGCGTGACGATGACACATGACGCGGCTAAAATTTGTAAATAACAACGCATTTTACTAATGTTTTAGTGTATGTGTTGTGTATTACGCAGACAATTTCAGCTTTCTTAGTGTTCAATTTTTGATTTTCTCCTTTGTTTCAAACTGTTTTTTATGTTTTAAAACGACATAAAAAAATTGCGGACACAGGGTTGTCCGGCTAGAAACGATACACTAACTGAACGAACGAACTAGGTCACCATTTACCGTTCATTTGGTTCGTTCGCTTGAGTTCCCTCCAACAACCAAAAACATATGTTTTTAACATTAACTGTACTATTGTTAACATAAGTGTCTTATTGTCTTCTGATCATTTTATTTTAACAAAGGTTTTGTAAAATATGGATATTCTTAAGTAACTCAATGCAAAAATTCAAAGTTGTTGGTCATATAAATTTTTTCATCGGTATTCGATCAAAATCTAAATTAAATTCCTGCAAAATTTCAAATTCAAAGCTTCGAAATTAGAGAAAATACCAAAATAAAGAAGATTTCACAATGACTATCGACCCTTTTCTGTGAACCAAAGCTGCCACACTTCGGTCGAAATAGTTTTCGTGTGTGTGCCTGTGGAAATAGAATAAAAACAAAGAAAAGAGTCTGAATAATATCAAATTGGATACAAAAACAAAATTAACATTTTGAAATTAATTAATAGATTTCATATAGTCATCTGAAAGGCGCCAACATGGCCAACAACTATCTGCAGCCAGTGAATAATCATTTTGACATAGATAAGCTTGCGGATGTAGATGACGATTTGTTTCTGAAAAATACGCGAAGCAACAAGCAGCAGCGCAGTACGAATCCATTTGATAATGATGATGACGAAGTATCCACATCGTCGTCGATTGCTGCGCAAAGACAGGCGTACGCCGAGAAGCGCAGAGAAATCGAGCAACGCACTCTGGACTCAACGCAGAAAAGTTTGGGTATGTTAAATGCGAGTGAGGCTTCATTATTTTGAGGGGCGTTACCAAAAGCTCAATCATTTTGATAGGTTTGCTCTACGAAACCGAGGAGGTTGGCAAGGCGACAGCTGTGGAATTGGCCAGACAACGGGAACAGTTGGAGAAGACCTCGAATCAATTGGATGAAATCAACTCGACATTGAGATTTAGTCAGCGTCACTTAAATGGACTGAAAAGTGTTTTCGGTGGTCTCAAGAACTATTTGTCGGGTAGCCGTGACCAGCCTCCGACGGCAACTGGCACATCTCCCACCGGTAGCCAAACATCTCAAGAGACCAACTGTAATGCAGGCGCTGCCGCAACCAAATTCGATAGCGGCAAGCCAAAAGCTGCACTGTCGCCTACGGAACGCTATGATAATCATCCGGTTAGTCGTATGCGCGACGATTCCAGCGCCTCTCAACTTCGCCAGGCCCAACAGCAACAACGGGCCGCCAATCCTTTCCAGCAACAGTTGGAGTCGAATCTCGATGATATGTGCGATAATTTGTCACGCCTGAAATTCTTGGCCACCGATTTGGGAACGGAAATTGAATCGCAGAACGATTTGTTGGACAACATGAACTACAAGATTGAAAATGTTGATTCAAAGCTGGTCAAGCAGAACAAGGAAGTGCATAAACTTCTGAAAAAGTGAATGTGAGTTGAGTGCGGTTTAGTTGCTGGACCACAAATCGTTTAATTAATGATTATATATTTAGAATAGCGTATTATTTATATCTCAATTCTTATCGCTGAATGAAAACCTCAACTTTGTGTTTTTCGCTATCATTGAGCATTCCTTGTGTTTTTTTAGTTTTAGCATGTGCACCAAAAATATATTCGTATGAAATGGTATTTGTGCGTTAAAAGTGTTCATTTTCAATGAAAAATTTCAATAAAAATTACTTAAGACTAAAGACAACCTAGTGGGCTAATACTGAAATTAGGTTCGAAGATAAAACGTGTGATTGGGCTTGGACACTTGGAGATCTAATTAATTTAAATTGTGCGCCAAACATGGCAGTCGGGCTGCCAGACTGATGAGTACCGCTACTGGACTGGATTTTTCAACACTGCCGACTCTTGCGACATTTGACAGCACCGTCGATAGCACATATTACCGATAACTGTTTCAAGCAATTGTCGGAACTTTGCGGCTCTCCTTCAAAAGTGGAACTTTTCGCAAAAAATTATTTGATATAAAATTCGCAAATACAATGGAGGACGAATATCAATCAAGCACCCATTTGCTCAAGAATCCATTATCATTTGCGTAAGATACGAATGAAGATAAAATAACAAATGCACGCAAGATTGGCTTAAAACGCATTTTTTTTTTTGTTTCAGTGAGCTTATCGAAGGCGGTGCACAATTCGAAGTAGATACTGCTGATATTAATAATTCATTATATGAGGACATTAATGTAGAAGACGATGAAGTTGATGGGGAAGAGATTGAACACGAGGCGCTCATTTCGCCCTGGACGCGATCATTTGAAGACCTGCGAGAATTAATGACGCCAATTGGCGAGCACATTTATAAGCGAATCACACGTGCAGGAGTCAAAGATCAGGGCCTAGTGCCGGAGAAGGCGCGCGTATCGTTGCGCTACAGTGCCTATTGGGAGGGCGAGAGTGCTCCATTTGATTCATCAATGTTGCGAGGCACAAAATTTGAGTTCGAGACTGGATCGAACAAGGTCCTCGAGGGACTTGAGGCTGCCGTTTGCACAATGTATTCGTATGAACAGGCCGAGTTTATAATCTCATACAAATTGCTGTTCCATGAATTGGGTTGCCCGCCGCGTATTAAGCCGAAGGCAGATGGTCTATTTAAAATTGAAGTGATTGGATTTACGCTGATTGGCGATCAGCAATCGCTGGAGAATATTGCTCCTGAGGATCGTACCAAATTTTCGATTGTCTACCCCAAGGCGCAGGATATGCACTTGCATGGCAAGGATTGTGTAAAGCGCGGTCTGTATCGCAATGCACTTGGTGCCTTTGAAAATGCCATTTCATCGCTTAACTATTGCCGCCTGGCCGATGAAAAGGACGAGCTCAAGCAGAAGGAGCTCCTAATTACACTCTACACCAATGTAATGTTTTGTAATAACAAGTTGGCCAGACCCACAAGAGCCTGCATCGCTATGCAGGCCCTGTGTCATCTGACACACAATAAACCATCATGCAAGGCGCTGTTCCACGAGGGACGCGCATTGGCCGCTTTGGGGGAATATGAGAGAGCACGCCAAGCGTTTCTTCAGGCCCAGGCAAAGGAGCCAAACAACAAGGAGATTAGCGAGGAGATAATCCAAATGGAGCAGCGTGTTAGCAAATATAAACAATCTATTCGTGAGATTTGGACACGTGCACTTTCCACTGGGAAGCAGAAAGAGGAAACAGTCGAGAATACGGAGGAGAATAGCACAAAACAACAAGTGAAACGCGATTTCCAGGCGCAGCTGGAAGAGTTTAACAAATCCTCATTACAATCGATTCAACTGAGCCGCAAAGTGTACACTGACAAGGAGTTCAATGTCCTGCGCCTGCTAGCCTCGCAGCATAACATGAAGTTGAGCGTGTCGCCGCTGGACGTTGATCGGCTCACTCTCTCTAAGCTGAGCATTAATTAAGTGCACCTAAATAATGCTTTCGTCACTACCAAACTCAAGCTATGCCGACAGAATTCCAAAGAATGTGCCTTCCTCATATCATAGATACAAACAAAGAAACTGTAAAAGCTAACATCTTAAAGAATATTGAAATTAATTGAAATACCAAAAATTCGGACAAGATCATGTCAGGTATTTAATCTGAAATGCATTTATTATTACTAATTATACTAAGTATCTAGAAGATACAGGAATATAACAAATTGTTGAGCTAATAACAAGAATATTAAAGATAGGTTTGCTTTAATTTGTGATAAGTTTCATCATTCCCTTCTTTGCTGTAGCTCCTGTGTAAGCTGTCGCTGTAGGCAACAAAGGCAAACGCAGCCTTTGACATGAGGCAATGGATGATCCATGACATGCACTTCCTGCAGCTCGAAATTATTGGAACTGTAGGATGTCATCATTTCCGCCTGCTGACACTTGCAATATAAGCAGCAACAAATGATGATTACTGCAGAAAGAAACAACTAAGTGAATTGATCTAATGCACATTAATGAAAAAGGTAATTACATATGCATATTATCCAGATGGCAAGCAATATGTAGGGATAGATAGAGATTGGCACCAGGATTGCGGTATCCGGGTCGATGGCCTGCGTTGAACTTCTGTGCCTGATGATGCTGTTGTTTCCCATGTAGATTTCCATAATGGAATCAATTAGAGATTGTGAATAGTGGCTCACATTCGCATTGTTTCCTTTCACTGAATATAAAACTTGACACAGGATAAAAGAAATATTGAAATGCACTGACATCATATATTTAATATCAACTGAGCAACTGTGGCGAATCGAATGTCAACAATTAAAGAGTAAGGGGAGCTTTAAAGCTACAATTTTATTTATGTGTAAGTGGATTGGTATTTGTATAAGTATTAGTGATTCTGTAAGGCGTCTGCTTTCAATTCACAATCTACTTTCGATAAGCAAACACTTGAGTCTCTTGCTGAAGACCCGTAATTTGAGAATAATGTGTTTTCTCTGGCAACATTGAAGCAAAGAATTTAAGATTTATAAGTTTACAAGTATCTTAAGCACATTCCCAGAGTCAGTGTTTGTGTGTTTGAGTTGCAACTTCAGTTGTCACTTGCCAAGATATGTGTCTCGTGCATTTTGTACAACTAGTATAGTTATTTTGGCATCGGGAGTTATGATGACCTCGTGTTGTTTGGTGCGCACGCGCAACATTACCAGATTCTGTGGCGGCTCCATTTTCTGTAGAAATGCTTGACACTTCTCTCGCAAGTTGTCGTAGAGACAGGCATTCTGCAGAGCATCCTGAGGTCCCATTGTCGTCTTCACGGGCACACCTGAGCGATTCATAATAAGCACCTCCTCAACGCCTTGCTTCTCCAAAACTAAGCGATAGGCTTCATCTACATAGCGCTGTGTACGCTTCGGCTAAAGAAATGGAATAAATTACTTCCAGTGAGCAAGAGAAAATTCGAGACTTTACCTCTGCTTCGGACGATTGCATTTTGCTAGTGTGTTTAAATATATTTTAAGTTTCCTACGGAATTACAGCATTTGACTTGATAACCAAAAACTGCTCGGTTTATATAATTGTTAAAAATTATTCTTCATTTCAATATTAAGAGCCATTAATTGATGCAGTATCCAGCTTGGCTAACTGTACACCATTTAAATCTATTTTGTTCTTCAGTTTCAGCCACAGTTAGCAAAATTGAAGTAGGACACTTCTTAATTTGGGAAATGTTGTATGTTAGCTAAAACTAAACCCTTAGCTCAACTCAACTTCTTGATATCTTTGTCTTTAATCTAGCGTGCATTTGAATTTGTAACGCATTTCTAAACAGTGTGACTCGCACAAAGACCACAAGAGCTCTCTCTCTCTCCCTCTCTCTGTCTCTCTTTATATGAATGGAAATTTTTAATATCAAGATATTCAAATCTGTTTATAACTCGCAATAGGTGTTTATATACATTTGTTTATCTATTATGAGTTCAAACTTGTAACGTATTGGCAAGCAGTGCAACTCAAACAAAGTGAACCACTTGCGCTCTCTCGTTCTCTCTTTACATACGAACGTTCCCAACAAAACTGAAATTAGGCACTGCTTTGCGTTATGCGCTCGTGGCGTTGCGCGTTGAGTTCCCGCTTGACTTTCCCATGGTTGGATTTTGACACGCGGGTTCGATTACCAGTCGAGACAAAATATTTGGTGTGATGGTATTTTTCTTCCACTCTACTGCTTATTATTCAGTATATTATTTATGTGTATTAGCCATTAGCCGCTCTTCTTTGGCCGGATTAATTTGACTATAATTAATGCCGATTATGCAGAGTAGGCAGATTGAATTGGTGGGAATTTGCCTTCGGTGCCCATTACGGTTATCAAATCCGTGGGAAAACTATCATCCTTGTTTCCCTCCACAATTCGAATTTTTTATTAAATTAAATTTCCTTTATTTTGTTGTGTTAAAACCCATAAATATTTATTCATTAATTATCTAATAATTTCAATAATCATTTCCTTACATTATTGCAACACGCTTTTAGTTCTTTTGTTGGCCGCTTTGGAATATAATTTGTTTAAATTTTACACTCACATACATATTTATGAACGTATGTGTGTGCTTTTTAGGCAATTACAAGAACAACAAAGTATTAGTAGTATAAGGTTCGTTTGCTCAATGCTCGCTTCAAATTAAATATTCAGTTTTTCTTTTGCAACATTTGAAGTTGTGAATTTTGTTTATAAATTTAGTTTACTTTGCCCAATACCTATATAAAGTAGTCGGCAGATTTAGGGATTATCCCAGGAAAATATTTTCTTATATATCTTTACATATTAAACTCCAAAGACAGTTTATAATTATTTTGATATTAATCTCATAGCTTAATGACTTGTTTTTAGGTACAGGGCATTATCTAGTCGATGAGTTCCGACAGTTAATATATGTATGTGTGTGTAGGCTTATCTTATAAAATAATTAATGCATTTATACATATATGTATATGTGTATAACAGCTTTATATAATAAATCTATATTTCTTGTAGGTGTTATTAATTTCCATAGTGTTCTTGTAATGAATTTTTACTGTACATCGAGCGGATTAGAAAGGTGGGTGGAGTTTTCAAAGATTACAGATTGCATTGTATTTTGTATACCTATTTTATTGGCTTAATGTAACGATATGAATTTAATACACTTTTTTCATGTTATTAATTATATTTTTCATGTCCTGTCGTAGCCCAAAGATTCGTATAAAATTTGAAGCTCCTGTGGTTTATTTTGCCCTTTACGGATTAAAGTAAATTTTCTTATATTTTTTTTTATCAATATCAAAACATTGAATTTGTCTGAATTGACTGTTTTGCTAGATACGAGTATTCATTAAATTGTTTTGAATTTTGTTTGATTTGCGTTGATTTGAGCAAATTGCTTTTGATTTGCTTGTCTAAAATTGTATAGCTCATTTCATATTTACACAATAATTACTATAAGTACTATTTTTTGAATTGCATTTTCTTTGAATTATAATACTTATATTCATTTGTTTAACAGCCATTTAACATTTCCATATTAAGATTATTGTTGATTATTTTTGTAGCTTTGTTTTACAGGTACACACATTCACATTAACTAACAGCATGCAACAATGGGTTAATCTTTTAACAATTGGTAATAGGTAATAGGCATAGGGTATAGTTTCGTTCGAATTTCACTTTGGCATGAATTCTACAGAATTGCAATTTTATTTTATTGCAGTATTAAAGTTAATGCATGCTAGATTTATATCTGTAGAATTAATACGAGATTGGAATCGAAAATACGCCTGATAGTTTTATATAGCTTATAGGTACATACATATATTCGTAATACTATAATATCTCACAGCTACTGCGCTAAAAACAACGATAACTAAAGAACAACTTTTGATAAAATTCCTGTTTTGAATTTCCTTACATTATTTTAAACTATTCAGGTTCTACGCCTACATATGTTTATATAAATACGTGGACAATACATCATACATATTTTAAAAATTATCATTGATTAAAAAATGTTTTGAATTTCTTCAAATAAGATATCACAAATTTTGGGTTTTCTTTCGCAAAATGAGTCAAACCGAAATTATGTAAATTAACAAAGGTATTTTTGTTTTGGATTTTATAAATTTAATCTATTTATTTTAATTAATTTTTACCTCTAGCTACATGTACAAACACATACAAATATTTATAGTTATTCGGTATATATTATATATATATATTTTGTAATACAATCTATATTTTTTAGGCAACGCACAGCTTATATGATTTCATTCTAATATTCAACATTTATATAAATAGGGTTTCAACAACGATACACAATATTTGCCATATAAATTATACATTCCATTAAGTTAATTATTGTTTTTTTTTTCTTGGTTTGCGAGCTTCATTTGTTTAGTTAGTTATGTTAGTTTATCTAAATACTTCACACACACATAAAACATTTCTAAATATTTACTTATGCTGTAAGATCCTTGGGTATTATGTACATACATATATGCATGTACATATATGTATATATATATTTTTTTTATTTAGGTACATGAGTCTCTCATTTTTTTAGGCCTACTCAATGAGTTTTACACACACATTTACTTATAACTCTACATATAAATATATATCTAATCATGCATATAGTGTCGTGTTCTGAATTCCAATATTGCATCAATTCCACAAAAATGTATAATGCCTTTTTTCTCAAGTGAAATTGCATAAAAGGTGGAATTCGCTAAAGACCTTAAAAATTATAAAAAAAAAAATAAAAAACAAATTTACAAATCCAACCTTGTCACAACAAGCTTAAAAAGTTTAAAAATATTTTCTTTGAACATCATTTGCTGTAAAAATAAATGTTAGACATTAGTCTAATGCAAATGTATTTGTGTGTATATAGGGTATGTTGTATATATGTGTGTATATAAACGTGTTTGCTTAAAATCTCAACTTATATTTCTTGCCATTGCACTTGCAGATTGCTCTCAAAGTTCATTCAGTATTCTTTCTAAAAATTCTACTAATAAGTACGTAAGTAGGTTCATATGAGTAATATGGATAAGGTAATTAATTTATAGACACTTTAATTTCTCATCCTTTCCAACGACAATCAAACGAGACATTTCCGAATAATTAATTTAATGGATTACTAAGAACTACGTTAACTTTTTTGGTAATTGCAATGAGTCTCTCAACATAACGCTAAGATGAATATAGAGCACATAAATCAGATAACAAGGAACTATTGAATGTAGTTATTATGTAGGTACATTTGTGGTGAATACTACAATTAAGTGTATTTGTTAGGACACATTAAAGTATTCTCTTTTTATATATATCTTTTCTATGTTTAAGTCTGCTTGTAGGAAACAATTTTTATTCTTGGCAAATGTTCATTAGTTCCCTGGAAACTATCAAAGTTCTTAAAAATGTTTCAAAATTCTGTCATTTTAACCATTTCTTATTTTTCTTCGCTGCCAAAGTAAAAGTAATCCAAATAAATATTTATAAAACTGTTATCTATACAAACATCTATTAATATAACATTTATATACTTTATATACTTAGTTTAACAACGACTTTTCGCTTAGCTCGATATTCTTTCTTCTTTACAATACATATAGGTACTTAAAAAAATAGTTTTCATTATTGGAACTACGTTTTGAGCGACGTTTGAGATTTGCTTCCAGTTTATTTTTTAGATGTTGCAGGTGATTTCGATTTACTTGATGTTCCTGGTGATTTGCTTGTTGCTGTTGCTGTTGTCGTACTTGAGCCAGTTGTTGTTGTTTTTATGAGATTACTTGTTGTTTTTGTTGGACTGGTGATTGTTGGTTTTGTCTTTGTTGGACTTGTGGTTGTTGGCTTTGTTGTCGTTGCTGTTTTGGTGTTCTTAGGAGACATGTTGCTGCTGGATGCTGTTGCTGTCGGTGTTTTGCTTGTGTGAGGCTTAGAAGTTGAGAATGTTGTTGCTGCTGTTGATGTTGTGGCCTTTGTTATTGATGTTATTGTTGATGGCCTTGTCACTGCTGCAATTAGTGTTGTGGGCTTTGATGTTGCTGATGTGCCTGTTGCTGGCTTGTCTCCCAATTTGTGTGTTGCATTCTTAACGGGTGTTGTTGCTGTTGCAGCTGCAGCTTTTGCAGTTGATGAGGTTACAGTTGCTGCTTTGGAAGATGAAGATGCAGAAGTAATGTTGGCGGCAACTGTGCTTGTTGTAGCAACAATTGGTGTCTTAGTAGTTGCAACTTTGTGAACTAAAGCTGACGTATTGCTGGCGGTATTTGCAGTTGTTGTGGCAACAGTTTGTGCTTTGCCAGCGGCAACTATGGTTGTTGAAGCAACAGTTGGTGCTTTGCTAGCGGCAACTATGGTTGTTGAAACAACAGTTGGTGCTTTGCTAGCGGCAACTATGGTTGTTGAAACAACAGTTGCTGCTGATTTGTTAGTTGCAACTTTATGAACTAAAGCCGATGCATTGCTGGCGGCAACTGGCGTTGTTGAAGCAACAGTTGCAGCTTTTGTGGTTGCAACATTTTGAAGTGGAGCTTTCGTTTTGCTAGCGGCAACTGTCGTTATTGTAGCAACAATTGCTGATGTAGGCGTTGCTTTTGTTGATGAAGCTGCGGCTGGTTTTGTTCCAGCTGTTGATATTGTGACTGATTGAGGACTTTTAGCATCAGTTGTATTTACAACATTGACACTTTTTGCTGATACAGCAGCAACAGTTGTAGCTGGCATCGGTCCAGTTTTGGCAGAAACAGTTGCAGCTGGCTGTAATATTGTTGTAGCGATTTTTGTTGACAGCAATTGTGAGCTATCAGCAGCTGTCTTTGATGTTGCTGTTTTGAGAGTAGCAACTGTTGCTGGCTGCACTGTCTTATTAGCAACAGTTACACTTGGCTGCAATTTTGTCGACACGCTTATTGTGGTTGCAATTTGTGACTTTTGAATTGCAGCAGTTGTGGCAGATTCTGCAACTTTGCCATTGATTGCTGTTGTGTTGGCAGCAACACACACATTTACAGCAGTATTACCAGCAACAGCGGTTGTTATTGGCTTTGTGGTTGGCATGAATGTGGATAATGGTGTGTTTGGCTTTGAGCCAGCTGGCACAGCAGCAATATTGCTAGTTGTTGGTGCTCTCGCTTGTGTGCTGACAACAGCTGCTGCTGCTGCTGCTGTCTTGGGCATTGCCATATCTCCTGCGGCAAAAGAGGACATTGTGTTGCACTCACGTCCGCTGCTCATCGTGCCTGAGGACAACACCTTTGTGGTGGCTGCAACTGTTGCTGGTGCTGCTGGGGATGAGGCTGTTGGTGTTGCTGCTGGCGTAGCATGCTTCTTGGCAGTTGGTTCAAGCTTACCATCCGCTTCAATTAGTGGCTGCTTGCTGGGATTCACTTCCGTTGCCGCCTTGTGGCGACCATTCTCGGGCTGTGTTTGTTGACCGCTGTTGCTGTTGTGCCTGGACGATGTTTTTAATATGCTCGGACCTGGCATTCGCATTTTCGACGCTGCCAAAGGCAGCTTGGGCGCATTAACGTCAACGCTGGCCATCGCAGACGAGGATGCGCTAACTCGCTCTCAGAGTTGCATCGCGTCATCCCGATAGCCATTGTCGTTGCCATTCCCATTCCCATTCCCATTGCCATTGCCATTGAAATTGCCATTGTCATTAGCATTGCCGCCATTCTCTGCATCCTCATACGGCATCACCTCCAATGGCGCACCACTTATCAGTATCTGCGTGTTGGTTACTCCATCATAGTTCTGGCTCTGATAACGTTCGGCATGCAAATTGACACAGGGTCGACCAGCTGGTCCCCATTCGGCCGTGGGTCGCAGCAGATGCTTCAGTCGATCCTTGAAGTTGAGATGCTTTGGCGCTTTGCACACTTGCTGCACGCCCACCACAAATATGACAAACACCGGCAATAGACCTACAAACCAGCCAACGGCATCTGCCCACAAGGGATACACATAATGGCCATACTGAGCGGGCTTATACTCCACCCAGTTGAAGAACAGAATAAACTAAAAGAAGAGTAAGAGAATTATTTAGCTGCCAGTGAAGAAGTTTGAAAGAGCTCACTGACCAGAAGTGTTGCTGGCGTTATATAGCGCCACATAATGCCCCAGAAACAGTTCCATAAGCGTGAACGCTTGCCAATCATGCCCTGTATGTCATTGAGAAAACGCTGCGAGCCATAAATCCAAGCGATCAGCACACACTCCATTATGGCTATCAACAGCACTGACCAATTGGCAGCATATTTGTCCATCAACTGAAGCCAGTACATTCCGCTCTGAGTGTAAAAAAGAAATGTATACAAATAAATAAACAGTTGATCTTTGGTAGTCATTTTCTACTCACATTTGTGGTGAATCCCAAGCCGCCGACATAGCCAAATATGCCGACAAAGAGTACAACCCAAGTTTTGTATTGTCGCAGATTCGGAAACTTATCCAAAATGGCAGTAGTTACGGTTTCCATCAGAGCAAACTGCGAGTCCAAGCCCAGAGTGAGCAGCATGACAAAGAACAGCACCGACCAGACAGGTGAGATGGGCAGACGGGTCACCACCTCCGGGTAGACAATGAAGGCCAATCCAGCGCCCTGATCCACAACCTTTTTCACCTCCACATCCAGCTCGTGAGCCAGAAAACCAATAATCGAGAAGATCACCAGACCGGCGAAGAATGAAGTGGCTATATTACAAAAGGCCACAATAAGAGAATCCCTAAAATATACAAAAATTGTAATAAACAATATAATACATTTAAATAGACGTACTTACTTATAACAGTTATTGGAGAACTTATTGTACGAAGATAATGTAATGAGACCACCCCAGGCGGGACTTAATGCAAAGAATATCTGCACAGCGGCATCTCCCCAGACCTGCAATACGAAGATGACACAATTGAAAATCAATAGTCGATTAGAGTGATTTCTTTTCAAACTTACTTGTGCATTGGCCAGTTGCTTCCAGTCCGGCGTCAAGTAGAACAATATGCCCGTGCTAGCGCCTGGTAATGTTACGCCCCGGAAGAAGAGTATGACCAGTACCAGGTAGGGGAACAACGCCGTAAAGTAGACTACTTTACCCGACGACTGCACACCCTTGCAGAGGCAGAGGAAGACAATGACCCAGGCCAAAAGTAGACATGCGGCCAAGGAGAATTTAATGTTGCCCGTTTCCTCAATGCCCGAAGACAGGCCCAGCACATAGTTGCTAGAAGGATAAGAAAGGATTATAGTGAATATAGAAAAACTTAAAAAAAGTTACAGGAGTTCAAAATTTTCGAAAAAACGTAAAGGGGTAAGTATGGAAAAATCGATAATTATCGAAAAAAATCGAAATTTTAAAATTAATAAAATTTGAATGCAGATTCAAATTGGATGTTAAATCATGCTCAAATTGGTAACCCGCATGAAAATCGGTTGAGTTTTAACAAAGTTACAGGAGTTCAAAATTTTCGAAAAAACGTAAAGGGGTAAGTATGGAAAAATCGATAATTATCGAAAAAAATCGAAATTTTAAAATTAATAAAATTTGAATGCAGATTCAAATTGGATGTTAAATCATGCTCAAATTGGTAACCCGCATGAAAATCGGTTGAGTTTTAACAAAGTTACAGGAGTTCAAAATTTTCCAAAAACGTAAAGGGGTAAGTATGAAAAAATTTATAATTTTCGAAAAAATAAAATTAAAATTTTAAATGCAGAATCAAATAAGATGTTAGATCATGCTCAAAATGATATTTCGCTTAGAAATGGATTGAGTTTTGATTAAGTTATGTTCAAAGTTTTGAAAAATGCCCTTTTGCGCTTACTTGAAATACTCTTCGGCAGGTGGGCGTTTTAGAGCGTGCAGTGCCATCTCGGTAATATTGTGCTCCTCGGCAAAGGTGGCATTGTAGCATTTGCGCAGGTAGTAGGTGCCATTGAGAGTCTCACACTGATCGGCCATAGCGTAGGAGAAACAATCTAAAAACAAACATGGCAAACAGTCCGTTCTGTCAGTAAATGGACGGGTAGGAATAACGTAATAAAAAGGGCAAACGCAGCAATTCCAGCCGACGGTCAGTCAATTATGCACAAAGTAACAGCAGATTTTTTTATTTTTTAAATATTTATGAACTATTTGTCAGACACAAGGAGGCAAACAGACAATGAAATGGCAGGGCTCGAAAAAGGATATCAATGTATGCAGAAGGACACACGGAGCACGAACTGGCGGCAACTTTTGTGCGGCTTCATAATTAAAAGGACAAAGTAGCAAATCAGTGAAAAACATGAAAAGGGTAGACGACAACAACATAACAATGCTGAATGCGAGCAAACAAAATACGGAATCATTTTGAAACTTAATATGCGGGCGACTTAAGGATACCCCTTTTGCTCACTTAAAGTCAAGTGAAAACAAATTTGGGTCTCTTGTTTGTCTTTACTCTAAATACCTTCATAAAGTTTATTGTACAGGGTATTAAAAAGGGTTAAAAACTGGATGAAGAAACGACGTTGGCTCCTATAAGGATAATGGGATTGGAACAACGAGTTCCGTTTGTTGATTAAGTTTGAAGAGCGTGCTTTATAGAAATCGATGTTGGACTCGGCATGGGGTCCAATGAAAATGCTGACACAGTTGATTAGACACAAGCTACTTTATAATTTAGCAGGCGTTTTGGTCCTTTTTCATTTACTTGTATATTTTGAACTCAACTCCAAGAGTTCTTGTATCAAATTTCAGCTTTCTAACTTGAACGTGTTTCGATTTACGGACCTAAAAGATCGTACAAAACTTTTCTCAGCATTTAGTTCATATCTTTTCTTTTGAGCTGTACTTTAAAATATTAACAATGTTTTCTGCTTATTCATTTAAACAATTATTATTTTAAATCAATTTAAATTTTAATTTTTAATTATGGATAAAAAGTGTGACTTTAAAGAGTTCATAAAAATATACTGCATATATTTCTGTGAATTTGCTTGGTTAGTAGAAATCGGAATACACTCCACTGAATGTTCAGTGGAGCTGCTCAACTGGCCAGGTAATGAGCATCTCGAGTCCTTAATTGCCTGGCAAGCCGAATCAGCAACTGCTTATGACATTTGACTTGTGATGCTCTTCGCCTGACCACGGGGCGTATGAGTTTTTGGTTTTCGGAAAAGTTCAAGCTTTCGTTTCTGTTGTTTGTTGGTTAGGCAAAGGGGTCTACGAGGTCTGTGCAAATGCCAAAGTTTTGGCCGACTTTCAGTTGACTAACGAGCAAGCGGTTGACCGCAAAAATGACTAACTGACTGTTTCTGTTGCCTGAAATGCTGAATGCCATTCAGGGGCATAGCCGTAGGTTTTTCCAATTTAGCAGTCGTAATTCAGTTGAGTCCAAGGTGCAAAGCAGTTGGTCCATTCACTAATGGAGTGTACTGGCAGCCAGTTAATTTGTTTCTGGGGCTTTAAGATTGTCTTCAAAAATACTCCAATTTTACTGCCTTCTTTTCGTTTAGTTTAATTTTTTCGTTTGCAATTTAATTAAGACCTCAAATTCAAGTTGTGTTTAGATTCCGTACACTGTCAGTGCCAATTTGGTTTGAAATTAATGAGAGATTCTGGTATTCCATGCGACTCACGTAACTGCCAATAAACTGGCAAACGTTGTAACTCAGCTACAAATTAGTCAGACTAAATTGCAATTGACTGTGTGTTTGTCACAACGAATATGCCAACTTGATTATCCAGCGAATTAGATGCTGGATTCAATTTGAACAACTTTTCAATGTATTGCGGTTCCTAAATGTTGCCAAAATGGTCAAAAGTTATATTTAATATCAATTTTTGCGGATTTTACTGTTATTAAACGCATGAAATATAAAACAATTATATTTGAATTTTAAAATGATTATCAACATGTCAATCTGATGTATATTTAATGTGCTGCCTACAGTTCTATACCCAATTAATCAAAGAATTCACTTGGCAACCCAACTCAATCAGCGTTCGTTCGATTGACGCGTTACTCATACGCAACGTGGGCCGTCGTATTGAGGGCGTTGCTGCCACAAAAGACAGTTAAGCCAAGGTTAAAACATGTGGCCCTCGAAATGTATAGCATATTCATCATCTAATCAATCAGCATCAAAATGAAAATAAAATGTTGTGCATCTACATAAATTCTAGAAAATTGAGCTCAATTTTCTTGTGGTTGTTTGTGAGCTGTGAACGGAAAATCGAGAGATTGGGCGCAGCTTCAAAGTGTTTACACGCCGTTTAATTTGCCTGTCTGCCTTTATTTGTTATGCAATTAATTTTATTACATACACACACACATATGCTCGAATCAAACCCGTAGATACAAATCATATAAAAGTTCATGGGAATGCGGCACAAGGCAAAAACTGTCTGCCTTTCAATTTGGCCAACTTGAGCGTGTCTACCCAGCCAACTGTGCGTATGTGTGTTCGTTCGTGTCGGCATCTTACATTTGATTACAAACCCAAATACACACACTCACACACACAGCCCGATTAGATTCTTATATAAGCCGCTCCCGAGTCTAGCACAGGAAATTGCCATTAAATTTTGTGACCTTTAAGTTTGATGGCAGCCTTCAACTTTTTCCAGCAGCAGCAAAGTTTTTACTAACATTTTGTTATACTTCAACTATGGCCGGCTGTCAGCCACATGTTTTGTGTCTATAACATGGCTTTGATTAGCTACACATCAATGGCCTAATGACAGCTTCTTGGCATAAGTTTCTCAATACATTTGTTTAGAATAACAAGGGTCAATTTAATGGCAGAAACGCGCCTAAATTCGCAACTCTTTGCTTATTGCTATTTCGAGAGATATTTCAACTGTTTATTTGGTTGTCATTTTTCCGGGGAAATTCCTTTAACTCCAGGCTATGGTTCCAGCCCTGGCTCAATTATAGTTTTCATATTTGATAAAATTCTATAAGAAATGAAACTAAACATATGATTTATGATAATATTCCGCCCTTTCAAATTTAAGCTAAAAATAATAACAACAAAATTAGTAAAATATAAGAATCTTGTGTGATTATTTTCTTCATCTTAAATATGCATATCAATATCAGCTCTTTAATTGGTTGAATTTAAAAAATTCAAACACTCTAAAGGAGGCAGGCAATAAAAGCAGTTGTAAACCAACGAGGGCGAGGAGTTTGTGTTGTAAGCGATGTTGTTAAGTAAAGTCCATAAAAATATTGACACGAAAAGTGTTTGTGTTTGTGTTCTTAGCCAGGGCCAGAAAACAAACCGAGGCGTTAAGTGTGTGCAAGGAAGATATTCAATCAATGGACAAACAAGTTAAACACATTTTAATCATGACGCTGAGAGTAAACATTTCGCAACTAAAATTCGAGAAGAGGCAACACGGCGAGCCGAGGTCAGGACAAAGACGAGAACGAGGCCAAAGCCAAAGCTAAAGCCACAGACGAGACGAGACGAGACGAGGTGAATGTGTCAATAAATGAAATCCTTAAGAAATTGCTTGTCTGCTGCTGAGATTTGTGTGTGTGTGTGTGTGTGTGTGTGTGTGTGTGTGTGTGTGTGTGTGTGTATAGCTGAAGAGCATATAAAAAAAGCCAAGCACAAGGTTGGCAAATCGGTTTGTTGCCTGCGATTGAATGTCAAAAACTGTTTAGACATAATTGTTGTCATTTTAAGAATTTGCCCAGCTATAAATATATGTCAGAGTCTGCGACGACAAAAGCGGTGAAGCAAATAGTGAATCCGCATCCTTGTCGCATATCGATTTCTAATGCCACCATCATCCTCTAACCACACACCACCCCGCCGCCCCCACCCATTCCACCCCCTCAACAAACGGAAATGCCAAGCGAGATTTTCTCGGTGCTGCTTCATCTTTTTCTTGTTGTGCTTTAGGCAGTGGCTTTATATCAATGGCGGCCATATTAAATCATCTCTATATGCTGGCCAAGATAGGAGTGGGCGGGGATGGGGACCTGAGGAAAGGGGGTGTGGTGGGAGGCTGCTGTTGCTGAAGCTCATGCAAAACTTTCAATGGCGTTTGGTGTTGTTGCCATGATTATTACTTGTATTGCTCTAGCAAGCGCCACTTGAGTGTGTCAGTGTGTGTGTCAGTGTGTGTGTGTGTCTATACAACTGTATGTGTGTGTGTGTGTCTGTGTTTGCTTCTAAGTGCCACTGAGGCAGCCGCAATAAAATAAGCAAGCAGCGCATAAAAAACCAGCAAAAGAAGCTGCAAAATTGTAAAACTACAACGCAACGATTGTGAAATGCTCTAAAAAAAACTTAGATTAAATTAAATTTTAAAACATTAAAAATAAATTAGCTTTCTTTGAATTATAAATCATTAGTTGATAGCTTAATTATTAATATTATATCATCAATTGTTTAACGTATTTTAGAATAGTTCTATTTTACAATTCAAAATCTTCAAAATTTACTGATTGATTCAAAAACAGAAATTTGAATAGATTATAGCTTCAGCTTTACATTACTTATTATATTACTCTACTTATTCACATCTAGAGTATTACAAGTTTAAGCAATTGCCTTGCCTGCTAGCTGTTTTCAGGACTCGTTAAAGATTTATATCCTTCGCGTGGCAGCAATATTTTTCTTTTAAATTTTATCTGTATGTCGGTGCAAAGAAATCAAATGCACGCTTAGGCGCGCACAGTGTGTTCTCAAAGTATACACACTGGCAGAAACAACTCCAGAACTGTCAAAAGGAAACCCAACGAGCCGCATCATAAAAACAATTGCCTACTTGTCCTTTGAGTCCTGCGCTGTGTCTGCTTGCCAACCTGACTGCTGTCTGTTTATTGTTATTTTTTTTTTTTTAGCAAAAGTTGCCTTTTATTCTTTTACGTGTGTGAATAAGAACTCACTGGAAATTGTGCAGGCAATTGGATAAAACTTCTTCTATATATAAATAAGCAAAACAAGGTTACAATAATAGCTCAATAGAGGATTAGGATTAAAGCAGATCGGCCTCAACTTTTACGATTCCAGTAAATTCACCACTGGGTCAGTTAGATAAACAGGAGCTCTTTGAGATTTTGGCCACGTGTGTCTCCCCATAAAAGTTTTTCCAGAGCGGCCAAAGTTACTTAATTTATTGCCATAAAATGCTGTCACTTATGATTGTTGTTTTGACAACGTCGTATTTTTCGGACAAGTCTGTATTTAATTAATAGCATAACCATAAGATGAGCTCTACTCACGCTCTGTGCTCCATTCG
Source organism: Drosophila rellima (assembly GCA_035043635.1). Classification (NCBI taxonomy): domain Eukaryota; kingdom Metazoa; phylum Arthropoda; class Insecta; order Diptera; family Drosophilidae; genus Drosophila; species Drosophila rellima. The sequence goes on along the minus strand of JAWNMV010000145.1, from coordinate 931,149 downwards.
GGCTCGCAATTCTGCCACGGCAGCTGGGTGCGAAACGAGGCGAACATATAGAAAATGGTCCAGGCAATGATTAAATTGTAATACAGCATAACAATGGCCGAAACGATAATCATGCCGGTGCCCAGTCCACGGAAGAGCGGACAGAATCGTCGATAGATGGCCACTGGACCAAGTGCAGCATACTGGCCAAACGATAGCTCCATGAACATCAGCGGCAGACCCGCTATGATAAGCATAATCGTGAAGGGTATAAGAAAGGCGCCTGCAAATGCAACAGTTAATTTCAGTTTAAGTTCACATATTATAAACTATGTCAAAACACTTACCACCTCCATTGTTGTAGCAGAGATAGGGAAAACGCCAGACGTTGCCCAGGCCCACTGAGTAGCCCAACAGCGAGAGGAGAAAATCAAAGCGTCCCGTCCAGTTGCCGCGTTCCGGCTCCGCTGTCTCAATGGTCACCGCATCCGAGTCCAAAGTGACTAGCGCTGTTCCAGAGGCGCATCCTGCAATGCTTATGGCGGTGGGCGTGGTGCTTAGTTGTGGTGCTGTTACCTCCTTGCCACCAGCTGATGCTGACCCTGAAGCTGTCAATGTTAATGCCGCCGCATTACCAGGACATACCACACCAACACCAGCTGGCTTGTTGTTGGTCGGCAATTTGTTGGCTCGTCGCTCCGTATTGAATTCACAGCTGGTGAAACGATCCTCATTGTTCTGCAAGCAATTTCAATGTTGACCCAGTTAGTAAATCTCGTCTGGCCAGATAAATGCCAAGCAATAAATAACAATGGAAAATGCTGAATTTTGTTTAATTTGAATAGTAACAAAATTGTGAATAAATTGTGGCGGTCGTGCGATAACTATTATTATAGTTAACGGACATATATCGATTATTCTGTCAAACATATCGAGAATCCATATTGCTATCAAAATTTACAGCGCTGTTAACTTAACATTTTGATCAACATTATGTATCGGATATCAGTTTCAAATCAGATATTTTCAGTACACTTTGAAATCAAATCGGACAGCAGTTAAAATTTTAATATAGCACTTAAATCGTTGTTAAACTTTTACCTCCCATAGATCCACATCCAGTTTAGTGCTTGACTCTTTGTTTGCCTTGAGGCCTTTCGTTTTAGATTTCGTTTTTGATTTCTTATCCATGTTGGGGCACAGTTGTTGTTGCTAATTGCATGCTATTTTCCACTTGCTTTATCTCTCTCTCTCTCTTTCTCTTCCTTTGTCTCCGTTTCTCTAGCTGTGCTGCAGAATTGTCTTTTCTGGGGCTGTTTCGTGATTTATGTCATGTGCTTCATAAATTCAAATTTTGCTAACTGATGACGCTCAGTTGTGGCCAACAGCTGCATAGCTTGTCGACCCTTTTGGCCTTGTTATTATGGTATATGGCTATAACGTTGCCTTTAGGCCATCTTGTGTACTTGCAGGACTCTGAAACAATGAGAAAATGTAGTTAATGATGGGTTTACGAAAAGGGTTAAAGAGATAATTACAATTTGTGGGCTGTTAAAGTTCAACTTAAGTACTGCACTTCAAGTTCAATTTAATAGAATTTCCACTTAAATAACTCATAAATTTCACACATTAATTATTTGCAAAAAGTTTTCCGCAAAAGAACTTTTGTTTTTTGCACATTTTTCCCATTTAGCAGCTCAATTTGCATAAATAATTTAATAATCTGTTAATTAGCGCACGTAAACAGCTAAATTTTCCACATAACACCCTTGTCACATTTCCCCTCCCTTCCACTGGATGGGTGTGAAAATTATTTAGCCATCAAAGTTGCATTGATTTATTTTCATTTTGCACTTCGTTTGGCATTGGAAAAGCTCAACGGGCGAGAAAAAAACCTTCACATTGACATTCAAAATGAACAAAAAAACAATATATATGGAAAATATATGTATTTTAAATTAACTCAATTGACCAACTATCAAAGAATACGTTTATAAGCACAAGTATCTTTGTGACATATCTCAAAGTGAAAACATAAAATTAATTAAAATACGTCTTAGACTTAATTATGTAATGAACAAGTGGCGTCCTAAATTATTATTTTTAATTAATAGTTTAAAAATAGAAAGAAATTTAAGTTCCATATTTTAGTTTAAATGTTGTCAACTATTTGGTAATGCTAAAACCATTACGCTTTGATCAATCTTTTCCCAGTCTTCCGAGATTAATGGATGCTCGAGAAAATGACACACTGTCAATGACACTTGATGTTGTCGCCTCACACACACACACACATATATAGTGTAACATCATGTGATGATGGTTAGATGAGATGCAATGAGATGAGATGTGAAATGATGTGCTCGCCGTCCAAGTCCATGGATAACTGTGACCCTCAGCGCACAGTTGCTGGTCACGTTTTTATATGACTTTGTTTGTTTGTCTGTTGCTGTTGTTGTTGTTGTTGTTCTTGGCTTAAACGTTCTTGTTGTCGTTGCTATGGTATGTGTGAGGCAATGTGTTGACAACTTTGATAATTAGGCAGCCAAATGTGCATTTAAGTGAGCCGATGAAAAGGTTTTTATGCTACACACTCGTACCTCCCAGCAAATGAGAGGCTGTTACAGGGTTGCTGCTCTTGCTCTTGGCTTATGAGGTCAGACAAATCCGATGTTGCTGCTCTTGGCAGCAGACAAGGCTTATGATTTAACTGCCTGTGAATTGTACGCGAACATTGGCTGTTTACGAGCCTGCCTAATTATTCCTGGGCTGTTAAAGCCTCAGTTTATTCAGTTCTCAAAAGGTTGTTGATTTAAGTAATTAAAAATAACAGATGGCTTTGGTTCGAGGTATATAAGGAGATAGTACTATATACAGTTAGTTAAGGATAGCTTTGAAAATTTCGTAAGGAATAACAGTACACTAACTATATAGGATTACATTAGAATATTTGCCAAAACTGATCAAGAAAACATGTAATTTTGTCTAAAAAAGGGACGAGAACACAGATTCAAAAAACTGTTTTTTAGTTTATAGTTTTCCATAATATTGTATAATAAGTAGACTTCAGAATAATAGAATTATGAATATATCCTTTATATGCATTGTTTTTTAAACTTGGACATTCCGCCAAAAAGAATTGTTATTGTTTTTTTTTTATTGTCTTGCGGTTAGCAACTATTTGGCATTACTGTTACTTGTTCTGGGCTTTAGCCACATTGCGACTGTATCCTTTTTCTTTATATTTTGTTGCTGTTTTTGTTGTTGTTATATTCTGTTGCTCGCGGTCTGATGTTGTTGTTGTTGTTGCCTGGACTATGGCTGCGGCTTTTGTGCTGCGGCATTAGCTTAGCAAATAGTTTTTAATGATTCCAATGCTTGCGGCCAGTTTACGAATATACACCCTCAGAAACTGGCTCACACACACACACACACACACACACACAGACACAGACACATGCACAACTTAAATACAACAGTAAGAACAATAACAATCGTTTGGCTTTGTGCAAATTGTGTGGCAACGGCAACGGCAACGGCATTTGTTTCAAATAGTTTAAATGGCTGCTGGCAACAAGAAGAGAGCTGCCCTAACGAAGGGGTGGGGTGGGGGAGTGGGAGGGTAGGGGAAGGGGGAGTGGGCAACGAGGGTAGCTATTAAGTTGTTAATGTGTAAATAAAATGATATTATGAAATTTGTTACTGCACAGCATTTAAACAGTTTTAATAGGCTTACTTGAAAGTGAGTAAAACGCTTTTAATGCTTACAATCAAATTAGTTTTATTTTATACCCAAAGCATCCTTTTTTAAGTCTGCTTGTAAAACACAAATTTACAACTGCTCATAAAAAAATCAAGGATAAATAAAGACGAGCTGTATTTCTCGCACTTTAACGTTCAGTGAAGACAAATCGAAAATTTTAATGTTAATTATTTTTGCTAGTTGGATTTTAGTAATGAAAAGAAATTTTGCACAAACTCTGAAAAGTTTGCAAAAAGTCAACCGAAACAAACTAAAAGTTTTGAGATCGTACGTGAACTTAAGAAGATAAAATCCGTCGTTCAATTTCGACTTTTCTTAGAACTCTTTTTCAATGCGTAGTAAGAAACTATCTAAAAGTTTTAAATTTGTCCTTAATTTGTACGCCAACTGATACATAATTATTTAATTTTCAATTTCTTTGAGGACTTAACACGAACACAACAACACACGAAAAACTTTATGAAAGTCCTACTTCATAATTTTTTGTAAATTTGCCAGATGTTTTTATTTGACAGAGTTACTAGCAAAAGTTGTGGAAACTTGTTTAAGTGCTGAATCATGCCACACACTATATAATTAATGTGCATGTTCGTACACACACACACACGCATTTCAAACGTGGCAATTAAGTGTTACGTATACGACAGGAGGTACTGAAAGTGAAACTGAAATCTGCGGGCTTAGGTGCACTCGTTTCGTTTGTTTGGTCAATTCGAGTGTGAAAATGTTGTTGAGCGTTTTTCTTGTTGTTGCTCATTTTTTTAGCTCTCGCTTGTTTACACACAGGCACAGGCACAGCCCTTGACCTTGGGCTGTGCATTGTGCAAGCGCATGGAACGAAACGCATTGCCCAGCCCCAGGGTTAACCATTTTGGATGGCAGCACAAGGAGGCGGTGAGGGGGCGTGGCCATAGACAGCAGTTATAGTTTTACCGTTTTTGCCGGCATCTTGTCGGCCCAGCAGCGTTTTCCGCTTTCACTTGGAAAACATGCAATAATTACATTTTCATTGAATTGAATTCAACTACAGCCTATGATCATTTAATATTAAGAAGCCGCTTTAAAAGCTGGAATAAAATGTTCATAAAGCTCTAAGCTACTCTGAAAATTCCGAGACATCACAAATATTTTGTTTTTTTTTTGTCTTTTACATTTCCAAGCACATGTCAAAAATGAGCTATTGTTTGCAATGCGAGACACAAATGAACTTCATCCAAAACATCATCATCAGCATCATTTGTAACTTTCGCTTTTGTCATATATATATATATATTTTTTTTTATTATTTTCGCACAATTGTCGGCCATTTTTAAGTGGCCGTCAGTGGGTGGAGAGTGGGAGGCGCTGCGGGGGACAGGCAGAACTTGAAACGCTTAAATTTGATCCCTTCAAGGCTGCACACAGTCAAGCAATAGAGACAACTGCCTCGACCTTTAACATGGCATTTTTTATGCATGCAACAACAACAACAACAACATAAACAAGTTCTATATTCATTGAAAAATCAGCACGAAAAACAAACTGTTGCAATTTGTTTTTTACATTCATTTGCCACTTTCTTTTGTTGTCCTGTTGCAGCTGTGAAATTCTAACTAAAACCTGACAATGATATCGATTGAGAGACCAAAGGATAACGCATGTAAATTTCTTTTGTTGTCAACTTCAGCTACGGATTCGCAACAAATTCACCTGTCTGACATTTTGGAAAGCCATGGGCGAAAACTTGGGCTTTTCAAAATGGTGAATGAGAGATAGAGCTGGGCAAACAAATTCAACGAGCTGCTGCATTTTCTTGGCCAACTTTTCGTAGCGCTTGCAGTTTTAATACCCTGCTAAAAAGTATTTCCGTTTTTTGGCAACATTTCAGTTAAATTCAGAATTCCAATTACCATTTAAGAAAATTTTCTCCAAGAGAGTATTTATTTTTCGGCAATCTACAAGTTATTTCCTCAACTTCGTTCTATTTTCTCTTTGGCTGAAACTACATAAAATATTCATATGCCAGGCGGGTGGCGGGGGGTGGGCGGCGCCTCCTTACGTCCTTGTCATCGGGGTGGAAAGTCCTTGTCGTTGTCGGTAATCGCAAATTCAGCGCTTAATCTCAATCAAAATGCGCGTAAAGTGGCATTTCAAGTGATTTTTATGAATTCGAAATTCGTCATTTTTTGTTGATTGAAACCCAAAAAGGCCAAGCAAAATAAATGCGTTAGGAAACGTAAAAAATTGAACTGAGCTGGCAGATTTTCAAGACGAATGCAATCAAAGAATTCAGATTTTCAGAGCCATTTAACATTTCTGTATTATATTTCACTCAGATAATTATCTGATTTGGGTTCAGTTTAAGTCCTTAAGTACAATGATTTTCATAAGTTTTTTACCTTTAATTTAAATATACCAAAAAGTATTCAAAAAAAAAAAAAAACAAAACTTCAACAACTCAAATTGCATTTTCATTTAATCCGCTCAATTTGTTGTCAGTTTTTAATGGCGCCGCCTGAAAAGTTGCGAACGTCTTGCCTTGAGCATAAAATGCATTTCATTTGAATATCAAAAGCGAGAGGCAAGAAAATATGAAAAATAAAACGAAAATGCGTAAAAGAGTTGGAAAACAGTCTGAGACACTTGCTAAGTGAATTATGTTTTTTTTTTGTTGCTTTCTGTGATTTTGTTTTTTTTTTCAAAAGTTCCTACGCTATTTTTCATTTTATTTATTTATTTTTACTTTTTATTTTTGTTTTACCTTGTGCATAAATTCTGTTGTATCTGTCTGTGTGTTTTGCTTTAAATTTGCAATTTAAATGTAATTTCTCGACTGTTTATTTGGTGTATGACGAGTGCGTGCACTCAGATTTAACAGCCAGCGACAGGTTTCGGTTGCGACCGAGGTTCATTCCCTTAAAAGCTGACAATGTGAGTGATGACCCTGTCATATATGTATATGAACACAGTACAGCTATTGGGTGTAGTCCTGTCAATTAGACAGACCCGTTTCAGCCAAAAAGGTAACTCGGATTTCCACAGAATTCGAAAAAAATGAAACACATGCTTTATTGAGTTATTCAACCAGCCGAAAGACACGTTCCACAATAAGGACATTATCAATATGCCACACGTTCTGCTCGTTTTTTTCCCACATCGGGCCAATAAGAAAAAACACTTATACTCTTGTTTGGCGCCTAAAAGGCTGCCACATTTCATGGCTACAAACTTTGCATTCCCGCCAGACATTTTCAGCAAGGCCTGCTCACATTGGCACGTTTTATGGCCAAAAGGCAATAGCCACAACAGCAAATTGATAAAATATGAAAAATGGCCAAGGCCCAGAAAAGCTGCTGGCATTCTGTTGAGACGGGCCAAAACTTGATTGTCATTTAATATGAAATTCTCAAGAAATTTATAGTTTAAAGTTTTTAAAAAGTCTTCTTCATACATTTTCCTGACTATGTGTGGAATTTTATTTTTTAATGCTCTACGAAAACTTTGACCTGTTGCATGACTTTATTTCTCGTGTCTTGATTTATAATTTTAAAAATTTATTAAGTTGGTTAGTTGAGAGAATGTCTAATTTCGCTCAAAAAATTCTAGTTTTTAAGTTAGTTATTTGTAGGTCTGAGACTGGCTGCGATATCGCCTTGTCTGAACCGCACAACTGTTTTGGATGGTCGACTTTTCCGTTTTCGATTAGAAGCAGAAGTTTCGCATCGAGTCGAGCTTTGTCAGTGGTGCAGTTTAGTGTCATTTAGTCATTTACGAAATGGATTTGAGCCAGAGCACACGATGCATTTTCATTTCGTTGGCGTTGTCAGCCATCGTCTGTCAGACGGACGGAGATGGCAATGGGATTTCGATTGGAAGAGCGTGTGGGAGTGGAATTGGCAGTGAAAGTTCGACTCTAAGCTTTACGCTGAACACCGTGTACTATAATCACAGGGTGCTCTTCCTAACTGTGCTGGGTACCTTGACTTTAGCCCTACTGGGTTGTCTGGGTAAGTTTTGTGGATTTATCTAGAGCATGTATTCTATATTTAGTTTGAAATTTGTAGGTTGCCTGTGCTGCTGTTGCTGCTTCCGTTGGTCGACAAGAAATGTGGAAAGCCTGGACGCATATGCTCCGCGCACACAGAGCATTGTGTGGCCACCACTGCCCGAGGAAACGGCTCATGTCCTGGAACTGACCTTTCTACATACACCCGGTGCCGTAGATTGCCTGTGCAGTGCCTGCGAGCTGGCGAAGAAGGTGCGATGCATTGAAAATTGCCTGAATACGTCTGAATGTTGAATGGAACTGAACACTGAGACGGTGTCTGCATTTACAATATTGCCAAATGATACTTTTTAAATAAAATGTAATTAAATATGTATAATAGTTTAAACAATTACAAGCATTGTTGGCTACGATTATCGAAGATATAATCTTAAGCAAATATATTAATAAATAATAAAATTGATACATAACGACTATAACTTTACTTGGTTTGGAATGTTGCTTTTACTATAAGTTATTAAATATGACGACATTATAGAGAGTCGTAAATCAAAAAAGAGTCTTAAAATTACACTTTTAATAGAAATTGATCAAATTTGAATGCATAATGAATTCAGAGGAATTCATAATTCAAATTTCGTTTGAATTTGTTCAGCTTTAATAAAGTTAGCAGCTTTACAATTCAAAATAGTTACTTATTTTACTAATTGGTATGATTTTTAGCAAAAATTAAGAGAGGTCTTAGAATCAAATGGTTCAATTGTCACCTTTATGGTTGTATACTTAAAGACGCAGTTTAAGTTATCGTCTTTAATGGCGCTATCTAAATATTCTGGAAACAGATTCCCAAGTTGCATAATCGTATTTTGTTGTGCAACTAAAACAAAAACTCGTACCAGACTCCAAATCCATAGTGGACAGCTGTTTTGTCATTTACATGACTTGGGCAAAGGCTTCTTGGCAAAGTCTTGGAAGTTTGTAGTTTTATTGTGTGGCCAAAAGCCAAGGGAGCAGCTACAAAATCAATATAAGGAGAACAATGAATGGATACATGGAAACGTTGCTGATGTTCCTGCTCTTGGCAGTTTGTCCAGAACTTTATAAAGCCAGCAACTATTCAGGCAAGCCGAAATGATGATATCCTTTTGTATAGTGTATAATATTGTAAAACTTGCTGTTGTTGTTGCTATTGCAGACAATTACTGGCTTAATGAGACACAGTCGGTGCAGGAGGACGACAATGCAACAAATAATTCGGGTGGCTATAGAATTATTAGCGACATAAGTGAAAGCAATAACAGCATTGTTGTTGCTCCTGTGGATCCACTAATGAGGGTGGCATTCGTAGCATTGCTGCTCCACATACTCATCGTGGGCGGAGGTATGTTTAGTATTATTCTAAAATATACAAATATATGTACATATATGTACATACATATCTAAGCTGTACTAATTGGTCTGTGGTATCATCATTAGGCATCATTATCTACAGCGTCGTCTACTGCAGACACCGTGCGGCGAAACGGCGTCCCCTGGAGGTAAAACATCGCCTGCAAAGTCCGCTAACTCTGAGGCACGTGCCAAATATTCCCAATTGCCGCTGTCATGGCTGCCTTGTGGCCAGGCAAATGCTGAGTGGACTGATCGTACAATCCATTATTAAGGAGCGTTCAGCTTGTGCGCAAGCACAGAATGAGTCATAGTTGTAGATGCCACAAATTAAACATGAAATTAACATGTAGTTGTGTAAGGTAACCGATAGCCTTGTAAAAAAGGATCTTAATAAATATTAATTCGATGTCGATATTTTCCCATGGAAATAAACGATAAGCAATTATCGATTGTCAAGTCCAATAAGACAAGAGCTGAGCGATATGTGCTGCAACTGACGCTAACAGTGTCTGCGATTAGTTAATGCGTGATAGTGACTTAACTATAAAATAGGTGTACCAATTATTTGATAGATAAATTAGTATCAATATGTGGGCTATTAATATATATCGAACTGTGATTTTGTCTCTGTTACTTTTGGTATTTTGTCACTGCACTGACAATTGCTCATCTCTACGATTAATATCGCTCATCTCTATCCGCGAAGAAAGATTTTCTTATTGAAAAAAACTCGGAATGGCGGAAAGGTGTGCGGCTGACGCAAACAACAACAACAACGAAGATGTGGATAACTTGCATTATGCAGTGCAGGACACTTTTTCATTTGGGCAACACGTGCAGCCACTGCTGGCTGCCAATTGTTCGGAATATGCCGTGGCACATTCGAATTTGTGCTTGCAGCCAGCGCGTCAGATGAGCGAGGTATCATTTCTGCCCCACATTATGTACGCCATGCGCATGTTGCGGCTGACGCAGCTGCTGCGAGTTCAGAGCTATGCGTGGCCGTATCTGAAGCAGGGCGCGGATCACGGCATCGTCGTTGTGGGTGCTCCGCGCAGTGGACGCACGCTGAGCTTTGTCCCGCCACTGTGCCAGGTGGTGTGCAAATCATTGGCGGAGCAGCGCTGTCGTCGACGCTGGGAACTGAATGGGCCCATTGCAGTGGTGCTTGTCGCGGATTTGGGTAGAGTGCAGCAGATCGGCAGTCTGTGCAATACGATGCTGCGCAAGGCCAAGAACGAGGAGTGGCTGACTCTAGTGTTGACGGTGCCCTCGGCGCATACACCGGACTTCTTTCTACGTTGGCTCAATGGCATTGGCTGCTTGGTGGCGACACCTGCTCAGTTCTTGTGGCTGTGCAGCTCTAAGCTTCTCAAGATGCCAGAACTGCGATTCGTCGCCTACGATGATGTTGATTTAATGCCATCGGAGCAGCTTGGCCAGGTGCATCATCAGCTGCTGAGCCTGACCAAGAAACAGCGTCCACAGTTGGTAATCACCTCACAATCGTATAGTCATAAGCTGCTTCACATGCTGCGCGAGTTTAATGTCCATCCCATGCTGCTCTTTGGCGATATATTGGAGGCGGCGCTCTATGGAGGTGCACGGATGCGTTTGTTGCTCCTAAAGCGCAAGACCAAACATGAGGAGCTCTTACGACTGCTTCATAAGCGTTCTCCACATCTGCTGCGCACCGTCATCAACTGTCACTCGGATGCAGAAATATCTGGTCTTGTACGGAAATTGGAGGCACATGGCTACAAGTGTTTGCCATACTATCAGTCGGCTGACATGAGTGTGCGTGATCATGTGCACCGCTGGATGCAGGATACTAAAGGAGAGTTGCTGCTCTGTACCGATGACTGCCCCGAATTGAGTATACGACATGCTGAGACTCTGGTCCATTTCAGTCTCAGCGATAGCTGGAGCAAGTTCAAGTTACGTCACCTGTCGCTGGCCGGCAATTTACGCAATCAATTTGCGCAATCGCTGGCAGAGAAGGAATCTGTGGAGCAAAGCTCTGACAAGGATTTCAAGCCGGGTGAGTAACACACTCCAATAAGCCATACGAATTCGAGCGAGTTTTAAGTACTTAAACTCTATAATTTCTATTGACGATAATAATTTGGATTTACATGACAAACATAAACTATTGATATCTGATCTTAATTTAAATATAAAATCAAATTATAAAGACGAAGAAACAGATAAAGATTTGCTTGGATTCTTAAACAAGGTGGCACACAATATTTATTAAAATCTTGTTTGTATTCCAGATGGGCTACTTTCACTGGTTTTCCTGGACGAGACCAACCATAAGCAGCTGCCGCGTCTTGTCGACTTTCTGCAAATGCATCAGCGTGTTGAGGAGGGCATCATTCTCCTGGCTCGCCGAATACGCAATCAACTGGAAAGCCTCAAGTGCAACGAGCCTGCGTTGTGCGATGTCCTGCTGAGCCTGGGACATTGTGGCGATACTCTGTGTAACCAACGCCATCAGCTGCTGCCCTACGATCGTCTGATGCCAGCACAGGTGCCAACTCAGGGCGATGTGAAGCTGCAGCTGATCAAAGTCTATACGCCAACACATTACTGTGTGCGTTTGCTGGAGCATTTACTTCCTGGCGGCACCTGGCAGCCTTTGCCCTGTCAGGTGACGCTGGAAATGAAGCTGCAGCTGCTGCAATCGGAGGATTGTCGACGTCATTGGCCGCCCAAGGCTAAAGACATCTGCACCTATCGCAATGACTATGGATACGAGCGTGTACGTATCCTTCGTGTGGCACCCATCAAACGGGTGAATCTCTCATGCACTGATGTGGCCGTGGAGGTGCAGGCAATGGATGTCGATACGCGTCTGATTAAAACCACCAGCGGCAAGCTATATATTTGTCCAGAAGAACTGCGTAATGTGCCACCATTGTCTATTGATCTGCGCATCCTGGGAATGGTGCCGTATACGGGCGAGCGCAGTTGGCATGAGGAGGATGGCCGTCAATGTGCCGAGTGGTTAAGTGCTTTTACACAGCCAAATTTTATGCAAGCCAGCATTGTTATGTCACTTTCACACACGATCTTTGTCAACAATTTGGCTGTGAACAGCTATGCACCAAATCTCCAGATGCACGTGCGCCGTTTCAACATGTGCAAGCAACTGACAGACAAAAAACTGGCCAAGAAATGTGACCAAGCAATCGATAAACTCATGAAATTCTTAGCAAGCGACCAAGCAAAGGAGAAAGAGCCCGTGCAACAGGGTGTTGTTGAAGTACAACCCGTGGAGCCACTTCTCGTGGAGCAACAAATAACGGAGAAGACAGCATACAAAGCTCCCGCAGGCAGAATCGGTTACTTTGCCAAAATGGCATTGCAGTTGGGCAAAGAGAATCGATTATGCTTGGAAGAGCAACAGCAGCAGCTGCAACAGAAGCCATTGGATCAGAATCAAAATCCTCCAAAAGACAACAGTGTAGAAGCATTGTATAATTGTTTAATGAACTGCTCGTTGCTGGACTTGCAGGAAAAGCAGACATCAACTGTCAATTGCCATTTGCCCGAAGAATTACTCAAACAGATAATAGAACCACAGCTGGAGCAACCAAAGCCGCCCCAACCTAAGCAACTGGAGAACAAAAATAAGACAAGCGCTGCGGAAGTAATAGAGAAAAGTCCTGATGTGCAATATCAGACACCGCCGAATATAGTGCGTCCCGAGGTGATATACTACCAAACGGCCTGCACGTTGGAGCTGCAGGTAATTCTGCCCGACGACAAAATGGAGTATGAGGCATTCTTGCACAATGGACGCTGCATTTGCTTCTGGACACTGGAAACGTCAGAATCGATCAGATATCAGTTTACAGTGAACACCCGTTGTCCTTACCAGAGTCTCAGCCATCACATGCAAGGTCGCACCGTCTACTTGAGCATCCTCAAGGCACTGGCCGAGACCTATCCACTTGAATTAAGTTTCTACAAATTCATGAAGCCTCAACACGAGAAGCTCAACTGTTTGGAAGAACTGCGTAGATCACGTGTGGCGAATTTCGAGACATATCTGTTGCACAAGGGATACATTCAGGGTAGATCAATAAAATATACCAATGATGTTGATCGATTCAGCAGTGATGATCAGGCGGACGAATTGATTCCGGATGCCTGCGCTGAGAGTGTGGAACGCCCGGTTGATGCATCCGAATTTATTTGCGATTAGCTCATCACGATACATTCTCACAAAAGGGGTACGTCTCAAAATTTTAACATTTTCCATCCGTGACAAATATTACAATCAACTCAACTTAAAAATCAAATACACAACATGTGTCCGAAATGATATTAGGACAGGTTAAAGACATTAATCTCCGAAATATCTAGCCGAAACTGAAAAAGAGAACAGGCGTAATTGATTGTTGACAATAATTAAATAAATAACAATTCTATTGCTGACTGTCAAATTTTTATGTAATTTGACAATCCATATTTTATTTTACATCTACCATTTTTTGTTTCCTATAATTTGATTTTCACGCATAACTTAAATTATTCAAAACAACACTCTTCTGTAATTTAATTTGAATTAACTTTAGGCTGCGTTTTGCCTATATTTATTTTGTATTCATATTGTTACGCATTGAATGCAAAGTTATCGTTTCAATCATATTCGTAAAGTTAAATAAGACGTCTTGTTGTCGACACTACCGTCTGCTCAGTTTTATTGAATGCAATGTGCACTTGGCTGACAGAACAGGTAAATGGGAAATAGAAATGTGACTGTCATTCCGGCGAAATGTTTCCAAGTCCTTGTCAGTGCAGTAAGTATGGACAACTGACAACTGTATATGAATGTAAACCAAGGCAATAAGTGCCCATTGCCACCATCTACCTTAGATTGTGAATATAATTGCGATGTGTGTGTGTGCAGTTAAGATATTCCACTTTATATGTAACAAATAGAGTATTTTTGAAAAAAAATATAACAAAATATATTTTTGTAACTAGTTAATAACTATTATCAGTTGAAAGACGATTAACTACTTTTATATTATATCTAAATTTTAGATATTAATAATTACATTTATTTTATTTTACATGATTTTGATTAAAATTAAAAAATTGTAGAAGTCCCAAGAAAATAAATATACAAATCCTTGAACGATCGAACAAATACGTTAACTACACAGAGGAAACTCACATACATAAACACACACACATAACCACTTATCGATTCCAAATAACCTTCGAAAGGACTTTTAATAAAAATAAAGAACTTTCTAACTACATGTGTATATGCTACATGTCCATATCTCGACGTGCATGTATATTTTAATGCATTTTAATTTAATTTTCATAAATATTTTGTGCTGCTTGTTATTGTTGTTGTTGACTTACAGATGTAGGTGTGCTCAAAAGCACATAAATGTCTATGTTAGCCACAAATAACTAATACAATCAGTAACACGCACACGTACACACATCTGCAGTTGCATTGTGGTAAAAATTGTAGCAGTAAAAGCCATAAAAATATTACGTATACGTACGTATAGTGCACAAGCTGTTTTACAGCTTAGCAAAGCATTGTTTTTGTTTTTGTTGTGTGTGGCAGTAGCTGGCTTTCACCGTTAAGGTCAAAGTTCAGAGCATTTATTGAGGGCAACAGGACTCGTCTGGAACGCATCCTGTGCTTCCAACTCAAGCTTAAGCTCGCACGTGAAGCATAAATATTTATAATTCCGCAACACAATATTGAAATAAACATTCATTCATTGAAGCTTAGTAAGCTTAACAAACTTGCAGCACGCTGCATGAATAAACCTTAACAATTATCTTTATATTGCACAAGGTCAGGAATTATTAAGTATTTAGCTAACAATATTGATTGATTTATTTGCAGTTTGATTTTTTAATCAATTTTTATGAAAATCTGTTAGCGAATTTAAATGTATAACTATTTTATTCAATTAAAAACTTAAATTTCCATAACTTTAAATATCCCAATGCGCAGCAAGAAGATTCTAGCTTTTACAATTATAGAATATTCGCTTTAGCAGCAGTTGCAACTTGATAAGATTTGAGTTATGCAAGTTCGACAAGATAAATTCTATTTAATTGGCAACATTTTCTTTTCTTTTTTTTTTTGAGCAAACAGCAATTCCAGAAAGTATTTAGAATAGTTAGAGGACTTAGCGCTACTGGGAACAAATCCCCTTTGATAATTTAAGTAGGTTATCGATTTCTTGACTCTCAGAGCTGGGTACAGGGTATAATCTTGGTCGAAAGCTCTAGATTGCCACGCTCCGACTTCTTTTTCCTAGAAATGTGGTGCATAAATTCTACAAAAATCCAATTGGCATAAAAAGGTGTATAAAAATGCAAAACATGAACATTTATTTTATTTTACTCGTTGATGGATTTTATTTGCCAGCTGAGCAACAGTCTTCTCTTCAGTAATGTATGAGATTTCCTCAGAAATGGCAAAGCTGTTACACGTTTTCTATGATTTTCATTTTTTACATTACTTTACAAATTATAAATTATGTTATGTCTTTATTTTTAAGAATTTAGTCAACGAGTTATTCCAAAGTATTCTTCTTTCTATTAATGGGAGCAGTATACCGGTTAATTCTTTGGGTCTCCTTGCTAATCTAGCTCGCATTACGTATACGTCATGTATTACAAATCACTGTTTAATATTTACAACGATGTGACAATAGAGTGACACCTGTTGATCTTTTGCAACTTACCTGCCAATTGTTTGTTATTGTTGCCTTTGAATTTTCCAAGCTCGAGTTGTTAATTGTTTTTGTGATGCGTTTGTGTTATTCAAAGACAGAACAAAAATCGGTGCAAGAAAAACTGAAAAAGAAAATACGAGGCGAGCAATTTGAATCAAACCAATGCCAAACACGCACAGGACACGCCAGGACAAGCACAAAAAATAGAAGAGGAAACGACGCACGTTTACGTCGAGCAGGAACCAGGAAGGAACCAGGCACAAAGCAAACAGACAGGAAAGCTAAAAGCGACAACGAGGACGACGACGCTTTTGGCGAGTTGACGAGCCAAGGACAAGGATACTGAGGTAACAACAGCAATAACTATAACAAAAGTAAACGGGGCAAAAAATAAAATGAAGAACGATGGAGGCAGAGAGGGAGAGGGAGAGGGAAAGAAAAGCATAGACATTCCAATAACAATAAGGCATCCCAAAAGAATAGCAAAAGAAGGCAGCAAAAACTTTTGCCAGGACAGCGGAAGCTGAAATTAATTTTGCGTTCGGCAACGCCTGTCTGCAATACGGAGTGAGAGAGAGAGGAGGTGCAACGGGAGGAAGGGAGTGGTTAGCAGATGGAGACCTTTAAACAAGGAGCACCAAAAACTTTGGCCAAATATTTGTCGACTACCTTTTGGGCTCAAAATGGCTGAAGACCTCTTCAATTTAAGAGCAGATCTCAATTGCAGTACTTGCTGTCACACACACACACACACCCACAACGGCACAAGGATAACAAAAGGAGAACTTATAACATATGCATACGAGATCTGAATTGATAAAGTCATATTCTGCAAAACATTTTCTTTCAACCAGCTGCACAATTTGCATATTTTTTGTACAAAATGTTAAGAAAAGAGTTGAAATTTTCATAAATGTGAAACTGAAAATGATTCAATTTGAAAGTGTTGCGTTTAAATAAAAGTTTTGTATTAACAAACTGTACAGATTAATATGAATACAAAAGCAGACATTTTTTGTTAACTAAAAGTTTAACTGTTTTTATGCTTTGATACTAATTATAAAGATTTAAATGTAGTTAGTCAACTTTATTTGTTTTGACAAAATTGAAATATATCTTATATTTGAATTATTTTTTAATATTTTTTTAATTGCTTGTTGTTTTCAGAAGATGTTAAAAAATACTAGATACATTGGATATAATA
The DNA here is from genome assembly GCA_035043635.1 of Drosophila rellima. Lineage (NCBI taxonomy): Eukaryota > Metazoa > Arthropoda > Insecta > Diptera > Drosophilidae > Drosophila > Drosophila rellima. The sequence continues at coordinate 914,095 of JAWNMV010000145.1, read as the reverse complement.
TTTTTTAAAATATAGAACAAATGTGTGGGCTTTTTATCCAAACAATTAACCTCTATGATTAATGCATAATATTACCAATTTATAGAAGTTCAATATTCAATACAATCCAGACCGAATATCAACTCACGGATGAGAAATACTACAAGTGGATAGGAGGATAGAAGTACGTCTTATCAGTGAATGTCAGCAGGGCATATGTTTGTCGAAACCATGACCTGCACCAGAATTTAGAAGGTACATAAGGTTAATTGAGTTTGTCAGCAGTGAGGGATTTGGCAGGATGTCAGGCTGCCAGGACGAGGTGCTGTGTAATGGACTCTAGACTTTTAATAATACTTATTTAAAACGAGCGTTACTTGCCTTTTTAATTCTTTTAAAAATTTACCCAGGAGCAGCAGTAGGAGGCAGGAGCAGTAGGCGGCCGCACGAAAGGCAGGAAGGACATGCACAGGCACACTCACACTCACACTCACGCACACACACGCTCACGCACAGGATGACACCAATACACTCACAGGAAAATAAACTTAGACAGCCGATGAATTATATTTTTTTTTGCATAAAAAAAACGATTTAAATCGCGACATACACAAATTTTGCAGCCTTTTCAATGAGCGAAAACGATTTTATTGAGTTTAAACTGTTGTTGTGTTGTTGTTATTGTAATTCTTATTATTGATGTTTTGTAGTTATAATTGTTGTTATTGTCTTTTTTTTGTTGCTTGCGGATATTAATTTATTGTTAGTCTAGATCTGTGGCATCCACTTTGGTGGACAATTCGAAAGCAACTGAATGCAAAGCGCCAGCAGCGACGGCGGCAGCGGCAGCGGTCACCCACACAGCCGACTGAGGGAGAGCTTTTGTGTGAGCGAGATGAAAGAGCTTTTGCAAAAGAGCGCGCGCGCACACACAGTTTGCCATAAACTTTATGGCTGATGTCGACGTCGATGTCAATGTCGACGGCGCAGTCAGCGTTACTGCTGCTTTTGATTTACCATTTGATTTACTGCCCATCGATGGTGCGCGCAATTTTCATCTACATATATTGGTTGAAATATACATATGTACATATGTGCATACATATACATTTTGGCAAAAGGCAGAGCTTTTACTGCGTTCTACACAGCGTTGGGTGTTGTGTGCACATATTTAAGTTTGCAACGATGTGTGCGCCTCATTGTAATTTGGTCCTTGAATATTTATACACCTAATTATGCCACAGTGTGTGTGAGTTCCATGCAGGATATGTTGCACATTGCTTGGCGTTCGGCAAAAAAGTTTGCGCTCAAAAATAAACAATGGTCGCTGCTTAAAACTAACGCCCAACAATATCGCTGATATTTATATTAAAACCCCCGCTAAGAAAAATACTTGTATTTCTCACGCTTAAAGCTTTATACTCACCTGATAGATAGCTGTCTAAAAGTCCTTGTTATTATCTTGCATTTAAACTTGAATTTTATTAGAGATGTGAAAAGGCATTTCGTAATTATTAAACAATGAGTTGTAAAATTCGGAGCATTATAATATAATAACAACAATATTTATGAACTTTTTATTTATATAGATTAATATAATCTTCAATTAAAAATAAATAATTGTGTTTATTCTTTCCCGAAAGCTACCCTCCTCATTTTCCCCCTCTCATGCTAAAGGAAGCAACATATGTAAAATGAAATAATTGTTTTTTGTTAAAAAGCGTGACCTTCACCACACACAACATGACACAAACACAAACATACGCACATATGCACACATTGCCATTTGCTGCTGGGGAAAAAAGCTGTCGCTGCCTCGACCTAGACACTGAAAGCGACGTTGACGCGGGCAGCGAACGGTAAGCTTTCGATTGTATGTGTGTGTGTGTGTGTGTATTGCTTGGAGTATAAAGCGGATGAGAAGGAAGAACTCAACTTGTTCGGGCATGTGCTGAAGCTTACGGAATCAAACAGGAAACGGAAACCGTTCTTTTTCTCGTTCTCGTTCTCAGTAGTTTGGCATTTGTTGCGTAGGCGTCGCGGCAGCATCAACTGACGTTCGTTGTGGTAAAACTTTAAGGCGATTATGAAAGCAGAAACCATAACAATAGCAATAACAACAGCAGCAATAAAATAACTTATCTATAATAATAAGCATAGCTGGCATAATTTTAATTTGTGCAATGGGTTGAGCCATTTTCCTTTGGATATGTTTTATTTTCCTGTCTTAACTTACATCTGTTGTTGCAAATTGTTATTTTTATGTTCGTTATTGTTGCTGTTCTTGTGTAAGGTTATGAATGAAAAGCTTTTTCAATTCAACAACACAGCTTGGCCCTTCGGCTACATTTCCGACTGTTGCTGTTGTTGTTGTTGCTGTTGTTTTTATAGTTGTTGCTGCCGAGCTGAAAAAAGCTTCGTCATGCGCTGCTCTTTTTTGCGTGGGGACCGAAGGAAAAGAATCCTTGACAGTTCGTTAACAAGGCATTAAAGAGCCCCTGGCAGAGCAGGGAAGTTGCTACTACCGATGTTGCCACTGTTTTCACTGTTGCTGCTGCTGAGCTCGGTAATTGATGCAACAGTAGCTCTACTTACCATACAATTGTGGGATAATTGTTAGAAATTACTATTCAGGCCGCACTTAACAAGAGTTTTGACTAAACCTTTCATCAAGTGGGTTTCCCTATGCCCTCTTCGAGTATTTATTCTTACATTTTTAAATTACTTCTGGCACAGTTGACATTTAAGCTAAATTATTGCTAGATTATTAAAATTTTTTATTTTTACTTTACATTTCATTTTATTTGCAAGCTAATTTTAACGGCTGAAATTTAATTCTGGCAACGCCACATAAATCTTTAACTTGATCTTTAAACCGGGGCTGGTTCTGAGCTGAGCTTTCAGCCGAATCACAAACCGCAAGAGCATTAGCTGATACTTAAAGAGCAACGCGTAAGCAAAGCTCACGCAAGCGAAGAGAATTTCTGCTCTCTTTGGGCACACGTTCAATAAATAGCAGTGACGCTTCGAACAGCTGATCAATTGTTTACCGACTAAGCATTTTTCGCAAGAGCGCAGCAATCAGCAAAAGAGAGAGAGAGAGAGGGAGAGAGATAACTATATTGAAGCAGCGAAGACTGCTCAATTTCTTGTTGATTGGGAGGGTCAAAACAAAAGTTGCTGGAATTCAATGTTGAGTAAGTATAAGAAATTGAATAATATTTGTTTGCTGCATATTGATATATTTTATTTTGAGCATAAAATGCTAAATAAGTTGATAAACCCAGTAATAATAAAAGCCTGCCAGCGCTTTATTATTTTCCTAGGTACTTTTCTTACTGCCCTCGCTATTGTTCGATGGTGTGCGTGACGATCGACTCGACGCTCATAAAATAAAAGCCGCTTCTGCGAGATTCGCGCAGTCAGTTCGCATTTTTGCAGCAAATGAAATCGACGTGAAATCGCAGCGTGTTTTTAAAAAAACCTTTTGGCAGTTGTCATTGCATGTTGTGCAGTGTCTTGTTGTTGTGTTGTTCTGCTGTTGTTAACTTTCTGCGTTTAAGTAAATTCAAATTAATGTCAAAGTCGAAAGCGCAATAAATTCAAATCCGAGTCTGGAAAAACGATAGTTATATAAGGAAAGCAATTGACCCGCGTGCTTTAAACAAATTAACAAAACAAAAATGAGCCACGATAGGTAATTTCAATTTGCTAAATATAAGAACAAAACAAAATGAATTCAAACAAAACTGCTTAAGAATCACAAGACAGCTGTTCTCTTTTGCTAGACTCCAAGCTCTGTGTGTTTACCTTAGTTATTTATGTTTTCTTTTTTGCTTTTACTGCATATTTAGCAGTCTCAACTTTAAACCAAGAAATGAACAGCAAACAAAGGCCAAACTCGTTTTTACCATAACATATGATTCCCGACTTATGTTACATGTGCCTGTTGCCAGGCCTTGAATTTCGATTATAGATTAAAGTAAAGTAAAAAAAAAAACATTGATAATGGTTCGTCATCTGGTGAAATCCAGAGTTCATAGCAAGCTAGCGGCGTCGACTAGCAGATACCCTCTACACTCGACTGACCAATAGCTTATGCAGATCACGAATAGAATCGAATATAATATTGTTTCTCTACCTGTTATATTTATTTACTTGAATTGCTCTTTTTAGGTCATTTAAAGGGGATTTTTATTTTTATAGAGCTTTTTTAAATTCCAAGAATACTTCGTGATGAATTCTGCTAGAAATAAACAAAATTATGTGTCGCATTTTGATCAATGAATCGTTTATTGTTTGCTCATTCACGATCTGCTGTTTTATCAATTTCCATCAGCAATTTTAACAATGCTCCAAAGGCCACTTTGTAATTCACAGATAAGATATCAATTCTACTGAATTTAAGCTTGTTCATAGCCAGACAAATCATATCGAAAGTGTTTTAAGTCTCTCCAAGAAATCAATTGAAACATTGTATAAAGTACTGATTAGAGAAGCTACTAACATCAGAATCAAGATTTCATCAATAGGAATATGAGCTGATTGCTAGACGATTGATAGACCTTTCTGTTATCTAATAATTACATGAATTAAAAGTTGCAATTTGTTAATTTTTTTATCATTTCATTGCTGATAGTGTAATTTGTTTTGAAGTCTACACAAATCCCAATTAGTTTGATTGAAAACAATTGATTGATTACAATTATGCCGCATGACTCAGAACTGTTGTGAAATTCAAGGCAAATAAAATTGTTAAACATTATTAATAAACTAAAAATTGCTGTCAATTGAAAAAGTCTTAATTAATTTCTCTTCTGTTGATATGGATATTATTAAACCAATTTGTTAAGTACTATTAATTAGTGCGATAAGAGAGTGCCATTGGCTGCTGCTTTGATAAACAGCTGGAAAATTTGGCTTTATTATAGATTATAAAAGTATACAGGCAAAACAGATACAATACAAATTCCCACGTTCAACAATTGGTCTGTTATCTTATCCGCAATTAAATTACGCATACGCAGCGTGAAACGTTGTAGCCATGGCAACTGCATTACAATACATACAACCTCATCTGTGTTGAAACGCTAATGACGATGAAATCAATGCGTTTATTATTAAGAGCCACTGTTTTGCTGATTGGAGCCTGCAGTCGGGTGCCGTTATTGATGCCTATTTGATTGGCTCAATTAGTTAGCCATGGAAAATTCATAAATCGATGTATACACGTCTGTATTGTCCGAGGGTATCACGATAATGTCGAGCAATTGTCTAATTTATGCGGTCAACACGAAACTTGTTCAATTTACACATTTAAATGCTAAGCAAACGGCGCACAACTTTCCCATTGACATCAATCACGCCGATTGTTGATTAACAGCGTGTGATTCTTCAGTTTTTCTTTAGCTAGTGTCATTTGTTATACGCCATTTAATCCGTGGTATCTGTGAGAATTGCAGAACCATCGATATTTCGCTTTGTTTTGGCACATTGAACCACAATCGATTGCTTTATCAGCACTTCCTGATTTGCAAGCAGACGCTACAGATAATAAGTATTCGTATTCTATATCAAAATTGTTTTGTTTCTTTTACAATTGTTTTCAATATATGCAACTCATGATTAGTCGAATTTGTTTCGTTCAATGCTAAGTTTGCTCTTCGAGGTTATATATAGATCGCTGACATGTATTATAAAGAAAGATGCTAGAGAGATATTAAAAACGAATATTTATGCATAAGTCTATATCAGATTTGACTACAGGAAATATTCGCACTCTCTTATCATTAAAGGTCTGCGATCTTTCGCACTCGCAAGGCTCGAAATGTTGAGCCAATTTCGCATGACATATTTTTAAAAATTTCAAAATATTTTTGGAGAATCTCTCAGAATATAATAAGTATAAATATATTCATGACAGACTGTTGCCAAATTTGCCTCAACACACGCACTTCCTTATCAACAATCATGGACACTTGTGAAATGTGTGTAAGTCAGGGCGCAAATCAAGGTGAATTCCGCTTTTTGCCTTGACAACCAAAAGCCATTCGCATTTCGCAGCTGTTCAACAATTGCAAATAAAAACAATGCATTTGAGTAAATAGAAATACTAAAAAAAATCATAATAAATTTATTAGCATTTTTTTATGCCAAACAAAATAATTACAAAGCACAAAAACAATATTGAAAAAAAGGTGACAGACAATTAAGCGAATCCAACAAAAACGTGGGCAAAAAAATGCGAATAACAATTAAAAGAAAACACGCAGAAAATGCCGTTTGTTATTGTTGTTGTTGTTTTTTTTTGGCGCCGCTAGGCAATTGTTATTGTTTCTTATCGGCAGAAAACCACAGCCAGCGACAAAAACAATTCACGTCACATGCGGAGAGTTTTTGGCATATGACGTATACGCAATGTGAGCCGGCAGCATTTTTTTTTGATTTCTCTGACTCAGTCACAAAGCAAACACAGAGAAATTGAAACGTTTAAGGGATCATTTGTAATAACTGTAGTAACTAACAATTGCAACTGTTAACTAGAATTGCTTTTTAAGTTGTAGGTTACCGGTTTAATGGCTTGTAACACCCAAGTGAACATGAGACCTACCACAAATGACATAACTCAAACTGCAGTTGAATGGCATTTAAAGCAGTTAAAACAATTTCTACGGCTCAAACAAGCTTATCTGACCCTAAACGAACCGGCTGAGTTGTTCTTATTTCACACATATATTTCACAAATTAAATTTATTGCAATATGAAATGAATTCCGTGCTTCTGTAGAGCCCTTAATAAATCGTGCTGAGCTGTCGGTTAAATATCGTATAAATAATTCAAATTAAATTTGTTCAAATTCTCTGTAATTGACATTAAATAAAATCCTTTAATTTCAAATAAGATGCATTTGATCGACAATTGTATACAGCTTGTTTTTTTATTTCTTATTTATATTTCTACCGATTGTACTTCCCATATCACTTTAACCAAAAATATGAGCTTCATTTGGAATAACAAATTTTAAAATAGAATTTAATAGCGCTCTGTTAATTGTTCAACAGGGATGAGGAGTACAGCAAGTTTGTGCCCCACAAGATGTCATATTATGTGACACCTGGATCGGAGTTTCAATGCAAGCTGCCGATGTCCCGACAATGTGGCCGCAAGTTGTCGACCATCGATGAACAGGACAACGATGCTGCCAATCGCAGAGGCATGATAAACCAGGTAAGAAATCTCAAACCTAATCCCATGCTATAAATGCAAAGCTAGTCTCTGGCATTCTCTCTCTCTCTCTCTCTCTTGGCTGCTATAAAGCACTGCGAAAGCTCTCTCAAATTTGCAGCTTAAGAGCGAGCTGCTAAACACGCTCATTTCTCTTTTCCCTTTAATGGTAACTTTCGTTAGCTGACCTTGAAATTGGAATGCAGTTCCGACATCCTACGGCTTTTGCTAATGTCGTGTGTCAGGACGCCTCTGGGGACTTTGACATTGTCAACGAGGTACAGTCGTGGCAAAAGAACTCATTAATGCAATTGTGATTTTTATGACAATGGGACACTCATATTTGTACTTCTCGGCACTGCTTTAATCTTGGCCACGAAATTCGGATTTTCTTTCATTTTATTTTTTTTATTGTTATCAGAGTGTCTACAAATCAATCAGCCACCTGAGCACTGCCATTGACACCTGTCGCTTTATATCGGGGACTACCAAATACATGACGTATAGAAATCAAAGCATTTCAGCTTTTTTTGAAATTAGTTATTTTAGTCTGTTAAATTAATTAATTCATATTCTTGATAACTGCAAGGATGAGGAATTTGACGTCTTTTCAAATTAATTTTTATAATATATTAGAATTAGTTAATAAAATTAATTAATAAAAATCTCTTATAAGAAATAAATATTAACTTTGAATGAAAAGAGATTTATGATGTTGGTATTGTCAGAACAGAGCAATAAACAATTACTGGGTAGTAAAATAACAACCAGTTATGACGTCTTGCATATAAACCAAACAAATGTTTTGAAGGACAAAATGATAAGAAACGCAATTGAGCTTTCTTCGCGTGATTACAAACATGACAGGGAGCACATGTGACAATGATGATGATGTTCGTGATGATGATGATGAAGACAGGCGAGAACTTACGTCATGCATCTTTCTGCAGTGTCTGTCGCGTCAGTCGGAGATCGTTTATGACTATTACCTCAAATGAAAAGAGGGTCACCAGTTGCATCCACTGCCACTTATTGCCAAGTGTGGCAACTTCAATTGATGCCAATTGATGCAGCACATCTGCTTCCCCCTTTTCAATTGAATGCCGTGCTCAATTTAATCAATTACTGAGCGCCCAGTCTTTAATTACTGCATAATCGTTTCTTCTCTTCATCCTTTTTCCAGGTGTTGGCCACTTGTGCGGTTTTACTGCTCTCCGCCGGCTGTGGCATGCCCATTGGCTACTCGGCGGTGTTGTTGCCACAGCTCTCCGTGAACTCCACCGAGATACCCGTTACTGCTAGCACGGGTTCCTGGATTGGTGAGTGAAAGAAATACATTAAAACATACGAGATATTGCCAAATTATTTGTTGAGAATATTTGATAAGGATTCAAATTACTTTAAGTGACTTTTAAAGTTACATAAAACGGAATGATTGAATTATTTAGGAATTTATTTACTGTATAAAATGATTGCAATTGTCATAAAACTCTCTAGAGATTTCTTGATTTCATAAATCTAAATTTATTTTAAAATAAAATGATAACTCTAAAATCGCATTTTAAATGTACTTTTTAATTGCAAAGAAACCAATATTTGTTTATTTTGTTAAAATATGAAATATATATGTTGTGAAAAATTGAATTAAAATGCAGAATCATCGACATTAAGTATTTAATAGCAATCGTTATCAAATTCTCTAGAAAGTTGTGGAACACACCTGTACAATTGGAATATCAACTATTTATACAACTTTCTTCTCTCTCTCTCTCTGTCTATCTCTCTCTCTCTCTGTCTATCTAACTGTAGCTAGTGTACACAGCTTGGCAACACCTTTTGGTTCATTGATGTCTGGACCATTGGCTGATTATCTGGGTAGACGGAAGACGCTGCTGGTGTCGGTGATTCCCCTATTTCTGGGCTGGAGCACAATGGCCATGTCGCACTCGGTGAAGGCTTTGATATTTGCGCGTTTCCTTTGCGGCTTTGCCACTGGCATACTGGGCGGACCTGGACAGGTATGTGGCATGCAAAATGTGAAGGCTAAAAGTTCATTCACACAAAGCTGAAAGCAATTGCTCGACTGACCCATTAACCGGATTATACAATAAGCACGGCCTTGAACTCGGCCAGAAATGCGCTTAATATTAGAATAAGAAAAGAAATGGAAAAAAAAGTTGATCAAGTTGTCAGTCAGTCAGTTAGTTAGTCAGTCAGTCAGTGAACAAGTGTGTGGCATGCGGCAGCTTTGCTGTCAATTGCTCACTTAATGCTATTGTCCCGGCATCTGATGCCTCCATTGTGTCTATGACAATCCGCCGTCAGCGTCAAGTCAAGTGAGCAACAATTTCGCCAGTACATATGTTTATTTATTTATTTATCTTATGGATATGCCCATGACTTATCAAGCGGCCAAAATGATAACGAAAGCGACAACGTCAACGTCAACGTCATCTTGAAGTGGACAGCGGCATTTGCATTAGCAGCGTTTGCTTTCCGCACATTGAGTTCCGGATTCTTGACCTTAGTCTATAATAAGTTTTTTCTGTCTTTCTTTTTTAATTCAACTGCCTGTTGCTGTGGGTGGGCATGGGAAACCCCTTCCCTCTCTTACACTCCCGCTCTTTCTCTATCAATCATATTTCTCTCTCACTCGCTCTTTCTTCAATTTGTGTTGCTTGCAACTTGTTGCGCGTGTTCATTAATAGTCGCCGTGGCTGTGGCAAGATTTATGATTTTATGATTATCTTGCAGCATTTGCTGATGACAAAGATTAAGATTAAGCTGTTAGAATATATATATATATATATGTATATGTATATGTATATGCGGTGCCTGATGTTTTTGTGACCCTGTTTTCCATTCAATTTGATCAAATTGTTTGTTTATACACACAATCAGTCTGTCACTGTGTGTTTGTGTGTGCCTAAAGATTAAGGGAAAGTTGTTGTCGTCGGCATTTCTAGAGCTTGTGCGAGGTCAAGGTTCGTTGTGCGGTTCACGACATATGTGAATAATTCAAATAATAGAGCGCTTAAATGTTTCTGGTTCTTGATGTGATAGGCAACTAAAATCTTACTAGACGAATGATTAATCAGAAGAGTTTCTTTAGATAAATAAGGGACCTGTCTATAGTTAGCAAAGGATAGCAGCAAAAAAAGTGAACAGATAATTGAACAAAATTACGATTGCCCTTAGAATTGAGTTCTCATGGGAAAGAATGATTTTAGCAAATTAAAAATAACTAGAATATAAAGTGAATTAAGAGATTAAACCATGAAGAAAATGAAATTCTGCTTCTTTTTTTTTAAAATGAGTTTGACTTATTTGTTCTCCTTTTGTCGTTCCCCTAGGTCTACATAGCGGAAACAGCAGAGCCCAATTTACGTAGTCTGCTTATTGGCGCACCGTATGTGGCATATTCGTGTGGCATTCTGCTCGTCTATTCCCTGGGCGACCTGTTGGACTGGCGCACAGTGGCCTGGTGTGCAAACATATTGCCAGCCCTGGCGGTGGTGGCCATCTTCTGCATACCGGAGACGCCCGCCTGGCTGTTGCGCAACGGACACGAGAAGCGGGCGCTGCAGGCGCTGACCTTCCTGAGGGGCAGTGAGATTGGGGCACAGAAGGAGCTCAACGATATGCGGCAGCGTCTGGATAAGGAGCGTGCAACGACAAGGACGAATGAGAACATCTTCAGCCTGTGCTGTCAGCGAGTGGCGGTTAAGCCACTGTTCATTGTTATTGTCTTCTCGCTGCTGCAGATGTTCTCCGGCACCTTCATTGTGATCTTTTACGCAATGAACATTGTGTCGGAATTCGAGGCGGACTTCAATACGAGCCATGCGGCCATTTGGACAGCGGTAGTGCGTGTTGTGTGTTGCATGCTCTTCTGTGGCATATTGATCTTTGTGCGTCGACGTCTCATCATGATCCTGTCGGGCATTGGGTCGGGCATGTTCTGCCTGGCATTGAGTGTCTTTATGTACATACGAGATGACCAGCCCAAGATGTCCTACGATGTCATCGTTGCAGGCGCCTGTCTCCTGGGCTACATCGTCTTCAATACGGCACTGATGGTGATGCCGGGCATCATGATTGGAGAACTGTTCCCGGCACGTATTCGTGGTCGCACAGCTGGCGGCGTCTTTGCCTCGATGAATGTGGCTCTTTTCCTCTTTGCCAAATTCTTTCCTGCACTCCAAGCGTGGCTGAAAATGCGAGGCGTCTTTCTGGTCTTTGCCGCATCCAGTTTCCTGCTTACGCTGTTCATGTGCCTCTTTCAGCCGGAGACAAAGGGTCGCAGTCTGGAGCACATCGAGGATTATTTCAATGGTAACAATTGGCTGTGGTTCAAACGCGATCGCGGCTATAAGACAGTCAAGTTAATGCCACTGCAACCACTCAAAGATGACAATAAACCATTAAGTGGTGCAGAGCATGCCTAAACAAGCATTACACCAGGATTCTCACATAAATCAGTCTATACAGGGCTCTTAAGTTTCCATAGTTCTTAGTTAGTATTATGTGTAGCTACTAAATACGCTGGAGTACCTCGTAGTTGTAATCCTAGCGACTTTCCAGTGTTCCTTATCAACTTTTGTCTGAACTCGACCAAAACAAAAGAGAAACTATTTTCACTCAATTTCTGTAAATCTAAAAAATGTGATTTTTGCAATTATGTATTAGTTCTTCATAGTCTCGATTGATATTTGTATACGCTATGAATAAAATAAAAATATGATAAGCAATAAAAATATATTTAATTAACAACATAAAAGCGTCTTTTAAATCCAATTTCATTTGAACTTTAGCGCTTTTTATTAATAGGCGCAGCCAGCTTCACGTTTTTCCCCATGCTTACATCGACCGGCCACCACAATATATCGGCGAGCTTTATCTATGAATTATATAAAGGGTGGACAACTTTTTATTCATCACGTGGATATGCAATTTATTTAGTTTCTGTATTCCTTAAAAATCTGTTGTCAGCTCTGAAACATTTCTATAATAAATAAGAAATGAATATTTTATTTGAAATGCCTGATGGGCGCACTGTATTTACCGTATGGCAATCGTCAGGGGCTGCCAGATAAGCTGTTAAAGGTGGGTAAGTGTCGTTAAGCTTACCGATATTTGCCGACCGCCACAATTAGCACTGTTATGTTAAGGCTTTGATAACATATGCTTGACAGTTAACCGCTGTTAGGTTTGAATTTCCACAGGGAGTATTTTAAACTAAACTGGTTTTATTAACCAAATTAGCTAAATAAAATGAAAGTCTCTTTAGATGAGTTATTCAACTTAATTGGCCAATTCGTTTAAAGTACATTTCATTTAATCACTTAAAACACAAAGCTTCTAGAGTAATTTAAAAACCCCTTTTAGACCCATTTAGCAAATACACACAGCAACTAGAACAATTAGCAAAGCTCTAATATCCTCTCCACGTATCTGTCTGATAACCCTGAATGAGGACAGTAACCTTACACATTTGTGTGCAGTTCTTTATTTCATATAAACTAAAAACCCCACGCGACATTTAATTTTTAATAGACTTCTCAGCAGGGCTTGAGTTGTACTTTCAAATTAATTTCGCTAGCTGCGGAATAAACAAGCTCGACTAGGACATGCCCTGTACCCAGGGCTACTCACATGAGTTCATACATTAATCGTGGTATGCTAGAATATTTATAGCACTCTTATTTTACAGGGTATTAAATAACTAATCACCCATGCATACATATTTAAAATTCTATTACTCCTCCCCCTCCGGATCTGGTTTTGATACTTCTTCTGCACTCGGTTTCACAGTGTGCTAATAAATTGTATAATTCTCTCGTTTTTTTTTTCGCTGCTGGTTGTTTTGGCTCGACAAACTCGTGCCGTGTATTTTCTTTGTGCATTCTTTGCCGGTCAGGGATGGAGAGGGTGTTGGGTGGGTTGGTCGGTGGGTGGACACTAGCTGGAATGCAGGAAAAAATTGCTGCGGCATACCGGAAACGCTTCGAGTTGCTGAGCTCATTCGTCTCTGCGATTTGTTGGCATTTTAACGCGCTCAAGTACCGACCAACAAGTTATCTAACAGCACGGCAAGCACAACTAGAAAATACCCTGGAGGCCAGCTAAATTAAAGGTGCCACAAATGATAAAAACCAGGTATATCTGTTGAGATTTTAAAGAAAAAGAGTTGAAATAAGTTCGAAAGTACTTTTTTACCCTAATTTTATCACGTGGTGTCAATTAAAAGAATAAATTTGAGTTTTAAAATTTTTGAAAAATCGACAAATTTTCAAAAAAAAATTGTTGACTCAGAATCAAAAAATTTGAATGCAAAGTTAAAGTAGTAGTTAATATTATGAAAATTAAGACATTCCTCATGGATATCGGATCAGATTAAATAAAGTTGTGCCTGTTGAAAGTTCAAAGAGTCAACATTTCTCATATATATTTTTAGATCTTTTGCAAACAGATTTCTGAAGTGTTACTAGCGTACACAATAGACGCGCATACCCTGTTGGCTGCTTCAAAATATATAGGGTATACTAGCCTGGCCTGCAATTGTTCAGAGCTGCTCGTCAGCTGAATGCGAGTGACTAACTGGGGCGGCAGCAGGGACGGGAGGGAGGGTTGACTGCTCATGCAATGATAAATGAAGTTTTAGTGGCTTTTGACCCATTTAATAAATTGTTAAAGTTGAAAAATGTGCAAGAATATTGTAAACTTTTATACAGTGTATACAATATATATACATTTTTTTTGCTGTTGCTGGAATTAGGGTTAATTTAAAAGTTACCATTGCGCCGCTTGCAACACTGACCCATGGACTGTAAGTGCAAGTTGTATTTGTATTTGTTGCACTTGTTGTTGTTGTCGTTGTTGCTGTTGTTGTTGCTGTTGCGCCAAGTTGCCATGTTGCAAAGTTTATGCTGCCCCACTTTTAGCCATGGCACAAGTTGCGGAATTTTAAATAATTTTGTTAAATTGCATAACGTGCCATGTCGTCCAGCTCATCCTGGCTCCGCCCTCCGCCCTCCACCTCCCACCCCCTTACCGCGCTCTTAGTTGGCCTTATCCATGGCAGGGACAAACTTTAAACTTGCCTGCTTATTAAGTTAGTGGCGACAGTTTTGAGTTAATGTGATTATGTGCCATTAGCAACTGCTGCCCTTTAAATGCAATTCCTCCCTTTCCATCTTTTTTCCATCTTGTGGCAAAAATATGCACAATAAATAAGCTTAGATTGTGCGATGCGGGAAGGTGAAAAGCGGAAGGGTAGCAGGGATAAGGGAACAAGGGGACAAGGGGACAAGAGGGTCCTTGCCTTTCTTGAGCCTTAATAAGAAGCACAGAAAAGGCTTTTTGGCAAGAGTCTATTAGAGCCAGAGTCAAAGCCAGTGCCGAGGATTCTGACTAAGGCAGGCAGACAGATCCTTGTGCAATATATATACATATTTAAATGTGTGTGTGCTGTGTGTGCCTCTAAAGCTATATAAACAATTTTCTATTATGCAAAAATAACAAGCAAACAACAATAATAACAACTACAATGCATTTTTGCATAAGAAAGCTCGTCTGAAGCTGAAGTATGACCAAAGATGCAGCTCTTTCTTTCTTCCTTTTCTCCCACACAACAATTCTCCCCACTCCGCTTAAAGTTCAGATAGATGAGAAGCTTTTTTTCATACCCTACACATTTTAAGGCAATTCTGAGCCCTGTCTAAAGATTCTCTTGGATTTTCTATACTCATTAAAACATCTATACATTTCAAAACATAATCAATTGGGTTTGTTAAATACTACAATATTAAGTTTATCATTTAATTTATGGCTGTTTTTAAAGGCGGTTGAGCTTCATATCTTTCATACTTGAAAGCGTTTGAAATCGCTGTGAAGCCGCGTCCAAAGTCATTTAAAACCGGTTCAGCTAAGAGATGCTTTATGCTCCTAATTAGATAATTTCAACTTCTTCGCTTGCAATCTGAGCGCAGTTGCTAACTAACTAGTAAAACTCAAGCCACCTCCGTGACCAAGTCAATGTGAATGGTGTAGAGAGTACACACACACACACACACACACACACACACACCACATACACAGAAAAAAAGATCTGTGACTGCAGGATAAAATCAATAAAATCAATGTCAAACGTTTGGTAATCTGCGGATTTCTTTAAGAATTTTCAAGCAAGATTTTTCAATTCCTTTCCAGCAGATATTTAATTTGAAAAGAAGTTTTTTTAGTGAAATCAAATGTCTTCGGCCTTTTTTGACTATTTTCATGCAGAATGTAAAGTTCTTAGAAAAGTATACGATGCATGATTATTTTGCTCAGTGTAGGCACACACCCACAGCAAGATACACGGCCACAGAATGGAGGCAACATTTGCTGGTGAAGCCACAAGAACAGCAGACGACACTGAGACAGACGCGGCGGCAGCCACAACAGCGTATACGTAATGTTAAGGAGCAAGCAACTCTCACCTCCCATCTGCTGTACTTGCCACATCCTTGCTCCTCCTGCCGGCTGTGATCATGTGCTGTTGCAGCCACAGGATGAAGGCAAAAACGCAGTTGTCGCTGGGTAGCGAAAAGTGCTGAGCATAAATAAGACATTTGCGTGTGTAAGCACATAGCAACAACAATAGCAACAATAGCAACAATAGAGACAACAACAACAATGACAGGAACCACAGCAACAGCATCGACTTAAAATAACTCTACACGCAACATTGAAATGTGGTGAAGTTGGCAAGGACAACAGCAACAACAACAAGGAGCAGAACGACCACAGGCGCTGCGGGCTGAAAGACAATAATTTCAAACTGCTTTCAAAGCAAAGTCGCCAGCAAAAGTAATGCAAAATGCAAAGTCATCGCACCGCCGTTACATGCCAAGTGGTTGCAGTTGATCCGCCTCCTTCCACTCCAGCAACAGCAACAGCGACACCGCCCACCGCCCACCGCCACCCACCGAGCGGTTCCGACAGCAGCAACAGCAACAGCAGCAACAACAACAGCAGCAACAACAGCTCCACCCTGACAATTGCTGTGATTTTGCTTTATCCTTACAGTGAGTATTTGAATTTTATCACTAGACATGCGACGCTTTAAGAGATCGACTTGAGATCCTCATCAAATACTCTAAGACTTTATTAAAATAGGTACAAAATTCTATTGTTTAATTGTCTCATCTCAATGTCCTACAGACTTTCCAAAACATTTTGCCAATATAGATCGACTATAATATATAACTACATAGATATATTAAATTCTGACGCTCTATGTATTCTATCGTTTATGGTTTATGGATAATTTTTCGTAAGAATAACATAAGTCTAAAGCTTAATCTTTTAATATATACTTCCATTTTAGAGATTTTAGAACCAGCATTCTATAATATATAAATATATGCACATTCATAGATGATTCAAATTAGCCTATATAAATTTGTGGACTATATAAATTTATTTCCAAACTAATTTTATCAACATTTATATATATAGCTTACATAAAGTTTTGGATTTATAGATACAAAAAAAAGATATTCAAAAAATAACTCTTTCATTTCACAGATAGAAAACTGAAGGATTTTAATTGTGTTCTTAAATTAATTTTTTTTTATTTTACAAACATATAAATAATTCATTTCTAAACACATAAATATAATAAAATTATATATGTACTGTGAAATTATTTTAGAAGGGTATTTAGAATGCGGCACGTCAAATTTATTTGTTGATGGTTGGTATGTTTTATTTTTATTTTTTTATTTATATTTTTTGTTGTTTAGCTCCTCTCGAGTGCGGGCAACTCGTGCACATGCATTTATTTAAATTCCTTGTGTCACAATAAGGGCGTATCTGTGTGTGTGCGTGTGTGTGTGTGTGTGTGTGTGTGTGTGCGTGAGTGTGTTGCCTCATTTTACCAATGCATTCATTGTCTGTGAAATTGTTGTGCGGCATGCCGGCGTATAATGTCTTTCTTCTCTGTTAGCTTCTGCTCGAGTGCGAGTCGAGAACTCACGATTCTCTCCATTCTGACTGCAGTTTGCGGTTTTTAACTTGTGACAGTTTTAAGTGGCTGCCGTTTGTCTCCCACATTGGATTCCCAGCCACAGGATATAAATATCACTACATACTACTTTGGCTTTCAGCCACTGAGATTTCCACGAAATTTAATGTTTCTGACTTGGCGCTTATAAATTGTGCTTATACTCGTTATAATAAATACCTGCTTCACATTCTCGTAATGCAAAGCAGCTTTGCCTGTTCGCTTTATTTCAGATTAGCTTCATTTTGGTTGTAATTCAGAATCCTAAAATGTAGCTGGTAAATTCTATGAAATTGGCTAACATATTAGAAAGTCAAAAGAGAGTTAAATTAAATGTGAAACTAGTGTGAAGAAAAATAAATAGTTGTATTAATTGGAAAGCAAAGTCGGAACGACAAGATGGAGAAAGAAAGAAATTGAGGTGAAACTGACAGAAAGAGACAGAATGACTTAAAGAGATAGAGAGAGAGAGAGAGAGAGTATTTAATTTGACAAAGTTCTTTTAAAAGGTGAATGATGAAAATATGCAATTGTTTACATTTTATTTCATAGTTTCTTGAGAGAATTCTTTAAATTAGTTTTGTGTAACTGGTATCTATATTATTCGGATGGATTTTCAGCTCCGACTGTGAGTTCCATTAGACTTTGCAAAGTTAACTCACCTTTTCAGTCTGTTGCTTATGTGGAGCACTTTGCCAGCTTTTCGTCTTAGTAGCGAAACTAATGCTGAAACAAGTACAATAACTAACAAAAACAACAGTTTACATCCTTCCGGTAAACTGGTCACTTCACTTCCGTTTTCCCTCACTCTCTCTCACTCTCTCTCTGTCTCCTTCTCAGCTTACTGCCATTAAATTTTCAATCACATCTCAGGTCGCATTGCATGAACTTTAATGCCCATTTGTGATGGGTGGGTTAAGTTCTCGTGACCCATTTGGTTGCCTCATATCGTGCATCAGTCCATTGTCATTATGCGGCCCTTTACTTCACCTCACACCTGCCGCATGCCACGCCCCCTGTGACGCACTTAAGTTTTGAGAAGGAGGCGCATCCATAATCCTGCAAAGTTTCCTGATGCTGCCAACAACCTTTTGGTTTTTTTTTTGCTTTTGTTGTTGTTTGCTGCCAAACAAAAGGAAAACAATTTTCATGCGTGCATGGGAAAAATCAAAGGGAAATTCAGACACACACACACACACACACACACAGACACAGACACCTACTGTGACTGTGAGAGAAGGAAAACATGCAAGGCATACAACAATGCCTATTTTGAGAGATAAGAAAACAGCACTAACATCAACTCAAAGCAATTTCCAAGTGCTGCACAGCAAAGGTATACGAGTTGGTTTGGACCTGGTTCAAGCAATGGTCCCTCTTCCCTCTCCCCCTCTCACAAACCACCAAACAATAGAAAACCAGCGACACTCAGCGCCTAAGTGGCTGCTCTGAGTTTTTTCCTGCAACGTCTATTGTTGATATACCCTAAGGTAAGAGCATATCTTTTTATAGAAGGGATCTTGTCAACCTTATTAGCAATAATAAATAAAGGTTAAGAAAAACAGTTTAAAAAAATATTATATTAAGTCAAATACACATAATTAAATATCAAACTCGCTGATGCTTCTTTGGAGTTATATTCTTGCTATAATCTATTTAACGAAATTCAAGAGAATTTAATTTTAAAAAAATGGATTAAAATTATTAGCAAAAATCTATTTAAATAGGACAACTGCACAGATTAAAATTCTGGGATTCTGGACAGTTTCTAACACGAATTACTTGATATTTTGATAATTTAATTTAATTATTTATATAATGTCAACTAAGAACAGTTGACTAAAATTAATGTAAAAATTAAATTAAATTTAAACAATGTAAACAATTTAAAGAAAATTTAGTAATTATATTAATATATATATTTTAACTGAAATATTAAAAAAGTTAAATTAAAGATTAAGAATTAAGAATCTGGGGTTGGGATAATAGGAACTCTATAAGATTTTTTTGCGTTTCTTGACAATAATATCTTAAATACACCTTTGAAAAATACATGCTGTATAGTTTCATATAGAGTATTCATAGGTCGTTAAACTATTAACACTTTGTTTTCAGTTGTTGTCAACGGCAGACAGGCAAAGCTTTGTTATAAGCTAGTCGGCAGCACTGTAAGCCATTTTCCGGCTGGTTGAATGACACGCCAGAAAATTACGTATACGACGCATACGTCGCAATTACACATATGTATTGGTCACCCTAATATTTGCTAGGCAAAAGCAATTAGTAGAGGGCAATGAATAGAGAGGGAGTGAGAGACGGAGAGAGTGAAAGAGAGAGGGCAGACAAGTAGCACCGATTTCAACGAGCTCATTAAGCGTTTAAGCATAAATGCCAATGGCACGCTAATTAACACAGCAGCTGAAAATGGAAGTGAAAATGGAGTGGGCATTGGAACACTTGCCACTTGCCACTTGCCGCTTGTCCGAAGTGGAAGTCGAAGTCGAAGGAAGTTGCTTACCAACTCGCAAGTCAATGGAAATTCCGAGTCCGCGTCCGCGTCCGCTGTCCGTTGTCCAGATTTGTGGCGAACGCTTCGCCCACCTGGCAAATGCTTGTCGAAACTTTTATAATTATGTTCGAGCTATGGCAAAAGTTTCAACGATGCCGGCGTCTGCTCATTTCTCAATTCTTCTTGGCCAAGTTTAGATGCAGTGAAAGTTTTCCTTTAATTTTTATACGTTTTTCATTTCATTTGTAAATACCCTGTGACATGCTGAAGCTAAAGTAATGTACAGATTTAAAATTTTATAGTTTGGATTAATAACTATTTTTGAATATTAAATGAATAATAAAAAGCAGACATTTGAACTTCTTTTTCTTTTTAATTTCAAACAGCTAGAAGCATTTCAAATAATTACAGGGTATCTTCTGGCAGTTAATTCTTGCTTATATTATTTTTGAACAGTTGCTGTTTTCTTTCCCTGGCACTTTTCAACTTTTACAAGTGCCAGGGCAGTGGGCGTGGCCAAGTCGCTGTCAGTTGCCGCCCGCCTACAAGTTAATTATGCGCCGTGCGCTTTGCTGCGTGCGGCAGCACTTCCGGTTTGCTTGACGCCACTTCCGATGCGTCGAAGGAAATTAAAAATGTCGCTGCGACACATGAAGGCGGCCCGTTAATTAAATGTCGCAGCAACAAGCAATAATGGGCATTCGACATGTTCCCATGTTCTCTGCTGTCCTTTGTCCGTCGTCCTTCCTCCTTCATCCTGTGTCCTGTGCAATGCTTCCTCATTTTTTAATCAATTAAAAATACCACTTAAATGCGCCTGGCGGCAACAAATTTGTTCATGCCTCGTTGTATTTCAGTTGTCGCCACTTGCCCGAATTCCCCAACTACTCGACACTTGCCACTTGCCACTTGCCGCAAGCAATTATCGAAAATTTAATTAAAGCACCAAGTGTCACAAGGCGTGCATACCTTGCATATGTGTGCGTGTGTGTCCTGTTAGTGTGTGTGTGTGTGTGTGTGTGTATGCGTATGGCCTATATTAATGTTAACGCTTTAATGCATCATTAAGTGACTGCAACATACACTCGACTTATTCGGCTTGAATGCTTGAAAGACTTCTCGCCGTGTTCCGACTTTAATTTTCGTTTTAAGAACTTAACCTTAACTTCAAAATATATCATGTAATCATAATTTGTGTAAATTAATATTGACAAGTATCTATGTATAGGTACATATATGAGAAATGTTGACTTTTGGGACTTTCAACACGCACAACTTTATCAAAGCTCATCCGATTTTCTTGAGGAATATTTTATTTTTCATAATATCAATCCTACTTTAACTTTGCATTTAAATTTTTTGATTCTGAGCCAAAAATTTTTTTCCGAAAAATTTTAGATTTTTACATAGTTACCCCTTTACATTTTTCGAAAATTTTCAAACATTTTAAAACTCAGATTTATTTTTTTAATCGACTCCAGTTGATAAAATTAGGGTAAAAAAGTACTTTTGGACTAAATTTCGATTTGTTTTTTTAAGATTTAAGCCAAAAATTGCAAAATGTTCTCTGATTTATACTACATGGTATTCTTTTAATTTTAATAGATTTGTCAAATCTTGATTGATTTTTAAAAGGGATTAATATACAAATATTGATTTGATATAATAAAAAAGTGTTGTTTTGACTACGATTTCAGTTATGGTTACCAAAATCAGTCGCTTAATTCCGATTAACGGACACTGTTATGTTTACGGTTTTAGTCCCTGGCTTAAAATGATTGTTAATTTATTTTCTTATATTTATTTTAAATAATTTCTGTTTCTTTATTCTCATAATTTACCGCAAATTATTAATTTACTGCAAGTGGAATTTGGCAATTAGAAAACGGAATCTTGTTTCAGTAAACTGCTGAGCAATTGTTTATTTTCAAGCATTAAATAAGTGAAATGCTGTTAAATAAACGAAAATTCCCAAAACGGAAATTCGAGCATTTCACACACTTCACTTGGCCAAGGACTTTTGGCAGAACGATGGCCTCCGGCGACTGGTTCTGACCAACGGGAGTCCGAAAATGGCTTGGACTAAATTGAAATGCAAGTTGTCGCCGTTGGTGATGAAGATTTCTACAACGTTGTTGTTGTTGTTGTTGACAAATGCAAAACCATTTGCCAAATAAATAAGCAGCTCAACGTAAATAAATATGCTTTCGCCACGCGCATTTACACTCAATAAAGATGCTGCTGCCAGGGAGTTAAAGCTCGTTGGGGAGGGGGGAGGGAAGGGGAAGGGGGAAGGGGCTTGGGAGTTGGGGGATTGACGATGTGGCGGGTGTTGTGCCAGTCAAAGGATAAGTCTGGCAATGCCAAGCATAAAAATTGTATTTTAATGCGCGCGCATAAATAACACAAACAGGACACACACAAGGATTCACACACACACATCAATGTCAACACACACATACTCAATGAGACAGACACACACAGACATAGCGCGTCCGTCTGCCATTTTATCAAACGCTGAAATCCAAAGCTGGAAGCCAAAGTCGCTGTCACTAATTTAGTAGGTTTCCGTGGCCGTGCCGAAAATCAACAGGAAACAAACAAGATGATGATGATGATGATCATGACAATCCAGCTGATGATGATGATGGCAACACCGTTTAGTGGCACTGCCACGCCTTGTTGCACAGACGGTGTTGACAAGCCAAAGGCAAAAGGAGAAAAGAAATATGTATGAAAATGGCAAAAGGAAAGGGAAAGGGAAGTAAACCGAAAAGCGATAGCCCAGCGTCTTCATCATCAGGCGGCATATGTTGCCATTGGCTCAGACGTTGGCCAGAACGATGGAGATGAAAATGGAAATGGCGATGGCGATGGCGATGGCGTTGGCGATGGAGATGAAAATGGCGTTAGGTGCTCATCAATAAAATCATCGAGGTCATTAAGTGGATTAACTGCAACCCATCAGAAGCATGTGGTGCCAAAGCACAAAACGCAAAATGCCAAATACTACGCACACACAGTCAACGAGCTAACTGAGATATGTATATACACACACACACACACACACACTTGCACACACAGACAAATACCAACACTACGGAATGGTCGTCATCTTTAGCTTTTGCTTTACACTTTGCACTTCATAACAGACAATAGGGCGGCACAGTGGAATTCGACACTGAAATTGTGGACAAAAGTGATATGTAAAGTGCAGAGTTTGCTTGACTAATAGATACCCTACAATCAGTTTTACTACAGTTAGGTCTTTATTATGTGATATTAATTTAATTACAAAACTTATTAGATTAGAAAAAAATTTAATTTTGACATATGTATAGATTAGAAATAAAGAGAAATGTTAATACAACTCATGTTTTAAATTATTTTTATTGAAATTAATTTGTTATATGTACAATCAAATGATAATCACTCAAGACAATCATTCTTCACTTAACAGTTAGAATGACAATCCTTCTACAAATTTATGAATCAAACATAAATTTCTTATCTATCCAAAAATATTTCTAGAATATTTTAAGTTTTTTATTTTATAGTTTCAACTTATGTTTGAAAGTTTCTTTATTATATATACAATCAATTATTGAAACTCTTATTTTTTTTTTATTATAATTTTTTTAATAATGCTTAGTTTTAAAAGAAACCTGTCAATTTTTTTAATGAACATTTCTTTTCTCTGCGCCCATTGTACGAAATTCCCTGAGTTATTTGTGTGGGAAAGTGTGTGTGTGTGTGTATGTGCGAGTCAGCTTTTTCTTAGCCAGAGATAAAAGAAGAAGAAGCAGCAGCGAGGAAGAGCAGCTTGTCTTGTCCTGGTTCCTGTTGTTATTGACATGTACGAATTAGGTTAAATTTATTTACTGTCAGTTCAGTGAACTGCAAATGGTTTTAGTTTATTAAATTTAGACAGGGGAATCCGTTTTAACTTTGTTAAATGCCAAAAAAGTAATTCAAAAAATCCAGATCACTATCAAAGTTGACTGACTCATTGAACTTCAGAGCCTTGACAGGTTTTAGCTTTTAATTTAAACTCAAAGCAGCTGCAAATTAATTTCAAAGCAAACGTCGCGTGAGCTCAACTCAATTGCGGTTTGATTAATCGTGCTCTACATGTTGGCAACGCACACTTACAAATACGCACACACACACACACACACTCACACATATACCACTTATATTCGCGCTCAAAGTCGAACTCAAGTTGCATTAATCAGCGCTGTGCGCTGCTCATTTATTTGCTAAAAGGCAAATGAGGAAAGCGAAAAAAATGAAAGAGAAAAAATGGTAAACGTTGATGAGGATTTTTCAAAACCACTTTGGCAAATCGCAGTCAAAGTTAAGTTGAAAGCAAAGAGAGAAAGAGAGAATCTAAAAAGCCGAAGCCTAAATGCTCTTTAATAGAATTGCGTGGCTTAGAGCAGAGTTTAACAAATTTTTAGCTTACATGAACATAAACATCAAGAAAATATAATATTTTTACTATAATAATCATAAACATAATTATGCAGATATATTTGATGTCTTTTTCATGACAAGTTCTACTTCAAATTAAACATAGCCGTTGCTAGGACTTGAATAGTGAAAAAATAAAAAATCCGCGTCCTTGCTGCATTAAAAGCTTCAGCAAAAGTTTGTTAAGCAACAGCGCAAAAAGCAATTGCTCTGGAAATCAATTAAATTGAAATTACGCATACGACATGTGTGCAAACAGGGAACATGCTCTAAAGCGAATGATGCTGCTTTCAGTACTTTCGCTTGCTGCTGTTTGAGTTTATTTGTTTATTTTTTTTGAGTAAATTGAATTGTCATTTAAATGTGCGAAACGTGATGTTTAATATATATTTAATTTTTATTTTTAAATTTATTTTTGACCGGAATAAATGCACTAGAAATATTGAAATGAATTTAAGTCTAGTCAAACTCAAGATGTGCTTAACTAATTGCTGATGTTGCTTTAAAATATTTATATTTACATTGCTGAGTGGCCACACATGGCGTATGCGTGATATGCACTAGCAACTGTGTTTGTATCTCATTGCATATGTATGCATATATATATGTGTGTGTGTGCATGATAAACAATAACCCGGAAGACAGCAGCCGCGTTGGATTTATGTAGTCGTTTGAACGTTGCCACACACACCAGCACGGCCACGCCCCCATTACGCCCTCTCCATTTGCTGCATATGGTATATTTATACATAATGTAGCGTTATGCAGCATCTGCTACTCTGTGGCTGTCTGACCGCAACAAAGAACCCCACACACACACACACACACACACACACACACACACACACACACAGCTGCAAGTAAAAATATGCATATAAATCCAGAAAGTGTTGCATATTTTGGAGCGCATTTCACTTTACTTGTATTGTCAGCACCTTTGGGGCATGTAATCAACTTTGTAGCTTATAAAGTTATAATTAAGCTGCCCCAAGGCGAGCGCTCGACAAAGTCGACCAGTCAATGGGCCAAGCTAAAACTTATTGTGGCTGAAATAGCCAAGTGCCTAATGGCATAATTCAGAGGTACAAAAAGCGCTGCTCGTATTAAAGTGCTGTAAGTAATTGCTTTTGAGAATTCTAATAAACAATTTCTAAATATAAACTACATAAATATATGCATAATCCTAATTTTTAATAATTAACATTTTTTTTGATATTTAATTTATCTTTTATCAATATACCATTTCTGTACAATCATTCGGATATCGAACTTTAAAAAGTTTATTCAATTGAAAAACTAAAATACGGCTTCTCAATATTTTATTTACATTCATAAATTAATTTTCAATCATTGACAATCATTATTTGCATTTATTATTGATTTTATTATCTTATGCAATTCTTATAGAATATATTTCAATAATAAAAATATTGTTTTCCATATGCGATACTATCACAAACTAATGCTATTTGAGTACCTCAATTTCGGCGCCGTGTTAATTCAACATTTAATCGCTTTCGAAGCACCCTTGAACCACTTTTTGAAATCCTTTTGGAGGACACAATTGAAAATTACTTTGCTGCATTTTGATGCAATTTCATGCCACAATTGCGTGTAAGGCAAACAACGTGCCACAATGCAACAGAGTCGTACATACATTTCCCATTTACTCAGTTTTTTATAATTTTTATTTTTGGAGGCGCGTTTCATTTTCTGAGGAAATACACAAATTAAATTTGCAGCATTTGCTCAGCGACTTTGTTCGTGTGGTTGCTGTTGATTTAACTGGGCGGCATTGTCGTTTATTTACACTCACACACACACACACACACACACACACACACACACACATACATACATACATACTGAGTGCATGATGTATGTGCCACACACAGACACACGCTTGGGAAAATCACAAAAACAAATTAGTTGCGTGTAATTTAATTTGAAATGCTCGCGCGTTTATCAAACAAAATGAAAACTGTGAAATGGAGCAGCAGCAGCGCAGCTGGAAAAGCAGGAAAAGCAGAAAAACAAGCAGCAACAGCAACGTGGCAACATCAGCAAGAGTCGCCGCAAAAAGGGAAGAAAATGCTAATTGGATTTTATTTTAACATGCAAGGCGTCGCAGCCAACATCATGCCGTGTGCGTGCCTTTGATAGCCAAGTTAATAAACATTAAAAGCAATTATGTTCTTGATTTTCGATGCCCCATTTTTGTCTTAAGACGTTCAATTAGACCTGGCTGGGACTTGACATTGACGTTGATGTATCTGGGATTACTTAAGTGATGTGATCTGTGTATTTTTTTATGAATATAATTTATTTGAGAGTTCTATAACTAATAAGAGTTTCATTAAATTAGCTGTAAGAAATTTTAAATACATTTAATTAATTTTCGAATATAATGTTTTTCTTATTTGCAGCTTAATAATATGATGAATGATTAATAATATAAACAAATTTATATTAAACAATAATCAAAAAGTGATAATATATAATATAATTAATAAATCTAAATGCAAATTAAATACATGCATATATTTTATAGTATATTAAGTGTGTTTTTAATCAGCTCAAATTTTATTCATTTGTGCACTGCTTTAATTTTGGGCAAGCGAATTAATTGTAAAGAATTTTGTGAAATTTTCTAAAAGGATTTGTTAAAAGCAAAGGAATGAGAAGAGGATAAAGTTATTGCTTTCATCATTTGTTGAAAAGTTGCTAATCAATTGCGAAGTGAAAACCTGTGGTGATTTCTTTTGATAGCCGTTCAGTGAAAAGCTTTCGCTATTAACTCGTTCACCTCTACCATTTGTTGGCATTGTAAGCATTTGCTTGGCACTCGACACAGTTGGCTAATTAATAGGATTAACTACCAAAAAGCAAACACAATTGGCTGCTGAGCAAACAATAACACAAAGCACTCAACTTTTTAAGGGAGATGGAGACTTTGAAGGTTTTCTCCGGCCACCTTCCCTCTAATATAGAGAGGGTGGCAAGTCCTTGAGCAAACATCATTACAAACACACTCAGGACAAGAACCCACAGGATACACACACACACACACACACACACACACACACACACACACACACTGAGACTCACAGTTGAGTTTCAGATGTCGGCACCTAACGCGCTTTAATGCAGGTGATTAATTGCTTTTGAGGTTCGTCGGCTGCCAGTTGGAAAATTTTGAAAATTTCATTAGCTTCATCCCTTCTCTTTCCCACACCATCACTCCATAAACACAGAAAAAAATCGGGGCTTTCGAGTAAAATTCAAATTTGCAAATTTCTTAAATTGAGTATAAAATCCTTGATTTTTTAATTCCTGCTAGAATTAAGAACATTTAACTGGAATTTAGAATGATTTTTTCTCAGTGTAGTCTTCGTGTTTGTTGAACTTTTTGGGGGCCACAGTGCATGACTTTGGCAGACAATGTCAGCCTCATTTCTAGGTTTGCCTTAGACGAGCTAATTAAGTTAAAGTTGCTGCCTGGTTCTGGTTCTGGTTCTGGCTTTGGTTCTGGCTCTGATGCTGGTCCTGTTTCTGATCCTGACTCTGTCCCTGACCTCACTCCCACTCCTGCTAATGATGTCGTCGTGTTTGAACTAGAGATGAAGAAAGAAACAGTGAAAAAGAGAGGGAGAGAGAGAAAGAGAGAACCTGCTTTAAATTGTTTTTGATTTACTTATTTCCGCGCTGATAAATTACATTTGCCGCACAAGGACAAAGTTCAAGATGCCATTTTTGGCTAATGCGCAAAGTTTTTCGTCTCTTTTCATTTTTTTTTATGGGCCAACATCGCGTCGTGTTAGTTTTTGGCGGCTTGTCAGCAATTTGAATAATTTATTCATATGTTACGTGGCCTGACAACGCGTTGCATGCGGCACGTCTTGGCCACATTTGGCCCTGCTGTCAACAGTTAACGCACTTTCCGGGCTCAAATGTAAATTTAATTAGCCACCCAGTCTATTCAAATGCCATCTTGGTGCAAATAAATCACTAAACTGGCAACAGACCAAATTAAATCACTGACTGATAAATGTTCCCTCACATTTAGTTGTCCAAGTAAAGCAGCGAACAAGGGAATTAGACTAGAATATACCCTGTATTACTGAATCTAAATATATCTAAAATTTAAATCTAATATTTGATTTGACTTTTCTACAGGATATCCGCCTTACGACTACCCTTAACTATGTTATTCTTATAATCTGTTTGCTCTACTTGTATAAATAATTTTCCAGCTGCGATTGCATTTTATATGCTGCCCGGAAAATTGTTATATTAAAAATGCAAAATGTGCTGAGGCTAGAGAATATTGCAAGAAACTTGACTTGACTTGGCTTGACACAAAGCTCAAGTCCAAGTGCATTGCAAGAATTTCGTATATGTATAATATTAAATCTCTAAAAGCTGTGGCGACTCTTTGATTGCAAGGCAAATGGCATCAGAGTTCTACGAAAGGCTGTGATAATAATTTCTTTAAAGAGACTTTATGATTTTGTCAAGTCCACTTGTATTTCAGTTACTAAAATTTAAAATTAGAAAATATGATTAATTTAAATATTTATGTGCAATTAAATTCCATAGTGAAATGCTTAGTTTTTATTGTTGGTTTCAAGTTTTGTAATTTTTATTACTATTTAATTGTGTACAGCTGCTACCATATATCATATTTAAGTAAATCGTTTGGGTTCTCGTAGAATGATTATTTTTCAAATTTAATGATTTTTCTGAGCGATTTACTATCCAATCCTCTTTCGACTTTCGATCTTGAAAGAGTTCTTTTCTGGTCTCTGCATATTTTTTTAGTTGTAAAAATTGAAAAGTATGAATCATTAGTCTTTTTTTGTGGTTTAAGTATTAATTGGTCAAGAGCTAAATCCCAATCACAACTTGATGCCCTGTACATCACTAGTACAGGGTCTAAGTGGCGAATCATCCACGTAGCACGCATTGCTGCCACAGTCGAAGGAATCGACGTCCTCGATTGCAGGTAATCCGCATTGCCGGAAACACTTGACCGGACACTCGATGACACACTTCTTATGCGGTTGCTCCTCGGCAGCCATTTTGCTGATTTTGATGCATTTCTCAAAGATGCCATGGCGATTGCGCTCCTGCTGCTGGCGACACTCCTCCCGCTGATCGTACTTCCTGTAGGCCAAGTCCGCCTTGGAGTGATAGCCTGGCCAGCAGTAGTCGCGTAGCTTGCTCCTATGCACCATTCGACCCTCGGGCTCCATGTCAATCTTGTGCTTGCGACGATAAGCCTCAACTGCCTTGGCCATGGGATAAACGGAACGTCCTCCGTGTTTGGCATGGGAAATCATCTTGACCGCCTCATCGAAGAAGCTCACATCCTCCAGCAAATAAGGATCAGCTTCGCAGGCCGATATTCGCATCAGCTCCTCATCACGTCGCTGCAGGAACTCATCCCTTTGCCCGTAGAGAATTTGGCGAAGTTTTGCAGTTTCCTCGTCTTTCTTGCGTTTCTGGGTGATGGCGAATCGTCTGTTGGTCTCCTGGTTCTTGAATCTTTCGGCCACATGGAAGCGATGAATTTGATCGGCTCGTTTGCGTTTCTCCTCGTCCTGTTGACGCTCCTCCTTTTGGTAGGCGATGCGTTCTTGGCGCAACTCTTCCAAGCGACAAATGCGACGTGCTTCATCCGCTTGAACCTCTGAATCACGGAGTTCCACAATTGCACGTTGATGCTCCTCGTCTTGTTCCTTTTTGGCCTGTTGAGCTCGACAGAGTTGCACGGCAGCGGCTTCTCGCTCCAGGATCTCTTTCTCACGCAGCGCCTGGACATCCTTGCCGGATCGGGCATCCAGTTTACGACGCTTCACCTGATCGACACAAATTACACGATCGTCGATCGATTCTCGTATGTTCTCATCTTTCGATTGGATATGGGATGAAGTTCAATAAGAATGAATAAAGGTTAGAAGTAGAAGATAAAAGTAAAGAAGATTGGATATTGTAAATATTTCCAAATACACAATTGGTGCGAATCTGTACTCTGCAGCAATAATTTAATAAATATGTGTACTCATTATATATAGTGAGTTACAAATTTCTTGACCATATTATAATGCTCTTTGTATTGCAAAGAAATAAGATTTGCATTTGAAACTTACAATTCGCTTTCTCGGCCTTCTCCTTGAGTGCCTCCCGATAGGCGCGTCGACAGAAGTCGCGTTTGCTTTCGGCCAGCTTCTTGGCCAGCTTCTCCTCAATGTCCTGCAGACATTTGTATTGTGCCCGCTCAACGATGACCTCGTAATCCCTTTGCTCCTTCTCGTCCAGACGCTGCTGATGCCTCTCCTTGAGTTCCTTGGCAAAATGTTCGCGTATCGCCAGCGATTTCTTCTCCTGCTCCGCTTTCTCCTGCTCCTCGGTGACGCCGCCGAACGGTATCAGCATCAGGGGACATTGGGCCTCGTCCTGGCGCTGCTGACGCAGTGCATCCTCGGCAATCTCGCGATTGAGACTCGCATTGAACCTGCGCTGATAGGTCATCTCACTCTCGACCAGGGCATGATGCAGAGCTCGTTGTCCCGATTTCAGGTTCTCCAATATCCGATTCGCACGCATAATGCGATCCTTGCGCAACTGTTCGTCCTCCTTCTTGACTTGTTTTCTCCGGATCTCATCCTCTTTCACCTCCTGATCCAGTTTCGCCTGCTTCTCCTCCTCGAGGGACATGTGACCCATGTTCGTGAATCGACTGCACAAATTATCGCTACCTTCCTTCAGATACTGCATATATCGATGTTCCTCATCATCGGCCGCCAGTTTCTCTTGCTTCTGGGCCATCTGGGATCGGCCCATAATGGCATTGAACCGTTTCGCTGAGATCACAACGGGACGAAGAGTGCGATTCTTCAAAAATACCGAGTGTCCGGGATTTCCCAGACACGCCTTATTCAACTGGGCCTGCATAGTGACTATATGTTAAATGAATATATTTGTCAGTTTGTATATATCGCGGTTTTCAATCGGATCTGTTAAGTTTATAAACTGTTAAGTGTTTTTTTATGATGCGAGTGATGCGTGTTCATTGTTTGTTTTAAGTGTTTTTTGTTTCAGGGTTTTTATATTCCCAAAATACTTTAGTATCAGCATATGGACTACTAGATCACAATCATAGAATCATCAAATATAATATAATTCAATCGATGCATTTGCTTTCTACTTTTGCTTCCAGATCTCAATTTCGTATTGTTTTTAGCTGCAATGATTTGCTTATAAATTTGTGTATTTTTGTTTAGACCAGCGATTGGCATGAAAACTACAACAACAATAACAACCACGTCAACAACAACAACACAGTTAGAGTCCTCCTAAATGTGTCTTTCTACCGAGGGCACTGAGGTCGCCATGTTGCACTTGAACCAATGCCTCTCCCAGCCGGATGAGCTTAAACCCGAGCCTTGGCTACGGGATAATCAAACGGATTCCACCGGTTGTCCTGCGGCCACCAAACCGAGTCATCCGTTTGCCTGTTTGCCCTTTGGCTTTGGATCACGCAGTTGCATTGCCGGAATGGAGCTGGAAATCCGTGTGGCACGTTTGCTAAGGAACTTCCAATTGGAATTCCATCATCCAGTCGATAGGTCTTCCTTGCCTTTCAACTTGCCACGCCTCGCATTCCGTTGCAATTAAAGTTCACCGATTCGAAGGATTAACCGAGTAAATGCAGTATTTTTAAAAGTCCTGGTTAGATGAAAGCTAGTTTTAAAGTTCTTTTCTGTTGATGTAAAAATGGTGAAGTTGTGCTTCACATTTTAAATTCCATTTCAATATACATAAAATCTTATATTTGGAGAATTAACTAAGTAATAAAAAGTATTTTTATTAATAATCATAATAAAATATGTTTCACATTTAAATTTTTAAGTTTCAAGAATTATTTTAATCAGACTTTATAATTATAATATAGAACTGTTTAAAATGCCAAAAACTGAGTTTGAATTTCACATTCAAAATCACTTTGAAAATTGTAGATTGTTAAAGCATTGTTTACATAATTATTGTACTATAATGCAAATTGGCAAACGAAACTAGATGTAATTTATTCAAATGCCAGGCCGAATGCGAATGAATAAATTGAAACTTCCTGCACTAATTTCTAGCCACAAGCTTGTCAACTCTTTTTAAAGGGATATTCTCAGCAGAATTAGCATTAAATGGGCATAAATAATGTCATATTACGGCAAATAATTACAACTGTCGGCTTAGAGGTTTTTGGGGCGCCTCTCTATGATGATGTTGATGAGGATGAGGATGATTATGATGATGACTGGAAATGCTATACTGATAATTATGGCATGCAAAAGTGTGCACAAAATGTGGGCAACTAACTGTAACCCAATATAAATGCCATTTATCATGGTGCGTCGAGTGGGCGGCAAGTGGTGCAATGGGCGTGGCGACTGAGTCTATGTGGTGACTGTTGCTAATAAATTATAGTCCTGAGTCCTAAGTCCTGTCTACGGACATGTGCTGCAAACAGAAAAAGATAGACACAGATAGAGTACGAAAGAGAGGGAGAAAGATAGTGAGAAAGAGAGAGAGAGAGAGAGAGAGAGACAACACCCCGCCCACAATTCCTGGCGCTGACAGTTTGAAATTACAAACGTTGGCAGTTGGTTTCAACGGTGGATTCAACGGGGCTTTTTGGTCGATGCCAAGCTAATTAAGCCAAACATTTGGCAATTGCAACTGTGTCCTTCGCTGATCATAATTTGTCCTTCTTATTAGCTTTTTAATTGGCTCGGATTTGGGCAAAATGAAATGACCTTTGGCCACATTAGCACCACAACAAATGGCACATCAAAATCAAATTTGTTATTTATTGGCTGTCTATCTATCTCTCTCTCCCACTCTCTCCCTCTCTCGTTGTCTCTGTTGCTTTGAACTTGTGCAATCCTGACACAATTATTTATTTATTCGCACGCCAAATGTGACCCATCAGCTTTAACCTCTGCTCATTTTTCATTGCCCGCCCATTGAATTGCGCCAATTATGCGTTGACAGCCTCGAGTTCCAAATGGGCCAGATTTCTGGGTGGTTCTTTCGCTGGTTTCTTTGCTGGTCGTATTGCCCCACTAAGTGGCAACATTTGCGAGCACAATTGGCCATTGTATTCGGCAATGGCGAACACATTTCGAAGCCGGCAAGCTGCCAGCTTATACTTACTCTAATCTGAGGCAATTCAATTGGAGAGGCCTACTGAGTGGAGATGCCTCAAATTGAGTTGCTTGCCAAAATCTGCTCCTAAACTGGGACATGAGTTTCACACAAATACGGATATTACATGTGAATGTTGGAAACCAAACAAAATCAACATTAATTAAAAATAAATATGCAATGTTTTAAATATATTTTTAAAAATAAACTTAATTTAAAAGAGAGAACAATTATTTTTTTAATGGTAGAAACAAAGACTTTCTTCTTCAAATTTAATTAGCTTTGACCAAGTTGTGTAAATTGCATACTTAGGAAAACTAGAAAAAGAAATTTTATTTTTTAATATCAGAATTATTTCAGATATTATCAAGACATTCGGAAAATGTTTCAAGCATTAATTCTAATACATTCTTAAAGGGAACCCAATGTCTAATACAGATTGCCTACTTTTCTATATATTAGCAAAACTTTCAAAAGGATTCCCTGTCTATAATACGAAAAGATTCTCTGCTTTTCACAACAACTCTCTCTCTCTCTCTCTCTTCTGGGGTATAAAAACCTTAAATAAATTCAGAAAAATAGCAAAATGAAATGTGAAGTATTTTTGACATTATTGTCAACTGTATTTACTCGACGAGGAATGCAACATTCAGTGTTCAGTTCTTGCAACACTGTGGCATGTCAAGGTTCAGAAATCTGAAACCGACCCCTCCCCACCTCTGTGTTGTCCCTTAGTCCTTTTACCGAGTTGCTGACAAAACACTTCAGAGATAAAATGTATTTGTATGCAATTTGTTTTTGTGCTGTCGTTGTCAAAAAATGTGCACATTTCATTTTGCGTTGCATTGTTTTGTACTTTCTATATAAATATATACCCGTACTCGTACTCGTACTCATACTCGTACTTGTATTTATTTAGTTTTTTCTATATATTGTATTGTACATATATTTCTTTTCTGCCATCTTTTATTTTACTATCCGCAATTGTGTCATGCACTTCAAACTGCACGTCCATTGTTTGTGCTGGGCCAATGCCGAGAGGCTTCAAGGGGCCCTGGAGGATGGGCGGGGTGGGGGGTGTTAGATTCCCATCCCTTATAGAGGGTTGCACTCGTATTCGCACTCATCGTATCTGAGCATCATCAGAATTGTCGCTTTGATGTTGCTGTAACCAACTCTCGAGCCACGGCCAACTGGGTTAATGGCACAAATGTTGTGACTGTGTCCCCTCTCTCTCCCTTTGGCCCTTTCCCTTTCCCTCTTCGATCTCCATGCCCCACCCGCGAGGCGCCACTCAGACAAACAATCAAATTTAACATAGTACAACCAAAGAGAAACGATTGTGCATTTCGACTTTAAAGTTGCACACAATATTTATGGGATACTTTTATTTACTATGCATTTCATATGTTTCCATTTAATAAATAGCTATGCTTGAGATTTAGTGACCCTTCTATTTTGTAACAAAATCCTATGTTAAATACCTTGTTATTTTGTAACTTTAAATACACAATAATATCTCTCAGCTATTTAGTTGTTCCCCATCATGTTGTCTGTATTGGGATAAACACGTTGTCAATTATTAAATATCTTCTTTTTTTTAAGCACAAAATGAGACAGCAGTCAGTTTTGGATTTCTGTATTTCAGGAGACAATCTAGGTGCGTGCCTTGTCATATAAAATTAAAAACATCAGGCACAACAATTTAAGTAGCAGCTGAGAACTACATAAAAACGGAGGAAAGAAATTTAGTAAAGATGCAATAGTCACTATCTAAATACTCTGAAAGTACTCAAGATAAATAGGCAAATTTATTAAAATATGAGAGAATTTTTTGAACTAACATTTTACTCGTAAATTTTTGACAGATTCTGTAAAAAACTGAAATCAGTTAAGGGCACAATTTAATAATTTTCAAAGGTTTTTCACTTTTCTCAGTTGTCCAGAAGAAATTGCTAAAAGAAAATCGAAAATCAACTGGTATGCAAATTGGTCAAAAAAAATACTTAACAATTTATTGGATTTCCAAAAATAATATCTTTTAATAATATTATAAATTAGCAGACATGCCAGTCTATTTTCTATATGTTTTTATTCAGTATTTTAGTTATTTCTATATATTCATGCCATGCCTTAAAATTCCTATAATTTTGTTCTATCACTTTTTAGAAAACCTTATCAAGTTCCCTATACTGTCCCAAAGACCTCACCGAGATACCCTAGAAAGTGGCAATGTTTGAGCCCAAGAAAGTGGAAGTCAAAACACGCGCAGATTGACAGTTAATAAAGTGGCGACAAGTTGCCGGCTGGATGGTTACCACCCGGTGGCTTAAAAGAACGTGGCAACTGTGGCGTTGACAACTTGACCCAATGTGTGTGACAACAGTTCCCCCCATCCCCCCGCTCTGACCGACAAAAAGTTTCCAGAAGAAACAAGAAACGTGTAATAAAGCAAAAATGTTCAGCTTCAAATTGTACAAGCTGTCAAAATATTGAATTTCAAGGCGAGCCACTGCCTCCTGGTTGCGGGTGGGGGGCGTAAAGGGGCGTGGTGTCACTTTCAGTGCTCGGCTTTAAATCAGCACCACGCAAACAGTTCAAGCAACCCAAAAGAAACCACCCACAAACTGGCTGCATTAATGGAATGCACGGAGAAACTCAACAAAACCGAAAAGGAAGCAATTAAACAAACAATGCCACTTGAATATGCCCCATGACTCATGTGGCACGCGACATCAAGCAATCGAATAAATGTGTAAAGTTGAATTTCCTGATTTCAACCAAAAGTTACACTTGCTGAAAGCTGTTATATTTAAAGTTATACTTAGGATTATACTATTTTCAAGGAATTCCAAAGTCTCTCAACTTCAACTTTTTAAGTAAACAATTCACTGCCGAGTTTCTATACATAATTTCTAATAAAATAATAGTTTTGTGATCACTTAACGTATAAAAAGAACTTAAATATTTATAGAAACTAACGAAATAGTCTAATGTTATATAAAAACTTTTTTAAAATTTTAGGAAATACTTTCTAGAACTTGATGAAACCCTAAATAATTTTAAACTTAAAAATATAAAAAGTTTGCCAACATGATAGAAAAAGCCTTTCAAAAGCAAAAGAAAAAGACTAAACTTTTTTGAAATTTCTAAGAAATTTTTCTAGAAATTATCGTCAAGTGTATTAAAAGAAAATATTTGTATATATAATAAGTAAAACGTGTGCCCAAAAGACAGAAGAAACCACTCAAAATGCAAGAGCAAAAACTTTGATTTAAGAACAAAATATTTAAAAATTTCTCAAGCCAATATGAATTTGAAATTATTTGGATGTGGCGACGACAGATAAACAATTCTCTACAATTAAATATAGTAAAACTACTGTAAGTTATGGATTTTCAATTTGAGTTCAATGCTCATCTTTGAGGTTTACTAATGGATCTCCATTGATAGCACAGTTTCAGGCGCGCCTTGACATTGTCGACGCACTGCGGCCTCATTAGGAGGCAGACGAAAGTGGATGTGGAAGGAGGGAGGGGGGTGAGGTGAGGGGGTGAAAGAGCTGACATGACATGAAACAAACTAACAGACAACTGCCACGCCTACGCCAGCGACCGCCCCTTAAGGCATTATTGGGCTGTCAAATGTTTTTATTTTCTTCATTTCTACTTTATTTTTTCTGCTGTTGGCGCAGAAAACTTAAAGTAAGTTTTTCAACAGACACATTCAATGTTGTGTGTGTTGTGTGTGTATATGTGTGTTGTGCATGTGTGTGTGTGTCTTGTCCGTGTGTTTTTTGCCCCCGAAAACTAGCGTGTCTAATGAGCAATTCAAAAGTTTGCATTTTCATTTTGCTTCAGTGCTTGCCTTTGTCGTATTTCAGTTTTCCGCGCATTTTCCCCCAGTTGTGTTGTCATCTTACAGTAACCTGCCCCTTTACCCCCTTTACCCACTTTACCCCTCAGAGCCCCAATTCTCTCCCCTCAACTGCTAGACAGAAGCCAAGTGACAGCTTGAGAGGTAAATTTTCAACGCTGCGCTACTTGGGATCATCTCGGTCAGAGCTAATAGGCCTCACAGACGCGAAAATAGTTTTTCCCTCCTCCTCCCCCTCCTTACTCGCCCACCCTCCTCTCATTTCCACTCCCCCTCGCGCTTTCCTCTCGAGAGTCTGGGTGAGTGAGTGATTCACGTCAACTGAGGCATGATTCTATGCAGCTAAATGAGTTGTTGTTTTTATTTATTTCATTTTTTGTGAGTGGGCGCTAAGAGGAAAAACTGCTGGAAACTAGAAGAGAGAGCAGGGGAAGAGGGGGCAGAGACTGTGGCACGCTCTTGGCCATGCTGGAAATGTGCTTGGGGCACAGTGGTAACTCGTCAAGTTGACTGGCAGCTCAGCTAAGTAATTAAGCAGCTGTATGACAGTTGCTTAAGAAATAATTAAAGTTCATACAATGGGAAAAAGTTTTATTAAATTATTTCCTATTATTTATTTTGTTTTATACATATTTGATTTTCTTAAACAAATTCCGCTCATCACATGTTCTCACTGTAGTTTAATAAAAGACAATTTTAGCACTCAGATTCCACTTGGTTATTTGATTTTAATATTAAATACTTGACTTGAGTACTCATATTTCCCCTTTAATCCTCTTTTACCCCCTCCTCGAGCATTCTGCAAATATTTGTTCTTAATTTGTAGCTGCAGCGTTTATTAAATATTTTAAATTTTTACAACGACTTAATTTACTACAACTACAACTTCGAGAGCGCTGTGGCTTCAAGGATTAAGGACATATTGTTTTCCTTCTATACCCTATAAATATGAAAATGGTTTAAGGATTTAAATTACTTAAATATATTATAAAAAATATTAAATGAAAATTATTTTAAATCGCAGTATCTTTAGTTGTCTACTTGATATTTGAATATAAGAAATTTGTTGTTCAAGTTAAATGTTTTAGATTTCGGTATGAGATATAAGAATCATAAAAAATAAATTTTCTGAGGATTATGTATTGAGATTAAATCTAACAAACTTACTCTTCTTTTAATCTAAATCACTATAAGATAAATGTTGGCTTGTAATAATGTTCTTCTCAAAAATATTTGGTTGCTGTAGAGTATCAGCTAGTCGTATATACTTAAAATTCTTTTATATTTCGGTGCATTTTATTTATAGAGCGCGACTGCTGCAAGAGTTTTGTGTTTTCATTTGAAAGGGGCGACAATGTGAGGCAGCTGGCAATGGAAATGGAAATGGAAATGGAAATTTCCTGGAATTATGTGGGGCGACTAAATGGGGCGCAGAGTCGAAATTCTGGGGTCTTGGCAAGCTACCCGGCTGTGTTACCTGGCGCATGTTCAACACAACGTTGTTTTTGCCTGTCAGCGCGATTTTCTTGGCGATTTAATTGCTTGGCAGGCTAATTACCCAAACCTCTTTTTACCACCGCCCTTTTTCTTGTTCCCTTTTTGGCCGCATGATGAAGTTCTGGGCAGCACAGTGTGGCAAAACAACACTATTGAAACGGCATTGCAAGTTTTGGCTAATAATAAGCGTTTTGTTTGCCATTTTGCAACTGCCACTGACAAGTGGGGCGAGTGGGGCATGTGGCAAGTGGGGCAAATCGGCGGCACTTGGCGGCGACTTTGGGACTGCGGCTGTCATTTCGTTTATTGTTGTTGACTTTTTGCCCTGGAATTGAAATGGAAATGGAAGTGATATTTGTGCGGCACGGCTAAGCGTCTCATGTGCGTTGGCAGTCACGTTTGGGGCATCAACAGCAGACGGTGCCACATTTGCCACCGCTTCAAAGTTCACAGCACGCGCCAAATCATTTGGCCAAAAAACTATTTATTGAAAATTATGGTGTAATGTACTCACCCTCCCCTCCCCTCTCTCTCTCCCACTCTCTGCACCGTTGACATGGGTAACTTTCCTTATCGCAGCAGCAGCTTTTCCTAAGCCAGTCACTGAGCTGAAAACTGTTGCGACAACGTCAACTGAAAATAATAAAAGAAAAATGCTTTCAATTGCGTGAAAACTGATTTTGTTTTTTCCGCACACTTATCGATTTTCCCACACTCTCTTGGCCTTGTTTAAAAATATATTTGGCTCAAAGAATTAATTGCTTTTGCTGAACGTGCTTAGCTGACTTTTGCAGCATTTAATTAGTTCACTTAAGAAATTTATTTATGGAACGGATTTAAATCTAGAGATTGGGGTTGCAGAACTTTATTAACTCGTTTAGAGTTGTTTCTGTGGGATGTTCTTTATTTGAAGAGCATACACACATAATATACCAAATATTTAGACCAACAAAATTGTATCATTATATTTGAAACTAAGGAAAATATATAAACTATACAAAATAAATAACCCAAATAGTTGTGGGTGCTCCACATACATTCATATGTGTGAATAAATGCACAACTATAAAGATTTAGTTGGTGACACCGCCAGTGTGGCCAGAGTTCATTAAAAATACGTTAGCACTTGTCTCAATGTCTCGTGTCCGCTTCGCTAAATGTGACTTAATCCAGTGCAACGTCAAAATTTGTCAGTTTTGAAAGGCTTAGCGCATAATTAATGTTATTTAAAGTTTTACCACAAATACAGTTATACATCTGCACACAAGCACACACATACATATGTGCATAAACATACATATATAATGAATGTGATGTGGCCATAAACTTTCTAAATATGCTGTCAGTCCTATGCCCTGTAAAGTAAATTGCATAAGGGGTATACTGTGCTTTTGACAGCGTATGTAACAAAGGAATGATAAAGAATAACTTATACAGTATAGAGTGTATACATATGTAACAATTTTGGAAAAAGTGCTTAAAGTATTATAATGAAACAAAATTGACAAGTAAGCAATTTAAAATTAGGTATTTGCAAGTTCTGTATATTTTAATTTTGAGGAAGTCATATATATGAAAGAAAAACCCTATATTGAAATAGATCTTTTTGTGCATAAAGAATTCTTAAAATTGGCTTATTTTCTACAGCTAGCAGGGTATTTGCTAGTCGAGCAGCTGTTTGTCGTTGCTCATGTTGCTTTATGCTGTATGTTGTTGGCTGTCAGAGATGTTGTTCTTTGTGTATCTTTATGGGTCGTGCGACGATCTGTGTGTTCCGCCTCGTTCCCCGTTCTGCAAATTATACAGTCATACATTCATATGTATGCATATCTGACTTTGTGTTTTTCATTTTTATGCTTTTTATTTTGATTTTTATGCGCAGTGACGTCACATCCGCTGACGGCGCCTTGATCTATTTTATTTTAATTTGGCTTAAATAAATGTGTAATAAATGAGAATAAAATAAAAATATATATATTTAATCTCCGTCTGTCTGGCAGCTTACCTGTCCATTGATTTCATTAACTGTTCCGACCAAATCATCGGAAACCAATTAAAAAATATTTATTTTTGCAAAAGACTCTCTATTGTTATTGTTAACCGTGAATTGCATAATTTCAATTAGATTTGCAGCTCCCGCTCGATATGTCGGAA
Organism: Drosophila rellima; assembly: GCA_035043635.1. NCBI lineage: Eukaryota > Metazoa > Arthropoda > Insecta > Diptera > Drosophilidae > Drosophila > Drosophila rellima. Next base: position 873,125 of record JAWNMV010000145.1, on the reverse strand, counting down.
AATTGGTAGTGCAATAGAAATGGAAATGAAAATGTAAATGGAAATGGCATTGCATTTTATATTATGTCTGATAATTATGTGGCAACTGCAATTAAACAATCAGCAAATGCGATTTGTTTTCAGCCATAATTTTGATATTCATTTTCAATTTCATTTTGATTTCCATTTTGATTCAATTAATTATGGCCACCCTCAAATCGCAGTTGCTATTGTAACAACACTCAAAAGCTGTCAGACAATTGAATTGTTTGACTTCTTAATGCTCTATAAATGGGGGAAAATAATGAAGCTGTACAAATATTTGTTATGTTATTAATTATATTGTAGCGTTTAATTATGAGAACTTACTAATTAAAATTGAAAAGAATGAGAGCATTACATATATTATCGCATTAAAAATTATGCATTCATTTTAACACATCTGCGTTATTGATTTTCAAAATAATATAATGATTGTCAAATAAAGAACAAGTTTTTAATTTTAACGATTAAAAAAAGCGGAATAATAAAAATTATATGCAGAATGAATTGAGAGGGCCGAACCATGATCCAAATTTAATTCCACTTTGCAATTAATTCAGTTTTGAAACTTTAAAGTTGTAAGTAGATAGTATAATGGACTAGAAGCAACAACAATAATAATAACAAGAGTATATTAGGCTTACCGCACATGTTCATTCAAGTCGAAAACAACACCAGCAACAACAACTTGTAAAAGTAATAAACAAAGCCACAAATGCGTTTCGAGATGACAACGCGAAGGGCAAATGGAGAAAGCGCGTGTGGGAGAGTGAGATAAAGAGTGAGAAGGAAAGAGATAGAGAGAGAAAGGCTTAAAACAATTGCTGTTTGTTATTGTTGCTGGTATTGTTGTTGTTGTTGGCTGCACTACGCCTACTTTGAAAGCTGCACGGTTGCGGCTAAATGTTAGCGGATGTGGGCGTGGCCGAGCAGAAGAAGGGGTAAGAAGAAGAAGAAGAAGGAAGAGATGGAGGGATGGGGTTGTATTGAAGGGCAAACTTTGTGAGTGGGCCACGCTGGGAGGCAAGGCTTAATTAAAACGGGGATCACGTAGCCCCAAAAGCAGCCGAAGAGCAAAGCCATTCGAAAATGCTGTCACTGTCACTTTGGCCCTGCTCTTGGCCTGGCTTTTACTTAGCCAAAGCTAATTTGGCCACTTTTATTTGGCAGCAGTCGAAAAGGAGAATAAAGCGAGAAAGCAAAAAAAAATAAATAGGTAAGGAAGAGGAAAAAGCGAAAAGTAGAAATGAAAATGCGAGTGTCAAAGTGCATGGGAAATGCAATGCGGAACATTAATTGCATAAATTTCAACGTCGCTTTGATGTGAGTGCGCACACATTTAAAGAGCGACAGAGAGAGTGAGAGAGAGGCAGTGAAGGGAGGGAATGAGATAGAAATATGCAAACGTCATTAAATGTAGTCACTGGCACCTGTAAAGGACAGTCGCCGAAGAGGGGGATGCTGAGGGAGGGGGATGGGATACTGCCATAATTTGATGCCTAACTGTGTCAGGCTTTTGGCTTCTGGTCTGCTGCTCTGTTGCAAGTGCTTCATGCATAACGCATTTTTGCGCAGCTAAAAAGTATGCTATGAAAATGTAACTCATACCTGTTGCCACGCCCACACACACACCAACACGCTCGCCCACTCGCCCACTCACACACACACACACACACACACACTGACAGTTGCTGAGCTGCTTTTGGGGCAAGGCTTTAAATCAGTTGCCATTTCATTAAAATGCACGCGTTGCATTTTTCTCTTTCTTTCCCACTCTCTCTCTCTCTCTTCCGCACCTATTTACAGCCTTTTTACCTTAATATTTAACGCGCTTTTTTGACCTTTAATTTAGCGTTATGAAACGTTTTCATGTTTATAATTCGGAAGCATATTTAAAAGGGTCTTTGCGTTCATACTCCTAATAGTGTGAAATGTTAAACTTTTACATTAAAAAAGTGTTTTACAATAAAAAAAGCACTACTGAAAAGGCAGTTAATCAGAATGCTAATTAATTTGATTGATAGACAAAATATTTTGTATATGCTTAATAAAAGGGTAAATAGTATAAATTGCAATTATCCGATTTAAAAAAAAATACCAATTATAAGTATCCCATAGGACAGTGTTATATATTTAAACAATTAAAAAAATGTTACATAAATTGTACAATTTGTCAAAAGAAGATATACATAGTTTTTGCCATAAATATGGCAATTGAAATGTATAAAAATAAATATATATATATTATTTTTATCAAAATAATTCAACCTGAATTATATGAACTAATAAAATACCATCAACCAATAATTAAATGTGCAGCAATCGAAATGAAATAGATAATAGAAAATTCAAGAAAATTCCAAAAGTAAGTTAATACTACACAGATTTTGACCGTTTGCCTTGCTGACATAAATAACCCTAAAATATGGCAAAAACAACAAAGCAAGTTAACTGATTCTGTTACCGCTGCTTTGAGTGGATTTATTTATTTGCTCTGCCACGAAACGCAAAATAAAAAGCGGAATATAAAACAAAGCAAATCAACTAAAAATGTAAAAGGAATAAAACATTGAAAATTCCAAAAGCGCATGCATTGTTTTTATGCAAATGTGAGAGTTCCAGGTGGGAAATGCACACGTATGTCAGGATCTCCCATGTGCAACAACAACAACAACAGCAATACTGGTACTTTTGTTGTTTTGTCTGCATGGCTGTGTGTCTGTTTGCCAAATGCCAACTTTATTAGGAATTTTACAGTCTTTTCACGCTCTGCATGCAAGTCAATAATACATGAAAGAGGAACAATGGAAAAACAAAGCCAAAGCTCATTTGCTTGTGTTTGTGATTGTGCTTTTGCTTTTGATTTTGTTTTTGTCTTTACCTCGACTCATCCAGTAATATTCAGGTATATTTTCTGGATTAAATTTTTGCTCAATGAATCGCAATGCCGTGTGTACGAATGACAACTGTATGTATGTGTGTTGTCAGTGAGTGTGTGTGTGTGTGTGTGTCGCTGTCCAGGTGTAGCGAGAGTGAGAGCGAGAGAGAGACAGCAATGTGTTTAATAGAATGCGCATATGCAGTGTCTGTGCAGAGCATAATCTGTAAGAGAGAAAATTTCCCTCTCACTACTCACGCAATAACAGTGCGATTGATGTGTTTGGCTAACAGTGACGGCCACTAACATTAATAGCACGGAAAACTAACATTTTGATTTTTAATGTGTAACTTGATTAAATTTAAGAATGAGAATATTTAATTTAGTTAAATTTAAATTAACAAATTAATAACTAGCTAATAATTTCCTAACTTTAATTGTTGATTAGTGAATCGTTGTGCATTTAATGGTCAAAACACAGAATAAACATTATAAACGTTAGCACATCATAAGCATAAATTAAACTTGGTCATAAAAAGTAAGCTCCTAGCTAATGGACGGCATTTAAAGCACAATAAAAGCCCCAAGGGGCACAAGTCCTATGACTTCCCCTGCCCCTTCCCCTTGGCAATGCTAAGTGCTGCCAACCTGTCTAAGACAAATAGCAAATTGTCGTTTATAATTGACCACAATTCTAATAGGGGGGAAAGGGAGGAAGTTGTTGTTGTTGTGTCTGCGTGGTCGTCGTTCAAAGTAAATGGACAATTATTATTAACTGCAATAAATTTCACGCACGCATAATTTACATACAAAAGCACGCGAGCGTTCACAGGATTACATAGTACTGTGAGAGAGAGAGAGAGAGAGAGAGGGTGGGGTGTGGGGGGATGCAGGGGGTGGCTAGATTTTTGGTTGGGGCTACGTCACGTACAAATCGTTTAAGTGCAACACATAATTGTTGAAGGGCCCCAGGAAACATTTTCGGCAAGGATAATTATGCCCTCTCTCCCTCTCTCTCTCTGTCTGTCGTTCTGTATGTGAATGTGTGTGAGTGTATGTGTGTCGAGTGTCAATAGCAATTATGTTATGCGGGGGAGGCGAGAAAGCAGGACAACTGCACTGAGAAACATTAAATGTATTTAGATGTTATCATATGAAAGTGCTAATGAGTTTTAAATTAACTGACTGATTGATAACTGATTATGCTTAAAACTTAACATGGTTATTTTATTATTTTAAATAATTATTGTATACATTTTTTAATAGTCGTTATAGTTTTTTTGAGTGTAGTGATTATTATTCTATTTAACTTAATTAATATTTACATTTAAACATTAGTTTTTTTTGCAGTGTACTTTTATAGTTGCAATCACATTCAATAATTCTGTTATTATAGTTTATTTGAGTGTATTTTAACTTCCAATTCAGGTAATAGAATGTTTGTGCCTGGGCCAAAACTTTTCCTTGACAAGTTCTCAACTTAAGCTGCCACAAACAATGCGCGAAGAATTGGAAAGTAATTTCCACGCACAACTAAAGACTATTTCTGTAACTGTGTGAATGAATAAATGCCTGAGTGCCTGTGTGTTTGTGTGTGTATGTGTGTGTTAATGCCCACGCTCAAAATCGATGTGGCGTTGTCATTGCTGTTGTTGTTGTTGTTGTTGTTGTTACCGTACTGTTTAGCTGTGCATTCTCCATTAGCGAGTTGTTTAATTGAATTGTAGTAATTAAAGTGCTTCAATTGATTTTAATCGGAAATTGTGCTCATTGTTAGCAGATGTTGTTCTTATTGTTGTTCTTGTTGTTGTTGTTTCTGTCATTACGGCAAGTACAGTTAGGCAGGCAGATTCTGCTATTACCGTTAATTGCAAGACAAGCGGTGCTTCATTAACGCTGCCATTCAAATGACAAAAAGGAAATGTGCAATAATCTGCCTTAGGCCTTGAGGTCAACAATAACAACAACACCACCAGCAACAACAACAACAAATAACTTCAGTCAAAGCTCAACAGGCTGCTTTTTTGTTTGTACCAAAAACGGAAAGAATTTCCCCAACACAGAGCAGAAAAGTACCAAAGCAATGAACGCTCTCTCACTATTTACTTTCGCTCTCGCACTCTCCATCGCTCTCGCTGCATGGAATGTTATGCTGCTGTTATTGACATTTGGGGGCACAGTGCCTGCCGCAACATGCGCTCAGCTTTCAGTACGCAACGAACTTTGCACGCGAACGGTTTGATTTAGCGCTCGTTGCTGCGCTCTCCCTTTTGGTCTCTCGCGCGTCGCTTCCACGTGAATCTGAAGAAAAAAAGGAACCCAAAAATAAGCACGCGCGCCTTTCATTTACACATGGACGTGTATGTGCGTGTGTGCGGTTGCGATGTGTGCGAGTGTGTGTGTGTGCGTGCATTTATTTTAGGCAGCGGCATATGTAAAGTGTAAAACCAACAAAATAAATTTAAAAAAAAGAATATGAAATCAAATCAAAATCTATAAATATCACAGGCCGGCTGCATACAAAAGAAACGAGCGAAAAGTTGACAAAAAAAGAAGAATATAAATAAAGAGATATAAAAGTAAATCGAGAGAAATGAAAGCGAAACTCAAATACGACCAGCTGCTGGCAGCGACGCTCTGCACGCTGCTGACGCTGACGCTGGCGCTGGCAGCAGCTAAGGCGCAGCCTGTCAGCTCCTATGGCGCCTCCTTCATATCAAATCCGGCCATATATGCATATTCCGTGGCCAATCAGCAGCAACAACAACAACAACAGCTAATCAATTTTGACACTGCCAATGTGAATGGCAATTATCGCGCCGGCAGCGACGTTGGCGTTGGCGTCGGCGTCGGCGCTTCCAATCGCAATTACTACTACACCGATGAGAATGCAAATGGAGATGCTGCCACGCCCACGCTCACCACGCCCCAAGCACCAGCACCAGCACCAGCTTCGGTTCCGGCTTCCTCAGCTGCCACACAGCCATCTCCGCTCACTGGCTGCACTTTGGACCGCCTCGCCGTCTATAAGGTCGTTCTGCACACCTATTGGACCCGGGAACTATTCCCCAAGCATTATCCCGACTGGCGACCCACCGCTCAATGGACCAAGACCCTCGGTGAGTGTGAAAAACTCGGGAAATGCCAATAATCAAAGACGCGAGTCTTGAGGTGCTCACAAGATCGGAATTAGAAATGTTAGATAACTAAATTTCAGTCATCCTTCGATATAATCGTGCACGCGAATGACTTTTAAAAAGATCTTGATACTTAGGAATAATTTCGTTTGGTTAAAAAATGATTGTAAAACAGTTTCTTATAGATTTCACATACAAATTTACACACAAATGAAAGTTAATTTTCATTATGTGTTTTGTTTATAACTTTTTTTTAAACTCTGATATATTCTTTGGTATTTCTAAACATGACAAAATGCTTTGGGACTCAATTTTATGGCATTAAATTCAGCTCAAGATGTTTTAAGATAATAATTTAAATTAAAGTATTTTCAGTAATATTCCTTTTTCTTTTTTGAATAATCAAATTACTATCAATTTACTTGCACTTACCTTTTTGCCCTACTTAAATCATTTTCAACTGAAATATTATTATGTAATCACATTCAAATAATTTTATTTTAGTAAACAATTTAGAAATGTTTACAAAAAAAATAAATTGGAAAGACAGCAAAGCTGCCATTACTCCAACGCTCAATTAAATTTGTGCTTATGTTTTTTGGCTTAAATGTTGATAAAATCGAATAAATTCTGCCAGCTCAGCAGCAACAGTAAAAACAACAACAACAGCAGAAACAAGCATAATAACAATAACAAAAAAAGAACAACAACCAAAATAGACAAACAATAACAAAAAAAGCTAAACACTAATTTGTCACAATGCTCGCAACTTGGCAGACATATAAAAATAAATCGAAAAGCAATTTCGCATTTTGTTCTTGATGTTGTTGTTGTTATTGTTGTTGTCTTCGTTGTTGTTATTGAGTTAAATAGAAATAGAGGCCAGACCCAAATAGATGAGATACAGATATAAAACACACAGAGATACAAGATACAATGGGTAGTAGGTAGTAATAGGGAATCGTTGGAATCCTTGGCCGCATTGGCATGTCGCTTGTCTTATCATGTTTTTGCAGATTTAGCTGTCAATTTATAGCACACACACACACACACACAGACACACAAACACTCGCACGCACACACACACAAAAGAGACAAGTAAATCTGACAGCTGAACAAGCGTTGCCTTTTGCCATAGCATACTTTCAGGCGCACATAAAAAAGGATAAGGCCAGCGCCAAAGGAGCGCCTAAGAAATGCGATTTGTACGTGCTTATGCGCTATATGCTCGACTCAGCGTTGAAAATAAGAAATACACACAAGAAATTGGATAAAGTTGTTGCCCCACTTCCTTTTGTTGTTGTGGTTGTTGTTGTTGAGCCTCACAACTTTTGATGTTTTGATTTTTGCGCTGTTGCACCCAAGAGTTTTAGATAACTCAAAAAAAACCCAAGCACTGCGGTTACTTATTTATTACATTATTTGTTATTCAGTTACTAGTTACTTTATAATCTAAGAATTTATTGCGGCTAAAAGAAAGGGAGCAGTAAACAAGGTTAACTCACAAGGCAAACTAATTAAATGCAGCAACCCATTGTTTTTTCTTTGATTGCATTTGGGTCTCATCTAGCTTCGATTCCTCAGCATTTCCCTCTGCTTCCCTCTTTTCGCACTTTACAGTTTTATTTTCAGCTTCAGCCTCAACTTATTTATTGTGTCGTCTTGATAATTTATAGTATTTGCCATTGGAAACATTGCGTATGCGTGATTTATGTACAACTCGTGCTAGTGTCATCCACAGATTTACAGTGCCAGGCAATACGACTATAACTATTGATAGAACATATACACATACACTAAATGCGAATCTTATACTCGTCTGTAGGTAAAATATATTGACTTCACAATGGCTATAAATTTGATAGTTCAATTTGACATTTAAGCACTTTGATTGGCATGTCAACAGCACTCACAATAATATTTTAAGCGCCACTAAAGCGTTTCCCTCGGCATTTCAGTGTTGTGTAACGATATTAAATTTTTATTTACTTTTTATGTATGTTTTAAATTTTTCATTGATCTTTTCATTGATTTATTTTGAGCGCATTTGAATGATACATAAATATTTGCTCACAAATTGGTTTTCGGATTAATTGGAAATTGATAAAAGGTTTCAAATAGTTCAGAGTATTTGTAAGTTTTTTATATTGTGGAATTTGAATAAAAGTTGAAAATCGTTTGAATTGATTTTTGAAAATAATTCTATTGAAGCAAATGATTGTAGAAAAAGTTCTTTTGCAAGAGAATAATAAATTAATAATATTAGAAAATTAAAAAAGGTATATTATGGACGTTAATATGGAAAGGACGCAGTTTGAAAATAAGTTCAATTGATATGGGGAATCAGCACTTAAAAGAAGTAAAGAGGATATAAATAAAGCAAAGTTTATCGATATAAATCTGATGCTCAGAAGTATTACATACTTACATGGTTGGTTTTTACCATAAAGATAGCTGGCAAGAAACCCAAAGATATCTGTGGGAGTAATACATAAAGATACGTTAACATAAGTTTCTATATATGTAAGTTCATCTCAAATTTTTTCAAATGTTTGCTATGATATAATGCACATGTGTGTGTGTTGTATGAGCGTGTTTAGGGAACTGCATTACATACGAGTACACTCGTAGCATCAAATATTTAGATAAATGGAGATTCTTTGTTGCTGCCACCTCAGTGGAAGCTGTTGGCCCTGGAGCGGCGTTTAGTTAAGCCAATGGTAACTTGAGATAGTCCAACCGGAGCCTTCAGCTGGCATTAAAATGCAGGCAACAACAACGACAAAGAGGAAGCTTAGCATTGCACTTTACAGGAGAAGGGGGTGGGGAGAGGAGTAAGCTTCCTGCCTGTCATATCCTGTTTATATATAAAGTTCAGTGAGCAGCTTCAGCATCCGTTACAATTCAACTCTGCGAGCAATGAGCTGGCAACAGGACCAACAAAAAAAGTGTCCTGCCTGAAATTTGCTGTTGTTTTTATTGCGAAAACTTAAGGGGGAGGAGAACAGGAGGGCGTGGGAGTGGGCGTGGGCGTGGTCATGGGCCTGGGACACAAAATTTATTATGAATGTTGAAAAACAAGCAGCGACAGCAAATGCATTTCTTGTCTTTTGTGCCAAGTCAAAGCAGCCCCAAGGATGGCTCTCTCATCTCTCAGCTCACAGCTCGCAGCTCACAGCTCGCAGCTCCCAACTCTTACCAGTTTCAGTTACGGCCCCGAATGTCCTTGTCTAGCTGTTAAATTTCATTTGTGGACATTGCCGCGACCCAGGCGACTGTTGTCGCCATTTCGGCCAACTTGCTGCTGTTTTTATCGCAAATTGAAACCGAAATAAAGTTTTTGCTTTTCAACATGACCCGATGAGTGCGCAACTAGACAGCGATCCCGACTCCCGATCCCCAAGTCGCATTTCCACGAGCATATTTCGCATACCCTGCAGTGGAAAATGTTGTCCAAACGGGGTCGATAAGCTGAGTCATAACTACACAGAAAATAAAAAAACCTTTTTAAAATGCAAGCCTAAAATTCGTGATTGGTTGTGTGTTTATTATCATAGGTATTAAACATCTTGTCTTCTCTGCATCTTGAATGCAACGCTAAAGAATGTCGAATAAAAATCAAATGACAAAAAAATACCCTTTCAAGAGAGTGAGAGCTTAGAATGCGGAATTAAAACAAATATTTAATTTTAACACTTTCGGATTACCTCATTCAATTATATTTCTCTTAAACGCTCTTATTTGATTCCTTTGAGTTTCTTTTACCATAGGGTATCTCTCAGTTTTCTCTAGCCCATCTCTTAACTCCCCCACACTTGAAGGCTGTGCTGTGTTCTGGGGTTATTTGCGATGTTTTTCAGCTGCATACTTTTCGAGCATGGGGCATTCAACACAGTTTTTGTTTAGCTTTTGCCCGCGCGCACAAGTTTTGTGAAAATAAATTTTTGGCATTTTTATTGCTTGCCAACGCTTTTTGTTTCTCAATTCTCAAGTGTTTTTGGCCAGGATACACAGCCGGGCAGCATATCCTTGACTCTGTTGCAAAAGCAAAATGAAATGTTGCCGCTTGCAATTGCATTTGAAATTGAACAATCAGCGTGCCACGAAGCCACCAAAAAGCCACCCACAATTCACGGTTTTGTGCCACAGCTTTGATTTGAAATCAATAAAAGTTGCAATTGGTTTTGTGGCGTGGAGAAGGTTGAGTTGCTCCTGCTCCTTTTTCAGTTAAGAGAGTAGTTGCTGTGAATTAATAGTTGGCAAATAAACAAGAACAAAACTTACAACAACAACAACAAGTGCAATAAGAGCTGCCACAATTAAGTAAACACAAATTTCAAGCGGCCATTGAATCGAAACTTGCAACACGTTCAACCGACTGTCGCGCTCTCTCGCTCTCTCTCTCTATCTATCTCTATCTGTTTCTTTCTCTCTGTGGCACTGTGTGTTATTTGTGTGGCATAAGCTGCGACTCATTGTCATGCAGTTTCCCCTCTCTCCGCGCTCTGCTCACTTTCCCCTCATCCACAGCAATGTTAATTGCCTGCGTGCCTGGCAATTATCCTGTTTGCCTTGGCCGCTGGTATGTGCGTGTGTGTGTGTGTGTGTGTGCGTCTGCATGTGTCTATGTGTGTGTTATCTTGTACTTGTACTCTTATTTGTAGTTGGTGTTAAATGTTGAGCCTCTGGCATTTTCACGCCTCGTGTTTTATTGTTTCAGGCACAATAACAACAACAAAAACAACAACTTCCCCTTGTTGTGCAAATGAAATGCCAAAATTTTCGTTGCTTTTGGCAAATGAATTATAAAAAGCTCTTTGGCAGCACACAAATGTACGACGCCATATAAATATAACATGTTTTCCTGCCTAATGCTCTATGCATGTATGTCTTCATGTATTATATATTATGCACTCACACACACACACGCACACACACACACATACACCTACACATACCCTCGAGACTTTTGTTGTCTGTCTGCCATGTCATTGCACCTTTTTTCGTTGCCAGGCCAAAAGTTTTCCATTTCTCGGGACAAACTTTAAATGTTTGCCATTTTTTTGCTGGCACGCGGCAAAAACTGTCGCAGACAAAGACGAAAGAAATCATAAGCTTGTCTGGCAGCAATTCGAAACTACAACAGGAAATAAGTTGAGAGCTATGAAGACGGGTGTGCCTGACTGGGCGATGCCCTAGAATCAAATCAGAGATGGTTGAAAAACAAACTCCTGAACATTTCTTCACTTTTTGAAAACTGTTTTGTTCATTTAAAATTAATTTATTGAATCTTTTAATAAATCAGTTGATTATTTTTTTAAATTAATATTAATATACCATACCATATCAAAATAACATAATTTTATAATATGTTTGATATAACATTTTTTATATTTAATCTATTGATTATTTTCCAGAAAATTAATATTTTATTTAATAAATAAACTCTTGCTTTGAGTCCAAAAATTAAGCAGCAAAGTAATTCTGTCTCAAGGACATGATTAAAGATGCAAAATTAATATAAAAGTTGAGAAGAGACCATAAGAAATATGAATTTATTTCGTCATGCTGATTACGTTTACTATCCGCAGATTGTCTGTAACTCCGGAGGCTTGTGTGTGTGTGTGTGTGTGTGTGTGTGTGTGTGTGTGTGTTTGAGTGTGTGCGTTACAAGCGCCATTACAAATTCATAATACTATCATACCTCTTGTACCTGAGCTGTGTGCGTGCTCGGAGGACTCGACGCACACAAAATCATAGCATACATCTCGGGGGCTGCAGCATAAGTACATTAATAATAAATGTAAATTTTATTTTATATTTTTTGTGTTGTTGTTAGACAGATGGGGGAGGCGGGAGGGGAATGACTACTTTTCCGGCTACTTTCAGCTACTTAGTTGCCGCTGAGTCCTAAAGTGTTATAATTAAAAGGAAGCGAGGCTTTGATGTGCTCAGCTTGACGTTGGCTTACAGCAGTGCCACGCCCTGAACGCCGCCCTAATGTGTGTGCGTTTGGGGTGGGGCGAGGGGCGGGGGTTGGTCTACAGTTTCCGCTGTAAAATGAGCCGTGTTTGCATTTTTTCTTGCTTGTCGTCGTGGTAAATCACTGCGGACTGGCAAACAAATTTATTTTATTTTTCGTCTTTTTTTCATTCGTTTCTTTTCTATTTTGCGCATTTACTTGCATGAATAAATTTTTGGGCTGCATGTCTTTTATGTTCTCACTGTCAGTATCTCCATCTCCTTCTATACATTTTGTGCTTTGTCAAATTCGTGTCATTATTCATTCATACATGATTAGGCAACAGAACACAAAACACAAAACACAGAACAGACAACAGCAAACAGCGCTCAGGTTTTGAATTACACGCTGCCAAGGAGCGTTGGACCCTTAGGGGTTGCCCAACCCCACAAAAAAAACTCTGATGGATAGTCAAAGCCAAGTTAGAGAGAGGAGAGAGAGAGAGAGAGTCAGTGGATAGGCGGCTCAGACAGGCGTGGCATTGCCAAATGGAAATTAATGAATGAAATTTGATATACTGTCAGTTGCTGATTCAACACTGGGTGCAGAGTTGCTCCTCTGGTCTCGGAGCTAGCCAGCAGCTGCCAGGGTTACCAGCCGCATCCGAATTTAATTTAATTTATGCGCACGTGCTTCACGCAAAACACGTATCATAATATTTTTATTTAATGCCAATAACGCAGCTTTAAAGCAAGTTTAATTTGCAATTTGTACAAACATTAATTTGGCATTATAGAATATTTAAAATACTCTAACAAAGGGAACTATCGACTTATATGTGAATTGTAACAATTGCAAATTACTCTGTTCTCTCTTTCTTTCTTCTCCTAATACAATAATACAGGATCGTAAATTATTTCAGGTTTTGTCTTGATCTACAAGGGTATTAGATATTCGCTGCCTTTGAAATCTACACTTAGTGTGGCATTTTTAATTAATTAAATTTGTTTTCGCTGATTTAACAACGTATGCTTAAAGGTTTTCAAATAACCGCACAAATTGGCATAAATTAGCTTTGCTAATTACAAATAAATTGCGCAATTTGTTTTTGTAAGCTGCAACAAGGCCAACAGCTATTAAAAAAACAGCAACATTAACAATTTTTTGTAATGTGAGAACATTATCAATTGACATGATTCCATTTTAAGTACAAAGCAAATTAGCATTTAATTCATGCAATTATATTTTGAGTTAGAGATTGGTAAAAAAGGCAGTATTAAAACGAATTAATAATTATTTAAATTAAGTAAATGAATAAATTCCATTTGCTTCTCTGTCTAAATATATAATTGATTTTAATTGTCAAACGTTTTTAAATAAAATTAAATTATTACATTTTACAATTACATTTCATTTGATTTATTTACTTTACGATTTTATGTTTTTGCTTATACATAATATTGAGTACATTTTATTTGAACAAATATGAATTAAAACTATTAGATAACTATATTACAGAAAAGGCTTATTTTTGCGATACACCTTTATTATTTAAATACATTAATTTACATAAATATTTTATACACATGTGTCTTTCTTATCCAAATTTATTCATAAATGTATAAAAAACATATATTTTTTTAAAATATGTTTACAAACAAAGCTTAAACTTTAAACTTAAAAGCATTAAATCTTTTGGATTGCTTTACAGTATTAAATAAAAATTGTCGTATGCCACTTAATATGCCAAAATAATTGCCATATAAATAAAAGCTGTTTATTTATTTTCTGCCTATAAATACATCATGTTTTTTACAATGCTTTAAATGCCAACAAAGTTGTAAAAAAATTACATTTAATGCTTCGAGATACTGCGCAGTGTATAAGAGTTTTGTAAATACAAATTCTGATATACCCCATTTGGTAGTTTGTACTTTGTACAGTATTCGGTATGGCAGTCGCGTAATTTTAATTTTAATTGCAATATTTATGCCAGGAAGCACAAAAAAAAAGAAGCAAAGTTTATGGCAGCTGGAGCTTGAAGCATTTTGCCTGTTTCTGATTTAATTGTTTTGCTTGTATTTGCACTGTTGATGTTATTGTTTGTTATTTGTTGTGTGTTTACACTTGTGTGTAGTGTTTGACTAACATTTGATTTATGTATATTTGATATGTCCAATAATTGCAAGCCCTCAAAAGTAGGCAACACAATTTAAAACAGATCCTAATTAAGTGTCGCACATAAATCATGCGATTCAAAATGGTCATTAATAATTCATTTGCATACCGAAATGTAACCCAATTCGGCAACCCTTTTTGTGCGGCAATTTATGACCCCAGAAAACTTGTGACCGCATGAAATGAAAATACAGAAAAATGATGGGAAAATGTGGGAAATCTTCGACTCGCTTTTCGAGTTATGCTGCAGAAATGTCTAAGGCAAAAGTTGCATGGCTGCTAATGGCAGCCTAATTATGCTGACCACAAGGAGTGGGCCCAAACAAACCCTTTCTTGCTTGCTTCTCTCTCCCCCTCTCTTTCACTCTCCCCTTCCCTTTTTTGTCTCTGTCTGGCATATAAATTTACGCTCATTGCTTTGGCTGGCAACTTTAAGACGCGCACACCTTTTGGACTACATAAATCTTTGCCAGGTGGGTGCGTTATGTGTGTGTTTGTGGGAGTGAACCCTGCTCCTAGCCCAGCTCTGCCTCTTCCTTCTTCTTCCTGTTCCTGCTCCTGCAACTCTCCATTAAGAGGCAGACAAGGCGCAGACAACATGCGTGTTGCCTTTCCCGGCAAAACGCACAAAACTTTGTCTGTGTCTGCGTAATGTGCGCTGATTGTCTGTGTGTATCTGTGTGTGTGTGTGTGTATGTCTCTGTGTGGGTGTGAGTGTGTACATTACTGTCATTCGTTGGGTGGTGGGGTGGTGCTGTGATACACTGACTGCTGCCTGTCTGTGCATTTTGTCTGCGTGTTTTCTGGCTTCGGTTATGGTTTCGCCCCACGGCTGCCCTATGAAAAATGTCTACAAATTACAGCGCAATTCGTGCTTATTTCGACCTTTTGCCAAAAGGAATACCTGAGTAGGTATTACAACTTTCGGATCAAGTTTCATACAAAAAATATTTACAGTTGAAATATCTATTTAATAAGTTCTGGATTTTTTTAAATTTTATTAATTATTACAGCCTTTTAACTATTTACGTTTAACATAATGTGTGGATCAGCCAGCAAAAATATGTTTAAATAAATTAATTATATTTTTGTTATTATAGCATAAGCTTTATTATATTTTTATTTAATAATAATAAAAAATTGTTGTTTTATATATTTTTATAGAGCATTCCACCAGTGTTAGTCTTAATCAGTGGTTTATTTTTGCTTTTCCTTAGGGGCTTTCCTTTCGAGTATTTTCGTATATTTATGCCGGGACACGCGGCTTCAAGTCCTTATCAATCGCCAGCGACTGTCTGACACAATTTGATGCAATAATTATGAACCATATTTATATTGAACTGGCAACTGGCAGAGCTACGTGACATGTCCGAATAAATATATATTTTTGTTGTTGTCTATTCTCTATGTATAGCATAATTCTCTGACGCCCAGCGGCGCCTTGCAGCAAATTTGAGTGACTGCGATGAAGCAATAAAACATGAATTCATTTAATTAAGCAGTTTTATGTGGCAAGACAAAAACGTAGACAAATAAAAAAAACTTAACAAGCTGCGAGCGACCAAAAAGGTGAGGGGAAAACTCAAGCAGAAGAAGGAGAAGGAGAACAGAGGAAGAAAGAGTCGGACAAAAATGGTAAAGTTTTGATAGTGAGCAATTTCAACGCATTTGACCCAAGGGAGTGGCAATATTTTTGCGCCAGTTATCGAAAAGGAGACGCCACCGAGCTGTGGCAACATCAAAGTGCTTTGTGCAAATTATACAACTTTTCATTTTTATGGCCAAGTTGCGGCTCAATTTTTATGGTCAATCAGGCGTAAAATAAGATAAAGTCATTGCAATCACTGTGAATGATATGCGTTCGATAAAATCAGATAGATAGATGGCTAGATAGATGGATTGATAGACATCGAGATGATGAATCCAACAACAAATTAACCGCTAAAATTGAGCATCTCCAAGTGCAATGCATTTCAAATTAGCCCTTACAATCTGTCAACATAATCTGGGGTGTTTGCCTTGCGGCGAGTTGTGAGGGGAAAAGAAGCTGCTTTTGAGCAAAAACCCATTAAGTGTTTATAGCAACAACAAACAACAAACAACAAAGTACAAACTGTAACTTCAAAGCAACTCACAAAATGAAATGAAACATTTTCTAAATTAAATATTAACCACATTATTATATACATTTGGCACGTCTTGCCGGTTTCTTGGAACTGTCAAACGAACCCTTCAAAGAATTAAATCAACTTTTCTTTATGGCCATGGCGAATGCAATTACAGTGGGCGTGGCAGCACAATTGCCAACTGTTATAATTCGAAGCTGTGGTTCAAAAATCGTATAAAATATTTATAAGCTACTTACGAGTAGGTATTATTCGTTGCTTTCATAAACTTGGCTTAAAGTTGTTTTGATTTTCTGATGAATGACAGGTTCTTTAATAACTTCCGCCCTTTGTTTAAATTCCCATTCCAACTGTACAATTTTGAAGGAGTTCTCACATTTACTTTCTTGTAAAGAAAGAGTGAGCCTTTCCTGAATATGAAATCTAAAATAATATTTTTTTTTTCAATTATTGGATCTTAATTTTCGCCAATTTATAATTATATCAACTGCCTTACAATTTCGAGTCTTGTATCTAATTCTATTTCTATGACATTCTCTGTTTCTATCATGTTTCTTATCTTTAAGTCAATATCTATCTTCTTCCATTTCATCTTTTACTTTCTCTCCATCTCTATTCCGGTTGTATTAAATATTTTTTATTGCTGTCCTCTGATTTCATTCCCCTCTGAAAATAAGAATTATATTTTTGTCTTCTTCTAAAAATGTTGTTACAAATTATTTTGCTCAAACATGTGCTTAACTCATTTTCGGCTATTAACAAGGGATTCATTCCAGACGCATTTTAAATGCGTCAAAAGTTTTTGGCCAATAAAAATCCGAAAAAAGGAAAGAAAAGTAGATGAAAAGAGAGAGAGAAATTCGCTAAAGCGTTAAAAAATATACTTGCAAGTAAAAATAAAAACTTGGCTAAGCGTAAATAAAGCAAATAAAGTTAGCAACCACCGCACCGCCCAACAAAGTCAACTTGACTAAGCTGCTGTTGTTGTTGTTGTTATTGTTGTTGCTGTTATTGTTGTTGTTATTCTTTGGCAGACAAACTTGCGCTCAAGTTGGTTTTTGAGACAGTTTAGAGTTTGCTTAGCAGCCAAAGTAAAACCGTAACATACAACGGGGCGTAACAGTGGCAAAGGCAAAGGCGTTGTTTTTTCGGTGTGAATAATGTTGCTGTTATTTATGCCTCAATGCGCCACGCCCCCTTGTGCCACATTCAGCGCCCAAGTCAAGCGGCAGCAGCAGCCGAAGAAATTGCAATTTCCACGCCCAAGTTTTGGGCACTTTCACTTTATGGCAATAGCCCCAACCAGCACCACCACCACCAGCAATAGAACCACCACCACCACCGCCAACAACAACAACAACAACAACAACAACAACAACAACCCCTAGCTTTAGCTGCTGCTGTTTTTTATTAAAAGTTTCTTGGCCAACAACAATGGGCACATTTTTTAAAGTGTTTTTTATTGTCGCGTTAACCGACCGCAACGACTTCGGTCCCAGCCCGTGTTGGGCAAAGGGGCGTGGCAGAACTTAAAGGGCGGCAGGAGCCGCTGCTAACTTTCCCGCTGCGTAAGTGTAAATTATTGTTAAGGTCAGAAAGTTTTCGTTTTTCATATTATATTTTGGTATCGCAAGTTTCCGTGGCTAGTTTTTAGTTGAAAATCCAAGGAACGTCTCAACGTGGCCCGTAAGTTGACTATAGTTAATGCCTTCAACTTGGCTGTTTAGCTGCTGGCCGGCATAATTTCGAGCACATTTCACTTAATTAACGTGCAGCCAAAAGCGTTAATAAAAATGCCACATTAACTTACAATTAGCGTGCAGTCTGCGTCACATTTTCCAGCGCTTTTCCAGGGGTCAACTATGCACGACGACCCCAAGTAAAAGCGTAATAAACTGACTTAGTTGTTGCTTTTGCTGGCTCTGGATTTTGTTGTCGTTGTTGTTGTTGTTGTTGCTGTTGTTGGGACTTCTTTAAATATAAATTTATGTACAGCATCCAAACACTTTCACTTTGGCCTGCGCCTTAAGCTTTCCTCCTCTCTCTTTTTCTGTCTCTGTTCTCCTCCCTTTGCCTGCATCCCCTTGGCTCTGACCCCACTTGACATTTGAAATATGTCGACGCTTTTTATGTCGGTCAGTCAGAGGCAGCAATTAAGCGACTCTGCCAAAGGCAAAGCCAGAAAATAAATAGCCAAAAAAGAAGCCGACAACTAAATACACTTTTCAACCCGAAACATATATTGGAATGTTTGATAATTGAATAGTTTCCATAGTTTGTTTGTTTTTATAGATTTCATAACCATATGTTAAGCTTATCTTTCTGACTGATAGCCCCTCCTTTGTGTAGGGTATTCAGTAATGCAGTTGAAGCAACCACAACAGCTGATATAAATTCAAGTTGACAACTGTACTTTTGCTGCTCTCTCGGACTGTCAGCTGTCGAGCACAACTGTACTTTATGGCTGTATGAGGCGATTGCTGGCGTTGATGGCCCCACATGATTTGTAGCCGACAATTGTAGATTTCTGACTTCTGGGATGAGGAAGAATAAAAAGCGTTCCGCCTTAAGGGAACTTTGAACTGTGACCTGCGAGTCAGCATCAAATTTTAATGCCACTCATAATATTTTCATGCAGACAATGCGCAAAGGTTAAAAGTGCTACCAACAAATAAATGCGAAATCAGCAAATACACAAATATCGCATAATACTTTATACCATTTGAGAATACGGCACATTAATGGCACAAGAAATGCCCAAAGATATGAAAAGTTTTCTTTATTTTTGGGTTATGTCGGAATTTGTAATCGAAATGAGAGCAGCAATTGAGATGAGCGAGTCCTGATGAAGGAAACGGTGAATGAGGCGTGAAATAAACTTAATTTTAATTTTTACAGATCTTGAAACAAATTAATTTTCAATTCTACGATAGTATTTTAAAAAGTTGTTAAGCTCATATTAATAAACTGTTTTTATTTTAATTTAAAAAAATACTTTTATTACTTAAAGGCTCTTCTGTTCAGAAGTCACAGTCACAGTTATTGGTCAGTTATTTTGGAGTTCCTGCTCATCTCTATAAGGCAAGAAGAAGAACTACACATACCCATACAAGTTGAATTTGCCATATGCCATTTCGTTTTGTGGCCAACTTTGAGTGCGCAACTTTTCTCAAGGGTTATTACATACAAAAGGTTTATACTCAAAAGGGTTGTCCTGATTGTTGTTATTATTATGCTATGTGTTTGCTTGTGTGTGTGTGTGTGTGTGTGTGTGTGTGTATGTGTGTGTGTGTGTGTTGTGCTCCATTGAGTTATGTGCGATACGGCAAACAAACAAATAAACTGGAGTGGGTATAAAAAAAGCAAATTGATTGTTGCATTGCTCAGTTGTGTTTTTCTTTTCTTTTTTCTTTCCTTTTTGGGGGCAAATGCGTTGCTTTACAATACGTTTGCAATTTAAGATCATAAAAGTTGATGTGCCCTTAACACAAAGAGAGTGCGGTGTGAGAGTGTGTGTGGGTGTGTGTGTGAAGTGAAGTGATTGTCAGAGCTGTGTGGGGTATAAATATCAGTGCCACCTTGCCACACGGTGGCAGCAACAGCAGCAGCAGCAACAGCAGCAGCAACAGCAACAGCAACGTGTAGTTGAGCGTGAAACGTAGAATTTATTATGTTATCGCTTCAGCGATTTACTTTATCGATTTCACAATCAGGCACACACACACACACATACACATATAAACAGCCTCAACGCCTAGTCCCCCTCCTCCTAGTTCACCCTTCTTCTTCCCTTTATGTAACAGCCTCTTCCATTTGAAGCGTTTGACGTCGCTGCTCCCCAGATAATTTGCAGACTTGTTGTTGTGTTTGTATCATACTATAAGTGTGTGTGCGTGTGTGTGTGTATGTGTGTATTTGTATTTGTTTGTTTACTTTGGCATTTTAACGTTGCCTCTTTATTTTGTTAACAGGGGACATGATAGGGCTTTGTCGCCTGCGGCAGCGTGGCAAATATTATTATTTGTTTAAAATTTAAGCCCAGCCGAAAAGTTAGTTGACTTTGATACGTGTCCTTAACGCCTTGAGGTAGGCCATTGTCCTTGGAAAGGAGTCAACACCGATGCCAGATAGTGTACACTGTGATGCAGCTTAGCTGGTAGCTTAGACAACATTTTCACTTGATATTGCCAAATAAATCCAAGTAAATATTCACTTGGACTACAATTACAAAAACTTATTTTAATATTTATGATATTTAAGTCTTTGAGTTTCTTAAAGTAAGAAATCCAATATTCATATAAATATGAAGTTTCAGTTGATGAAAGAGTAAGTTTGGTAGAGTTGAAAGATCAAGAATTTTCAAAACTTTACACAGTTTTAGATAGATATTAACAAGTCAAAATAATAATGGCATAACTGTGTATTATCATCTTGAAATCTTTCTTCAGTGCGTGGTATTTTCCCGCCGTTCATTGATTTATTTTTTTCCCATTATTTTTTTAATACTCTTGCCCAAATTTGCTGTCAAGCTATAAGCGATTCGGGAGGCTTATGCATTTTTAATGAGCTACCTAATGGCGACGTCGGAAGTTTTGCATTTTGGCTTTGATGTAGGCAAAGAGTTGCCAGGGACACATCAATAGGCAATTTGCAGCTAAGTGCTTACTCTCAAATCCCCAAATAATACAAATTTAACGCGCTTTCCTTATTCACAATTCACCAATCTCACTGTCTCTTTCTCTCTGTCTTTTACAGGTAAGTGAATGCAAAAATTGATGAACAAAAAAAAAAATCAATCAAGTTGGCGGCATGTTTATTTATAACAACGCTAAGGGGCAGATTGAAACTTTAACTGGACGAGGACGAGGAGCAGGAGCAGTAACAGGAGCAACCCTCGTCCTGTCACTGAATTGATAATAATTGGATTAGCGCATCATTTGAAGGGTGAAGAGTTGTCAGCAGAGTTACGGCCAGTTGTGGAGTTCTGTTCGGTTCGGAAGTTGGGTTTAATGTTGCCCCAAGGCATACGCCACGTTGCACACGCAGACATGTGATGCTCACACACACATACATATGTATATATGTAGATGTGTGTGTGCTCCGTTTTTCTGGCCTCGTTGTTAGGCTGCAAAAATACTCACGAGTATTTCGCAAAATTCAACATTTTGCCATATTTTTCAATATTTTTTGCGTGGGGCAGCGTTGCGCTTCGGCAATTTTACAATTTATATGGCCAGGCATAGCGACCTAAATGCTACACAATGTGATATAGAGTGGGTGTGTGTGTGTGTATGTGTGAGTGTATGTGTGTGTGGCAAGTATATATGCCTCACAATATTCATCACTTAATTTCCACGTGCTGCCATTGCGAAATTTATGACTTTGCGCTTATGTTGGCAACGATGTCGTCATGGACTTGGTCCTAGAACGAGGTAATACACACACACTATACACACACACACACACACACTCACACACGCACGCACAGTACAAAGTTGTCGAGTTTTAAAACCCCTTTTGGCAAAATTGTGGAGCGTTTTGGCGTTTGCCAGCTGTCAGCGCATAAATAGAATTATGTCAGCTAATTGAATTTGCTGTCGACTTGACATGGATTTATGCACTAATGCAGTTTCGGATGGGTAGTAATCAAATTTCTCAATCTCAATTCCCCATCCACTGTATTCACTATTCTGACTGCTTGTAACTCCACTTGAGTTTAAGGGATGAACTATAAAATCTGCTGCTTGTTAAATTGCTTATTGATGCTTAGAATTGAATTGTTGCATTGGTAAGATTACTTGAAAGAGTCTTTAAGCCATTTATCTATTGAGTTTATGTGTAAAATCTCTAATCCTCTAAGCTTCGTTTGATAGTATCAAATTAATACTTTGAGATACTTTAGTAATTAAATATTAGTATCAACAAATAAAATGAATCAAATAATCCATTGAACTGGGTTAGGTGAATCTATACAGACAAAAACTATAAATAAAAATATAATAAATATAATTAAATATTGGGTTAAGTATAAAACACACTTATATAACCCTAAGGTCACCATGTTAATTCATACAGAATTGAGCTTGAAAATAGAATTGAAATCCCACTAGTCGGTTTAAAAGTTGATCAATTGATTACCACATTTTATATCAATTCATTAGGGAGAATAAATCATATATTTGATAAGGTGATTTCTGTGCGCTTCATTTTGATTTCGTGTGTTGTTCGGTGTCTTAAAACAAAATGAAAACAATTACTTGGCACAACTTTGCAAACTGGCCTCTTCATCATTGTCAACACAGTTCAGACTTTTAAACTGTCATTTGTCTTCTTGGCTCTCTGGCTCTGTGGTTGCAGCTGTGTTCTGGTCTTACCATAATGATCTTTTATACACTTTTTCTGATTGATTTTGTGGTTAGATCTGCAGCTGAATCAAAGACTCGAAACGGAAACCAATGAAATGGAGTTTCAAACAGAAGTTCGAAACAGAAATCAATATTCTGAATTTCATAGCAAACACGTTGATGATGAACCGCAGTACAAAAATAATGAAGTGGGAATTTTGTTGGCAAAGGGGGAAGGGGAAGTTGAGGGATTTGCAGGCATTTTGCGGGTTTACGTAAATCAAGCTAAAGTTGGTTGCAATTCAATTTGAGCGCCAACAACAACAACACAGCCAAAAATCATGTTACGCAAATTGTACACAATTATATTTGTTATACAATCCATACAAGCTGCCTCACACACACACACACCCGCACACACGATTACAAACAGCGATATCTGAAATGAGCATGAAATCTATCGAAACGTAACGAATTGTATCGAACGTGCCTAACTGTTAATGCGGTTATAATACGCCAGCGGATTATCATTGATTATGGATATGATTGTGTGTGTACATGTGTGTGTGTGTGTGTGTGTGTGTGTGTGTGTGTGTGTATGCCAGACACGCCCAGCCAACAAAATATAACTGTTTGGTTGTGCGCGTCGAGCCAACAGATAGAGAAACATTTGAACTGAATTCGACTCGGTTCGCTGTGGCCATAAAAGTTTGTCCTGTGTCGAGTGTAGTATAGACATAATTTCAATTTTCATTTGGTATTAATGTCTGTACATGCATGTATTCGTGTATGTGTGTGTGTGTATGTGTGTTTGTATTGGGCTCACAAATTGCCGCAGTGTTGCCACTCTAATGTTGGGGTTGCTGCTGCCAGTTATATATGGCTACAAAATGCGCTATTGGCAAAATCCCAGGAGCGCGCTTTAGATGATAGCAGCAAATGGAAGGACAATGCTAGTTATAAGTATCCATGCACAATTCAAAGGAGGGCAAAGGAGTCGCATAACAACCATAACCGTATACCTATCGAATGTTTGGCAATGCAAATTTATTGAAATGTTTCTCTGCGATGCGAAATGGCAAAAGTTTGTTCACAAAATTTTAAAAAACATTTTTTCAATACTGACAGATAGCGCAAACAAATGTGGAAAAATTCTGTTTACTCAGAACAAAGCAATATACTATTGAAAAACAAAAAAAAGTATTAAAATTATTGACTTTAAGCAAATACGAATTTATTAAATTGGCTTTTTATCCAATCTATTTCAATTGAAATCAATTCATTTAAAGCTCTTGAAATGCTTCACAAATTTAATGAAAAAATATTATTAATCAAATAACTTTATTAGCATGTCTCTGATTTCATTTCAAGTATCAATTAAGGTAAAATTGAAACACCTGATTGGATTAAAATGTAATTAAATATCAAATTTTAGTCTTGTATTTGTTTTTTGTTTTATTTTTGTGAGCATTACTTCGCTCTCAACGATAATTTTGTAAGCCTATAATTTGCACAGAAATGGCTTTTAATTAAAAATAAATACAGCTTCAATCAATGCCGCACTCAAATTAAGGCAGCAGCCCAATTTACATTGCAAATCACACACACACCAACTGGTAAAAGAAATCTGCAAATCTGTCCCGTCTGGGACAACGACAACAACCACAAGAAGAACAACAAGAATAACGAAAAGAGACCGTTAAGTAAACCAATCAAATTCCAAAGTTGGTCCCAGACCCAAATAAAAAAAAGAAGAATTTAATAATAACAGGCACTGTAGCTGGCCCATAAAATGTGGCGGGCAAATGCAAAATACAAACAGATTGTGCGGGGTTTGTTTGTATTTGTTGTGTGTGTGTGTGTATTGCGGTAAAGACGGAGCCGTACTTCAAATTCAAAATGAAGGTGGCCACTTCCGGCCAAGATGGCGGCCGCCTGAGCCTGTTTGCTGTTGCGTGCTTAATTAAATGATCATCATTTGCGCGCAATCAACGCACAAATAAATTTTCTGTCTTGCTATTTCTATCTCTCTCGCTCCCTCTCCCTCTCCCTCTCTCTCTCTCTCTGTTTTCTCCTATTTCCATCTCGCTGTGTATTTTGTATTGCCTAACCTAAGGCGCTTTCGGGTAGTTTGTTTGTTTGGCCGGTTTCCGCTTGAAATTATACGGCATTCTCAATGCTCTCAACGTTCTCAACGCTCGTCTTTTGTTGTTGTCTTAATTAATTCCTAATTTCGCTGTAGACAACATTCGCTTTGACTCCTTTTCGCATCCAGACGCATCTTTAATTGAAAATTCTGTTCAAAGACCGAGTCCAACTCAACTCGGAGTCGAAACCGAGTGGAAATGGTTGTTGTGGCAGTATTCATGACCATTCTGCCTTGTTGCCTGGTTTTATTATGGCTCAGCCAGCTGTTGGCCATTTGACAGTCGCCTTTTATTCATTTGCATATTGCTTTCGCACTTTGCTTTGTTATGGCTTTGTTTATGATTTCGTATTACGCTTCTTTATTGCCTCACTTCAATTGTTGCCATAAATTTGATTACTTTTCGGCCCTCTAGCTGTCAATTAGCTGACCATTTCAACTCTCTTTTATGGCCAACTCGCGACTCAAATTAAATTGTAATGCAACTGTTGCCAATTACGTTTAGTCATATACAAGTTCAAAGCTCATTTCACGTTTCCCAACACAGCTTAATTAGGCCAAAATCATTGCGTATACGCCGCATGGCCAGTTTGCTAATATGTTATTTCAATCAAATATTTAAATATCATTTTCATAATAAATTTTGCCTGCAGTTGCATGAATTTCAAATGCAGCTGCTTGCCTGTTTTTGTAATTGTAATTGGTTTGAGGTTCCTGCCTGTCGTCCCTTCCATACATACATATATCACTTTAATAGCATTTTATCCACAACATTTGTGGGTCATTCAATATGCCATAATTTAATTCAATTTTTACTCCATTGCATAATTGCATTTCAAGCAGCTGGCAAAAATGTGCAAATGTCATTAAGTCAACTGCAATCGACTGCCATCAGATTGCAATTATTCCACTCGGAGGGCGACACATACAGTGCAGGAGAGAGACAGCGAGAGAGAGAGAGAGAGAGGGAAAGAGAGGGAGAGACACACACATGTGCATATATTATAATATTTATGCATTGAGCTGAGCTTATTAATTGCCTTCATTGAGTTTCTTGTTAAGTTTCTGCCTAAGCAATTAACCCAAATTCGAGAAAATGTGTTTTATGTGCAGCAGGTGCAACTTTTAATGCGATTACGATAACTTGATAAATGCACGACTTAAAAACGATATGGTGCTACTTTATTTGAAACTTAAAGAGGTGGCAACATTTAATTTTTAATTTCGTGTTTAGTTTTATAAGCCAACCAATAATAAAACGAATTTTGAAATGTATGTATCGGGTTGATAAAAAACAGCTAGCACTCTAAACTCTCTCTTAACACTAAACATTTCTCAGTCTAACTAGCCGTGTTTATCTTAATGCTCAAGTGCCACTTTTACCTAATATATTACATGTATTTTATATGAAAGCTCCCATTTCTTTTTTCTTACTTTCCATATTAGTTTCTAGAATCTTTTTTATGTATTTCTTAAGCGTCACACACACCAAAAAGTGGACCCTCGGGTGTGATAAGCACACACATAAACAAATTCACACCCACAAAAACACACACACACACACACCTCGCGTTGCCTGGTGAGAAATCTAGGCATTACTTTGGTTTCGCACTCAAAGCGAAATGACTGCCAATAAAAATTAAAACAAAAACATAAATTTTAAGAGCTGCAAAGCACAAAAAGGAAGAAGAAAAAAAAACCAAAAAATAAAAGAAAATTCGTATTTAAGCTAATTCTTGCAGCTTTAGTTAACACGAGCGAAGGGTGGCAATGACAACAAAAAAATGAAAAGAAATTTAGAGAAACAACAACAACAGCAAAAACAAGTGAAAGTAGCAGGCAAAACAAGTCATAAAGATAAAGGAAATTTATGGTGTAGCATTGTGCTTGGAATGCTTGGCCACAGAAAACAGAGTACCAAAAACAGAAATCCGAAAACAACAGCAAAAGGAGCCAAAGCAACTGAAATTAGGTTAACGATATTTCACTCTCGGCTGCAGCATCAAATGCTCCAAAAGCGGCAACTGTAACTGCTGGATATGTTTTGAAAACAACAACAACAACAAGGAGTACATAAAGTGGAGACTATCTTTTGTTTTTGCTGTCACCATTTTAAAGTTTTTAAGGGAAGTCGTGAAAAGAGGGAGAATAAAAGCATTGCAAATGTCGCCTTTTATCGCTAAACGACGCCTAAGTGAGGCTTCAAATCTCTCCCTTCCTCCAGCCCCTCCTGCCCCGCCTGCACCTCGACTCCCCCTGGGCACATTAGTCGACAAACGACATCGATATCCTTTTTCTTTTTGTTTAGTCCTTTTGCCCTCTGTTAATGTGACTGCCACTCGTTTTCGCTTTCCATTTCATTTTAAAGCTGTGAAGTTCTAAATTTGCGGTTGCTTGAAATTAACAGAAAGCCGCCAATAAATTCCTGAAAAATCTATTAAACCCTCTTGCCCCTGGCTTCTGCCTTTAAAACGTAAATAAAAAGAAGAAAGCATAATATTAATTAAAATTAATTGCCATAGCATATTTGACGTCGGTTAACAACCGGATTTTCATGTTGGAATTTTCCAATCCTTGTTGTGCTCTTATTCTGATTACATTTCCCTCTCTCCTTCTCTGTGTGTATGAACGTGTGTTCAGCTTGTTAAAAAAATATTTGTGTAAGCAACACACAATAAAAAACAATGCTGAAGAGCTGAGAAGTAATATATGAAATTTCAAAGAAAAGGTAAAAGGCTTGACCCACTTTTAAGTTCGGAGAGAAAATCAGTTGTAACTAAAGGTCAAGATAAGCGAAACTCTTTAAGCCTATGGCTTGAAAGTCTTAGTCAAAGTTCACATTTCAAGAGAAATGTATAGAAAACTGAAAAGAAAAGTAGAGATAGGTACTATATGGGTAGAATCATTGAAGAGTAAAACAGAATGATAAATTAGACTGCAAGTCCCTGGGATGATTAAGTTTGAATTAAACTCAGATTATCAGTTTCAGAAACTCATTATATTCTCTGTGTAAGCTACATATTTCTCAAGAAACTACAAGATTCAAAAGATAGTTTAACATTATGAAAAATATGGAAAATATAGTGTTTCTTTTGATCAAAATGTATTGATATGTATTGATGAAAACAACTTACTGCAGGCAATAAACTTGTTCTATGTATATTTATTGCAATTTTTGCTGTTATATCCTACGGTGCAGTTGTGTTAACAAGTTGGATGAAAAAACTAATATAAAATATGTTTTCTCTCCTTTTGCCTTTTCTGCTTCTGTGCCAGTTATTTTCGCCTTTTTTGTTGTTATTGGAAAATGAATTTGTGCTACGCTTTTGTTGGTCAGCGCAACTTGCGGTTTCCTCGGATGCCTTTCATATATTTTATTTGCATTTTTTTTAGTCAAATTATTTTAAACATAGTTTTTTAGCGCAGCTTTTGTGTGGCTACTGTTGGTCGGGTCAAAGTTTGTTTTGACCTTTTTTGGCTGCTTAAATTGCCAAATAGTTGCCATGTTTTGATTGAGTACAGAGCGAGGGTGTAACTATTTATATTTGCTGGGTATTCATTTAAACAGCTGCTGAAATTGTTGCAAAGACTTGTTTGAGCTTTACCGTCAGTTTGATGGCACTCGCAATGTGAATACTGAGTGGATAGCTGGTTGGGTGGTTCAGCGGGTGAATTCTATTGGATTCTGTACGATTATTCACCTGCAGTTCGAAATTCGAAGCGTCGTCTCGCATGTCTAACATTCTGTTTGCATTGCAATTCCTTTACGGTCTGCTGGGCAACAACATGCCATGCCAGCAGTAACAACAATAACAACAAAAACAACAACAACAGTAGTTGCACCAACTAGAACAACAACAAATCTACAGTTGTTGACGTGCATACATTGTTGTTGTTGTTGTTGTCGTTGTCGTTCGACTGCATAAATATGCTAAAAATGTAAATACTGTACAAAAATATTGCACTCATATAGACAAATATACACACATACTTCTAGATGCAACATGCACTTGAAAATGTTGCCGGTGAACTGCATTTCCATTTCAATTGGCCACACAGCGTATACGTAATATTTCACATAAATATAAAGCATATCGAATCCTTTCCTGTCTCTCCCTTTTCACATATGCAAATTGACTGCAATTTTAATGCAATTTGATTTTACCTAACGGCGTTTTAATTAAAAACGATCCAGAAATGAAATATTTTACAATATTTCAATAAAATGCTAAAGGTGAAAATCAAATATATATATTTCGTATATACACGTGTTTATGTCTTTTTATATAATATACGATTCTGTCTCGAGGGCGCAACGTGTAAACAAAAGTTTTTTTAGACTTTAGTAAGATAAGCTTTCAAGTGTGTGGATTGTGTGTTTGTGTTTGTGTGTGTTGCACAGACGCTGACAGTTTACATGGCAGCAAAGTTTCAAGAGTTTAGCCAACAAAACTGCCAAAGGAATTACAAGTACACAACAGTGGGAAAAAGCCAAAAGCGCCACGCGGTCGCCTGATTACAAAAACTTTGCGCTTTCTTTCTCTGTCTACCTTTCTATCTCTTGCGCTCTCTATGTCTTTTTCTCTTAGCTCAGGTACGTCAACTTGTGCAACTTTGATTAAAAATTCCACTAATAAACAAACAACACGCAAACAAACAAATAAACACAGAAATACCATTTTCCCTTATGCTTCTTGTTTGCCTCTTTTTATTTTTATCTGTGGCTCCACCTAGCGCTGACAAAGTACAAACACACATGTTATCTTAGTGAAGCTTGCGTGTATTAAAAAATATTTTTAGAAATTTTAAAGTTGTGCTGTCAGCTTGAGTTTGACTGTAATCGTAAATTTCAAATTGATAAGCTTGGAGATTTGGGTTGAGTTCTTATATACGATAAGTTAAAAACAATAATCTGAGAGCAAGAAGAGCTCCTTAAATTTAAAATCAATAGACTTTCAATTATCATTATTATTAGAAAGTTGATTTCTTATTATTATATTAATTTGTTTATTGTGTTGTTTTTACTTCATTAATCATTTAATAATATAATAACAACGAGCTTTAATGATTGATCAAGAACATTGCTTAGATTCTTTAATCTAATATTATATAACGAATAAATAGAAATGTCGCCTATTTTAATATTCTATTAAATTTTCTCTACTCAGCACATATTCTCATAATTAAAAGGGTCCAGTCTTTCCCCCCACGAATCGTGTCACGTCGCTCACGGTGCCATCTCTATGCGGTTACCTAAAGACGCTGCCCAAACTTTGGGACGCTCAATAAACATTGCGTTTAACAAAACTTTGTTTTTATATTCTCTTTTTTTTTAACTGCTTGTTAGTTGCTCTTTGCATTGCACTTGTGTGCGCGTGTGCTTGTGTGTGTGAGTGTGTGTGTCCCGCCATTTTGTTGTGTAAACTTGTTTCAAGGGAGATATTGCGGAAAGTTTGCTTTTGCTGCTGCTGCAACCATTTTGTACATTTTATGTGTATTATATTTGCAAATTTGCGTTGTTTATTTATGCGCGAGAACGCAATGCTCACACACACACTCACACATATGGTACCACACAAATTCTCTCAAAATTTCGGCTTATTTGCTTGTGTGTGTTTGTGCATAATGTGGGAGCTTTTGTTGAACTTTGCACTTTAATTGCAATTGCAATTGCAGTTAAAGTTTTAAGCCAACAATACGCAAATTATTTAATGTGCGATATTCGAGTGTGCAGCTCAGCAATGCAAATAATATATTAATTAAATATATACTAATTAGGGCAGCAACTTCCACTGGCTGATCTGCTTTGTGCGAATGAATTTATTGCATATTAAATGGCTTTGGGCAGAGCACTTGACTTATTGATTGACCTTTTTGTAGCCCTATATGACTCACACATTTGCTTTAATACTCTGTTTTTAAATTGAAGGAGTATATTTATTCCTATATATCGTATAATCTGTCAGAAAATATCATTTCGAAGTCATGGATAACTTTCAGAGTTGACTACTGAGTATCTACTGAGTTAATCACTTTTGAGTGTTGTTGCAGCTGCGGTTGCCTAGATTCAAATGCTAATTAATTTAATTTTGTCGTAACCGAATGCCAAATCAAAATTGATTCAGCAACAGCTGCAGAAATGGTTCAAGTACATCCTGTGAATCCTGTGAACTAGCGATGAAACTTGATTGCATTTCCATTTCACTAACATTTCCCTGGCTGCCCTGCAACAAGAACAACATCAACAACAACAACAAGAACTGATTGCAACATGTGTTTTGCATACAATTTTCAATTGTGGTTTTCTCAATATTTTCGTTGATTTATTGAGCTTCGTTTTGTGGCATTGCGTATACTTGATATTGTGGCTGGTTATAAATTAACTGCAAACATGTTTTCCATTCATGTAATAGATGGTTGCTACAAATGAACAGGCTAAGAGCTATGAGACAAATTCTGAATAGTACTTATTATACTTTGGTTATTCTTAAATTAACAAATTTCAGGTAATAGTGAATTCTTAATAATTTTTTACGAAACATATATTCTGATTATCTTATTCATTTTAGAGCTTCACAAAGTATCTCACAATTTTTCCATTTTCTTTACAAAAACTTAAATTTTTAGATTATTTTCTACTTCAACAGAATCTCCTTCAAATCTTCATTATTGCTTTTTACTTAAGCTTCACAATTTTCTTTCAAAAGAGTTTTGCTTACAGTGCTTAGGACTCTTAAAAATATTATTATATTATTTCTGTAGTCAACACTTGAAGTCATCAATTGTGAAAAGATCTTTAATGTCAATTTGCTTTCTGCAAGACGTTTACCATCAGTCAAGAGCTACACACAAACACTCACATCAGTCTAACAAGTACTCATTCATGCTCATACTCATACTCCTCCATAGAGTACACACTCACAACTATATATTTATTATATTATGAATGTCTTGCACATACTCGTGCTTGATACTTGAATGGTATTCACTATTCGAAGTGCTGTCTGCAATTTGCTCACATGTTCGGCAACAGCTGAGCTGAAAATATATTGTGGGAAAAGCATTTTCCATTGGCACTCAAAGTTCCCATTTCGAGGCACTCAAAAGCCGAACATCTTCTGAGTAGGCGATACATCAATCGATGCGTAACTTGGCTGCTTTTCCCAATTCCGGTTCTCTCTTTTTTTTATTGTGCCTTTTTATTTGTTTTACAATTTTCTTCAATTATTTTAA
Source organism: Drosophila rellima (assembly GCA_035043635.1). Classification (NCBI taxonomy): domain Eukaryota; kingdom Metazoa; phylum Arthropoda; class Insecta; order Diptera; family Drosophilidae; genus Drosophila; species Drosophila rellima. The sequence continues at coordinate 841,100 of JAWNMV010000145.1, read as the reverse complement.
TGCAACAAATATGTTGACGTATCCGTACATCACGTACGAGGAATTCGAGGGAATTTGCGACTTTCAGGCCGAAGTACTTTTATGACTTTTACTTTTGCCACTTTACGACACACAGACACAGAGGGAAACTGTGTCACTGGCTGTGTGTGTGAATGTGTTGCCTTGATGGTTGTTGTTGTTGTTGTTGCAAGCGGCAGGAGACGTCGCTGGCTTGCCACAAGAAATCAATCAAAATTGCCGCAACATAAATTGATAGAGACAAAGGAGAGACGAAGGAATGGAATGAAAAGGAATGGAATGAAAAGTAAAGTAAAGTAAAAATAACAAAAGCCGCTGAGCACGCGATGCTCATCAATTTGTGTGTCGTTGAAGCATGTCCTTGCATAAGTCCTGTTCTCATACATGTATGTGTGTGTGTGTGTGTGTCTGCCTGGCTTTTGTGTTTGCTTAGTGCAATGCAAACAAAGGACAATGCCTGACGTGCCCTGTAACTGTGAGCTGTATTTTTGTAACTCTCTCTCAGCACTTGGCTCTGAGCTGCAGTCAACTGTCATTGCACTTGTTCTGCCCCTCCCTTATTCCACCTCCAACTCCTCCTCCCCTGCCTATGCCCCTTGTAAGCTTGTTGCTTTTGCTGGCACTGCCTTTGCAGCTAACACGACTGACACACTTTTCATGCTACAATAAGCCATTATAATGAATGTAACCAGAGAGTAAGCCAAAATACCAATACACTCAGACTCAGACATGCATTTTCCTGGCAATAACAAAAAAAAAAGGAAAAGTATTAAGAAAAAAAACCCTTTAGAAATGCAGACTGTATAATGCTCTTTATGACTGATGACATTCGCACCAAAGCTATTTCATCCATCAAATAAATGCCACTGTCAGCTACTCTGGGGCTCAAACCACATGGTTGGAAACTTGCCGAAAATGATAGAAATCTATTATTTCGTATGAATGATGACACTAGAGTCTAGTATATTTTAGAGAATTTAAACTTAGTTTCTAATGAAAATCGGTTAAGATTTGACAATGTTATCAGAGCTCAAAGTTTTCAAAAATATGTTAAGGGGTAATTATGAAAAATATGCAACTATTGGCAAATTTTCTAATCAAGCAAAATTTAAATGCAGAATAAATTTAAAGGTCAAAAATTAATCAATAAAAACAAGCCAAGGATATAATTATTTAATGGTAAGAGCGTGTTGTGTATTCTTAGCATGTCAGTCAAGAATGCACAAAGAAAACTTGTTTGTCTTTCACCTTGATTACACGTGCATATTCACTGAGCCTTACGATAGCCATCATGGTTACGGGCTGTTTGTCTCATGACTTTTCCTATTATTATTTACAACTTGGCCAAGATAACACACAATAAGATATACATGCATGGCTGTTGGGCGTAAGGAGATCAAATAATTGGCACACACATTCACCTACAATGGGCCAAATCACATGTGGGACATAAGATAAATGGCATAAGGCACTAGGCGGTTAGATGGACAGTTAGATGGATTGTTGGATCGTTGGATAGTTGGATAGTTGAATGGTTGGACTGTTGGATAGATGGACACAAAAGGGGCTTAGCAACCCTCATTTGTCACATGATTTTATAAACTGCAAATCTTACGACTGAATTCTCTCTGTGTGTTGCTGATGTTGCTTGTTGCCTTGTTATTTTGCTGGTCAATTTCATTTGTAATCCCTTTGAGCCTCTCACACACATACACACACACACACACATAAGCGCACACACACACACACGCACATCAATAGGCGGCCAGAAGTGACAACTCTAAGGCCAGCTTGTTTGTTTGTCTACATAATTGCCCTGGCTGATGGCTTTTTGGGCTTATGTTGGAGCTGGAGAATTGGGTGTCTCATTTGCCTAAATGCCGCATTGTTGGTCTTAGCCGTAGTAAGAGTTTAAGCCTGGCCATGTATGTAGGTTGTTGGCTTCACACACATTAATTATAAAAGATCTGGCCAAGCCACAAAACTGCAGTTGGCCTCGACTTGCATAACTTTTTTTGGAGGCCATTCAAGTAATGGCTAAATTTCATTTGGTTGCCTGCGGTTAACCGAACGCTTAAGTTGCCTGTCAATTTGGCCAAAAACACACACACACACACACACACACACACACACACACACACACAGAAACTGAATGGAATATCTGGGCTGTCTGCCTTCCGGTCTTCCAAAAATATCTACAAAAACGGAAAAGAAAATAACAAACTAGGTTGCCACGTCAGAAACGTCATCAACTTGACATTTTATCCGAGTCTGTGCTGCAGTTGGTTCGTGTGCCTGCAATTTGTTGGCAGCCGGGCGAATTGCTGCAGCAAATTTGGCTCGAAATTACTATTAACAACAGCGTCCACCCTCGCAGACAGTCCCTCGCCTCTCTCTCTCTCTCTCTCTCTCCACCATTTATTCCGCCAACATTTTGGTTGCTTTATTGAGCGCAAGAGAATTTCAACAGACATTTTCATTTCATTTTTTTTTTATTCTACAGACATTTTGCATATGTGGCGTATGCGTAATGCGCGCACAGGTCTTTTAAGCTCGGCACACACACACACACACACTGCTCGACAGACTTGATATCTACCAGGCGAGTGAGAGAGCGCTTCAGAGTATGTGACAATGTCGGAGATTTCCAAATGCAGCGCACGAGTTTTGCATTTCAAATGACGGCTGCCAGGATTTCTGATTGTATTCCTGATGCTGACTTTCTCACTCCACTTACCTTTCTCTCTCTCTCTCTCTCTCTCTCACTCTGGCTCTGGCTCTTCCCTTCATTCACTTTGCGCTTTAAAATTTAATTTGCTGCTTAAATTGGTTTGTAGGCGTTTCTCAAATTGCATTATGCAGTTGGCATATATTGCGCATACGCCTCGTTGCCCAATGAAATTAGCAAAATGCAAATATTTATAGAGCGAAAAATGATAAATGCATATACTTGTGAGTGGGTGTGTGTGTGTGTGTCCATCATTTGTCGTTAGCCTATGCCATAAAAATGATATGTATTCAACAATACGTATACGCCAGGTGTGCACTGTTTTATGTAAAGTATTTATAGCGTGCGCTCAGATTTCTCATGGTATGTATAGTCTCTTTCTCTTCATTTCTATACCTGTGTGTGAACTGACAGGCCAATTAAATTTGACATACATAATTAAGTGATATTGCGACGCCCAAAGCAGCTGAAATATTGAGTTGGGCAGGTGAATTAAATTTTTAATTAGCATTGGATTGAATTTATTATTTCATTGTCCAGCCAGGTGTCTACAGCAAAGGTAATAAGCCTTGCCATTTATTGATTGTCTACCATGCTCCTTTAATAATTAACGATAGGACAGATTGTTGGATATTTGTAAATAGCTGGCCAACTGAGTAATTTGCCCACGATATCAATTGTAAAATTAAATTTGTAAAATTTATAATTTTTAATTTATTTTATGCAAATATTAACATCTAATAAATATATAAATGAGCTATTCTTAAATAAATATTAGGCCTAATTACACACTACATTTAAAATTCTATAAAGTGAGTGAGAAAAATACATTTCACCCTTAATAATACTTTTTTGGCAAAAGTGTGTCTGTGAATACTACACTTTGATTTGTTTGCCCTGTTGCTTTTCCAACACCTGAGTTGTCACATTCTATAAATAAGACTTTTGCAAAAAGTGAATATCGTATTTCATGGCCAGAACAAATCACTTAAGCACTAACTAAATACAAAAGATATTTCTGACTGGCAAACAGAATAAATGTTACACTTGCACATATATGTATGTATACACACACCCCGATGGCTTTACAGTCATCTGCCTGATCTGTTTTCTCAGTCACGAAGCACACGTGCTGACAGCAATGCATCCAATCACCTCGTTGGGTGGCTTTTGTTGCAGCTTCAGCATCTGCATTACATATGCTACGATAATCCTTACCTCCCTATCTCTCCCTATCTTTCTCTGTCTCCTTTTCTCTCTTTCCCACTCAAAGCTAATGCCTGAGCTTTGTTCTTAATACCGCGCTATTTAAAGCAAATTTATTGCCTATAATTAAAATTCGTGCTACTGCAAAAAAAAAAATATAATTGGGGGAAAATTTCACTGCAAAGATTTTTTGCGGAAATCGCTGGAAATCGAGCGTGACAGGCGCACAAAAATTGTTTCAATTTATTTTTGCATGGTTTAAATGAAATTGCATAAATATATGGGTCCAACTGTGTCAGCTGTGCGTCACAATTTCGGCGAAATGATCAAATGTGTGTCATATTGCCACGCGTTTATTAATACCTGACTTTCAGGCGTGCTAAAAAGTCGCGACCGAGAGCAGATTTCGGTGGCAATCAAACGGAAACTCAGACGCCGATGGGACAAACAGTTGATGACTCATCCTAGGGCAGTTCAAAGGAACATTCATGTACATATTTTCCGACTAAAGCAATGCAATTAAGTTGACTGAACGAATTAGTCATATTTTGTATATATATTCGACTGAACTCTGATTAGCTACAACAATGTTTAAATTGACTAGGGATTAAAACCGTAGCCATAACCGTAACTATTAACCGGTATTTACCGATTGACATTGTTAACCTTAACTGAAATCGTAACCGAAACAAAACTTTTGTATCATACCGAAACCCAAAAACCGAAAATATTCCAACCGAAATAACCGTTAAGATTATAGAGAAAAAGAGTTGAAATAAGTTCAAAACTACTTTTTTACCCCAATTTTATCACCTGGAGTCAATAAAAAGAAAAAATTTAAGTTCTTAAATTTTTAAAAATTTTCGAAAATTGTAAAGGGGTAACTATGCAAAAATCGACAAATTTAAAAAAAAAATTGTTTGACTCAGAATCAAAAATTTTAAATGCAAAGTGAAAGTAGGGTTAAAATTATTGAAAATAATACATTCCTCAATGAAATCGGATGAGCTTTAATAAAGTTGTGCTTGTTGAAAGTCCAAAAAGTTAACATTTCTCATATATTGATAATTTACAATAATTGATATCTTTTTATTAAATATTTTTTAAAATTGTTTTGTACACCTATATCATACTGGTATTTCGAAATCGAAAAATACAACCGATTCCGATATTCGTTTTGGGTTGATACCCTGACATTTTTACCCTCTGCTATTCACAATTACCTTAAACATTAATTTGTACAGTATCTCACATTATCGCACATTTATTAAACAGCCCTCGCGTAAACAGTTGGCAGTTCGCCACATTACACTTTCATTTAACGAGAATTTTTTATTTTATTTAATTTTTTTTTTGTCTCTGTTTTGTTTTTGTCAGTTTAGCAATTTTGTATTAATTTGTTGCTGTTGTCGATTTTCAATTATGATATGGCCATGGCTGTGATTCGATTTCGGGCTGCTTTCCCTTACCTTACCGAGCACAACGCGGCGTATGCGCAATGTAGTTTCATTCCGAGGCAAAGTGTAATTTATGGGCCATACGTGGCGCGCATTTATTACGTGGCCAACGGTGCACGGAGCAGCAAACGCGGCAGGTTTTGGCTTTTAATGTGCATAATTAAGCATTAATTACACTCACGTCCTTTGGCTCATGCCACATTATTCCCCTTCTCTCTCTATCTCTCTCTGTCTCTGTCTCTCTTTTTTCCATGCTTTATTTTTACAACGGGCATTTATCTCACTCCCAAACGGCAGAGATATGCCTCCAGCCACTTGCGCCCACTGTAATCATTTAAACGACGACCATTTGACCACCGCATGCCACCGCATTGGCAAACCATTTGCACAATTTAAGCATTTAATTGCAAATTTATTATGCTTATTTTGTGGGAGCGCAATGGCCATTTCGTAATTGATTGACCTGCCCGCATTGCGATGAAAGTGAATTTGGCCATAAGCCGCCAGATCCAAATCCGACACCAGATGTCGACATATCATGGCATAATGACCTTCATTCAATTTCAACCAAATTGCCGAGTTGTAGAATTATTGATAAATTGGAAAAATGCATTTAAATGCTACAGTCTATCAAATATAAATAAAGAATTTTATTTGCATTTTTGATACTATTAAAAAGTGTACAGAAAAAGATTTACTGCTGAGTACTCACAATATATTTTAGGAACCTTTAATTTCTGCAATGCTCTGTGCAGTTTACAGAAATTTCATTCTGGCATTCTCCAGACGATAATTTCCTGATTATGTACTTAAGACGATGTCTAGAATGCATCTAAATAATTATTTCAAAATATGTTAAGCATTTCCGTTGCTGTTTACTTTCTGCTTCTCTGCATTATCCCATTAGTTGTTGTTGTTCTTGTTTCTTATCCTTGTTTGCTGCTAGTTTCAGCTTATTATTTGCTCAACATTTTTGCTCATTTGTATGCAATTTTAATTCAAGTGGTCATGAATGCTTGACATACCCTGTAAATACAAACAGCGGGCATGTTGAAATACAGAGGTCTCTGATAAGATATTTCTTTAATAAGACAATTGAAATATGTTTTCTGATGTAACTACAGGGTAAATAAAAGTCAAGTACTCTATGCTAACGCATTCATAGTTGGCTTGTTTTGTTTACTGTTCAGTAACTCTGTAGATTATGCCTTCTTCATACTTTCTCCCACTTTCTTTTCTCTCTCTCTCTGCTTCTTCCTCTTCTTGAAACAAAAAGTCATTTTCAAAGCCCATTGCCACAAGTAATTTAAAGCGTTTCGCTCCAATTCGCCTCTAGGCAGTGCGATGTCTTTTTTGGCTCAACGAAATTGTCACACGCTGCCGCAGTTGCTGCCTACACCCCCATCCCCCTTTCTGCCACCCGCCACCCGCCACCCCCTTTGACCATGCCCTCGTTGCCACAGTCCGTGCAGTGCGCTGCCTTTGAAGTTGTCCGCCTGCTGCTCTTGATTGCGGTTTCTTTTTTTGTTTTCATATTCGTTTTCTTGCATCGCTTTGCTCTCTTCTTCTCATTTGCTGTCTCTTTCTCTCACTCACTCTCTGGGCTGTCGCTTCGCTTTTATTTGTCTTCAATTAACATTGCAACATGCCACTTGTGCCACTTTTTTTTGTGCCTTGTCTTGTTCCATTGAGTTTTTTATTTTGAGATATTTCTTTGCGTTGGTTTTTCATTTTCTATAGCTGTGTCGGCTTATTTATTAGTTTTGTTCTCTTTCTCTCGTTCGCTTTGTCTCTGTCTGTTATTCTCTAACTTATTTTTAATTTACAAGTTTTTTATGCTCTGCTTTGACAACGCCCTGACGACGACTAATGAAAGCCTCGACTACAAAGCAAATTTTTGCCTTTTCAACTTTGCGCTTTTATGCAACGACCTCAGCTGCCCCCTTGCCCCAAAACACAATACAGCATCAGTTGCAGACAAGAGAGAGGAGAGATTTAGAGAGGGAGAGGTGACCAACCTGCTGGTCGAAAGTGTGTCAAATGCAATATTATTATTTATGCTTTGACTCGTTATTTTCTTTGGCTTATTTGCCTTGCACTTTGTGTAATTGACAAGTTTGTTGCATACTTTTGGGGCGCTTGCCAATAATTGAAAATGGCTCTGACTGGTTTTAGCCAAAAGTTGCGCAATCCATTTGTACATTGCCAGGGAACAGATTCAGATTGTGATTAAAGAATGCTGAACATCCAGCTTATTTCCTGACTCAATTCAATAAAGCTCTGCATATAAAAGATTTAGCAAATGCAAATGGAATTTGGAATATCATTCATTAATGGACTTCATTATGCAATTTAGACAAATATTTTTGGAAAATGTTAAAATTCAATGAAGTTTTGAGCCTAGCAATAAGAGAAACCACAGGGAACGATTTAAATTATAATGATAACATCAATTGATGCTATCAGCATGTGTTAGCTTCGAAAATATATTTAAAGAGGCTCGTTGTTTTGCTTAACAAAGGAAATTAAAGGTATTTCTTCTCTCGTTTCTTTAAATGTCCAAGCATATAGAAATCTGCCTTAAAGCGATGAAAAAAGCTTGTTGCCATAACAAGTTTATAGTTTTAATTGCATCAAAATAAACAAACGAATAACTAACGCCTGCATTTACTTTAAATTTTACGCTAAATAGTTAAAAAAGTATTATGCGTTTTTAATTACATTAATTAATTAGTATGAATTAGATTTATATTTACTTCATCTGCAGGCATTGAAATTATGTGCTATACTTAACATAGTAATTCTCAACAACATTTCTTCTGCTCCTTCTCCTGCCCTTGCTATTCAATTATAGCTGCAATCAGCAGCACATTGCGTATACTTAATCTCATATTTTAGTTGAGAGCAACGCTCAAGGCTCATCAAGAGTCGAGTGTTGACTGTAAATGCAAATGTTTGCACAATTTTGTGCATTGTTGTATTTTGTATACGTTTTGTACTTGTAGTTGTACACAGAAAACAATTTATTCTAAAGTTCAAACTTAAGATTATTATTATTATTTAGGTATATATTCAGGATATGATTTTTAGATTGACTCAATATGCGGATAAAATGGCAAACACTCAGTATTAAAATTGTCAAGAAAGCCTAAAACATTTGACTTTACTGGAAAAGTTCATACAGAGCCACGATAATCAAAGTATTGAATGGAATTGAAGAGTGAATGAATTAAAAATTCGAATTTGGATCGAGTAAACTCCGAGATTACCGAACTTGGACACCGTTTAAGATTGGAATTCCGAATTTTTTGTTCAGTGTAGCTGTCCCTACAGTTGCTCATTAAATCTTAATGACTCTCGCTTTGTCCTTGTCGCACTCACAGGTCGCACCCACAATGGCAACTATGCGCTCTACCACATCGGCCAGCCCGCCACGGCGGGTGTCAAACAGTTTGCGGAGACGGGCAAAACGGAGCTGCTGGACAGCAATGCCGGCGAGCAGCAGCAGCAACAGATGCAGGCGGGTCAGAAGCCACAGGACAGGACTGGATTTGCCGGAGCTAGTGAGCGCAGTGTATTTGATGAGTTCAGCATGCCGGCAATTCAACTCGGCGCAGGTCGAAGTGAGGCCAAAGTGTTTGTCGACAGTAATCACAGTTTGGTATCGCTAATGACGCGCATTGTTCCATCGCCGGATTGGTTCATAGGCGTCGACTCGTTTGAGGTAAGTGCAAATGAACGAATGCCAAAAGCCTCAAATCGAAATCAATGCCCGTTTCCTGTTTTTTGTTTTGTTTTTGCATTTTCTCATTCGTTTACAGCTCTGCGTGGGAGGCTCGTGGATTGATACGGTCACCGTTGAATTGGATCCACTTGATGCGGGCACGGACAATGGATTTACCTTCACCGCGCCCAATTGGCCAACAGCACCGCAGGGCGTCATCTATCGCATCACCTCGCGCTATCCCGCCCATCCGGCGGGCAGTTTCTATTATCCAAAGAGCAAGCGTTTGCCTCCGATTGCCACATTTCAGTTCATCAAGGTAAGCTGCAGTCTCTCCGCTTCAGAAATATGCTTAAACAAGTTAATTAACTGCAAATTAGCAGTCAAAATGTGGCGCCATCTATCGCGCCCTGTTCCTCCCCGCTTACAGCCCTAATGACTTTTTTACTCAAAAAAAATGAGCAAAAGAAATCAAAGTGCTAATGAGCCATTAGCATTACAATGGCGTTAAACATGTGTAAAGGGCATTGCGTGTATGTGAGTGAGTGAGTGTGCGTGTGTGTGTGTGTGTGTGTGTTTGAGTGTGTGTGTGTGTGTTTGAGTGCTGAAAGTTGGGGCAGATTCCTGTGGCTGCGTGCGCTAAATACGCTTTATAAATCAGCTGCCACAACCACGCAGATGGTGCGAAAAAAAGTGAAACAGATTTTAAAAAAACATACAAAATGAAAAAAGAGCGTAAAGAGAGTTAAACATAAAGAGAGAGAGAGAGAAAAAATAATGTTAATTACATTAAAATTATATGCATGATGCTGAACTCTGCGAATTAGGCAAAAGTCGCAAGTGTAATGAAATTATTAAAGTAATTAGTGGCATGTGAAATGAACAAGAGACAGAAAATGTGAGAGGGAGTGAGAGAACATTAAAACTATGTAACTTAGATAACTCTGTGGTTCCACTAAATTTGGCTAAATGTAGTTAGCATTATGTTGCACATGCTTCGGAATGCATTATATATATTAAAGGGACAAAGTGCAGATATTCTTTATTTTAGACTTTTTTTGTATACAACTTCCATATTTTAATTCTTGCAAGAAATACCTTATTTACAATTTTTTTTTTTATAAAAAGAAATTGCCAAGAATCAGATCCGAATTATTTTTTTAGCTTTAAGATTAGTTTGATTTCTCTAGAGCACTCGTCAATTAGCGCAGCGAGGCTTACGCCTTAAGTACTCAATAAATTATAGGTAAATCGCCATTTGGCTACGTTATCTAAGTTGGCCATAACCATTAAAGACAATGCATTGCCCGGCCACATCATATTACGCTATCCACTGGGGTCGACCTTAATAAACGCCAATCCATTAGCTGGCACTAATCGTGGAAGGTGGACGTGAACCATTTCGGGACAATGGTAATGCAAAATTTGCTATGGTCTGGCCAAAGAAAAGATCCCTGGCCAACAGGAGCTGGAACAGGAGCAGCAGGACTCGCCACTACAACCACCTCTCCATACACAAAGGCAATTGAAGCATTCAGGCATTGTAATTATATTGCAGGACGAACGATGTTCTGAAAGTGCGGCACTTACACTCACAATACACAGACCCCCCGCCCCCCGACCCTTTACCCCTCTGGGCCGTATTCCTACTCCGTCGTAGCCGCTCATCAAAATAGCTTTTATGTGTGTGGCCGAGAGACGCACATCAAATTTACGCCCAACGCTTCTGGCAGATGTTTCGACTACGTTTGCATAGTTTACTTGCTGGTGGGCAGTTTTCCATGGGGCGTGGCACATACACAAAACATCTACACACTCACACACACACACTCTGTACGTGTGGTCATTATTCTTTATTTGTTGGCCCAGCTCAGATGCTTCTTTTACGTCTTCTCCTTGTATTGGCTGCTGCTGTTGTTGCTATTGTTGTTGTGATTGTAACGCCTTTTTGACACTACTAATTCTAGTTTTATTTCGTACAGGGGGTGCAACAGCCCATTGGGGAAGAAAGCCCTAAAAATGTCTACTCCTTTTAATGCGCTTCCTTAGAGCATATAACATTTGTGGAAAGCTATGTTTTCTCAATTATAAAGGACTTCTCTTTGATTTATTATGAGTGCATTTTATCAATGTTTATTGCTTTTATTTTAAAAAATTTATAATTGAACTAAGATATTCAATGGGAACACGCTCCTAAACGTATGTTAGTAAGATTTATTATTAATAATTTATTATGAATTAATAAGTAAAGTATTTGTCTTTTTTTTTTAAATTCTAATGCTCCAATTAAAATATTTGTTATTTTTAATAATTTCAGTTTTTGAATTTTTAGCAAATTAAATAATAAAAGAGTATACAGAGTTCGTTAGGCTGAAAATGGTTAACTTGCTCTACGTTATATTTGACTACTTTTGTTTATGGCCAACGAAATGGAAAGTTATTTACTCAGAAGAATGTTCGTCTGCTTCATTTTATGGCCGAGACATGTGGACCAGGCCAAGTTCTAAGTAGTTATGTAACTGAAAGAAGTCGCTGACTAGATGTGCTACAATATATTGTACGATATGTATGTGTGTATAATTATGTGTTGATTTCGTTGGGCATTAAATTCTTAAATTTGCGTTCAAGTGAAATGCCAGAAATGTTTGTGTGCCATTTGGCGCTTGAAATCTCGGATTGCTATGTGGAATATGAGACCGAGACAGGAGTCAAGGATGAGAGTGAGGTTGTGGATCTGGTTGTGGATCTGGGTCTGTAATCCACTAGGAATTTCACAGCATTTCTGTTGTTGTTATTTGCGGACTTAGTGTGTGTGTGTGCGTGTGTGTGTTTGTATTTTAATGCCACAAAAGCAACACGCGGCCGCTGTCGACGCATTTGCAAAGTGAAGCTACCAAAGGTAGCTCACCGATAAGCCCAAAGCCCAAAGCCAGGCAAAAACAAGGCCAAAAAACAATGCGAGAGCATAGAAAATGACAGCAACCCAAACAAATAAATTAAAATGCGCGACAGCGCGCCAACAAAAGTTTTTCTGTCTATACTTTGGTAGCTAGTCGTTGTCACAGGACACAGGGGGGGGCGGGACGTCTCCCCCCCTTCTCAATCGCCCCTTGAATTGCACACCTGGCCTTTAGTCCTGTTGTAGCCCCAGTGTCTGTGTCAATATTTGCCACAAATTGAAATTAGCAGCGCGTTAGGCGCACCTGTACTCATACTTGAACGCACACTCACACCCATGCTTATAAGCATACTCACACTTATACTCACACTAACACTCACACTCACACTCACACTCACACTCATGGCTGAATAGATGTGAGCATTTCCTTTGCTTATGCCGTGCACATAATCCGCGTAAATTAATATGCTGCACACACACACACACATGTGTATGTGTATTTGCTTGTGTGTGTATATATATGAGTCCCGGTCTAACAACAATTTCCTGCCATTTTCATTTTCCATATGCAGCTAAAGGAGTACGAGCTGAGCGAGGTATTCAACATTGCCGAGGATGATCGCAAATATGAGATGGTTCAGACCCAAACACACCTGGACGCCGAGCACAATCACGTCGAAATGAACAACGAGCTGTCCGCCAGCATTGAGCGAGAGCGACAGAGAGAGCGCGAGAGGGAGAGAGACGAGCAGACACCGCAACAGCTGCAGCTGCAACAATACGATGACGAGAGGCAACGCATACGCTCCCAGCTGTTGGCCAAAATGAATCCCATGTGAGTTAAACAATTATTTAAATTAAACATAAATATAGATATAGAAAGAAAAACTGCAATTATTTGAGTCTTTTTCAACTTGGTTATTTAAACTAAACTCCACTCCTCAATTGATTTAAGTTATTCAACTTTAAATGATTCTGAAATTCATATGCTAATATATGGCTTCTTCGATTGAAAGCTTTTATAATGTTTCACAAATAATTACTTATTGGTTTGGTCAGGTTAATAATAGATGTAATTAACAGGATAAAGCATTAATCAATATTCATTCAATTCCCATTAATTACACGCTGTTAAAACAAAGTACAAGCGACATGCAATTATATATTTAGCTTGTCGCTTTACGTCCAGCTAAATATAGTTAATTACACATACTCTGAACAAAAGCGACAACGAAAAGAAAAAAATAGAAAAGTGATTTATTAGCCGGGGAAATAAAAGAGAACAGCCTACGCGTCGTATGAGTAATGCTACTTTCCCACCACAAGCTTTTTAACAGAGCTTAATGTAAACCTATTTTATTTTAATACTTTGCTATCTATGGTTTGATTTTAGCTTTTTATTGGAACAATAGAAAAAGAGTTATAAAAAAATCATTTTATTGAGTTTTGAAGCAGTATAAAAATAGTAATAATAAAATTATTAAATCAAGTTCGATTCCTCAAAAAGACTGTTTATTTTTAAACCTTAAATAATCTTAAAATCAAGGAGAATTGAAGAAGAATTTTTTCGTGTTAAATCTATATAAATATTTATAATATTTCCCGATAAATGTAAGCCGTTTAGACAACGTTGCGTATACACAATCTGATGCAGTTGATGCTCATACTAAATGCATAAAAGCGTATTTGGGTATCCTTAGGTGTGTAATGGCAGCAGGTAGACATCAATTTGCCATACTTAACATACGAGACTGCGTCAGGTGTTCCGGTTTCGATGAGAAAACTACTTTCAACACATTTAAAGCAGCTGGCAGCAGGAAATGCAAAAAGTAAAAACCAAAATCAGAAAACAACAGGAAAATAGCTGCTTTCTAGCACACTTCAAAGGACATTACACCACTCTGGAAATGCGGAGTTGTGGGTGGTGGGTGGTGGGTGATGGGTGGAATACTGACTGAGTGGCTGGCAGAGATCGTGGCACGTAGCCGAGTAATGCTGCATCTCTAAAAAGCTTGCCCCAGTAGCAGAGTGTAAAAGAAAACTAAGAAAACGAAACGAAACGAAGAAAGACTGAACATCCAAGTCCTTCCAATGTCGGGCAATGTCCTCGACGTGCGGGATATTCGTGCAAACAAACGCCAACTACAACTAATCCAGTGCCCGTCTAAAGGCAACATCGACATCTCTCCGTGCCACGCCCACTTGCGTGCTACTTGGGCGGCTGGAGTGGATTTTTGGCACCATTGGCACTGGTAACCTGCATATTTAATGACAAACTCCGGCCGGGGGAGAGACAAAGGGACAAGGGGGCAAAGGGAGACAAACGCGTACGTGTTCGAGTGCCAAGAAGCAAAATCCGAAATCCAAAATCCAAGTAAAACTCTGCCAGGCAGCTGACTAAAGTGCCTTGCATGTTTGCAGCGTGCTCGTGGGCGTGGCAGGGGTTTAAAAACAATTGGCAAGCTGACAAAAGCGCCAACAACAAAGCGAGTCGAACCAAACCAAACCCAGCCAAAAGCAATGCCAACACTTGCTCGGACAGTGTAATTACTTGCAATCTTATCAATGACCCCTCTCCCTGCCCCCTGCCCCTGCACGAGTTGTGTCCATAATAAAAAGCCAAGCACCTGAATGCCTGACACCCACAACATACACTCAACTTAACTTGGCCCAGACAACACGCCGTAAAGTAATCGCAACAACATGTTCGCGCTGCCAGCAACAATCTCGCTTATTGCTGTGAGCACAGCATGCAACATGCCACGGCAACAACAGCAGCAATTACCGCAACAACTACCTCAACAACAGCAACCACAGCCAAGAAGTGAGCATTGAGCCTTTAAAAAGTAGTTTGGCATTTACAACAAATTTATATATATACATATATGTAATTTACAGAGAAACAACCAAAGGCTAAGGACATTAAAGCTTAAGAGCCGCAGCTACAGTGAAGCTTAAATATATGTGACAGCGACAATTGAGAAATAATAAAATTTAAAATGTAAAAAGTGAAAATAATAATTGCTTATTAGTATCAATTATGAGTATATGTAAATATTTCTAAAAATATGTAAAGAACATTAAAAATACAAAAAAAAAAATACAAACTTACAGCTAAGTCTATTGTCTAGCTCTGGGGAAGCACTCGTATCTTATCTAGTTGGTAGTTCATGAACTATGTCAACAATCCTTTGCAATTGCTTAAATACTAATCAAAACGATGACGTCATTCGAGTCTTTGACATCTTTGATTCATTATAATTACTATCTTATCAATTCCTTGGCTGTGCTACTTATAAAAGTAAGGCAAATGTTTAGCAATGGCAGCAGTGGAGTTAACTGTGTCCAGACAACAACATCACAAACACAACGACAACATGTCCGTGCCGCCAGCAACACTTGTGATTATTGGTGCCGCTGCTAATAAATCGCAGAAGCAAAAAAAGCAGCGACAAAGCCGTAAGATAGTTACTAAATTAACATACCAAGAGTACAGTGATTAATATAATTTACAGAATCTAAAGTCAGAAAGGAAGAGGATAAAGTTGGCCAGCAATCAGAACAGAAACAACCAGAGGCCGAAGCCAAGTCAAATAGTTGCCAAATCAGTTAGTTAGTCGGTTATCTAATCAATGGATTTGTGGCATGAAAATACATTTGCTATGACATAAACATTCACTATAAATTGACTGGGTCGGGACTAAAAATGTTTAGTTAAGTGGCGCAACGAAAGCGCAGCAGAAGTTGCCATAAAAAAAATCAAAAATAAATATATATTTATTCGAGAAAATGCCGAGAACAACAACCATTGAGGAAATTAGCACAAATGAAACGATAAATGGTGCAACGATAAGCGAAACGATTGGCATCACAACAATTGAGACGACGCCGACGCCAGCAGAGCGACAACATCATCATCATCATAAGCATCATCAACATCATCAGCATGAACATCAACAGGGGCAAGAAAGTGAAACGAGCTTAGTTATAACTGATATAAGCGATGAAACAGTTATTATCGAAACAGACACAGAGCTGCCACAAGAGAAACATCATCATCATCATCATCATCATCATAAGCAACATCATCAGCATCGTCACAAACAGCAAATGGCGCCACAGCCACCAGTGCCACCACCATTGCCCACGACAGCACCACCCTATCTCACGCCCACCGGGAGCCTAACGCAGGAGCAGATTGTGTGGCAAACGGATTTGGACCTGGACTTGGATCTGCCACCGCAGCAGTCAGCGCCCGCATTACCTGAAGTTGAGTCAGCCACACCGCCCACACCACCTTGTGTTCAACCAGCAGCAGTAGCAGAAATAGCAACAGCAACAACAGAAATAGTAGCAACAACAACATCACAACCACCAACGGAGCTCATCATAGAGACTCCACTGTCGCTGTCAGCACCACCGACAGCACCCACCGACTTGGTGCTCGTCGGCACGGTGTCTGTCGAAACCACTGACAAGCGGAGCCGAAGCTACAGAGTCAGCACCGATTTGGAGGCGCCACCGCAAGAGCCAAAGAAACGTTGCTGTAATTGCATCATTGCCTAAGTGCCCTAAAGAATGGCACCGGAAATTCCAATGTAAAGCTGCTTTTTGCACCTGTTAATTACCGACTAAGGCAAAACACAGTGTGTTAGAGCGAGACCAGCATAGTGCTCTCTTTGTAGCCAACAAGAAGTGGGAAAGAGAAAATTATATATATGGATCGACAGAACTTGTAAGCAAGTACTGCATTTTGTTACGCCATCTGGCAACGCTGGTACACACTTCTAACAGAGCTGCCATTGAATATTTATTTTAAAATCGAAATTTCTATAAGCACAGTAGTGGATAATAGTATTGGCCTATTAATAATCTCTTGATTCATCGTCGACTAAGTCACATTTGCAATTAATAAAAATAAATTTAAAACAATTATATTTTATGTTTCTATTATTGACAGTATTGTCACATTCAATTATTGTTATTAACAAATGTAGATTTTAATTATTTTTTAACTACAAGAAGGAATAAAATTATTAGGCTGACTATGTATTTTTCTTAATTTTTCAACTCTTTACAAATTTCAACTTTCGAAGTTAGTTATATAAATTATGAAATTTAAATTTTTTAGATTTTAAATTTAATTGATGTTTCTAAAATTATATTAGGGGCATGCCCAAAGCAATATTTAAAGAAAATATAATAATATGTGTTTAGGAAAAACACAGTCAGCGCTTATCGATGACAAGGCTGCCTTATCAGCATGTGAACTTAAGCTTCTGCCTGCATGGAGCTTATCTAACCGACGGTGCTGACGGTGGTGTGGTGGAGGGCGGGCTGCTTTCAGGTGGTGCTAACAAAATCACCGTCGCTGACAAAAAGCGTAATTGATAATTAATTAGCTGCGACCACTCGAGGGCAACTCCAGAGTGAATGGCCAAGCACTCCGATAAAACACTTGACGGCATTCAGTCAAGAGTCAGAAGCCGTTGAGCAGCACTCGACCAAGGAGAAAGGAGAAAGGAGAGTTCGATGCCGCCCCCGCCAAGACGGGGCTATGGACCCGGCCCTGCCTTTGGACCAGGGCCGCAACGACCGCCGCCCGGACCTGGCTTTCGTGGTCCACCTGGCTATGGACCCGGACCCGGACCCGGACCGGGACCACGCACCAATGTCAATGTGGATGTCAATATTGGAGCCCGGCCGCCGCCCATTGGATTGGGCATTGGCTTTGCACCGCCGCCGGTCATTATTGGCGGACCGCCAATTGTCATCGGTGCAGCTGCCCCACCGCCGGTCATTGTGGAAACATTTGGGCCACCACGACCCACAGTTGTTGCCAACGTTCAACCGCAAATGGCCACGGCAACAGTCTACACACAGCCGGAAGTTTGTTGTTGTATCATTCAATAAGCCAAGTTGAGTCTTCGTGTCTGTGTCTGTCTGTTTGTGTGTGTGTGATTATAACTATTTATAAGATATGTGACTGTATCTTTATCTATAATATTCATCTGTATCTATATTGTGTCTGTGAATAAATTGTTAAGTTTTGTGAGCGCAACTCCCTAGAGATTTCTTTCTTCTAAAAAGTTCTATCTTACGGTTCTCTTAAAAAGTCCATCAAAGCTCTTTGAGTCAACTCAGATAAGCATTGTGAGTGATTGGTTAAAACTATGCTTAAAACTGCTTCAGCTAATTGAAATGCATTAAAATTATACTGAAAATTACAAAGAGAAGCCGACAAATAAAATCAAAATAAAAGCTAACAAAAAATATGCTAAGATTAATGTAAAATATTGAGAAATAAAAGTCTAGCAATCATGTTCGGATAAATTCAAAGCTTAGTCATATAAACAACCCAAAAAATTGGCTAAATTAAACAACTCTTGTAATTTAAAGACTTCAAAACAGCAACATGTTGCGACATGTCTGAAATTTGAATAAAATAATACGTATTATATTTGTGTATTTTGTACATTTCTGGGGGCTGCGCACGAATACAAAATGCGCATAAAATAACATTCACTGAATACAGTTTGATGCGCTCGTCTAACGGTAATTGCCATAAACATGATCAACCTAAATTGTTGCTAATAACTGTCATCCCACACACACACACACACACACACACACACACATACACAAGCACACACATGTACAGTTGTTGGGGCAAATTTCGTATTTGCCTCAGTGAAAGAAAAATATATAAAAATGTTTATAATTTCAATTTGAGAATTTTCTTCATTATTTTCATCAGGGAGTCGACAGTCGGCAGGCAGCTGGCGGCAAAGCTTTTCCACGCTTTCCACGCTTTTCCACACTTTTGAGACTGTTATGTCTGTCGAGTCTTTAGTCTCGCTTCATGTTTTCAATATTTTCGCCAATTTACTTGGCATTTTTCGGTCGCTGCTTTTGCCTCTTGATTTCTACTGCAGCTCCTCCTCCATCTATGTTTTCTTTTTTACTTTCTTTTATTATTATTATTATTATTTGCGCGATTTTGCACGGCATATGGGGGATGGGTATGCAAATAAACGAAAAGTGCAGGAAACAAAACAAGGAAGTTGGCCAGGAAGGAAGGAAGGAAGGAAGGAAGGAAAATGGCGGCGGCACAGCGAATGATGCTTCTACCTCTGATTCAGGGGTTCCGGAGAAGAAGACCAGACACACACACACACACACACACACACTGATACAGGAAAACTGCAAAAGGCAAATTTAAATTGAAATTGTCTACAGCTGACGTGCTGAAATAAGAAATACGCTCAGTGCAGAACACCTTTACCTTGGCTAACGTGGCGTATGTGTAATCTCTCTGTATTTTTATACGTGTGGGCGTGAGAATATATTAAGGAATGAAAATCGTGCTTGCAGCGGAGCGTTAATGCTCTGACTTACTTTACAAAATCATAAAGCAATTCAATTGATTTCATACAAAATTCTTTTAAGGCAAAACTAAATTAAAGCCTTAAATTGAAAAGTACTAAGAAAGAACTAAATGCGATTTAAAAAAATAATTTTATGGTAACAAGAAAGTGGATGTTTAAAGTTCGCTTAAATTAAAATGTTACCCAGCCGTATTATTGTTAAATTTACAATTGTATAATCAAATACACAATATTTTTTACTTTATTTAGATAGGCATAATTAATTAAGTACGCTGCTTCCTTATGAATATCACAATATTTATATGAAAAATATTTATTTATTTCGTTGTCGCACAGCTACAACAACAGCCAACCACCGGCGATGGTCAATGTGGTGCCGAAGAATGACAAACACGCGCTGATGCAGAGCATTGCCAGCAGCTACAGGCGCACGGATGTGGGCAATAACAATGCCAATGCCAATGCCAGCTACCCGGCAAAGGACACTGCCACAGGCTCAGGCTCCGGCTCCGGCTCCGGCTCGGGCTCGGGCTCAGTTTCTGGTTCAACACGACGTCGGTCGGGACTGGCGTCGAAAAGGCGTCGCGACTGCCGTGTGAGCCACTGGACCGAGTGGACGGCCTGCAGCAAGAGTTGTGGCATTGGTGAGATGCATCGATATCGCAAAGTCATCAAGCACGGCAAACGGGGCGGTCGGCCGTGTCCGGCGCTGCAGCAGTCCAAATGGTGCGGCACCGAGCGCAACTGTCACGGGCCGCAGAGCTATTTTAATTGGTAAGTCGCCCCTTCCCCTCCCCCGTCACAGCCCCTTGGTAAACTCTGCCTGTGATAGTCAAATATGCATTTAATTTCTGAAATTGTCTGCAGGTCCGATTCCGATACATGAACACGCTATGCTGGACCAAGCGATATATAAATATAATTTTAATTTAAGGCGTAAGAATTGCTTCTTCTTCTGGAAAAAACATAAAACAGTAGAGCTGCAAACCGATTTTAATTTAAATTTAAATTTAGATTACGATACGAAATTCAAATTGAAAACATTCATTTTAAAACGCACGCAAATGCAGACGGCAAAATGTTCGAAACTAAAAAAAAAACAAATTAATCATGAAAATTGCATATGAAACCGAAGACTACTGACAATATTAAAAACAAAAAGGATTTAATGCGAAAAACACATAAGAATTGATCCGAGTTCCACATTTGAATGCATTTCAGAGAAATTTTTAGCATCTTAAAATGAATTCCAGCCATGGAATTCACACAAATATGAAACTCGGAACAGCTCCGAAAACTTAAATTTGGCTAATGAAAAGTAAACTTTTTAGTTATTCCTTTAAGTTGCTTAAGCTAATTTTAATGTATAAATCAAACAGAAATTTCAGAAATACATATATGTGTCATATATAAAAGAAATTCAGAAAACAAACAAAAATACATAAAATTTAGTAGGCGTACAAATTTAAGATGCAAGCGAATACGAGAGCAGTTTTATAAATTGTGCTGCCATTAAATTTGTTTACAGAAATGTTTAAAATAAATTTGTTTAAATTTTTAAAGTGAAATTGGGAATGTTGTTTGGATTACTTTGAGTTATTAATTTTATTGACTTTATCAGCTATTTATTGAACTGCCCTCGTATATATAAGTATATTAACTAAATCAAACAAATAAAAAAAAACAAAAACAAAGCGTGAAAATTTGCGTAACCAAACAAGGAAATTACCAAAAACCAAAAAAGAGTCGCACACACACTCGAAGCTAGTATGAAAGTGTGTGTAGAACAACAATTAAGCTAACATTAGACGTAAACTAAGCTAATTAAACTTTAACAGATTGCAATGAAAGTATATTAAAACAACCGAAATAGCAGGAACAAAAACAGTATATTAAAATATAGTTTGAAATGTACCTACAACAAGTTTTATTTGAGCTCAAAAACAATATAAGTTTGAGAGTCGCACAGTTTGGCATTCATTGTAAAAGAGGCAATCAAAATGTAAAGCAGAAATGAAACCCGAAACAGAAGCACATACAGTTTGAGAGCCACACCCAGATTGATTTTTAGCGAAGGTAACAGTTTTGGAGCCACACAGCGTGGGCAATGTGTACGACAGCAAATAATGTAAATTAAAGAAAAAAATAGTAACGCAAAATTACAAATTAGTCATTAAAACACTTATGATGTAATAAACAAAGAACAACTGCAAGTGCATAAGACATTTTGTAAAATAAATCAACAAACCAATAATAAAAACCAATGCATCGTAAACTGTAAGCGAGTAATTCAATGAAATCAAATCATCTTTCGACTCTTTCGGTGTTTAACCCAAGCTGGCAAAATCAGTTTCAAAATGCCGGATAAGGTAATGCAGAGTCCGGCAAAGGCAAAGGGAGCCATGTAACCATCAGTTTTATCGACCAAAAGGCCACCAAAAGTGGTGCCAATAAAGACGCCCAGACCCATTGCCAAGGCCGTAATGCCAAAGGCATTGGTCAGCTTCGAGAGGCCCAAATAGCGTACATAGATGAGCGCCCGGAGTGTGGCAAAGACAGCTAATAGAGGGGGGCAGAGGGTGAGCAGGGAGGGGTAAGTTTAATTAAGTTGACTGTAATTGCAACTCACCTGGCGCCACGCCGTACAACAGACCGTAGACAAACTGAAACCAAACCAAATCGCTGCCGTAGAAGGCGCTGATGAAGACCACGATGCCGCCGAGCATCATGCCACCACCGCAGATGTAGTCCGTCCAGCTGCGGAGCTTGTAGGCCACGAAGCCACACAGTATTCGGACCAAGAAGCTGGTGGCGCCAATCGCCGGTCCAATCCATTGTGAGTACTCCGTGGGGATGGTGGTGCGCTCCTTGGAGTAGACAAAGGGTATATTGAAGCCCATCGGATAGAGGAAGGCGGAGGCCAACAGCACACGGAACTCGAAGGACTTCAACAGATGCACATCAAAGAGACGATCCATGGCCATCATCGCCTTCGTTCCCAGCCAGCTGCGTTTCTTGTCCTTTCGCATCTTCTTGTGTCGATAGGCGGGGACTCGTGGGGCGGGCATCGTGGGGGGAGGACCCTGTGAAGTGCCCTCGGACTCTGGCGGAAGACCCGAGTCCTTATCCGTGCTGTCGTAGTCGTGTATATTGTGCAGTCCATAGGCGGCTCTTTGAATCTAAAGGATAACAAATCGAGTCAAAGGATGTCTGTCCAAGATTTGATTACTCACGTGCGCTTGAGAGCCGACCAACTCTAGTTCCTTACCCTCGAACTGCTCACGGTTGTGCGGCTCATCGTAGTCAGCGGGACCTGTATAGAAGAGATCCTCCTTCTGTATGGGATCGGCACGGACCACAAAATTGCGCTCCGAGCGCTCATCGTCCGATAAGGGATATCGGAATTCGCTCTGACTCGACTTCTTCACACAGCAGGGAGAACATCGACTGAGCCAGCGACGCACACGACCCTGACGCTCGGGCGGCTCATAGTTCTCCAGCACAGCATGGGATCTCTTGGAGGAGACATCCTCGCCCAGAAAGTTGTGCACATAGAAGTTGCCGTAATACTCATTCGAGCTGGAAGCCGACACAGGATCGCTACGCAGGACGCCCACGGGTGTGGGCGCCACCTCCAGATAGGCCAGTGCCATAAAGAAGATGAGCACGATGAGGACGACCTGGACACGAATCGTATTCCGCCAACCGATGCTCAGCACCAAGACGCTGTTGGCGATCGAGAACAGGAAAATGCCAGCGCCAGCACCGGAGCAGGAGAAGCCACTGGCAATGGGACGATATCGCTCAAAGTAGTAGCCAATGATGAGCTGGGAACTCACCCAGATCATGCTCAGTCCGGGTCCACCTGCAGAAACTGTGCCGTATGTAGTTTGAAGTAGTGATGTGCAAATTAAACGAAAAATCGATAACTCTACTTTTGAGTTAGCGATTTTCCAGTAATTTAAGTCGATCAAAACTAGATCGACAAGTCGATCACTATTTTAAAGTGTCTTTCAAACCTACAACCACCTACCAATGATGCTGTAAAATATGATCATCATCAGCAAATTGGGACTGAAGCTGGCCATCAAAATGGACACAGCTGAGATCACGACGCCGATCAAAGCCACCGGCCGGAAGCCATAGCTATTGATCAGGGCACTGGAGAAGGCGCCACCCATAAAATAGCAGCCGATTTGAACGCTGCCCACGAGCACCACTTGGGCACTGGTCACATCAAAGTCCGCACTTATAAACGGCAGCAAAATGCCAATGGAAAAGACAATGCCATCCACAATGAGCTGGGCCAGAAAGCTGAGGAACAACACCAACCAGCCATAGCCTCCATCTGGCGGTATTGCCATATAGATCTATATATAAAGAAAAGTCAGAGAGAGAGAGACAGAGAGAGAGAGAGAGACAGATAGAGAGAGAGGGGGAGAGGGGGAGTATCAGTTGTGTTTAATGCCATCCCTTTCACTCACTTACAAATGCCAAGCCTGAAGCCAACTTATGACCCGGTGGTAAATTCCCCGGCGGATAATCACTTCTATACGCCTCGGTCGGTTCACTGTCAAAGTGAATTCTGGATGGACTACTGCTGAATTCCAAGCTGCTCACTTCAGTGGCCAATGCCGTCGCCGTTGCCGTTGCCGTTGTATCCGATCGTGGTATGTCCGTCTCGAATTCATTGGGCGTCTTGTCGGATGAGCGTGGCACATTTCCATATATAATCCGCTCCTGCGAAGAATCGTCGGAATCGTATGGCGCGGGATTTGCCAAGTGCTCTAGAAAATGTTTACAAATTTTAATTAAGCCAACACAACAAGAAGCAATAAATATTCTTTTTTTCAGCTGCTGAAAGTGCCCTCGACCTTGCTGCATACTTTTCTGCATGTCAATCACTTATCTCATCCTCATTTATAATCTAGGTTCAGTTGCATATTCTTATGGTAGAACTTACTTTTCTTAAACACCTTATGCACCTTTGTGGTAAGTGGTTCATCCTGGTCGTATTCGTCTGAGCCGGTGGATCTCAATCTGGTGCCTTGTCCACTTCCAGTTCGATGCGCTTCGGTTCCCACCTGGGCATCTTTCATTAACGGCGTCGACTGTGGAGCCACCAGAATAATTGGAATTTGTTGTGGCTCGTTCTGTATCCTCACATTAAGTTTCCTTCCCTTATCTTCTTCATTTTGATTATCAACTCTGGTCGCTGTTGCCACAACTACTGACTGTCGACTCTCTGTATCCCAGTCGATGGTATTGGTGGATGACTGTAGTACCAAAGTGGCGCTACTATCGTCGGACGGCGACTGGCTTTGACTGCGTGTGTGGTTTGTGGTGGACTCGTGGTTAGTTGGTGGCTCTCAGGCACCACTAGGACACACTCACCTACCCTGGCTATGTTTTCTGCTCATTTTTCGTCTCGTCTGACATTTTTCTCAAATCTCTCTCTGTGCGTGGCTGTCGTCGCACCCATTCAAAGTCTTAATGTCAATGGCAGTGCGTGAACTTTTTTAGCAAAGGACAGCCGTGATCTAGCAGTCACAGTCACAGTCACAGTCACAATCACAGTGTTATTTCCAGTTTGCTCATTGGTCCTTTCGTCTACGTGCTGCCAGCCAAATGTGTCCTGCCTGCGATATGAGAAATTCCTGGCTACCGACCGCGAAGCTTACTCTGCCAACGTTGCCTCTCACTGGCTTTGACCCCAAGCTGCTGTGACAGACAGCCATGACAGACAGAAAAGCCAACTCCCGACTCCACCCCCTGTGCACTCACGAATTCCCCGACTCCCGCTGACTTTAGAGTTGCTTTTACTGCAACTGCAACAACAACTACGACTGTTACTTTCGCCATCTCCCACTCCAGTTGCTGTTTATTTTAGTCCAACGAAATTGCATCAGTGCAATTTCATTGATTGCAAGTAAATGAAATCATTCCAGAGTTGCACACAACTCCATTTTCCTTACCTCCATCTACACCTACTACTTTTCAAGTGCATTTGTGCTTTATGCGAGTTTTGAGTACCGAGTTGCAGTTACTTAATTTACAGCATTACTTATTCAAATGGTAAGACAGTTTAAAGACGATCCAGGCGTCCTACCCAACCTAAAATGGTTTACTATTTAAGATATCTTGCTAATGTAGCTAAGAGTCTTTGAAAAAACACCAGAGTAAATACTGTTTACTAGCAGTGTTCACATTCAAGCAAAGCAAATTATTTAAATTATTATTATATATATCTCGACACACATATCAAATTGATATGAGTGAGTTTTGTCATTAATCTTTTATATAGTTGCAAATAACTGTTTCTTGTTTAACATGCTTAACTTTATTAAAGTGTATTTTCACTTTAATGGCAGCTGCAATAAATTAAATAAAACAAATTTAATATTAAACATACAAACAAACATACATATAAAAGTAATGTGAAACAAGCTCATGCATTTTTTGTTTTGTTTCGCACGTGAAAGAAAGGCAAGTAAAAAGGGCAGCAGAAAAAATATAAAAAATGAAATAAGTATACGCCGCGTTGCACGCGTCGCTTGGACAGTTAACGGGCACGGCCAGTTTTCGCTTTTACGCCGATTTTGTGCTTCCAGCTTCCCCTTCCGCTTCCCCTTCCCCCCGAGCGCACCAACAAACTGGCCGAGATATGCATGAGTGCAGGCCCATAAAATTGGGTCAATTGCTGTTAACAATTTGGCGGCGCAATCTTTTGGCCGTTTCGATTTCAAGGCAGCTGCCCCTAACCGAAGGGCCCAATTGGATATCCCCAAAAAAATTGCGCTGGCTGTTAAAAAAACACCAAAAAAAAAAACAGCCAAAAAGGATGGAGAAACTGGCACGTTCGAGACCTTTTGGAAAAACAATTTTGGATAGAGTTGTTGGTAAAAACAGAAAATCGAGGAAAATCGAGGAAAATCAGAGCTGCACACAGATCGACCCTTGACCCCAGTTCTCTGACGCTGTCGAGGACGCTGGATGGAAGGATGCCCACTCGCTAATTAATTAGTGCGTTTTGTTTATTATTCCATGCTCAAGCTTTTGGCAGAGGGTTCAGTTTTCTGTTTGCCGAGCAAGACAAGGAGCACTTCAATTTCAAAGTACATGCATCAAAATGTGCATCATAGACGGGTTCGTTATAGTTGTGTGGTATTGCATACAATTAATGCTTCAAAGAACAAAGGACCAAGGATATTGATTATTTTTAAAGTTTAAAGTAAAAAAACTTGAGCTCCTCTGTGTTTGGCAAAAAATCGTTCACTTTCTTTTAAATTATTCTAAAATTTACTCCAAACAGAGATCATAACCATAACCGTAACCGTTAAGTGATATTTTTGCAGTTTATGGCTTAAATCTTAAAGAAACAAACCGAAATTTAGTCCAAAAGTACTTTTTTACCCTAACTTTATAACCTACAGTCGATTAAAATAATAAAATAAAGATTTAAAATTTTTAAAAAATTTTCAAAAATTGTAAAGGGGTTACTATGTAAAAATCTACAATTTTTCGGTAAAAATTTTTTGGCTCAGAATCAAAAAATTTAAATGCACAGTTAAAGTTGGGTTAGTATTATGAAAAATAAAACATTCCTCATGAAAATCGGATGAGCTTTAATGAAGTTGTGCTTGATGAAAGTCCAAAGAGTCAACATTTCTCATATATAACCGTTACCGGAAAACCGAAACTGTAACTGATACCGATATTCATTTCGGTTCGATACCCTGATTCTAAATATTATTTATAATTTTAGCTTTTAATTGAATCAATATTTGGTCGACTGCTCTTATACGTAAATAATTTGCTTAGGAAAATCTGTCACAATGAGACTTACGGAATATATACGAGTATGTTGAATATTCACTCTGCTTTCGGACTTCGTTTGAAAGATAAATTTTCCAAATTTGCTCTTGGCTATGGGTGTCAAAAATTCAGTAAAATGCTCAAACGCTCTGTTGGGAGCGATTCATCTGCAGCAGGGCTTCATAAGGGGTCTGTTGTCGTCGTTGTCGACAGTCCGATATATGGGCGGCTCTCAGAGATGTGGAGGGCCCCCGAAGAGGGAGAAGAAGAAATGCAGAATGCCATTGGTCATCCCGCCGGAATATTTTAAAAGGCCCAAGCCCTGCAAAACCGATGAAGAGCTAAAAACAGAGCGATCTTTGGGCGTTTATATGCGCTGCTCTCCACCCTATAAGCCAGAATGTATGGGACCCTGTTTCAATGAACCCCGCCTCGATACTACACTGTACCGGCCCAGTAAGAGTCTCGATAAGCCGTACAAGAAGTATTGGGTGGACTGTGTCATCGAAAGGATTCCCAAACGTGTGTGCAGCATGTTGCATGAGAAGCCTGAAATTCCAAGACGTCAGCCTCGAAAGACTAATTGCAATCCCCCACCGCCGACCAAGGGATGCCTCATGTCGCTGAGGCCGATGCTATGTCGACCCTTAAAGCCAGGACCCGCCATCTCCGAAACTCGGTGCATTAAAAATCCGCTCTGTGAATGTCCCATGGCAAAGAAAGTCACTCGCTGCAAAATTAAGCCAAAGGTTCAATCCAACGCCCGGCGTCAGTTAACACGTTATCCAAGTTTTTCCGAATGCCAAAGCGCCCAACTGAACAAGGCTCCGATAACCGAGTGCCTCAAGAAGTTTTCGATTTGCGAAACTTGGCGTGTTTTCAAAACCAGACATAGCTAAGGAATTTTACCTAGAAACTGCTTAACATAAACCAGATTGTGACGTTTCCTAGCGTTTCTGTAGTTAAGAAACGCTTTCAGATCAGTATTTTAACAACAACTTACAGATTTCAATAAAATCGAGTATTATCATAGTATATTTAGTAATTAAATGCCTTTCAATTATTTGCGTATTAATTTGATTTTTTTAAAGATATTTTTGAAAGCAAGTTGTATTCAATTGTTTCCAACATGAAGGCTTTTCAAGGCTAGTCATGACTTGTCTGACGGATCTGTTTCAGTCAGTATAGAATTGCTAGACACTTCAACATTTCGGCAAAAGGCACTTCCAAATTTCGATTGTCCCCAATATGAACAGCTTAATGAGCAGATTCCGTTGCATTCTTCATATGGACAACTCGAGTATGCTCGGGCATTCTTTGGTCTTATATTCGAGCACCAACTCCAATAGGATTCTGAAATCTGGTGAAATAATTAAGGAGAGGCTACGTCGAATGCGTCGAGCGCAAAGCAAAATGACGCCGTGCTTTTTGAGAGTGCGCCGGTCCGAGTACAAGTGCCTGGCATATCAGGAAATAAAGCCCGATCCTTGCCTGCCAGAGCCGTGTCCATTGCCACTCGATGTGAAGGCGTATCAGCCAAGTGATAAAGGCAAACGGAAATATCAGAAAACCTGGTGTGAGTTCAAGCAGATGCCGCGCCAAAAGCCAAAAGTCCGCAAAATCTATCCGGTGCACGAGCGACGCGATCCAAAGATCTTTCGAGGTCAACTCTGTACCGCTTGTGAGCCAGAGGATTGCGAACTTCCGGAAAGTGGGCGCGCCCCGCCCCCACGGCTCTTTCCGCCCACAACGGTGCCTTGGCCCTGCTGCAAGCTCCGTTCGCCAAAATGCCGAACGAGTCGAGCCGACGTGAGATGCCCTCGGGGTCGTTTGCCCTCCTGCTGTGTGAAGCGGAGGACGCAGTATCAGAGCTTCTCCGAGTGCAAGAGATTCCCGTTATTGCCACCAATCACCGTCTGCGAATGTGACCAGAAGCCCAGTCTCTGCGATGTCTGGAACTTTTGGCGTACCAAGCGTTGAGCGGTGAGCAAAGAAATTACATCTAATTTTGATCAAATTCAATAAAAGTGTATTTCAAAATTTTATGAATTTCACAGAACTCTCTCTTTCTCTCGCTCTCTTTAAGAACTGCATTATTTTGGAACTTCTGGACTAGAACTGGGCTTATAAACATATATTGCTACTTATTATTTATGACCCGACTTTATAAAGAAGTGCGCCAAAACATTTCCCTGTTGCAATTCATTTTAATCAGTCGATGATGTAGAATAATTATTGCAGTCTGCAAAATTAATTATATACTTAAACTATCATCTTGCAAATTACGATTGCAATTGATTGCGATTATCATTGTCAATTGAAGTTTTTATAGAAATAAACCTATTATTAAATGCAAGCATTTATTAATCAATGTATGTATCAATGTATTATATTTTTGTTACAAAGAAGACTTAAAATTCAGTTAGAGGCAATGATTGAACAAGATTTTAGCAAGTTCTTAGACTCAGATTCAGATTTGGTAAATACAATAAATGGACTTCAATAAATCAAAGCAAAATGCTTCGAGCTGGGAGTGATTCATTTCGAGCGCTTTAAAGAATTAACAGCTTTTTTGTCATCATTTTATTTGATTTAAATGCGAATTCATTTATTTGTTTCTTTGCTATTTATCTTGTTGCCCATTTCCATATCTGGATTGTAAAGTGAAGTGCAATTTGAAGTTAATGTTCAAGCTGAAAGCTGAGCCTGCTTGTGTTGGTTAATTCCTAGTTGCCACTCAAATCGAATGGGATGCCACATTTAGTCCCACCCCCCTCCCCTCACCGGGTTTCTTCAGCTCTTTCAGCTACTTTCGCTTTGTCCCCGGCTCCTCCAAGTGGGAAAGCTGAAGTGCTCTCCTGCGCCTGGTGGCGTTCCTAAAAGGGATTTGCATGCCGCTGAGATGTTTATCGTAAATTGTTGCCGTCATCGTCATCGTCCTGTTTCTGCTCCTGTTCCTGTTCATTCCCTTCCTCTTTGCCTTTCGTCTGGGCGCACAAATGTCAACAGCACAAAGCGCTGACGTTTACATTGAAAGTCACTTTGGGCGCCAGACTGCACGTCGGATAGTCGAGAGGAGAACAGAAGAGAAGAGCGGAGAAGAGAAAAAAGGAAGGTGGCAAAGTAGGCATGGCTAATGAAAAGCGCCAACAAAAATGCAATCCTTTTTTATATTTATTTAAATGCAAATCTTTATACTGCCAACTGCGAACTGCACACACATTTTCCCAGAGCGTATTTAATTGTTAGTGCCTTGGCATTGACATGGAAACGTGGAGGGGATGTTAAAAGAGTAGAGTCCTCCTGTCGACAGTCCTGCAACTGAGCTGCAAATTTGCCAAACATTTGTCCTTGTTGTTCTTGCTGTTGTTGTTGCTTTTCACATGGTTGTTCAGTTGTTTGGCAAAAGTATGCCCCAGAGTGACATTTCGCACAAATGAAATGTATGGCTGAAAAGTTGTCTATTTTGGCCCAAACAAATAATTTTATTATAAAACTTTTTTCAACATGTTTGCCTGCTGTTTTCGCCCCCAGCTAAGGCAACAACTGGCTTGTTATTCGTATGTATGTGTGTGAGTGTGTGTGTGTGTGTGTGCGTGTGTCTCACATGAGTCACCTTTAAAACAAAATGGGGCTTTACGACCGTAAGGGGTCTGTCAGATAAAAATAACTTTATCTAGATAGAGTCATCTGACCCATAGGCGGACAGGCAGGTCTATTTGGCCTAAAAGCTTTCTCGACTTGGTGATGATGGGTACTATATAAATTTGGATAAGATAATTAAAATACAGGTGTGTGCATGTAGTGATGACATAGGTCACTCCCTTAATGCTTCTTCTTTGCTGGCTTATTTATTAATAATTTAAAAAAATATATATACAAGCTAACACTGTTGCTTCACACTGGAAACTGACCCAAATTAAGTGAGTAGCATTTGAGGATCATTAACTCAGTCACTGCCCCAATTGTGACAATTAGCTGGTGCCTTAATTGCAACTGCACTTTAAATGCAGCCCTGGTCTATGCTGTTATTGCCTTGGCCATTTGTTGCTATAGTTTGGAGTACTCCCTTTACCCTTTAACCTTCTCCGCATTCCATTTTCCGTTTAACCTTTAAGCGCAGATCCAGTTCACTTTTCAGTTTTCTGTTTTCAGCATCGTGCAAACTGCACCCACATAACCATAAACGTAAAATGCCACTTTTCTTTACATTACTTTCATTCTATTTTCTCTTGCCTCTCTTTTTTTTCTTCTTGTTTTTTGTTTTTTGTTTTGTGCACACTTTGTTGTTGAAATACTAAATGCCTGCCAGCTTGTTCATAGTTGTTGCTAGATTGTTAATATTATTTTATAATTTCTTTTTATTGCCACTACTCGTATATGGCCACTGAAATGGCAACCATATTGCTTCAAAACAACCCATACAAATGGTTGTAAACATGCCCAGGGCTCTTAAAAAAAATATGCAGTCATTTAAGGGAAACAGTGCTGAAAATTGTTAGTGCCCGCTGTGCAGGGATTTAGAGAACTATATTTAAATGGTAGCTCTTAATTGAGATATTGTCAGAAAATGTGATTTCAATTGAATTTCAATTAGTCAGTTCTGAAATATTAAATGAACTTGTTAAGAAAATTAATATGCAAAATTAAAATAATATTATTTGAAATAGGTAATTCATTAATTATTACGTATACGACTCAGGCATAAGAATGAAACGTGTCAGCAGTCGACTTGAAGACGAACATCGACTTGGCACTTTTAAGAAAATGTCTCTGTCAATGCCCTTAAATTGTTTGGCCTGAAGCATTTGCTGTCAAACCGGCTAAGATGTTTATTGACATTTATTTTTGAGATGGCCAAGGAAGGAGGCAAAACAGCGCGCGATTCTATTGACAAACTCGTAATTCAAATAGGCAACAAACGTGCCGCGCAATTCAAAGCGCAGAAACGCGTCAAAATGTAAATTGGTAACAGCTAAGGAGCAGGAGAGGAATTGGGTCGAATTGAAAGCAGTATAAGGTAACTGTCTACTACGTGCTGACTGTAGACAAATCAATTTGACAAAACGCAAAAATTTGTAATCAAACACTGTGTGAGTCTGTCTCTGAGTGTGACTGTATTGTGTGGGTGTGTGTGTAAGCACAAATTTTTGGCCATTGTGAAAATGACAATGCGAAGAAGACAAAGCAAAAGGCAGATAAAAATGACAGCCGCAAGCTTAACAAGCAAATGGAGAGACAGGAGACGGAGGTGGGACGATTGTTGCTGGCCATTGTTTCAATTGAAGCTACAGCCAAAATGCCAGCGGGAGGCGCGTGGAGAGGGGGAGGGGGCATGGGGCATGCCACGCGACTGTGGCAACTGCACACATTGAGCTGCTAAAGAGTTTAAGCAGCTGTTGTCTGCAACGCGTCTAACTGTCGCTCACTTTGGCCAAAACAGACATCACGAGCAGTCGCAAAACGGCTAAAAGAGAGAGGAGGGGGAAAGGGGAAGTGAAGGACTGGGAAGATAATACTTTGGCTTATCTGCAGCAGTTTGACAACTGCCATGGCGATGCCTTCACTTTAATTATGGCATTAAAATCGAGTTCATTGTGAGGATGCAACAGTTTTTTTTTCTTTTCCCCTCTTCTCTTCTCCAATCCGTATACGAATTTTGTCATGTTGTTGTTGCTGCATTTCTGAACATGCACGGAAATTGTACTACACCACACACACACACACACACACATACAGACTCAGCATAAAAAGCATTAATAGAAATTCATATTGTATGCGAAATGTGGCTAAAGGCGAGCAGCCTACATAATAAACCCATTTGGTGCGGCTTTAAAATGCCATTTATGAAACATGTGCTAGCATTTATGCATATTAAATTAGTTGGCTTGCCCTCAAAAATAAACTGGCAAAAGGCATCCAAAGTGCCACAATAAACTGGCACAACACACACACACACACACACACACACACTCACACTCACAATATCATATACGATGGTTAAACAAATTCCAAGTGCGAACCCTTTTTTATGGTCGCCTCGTCTCCGACCTAACATAATGTTGGCCCAAATGGCAATGGGCGCCAGAATTTGCAGCTGCTTTTGAAAGGCAGCCATCAGCTTCATATTCACACACATTAACACACCAAAATACGCAATAATAAACGCAAAAAAAACGCACATGTTTTTCCAGCCTGCATTTTCCCATCCATATCGAAACATGTATTATGTATAAAAATATCATTTAAGTGACTCTTTCAGATATTTATAACCATATTATCTGATTTTTTAATCTTTCAAACCATTTCCATTTGCAATGTTGTTGTTAAAAGGTAAAGAGTTGAAAATATATTCAAATAATCCTTGTATAATTTAATATATTTCTTACAATATTTCAAAATTTCATCTTTGAGAAACGTATTTGATTTCTATCTCAAACTTCTTCAAAGTCCAAATGTGGCCTCTTTACCATTTTGCTTCAAGGGTTGAAGCTGACATCATTTCTAGAATTTAAACAAAGTATATGAAAAATAATAAAATAGTTGGGTCTTCTTTGTGTGCGACTTAAAAACGCATGTTGAAACTTTTCAAGTGTGAATTGCTTTTCATTTTCGCTGCAGACACACAACGCGTTCCGTCTCGTTCCACATTTTGTTGCCTACTTTTGTGCGCAGCAAATTGTAAGGCAGTTGTTGAAAATGGATCTGAGTATCTGTGTGTGTGTGTGTGTATGCGGGTGTAAGCGCGTGTGTATAAGTGAGACGCAGTTGTAACAAAAAGACACATAAAATAAAATGGCAACGCCAGAAATGTTTTATAAAAATTTATATGAGCATAATTTGTAACAGACAAAAAAGAAATGATATGTAACGATGCCACACGCCGAGGACGAGCGCAGGACGAAAGAAAAACGATAACAGCAAAGGGGCAACTAACCAGGGATTTCAACATGGTAACACAGAAAACACGTACAAGAGTTGCAAATGGCTGAAATGTGGCATCGATTTGAAATTTATGAAAACTTTTTGAATTTGTTTAAACTATGTATTTAGCATAACTGAGAAAGGATAACGGAAACCTCTAGTAATTTGGCTAAGTTTCAAATCTCATACAGGTAAGGAAAAAGTGGGCAGTGTTGGAAAAAGTATTTGATATTTCTAAATGAATAAAATTTTGAAACAGAATCCAATTAGAGGTTCAATTAATGTAAAATAAATAAATATATCTTGAATAAAAGCGTCATTAACTTTTCTATAAATACTTGAGTTGAATGTTTAGTATTTATAGAATAACAGGACTGTTAGTTTTAGATTCGGGTTAAAAGATGACTTCTAAATAACAACAACTCCCGAATTAGTAATTTAAGTGCTGATAAAATTATAGACTTGCCTGTTTCTGGCCCTAAGCTGTTTTGTATCCGTCTAGCAAAGGACACAATTAAGATGCAAATTGTTTTTGCACGAAATCAAATTCTCTGCAAATTCTCAGCCAAGGAAGAGCTTCATATCAGTTTGCCACTTTCCATTGCCTTGGCCCCTGTTGTTGTTATTATTATTGTTGTTGTTGTTATTGTTATTGTTGTTGCTTGAATGTCGTGCAAGTTTTCAAGTTAAGTGCACTACGTATGCAATCGACACATGTGTGCAACAAAACTCGTTAACACTTGAAAACTTTCATGGCCCTGGGCAATTGTAACTGTTTCTGTTTGGAAAGGTTGCAGCTTCGGGTTGGGCTGATACTTGGGCTTTAAGTCTAGGTGAAGTCCCTCACTGCCTTGGTGCAAGAGGAGCTGGCTCAATAAGTAAGTAATGTAATGCTGCTAAAAAACACTTTGGCAAAAGCTGGTTACCAGCAAGAACTCATCAGAGTGAGTGAGATCAGCTTGACAAAGGATTTGAAGGATACAAAACAAACTTCACAAACTTAACAAGTGTAATCAAAGCAAGGATTAAAACCGTAACCATAAACGTAACCTTTAACCGGTACTAACCGATTGAAATTTGTGGCCGTAACTGAAATCGTAACCGAAACAAAGCTTTTTTACTATACCGAAACCCAAAAACCGAAATAACCGTTAAGATTTTAAAGAAAACAAAGTGGAAATCAGTTCAAAAGGACTTTTTTACCCTTATTTTATCACCTGGAGTCGATTAAAAGAATAAATTTAAGATTTAAAATTTTTGAAAATTTTCAAAAAATGTAAAGGGGTTACTATGTAAAAATCGACAATTTTTCGAGAATAAAATGTTTGTGTCAGAATCAAAAAATTTAAATGCAAAGTTAGAGTAGGATTAATATTATGAAATATAAGACACACGTCATGGAAATCGAATTTGTTTTAATGAAGTTGTGCCTGTCGAAAGTCCAAAAAGTCAATATTTCTCTTTACAATAATTGACACATTATTATATACATATACGATAAGCTATAAGAAGTTTTATAAATAATGCTAAATTTGTAGTTTCCAAAAAACAACAACGAAAGAAAAACAATATAATTTTGTTTATTTATTTTAACGAAAATATTCGTAGCTCGCAGCATCCGAAATCCACATCTTGCATTTTCCAAAAATTATATTTGATCATAAATCATTGAGATATATTTTCAAATTTCTGTTTGATACAATGCTTCATCAACTGACTGGAAGTATTTTGACCCAGTTTTTTGGGCCGTCCAATCTGCGAAAGTGTTCACCAGAGGCCTATAGGAAACTGCGGGAAATAGTTTGCAAATTCGAACAGGGTGCGATACTTGGCAATGACATTGAATTGACACAGAAGGAGATCGAGGTGAATGACGTGATCATGTGCCTCAAGATGGATGAGTATAATCGGGGTGTAAAGGATCCAAATCAGTTTGTGCCAGGCTATCATATCTTTGAGAGACTCTACGACATCGAGAAGTCGGCGCTGTTCCAGCTGATCCGAAAGATGCCGAAGGGAGGTGCCCTCAAGACACATGACGGCTCCATGTGCAGTACTCAGTTCCTCATCGATCTGACCTATAGGAAGCATCTCTGGGTCTGCAGCACCGAAGACGGTTGCAAAATAGTACAGTTTCGTTTCTCCAAGGATAAGCCAAAGAGGATGCAACACGAGGGCGGCAGTTGGGAGACAATGGATGAGTTTCGAGATCGACGGGGGGAGAAAAATGTTCGCAAGCATCTGAAGGCGCTTTTCAGTATGTACCCATTATCAAATTTAAAATCGAACGACATGGCTTGGAAACACATGATGAGCATATTTTCTCTGATTGACGGTATTCTTCTGTACTATCCCATTTGGGGAGAATACTTTCACAATGCCCTCAAGGAGTTCACCGAGGATGGAGTGCAATATGTGGAAGTTCGTTCACTCCTAAAGCGTCTCTACTGCCTGGATGGCAATAAGTTACCTGTCAAAGAAACCCTACAGGTTTACAGCGATGAGCTAAGGCGCTTTAAAGACGATCATCCAGACTTTATAGACTCTAA
This sequence comes from Drosophila rellima, assembly GCA_035043635.1. NCBI lineage: Eukaryota > Metazoa > Arthropoda > Insecta > Diptera > Drosophilidae > Drosophila > Drosophila rellima. The sequence continues at coordinate 804,392 of JAWNMV010000145.1, read as the reverse complement.
ACTGATCTATGCGCCACACCGGCAAACGACGGTCCAAAAGATGGGCGAACATGTGAAACTATGCACTGAATTAAATGTGAGCTATCAAAAAGTATTCATTAATCACTCACCTTGAAATTGAAGTCTTCTTGCAGAAGGAGTTTCCCAATTTACTGATCGGCTTCGATCTAGTTGGCCAAGAGGAATTGGGCCATCCGTTGAGTATGTTTGTCCATGAGCTCTTAAAAATGCCACCGCACATTCAGTTCTATTTCCACGCGGGGCAAACCAACTGGTATGGCTCCCCCCTTGACGAGAATCTGATAGACGCTCTTCTTCTGGGCACTAGGCGTATTGGCCACGCCTATGCCATAACAAAGCATCCATTGGTCATGGAATTGGCCAAGAAGCTGGGCGTTGCCATCGAGGTTTGCCCCGTTTGCAATCAGGTGTTGCAACTGGGCGCCGATTATCGCAATCATCCAGCTGCCTCTTTGATTGCCAACGATATTCCCATTGTCCTCTCCTCGGGCAATCCCTCATTTTGGCGTACTAAACCACTTTCCCATGACTTCTATATGGCATTTCTAGGCATTGCGGTGAGTCAACTGATTTCAAACTAAACTTTAATTTATTTAGTGCTCTTGTAGCCCAGGAATGCCGACTTGAAGTTCCTGAAACGCACTGCCAAAAATTCTATTAAACATAGTGCTCTTTCGGACGAAGAGAAAGCCAATGCCATGCAAAAGTGGAAAATCAAATGGGAGAAATGGGTCGATTGGACTATAGAAAATGCGGACCAAATGCTGGCAGATGAACCCAAAAAATAAGAATATTTCTTAACAACTACTGTTAAATACAGATAAAGATTGTCGAGTGAATTTATCCATTTATATTTTCAGTGTTGAATTTATTTTTGCCAAGTTTTCACAATTTTATTTGAACGCAAGGAAATTTGAGCATATCCGTTAAGTATCTTGAATTTCCTGTGCTCTACTTTTTCTAGAGAAAAAACTCGGCTAACGGAAGTGACCAGTATAATTCTGGGCCAGCACGCGCAGAGCTGCCGCAAATTATTTAAGTTTTCCGCCTTTTTGATTATCAGCAGGCAAACCCAATAAGTTTTACCACACAACTTTTTATAGCATACTCAGTTCAGCATGAAAGAGAGAGAGAGTAAGATGTAAATGTCAAAAAGACAACGATACTCCTACCAACACTTCCGGTTTAACTCCGGCTTGTGCTTGAGTTTTGGCCTGGTTTGTGCCTGCCAGCACTAATTTCATTGACTTACTCACACACGCAGAGTAAAACACACACACACACAGTCACATAGATATCCAGAAGCCAGTCAAAGTGGCACGCACACGCCGGGGGGCAAACACGCACAGTGTGCGCTAGAAGTTGCCACACACTTCCCATTCGATTGCTGCAACTGTGGGGGAGAAGTCATCTTTCAACTTGATTGCGATCAACTGAAGAAAATGAACTTTTTTTTTGGGGGCATTGCTTATAATTAAAAACTTTATTATTTGCTCAACTTTTGCCCGCAGCTGTTGCACAATTGACACACGCGTGGCAAACTTCGGCTGCTGCTCTTCTGCTCCTCTCAACTTGTCACATATCCAAAAAATTAGCAACAATTATCGAAAAAGTTACACTGCCATTTATCAATTGGCAGTTCTTGACAAACAGATGAGGAGGGCTATAAAAGTGGAAGGGGAGTGGGATAGTTTTCTGCTGTTAACTAAAAACCTGATAAATTGAAACGCTAGACTGGCGTACAGTTTGACAGCCACTGGATAATTGATGTATTGCTGGATAAAGCTTACACAGCAGCATGCCACATGCAGCACGAGGCATGCAACAAGCTTTAATATCAAAAAAAGAAATCCAATATGAAACCCAATTCGATTTTCGTTTAAAAAAATAAAAGATTTATAAACGACCGGTGAACTGTGCAGCACTGCTGTTAATGTAATGCTAGTGTTATGTTAACAGACAGGAAATCTGTAAATAAAACTATAAAAAGTGTTTTAGTTTTTGAAGCGATTAAATAGAGGTAATATTTATAAACATAAATATTTAGTTAACTTTAACAAAGAGTAGTCGACTAAAAATAAATTAGTATCTAAAATACTAGTAAAATTGGTTTAAATTTAAGACTTAAATGATAAATAAATACACTGAGCTGCAACCATCTTGTGATGCAATTTTTGTATTATTTTGGTTTCGTTAAAGAAGCACAATATGGTTACCAAATTCATTTGGTTGCATTGTTTTTGCAGTGGCTGGGAATGTTTTTCGGTTTTGGTCACTTGGTTTGGTTTTTAGTTGTCCACTTTGCGGCATGGAACATACCCCTTAACTGCATTTGACTTTGGGCTTTTGGCCATTTTGTACTGCAGCATTTCGGCCAACAGGGGGACGTATTAAAACTGAACATGTGTTGCCCATGCAATACACAAAGAAAAACCACAGCCAGATTTAGCCCTGTTTGAAAGAGACTCGTGCAGCTGCAACATATTTGTATGTGATGCCAATATTTGACATTTTTAATAACGTTGTGCGTTGAATGTCCTCAGCAGACTTTTCAAATTTGCATATTTGATTATTTTATATATGATGTGAAAAGCAATTTATATTCATGATGTTATAAATTAGGAAACGTGTGCGACACGCGTCGAATTAATAAATACATTAAGCAGTTAAAATTTAAAATGTGGATCAAGTTTTATCGATAGTTTTTGAGCTTTAAACCAAATTAGGAACCCTGAATTTCTTCTCGAAATAAGTCATACTTAACATTTTCTATTTTAGCTCTGTTAAAGCGCTAACATTACTTATTGATTTCTGTTGTTGAATGCACACATTAAATCTGCTTGAAAATTCAAACAGCTAATCCCTTATATTAGGTTTGCTTTAAGTCATAAATTCATCAAATTCTCATTTTGGCACATTTGATGTCTTGCTATTGGCAGCTGAAATCAAAATCCTCTTGATGGTCTTATAGCCATGGCCAATACATAACCAAATATCGAAATCAAAATGCTAAAGATAAAGCGGTAACTGAAGCTGAACTGAAGTTAGTTTGCATGCAAATGACATATCAAAATTGGGAGGAAAAATCAACGCGACATGCAGCAGGACAAATAATGTGCATAAATTTATCAAAGCTGACAGAATGAGAAAGGGTTAAGTATACCCAAAGCGTTGGTCAATATGCTGCACTCAACGTGGACAACACTGATCAACACACTTGAAGTTTGTTTCAATGAAGTTCGAAATTGAAATGCACTTTCTTCAATTTTCTCAAACAAAAATATCTAAGGCTGACTTACAAGTCTCATTCAAATAGAAACTTCCCCAGCATTTCCTGATTATTTTAAGAATTTTGCCAGATTGCCATTAAATTCTTGCACTTTTTGTATGCTGTCAAATCCGGATTAATGTTGACTAGTGTTATGGATGATGATGATTAGATTGCTGCAGCTAAAGCAAAAGTCGTAGTATGTTGCGGGTCTGTTGAGTAGCCACATAATAACGTACAGACAGAGACACATACATAACTACATTTGTCTAGATGTTTATGTGGAGGAGATTGGCATTAGCATACGATAGGATATGGAGTGGGGGGAGCTGTGGGTCGTGCATTTTTTCTCTGTCTGGCAGCAATGTTTCAAATGATCAAGGACTCAAATATGCAGACAGAATGGAATTTTGTGTTGTGCCATTGTTGCAGACAAGTCCCGGGTACCTGATGCTGATGCTGTTGCTGATGTTGCAGCTGCAGCCGCTGTGGCAACTCTGGGGACGTCGAGATGAGACGGAAGAAGCGTGTTCCTCATATGCGTGTTGACTCTTAATACGATACTCATCTGTCTAAGTACGTGTGAGAGTGTGTGTGTGTGCGTGTCTGACTGGGTGTCAATTACGCAAAGGATTTTGTTAGAACAAACAAAAGAGAGAGGGTCAGAAATCGAGAGATACTTTACACATTGTCAATCAACTGCGTATAAATTATAGTCAAGTTATTCCAGTTAAATTCCAGCACTTTTCAACTCTCAATAAATTACCAAAATGTAAATCAATTCATTTGCTGACTAAATCTTTGGTAAATGATTACAAATTAGTGCCAAATTGATTATTTTATGTCGTACAATTTATTGAGTTGCAAGCAAAAGTTGCATGTTATTCATGATACACACACACACACACACTAAAACACCTGTGAGTAACACTAATGAAATTATGTATACAATTTTGAATGCAATTTGCCTTTTGGCCGAACATTGTATTGTTTTGTCTGCATTGTGTTAGCCAGGCTAATGCACATTTGCGAGTATGCATAAAGTGCTTTAACAATAGTGTGCGATATCAAATTGCAAATGTTGCCAAATTTGTTGAATCATCGAGTTTAATTTCTAAACAAATTATATGTTGACAATTTGTGCGCCTGAAAGTAGGCAATGCAATTTTGTGAATTTGCAATTTGGTCATGCAAATAGCACAAAATACATGAAGATATATTGCCGAGCCAACCATGACAATATACAAACTATATTGTAAATTTATCACAGAAGCGAAGAGTGATACAGAGGGAGAGAGAGTAAGAGAGAGAAAGAGAAAGGGAAGTGGTAGATACAAAGTAGAGTTGGTGCTGCTGATTTGCCGCTGGCATCAATTTCAATGGCATTTGCACTGCGCGTTTACAGTCGTGCAACAACAACAACAACAGAGAATGTTACAACAACAACAACAGCAGCCAGAATGAACAGGACGTGGCATTGCAATGCCTGTTCCTGGTAAATCATATGCAAATGCATGCGTATGACATTTCAGTTCGAATTTTATTGTCCGCCCAGTTGCTAAATTATTTAGAGCCTGATTCCTGCTGCCATGACGAGTCATGCATTTTGAGTACCATGTCACACAACAACATTCCCCCACCCTACACACACACATACACATAAGCACACATACATTTTAGTTGCTCTTTAGCACTCTTGTTGTTTTGCCTGCCTGTCGTCTTTCAATTTGACATAAAACCTTTTTGGGTAGATTTTATGCAAAGTGAATGTGATTCAGTGTATGTGTGTGTGCGTGTGTGTGAGTATCATCATGTATTTGTTTGTGTACGTGGGCGCATTTCACGCCTTTTGCCACCGCACATCAAAATAATCAGCGGCAAATGCGTGTTGTGCGTCTTATTTTTGTTTCCAGTATTGCCAGGGCTCAAACCCCCCCCCCCTATCTTCCCCTCCCTTAGCAAATGAGCCAAATGTCCCCCTTTTTATGTGCCACGCAGGCGAGCGTAAAAACAAAAATTCATTAAATTTCAAATACTTTTTTCTCTTTTTGCGAATCATCAAATGGCAAAAGTGGCAAAAAGCTTTTATTAGATTGAACATATAAGTACATATATGTTTGTGTGTAATAAGCCCCAAGGCATTGTGGTAGTCCAACTCATTATATTAGGCTTTGAAAGGATTAAAGTAGCAATGACATTAGCTGAATGTTTTCTTTTTGTAGATATAACAATTTATTCTGGTAAGAATCAAATGTACACCAAACAAAAACTCATTATTTTATAAACTGCATAAAAATAAAAAGTAAATAAGAATAACTAATACAATTTAATAAATTAAATAGAAAGAAAAAGCTTTGGTAAGGGATAAAGGAAGAAGAAAGAGACACAATGAAGATTAAGTGAAATTTAAAAATATTGAGACTATATCTTAACAATTTACAAATATTGTATTTAATTATTTATATCTTATAACTTATTTATGTTTACTTAAATATTTTACATTTTTTATATTAATAGAATAAGTATGTATAATGCCTGAAGAGGAAATGGACCATTAGTTCTTAGATCAGATTCATATTTATATTTGTAATTTTCTTGCAAAAAACATAAATTTTTTTTAATTTTTATTAAACAATCACTTTGAGGCAAAAGCAAGCTCACTATCAGTTTATGTCTGACAATTTAAGCTCAATTTTAAAATAAGCTTTAATTAAGAAACATTACTATATACTCGCATTGAGTTTTAAGCACTCAACTATCACATTCCGGAGCATCTAATAAAAAGACTTTGTTGACAGCGACAGTTTTTTCATACTCCACTCAAGTGTATGTATGTATGTGTGGGTCTCAATTCACTTCCCTTTATTCACACGTATGTGAATATGTCTAAGTGTGTGTGTGTGTGTGTGGGGTAAAAGGCTCGTTAGTGAACTGATGTGGAAATTTTTAGACTGTTAAATTTAAGACAACGCAGCTGAACTTAACCCAACTCAGCAAGCAGATAAGAAAATTTATGATCGCAGTTAGGGCAACATTTTGATATATCTATATTTTTATTTTTTGCACATTTGTTTGCTACTTTGTGGCGGCTTTAATAATTTATAAAACAAATACGCCATTTGCATGTGGAATGGAGTCGAAAATGTAATTAAAATGGGCCAAACAAGGCAAACAACTGTCAAAAGTCATGACTGTGACTATTGTCCATGCCGCAAATTGACAGCCTGTACAGGGGCCATAGACTATAGTAGACATGGACACACACAATAATTTACTATGTAATGGGTACACACACAGAGGAGGAAGAGAGAGGGAGAGAGAGGGAGAGAGAAAGGAGTGAGAAGTCAGACATATGCTAGACAGCAGCTCCAGTTGCGGCTGCAGTTGTATGGGGAACTGTTCATTAACACAAACATAAGCTGCCAGACAGACAGACAGACAATCGGACAAGCAGTCAGTTAGGCTGTCAGAGAGCTGGTCAGTGCTGAGGAAGTCGACTTTTGCAGCAGAACAGGAGCAACAACAACATGCCACACATCATCATCATCATCTTGGCAACTTACCACCAATGTTCAATGTAGTTGCTTGAGTCCCATTTCGAATGCCATTAAAATCGCTTTCATTAATGAGACGAGCCATGTCTGTTGCACTTTGAACCATTGTCGAAGTTTGTGCAACAAATTAGTGGCAAGTTGGCTCTTAGTTTGCCTCATATATATGAGAGGCACAACAAATATCCGGAACGGAAATTGCAACAAGGCACGTGATCATAGAACTCACACGCAGACAGTTAGATGGACGGGATGGATAAGAGAAGGGAAAAGGGAGAGCGAGAGAGGGAGAGGAAAAAGAGAGAGAGAGAGAGGGAAGAGACTATCACTATGCATAGTCTTGGCTGTCTATGACTTCCGCTCGCCAGACAAATAAATCTTCATTTTGCTTGAACTTTTGGCTGCGGTTGCCGCAAGTTTCTGTGGCCCAAGCAAAAACTTTACTTTACTCAGACAGACGCCAAATTAACAGCAGTTGCTGTTGTAATTGTCGTTGTTGTTGTCGTTGTTGCTGTTGTTGTCTCTGCTGCAGTTACTGCTAATAAAAATACTACTGTTAAAGTTGTGACTGTTGCTACCTAAAATGCAGCTGATGTTGCTCTTGCTGTTGTTATGGTAGCAATTGCTCATATTACATTTACCAATCATTTATATTGCTTCATCGGCAGGTGTTGCTGATGTTATTTGAGAAGTTGCTGCTACTGTTACAGTAGCTTCTACTACTGTTGCTGCTGCTGTTTCCTGATCTGTCTCAATTTTTTCTACTACTATTACTGCTACTACTATTTCTGATAATGTTGTTGCTCCTTCTGCCGTCTTGTTGCTGCTTTTTCTACTACTTCTGCTGCTGTCGTCGCTACTTTTATTGCTGCTGCTGCTGCCATTCTTTCTACTTCTATTGCTGATGCTTTTCAACGGCTACAGCTTCTGTTCTTGTTACCAATATCGACATTGCTCACATTGCTTTAACTACTACTCCAACTGCTGCTGCTGTTGTGGTCATGATGCTCAGGTGATTTATGGCAAGTGGAACAGTGTCTGCATATTAATATGTAACACAGCCACAGTCTGTTCTGACCGTACACTTTCGTTTATTCAATGCACGCAATTCACAAGCCAATTCCTACCAAGCTGCCAGTTTAACAAATCTCAGATGCCAAACTATAAGGAATACTTGAACGTATGTCTACGAGTTCAAGTCGTTTATTTCAGCTCTGGTCCTTTGCCAAATGATATTCAACAATTGCAACTGTTTATGTTGTTGTTGTTGCCATGCCAGCCAATTTGTGACAAGTGACTGCGTTTTGCATTTAATATCGTATCAGGCAAATTATATTTCATATTTCACCAAGCTCAGTAGACCGGCTGCGTCTCAAGAGTGGCTGCAATGTCATTCATGTCAAAGCATACGCCATGTTGGCCAGTTGTAGTTCTGTAGATGTGGACCTCCTTCTCTTTCTTCCTTTTATTCCCATTGCCGTTGTTGTTGTAAACGTGACCATGGCCTTTTAAATTGTTGCTGTAAAGTATGCTACAATTATTTTCATCAAGCGTACACAACAAAATTATATAGCATATAATATATTTGTACATACAAATAACTACATACATACTACAACATTTGTGGTGCACCTGACAAAAATTGCAAAATCCAAATGTAAAGCTAAAAAAAGAATACAAATTTATTTATTTTATTAACAAAATTTATTTATAAATTATATTGAGAACTAAAATTAAACAAAGCTTAATTTTAAATTTGCAAAATGATGAGAGTCAATTTAACAAGCTACTCTTATTAATAGGAAAAATTAATAAATTAAGTATTTAGTATATTTAATTGTTACATTTATTTTTTAATTTTAATAACTTTTTAGATATTATATATTTTATTACGTTGTTTCTTTTCGAAACTCTATGTGACATTTATGGAATAATTAATATTAGCTTATAATATTTTATATAGTCAAATTTGTCGCCTGTGCGAGATTTTCCTCTTGAACAAGAAGCAAAAGCAAAAGTGCACTTGAAATTGTTAATGGGACAACTAAGCCGGGCCTCTGTGTGTGTGTGTGTGTGAGTGAGTGTGTCTCTCTCCCTCTCTCACTTTGTGTATGTGCTTAAACTTGTTGTCAAGTTTTCTTTTGTTTTGGATTTGAGCAGAACCCTCAGCCTCAGCCCCTTTCCCCATTTCTCCGTTCACCCCGTGACTCTCTGTCTGCATTCGTTGAAAAAGCATTTCAAAAATGTGCAAAACTTTTGGTTGCAATGTCGACGTTGTAGTTGTCGTTGTCGTTGTCGTTGTTGTTGTTGTTGGTGTCGTTGGGAGTAGCCGCATGCATAAAGAGCGACAGTCCGCAGGACATTTTATATTTAATTTACAGTGCAACCGCAATCTACAACTCTCTCTGTCATTCACTCACTCCCTCCCTCTCTTTCTCTGTCTCTGAATATGCGTGTGTTCGAGTCTGTGATTGTATTTTGCGTTTAATAGAGTGCAGTCCGGATTTTGGAGGGGCAAGTCGGATGCATGATTTCACAGCATTGATTTTGGACGATTTGTTTGTTATTTTACCTCATGTTGTTGTTTTTTTTTATTGTTGTTGTTGTTGTTGGTTTTCCTATATCAATACTAAATGCTTGTGTTTAGCCGCATAGCCAAAAATTAATTTCCAATACTTCTTTTGTTCATTTAATACGCTGTCCATTAAATAAACACGCAAAAATATATATAGATCTACTATAAACACTCGCACAGAAGGACAATTTAAACGGAAATTGCATTAAATAAAATTGAAAACGGGCTTTGAACGCGATCTGGCAAGTGGGGATTAGCGTGGACACGACCCAATCAAAGCCGCCATTTAAAATGGCCCAAATGAAAATGAAATGGCAGTGAAATCCAAATTGGTAACAAGTCGCCGACTGCATACACTTTGTGGTCATTATTTATTATTAGTATTATTTATTATTGCAAAATTATAATTTGTTATATATTTTTTATATAATAATTTTATAAATTAATTTATTTGTATTCTTATTATTATGATTATTATTATAACAAGCTCTACTTTACTTATTGCATACTCCTATCATAGTGATAGTATTATAATAAATATTACAATTTTATACGAACCTTTCTTTTACTCTACATTAAATAATCCTCTACATGGGCGTTACAATTCTTATATCTGTTCCTAAATTTCCGATATGTCTTTTCCGAAATGTTTACGTTGAAAACGCAAACAAAAGCAAAGCCAAAGTGGGTTTTTCAATTATTTTTTTTTGCGTCCACTCGACAACTTTTTAAGTAAGGGATATCCCCTGTTTCCCGCTTCATCTCCATCGACCCCACACCCGTCTCTATTCTGTGTATTTCTGGCCATGTCTGGGGAAATGGGTCCCTGTATGGATTCGGCCATTCAATGTGCAGTCGTCTACACTTTTATTGCTTTAATTGCCCACTGGTGCGCGTCGAGGGCAACAGAATACACTCTGCAAGTGTACACACGTTGCTAATGAAGTTCTCCAACTTTATTTCTCTCATGTCAGATCATAATCTGTTAATCTGCGAGCCAAGCTGCTTACAGTGCTGGGCACTTCTTCTTCTGCCGCCCACCCCCCGATTAGCCAGGCCGAGTTCCTCTCCATCGGTCAAGTTGATGATGAGCCGACGTAGCTTAAATAATTTTGCCCCCAGGTTGAAATTGCCCTGGTTACAAGTCATAGACATACGAGTAGTAGATGCTCCCAAAACTTGTCAATATCAACAAAAACACATCAATCTGTCAATCTTCGTCCGTTTCTCGACTAGTCTAGGGACTACGAATACTACTCAAAACTGAAAACCTGCTCAAATCACAGACACACACACACATTTAACAGTCACATTCAATTTTCTTTCACATTCACATTCTCCTTCTCGTTCTTCTCTTTTCTCCTTTTGGTTGAGAGTCTTAATGAAAATGGATTTTTAGTTGGGCAGTCTGAAGAAATATTACTGTGTCAATTCGGCCAGTGTCTGATTTTTTATGACTTCAAGACTTGCAGGTGTTTAGATTTTAGATCGAAAAAAATTGCAATTGCTGTTGAAAATGGCTAGAAAAATGTTAAGAAATGAAATCGCTTGAGTAGTTCGAGTATTTGGCAAAAACTCGAACTGAAAATTTCCATTTTCCAATTTAAAATCAACTTGGTTAAGCTGACAAAAAGTTGACTAAACTGGAGGCTTAAGTAAAAATTTATAAATTTTAATAATTTCTTTTGTTTTAAATAGTCCATAATATTAAATCATTACTAAAATTACTTAACAATTCATTAATAAATGAATTAGTAACTGAAACAATTTTTATTATTTATCTTATTACAACTTTCTGGCTAATAAATTAACCGAATATTTTTGTTAATTCTATTGACAAAACACGTTAATAATGTTCAAGGCAAACACAAATAAATAAATGGGTACACAAATAATAAAAACAACGAAAACGAAAACAATAACAAATGCAATTTGAGCCACATGTCAAGGAAAACAAATAGTGTCAAATGTCAAATGAATAGATGTGTGTGTGTGTGAGTGTGTGTGTGATGGGTGTGCCTGGCTTTATTTCCGTTTAGTTATTTGCTATGTTTTCGCCTCGTTTGTAGTGAAAAATAAACAAAATTCTATTGACGTCTATTGACGTCTAACGGTGTTGGGTGTGCGCCCGGCAAATGTTTTAATTAAAGTTGTTTGAACGCATTTATCAGATGCAGACAGGACATGCCATAAGCCCCGACTACGAGTTTGCAGCTGCACCTAGGGCAAAAAACATAACACCTGCCACTGTAACAGTACTCCGACTACAACTCGCAATGCAACTCTAGCTCTGGTTATGTGTCTGATTCTGAGTTGGAATAGAAGTAGGAGTCGGAATTGGAGTCAGAGTTGGAGTTGAAGTCAAACCCCCGTCAGACAGGTGAAAGGGAACAATGAACAATGGGATATGGGATACCTGTTTCCAACTGGGAGCAGCCATGTTTTACTGTTAATGGACTTTCAATATTTGCAGCAGGAAGTTATGGCAGCTGGATTTATGTCCCCAATGGCTTTCTGCATCTATCGCCTTTGGCTCTGCTCTTTAATTATTGAGTGCCATTTGATTAAAAACACAAAACCAATGCGAGCACAAATTTGTCTGCACATAAAAGTGAAAAAGTCACTAAAAACAATCGCAGTCAAAAAGTGCCGACTTGTAAATACACTTAAATTATCAAATAAAAACAATACAAATTTAACAATATTAATTGTCTTTAAAAAAGTAGCAATATATGAAAAAACAATTAAATTCTGTTATTAAATTCACTATATCCTAGGATAAATAAAGTCTGGTTGCTTAGAACTAAGACATTCATTTTGAAAATGGTTTTTGTTTTTTATCTGTAATTTATAATTTAATCTTTTTCTGCACACAATATTAATTATGATATAAAGGCAGCAAAGAAGATAACATAGTGCTTATGCTCCTTAGGTGAGTGTATAGAAATAACAACTGAATAAAAGCATGTTATGCATGTGTAGCACGTACAATATATGGCAGGAAGCCCATGAAGTTATATGTGCAGGTGAAGAATCGCGTAGGTAATCCCCCCTACCCCTCTCTTCATTCTCTCCACGCTCGACACACACTTGACTTTGGCTTACATTAAATAAAAAGGAATTTACGTCTTTGGCAATAAACTGGAAATGGCAAATTGCGAGCACGTTAAACAGAATCAAAGTAAGCGCCTAAGCGGCTTATGCAAAATGAAACAAACCAAAATTTCTCAAATAAATTTCTTATGTATTTCTTTTTACATAGTTCCTCTTATTTAACAGTTTGAATTCAGTCAATAGGCAAAAGTGTTATGCAAAATTTGTCTGCCGTTTATTGAGGGTAACGAAAATACACAAAAAAAAAAAGGATCGCAAGTGAGTGCTCGAACTGACAATACCCTATGCAAATAGTTTCTCTTCAACATAATAATTCTATAACTTTGAAATTTTCGAGAATTTACAGCGATTATTTTATCTGCATTTTATGATAATTTTAAATGCTGCAATGCTGAAATTTAATGTACACTTAATGTACAAACTTTCTCATATCCAGTTAATACAGGGTGTACAACAAAAAGAAGTTGTAGAACAAGAAACATACTGAAAAACTGTAAAAGCTCAGACAAAAGTAAAAGCAAAAGTTTAAATTACTTTCCACTTTTTTTGGGCGACGGCCAGAGTGAAACTTTTGTGCCAGAAGATTAATGCAAACGCGAAAGGGTAAAATACTAAAATGACAAATACAAATCCAATGAAGTCGTCACATAAATTTTCAAAATTTCGTTTTCGTTTTTTCATGCCCAACTGAGCTGGCTATTATAGACAGATAAAGTGTTAATGACTTACAGAGTGTGCAAAGTGTATTTACTAAAACGATGAGCTTAAAAGGAATAAGAGAGAGAGATATTGTTGAATAATTTAAAATTACTTATGAATAAAAACTATGACGCTAATATGTTTTTAAAATTCAACGTTAAATTGTTCACTCTTGCTCAACCAGAATAAGCGCAAAGCCTTTCAAATTCTACAGTATGCAGTATTACTTAAATAATTTATAAGTACCTTATACAAATAAAAGATATTGAATTGCCTAAAAATTGTTCGATAAATTGAGGTAAACATAAAAAATAGCTGACAGCTTAACAGAACAGGCATTTTCTATTGAGCTCTATCTGAACTTCATAGCCACTGAGTTTCCTTTTGAAGTGCTCGAAGCAGGCGCACAAAAGGCTCAAGGAATAGATAAACAAAACTCCTCGCCACAAATACATGCAAATACATTCGCATTAGTGTATGTATTGTATAAGTCTGTATGTGTGTGTGTGTGTTTGTGCTTATATATTCTGCACGCTGTGTACTCAGTTTTTTTACTTTGCAAGTTCATTCGTTTGTAAATAATTTTGTAGCTGCCGGCAAAATCGATACTTCACTTAAGATTTTTGCATATAAATACGAGTATCGACGATGGGTTCGGGTTCTCACCCCCCCCTGACCCCCATGACCCCGTCACAAGACTCTGCACATTTTGTCAAGCGGCAAAGCGGCAAAGTTTTGCAGTCAAAGTTATATTTTATGAAACGGCAGCGTATGCCGATAATGCATGCAACAAAGCGACGGTGGCAAAGTCCGAGGCAGAGTCAAGTTTTGCCACTAAAGCTGTAACTCATCAAGAATAAAGCGGCTGTTCCTTTTGTTGCTATACCCTGTGAAGTTAAAATTAAAAAGGATGTGCTAAAGTTAGACAAAGGCAGATTAAATATCTTAATACTTTAATCAATCAGATTAGTCTAATTATTTTTATCAATTATCAGGTATCAGGGTTTGTGTGTCACAATGTGTCAATTATTGGAAATTATCTATATATGAGAAATGTTGAACTCTTCGGACTTTCAACAAGCACAACTTCATTACAACTCACCCGATTTTCATGAGGAATGTCTTATTTTTCATAATATTAACCCTACTTTCACTTTGCATTTAAATTTTATGCTTCTGAGACAAACAATTTTTTGCGAAAATTTGTTGATTTTTACATACATTTTCGGTTGGAATAATTTCGGTTTTTGGGTTTCGGTATAAAAAACAAGTTTTTTTTTTCAGTTACGGTTACCAATTTCAATCGTTTAATACCGGTTATGGTTACGGTCTTAATCACTGTTAATTATAAATTTGAAATAATTATTTACATGGCTCAGATATTTTTATAGGATATCTTCTTAGCTTATACCCTTGTGTCTGTCGCTTTGTTAATTATTTTTTTGTGTGTTTAGTATTTGAGTAGCACTCGAGAAAAGTTGGACCTAACTCATTGGCGGTGCAAATATTTGTCAGGCAATTAAATGTTTACTGCTAGCGTATTTTTATTATCTTCATTATTATGAATTCACTGCTGTTGAAATTAATCATACGCCTCGTTGCCGAAGCGACATTGCAAGCAACTTTCCATTGGGGGACAAAAACCACAACACCAAAACAGAGTCTTGGCTCTCGCCAGAGGCATTAAGTGCACTTGCAAACAGCAGACAGAGAGTTGAAGTTCCTTTGTCCTGACGTTGTCCTTACTGTCCTTTGGACCCTGTCTGCAATCTGCTAATGCGATTTGTAGCCAAACACTTGCAGCGGTTCGTTGAAGCGGCTTAAATTTTGTGTCGGCACACAACAATGTGCTAATTAATTAACATTACCATTGCCATTGCCATCGTTGCCGTCGTCATTTCTGCTATGCTATAAAAGTCAATTAATAATTTATATACACATTACACAGTGCTTATTACGCATACGCCGAGTTGGCAGCATAAAAATTGACAAGCACCAACGAACATCGCGTATTCATTTTAATTACCTGCATAACAGTCAAACATGGCAACCAAATTGGCACGGGGCACATTTCGCGACATGTTTCGCACATTTTAATGGCAATGGCAAATGGAAATGCTGCGTATACGCAACGTCGATGTGAGTATAAGGGTGAGTGTAAGGGTGAATGTGTGTGTGTGCGTGTGTTTGCGGCCCCTGATGCCGCCAATTTGCAATTTCATAAATATAAATTGGTTTTAAATGTTAAATAAAACAATTAAAATAGGCACATGCACTCGGCTTACGACTATAGCCATAGGAAATCAACAAAATTTTGTTTGCGTATCATGGCAAATGCATAATTAAATTATATATAACTCACACATACACATGTAATACTTATATACGTGCGGTACATGCAAATATATATTTCGAACTGTTTGTCAATTAAATTATAATTTGCTTATTGTGCTTAGACTACGATATTATCTAATACTTATTATACGGGAAATTTAAAACTCATTAAAAATAGCTGGCAAATAATTCTAAGCACTAAAATCTTTACTATCTAGTTTAGATTATCCACTGATTAGACATATTCGACTTATTTTAATTAGTATTTAATTGATGACTGTCAGTTCATGCAATAGAGATTATTTTAAGAATTTAGTTTTATCTTCTCTATTTTTTTTAAATTTCTTTAATTAAAAAAAAAAGTCATTATTTATGTATCTTGGGTTGAATTTGAATTGCAGTGTCCCGTTTGATTGGAAAGCCCATTCAGTTGGCTGTACTTGCGGCATTGTTTGATGATGAATCATTAAATCGACAAACGAGGGGAGATCAGGGAATTCAATTGTTTAGTTTGAGCTGCGTTGCTTGCTCGAACAATAAAATAGGCGTAAACCACAAATACGCACACAATTGCAATGCATTTTACATGTGGTTAGCTGTGACAATCACACACACACAGAGACACACAATCACACGCACACGCACACACACACACGAAACCACAGTTGAATGGAAATGTTGTGCACTTTGCACATTTAATTAGTTTCGCACGTAGCACCAACAACAATTTATGCATTAATTATTTATAAATGACAATTTTAGATGCAAATCTCAATTCAAAGCACAAAAGCCAAAAAACTATTCAATCAATTGCAAATTGATTTACCTATAGAAACACTATGTATGTTGTAAAATCACAATATATCAAGCGTTTATATTTGATAGTTGTTGTTGTTGCTACAATTGTTGTTGCTGGTGTTATTGTCCTTGAACATGCCACAGGCAGCCATAAAACAACAATAACATGACATATGCAACAATTCGTTGGCAATTTTATTTGCATGTCGCCATAAATCGTTGCTAATAAAATCTCACTAAAAAAGAGAGAAACAATTTGAATGCTACTCTTTATTTGGACTGACTAGTAAATGCCCTAGAAAGTTATTTAAATAAGATCAAAATAAAAGCCGAAAGTCAAAGTCTACCTTAAACTCTTTTCTTTGAATCGAAAGCCGAGCTGGCATTTAATTTTAAGACAATATTAAAAGTATATCATTCTTTCTTATTGCATTTCATGATTAAGGGGTATGCTTGTAAGAGTTTAATAAAACTTTATGTGTTGTAAAAAATTGTGGACACCGTTAACGAATTTACTTTCCGCCTGAATCGCCCTACTGACCGTAAATTGATTTATAAATAAATAGTTAATGAATCAGAGTCTGCGAGCTCAGAGACCGAATAAATCTGATATGACAAATTACTCGCAACGAATGAAAAATCAAATCGATATAAGAATAGTCATAGCTTTCATTTGAAATTGAAATGTTATAGAATTTTATTGATTTGAAGAGTCTGTTTTCAATTGCAATATATGTTTGTGTCTTATGTGTAATAAAGTCAATTAAAATATATTTAAGTGGCTGTAAAATTAGGTGCATCTGAGTGCTGTAGATAGGCAGAGTTTGAAGTGGACTAGAAACAGCTATTAACTGAAATTGCTGCACTTAACTAATCGATATTTAATGACAAAGCATAGCCACACCCATACACACACACACACACTCACACACACACACACACACACACACACACACTTAGCACATACATCATTGTCAATGTCAAAGTGTCAAAGCAAACTTGCACACAAAACTGGCGGCGCATAGTTCAGAGCCAAGTACAATAACCGAGGCCAGTATGAGAAGGGCCGTTTATGGCTTATGGCTTTTCGCATGCCACGCCCACAATGTTAAGCCATGCTGTGGCATTTATGATGTTGCCGGCAAACTGTTTGCACTCGCTGCCAGATCAGCAGTAAGCAGGGAACATTTATTCACCAGTAGTATGCAGTAATCGGTGAACTGTGAGCTGTGAGCAGTAAGTAAACTGCAATTTGCACAAAAACTTTTTTGGCTGAAGGAAACAACAAAAACAATAGAAAAAAAAAGACAGCATCGACTTTGGGACAACTTTGAAGCAAACAGCAAACAATTTGAACTGACAAAGTCCTGCGATAAAAATTGCTTAAGTACTTTAGTTGCGCTTCGAATGCAACTGCAAAAGTTTATTAAACAAACAGGTGAAATCTGGCCAAAAGTTGCCACTCAGCCAGATTCGGATCAAACAATCTCACAAAAAAAAAAAACAAGAAAAAGGAAAAACAAAATAAAAAACATAAAGAACAACAAGAGCAACCAAAAAAAATATCAGCCGCCATATGTCCTGGAGCATATGCCATGTCCTGTTTCCTTTTTTTGCTCGATGTTTGTTTGGTTTGATTTTATTTTCTGTGTGCGTGCGGAATGAAAAGTTTGCCAGCTTTTTGCGACGCTTTTCCGCATATCCCTCCTTCCCCTTGCCATTTTTCACCCCCTCTTTTCGTTTCCCTCCTGTCAGTTGGTTTTGTTGTCATATTTTTGTATCTTTGACATTGGCCATGGCTAACAAGCAGCAGGGCAACTAAACGACAGTTCTTGACTTAAATATACTGCCACCAGTTAGCAAGGATGTAATAATCCCATCTGACAAATTATAGGGGGTTTTATATATAAAGAACATAACTAATAACATTACTTAAACTTTAACTAAGGTATTTTTCGGAAATTTAAAGGTTGATGGTTGTGATGATAGTTTATATTTATTAATTTCATATTAATTTAATTTAATTGAAAATTGGTTCCATAACTGTTACTTTAAGTCCCTGATTAATAATATCTATATATATATTTCCTAAAATAGAATTCTCAAAGTAAATTTGCATTCTTAGAATACTGAAGACTGGAGCTCTCTTATTTCTCCCATGATTTCTGTCTGCAACTTGAGAACATTTCATACAGATTCCTTTGGTAAGTTAATAGCTGCAAAATGGCATTTTACATTTTTCTGTTCAGCTCGGTTGAGTTCTTGGCCTGCAAGAGAGATAGGCAAATTTTCATATTGATTTCGTGTTGATTTTCATTTCCATTAACAATCATTTAAATGCAATGAACTGAAATACAATGCGCATATCTTCAAGTATTTTTATTATTTTTGTCATTGTCATTTTTATATTTGTTTTTATCCATTCACTCGATTGTTGGTGTAGTTGGCATTTCATGGCTGATTTAACCTGGTCTCGAAAGTGGCTAACAGCATCACATTTATTTCAGTTATTGCTGTTGTTTCTGTCGCTGGCTCTTTGCTCTTCTTACTCTTCATGTTGTTCTTGATGTTTTTTGTTGTTGTTATTGTTGTTGTTGGTGGTGTCGTTGTGCGTTTTTCATATGTCAGTGGCGTAAATGAAAACGCAAACGGGGCGTATGATTAATGCGGTTTACATATGAAAACGACTGGCAATGCCATGAACCTCACTGTGGCAAAGTCTGTCTTTGTTTCTGTTCTGTTTCTGTTTCTGTTATTGTTGTTTTTGTTGTTGTTATTGTTGTTGCTGCTGCTGCTGCTGCTGCTGCTGCTTCTGGCGGCAGTGCTTATTCAATAATTTATAGCTGGCAGCCGCAGCCACTTACAATGTCAGAAAAATATGCGCGAAATATGCATAAAAGTATTACATGCAGACTTTTGTTATTTTTGAACGGCAAAGTGAAAATCTCTACCCAGAATTCGAGTACATAGTCAACTAACAATTCGAATAAATTCCCTTTGATGTGTTCTGCAGCAAAGGGCAATTTATGATGATTGAAATTCAATACAAAATACTTTTCGAGTACTTCAAAAAATAATAACAACCGCCTTAACGATGCGTTCAACACTGCCTCAAAATAAAGCTTCTTATCTCTGTTCTCTCGGAAATCATCCAATTAGCTGCCAAGCAATAAAATTACATAAATATATATTAATGTCAGAAATTATACAGAAATAAAATAAAAAAAGAAATAAATCAGAAAAGAGCTCAACAACTGATAAGCTTTGAATTGTATTTTATTGAAAATAAGCAGAGCTCATGAAAGCGTTGATAATAATACTTTTTTATGGACTGCGAAATTACTTAATATAGAATTGTAATTTATTAATTGTCGAAGAGTGAAAGTTTAAATGAACAGCTATAACAAAAAGAAAGATTTTTTTTGTTGAAATCCATTTATATTATATAAAGAAGGGAATTTAATTTATATCCTTGCTGCTCTGAATATGCTTGACTAATAAAGCTTAGTGAGAGTCAAGTATAGTCGATATTTTAAATATACAAAGAAATGAGTTAATTTTTCAGACTGATAAACATAATGCCACAAAAGAAATTCAACAAGCCATTATCACTAATAGAATTATAATTAATTGCGGCACGAACTCAAACTCAAAGCGATAAATCTCAGCTCGAATCTGAGCTCGTCAACGAATCGCCGGCGAAACTCGACTGGCGACAGTACAAAATGAGTGGCCAGAAGATCGGCATCGTGGGCAGCGGCCTCATTGGACGGGCCTGGGCAATGCTCTTTGCCGCAGCTGGCTATCGAGTGCAACTCTATGACATTCTGGAGACACAAGTCTCCACCGCACTCGAGGAGCTGCAGAAGGAGTTGCAGAGTCTCGAGGCAAGGGGCACACTCCGTGGCACATTGTCGGCTGCGGCGCAATTCGAGCTGATCAGTGGCAGCAATGAGCTGAAGCAGCTGGTGGCGAGTGCCACTCACATACAGGAGTGCGTTCCGGAGCAGCTGCAACTGAAGCGGGACCTCTATGCCCGGCTGGATGAGCTGCTGGAGCCGCAGACCATCGTGGCCAGCTCGACGAGCACCTTTATGCCCTCGCTCTACAGCGAGGGTCTGAAACGGCGCTCCCAGGTAAGAAATGAAATAAGCTAGTGATATATAAATACTTGGACAAACAGACAAATCGATTTTTGTTTGACAGTCAATCGAGTTTATTAAATCGATTTTCATGAAAATATCGACAACCAACTGGAGTTTGTTCAACTTAAGATTTAAAATCTTTAAAATTCGAATTCAATAACTTAAGGCAAAACATAATTTTAACAATATTAATTAAATTTAAATAAAGAATAGATTTTAAATTTTAAGTTATGGCAAAGTTAACTGGAATATTTTAATTTCCAGATGCTTGTGGCTCATCCCCTCAATCCACCTTACTTCATACCGCTGGTGGAGCTGGTGCCGGCGCCTTGGACCGCCAAGGAGGCAGTGGAGCGGACTCGTCAGCTGATGCTGACGCTCGGACAACGTCCGGTGGTGTTGCAGCGCGAGATTCAGGGCTTTGCCACGAATCGCATTCAGTATGCGATACTCAACGAGGTGTGGCGTCTGGTCGGCGGCGGCATCATCAGCGTGGCGGATGCGGATCGAGTGCTGAGCGATGGTCTGGGCATGCGCTATGCCCTCATGGGATCCCTGGAGACGGCACACTTGAATGCACCGGGCGGCGTGTCGGATTACATTCAGCGCTTTGGCGGCGAGATCGGCACAGTGAGCGCCAGTTATGGTCCCACACCGGATATGTGTGGCGAGGTCGAAAGCCGGACTCTGGCCGAGATTGCGCGTCAGTGCGAGGAGCTGGTGCCACTGGAGGCACTGCCACAGCGTCGTGCCACACGCGACGAGTTCCTAACGCGACTATCAACACTAAAGCGGCAGTTTCCATAAAATTGATTGCAAATTTGTATTTAGTATTTTGTATTTTTGCATGTGCCATTTGTGTTGATTAAACTTGTGGGTGGATTGGAGTGAAGTGGATTTTCTTCCTCCCCTTTCAATTCATTCGCAACTCGTTGCGTAATTGCAGAGTCCGCTTTCAATTCATTTCGCTGGCCATGCATTAATGAAATTAATTTTTGTGGCAACCGGAAACTCGAACATCGCCATCGTCAGCGTGTTGAAGCACAACGTGTCGCATTTCCGCTTTGGCATTGAGTTGATTTTTCTTTTGCCTTTTGCCGTTTGCCTTTTTCCATTTCCATTTTCATTTCAGCTTCGACACTTGACCTGCTCTAAATCGCAATCAGCTTTAATTCATTTTACCGCTTGACACTTAAACCAACTGTTAATGAACTAAAGAATTCTCATGTCGGATTTATTTAATTAAAATATTTTACTTCTTTATTCGATAAAGGCTTTTGAAAGTCCTAGAATTACAAGGTAACTTGATTGTTTCCTCAAATATCAAATATAAAATATATATATTTTTTTGTTTAAATATTTCCGCATAAAAATTTATTAAAATTTCCATGCTTCAAAGCGTAACCTTTAAGTAATATAATATTTTAAACCACAGAATACAAACGTTTTTGCTAAGGCTCTTGTGTGTATATACATTTATTAAAAGCATAAATCTGCATTTAATACACAGTATGTAGACAGATGTCTGTATGTCATGATAGCCCTATATGTATGTAGATTTAGCCACGCAAACCAGAGTTATACCCTCTGCACGTAAAATTAAAGAACGAAGTTTTATAAAAAAAAACAGGTCTAGAGAATATGGAATACAACATTTTAAAAGCAGAATAGCAGACAAATAAGAAAAGAGTATTATGAGTTTATTAAGGTAAATATTGTTTACAGGGTATCTTCTAAGCGACTTAGCCATTTGAGTTCTTTTTGTCTACTCTTTGCTAGCCGACAAAGCATTTTTCATTTTTAGTCGCATATATTTTTTTTGTGTTCGCGCTTCTTTTTAATAAACTCTCAGCTGTCCTTAAGCACATGTTCGTACATCCCATTTACCATACACAAACACACACACACACACACACACACACACACACACACACACACACGCATACAAAGAGGAAAATAAGCTAGCCTGATGCCCGCATGAAAGGCGTTGTGTAATTTATTTCGCTTACGCCACAAAAAACAAAGTGAAAGAAATGAAAACGGAATAAAATAAAAATTGATTAAAAACCACTTTAATTTAGTTCATTGTCGCATTTGCCTTCCATTCCATGATGCTGCCAAAATCCTTATAAATGAGCTCTAAAGCTGCAGTTTTTGGCAGTTATTATTTGGCGATTTTGGCTTTTTTGCTAAGTCTTGGAAGCTGAAAAAAATCGGCTTGAATATAAAGTTAGATTTTTACAATTTCTATTATCTTATGAAATTACTAAAAAACATTATTTATCGTGCCGTTTTTTCAAGGTACAAATAAATTGTACCTCAGATATATTTTACAACCTGGCATTAATTTCTATACAACGTCAAAAAGTTTTTCCAATAATTATCTTTTTACCTTGACCGGACATTGAACAAATTAGCCATAGTATTATGTATTTTATACCTATAGATAAATATATTTCTTATTTAAAAAATGGACCTTACATCAATCAAGTCATTTGTAAATCCCAACTTTTGTTTTTCGACGAAGTAGGGATTTTTTTTGCCAGACCTTAGCTGTGGGTAAAGTTCATACATTTTGGGAAGCACCGTAGAGTCAATCTGCACTTCGTTCACACCTATATAAAGTCAACCTGAAAATCATTTTCAGACAGTATCTAAAACTTACTTTCAAGATGCGAAGCGTTCTGTTCGCCTTGGTTATCGCAATTATTGGCTGCTTCTTATCACTGGGTCAGGTGGCAGGTCAAACCCGACATCCCGTTCCGCCGCCCACGCCAGGGAAACAACATGGGCCCTACAATCACCAACCATTGCCCATTAACCCGGGACGGCAAAGATTTTAAGCCAGAATAGACAATAATCTTGACACACTTAATAATGATGGCATTTGGAACTTAACTTAATTTCTGCAGATTTCAACTCAGTTTAAATTAAAAGATTTCAAATTAAATATTTAGAAACTAAACTGCATGGAATTAAAAATAAAGTACAATATTCAGAATAATGTCTTAAATGTGTCTTGTTGATATTTGATTTCAGAAGCTTTTTTTCTTATCAGTAAATTTTTTTGACTGAATCTAAGCTACATTGTTGATGTTTCTATTTAATTTCAGTGCATTTTGTTACTGTATATAACTAATAATTTAAAGAAGAAGCGAACTTTTTGAGATATTTAAGAACTATCGATTCGATGTTTGTGTTCTGTATTTTGGGTTTTGTGTTTTAATAAAGAAAAGTTCAAATTACAGCGCATCGTTGCGGTCAATTGTTAGTGTAAAATACCCCAAACAATTAGAAGCCACAATTGCTGCTGCCCCGGCAACGGGCAACTTTTCATTTTAACTGGCACTTACTGCCAGTCCGCCAGCCTGTCAGTTTGCCAGTTGCCAGTTGCCAGCTTGCCAGCTTGCCAGTTTGCCAGCTTTTCCAGCTCTGGCAGCTCAACCAGTTCAACTATCCAGGCAACCAAGCCCTTCTGGCTAGAGTATGGCATCAGTTTTTTTCCTCAATTTCCCACTCCACCCACGGGCTTACAGCACAGCAGGAACAACAATAACAACAACAACAACAGCAACAGCAACAACTACAAATGCATTTTGAGGTTAATGCTCCAAGCCGAAACGTGGGGCATGCAACTAAGCAGGGGGCACTCGGTTTTATAAACTTGCTCAACATTTTGCCTGTCAGTACATTTGGTAAAATTCTTCCCTCTCTCTCTCTCTCTCTCTCTCTCTCATTTCTTCTCATTTATTCAGCAGCTCTTCACCTTGCACTCTTCATCTCTCTCTTCCATTGGCCCCGTTGTCAAGTGAGGCGCACATAATGCGATTTTAATACAGATTTCCTGGGGCCATTGGCAACTTTATCCTGTCATGTTCAACTCCTCTGTGTATGTTATTCATAAGCCTTTAACTGTTTATTTGCTGGCTCATAGAAATTGCATGTTTCTCCTCTATATTTACTGTATCTCTACCCGTGAATCGTATGTCTGAATAATAACTGCTTAATAGCTGACAACTGTCCGTAAACTATTTATACTGCATTTTAAGCCCTTAAGCTGCTTAACTTGCTGCCCAATTGCAATTTCGTATTTATAGCAAATATCCAAAATTTCAGCGACTTTGGATAGTTTAATATTCATTGATAATTTGAAAGGAAGTCTGTATGTTTCGCTTTCGAAATACAGGTATGATTTCGGTTACAAAACAAATTAACTTTATATGAGAAATGTTGACTCTTTGGACTTTCAACAAGCACAACTTTATTAAAGCTCATCCGATTTTCATTAGGAACGTCTTATTTTTCATAATATTAACCCTAATTTAACTGTGCATTTAAATTTTTTGATTCTGAGACAACAAATTTTTCCCGCAAATTTGTCGAGTTTTGCATAGTTACCCCTTTACATATTTCGAGAATTTTCAAAAATTTTAAATCTTTGTTTTAGAGTTTTAATCGACTTCAGGGGATAAAATTAGGGTAAAAAAGTACTTTTGGACTAAACTTTCACTTTTTTCTTTAAAATCTTAACGATTTTTTCTGTTGGAATAATTTTGATTTTTGGGTATCGGTATAACAGAAAAGTTTTGTTTAGGTTACGATTTCAGTACGGTTCAATCGGTTAATACCGATTAACAATTATGGTTTTAATCCCTGATTTAAATACAAAAAATTGGTTTAGTCGACTTTAAGTAAATACATAAATAAAGTACCCGTGTAATCAACAGGATTCCTAAGTAGTACTAACTCATTCTTCTGTCGGCCTCGTAGACTTGTATTTTGTTCAAGGACTTTCAGTTGTTGCGGCTGAGAACAATTTATGCAAAGTTAACAAGTTTTCATCCATATTAATGCCAAGGCGAAATGTGATTAAAGTGTTGGTTGGAACAGTCAGCCAGTCAGGCAGCCAGGCAGGAATCCAGGAATCCAGACAGCCAGAGAAGACAGAAGGACATTGAGGACATTGAGGACAGGCAGAGCAGCAATCAAATTAAACTTGAAGTGATTTTCAATTGGAAATTCTTGTGACGGCACTGGCAAACCGCAGGACACTTAAGTGTATTCAAATTAAACTGACGCAGACCAACAATCAAGGAAACAGTCGAGTCGGACAACAAGCCCCGCAATTGAAATGGAGACAATACACACAAAACCAGCTAGCGACATTCTCCAACTCAACTGGGCCAAAACGGGAGTTCAACTGATGTTTCAGCTTCAGCTTTAGCTGTTTTCCTCCTTCAAGTTTTGTCTCTCTACACAAGTCGTTTTAGTGGGCATTTCTCGTGTAATGCGTTGTTGTTGTCGTACTTATCTGATTGTGTTGCTGTACACCAAAAAAAGAGAGAAAACAAAGAGAAGTCCTGTCAACGCAATAGCTTCAACTTCAACTTCAAAACTGTCTCCCAACTCCTTCCTGCATCATTTTCCTTTGTGGTCCTTTGGCAACGTTTAGCGCGGTTTTTGAGCCGACGCTGATTAGATTGTCTGATACTTTAATAGGATTGTAAACGCAGACACACAGATAGACACAAAAATACACACAGACATACACACATACACACACACACACACACCCTAGTCTATTGTTGTGGTTGTTTCGCTGCGCTTTTAAGCCTCGACTTTTAACCAGAAAACAAAGTGCGCCACCTGCTGGCAATTTATGACATATAGCCAGGCGCCATCTAGCGTTACAGCTAATGAATATTTTACAGATTCCAACATAAAATATGCAACAAATTCTAAAGTTAACTTTTAACTGCGCCGAAAAATAATCTTCAAAATGTCGTTTATTTTATACATTTTAATATAATTTATCCTATAAGAATTTAGCTTTGCTGTAATTGTAAATTTGTCATAGATTTAAGATATTTTATTTATATTAAATTCTGAACATCCCTCCTTCTTTATTTCGTTTTCTTTGACTGCCGTTTTCATTACTTGATTATATCGAGTTTTGTGCTTAAAGTAAATCGAAAGATGACAAAAAGAACGGCCAAAAAAGGGGCAAAAAGAAATGCGCTACGCAGATGCCTAAAGGAGTTGCAAATGTAAATGCAATTCGAGAGAAGAGAAGAAAATATTTACTTAGACTGAAGATATGATACTCTAATGAAGTTGGCAATGATAGGATGATTTATTTTAATTACTATCATTTTTTTTTATTATTATTATTATTATTAATTCATATTATTACTGTTCAGCACTTAGCTTAGCCTGTTGGGAATTTTTATAAATATTTTCAAAATAGAAAATAGCCTGGTAACAATTTTGTATCGCACTTTTAAGAGCTTACCCAAAGACTTTGTTTAACAAGCTAATGAAATAATAATTTGAGAACTATATGGCTTTTATGAGCTGATGAAATGCTAAATTTTGTTATTGTTGTGTAAGCCTTACAAAAAAACTGGCATTGCCAACTCATTTAAAGTAAGAGTATATGAAAGGCAACGCAAAAAATTGGATTTACATTATTTACAGCATAATACACAGGTCGTGGCATTATACTATAGCCTATCGATAGCCATGCATAAGGGTATATGGCTATATACGAATGTGTGTGTGTGTGTTTGTGTAGATTGTGGCCATGTTTGTGCGCCTGCAACGCGGCGTATACGCAACACAACAAATAAGGGAAGCGTTGCATGAAGCCGGCATCGACAAGAGGCAAGCAAACGGATCGGATCGGACCCTTTGGGGCAGGGAAATTAATTAAATTAAGTCAACGAAAAGTGAAACGGCATAAGCCAAAACGCAACAAGAGAGAGAGACACACACACACACGCACACTCACACACACACACATACTAACCGAATTGTATCCTGGCTAGGGCAGCAGGATATTTTGCCCGCAGGCTTGATGCCAGGACGCGAAGTCTTTGACATTCGCCGTTCGTCGTTTCGTATGTTTCCCTCATCACTTTGATGCCGTCACGACACTGAACCCCTTGCCAACCCCTCTGCCCCTCTGTCCCTCCCGTCCCCTTCAACTGCACCCCTTGCACAAGTGTGGAGTGATAAGCTCGCTTCGTTATAATCCTAATTAAATATTTAGGTTTACTCTATGGCTGTATTTACTTTCTCTCTATCTCTCTCTCTATCTCCCTCTCTCTGTCTTTGCTGCCATCCTTATCACACTTCAACTACAGCTCGATGCTGTGTTCCCGATAGCGACGGGGTCACTCTTTGCCAAGGGTTAATTGCATTAAAGTTATGACAATTGCCGACAAATTTGATGCTTTTGGCCAAAAGAAGACGATGAACAAGACAAAAATCAAGTCAACGGATTCTCTATTGTGCTGCTGCGAAACTAATTAGCGAAATACGAAAGCCTTATCTAATATAATGTCAAAGAGTGACAGTGAGAAGTGTGAAGGAAAATGGTAAGACTTGATACATTAAATAAAAAAAAAACAAATTTAAAAAAATATATGAAATTAAAAAATATATATAGAATTATATTTTCCACAAAATAAATATTAAGTTTTGATTCAGCTATAAAATTTATGTATTACTTGCAAAAAAAAAAGAAGTTTATAAAGTTTGCTGTGAAAAATCTATATAATTCTTAATTTATTTAGTATATGATGTACCTTAAATTATTTTTCTATTTACCAAATACTATGTCTTAAAACATGACTAAAAAATTAAAATAAAATAATAAATATTAAATACAAATTATAAAGAAATTAATAAGTATAGAAATTCTCGTAATTCTAAAAGATATGTGTTTATTTACTTCCTTTACTTGTATATCCGTTTAAAGTGTTACGAAATTGATAAATTTTATTATATGCAGAAGGGAAGAGAGGAGCAGAGAGGGGACGAGGGGAAGCACCTCATTGTAGCTAGTTGTCCAATAAAACCAATTTAATCCGGAGACCCTGACCAACGCCTTGGCATGTTGTCTAGCATGCTTCGCAGCCCTTAGCCATTCCCAACCCCTTCCCCTATCCCTACCCCTACCACCCCCTCCCTTCTAACTGTAAGGTCTGTTGCACTTGAAGCAGCGCGCAATTTGTTTTAATCAACAAAGTCAAAAAGGGGCACGTAGCGGGGGCACTGCACAAAAATTAAATAAACTTTGTGTTGGGCCAACAATTTGCCCGTCGTCCAGATTCGAGACTCTGGAAGCAGCTGGAGGCGATGCAACCACCGCTGCAAATGTCTGCGGCTTCAGACGGTGGCAGACAAAACGCTGACAGGCAGCTAAAACCTGAAGAGAGGGGGGGGAAGGGCTGCAGGACGTGACTGTCCTGCGAGCAGAAACAGTTGCAATCAGTTTCACTCTGAAATCCTTTAACTGTTTAATATTGCAACAAAATGAGCGCAGAAAAAAAAAGATGATAATTTTTCGTCCTTTTATCCTGTTGGTCCTTTGTCAGCAGAGCAGAGCAAACAAATTAAGCAAAATGAACTCAAATGCAGCGCTTAAAACTTGCACAAGTTGGCAAACAATTAGCGAGTGCTCACTACAAACATTCATATTCGCACTCACACTCACACTCATACTCAAACGCAAGCGAATAAAGACGGCCAATAATTGTGAAATTCCTAAGTTGGCCATAAATTTTCACAGCCACTGTGATATATGTATGTCCACTGACCACAATCTGATAAAGGCCAGAGAAATGCGCTGCTTTTTCTTGCCGAAACATTTTCAGCACATTTTTATACCCTGCAGTGGGGTAGGCACAACTAGAGAGCTAAGTTGTCAAATATGCTGAGTAAATTTTTTTAAATAAAATAACTTATATTCATAAATATAAATCATAAGACTTAAATAATTTATAGAAAGATAGACTAGGGTATTACCTAGTCGTTCCAGTCAGACATTTGTAGATCTGTCGTTCTGTTCCTGTTGTTACTATTGTGTTGTATTGCCTTTCATTGTGTGTTATCAATAAAGCAAATTGAATTTGGTGCGGTACAAAAAGTGTCACTCAGGTCGATCAAGATAAATGCCAAACTGAGAAAAGGAGCAATAGGTGGGCAGATAAAGAAGGGCCGACAGAGAAGAAAGAAGAAGGGGAACATCGTCGGACTTTGTCTGATGTTTGATGAGCTTGTGACGAAACTGTAGCTCGAAATGTTGTTCAAATTAAATTAATGTGTTTGATTGTCTGTTGACCCATTGCATTGATCAATGTTAAGGTTGAGTCACAGGTCAAACCAACAGGCAACCCCCCTCCCCCCCTCTGAACAAAGTTCATTGTTAATTTGTTTTGTTTGTTGTTGCTTTTTATTTTTCTGCTGAAAATGTAGACATCCGAGTGGAATCTGTGATTGTTACTGTCAGCTTTTGTTGCTTATTATTTATCATCCAGTTTATTCCCCGCCCTCTGCCGCTCTCCCCTCTTGACCTGCTACCACTGCAATGAATCACAGTTGGTCTTGTGTGAAGGCTATTGCCTGTTTCAATAGGTTTCAAGCCACATGATTTATTATACGCCCACTTATTGGTGGGCGTGGCAGGGCCCCGAGCCAACATGTGACTGCTGGTGCCAATAGACTAATGGCTCCACAAAACAAACAAGCCGAAAAAACATTCAATCGATGGTTAACAAACTCATAAAACAGAAACATGATAAAATGTGAATGGTTGTTAAGCATTTATAATAATGTATACATTTTTAAGAAAGTTTAAAGTAGTATAACAATAAATTTAATAATAATAACTGTAGTTAAATTAAATAAATATTAATGATCCTTTATCAACATCTTTTTAAGCTCAAATCATTTTTGGCTTGCTTTTGAAAATATTCCAAAGATGTTATCAAAAACTAATTCATATAAATTATTACTTTGTCCTTTATTTATCGTGAAATTGCATTAAAGTTGAACTCTAAATGCCGCAGATACTTGAGCACGCCCCGAGGCGGCGTCTTAATTAATTATTTTGATTACTTTTGCATTATTTAAATCCTCCCCTGTCGGCTCGCCCCCCTTGTCTACCCCCGTTCGGATCTGCAGGCTTCCTTCAGTCTGCTCTTTGCATAATAAATGCCAAAATGAAATTGCGCGTGAAACAATGCATTTCCGGTTGTCCAGAAACCATTCACATTCACATGCACCCACTCGTATTCACACACTCACATTCACAATGGCGTTGCTTCCGCTTCATCTTTTTTCGCGCCCAGGCATCGATAAACATTCACACGCCCCACAACTGCAAAAGGGGGAGGCGCAGCGGCTCTTTGGGCAGAGGGGTGGGTGGAGGGTGGTAAGCAGGGGTAGTAGGGGAATCGCCTAACGTCTGAGCATTGGAAACCAGCTGAAATTGTTGCCTGCTTTATGTTGTCATTCCATTAATTATCGTTCGTTATTTTAACTTTTAGCATAGAGCGCAGTTTTTTCCATCTCTCTCTCTCTCTATCTCTTTTTCTCTCTCTCACCCTGTATTTTTTTTTTGTGGCCATTGTGCGCCGTCTGCACTTTACAAATACTTCATAACATTGGACAAGCTTTTCTCTTCAACCCTCTCTTTTTTTTTTCTTTCTTCTTTTTTTTTATATTTTGCGTTGCCAACGCCTTTTGTTTGCACATTAAATGGCGTCGGCGGCCATGTGCAATTGTTGTGCGTGTGTTAGTGTGTGTGTGTGTGTGTGTGTGTGTGTGCGGCGGTCGGGGTAATGAATTACTAGCCACATGGTTTTTGTGTGCACCGCCCGCTGTCTCGCAACAATGACATTGCAATTTTTAGCCAACGCCAACAATGTCAGGGACAGTCTACAGATATATAGGGAAGGGGGGAGGGTTGAGGGCTAAAGAGAGGCAGCTGTTGGCGCAGACACGTCTACGAGTAGAGGCCCAAAAAGAGCCACATAGTGCAGCCAGAAATTATGCGACTTTAATTGCTCACAAATTGTTAAATTGCCAAAAGCATTTTTAAGGCACTTAAAAAGAGTGCAAGCATTTTATGCAATCGACTCGAAATGAGTTTATTAATAATTATTGATTATTAAATAATATTTATAAATAGGAGATGAGAAAAGAGATAAGAGAAACTTGCTGCATATTATTTATGTATGTGTGTATGCATGTAGTTCAAGCAGCAGAGATCAATTGAAAGAGAGGCGTGCTCTGATTGGCTGAAGTGGCTGCAGAAGAGCGAAGCAGTTGAGCAAGCAGTGCATGCAAGTGTGATCAAGTCCCTCTCTTTTGAGAGCACTCCGTAGTGTTACCAAATATTAGTGATATCTTTTTAGTATCTATTGTTATTTAATGTATAAATACTTGACTTTATGTAAATCTTCTTTCATGAAATCTTAAGCAAATCAAAATTAATTTCTGTAATCGCACTTATTTAAAATATATGCTTTATATTATAATTAATATTCTGATGTAGTAGGAACAAGCTAGTTTGTAAGAGTTTCGCTATGAAATATCTAATATTGTTAATTATTTCAATTTCTTGGCTTAGCTGGGCTAAACTGTTTCTTTGGAATTGCATTTATTAGACGAGCATCATTAGGCGAGAGCAACAGCAACAGCAACAACAGCAACAACAACTGGAGGCCACAACAAAAACTGCTGCAACAGCTGCACGGCAATCTCGCTTGGCAACTTAGCAGACAGCTTCTCCTTTAGCCGCAGAACATTTTCAATTTGCCGACAACATTAGGTGGATGTGGCCAGGTGTTGGTGGGGGGGGGCAGGATGCGAGTAGTTCGCTGCCGAAGGAAGTAGATGGCGTATAGGCAAAGGGAAGGGGGATGATGATGGAGGATGGGAATGGGGATGGGGATGGGGATGGGTATGGGGATGGAGGATGGAGGAAACGTGGTTGAGCGCACAAGCAGCGCCGCGAGCAACGAAACCAAAACACGGTGACGAGATGACGACGATGTTGACGATGTGGTTGCACTTATTCTACTTGTTTTTGTTGCAGTTGTTCGCTTGTTGTTGTTGTTGTTGTTACTGATGAGGAAATTGTTTTGAAAATTACAAATAGCGGTAAAACAAGCAACAAACGAGGTTTTACCTACAGACAAGTTTAAGAAGAACATTTTTTAAAATACACACTACATAGGAAAATTTATAGATTGTGTTAAGCTCTTTTATCAGCCATCTAAAAGCATAAAACATTCAATTTGAAAATCGATTGAGATTTGACAAATCTGTTAAAATTTAAAAAATATCATGTCCCATAAATCAGGGAAAATTTTGCAGTTCTCGGCTTAAATCTTAAAGAGACAAACCGAAATTAAGCACAAAAGTACTTTTTTACCCTAATTTTATGACCTGGAGTCGATTAAAGGACTAAAACAAAGATTTAAAATTTTTGAAAATTTTCGAAAAATGTAAAGGGGTAACTATGCAAAAATCTACAATTTTTCCAAAAAAAATGATTGTGTCAGAATCAAAAAATTTAAATGCACAGTGAAAGAAGGTTTAATATTATGAAAAATAAGATATTCCTTAAAGATCTCGGATGAGAAATAATGAAGTTGTGCTTGTTGAAAGTCCAAAGATTCAACATTTCTCAAGTATAGATAATTTGTTCTTTAACCAAAACCATACGGTTATTTCGATACCGGAACTTACAAAACACCAGTAACCGATACGTAACCGATATATACAAATTTTGCATAACTATTAACCGAAACTGAAAGCGATATTCGTTTCGTTTTGATACCCTAGTTTAATGATTTAAATAATTAGATACATATTATGAAATTGCTGAAATGGTTTAAGCGAAACTCGCAAGCTTGTCAGTTGAAGTAGAAGGGAACCTGCTCTGCCTTTAATAATTTCCAGGACTTATTTTCATTCTGAAGGACTCGCAAATAGGAGAGAAACTGCTTGTAGGTGAAATCACCGAGGAATTCATCGGTGTATTGCCTGTGATAGGAGCACAAGTCATGGCAGATAAAAGGACGACGCAGGGGCATCGACATGTGAAAGCTATCGAGGAGATATCTATGGAATTTAGAACCATCATCCGAACACAAAAAGATCTGATCTGAGCTGTGGGTGGAGAATTGTTAACTTGGTCAGAAGGGCAATATTTAATGGTACCTACCAAGCCTCGCTGATGATTTGCTGAAAGTCCGGCAATGCAATGATTAGATTGAGTAAATCCTCAGCTGTTGATTTGCGTAATTCGAGAAGAAAATTCCGAGGCAGCAGGACGAGGCGAATGGTCTGCATGATGGCCGGAACATGCTTGGCCCGATTTGGCCAGTCCTGTGTTAGCCAACGAATGGCGGCAAAGAAGACCTCCTTCTCGCTGTTGACCGCAATCCGATCCGAGTTGAGCAGGCAACAGATGTGGTCAACAGGCAGCTGGACAAACTCGATGCCGGCAACCAGAGTGAGAAAGAAGCATTCGATGCGACGCAGCATGGAGCTGTCCAGACCCGTAACTGGAAGACTAGAGCGCAGATTAAACGCCTCCTGGGAGATGACAAATGCCTGATCGTCGTTGAACTGTATGGCCAAGTCCAGGATATACCAAATCTGATTGACCAGACCGTCCAGCTCCAGGAATATTGCTGCCGACAGCAGCATCATAATGTGACGGCGTTCCAGCAATGCCTCCGGCTCTTTCATCCACTTGCAGACACGCTCCAGACCCTCCCAAGTCACTCGATCCTCGGGCAGCTCCAGCTCCCTCCTTCCATTGGTCAGCTCTCTCAATGCGTATTTCGAGTGGCACATCAATTGCAGTCGATTGCAATGCATCTGCCGAGTGCCCAGTTTCAAAAGCAGATCCCCAACATCGTTCTGCTTCCAAATCTTGAACAAAATCGGTGCCACAGAGACGCTACTCTTATACAGAAAGTCGCCATTGGGTATTTTCCACTTGGGCAGCTGATTGCCTCCATAGAACTCGGACAAGGATAACAACGGCAAGCTGGGCTCTAAAGCCAATTCCTCCGAGTCGCACATTTTGTTTGAAAACTACAAATTTTGTATCTATCAATAGTTAAATTCTTATGAATACTTATAAAATCAGAGCTACTTAGCAACGTCAATAATTAAGTAAAGATTTAACTATTTATGCTGTATATCAAAAGATAAGCATAGAAATTGGCTATATTTATTTTTATTTCGAAAACTCGATATATCTAAATTATTTGACGACTTAGCGACACCTCGATTTATTTTTTGTCAATTTTTATATTGAACTCGATACACTGCTTGTATATATATATATATATATATATACTCGTATATAAATAGGCAGCTCCCTTTTGGTCTCTCACATTTTGGCCAATTAGACGCACAATGGGCTCCAAATTATGCAACATGGCGCGACAAATTCAATTTGCTATGCCCCAAACACGTGCCCAACAACAACAACAATAACAGCAACAACAGCCACAACAAAAAGGACTCTCAGACAGGAGCAGAGCAGCAGCCGAGCGACACGTCGAAACTTGTTCAAAAATCCCTGGAGAAATTAGTTTGATTTATGTTGAGTTTCCGGTGCAAATAAATTGCCAAGTTTACAGGACTCGGACACGGGACTCGCAATGCCAACGCATAATTGATAATGCGAGTGGCGTAGAAGGCAACTAAGGGATGTGGTGAGAGGCGAAAAGGGAGAAAGAGAGAAGTGTGCAGGACACGCAGACAAAGCGACAGCTTGACATCAAATTGACACTCAATGGAGTCATAATCGTGCCTCATTGTGCTTAAATGTCAAACGAATCGAAATAAAAATTGAAACCTATCAGATTTAAATCCACAAAATATACAATGAATAATATCATAAATAAATATAGACGTTAATTGTTGGTAAGTTACTTCAGACCTAAACAAAAAGTTAAAAAGAAGTCAAATACATTTTACCATAGCGTTCCCATTGGATAGATCGGTCTTATAAAAGAATTATTTACTTCAAAACAAACACACCTGTGTCCTTCAAAATCGAACATAAAAACACTTAAACCATATTGGATAAGCAAATTCACTTTAATCTCTGGCCCAATGGTGTCTGTCAAATGCGCTGAACTGTCAGGGCAAAAATCAAAATCGCTCGACACACACGACAAATGGAAAACCTCAAAATCAATTAATTTTATTGGGTGCCCTGGTTTTTTTTATTTCGGCAGCACAAACTGAAATGTCATTGTGGTGGAAAGCTATTGGCCAAAACGAACAAGTATTCGCCATACTGGGCAATCAAGAAAAGTAAAATAAAGGGTATTGCCAAAAAAGTTTCCTAGAATTATAATAATTTAAAAACGATTTTCAGTGTAAATTAAAAACAGTGAAAATAATGTTGAATTTCAAAAAGTTATCTGTGTTTAAAAAGCTTAACAACCACAAAAAATTATATACATTTATATTTTAAAAAATTTTGAAATTTCAACAATGCCTTTTGGAAACAAAAGGGATTTTAAATCGACTATACTCATTTTATTTATTAACTTCGACATCTGGTTAGGGCATATAAACATTGACTTCGTCTTCTGGTTTTTCTACCTCGTTTTCGTGTTTGTCATTGACCAACTCGTCTGACATTGACAAAAGTGCAAAGGATTAAAAGTTGTGCACAGGCAGGCAAAAACTAACCAATAACAAAACAAAAAAAAAGCCAAAGCATGAACACACACAGATACATAGACAGACACACACACACACACAGATACATAAAAAGATACACAGATACAGATACACCTTTGTGGCCAGCCGAGGACGTTACGACCAAACTGCGGCTGAGTGAGAAATTGAAGTCACGTAGTTGTGTGCAAATTTTTTGTACCGTTGACACTACGAGTTCTTTTCATCAGATACCCTATATTCAAAATATTAGAAAAAGGGTAGAGTTAGTGGAATTTTGATAGAGCATTTGAAAATATGATATTGATTATATAAATGTCTGATTTAAGTAACCGAAAGATTTTACTGATTATTATTTCCAGTTTAATAAAAAAACTTATAGCTTTGTAGAGTATCTAGTTGTTTGTGTAGCTTTATCGTTGTTTTTTTTTTATTACACAATGATTGTCTAATAAACCACAAAGATATTTATAAATTCGTTCACGTTTTAGGGCATCTACCAGTCGAATAGTCTTATTTACTATCTTCACTCCAATTATTTCTGCAATTGCCCACTGTGTAGGGTATCTCCTAGTCGTGCTTCTCTCTACTAAACCTTTTCTCACTTACTTTTACTTTATTTTTCTTTACTTTCGTTGGGTGCCTTTATTTGGTTATGTTGATAAAATTTAATTTTTGTTTAGTGGCCGCACTGTGATGTTGTGCTGATTAAATTTGCCAACATTTACGTGATTTCAATGCGTAATTTATGCCATCTTTCTGCTGAGCTGCGAGTCGAACCCATTGCCATATGGGTTATCTCCGATCTGAGCCTGAGCCGAAAACTTTTAATTAGTTTAGTGTCATTCGCTGTCACGAGGCAATCCAAAGTGTTGCCAGGACACACACACCACATTTCAATGGCCAATATGGACAGTAGATTCTATATTTAGTTGTTTAGTTTAGTTTTTTCTATTCACAGCTACTCTGACTTTCTTTTTATTTACAGATGCTGAGATAAGAGTCGTGAGGTGTCAAATCATGTTTGCATAGCATAAAGCATAAAGCTGTTGCATACTCTGAGGCGCTGGCTATTGAGGTTATGCCAGAGTCCGCATCCACTTGGTTTACTTTCAGATCTTATCTCACAACTGTCCATTGCCGTTGCCGTTGCCGTTGCCTTGGCCACCCGCCTGCCATTCCCATCCAATTAACCAGCCATCGTCGAAGGCCTGTCAACGCCGTGCAAAAGGTGAAAAGTTGCAGCGATATCAAATGTGCCAACCAAATCGCGTGACTGTCAGACAGTTAAATTTCTATATGTGAGCAGCGTGTCAAGCGGTATCCCAAATACTCTACAATTTGGACAATTATCAAAAAAAATTCGGAAAAAAATTTAATTTTTTAAATAGATGCAAACTTAAATTAGAGGTCAAACAATAATAAAATTGGCATTCCGGAAGGAAATCGGTTAAGACAAAGCGACGACAATTCGAAGTTTTTGAAAAACTGTCAATAGGTAGTATAGGTAGATGGAAAAAGTGGACAGTTTCGTAAAAAAATTAAATTGTTAAGCTTACTAATGTTTAGATAATAAATCAAATAAGAGATCAAGCAATAATAACATTGACATTTCGCAAAGAAATCGGTTAAGTTTTGACAAAGCTACGGCAGTTTGAAGTTTTGATATTCCGCATGCATGTGGCAACCCTACGCCTACGATTGACCTTCTATCAAAGCACCGATTATTTTGTGTATGTGGCAACTCCACAAATAACCATCGATCTTTAGTCTATCGTATGATTAATACAACTGTACTTTGTGTAGGGTATACAAAATCGACTGTTTGCTCATTTTTTATTTTTATTTGTGTCTTTTTGGCAGAGAGCCCAATTTAATAGTTTTTCGATTTGTTGAAAGCAAACGCCAAAGCATAGAAAATAAATTGTCACAAAATGCTGGCCAAGTTAAGAAGCGACCGCAAAGGCTGACAAAGTTTGCCTCGAGACCGCTTGCAGAGCACTCAACTCCTTGGTCTTATCTTTATCAGTTGAAGAAAAGCGCAGCCAGTCGTTGTTGTTGTTGTTGTTGTTGTCGTCACATATCGAGTGCTTTGGGCCTGCAAAAAGTTCGACGACTCGGAGTTGAAGTTGGACTTGGACTTGGACTTGGCGACTGGCCCCAAGAACTCTTGAAACTCTCACGAATACAGACAACCGGAATACTTCCGTTTTGGCCAACAGCCCACGCCCATTTGCCCCAACCCGCCCACAATCGCTGCTTGAATTTGCCGTTGCAAGAGAATTTTCAATTGAATTCATTGGGCTGCCAATGTGAATGCTCGACAGACAGACCAAGAAGATAATTATCGGAGTATTTTCAGTCATAATAAAAGCAATACGTAGCAACTGACATTTTAAAATGCTCCATAAAATCTCATAAAAGCGCATAAAGTGCCTTTTAACAACACGATTGTTGTTGTTGTTGTTGTTGTTGTTGTTGCTGTTGGGCTTTAACTAGTTGTAAATATGCTCAACATGCACTCAATGAATGAAATGTGTGCACAATGTTGAAAATAGTTGTGACACCCCAAAAGGTCGCCCCCATTTTCTTTTTGTAGTCATGTACTATTCTCGTACTCGTACTCGTTCTCGTTGTCGTTGCGCATACGCCTGGTTTGCCCTGAGCAGAGGCAGCTTGTACTACAACTTCCGCTTATATGGACACCACTTCAGCATGATAAATTGATGTTGCCGGTTTTAAAAACGCAAAGAAAATAAAATGCGAGCAACAACAGCAGAAGGGAAAAAACAATTCAAGCACTTGACTATGTTATACTCGTACTTAAGTATGCACCCCACTACCCCTCTCTTGTAGGGTATATATTGCCAACTTAACAAATCCAAACATTTTAATTTTTTAATCATTTCTACTTCATTCACGCTTCGTATGAAAGTGTATACCCGTTGTGGTCTTCTGGCAAGGGTGTGTGACAAAATGCTGAGCAAGAATAACTCTTCTGTGTGCACTGGGTACACAGTGTCAG
Source organism: Drosophila rellima (assembly GCA_035043635.1). NCBI lineage: Eukaryota > Metazoa > Arthropoda > Insecta > Diptera > Drosophilidae > Drosophila > Drosophila rellima. Next base: position 765,352 of record JAWNMV010000145.1, on the reverse strand, counting down.
TGTGCGTGTTTATGGCCATACATAATTACAACTTTGGAACCAACACATCAACACGCAGTCACATAAATTTCATTCTCGATTTATTAAGTGTTTCAAATGGCCGTTGTTGATTTGAAAAGCCATTGTGATACACCAAATAGCTTTTCAGTTACACACGATATTCAGCTTTTGTCCGACATCTTTTATATTTAGTATTTTCAGAATATATTGGGATATTGAGTTTTACCACTCGAGTATTTTATTGTTGACAGTATGCAGCCACACTGAACTAAAGCAAAACATAAAATGACTGCAAATGTAAATTTCCGGACATTGTTATTATTTGGTAAGTTTATCGAGAAATTAACAGTGAAATATTTACACAGCTGAAACTATTGACAGGACTCTGCGCCACAGTGGCAAATGCTGAACTCTCAGGATTGCTAAGCGCTCTGCAATACCTGGGCCTCAAAATACAATCAAATGGCGCAGGATCTCAGGCACAACTGTCTCGGGGTCAATGCGAGTACACATTTGAGTCGTACGCCTTGATGCGTGAACGTCACACGTGTGTGCCGGACGATGAGTACATATTGCACATGACGGAGGTGCCACAGCAGCGCAAGCCGCCGCTAAGGATTCGATGTCTGGAGCAGCCCAATTTGGGACAGCAGCAGAATTTGAGTTATCCTATTTCCAAACTCCTCATCATGCAGTCGGCCAAGGAGATTGTGAATCTGCTGAAACCAATTGGCAATGCAACGAAGCGACACGAGTACGGCAGCTGTGTTGTGGTGCACTTCTGTACGCAGACGAGTCTACAATGCGCACGCTTTGCAAATGTGGTCAACTTGTTGCCACATCTATTTCCCACATTGCCGGTGGCCTACATCGATGCGTACAAGTTTACACGATTTAATGCCGAGTTTGGGATTGTTTCGCTGCCAACTCTGCTGATATTCCATCAGGGTCGTCCGCTACTCAAATACGATCCAGCGTTTGACGAGACAAGCCGACTTGCCTGTGCCAAATTCATTATGCGCCATACCAATCTCAAGTCAGTTGATCCAAAGAGCGTTCCGCTCTATATTCGGGAAATTACCAAAATTGGGCCATTGGTTAATGTACCCGGCTATCAGACAGATATGTATCTAGTCCTGGCCTGGGCATTCATACTAATCTGCCTAGCCAACTACGTTCGACGCACATTGATATGGAAGCAATTGGTGGAAATGGTGCAACGAAACTGGCGGGAATCCGAAGAGACTCAAATGGAAATGGTTGACTAGATTGTGGCGCTTTGGGGCGGGAAAATCGGGGGCACATTAAATAAGTAGTGAATAATAATTTTTTGTTTCCAGTTTACTATGTGTGTATTTTCGTTTAATTAAATTCACATAAACATTTACTTATGCCTTAATAATTACATATGTATTGGGTTCTCTTCTTTTTATTTATTTATTTATATGTATGTATGTAGTTTTTAGGTGGCGGCTTGATCAAATCGATTCTTATCGCTGCAAAATTTAAGGCTTATACTCTAATAAGTAATAGTTAACTAAAATCTTGAGAATATTTCAAACGACCAATTTAATATTAGTGCCGTTTAAATATTTTTTTTATCTTTAATACAACTAAAAATTTGCATTAATATTGCATTATTGTATGTGTGTGTATATGCGTGTCTCAGTGTGGGTGTGAACAGTTGCCTGTCAATCAAGGAAAATATATCGATAATCGATCGAAAACTATCGCAGATTAGCAAGCCGATGTGCATAAACTGTGCAATAAATTTGGTACAAAATATGGTCCGAAGCTAATTAAATAAGCTTGAAAAGCGTCCTTTGATTTTTGGATTGGCCTGACCAAAAACCGTAAGACGAGCAGTAAAAAAAATAACACAATATCTGAATATTTGTTTGTATGTGTGTGTGGGTGTGAACTTTTTTCTGGAGCTTTGCAATTGGAGGCTTAATTAACTGTATGCGTGGGCGTGTGTGTGTATGTGTATTGTAGGTATGTGTGTGTTGTTTGTTCCCCCTCATATCATATTATTGAGGTTTGTTCCGTTTGGCGGATTTGGTGCGCGTCTCACTTGCTTCCTCCGCTCCCCCATTGACATTCCCATTGCCATTGCCTTGATGATGATGCTTCAGACGCTGCTGGCGACGTGCAGCTGCGTGATTTGCAGCATAAGGATGTGGATGTATGCTGTAGATGGGGTAGTTAAAAAGAGAAAGTTTATTAATTACTCAAAATTATCTAAGATAAAGAAGTAGGGCACAATACGCAAAAATATGACAACGTATAAGGTTTATAAAGTAAATATAATCATTCGTACATAGGCCAATTTGAACGTAAATTGTAATTGTAAAATGATGAGAGAGACTAAGAGCGAGCGAGAGAATGCTTGTTATTCAAATGAGAGAGATGGTTGTTGTCGTGAGTTTTGAAGAGAGGCATAAGCTGGATGTGGGCAGGCGGGGCTTTTCGGTCAAACACCGTAATGTGAAGTGTTAAGGTTCGCAGTAGTTAATGTATTGTTGCGGTCCTTCGTTAAGACAACAAAATAACGCAAATCGCAGCGGCAGCAGCAACAACAACAGCGTTAGAATTTTGATAAGCGTCGTTCGGCGTTGTCACGCAATTTGTTGTAGTACGTAGCAAATGTGTAACGTTGACCAATTAAGCGTTGTTTTGTGACGTAGCGTAGCGTAACGTAACGATGATTATATGCATAAGTTAAACGAAAAACGAAATGGAATTTGTCAAAAGGCAACCAAAAATAAGTGACAAATGATCATCACACATCTTGTTCTTTCAAATGTAACAGCAGGAATAGTACTATTTTTCGTTTAGTCTGGTATTTGGAATGTAGTATTTTTGGTATTTGGTTTTCAGACAGGTTTGGGCGCTTTGGCTTACGTAATACGCAAGTAAGACAATTGTGACACATGCTGATTACGTGCTCGTCGACTTTTTTGATTGAGAATGTTTTTTTAAAGAGGTACTATATAGACAAATGTGTGTAGTAGTAGGTAGTAGTAGTTTTATGTACATAGCTGGACTTGCGGGCGGCCTTACACGTAACATGTGGCACGTAACGACGTGTGACGTTGCGGAGATGTGTGACGTAGCGATGATGCGTAGCGTCGCAGAGATGATATCAAGGCGGGCGGAGAGTTGAGTGTCGTCGGAAAACGCCGTGACAGGTTAGTAGTGGATGTGATTACGTTGACGTAGCCCGTCTAACGTCGCTGATCGTTGTTTAGTTACGTTGTGGTATTGTATATATATATTTTGTATATAGTTTTTTTTTTATGTGTATTATGATATTGCTCTTATGCATACATGTTTCTACTTGCGATAGAAACGTGAATTATATAAACGCCAATCTCTGCATTTAAAATTAAATACATTTTTGAAGAGAGGAAAGAGAAATAGAGCGATAAGTTGTTAATTAAGATATAAATTATGTTTATCATATAGTGTTAAAACTATGGCGATTAGTTTGATTGTAATTTCTTTTTTCAAATTTTTAGCAGGGAAGCAGCTCAATTGTGTTAACAGCCAAATAAGTTAATGCAACGTAACGATAACATAACGTATTAGGAGAGACAGGCGTTATTTTAACAGAAAGATATAAACTGTTGAAAAACGTTTGAATTTGACGGGTTTTGTATTCATATATATAATATATATGTATATTACATATAAAGAAACTAGGCATGTCTCTGGGGCCTATTTATGGGATATATATTTATCATTTGGTTGTAGTTGCTGATGATGTCTTGTTTTGCTTATGCGAACAAACCTTGGCGTGCCGGCAATGCTGTGACTAGCGCTGGAAACGGTGGCCAGCGGTGACGAGGAAGGCGTACGTAGCGGGCGACGGGGCGTGGCCAAATGCTGAGCATTGCGCAAGTAGGCGCGACGCGAGGACGATAAATTTCCAGCGCCCATATAGTTGTTGTTGTTATTTGTTACGTCGTAGACTGTAGGCGATGACGCAGCTGCGGCGGATGTGGTTGTTGTTGTTGTTGCTGCTACTGCGGCTGTATCGCTGTTGTTGTCGTCGTATGCAATCGATTCGAAGAAAATTTAAAAGAGATTACAACAAAACGTTTGGCATATGTCTTATTGGTAGTAGATGACGTTAGCGTAGCAAACCCATTAACGTAACGCGATTAGGAACTTATGTACAACACACTATTTAGTATGTATTATATGAATGCATATGAGTGCAAATGAGTGAATCAAAAAATTAAAATAATAAAATACTCAGAATTAATTGAATTGCAAATTGGTTGGAAAAGTAAAATATGGTAGAAATAAAGTACAATTAAAAATTGCTTGCCGCCTACCTCAAAATTGTTCTCTTTTTTGATTTATCTTTTTAGTATTTAACGTAGTAGGAATGTAAAAGCAGAAATTTATAATTATATATATGCAATTGATTTTTTTTTTAGCATTGACTCTGAGATATATATATTTATATAGTAAAATATACTGTATGTACTTTGCTTGAATTAGTAATTATTATATCTGCAAGTAAATACAAACGTTTAATTTAGCGGTCATTGTCACAAAAAGGGTACAAAAAAGGGAACAGCCTAACTCTTCCATCTGAATATGACGGCTGTGACTGTTGCATATCAAAGTAGCTAAATAATTACATTAACTATGTTAAACAACTGTTAGTAAATGACATGCTGTTACTAGCAGCTATTTCCTCTGTTAAAAATAACTAACAGCCACAACAGACATATCCATGATACAATTTATTTTTTTTTTTGGAATTGTTAAGTGGCCAAATTTGTTAGTGGTCAAACGGAAGCTAATAAATACGCAGCTCAATAAATACGACGCTTAATCCTGTAGGGACGGACTGAATTAGGATATTTATTGCTCTTGTAAGCTCACCTGTTATGTGAAGTTGTTGGCGGCGCTGGCAGAGCGGGCAATTGTCGAACTGAGCGCGATGGCTCCTGGATCACACAATCATCATCATCATCGTCATCCAGTGGCTCAATGGTGACAGTCGATGTGCCCGGAGCTGGATGAACTCCTTGTATGGCCTGCATGCCGCCTCTAGAGCCGCCATGTGGCATAATACCGCGTGTGGCACGTGTTGTGAACTCGCGATCAAACTGTTCGGCCTCCTCTTCATCCAGATTGATGAACTCCTGACGCTCCTCCAGTTGGCCAGAGCGCAGATCCTGCTCCTTCTCAATAATGTGAGCACGCTCGCCAATGTGATGACCAATAGCCATTTTTTTAAAACCCGTACGTGAATCCTGAACGGTCTTGCGTGTCTCACGCACACCTCCCGGTCCAGTTTTGAGGCTGCTGCTAGCCTGGTAAATCTGTGGACGTCCATCGGGACCCGTGGACACGGTCATCACGTTGCTTTGGCAAAATGAAGCGCCATTAGGAGCACCAATATCTGAAGCAGCAAATAAATATAAGTTAATCTATTTGAAGAATGAAATTGAATTAATGCTAACCGGCATTGAGCAAACGATTAAATGTGGGCATGGGTGGAAATCCAAAGAGACCACCACCCATTGGAGCCATTGCCTGTTGGCTGCGCTCCATAAGTGCGCCCTGCTGAAAGCCCGGATCGAATGGTGATGGTGCCAGCATGCTGAATGGATCGGGCATGAACGAGTTCATTAAACGGTTCATCGAGCGCATTTGCATATTCATCGCGTTCATGTGATGGTTCATGTGGTTGCTGTAAATACAAAACAAAAGTTAAATTAAACTATTGAAATGTGCTGATTGATGAAGCGAACTTTAGGTCCATTTCTTGATTCTGGGAAGTTTTCTTGCGTTGGAAATTTCGCCTTCGTTTCATAACACTTACAATAGTATGCCAAAATGGTATAATGAACTAGAAAGAATATTTTAAATGAGAAAAGCTGAACAAAAGCATAAATGAAAACGAATTTAGCAAAGCACTGCTGATCCAATTCTATATAAATCGATCGAAACATTGTTTACTCAGTCGAACAGCTGTTTTCCTGTTACAGCCGAGTGGCAACTCTGTTGTAACACATTAATTAAGACACACATGCATGTGTGTGTGTGTGTACATTAATGCATTTCTGCAAATTTGATCAAGCATACAAGAGAATGGAAATAAAAAAAATAACTGATTTAAATCACTATTCATGGTATACTGACACTAATTCTACAGTAAATTAGATTATAACTATAGATAATGATCTATATCTGTTTTGTTGGTTGACAAGCAGAACTAATGTTATTGAAAATAGGCTGCTTGGATGTGCAATAGAAATAATCGATTAATTACGTGCCCACAATTTTTTTTCTTCCTGCTGCTTTTACGATGGCATGCTGCGCACTCACACACACACACATGCACGTAAACAGTCAGCGAAAATCTACGTTGTGTGTATTGTGTAAATTTTACAAACGGACACAAACACACTCATGGAAATGCAGCTTCGCATTACGCTGTCCCACGGAGCCCCGACTGAATAATGCATTTAAGTCTGAAGCCGCACAACCAGAATTTTCCATTGAACTTATTACTTGCTTGCAATTTTTAGGTACTATTTTTCACACTTCACATACAACTTTTCCACGCCCCAAAAGAGCAGCAAGTTAGACCACGACAAGCATTTTAGCTTTGAACTTACTTCATGAATCCGAGATCGTCATCGAAATCACCCATTAACGCACCGAATAGTGACATTTTTCTTTATTGTTGTTGTTTACTTTGCTTGCAATAATTAAATTGTATTTTTTCCGTCTGTTCTTTTTTACAATTTCACGAGTTTTCTCGAAGACAATGTGACCGCGTGGCAAAACCAGAAATATCAATATAGCTTGACATTTGGTCGAATGCCTTAAAATACCAAATGAAAAAATACTGAATAAGTGCTGCCAACCTTATACAAAAATGCGATGACTGTTAATTTCAAATTAAAATCACAAATAAATAATTTTTTAATGCTCATTTTATTGGTAAGTTTTTGTGTAATATATAAAATAATTAAAATGGTAATTTGTTCGCTTAATTTGTTCGTTTGCTGTTAATCAAGTGATTGCACTCAATTTCTTATAAATAAGGTGCGGCCTGTTCTTCAATCCAAGCAGTGTGGTGAAGGACACTCGTGTACACTCCTGGGAAGCCTTCACGAGCACAGCCAACGCCCCAGGACACGATGCCAACTAAAATGCCCTCCACGGTCAATGGTCCACCGGAGTCCCCTTGGCAGGCATCCTTGCCGCCCTCCTCAACGCCGGCGCAAATCATTTCATCGGTGATGGTGTAATCCTTGGTCGAGTACTGTGCTCCGCACGTGCTGGTGTCCATAATTTCAACTTGAACGGCACGCAGCATGGCTGGGAGTGCCTCGTCCCCCTCGGTGCGCTTGCCCCAACCGCTGACAATGGCATGTGCGCCCGCGTTGGGTGAATCAACGGCCAGGGCAATGGGTTGGACCAGGCTGGAGTAGGCCAATGGCTCGCTGGTAATAATCATGCCCACATCATTCACATGGGTCTTCTTGTTGTAGCCGGTGTGGTAGATCAGCTTGGTTACCTTCACACCCTGCTCGTCCAGATCGGCAATGGAATTCTGTCCGGCCACAATGCGGATGTAGGAGGCGAAGCGACCCTTGATGCAATGGGCAGCCGTGAGGACGACTCGAGGTGCGTAGATGCTGCCACCGCAAATGTGGAGCAGCATATAAGTCTCGAGACGCACGGACACCTGGTACGGATAATTACCAATATCCGTCTCAGTGCCACCCACAATATGGGTGCTTATAGATGCCCCATAACTCAAGGCTGCCAAGGACAGCAGCCCCAATAGAATTAATCCCAAACGCGACGACATTACGAAAGAGTCCAGAGTGCTCTAATGCTAAACTGGATGGCGTATGATTCGTATATATAGCATAGGGCTTATCGCTGGACAAAACCCGAAATCGCATGAAATCCACGATTGATATCGGATTTCAATAAACAAATTCATACTACGATATTATAAAGTTTATATGGCCAAGGTTTTATACACTCTATAAACATCGGTTGTCGGTAGTCTTTTAAAGAGAAATTCTTACCCATAATTAAACCATAGAACCATAAGCTCTTCGATAAGTCATTTACGATATAGAAAAAAAAAAAAAAAAATAAGAAACAAACCCGCATAATTGACCTAACTGGATTATCAATAAGTTGACTCATATTACGAGTGTTCAAGTTCCAACGAACTTTGAATTTTATTTGAGATGTCTGCGCTTTATGTAATCTATAATTCCGAAAACCCTAAACTTGTCAATAGATTAAAATCGTCGGCGCGACATTACCCAGAGCTGAGATTTGTTATCTTCCGGGTGCGAGCTAACTTAACTGCATGATAAGGCAGAATTACTATGATTTTTATGTTTCCAATAAGCAATCGATATAAACATATAACTTGCTACTATATCGTAATTTTATATTGTAGCCAATTCTTCGTAGATTCGTGATATGCAAAATCATAAAGATTAAATAAGTTAAACACGATGACAATTACTTTTTGAGAATTATGAATCACCATCACACTTTTAAAGTTTGATTGACAATTTCTTGGACTGGTCGATTTATCATGAGTAACGTAGACAGAAATTCACCTAGTGCACTAAACAACTTTTTGATATAAGTACTACAAAATGAAACTGTAACAAAATTAACAAAATGTTATCAGGCTTACATGTCGAAGCTATAAAAAATAAGATGTGTTTTATATTTTTTATTTTACTTACAAGTCAATCTATAAACATTTTAAATTTTCCTTTTGAATTTTACCAACCGTTACAGTTTTCATTTGTATTTCATCGATATTAATCATGGAATCGATATATGAGCACACCCAATGCCGTAGCAGTCAGCTTTCGAGATAAAGCAGCACAAGCGATCGCATAACAATCAGGGCTGGCACATTTAGTACACTCGTACCAAAAGTGGTACATTTCCTATTTGTTGGTACATTGGATCAGTTTTTTCGATATGGTAAATTTGTATTATTATTTACATTTTTTATATATATTTTATCCTCCAACTAAGAGTATCAAGTACATTTTTTATAAAAAATGGCTATAATATAATATTATTTTGTTCATATATGTTAACAAATTCGGTACAATTTTTCCGAAAGCGGAACTTCTTAACTAAAGTCTGGTACCAAAATATTTTTATAAAGTTTCAACCGTGTTTTCAATTGGGTAGTGTCGATAAGGATAAGATAAGAAAAAGAAGACTAACCTTAAACCTTAAAGCCGTTAGATGGATTTATAACTATGGAATTATCGCTTTTAATCAATTTGATTGGGGAACAACTACACATTGATAAAGATTCTATAAAAAGCGTGATCCCTGGAAATTTGGCTTTAGTTGACAATAATGTTTCGCATCTTGATCGGCCTGTGTATTATTGGAGCATCGCTGGCGAATAGCGCTTTCCACAGCGGTGTGCCCATGCTTGATGGACGGATTGTTGGTGGCGAGGATGCGGACATTCGTGAATTTCCCCACCAGATTTCCATGCGCTACAGGGGAAATCACAGATGTGGCGGTAGCATCATCACAAGCAATATTATCGTCAGTGCAGCCCATTGTGTCAATACATTGCTGAATGCGAATAATCTGACGATCGTAGCTGGCTCTACGACATTATTCCAACTGAGTCCCACGGCTCAGGTGCTGCCAGTGCGAAAATTCATCATTCACGACAAGTACAAGACCATTAATAATGACAACGACGCCGCCATCCTGTTGCTGGATGGAGACTTTGAGTTTAACGAATCCGTTCAGCCAATTCCACTGGCTACGGTACGTCCCGAGGATGGAACACCGGTCACGGTAACTGGTTGGGGTGTCACCACTGAGAATGGTCAACTGCCCAACGTACTGCAAAAGGTGGTAGTGAATGTGGTCGATAATGCAATTTGCAAAAAATCCTATCCTATAATGTTGACCGGCAACATGTTGTGCGGCGGCATCGTCGGTGGCGGCAAGGATGCCTGCCAGGGCGACTCTGGCGGTCCCCTGATCTACAACAACGAACTGCTGGGCATTGTGTCCTGGGGAACAGGATGTGCTCGTGAAAAATATCCAGGCGTTTATGCCTCCGTGCCAAATGTACGATCTTGGATCGAGGAGTCTGTCAAGGCCAATTCGGAATTGGGTAGCATTGATTTTCTCTAGATGAGTGCATTTTAATCTAAAAGAAGCAATAAAAAGCTAGTGATTATTTCTTTGAATGTTGAATGTCGTTTCATTGAGACTATCGGCCGTTAAAATTCAAATTTAAAAAAATACTAAAATTCTATTAATTCGATCAGTTTAAGAATAAACGGACTTATCGATAAGTTGCTTGCTGGCCGTATAACAATCAGCATTTGACAGCGAGCGCAAGCTGTCAACTTTGTTTGTCGTTGGCTATTTCGAAAAGGGATTGAACAGCAAACACTCAATAAAAGCCAAGTACTCGAACTAAATTTGTAGTTTTATTATTAAGTGGGTGGTAAATCGGTAAACACAAAGTCAAATAATTATCATGTACTGCTACTCGATGATAGGCGTTATCAGGCTAGTGCTTGGCGTTTATAGCGCTCCCTCGGCCTTCAGCGTATCATCGATCCACGACTTCAAGCTGGGCACGTATGTGTAAACTGTGGGATAGCCAGGTCGACCGCAGCCCCGTCCCCAGGAGACAAGACCCACCAGTTGCTCGTCGATGATCAGTGGACCGCCCGTATCGCCTTGGCAGGCATCGCGACCACCTTGGGCCACATCTCCGGCGCAGATCATGCGGTCCGTGACCTCGCCCGCACCGTAGATCTTACTACATTGTTCGGAGCCAACGATGGGCACATATGCCTGTTCCAGATGGGGACTGGAAGGTCCCCATTCCTCACGATAGCCCCAGCCAACCACAAGGGCATCTCTGCCAGTCGCCGGTCGTTCCGGACGCAATTCAATTGTGCGTAAACCGAAATTGGTCAAATTCAATGGGGTTTCCAAAATGACAACGCCAATGTCGTAGTCAGCCGTAAAGTAACTAAACTTCGGATGATGCGTCCAGTTCGAGACGGGATAGACGAATCCATCACTGCCATTACGTGTATTGGCGCCACCAACCACCAGCAATTTGATGTCCTCCGTGAGTCCGGCCAGACACTGAGCCGCCGTCACCACGGCGCGATCCGAGTAGATGACGCCGGCACATTCGTGAAGGTAAGCGGATTCATTGCTTCGTCGGTAGCGTAGGGAAACGCAATACGGATGACGAGCTATGTCCACCTTGGAGCCATTGATAATACGTGCCTCCGGCTGAGCCTCAATGAAGCAGACACAAGCTGCCAGCGTCAACAGCAGCATCAGCAGTTGGACACGAAGGATATCCATGATTCCCATGGTATTTTGCATCCGTTCAAGCGACCGCCTTCTAACGAACTGTACGATTACAAATTATGTATTTTTGGTATTTCGCGTTAAGATTATCTTAATTGCGGCTATTTCCGATAGGCCCCATGTACCGGGTCCGCCAGATAAGAAAGTTCCAACGGCAAATGCTAGTGAATGGGAAAAGTTTGCTTTCGATGGATTGAACAACGATACGAACAAAATATTTGTATACCCTTTTAGAGAGTAGTATAAACTAGTCACGAAATATAGCTACCATAGGAACGATCGGTCGAAAAAACTTTTAGTAAGAAAATGTTGGTTTCTTAAGAATAGAATTAATATATATTGACCTACATCCGAAACAATTTTAAACAACATCGGATCACTATATTATATAGCTGTCATAGGAACAAATTTAATATATAAGATTACCGACCTAAAGGTCGTTATTGTTATGTTCGTATATTAAGTCCGGAAGTTAATAGAAAACTTTCGCTTTTATAATCAACAGTGCATCAGAGTTATCTTTTCTTAAAGGCAGTTAAATTTGTTATATTAAAAAGACTTCAATTAAATTTGTATACTCGATTTAAGATAATAGGCTTTATGTACTCAACTGTATTTGATTATTTATACATATGTGATTAATGTTTTTTATAATACATTCTTCTTTCTTCTTATTTCTTAAGTGAGCATCGCAACTTGTTGCTCTATCCAACCCTTTAGATGTACCAAGTTCGTGTAGACACCGGGATAACCGGGACGACCACAACCGCTGCCCCAGGAGATCAAACCCACGGCGGCTCCCTTGACCACCAGAGCTCCTCCGGCATCTCCTTGACAGGCATCGATCACCTGGTTGCCACTAGAGATTCCCGCACACAACATGGCTTCGGTGATGCGATCCTGACCATAGGACAAGCGACACTGAGTTGGATCCACAATCTTCACCTGAGCGATCTGCAGAGTTTCCGTTGCCTGCGAATCCGCCGTAGCACCCCAGCCGGAAATGGTTGCCAAGCTGCCTGCCACAGGTTGATCTGCGGCAATTGATAGGCTTGCTAGTCCCTGATTCTTAAGGTTCAGTTCGGGGTCAAGCAGCAGCAAAGCCAAGTCGTTGTCCATGAACCACTTATCGAAATCGTCCTGGATGAGAATCCGTTCCACACGATGGACGCTTCCCTTGCTCCCAGTGCGATATTCCTCTCCGGCTACAACTTGAAGTCTTTGTATGTCCAGATCTTGGATACACATTGCCGTGGTCAGAATCACATGGGAGTTGTAGATGGCGCCAGCACAACGTTGTACATAGGCTGCTGTGGCATTGGACTTATATCTCAGGGAGACATGGTAAGGTGCTCGATGCATTTGACCATCCTGACCTCCTAGGATCCTGACACTGCCCGCTACTTGATGAAAACAGAGGCACAACAGCAACAAGTTGACTTTCCAAATCATGACCGTCGATTCTTCTAGCTTACAAGGGACTGAAATACGACGGAATATGGAACTGCGATTGCAGCGATTGGATAATTCTGATAGCTCAGACAATAAAGATATCGTATCGACAATTTGATTTTGGTATCATTCAACAAAGTTCTAATTTTTTTTTTAATTGAATAGAATCTATTTAAAATACAGTGGAACTTCCCTAACTCGAATGAAAAGTTTCGACTTATGATATTCTTTTTTTGAGCTTACTGCAATTCGATTTAGTTAGAGTTTGAAAATTATACCTCAGTATTTTCAGAAAAGGAGAACACGGTAATTTTGTTTGCCAATTTCATTGCATACTTTCAGGCAGACAGGAAATCGGGAAACTGAACATTTGTTTATTTTTATATTGCCAAAAAAGAAATCGTTGCATAGTTAGACTTTTAGTTATATTGGGCTTAGCAGATGGCTAATCAACTTGGCTATAATCGACAAGTATATTAGGCCCAATTGATGCCTTGCACAAGCACTAATCATATCCGATTAGTATTCCCAGTAATCTATGTACCAGATAAGACCCAAGGTAGTAAATCCAAACGCAACCAAATGGACGCCAATTTGCCATATTTATTTGGACATGTGACCAAAGGGAATTTCCTAAAACTATTTAATGCCTTAGGGCAACTTCACCTTGGAGTTGATCCAGGCGTTCAGATAGGAGACCTTGGCATAGACACCCGGATATTTGGGATCGGCACAGCCATAGCCCCAGGAGACGACGCCGTGCAGCTTATTGTCGACGATCAGGGGGCCACCGGAGTCACCCTGGCAGGCGTCCTTGCCACCGACGCCTCGGACACCGGCACAGAGCATGGAGTCCGTGATGCGATTGCCACCGTAATCCTTATCGCAATCCGCATTGCTCACGATTGGCACATCGACAGCCATCAGTTGATTGGACGATGTTCCGCCGGAACTCGTTGTACCCCAGCCGGTGATGGTGCTAATTGCACCCGGAGTGACATCCTCGCTGGCCAGCTCAATGGCCCTCATGGTGAAGTTGTTCAGCGGCAGCGGAGAGCTCAACCGGAGCAGGGCAATGTCATTGTCATAGGTATCCGGATTGTACTGCTCGTGCATGATGATCTCGGTGACGGAGACAATGACGCCATCGCCGCCATTGCGTCGACTGGTGCCGGCGACCACTTTATACTGACTCGGAATCGAGGCGATGATGCAATGCGCCGCCGTGGCGATAATATCTTCGGCAATGATGGAGCCACCGCAGATGTGGGAGAACGGATTCTTGGGGAAGTTGATGGCCTTGCGACGCAGCGAGATTTGATGCGGATAGACAGCCACATTTGTCTCATGGCCACCCACAATGCGGCCATTGAGGGTGTCCTCCGTCAAGGACATGGACTCCTGGACAGGATGTGCCCAGGCACTGGCCACCAAAAGACCCAATCCCAGGCAGAGGAAGAGCGGCGCGTGCGTCATGTTAAGCAACAGCTGAAAGACTGAAATATCCCCAAATAGCCCCGCCATCGATTGGATTGTAAAACGCCACTTATCAGCAACGGTCATCGGCGATTAGAAACCGATGCTCTTGGTCATAAATTTTACTGGATACATTCAGTTGGTCATACGCGATAGAGGGCTATATATGACCACGGCGGTTTATGTTTTATGAAGGCGCCGCTAGCCTTGAAAATAAACTAAGCCAAAATTTCAAACAAAAAATTGTGTTTATAAATTTATAATTTAAAAAAGAGTTCAAAAATAGTTATAGCTATCGAAAGTTATCGACAAATAATTTGATAAATGTAATAAACAAGCTGCATTATTGTTAAGAAGCTTGCTGACCGTATAAAAGTCAGCTTTCGTCAGTGAGCGCAAGCTACACTATCGAAAATAAAATAAACTAATTTTCTTATCGATTAGATACTTTCTGGCTATATAGCAATCAGCTTTCGACAGTGAGCACAAGCTAAACTGTCGAAAATTATCGACAAATAAGTCGATAAATGTAACAAACTAATCTTTTTATCGATAAGTTGTTCACTGGCTGTATAACAGTCAACTTTTGACAGTGAGCGCAAGCTAAAATATCAAAAATTATCGACAAATAAGTCGATAGTTGAAACTAACTATATAGCAATCAGCCTTTAACAGTGAGCTCAGCTTCGTAGCTTTGATTGTCGTTGGATACTTTAAAAAAGTGATTGAGGTACTCGTACTAAATTTGAAGCTTTATTAATAAGCTATATGATTACGGTCTTTATGTTTTATGAATTCGCTGCCAGCTGCTCGGCAATCCAGCCTTGGAAGTGGGGCACGGATGCGTAGACTCCGGGATAATCGGCACGTGCACAGCCCTCGCCCCAGGAGACAATGCCCAGCAGTCGATTGCTGACCACCAGCGGTCCTCCGGAGTCACCCTGGCAGGCATCCTTGCCCCCTCCCGGCACCGCAGCACAGAGCATCCCCCCGGTGATGGGTCGCCAATCGTAGGCAGCCTGGCACTCGGCATTGTCCACCAACGGAACCTGCACCTGTTGCAGCTGGGCGGAGGAGAGTCCACCCTCGGTGGTGGCACCCCAGCCGGAGACAGTGGCAACGGTGCCCGCTGCGGGCAACTCCTCAGCCAACTCAATGGTGTCGATCTTGAAGTGCGTTCCAACCGGAAATGGCGGTGAGACAAAGATCAGGGCAATATCATTGTCCGTGATCGAGGCATTGTAGTGCTCATGTGGTAGTAGCTTCTCCACCCGGGAGATTACACCGCCATCCATTCCGGAACGCATCTCGGTGCCGGCAACGACCAGGAAATTCTCCGCCAATCGATTGTAGACACAATGTGCCGCCGTCAGAATAGTTCTATCATTGATCAGACTTCCTCCACAGGAGTGGGCATAGGCGCTGCTCGTGCTCGTCCTTCGGCGCAGGGACACCTGATAGGGCAGGTAATAAGTGGAGATAACGCTGCCGCCAACAATGCGACTCTCCACATCCGACTTTTGGCAACTGGAGCTGCCAATCATCAGCAATAGCGCCACAATAATTCCCAGCAATTTGTTGTCCATTCCAATGTTTGGTCTTCAACTAACTGGACACGAATTTCTGTAGGCATCGCAGAGTCCAACGGTATCAGCACAATAAATGACTCTATAAATGACAGATAAGAGCCTCGATTGCCGAGAATATACCTTGAATAATAAGAGGTATATGCGCTTTTGTGAGAAATATATTTGTAGTATCAGCTATGATAAAGAATGGATCTATAATATTCTGAGTCACATGCGTTGGCTCTAAATTAAGTGACCCTAAACTTGGGCTTTGTTCTTGTTAAATAGAAATGTATAGGTTTGAGGCATGCTCGACTTGCATAGACCCTGTACCCCAAAATACTGTTAGTAAATTTCCTAAAGTTAATGTTTGTTTGACTATCAGAAATGGACTAAGACCCTTAGTCACACAAATGGAAGATGCTTTCTTTTTCCTAAGTATTATGTGACTGCAAAGCGTGCTCGACTAGCAAACACCCTGTGCTTAACTTTTGAGAACTTTTTTGAGACAATGACTGGTAAATTACTAAAGTTGTTATTTGAACGAGTTCATCACAATATTGGATAGATATTGATATCCCCTCTTTCACTCATTATTATGATCACAAAAGCGTTTCACAGATAACAGGAATGAAAGCTTTAAATGTCCATTTACCACTCTCATTTCCTCTCACTGAAGCTCTTTAAAAAAGCTCCTGATCAAGCCGAAGCTTTAGCTGTTTATTAAACCTTAAAGCCAGATGGTTCGAGTATTATTTTATTTTCTTTATTGATTTAAAACTTTTCCTGCAAGGCCTTGGATGTTTCTATGATCCAATCCCGCACGGAGGGCACATCTGCATAGACACCGGGCATCAGATCGGAGGCGCAGCCGTAGCCCCAGGATACAATGCCAACTAGTTGATCGTTGGCCACCAAAGGACCGCCGGAGTCACCTTGGCAGGCATCCTTCTTCTTCTCGTAGGCACAGACCATTGTGTCCAAGACGATATCGCCGTATTTATAAGCATCCGATGCACACGTCTTCCAGTCCACAATGTACACGACGACCGCTTGGAGGATCTTGGGCAAGGACATGCACCACAGGTGACACTTGGAGCCCCAACCGGTGACCACAGCTGGAGTACCAGTCTCTGGAGTCCTTCTGGCCAGCTCTATGTAGCGAATGTCCTCGGTCTCCTGGACACTCTCGGATAATTTGACCAGACCCACATCGTACTGCATGGTCTGGTGATTGTACTTCTCATGGTAGATCAAAGTCTCGGCGGCAATTCGCAGGCCACCCTCGTTATAGATCGTTGAGCCTAGACGCACCCAGATCGTGGATGCCTTATAGCCCTGTAGACAATGGGCCGCAGTTACCACAATATTGTGACTGATCAAACTGCCGCCACACATGTGAGAGCCGCCTTTCTTCTGCAAGGACACTTGATAAGGATGTGCCCGAATTGTGGTATCCTCGCCGCCGACAATGCGACCCTCGCGCTCCAACCGATTGGGAGCTACTCCAACGGTTCCGGCCCAGATCCCAACAGCCAAGAAAACCAATAATGCCAGCACTCTATGCATTTTGACCAATACTGAAAAACAAACACCTGAAGTGGTCATATTTATTGGAGTCTCGGGACCTTGAGCTTAATTAATCGACTGCAACTCAAAATTGAGCATTTTATCTAGAGATGGGAGCAGAAAAATTTAATGAATTTGGAAAAACTATAAAGTGGGTGGCTCATCGAGATCTTATCGTTATTAGAGCCGGATTTAAAACTGAAATCGATCAATTTTGTGTCTTGTTCAAGCTCATTTACTTAAAAACATTCCTAATACGATCACGTAGCTTTACTTCGTGAATTTTCGTGTCACGCGCACATCTGCAATGAAATGCCAAGTGGTTTGTCGAAAGTAACATTTTGACAGTATCAAAAATCAGAAAAATATATTTATAATAACTTAAGTTTTGACATTAACATTCATAGTATATCGAGTCTATATTTTCCTTTATTTGACTCGAACCTTGGTTTATTTGAAGAACCCTACCCAACAAGTGCAATTTCTTTCAATTTTTATCAGTACTGTTATCTGTCAAAGACACCATTTGAAATCAGAATTAGTTTTTATGGCCTTTCGCAAAATCTCGGCCTGTAAGAATTTTATGGTCTATTGTCATAATGCCACTATCTATTAGAGCAGATATTTTGAGTAATAGCCGGTATTTCTTTTACCCCATTGCTGTGATTAGTAATAATTTTCGTAATATATTTATAATAGGTTTTGACACAGTTATTACTCATGCCATGTCTCATATTACTCAAATGCAGTTCATCCATTGAGGTTACGAAATAAATTCTTGCGACCGATTGTCTGTTAATATTTTTGTTGACGTTCCTTGAAATCTTGGCAAATTAAACGCACCCGTCGAACCATTATCATATGCTTTATTTGGCAAAAATTTAATTAAAAATAAACTTATCAATTCTAAACTGTTATCAGCTGATGGGATTCTACCAATCAAAACGAAAACAACTTTCCTAGGTTTATCTCAAGATCTGTGTAAATTCCTAGAAGACGTCAGAAAAAAATGTAAGCTGAAAATTAAAAGAGCTTAACTTGCGATTTCATTCTTTGAGCTGAACAATTTGATCTCAAGATCTGTGTGAACTCGGAAAAGAAAAAAAATTTAAGAAAAAGGTAAAGTAAATTTTATGAATTAATAAAATTAGATTCTGAAAGTATTATTCAAAAATCAAAATGTATTTCATAAAATGACAAAACTGATCGTAATGGAGATTTCTTGATTTTCCCTACACTTTACTTCATAAATTTTTGATTTAAAATATTCATATACTCCAATGGAACATTGTTTAGAAGGAACTCTCTATCCTCCTATAATTTAATAAATTAAAGTACTTTTGCTATGATCAACACACAAGATCTAAACAAATTCAGAGAATATATAACAAAAGATAACCATTCGATTTTATGAATGTAAATACAAAATCTGATAGTGCTGCACTCAGGACTCTGAATTTTTCATTGACTTTATCAATAGAGCCACTTGAGCTGCGTTCAATTAATCTCCTTCTGACCAAGTCAGGAGACAGCACATGCTCCCTATCAGCTGTCGATTAAAATTTTAGTAAATCTGACTAGTCATTCATTTTTTTCCGGCGTGCGTCTCCACTCTAGAATGATTAGATAGACTCACACGGAATGGTGGACATCATAAGAGTGAAGAGTACTCAAAACCAGACACATTGATAAACGCTTTCGGCCCTTAAAAACTTGCCAGATGCTTCCCTTAGATAAGGTTAGAACGTCATCGCCCCGATGTGAAACCCGGAAGGAGAACAACAAACATTCTGCTTGCTAATAGATTTATTTTGGATATTAATATAGCCATTTCGATAAGTTTAGATCGAGTTGGCATTGTTGATCACCCAGGATCGGAGGACAGCCACATCGGCGTAGACACCTGGGTAGTTGGAGTAGGCACAGCCATAGCCCCAGGAGACGACACCAGCGAGGACACCTCCAGAGACCAATGGGCCACCAGAGTCACCCTGGCAGGCATCCTTGCCGCTGGCAGCTGCGCAGATCATGGTGCTCCTGATCTGGCTACCATATCCATAGGAGGAAGAGGCACACTTGGACTGGCTAACAATCTTCAAGTTGACGTACTGCAGCTGGGTGGGAATGGAGTTGGAGCCAGAGGACTGAGTGCCCCATCCGGAGACGGAGGCAGCAGCGCCATTAGCAGGAGCACTACTGGCCAGACCGATAGCCTTGATGGTGGAGCTGAAGGACAGGTGGGAGCTCAGACGAATGATAGCAATATCGTTGACCATGGTGTTGGCGTTGTAGCCCTCGTGGTTCCTGAAAGCGGCGACCCTGATGACAGAACCACCTGAGTTCCAGTAGGTAGATCCAGCACGAATCTGCAGGGAGGAGGCGGACACGGATTGCAGGCAGTGGGCAGCAGTCACGATGATGTTGGAACGGTAGATGGAGCCACCGCAGGAGTGACTGCCACTACGCTGCAGGGAGATTTGCCAGGGGAAGCTACCGATAGTGGTGGCAGTGCCTCCAACGATGCGTCCGTCCAGCTGGGGGAGGAGTCCCTCAGGGATGGCAGCTCCAAAGGCGCAGGCAACAACCGACAACAAGATCACAAACTTGAACATTGCAAACGTGGCTAAAAAGTGAATTGGTTACAACGTTAACATGGCTTTTTATAGGGAACCAGGCGAACTGTTATCAGCGATAGACGAGTGGGTTTTTAAGGGGATTACGCCCATTTACGAAATAACAATTGGAAAGACATTCAAGTTTGTTTACAATGCAATTTATTGAAAATTTCTCAAGGGTTGAGGGCTTAGACCTCATCGGCGGTCTTCTCGATCCACGAGTGGAAGTGAGCGACGTCAGCGTAGACACCGGGGTATCTGGTGTCGGCGCAGCCATGGCCCCAGGAGACGACACCAACGAGACGGCCGCCGGAGACCAATGGGCCACCGGAATCACCCTGGCAGGCATCCTTGTGGGCGGCGTAGGCGCAGATCATGGTGTCCTTGATCTTGCTGCCATAGCTGAATTGCTTGGAGCGACACTCGTTATTCTCGACGATCTTCAGGTCGACAGCCAACAGATGATCGGGAATGGTGCTGCTACCAGAGGCGGTGGTGCCCCAGCCGGAGACGACAGCCTCGGCGCCGTTCTTGGGATTCGACTCAGCCATGCCAATAGCACGGACAGTGGAACGGAAGGTCAGCGCAGATTCGATGCGAATGATGGCAATGTCGTTGATCATGGTCCTGGGGTTGTAGCCCTCATGGTTCTTGAACGCACGCACGGAGTGCACACTGCCGCCGGAGCGCCAGAAAGTGCTGCCGACACGCACCTTGATCTGGGAGGCGGAGACCTTCTGCAGGCAGTGAGCGGCGGTGACGACGATGTCGTGCGAGTAGATCGATCCTCCGCAGAAGTGGGAGCCGCTGCGCTGCAGCGACACCTGGTAGGGATGATCATCGATGCTCGTCTCGTAGCCGCCAACGATGCGACCATCCAACTGGGGCAACAGACCCTCGGGCACGGCAGCAGCCAAGGCGCAGGCGGCCAGGGAAAGAAGTACTACGAATCTCAACATCTTTTTTCGGTATATTCCCAAAAAATCGCACACACACCCTTTATATAGTCCCCCCCTATCTAGTAATAATCCAATCCAGACCTAGATAAGTGGCCCGTGTGCCTAAAGCTCAAATCTCAACAACTATCGGATTTTGACCACTTAACAAGACCTGGGGAACTTTTTTTATTTATTTAGATAACTTATTATTAATCAAACCGCTTGCGATAAGTTACAATCTCTTGCGATAATAGACACCTCCGTTTCCTATATAAGCACGATCATAATATTATTGCAAAGTATATTCTTGTAACATGTTCAAGTTCGTGATCCTGTTGTCCGTTGTCGCCTGCGCCTTTGGAGCTGCCATCCCTGAGGGACTCCTCCCCCAGTTGGATGGACGCATCGTTGGAGGCACTGCCACCACCATCAGCAGCTTCCCCTGGCAAATCTCCCTGCAGCGTAATGGCGGTCACTCCTGCGGTGGCTCCATCTACTCCTCCAGAATCATCGTGACTGCTGCTCACTGCCTACAGAAAGTGACCCCCTCCGTCCTGCAGATTCGTGCCGGATCCAGCTACTGGAGCTCTGGTGGTGTTGTCGTCAAGGTCGCCGCTTTCAGGAACCACGAGGGATACAACGCCAACACCATGGTCAACGATATCGCCGTCATCCGTCTGAGCGGCAACCTGGGAATGAGCTCAACCATCAAGGCTATCGGTCTGGCCAGTAATGCTCCCGGTAATGGCGCCGCTGCCTCCGTCTCCGGATGGGGCACTCAGTCTTCTGGCTCCAGCTCTATTCCCTCCCAGCTGCAGTACGTCAACGTGAAAATCGTCAGCAGGGCCAACTGCCAGTCCGGCTCCTACAGCTATGGTAGCCAGATCAAGACCTCCATGATCTGCGCTTCTGCTCCCGGCAAGGATTCCTGCCAGGGTGATTCCGGTGGCCCACTGGTCTCTGGAGGTGTCCTCGTTGGTGTCGTCTCCTGGGGCTATGGCTGCGCCGCTTCCAACTACCCAGGTGTCTACGCCGATGTTGCTGTTCTCCGCAGCTGGGTGATCAACAATGCCAACTCCGTTTAAGAACTTGAACGAATAAAATATTGCATTGAAAATTATCCATCAATTGTTTGCAAATTCATAGACACGATCGATTTTCTGACTTTTCTAGAAGAGGGTTCCTATTTGTAATGGGAGCAGGGTTCCAGCTCGTAAAGTGATTTTAGGCGGACAACGAAGGAGGGACGAAGATCCCGGATTCGTTGGCAGAACCAAGGGACTGAAGCCCTGTCAAGACAGGGACACGTGGAGGCAAAAAGTGCATCAGGCTGTGATGCTATAGAATTATTGAAAGTCAAATAATAAAAATAAGGATATTACTAGAATTCACATTTCCTTGACTTTGACAGAACAGAATTTAAGCTAAATGCCATTTAAATTATTATACGAATTATTCTCTTAAACTAAATTTGAAGCCAATTTTCTGCTTTTCTTGGCATCAACATAAGCTTTGACTTGTAAAGCTTCTATAAATCCACAGTCGACAATTTATAGCGACATAGTGGAGTTCCCGATTTAAGACACTCACTTCAATTTAAATAGGATGTTTATTAATTTAATCAATGAATTCAAAACTCCAACGGTAAAAACAAAATGTCTGCCTACTTTTAGGTGCTAGTGCTACCTAAAAATCATTGCTACCGTCATCATTTACCTGTGCACAACTAATAAAAAACTTTATAGCTGCATATAAAAAATTCTTGAACTGAATAAAATATAAATGTGAATATATAGTTATGCTAGCAATATAATAAATGACTTTTGATACATTATTTTTTGTAAACAGAGGTTTTTTTTTTTTTTTTTATTGACCGGAAATTATATTTGCGTTTCATTCCAAGGATCTTTAAAACAAATGTTTAAATACAATTGACGTTGATGGGTGTCCTTCTTAATAAATAGAATAAAATCTTAAATTACGATACTTACAAATATCATACTAAAATCATTAAAAATAACTCAGCTTTCAGTATCATATCACATTCGCATTTTTGAATGATTTTTAATATATTGCACCGGATGTGATTCTCAAGTGCCCTCAACTCAAGCGTTTCTTGTTTTGATTCTCTTATGTACTAATGTATTCTTAGACCACGCGTGATAATTTGGATTAGAATTTATTGATACAGAGTACAATTGACGCCTATATCAGTAGCCTCTGAGATAACATGAAGATAGCAAACACCTCAGAATCCTATATATACGCTGGCATATTTCCATAACCACATTGTACTTAGCAATATGTTCAAGTTCGTGATCCTGTTGTCGGTTGTTGCCTGCGCCTTTGGAGCTGCCATCCCTGAGGGACTCCTCCCCCAGCTGGACGGACGCATCGTTGGAGGCACTGCCACCACTATCGGTAGCTTCCCCTGGCAAATCTCCCTGCAGCGTAATGGCGGTCACTCCTGCGGTGGCTCCATCTACTCCTCCAGAATCATCGTGACTGCTGCTCACTGCCTGCAAAACGTGTCCCCCTCCGTCCTGCAGATTCGTGCCGGATCCAGCTACTGGAGCTCTGGTGGTGTTGTCGTCAAGGTCGCCGCTTTCAGGAACCACGAGGGATACAACGGCAGCACCAAGGTCAACGACATTGCCGTCATCCGCCTGAACGGCAACCTGGCAATGAGCTCTAACATCAGGGCTATCGGTCTGGCCAGTAGTGCTCCCGGTAATGGCGCTGCTGCCTCCGTCTCCGGATGGGGTGCTCTTTACTCTGGCTCCAGCTCCACTCCCGCCCAGCTGCAGTACGTCAACGTGAAAATTATTAGCCAATCCGCCTGCCAGTCCGGCTCCTACAGCTATGGTGGCCAGATTAGGAGCACCATGATCTGCGCTGCTGCTGCCGGCAAGGATTCCTGCCAGGGTGATTCCGGTGGCCCACTGGTCTCTGGAGGTGTCCTCGTTGGTGTCGTCTCCTGGGGCTATGGCTGCGCCGCCGCCAACTACCCAGGTGTCTACGCCGATGTTGCTGTTCTCCGCAGCTGGGTGATCAACAATGCCAACTCCGTTTAAGAACATTTGCAAAATAAATGACAGTTTAAAAATCAGTTGACTTAAGTCATTAGCCTGTTGCCTTTACTGTAAAGCTATCCAAAAAATTGTTTACGTACGAAGATCATAGATCTGAATATTCTTGTAGTAGAGATTCCACTTTCATTATCATAACAAATATTGTTTATATATTGAATCGTAAGGGAAACAGTGCCTTATATAAGTAAAGTAACAGCCAGATATAAATTGGACTTAATCAATTGTTTTGCTATTTTCAGCTACTGTCATGCATTTATTTCCTATCTATTCTGATAAAATTGATTGAAAGCTATTGATATGGCACCCTCGAACTGCGTCGGGTATAAAAGACCGATGTTTTTCTATTTGCAGCTAGCAGTTTTTACTATGTTCAAGTTCGTGATCTTGTTGTCGGTTGTCGCCTGCGCCTTTGGAGCTGCCATCCCTGAGGGACTCCTCCCCCAGTTGGACGGACGCATCGTTGGAGGCACTGCCACCACTATCGGCAATTTCCCCTGGCAAATTTCCCTCCAGCGTAATGGCGGTCACTCCTGCGGTGGCTCCATCTACAGTTCTAATATCATTGTAACTGCTGCCCGCTGTCTGCAGTCTGCGACCATCTCTAGCTTAAAGGTTCGCGCTGGCGCCACCTACTGGAACTCTGGTGGTACTCTGCTGCAGGTTGCCGCCTTTAAATGTCACGAGGGCTACAACGCCAACACCATGGTCAACGATATTGCCATCATCCGTTTGAGCTCTTCCCTCTCCTTCAGCTCCACCATCAAGGCTATCGATCTGGCTAGCTCTGCTCCCGCCAACGGAGCTGCCGCTTTTGTCTCTGGTTGGGGTACTCAGTATTATGGATCTAGTTCCATTCCTTCTCAGCTGCAGTACGTCGATGTGAATATTGTGAGCCCATCCGTATGCGCTTCCTCCACCTATGGATACGGTAGCCAGATCAAGAACACCATGATTTGCGCGGCTGACAGCGGCAAGGATGCCTGCCAAGGAGATTTCGGTGGCCCATTGGTCTCAGGAGGTGTCCTCGTTGGTATTGTGTCCTGGGGCTATGACTGTGCGAGCCCAAAGTATCCTAGGGTCTACTCCGATGTTGCTGTGCTCCGCTCCTGGGTGATCAGCGCCGCCAACAGTGTCTAAGGACATTTGCAAAATAAAACAAAGCATACTCGTATAACGATAATCATTGTCTTTTTATTAACACATTGAAATCAACTTAAGAGGATTGCTCAGGAGCAGCCGAGTTCCACAGGCGATTCTTGGTCTTGGCATTGGATTTGTCCTGCTTGGTAACAGGACGCAGATGCGCTGCATCAACAATGTCCCTGCAAGCAGGAACAGAATTAGGAGGAGTGTTGTTAGCATTACAGGGACTCAAACCCACTTGAACTCCTCATAGCTCTGGGTGTTTGTCACTGCCCTCAGCTTGGCATCGTTGCGCAGATAATAGACTTCTTCGTCCCGCAGCTGCTGCAGGCAAAGATCGCGCAGACGCAGCAGCTCCTCGGACGTAATCTCGCTCGAATTCGACATTTGGCAAATATGTGTGCCGTAAAACAGTTGAAAGTATTAATTAATAGTTTGAAATGAGTTTGTTTGCCACTGGTTGCCTGGGTAACAAGGGCGTCGAAATTCAAAGTCAACTATTTTTGTTATCTTACAGAGTTGTATTTTAAACACACACATCAAAAGCAAGTTTCGATAATGTACCAGCTGAAATTAGCAACAAATGTACCATATCTAATGTACCAACGAATGACAAATGTACCAGTTTTTGTACACTGCACACATCGCAAGAGTGGAAATGTTGTGTAGCATACTTTGAGGAGTAAATACATTTGTGGAGAATTGCAATAAGTGAATCCATTCAAATAAAACATAATTACAAATTTCACTAATTATTAAAAACTAGTGAGTTAAACAAAGATCAACAATCAATCAAATATAGTTATATTGTTAATAATTTAATATTATTATTTACACTAAAAAAACAAATAGAATTAAATAATTTCTGCCCCCCTTCGACTATGTCTTTGCTGGGTAACCCACTCGAAGATAATCTGCGATGACCAATTACCGGGCGATTAACATTTACAGCCCTTAAGCAAGCGATAAGTCTTGCAACATGCTCCGGACCAAGGTGCGATCAGTTCCCACTTGGCTTTCGTGCGTGTTCGACAACATGGCACGCCATTTAATAGTCACATCCGTCGCTCTATTGCTGATCCTTGACTCTTGTCCAGCCTTTGCAAACCCGCCCAGTGCTCGCAATGAACGCATCGTGGGCGGCACGGAATTGTCCATTTACAATGCGCCCTGGCAGGTGTCCATACAGGTGAGCGCTCGTCATGTTTGCGGCGGCGCTATCTACAGCAAGGACATTATCATCACGGCCGCCCATTGCGTGGAGAGCAGATCCGTGAGCCTGATGAAGGTGCGTGTGGGCGCCAATCAACACAATTCCGGAGGCAGTCTCATACCCGTCGCTGCCTACACGATCCATGAGCAGTATAGCCCACAGTTGAAATACTACGACATTGCACTGATTCGTCTGGCCACACAACTCACCTACAGTTTGGCCGTTAAGGCCATTGGCCTAGCGAGCGTAAGTCCCAAAGCTGGCGCCGATGTCTCCGTCAGCGGCTGGGGCTACACGGAGGAGAATGGAGCCGCTGGATTTGCCAATAGTCTGCAGGTGGTCCATCTCCAGATCATCGAGCGTAACGAGTGCGCTTCAGCCAAATACGGTTACGGCTGGGATTTCGTGGGCGTGGAAATGATTTGTGCCGCATCCGATAATAAAGATGCCTGCACTGGCGACTCCGGTGGTCCAATGGTGGCCGAGCGTTTGCTGGCGGGCATTGTTGCCTGGGGATACGGCTGTGCACGGACCAATTATCCCGGCGTGTATGTGGACGTGGCCAAGCTCCGGCCGTGGATCATTAAGTCAGCAAATTCCTTATGAAAAGTTATAAGTCGTTCACAAATAAAGAACACTGAAATTAAATTTGATATATTCTATAATTTAAAAAATGTATATAGACATTTTTTTATTATTTTATAACATTTTTTAGAAGAATAATAATCCACTTTTATCCGGTTTTCAGCATAAACGATCTTAAAATATTATGTCTACAATTTTCCGATTAAACCCGATTCATTTTTTACTGGATTTATTATGACTCAAGACTCTTGTTTTCGATTCCTGGTCAAAACACCTGAGTTCTATTGATCTCACATTATCATTGACTTATGCAAAAAGTACTGGCGATATACTGTTTTAAAGTGAAGCTTAATTATGTATAAGACGCCCCCCAGGTGGAATCGAACCACTTCGATTATTAGTCGACTACGGATTTGAAGTCCGCACCCCGGACCACCGAAGCTCAGTGGGGCATTATTGGGTTAAAAGAAGCTCTATTTAAACATACATCTTGCGGAATAAGCACTTGGGAATTATAAGCGAAAAAAATTATAATTATCTCTTATCTGAACACATCTTAAACAATGTCTACATAATAAACCCATACACTTTTTATTTAAATCAAGAACTTGACGCAAAATGCATTTGGAATGAATCATGGATAAACAAAAGATATAAAAAATATTAGGAGTAGCAAAATACAAGGCATATTTAAATTAATCTCGCTTTTGAAAGCAATCAAATACAGTTAAAGTCAGTGGTGACATATCCTATATAATTGCTGATTATTCATTTGCGAGGCTGTTGTATGTGTGGTTGCGGCTTCTGTTGAACGGCATTTGGTGGCTTATGGGAGTGAGCCACCTGCGCAGATGCCGGTGTAAAATCTGTGTTACCCTTAACAGTTACACCACTGACGGTGCCCGAGTTCACGTTGACTGGTTGCTGAAATTACATATTGAGGGATTGAAATACTGAATATTTTACATACATTGTGTTAAGAAACTATTGTGACAACGAAACTAATTCACAAAATATATTTTCATTTTATCAAACAAATTTCTTGACTAACTGTATATAAGTCGTCTTACCGTCAGACCGGTGCAATCTTCAGCATCCTTGGCCGGACGCTCCGAGGCTGTTGCCTTATGCTGCACAATACGCATTCCACCGGCCTTCACTGTAAATACATAACATGACGTCAGCAGAATATCAAAATTATTTCGGCAGCAGCCGCACAACGCAATAGCTTCATAAACATGTGTGTGTGTGTGTGTGTGTGGTTTATCAGCAATGGCTTTGCAGACGTGAAAACTGATAAGATCAAAAATATAATGGCCTATTAATACAAATAGACCAATTGATTGCTGCCTAAACTATATTGTAGGTCATTTAAATCACTTAACTTATTGATTCTTGACCAAAACAAACAACAAAACCTGTTCCATGTCCGGCACACAGACCCATACACACACATATACATATTGAAACAGAACGGTATGCACTTACTAGCAGGTGGGTGTCCAGCTACAAGATTTGGTTGTTCATCAGCCATGTTTGCAAGTAATATAAACTGAAAGTTTTTAAATGTTGTATATAATTGACATTACAAACTTAAAGAACAAACCTCTATTAAGGAAAATAAACTGGCCTGTTTCTTTTGCGTTCTAAATTTTTGTGACACGAATGCAGTTTTGCTAGTGATGTGTAAAAACAAAGCGGCACTTGAGAATACATGCAGGGGTCTGCCAATGCTACCAAACGTAAACAAAATGAAGGTGCTGCCAACTCAGCAAATCATCGGAGATTTGACGGAAAAAGCTGGTCTGGCAACTCTGACAGACATATCGGCAGAGTTTCGCCGAATTCACAAAACATTACATCAAAATCTGCCGTGATAAACAAGAAAACTGCTGCTCTCTTGAATTTAACACATAAATATATATTATAATTATCAGAATGAAAGACACAAAGGTACGTAGACGTGCGTGTTAAGTCCACAATTGAAAATTACATACAGCTTTGCCCCAATTAAATCAATGAATACTCTTGGACTTCGATTGACGTTGTTGTTGCTGCTGTATGCTCAAATGTCAATTGGTTACAACAACAAAACCATCACCAACAACAACACGTTCAACCATTTGCAGCCCTTCCCGCCGCTTAAGAATGACAATTTGTTGCGTGCCGCCCGCGGCGAAGTTGTGGATCGTGTTCCCGTTTGGGTGATGCGTCAGGCTGGTCGTTATTTGCCCGAGTTCCAGGAGCTGCGCAAGCAGCATGACTTCTTCACGGTCTGCCGCACACCTGAGCTGGCCTGCGAGGTGACGATGCAGCCCCTGCGACGCTTTGATTTGGACGCCTCCATTATATTCTCGGATATATTGGTTATACCACAAGCGCTTGGCTTAACGGTGGAAATGCATGCCGGTGTTGGACCTGTTTTGCCGCAGCCCATCGTGACACCCGAGGATCTGAAACGCCTGACACCAGACGGTGCTCTGTCGCGTCTAACTTACGTGGGTGATGCTATAACCATGATGCGTCACAAGCTGGAGGGACGCGTGCCGTTAATTGGCTTTACTGGCGCTCCCTGGACCCTAATGGGCTATATGATTGAGGGTGGCGGCAGCAAGACCATGTCCAAGGCCAAGGCCTGGCTAAAAGACTATCCAGAAGACACGAAGCTGTTCCTGAATCTGCTCACAGATGTCATAGTCGATTATCTAGAGATGCAGGTCGTGGCTGGCGCACAAATGTTGCAGATATTTGAATCATCCGCCGAGCATTTGACCAAGGAGGAGTTTCTATTGTGGGGAGCACCCTACTTGCGTCGCATACGCGATGATTTAGTCGAACGCCTCACCAAGAAAGTAATCCCACTGGTGCCCCTGGTGAGTAACTAACCATCCACATGTTGAATACATAATCATTTTCTTTTTGCGTCAGACTCTCTTTGCCAAGGGCGCTGGTCATTCCTTGAAGGAACAGAGTGAACTTGGCTATGATGTTCTCGGTCTGGACTGGACTGTGGACCCGGTAGAGGCCCGTGCACAGGTCGGACCAAATATAACACTGCAGGGCAATCTCGATCCACAGGATATGTACCGCGATCCTAGCGAGCTACGCACGCTTACCACTGAAATGGTCCACAAATTTGGAAAGTCACGCTACATTGCAAATTTGGGACACGGAATAACGCCGCAAACGCCCATCACTAGCATGGAGGTGCTTGTTGACTCGGTTCATAAGGCATTGTAGATAACGATGGCAGTTGATTGGAAATGTTTTCTATATTGTAATTATGTTATAAAGACAATTTAGCCTTGGGTTAGGGTAAAATCTTATAAAGATTTCTAAAGAAAATAAAGCCAGAGTGAAAAACTTGAATTGGACTTAAACGCGGGAAATAAATAATTTTAAAATTTACTAGTTACTTCACATTCTAACAACACTTTCAGATCACAAAAGAAGCATACAATTAGGGAATACCTTTAATGCTGCACGGAATATTTAAATCTTATCTTAATTCTGAATACAACTGAAATTATTCATTGAATGGGATATTCAGACTCTGCTGTTCATGCTGCATTTTATCACATATCATGAGTGTGCTGCCGCAACAAATGAGCAGCGTTCCAATTATTATCTCTGCAGTAAATGAAACAAAGAATTAAATATTTATTTAATGCTTAATGCTACTCACTTTTGCCAGGTAGCTGTTCGCCTAGCAGATACCCGGTTATTGCTGTAAAAACAAAGCTCAGCGAGTTAGCCACGGGTACAGCAATAGTTATATTTGCGCTTTGCAATGTCCACACATATAGCAAGCTACCGCACTGATTCAGACCAAATGGAATCCAGTAATTTAGACGAGATCCAATCATACGCAGCTCAGCCAGAAAATTTTTATACTTGGAGCCGGTATCCTTCACACACTCAATGCCCTGGCTGCCCAGTCGTATAAAGGGGTTTGTCACTCCCCACAGCAGGCCGACGGTCAATAGTTGCACTGTGATTAAAAAAATTATTAACATTTAATTACTACAACCAGTATTTAAGCATTTATTTACACGTAGTTGCTAGCATTGTTTATTTATTTATATACATGGACTTCATCAGAACTACACACACACCAGTAAAAAATTTGTTGCGGTAAAAAAAGGTGGCAACCTTGAAAACGGTGGCAGCCATCAACCATATTTAACTTGTTTTTTAAAACCAAACAAAATTTAAAACGAACTTCATTATTTTCGAAAATTTATAATTTAATTGGTTTTATTAAAATGTACTTTATTGCTAAGTTAACAACTAAAAATTCACATTTAAATTGCGCGGGCAGCTGTCAATGTCAGCTGTGCTGTGCAGGGTTGCATGCGATAGTTAACCAACACCGATTGCCACTCTACTCTGACAGCTCTACGAAACTGTCAAATTCTTTTACGTCAAGCTTTCATTTCCTATAGGTGGGTTTTTGCCTATTATCCGAAATATAATCATAAAACATCGCAATTTACGCCAATAATAATGAAATGAAATGTATGAAAATGAATGTTAAACATAAAGTGCCAATGGTGGATACCTAAATGTAATGGCGGCCTCCGCTCTGTGGGTGTTTAAATGGCGTTAAAAAATTGCTCTTGTGTTTTGATTACATTTTATATTGTATTTGGAATTTGATACAAATATTAACCGAATGCTGTTTATTAACCAGGATATTGAATTGCAATAACAATGGCAAAGACAAAGGGCGAGAAACGCAAGAAGTCGGCAATCAACGAAGTTGTCACCCGCGAGTGCACCATCCACTTGGCCAAGCGTGTGCACAACATTGGCTTCAAGAAGCGTGCGCCCCGCGCCATCAAGGAGATCCGCAAGTTTGCCGAGCGTGAGATGGGCACCAACGATGTTCGCATCGACACCCGCCTTAACAAGCACATCTGGTCCAAGGGTATCCGGTGAGTAGAGTCACTTACAGTGCGTCAAGTAAATGTTTTGACACATGATTAAAAAATTATTATCAATATTTGTTCCTTGTCAAAACAATTGCTTTGCATACTGTATGTTTATATGTCATTTGAGCTGATATCTAATATTGTTTATCCTTTGTTACAGATCGACGCCATTCCGCCTCCGTGTGCGTCTGGCGCGTCGCCGCAATGACGATGAGGACTCTCCCAACAAATTGTACACCCTGGTGACATACGTGCCCGTGCCCACATTCAAGAATTTGCAAACGGAGAACGTTGAGGTCAGCGACGAATAAACAAAGCAAAAACAAAACAACTAAACCGTTTACGCCGCTAACGAAAGATACGTTAATAAAAAGTAATTTTTATTTAGAAATAACTCGAAACTTTTAACAATGTGCAAATTTGTGGCTTAGAGCCTTGTGAATTGTGGCGCCACCAAATAGACACCATCTCCATTGGCTAATGCCAACAACTGGTGTCGCGTCCCTGGCAACTGAAGCGTTTTCAACAACTTGGCACCAGGCAACGTGCTGTCGCCCAAGATCTGTTGAAAACCTTTGACGCCCTGGTGCTGATAAATTCGCAGCGACTGTGTGGGCGTGGCATTGGACAGGCACAGCAGCAAATCCTTGGATCGATGTAGCTGCACAAAGCTCAAGTGACGTGGCTGCACAGATTCATCCAAGTCAAAGACTTGTTCAAGTTGGAAATCCACAGATTTTCTGTTAGCGGACCTTGAAAATTATTCAGATATTGATAAAATTCTACTTTTGGGTCAATTGCTCACACTCACCTGTAAATGTGGACGCCGGTTGCTGGTGGTGCAGTTAGAACTGCCAAGTAAAGGTGATTCTCATGCTTGGCCAGCGCTATTTGCTCTGCTTGCATTAGTTTCAACCGTTGCTGGAATTTGCTGCTGCCATTCCATTGCCAAAGCTCCACTGAGTTGTGACCAAGCAGGGCTAGAAGTGTACCGTTATCATCATTTGCAAGCGACAACAGCTGTTTTACATGCCCAGTTGGAATTACGATTTGTTGTTTGCCATTGCTGTTACTGTCCAGACAGTGAATGACAAGTTCTTTGGATTCTTTTTGTAGTGCTATGCAATCTAGCAACTGCATCTTTAAGGGACTAATTAAAGTTGTTAAGTCAGCGGCAAGTTGTCCAAAGCGCGCTTCCAGTTTCGATGCAGCCCATTTCTCATGGGGCAGCAACAACTTTGATTGGGCTGGAAAAAATAAAGAGTTTATTGCAACGACTCAAATATACCCAACAGCTTTTAAATGTAAAAAATCAATTTATTGCAAATAACACAAAACAATTAATTTCGTTAAATTAAATTGGTTCCTACAATTTAATTGATGATATATGAATGTGAATTATATACCCGATTTTGTGTGCAGTTCCAGGGTAGAACAATAACACAGCAGATAGATAAGCCTAGACAAAAGTGAGGTTAGATTATTTGCGCTATATTTAAAAGCAGCGTCGCAGCGACTACGACTGCATTCAGTTATCAACCAGCAAAGGAATTTAAATGCTGAAAATATTATTCTTTGTGCTCTGCTGCTTAGCGGCGTTCCTGGCAACTTCGTCCTCCAGCTGGAAGGCAACAACAAAACCAACTGTCAAATGGGGCGTGAGTCTGAACCCATCATTCACCACAGTGGCAACCACAAAGAAGTCGGGGGCGGGGGCAGATCAGCTGCTGCCCATGGTTATCAATACGTGGAATTTTACGGATGCCAATGCGCTGGCCTGGCGCATACTGAAGCAGTCGGAGGGTGGACTGCGTCAGACTCGGAATGCGGTCGTGGAGGGCTGCACCAAGTGCGAGCAACTGCAATGCGATGGCACCGTCGGCTATGGAGGATCACCGGATGAGTTGGGTGAAACGACGCTGGATGCATTGGTTATGGATGGTGCCACCATGAAGGTGGGCGCTGTGGCGGGACTGCAGGGCATTAGGGATGCCATACGGGTGGCCAGGCATGTCCTGGAACACACATCCCACACCATGCTGGTGGGCGATTCGGCCACCGAGTTTGCCAAGGCAATGGGATTTCGTCCTGAATCGATGGTAACGCCGGAATCGAAGAGCATGTGGCAGCACTGGAAGGCTGGCAATTGCCAACCGAATTTCTGGAATGATGTGCATCCCGATCCAAAGATCTCATGCGGCCCCTACGCACCAAAAGCAACCCCCCTAACACGCTGGAAGGAGGATCGTGCTCGCACCGAATACCAAATTGGTCAACAGAATCACGACACCATCGGCATGATAGCTATCGATGTAAACCAGCAAATACATGTGGGCACCTCCACCAATGGTGCGCGCTACAAGATACCCGGCCGTGTGGGCGACTCGCCCATTCCCGGTGCCGGCGGCTATGCGGACAACGAAGTTGGAGCTGCAGTTGCCACTGGCGATGGCGACATTATGATGCGCTTTCTACCAACTCTGCTGGCCGTGGAGGCTATGCGAAGTGGCAAGACACCGGCCGAGGCCGCCGAGGCGGGCATTCAACGCATCCTCAAGCACCACAGGGATTTTTCTGGCGCGGTTATTACGGTCAATCGACAGGGACAATACGCCGCTGCCTGCTATGGAATGAGTGAGTTTCCCTTCGTGGTCAGCAACCCGCTGCAAACGACAAGCGTAGAGACCGTAAAATGTTTGCCAACTCTGACAAAAGCAACGTAATCGTACATTAATAATAAAATAAAAGTTACTTTATAAATTGCATTCTTTCTGTTGATTTCTTTTGTTAGTTTTGCAGTGTTGCACAACGACTTGAAGATTTGGCATTTCTCTTTGAACGTTTTCGCTTATGATACACGCTCAGGCTGCATGATGAACACTAGTAAAAATTGTATGTCACTGAATAAATTATTAGATGAAATACTAATGTGGAATGAGCTTAAGCATTTTTATAGTGCTCATAATTTTTTTTAAAACCGATTCCACATATATTGTTGTCAAGCTCAGCTGATAATTTGCTTTGATAGTGGTGTAGATAGTGGTGTATATGGTTACATACTTTTATAGGGGTTATATTTTGAACTTTTGTCAAATTATGTACATATTTATGTGTGCTACTGATAACAACAAAATGCGCTTTTTATTTGGAAATTTAGATAAATAATGGTTTAAGCGTGCTTAATATTTGATGCTTTGAATAACTTTAATACAAAATGCCACTGGTTAGCCATCTTGTCATTTGCGACTGAACGTGTGTAGACCGCCTAATTATTTTTCCGCCAAATCAGCTTCGCAGCAGACGCCGCATACGTGAAAAAGCGAAGTTGCAAAACGAAGCAGAAACAGCGCAAACGCTAGAAAAGAGCGGCAGGCACGGCATAAAAGTTAAGTGAAAAAAGTGTTAACAAAAAGCCGTCAAAATTATCAAAAACGTGCAGAACACAGGCCGCAAGTCGCTGACTAAAATGGCAATACAGCTGGACAAGATTCTGGCGGACATTGCAAAGGAGAAAGCACTGCATCCGAATAACGCTGGTGCCACCAAACAGGAGCAGGATGACGCTTGGGCGCGCATTGGCCGACTCAATAAACTGACGGTACACGAGTCGCGCTCCATTTTCATTGTGCTGCAGAAGAAATACGAACAGGAGAAATTGAAGGGCAACTCGGGCTGGAAGTTGTTTGGACTGATGCAAAAGATCCATCAGGAGCCCAAGGTGGTGGTCAAGACGGAAGAGTAAGTGCATAAAGTACAATTTCTAATCTGTATAATAATTGTTATTGTATTTAAAGAGAACCACTGCCCATGGAGGAGGTGGAGGAATACGAAATGCTGGAGGTACAGGAGCCAGAGGATGATGATGACTGTTCGGCCACTGGGACACCGCCCATGTATGGGCAAACAGCCAATTCGACGGGCTCAGCCAGCTCGGATGGCGACAGTCCCACAAAATCAAACAGCACTGGCGGCGGCGCCACACCAGAAAAGGACGATAAACCGTACTCTAAACCCATTGTGGACACGCCTCGTCCAGCCTTCGAGGAGAAGAAGCTGCTCAACACCATGGCCAGCAATCCGCAACGCTCCAGCAGCTCACAGGCCTCAGCAGTCTCAGTGGCCGCGGCTGCGCTTCAAAAGAAGGGAATCACCTTGAAGAAGACGCCTAGCAGCGTCTCAGCTGGACACAAGTCGACACAAGGAGCAACAACACAACAACAGCAGCAGAGCAGCAATAAGGCTACGCCCTCTGTACGCACCACAATCCAACTGCCGGAGGCAATGAAACGCAAGTTGTCCGATGAATGTGCCAGTTCGTCAGTGCAAAAGAAACTGATGAAGAATCAGACAAGTCCCAAGCAAGCACAAGCGGGCCACAGTGCATCATCCACTGCAGAGCCAACCACTCCAACAGCAACCACATCCAGCAGCAATGTGGTTCACACGACCACCGCGCAACTGCTGCAGGTGAAGAAGGAGCGCGAAAGCAATCAATCACCTCCGCCGGGCATTAATATAATAACCATTCCTGCCTCACAGCAGCTCAACGGTAATTTGCTGGGCGGAGGTGGTGGTGGCAACTCCTCGACAGCTGCTACAATGGCATCCACATCGGTGGCCAGCACCAATGGCTTCTCGCCGCACATTG
Organism: Drosophila rellima; assembly: GCA_035043635.1. NCBI lineage: Eukaryota > Metazoa > Arthropoda > Insecta > Diptera > Drosophilidae > Drosophila > Drosophila rellima. The sequence continues at coordinate 728,707 of JAWNMV010000145.1, read as the reverse complement.
AGGAGCTGGACTTTAAGAATGAAATCATCTTTGACTCGTCCAAGGTGAATGCCAACTCTCATGCCACACCAGAGATCATCAATTTGGGCAACTTTGACAACTCACTGCCGCCCACATTCTTCAAGAATCTGTGCAACTCGACACGACACGAGGCACTCGGTCTGTATGTGGCCAATGTAATGAATCGAGTCTCACGACGCGCCGCTGCCAAACTGGAGCTGGGCATACTCCGTGCCATTGTCGATGTGCAGAGCGATGAGTTGGAGCAGTAGCCCAACAATTACCACATTACCGTAGACCACAACGTAGTAGAGAGCTGAGAAACGGCTCAATTTTAATTTATGACATTATTGGAAACGAGTCAACCGAAAGTTTGCGCGTCTCTGTCACATAACTGATCACGTATTTGATTATGTATTCAAAACAAAACATTTAGAACAGTTTAAGTATTTGAGACTTTTTCATCAGTCTAATCACTGTGTTAAGTGCTCTCATTTAAATTGGTATTATTTACAATTTGCTACGTTTATGCAGAAACCCACAATTGTATCGAGAGCTATGATAATATTTAAATTATAGCGATTTTATACCTTGTAATTTGACGTATTTTGTGCTTCGTATAAACGTAGAAATTGTCCACAAATTCATGTCATTTTATTTTAGTCGGTAAGTTGAATTGATAATTTCATCGCAATCACACACGAATACGAATACATTAAATTATATGATAATATTATACTATAAATAAAGACGCATTATAGCCCACTTACTTGGATTGTGCTTGAATTGTTCCTCCCGCTGTTGCCACTCGAAGACATCCACTTGTTGCAGTCCCTCGCTGTTTCCATGCCAAATGGCCAGCGCATTCTTGTCCAGCATCTCGATGTGACTGGCATTGAATGGCAGTTGCTGCAGTAGCTCAAAGTTTTCCAGCACAAACGATGGTTCTGTGGGAATGAAAGTAATGAAATAAATCCAAACTGGAGTTTCCACTGAACTTACCTGTGAGACGTTGTTGGACTGCAGCTACTTGTTGACTCAGTTGCTGGAAATCCTCGACAGCGTTTGAGACCGTCCCGCGTTTCCACTTGTTGCCACTTGTGGCAGCCACATCACCCAGCTCGTAGTTGGAGACGGTGAGAGGCTTGGTGAATATCAGCTGACCGGAGACATGGAGATTGGGCCGATCGTGCGCCTTGTTTGACAGCAGCTCATTGACATTGAGTCCGTTGATCTGGTCCACCCAGAGCTCCTTAATGTTGTGACTCAGTATGCGATTCTCCTCAGGCAGCGAGTTTTCAACCAGCAACGAACCTTTAATCTGTTGTGGCTGATCGCAAAGCAGCAGCTCATCAGGATGCCAGAGGACACCATTTACCGGTCCCATTACTCGCAGATCGTTGTAGAGATTCAACGTTTCGAGTACTGTTGTACCGGCAATAGTGTGATTCCCATAAATGTACACCGTATCGTTGATCCACTGTGCCACGGCAACGTTTCCCACAGTGCTTGTGGGCGTGGCAAACAGCCGTTCAATTGTGGCGCTTTCAACGGTTTTGGGCGCATCTATTAAAGTAATCTCTTTGGTGTCATTACGCAGAATATCATCGACTAAATTTAGTTGATTTATTAGAACATTGTTCAAATCTCCCGCCACATTAGCCTCCGGTATGATCCATTGTCCCGTGATGGTGTGTGCGCCGGCAGTTTTTAATGTTTTTGATACAAAATCATCAAAACTTAGCGAGACATTGCTGTTAAGAATTTATAACAGAGGATAAAGTTGATAATTTAATATATCATCAAGCAAGCTCAAAACTAACGTTTTTTTTTCGAAAAACATTAAAATTAGAGAAAATCCCATAAGAGATCCTCACTCAAAATACCTAAAACTGACTATCGTCTCTTTACTGGGAATCAAGGTTGCCACACGTTTGCTTTTTAGAAGTAGACCGACCCTGTCTTTTAAAAGTACAACTCTGCCTGTCAGTCACTATTGTTTTTCTTCTTGTCCTGAAGTGTTGTTGAACTATTAAAAGCTACTGCCTGCCAGTAGAAAGTGCATTTAAATTGAGTTAAGCTCCAACAAACAAAAGGTAAAATGTACAAAAGACTTGAAGTAAATGCGTTATTTGATAGCTGCGCCACATGCAACGTGTACAGAAATTTCACCTACAAACAGTAGCGCGCACAGCTGATTTTACCTTGTGTATGCGTGTGTGTGTGTGTTGTGTCTCATTCGGTGCATGTGCTTGTGAGCGTGTTTTGTTTTGTATGTAGTTGGGCAATGCTTGCAAAACCGTTAAGAGCGCGTAAACAAATGCAGTGAAATTTGATACCATTTACAGCAAAATGATTTTACGACCACTACTTACCCTATGCCCTCAACAAGTGCGCCATCTTTAAAACGTAGCTGTACTTGTTTCGCCGTTAGCTGTTGTGCAAAAGTGACGTCATGCTCGAAACTTAACGGCACATTAAGGCGCTGACTGCGCGTTCGGCTAAAATAATTTTGCTCGATATGCTCCAAATGCAGACCGTTCAGAGTGCCCTATTACAAAGAAACTGCTGAATAGTGCACGTTTTTTATCTTGAATTTCCTCCGCCCTCACCTCAAACTCCAGCAGTCCCTCAAAGCGGCAATTGGATAATTGTACGCCTTTTAGTTCCACATGCTCGTTGTCCAGCCACAGATCATCTAACAGTTGTTGCAATGAACGACCATTGAGTGTCTCATAGCTGGGGGACTTTTCGAACTGTGCCTGCTCCACGTGCAAAGTATCCAAAGGTGCATTGTCACTCAAATAATGCGCCAGAGACTCGAGATGAAATCCATTCAGGCTGCTCAGATTGCACAGCTGGGAATGGAGGTTGCCCTTAATCTTGAGCGGCGCTTGCAGCCAGTTGTCACCTTGGACATAGAGCATATCCTCCGGCACACGCAGTCCATTTACGCGACCCACTTGGATCGATCTCTGGAGGACAATTGGATTCACTGCGCAGAGAAGGGTTAGAGAATCAATATTAACCTATCCACTTTGTAATCGCTTTACTTACCAAACTTGACCGCTTGCAGTTGCTCCGAGGAATTCAACCTGTAGCTGTCGCTGACCAGCTGCTCCAATGTGTAGTTGTTCAGTCGTCCCTGGAGCAGCACATTGTGATCACTTGCCACAGCCGCCAGCGTTTGCATAGCCGTGAATTGCTGTTCCCCGTCGTTCTCTAACCAACATTTACCAAATCGCTGAGCTTGGATGCCATTCAAGGAGGCACTGAAGCTCAAATTGCTAATGTTGACTGCGTGGCGAAAGGTGAAGTCACCAACGTATTTAATGTTGCCCGCCAGTTGCTGCAACTGCTGCTCCATTTGTGCCACACTTGCGTTGTTTATGTGCCCCTTGACCCAGACATTGTGGGCATGGATGGTGCCATTGAAGTTGGCCGGAAGCTGCCAGCTGCGCAGGCGTTGTGCTCCCTGCTCGTAGAGCTGCTTCAGTGTGTGGTTAAAGAGTGTGCCATGCATGTGCAGCTGCTCCACTTGCACCTGGTCGGCCTGTAGATGATCCACATACAGATTTCCAGTGCTGCGTTGTTCGCCAGAGTGACGCATGTAATCCTGTAATTCTAGTTGATTCAGCTGCAGCTTTGTGGCATTCAAATGTGGCACCTCTAAGGCGAGCAACTGTACCGGGATCTTAAGGCTTTGATTGGAACTTTTCAGCAGCAGCTGCTGCGATAATTGATCCACATGGATGTCATTCAATATGTTAACCTCGCCAAAGCCGTTGCGTATTGTTAGACTCTGTGGCAGCAACTTGGTGCCCTCAACCACTTGCACCTCGTCCACATTCAGCTGCACCAGCTGCTGCAAATCTTCCGCATTGACGAAACTCAACTGCGTATCGTTAACATTCAACGGTTGCTCAAAGCGCAGATTTACATCCTCCAGTTGTTGGTCAATTCGCAGTGCTTGTTCCAATGTCCTTGCTGCTGATCTCTGTGTGGCTGCGTCAAGCAAATCCTCTACTCGCAACAGCTGCCCAATGGTCACATCTCCATTAATAACGTAGTCTCCCTGCAGCTCCACCGATTGATGAGTCACCTTCATGGGCGACATGGCATTTAATTCAGCTCCAAGCATTTGACCCTGCAATCAATTTGAATTCGATCCCGTCGATAACTAATCTAATTAATCTAAACACTCACCGCCATAGTGATGGGTTCCAGGACGCGAATGTTTTCAAAACGCTTGAATCCCTCGATGATCTGTGTGTGATTCGTCTGATGGAGCAGCACATCGAAGCTCTGGCGATTCACATGTATGTGATTGAGACGTTGATTGATCAGCAGCTTGTTCACTTCAATGGGTTGGGCAAATTGAATATCCTGCTGCACAATATAGTCACCACCATCGATGGAGATTAGCTGGCCAAGTGGTTGATCGTTGATCTCATTGCTGTTAACCAGAATCGCCTCCGCCTTCAGATTGCTTATGTCCACGGGAGCTTTGATAAACTGTACTTGGCTTCCGCGACGCTTAAGTGTCTGCTCCAGCAACTGCGTCCAGTTGTGGCCATTGAGGCTACCTTCCAATTCCAGATCCTGCAAGTTAAGCTGCTTCATGTCCGTCTGTCGCTTTCCTTCCCCAGCCGCTTCCTTGTACTCCTCGCTTATGTAAACCTTAGTGGCATTAACCGACTCGTAAACCGGATTCTGTTGATCAACTCCATTGATGCGTGTCGCTTTTAGACTTTCGTGCACCACTAGAGTGCCCACCGTAATCTCATCGAACTCGTGCTGTTCCCTGGGCTGTCTTCCGGATGCCCGCTTAACCGGTTGACGTTGTGCCACAGCTGCATCATGTTGGAGTATATCGAGGGCCCGTTTCGCATATTGCAATGCATCCCAATAGTTAGTGGTCAGACGTTGATTCACATCGACAAACTATGGCAAAGGTTACAAGATTTAAAATTTAGTCAAGAAATGCTTATCGCTTCTAAAAATACTCGTAGTTAAACCCAATTGAATTTATTATATTTTTCTGTCTATAACTTGTAAAAATTTACATACTTACAGACTTGGTATTTACACGTTTGACTTGAATTGGTTGTACTTTCTTTTTCCGCTCTTTGAGCTTTTGCTGTAAATACAAAATTGATTAGTAAATAGCTTCACTTTTAAGCTTCTTTATTCACCTGTAAGGCCTGCATTAACTGATCCACATTCACCTGCCCCAATCTTTTGGTTTGTTCGCGTGCCCAGTCGATAATTTGTTGACGCAGGATATTGGCGTGTTCGTCCTGTTTGTAGAGCGGCTGGAAAATATTTGTCTCATTGGCAGCCATATTTTCATTGGCAATAACTATTAGAAAAGAGACGCAGTTATGAATTGTACAGCGAGTCGTTCAAATCGTACCCAAATAGCTTTGTTCATTCTCCTCGTAGCTGCGCATGCGTGCCACGCCTCTTCCGAATGCGCCCTCCGTAAACTGAACAGTTGACTCCTCGAATTTCCAATCGTTGAGGTTATAAATTTTCACATCCTGCTTATTGCAGGCTACAAAAAGCAGAAACTTTTCCGAAATTACATGCTAAAAATTAAGGAAATTTTAAAATTATTTAAAAAATGAATATGAATTTATGAATAGACAGAAGAAAATATTTCTTAAATTACACTTATATTCTCGTATTATCTGTTATTTTTTTTAAATCAGTTTTTTTAGTAGTTGAATCTAATTTAATTTATTTAAATCTAATTTATCATACAATTTTGCTCACATGTTTTGTGAACAGAAAACTGAGTGCAAACAGTTTGAGAGTCACTGTGTGTGTTGTACTTACCGTCACGGGCAGGAAGCGTTCCAGTGCAAAGAAACTCAATCGCTGGTAGGGCACAAACTGTCCCTTGTCGTAGACATAGATGACAGTATCCGCCTCTTTGGTGGCACCGCCACCGCTGGACACTGTATTGCCGAGAATGAGAAAGTGCCGTCGACTCACTTCGTTCACCGGGAGACTGAAATACTTGACATCGACGGCGCCATTGGAGCGCAGTCGTTGGAACAGCTCAAAGCGTCGTGCGGTGGCATCGTATTTGAAGATCTCGGAGTGCGTGGAGGTGCGTCCATCGGCACTCGCATAGTTGGCCACCGCCACGTAGTCGGCGAAATCGATGCCGAAGGCCTCCAGGCGTCGGGCATTGCTGCAGGGAATGGATCCGAGGCGTCGAAAGGTGCCGCCCGTCCACTTGAAGTAGGGACAACGTTGCTGCTTCTTGGCGCCACCCTCGTATGCCTGGAGCAGCGTCAACTCCTGGCTGCTAATCCTCAAGTACATGCTACGCAATCGCTGCTCGGCAAAAAACTGCACCGTGCGCATGCTCCCATCCGGCGACAGCTCATAAACGGGCGAACCCTCGTTCGCCTGTTCCACGGGCTCCGTTTGGTTGTAGCTAAGTGCCACATAACCATGGCCAGCATAAGCGAGGCAGTCCAATGCCACAGCCTTGGGCGCTGCCTGTTGATGCAACTGGACATAGTCGTTCTCTGTGGCACGCCACATGTAGACGCCAAAGTGACGCACTCCGGCCGCATCCTTGTGCAGCGCCGTCGCATACTTCACCGTGGGCAGCTGCAGCATGCAAATGTCCAGCGGGAAGGGAACTGGCACGGATGCAACGCGCACGAGGCCATTGAAACTGTAGCTGGCTAAGGGAAGATGAGAAAAGTGGAGATAATCTTCTAGAGAAATATTTATTTGGGTTGGAATTGGGAAGAAATATTCCAGGGAATAGATTGGAAATAATAAGATTAGTTGTGATAGTACTCGCTGTAATCACAATGTTTTTCTGTCAGTGTTTTGCTCCATCTTCAGCTCTAATTGTGCTTAAGTTTAACTTCGGACTGAGACTAAAAGAAATCAAAACCAACTCTTTCTCAATTTTCGCCAGCCCTGGCCATGGAGCTGGAGTTGGATAGCTATCGACGTTGCATTGGCCAACAACTGGAGGAACTGGAGCTGCTTAGCTCTATTTATTGTGGCGCCGGCGAGCTGCAGTTGCTCGATGCCGGCGTCGTTGCGGATTTTAATGAGTTTTTGGCAACAAATCCGAATCCGGCCGCACTGCGCTCCCACCTGGAGTACATTATCAAGCTGAGTTTGCCGGGCAAGCGGATTGTGGATGTGCGCATTGAGTTGCCACACTTGTATCCACTGGTGGAGCTGGCCAGGATTAGTGTGCACACAACGCTGCTGGACAAGGCCAAGGAGCAGCATCTTCAGAATGAGATTACTAAATATTTGGAGGCCGAAAACAATGCAGAGGAGCCATATATATATCAACTGCTTAGTTGGCTGCAGGAACAGATTGAAGCGCTGTTTTTGTGTCCGTCCAGTGAACTTGAGAGTCCGCCGGCAGACGAGGAACTGCCCAAGGCTGCGACGCATCTGGAGCGACTTTGGATCTGCTCGCATCACATCAAGTCGAGCGCTAAGAGGCAGGAGATTGTGCGACAAGCTCGACAACTGCAGCTTAGCGGCTTCAGCCGACCCGGCAAGCCGGGCATCATCTGCGTCGAGAGCAGCCGGATCAGGTGGAGGAATATTGGCGCACAATCAAGATGCTGCGTTGGCAAAAGATTAGCCTGGTCAAGACGGAGCAGCGTCAACGCAAGCGGCTCTTTGACAACTTCAGCGAGCAGCTTTTCAATGCCAACGACGGCGAGGAGGGAGTCATGAACATGGGCCAGTTCATCCGATTCCTGGAGGCACATGGCACGGGCTACATGAAATCCGAGTTGTTTGGCCTAGACTGAGCTTTGTTTTGCACTTGTTCAAATGCGATATTTAATAAAATTGTATTGTTGATCTGATAACTGAAACCTTTGTCGAAAAACTGCTGCATGTCGCGTTTGTGCAGTCGCATCGATTCCGCGTCCAGATCCGAGCCCAGGCGATGACTGGGATAGCTCTCCTGGAAGCGCACCTCGAAGGCGGGCACATGTCCCCATAGTATCCAAAATAATATTAAGATAAACAATATACGAAACATATTTAATTCAATAATTCAATACACGATTAACACTCAACACGTGACAGATGAAACGCAGACTAAGCTGAGCTTTTATAACGGCTTTTAAAGCACTCGCACAGAGATCAAGAATGAAAGAGAGAGAGAGAGAGAGAGTGAGCTTTTAGCAGACTTAAGTTCAGAGAGCTGTTTTAAGTAGTTCAGTTACTTACGAAAGGAGTTTATTAGATTTAAAGTTTTGAATTTTCGAATAATCTGCTTTAAAATCAATATATTAATTAATTGATTTTTAAAAGCACTATATTATATATTTTAGTTTTAGTGACATTTTGTTAGTTATCATAGTCTTTGATGTAACTTTCTATATAGAGCTTAAATGAATCCGTCTCCGTCGATTTGTGACACTAAAGAATCGTCTGGTTGATCATAAAACTGCGATGTTTGCTCCAACTTTTTGGTAACCTGTGCTGTGGACTGTGATATATCATTTTCCAGCTTCTGCTCCGCATTTGTTGCCGAATTTTCGGTGTCTTTGCGTTTTATGAAATCACAATAGAAACAACGATGAATCCGACTGGATTTGCCTCGTTTGATCCACGATATTTGGTTGTAGGCACGCCGAAAGTTCTCATTGTTGTAGCCATAAATGATGGGATTGACGGCGGCATTGACAAACATGAGATACTGGGAGATGTACCAAAACAGTTTCATGCCACTGTCAACGGTGGTGTCGGTGGTGTAATACTTGGCCCTGAGCACCACCAGAATGGTGAAGGGCAACCGCAGCACCACAAACACAATGACCACAATGAAAAGTGTTTTGGCCACGCTGCGTTTATAGCGGACACTCAACGGATGCTCACGACTCAAAACACGCTTCTCATAGCGATCCAGCTGAGATGGGAAATTTAAAGGATCATTTATTTAAATGTTATGGAATTTCAAGCCGAACTTACCTTAATAAAGATGGCCGTGTAGCAGATGAGCATAATGCCCAGTGGCAGCCATACCAATACTGTGATCAGAACATACCAATATTTGGGCAATACCTTTGTGTTCTCCTTGCAATAACACTCGGTGAAGTTACGCCAGATGCGCACCTTGTAGACCCGATAGATGGCCAAGGGCAGGGCCAGGATCAGACCCGCCAGCCAAGTGCAGCCGATCACGATTTGTGCGCCTCGCAACGTCAGCCGCGACTCCTGTGGCAGGACAATGGCCGTCAGGCGGTCATAACTCACCGCTGAGAGATTCAACACGGCTGTAATCAGAAATACCACCACGAGGAATCCTTCCAGCTTGCAGCCAACACCGCCCAACTGATAATTCTGATAGAAGTCATTGATCATGAACATCGTCGGACAGATGAGAAGCGTGAAAAAGTCAGCTAATGCCATGTTGGCAATAATCATATTGGTGGGTGAGCGCAGAGTTCGAGTCCTGGCTATCAGATAGATCAGTATAGAGTTGCCATATAAGCCGAATGCGATCAATGGCACAAACGTACAGATCTTCCAGGATATATTCACTATCGATTTGTGCAACCAAATGCGCTCTGCGGGAAAATCCCATTGACTAAAATCGAACTGCAACAAGAACTCCGATTAGTTGTTGGTTCCAAAGTCTTTAGTATTACCCACCTGAATGCTATTGAAATCAGACGTACTGTTAGCCATTTTTCTAGATGCTAACTGTTTGCAGTCTGTGGGCCAACTGACTGCCAAGTAACATGCAAATTAACATGACCACTTATTGATCCTGTGTAATTCACTTAACTGATAGATAAGGCTATTAACACTTGTCACTGATAATGCCCACTAAAAGCTTGTGAATTTGACGGGCCTTGTTTACCTATCATATTGAACGGACTAAAATGTTTGCCGCCTCTCTTTGCGAATCTCAAACAAACGAGATTCCTTTTTATGCACTTCTCTGCGCAAGGCAATAAATACATTAACCATAATATAAGTTAATTAGACTTTGTCACTCAATATAACAATAGAATAGGAATCAGAAAATAATTAACTTCATATAAATGAATAAATGAATTGAATTGAATTGAATCTCGGAAGAATACATTTATTTTTCCTTTTTATAATAATTTTAAATTTATTCTTTTTATGGATAAAGTAATATGATTTTATTTAGACCGATTTGTATACCGATTGTATATACTTCAATTATTTTAATAAGCCCAAGTTTATCATATTCATCCTGATTAACGGCTTCTAAAGAACTGTTTTCAAATATGTTTTTGGAAATTGCTTAGCATACTAATATATAGATTCTTTAGTCCTGAAACTTTGCTTGGCTTTTATTTGGGTTTATTTAAGAATGTTTCACTCTAAGTTCTGTTTGCTCTTTAATTTGTTGCCTTTGATCGCTGATTTTTCTATTAAATTTCAGTTAAATTCAGTGGGATTAAAACTAGTCAATGTCCAATTTGCGAAAGGATCCCTCGATGCCGAACAGAGTGTCGGGATTCATTCGCTTGCCGGGACGCAGTTGCTCGTTAACTCCGTACTGGCTATCCTCCTTCATGTAGTCGTTGTAGCCGATCATGTCCTGCTCCATCTGGACTATAATATCAGCTATACGTCCATTACTGCCGCCGTATTCCTCCGGTAGATATTCGCGTGGTATTACCTCGTAAAGCTTCTCCAGACTCTTGTACACGTAGAACTGGGCAAATGATTTGAGTGTGAAGAGTTGTTGTTGAGTTTAAAATTTAAAAATAATTAAATAAAAATGTCATAAAACTCAAGCAAATATTGTGAAATTGAGTGAAACTTTTGTAGATATTATGTTGAGCTTGAAATCTTTTCAAGTGCTTTTATTCGTTATCAAATCAAAATTATTTGATAAGCGATTGCCAAGTGAATAAATACACTAACGTTAGGCAGGATTATCGACCAATAAATCGATTATTACAGGTTGCAAAGCAATTTTAAACTAAAATGAAATGACAAACTCAAGATCTTTATACTCACTCGCTGTTGCAGCTTGGCGGGCATAAGACTCTTGGCCAAGTTAAGTATTGTGGCCGCCTCCTTGGGACAGTTGATGAAATGAACTCCCTTCACACGCGTCGGCTGCGCCTTCTCGGCAAATACGCCCAATTTTTTGATGAGCGGCAGATCGAATTGGGCCAGAAAACTGAGACTCATGCTGGACAAATCCAGAATCTCAATGTAGCCACTGATGATGCTGTTGTCATCCTCACGCACCTTGCGCTCCAGCAAAAGTGTTTGATAGCGAAACAGATCGATGATCTTGAAGACTTTCGGATCGAATTTGGAATAGTCTGTGAGCTGAATGCGCGGTCCGCCGGGTCCAAACGGTTTGGGTAGACTCAAATATGTGCTGTGCATAAATTCAGAGAGGTTTTGTTTTAATAAGAAAATATGCCTAACTTTTAAGACCTACCCCGTGCGGCACAAGGCAATGTTTCGTTCATCCATCAATCGATTGGCGAACAACTCGGGCATCATTGTCTTGATGGTGTAGAAGTGATCCAGCTTGGACTTGGCCTTCTCCAGGCTGAACTTGCAGCCACGCAGAAAGGCAATCAGGAACTGATCATCCTGGCGGCACTTGAGATGCGGCTGCTTTGTTAGCCAATCTCGTAGTGCCTGCAAATCCGCGGGAATTCGTTCCTCCACCTCGTTCAGCTCCGTTTCGGCAATGCGGCGCAATTCAGCACTGAGTGGACGTATCTCGGCCATAATCTGCTCACCTGTCCGACTGCCCACCTGTATCTCAACTGTGCGTCGTGGCAACTGGCCGACTACTAAATTGGTCTGCTACTGCCGCCTAATCATCAGTTGGCTCTAATCATTTGGCCTTTATTGGCCAATCATTTGCCTGAACTGATAATAGTGGCATTTCTTTTTTTCGCCAGACTCCGGGTACCAATGTACTCTGGTTGCTCTTAACTAAGTTCAGTTTAATTCTGAACTGGCAACGAGAGTGTCAACTTGATTAGATTGACTCAAGTTCAAGAATCATGCTTAGTAATTGCAGCTGTTTCAAGAAGATAAGGCAGGATTACGGTTAAGGTCGGGGTCGGGAATTGGGAATCGGGAATTGGTCATAGAGTCGACGCAATGCAGCTGTAAAAGGGGCGCAAAAAATAAAACAGTTCATATTTGTTGATAGCGTCTGCTAATCGAACCGCGTAGCCGTTATATTTACCTTAAGTGTTATCTTATCACAAAACTCTAGCTGCACAGTGTCCTATAAGTGAGGAATTATTTAATCAAAATTTAACCATTTATAAAACTGTTTAAAAATTTAAAAATAATTAATTATACATTTTTCATTTTTAATATTTTCTTAGTCAATGTCTAAACTTTATTTAATATTTTACTTTAATTTTAAGTTTTCTTATAATTTAAAATGTGAAATATTTTACGGATTTTTCTAAATTTTAGATGTGTATTATTCTGCTTCATTCTTTTCAATCATAGAAACCATTTCACCACAAAAAAAATTCAAATAATTAGTATAGGCCAATTTAATTATGATTTTAGCTTAGTATGCATTAGAGTAAAATATTCAATTGTTAAAAATATAAAAGTAAATTGTATCAAATCAAATAGAGGATTACTGTTCAAATCACCTGATTGCTTATCGATTCTTAAGCTTCCTGTTCTTAAACTGAATTTCTAATCTACTGCATTGTTTTATTAGAGCATTGCATCAGCAATACTTTGATTTGGCAGCATACAAATTGCTGTTGCGCCACTGTGCAATGGTAACGGCAACAGTCTAGTGAAATGTACACTTGTCTGGGCCTCCCGAAGCAGGCGCCGACTTTGCCATTAGTCGTGTATCAGCCTAGATAGAGAACACAAGTCTCTGAGAATCTTGTTTTGGACAAAAAAAATACACACACACACACACTCGCACACACACCGACTGACTTTTAAGTTTCGATACCAAAATTTGCAGTTATCCTAGACTATGGCCAAAATACGAGAGCTGGTGCCGGAGCTGGCCGAAGTGGCGCGCACGGAGCTCAAGGAGGACGCGGCCAATAGAGATGCACTCATTGTGGCATTCCGCGCCTGGATCAACGAACAAAACTACCTGGAGTCACGCACCGATGATCAATTCCTGGTCGCATTTCTGCGCGTCTGTCTGTGGGACTTGGACTTGGCCAAAAAGCGCATCGTCTTCTTCTACAACTACAAGTCCAAGGAACGCGGACTTCTCAAAAGTCGTCTCGTCGATGACAAACTGCTCGAACTGGCCAGATCCGGGTAAGCTCTATATCAGTCCTAAACCAAAATGTGGCAATTGATTAATTTTTATAATTTCAGCATATTTGCTACGTTGCCAAATCCAATTGGACCTGGCGGTCCGCGGATTCATTACACACGCATGGGACACATTGAGACTTCCAAGCACAGTGTGACCGACATTTTCCGCTTCCATGCCTTCCGCTCCGAAATTGAGATCAATACGGACGACAACTGGAACATTTCCGGCGTTGTTGAGATAATGGATTTCACCAAAATCCCATACTCACTGCTGCTGCAATTCGATCCAAGCTTGTTCCGGCGCATGAATGCATTCCTGGAGCACGGCATACCCACGAATTTAGTGGCCACACATATTGTGAATGCCTCGCGTGAAACGCAATTTGTGCTCACTGTAATCCGCAATGTGATGAAACAGAAGGAATTGGTGAGTAATCGCCTACTGATTTTTATTTTATTTATTTAACGTCAACTAAGAACAGTAAAAATGAATTTCAAATTAAACAATATAAACAATTTGAAAGAAAAATTTAGTAATTATATTTAAACTTATATTTTAACTGAAAGAATAAGAATCTGGGGGTATTCAAAAAATTATAAATCCAACATTTGTTGCAAGGATTGGGGAAAACCCAGTCAGGTCAAAAAGTATTATTAGTAATAATTAGTAGAAATACACAAGTATTATAATTAGTAAGGTCAGGGATTTCTAGAAAGGAAGAGGAACAGGGAGGATTAGGAGGTAAACATAATGACTGAAAGTTACTAATTATATATAATATATATAATTTATATATAATTAATTTATATATAATTTTATTTAATTAATTTACTTTGATTTTAGCTGCACATACATCCCAATGTGGAGTCACTGGCCAAGACCATTGGCAAGGAGTACCTGCCAGTGGAGCTGGGCGGCGATAACGGCTCGCTCAACGATGCCGTGTCCCGCTACGAGGCCCAACTCAATAGCTTTGCGAGCTACTTCAGTGTGGATGAGCGCTATGGAGTCGATGAGAAGCTGCGTGAGGCCAGCGAGAAGGAGCAGCGCAATACGTCGCTGGTCTCTGGGGTCACTGGAGAGGAGGGCGCCTTTCGCAAGATGAACTTCGATTGAGGCTGTGGCTTGGACACTTAATTGTATATTCACATGCACATACTATATACACCTCACTCTCTCTATGCATATATATAAACATATATATATATATATATATATACCCTATACATATATGTACTACAAATGCTATAGCGAACTTTGGTCATAGCTGAACCTGATATTTTATAACAATTCATAGAAAGCAACATCGAAACTTAAAGCAAATTGAACAATGTTACAACAATAACAACAACAACCAAACCAAAAATAAGTCAAGAGTGCACACTTAAAAATTGAATGAAATGAAATTGAATATGAATATGAAAAAAAAAGATCTACAAAAAGAAAAACGCCATCAAATGGCAGCAAAAAAACCTGATGAATGTCGATTATAATTTATTGTCGTGTTCTTATCAAAAACACAGTATGTAATACATGGCCCCCATGTACAGTCCATATCGGTGGACGTTTTGGATAGTCGCCCCAAATTATTCTCGCCACATTTCGCTCACTATGAAACGTCTTCTACTTATACTTAAACTATGCTAAGTTGTTGGCTTTTATTTTAAACATGCGCGTACGCACATACATACATATATACATACATACATACAAGCATACTGAATGCATACATATATATAATTTTTCGATGAGTTTTGCATTAGTTAAGTGTCGTTTCTACTAATTTTTGATACTAGTTTACACATATACATACAGATATACATGCTATATATATATAAATATATATTTAGTATCTACATACTACAAATATAATTGAATGAGTATTGTAGCGCGACCCATGTTGAGTACGTTAATAAATTAAAACGAATTTGTTTAAATGTCAAAACAAAAACACATCTGAAACCAAACAAATGACACTTTTCTTTGATTTCTAGTATAATTTATGAGCTTATCATTTGTAACAGATAACAAACTGATAAGCGCCCATGACGTATCGAAGCATTCGGTTTATGCTTTGATATTATCTGTGCGTTAGATACAAGCTTATGCTTTGTAATATTTTTTGGCACAGCAAGGTTACAGATAGAACTGGCAAAGGAATCCACTCGATCACGAAGAAAACATCAAATTCAAAGTCATTGTTGTTGTCAATTTGAACTTGAATTAGCGCGCGCAACTTTTTATACGACAGCTTATAGGTGCAAGCGAGTCAGCTATATGAGCGCATGGCTCGAGTGTCTGACATGGGCAAAAACTTGAACTTTGCACTCCAGCTGATTCAATCGAAGTTCTACCCTTTGTGCTGTTCAATTCATTAACATGGCACAGGCAATTAAGTATTATTATGATCTGCTGTCGCCGCCATCGCGTGCATTGTGGATTGCATTGAAATTGGCCAAAACGCCGTTCGAAGATTGCCCCGTGGCGCTGCGTAAATGTGAGTTTAACTGTAAGTTTCATTAATAACTGCTAAATTCAATGTCCAAATGATTTTAGTCGAACAGTTGACCGATGAATACAAGAGCATCAATCGCTTCCAGAAGTTGCCCGCCCTGGTGGATGGCAACTTTCACTTGTCCGAGAGCGCGGCAATGATCCGGTACGGTAAACATATATAGTTTCAACTGTAAATTCAATACGACTAATGAATACTCTTACAGCTATCTGGCGGATAAAAATCAACTGACTGAGCAGCTGTATCCCAAGTCTGTCGAGGAACGGGCACGTGTGGATGAGTTCTTGGGCTGGCAATATTTTAACTTGCGACTGCCTACAGGAAAGTACTTCCTGGAAGGATGGCTCCTTCCAATCAACGGAATTAAGCCCAAGCCAAAGCCGGAAAAGTTGGAACAGCTTATCAAAAATGTGGAGGAAAGTTTGCAACTGCTGGAGCGCTTGTGGTTGGATAAGGACTTTTTAATCGGACAGAATCTTACGGTAGCTGACTTGATTGGCTCCTCCGATATTGAACAGCTGAGTAAGTACTTTTAATATGATGTCCTATTAATATTAATATTAATGTCATATAATTTTTAGAACTTTGCCAGTACACTGTGAATGAGAAGAAGTTTCCCAAGGTGGCCAAGTGGTTGGATCGTGTCCGTGAATCTACTCAACCCTATCATGATCAGGCTTATGCTTTTCTTAACAAAAAGTCCCAGCAGGCTGTTCAAGCCAAGCTCTAAGCTCCTTTGCTCGACAATCCCATATTCCATACTGCATTTACTTATGTATGATTTCTTAAATTGACCTTCACTTTGTTGTGTTCCTTTTACAAACTATTTATGTTCAGTGGCTCAAATGGTTTATGTTCATTTTTTGGATTATTTAATATATTTGTATTAAAATTAGATAAAGAACTTAAATTACAACAAAAATAAAATGACACCTGCTTGAGTTCTCGTGTAATTTATGTGCTCATCATTTGTAACTAATCAACTGATAAGCGTTGTGTTTATGTTTCGATATTATCTGTGCTTTAGATACAAGTTAATGTTACGTGTTTTTTGGCTCAGCAAGGTTGCTGATAAAACTGGCCTGGAAATCCACTTAATCATAAAGAAAACACCAAATTGACATTTGAAATTTTAGCTTTGCCTAAAACAGAAATATTCTTTCAATCAAACATTTTTGTTGTCAGTTTGAATTGAAAAATTAGCGCGCGCAACTAGCCATACGGCACATTATAAGTGTGAGTGAGACAACTATATAAGCGCACAGCAATTGCATCGTGAACAGTGTTGGAAAGCAAAACAAATTGAACTTTGCACCACAGCTGATTCCATCGAAGCTCTACAATTTGAGCAGTTCAATTTATTAAAATGGCTCAATCAATTAAGTATTATTATGATCTGTTGTCGCCGCCATCGCGTGCATTGTGGATTGCATTGAAATTGGCCAAAACGCCGTTCGAAGATTGCCCCGTGGCACTGCGCAAACGTAAGTTGAACTGCAACCACAAGTTGTTGCCGGCAGTTTGAAGTGCAATTATTCTTTGGCAGGCGAACAGTTGACCGATGAATACAAGAGCATCAATCGCTTCCAGAAGGTGCCCGCCCTGGTGGACGGCAACTTCCACTTGTCCGAGAGCGGGGCGATGCTGCGGTAAATTAAATTCAAATAGTTTCAACTGGAAATTCAATACGAATAATGAACACACTTGCAGCTATCTGGCGGCTAAGAATCAACTGACTGAGCAGCTGTATCCCACCAAGTCCATCGAGGAGCGGGCACGTGTGGATGAGTTCTTGGAGTGGCAGCACTTTAACCTGCGCATGGTTACACTCACATACTTCCGGGAAGCCTGGCTGTTTCCGATCAATGGATTCAAGCCCAAGCCGAAAGGTGAACATGTCGAGAAGTTAATCAAAAATGTCGAAGCAAGTTTGGGTCTCTTTGAGCGCTTGTGGTTGGACAATGACTTCTTAATCGGCAAGAATCTTACAGTAGCTGACTTGCTGGGTGCCTCCGATATTGAACAGCTAAGTAGGTTGCTTTAATTTAGTTTTCCTATTAATATTAAATCGATGTCTTCTGAATTCCAGAGCTTTGCCAGTACAGTGTGAACGAAAAGCAGTTTCCCAAGGTGGCCAAGTGGTTGGATCGTGTGCGGGAAGCTGCTCATCCTTATCATGATCAGGCTCATGCTTTCCTTAACAAGAAATTCAAGGAGGCTGCTCAGGCCAAGATCTAAGTTCCTTTCCGCGTCACTTCCTAAGTCAAAACTGCATTTTTGTTTGATTTTGTAAACAGTTTAGCTTAATTTTGTTGTGTTCTATTTTACAATCTATTGATTTTTGTGCTTTAAATGGTGTTTTGTTCATTAATTGGATAAATTTCGTATAAATTTGTACTAAAATTAGTTACAGAAACTAATCAATGTCCAGTTTCCGAAAAGAGCCCTGAATTCCGAAAAGCGTTTCGGAGTTAATTGGTTCCCCCCGACGCAGTTTCTCATTTGTGCCATATTGTGCATCCTGCTCAAAGAAGTCCGTATAGTTGATCAATTTCTGTGTCCAAGCATCCACAACATTTTGAATGGTGCCATTGGTGCCACCATATTCAACGGGCAAGCATTCCTTGGGCACATACTGATAAAGCGTATCCAGTTTGGAGTGTATATGGAACTGGAAAAGGTCAAAGCATATAATTTTATTAATTTTATTTAATTTATTATTTCCACTGCATCATAGATCTGCACTCACCCGTTTGCGAATCTTGTCGCTCATCAAACTCTTGGCTATGGACATGGCCGTCTCGGCCGTGGATGGAGCGTTGATGAAGTGGAACCCCTTGGGCCTGTAGGGCAGCGCCTTGTCACCCAGCACGGCAAGTTTCTTGATCAGCACCACATCGAACTGGAACATGTGACCCGCGGTGACGCCCTTCATATCGATAATCTCAACGAAGCCAGATACCATGGCATTATCATCCTCACGTATTTGTATTTCGCCCAACATGGTATTCACTTGCATCACCTCCGCAATGGAATACTTGTTGGAATCGTACTGAGCATAGCGGGAGATGTGTATACGTGGTCCATCCACCTGCAGAGGTTGCGACAGACGCAGCAGGCAGCTAAACAGGATTCATTTAAATTCACTGAACAGTCTTCTGATCTTCTGCTACTTACGCCGTCTTGAGTATGCTCAACTGTTTCTCGCCCACAAAGCGATTCTTGTACAATTCCGGCACTGCTCCCCGCATCGCATAGAAGTTGTCCAGCTTCAGTTTGGTCTTCTCCAGACTGTACTTGCAGCCGCGCAGAAAGGCGACTAGGAATTGTGCATCCTGTCGTGCCTTCAGATGCGGCTGCTTTGAGATCCACGTACGAAGTGCCTCAATGTCTTTCGGCACACGATCGGGAACCTCGCCCAGTTCTTGTTGCGCCTTCAGCGCCAACTCAGCGCTCAATGGACGTATGGCATTGTCATCGATCGATTGATTGGACGACATGGTTTTTGGGTTCAGTTATCTGCAATAGATATCGATTATCATACACAGAACTGTGATTTATTAAAATTTCTCTTTTGATTGTCAACTTCCGGGGCCATTTGTAGTTGTCATGGCCTTAACACCCGATTAGATATGGACTAAAGCTACCAGATACTTCAACTTGCCAAATGATTCGTCATAGATTTAAGTAAGCCCAAACATAAAAAGATAACGATTACAGCTAACTAGTTCTAGGTCTTGTTACGGTTAAGATAGGTAAACCCCTATCAACCATATGGGGGCCTTGGGCCTTGACTCGTCTTGAGTAAATAGTAGCACAATGCTCAGTTCAATTTTCGACCTCTACTCACAATTGTCTTTAATTTAATATAAGCTGTTATTTATAGAGGCCGGTATGTAGGTGTAGATGTTATTTCTGTATATATATATATATATATACATATATGGGTATGCGTTTTACTCGTGTTCACGTCGTTTTACGTATACGTAATTTAAATGTCAAACCACTAACTACTGAACTCGACTGTGGTCTATGCGCGACTGTCAACGATCCAGAACTGTCGTTACCATTTTTTAAATTTTTTTTTTGTATCTGTGCTGGATACTCGTTTTGTCACTCGCACTCGCACTCAGAATCGGATTCATATTCGGACTGGGAGGTGCACTCTTTCGTGTCGTCACAGTCAATGACGCATGGACTGATGACAGTTGTTTCCACTGAAGAGTCTATTCGAGAGCAACTACTGAGCGGGAGAATTGAACACGTTGGACTCTACGGAAGCGAATGTTTCCAACGCCTTACAACCAGAGTATCAAACCCAAACGAATATCGGTTTCAGTTACGGTTCGCATTTGGGTTTTCGGTTAACGGTTACGCAACGGTACGTAACGGTTACCGGCTTTTTTTTTGTATATTTCGGTTTTAAAATACCGGTATGATTTCGGTCACAAAACAAATTATCTCTATATGAGAAATGTCGACTTTTTGGACTTTCAACAAGCACAACTTCATTAAAGCCTATCCGATTTCTAGAAGGAATGTCTTATATTTCATAATATTAAGCCGACTTTCATTGTGCATTTAAATTTTTTGATTCTGAGACAAAATTTTTTTTTTTAAAATTCTCGATTTTTACATAGTTACCCCTTTACATTTTTCGAAAATTTTCAAAAATTTTAAATCTTAAATTTATGGTTTAAATCGACTCCAGGTGATAAAATTAGCGTAAAAAAGTACTTTTGGGCTAGATTTCGATTTGTTTCTTGAAGATTTAAGCCAAAAACTGCAAAATTCTTCCTGATTTATAGTACATGGTATTCTTTTAATTTGAATAGATTTGTCAAATCTTTATAAATTTTCAAAAGGGATGCTTTTTTGACCATTTTACTAAACAACTAATGATTTGGCATCAAAATTAGATGATTTTGAAAAATTCATTTTTTTCGAAAATTTTACATAGTTACCCCTTTAAATTTTTCGAAAATTTTCAAAAATTTTAATTTTTAAATTTATTCTTTTAATCGATTCCAGGTGGTAAAATTAGGGTAAAAAACTACTTTTGAACTTAATTTCACTTTTTTTCTTAAAAATCTTAGCAGTTTTTTCGGTTTTTGGGTTGCAGTATAAAAAAAGGTTTTGTTTCGGTTACGATTTCAGTTACAGTTACCAATTTCAATCGGTTAATACAGGTTAACAGTTATGGTTACGGATAAGATAACAAAATATACAGAATATTTAAGTGCTCATTATAGTTCTATCAATTCAATGGGCAACTGACAACTTTCAAGTTAAGATATTCAGACTCACTAGCATATGAGTATTTGGTATCCGTAACAACTGTTATTTTTCTGAACCCTCTCTCAAATATCAACAGTGTCTCTGTTATCAGTTATACACAGATATCTAAAGCGTTTCCATTTACCTGTCTATATCTAGATAAGGGCATTATCGTTAAACATGATACATCTATTTTATTTTTTTTTTTAGTATCTCACTCGGTTTTTCGGTTTTTACATAGCCCAGAACATTATCACTTCTTATCGCAACATTTTATGTGCTAGATATAGACACAAATAAAGCAAATATAATTGCTATGAACTTGGTTCGATCGCGTTTGCAACACGTCATTCTGAAAAAAGTACCATATTAATGAATTTATTATCCCAACGCTCCTATAACTCGTCATTCTGTATTTGGTATTTGTAGAAAGTGCATGACATGGCTTAAATTTTAAACTTTAAAAGCATAAACATTGCAAATTTCATCACTTGTTAATTGAATCATTTATCTAATCTGGTTATAAATATTCGAGTTGTATGAAAGCCTATTTTCGATTTTTACGTTCTGTAATTATAAATTAGATTGTTTACCTATTTCTGATTGATATTAAATTGAGGTTCTTTAGGCTCCTTCATTAATCATTAATTTCACTCAAAACAGTTCACTCGGCGTATTCCTGTTAAACGTAGTTTTTCAGACAAAAAGTATGCAACATAAAAGCTTTAAATTTAAATTTTGAACTCGCAAAATGTGCCACCTGGTGTCGAAAAATGAAACTACTTGAGGTCCAATTTCAGTTTATGTCGCAATATGTTTTATTATTTCGTATTTATTTCATAAAAAGTATATATAAAACGATATTCTCAACTTAAATGTGGGTGTTTAATATATTTATACAGAGATGTATATAATATAGAACTTAAGCTAACAAAAAATATTAAAAATAATTGTTTGTTATATTTGAAATTGTCGATTGGATTTTTTGTTGTTCATGAGTTCTTCTGTTTTAATCAATTCAATCGCACACATAAAATTTATGATAATATCACATTTAAATATAAATAATTAGAAATGTTTATAATCAAATCAAACATAAAATGCGGGCAGCTCATAGCTACTAAGACTCGGGCCAATCTGTTCGTCCGTATGAAGCAATACTGTACTTAATTATAAGGCAGTTGTGGCTGAGAATTTCTCATTTGATTCAGTGCGTAATTATTTACGTACATCTTTATATTTATATATGTATATATATATATTTATTACTTAGGACTAAATAGCTAATAGTATATGTATATTGTATAAATTTTGTATATATTTATAAAGTTTATAAAATTACTAGATGCGATTAAACAATCCTACTATTCGGACCAATAGATGGTGTCTGTGTGCACAATTGGCAAGTTTTCTTACAGGACAAAACAACGTTTTTAAAAGTAATAAAATGATAAATCGGAAAATGAGTTTATAAGGCCGCGTTGTGTGTGTCGCTTTCGGGAAAGTATTCTACTGTCTGACAGTAAATCTTTATCTATATCTATCATTCCCGTTCCGAATTGCATTTTCGGCGATATTAATGGGTAAGTGCGTTTTTTGGATTATCCATTTGAATGCGAAAGAGGACTCGAAGTATCCAATTAAATGATGGTTATAGCTAAGCTTATAGCTATTTTTTTTAATTCTTATAGATCAATGCCATGTCAACCATGTGAGCAGCAGTAGCACAACCCCAATCAGACTGTGCCTCCGCCTCAGGCAGTCGGCGGAGTTGGTTCCTGTCGATTCATTGGTGCCAGATACCAATGGCGATGTCCAGCGCTGTTCCTCATCCACATCGTTGACACTGCGCGCACATTGCATCCACATGCGGGACGATAGCTTGGGTCGATGATGTGCCACCTTCATGAGGTCGTCGTTGAACTCCCAGTAGCCCAGGTTCTTGAAGAAATACGTCTTGCCGTTCTTATACTGGAATGCGGCATCGATGTTGTAGCCAACGCCAGCCCAAATGGACATATCCCGCGGATAATCCAGCTCCACTTTGCCCGTATTCTCATCGATGCGCCAGTAGAGCGTGCCACTCGTCAAATACGTCCGATTGTTGTGGCCCCAGACAAATGCCGCATCAATGTGAGTCAGGGTCGGTGGTAATCCCAGGCTGGTCAAAGGTTGCGGATAACCAGGCGCCAAAGTCACCGAATCGAACACGTAATACTGACGACCTGCAGATAAATAGAATTCAGTTTAATGGCGAATATTTACTCGTTACTCGCTACTCGTTACATACCTATAAAGAAGACAATCTGTCGCTGTTGATTCTCAAAGACGGCGTCCACTTTGTTAAAGTCCTCGGGCAGTGCGGCCCAATGACGTCGCGTTTCCGTCGGATAACCATTGTATAAGCCCTTTGCCCCAATACGCCAAAGGAACTGCACATCGATTATGAGTTTGGGTTAATTATAATTGACTCTCGCTCCTTTTACTCGTTACTTACCTGTCCTCGGAAGATGAACAATTCGCTGCGTATCATGGAGATGGCATCGTAGCTGGTCATGCAACTGTCGGGTTTGGGTTTGCGTGGTTTGTGTGGCTTATGTGGCTTGTTAGTCTGATAAACCGTCGGATAGTTGTACGGTCTGTAGGTGTGTCCTGTCACTTGGGTTCTTCTCGTTGGCATTGTGGCTCTCGTTGTTGTCGTTGTCGTGCGTTCTCGCCCACGCTCGCGCTCTCGTTCGCGTTCTCTTTCCCTTTCACGCTGTGCTCGCTCTCGTTGTTCACGCTCTCGTTGCTCACGTTCTCGTTGCATACGATCTCGTTCACGTGCTCGCTCTCGTTCTCGTTCTCGCTCCCGCTCACGCTCTCGATCTCGCGTGCGATCTCTATTCGGATAATAATTGGGATAATAGTTGGGATAACGATTCGGATAATATGTGAGCGGGCGCATTGTTGTCGTCGTTGTTGTTGTGCTACTCGTTGTGGTTTGCGGTCGATAAGGTCCCCAGACCTTCTCCTTGGCCCCATACAGCTCCTGTATAGCATTACGATCATCATCGGGCAGCTTGCCATCCACCTCATTGTTCTGATACCAGGGAAACATGACCGCATTCGAGTCCGTGGAGTGGCCCAAGCCCAGCGAGTGACCCAGTTCATGCAGGGCCACATTCAGAAAGTTGGTGCCTGCAAAATGACAGTTAAATGCGACTGGTTAATGGCAGCAGCGACTACTGACACAAAGGCAACGACATTGCGTCGTTGTCGTCGCCTTGACGACTTTGTAAGTGGCATAAAAATGGCGTCGTTGCAACATTTTGCAGCAAAAAACAGTTGTAAGATAGTTTTAGATACATGGGTGTTTGACTCGCAGTTACCCTGTCGGATGTTCTAATTTTATGAATAAATGTGGAATGCTTACTTTGGATTAGAGTAAAAAATCTGAAATTGCTATTTAACAATTTGGTATGTCTAGCTCTTCAGGAGTCTGACAGAGCTAATTAGAATTACTTAAATTGAATTGAAGATGTTAAGGTCTAAGATTCAGTATTCAAATTTAAAGCTTATTAAAACTTTAATGACATTTTGGAGTAAAGAAAAGAAGCGGAATTTGTTAAGTGAGAATTTGGCAACTCTAGCTCTTAAGAACACAGAGAGAAAATTATAATTGCTTAAATTAAATTGTAGATAATAAGATCTTAGATTCAAAATACAAATTCAAAGTTGTCTTATTAAAAGAGAGAATCTGGTATTTCTAGTTCTAGAGGAGAACAAGAGAGACAATTGAAATTGATAAAGTTAACAATAAAGCACATTTATAAGAAACTTCGCTTATAGCCGCTTTATGGCTACAGGGTATAAAAAACGCTCATTGCTGCGTTGGCCAACGTCACGCGTCATGCTGACAATTTTTTATTGGCATTAAAAACCATTAAAAATGTCGACACTGGGTTGAGGTTGCAGATGGAAGATTGCAGCTGGATGCTGAGGGTATGTCATTGAGGTTGGGTTATAGAATATGGTGGCTATAGTGGGGTTTTCAGTTGCTGTTGCTAGGGACACGATTTATAGCGCTAAATTACAAAATGCATGCAGGCCAGTCAGGACACACAGGACACACAGGACACGCGGGACACACGGGATAGACAGGACAACAGGCAGTCAGCCGGCGCCAGTTGCTCATTTGTTGGGTTTGGGGGGATTCCCCCCTCCCCCTATTTGCAACGTTTATTGATTTTGCCCAGCGACTTCGTGTTGGCTGCTGCGGTTTTGGCGCCTGCAATTTGCCCGCAGCGTTTTTAGCCGCGACGTGACCGCAGCAACAGCAGCTGCCTGCCCATGATTATTATTATCTATTACTCTTATTATTATTGTTATCAAATGTGATTAAATTATGCATTCATTTAGTCCGACTAAATCATGAGCTAACCACATGCAAACACACACAGACACACACACACACACACTTACCACGACTATCATCGCTGCTGGCATCAAATTCCCAGGTCTCCTCCGCATCAAAATGGGCATCGCCGCCACGCCCCACGCCCGGATAGAAGGCGTGCGCCAGCACCAAACCAGGTCCATCAAATTTATAGCCATCGCCGTGATCGCGTCTATTGAAGAAGAAGCATGAGAACCTCGTTATTATGTTTATAGAGTTAACAGCGGCGTTGATTAGCCAATTCAATGGCATTGAAATAACGAGCTGTTCTATATATAAATAAAAAAAAAACAGCTGCAACATAAACTCTTTGATTTGAAATTGGTTATAGCCTACACACACACATACACACACCCACACACATACACACTCCTTAGTTGTCGTCATCATCATCATCGTCATCGTCCTCGTCCTCGTCTTTGGTTTCATGGCTTTAATACTTGGCTTATTTATCGTTGCCTGGTTTTAAGTGCAATTTTATGTGTTTGCCCATGGTGCACAAGGTTTATTACACTACATAACGATTTCGCTTTTTATGGTTTACCTCCCCCGCACACCCCTTTTAATACGCACCGTGCAAAGAGAACCTGTATATCCGCCTGATCGCTGTACACTTCACGAAATGTCAACTTGGAGTTGTTCTCCCAAACCCGCAACGCTTGGGCCACCATCATCCGTATCTTGGGCGCATCCGGCATCGACTGATTCACCAAACTGTAAGTAATTCAAATGAAAATGAAGGATATTTGAATTTATTTTGCAAGTTAGAAAATAGTAAATTTGCAAATAAGTATTTTAAAACTCAAGTTCTTTATTATTTAATATATAATATTCCAAAATTTATATATATAATATAATATGCCAAAATATATAACCTTTTCTAAGTTTTATTTTTTTTATTGAATTTTAGTGTATTATGGTTCTTAAAGCAAATAATGGGATCGATTGCTTACAACTAATTTTGCAATAATAAAAATCAATTATATAAGCTTTCATTCTGTCAATACAATTAATTGACTAACTGAATATTTGTTACTTTCAAAATTTGACTTGAATTTACTTGAGCAAAATAATCATTAAACTATTTTCTCAATGGTATTTTGTGCATTAAATAAATGTCTAAATCAACGTTTAGCATAAGAAAATTCCATGTGTAAATTCGATAGAAGCTTTCAATCATTTGTAATGGATAAATTCAATTTATTTTGCATAAAGGAATTTTACGTGAAATAATAAAACTAATAATTTATGGTTTGTCGCATATTTCACAAAATTTTGGTAGGGGCTGGCAACCCTTTAACTTGCACTTTAAGCGAAAATCGTACTTCAAAGCGCATACCAAACAAAGATTCTTTTCTTATGTATAGATAGACTACACACACACATACACACTCTTAGCACAACTAACACACACACACACACACATACCTAATAGTCTTTGCACATTGTTCGCTGACATTTTGGCCTACAACTTTGTCTCAACATGGTCATGTTACAAAAGATACAAACCGCTAATATGAAGGGACTATACTTTAACTCATACAAACACGCACAGCTACACACACATGCACACATACATAACTTTTATGTTGTGATGCAAAAATATATTTTGTTTGCTGCATATACAAGTCAGTTGACTAGGCACAAAATGGGATTCATTGGTAGGTGAGGAGAGAGAGAGAGAGAGCACAGGTAGAGGACTAAAACTGTCACTGAGTTTACTATTTTTGGAAATGTTGTGCCAAAGTTGGCAACAAATTTACCTGAAAGAGGGCAAACAGCACCGGGCGACGAGTATGAATTTATCCCTTACTCTCTTTCTGTGAAACTCTTCACTTACGGCTTTTACTCGATTTCCGCTTGGACAGAAGTTTCTCTAACCAGTTCTGTTGGCTATCCTGGAAGATTTTTAGGAGCACTCTCGCTCTCTCGGTGTCTCAGCATTTTATGCAAATTAGTTATGTTTCTTTTATGCCATTGTAGCCTCGCTTTGGCCACGTCTGTTGCTCTTTACTGTGAAGCAAAAAGTTTTGTCCTTCTTTTGGCCCCGTATAAAATCCCCAGGCATGGCCAGCTGCTGCGATGTTTCTTAATATTACATCTATTTTTGTTTTATCCTTTGGCCTTTTACCGTTTTTTTTTTTTGCTGCACTCTTTTTTTATTTCGCCATTGTTAGCTTGACTTTTTGTTTGCCTTGTCCTGTGCTGGCAAAATGTCCTGCTGCTCGTAGTTTCTCATTTGCGGCTGGCTTACAGTGCGTATGCGTGTCGTTTTTCTTTTTTTTGTCAATATGCATTGAAGCATTTAACCACTTGCGTGCCACGCCCACATGATCGCTTCACTTAAGTGGACTTTGTGTGTGTTGTTTTGTGTGTGTTTTTCCTGTCTCTTTTCTCTTGTGCAGTTTTCCAATCAAATGGACCATTTGGCAGCTGACACGTCGCCAAAATCAAAGACTGCAACTGGAGATGTATCTCCATTTGCATCTAAATCTGTATCTGAATCTGTATCTGAATCTGTATCTGTATTTGAGTCAGAACATCATTAGCCACACGTACAAATGATTGGATAGTGCTGCATGGTCACTTGACCTGACCTATGTACACATGTACACTGCCTCCTGCATGTCCTGTCTCCTGTCTTCTGTCTCCTGTCTCAGTTCGTGTCCTGTTCTATGTTTTTACTATGCCACAGTTCATTTCCATGGGCTGCTCTACGACTTTCGACTCTGATTCCGGCGCTTTGCCCAAAACGTGCTCAATTGCAACGCCATTTGTTTGCTTAGTTGTTGATCCGTTTGTCCTTATGCAGGAGCTGGGCAAAAGGGAGGCGTGGCAGTGGCAGTGGCAGTGGCATCGGCAATGGCAGAAGGCTGGTGATGTGGCTCGTTTGCTATTTGCTCAAAAGCATGTTGTTGTTGTATCGCAATGGCAAATTAACTGCACTACCAATGCACTACCCTTTTCCTTCCCTTTTCCTTCCTCTACCTTTGCCCATCGTTCATCATGCTCTCTCTTCTCTCTCGTCTCTCCGGTCCACCTTGCTGACGGGTCCCTTTGTCGTGCTAATTTTGTTGCCACTGCGCTTGGATTTAAATGCGAGCCATTGCACTGTGTCCTGTCACGTAGCCATTTGCAGCTGCAACAAATGTAGCAACAACTGTGGCAACAACTGTAGCAACAGCTGGAGCCTCTCCGTTTGACCTCTGTTTGTCTTTGCCCTGTCACTTTGTGTGCCCAGCATTTAAATTATTATGAACCCGCCTCGCTAACTGCCAACTGCTAACTGCAAGCCAGCAAAAGGATGCCGAGGACATGTCACTGCCAATGGGCTTTATTTAACATAGTCTACGGTTAGGGTTCTGTTTTTTTTTGCTCTACTACTTCTCATTCCCTTTCTCTTTCTGCTGCTGTTGGCAAACGTGTGTTTCAGCCAATTTGTTGCCTTACACGAAAAACAAACCGAACAATTAGCCAAATGGCAGCGCGACTCCATTTGATACATTTCATAGGCTGAGCGATGGCAGGAGCAGAAAGACAGGTTGGCTTGTAATACAAGTCACTAAAGTATTTAAAGCTGCTTTTGAAATGCATTTAATGTTTTTAATTCTGCATTTAGTTGACTGTCTTTTTAACTCTATTTCTGCTTTTGTAGCTCGCTTACTCAACATTTAAAGAGAACCGTAAAAATTTGGGACCAAAAGAACTGCAAGATAAAACTTCAGAGCTCTAAAGATATTAAGTGTATCTGCAATCTTAGTATCTGTTCTTTTAATACTCTTTTTCTTTCAAGTACTCGTATGTACAAGCAGTTAATCCAACTTGAGGGGATATCATAAACCAGTTTATACATACAGACGAATCTGTACAGATAGATTTCAGCGTAAATCGAATCGTTTTTAGCTTTACGTAATTCAGATCATTTTACACTTTATTCAAGTTCAGTTTAAGGCGTTCAAGCCATAAGGATTAAGGACTTTGCCAACTCATTGAATGTCTGATAAGCTGAGCTGAGTTCTTGAAATTGACTTTTAAGAAGTGGCCATACGATATATGCGAAAACTCTTAATAAAAAATATTATATAATTTACACACAGACACACACACACACACAAGTATTTATAGCTGCCATACAGTGCTGTTAAAAAGTTTTTCGCTAGCGCGACAACGAAAAATTGCTGTTTCCAGGCAAACGCACGCATCCTCAACTTTTTCTTACACAAGCTTTCTTTTATACCCATTCTTTTTTTTTTTGTTGACTTTTTGTAATATTTTTGGAGCCGTTACTGAGCCGGAATCGACGTTTTTAATTTGTGCGAAATTAAGCAAAAAATAAACTCATTTTGTTAGTTCGCTACGCTCATGGGCAAACACAGCCGAAACTTTTTCGATAGCTGTCTAACAACAAAACCAGAAACCAAAAGCATGAAAATAAAATGAAAAGCCCCAAGAGAAACTTTCGACGGAAGTTTATAGGGAAAAATGCACGAAATTGTCTCTGGCTCCGGCCAAAGAAAAATCTATGCGATTCGGCGGAAAAAATTGCAAAATGCGCCACCAACTCTATTGATGCCACCAATGCCACCAAAACTACCGTTGTCTTCGCTTGCAGCATTTTCTATTACGCCATCTTCCAATACCCAGCACGCACTCTAAGCCCATGAGGTAGTTAAGGCTATGACTAACATTTATTTATTTATTTAACGTTAGCTGAAAGCAGTCGAATCAACAATTCAAAAATTTAAAAAGAATATTAGAAACTATAACTTTTAAAATAATAATAAAAAAAACAATATAAATTGAAACAAAATTGATGAGCTTGTAATTCTAAAACGACAAGTTATTCAATTTATATTATAAATATAACTACGCTTTTATCTCTTCATATACAACAACGTTTATTCTAAGCAAATTAATCACTTGCAATACTATACAAAATTAATTGTACATAATAGGCAGTATCTTGAAGTCGTATACAATTGCCATAATTGAAGTTCACTTCGTAAAAGTCTTACTTTTTGGGTAGGCAATGACTTGGCTGGCGTTTTTTTCTTAGACGGAGAAACATGCAAAAGCTGCCAGCGGTGATTTAGTTGTTAGCCGTCGGGCAAACATTTCATGGCTCGATGTGCTCAATTCAATCAATTGGCAACGAAGGGCGAACAAATCGTTGCTGCCAGACAACCAACAGCAGTTGTTACACACACACACACACACAGACACACACAGACACATCCCTCACACCTCACAGAACTCAAACTACCTGCAATTTTAATCAAAAATATGTGTGGAAGATACTTTGTGACATGACTGAGATAGGCTGTCAGAGATTGGCGTAATGTTGACATTTTGGCAACTGAAGAGTGGCAGCCAACGGCTTTTGATTTCCCCAATACCAAAAAAAAAAGGGTCATCAAGGCTCTAGATTAAAACCGTAGCCGTTAGCCAATATTAACCGATTAAAATAGGAATCAGTAACTGAAATCGTATCCGAAACAAACTTTTTTTTTGTACTGTAACTCCACAACTGAAATTATTCCAACCGAAATAACCGTTAAGATTTTAAAGAAAATTGGTGGAAATCAGTTCAAAAAAACTTTTTTATCCTAAATTTATCAACTGGAGTCGATTAAAAGAATAAATTAAAGTTTTAAAATTTTTGAAAATTTTCGAAAAATGTAAATGCAAAAATCGCCAATTTTTCGATAAAAATTGTTTGTCTCAGAATCGAAAAATTTAAACGCACAGTGAAAGTAGGTTTAATATTATGAAATATAAGACATTCCTCAAGGAAATCGGATGAGCTTTAAAAAAGTTGTGCGTGTTGAAAGTTCAAAGAGTCAATATTTCTCATATATAGATCATTTTCAATAACTGACATATTGTTTTATTAGAATTCAGTATTTTAATTAAATTTCATCTAGTTTGATGAAATTCATGGGATCTCCATGCCTTGCTTTCCAAATAGCACATTAACTAGAATAATTTAGTTGACACATTCTCACTATTAATGCTTATCCTTTAAGTTCTATTTATAAGCGCTTTAACTACAATTTATCGCAGCCTTAACCACCTGGGAATCCTGTGTATCCTGGGTAGCCTAGGCACCTGGCCACCTGGTCACACATACATAACTTTAGCTGTCCAGGAATGACAGGAGATAATTACGCTTGAGCTTCCAAGTGGGCACATTAAATATTTAGGCCAGAAGGACCGAAGGACCGTAGACCCAAAAAAAAGTTGAAGAAAGGGGTATGAATTAAGTCAATGAAATGCTTTAAAAAATACCCATACGCAGCAAAGCCAGGTCTAAGTCTACAAATAATAGGACAGAGCTGAGTAGTGAGTATCCTGTAAGCCCCAAAACCCAAAACCCAAAGCCAAAAGCCACAAAAACCAACACAAACACGAAAACAAACGAATTTACTTTAGCTGCTGTCTCATGGCAAATTTAATTAATAAATAATCACGCTGTAGCCACAAGAGTAATAACCAACGGAAGCTACAAGAACAACAGCAACAAAATAATAAAAATAAGTATAGAAATGAAAGTTGTCATTAGTGTGAGCCGAAATTGACAGACACACACACACAGACACACACACAGACACACAGACACAGACAGTGCCACACACAAGTATATTGATGGTGGTGAAAAATTACCAAGCAGCTGGCGACAAGTCTCGAGTGTTTAAAATTGCAAATGCTATTTTCACATGCCCCCAAAAGGTAAATATTTGCCACAAGACTCTTTGCCACTGCCTAGAAGTATGCTACAGCTTCAACTTGAGTGCTTGCCCCTAGGGCACACATACACACACTCAGGCACACACACATACACTCATAGCTTGGGGGGGAGGGGGGTGTTGGAGAGAAACATGGAACGTTGCCTCATCATCCATATATTGCCTGGGATGTGCTTATAAATTTATTACCAAAAATGATTTTTGCCATTAAGCATTATTAAATTGGCATTTCAAAATTTTATTATGCATACGCAGCTTGACTTTTGTCCCGAGGCCTTTGCCAAAGTTGAGCCTCCTGCATCCGTGATGAACTTGGCTAGTCGAATGGCAGAAAGAGCATCTGTGTGTTTTGTAAAATATTTTACGGCAGACTTGGGATTAGAACAGCAGCATGTGATGGGCCTTGATTCCATTATTAAAATTGAGTAAACACTTCTATTAGCTTAAATAGCGATGTAAGGATATATCGAGAAATCGATAACTCGATTTTCGCGGAAGCAACTTTTCAGTACTTTAACTCGATCATTTTTTGACTATACATTTTCACAAAAAATCGAAGAAAAACTATTGATTTATCACAAAGCCTTTGTTAATTTACGATATGTTTTGGAAAGTATATTTAAACTTTTAATCATAGCTTATTTAAACAAGTTTTTAGAATAATTTCGTTATCTTTTCTAAATTTTAAAGTCAATTATGTTTAACTTAGCAAGTTGCTTAGCTTAGTGGATATTCTGTCCTGCTATCGCTCACTCAAGGAGGTTGTGATGGATACCAAATCGAAATAACATCACACCCAGGTTGAGTGAGTCAAAGCAAGACAAAATGTTTAGTTATTTTTCTATGTTTTTTTTTTTTATTATCACTTTAGCACTTTTCACTAACTTTAACACTTCATTTGCATACAGTTTGATGCGTTTCATACTGTCAGCTACTCTGTTTTAGTCTTTCTCTCACTCTCTAGCACTATCTCTGTTTCTGTCGGTATCTCTGTCTCTCGATCTATCCCTTTCTCGATTCTTATGCTAAGTCTGTTTCTTTTGTCCCTGGAGAAGTTTGGGTCGCAAGTTACGCGTGACTTTTGGCAAACAAATTGCATGTTTTATACATTTTGATTTGTAACTCTTGGCACTTCGGCAGAGCCACGCCCCCAACGCCCAGTCGGTCCGACTGGGTTTCGACTGTGCCACAGGCTTCCTAATTGAGTGGCAGGTGCATGTTTTATTTATGAGTCGAATGGCAATAAAAAAAGGAACGCTTAAATTTAAAATCCCCACTAATTTGACACTTGATTGAATTTAAATTTTTAAATGCTTCGAACTTTTAGTCTATGCCAGCCAGAGTGTATATTGATTCACATATATAACTATGTGAAACCATGAGAAGGTCTATAATCTAAAAGCCTAAGGGTATTTAAAGGGTATGTCATTTTAGTATTTGCTCTGATGTATTGTTGAAATGAATGTCCGGAAGTCTCAATATCCCAATGATTTGCAAGTGTTAACAATGCGACAAATGATTATGTATATATATGTATATATGTATTCATATTATATATACTTATGTAAATAGATAAACAAATGTCTATGCTTGTATGTGTATAGTAGTAAATCCATGGTTGCGAATACAATGAGTATAAGCAATAAATCATAAAATAAATCGCTTACATTCATCGTTGTCAGTTTGCTGCACAATGCTTTGCCACTGCTACTTCCCCTTCCCCTTCTGGTTTCCCCTTCCCCTTCCCCTTCCCGTTTCAGTTGCCTTTGCCCTGTGCCAAACTAGAATACATGCCACGTCTAACAAGCTGTCACAAAAACTCACAAAGGCCCGGGCACCGTTAGTGGGTAGTGTTACTCGATGAGTGTATTAGGGGGGAAGGCAAAAGGTGAAGGGGGTTTCGGTGGAGCCAGAAATCTATACAAAACCATTTGACAAGCTGAGACGCAACCGTGCCACAACGTGAGGCAAAGTAAGCAGTCAAGACGGGGCGCCAAATGATGCGCACCGTTCAACGTTATCTAAACTGCAGACGACATCGAGGCAAAGGCAAAGACGAAGAAGAAGAAGAAGCCCACAAGGGGTGCAAGGGGATGAAACGGGGTCGCAGGCAGCAGCATCAAAAGGAAGCGACAAGTTCAGGTAAAAGGAGCAGCCTCGAGCTGGGCGCTATGTCACATGCTTTTCAATCAAATTCAAATTTACTCAACACACACAAACACACACACACACACACACACACACACACACACAGAGAGCGATGCATAACAAATTCAACTGTAAAAATTTAACACATTGCGGCGCCACGTGGCTGAAGCTGAGTTTGAGGTTGAGGTTGAGGTTCTGCTAGAGAGCATTACAAACACATTTAAAATGGAATACAAAAAAAAAGTATAGCATACAAATGGGCGCCTGGTGAAAATTTTATAGAGTGTGCGTGTGTATGTGTCTTTGTATGAGAATCAAGTGAACCCAGCTAATGCATATTTAATATTTATATGTATCTACATAGGCAGACAATTGCTTAATTCGCAACGCATGCATACTGAATATAAAATTCGGATTATAAAGTCAACAATAATTGTTATGACGTTTACACAAATATTTGCAAATTCCTCCATAAATTACATGACCCCAATAATTATGTTTTAGTGTTAAACAATTTCACTCCTTATCACAAAGATTGGTCACATGCATGTATTATTAATCAAATGCCCAACTTAGCTATCAATATGAATACTTAATGGATTTTGATTTATAGGAATGCAAAGAAATATATTTTCACACTTTTAAAGTTAATTGTATAAAAGGACTGCTCAAAAATATATTTTTATAATTTGTCGCATTAATTTTGATGTGACAGAAAAATAATTTGTATTTTAAAATCTCAAAACGATAAGATTTGCAAAGAAACGGATTTAAGCACTTACAATTTATTGAAATAAGAAATTTTATGGGAAAATCGACTTACACAGTAAATACCATTTGGTATCTAAATATTTTGAAATTGTTTTTAATATCTTTGTTCAGTCGGAATTCTAGCCAACTCTTTCTTCCTTTTATTTTTTAATTAAATAACGAGTAAAGCACTAGTTTTAAAATATGATTCAACATAAAGTCGAAGCTTATTTGTGATTTAGAAATAGTTTGAATATTTGTATGCAACAAAAAAGTTAGTTTTGTGCTGCAAAAGTTGTGTGCTAACTGTTTTAGAAATCGTTTTGCATGAGTTTGCACATTGCGGTGACTTTTTTCCCTTCTCCTCCCTTTGCACCCTCAACTTGTATTCAGATGAACCGTTGACTCGTTTTGTTTTGACAATTTTAAGCGCACTTTGTCGGCTTTGACGGACTCAAAATAAAATACCAAAAACAAAAAAAAAACGGGGTAAAGGGGAAAAATGGTAGCAAAAAAAAAAAAAAAAAAGAGTGGAGAGAAAATCTCAACTTTGTGTGCTGGCATTTTGCATGTGACTCATTGAGCGCCTGTTTTGCGGTGTTTAATCTACTTTGCTTATGTGCTAACATCCTGTTTCGCTTTTCCGCCTCTCATATGAGTATGCCTGTGTGTGTGTCTGTGTGTGTCTGTGTGCTGTTGTACATGTGTGTTTATCCTGATTTTGTGTTGATTCCCTCTCTCTGTGTTTTTCCCGCCTCTGCATTTGGTAACCAGTGTAAAAAAAGCTTAACTTGCGTTTCACTGACTTTGAATTTTTTATGCGCAATGTGGACCCTTTATTTATTTTTGTTGCTGTTGCTGTTGTTGTTGTTGCTGTTGTTGCTGTTGTTTGGGTTTCTCTGTGCAGTTGGCCCCCAGGAGCTAAGCTGCTTTTTGCGCTGCTTTTCTGGTTAACTGCATGCCAAAGCTCAGCAGTAGCTACTGTTGCCTCCCCCCTCTGTAGACTCGCCCCTTTCGACTGTTTGTTTGCTTAAATTGAATTGCACATTTGAGCGCATTCAACCTAAACCTAAATGCAAATCGGATAATGGAGGTTACCTTTGTCAGGCGACACCAGCAGCAACTGCTCTAAGAGAGAGAGAGAGAGAGTGTGTCTCACTTTCTCCCCCTCTCAACTCTCTCTCCCCTCTGCATTCCCGAGGCCATCTACCATTTGAATATGGCTATCATAACAACTGCAGCTGCCGGGCAGGACCATAACGCTTGGTATTATCAAATCGTTTTGCATAGCTGGCAAGGACCACAGGACGAACTGGTCGGACGGACTGACGGTGGATTGCCAATGGCAACGACTGCTCAGGCATTGGCCTCAAGGTAAAGTCAAAGGCAAAAGTAGTAGATGAAATGGGAATTGAGAAGCAGAGAAGAAAGAAATAAAGACATATTGTAAACATTAAACAGCTATCAGCAGGATACGCTCGACTTTATTGATTTCATCTCTCTCTCTCTCTCTCTCTCTCTCTGTCTGACTCAAACGTCTAATGGCGTCATTGTTGACACTGTGTGTGTGAGCTGGTGTCAAAAAAAAGTACGTACTTTGATTTTATAACCAAACGAGCGAGCGTCTTAACAGCGACTTACCTGCAAAAGAGACAAGAAAATAAAGAAATTGAAATTGTAGTCAATCTATACAAGCGTTATATATACAATATATATATCTATATACTTATGTAAAACCCAACATTCGTACTTTCTATAGAGATTCGCATTTATATTTATTTAGCCAACAGCGTGAGCTCACAAAATGCTCGGTTGCTGTGACAACTACTTTGCTTAGTTAGTTTTATTCTATTTTTGGGTGTGTCCTTTAACGTTTACTGTTGCTGTCTATATCGCCCACACCCATTGCTCATATCTATTGTCAAATATATACTGGCTTCTTAAGTATATTGTCGTCTAGATATACATATATAAATGTGTATCGATTGCCAATGTCGAAGCGGCGCAAACAAAACAATTTGTCAAGCAAATGTGCCAAAAACTTGACGCAAAGATGGAAAGTTATAGCTGAAAAGGAAAAAAAGAAGTAAAGCCCCAGCAAAACACTTACTAAATAACGCAAACAGAAGCAGCGACAAAAAAGTACAGTTGTGCGCACAATGACGTAAGCACTTACGTTAAGTTGTCAACCGCTTGGGAGCTGTGTCAAATAATGTTGCACTTTTCCAAGTAATTTGTCGTACTTTCCCCTTTTTTTTGATTTACGTGTTGTAAGGTGAGTGTCTTGCTTACGTTGCGAAAGCGTAAGAAACTAACGTAACAATTTTCATTAAGCCTTTTTTGTTGGAATTTATGTGTTATACTTTTAGCAAAATAAATGAATAACTATAATTCTCAAAAACATGTGGCGACGCTATGTAGTAATTGATATTATGTTTAGGTCACGTAATTGCTTACGTCACGTACAGAACATATTTATTCCGAATTTGTTGCACTATTTATTTAGTTTGTCAGTGGAGTTTTGTTTCAGCAAAATTATTTAATAATTATAAATTTCGAGCACTTGTAAAAACTATGTCTACTAATTGATATTATGTTTACGTCGCATAATTGGTAACGTCATGTAGTTTTTGTAGTTGTTATTTAATTTGACAGTGGTGTTTTTCAACAAAATAAATTGATAATTATAATTATCTAGCACTTGTAAAGACAACATCAATTAGCATATCATGTTTGCGTCACGCAATTGCTTACGTCACGTAGCGAGCTAACACTAACAATCAAAATCCATTAGTTAGGTTAGGTTGTATACTAATAATTTAGTTGGTTATCAAAATGCTAGTGTTATGTCATACGTCTCAACACACACACACACACACACGTACACATACACTTACACTTACACTTGATAACTATCAAATTATTAGCTGAACTGTAAGTTGAACATAAAACAATGTCCTTTATGTCATTTGCAATCGAACAGAGGCGACAAAAATACTCGATACTTTTCGATGAGTAATATGCGTTTAATAGCGCGCACAGAAGGCGCTCGAAGAAAATAGGAATAGGGACATTGGACATATGGCCCGGATTGTTCTGGACTTGGCCATAAAATCGAAGTGTGTGTGTGAGTTTTTGTCCCCTCTTCCCACCCAGTTTTGCTCTTGGCCCATCAACTTAATGATGCATAATGATATGAGCCACAAGACGCGGCCCATTAGCCACACAAAATACTCAATATACATTTACAAAATGTGTGAAGAGAGAGAGAGAGAGAGAGAGAGAAAGAGAGAAAATCTCTTTCTCTAGAAATGCTGCGTTTGAACTTTGTAATAATTTATTTTTATTGGCATTATAATGATTTATATTGGCCATATTGATAGGATGTACAAAAATGTCAAATGTCGTTACGTTCAATTATATTTATTTTAATTTAATCAAAATATTTAAGCAGCTGGCAGCCTGAACATGGTCAGCCACTGTTTGAGCCTGGCTGGAATGTTGAGTGGCTTTTGAAGTGCTGCCAATCTGTCTGACTGTCTGTGTGTGTCTGTCTGTCTGTGTCTGTGTATATACATATATATATTTGTCATGTACACACTTAATGCTGAAAGAGTGTCACTAACAATATCATCGCCCTGCTGTCCGTCTGTCTGATTGTCTCTCCCTGTATGCGATCCTTTGCCCTGGTATTTGTTTAGTGCAGGTGACATTTAAATTAAGCTGCCATCGTTGCCAACGTTAAAAGTGCTTTCATGTTTCCTCCCCTCTGCACTCTTGCCACATACTACTACACTGAGAGCTCGTTAAATCCAATAAACGTTTGCACTTTTTATTTATATGAATCTCTGTGTGTGTGTGTGTATGTGTGTGTATGCTGCAATTGTTCCTTGCTTGATTAAATTTCTTTGTTTTATTTTCCATTTTTTTTTGCTCTAGTTTTTCATTTGCTGACAATTAAACTAGCCAATTAAACTTTAGCCTGGACGCAGAGCAACAACAGCTGAGTCCCTGGCCATGAGATTCTTTGGGCCCTGCTTCAGTTGCTCCTCCAACTGCCAAAGTGTTAATACACAAATACCCAAATGTGTAGTTAACACGAGTTTCGGCATTGCCTTCATTTTGTTAGCTGCTTTTTCCCTAAACTCCTCTCACTCGCACTCTCTCTCTCTCTTTTCTTCCCCTTCGCCGTTTGCTATTTTATTTATTTTATTTTGCTCATTTTTTTCTGTTTTCGTTTTAGCAATTTATGCGCACGGGGAATTTTCTTCTTGCCATGCATTTTGACTTTAGTTTTGTTGTTTTCGTTGTTGTTGCTATCTATCTATCTATCGTTGTACCTCAGTTTAGCCACTTCTCTTTCTACCCCCTTTGCACTCTTATTTATTGAAGTTCTATATGTTTTCTAGAGCTGCAATGCCGTGTGGTCACGCTAGCCTATCGAAAAATCAAAACTAATTTTCTTTCCAGTCACGACATTGGGCAATGAGCAAAAGCAATAAATAAATAAATATATAATACAAAGCCAAATAAATCAATGCGCAATTGACATAAATTCTGGAGGTGAGAAAGCAAACCAAACACATGGAATTTTAGATGAACCAAATGTTTTCTCAGTGAATTAAAGTTGACTGTTGTGAATTAAAAACACGGCACAGGTGAACTCAAAAGGAATTTAGGACACTAACAAATGCCGTTTAAAAACCAATTAATTCTATAAATAATATTGACAAAACGAAAAACAATTTGTAATTATATTTAGCTTACTTGAAGAAAGTTTTAATGATATATTCTGAGCTGAGAACGTATTTAATTATTAAAAACTAAATTGTATTGCTTAATGTTAAGAAGAAATTTAAATTATTCTTAAATTCACAACCCAATTGACGATGCAAGTATCTTTTTTAATAAAGGAAAAGAATACACTAAATCTACACAACTTTACAAATTGTTTGCTATTATTAAAACTATTCCCAAAAAATGCAGATTTTTAATAAAATTAAATAGATGCACAAGAGACTGAGAAAAGTGTACATAAACCTTGGCTTTAACATCAGGGCGATTCATGCTACACTTGACCATCTTTACATGTCATTTCTCAGAAAAGTGTGTCAATTGCTGCCACTTTCATGCCCCCATCTCCTTCTTGGCCAATATCTGATGGGATATCTGTCACTTATATATTTATATATATATATATATATTCAGCTGTCCAGCTGCCAATGTCTCGTATAAATCACAACAAAATCAAATTACTCTTTCAGCTGCAGGGCAAATAAATTGTACAGCATATTACGTATACGTCGATTTGAACGACGAATGGAGATGTGGCAAAAGGTATAAAATTCATTGATTATTTATTTATGGCAAGCAAAAAAGGTATATACGACTATTGTTAGCCATAGTTGATTGTCTCTCCATCTCCTTCTCCATCTCTTTCTTACATTGTGTGTGTGTGTGTGTGAGTTATTTTCGTTTTATATTGAGTCGAAAATGTCAAATGCATAACGAGAACAATTCACAATTTTGATGTAATTGACAGGCAAAAAGGGCTGTGCGGTGGTTGGGTGAGTGGATGGTGTTGGGTGGTGCTGCTGTTGCGGTGGTGGGTGACTTGTACGAGTCACTGTGGTTCCATCATAAAATGTCAAACTTGGTTGTGTTGGTTGTCGGTAACGGTAACATTTGGACAAACTGCTTTCTTATTTGACAGGCCATTTGGCAGTGACAACGCGAGGCAACCACCGAACAGATGCAACCACAGCAACAACCACAGCGACTGCGATATTGGTGTCTAATTTATTATGCAAAGCGCTTTAATTGCAATTCGAGTATGTATTTGTATACGTATTCGTGTTTTTGTTGCACTTACATAATAATTAAACAACGTGTGGCAAAAACAATTAGCCGCAGTTGCAGTTACGGCCACAAAGTTAAACCGCAGCTGCTACGATTGATTGGCTCGCGAGAGAAACAAAGAGATAGAGAGAGAGAGAGAGAGAGAGGGAGAATTAAAGACTTTTTGGGGCCTTGGTGCACCTTTAAGTGGCAGTGCTGAGGTGTGTG
This sequence comes from Drosophila rellima, assembly GCA_035043635.1. NCBI lineage: Eukaryota > Metazoa > Arthropoda > Insecta > Diptera > Drosophilidae > Drosophila > Drosophila rellima. The sequence goes on along the minus strand of JAWNMV010000145.1, from coordinate 687,473 downwards.
GCAGGTGCCATGTGGCATGTGGCATATGGCATATGGCATATGCAAAATGAAGTTGACATCTGCTTAAGTGGCTGGGGTTTTGGGCAATCCACATGGCTTATACGAGTTCGAGCCAAGGCTGCAGTTTCATTCGCAGCTGATGCTGCTCCTGCTGCTGCTGCCTGGCTGCCTGCTTGATTGGACATGAAATTGATAGCTCACATACACACACACACACACATATACACATTGCATATGCATGCAACACAAGTGTGGGTGCATGTTCATATGTGTATGTGTGTGTGTATGTGTATGTGTGTGCTTAAGCAAGTTAATTGAATTTTGCACTCAAGTCGTTGACGCTGTCGTTTTGGGGGCGCTTGGGCAGTGGGCGGTGGGCGTTGGGCTGTGGGCGTGGCCACAGTCGAAACATTTAAACATTGACAAGACATTTGTGAAGTTTTAAGTGCATTAGCTGTCAGCCCGGCTAAGCGATAATTTCGAAATTCCACCCAACTGCAAATTGCAGTCAAGTGCAATGCAATATCAACTCTTATGGCTCCTAAATGTAAGCAATGGTTTTTCCTTTTCTTATTTTCAAGAGAGATTTCAAACTGAATAAGGATAACTGCAAATGAAATTTTATTATTTCATATATATATTTATTTATTTCATATATATTTCAACTGCTAAACTTTTTTATTTAGATTTGTAGTTTATTAAAAGATTTAGTATAGTAAAAGATTTAAAATATATATTATAATTTATGTCCTTCACAAAGCCTTTTTTATGAATATTTGATACTAAAAGAATTAATAATAATTCATTCTTTTCCAGACTATTTTCTATGGCTAAAAGCGAATAAGCTTAATAATTGTAAGTATCGCCTTGAGCAGCGACTGAAATCATTTCTAAATGTTTATAAAAAATAAATCAAGTGAATTGTAATCACATGATTGCTGACTTTTCGGCTTTTGCATGACAAATCGAAATGAAAAGCAATCGGAAGATTGCTTGCAACAGCTCAAAGACTATTTCTTCGAGTTTGTAAATTTCGATTTGGCCAAAAAGAGAGCAGCAGTAAAAAAGAAACGTTTGGGCCATTAGTCAACGCTTTGTAGTTGAAACCATTAATGGATTAAGCTGAAATGTGGAGCACAATGAATAAATTGTCAGATTGTGTTGCACACTGGCGAAAGCCACAGAGCTTCATGGGGTTAACCAGAAAGGGCAGGGCCATAAGACTGACCAGAACCAAAAAACCAGAAAAAGACAGAGAGAGAGAGAGAGAGAGCGAGAGTGTGGGAGAGTGAGAGAGGAAGCGGAAACAACTGGCACATTGCTTACATTTCAATATGTTTGTGCTCTTGACATTTTGCTTAACTGTTAAACTGTTGCAAATGCCAGCTGTCAACTTTTTCCAAACTAATAGAAGAGGGGGAGGGGGGCTAGGGTTTTTGGCTAAAAGTTGACCGTAAAGCCGCAAAGAAGACCAAGAAAAACAGCAACAAAACATTTAACGGCTCTTTTACGTAGGCTTAAAGCGAAAAACTTTGAGCTTAAAGCACGCTAATAGCCAACTGAATGTGTGCGAATTTGGTAAGAGTGCCTGAGTGTGAGTGGGTGTTAGTGTGTGTGTGTATAATATTGTTGTGTGTTGGCCATTTTGTAAATCAGCGTGCAATTACCCGAACCGTGTGCCGTGTAGTTTTGCAAGTGTATTAAGTTCATTTTTCATTTGCTCTCATGCATTAAGCAGCCCCCTCCCCTCCTCTCCCCCACAAAAGAAACTTGCCTGACTTCGAAGCAACAAAAAAAACCAAAATAAAAGTAAGAGAAAAATGAGCAAGCAGCATAAGAAAGAAAAGCATAACGCAGAATCACTTTTTCACTTAGCTGGTAAATGTATAAGCATATATATATGTGTGTGTGTGTGTGTGTGTGTGTTGCCTTTTTGGCATGCAAATAAAACGCCCTATCCCCTTCCAGAAGGCAAACAGTAGAGTCCCAGTCCAAAACCCAAAACCCAAAACCCAAAACTCAACCGAGACCAGAAACCAAGCCAACTTAAGCCAAACACGTTAGAGTACAGTGCGCGCAATTTGGTTCTTCCACCAAAATTCCAACAGTTTCTCTCCCTCCACCCCATGACACTCTTCCTCTTGCTGCTTCTCAGTGACTGGTACAAAACCAGACTGAGACTCCTTTTGGCCAAAGTACAATAAGAAAAATGTTCAAGTGCCAGAATGTGTGCAAAGAACTCAACTTTGGCACACACTTCGCGTTCTTGTTGTTGTCAGTATGTTTCTCTCTCCCTCTCTCTGAGTCTTTCCTTTCTTTTTGCCTTGCAGATAATTTGAATTTTTTCCATTTGTTTGGTTTGGCTGCTTCTCCTACTTCTTGGCAGGTCAGTTGCATGCCTCAGTCTGCCTGTTTTAGGAACTGTAAATTGCTTTAGTTGGCGCGCAGTTTCAACGCAATGCAACAATAAGCAAAAGGGAGCAGCAAAAGCGGCAAACGTTGTGAGCGGGGGCACAGGGAATTCAGGAGTGAGGGTGTTATATTTATGAATGCACGAATAGTAATGCACTGCTTATAGCTCTGGAACTTCACTCAGCATTCTTATCTATGCAATGCAATTGCAGCTACTTTTTGCCAAAATTCTAGTTTTCTTTGATATTTCCTAACATTCTTTTTCATTTTTATTTTTTTAGTTTGGGCAGGATAAAAAAAACAGCTGCAAGTTGTGCGACGTGTAGATTATTTCTATTGTGCTCAGACAAATAAATGTAATGCAATGGAAAATATTATCGCTGAATTGGAAATATAATAACTTCACACAGTCTTCGACAGAATTTAGATAATTTTCAACCTTAAATCAGAGAAATTTATAAGTTATAATACAGCAATATTCTTGATCATCAACATACTAGATTAATACATAAAAAGTTTATATTCTTCAGATACGAAACTTTACTTACGCATTAGTTTTAATACGCTCAACTTAAAATGCTAAGCAGCTATATACATTAATCTGTATATACATACATACTGTTTCTGAGTATATATGTAACTTGCAGATAGCACACAATATTTGAATACTTTTTTCAATTACGGCAAAAGTGGCAAAACAGTTGTCAACATTTCAAGACAAAACAGCTAAAACAGCAGCAGAGTCCGGACATAGCAGGAGAAGAATAAGGAGATAGTTGAGGCAGAGTCAGAGACAGAGACAGAGAGGGAAAGAGAGAGTAGCAGCAACTGAGGCAGTAGGAGGAGGAGAAGCAGAAGATGAAGCAACAGCAACAGCAGCTGCAACCATGACGCTCTGTCAGCTGCAGAAAGAAAGATGTCAGTTGTCAACGACAATGCCCCAAGTTGCAACAATAAAATTCTGACACATTGAAAAATGTCATTGTGTAACTTAAGTAGCCAACATCATATACACACACACACACACACATACATATGTATTTGCACATATGTGTGTGCGAGGGTTTGATTATGTAAAACAAGGCGCATACAGCACCAACAGACACATGCCCTACCCCTTCCATCCGCCCTCCCTCCCCCCTTCCATCCTCCTTCCATGCCCCCTTCCAACCTCTCATCAACCCATTCTATGCCAGCTTTGTGCCTCCTTCATATTCCCTGCCTGTTAATTTACTTGCAGTTCCGTTCCATTTTTATGAACCTCCGCCATGACGCTTTTCTCTTGCATGTATGTGTGTGTGTATGTGTGTGTGTGTGTGTGTGTGTGTGTGAGTGACTGTGAGTGTTGGGTCGACCATTTGTTATGCAGTGATATAGCGGCTGGTTGCCTAGCCAGCGTTTTATGTTTCACATGTGGATATATGAGAGATGAGCTCGTGAGCTCAGAAATAGTTTGCATTTAGTTGTACTGAAGTTTTTATTTAAAAGCAAATATTTAAAAAATCCGGAAAAATAGCCAAGTAATTTATTGCATTATTTATTTTTAAAAGAAGCTATTGTTTCATTTCAAGTTTTGGGGTGAAGGAAGTTAGGCTCACAAATAGCTTGAATTCAGTTTTATTTAACACGTCATTTAAAAGAAAATATTTGAAATTTGCTTAATCTATTTTGATGATCGAATAGAAATATTTCATTTAAATTATTTCTATTTCGACAAATATTAAGTTATTGTTGTTTAAAAGAACAACTAATGAGAAACATAAATTTAAGATATTTTTTAAAACAAAATAATTACTTTTCCATCTAAAAAGAAGCATAAAAGTAAACGCATAAACAGTTCTGTAAATAAAATCCGTAGTCATAAAAAGTTATGATTATAATTTTCACACTCACGCGCTCATCACTAAAACAAACACTTATATATATATATATATATACGTTCTCAGCCATATTTGGTGAGTGTGTTGCTTATGCAAGCGAGAAATTTGTTATAATGTGCAGGGCATAGAAATGGGGACGGTATACTGAGAATTTCGCAGTTATTATGTATGCTTTTGATAAACGCATAGGAAACCAACGAGGCGTACACTTGGCCCAGGCCTAGACCAGGAGGACACCATGGAGAAGGTGGGCACAAATCGGGAGAGTCGCGCTGTCGTGTGGCCCTGTGAGTTGGATGAGTGAGTGTGGCAACCCTAGCCAAAGTCATTTGTGGCGTCGATCAAGTGTACTGAGCCGTTTTATGGCTGCGCTTAACAAACCTCGACGAGACCTCGACGCAGCAATTGTTGTCGTTGTTGTTGAAGTACTTCATTTTTTTTTTTTTTTGGTATTGCTGTCACAAGTTATTCGAGGTGACAAAGTTGGCCCTCAGGCATGAAAACACAACTGCCGAGTGTCCGTGCCAGAGGCGTCCGTTACAACAAACGCCGAGGAAAAACAAACGGCATAATTTAATTTCCACAGTGCCACAACAGAAATGCCGACAGATCCGGCTGTTATCAGTCTCTAGACATCATTATTACATTTAATGGAAAATAATTACTTTTGGATAAGGCAAAGTGAAAGAAATAACACAAAAAAAGAGAGAAAAAAACGTTCCCCAGAGGCAGGAAAACAACAGCAAGGCAAAAGTGTTTTCCTTGTCAGTTTTCCCTTGTGATTTTTGTTGTTTCGACGCTGATTTTAAGTGGAGCTTTACAAGATATGCAGATGTGTTGAGCTTATTAGCCTGCCAGCTGAGAATAAGCCAGAAAGTGCAGTCAAAGCTAAGGAAATTGATAGAGATTTCAGCATTATTGGATTAGAGAATATATTTGGGCTAAGACGATAATTGGCCGTATTAACAAATTGGTAAGAAATTGGGTTAAAATTGAGTACAGAGTGCAGTAAAGCACCGAGAAGAATTTGAAATCCAGAAATAGAAGATTACAATATTAATTAATCAATTGCTAATATATAAATTTTGCTTCAATCAAGCGAACTTGAATTCCACTATCATGTTATAACTTGCCCTGAAGACAAAAAAAAAAGTGTTGTGAACTCAAATTGAAGTTTCGAAATTTCATTTATAATTACCATAAATTAATGCAAATTACAAGAAAAGACAGCGAGTCAAGAGTTTACATATTGACAGCTAATTTGAAAGATGAAATTGTGTTGAAGCTTATAAATTTCGATGTGAAATGAACAAAATATTAGCCCGCTGGGGGAAATTTACAATGTACAAGCAGCAGCTAATTAAGTAAAACTGTCAGTTTTTAATTAAATATACACGTGCAATTTTCGTAATAAGGCACTGTGAGTTGTGCACTGTTTTAACTGAGAACTTCCCTTGTACTTGGCTTTTCAAATTGATGGTGTTAATACCCAGTAAATGGTTAAGACGATTATAGTAACGTAAATACATTTCGCAGTTGTAAGGAAGATATTTACAATGGTCTTGCTCTGAATGAAAAGTCACATCGTTTGTCAGTATTAAAGGTTTCGTTTCAGAAATTATAAAATAATATTATATTTTCTATAATAATAATATTAAACGTAAGATATTCATAGTAAAGAATTTAATTGCTGATTACACGACTTTTACTTCCTGTATGTGACAGAAGAAAAAAATGCTGAAATATTCACAACTTTATGCTGTTTTTCATTGAGACGCAATTTATTTTTAATGCCGACAATGTATGGCCTGAAGTTAAGTCGCTTAAATAAAGGACCTTATATACATACAAAAAATACATATATATATTCGTATAAAGTCGTCAATATATATGATGTAATCATATGCATAAGTTGCATTAACTGGCAACTTACGAGCCAATTTTGCGATCCGTCTGTTGACTGCTGTCCTGTTCCCTCTTCCCATTTATTTTTGCCAGCTGCTGTCTGTTGTCTACTGTCTGTTGTCTGCTGTCTGTTGTCTGTTGTCTGGCTGCTTTAATGAGCAAAAATGCGTTCACACTGTGCGCGTTACATAACCCACTTAAATATGTCATATGCATACGAGTGCGGGACTAATCATACGACTAAAGAGCTCAGCATTTGAATTTCCAATGGCAGCCACCCTCAAAGTATGCTATGAATTATGTTGCGCATGAATGTCAGCAGCAGCAGCAGCAGCAGCAACAACAACATCAAATACAGCAACAACATCAGCTTAAATGTCAGGCTGAGTCTCAGTGCTCAGAGGCTCGTTGCTTGGCGTTGGGTGTCGCTGTCAAAGCACTTTATGTCACAATAATTTGCAGCGCGCTTTTGTAAATGTGTGTGCGTGTGGGTGTGTGTGTGCGTGTGTGTGTGTGTGCGTGTGTGTGTGAGTATTATATATGCATTCATTTCACGTGCCAGCAGCTAGCATCTTCACATTTGTAGGCAGCTTACATTTGGACTCCGTTCTGTTGCGAGCTTGTATGTGTGGGAAAGTATTTCTGTATATGTGTGTGTGTGTGCGTGTGTGTATGTGAGGGGGTGTATGTATGGGTGTTGGCCAATATGCATATGTAAAATATTTATGAGCGCGTGCAAATTCATTTCATTGCTTCAACGCTTTTGCCTTTTGCACTGCTCGTTACTACTAAGCCATAAGAGAGTCACTTGGCTAAGGCAACCACTTAGTGGCTTAAAGGAAGTTCACACTAAAAGCAAATAGCTCAAATTTTAGAATGAAAAGTTATCTAATAGTTGCGCAGCTCATTCAAAAGATCTTTATATTGAGATCTATTTATAGATCTATAGATAGTTTAAGCAATAAACAAGTTTGTGTGTAAATTATCTATATCTGAGAAATGTTGACTTTTATGACTTTCAACAAGCACAACTTTTGTAAAACTCATCCGATTGCCTTGAGGAAAGTCTTATTTTTCATAATATTAAACCTTCTTTCACTTCGCTTTTCAATTTTTTGATTCTGAGATTTTCGAAAAATTGACGATTTTTGCATAGTAACCCCTTTAAATTTTTTGAAAATTTTCAAAATTTTAAAATCAAAATTTATTCTTTTAATCGACTCCGGGTGGTAAAATTAGGTTAAAAAAGTACTTTTGGACTTTATTTCGGTTTGTTTCTTTAAGATTTAAGCCAAAAACTGCAAAATTTTCCTAGATTTTTATATATTTTATATATATATGATTTGTCATTTGATTTATTTATATATATATGTATATACCTAAATTTAATTTATTTTAATTTCTTTATCATTTCTTATTTTCTAGGGCATCCACAATTCGTTCTTTTGCTGACATAATCCACTACCTTAGAGCTATATTTTATTGTTATATATATTCGCATTCATTTTGGTATGCGCTGTTGCGAGTTGTGTGTGTGTTGGTGTTGCACATGAATTTAATGCAGCGCATAACAAATTTTCGCAGCACATTTTCATGGTCTGCAGGGCTTATGGCCTAACTGGCTAAATGGGAGGCTGACAAATTGTCAACCCCTTTGCTGTTCTGTTCGCGAATTGCTGTTGTTGCTGTTCTTGTTGTTGTTCTTAATAAATACAACAAATGTACAATGTGCAATATGCGCGACACGCGTTTATTTCTATTGTATTTATGTTTCATGCTGTGACGCTTTACCAGCTGCGTACAGCAAGGCAGGCAGGGAGAGAGACAGAGAGAGAAAGAGAGAGGGGCAGGGATGCCGAGGGGTGCGGAAATCGCAAAAATATTTTCTGCACTCGACGGAAATGAGAAAAATAAATTTTTTGGCCAACTGGCAACTGGGAACTGGAAACTCCAGCTGCTGTGAATATTATTTGTATACATACAAATGTATATTTTGTGTATCTGCATCTGAGCTCGTATTTGTATCTGGCTTTTTAACTAATTTGAGTAGCAGTCAAATGGCAAGCCGTTAACATTTGTAATTCGTTTATGCAATATTCACGCGCATTTACGCATTACATTTTATGTTCTTTGTCTGCGAATTTACGAGCTCAAGCCCGCCACACGCGGCGTATGCGTAATATAAGCTGCGCTTAAGCCACTGTATTCATATATTGGTATTGGTATTGGTATTGGTATTGCTATTGGCATTTCGGTTAGCGTTGCTGCTGCTGCTGTTTGTGTGGCAATTTCAAAGGATTAGGCGCCCCAGTGCCCCAAGGACCTGACAGCATTGACAACAACGCCAAGCTGCCATCCATACTTCAATTCCCCTTGCTCTCTCTCGTTTGCATTGACTTTGCATACAAATTAAAGTTTTCAAACGCTCGCTGCTTGCTTTATGTAATTGAATTAAGCCAATGGATCCATCCGCTCGCCAAGCTCGACTGTAACTGCATTGCAGTGGGCGTGGCTCTGTGTCCTTGTGTGTGTGTTTGTATTTATTGCATATGCGGCGAGGACAACAAAAAAGCAAGCAAACACTTTGATCTATTGAGCCTGAAACAATGCATAAACTTGCCCTATTTTAATCCAACTACTTTGTATTCTATGAACATACTTGTCAATCACTTGCTCTTCATTATAATTTTAAAAGTTGAGGCATTTATTTATATCTTGAGTAATTTACTTTTAGTTAAATTGGATTTTTTCCAAGAATATCATAAGGCAACAAAATTATATATGCTTTAGGTACCTTCAACCAAATCCACATTTTCTGATATTTTTTTATTTTTTATGACAGTCTTCATTTTTGTAGTTCGTCATAGTCGCTTTCTCAGAATTGTTACAATTTCATATAATACGAGCATAAATCTTTCAACTGAAATAAAACAGGTTTTTTATAAATTTGCTTCAATCGAGATAATAAAATGGTTCAATTCCCATACGAGAAATCTTTTACAGATTTAACACGAGTATCGGTTATTTAAAAAAAAACAATTTTTGATAGTACATTCTATGGTCGATTCATCAGTTTTATTCTCTTCTGGGTATCTGTTACTTACACAACAATATTTGATAGTACATTCTATAGTCGATTCATCGAATACGAGTATGACAAAAATCTATTACTTTGCTTGGGGTTTGACCTATGCGAGGGAAACGTGCATTGAACTGGTCGCGTGTCAGGTTGCGTTCAATCGCCTCTGAAGCACACCACAAACACACACACACACACACACACACACACACACACACACACATACACTGCAGCACATCGCACCACACGGTTGCCCCGAAGCTGCTCCCTTGGGTGCCATAGCGATTGATTGGCTCTGGGGCGGTGCGATGCGTCGCATTTGTCCTTTTGTTTATTGGCCATGTGCCATGTGAATCCATATATATATATATGTATATATAGGTGTGTGTGTTGTGTGTTGAAGCGCTTCATTGTATTTAGTGAAGAGCAACGGCAACTCGTCTCTTCTCTTCTCTTCTCTTCTCATCATATTGTGAGGGGCGAGATCTGCAGCAGCTGCATTAATCGGATTTTGGGGTCCATTGTTGCTCAGAGTTGCTCTGCAACGACAACGACAACGACAACGGCAACGGCAACGGCAACAACAACCACAACGACGATGAGCACTTTAAGTTGCAGTTGCATAATGCCATTGTTTGTTGCATATTTACTTTTTGACGGTTTTCCGTCTCTCTTTCTTCTCTGGGCTAAAGTTTTACCTCCTTTTGTGCCATTTTGCCATTTTGCCAATCTGCCACACAGCACGTATGTCGTTTATGTCGTTAGCTCTACGCCGTATTCGATTCTATTCTATTCAAGACGATCCCTATTCGATATGTATGTATTTCTCAGTGTGTGTGTGTGTGCGTGTGTGGGAAAAGTTGGCTGATGTAACTAAGTAATATTGGCAGTTGCATTTGGGTTATTGTCTTCTCTGTCTGTCTGTCTGTCTGTCTGTCAGTCAGTCCATCAGTCTGTCCGTCCGTCTCCGTTGAGCTAGGCAATCTGGCAGCCATTGAGCAGTAACTACGAGTACTTTTGTAGTGGAGCATGTGAGGATTTCCCAGTTGCCCGTAAGTTTGCCGCATGATAAGCCCCAACCTCAATGTACTATGTCGGTTGTCTGGCCCAGAGTCAATTGGCCGGCAATTGAGTAGAACAAAATAGTTAAGTACATGAGCAGAAATCGCATTAAAATCAGCCACATTTACATTGTTGAAGAGTTTTGCAACATATGTTATCGATTTCGTATGCAATATGATGAAATTACGTATACGCCCCATCGCTTATGCTTGACTTGTGATTTAAACAGTCGACAGACTCGACTCGACAGCTTAAAGTCCTGTCACATACATATGTAAATATTTGCTTTTTCAAATATTTTGATAGTTTTCTCAGCTTAAGGCTTAAGATGTATATAAATTTATTTAACGTCGACTAATAACAACACAGAGAACAAAATAAATCCTTTCTAAAAATAAGGCAAAATCTTTAAATAAAATCTGTAAAGATTTTACAAAAAAAGAACTGAATTTTAGTCAATTTATTATTGTCTTAAACAGCTTTAAACCTCAACAGAAGACTCTTCATAAAACTCATACTCTTAAATTTTTTTAATTACGGTGATATTCGAAATTTGTAGCTCAATTGTAACGCTTTTATTGCAATTTGAAAATTGCAATGAAAACGCATATGGCAGCACTTGAAAATGAAATAATGCAGTTAGTCAGTTGGTCGTACACCTGCATTCACCTGCTCTTTTCCTTCCCTCCACCTTGCCACTTTACGTTGTATTCGTGAGTTTCCTTTGGTTTGCCGGCAGCATTTTGTGGAACGTTGAACGTTCAACGTTTCGATTCAACCTCAACAAATTTCCACTTAATTTTCGAACAACGAGTATTTTGTTGCACTACTATTTGCAGGCAGTGTGAGGGATTTTGGTGTTTTTTTTCTTTCTGTTAGTTGGCAACATTTATGGGCAACAAAAAGAAATGTTGCTTTTGGTTGGTTAGTTGCATTTTCCATGTTTCCACTTTTCCACTGTTTTTCAGATGCTGCATTTTCATTGTGCGTTCGTGTTCGTGACGTCTTTCTGTTCCCCCCTCTCCCTTTCCCGCTCTCCCTCTCTGCCTGTCCGTGTACATTTGGTCCATTGGCAGGCACGTGCGTGTCGGAACAGCCGTTGGCCATTATTACACCTCTTTGGTTGTGGGAGTTGGCAGTTGGCAGTTGGCAGTTGGAGCTGGGATTGCTCTGGGGCTCACGTAAAGTTGACTGGGGCTATGTTGTACTCGTACTCGTACTCGTACTGCCACTCGTTGCTGTATAAAGTGCATTTTGTTGCCACTTTTGCCGGCGTTGGCTTATTTCGTTTGATTTTATGCGGTTACGTGAATTCATTGGCCAACTCGGCAGAGTTGCAACAACAGCTTTTAAGCGTAAGCGCTTTTTTATGTACGCCAGTGGTTTTAATTTCAATCATTTTGCTGGTTAGTTGGTTAGCCACGTTAGTTGCTTGGACTGCCAGGGTTGCCAGGGCTGCGGCAACAAATAAAGTTCAAAGGACTCGCGCTGCTCAAATCAACGTTAATAAATATGCAAATGCAATTGCGATGCGCGCGCATTTTGCGCCAAATGCGATTAGTGTTTGCATAGTTTTTGGAACGCTTAATTTCAGCATATGCCACACACACATTTGTACACACACACATACACATGCACATACACAGACATGGCTAATTGCCATATCATTAGAGGACGTTTGTAGCTCGGCTTTAATGCTTTAATGGCCACTTGAGCCGCTAAACTTGCGACTTGTTCGGCACTTTTTCTATACTACCTGTCTAAGCTCTCCCTCGCTCTCTCTCTCTCTTTCTCTCTCTGTCTCTATCCTGCTCGTGTTTCTTTTTTCTGACTTGTCTTGTCCCCTACATATATGCCACAAATTAGTTATAATTAAGTTGAGCACACGTTGCCAGGCGGCTGCTCCTGCATAACACTTAAGGAGCTACAGTTACAGTCACAGCTGCCGCAGCTACGTGCCTATACCCTGTAACATGCCACAGAGCAGGGCATATTGAGCCTAAAGTTTGTTTTTAAGATTCACCAGTAAAAATTGGAAAAAAAACCAAAAAAGTACAATACAAATTATTCGTTGATTTTTAAAATAATAATGAATTCTTAACTCAGATACCTCATCCATAAAAATAATTTCTGTATAACTCATTGATTAAGATTTGATGTCATAACTATTATTTGCTTCCCTGATGTAAAGCATAAAAGAAACCTTCACTCAAGTAAGCTCCATGTTCTGTTTTTCTTCGTATCTATGCCCAAAATATGTATAGGGTATTTGTATGCCAAGACTTTAGACTGTTTTGTTAGTTGTTTAATAAGCGTTGGCCATCTATCCACACTTTGGAGTTGCTTAGTCGACACATTAAATGTAATTAGCTGCGCTAAGGTTAGCACAAAACTATGACCGAGACACTCTCCGACTCGCCTTTCGTCTAATTAGTTATCTAAAGTTTGCTGGCGACATTAATGGCATCAGGAGGGCAGCAAGCAGGCAGTGTCGTACGGGTCGTACGGGGGACGAGGAAGAGTAGCAACAAATTGTATAGCATACTTTTCTGCATTAGCATCAGCTCGTTGCTGTCCGTGCAAAGTTTCCAACACAAATCATTTTCAGCAACAGCGGCAGGACAACAACAGCAACAACAATGCTTAAATTATGCTCTCTTTTTTTCAATCTTTTCTTTTTGTATTTTATTTTTATTTTCTTATTGTTTCTTCAGCCTTCCCTTGTGCCGTAAATCACTCAAAACATAATGCGCTGTATTTAAAATATGCGCACAAATGTTCCATGTACACTAGTAAAATTGTAGGAAGTGTTTTTCCTTTGGCTTTTCATTCTATACTTCCTATTTTTTTACTACCAATTTTTTCCTTTCTTATTGCTGCGGTCTGGCTTATTGAGCTGCTTGTTCTGTTGAGGACACACACACACTCTGCTATATATATATAATATGATATAGTATGTTGGAGGCATAAATGGCTTTATTTTGAAGGAGCCAGAGAAGTACTTACACTCTGTGTGTAATAATCATAAGTAAATAAAGTATGCTTAGTACTGTTCTGCGTATGCCCATTATTAAACACAATATTTGTGCATGTTCTTGTCATTTTACAAAGATAGAAAATGTGAAAAAATTCATAGAATATCAACTAGTGCAAATACTCAAAGTGAGAGAAGTTTCTTATAAGATAAACAACTTGTGTATGCTTAAGGTCTTAGTCAAAAGTTGCTATATACTGAAAGTCGACTAGAACTTGCTATTAGAAAATACTACTCATAAAAACTATAAGAGTTTATTTTAATTAAATACACGCTTGATTAAAAACAACACTCGTGTTTCAGGATTAGTTCCGATTCAATAACTGATTGTTTGCTACAGTTTTTATGTGATTCAAAATTAAATCACATCACATATGAAAATCTTTATAAAAAACCCAAATCATATCATACCACATTGTAGTGTTTATTTTTATTCGTTTGCCTGTGGCCACTGTGAGTTTTGTTTTGCTTGTTTTTTAATGCGAATATATTAACAGATACCATTTATATTTTTTTTATATTTGTTTTTTATTCTGCACTCTGTTTACATTATTAAACCCAAAAAAAAAAGAGAAAAATATGCAAATAAACTAGGGGCGTCAACAAGGACTACAAAAAAAATAAAATGAAGAGAAGGACTTCAGTCTGTGAGCCAATTTCGATGGAGCCGAAGTCAACGCATTTTAAATTGCTGAATTTGCAAAAATGGAAAATCATAATAAATAAATACAAATTTATATTGCACATTGTAGATGATGCTTCAGCTTTTGTTTTTTTATTTTTATTTTTTGGTACATTTTGTACACAATGCTGTTGTAGTTGTTGTTGTTGTTGTTGTGCTGCGTTGTCAACAAGCTTTTATGAGGGTAGCCAACATTTTCAATTTATTTTCAATGTTTCTCTCTTCCAAAAAGAAAGCAAAGAAAAAAGAAAAGCAAACGTAAATTGAACATTTTAGCGCGCTTTTAAGCAATGTCGTCCTGAGTACCGACATACATCGACACACCGCTCGCACTCGCACCTGTCCAACAATAACAACAACTACAGCAACAACAACAACATTGAAAACAACTACGTTGGCAAAAAACATTGCACTTAGAACTTCCGCACGATAAAAATTAAATGATGGTTGCTTTGGGGTGAATTCGAGGGAGAAAGTAAACTGTACAAACTGTGCGAGCTGTGCACAACAATATACACACACAAACACACACACACACATCAAAGTGGGGGCAGCTGAACGAGAACTGAAAAAAAAAACAACTACAACAACAACGGCAGCAAATCACTTATGCTGCCATTTTACTTTGGGCTGCTGTTTGTTTGAAGTGGCGTTGAAATTATGTTAACGTAACAAGGTGAAAGCACAAAATGAAAAATCACTTAAACAATTTGATTTTTTTGATTTGTCCTCAACACCCTCCCATCCTCTTTCGCCTCCCCCCTCACTTACTTCTTCCCCCAGGGCAGCACTTAGTAAAGTCAGTGTAAATGTCGGACTGTTTAAAGATTTATAGAGTTGCTTTTGCCTCAACAGCTCATAAATACGCATAAACATAAAACCACTTGATTTTGGCCTGGCTCATAACAAATCTTGTGCCAGTTACAACAGTCAACATCACGTAGCAACAGCGACGAGCCAAATCGATGTGTTTGCGACCGAGCAGTGCAAATGGGAAAAGTGAAAAAAGGACAGAAACACCGCAAAGTACGGCACAGACTTTATTGATAAGGGCATAATTTATTTGAACAATCGACAAAACGCTATTGTCAATAAAGCCAGATAAATATCTGGCATTGTAGCAGTTTATATATTTGTATATGTATATATTCAAGCGAGTCTATATTTTTATATAGCCTATTCTGCGGCCTGCGTGACAATGCGCAATGGGGAATAAATTGGGATCTGAATGAGTAGAGAGACTTTGATAGAGGCATGTTTTATTACCAAATACAGTGGGTACTCGCTAAAGATATTTAATTTCATTATTGATAAATTATTGAAGAATAATGTTAAACTTGACATCTATAAGAATATAATTTCCCAAATAATATTTACTGATTAAAAATAATATTATTTGCAAAACTTTTGTCAAATAAATTTTAAATATCATGTTACTGAAAATTTATATTTTGGAAATATGTGGTACTGATATATAAAAACATTATATAATTTAAGCTTTTGGTAAAATTAGTAAAACAAAATAAATATTGAAGTTTTTGTAGCTTTTTGAAACCCAATTGATTTGAAGGAGACTTCGAATTTTGTAACTAGCAAATTTAATATGTCAGTTACACAGTTAATGCTGTTTAAGGAGTGTTCACTGTAGCCCATTGAACGAAATGGTCTATGAACGCAAAGACCATAACTGAATTCTGCGGGTCGCATAATAAAGTCAATATTAAATTCAATCGTAGTGCCATTTATGCCTGTCTACGTGTGTATGTGTGTGGATTATGGATGCGCACATAAAGGTCAGTTTAATAAACCAATTGGTTAATTATATTGGGAGCGCATGAAAAATGTATTGCATACACAAAGGCGCAGCCATAAATAACTTAATAATAAATGGAAAAAAAGCAGGCTCATATAATTTTTGCATACGACGATGATGATAGAAGTGGGCAGCTAAACAGTGTGTACACACTCATATAAAATATAATACCATAAGTGCTGCTCGACATGTGGCAGACGTTTAGGCTGTGCCACATGTGCCACGTCGCACTATTTTGCAGTTTTTAAGGACTAGCAGATGCTGCTCCATCTTCAGCTCTATCTCTATCTTCATCTCCTTCTACTCCTCCTTTTCCTCCTGCTTCTCTTTCTACTTCTTCTTCTTCGTCAGCTCACTTGGCAGGCAAACATTATCGCCTACGTGAGCAGTAAGCATAAGTGGCTAAGCGAAGCCAACAAATTTGTTGCCGCCTTTTGACGCCTTCAAGTATGCTTTGGCAACTGCTCTCTCACTCCCCCTCTTTCCCTCTCGCTCGCTCTCTTACTCTCTGTATGTGTGTGTGTAGTTTTGTGTGTGGCAAATGTCAATTTGTTAAGCATTTACACGTGGCACTGATAATTTTATTTGATTTTCATTTAATGCTACAAATTAGTTGTTGATTGGACACAAGCAGCAGCCGCAGCAGTGTTGAATAATGCGGCAAATCTATTTAGTTACTTAAATCTATTGAATACCAGTTAAGTATTAAATTATAATTATTATTATTCAACTTGTTTGGCATGATAATTCCAACGTTTTGTCGCCGCAGCACTTTAATTACATTTGAAAGCAACACTTGAAACTTTGCCCGCAAAACTTACCGCAAAAGCAGAGAAATAAATGTCGAAGAAATTAGCGGGCGACGGGAAAGGAGAGCGCAAACAAAATGGCGGAAATGCCAAGTGGCAGCGAGTGACAGGAGTACGTGAAGCAACGGGAAGGCGAAGGAAAAGGGAATGGGTATCACAAAATGTCGCCTTGGCCATAATGACAGCATGTTATAAACTTTTGCAGCAGCTTCCATCCACTAGATGAAAAGTTAAAAAATTGCTGCATTAAAGCGGGCGCCGGAAATTGTCTTCCCCCTCTCCCTTTCCTTCGCTTCTCCATCCCCTTTTACTACTCTTGTGTTTCCGTTCAAAATGCTGTCAACCAAATGGCGTTTGCATGTAAAAACCAGACAAGTCATCAATAGATACATACCTGCAAAGAAACAGAGCAAAAAGATGTGTAAAAATTAATAAGGGCTTGGCTCAAATTCACTCAAGTGCCATCTTTGAATGGCAAAGGACTCGCAATTTACTTTGTTAATTGCCAGCGTTTAAATGACACGCCCTTAAGCCGACTTGACATTGGGTATATACCCCTATATACTTAAACGATATTTATAGAGCTGGACAGCGACTGACTGAGGCGAGAGGAAGAACAAAATGCAATTTGGTAAGTTTGTTGTGTTAACACAGCAAACAACACTCTTTGCCGGCTGGTCACTTTTCTAATACCCTGTAGTCGTGTTTAAAAACGGGTAGAATTAACTTAATTAAATAGTGAAATCACATATATAGTAAATTTGCTTATAAATTTAACATTCCTTCATATTTCACATTTTAAAAAGGTTATTAAATTCACAAATTAAACTATTTTTTTTATCACTACTTTTTTTCATGTTTCGGAATTCTTTAAAAACTTGTAATAGTTTTAGCTTTATGGATAGAGTTTTGTTATTAAAAATATATATTTACTATTTTATATAAACGATCTTTAATTAATATTTCATAGGCAGAAGGCATTTTAAATGATAATTTCTATTATTATTATCGACTCCAATTGAATAATCTATATGTATTCAATTTTCCTCATATTTCGGAATTCTTTAGAATCTTATAATATTTTAGTCTCAATAGCTAGAGTTTTGTTATGAAGAATATATGTATATTCTATTACATATTGACTTTAAGTTCTCAAGCAGTGAAAGGATTTTTCAGGTAATCTGCGAGTCGAGCACTCTTAACCTATGAACTTTTCCTAGGCCATCATAGGTCAAAGTGTGCGTGTTCTACAACTAGCGTCAACATTGCGGCAACGGTACAAATAAACAAAGCAAAAAAAAAGAAGTAAAACAATATACTGCGACACAGCGACAGCAAACAAACATTAAAAATGCACAACACCCTGACCAGACCGGATTGTGCGGCCCTGGGGCCAAAAAGGGACAGGACATAGAACATACTGTGCACTATGGAGAGGACGGGGACGGGGACAGGGACAGGGAGAGGAACTGACCGGTTTGCGTGTCTAACATTGCCGACTGCCTTAGGTCATATCGATCCAGACGAGCTGAGTTAGCGCCAATCATGATAAGGACATAGTCGAGATGTTTCATTTCCAGAAGTCAACTTAAAGTTGACTGAAGAAAATGCAAAAAACTTTCTCACTTCTGACTTCACGCAAATCGAAATTTACAAATTGAAAGTTTGTTTCTCGAACTGCAAAAAGTAAGATGTATAAATTCTAGACATTTTCAAAGACTTTCGAGCGGAGTTCCTTATTTAGTTTGACCACAAGCATGTTTTCACAGCTGAATGCATGACTAACTCCCCTTGGGAGACTACGCAAAAGCGTAAAGTTCTAACAATGCATGTTTTGACTTTCAATTTTGCAGTAATTTCATAGAAATTTTTACATTTATCAGCAGATATTAAGAAATAGTATCAGAAGTCATTGCTAATTTTGTGCAGTGTATGGCTCCGGCAATGTCAAGATATTATCTGGACATAAGTTAATTATAAGTTTGCCGTATTCATTGAAAAATATGACTGTATATAGAGAAAGTATCTGATAGATACATATTTGTATTTGCCGTCTTTCTTATTCAATCAAATTATCTGTGCATCTTTTCTGCACATTTTCATGCAGCTCTTTGTCTTCTTCTCTGAGTGTGTGTGTGTGTGTGTGTGTTTGAATAAATCTGTGAGTTTGCCAGACAATTGGCTTAGCTGAAAAGGATGTCAAGTGTAGCACAGATATATAGATAAAGAGATACAAATGAATAGATAGCGCCAACTGTATGGAATATTGTTATTTTAATTGCTAGCTTGGACCCTTGGCACAACTCGAGAAAGAGAGAGAGAGTGAGAGAGAGAGAGCGAGAGAGAAAAGAAAGAGATTTCAACAAAGGACGACATTTGTAGCTGGCGAAAATAAAATTAATTTAAAAGTTTCGAAACAAGTTTGCCATTATATGAAAAGGGGAATACGAGTGAACGCAGCGTAAACTGACAAACTTGCGCTGCAGTAGTTAGAAACATTAAAAGTTCAGCTCGATTGCCGACTGCCGTTCATATTTCTGGTTTTTCGGCATTCCCAGGATTGCGTGGAAAAAAAAAGAAAGAAGACGAAACAGAAGTAGAAGAAGAGCAAGTCCTGGCAGCGATTTAACAGCCTTTGGTCTTTCGCTATTTAATTATGATTATTGAATTTTAAATGTCGCCAAAGTGCGCTACTTGATTTCTTTGTGGAAAATGGCGTGGGCTGGTCACCTGCTTTTTACCTGGCCGCTTTTGTAATTGTTTAAAAGCTTTGCGCTACTTTCGTTTTTTCGGTATGAATAATAAATAAATAAATAAGCTGCGATGGAATTTAATTTTCCACCTATTTTGTTTGTTTCATCTTCTTTTCGTTGCGTAATGAAATTGCACCTGACGCTGAAATTAATGGCCAACGACGCGACGTTGATTTTGCTGCTCATTGTTTTTGTTTCAGTTGTTGTTGTTGCCAAAAAGCCGAAAGCATAAAAATGTTTGTGCTATAAACAAAATTATTTCAACTTCTGCAAGTGTAGCGCGTTTTTTAGCCGCTGCGTCATGTGGCAAGTTAAGCACTAAAATATAAATTCAAATAAAACGCGAGGAGTGCAAAAACTTTTTCAATGAGCGTAATTAAATAAAAATCAGTTGCGCAAATGAAAATATTGTTATATTTAAATTTGAAAAATATTGTTGGGCTTAAACATCATTTTATTCATTCATGATTGGGTTTTTCTGGGTTTTCCCCAATCCTTGCAACAAATGTTGGACCAATAAATTTCTTTTTCATTTTAGATACCCCAGAAAATGTACCTAACTGTAATTTATTTTGTAATTTAAATATATTTTTAATTTGTGTACTTTAAATTAAATTGTTGTGTCAGCTGCTTTTAGCCTGACATTAAACAAATAAAATAAAATAAAAAAATAAAAATAAATAGGAATGCAAAATTTATTTTACTTTAGAAAATGGCCGTTGGTATGAATATCGTTCAACTCAGAAAGATGTAATTTAATTTCATATTGAATATGTTTTTTTTAAATTTAAAAACCTTAGTTCTATTTTTTTTAAATATTTTTCTCGTATCAATAAAACATCTTTATTTATGGAGGAAAACTCTCTTTAAGTCTTGTTATTTGTCATGTTTTAATTGTTACATTTTATGGTATTAAATGTAATTTTCAGTGGAAATAGCTCAACTTCTTATCTCAATAATCTTTAAATCAAAACAGAGAATAAGGAAATCTTAATTTCAAATATGTTTTAAATGCTGCGATGCAAACATTTCGCTTGCCACTTTCAATTAATTCAATCTTTCAACTGTCTTTCGGCGCTCAGCCTGCAAATCTGGGTCTTAGGCTCTTAGCCCTTATGAGTGCTCGCCAACTCGGCCCAAAGCAGGTCAGCTTCAACTGAACTTTATTGTTTATTTATGTATTACTTTCTTTATTTTTTTCTTATTCTCATTTTGTTGTTGTAAAATTTGGTGTGTGTTTTTTTTGTTCGTGTGCTGGCAACGTAAATTCGTAAATTGTTAAGCCGCCTTGACGTCCGTCACTTAACTTCATTATGGCTTCGATGTCCTGAACGGGATAAGAGACTAACGGAAGAGGATGGCTAAGCTTTATGGCGTGCGTAATGCCAAGACATTGGCCAATACCAACACAAAATGAGAGCACGTTAGCGTAGAACGTGCTAAAATTTAATGTTTTCGGTTCAGTTTGGTTCAGTTTGAAAGAGTCGGTAATGTAAGCGAGCGCAAAATGAATGATAAACGAGCACACGTCAAATTCTAGCCAGGGCCTACGGCATATAGACATATGCGGGGGGGATATATGTACGTAGAGAAGGAGGGGCAGAGAATGGAAAAAACCGTTAGCCAATGTTGGAGCCGGAACAGCTGCCAGAGCAGACGTTGGTCTGCTTGGTTATATAAATGGTGCATGAAAAAGCCAAAACAACAAAACGACGTGAGTTGCACGTTTACATTAGTGCGGGGGAGTTGCCTGAAATGACAGGCTCTGTGTGTGTGTGTGTGTGTGTGTAAGTATATATGTATGTGTGCGTACTCTCACTTCTCTCTTTTATAACGCTGTCTATGCCTTTGTTTACATTTGGCAAACATTCAGTAGGCAGCGGCGGGGGGAGGAGAAGTGGCTGTTGCCAGCTTTTGTTGGCCCTCATCAGGCAGCAAACGTTTTTTTATCATTCGGCAATGTTTGTTGTTGTTGTTGTTTTTGCTTTTGTTAAAATTAGAATTATTGAAATTTGCTTAACTTAGTGTCAGCTGTTTTTATAGCTTTTTATGTCATGAATAATAAATCCGGAAAGTATTAACCTAAAGCTGCGCTTGTATTTCACTAAAGCGTTGCCTACTTTTGTGCGTGTGCGGCAAGGTGAGAAAGAGACAGAGAGAGAGAGGTAGAGAAAGAGAAAGAGAAAGGGAGATATTAAAAGCAGGGTTAACGCCTAAGCTATTCAACAAACAACTGAACATGGAAGCCAACTGTCATGCAGCTAAATGTCATCATGCTGCCTCATGCCTCATCCTCATGCCTCATCCAACTGCCTTGCAACTTGCCTCATTCTGTGTTGCTGCTGTTGTTGTTGTTGTTGTTGTGCCTGCTGCAGATTTGACTGCCAACAGCTGCCGGGCCTCGGGCCATGAGCTTAGCTGGCCAAACTTTTTTCAACTGTCTACGCGTGATTTTTATTCGACCCTTTTTTTTTGGTTTTTGTTTGTGTCTCTTCACGCGGCATATGTTTGCATAAATGCAGCAGCGGCAGCATCAAAATGAAAGATAAATTTCGCAAACACGCACAAAACAGACGCAGACAGCGTCAGAGATAACAAAAAGCGAACAGGCACAATCTGCATGCCCCACAATGTTGCACATTTCGAATGGATACAAAAGACACAAAAAAACGACAGGAATATGATTTTTGTTACATGTTGCGACTTTAGCCAGATTGATGACAGTTTTGAAGTTAACATTCTATGCTGAATAAAGTCGTTATTGATACAGACTAAAGTTTGAATAGATGATGTTAATCGTGTTATTAGAAGTACTCTTATTTCTAATCTATCTCGATTTAATCATAACCGTAACCGTTAATCGGTCAAGACTTGACAAATCTATTAAAATTTAAAGAATACCATGTTCTATAACTCAGGGAAATTTTTGGTGTTTTTGGCTTAAATCTTAAAGAAACAAATCGAAATTTAGTTCAAAAGTACTTTTTTACCATAATTAAATCACTCGGAGTCGATTAAAAGAATAAATTTTGATTTGAAAATTTTTGAAAATTTTCAAAAAATTTAAAGGGGTTACTATGCAAAAATCGCCAATTTTGGAAAAAAAATTATTTGTCTCAGAGTCAAAAAATTTAAATGCAAAGTTAAAGTAGGGTTAATATTATGAATAAAAAGACATTCCTCAAGGAAATCGGATGAGTTTTAATAAAGTTGTGCTTGTTCAAAGTCCAAAGAGTCAACATTTCTCATATGTAGATAATTTAGAATATCTGACACATTGTGACACACAAACTTTTTTATTCTTTCCGCTATCCCAACCAATTTTACTGAGCAGCAACTGAATTCGTTATTCGTTTCGGTTTCATACCCTGATTTAAAGCTATTCTACTTAAAACTGAATAATACCATACATCAGCTTGAATATAATTAAATTCATCATATTTATCAGCACTAACAGCTGTAAAAATTTCAGATTATTTGATTTGTAATCATATACAATTTTAACTTGACATTAATAAATCAAACTACATATTTGAAATGCAAAACTTTTGCAATGTGTGTGTATTATTTATGAAAAATCATTAAAAAACTTAAATGACTTTTGCCAATATATCAACAATTTATACAAATTATTGTTAAAAAAATATTGGCTAATTAATAACAAACGAAAAGTGAAAAAACATTATTAATATGTCATAAATCAATGGGAAAAATATCATTTAATTAACTATACAAAAAAAAGGAGAAGGAAACAGGCAACATACGATATTTTTTAGCATATATCACAATTAAAATAACAAATACATGAATATCGAGAGGGGAGCAGTAGGCAATTGATTTTGGTATATGAGAAATGAAAAACATTTGCCATAATTACCAAAAGCTATCGCATACAAATGCTGAACATTGTTCCGTTGTCACTTCCCTCCCCTCCCCCCGTTCCCTTTTGGCACTCCAGCTGTTGGTTGGCTCACCTGTCTGACAATTGGCTAGACAACAGCAAAAAAAATTAAGACAAAAAGTTTGCTATCAATGCTGACCACTCGCCGTTTGGCAATCAGCGAACGATGCCTCTGAACCTAGTCTCGTCCTGACTCCTGACCCCTGCCGCCTGTCCCATGCCCCTTGCCCCTTGCCATCTGTCTCCCTCTGAGCGCTGAGTAATTTTTCATTTGTAGCCCCAACACCTTTTTCAATTTCAGCAATACAAATGTTTGAATTTGTGCCGCTTGACTGCAGGTCCCTGACGCCCTCATTCTCCTTACTCCATTTGGGAAGCAAATGCAATAAAATTTCAATATGCAGGTGGGATAGTGCATGATGTTTGGAGGAGGGGGAGGCGGCTCAGGTAAATGGTTTTTGGGACGTGTGACAGCTAAATGAAAACACGTCCAATTTTTGAGCCAAGTTTCTCTGCTCTATTTTTCTATATTTTGTATGCCCTTGCAGAGGATATTTTAGCTTTGTCACGAGTTGTGCAAGGGCATAAAGCCAAATCGACATATTTCGTCTGTTTCTATACAAGTTCGGTCAATTATGATAAATTCTAAAACTTGAAATTTAAAATTTCGAAGAAGTCAAGGGAGAAATAAATAAGACTTGAATGCAGAATGAATTTAGCCAAACCATGATCAAAATGACAAATCGAATTAGTTTTCTCCAAGTTGGGATAATTTAAAGTTGATCAGATTTTTCAGCTAGCCACTTTACCAGTCGTTTTGTAGATGTGTCGCCAACTCGATTAATTTGTTTTCGATTTTTATATCTCGATTTTAAGCTCGTTTCACAGTTTGGACTTACATCACAAGTTTGCAGCACTGCATTAAATGAAAACTTGTTTTTAATAAATTTATGGTGGCTTTCAAGGGCTTAAAACAACACCTCCTTTGGGGTTTCGCTCGTATTTCTAAGGTATATACTTTGAACAGAGCTTATAGCAATCAATATGAGGGGCAGTCACTTGTTTGGCTTGCCACACTTAAACTTGCCCCAAAGTAGCTGCTTGTTTGAGCTGAGCTGCGAGCTGCGAGCTGCGAGTTGCAGTTGAGTTGAAGTTGCAGTTGAGTAGCTGGTTTTTGACTATGCAGCACTCTGCTGCTGCCTGCTACTTACACATGCTCAAGTATGCGACTGTGTGTGTGTGTGTGTGTGTGTGTGTGGGTATTTTAAGACTTGTCTGCGTCTTTTTGGCACTCAGTGTATGGGGGCAGGAATATTGCAGTTTTTGGCTCAAGTTGTGCCTTGCTTCTTGTTATTTATAACTTTTTCTTTAGCAAAAGCGGCGCGTGCAGAAATATCAATTGAACACGTTTCAACACACACAGATACACACACACACACACATAGAGAATTGTACACACAATATGAATTCTTGTTGCTACACTTGCTTTTTACACACAAAGTGCACTCAAGTGTTGATGAGAACAACGACAACGACAACGGAAGTTCCTTGTGGCAGCGTTGAATATTCTTCTTCATCTTTTTCTTGTGTCCTCTTATGATTCTTCTTTCTATCTTTTTCTTTTTTTTGTAACTTTTTTCTTGGCACTTTCTCACATACATACATATATATTTAGTTAGAGTTAGAGACGTTTTTTGTCTGAAGCTGGTCAGGCTGGCAAGTCATTGTCAGAGTTTGCTTAATTGCAACGTTTTGTAGCATAATTGCGACTGTAGTTGTTGTAGTTGTAGTTGTCGTTACAGCTATAGCTGTAACTATAGCTATAGCTTTAGTCGTATCCGTCAGATACATTGCTCGTCTTTTGTTTGACTCAAGTGGCGTACTAAACGTTGTCACGCCTCACACCGATTGTAGATTGCGCACAAAGTTTCGAGTGCGTTTCGACTCTCGCCCACCTTACAATGGGCCTATTGATTGCACCCCTCCCCCCCTGAACTCCCCACCCTTCCCCTTTCACTTCCTTCCTTTACACTCACTCTCCACACACTTAAAGAGAGAAGAAAAAATGACTGCGCCTGAAAGTAGGCAACGCGTTTTTTCTCGCACTTCCGCTGCGGTTGCTGCTTGGCAACAAATCATAATTAGGCTGGGACACTGTATAATTAACGCTATCGGGCCCACATAATTATGCCGGTGTGTCTGTGTATCTGTGTGTGTGTGTGAGTGAGTGTGTATTTATTATTATTATTATCAGCATGCGGCATATAAAAACTCGCTTAGTATGCCAGTCAGCGTGTATTTCTGCTGCTTTCTTGTTTTTTTTTTTAGCTGGCATCAATAAAAACTGCACAGCAGTAAAAATTCAACCCCTATGTGTGTGTGTGTGTGTGTGTGTGTGTGTGTGTCACGTATGCAAATGACTTTGGCGCCTGGTGCGTCATTTTTGTCTCTGCCCCCGTGTTGTTCAAAATGAAGCTAATGGTGTCAAATTCAAATCGCGCCTCATATGTTTTACTTTTGTGCGCTAATTTTATGAACATTTTGGAACGTGAACTCCATCATCATCAACAGCAACATCATCACGTCACGTGTAATTTGCAGCAACCTTTTTGTGCCTTCAAATAACCTCCCACTTCCCCTCCTTTCCCCTTCCTCACAACCTTCGCAATGTGCTAACGACCAATTTGGGTTTTCCTTTTTTGAGCCAAAACCGAAACGATGGCAGTTAATTTTTTTTTCTTGTATTCTGTGCGTTGCTTATAAATGCGAATATTAAATTAGATCTAAGTATTTAAGAGTGCGCAATTTTGCTTGGTATTTGTGCTTCGACTTAATCTTCTTCTTGTTGGAACTTTTTCTTTTCCGGAAATTTAATACAAAATCGAATGAAATTATTATTCAAATTAAGCTGCCTTTTCTCAATAATATTTATTTAAAGCATTTTCTCAGTACTCATTAAGAATACTTTGAATTAAAATACTGTACATCGAAACTTATCTTCATATTGCACAGATTTATTATTTTTAAATTTGTTATCAATCGAAATAACATTTCATCCGAAAATTTGCTACCTTATCCAAATGACTTATAATATTCGGAAAAAAGAAAACGAAATCTCTGTCTACCTTTCAGCATTTTTAAGGATTTTTTATCTTAAAGTCATATGTATACAGCTTTACCCTTTTAGTTTTAGTCTGTCAGTTCTGTTACCAATTCAAACAGCTGCCAACTTGGAGACTTATAAAACCGTCAACTCAATCTGCCAGCTAGAGATACCATTACATGTAGAAGCACTCAGTGCGCCACGTATGCAAACAAAGGACAAAAACTGCACTTCAATCATCCTGGATTATTCGCATGCAACGAAGTATATCAATTTTTCCAATGCATGCACAAGTTTCCACAGCACGTTTTCATCCACGATTTTGATGAAACACAAATTGGTTGGCAAAAATATCCAAGATAAACTTGTGTGAGTAATCAATAGTTATCGATAACGTTGACAGGAGGCCAAAAGCTTTGATGTTAGCGTGGCCAAAAGCCAAATGAAATGAGCTGATTATTGGGCGTTTTTTTTTTGGCTGTAACTTTTGCATTATTAGTTATGCAAAAGATCTAAATTTAAATAAGAGTGTGGGTGTGAGTTTAAACATGTGTGTGTGTGTGTGTGTGTGTGTGTGTGTGTGTGTGTGTGCGTGTGTGCTTGTGTGGGTGTGGGCATAAATTAATAATTGAGCGCTGAGCGCAAAGGACAGAGGACAAAGGCATTTGGATGTGCTTGAAATGAGTTGAGTTTGGGGCAGATGTGGTTACAAAAGTGCGCGACAGTTTTAAACAATGCTAAAGCCCCTTACACCCCCTCCCCCTCCCCCCCAGTCACTCTTCGGTGCAAACACTTGAGTACTTAGACAGGCAGGCACTTAAAACAAAATGAGGGGGACTACAAAAAACAAAACACAAAAAAAAAAGAATGCGAGAAACCGTTACAATTGCTGACTAAAAGATGAAAATTCTACATTTTTAATGCGGCTCACCTGTCGAGCACTTCAGGACACACACACACACACGCACACATCTGAGAAGTTATAACAATGGCGTCAGGCAAAAAAGGGTTGTGTGTGTCGGATGGGGTTGGGGTAGTTGGGGGTGGTTGGGGCTGGGCTTGTTAATTTCAAGTGGCATGTTAACTTTCTGACATTAAGTTGGCATTTCATGTCAACTATGCAGCGCGTATGCCAGGACACTCAAGTGTCCTTTGTCTGTGTCTGTGTGTGTGACTAAGTGTGAGTGTGAATGTGTGAGCTTGTGTGTGTTTCTCTGTTACATGTGTGCTACAGCAGCGTCGTGCGGAAAACGCTGTTTAGCAAAATGCCATCATTATGTTAATTATAAATGCGCCTTGCGCTCAAAAAGAGTTGAAACACACACACACACAGATACACATATATTGTAGACAGACAAACATTTAACACACACACACACACACACACACACACACACTCACTCTGCGGCATTTACACTTCCGTTTCCGTTTGAATTGGACGCACTCGGAGCGGATATGCTAAATGCAGTCTCGCTTTTTATCCGTTTGCCTGATGACAGCAATTATCATTGCAGTGATATAACTTTGCACAATACCAAACAAATTGGCTAATCAAAAGCACAAACTTCCCTCTCTCTATCTTTCTCTTTCTCTCTCTCTCTTCCTCCCTCTCTCTTTTAAGAGTCAGTTCAAGTACAGTCATTTAAATGGCTGCCATTTACGCCAAATCAACTGCCAGGCTTTTCAACAAATCTCACTCTTAACAGTCGCTGTATCTTTCTCTCCCCTCTCTATCGCTACCTCCATCTTTTTCACGCCTTCCCCCTCTCTCTCACTCTCTTTCAGTCTCATTTGCGTAGCTGTGTGTCACATGAGTTGACACTTTCAGTTGAACTCAATTAAGTTCATGCATAAACAACATTCGATGACAAATCTATGGCCTTCTCTATTTCTCTTCCCTCTCTCTCGCTCTTCCCCATCTCCAACTGTATCTCCTTCTCGCTTTGTAAAATATTGGAATTTAGTTCTTAATGAAAATTGTATTTGATTGTTGCTATGCGTTAAATGTTGCGCTCAATTTGTTGCTGCTTCAAAATACTCATATGTATGTGTGCTGTGTTGTGTAGTGTAGTGTAGTGTAGTGTTGGGGTGTGTTGCAAGCAAAGTGCGATTTATTTGGGTTTTTTTCCTCTACTCTGACGTCGCTCAGTTCGATTCAAGTGCTTGCACTCAATAAACGAGAATACTGAATGAGTTTTGTAATCAGCAAAGTTATCAAATGATGCTTCTAATAGCTTTGAATATTCCGAGAGTTGTGTAATGCTCTTTTAGATTCAGTTCGTGCAGGTAAAATATCTTATTTCAATATAAGCTGATTAACCTTACCAGCCGCTAATTGTTAAATATTTTAATTTTTCAAATTTAAACTTTGTTTAAAGTCAAAATTAAGTCCTTTCTCAATTTAAGTAGAATAAAACAAATATATTTTCTAGAATAATAAAAATCACAATTTTTTATAAAAACATTTGTCTTTTCTGCTGCCAAATCTCGGTCTAATCTAAACAAATTTATTTTGCAATTCTTAGCAGCATTAAATTTGGAATCTGCTCAAATGCAGTTTATAAAGTTACAGGACTTTGGTTGCCAGTTCCCAGTCGCCAGTTGGAAGCAAAGAGTTTTATATATATAGATTCATATCTGTATCAAATTTATTTATTATTCTCAGCACTGAAATCAAGTCTTAACCCCAACCAAAAAGCAATTGCAGTTTGTACTTGAAATAACTGTGTGAATTCGCATTGCACTTGATAAATGAGTCAATTATGTTTGGTGTCTCCGGAGATATAAACAGCAAGGGACACAAAATGAGTTGGAGCAAGGCAGATAGTGTGAGAAAGAGAGAAACAAATCAAATAAGCTTGGCCACTAACATATTTCGTTGGCTTTCTAAACGCAAATTTAGTACAACAAGAAAAACTTTTTGGGAAAACTCAACCAAGTGCAAAACTTGTTGCCAGAGGAGCATCTTCAATCTTGTCCCATCCCATCCATCTGGCAGCTATTCAGCACCCTCTCTGCTCTCGGCTTCATTCTTCATGATTTCGTCTTTCATCTTCATTTGCCCATTTCCATTTCCACTTTCATTTCCATTTCCATTTTACTTTTCCAGCAGCAGATGCTTAACCACAGTGACTTTTTGGCTTGGCTCATAATCTGTGTCTGTCATCGCTTAAAACTGAAGCTTCTTGGCCAGCAATTTTCCTCAGCTATTCTCAGCTATTTTCCACTCAGCCCCCACCCCCACCCTCGCTTTCCAACCCACTTGCTTCTTGGGTAACGGCTAAAGAAATCTCATTAAAAATGTCCTTGCGGCTGCAGCGAGCATAAATCTGAAAATTAAAGCTTACAAATAATAAAAAAAAAAAGAAAAAGTAAATACGAAGACAGCAGGAGCAGCAACGACAACAACAACAACAACAACAACAACAACAGCAGCAAAAAACAACAGCCTCTGGGCGCGTTTAACTAGTAGGCGTGGCAAGTGGCGCCTTGGATTTATGGTCGCGTCTTCAGATCGCATAAAAACCCATTTAAAAAGCAATTATTTTGCGTTGATTCAATATGGTGGCGTTTGATGAATGCTGAGAAGGAGTTGCTGCCAGGATCAGCCGCAGGACTCAAAAGGAGCAGCAGGTAATTGTAGCTGCAACAGCAGCAGCTGCTTGCAACGTTGCCTGCTGCATTTTTATGGCCAAAAGCTGTCTCAGCACAAATCTGTGTCCTGTGTCCTGTGGCCTGTGTATGCTGCCTATCAACACTTTGCGCCTTAATGCATGCAATGCATAAAACAGTGTCCTAGACCAGAGTTGCCTTCTGGGCAGCTACTGCGTGTCCTTTGCGCTATCTTTGTGCAGTTTTGCTGACAGGCAGACAGAGCCAGATGAAGGTGAAGGAGGAGGAGGAGGAGGTGGGGGAAGGGTAAGAACCAGAAGAGCAGTCAGGCAACAGGCAACATGCTGGCCAAACGCCAACTCGGTCAACAGTTCGATGACGTATGCAGACGACTCAACAACTGCGGCCATGTCCTTTATCCTTATTCCTTTTTTTTTTTATTTTTTTTATTTTTAGCCTTTTTGCCGGCAGCATCGGGCCATTTGAAATAAATATTAAAAATTTTGTCGTGCGGACATGCAAGAATTTTGAATGCACATTAAAATTCAAATTAAACGGCACCGCATTTTACTCTCCATCCCGTTTTATGACTTTAAACGGCAGTCAACTGACTTTTAATGGTAGTTAAATTTTTGTGGCACACATAGCTGGGTCATGTCAATCAAAACTGGCTAAAAGCAAGCTGAAAGATATGATTTAACTGACGACTGTTGATACATAAAAGAAATTGTTTTATGTCTGGCAAAGGTTGTATAAAGATGGGAGTTGGAAAAATCAATCTCACTTTAGAAACCAGAGAAACGATTATATATTATTATATTTTAATAATATTTAAGTAGAGCATTAAGTCTACAAGCTTCTTAAACAACAGGTTTTATTTATGTAAATTATTCAGCTCGAGAAATTATAATGAAAAGGAATTCAATTGAATAATTACTTATACAATTCCATTCATTAATTCCTATCACATTTGAATCATTTTCTCTCATTAATCTATTGTAATGCCCATTGAAAATGATTTTGCTTGACTTCGCTTCTTCCATTTCATCTTATTCCTTATTCATTTATCAAATAAATCCTTTGCCAATTTCTTTTTCAATCTTCCCAACCGTCAAATGGTATAATAATCTTTTCTTTGCACTTCCTTCACAATCTTTCATTAGCGCATTTGACTTTACGCTCCAGTAAACTGCACAACTCGCATTGTAACCCATTTATAGGCGGACATATTTCAATTTTCTTGGCTCTATCTTGGGGGAAGGTGATGGAGAGGAGGAGGGGGCTTAGATTCTTCTACAATTTTTCCACATCCCACAGCAGGGACAATCGAAAAATGACTCCCAAATATTTAGGCCGCATTTGATTTCATTACGTTTTTATCTTTTGGCTACTAATTTCATTTCGTGCATATTTCAAACACATTTTCGTAACGAAGGGACGGGGCAGAAAGGGAGGCAAAAGCTCCATTTTCTTTTTACCCCTTCCCACACAACCCGCTCCCACCCCTAGCTCAATTCTTGGTGCCGTCGCCCGTGCAAAGGCTTAATTAATTCCCAAAAATATTTATAACTTTTAGGCGCTCGACCATTTTGGGTTTCCCAAATTTTGGCACAATATTGTTTTGTCGTTTGTTGTTGTTATTTCAATAGTGTGTGTGTTTGTTTGTGTGTATGGGTATTGGTTGCTTTGGTTTTGCTGCTTGTCAATGGGCAAATCTAACAAATTTATGCATGACTGCAACAGGGTCAAGTTGCTGCAAAATCCTTTAATGCGCCGCAGCTGGTTTCACTCCGCCCAAAACCTAAACCAATCTGGCCAAATAGAAAAAACCAACAACTTGAAAGCAACAACTGTGGCCTGTGGCATCCAAAAGTGACTGGGAAATGCCCTGGACTTCGAAATGTATATAGTAATTAATAAATTGGATAAGTGTTTAGGCCCTTAATTTCCACAATAATTAATTATAATTTTTCAAATTAGTATTCAGCCTATTTGCAACCTTTTTATATATCAAGTATTATAAAGTGTTTTATTTGAATTTTTATTTAACGTTAAATTAATATAGCTTAAGAATATTTATAAAGTCTACTTTAAATGTACAGCAGACTTGAGTAGAAAACAACTTTAATTTTTTTCTCAATGGAGAATATTTTAATTTTAATTAAATGAAAATTCTCTTTACCTGCTTCTTTTGGAACCACTTTAATTACAGGGTATGAAAAAGCAAAAGGCACTGGGAACTTTGAGCTTTTAGGCGGTGCGCAACCAATGCGACGACTCGCCAGATAAGCAGATTTATGAGCTAAACAACAAACCGAAATAACTGTAGACAATTCGGCCAACGGCCAAGAGCTGGAACGGGAGACAAGGACATTTTCGATGCCTGCAGCAGGAGCAGGAGTTGGAGTTGGAGCATCAGCTCGGAAGCGTAAAAGCAAGATAAAACATAAAGTCGCCACACGCACACACAACATACACACACACACAACATACAAAAACACACACATACAATTGTGAAATCGAAATAACACCACACTGAAAGCAATGGACAATATGGGAAGAGAAGTATAAGGGGGGAAGTGAACACACTATGAGAAGATTTATGAGCATTTCTCTGGTCGCACACGCAAGGATGTGTGCGATGATGGTGTACAGAATGTCAAACGGGATGGCACAGGAAGTGCCAGGCACAAGGACCCCGGGGTGTAAAAGAACCGGAACGGGGTTGGCAACCTGCCACCCCCCCTAACCCCTACCCCGTTTGCCAACTCTACGACTGGCTGGTGTATCAACTATTGACACGCACTGTACTCATCATCGACATTCACGTAACTTCAGACGTGCGTATAATTTTACTCCAAGCTCTGCGGTCAGCAACAAACATAAGTAAAAAAAAAACAAAACAGAACAGGACAGGACAGGAAAGGAAAGGAGCTCCTTATAAGCAGGTCCGCAGCGTAGGTAGGTGTCAATTTCATTTTCATTAAGTTGATTCTGGTTGAATGGACACGGACGGGGCTAAACTCAACTGCTCCCTCAACGGTTTTCGGCATCTTAATTTGCGTCACGCTCTCAAATTTCAAAAAAAATAAAATAAAAAAGTAAGCAATGCGCTGCTCATTTGTAAAACAAGAAGCAACAGCAGAAGCCCTACTTAAGTTCGAGTTCTTCATTTTTGCATTAATTAATACTTACTTATTATAAAAAAAAAACAACACCCAACACTAACAACACACAAAAT
The DNA here is from genome assembly GCA_035043635.1 of Drosophila rellima. Classification (NCBI taxonomy): domain Eukaryota; kingdom Metazoa; phylum Arthropoda; class Insecta; order Diptera; family Drosophilidae; genus Drosophila; species Drosophila rellima. The sequence continues at coordinate 654,187 of JAWNMV010000145.1, read as the reverse complement.
AAAGAAGGCAACAGAAAAAGGCAAACTTAGAGAGAGCAAAAGGCAAGAGCAGGAGAAACATCAGGCACTTCTACTACCAAAGGTAAGTAAAATTTTAATCACTTCCTTCGGCGTGTTTCTTTTTTTTTTTTTTGTATTTTTTGGTTTTTTGTTTCGACTTGGTAATTTGAGACTGTTAACATTTTTGGTTTGGCTCGCAGACTGTTAGTAGGTACTGTGTCCAACTGCAGCCTTTTGTGGTTGCGCCTGGACCTTGGACTTAATTAAAAGTAATTCCATTTAAATATTATTAAAAAAGATTTTTCCTAGCCAAAAAGTTGGCGCTAACGCTTTCGGCCATTTTTACTTATTTCGCCATTTTTTTTTGTGTCCTTCTTTTAATTGAATTTCCCATTGAAAGCCAAAGTGTTTGAGGCAAATATTTACATGGCTTGAATAAAGGCTGCAATTTAATTGACTGCAAATTAGCTAATAATGTACTTGTTGTTGTTGTTGTTACTAAAATGAAATTTTAACTAACTTGTCGTTTAGTAAATCATTTGATGCTGCTTGAATAATCAGTTAGAATTTGTTCTTGCATTTTAAATTTGTTAAGAAGTCGATGATTAACATTTAAATAATTGAAGACTTTTTAAAAGTTAAGTTTCTAATGGTAAGAAAAGTATTATATTAATTTATTGGGTTAGATTTCAGATATTTTTCGACTTATTTTTTGTGTTGCAAACTTTTAAGTTTAAGTATTAAAAGCATATGATTTAAAAAAAAATAATTGTGCTATGTTCATAAGCCACAGAACTTTAAATGAAGCACGCCTGATTTATCAGATTAATTAATATGCTCAATATAATTCTTTAAGCAGCTCGCTCAATATTTTTTTAATTTAATAGTATACATCAACAAACCAATTTGCCTAGATTACACATCATGGAAATATTTTGTCTTTTAAACCTTTAATTAAAATGACAAACGCTGAACAACATAAAAATACAATAAAAAACATATGAAAAACCGTTTTAAAATTGCACGTAATTATGTAAACCCGAAATAAGCAAATATGCACAGAGCCACCGCAGTGACAAGTGCAAAACGACCACAGTTAAATCGGAATCAGGGCAACAAAATGGTCCCCTATTATAAAGTGCAATATGTTAAACAATTGATGGCTGATTGCCAGGCAACAGGCCGTACAACAAAAAAACAGAAGAGAAGACAAAACAAACAAATTTGCAATTGGTTTTTGTGTGTGCCTCCAATTTGCAAATTGACAACAGCAAACGATTTGCCAAATTATACAATATTTTTGTGCCATATGTTTGGCTACTGGCGTTATGTAATTTAGTGTCTGGCGCCTGTTGGCTATGCAATACTAAATTACTAGCCAGGCTAATTTGCCATAAAGCAGTCAAAGAGCGAGATAGCCATTAAGACAGAGAGAGAGATAGAGAGAGTGTGAGAGTTTAAGCAGTTGCAATATTAATGCGACCAACTTGTGCATTTATTGGCATATAAATCACTTTGAACTTGCCACCAAATCACAGACACATAACACAGCCACACACACAGACTAGCAGACACACACACGCACACACTCTTACACCTACACTTACATAGAAAAAGAGTGGGAGAGAGAGAGAGTAGACTTAAACCTAAGCCGGCACTTACCTAGCAGAATTGAGCTTGACGTTAGCGCGCTCATTAGAAGCCAAAGCCAAAGCCAAAGCCAGTCCTTGTGGCAGATTCATCATTCCATCTTACACTTCTTCCATTTCTTCTTGCAGCTTTTTCTCATTTTTCTTTTCTTTTTTTTTCTTTTGGCTTTCATGTCAATTAATGCGGCGCACTCTTCAAATATTAGCAGACATTATATGACGTTGCTGTTGCCTCCTTAGAGTCATCGCTCGTTCTAAGGCTTAGATCCTCCACAATGAAGGCACAAATGACTTGGCCAACACTTGAGCACTTCAGCTATGCGCTTGGCATTTTTTTTTTTTGTTTTTAATCGGGCTATTGTAAAAGTCAGCAGACTTTCAGTCAAGTTGCTCATAGCCGTTGTCGTTGCCGTTGTCGTTTCCGTTGTTGTCAAGTGGCAGGGATTACGTTGACGTTGAATACGCTGCTGATTCGAGTGTGTTGCCAGCGTTCCCATTGTCGATCGCTCTGGCACCGCCAACACATATTAATTTAACAGCAATTTAACTTTGATTGCCACCACACAAAATATTGCTGCTGCTGTTGCTGCCGTTGCTGTTGCTGCTGCTGCTGTTCCAGAGTTTTTGAACCACTCACACCGACAACTTGCCAGCAACTGAGCGCTCGACCAGCTGTGCTGTCGTATTTCAATGAAACGACGCGACACGAAGCGACCCGTCGCATCGTATAAGACTTTCGTGCTGTGCTTTTTCGCACTCTACTTTGCCTTGCTCTGATCCCAAAGCTCAACTCGAAAGCTTTATAAGAGAGCGCGCGCTCTCACTTTCTCTCTCTCTCTCTCTCTCTCTGGCGCTCTTTAATGCGCCGGCGCATCCTCTAATTAGTTCGTTTTGCAACTTCGGCTTCAGCTTCGTTTTCCGTTGGAATTTCGGCTTCAATTTTGTTTTTTCATGCTGTCACTGTGGCATTTAACCTGTCGCTTGTTGTTGCTGTTGTTGTAGTTGTTGTTGCAACATATGAAAATTAAAACGCTTAACTACAATTAACAATTGGTGACACTAGGCTGGCTACAAATGACAACAGGAGAGAGATGGAGAAAATTAGCAGCCGTTGAACAACAACAATAGCATTAATCAACACGCTGCTGACACTAAAACCCGCAACAATTAATCAACACACAAAATGGCGGTAATACTAGTAACGGTAACAGTAACGGTAACGGTATAGTTTTTGGCTGCCATTGCATTAACTGATTGTTGCGGAGGGCTTTGGCAACACTGGCAAAACTTTATGTCAGTTCGCATAAAAGTTGCACGGGAGAAATATCAAATCAAATCAAAGTTCGATTTGACAGTCAGACAGGACGAAAGGATGAAAGCAGCTCGATTTGATGTTTATCTTTCAGCTTGCGACTTTTACTTTACAACTTGAACTTCAAGTGTGTGTGTGCACCACACACACACACACACACACACACACACACACACTGAGAGACAAACAAAGTCGTAAAGTCATTCAAGTTCAGTTCATAACTCTCTGCCTTACTAAATATGTTTCTTACCCTAGCTTTTGGCCAGCCTATCTGGCCTTTGGCATTGTCCAGCCAATATCAATTTATCAATTAATGGGCCTAATGAGTAAGCCAACTGATTTGCTGTGTCATTTAATGCATACACACAAACACATACACTACAAAATTAATTAGGATTCGCTCATCATCGACTGTGACAGCATATTAATATACTATATACTCTTTATATATACTTTATATATATGTATACACTCTATATATGTATATAGTCTTAGTGTCTCTGGCAATAACATAAACTAACGAGATTTCCCCACTGCAAATTTGTTGTTGTGCTTTAATTGACAATCAAAGCAACTAATCACATTTGCAGCTCGACATTTTTCATTAGAATTATTATGTAGTTATAGTCAAGTTCCATTTCTAGTTTGTCGGCTGGCGAAGTCATCATTATTTTGCGCCCACATCAAAGGAATGAATCAGCGACCACTCAGGACTCTTGACGCACTTTAAATGCGTTTATGCCAGCTGTAAAGCGTGTTTAAGATATCAGCTTGCGCCTTAGGCACTTATTTGGCAATACTATCAGTTAACAGCAAATTTGTTAATCTATTCTCTTTACTTGTAGATGGCACATATATTAAATTCAATATAGAATTTATTTTGACAAGGCGTTGCCCTTCGATAACTTGCCCAACAGTTTTGAATTTCATAAACAGGAATAAGAAAATAAAATTAATTTAACAAAATTGATGTTTTAATTAAAAAGAAAAGTATAGAAAAATACTATCCAAAAATTAATGCAAACATGAAGTATGATTAAAACATTCAGCTTAAGTAGTATTAAATGAAATTCATAATATATAAGATGAATAACATATTAAAGGATACAGTCAACATGGAAAATAACATAAAGTACTTAGTATTGATTCCAACTCAAGAATCGCAATGTAAACTTTGCATAAATCTCCAATGGAAAAAGCTCTAAGCAAACGTTCTCCGCACTTTGCATTGCAGTTGTTTTCGCTTTGATTAACTTTGTTTATCTACGGTTTCAGCAAATTTGTGCAATCCTATGAAGAAAACGCCCTATTTCGGAGTAAAAAAGAACTTAAACGATCGATAAAAACGCGACTTGACCAATGGGAAATTAGAACGCCGAAGTGAAGCCACAAAATGGCACTGAGGTGACAGAGGGCACAGTGTGTGAGGTGGTTGGGGGGTTGGGGGGTTGGTTGGTTGGGTGGTGCGCCGTTTGCTTGTCATTTAATATCCGCAATTAAAGTGGTCATCAATCAAAATGTACAACAAGAAAAACCTAAATGAATTAAAAGTAAACGAAAGAACAAAGCAAAGGATGAATGCACAAGCCGAAATGAAAGCTGTAATAAATAGAATAAAGCGCAGCAAAAGAAACAACAACCAACAAAAAAAATAAAAAGAGGAGGAGCGAAAAGAAAAGAAAAGCGTTACCAGAGCCCGGGTATAGGGCCAGGACTACATACATAGGGCCAGGACGATAAACAAGTGCTGTACAAACAAAACGGCGCAGTACGCTGAACCTATTGATGATTGAGCAGGACATTAATCTAACGAAATGCAGACAAGCGGGCAGCGGGGGCAGGACTAACAGGATACAGGCCGCCAGCCTGGACAAGGGCGAGGACGAGCAGCGGGGGCAGAGGCCATGGCGGGCAAGCGAGCAAATCAACTGACCAACTGTGAAAGTGTCAAATTTCAAGCCACATTGTTGGTGTTGTCCGCATAGCTGACATCCTTGTTGCTGCTGCTGTTGTTGTTGTTGGCGACACTGTCCACGTAAGCAAACATAATTACTCCGATGCCAACCTACATATACATTTACAATATATATATACATATATGCTATTCCTGTCAGTTGCCTGTGCGTCATATTGTCCTGAATTCAAAGTGCCTGCTTTCACTGATTAATACGTTGGTATAATCATATAATTACTCTAACAACTACTCTGGCTAACAGTCTGTTGCTTCAGATAACAGAACACAAAATTTCTAACAAAAATTTCCATTTACTTTTCTTAATTTTAAATGGTAAGAAGACTTTTCTTAGAGCCAAGATGACAATTTTCACCATAACACGAGTATGTCACTTATTAATTTAATTTTTCTAACAAATCTTGATAAATCTTGACTTTCAGCAATAAATAACATTACTAATAATAATAACATTAATGTCAATTCAATAACATTGCGCTCAATGTTAGTTAGCAGTAAGCAAAATGTTGTTGATTACACAGATAAGCAATACCACAGTCAAATGAGCAGAATCTGAGCATTAATGAGGTTTTTTGGCCTAAACAAAAAGTTGCTCTTGCTAGTATTTCGTTGATAAAGACAAGGGATGTAGGGGAGAAGGGCATGAGATGTGCAAATTGTCGCCTCTGCTGCTGCTGCTGCTGCTGCTGGCATCAACTCATTTTGATGGTTGAAAAGTAGCGATTGCAAAATGCGATGCAGAACAGAAAAGCAAATTCAGCAGGAGGTGGCACTTGCTGCATCAGAGCATCAGACGGCAACAGTTGAAAGTTGCTCATTTGCTGTCCAAGCTGCAAATTAGATGCCAAATTAGCACACAAAACTGCAACAGCAACCAGAAAACTGATGCACAATTTGCAAGCAGCAACTTGCAACTTGCAACCGGCAATGGCAATGGCCATGGCAATGGCAACACTGCAGCAGGCGGCAGCTGTGAGTGTTAAGTTGCTGCCGACAAAACCGTTAGGACGCCCCATTGCACCCAGTGCTGTCGAATTTTCAGGGGCTGAAATAAAACAGCTAAGAAGAATAAATTATCAAACATGCTTTTTTTAAAAAAAGCTAACTTTTTGTTAAGTTTTATATTCAATTTGTAATATATAGAAAATGAATATAAATCACAAATTGAAGTTATCTGTCAAATCCTTATTGAAAACTGCCCGATTTCTAGCTAATGGCATTTCTTTCAACTTTCTAGCCTTTGTAATTACATAAGAGCCAAGTTTAGCTATAAAATAGCTAAAATGGCAACATTGATTGCATCAGTCGCTCGAAGAGACTGATGTGCTTATGTGTGTGTGTTTGTGTATCCGTCCGTGTGTGAGTGGATGTGTATAAGTGAACTGCTGTTGCTGCGGTGCTTTGACTGATGTGGCACAAAAACCGTTAGGCCAGCAAGATGGCAGAAGGACACACAAACTTTGCTTACTGCATTGACACGTACAGAATCCGACGAAGTTGAAAGCTGGAACCTCGAACCTGGAAGCTGGAAGCATGGGAATGTTACCCCCATCTACCAAATTCACCTCCCCCCCCCCTTCCCAGCACATCCCTCTTTTCACCCCTCCTCACACAATGTGTGAGGCCTGCGGGCAATTCTAAATGGTTTTTCAATGGGTTTTTCGGGCATCAGGTTCGAGTTCTTGGATAAATTCGTGCAACACTTTTGGCCCGCAGCTTGCCACAAAACGTAGCAGCAGCAGCAGCAGCAGCTTACGAAATTTTGCGGTATGTAGTAGTAGTAGCAGTAGTTGTTGTTGCTATTGTTATTGTTGTAGCTACTGCTGTGGTGGGTTATTAAATTTGAAATGCTACACCTTGCTACGGTATCAGATTGCCGTAAGAGAGCGTTAAGACAAAGGCATCTCTGCCTATCGAAATTCATGTAAAATGCACAAAACCTTAGCCCAGCATAAGGAAATATGCCCTGTCATAAATTTTATATGAATACGAATACGAATATGAATACGAGTACGAGTGTGAGTCCTGCTAGCTCAGACAGTCAGCTCAACTCAGCCAGTCATATAAGAATAAACAATCCTTTGCACACACACACACACACACACACAAACATTTTGATATGTTGACACAGTTTTGGTTGCCTTCCTCACCTTTATTTTATTTTATATTATTTTTTTGTTGCCCGACTCAGCAGAAATATGTTCTATTTTCCATTTCTATTTTCCATTTTCATATGAGCCTAAATTGAGCTTGTTATTTATGTATAGTTTACAATACCTTATGGCCACCAGTCTCGACCGTTTTTTACGGTCTTTTCTCTGCTGCACAGCGTGTGGTGTGTATATTATAAAAAAAAAATAAAAAATAAAATAAAAACAACAGACCAGACATATGGGGGAGCTGGAGAAAGTGAGAAGGGAGCTTAAGAATAAAAAAATAGATATAACAACAAGAACTGTCGTAATAAAAATGCCCTGCAGTTAAAATAATTGTCACTGAAATAAAGTGATGCACAAAATTATATACAAGTGGGTAGTTTGAAGAGTTTTCTTTTTAATAAATATAAAAGGATAAATATAGAAAAAGTATTTATAAAGATTGTAGTCATAAAAAGCAATACTAAAAACTTGTTATTAACTAGTAAATGGTAAATGATTAGAATTATATTCTTCATCAATATTTCAAATATAATTTAACCATAAAAACTTATAATATATATTATAATATATAGATAAAAAGTATTATCAATAATACAAGTAACAGCATTATAAGAATATTATCAAAATTTAAATGAATTTCACCTCTTTCACTAATCAGTTATTTTAGTTAAGTCGAGGAATCTGACTTAATTCATTTATCAGAGCTTTCAGCAAAAGCTGCCCTCGCCTTTGCCCTGCCATTTCAAGTTCTTGACTTACATCGAGGAGAGGAGGAAGAGTTGTGAATGGAGAGCGCTACTCGGTGGGATCCACTTGGTACACTTCCATTTTATAGCAGCAGCCAAAACATTATAGCCATGATTAATGGCAGATAATAATTTCGAGTGCGAGCACTTGACAGCATACAAAAAGTCAGAAAACTATGGCCAATGACGTCCATTAGACTGGCCAAAATGAACTGGAGCGAGAAAGAGAGGCAGATAGAGTGAGCGGGTAACTGTGGAGGAGGGTAGCGGGGGGAGGTACATAAGAATGGCAGGAGGTGTGAAGTCAGGCAACAAAGTGCAATAGCAACTGCAAATGACTGCTGAAAAATAAGCAACAAAAGCAGCAACAACAGCTGAAATTCGAGTATAAAACTATTGCTATATTCTGTTTGCGGCATTTAACGAGCTTTCTCCCTCTCTCTCTCTCTCATTTCCTCTCCCTCTATCAGTTTGCCTCCCTCTCTATTTGTCTGAATGTCTGTGGGTCAGCTGTGCGTGTGATTTACTTCATTTTGTGCATAAATTATTATAAACGCGTTGTTCGAAAAATATTAATAAGAGCAAAACAAGCGAAAATATTAAAAACAATGGCGGCGACGTCAGCGCTCGTTGCGGAAACGGAAATAACGCACACGACTGGCATTTTGGCGGCCACTGTGGCGTGTTGCAGCTGCAGTCAGTGTGACACTTGCCACATGTTGGTTTTTGGGGGTTGCCAAACACCCGAAATTGATTTAAGCGTTGCCTTTTCCTTAACCCTTTGACGCCGCTCGTTTTTGGTTTTTGCGGAAAATCGCTGTTGTTGTTTTTGTTGCGCTGTTGCAACAGCTGCAGCAAATGACATTAAAATCCAGTCGACGCCTCCAAATCGTTTTAGAATTTTTGGCCATTTTTATGCAACTCGTAATTTGTGTTTGTTTTTATATTTGCTTTAGTTTCGAAAATTTACGAGCTGTCTTTAAGCTGACCGACGAAAAGGAAGAGATGAAGATGGTGAGGGGGGACTTTTTAGAGGTTTCAAGTTACACGCCCCCCGTGCAGAGTGCACTTTTAAAAGCAGCGCCTTTTATGCGAGAGAGCTAGAATCATTACAAAAGGACACACACATCGACAGGATGTGTGCGTCGGAGAAAGACAATGAACGCTGTCGAGAACCAATAAGTGCAACGGGGCTATCATCAGTCTGGGAGGTCTGTCTATCAAATGTGTGAGTGTGTGAGTGCATCATAAAATTACTTTTTATCATTGTAACATGACAGAAGACGAGAATACGACGGTCCTTGGATGATGTACGCAGTCGTTTTTATGAGCACCAGCCAATGCCAAAGACATTCATACACGTTTTCTTTATGTGTTGCAACTAAAAGGATGTTGCTTCTTCCGCTGTTAACCCCGACTCTGTGCCCTCTTTCTCTGTGCCCTCTTTCTATGTGCGCTGCTTCTGCTTCTACTTCTGCTTCTATTATAGCAACAGCATCAGCTTGAGCTTCTGCATTGTATTAATGGCTCACATGCACGACAGCCCTGGTTGCTAATAAGCATAAACGCAAACTTTGCCATGTGACTCGATTGCCAGTTCCTTCCGTGTTGTCTCTTTGGTGTCTCTGTGCCACGTCCTGTTGCCTGGACATGGACATGGACGTGGACATGGGCGTGGATACGAACACATGGACATGGCGTGCGCTCAGCACTTTGACTTCTTTGTGCACTTTATTAATGTTATTAAAAATCTAACAAATGCGCTCAGCTAGCCCAACTGTCCGTCCGCCTGTCCGTCCGCCTGTCCGTCCGTCCGTTCTTTCGTCCTCTTTATTAATGCCCCCTACGCAAGTGCCAATTAATGCGGCTGCTCAGCGGTCAGTGCGGCACTTGCAACACAGTTGCAAACATTGCCAATTGACAGCGTTACAGAGTTTGCCTGCCTCTAAGATGCACATTTAATGGCACAACAGGTCGTATGTGTAACAAAATCCATTTGAAAACCAATTATAAACTCATGTTGCAACTACTTATTTCCACGACAACTTTCATAGTCGAGTTAACATTAATGAAACATTTCCACGGTCATATTATTAAACAAAATATCTCTTTTAGTAAGTGCCACATTTGAAGTAAATTACATAACTGCATTTCAAGAGTTGTTTAAAAATTAAGTTTGAATTTAATATAGTCTAAAATATATTTATAAAATTATTTTTATTTTTAAAATGTTAAAATTAAACAAAATATCTCTTTTAGTAAGTGCCACATTTGAAGTAAATTACATAACTGCATTTCAAGAGTTGTTTAAAAATTAAGTTTGAATTTAATATAGTCTAAAATATATTTATAAAATTATTTGTATTTGTAAAACGCATCACTAATTTCATCTCAGCCTCAAAGTAGGCAACAGTTTTTAATAGACGCAATTTGCACAGAATTCAAACGCAGCCTAAAAATATGCAGCAAAATATTTGCAATATTTAAAACCTTGTCAATTGCCTTCTAAAATAAACTAAAAACTGCTGCACACATTGATTAAGCAAACATAACAACAATAAATGCTGTGCAATGTAAATTTAGTGTGAAAATTCATTTTATCAATGTTTTAGACAGAATCGTTACCAAAAATAGCCAGGAAATGCAACAGTTTTAGCCGAGTTTATTGTCGCATTGTGAGCGATTTTTGTTGAACAATTGTTTGCCAATGCATTAAACTGGCAGCTCCATTTGATAACAATTTGAACAATGCGCAATTCTATCTCACTTTATACCATCTCTCACTCTCTCTCGCTTTGTGTCTGTGTGTAACTGAAAGGAGCCAAAAAGGTTAAAGCCAAATAGACGTGCGGGTTGGTAGTGGAGAAGGACGAAAGTGCAGAAATTGTTGACTTTTTGCGTAGTTAAGCAAGTTTAATTAAGACTCATTGAAGTGCCTTTTTTTTGTGTACAGAACAGAGGGGTTGGAAAAGTTTTATTCAACACCTTACAAAGTGGCAACAGTTGATAAACAAATGCCCTGCACTTGTATTGGAGAACTTCATTTGCAGTTTGCCGGTTACTGCTCTTTCCTTCCCTATTGCAAAACAATTGCCAATTTGGCTTAAACATTTTGGCCAAAGCGCAAGTTAAGTTTTTGGCCACTTCCGTTAGCTGCGGTTGCTGCTGTCACTTGATTTGTGTATTTCACTCGCTCTCTCTGTATATATTTCTCTCTCTCTCTCTATCTCTCACACTCTTTGCCATCTTTCTCGCTTGCTCGGTTGTGCAAGAATTTCTGTTTTCAGTTAATACTCGTATCTCAAGGCATTTGCAATGGCACGCGGCAACTTTGTCCCTGGTCAGGATGTTGTCACTTCTGTATCTGTGTGCGTGTGAAAGTGTGCGTGTGTGTGTGTGTGTGTGCTTGTACGCGAAAACAAAATGAGTACAAAATACTAAAAACGACTTCCGCTTGGCAATTTGCATGCTGCGCACTCCGCCGGAAATGGAAAAACACTTGCTGCGTTCCTGTGCCACTTCTCCCCTTCCCTTTTCATGTGCCCTGTGCCATGTGGCAGCTGCTGCCTTTTGTTCGCAATTAAGCAAGAACTCATGCAGTTTTGGGAAAGCAAGCAAAAAAGCAGGTCACTCAATACATATTGACTAGAAAGAGGCAGCATCGATTGGCGGCGAGGGGAGGGGAGAGAACAAAAAGTTGCACTGTTTTTATATGTATATTTCATGTAAAGTCAATTTGATGTGCGTTGACCAACCGCTGCTAGAGTTGTGTGCTGCCATCTCCATCTCCAGCTCCGCTCTGTTGCCAATGCCTTAATGGCCAATTAAGCGTAGACGACACAAGAAATAATTAAAGCGCTGCATGTGGAGTTTTTATGTTGTTCAAAGCTGCTTTTATTCCGGGCTGCCTTCAAGTCGCCTGCACCACGCGTCGTATGTGTAATCTCATTTATGCGCTTTACCCCAAAAGTATTCAGCACTTTTTTCTATTTTGTTTTTATTATTATTTTTAAATTAAACTTTTCTTGCTTTGGAGTTTTGGAAACTTTTTCGGATTCATTGTCTGTTGAATTTTTAAAGCGCAATTATGCAGCTGCACATTAAAAATCAAATAAAGCATTAAAAGTGACAGCTGCAATCAGGACGACGTTGAGCAATCTGGCAACGCTTTTTTGGTCATCATAAAATTCAATTTGGCGCAAAGTGTTTAATGAATGCGCCAAGTTGGCACCTCGACCCTCAATCCTCAATCCTCGGCTCAGCGGGCCAACTTGGCCATTAACAATTCTCGCAGACGTCGCTACGCATGGCTAAGAACCAAACAGCAACAAGAAAATAAAACAACAACAACAACAACAAAAAATAGCGACTTGTTTTACATAAAAACACACTTTAGACATCAAATTATGCAATACGGTGGGCTGGGAGAAGCGCCAGGGGGTGGTGACAGGGGGTTCACTTTTTCTTTTCTTCTTTTTTTTTGTGCGCACTGACAAAATGCAATGACTGTAATAAAAATTAACAAGCTACGCTACGTTTGAGTTTTGAATTAATTGAAAGCGCGTATGCGCAGGACATTCTCCAAAAGGGAGAGAGGGATGTGAGAGGGGGCGAGGGCGAGGGGAGAACAGATTGCAGTAGCGCACTCTCTCTGTCAGGATGCTGCTTGCCTTATAAAATTATAAATTCACGTCTAAATGAGCGTTGCAAAATTAATGAACTGCATGCAGTTTAATTGAAATGCGCATCCACAGGAGGGCATCACGAGAGGGGGTGGGGGAGCGACAGGAGAATGGGAAGGGGAAGGGGAAGGGCGGCAACTAACTGCCAGCAACTGTGTGGGAAAATGCATAATGAAAACCAATTTTATCTAAGCAAATTGCAGCAGTTTATGTAAAGTATCATACAGTTGATAAGTTTTTCAAACTAACATTTTTCGAGCTGAATTTCGAAAATATTCGAAAATGTATCTACTACACGACAGTTAAGTTTTCGATAAGTTAGGCTATTAAACTATTTTCTTAGTCTACATTCCAAAAGTAAAATGGAAGAAAAGAAAACATATTCAAAATTATATGCCTCAATAATTTATAATGCTTATTTTTGTAATCTTTATCATTAATATAGCATAAGTTCGTATGTAGATTTTTTTTTGATAAAATTTTAGTTAATTTATTTGTGGTTTTTGGTAACTCACCTCCATGTTAGATCCGTTTTATCCCATTTGGCACCCTGCAGAACATAGCGACGCACACGTGAGCCATGTCCATTGCCATGATCCAGATTATCCGGTGAGAAATTATACGCATACTTATTGTCGCCCACACCGCAGCGGGGCTTTTGTATTAGCTTGGCCGTAGCCTGGTTGATTTGGCCCGTAACTGGAATGTTGCCAAATGCCTGAGAGGCAGCGCAAAGCACAAAACACAAAATGGCAAAATGTTAGTTGTGAAATTGTGCATAATACATGTGACAGGCAGCATCTGGTTGGCAGCACCTACCTGGAGATTACGTATTGCATCTATCAGTTGCTCCTCGGACCGGAGAGCGCCAGTTTCCAGGTCTGACTTGGGCAGATAATCAAACTGCATGAGGTAATTGTACTGCAAGTGGAAAGCAAAGATGGAAAATGCTATAAGTAAACAAGTGAAAAAAGGGAAACCAAGGGGAAAATACGAATACTAACACACAGTTGCATTAGGGAAGTGTGCCAACTGAAATGGTTGCCAGTTGTTGTTAGCCCAAAACTATTTGTTGGCTTAATGTAGGCGCGTCGGCAAATGATGCCAGCATAAAAAACTTTTTGCATAAAGTTAATGATAAAAGCAACAGTCACAGCAGCAGCAACAACAACAAAAGCAGAGATAACAACAACAGCAAAGTTTAACGTTACATTAATAAGCCAAAAAGTATGCCACAAAAAAAGAAGACGAAGATACAACGATAAAGTTTGAGGCTTGCTCGACTTTGAGTTTGCACTTGTAGTTGTCAGATATTAGCATACATATATTTCAAAGTGACCGGAATTTCAACGAAAGATGAAAAAGATTAATGCTTTTAGGCTTACCAGACTTTGAGCATCAAACAAATTTGTAGTTGTCTGTTGAAATATTCATTTAACAAAAATTTAAAAGATACTCTAAAAAACAAGACTAATAAAAACAAAAACTCTAGAAAAAGATTTAATCAATAACGTTCATTAAAATATTGAAAAAGTTATTTTTAATTAGGTTTAATTATAATTTAATTTAGTCTTTTATATTGTTATAGATTTTATTTGAATTAGTTGAAGTGTAGTAAGTATAAATAAATCAAAGAGTCAATTCTTTAATTTTTGTTTTGCTTGTTTTTAAGTCACTATTTCGAATGTACTGTATTCTGTTACACACATAGTGTGAAGCCCAATTTACCCATTTAGCTTAAATATCGTATAGGGCATAAAGGCTAAAACAGGCAGCGAGCTCTTTTATTTTTTGGGATTCTGCTTCAGTTTCTGCCTCTTTCAGAGTCTGTTCACAATCGATGGGCATATTTTTATTTTTATTTTTATTTTTCTGTTTATTTTTTTGCTGTTTTTAGGGCACGACCCGCAACCAAATAAACAGTCATAACTGTAAAGTGTGCGACATCGACGACAAAACAGAGCTCTGGCCATATGTGTAGACTGGATTTGCATATTTTTACATGTAGCAAACGAACATACACACACACGCACAGCACAGAGACAACCAGGCAAATTTATTTACTAACACATATACACATGTGTGTGTTTGTGTGTGTGGGGGGGGGGAGAAGTCGGTGTGCGGAGGCGTGGCACACACACGCGCACAGCCCGACACACACACTAGCAAATTACGTGACCTGCAAATTAAATTTTCTCTTTCATTTCGGATATATGAGAAAATTGTCACACACTCCGCTGCCACGCCTCCCACCCGATCTAACGCCCACACGCAATTTGCTGGAATCATGTGAAAAACAACATGAAAGCAACTAGAAAAATTTTCGATTTTTGTCACAATTTGTTGTTGTTGTGCAAAATCCAAAAATTTTCAAAAACAAAACACAAAATTTGTTCCACTGAATCAGTGCCAAGTAAAATAAAGTCGATTCACAAAAATGCTTGATGTCAACGAAACGTTAACAAGTTAAGATTCTATTGGTATTACGTTAAGAACGTGATGTGTGGCGATTAGCTGGATTTATTGGGGAATCGATTGATGAATGGTGTGGCTGACTAGATCGTGTAATGCATTTTAAACTGAAAGATAAATCGATATATAGATAGTGTTGGTGCAAAGATAGAGAGAGACTAAAGAAGAGGAGAGAAAGCGAACTAGCCAAACTACTTTAGAACTTGGTTAAATGCCAATTGGTAATGAAGACACTTAACATGTTGCTGAACTTGCTAACTATGTTAAATTAACAACTTAATTTTTAAATAGCTTATCTATTTAGTTTTTTACTGTTTATTAATGATGGAACACAGTCGTTTTATATAAATGTTATTGAGACAAGTTTCCATTATGTTAAAACTTGATAAATATGAATATAAATTAATTTATAATAGTTCATTACATTATTCCAAAAAGCTAAGAAATTGAATAATTGTATTAAGTATTGTGACGAATTGAGAAAAGTTCTACAAAATTATCATACATTTAGAGAATTACTCATTACCATCCATTTGCAGAGATTATGAATCAGCTCCAAATTATTCATCAAATTTCAAAACAAAACAATTAATGTTATTAACTTTACGCTTAGAATTGATATATGTTTAAAAACAAAGACAAATAAGCGGAATTGAGTTTGTAAAGTTTTTAGCTGCAAGAATTTGTCTTGCTTCCTTTGGATCAACTGACTCAAACTTCTTGCAATTTAATTCATTTGCTTGGCTTTAAGGAATGTTTTTCCCTTTTTTATATAACTAAACGGACTCTTGCAACATTGCAAGTGCGACACAGCACTAAACATGCCACAAACAACAAGTATCAACAAAAAAGGAACAAGAAGAAATGTCAATGCAACCAGTTGGTCACAAAGTGCGTCATAGTCATAAAAGTTGTCACGTTGTTGCAACACGTCAGCCGTCAGGATCAGCTTCAACTTCAGCGCCAGCGTCAGCGTCATTTGGTTACGTTAACGTTACGCTGCTTTTGTGTTACGTTGCCCAGTGAATTCGAATTCGAAGAAAGCCCACACAATCACAATCACACTGAATGGCACATTGAAATTCATAGAACGTATCGTGACAAGAGAGCCTATAACTACACCATCATGGCCCATTGGACGGCAGGCAACAAATACTTATGTATGAAACATGAAAACAATATCAATTAAAATATGTACAAGTTTCTTGGCTGAGAAATCGGACAAGTGGACATCGAACAACGGCGAACGGAAACTGTTTGTCTGCAGCTTGATTAATTTTTTTTGTAAGCGCAAAACTTTATGCATAAATTTCAGGCTTAGTCAAAAGTGTACGAGAAAGACAGAGAGGGAGCGGGAGAAAGAGAGAGAGATCAAGAGAGATATTTTGAAGGGTATGATAATTAAAAACAAAAAAACAACGACAATTTCAGCTAATAAGTAGTAAGACAATACTATTCCATGTACGTTGAGTTATTCCAAAAGTGCTGGGCCAAATGTGGAGCCAACATTAAACTTAAATTGTTTTGCCAAAAATTAACCGATTTTCAAGCAGAATGTCATTTGGATCATGGCTAAACCTCTAAATTCATTCTGCACTCGAATTTTATTTATTTTTCTAAAACAATTTTTTTTTACCAAAATTCGATTTTTCAGCAAAGGATCCCCCCTTTGGTTTTTCAAAAATTTAAAATTTTTAATTTAAAGTTTTCCATTTTAATCAAAATATAGTCTCAGTTCTCAGTTCTGTTTAATTCATGGATTAAAAAAGGGGTTTGGGTTTTTAGGGGCTTAACTGCGGTAATACTGAAAGGTTAGTCAATTTGGTTAATCGAAAGCTTTTGGGCCATAAATTTAACTTAAACTGGGAGTGTCAAGGATACCAAAGCAAGTCACAAAGACAGATACAGATACGCGTTTATTTTACTTGCGTTCCCATTTTCTGGGCTAAGAGCCGAATGCAGGAGCGCGGGGAGATGGGGAATAGGGACAGTGAGGGGATCAATCATTTATGCATTGGCCTTTTGCGCTTTTAATGGGAAATGGAAAATGTGCTGGCGCTCTACGTGTTTGAAAATCGAAAAGGGGTTCGGTGGCGGGAAGAGGCAACACAGTTGGCTCCAGTGCATGTCGTACGTGGTCAAGCGACGATTCACTCTAATAGAAAAGCTACAAACAACAGCAGCAAAACCAAAATAAATATTAAAAAAAAACACAGGTGAGTATCAGAGGAGAGAGAAAAAAATAATAATAATAATAGTAAAAAGTGCGACGCGCGCTACGTGAGCATTTGGCGTGTAAACAAAATCATGATGCAGATGAAAAAAAAAATATAATAATAATAACCAGCACAGAAACCAATAACGAAACCAATAAGAAATGGATTGAAAAAGTCAAATGATGTTCGATTAGATACCCATCTTAACATTTATTTATCTTTTAAATACATGCCAATGCCAAAAATTATTTATTAAATTTTAGCAATATTTTATCTAGAATTATTTATTTTTAAAAGTACAAGATTGATTTAAAATTGATTT
This sequence comes from Drosophila rellima, assembly GCA_035043635.1. Lineage (NCBI taxonomy): Eukaryota > Metazoa > Arthropoda > Insecta > Diptera > Drosophilidae > Drosophila > Drosophila rellima. The sequence goes on along the minus strand of JAWNMV010000145.1, from coordinate 636,657 downwards.
TATTATTCTAATAAACCAACAAAGTTTGTACACAGAAACTGTTTTAAATTGCTACAAACTTAACCAGAGACAAATATACCCAATCAAAGGAATAAATTGTTGGGTACAAAAGCAATTGCCAGAGTGGGTGTATTGGCCATAAATGTTTGGCTTAATTTAGTTAAGTTTGCGTGACAAAAAAGTTCTGCAGCAAGTGGCAAGTGTGTGAAAGTAAATTGAACGATGCGATATGTTTATTATTTTATTGGATTATAATTATGAATGGACAATAACAATTACAGCAACAGCGATAGCAATAGCAATAAATATATGAATAGGGCTCTGTGCGTCACTTAACTCAATTACTTGGACAAATAGCTGCATGTGGGCGGGGCATATGTTTTAATCAACTGTCGCTCAAAAGAGAGAGAGAGAGAGAGGGGGAAAGGGAGAGGGAGAGAGAGTACAAGAGAGAGAGTAGAGACAAACAAATCAAATTGTTTTAGCTGAAGAGAAGTATAGCAAGAGGAGGCTGCAATGGCTCATTGGCCATTGACAACCATAATTCTTGGCCAGCTACAGCAGCGACGACAGGCGGCAACTAATAAAGGGAGACTAGAGACCAATAACCAATAAGGGATGCACCACACCGCACCACAGCGAACCACCCAACCGCCAATATGGCAAACAAGCCGCAAACAAACCTATAAAAATGACAAGCAACTGCAACAAACGAGCGCATCTATCTCGAGCACTAACCAGATGCCTGGAGAGGCAAATCCTAGAGGCGACACATTGTCCTTGCCGTGCCAAACAGCCAACAGCCCACAGCCAAAGGCAAGCAAGCATCCTGCCAACTCCAGTCAAGTCAAATGCCAAACCGAAACCAGGCGCAACAAATTGTGAGAAATGCGCAAAAAACGAAACGAAACGAAAATGCAGCAGACACAAGCAGCAGTTGCAGCAGCAGCAGCAGCTACATATCGTGTTATGGCAAAGGGTACACTGGAAAAAAAATGCATTATAAAATTCTAGTATCAAAATTCTTGAATTTAGCATGCATTTTTAAAGAATTTATTCAGAATATTAATAAAATTTTCAGATAAAATGGCAACCAAAAGTCAAATAAAAAAAGTCTGAAACATTTGATATCACTGGAAAAAACATCTCTTAAAGATAAATGATAGACCCCTTAGAGACCCGAAAAAGATTAGCGAACTTATGACAAGGTTGGCATTGATTTCATACCGGAATCCTCTATTTTTTGCAGTGTATATGTGGCAAGGAGCGTGTATGTGTGTGTGTAGATGCAGATGTAGTGGTTAGAGTAAATTGACAGGATATGGCCATGATATGCTCGCCTGCTTCACAACAACAGGTTTTTAACCTTCCCCCCTCAACTCACAAACAAAATTTATGGTTTCCACATGCAACTACTGAAATCTATCCGTGAGTCGAGGGGGGGGGGCATTCGATGGAATTTTACGTGTTAGCCGCGCCGCAGGGACAACAAAACATAACTCAATCATATAATGGTCGCATTGCTTCTGTGTGGATGCCACATAAAAAAAGAAGAAATGCTCACTGCTGCATTGAATGAGATGTTTCAAAAACTCGATTGAACAACTTGAATATGCACTCTGTGCCTTTCTATGCGCTTCTCAAGCATGACAAATGATAATGGCCTTGCATCTGGTCTACATTTTTCCTTACTGATTACTAACAATAAAATATGATGGAGTACTTGGGTTATACAAATGTTAAATGTGTAAATTTTCTATTATTTGATTCAAATCTTTTTTAATTGTTACTCCATTAAGAAAAATACAAATAGCAATAAAATAAAAATGTTTTTGAAATATATATTACAAAAGTTAATAAAATGAATTAATATTTTCAATTATTCTTTTAATAACATACCGTTTATAGTTCTATTACCAGTATTTCAAGTTGCTAAACTTTATTAAAACTGTATAAAGTAGCATAAATAGCTGTCTGCTTTCAATTTACATTCCTATGCAGATTCTATTTCCACGGATATCCGTTGCCGAGGCATAGAACTGTAATATATACATACATATTAATACAATCAGGCTAACATATGTATGTTTGTTTGTGTGTGTTGCTGCTACGCCCAACTAACAACTTGTCAGTTCCTCTGTCTGTGGCCTAAACCCAACGTAACACCTCTCGGAAATTTATAGACTGCAAATTTTAATAAAAGACGCGCATAGACACGAGCTGAATGATGGGCGTGCGTCAGCCCACAATGTAGGAGGTTCTCTCTGTTTTCCTTTACCCTTTTTTCCTTCTCTTCTTCTTTTTTTGTTGTATTATTGGTTTAATAAAAAGGCGCTGGCAGGACGCCGGCCACAATGACTGGCAAGTGAAGAGATGGTTAAATTAATTGAAATCAACATTGATTAATGTGGGATGCGAGAAAAATGAAACTCGGCAAAAGACAACAGCGAACATACACAGACTGAGAAGGAGACTGAGAATGAGACTGAGAATGGAACTGAGTATGGTAAGTGGAAGGGCGCTTTTTCTAGATATATATAGATACTCGTACTGACGACGCCCCCGTATATGTATTTACTATATTAAAACAGTGTTGGCTTGTGGGCTTAGCTGCAGTTTAAGTTCAGCAAATGAACTGACCACAAAACAACGAACACGCAATGTTCATTGACACTGGCACTCAAACTGAGGCAATATCCCTAACCCATTCCCTAGCCCTTTCCCTAGCTCTTTCCCTAGCCCAAACCTGGCCGCAAGTTTAGTTGTTGTACTTGCACTTTAATTAGACCACAGAACGTAAATTGCAATATCGCCAACTTCCCACTTTACCCCAAGTCGAATGGTTTCAATGTTTATGGGAAACTGATGAGATACTCGTACTCGCCAGCAACGAATTTGCCATAGACATTGGAAGACAGAGACAGAGATAGTGGGAGACATAAAGATAGAGTGAGAGAGCTTGATCTAGAGATGTGCGCGTGCTGCAACTTTAAGCATTCTGACCAAAAGAAAATTATTTGAATTAAATTAATAAAAACTAGAATGCAGAATGAATTAGGATGCCAAACCATGATCAAAATAACATCAACTTGGATCAGAAATATTTTGACAAAGTTATGCAAGTTTGAAGTTGGTCAGAATTCTAATCTAGCCACTTTAGATATCAACATTTTTGTCCATTCTGGCATGATAGACATGAAAAAAAAAGGAAACTGCTTAGGATCAAATTTGTAGTGTTGTTTTACATTAACTATGACATAAGATGTTGATTAACGATAAAACCTTGAGTTTAAAATTTCGAACTTTCGAAATACATAAAACTTTCGAAATGCCTAAAAATCAATAGGTTTATGCAAAATATGATTTGAACCAATTTAATCAAATTTGAATGCAGAATAATTTTAAAAGCTGAACCATGATGAAAATGTTTATAATTTCGATATATCTCTATCATTTGGAGATATATCGACAACTCATATTTAAATTTCGATACTAAACTCTATTCACAGTTAGGATTTATATCACTAAAATTTAGCTTACTAATGTTTTATTAAATGTAAAGTTACTAAACATTTTCTCTTTAATGGACAGCTCATTTTTGCGGTCATCGCGTGACACGCGCTCAACTCTAATCTAACATAAGCAACAAGTCATCGTGTCCCGCAGCTGTTGCTCTTGTTGTTGTTGTTGTTGTTGTTGTTGTTGTTGCTGCTGAGGCTGCTCCCAGGCTGCCTAGGTCCCCGAGCAACATGAGCAAATAGAAAATCTTGGGGAAAATGGGAAAATGGAAGATGGCGTGCATTAAAATGAATCGAACGGGCAAAGGCAGCACAGCAGTCCAAGGTTTTTCCTGGCCATGCGGTCGGTCACTTAAATGCAAGTAAAATTGATTAACTACGCTTTGTGCGCGTTTTGCAATAAACAAATAAATCATTATTTATGCATACATATGAACAATCTGGCCTGACGGTTCTTTTATTACATTTATTTTTGTTTTTTATTTGTATTCATTATTTTTCCCGCACATATTTTGTTCTTGTTCGATGTTTTAAAACAAAGCCGCCAAGTTTGCGTTCAATGACTTGCATGACAGTTAAATAAACACAGAAATCTCGCTCACTGACAGCAGCTCCTCCAGCCATTGCAATCGGAGGCTATGAAATGCACCATATGGCTGCAATACCGGACAGTGGAAATCATGTTGAGCTGTTGAACTGCCATCTCCGGCATTCGGTCCAATTATATGCAAATTGAACAACTGTAGAAATCGGAGTCGACGACGACAACGACAACGACAAGAACATTGCTCGGGTAAAAGGTTTCGTCTTAACTTATGACATTAAGACCATTTGCAGGCGCACATTAAGCCGCAGCTACCCGATATGGTCATTGATATATTGTGCGTTGCGTTTATGGCCATCGAGAGCTCAGATCTCGCAACTGGCAACTTGCAACTGGCAACTGTTGCTGTTGCCTCTCTGGGGCTTTGATTGGGGACTTGAGACTCACAACGGTAACCACTCGATTTGATGCCTTTCCTCGTCTATAGATACTACAACAATTTATTTAATAATTCAATTGAGTTGCCCATATATTCAGCTAGTTTATCTGTGAGCAGGCCAATGACTTGCTTTGAAATGCTAATCGTATCTTACATTCAGTTAGCTCTGACATTATTAGAATGTAAGAATCCAATAAACAAGCTGTTGGTTACTTCTAGCTAAAGCTTTATAAATCCATGTTTAATAAGCACATTGCATTCTTACCCTCACTGAGGGGTAACATAAACATTTAGTAAGCCCCTTAAATCCAGACACTTGATTATAGATACTCATCTCCCTTTTCTAACATTTTCTCAATGGTATTTCTATGTTCTCTTTTTAAATTTAATTCCTTTATTTGGTCTATAAAGTTGTTTTAATTATAAATGTGTAAGTTTATAAAAATTATGTAATCTTAGTATTTATAAAATGTTATCTTGTTTTATTAACTTTTAATCATCTGCTTTTAGTCAACTAATATCTGTTCCAATATTTATTTCTGCTAAAATCTTAGTGGGTAATAAAATGATCTCTTTTATCTTTAATCTATCTAACTTAAAATTGCTTTTCTTATTCTCCACAATTCACAATTCCTTTGCAACTTTTAGGAATTTTCTTATGCAAAACTAGCCACATTTCCACAACGGTTCGAGGCTCGATGCATAAAAAAAAAAAGCAAGAAACCTGCTGTGCTATTTGGACAACCAGCTAATAGAGCTGGATTATGTTTAGGCGCCAGTAGACTGGCCAGATCGTAAAGCGCCGATAACTGCAGGCCAATAAACCCGTTTCTTAGCAAGTATGACTACTGTCTTCTGGCCAAATTAGCCAAGTCACACTGATCAATGACTGTCGTCTCAGCGTTGGGGTTCCTCTTTTTTTTCAAACGGGGTAAAACCAAAAAGTCACATTTATGAGTGGACAAATATTTGTGCACTTTGAACCACAGCTCAAAGAGAGAGAGAGAGAAAGAGAAGCGAAAAGTGATTCAGACAAAGTTACGCTGACGCAGATGATTAAAGCAAAACAGGTAAACCGCAAATGGTAAAAGTACGGGGAATGATGAACTAGAAAATACCCCATGCGTCATGGAAAATAATGTAATAAGATTACAAAACTAGACTAACAGATTTGTGTAATAATTAAAACTAAAATTACAATAGTTATTATTACAACTTTTCTACGAAATGTGATAAATTTCTTGAATTTTTAAGCTCCAACTATGTTCATTTTGCAGGGTATATTAAATCTAGGGTTAAATTTTTGCAGACTCTTTAATAACATTTCATATCTATTTGAAAAATGTTTATTATAATTAAATTTGTATAATTTTACTCGTATTTGTAATTTAATTTAAGGCATCATTTTCTTTGCTTTGTAAATAAATAAAGAAATAAATAGGTAAATTAATAAATATATATATAAATTAGTAAATAAACTTAGTTTTCATTTTTAAGCTTAATAAGCAGCGCAACCAATATCCCTCATTTCTGAATCAAGTGTAGGGTATAAAGACATTGATGTTTTGGCTGCCACTCAGAGAACTGCGAACTGACTACACACCTACATAACATATGTGTGGCTTTTGTTGGCGTGCACCTTCTTTGGCAGGCAGCTGCCACTTGCAACACACACACACACACACACACACACAAAAGGTTGCCGCAGAGATTGAGACTGAAGTTGAGACTGAGACTGAGACTGAGGCTGAGGTTGAGGATGAGGCTGGCCAACATGCCACATAATTGATGGCAAAGCCAGCGACAGCAAGCGACACTTAAAAAGGAAACTTGCTGGATCCCAAAAAGGCGTTGTCGTTTTTGTTGTTGTTGTTGCTTTCGTTGGTTGTTGTTGTGGCAACATATTGCAAGAATGCTGCGGCATTTCATTGGAAAAGGCCAGTTAAAAAGCATGTGCTGCTGATGTTGCATGTGCATCATTAAAATCAAGTCTGACTTTTTGAGGTTGCCTTTTGGCAAACGTCAAATATTTTGTTGACCGTCGCCCCCTTTCCACACCCCCCACTCCCCTTTCCCCCAACTCCATGACTCGTGACTCCCGTTAGCTCGCGTGCCGTCGCCCCAAAAATAAATCAAACAAGAATTGTTTTTATATATATGTATTTCGATTGTTGATGTTGTTGTCGTTGTTCTTGGTGTTGCTGCTGCTGCTGCTACAATCAGAGCCACACAAAATGTGATAATTAATACAGAAAAAATAAATAAAAAAATAAGGAAAAAAACCAAAAACAGCAGCTGATGCTGAGGCTGAAACTCTGAAACTGGGTCAAATTCAATTGCTTTACATTTTGTTTATAATTCTTAATGCAGCACAAAGCATAGCACAATTGTACGCAGAATAACAACAACAATAATAATAAGAAGAATAAGAATAAGAGGCACCGCACGCTTTTCACATTACATCGAAATTCGTTGTTGTTCTATAGCAAATTTGTGTGCAGTGTTTGCTTCTTGTATTTATTTATGTTCCCTCTTGAATTTATTGCACTTTTATTCTTAACACTCACACGCACACACACACACACACACACACACACACACTGAAACAGCCATTAGCTATTCGGCCAAGAAAAAGTGGCAACTGAAAAAAATTTGCATACTGCGATGCGCTTTTATGCATCTTTTTTGCTAATGGAGGGTCCAGTGAAGGTCCCCCCTCTATCTTTCACACCCTTCCCCTTCCCCCTCCCCTTCCCCCTTCTCTAACTGTGCCTTTGCATTTTGGTTTTCTTATTCAAGCTATCGCTTAGTCCGTCTGTCGCCTTTTTTAGCAGATAAAGCTGAAACTTTTACCCCACAATAACAATAACGATTGTGCAATTTCGATAATGCATTTTTTTGTGGCCAAAAGATATTCCTCAGCTATCTGAGAGACAGAGAAAGAGTGTGTGAGTATAAAATTTGAATGCTCCACTTCAGTTTGAGGGCAGTCGAGTTTATCCTGAAGTTTTCATTGAGTTATAAATTCGTGCAACTTATTTCGTTACATAGCACACTTTCAAGTAGAAAACTTGAAATAGACAATAGCTCAAAAATTCATTTATCTATTTTGTTTGTATTTTAACAGGGTATCAAACTGATCCGAGTATCGGTTTCAGTTACGGTTTCCAGAAATTTTAAAAAATTTTAAAGATAATGATATCAATTACTGTAAATGAGCTCTATAAGAAAAATGTTGACTCTTTGGACTTTCTATAAGCGCAACTTTATTAAAGCTCATCCGATTTCCATGAGGAATGTCTTATTTTTCAAAATACTAGCCCTACTTTAACTTTTTTTTTAAATTTTTTTATTCTGAGACAACATTTTTTTTCGAAAATTTGTAGATTTTTACATAGATATCCCTTTACATTTTTTGAAAATTTTCAAAAATTTTAAATTTTTGTTTTAGTCTTATAGTCGAATGCAGCTGATAAAATTAGGGTAAAAAAGTACTTTTGAGCTTATTTCCACTTATTTTCTTTAAAATCTTAACGGTTATTTCAGTTGGAATGAAAAAGTTTGGTTTCGGTTACGATTTCAGTTACGGTTATCAATTTCAATCGGTTAATACCAGTTTACGGTTACGGCTACAGTCATAATTCATGTATTTTACTTTATTTTATTGAAGTTTATTATATATTATATTTAACAGCTTTTCTTAAAAAATCATGTCTGATTAGTATATGATTTTTATTTATATCTGGCAGATTTGAGCTACTTTTTCAAAGTTAAAATAGCTCAGTTGGTTGTTAGCAACACTTAGTTATGCTTTGTTAATTGTTATTGAAAGAAGAAGTGTTACTTTTAGCAACTGCTAATTATTATACAACGATAAGTTATAATATTTTGACTGCTTACATATAGACTTTATACTGAAATCTATTTATGAAAAGTCTTTCTATGCTCAATCCATCTGCTTCTCTTCAACATTTCTGATTTCCAAACTAACAAATCCCATTTCTCAATTCTTAAGTAATTGTTTCGTATATACATATTCGAACTTTTGTTACATACAACTTCTATTCCCCAGTTTGCTTTGCATTCAGCTATTAAATCTGTTCCCTTTAGCCAACATGTCATTATTATCGACAATTTCCCAAACTGTTGTTGTTGGGCGCACAGATGTGTTCAGTACAATGAAGGTGCATATATTGTATAGGAGCTGAAGTACTTCGCCCACGTGCTTGATGGCTCTCACCTATGTTAGGCACAGCCACACCCAACGATCGAGCCCAGTCTCAGTTTCAGTTTGGCCCCTTTGCATTTGTCCACATGAATGATTGTCATTGCTAACCAAAATTGTGCATATGACCGATGGACGAGTTATGTATGCAAGGGAACCGACGAGACGGGACTTGAGGGGGGAAACTGAGACAGGAACTGCGACGGAGATGGAGACGGAGACAGGAATTGGAACCTGCAACTGGCTAATGTGCTTGCACATTGACTGTCAAAATTTGTATGCACAACAAATTTCTCATATTTAAGTACGCAGCTATAATGATGCGATGTGGATACGCAAAATGCATAAATGCAACAGCAGCAGCAGCAACAACAATAAAAATATAAAAAAAAAGTACAACAAAGCAAACAAAATGTAGCTGTAGCTTTGCTTGATACATCAATCATACGCCATGAGGGCTGCCAGACGATGATACTGATGATGCCGCTGATGATAATGCTACTGTGTTTACGCGTGTCTATGTGTGTGTGTGTGTGGCAACCCTAATGCTATTAAAAATCAATCAATGGCGCATAAAACAAATGAAAAATGCATCGAAATTCGCTGCTCTCTCGCTCTCGCTTATCGCCTTCATGTATTGCTCTTATCAGCTTTTAATTAAGTCCATTTTTTTTCTTTTCTTTCATATTTTTTTTTAGTAAATACTTCCTATTTACTTGGCAGACTTGCGTATTAGCTGTGCACAACACGTACTCTTACTCTTTTCTCTTTTGTTTTCTTTGTACAGCGATTGTTTTTTTGTTTTATTTATTTAATATTTTTTAGTGCATAAATTTTATAGCGCTGCGTCGGTTTTCCATTCGAAATATTCGCTGAATGCCATTCGCAATGTAAATTGGGCATTATTTGTTCCTGTGCGTCTGTGTTGAACACATTTTTCCGCTCCTTGCATTTCAATGTGCACCGTTTTTCTGCACCTACAACAACAACAACCACAAGCAACAACCACAAGCAACAACAACAACACAAACACCATACACTCGTGGCCAGATTTTCTGCCAAAGCTAAAAAGGCAGCAAGGATTTTCAATGGTCGTATGTAGTTTTCTACGTGACACAATTAAAAAACTAAATAGAAAATGGAAAACGCGTTGCATTTTGTATTGAAAGCGAAATTTAATAAAAAGGCCCAGCCAACAGACTACACGCTTGGCCGACAGGGGGCGCCACATACGTCTAACATAGAGGAACACTGTAAATGCTTTTTAACCAGGCGACAAGAATTCGCTGGATGCGTTGCAATTAGTATGCGAATCACACCAAAGAAATTCCACTAAAAGAATTTAATAAAAAACTATTTATGTACCTATATTTGCGAGTTTTTTAATGTGCATTAAATTTGTTTTTTAGTACTTTTTTTAATCAATATACAAGAATTTTTCACTCAGAGACTATAAATTAAATTTCAGCTTTATAGCTTTACAACTTTTATTTTTACAGTGAAACAATAACAATAATAATTTCCAAAAATTGTATTTCAACTTTCATACTACTATATATTTTCGCTATGCACTATAAATATTTAAAGCCTATAAAAATTGCAAGTTATTTGTCTTTGAGTTTTCATGTATTTATCTTAACAGATCTCAGATTTCAATAACTTGAAAACCTTACGTTGAACGATATTAAATCGATTTACAGAGCTTAAATGATTCACTATATATGTAAGATCCTTCCTTTTATGATTGCATTTGTTTATCTACTTAAAATCTTGAGCTGCCATCGATTTGTCTCATTAGCACATTTCCCACAAATGTTGTGTGGATTTGTCATACACCTAAGTGTGTGGATTGACAAATTATTTCTACTGAAAAATGTAAATGTAAATTCAAAACTCTCTCTGTCTCTGTCAACAATGTGAACGGAAATATTTTATTGTAATTTATAATTACATTTAACAGCTACTTGATTTATTAAATAAATACGCTGAATCAGCTCGAATGAGCACTCGTTTTAAACTTAAATTAACTCGACTCGACTTGAGTTGAGTTGACTTGCAATCGTCGTCACTTAATTAATAGCCTCACATTTAATCTCTTTCAAAAAGTGCTCTCTCACTCTGTCTTGTTCTAGAGATTGGCATACTCCATCTCTTTCTCATTATCGTATATGGAGTTGGCGTGGCCTTATAAAAATTATACGATCATTTGTAGCCAGCTATACGAGGGGTCTTAGTGCATTCAACTGGCGCTCAAGAATTGTCATAAGCCTATTAAGCGAGGCTTTATTTATAATTGTTATTGTTTTCAAGTCTTTTTTTTACTGTTTGTTGTATTCTTAATGTTGATGTTGCTCTTACTGTTAAAGTGAAATGCTGAAAATGCTTTGAGTGTGCCATAAAAGTAAACAGTGGCCGAGGATTGGCCCAGGGCCCTACCAGGAAGCCATTAAGCGATCAACTAATTAAAGATGCCATGCATCAGCTGTGCTCAAAATATACTTTCATATAATTTCATAAATATCTTCATTTATTTTTTGACGTCTGCAAAGACAATGAAAAGCGACAGATAAATGTTCCATTTGGATTAATCAGTTGCAGTTGATTGAAGTTTATTAAGATTTTAGCTTTCTTTAATTTATATTTGACTCAAGTTCGTAAAATTTCTTGTAATGTTTGTGGTATTTTATTTAATCTTAAACAAAAATAGCATATTAAGTTATTGATAAAAGTCGTCGTATGAAAATAGTTATAAAATATATTTTCTTTTAAATTTAAATAATTTATACAGATTTTAAATTTGTATTAAAAGATCATACTGAGGGTAATTGAGCTGCCAGTTAAACTATCAGTTAAATTATTTAACTAGTTAATTAAGTTGAAAAATTAATAATATTATTAATCTGCTGCAGCTCTGAGACTGTGACTCAATCGGTTAATAAAGACGAAAATTTACAAATTTACGAAACAAATTGCAACTGCAGTCAGTCTGCATGCATTATTAACAATTATGAATGTGCAATGAAAATACATAGCTGGCAAACAAATAAGAATTCCCAACTCGCTGCGTGTACACAAATAGAAGAACACGAAATGCGTGCCGCCGGAGGTCAGTAGCAACAACAACAGCAACAACAACAGCAACAACAACAACAACACCAACAACTATAACAGCTGAAAATAAAATCAACACACACATTTAAATGCACATGGAAATGCAGTGCCAGTTGCACATTTACATAAACCATATATGACCGTGTGTGTGTGTGTGTGTGTGCGTGTGCTTGTGTGTGTGTGTGTATGCACATATATGGGACGATGTTGCATGCATTTTCCAAGCGGGGCAACATCAAGATAAGGCATACGTCCGACTCTGCAAAGCGTCGCGTGCCTATGACCTCAAAATCCCAAAACGAACAGCATACACACACACACTAAGTTACCCTTTTATATACATATATACACAAATATATATATAAGTATATATGTATAATATATACATATGCATATATGATCTGGGAGTTGTTGCCGGCACAATGCACGCTTATTGTTTTGGCTGCATCTCCGAGGGCTTAATGCATTTTGTCTGCCCGCTAGGATACACATTCAGTTCGGCTCGTTATTCATACTAAAAACATAATCGGGTATTCGTTTCATTATTAACTAAGGGGGAACAAGGGAGTGTTGGGAAGGAGTTGCTCATTAAGCAAAGGGGGCGGGTCTGAGCATCTTGGCTTCGTGGTCTATACGAGTACGAACAAAAGTTTTTTTTTTTTAATCAAAAATATGCGCAATTTATATTCGTGCCAAGGAGCCAGTCGAGAGAGTGCAAAGTATTCTTAAGGACATTGAACCAACACCAAAGTCGATGAGTCAGACGACACAAGCGCCAGACTCGAGACTTGGAAAGTGGAACTACTCATACTCCCCCTCCCCCTCTTCCTCCTCCTACTACAACTCCCAACTACTCGTACCGCATGTCCATTGGATTGGCATACAGAATATATTCTCGTACAAATATGATAAAGCAGCAGACGAAGAAAATAATATAAAAAAACGAGACAAATTTTCACATTTATTAAAGGCCCAAGCAAAGAGTGAGAAAATTATAATTGAGACCCCGTTGAACGTAGTCGTCAAGTGTCGAGCAACTGAAATAAAAACTACTTACAGCACACGCGGAGAGCGACCCTCGAATTGAGCCCGCATATTGTTTATTTAGCAAGGATATCGAAACCCGAGGAACAGGCATATGTCATTCATACGAGTACCGGGCTCATGCTCTGTGCGTTGTGTATGTGTGTGTGTTTTTTTAAGAGGGCAGTTCCTGTAAATAACCATCTGGGCAAGGATATACGGTCTGTTATTACTAATAAATAATTATAATTATCATACTAATTGAAGAGTATTGTTAATCTATTGAGTAACTTTTCCCTCAAAGACAGCTTTTGAAGTCATCTATCTGTGTCAGATCCTTGGGTAGGAATATAAAGAAATATAGCATTTGTGGTAGAGATGCTAACAAAAAAGTTTTGTTTCTTTTCACCTATTATTAATATTAAATATACGCAAATTATTCTCATTTATAAAAATTTGAAATCTATAATACTCTTAGAAATTACATGTAAATGTAGAATACAAAATATAGATTTAATTTAGGGCTTAAGATAATATGCTATGTTAAACTATAGTTCTTTGAACTTTCATGTGTTTAAAAAATTAATAAATAATGCAAATAATCCTGAAGAATACATAAAATTTAAAAGACTTCCAGCATTACATTATAGAATATACTTAGTTTTGTTCTTCATTTTTCAACATTTTAAAAGGAAAAGGAAAATATTTTGTTGCAGTGGTTCTTAATATTTCGTGTTTTCGAAGTAATTTTGTAATATTTCAATTAAGAATATAACCGATACAGCTGGTGAGTCTAAGAATAATATATATCAATAATATATCAAATTCTCTGCTGACAACTATTGATAAATCCCTCGGACTGATGTAATAGGTAAGAATTTCTGGAACCGCCCTCGCTGATGTGTATATGTATGCATGTACATAGTATAGTAGATATGTGCCACATGACGGACGCAGTAGCAGCAGAGGCAGCAGCTACGACGACGACAACGACGACGACGTCGTCTGCCTGTGTCGCCATCTAGGCGATGCCGCAGCTCCCGGTTCAATAAACGCACTTACACACACACACACAGAGAGAGAAACAGCGACAGAGACACACAACACAAATACGCGCTGGCATACACTCACATGGCAGTGAATATATTCACATACACTCACGCACTCGCGCTTATGAGTGGCGCGTAATCAAATAAACGACGAACGGCAAAAGCGAAGACCACGACAAGATGATTGGGTAGGAGGAGGAGTTGACAGAGGGGGCGTTTGGAAAGAGGGAGGCGTGGCAGAGGGGGGAGAAGTTGAAGACATGGTGTTGCATCGGGGGCAAAGGCGAATGCGGTTGCATGCCCAAACGGAAGTTGCCCGGAAAATGTACATAGAAAGTGAACTTAAGTTAAGTTATCTACACACGAATACATACATATAAACACACACGCAGTCCGACAGACAGACAGACAGACAGACAGACAGACAGATACGAGTAGAATGTATGAGATATTTGTGTTGTTGTTGTTGCTGTTGCCGTTGAGTTGTTTATAAAGTTGCCAGTGTGACACTGTCGCGCAACTGTTGCAATTTGCTTTCAACTTTTCCAAATTCTAATTGGCAAAAGTACAGCGAAGAAAATGTCACTCACAGACATTGAAGTCAATTCGTTGATGTTGTTGTTGCTGCCACTGTTTGTTGTCTGTTGTCTGTTGTCTGTTGTCTTTGTGTTTGCGGTCCTACTGAGTTGAGTTTTGTTCTTGTTGTCGGTGGTAGTTTTCTAATGAATTCGAATGAAAAGGCAGCGCATGATTGGATTGCTGGATGTGCAACTAGCAGGTGTCGGATTTCCCAAATAAAAAAAACTTCATTCAATACAATGACTCATCAAGGACTCATCAAAGTAAACAAAATACGATTTAAAAAACCATTAAAGAATAAAATTTTATTTAATTACAGCATGAACTCCATTATTATCAGAAATTGTGAAAAATTAGGCAATAAAAGAGTGACAAGATTTATATAGTTCAAAGATTTACAATTTTATAGTTTTTCAAAAATTATAAAAAGAAATTGAAGAAATATGTACGAGTGGAACTTTTTTAATCGCCATGATTACAGTAAATAAACTTTAAACTGAAATTCATAAATATTTCTCACTGAAGATAAGAAACTTGTTAATTATTTTATTTTATTTTGTTCATAATTCTAAAACTGCTGATAACTGACAATGAAATATTATCATTAAGACAATAAATTGCATTTTTATTCAATTTATTAAATTTCTGTTGCTCTTCAATTTAAGTTGAGTTCTAGCAGCCCACTCAAGAGAGGCCACTTCATTTACTGGGCACATTTATGGGTATTCCTAGTAGGGGAATGAATAACTTACCACAACATCCTCAGAGACGGCACTATTCTTATTGCTGGACTCCCCCTCCTCCTGCTGCTGCTGTTCATGGTTATTATGATGATGGTTGTGGTGGCTGCTGTGGCTATGATGCATCAGCAGCTGATGCTTATTGGCTGATGTTGTTGGTGCTGTTGTTGGTGTTGCTGTTGCAGCTGCTGCTGCTGCTGCTGCTGCTACCGTTGGCGATGGCGACAAACAGACGAGGGCCACCAGATGCAGGGCAAACAAGAATCCATATATGTAACACATTTCCTTCTTTTTTCTCGTGTATGCAAACAGAAAACTTTTGCCAGGTTGTGCAGTTATTGCTCTCAATTCCGCCGCTGTGTGTAGCTTGTGATTATTATTCCTGTGTATTTGTGTAGATGTTTGTACATGTTTAACTTGCACACACACACGCACACTAACAACACTTGCACTTTTATTCTCTCAATTGCGAAGAAGAAGCTTTAAATACCGTTGCTGCTACTTCACTGTTCACTGCTTCGGATTCTGCTGACATTTGTGAAGCTTTGAAGCTTTATTAATTCCTCTATTCTTGTGCTTGCAATAACAATTTCTTTTACAGTTGTGGCTTGAAATTTTCACTCTTATTTAAATGCTGCTTATGGCTACTATTGTTGTTGTTGTTGCTGCTGATGTTTTTTGTGTTTTTAGTGCTGCGAGGGTTAACACCACACATGCGCAATGGCAACAACAGCGTCCACAGCGGAAGCAGCGTCAATTCTGCGACGCTGCGGGGGTGTAGTTCTTTTTTATTTTGTGTTGTTGTTTTGTTTTGTTTTCGTTGTGGCAACTGCTTCGCTATGGCTTTGCCCTTTTTTTCTTCACATATGACGCATACAGCAAGGTGGGTGGGGGGAGGGGCAGGCGTTATGGTAATAAATTAAATTTAAATTTCGAAACTAAGACACACGACACCAACACTATTAAACATACATTAGCTAATGTTGTTTCTTTTGTTGTTTGTTTTCGCTGTTGCTTTTGTTTGCTTTTATAAATGCAACGACACAATTAATTAGCACGAGTTCCGTATACAAAGGAGCTGTTGCATTTGTTGCTGTAATCCCACACACACGAACACACACACGAACACGCACACGCACGCACTATACACGGACACGGGACATGGACACAGACGCGACGCGATGCCTGCTCTTGTTATTGTTGTTGTTGTTGTTTGCTTTTGTGCGCGCCTTATTACAAAAGAAGTAGGCGGCGGCGCACTAACAACAACAATATTAACACACGCAACTCTCTCGCCAGGCAATGTGTCTTCTTTATTTCGTTTCCTTTCGTTGCGCTCTTAGTCGCGTTTTCTATATTCAAATAATACTTTTATTCTTTTTTTTCTTGTTCACTTTTCGTATGGAACACAAACAGCAAATCTCGTTACACCGCCTCTGACTTGTGCTGGCTTTGGCAGTCGGGCCGGTACTGAGTTTGACAGAGAAACGGACGCGGAACAAAGCCATTTGTTTGCTCTGACTCTTAGTCTTATTGGAGAATGAGAGAGGAAGAGCGCGAGCAACTAGCGAGCATGCAACGCGATCGCAGCAGTGTCAGAGCGCGTTACTGAAGCAAGTAGCAAATGCAGGAGAGTGACCGTTATACTCGCTAAGCTTAATTTTTTTGGAGTTTGCCATTTCCCACTTGCTCTTGGCTTTTGCTGATTATTTTGCTTTGATTGGGGAGAGAAAGGGAGAATGGTTGCAACACTCCAATAGCGCTCCATTGAAGTAAGCGTAGCAACAACATTCGCTCTTAGTAAAGAGAGACTTAGGGCTTAGATTTATTTTATACTATGCAATTAGTATTCAATATCTAATTCTGAAATTCGTAGAAAATAGATCAATGTTGCTGACGTACTTTCGATAATTGTAATCCATATTCATTTAAATTCAATTTAATACTCTTTAATGATACCCAACGTACATACAATCATTGACCTAGACCACAGTCTACTTACGAATCATTCATAAACGCCCAAATTGCCTGAGAAGACCGCGAATACTACGAGCTCGACTCAATCTTGAGGTCTTGCGAGTTCAATCATCAATTGAAGTAAAATTGACTGCGTACCGATTGCCCCACTCTGTCAACTGACCCAAAAACAATACCTATGACAAGGCCTATGACTATAAAGAATTCCAAAAATATTACAATTTTGATAGCTTATCGATAAAAAGACACTAGAGATATGTATGGACGTCATTTCGTAACTTCCGATCGATGAATGCGCATACTTATCGTTACCACGGTCAAGATCAGACGCCTTGACTTTTACCATATCAATTACTAAATAAATAGTTACTTGGTATCAGTTGAACATTGTCATCACATCCGCTATACTCGCATGATTTATGTTTTTAAATTTATACTCGTATACCCTTGATGGGGAAATACAATTACTAAAATTATGAGAGTTAAGAGTTTAAAAAAATATCAAAGCTGCAAAAAATATCTGAATGAACCAGAAGTCCTGGACGCAAATTATAAAGTAGCTTTAATTTTTATATTAACTATTGAATATTAGAGTAGTTACATGATTTATTAATATAAATTTATATACAATTATTTTTTACATGTTTTTTATTCAGATATAAAAAGTGATTCTTGCTTAAAAATAAAGTGGGCTTTTCTGATTGGAATTATAGGTCGAAATACATAATGTTGTATAAATAACTTTTTTTTTTATTTTCGAAAATATGTATTTCGATAAGAACCAAGGGTATTGACACTTCGGCAACCCGAAGATTTCGTATTTCATTTTCTGTTTTTATAATTATAATTATTGATAGTGCGCCAAAGAGAAAGATGAAATGCTTTTAGTCTGGACTAAGGTTAGTATCCGGCGATGTCAATGACTCAGTGGACATTATCTTTTTTATTGTTGTTAATACACAAAAACGTATGTCGCTGTGAATGTTTTTGTTTTTTTAATGCAATACTGCGTTGCAGTTGATAAATACGTTGTATCTTTGCGCTTTGAACGACTGGCGAATTGTATCTTGGCCGGGGCAGTTCGTGACATAAATCAATTATGGTGTGGAGTGTGCAACTAGCTCTACTACTTAGCAACATTACGAATTTACTATCTACTCAGATGGTTTTGTATCTGTGTGTTTTATGTGTGTGTGTGTGTGTGTGTGTGTGTGGGCGCCGCATGGACGTCTAGCCTATATGGATGTCTATATTGTTCCTGTCGCGACTTCCTATTGTGCAATGTTTTTATGACTCAATTGAAATATTTACATACGATTCTGTTTCATAAATGGACACTCACCGCGTGTTCATGTGATTTACATGTTTCTAGCTTACAATTTTTTTCATTATTTTTTTAAAATTATTTTTAGGAGGTGCGCAAATTCGAACACGTTCGATTTCCACAGACGACCTGGTGACCAAAGTGAGGCAGGAAATCAAAACCATTGCAAAGTGTGTTAACAGTCCCATTACTTTTCCAAAACTTTTAAAGATATTTTATTTGCTTTTTGACCGATTTCTAAATTTACTGAAATATATGGTTCAGTTTCTTAGAGAATTAATAAACTATAAATAAAATAAAATTAATTATATATGGGACTTTTCGGAACTCAAAGGAATCCCTAATCAATTTTAAACTTAAACCTTTACGGAAATCAATTTATTTTTAAATCGAACTTTAACTAATTGGAGAGCAGTTTAAACTATTTTTAACCAAAAAATAGTAACAGTAACCAACTAACAGTTTTGTTTACTTGCAAGTCAATGATGCCAAATATATGACAAATTTAGTTAAATAAATGTGGATTTATATTTACCTGTTGATTGATAGATAACAAGACATTTAGTATCAAAAGGCAACACTTATAAATGTAGCTATGAATTCGGTGGCGGATGACGCACATTTCGACCAAATGTATCATCCAAACGATCAGTTGAGCAAAAGTTTCTGTGGGAGCGGACAGGAAATGCCAACCCAATTGTAAGCAATGGCCTCCTCCGTGTGGCCCCGAGTTAGCCAATCTCTGGGCAATTAATTATGCGAGTAAATTGTAAATATTTTGTCACAACAAATGCAGTTGCAAGTTCCCCTTGACCGCCACCACAACCCGTGCAATGCAGTTCCTTGCCACATCCCACAGTTGTCCCACCTTGGAGATTTCAGTTGAATATGTTCATTAATCAGGTTCGATGTTGGCCCCCTTTCTCCGTTTGTCTCATTATCGCAAAAAGTGTCACAGCGAGTGCAAATTTATTGAATTAATTAATTCAATGAAAAACAATGCGATTATTATTATTATTACACGCAACATGAAAATTCCATACTTTAAATTCCATCATTAAATTATTTCAAGCATTTAAAACGGCGCTACTCGGACATATTTTGGAAATTAGCCAACAGGTTTTTTGCAACCGGACATACATAAAAAAAAAAGAAAATAATATAAAAGAGATTTTATAAAATCATCAACAAAGAAACGGAAGACAAAAGAGATAAATCTACGCAGAATGCAGTGGAATTTTTAATACTCTTTAAATTTATTGAAACCGCTTACATATAATTATTAAAGTGATTCAAAGGACAGGGGAATTTTTAAGCAAACAGATTCATTATATAATTATTCAAGTAAATTGCTCTATATTTAAAAAGAAAAACCCCCCATGCTCTTGTTGTAAATTTCAAAATCTGAGAGTGCGAATTTTGGATGCCTGTTTTAAGGGCATGGTTGGTTGCCTAAATGTGACGATTCCCATGACTCAACTGATTTTTTGTCAGCGGCGCATCACAAAAGCTGACGCACAATCAGTGAGAAAAATACAAGTTTTTTTTTGTATATCTCTGGGTTTATACGGTATAGTGGTTCGTAATATTACGCAGAAAAAAATGGAATATCATATGTGAGCATGAGCTGGCCCAAAGCACAAAGAGTCAATATACTTACTTATATGTTCTGGCTAAAAACGAAATCAGTTAATTTGTTATATACATGAATTCCAAATCGGTTCAGTTTTGATAAAGTTAGGGATCTTTAAAGTTGATCTAAGCTTAAATTAAACTTGATTTTTTTCGATTTTAAATTTCGTTATTTAATTTGATTTACTGTTTGAATTTACTCTACTAATTTTAATTAAATATAGGAAAATATAACCATGACTTACCTTAACCACTTGTGATTGGGTTAGTTATTCCTGGGACATCATAGAAAAAAGTGGAAACTACGAGTATCAAATGACGCACATGTGAAGTTTTCAGTTTTTAGGTGGAATGCGTATCCGTTCCCATTGCATTTTACTAGGGATGGATTTCACTTAGCGTTTGTTTCATTAACTGCATAATTTGAGGGAAAAGTTTCCTAGGCCGCAACGTGGGGCAGAAGCTGCATAACTTTGGTATACTTCAGTTGCATTGCGTGTAATATTTAATTATAGTACGCCCACAACTTTACGGCGTACACGGAGGGAGGAGCGGCGGAATGAGTTTCACTTGGCAATTGCACTTTAGTGGCAGCCACCGACACGGCATAAACGTCTTGGGGCATAAAATATTTAATTGTGTCACGTAACTTTTTACTAACTGACTGCGAGTGCAAGTGCAACAAACAAAATGAATGGAAAGATGGATGGCTGCCGAGATGAACAGAGAGGAATGGAATAGAGGATAAATTGCTTGGCTCTGATGGGGGTCGCAATATAGTTTAAGCTCCCGGGAAGTGCGCGGTTTTATGCAAAAGACGAAACGTACCAAATGAGATTACGGCTGCAGCGCGTTAAATGACAAAAGCCGGATAAAGCGGGGCAGTAGCAAGATCAACGCACTGACTACTGATTATCATATATGAAATATACAGCTTTATTCAGTTGCTTCGCCATTCAATACAATTTGAAATTAATTTTACGTTTATATCAAATTGGATAAAAAAAAGTGTAATAAACGAGATGAAATCATTTCAAATACGCTCCGTTTTACATGATTTTGTATAGTATTAGTTCTTTTTTTTTTAGTTTTTTTTTTGTAGTTTTTTAACCTATGCTGAGCAGACAGATTTTTCGATTCATTTCTTTAATTTAGTTTTTAAGTCGAGTCTTTGTATTTTTGTGTAACGCGAATTCAATATTTGCCATTTCCTTATAGGATTACACATACATTTATAATATATAATTTCTATACCAATTAGTTGTGTGTACTCGTGAGTGTGTATGTGTTTTTGTTTGTGTGTGATTAGTGTTGCTTTTATTTATTTGCTCTTGTTTGTTGCTTTTATCCTTTAATGTGTTGGTTATGTGGTTGTTTGTTAATTAAAATGCAAATCCCACAACACAGTTAAAATTTTTTCAGGCGCACATCTTCAAACGCGACGACAAAATGGGTTTTTGTTGTTTAAATAATAATTTAACCGTTACAATTAAGATTAGGGGGCGTGGTTGTGGTCGTGGCTTAGGGCAGCGTATAACGCACATAGGGCACCTCCACATCCTCTCCGTCGACATCATTGCAGCAGATCTCAAACACAAGCGAACGCTCATAGGGCTCGATGCGTCGCTTCGAGACACGTCGCACCACCTCGGACATGGGGAGTGGAAGGCGTTCGGAGCACTTGGCCTTGGGCATAAAGAATGAATAGAGCATTGAGACGCCCTGCGATAGCATTGTTATCTTTAATTTCTCCTTTTCGTCAAAGTAATTGAGGAACTCCTGCAGCGACATCTCGCCCGTAACCTCAAAGCGATCCCACAGTGTCCATTCCTTGTCGTAGTACTTGTTCTTCGACGCCGGCAACGGCTCGGAGAAGGCCATTAAAGGCAGTGCCAAATTGACGAATGCATTCTTAAAAATGGGCAAATCACGATGGCCGGCAATCAGTTTGATCACCTCCAACACAGCCAGGCCGGACAACACCGATGTTGTGGTGGCAATAGCCGGAATAATCTTGCCAGCAATTAGCTTCGACTTGTGGCGATCGGCCGGTGTGATTTTGTAGTTGGTTGCACGCAAATTCGAGCAGGCGACAATAAAGTCCATATGCAGATTGCTATCATCATCCTTTTCAAACTCCAATGGCGTTATCTTCGAGCTTTTGTCTGCATTCTTCAGCAGCTCCGTTATGATCTTATCCACACGATCCTGATCCACTTCACCATCATCAAAGTTGTTGGCGGCCGCAGCAGCTGCTGCCTCATTTGTCTCAATTTTCACGCCAGAGCGTGGCTTAAATTCGGGAACCTGACAAAGAAAGAGAAAAATTAGTAACTCATCACACAACTCCAGCTGAATCCAGGTCCTACCTTGACCTGTTGCACCATCTCGGCAACCTTCTGACGATCGCGTACTTGAGTTATGCCATAGACAGCGGCACGCAGATTGGCCGCCGCATAAATGTAATCCAAGTGCATGGAGTCTTCTACATCAAACACAAGTGGTTCGGGACAACGCTTGGGGCCTGACCAAAAGGGTTGGCCACTTGAGGTGACCTGATTGGGTGGGAAATTAAAGAGTAGCTGTTTGATTTGATTGGCGTACTGATCCTCCCAGTAGAAACGCGCCCATTCCACGCAGTCGGCAAAGCTCTTGGGCTTATCATCCAGCAATGCTTTCTGCAAATGAATTATGCAAAATGATTATGTCAGAATCGCTTACAATTTTAAAAGGTTACAAGGCTTACCTTGATGGATTCGAGAATCTCCAAAGGCTGGATGCCGGGCAGCTTGAGTATGCGCTCGGTGAACTGCGGATCTGAAATGTATTGGGCCGCATTCTCGGCTGCCTGCTTGAAGACACCCTCAAAGGCATCGCGTGCCCATTGAAGCGTATGCTCGATGGCATTGGGAAAGTTCTTGAGCGTACAAATTGGTATGCTCTTCTCTGGGGGATCCTGTGAGGAGCTGTACGATTCGGTGGAAAATGGCACAATCACCTGGACATTGCCCATGGTGCCCAGTGTGCCCGTCTCGACCAGCGGTATGCGATTGAAGATGCACTTGCGATCCATGTAGATACGGCCATCGACATTATCCAGAGCATTGGCCACGCCGTGCAGTTTGCCAAAGAAGTCCTCGGAAAAGACCTTCTCCGTTTCGGCTCCAACACGCAGCTCATGTGCGGTTACCTTCACGTCAGGATTCATGCGCTGAATTGCCGTGGCGGCGGTCAATGCCTTTGGTTTCTGCACATCGTGTGGACGGAACAAGAATTGACGATTCAGATTCGATTTCTCAATAAGATCCATGTCGGTGATGAAAATCTGACCATCTCCAACGCCCAGACCAAGCATGCCAAAGTTCTTGAGCAGCTCACAGCCGATGGCGCCAGCGCCCACAATGAACCATTGGGAACTGGCCAATTTCTCCTGGAACTTGCGTCCAAAGATCGCAATCTGTGCATCGTAACGTGTGCCCAGAGGCTGTGCGTCCTCCTCGGTGACCGGCTCTTCAGGCAGACACTCGAGTGCATCATAGTAGAACCACTGAAAGATGGGCGTGAATTTGCCACTGCAGGCCTTGAGCACCTCCTGGGCGACAACGCCACCAATGGCCGCATCTACGGGACAAGTATTGCCGGAACATATCTTGGCAAACTGCAGCACCAGCTGCTCATCCACATCGCCCTTCAAGCTCTTGCATATATCCAAAAACTGAGCGGCATCCTCAGCGTTCCAAGGACGCGGCAATTTGCCATTTTTGGTCACATAGCTGCCAAGAGCGCTAAATGCCACATGAAGTGTGGCAGGCGCATCCAGCTTGGCAAAATCGGATGTGAAGATCTCGGGATTTTCATATGCATCGGCCAGTGACTTGAAACTAATGGTCTTGGGCATCTTCACCTGCGTAGCGACGCCTCCCGACTTGTAGGCGTCAAACTGGCTGGTGTCACCAATGCTAAAGGTGTACGGACCCAGTACAGTTATCTTAATGGGTTGACAGCCATTCAATTGCTGCATACCCTGTACCTCGGAGAAGGTAACATAGTCGCCGTCATTGAATCCATGGCGTGTCTCATCCAAACAGGTAACCACACCCTGTGCATCATGTGTGACACTCGCTATCATCGTCGACACCGGCTGGGTGCCATCCTGGTCATAGATGGTGAAGTTCTCGCCAAAGTCGCAGAACACCTTGGCAAACAAGCCGCGAGTTTCGGCAATGATAAGGGCTATGTTGTTATCATGGGCAAACTTGCCAATGCGCTGCTGTTCCGCAGCATCCGAATTGGTCAGGACAATCACACGATACTTGGCCAGAAACTCATCCGTTAGGGGCCCAGTGTAGGATAGCGTACGCACGTAACTGTTGAGTTCCGCCAATTGGCCGCATGATGCCTCGGCCCGATTCTTGCCTATGTCCGCCTGGGTCAGGTAGAACTGCGATGACAAGTCGTTGAGCTGCAGAAAAGAGACGCAAAATACAGATTAACCACAGGTTCAGCGAACGCAGTCACGAAAAAAAATCAACACAAAAAGAACATTGTGAAATTCAAAGTCGCTGACTCTTTGGCTGTGACTAAATGTTGATGCAGGGGGGAATGACGCATGAATGGCACAGCGAACGGGAGGGGGAGGACCGAAGCCGCTTTCGTCGTGACCCGTTTGCTAAAACTACATACATACACTCGTTTATACGCTGGCTTTTATTGTGATATCCCATTGCATGACAGCTCTGCCTAAAAGCCGCAACTCTTGGGAGAGCATATGAACAATTTTAAAAATCCATAAAAGTATTTATTTACAGTAACATAAACATGGTCCAATCTTTTTGTTTTTTTGCATTTCGAAATTTTTGGTTGCTGGACAAAGTAAAACAAAAGCGAATGTGCACGCAAAACGCAGTGCAAAAACAATTACATACGGCACATCACACACACACTAGTCGTCTCGCTCGCACACTTTTCTGCGAGAACAAAAAGCGGACGCAGATAAAAAAAAAATAAAAATGAACTAGAATAAAACAGAAAAAAAATTGGTTAATTTTTTTCTCAGGCGCTCTTTTTGCCAAAGTAGTGCGTTGAAAGCTAGGCAGCAAGCAGAGCGCAGAGAGACAACATAACCTACAAAATGCTTGACGCTCCATTCGCCGCTGTGGCTACTGCTGCCATTTCTCTATGAAAATCAGCAAGTTTTCGAATTCTTTCTTGTTGTTGTTTCTGCAGAATCATGAATCATGTGTGAAAAATTTTTTTTTCTTCTCTATTTCTATAACCAGGTCGATTTGCGAGTTGCGTGATTTTTTCGCGCGCGCGGCAATTAAAATGTCGTATCAGAATGTAAATTATTGATTTTTAACCAACCCGATGACCGCTCGGTACGAAAAAAAAGAGCAAGCGTACTTACCGTACAAGTTGCTGTGTCATGCAGAGTGATCGATTTAACGCCGCCCAAAATGACGTTCTTGGCTATCTCAAGACCGAGGCCGCCCAATCCAGAAAGTAGAATATCTGAGTTGGCCATCCGACGCATTGCATCGTGTCCCAGCACATAGAGTTGGCGCGAATATAGCGACTCATCGATGTCTCCACCAGCGGCGGCGGCGGCTCCGGCGGCGCTGTTGCTGTTGGCAGCCATAACTGCACTACTGTTATTGTTGTTGTTGCTGCTGCAGTGGGAGTTGTTGTTGGTGGAACTGACGTTGGAGTTTGTTGAGCTGACAGTGCGCGCGGCTGTTTCCGTATCCAGTGAATTCGTTTTCGACGAGGACGAGGACGACGCACAATTGTTAATGCCACTACTTTCCTTATTCACTGCTGACGATGTACTAACGTCCCCGCCACCGGCAGCTGCTGGCTTTGATGTATTGCCCGAGAACGAGTCAGAAGTAGACGACGATACACACAAGTCTGTTTCGACAGCAGAAACAGCACTAGCTGTCTCTGTCACTTTCAACATGTCAACGTCGTCTGCTTTGTCGTGATTTTCGTAGTTGTTGTTGCTGCTTGCAGCAGCAGCGAGCTTGCGTCGACTGCTGCTTGATGATGCTTCTGGCACAGTGGAGGCTCCACCGGCATCCCCATCATCGCCGGCTTCATCCAATTTCAGGCGCTTGCACAGCGGCGGCTCCGAGCTAGTAGCTCTCGTGCTGGTGCAGGATGCTGACTCAGAGAGGGACATGTCTATTGTTTATTCCTATTCCTAAAATAGCGTGTCGTGGTCACACCGACGACTACGAAATATGCACGAGTATGAGTCCGGCGACGGCTACGACGTCTGTTTCTTTGAATGCTTTGATTATATGCCGTTTCTGTGGCACACACAATGCTGATGCGCAACACAAATAGCAATTAACAAATTACACACACTTTACACTTGTACGAACAACAATTTGCAATTTTTAAAAGCAGCACTATTGCTATATCTCTAATGCAGTGTTGCTAATTTAGCTATTCCCCCGCTAGATCTAGCGGGCTGCAATTGGCAAATGCGGGATTAATTGTAAAATATCGGCTAGCGGGAATTATAGCTATTTTCCAGCAATTGTGAGAAAACAAGGTGGCAACCATCGGCCACACGAATACCTCAATTTCCATGTTTAACTCGTTTAAAAAAATTAATTTTTGTGGTTTTTTCTTAATTTTAAAGCTAGAATTTTGAAAATTTCACAGGAATTTTTGTCATATTTTTGACGAATTCTGCATTGTTGATATACATATATTTAATTATACCAAGTATTGTACCACCCGAGTGGTCGCAAGCAAAACGCAGCATTCAATAAATTGAGCACATGTTTTTAAATTTAATTTATGATCAATTTTCATTAAATTATAAACTTATTACCAAATTATTCAATTTTTACAAAAATTAATTTTTATTTTAATAGCGCGCCAAGTTTGAAAAGTTAAGTTATCGATAAGCGATAGTTAGCAGCGAATTCGTAAATATGCGGCGACATATGGTTACAGCGCTGCCACATGTTAAATAACATAGGCCTACCAGACTGCCGGATTCAGTAAAAAGAGAACGATCTGGCAACAGTTTTTGGCGCGCAATAAATGAAATTTGAAATGATTTGAAATTGCAGCGCTAAGTACAAATATGTTAGATAATAAAATAAATTGCATTGTGCTGGGTTTATTGAGTTGTTTATTTATTTAGTTTAATAGCACAACTGCTAAATTTAGTTCATCTTTTTGATGTATGTATAAATTTTCTTCTTGCACTTTATTTTTATAAATCCATTAAGTGTCCTGGCACGCGCCTGTCATCAACTGCTCGACGAAGCAGCCTTTAAGTGACCCATTGTCGCGTCTGTTGTCCCTTTTTTCTGGTTGAGTTCAATATCCTTTGAGTGCAGCTAATCTATTTTCGGTGCTGCCCAACGGTAGTCGAGCATGAAAATGCGTAATTTTCCTCGAAAAACACAACATCCTAGATGCTGACAATGGCCCGCAGCTATGTGTGTGTATGAGTGTCTATGTGTGTGTGTGTGGGGGTGTCCTTTTGAAGTGCTAAGTGCGTGGCATTAGAACAGCTGCCGTTGCAGTTGCGTAAAATGCATTTTAATTTACAGTTAGACAGCTGCTGCAGTTTCAATTTAGTACGAGATCCTTTGACGAGGATCCTGAGCAAAAGTTTATCGCGTGCGGTTTTTGTTTATTATCTTTGTGGCGCGTGGGCAGGACACAGGACAAATTAGCATATGGAATGTGTTGGCGGGTGGTGGTGGGAGAGACAGAGAGAGAGAGAGTGAGAGCGAGAGCAAGGGGAGTGAGAGAGGGAGGGGGGAAGAGAGAGAGAGAGAGAGCAGATGTCGAGCTCAGTGATCGCGTGTCCCCTTAATTAAGGACCAACCCATCCCATATGGCATTCCCATAACTCGCGGTGCCTTATGCAAATTATTTCATTTTATTTTTGTAAATTATTTCGATATCATTAATCTACGTTGAATGACAGCGAAATTTGAATAAGCATATTTATCAACGGCCTATGAAAAATGACTCCAACAAAGTCGATGCACAAAACATTTTTGTTCTATGGCGCGCAAATATTCAAATTTCGGTGCATTAATTACAATACGCAATATTTACAAAACAAATGTGTTGCATTGTCAGAAGAAATGCCGAAAAAAAGGTGTGAGACAACTCAACTCGTTCCCTAGAGAGGAAGAGAGAGAAAGAGAGAAAGAGAGAAAGAGAATGAGGGGTAGGCGCTCTCCTTGCCCTTGTGACAGCTGTCAACCCCTTTAAGACATAAGTGCCAAAAATTACAAAGATTACAACTCAATTTCAAGTCGCGCATTTGAATTTCCATTTTAGCTGCATAAATCTTTTGATTCACCAACCAACAAAAAAAAAAGACACTCGAGAAATTGTTGAAAATATTTTGTCGTGCCCAAAAGGAGGACAATCATTGGAACAGGACAAGCAACTCCCCTTTGTCTCACCGGCATTTGCATCCTTCCTCGATCCTTCGTCCTTCATATTTCATACTTCAGCTGTGCCATCCACCAAAATTTTGCCTTGGGCTGTGTGTGACTTTTGCGGGCACATTGTCCTTTCACACCTTTGCCAGCCGGAAATATCCTTACACTCCACTGCATCCTTGTGCATCTTTCATTCGTGTCCTGTAAATATTTTGATTGCATTCAACTCGAGACAACAACAAAAATACGCTGACTAAAACACGCCCCGCGGAATTCAACTGATGACTGCCAATTAACAGCACCCTCATCTATGTGTATGTTCCCTAACTATAAGAACTACCAACTACCAACTAGCAGTTACCAGTTACCATTTACCTGTTACCTGTTTCCGCTGGCCGACGCACTCACCTGTGGCCAGTTTGCCCAGCGGGCCTCAAATCAAAATTGCATCGAGTCAGAGACACTTCCAACGTCTTTCACACGTTATTCACTGAGCATAAAGCAAAAACAACACTCGATTTCATACCGACTATTAAATACCCTTAAAAAAATGTATAATTTTCTAGTTCTAAAAGACATGGCTCAACAAAATTGGATATAGCTTTAAAAATTCAAATTTTTCGAATTTTTTTTTTAATATCAAATTATGGAAAAATTTAAATTTCTTTAAACTTAAGAAATTCAAATGCAGAAGAAATTTAGAGGCCAAGCAATGAACAAAAAGACATTGCTTATCAAAATCGGTTGTAATATGACAAAGTTATCGGTGATCGAATTTTCCAAAAATTTGTCAAGGGGTAGGTATGGAAAATAAAGTAAATTTTGGAAAAAATTTAAATTTTTGAATTAAATGCAGAATCAATCTAGGGGTCAAACAATGATCAAACAGAAATTGCTTATCAAAATCGGCTAGAATTTGACAAAGATATCGGAGTTCGAATTTTCCAAAAATTTGTCAATGGGTAGGTATGGAAAATATAGCATATTTTGGAAAATTTTTAAGAATTTTAAATTTCCAAAATTTAAATTGCAGAATCAATTTAGACGACAAGCAATGAACAAAAATACATTGCTTATCAAAATCGGTTGTAATATGACAAAGTTATCGGAGTTCCAAGTTTCCAAAAATTTGTTAAGGGGTATGGAAAATAAAGTAAATTTTGGAAAAAATTTAAATTTTTGAAATGAAAAAATCTTAAATGCAGAATCAATCTAGGGGTCAAACAATGAACAAAAAGTGCTTGCTCATCAAAATCGTTAAGAATTTGACAAAGATATCGGAGATTGAAATATTGAAGATTGGAAAATATTGCATATTTTGGAAAATTTTTAAGAATTTTAAATTTCCAAATTTAAATTGCAGAATCAATTTAGACGTCAAGCAATGAACAAAAAGACATTGCTTATCAAAATATGTTGAGATATGATAAAGTTCTGGGACTTTCCAGTTTTCAAAGAAAACATTTTATTAATTTATGTGCTAAACTCACTTATCACGACTCAAGAACATCTCTGTTTTTTTTTTGAGAATGGTACACAATGTCTAGAGTAATGATAGTACCCATAGGAAAGTGTATTTCAAAGGGGCGCGAAAATAGGGCGACATCAGAAAGTCTCAGCGACTTCACAGCACTTGGCCAAGAGCGCGGCGTTAGCCCGGAGCTAAATAACTTGGGAGCTGCCTCGTCCAGCGAAGCGTTCTATTTGTAACGTATTTTCTTTTTCTTTCTTGAGTTCTCGCCGCACACCCAGAACATTTAATGCCTTGATATTCTCCTTAAATTCCGTTTGCTCACAGATCTCACTTTGATGATAAACTGCATTTTTCCCAGACAATTAAAAGATGGTCATAAAATGCGTTTTGGCCTTTTTCAGTTACTTTTGAGTGATTGTCTGATGTGTGTTCGATGTGTGATATCTTCGATGTGTGGCACTGGGTTAGATTACTCTCGGTTAACAGACAGCCGACAGTTTAGTTTAGGCCATAAAAGGAGGTCTATAAGTTGAAGAGTGAAAGCCACTTATGTTTATGGCATTTGATTTAGATTTGAATCAGGCGTTTGGCAATTGTGTTAAGTTAAGAGGATTCAACAGCTTTTCAAGTAGTTTTTGTTCTTAGTTAAATGGATGGCTGCTTAAATTATTATTATACATATATTTCACTTTGGTAGGTCTTCTATTATTTTCTATTATATTCTTTTAATATAAATCCATACTTCTGCCATTCTTGTCTCTCAAATTTTAAATTAAATAAATTTAATAAAAATTTTGTATAGGTTAAAAATCGAATCTGTCCTCAATTTCTCATATTCCTCAATTTAATTTAAATTAAATTAAAATTAAGTTTAATTTCCTATAACTTAAATGGGAAATTTTCCAACTAAGAGAAACAAAAAACATTCGAAATTTCTTTAAATGAAAAATATTTCCTAAATTAAAATGGTAAATTTATTAAGATATTTATAAATATATCGAATTAAAAATCCGTTCTTCTTTCGTTTATTCAACTATCCATATTCATTATTTTTGACAAGAATTAATATCTTTCCGGAGGTGTGAAAATACTTTGCCAACTCCCAATCTATTATGCAAGTTTAACAGAGTCATCAAGATGTTCTTGAGTTTTTCCCAGCGTAAAGCCTTTAATAAATCACTTACAGCATTTGCAAATATCTTCAATTGCGAATGCAAAATCATTTGCAAAAATTTGTAAACATTTTATTACAATGTCTGGGAAGGGGGCAAAAAGGGGTAAGTAATCCCATTCTCCTCGGAGAGCTACTTAACATGCAGCAAGGATAACAAAAAAAAAAAGGGAATTTGCAAAATGTGTCGATCCTTTATCACGTCAGTTTACAACTGACAAGACTCTATCAAAAGAGCATGTAACCCTTTACAGAAGAAAACCACCCCTATAAATATATGTGATCAGACCTAACCTAACTGTTCAGACCTAACCTAACACAACTGGCAAAGGGGATATGGGAAATGGAAACTGTGCTTTGCATACTCGTATGTTATAACTGTGACTTTGACCATTTATTGCCCGTGCATAATCCCGTTAATGTGCTTACTGCGGCCGCCATTTAAATAAGCTACAGTTATCGCTTTAATGTGCTTAAGACGCCACTTCCGGAATACCTTTCGATTTTTGTCTTTCATCTTTTTTCGGGACATCTTTTAACTTCCTTGTAACGTGATTTTGATTTTCCGGCGCTTATACGAGGCACTTTATGTGTCTCTCTTCTCTTCCCCAATTCGGATATCGTTTACATTTCTTCTTCTTCTTTTTTGTTTCTTCGTTATGCGCGAAGCGAATCCATCAATTTTATTACCAAGTATTGCGATTCTTTTATTATTTATGCCAGTTGGCATTCGAATGCCGATAACGTTACTCCTCACATGCAATTATTATTACTTTATTTGTATTGTTTTTTATTTTCTTATTTTTGTTTCTCAGGCACTGCTGCGGCTTCTCTCGCTCCTCTCTCAGTTCTCCTCTCAAAAAGGCTGAAACAAAAGACGAAATGGTTACAATCGTAAAGTTTTGCATTGCCGGCTTTAAGCTGCTTATATGACCAAGTATGATAGAGCGAGGAGAGGGGGAGAGAGGGTGAAGGGGAAGTGCCACCTTTTTACTTATAAAATGTATTATATTATGGCCATTGCATACAAAGCATTTTGTGGTTTATCCTTTCAGCAATAAAAGTATCCGATTACTAACTGCACTTTTTCACATCACCTCAACCAACTCGGGGATGTCGGGGAATTCTCGGGATAAGGGGAACTCCAGAGAACTCCAGAGAACTCCTGTCAACGCGTACATCAAATGCTAAACGAGCACAGGATGCACAGCTGTGCTGCCTTTTTTTTTTAGCTTCTCTTTTCTCTTTTCACTTTTTAATTAAAGCTTAAGTCCCTTTAAATACCCTAGAAAGCATGACGAGTACGAGAACCAGGTTAGCCCAAGTTAAATGCCACTCAAAAGCGTTGACATGATATTATATTCATTGCCTGTAAGCCGAAACCGGCAACTGTTCCAGTGTCAGCTGTGCCATTGACATGGTTAAGAATTCTTAAATGTTCTTGAACGGGCTGAAGAATACGCGGAATTCCCTTCAAGCTGTTAGCCAATCTATTGATCTTGTGTTAGACACTTTTGATCATCTAAGGAAAATTAGTTGGAATGCATCAAACTTATTATAAAATAAATAAGAATATTCTGAAAAACATATTTAATGAACATTTTCAATTATAGCCTAATAACTTTTTTTTATAATTTAAATAAAATGATTCATAAAATTTTCGAATTTTAATTTAAAAATATTGAAGCGCTGAATATCCTCAAATAATTTAACAAATCTGAAGTAAAGTTTATATATAAATTGAATTATTAACAACATTTCAGAGTTTTCTTAAATTGAACTTTATTTTGGACTTTCAATCAATTTATATATTTTTATTTAAATGTATTTATTAATATTTTTTGGTTCAAAAATATCTATAATTTCAGTCTAAATTTATATAACAACTTAGCATATTTTTATTATATTATTTAACATCATTTTGTAAATATATTTATAGCTAATAAAAAATAAGACCCTAACTCTGTGCCACATTTGCTTTCCGAGGAAGCTGCAAACTCGAAAATATTTAATTACATTTTAGTTCTTAGATCCAAGAGCCTTCAGTTCTGACAAGATGTGTGCTAATGAATTTTTGAATATGTAGTTGAATTTTACCTGAACAATGGACCAACAACCCTATGGAAAGCATCTCAAATGACCAACAAGCCCATGCACATAAATTTTGTAGCCAAAAGTTATGACAACTCTGAGAGCCAACAAAAGGAGAAAGAGTTGTAATCAGAGAAAAGTGCACAGACAAGAATGAAGTGTTGTCGAAACCCTTTTGTATTTCCCACATGCAATATAAATATGAAAATGAAAAGAGAGACAGAATAAGTGTGTGAGAGAGAGAGAGAGAGATAGCCATTGGTCAGCTGTGCCGTTAATTGAATCATTATATGAAGAAGCCAACAACAATGCAACATAATCATTATGAGTGATTGCAGCAAGGTCCAAGGGCTGCAAGTACAGGGGTAGAGTTATGCATAGGGGTAGATGCCGAAGCGCCCTTAAAACAATAGGGAGGCTACCTTTTAAAATTAATTTCAATAAGTCAGAAGCTCAGCAGCAGTCGGAGGCGCCTCGACAGCTGCCCAGTTGACAGTACGAGTATTTACCCCGCCTACTTCTCCCTCAACCCTTTCTCCACTTCCACTTCCCCTTCTCCGGCCCTGGTAACTCTAGAGCTGAAAAAGACAGCCTCCTTTAGCCAAACACAATCCTCATGTAATCCCTGACAGTTTCAAGCCGGAGAAAGCGCAGATATAGTCAAAAAGGGGTTGCTCCTCTACCCAAGAAAAAAATAAAACCACTTGAGCGAGTTTTTCCTATCTGGTTTCCCCTTTCCCTACCCCCTGCCCCCTGCCCCCTTTCATCTATTTCCACGCTGTGTCGGCGTCTTCTGTCATATCCATACAATGTTCTGTCTGACTTGAGGATTTTCCAAACTGCTACACTTCAATGCCCAGCACGGGTCAATAATTTTTTGCCAAAAATGCCGTAGTTTTTCCGAGCATTTTCCTTTTCAAGTATGTGCGGAGTGCATAAGGTCGTGGGCTGCATTTTGAACTCTACAAAATTGAGCTGAGCATATTATTTATTATGAACACAATTCGGAATGACACATCAAAATGAATGGCTTCCTGGCATAGGAGAATTGGATAAATTTCGAAAACTTCAAATAAAATTATTTTTCTAGTTTATAATTCAGGCATTTAACGCCTTTCATTTTTCTAAAAATTATATAGAAGATATAATCTTACAGAAATATATTTATAGTAACTTGTTTTAAATTTTAAAACGTATCCTTTTCTAAATAAATAAAATATCTAATTATAAGCATATAATAATTAAAAGAATATTATATTATGAGAAGTTTGGCATCATTTTGATAGGATTGTCTAAAGTCTTTTATAACCTCGGTAATTCCCATGCAGAGTCCATATTTTAAGATTTTTATATACAACTATTCCTAAACTCATTTGCTATTCTCTTGACAAAAGAACTTAATGAAAGTAAAGTTATGCCTCTTAAATTAAAATTTCCGCTCTTAACTCAATGGAAATTCAAAAGGCATACACAATTTGGCTTTTTCAAATAAATATTCGAGAAATCTTTAAGAAACTGACATTAGAATGCTATTAACTAGCCGCCGCAAATTTGACTTAAACAAATTGCAATGATATCCCAAGGAAATGGAAAATGGAAAATGGGAAAACGACGCGACGCATTTGTTAGAGCAAATCAATTAGTCACAATGGGCCCAGGGGACAGTTTTTGAAAGACAGAGACACGGACACGGACAGAGACACAGCCGGACGTAGCTCATTGTTGAATGATATTTCTGGGATTCCTCGACTGAGGTCCTTCATAAGGGCGTTAATTATCGGGCAGACGTTTAATGAATGCGCCCGGAGTGACGCGTACGTAATTTAAATTTGCTTAGTTAGATTGCGTGTTGTGTTTTAGGTGTGTGTGCTTGTTGTGTGTGTGTTGTGACATCGCCTTTGGCTAGTTGCTTAGTTAGAGGCGCATCCAAGCGACCACTTTAGTTTCCGCTTCCTGTTTGGCATTGTTATCCTGCGCGTAATTAGTTCTGCGACAGGAAGCGTTTTCCTTCTTCAGTCTTCAGTCTTCAGCCTTAAGTTATCTTGTCTTGTCTTGTCTTGTCTTACCTAACCATCAGCCAAATCATAACTCTGCGGCGGCTTACAAACAGAATGCCAAGTTATTTGACATGTGAAAACAGCTGGACAACTTTTAATACGAGTCCCAGCAATTTTCTATGGTCATAAACAGCGATTTGGATTGCCGCATTGTTCCAAAAATCTTGCTTCTCAAACAGCTGGTCTGGCATTATTTAATGGTCATTGCTCTATGATAAAATCATCATTAAATGCCCAAACCGTATTGACAATTGATTGATATACGATTTCAATAGCAACTTCTGTTTCCATTGGGTAGTTTTCGCCATTTAATTCGCTCATTTTGAGGGCCAGTTTCGCCAAATGGCTTCATTAGCTCTATAATAAAAGTATTTCCATTGATGTATATAAAAAGTAGACATTGGTACAGCTGCGTATTCTCCATCAAGCCCATCCTTTTACACAAAAAGTATCATATAACAAATTTTAATTAAATCTATGCTAAAAACGCTTTTTTTTTAATTTAAAATAGAAAGAAACGTATTTTTTATGCGCTACAAAATTAAGGAAAATTATCTAAAAGGTGTCTTCTTTCACGAAAACATAAAATCTATGATTGATGGCGTTGACAGCAGTTAGGAAAATCACACGAAAAAAAATGAAAACTTTTAAGCAGTTTTTCCCTCAAGCCCAGAGTAGTTTTTCCAACCACCATTTTTTTACATCTGTCAGTTGGGGAAAAGTCGAGCTGCTATGCAAATCAGTTGAACCGTCATTCCATCATTCCGACATTCCGTCAGACTGGCAATTTGAGTAAGCGAGTGACATAATTCCCGACACTGTGACGAACTTTGATTGATATGTGCGAGTTCCGAAGGATCTGTGAAAGTTCCTTCCGATGCGACAGCCGTGGCGAATTCTTCGCTCTCTCCTCGTCTTCAAAGTGTCAAAAATTGTATTTTGGGAATTGATCACTTCAAAAGTTGTTCTAAACACAATGTAGAGCGTGTTCTCTCCTTTCTTTTTCGCTTTCTTTGCCTTTTGGATTTTTTGCATAATTTAGTATGGGCTTACAAGAGTTTTACAGGGGATCATCCAGGTAAGTAAGTGAGTATAGTTATGAAAAAGGTGTGACGAAGAGTCTGAAAGATCCAACTGTCATTTCATAAGGTTGGCCAATGAAAAAGAGGTTTGCGATTGGATTAACAGAGAGTAGGACTTTGCTTCTA
The DNA here is from genome assembly GCA_035043635.1 of Drosophila rellima. Classification (NCBI taxonomy): domain Eukaryota; kingdom Metazoa; phylum Arthropoda; class Insecta; order Diptera; family Drosophilidae; genus Drosophila; species Drosophila rellima. The sequence goes on along the minus strand of JAWNMV010000145.1, from coordinate 600,066 downwards.
TGATGATCTTAAATATATTTAAAAAATAAAATAATAAGGTTTCCCTATAAAGGACTTAAGATAAGGTTTTTACTATAAACAACTTGCATATAGGAAGATAATATAGAAATTAAGATTAATGTGTGAGTCTTAATTTCAGAACGACTATTTCTTAACTTGGGAAATTCTTCAGAGAAAATTTAAAATAATTTTTACAAAAATGAAAAATGATTATTCAGATCAGTAGAGAAATTACGGAAATTACTTGTATTTTAGTTTCTAGAATGGAACCTACTTCTCACGCTTCAAACAAAATGCTCAACCCTACCAAAAATGTTAGAGTTTTGACCCACTTTGTCTATGGACCACAGAACAAACCCAGAGGCATCATCCAAAATACTTTTGCTGAAGTCATTTATGAAAACATTAATAATAATTAGTAGAGACATGGAAAAACTTGGAGTTATTTACGAACTCTACTCGAAATAGCGCAACTCATGCTATTAATGATGGTTATTTCATTAATTTTTCACTTTTTCACTTTTTCACTTTTATTGAAATGAAAAGTTCAAAATGGGGCGTAGACCAAAACTGTTCAGAGACACTCGAAGCGGAAGCGCTGAACATTCGCTGCGGAAGTGAAGGAAAACTGAAGAAGAACATCATCAACATTGTCATTGCCATCGATATGATGATAATGAAATACGGGCTGAAGAAAAATTTGCTATCGTCAGCGGAAATTCGACGAATTTGAACGAATTTCAGCGTTGGGCTATCAAAATATTTACAGGGCTCATAAAGTTGTATACTTTACGAGTTTCACAAAAATACGCGTAGATAAAAATACAATATTGTAGATATTTTTGCCACGTTTGTAATTGCATATAATTTTTAATAGAACAACGAGAAATCAGCAAGGGGTAAGGAAAATCGAACCGAACGGTGCCACACCCATTGATAATATCGACAGGGAAATGGAAAGAAAAGTAGTAGCTGAAAATGCTCAATACCCAAAATTCCCAGTTCGGGCAAGTTTTTGCGATGCGAATGTGTCAAGACAAATCAATAAACTTCTAATTTTATTACGGTGCGAGCAGCCCGAGGAGAAGACGTTACAGATACCGATCTGTCAATTTCTATTGTCAATTTGACAATTGATATCTCACACATCATTTGATTCGAGTGCGCACAATGAGATTGTTTATGTCGCTGTTCGGGGCAAGGCGAGAACGGGGAACGCAGCTACCCCATTGCTCCTTATCGAGGGGTTCATCAGCCAGGTATCAACTTTCTTTTCGCAACTGAAAATCTCTCTTTTCTTTTGCTAACTCCCTGAAAACAGATTGTGTGTGTGTGTGCACATCTTGCGGTTCTTTTTGGCCAACAAAAATTGGCATCATTTTGCTGGCATTTTGTCCACTTAACGCTGATCTGGTCAGAGTTCAAATATGGGTGCATTGATCCTCGCTTAACTAATGACATTTGTGCACCATGTTTGCATAATTCCCATTTCCATCTTGTGGGTCAATGCGCTTTCTAATGGTCGAGTTTGTGGTTTCCCAATGTGAAAGATGAAAGCGGCAACAGATGCTGGTTTCATTTCAGATGAGTCTACATAAGTAGAAGATGCAAAGATTTTGAATAGTAAGGTAGGATATCAAATAATGTACTTTAAAAACTATAGTTTGGATAAGTCACTTCGTAGGAGATATTTATATTTAATCTGTATAGAAAACAGTTTCGAAAGTTTCTTTCCCGTACGCTGATTAATTTTATAAAGAAAAGAAAAATTATTTTCTGCTATCCCCAAAGCTATGAAAGTTCAGCTTTTTAGTGAATTTATATATAAACATTTCGTATAAGCCTTGTTTAATATTCTCACGACTGTAACATATCTAAACTGATTTTAGAGTTGAAGTATTTGTTTTTTTTCAAACTCTTCTGTAAGAAGTATAATTCACAGATTACATAATATTCTTCATTGTTGTTATTTATTTATTTTATTTATTTTATCTGTAATAAGTATAATTTACAGATTACTTGATATTCTTCATTTTTAGTATTTATTTATTTTTACTATTATCTATACAGTTCATTAGTTTGATTATAATAGCTAATCATTTATTTATAATTATTTACTGGGCTATCAAATTAACTTCATCAAGTTGCAGCATCTGAAATTCCACCTCAAACATTTTAGTTCTTTTGTTATTAAGTTTACACAGAGTTAGTCTAACAAACTCCGCTTTTATTCTCAGCCTAATCTACTGCATAAAGCCAACAGCTAACAGAAACCGTCAACTGGCAGCTCGATAAGGCTAAAGTCGCGCACAAAAAAAAAAAAAAACACATCCTTCAGCTGCCCCCTTTAATTTAATAAAAAGCACACAGCTCAAGGAGTTCCTTTTGGAATATCCTCGCCGAATTCCGTATCAGTCATCACTTGTTAATCTGAGTTAAACGTTTCGGCGGATATTATACGGCGCACACACATTTCACTTTTTCATCTTTCGTTTTTCTACTTCGCATTTTCTTTTTGGCCAAAAAGTTGAATGCAAACTACTCGCAAGTTGACTTTGGCAGCAGCAGCAGCAGGAGGAAGTCGAATGGCGTTGGCACCAGGATATTAACAAGGTAAGAGCGTAACACAAAAGCGTAATGTATATTAAATGCACACTCAAGAAGATTCAATTCATATTTCAGAACGTTTTGCTTTCATTAGGAGGCTGCCAACAAAGGAGGCACTTTGAGGACCCGAGGCGGCGACATGTGAGAAATTTAGGAAGCGCACGCGCTGCCTTCAAGTGGCTTACGCCAACAAGGTTTCCTTACCCTCAAGGATGATGACACCTGTGCACACACACACACACACACACACACAGACAGGACAATGAGATTCAGTCTGCTGTCATCAGTCTCTCACCTTGGCAATACCTGCCTGCTCCTGGCTGAGTCTTGACTCTGTCAGTAGCTGGCGGGGCAACCGCAAGACTAACAAAAACACGCCCACAATTGACTCGATTTCACTTTCCTTTTGTCCTGGCCCAAATGTTTGTGCCAAACTCAACTCAAATTGCCACTGCTGCTGCTGGAAATTAAACGGATTTCCCAAAATTCCAGCACACAATGTTCGAGTACTCGTAGTTTCGAGTGCACGATTGCAAGACGATGTACTCGGATTTGGTTGAGTTATCCCTTATGCTAATTAACTTGTCTTCAACACACTAAACGAAACTTGCTTAAGTACAAAGAAGTATTTTCCAACTTGCTCAGAAGTAATTGATGTGTTAAGCACAGGAAATTTAAGGATGTGCAGGATATGCAGGATATGGATTTATTTTAGCTCTTTTTTAGCACTTAAGAAAACCACACAAGTTAAATACTTGTGTAGTAAATTCGTAATTTTCGGAAATTCTTAAAGGACTTAAATTTAAATATCTGTTAAGACTTGTTAAAAGTTCGTTTTTTAGATAGTTTTTAAAAAATTTGAATATAAAGATTTGCTTAAATAGATTTCAAATGAATTTTTTATATTACTATCGAAGAATGACTGTTAAAAGATCAATTACTCTTTGAAACGAGTTTAAGGTTCAATCGTAAGATAGTTTTCAATGATTTTCTATAATAATATTTGTTTCAATTTCTTTCAAATTTCTATTTTATTATCATTTTTAAGTGTTACTTTTAGCTGATCTTAAGCAATTTTAATTTAATGGTAATCCGAACAATATTTTTTATTTTAAACTAAACATTATATAATACATTTAAAATAAATTGAATTTTATATTTTTAAGATTTTCTGGAGTTTTTCTCCAAAATAATCTTAGACAATTTTCCTAACCGATCCAAGTAGTTTGTAATTTTTCCAGCATATAAAGATATAACTATAACAAAAGCTTAGTCAACCAACCAATGTCAGATAAAGAAACGAATAAATTAAAAATACACTGAAAGTCCAACTAAATCGAGAAAAACTACAACAATTTTCTGTTGTTTTTTGTAAACTAAAAAAGAAGGTGAAAACTTAGACGACAAAGATGTCGAAGATGCAATTGCCGGTGGATTGTGTGGGTCACAAGGGCAATGTGGTTAACTTGGCTTACAGCAAGGTCTGCAGTTCGGGTTACTATTTGGCCTCCGTCTGTCACGACGGACAGGCGATGCTGCGACACGGCGACACTGGCGACTGGGTGGGCACCTTCGAGAAGGACGGCGATGCGATGCTCAGCGTGGACATTAATCAGGATGCCACGCGACTCGTCACAGGCGGCGAGGATTGCACGGCACGGATTTGGGATGCCGTCGATGGGAAGCATTTGTCAAAGATAATGCTCTCATCGCCGGTGCGTTGTGTGGCACTGGCGGCACAGTCGCACCAATTGGCCGTGGGTTGTTTGGACCGCCAGCAGGGACATATATCGGATGACATGCTATATATCTATTCACTGGACAATCCGGGCTTGCCGCAAATCTTTGAGGGATTGACGCGTGGCTTGCGCGATGTGGTCTTCTGTCGCGAGGATCGAGCCTTGCTCTCCTCCTCGCACGATCGCTCCGTACGGCTCTGGGATCTGGTTAGTGAAAAGCAGGCGCATTCGATTACGCTGCCACATCATGCCAAGTCGATGGAACTGTGCGCCGATGGACGCACGGTGACCATTGCCTATGGCCGCAGCGTCGTCTTCATCGATGTGGAACGCTTCGAGGTGTTGCAACATCGCAAGTTGCCGGGTCGCGTTCTGGGCGCCTCATTGCATCCCGAGAAGAAGACCTTTGTGTGTGCGACCAGCAACAATTATATCTACAAATGCGATTACACCACCGACGAGATCCTGGACAGCTTCGAGGCACACAGCGACAAAGTGCGTTGCATCAAGTACAGTCCCGATGGCGAAGTCTTCGCCTCGTCCACGGACAACGGCGGCTTGCGACTCTGGCAGCAAAACGTGGGCAAGAAGTACGCATTGTGGGATACACTACACGATGAATCCAACGATCTACAGGAAGAAATCCAAGACGATGTCGAGCAACTCTAAACAAAAACAAAACAAGAACTCGGACATCAACTCAACTCCTAGTTATGCACGTGTTTTACGTTTCGTTTTTTTTTCTCAGTTTCTTCAGTTTGGTTTACAATAAGAAATAAATAAAAAAAAAATACACATATATATAAGAGAAATAAGAGAAAAAGGGTCACGCTCTGATCCCTCTAATAAATTTGTCTGCGACTCCGCGGCGTTGTTGTGATTGACTGCCCCCAATCTATCTACCTATCTACCTACCTGCCTACCTGTCTGTCGACTCAACTCAACTCAAACTCGACTCTGCTCCCAAAACTACCTAACAATGTTTTTCGTTTTCCATTCTCTTTGGTTTCTCAACCTGTTTTTGTTGCGCATTTGTTAAGGATTTCTTTTCTCTTCTTTCAGCTCCAATCTCCAGTCTGTTGCTTCTCACCAATCCGCGTCATAAATGCATTTTTATTAGTATTTATACACTAGCCCGAAACGTTAAAATCGTTTTTTTATGCACTTTGTATCCAAGAAGTTCAGTTTTTTTTTTTTGGGGTAGTTGCAGAGTCACAGCCACTGATAGACTGGACAAACAATCAACGCAAAGATACAGATACAGATACAAAGATACAACGAGATACTGAGATACATCTACAGACTCGACTTGGAGCTCAGAGTGTTTTTTTTAGCTCTCTTCTAAGCCCGAGTTACCTTTAGTTTCGGATTTTGTTTGTTTTTTTTTTTACATTTTCATAAATATTTATAATTTTCACTTTAGATAAAACGAGTTTTTTTTTTCCTTCCACGCGTTTACCAGGAAAACACGAGATCCCTTAGGGAAACTCTCCCTCTCTCTATCTCTCTCTGTGTGTGTTTATCTAATAGTTGTTCCAATAAAATGAGTTGTCATTTCGTATGCCTGACCAGTTATCTTACTATATACATAGTATATATGTATGTCCTGAGGACGGCACAAGTGTGTGTCCCTCCTTTGATTGATGATGATTGTCCGAACTATTGGCTGCAGCTCGTAGCACAGTAGCCAAAGGATTTCTATTCGGATTTGTCTGCATCAATATTTGCATAAATATATTAAACAATTCATATTTGCATTGCCTTTGAAAATCCATCAATAATGTACTTAACATTTATGCCCAAAATGCCAAACAAACTCCCAACTTGACCGCAACAATTTGTCCAAATAAAACGTCGATGATCCAGAGTCATTTATAAATGTCTTGAGCTGAGATTTGGTTTTAAAATTAATGATTGGTCATTTGCCAAGGGTTCAACGATCAGAGATAGTGAAGATTCTGTTTGGATAGGGATCACACTTCTTGAAACTGCAGGAGACGTTGATAAACACGTTTTAAAAAAAGGTTGATAGTTTTGAAAATAACTGTACTTTTATAGAAACTAGGGATAAATTCTGGTAGATCTGAAAATTAGTTGAAAGTGGGTTAACATTTTTTTTTGGAAATATAAGGTATTTTCATTAGATACATAACTAAAATTCAGTGGATCTCTTGAAAATACTAATAAATTATAATGCGATCTAAAGTCGATTTTAAAAATTATTGGAGTCTTAAAAAAATATTTTGATTCTTTGGAATTAAACTAAAAGATATTTAAAAAAAATCTTATCTATTTTTAAACAGCTTTTTAATTGATTTTCAACTCCTTTACCATTGTTTTTAATTTTCTTATAAAAAAAAACATCACAAATGCCATTTACGTTTTTATAAATTTCTCATAGATTGCATCGTATATTATTTAGACCCTATCGAGAGAACTTCCGCTACGTTTATTTATGGTTAACCCTCTCGAAAATATTCTTAACCATAGCGCACCTGCCCCGTGTGAGCAAGGAAGTATCTCAGCTCAAATTGAAGTTGTGGTCACAGTTCGTGAGCTAAACAATTTTATGCCAATTTCCTTAGTGGAACAGGCCGCTATATGGAATATATATCTTATACAATTCGGTACGTTACTTGGCCTGTCACGCTGAGCTGAACACTTTGTACGTAGAACACGTGGCTATACTAAGTCGGGTTTTTAGTGGCAACATATCATATCATATCTTGGGTGCAACAACTTTTCGGGGGGTGTTTGTTGATTTTCTGTTCCGCTCGACGCGATAAGGCGCGTTGCATTTGAAATGAGTGTAACGTATATTTTATGCAGAGTGGAAACTGTCCGTTGAGGTTTTTCGTAGACCCAGAGATAATATATGTAGGAATGCTCACAATGGCGACCTTCAACTTGAGTTCTTATCAAGTCTGTCTAAGGTTAGAGCTATAAAAGAATCTGTCTTCAGAACTTATCAGTCAATTCTATTGGGGAGCGAAGACATTGATCGTTGTATCAGCGTCCAATTATTGTCAAATGTTGTTGATAAGTCCAAGTCTCTAATACGACCAGCATTATAGGCTTATATCGACGGATAAACAAATAGGCATCAAAATACCCGCACGTTCCAATGTTGAGCAATCCTTTTATGGGCTGCCCTTATAAAGGATTAAGAGCACCACTTGAAAGTACACCCCATTGTCAGGAACCTTAATTTTTCCTCCTCAATTCGTCGCCTTTTTTTCCGTGTGTTTACACAGCAAAATGCAACCCATATAAATTTTCACGACATCCTCTTGAGGAACTTGAGGAAATTACTTAAAGGGATCACGAACTCGCTACCCCCCATATGATATGATCATATGATGCCATGTGCAGCAGGATCTCTTGAGTTGTTTATGTTTCAGGCATGACTGCCGGCAGAATTGTTCAAATTTGTTAAAAACTGTGTAAATTTACGTTTCTTTTTTCTTGGTTTTTTTTTTTTTCTGTTCTTCAGTTTTCAGTTACAGAGGGGTGTGTCCCATAAACAGACTCTGCGGTGTGTCTGCTTAGCACTTGGCATTGGTATTGGGTATTGGGTATATGGAATTGGGAATAGGGAGGGAGTCGAGTCAAAATCGAGACTTGGCTGCCTAATCGATCGGTAGATCGTTTCCTGGCTGCCTTTTTGGGGTGATTGCACTCGGGGCATGGTTTTAATTATATTCTTTTTATAGAAAAACCCAAGCAGTTCTTTTTGTTCGTTTATTCCTTTATTTGGTAAAGTCCAAATGATGTCTTTAGTTTTGAACCGGGATCTGACTTTTTTTCTTTTGCTTTTTGTGCACTTTAATTGCATTTGTGCAAACAATATAAATCGTATTTTATTACCTTTTGGCAGTGTAATTTAATTTTTTACGATTTTGCACATTAATAAAGTGTTTTCTAAGCTTGGGAAATTTCCGTATTTCAAAGTTACACTGCAAATAACGGTCGGATGGCAAATGCAACGGTCTATTTTATCTTTACACTCTGTTTCGCATGTCCTACTGCTCTCTTTCAAGTTTCACTCTGGCCCCAAGTCACAATAGGAAAGTGAAACTGTGTGTCTGCATTGCCCCAAATCCAATTTGTCTGACTTTGCCTCTGCCACGCAGTGGCAACAAAACAAAAAATCCAGTTTCAGGTTAAACAAACCGAAGCCAAAACATTTTTATCTGCTCATCGCATGCACGAAAAGTACAGCTCCAACCCGGGCAGCAACAACAAGCATTTGAATTTCCCCAAGCCGAATAGTGTATGTTCTTTAGTTAGGGAATTTATAATTAATGATGTAACTCGAAAATTATTTCAACTGTTACTGTTATTTTTAGTTGCTGTCAAGTAGTTTCGAAGAATAAAAAATATTATATTAACTAAATACGTATTCGCATGATTCATTTATAGTGCATGATTTATTTATAGAGCTTAACGTAGAGAAGTGTAGCCATAAAGAGCGGAGCAGCAGCGCTGCTTCTTCGATCGTTTTGAAATCGAGGGTTGCTGTGACAACATTGCAGTCCGTTGTGTGGCAACGCTGCGGTGGTTGTTTGACGTTTCGTTTTGTGGTTGTTTTCCACACGCTCGCTCTCTGGCTCTCTGAGAGAAAAACTGGATTTGAGAATAGTGTTGTTCGCTTGTGCACTTCGCCAGACAGATCTGGCTATATTTCACTACTTTCGCACAGGCACTTTTGAGGGTCTGGCTATTTTCAAGCTACTTTTCTACTGCAGCTCAGCCGTTTTTATCTCCAAACTAGCTAGGTATACGTCGCAGCCAAAGCTCGCATCACTGATAGCGAGCGACACTGAGAGTAAGTGTGCGCTCTCTGAGTGTAAAAGATAGCACGTATAAATATCATTTTTAACCGTTTGCTTAGGTTCAGTTTTGTTTTTCTGCTCGTTGAGATAAGTTCGTTAGTGCGTTCGATGTGCGCACGTCAGAGCAATTTAACAAAATATTCAGACAAAACGCGAGTAAAAATATACAAGTCTTTACGACATAATTAGTTGTAAACGATAATACACTGAACACAAAAAAAAAAGAATCAAACAATTCAAGTGCAAAAGCAAACCGAATGCGACTGCCTTTCGTGTCTCACAATTGAGTGCTCAACTCGTCAGTTTTTGGTTTGAGTGAGTGCTTTTTTTCGTGGCGAATAAGAAGAGTGATAATTATTGACTTGGAGTGCATAATTATAATAAGCAAGACAAAATATTTGTTTATATCATATTTCTAAACAAATCGACTGAAAAAACAACAAATTTCACTTTTAAAACGAATGCTAAAAACGCAGAAGCAGAAGAAGACTGTGACTGCAACAACACTACATACGTGAGCCCCATACAAGCAAACGTTTGCGCTCAGTTACGTACACAGAGACAAGGCAACACGATTTGGAGACTAGCGTGTTGTGAGTGTATTGGTGAGCTCGCCCCTCTTTTCGTTGGGCAACGACGTACGTACAGGCGAGCACAGAAAAACAAAGTTTTGGCGCGAAAACTTTGACATTTCATTTGGTCGTGCGATTCGCAAACAAGTGGCCAAAGCGTAGGCAGCAAAACTGCGTCGCATCGCAGCCCAAAAACATACAACCAAAAAAATCAAAGGAGGACAAATAACATCAAACAACAAACAGCGACAACATGGTCAGTGCACGCGTTCTCAACCCAGTGCTGAGTGAATTCTGCAAGATGAGTGCAAGTCCAGGCGTGACTCGTAATTTGCACTACGGCCGTCAATTGGAGCGCATCAAGCGGAATCTTTTTGGCCCAGCGCCGGCGAATCTGATGGAAACCAAAACGTGAGTACAAATTGCATTTGATTCAACGAACAAATCACTAAATTGTGTGTGTATTTTTGACCAGCAGTCCCTTCAATGCGGAACTGGAGCGTCATCAGGAAATAGCCACACAAAAGTGGGGCTTTGATTTTCGCACCGACCGCCCCTTGGGTAGCAATGGCAGTTTCATCTGGGAGCGAGTCAGTTCACAGGAATCCACCTTTGCTCCTCAAATGTACACGCTTACCCGTGCCGCCCATGTGCGCAGTGATGCCAATGACTCGGCCATGCCCAGTGACATGGACACGCTGCTGAATGAGCGTGCGGATCGCGAGAATCTGGCCAACTCATCGCTGGACTCGAACACAGACAATGAGTACGATTCACAGAATGAATCGGCAGCGTCCACATCTGCAGCAGCCTTGACCGCCTCCACATCTTCCTGCAACTACTCAACGCAGCAGCGCAAGCGACAGCTCAAAATCACAGGTGAGTTTCGGTTATCAAATTGTTAATATACTTACCTGGCGATCGGCGATGCGTGTCCTTTCCCAGCGTTGCGCCTGATTGCACTTCGAACGCTACAAATTCATTTCCCATAACCCACAAGTGGGAGTGAGCAAATTGTTATATTAAAAACTACCCCAGACTCGACAATAGTTGCCTTAAATTCTGTAATTGTCGATATAGGGACTTTTATTTAATTTACGTCACATATCTTGTTCAAAAAGTATAGTGAAGCTTTAGTATATTGACTAATGAATATTTGATTGTTTTGCAAACAAGAAATTAATATTAGTGAATGAAGAATCGTTTACATCTTTAGCTGATTCATTTTGCATCCTTTGCTGGAATTGCGGCGTGGGCGTTGATCGCTTTGAAAACCAAAATTATAGGCTCCGTCAATCGTATACTATAATTAGTTCGGTTTTATGTGATTTCCAGCAAAAGGGGTTGAGTTATATAAGTCTGATCTTTGTGTGTTGCCTGCAGCTGTTTTATTTCCCCCACTGGAGTCAATGCACGCAACATCCCTGCGCCTGCGTCGCGGGGGTTGATTTTCCAAATTGTGATCATTGCATGCGGGTTTGCTGTGAATGCTAACAGATGTGCCAGGCGCAGCTCTCGGTTCTCGGTTGACCTCATTAGAGGCAGAGGGAGAGCGAGAGTGAGGCCAGAGCAACTGCAGCACACAATGCGCCGCTATCAGCAGTTGATGCCGCTGATTGCTTTTGTAGGTTCTTTTTAGTCACTTTGCATAGTTATTAACATAATAATGTATAAAAAGTGTCTGTTCTGGTCAGCCCGCATTCAATTGTACAGCCTTGCAACTTGGCTGTACTTTTGTGCAGTCTGTCCAGTCCACGGGGCGTGTAATTTATGCAGCTATGCAACATATCCATCCAAACTGCGGCTCTGACTTGGCGTGCGGTGATCACAGCGTGCTACCTGAACCGTCTAGCTGCCGTCTGGCTGTCTGACTGTCTGACTGTCTATTTGCTACCCTTGTCTGGTGCCGCTGCAACCCTTGGTAGTTCCTACTTCTGCCTGCCACGTGCCACGTGCCACAATTCTAAATCAAAATGTGCAAAAACAGGCGGCGCCTGCTGTTCATTCATCAACAAAAATATCAATGACCCTAGGGGTAGTTCGCCAGCTGACTTTAATCCCAATCCATTATTCGTATTCCACTATAACTAAATATGTTTGCATCTCTTCTATTTGTTTTGCAGAGTTCATGAAGGAGCGCAAGCGTCTGCCACAGGCGCCAAAGAAAATCTCACCCGCCAAACGTATGCGCACCAGCTCCGGCTCCCACTCCTCCTCCAGCAGCAGCAGCAGCAGCAGCAGAAACCACGGCAGCCTTGGAGCGCAATTTGATTGCCTGTTGAAGCGTTCGCGAAACGACAATTGAATACATCATTGCAGCTGACCAAAAATTTCATTAGTTGCAACTAACTATTTAACTCATTTGCAATTTGTAATTTTATTTTATTTTTTATGCCACTGCAAATAATTCGATTTTTTTACATTCAATTCGATCTAGAATTTTAAGTAATTATTTTAAAATTAAGTAAAAAATGTTTGTGCAGTGCAAGGGCAAAAGTTGCGAATATTAACAAATAGTTTAATGCTAGTTACTACCACAAACCAGTACTAGTAATAGAACAAATTAATTACTAAGTACATATTAGGTACGAGCTAAATGAAACTTTTTAGATTTCTCTAGTGAGAAATGCCATAAACTAAGTGATTAGTTCTTAACACAACGCAAACAACTATGCAAAAACCTAGAGACACATTTTTGAAAAACCTTTAACCATGAAATTTTGTAAAATCTTTTTGTAAATTTTACTCTCAACTATTTGGTGGTTGAGTGTAAAATTTGTTAGCAAACAAAACTTAACGTCACTCTGTTTAGTTTTCAAAGCTCCTTATATGTATTTATTTGTATATATAAGAAAAACTTTCTAAGCTGAGTTTCGTTGAATTTTGTGCCGCAGACCCTAAAACCAACAATAATAAGCTTTATTCAAATAGTTAAGCTTATTCTTGTTGTTGCTTTTGGTGGCTGGGCCTAAACAAATGTCCTTAATTCGACCAGTGGAACATCCTATTAATTAAGTAGTGCTCTTTGCCAATTTGTGTACTTTTGGAAATAGATTTCCTATATTTGCAATGGTCCACAAATTGCCAACTTCTTAACTTTCAACTGAATAAAATTGCTCTTTTTGGTTTGCCAAAATATTTGGCAAATAATGAGAGCTATTTTGCTTAACTATCATGTACAAATGCTATAAAAAATTATATAATTATAAATATTATATATGTACGTAGGCAGAGCCTATATTATTGAATAACATTTACACGATCATCCTATTTGTAAGTCTAGCATAGAACAAAATCCAAAGTATTCACTTAATGTATTTATATTTAATTCATACTTATTGTGTGCATAATTCTTCAACTCATACTTCAATAAACAATAAACAAAAAACACATACAGAAGCAATAATTAACTACTCTTGAATGTTTGTATCATCCAAAATTCATTTGATTCTACTAGCCAACCAATTGGCCAACTTATATTCATACATACACATATATCATACAATTACATGTACATGTTGTTGTTATTTTTTGTAGACGTATTTGTTCGTACGTAGATTATATATGTAATTTTCTTAAGTTGATTTTTGTTTACAATAAATTGTTTTTTCATTTTTTGTAGTAGCTTAATTTCCTTACATTTTTTATTACACTTGTCCAAAGTCGAATTGAGTTGGATAATAATTAAAAAAAAATCGACTATGATAAACTTTACTTACTGTCATTTTCATTAAAACCTGTTCAGTTTCAATCTTTGGAAAATTCTTAATTTTCTTTTGCCTTTTATAATAATTCAGTAATTCGGGGTTTTAAATGAATTTTTAATTTTAATAATTTATTATCATTAATTATTTTACTTACGAAAAAACATAAATAATAAAATTGATTTGCAAACATATAAATTTACTAACTTTAAACGCGATTTTCTATTTAGTTGAGTTTTTGCATTATGTAGTTTGATCGGTTTTATTTCTTGATATAATACATAAAATCTATTGAAATTATATACATCAACTGTTCAGAGTGATCTCGGCACTACTTCCCCGTTGCCTTCTCCTCCAGCTGGGCCTGTATGTGCCTGACATTCTGCCCGCCACTGGAATGTCCATGGCGCTGGAAGAAGGCATTGATGGAGCTCATCGATCGGTATTCGAGATTATCGCTGATATGCCAATCGACGCTGATGCTCTGATGGCGACCCACGGGATTGCGCATTTTCGTCTCATTGTATTTCTCCAGCAGATGCAGCAGGCAATCCTTGGTGGTATTGGCCGCCTCCTCGAGATTCACCGTCTGATGTGTGTCCGGCAGTCCGATCGGCACGTCCCGGCTCATCTGATTGATGCGGAACTTGGCACGTCGACTGCTCGCCGACTCGGACAGTAAATGGTTGCTGCTACTGCTGGAACTGATTTTCGAGACGGACTTTTGGACATGTGTGCTGCTGCTGCTGCTGCTCTTCGAGTTGGCCGTGCTCATGGTGTTCACTGTAGACTTGCTGCGCCAATTGTCGGAGGAGTTGCCATTGCTCAGCTTGGGCATCTCCTCGATCGACTGCTGCAATCTGACAGACAGCGAGCTGACCTTCTGCTGCTGGCCATCTTTATAATGAGTCTGACTTTGGCTGCTGCTGCTACTGCTGGAACTATTCAGCATGCCACGTGATGTGGCTCTGCTGGTGGTGCTGCTGCTGCGAGTGGTGCTCGTCCATTTGTTGTCCTCCTGGGTGCTGCTGCTCTCTGTGCTGCTGGACCCGTTCCCATTGTTACTGCCATCGCCCAACTTGGTGTTGATCTCGGCCAGCATCAGCAGATGATCGGATAGCTTGCGTATCTCCTCCGCCAGATTGACACGCTCCCCGGAACTGCGACGACCCAGTAGGAACGTCGTATCCGAATTGCGACGATCGAATGTGTGCAAATAGCTTTTCATGCTGCGCTGTTGCTGAGCTGTCGACTCGCTGCCGGAGAACTCGTCAAAGTTCTCGTTGAACAGATGCTGCGGCGTGGGCGTGGCACATCCGGAGGCGCCGGAGGCATTCGTTGGTCCCAGAGGGAAGAGTTTCTCGCGGGACTCGTTGATCGGCGTGGTGGCCACCGAGGCAGGACTATCCCCGCTTCGAGATTCCTCCTCATCTCCGCCCGATGCCTGCAACTCATCCGCTGGCTCATCATCGATCAGTGTCGCTATCGATTCACATGGCGATGGCGAACACACTGCAATTGTAGTGAAATTCGTTTTAATATCGACTTTAAGCCAAACTATCAATACATACAGATTAGATTTGTTTTAGTGCTGTTAGCGCCAGTGTTGAACAATGACGAACCGTATTAAACTGTTTTCCAAAAAAACACATCAATATATGTACGTGTATTGAAACATGCTTATGAGACAACTGCCCAGTTGATTAGGTCCACAAAATAGTTAGTAATGGATCATAATAGCTAACCCTGCCAGACAACACACTGTGCTCAAGGATCGCACCTTAACTGCTGAGCTGATATGGAAAATTTGAAAATTTTCAAATATTTTTATGTCAGAATTTCCAAGAGGTTTCAGAATTCTTTTATCTCTAAAACTATTGATATTGTTTCTGTTTTAATATTTAATTTTTAATTATATATATTAGATTTTAAAATTCAATCCATTGTTTCATTACAAACTTCTTTAAAAATCATACTCAATTTTATAGGTTTTTTTTTGGCTGCTTTAAAAAAAATTAATTTAAATAATTTGTATTTTAGTTAGAAAGTCGAATGAAAATTTAATTATTTTTGAATTATTTATGTTGAATTTGCCAATTATTAATAAGAACTTATTTTGCTTAGCAATGGATAATTCATAATTTTTAAAAGAATTAAAGAACATTAAGTTCTTAAAACTATTCTGAAACTGTTAGAAACTTAGACTTATATTTTGAAAAACATATAATGAGTTTAGTTTACATAAATGAGCTCAGTAGTTAATGCACGAGACACTTTTAAATGAAATGATCTCTCAATTTACTTTAGAATTTGGTAGCTGATTTTTTGATTTTTTGATCATAGATGGGGCTTACCTTGTCCGATAGTTCAGAAACTGTGGCTATGTGTTGAGCTAAACTTGAACTAAATGGGGATAGTGTCTTGTTTTTTGGATGCGATTGTATTTGATATTTGTTTATCTTTTTTTGATTTTTGATTTTTTGGATAAGAGTTCTGGCTAAGTGTATTTGAAAGAAGGTTTTTTTTATAGTATTTCAAATAGAAGTAAGTACATATATTTTGGTATTACTCTTGTCATTGGCTGTCTTTATCACAGTGTCAAAACGCTAAGCGACTTATTAAACTAGTCAAATTTTGGGGTTAATAGAGGTAACATCCGCTATAAGGATGGGCTTAAAGTTAAAGTTATGCTTAAAATCTAAACAACTTTGTAAGCAGTTGTTGTTGTTGTTGTTTGTTTGTTTGTTTGTTTTGTTGTCTCTCACACATACATACAACATAAGTACAATAGCTGATTAACATTTTATGTTAAAACACAACAATAGATAGATAGAGTAAGAGAAAGAGAGGGAGAGGGAGAGGGCAACGCTTCTCTCTCTATCTCTCTGCTCTGTTGAACTTGGTATACATTCAAGTTAAGAGAACAACAATTAGTTATCAAGTTAATTATGTAATTTACAAATTGGCTCTGATTGCTCTCAGCCCCCCGCCTCCTCCGTTTGCTCATTTGCCATGGATGAGGGCGTGACGGTCGCGCTGCCGCTGGGAGCCGCCGCCCCCCGCCCCGCGGCAGTACTCACCTCGGGATGAGGAGATGCTGTCCGTGCCATGGGGTCGTCGGGGATGCGGATAACTGGTCTCATTTAATGGCGCTATCACATTGCCCTCGACGTCAAAGACATACGGACTATTCGGATGCGTCTCCCAGCGCACGATGAAATTCTTTAAATTATCCTTGGTGGCATCCAGCTCTTTGTTCTACAAGAATATTATATATACACATATAGTACTTGGTTAAATTTGCTTCGCCTTACCTCCAGCTCATGTGTGCTGCATAGCTGTGCCAGCTCCTCGCTGTCCTCATCCTGTTCCTGTTCCTGTTCCGTTGCCACGTCCTCATCGTCATCCACATCGGCTTCCTCAATGGTTTCCGTGGAATCCTCTGAAGACACCGAGGCTAACGTTGTCGGCGATTCTGACTTCAGGCGCGTCTTCCCGCTAACTGAGCCGCTCTTGGCCATTGTCGTTGCTGGGGCGTTTGGGGGCGTGGCAGCGGGACGTTGTTGCAGCCATTTGTGCTTAACACAATCGGCGGCTGTCATGCGGGTGCTGTGTGTGTGGAGGGGAGAGTAGAGTATAGGCATTTGGTTGATTAAAAGCTGTTGGCCTGGTTGTGGCTAGACACTAATTAAAAGAAGAAAAAACGCACCTCAAGTCCTTAACCAGTAGCTTGGCTATGAAATCCAGGCACTCGGGGGATATGCCATTAAAGCATTCATCCTCGAAATCGTATTTTGCAATGGTTACATTTGACATTGTTTCAATGTCGTTCTCGCCCATGAACGGCGACAGACCAGAGATGCTGTTGTAGTTGTTGTCACGTGTGTGTGTATTTCAGTGGGTGTGGGTGTGGGTGTGTGTGTGTTGGTTGTGCCAAAGTCAATAAACATGAAATGTAAAAGCAGCGCACACAAAATAAATAAACACATAAAAAAACACACACAGCAGCGTTTAATTAACTAAATTAAATTGACGCTTCTGCAGTCACAGCACAAGGGCTGCTTAGTTTAAAGGGGAGGGGTGCAAAATCGGGCTGGGGGACGGGGATTTGTGGTTTGACAGGAAACACCTTCAATAGCATTTTCCAAGACTTTGATTATTTAATTCTTGACTGCCGCTATATTCACAGACTTTTAATTAGTTTACTTTACGCACGGGGGTAGCACAATCTCAATCCCAATTCCAAACTCAAACTCAAATCTCCCCAACTTGTCAGTTGAAAGAGCTCTGATTAAATTCTCAAGTATCATTTTAATAAGAAATGGCAACGAGATTAAAAAAAAACCTTTTACAAAAATTATTCCTTTAGATTTTAGTACTCAACAAAATCTTGAAAATCTTTTCGTTTCATTTTTGATACTATACAATTTTAAAATAATGACTTTTGATTATTTTTTTACAAATTCAATAAAGCATTTGAGTGCTCTCGATGTAAAATATATTCAGCTACAAATTCTAGAAAATATTTTTATTTTTTTTAAATATTTTGTAATTAATTTTTTTTAATTAAACGCTGTATTATCGGTTATCGGGTCAATAAAATACTTACAGCACATAGCATATAACGCCGACACTCCACATATCTGTGCCATACGAGATGCAGTCAAAGTTCACAACCTCTGGCGCCACAAACTCAGGTGTGCCAAAGAGTACCTGCAAAAGTTAATTGATATTAGATTTAGCAATAGTATAATTCAAAACTTTCAACCTACTCTCAGACGCTTGTCGGGATCGAATTTGCGTGCCAGTCCAAAGTCAATGATCTTAATGCGATTGCCTTTTTGTGTTAGCACCAAAATGTTCTCAGGCTTAAGATCTAGATGGATAATACCATTGCCATGGATAAAGGCCATGGCTTCGCACACCTGGCGAATAAACACACGACAGACGCGTTCCGTGAGCACAAACTCATCGTCCACCACACGATCGAACAGTTCACCGCCTTCAATGCTTTGGGTGGTACAAAAAATAAATTAAAACAAGTTTTTTTATAATCTACAATGTTAAGAACTAAAAGTTAGACATAGAACACTTAAAACACACATGCCAAAAGAACAACAAGTAACTCCCACTTAGTGCTAGATTTTCAGCCACTTTTAGTTGCCTTACCTGACCAAACCAAGTACATAATTACTTAAACTATTTATGTTATTTACAAGAGCTAAGTACACATAACACGAAAATCAGATAATACATGAACATCTACCCAAGTGGAGTGAGTAATGCGCCTCAACTGACTGCCAATATAACTGCTAAACATTATATTAACAAAACTCTTAATAGAAATTGTTAACATAATATTTTGCATTTAAAAGTAAACTAAAAACTGATGAATTTCTCATTTCTCTCTTCGAGACAGATCAGGCGCTTTACTCCAAAAATACTACAATTATATATAAAAATACCAAGTCCAGTCATAAGCAATACATAAATAAAAGCTAATGGTTATAAAACTCCATTTGAAGTATTCAAAAACCAAATATTGCTGTCAGCATTATGTCTTTCACTACATGTCAAGCTGCGTGACATAAAGCTCACTGCTGCACAGGCTGAATATAACTCTTCGTTATGCAACCCAATGCCGATTAGAATCTAATTTGAATTAAATATTTGTACACTGGTTGGAAACTAACTGACTGCCTGACAAAAAGCTGACTAACATGTCAATTATATTGTCAGTGTGGGGCATCAAATCAATTTAAGCTCTCAGATTTGTTTATTTATCCCACTCGATGCTGCCAAATTGAACCAAAGTGCTTCATATGGCAATCGGCTTATCTGACAGTATATTTATTATTATTTGTAGCTTATATCAGCATCAATTCTCCTATATGTAATAATCGATATGACTTATGCGCTTTGGGCAGATGCCAAATATTTGCCTCTCACATGAAATATTTACAATCCAAACAAGAATGACAATGTCACTGGAGTGCGGCAAACTAAATAAATATTATTGTTATTGCACTTTTTGTTATTGTTTTGTGGACTTTAGCAGCAGCCATGGAAATAAACTGCAATTTTCATTAGGGACAAATTTCATTTATGTAAAATTTGACAAAGAATTTTGTACTTGACCAGAAATATGTTGGCTGCATTTTATGAATATGCAAAGTTGGCCAGTAAACAATTAAGTTTTCTGCCAGGTAACAACTAACACAAAAGTAACAATAACAACAAATATCGACTGAAAATTACCCTGTACCTATGCATATTTTAACTTTCTAATGTCTCTCAACTTATCGTCGTGTAGTTTTTCATTTGAATATTTACACACGGTATTTGAATACTGACAAACACAATTGTTCTCGAGTTTTTACACAACACATTTTAGCCATGAAAATTAATTTAGCAGGCAAAGTCAAGAGACTAGACAATAAGTTGAACAAAGACACGTGACATAATTGTTTTTCTTTTTCTTGTTCCTCGTTCTTTCTTTTATTGTTATAGAGTGTTTCTTTTTATTATTGTATGGCCCCAATGTGGGTCAAGGTCAACGCTTAATCAGTGCGCCATTACCTGGCTCCCATCTTTTTATGGCCCATTGAATATGGCCCAAAACTAAACCCTTGTCAGTTTTCATTAATATGGAACAAACAACAAGTGATAACAAAAAAAAAACGAGAAGAACTTTGCCAAGAAGTGCGAACCTGTTGCTTGAGGTTTTTTTCGTTTTGTGCTCTTAAAAAAAACAGAGGCAAACTTTTATAGTTGTGCATTTGTGTGTGTGTGTCAGAGTGAGGGGGTGGTGGTGGGGGGTCAGAGGGGTAGAACTTTACTACTTTACGATAATGTGCGTACGTGTAAATCGCATTTTATGCACATTTCCACTGATTGCAAGATATTGTGTCCCACAACAATGTAACAACAACAATAGAATAGTTGCAAAAGGCATTCACAAAAGGCCAACAAAGTTATGAAGAAATGGCTTAGAGTTGTTGTTGTAGTTGGCAACACATAGAAAAATACACAGGACACAATCAACACACACAAATTGATATATATGTATATATAAGTAGTCTCTGCCTTGAAATCCTTACAGTTCCAGGACGACGCACATCATTTTCTGATATTCGTATGCAGCATACAATTGTATAATGAGATGATGTTGCAATGAATTCATTATCTCCACTTCTCTCTCCACATTCCTCTTGTCCTCACGCTTCGGTATCGGCACGAATTTCGCCGCCAACTGTATTCCACTTGTCTTCTCCTTGCACTTGTACACTGTCCCGAATTTGCCGCTGAGAATCGTTGCCAATATGATTAGCACGGTGAACCCTATTCGATATTCGCCAACTCAACTCACCGTCCCACCTCACCAAGCACGTCGTACAATTTATGGGCATCCACATTGCGGTTTATGGTCACATCGCGCATTGGAAACGCCGGCTCCAAAACTGGCAAGGAAACAAAGAGAACAGAAGACTTGACATGAGTATCTGATAATAATTTAAATATGGAAAAAATTGATATTTCCTTAATTTAAATGCTGAATACATTTAAAAGCCAAACTTTAATCAAACGGACATTCTGCTTGGTTATTGTTTCAGTTTTGGTATATTATATTATATAAAATAGAATAATATAAATATTTAACTTATTTAACTTATTTAAATTTATTGAACTGTAATTTATTTTGTAATTTAAATATATTTTTAATCTTAATGTTTATTTGAAATTAAATTGTGATGTCCGTTGCTTTTAGCCTGACATTAAATGAACAAAATAAATAAACTAATCTTACGGTGTGTGACATTTTCCATAAAATGCTTAAATAAATATTAAATTTCATATTCAGTTCTTTTTCAGCCAACAATTCAAAAAGAAAAGCTCTTATTGCATCCAAATCAACCAACAAGCCACTCAAAGTTGACTTCTTATAGTCAAGCAGAGCACTCGGAACTTTTCTTCGCTTTAAATCAGCTTCTTTCAGGAAAACCAACTTGAAGTTCAACAAGTACACATGTTTCTCTTCTGGTTGACCTTTTTGTTTGCTTTTCTTTTGCTCTCCTACATCAGCACACAGAATGGCAGCTGCATAAAGCGAAGCCCAAGTCGAGATATGAACAATTTGCGAGCATTTCTATCGACTGCAGTAAATCGGGTACTTACAACGGGCTCCTGAAATATGGCATTCAATCATTTTGATTGTCCGTCCACAACAAATGCATTTAATATCGGTTATTATGGTCATATGTTCGCCCAACATTCGTCTTACCCCGCTCGCCTACTTGTCACATGTTTCTCAAAACATATTGCAGACAATTTGTTCCGATTTCGTATATTGTTGTTACTTCTCTTGGCATTGTTATTTTTCTTATTCAAAAGGAAACCCTTTTCAAAATGTATCTTGTTGTTGTTTTTATTTACAAGTTGGCAAACAAATAAAAATGACTTCATTGAATTGAATTCTGCAGCTAAGGGACACAGTTGGCAACAACAAGGACAAGTTCGGGCAGAAGGAGAATGACGACAACGATGACTAGGTTAAAATACTGAGTAAGCACATGTACCTAGGTGTATTCTTTGCGACCATAAACAGGGTATTTTTAATACCCTGTAAGCATAACAATGGCCAACAAATATGCCTTATAAAAGTATATAAGCAACCCAAATAATAGTTTAATTTTTTAATATGGCACAATTATTAACAATAGCATTTTCTATATTTTATTTTTATACAGTATCTCTTAGTTGAGCAAGCACACTCTAAGCACGCATACCTATTTGTTTTTATATATATATTTTTTATAATATTTTTCCATTAAGCGTGAGCAGCTCAAATTGTTATTTGGCCACAAAGGTCCACAGAGTTTTGCCGAGTGCTCCGAAAAAGAAATCAGTTTGAGTTTGCAATTTAAATTATTGATAAACTGGCAGCACGTGCTAAAGGCCTTTTGCATCGAGCTTGTTTTTGGAGCCTTTGGAATTGGAATGCACTCATAAACGCCATCAGCTGGAAGACTGAGTGGAAAGCGTCTGCTCTATTAATATGCAAATGGCGCAGATAAGTATGCTACGAAATGCACGATAAATCTTTAAAATCAAAGGCGAGCCCAAAATATCGCTCAGTGTGCGTGTGTGTGTGTGTGTGTGTATCGAAGTGTAAGAGATGTGAAATGAGATAAGAAGGGAAAGAGGAAGCATCTTGTGTGAAAAACTTGGCAAATTCAAAGTGAAAGTTGAATAGAGGCATCTGCAGCATATTCATGTGTGTGTGTGTGTGTGTGTGTGTGTGTGTGTGTCTCTATTTGTGTGCAGTCAAGCTGTTATGCGTGTGCAGCGTTTGCATCAACTTGACGCCATCTCTCTCTCTATCTCTTTCTCGCTCTCACTCACTTCGCTTCTTTCTGTCTAAACGGTTTTGGCACCAAATTCATGCATGTCTGCTGCCATTTTTGAGTGTGTCTACGTGTGCATACGTCTATGTGTGTGTGTGTGTGTGTGTGTGTGTGAACCTTTTGAGTGCACTCTGCCAATAATGCGCACAATTTAAGTTTGAGCAAATACGCCCATTTGAATTAGTGCGGATTCCTTCTAGGTTGAAGATCAACGACATTCAATTCAATTGAACTTTGGCAAAAGTTTCTTTGGCAGGTGTAACAAACTTTTCGACATCATAATTTATGGCCAGACAAAGGCAAATCAAATATTTTTGTACGCAAAGCGCAGACAGACGCTCATATCTTATGCCCAGTCTTAAACACCCACAAACACTCATAAACACAAACACACACACTCATAAACACAAACACACACACTCACATTTGTAGAGTGAAGTGAGCACATTCATTTCCGGTTGTGAGCTCATGAATAAATGAATTTATATCGACTCTGTTTGGCTGTTGAACTGCATTGCATATTTTCCTGTGCTTATTCTCTCGCCATTTTCCACTCACATGTGGCAGCTGTGAGAGGTGTATGTGTGTGTATGTATGTGTGTGTGTGTGTTAAGGTGAACTTGCTGCAGTTTTGTCCCTGACTTAACGGCAACTTGTTTGTCTCAAAACCACACAAGCTCGACAGAATTGGATTGGGGATTGGGTATTGGGATTAATAGAGGAAGGCAGCTGACTGGCTATCAAGCCATCAAGCTCGCAAATGTGCTTATAAACGCATCCAAATGGAGTCCTGGAGAGCGTCTTATTAAGTGTGCATGTGGCATGTGGCATATTGAGCTGACTGTGGCAACATGGCAACATTACCGATTCACCTGGCTTTGAAGCAGCTTGTCTGCGAGTAAAAGCAAGCAACATACATATATTATAATTCATAAAGGTGCTTAAATATCTCTGTATCTATATATCTTTAAGGACTTTTAAATATGATATTCAAAGCGAAATTTTATAATATTTGACAGTTTTCTTTGAGGGTTATACAGAATAAATAAATAGCTTGAAACGTTTATTTATAAATAGGGTATCAAACCGAATCGGTTATCGGTTTCAGTTACGGTATTTATTTTATTAATGTTTATATATGAACAATGTTGAATCTTTGGACTTTGAACAAGCAGATCTTTATTAAAGCTTATCCGATTTCCTTAAGGAATGTCTTATTTTTCATAAAACTAACCCTACTTTAACTTTGCATTTAAATTTTTTGATTCTGAGGCAACATTTTTTTTTTGAAAATTTTAAGATTTTTACATAGTTACCCCTTTACATTTTTTGAAAATTTTCAAAAATTTTAAATCTTAAATTTATTCTTTTAATCGACTCCAGGAGGTAAAATTATGGTAAAAAATCACTTTTGAACTTATTTCCACTTTTATTCTTTAAAATATTATCGGTTATTTCGAATAATTGGTGTAGTTTAGGTTGTTGGGTTTCGGTATTTTAGTTACGGTTGCCAATTTAAATCGGTTAATACCGGCTAACGGTTACGGTTATGGTTACGATTTTAATCCCTGTTTATAAATATTATTAAAACACATTTATGTTTGTTTTAAATTTGCTTTTAGTTCAACTAAAGATTTTTCTATTCAATTTAAAAATTATTAAGAATATTATTAGCCAGTCATACAATTTAACATTTTTTTTATCAATCTAAGTTGCCTTCAATGAATCTGCAATTGCTAACTAATTTGATTGAACTCGAGTTCAAGTGGCAGATAGCAGACAGCACTTGATAAGTGTTGCTTTCATATTCATTTAGTAATACTTGCCTCACCTCAAAAGCAGGCCAAGCCACGCCCATGCAAATGTGGGCGTTGGCCATTGATAAAACGCCACTCGTTGCAATTGCAATCCACGAAAACTTTGTCAAGTTAATTTATGCACATTATCAAAAGAGCATTTTCGAGGGCGTAGCCAAAAGTGTGAGAAGGAGAATAAATGAGGTATACACATCTATATAGTATGAAGATACTCTATTTAAATGGCAAGTATATATGCATCTATTTGCATGCACTCTCATTCAATTGAGTGCTGTCTGTAGATAGTAAAACGATTTTTTGTGCCAACGCCGGCAATTTTTCTGATATGAAAATCAGCAGTTTTCCTTTGATTTGCCGAGAGCACTCGCAGTTTTCTCAATCTCCCCCTCACACACACATACACAGACAATGGCACGCATACAATTTGCTCTCTCTCTCTCTTGCCCAATTTGTGCATTTTGGCAACTGTTGACAGTTTGGCCAAGAATCAGCGCTCTGACTTTTCCGCTGTTTGAGTTCTTATCACAAAGGAAACGAGTCGCCAAACATTTTAAAATATTAAAGAAAAGTTTCTCCATTGAAAATTTACTTTGGTTTTTATAGCCTAAAGCCTGTCAACAGACAGAAGGAGACACCTCCACGTACAGGGTATTTTGCTGGCTTACTCGTCGCTGATTTGTTGTTAATTTAATGAAATTTTTAATGCCTGCCATTTAAGAGCTTTACAGTTTTACAACAAATTGCTCAACAATTGTAAAACTGTTGCGCATCAAAATGATAACGGCAATTACACACTCAAACGCACACGTACATAAATAAAAATTACATTATTAATGTGTCGCATTATGCATACGCCGCGTGTGCCACAAAAAATTCGCTTTGAGCAGAAGCTTTGGCATTTTAATATGAATTGTATGCGGATGGGGGGACATGATGAGAGTGAATGTTCTTTATTGGGTTTATAGGTTTTTAATAACTGCTTTTTTTATGTCTGCCCTTAGGCTCAAAACAATAAGCCAAAAGTATGTCAAGCATTTAACGACAAGCATATAAATCTGACAAAATGTTTGCTTGAATATTAAGTAAGTTTTCCCTTTAATATAATAAGAACATAACTGAAACAGTTTAGAAAGTTTCACAAAACAATTTCAGCGAAATTTCGCTTACTGCAAGAATGGTAAAGTTGGTTATGAAATATGTAATCAAATCAAGACAATTTAAGTACAGACTAAATTTTTAATAAGATAGTCAATTGAATTTATTAGATAATTATAAAAACTTTTCTAAATTTTTTTCTGATATATGACATTAATATTGCTGCCTTTTTGAAAGGTTGAAGTCGTTCTTTAATTTTTAGGTTTAAAATAAATTCACCCGACCAAAATTCGCTAAAACTAACAGATATAGAGATGACAAATTCTGGAATTTTTTCGTTATTAGTTTTCGACCAGGCAACAAATTATAGCGGACAGTGTAGCTGAATAATGGCGACTAGCATATGACAGACGGCCAGAAAAAGCTGCTGCAGATACATCTGTTATTGTTGTTGTTGTAAGAGTTGTTTTTTGTGTTTGTTGCTTTTGTTTCTTTGTTGTTGTCTGGTCTGTGCACTTTAATCAGCCTAAGTGCTGGCAAAGAAAAAAAGCTGTAGCCAACTGGCAAAATTAAAAATGGTAAAACTTTGCTCGTTTGCTGCTCCGTTGGCTGCTGTCGTTTTCTGTGTGTGACTGTGGTGCCATTTCAAATTGGTTATTACACGGAACTTGCTACACACTACTACTACTACTAGTACTACTACTACATACACATACACACACACATATACTGCCACACTAACATATGCAGCAGTTTGTGAGGCTGTCGACAGTTTGTTTGTATTCGCACTCATTGTTGGCCTGGCCATAATGCGAAAATGAAAGTTGCATCACTTTTTAAAGGCGGCCATTTTGTTATTGCAACGGTCGTAAACAGTTATTGCATGTTTATTCTAACGCTAATGCTAATCCACGGCTTGTGCAACTTTCACTAACTAAAATATTCATGAATAATATCATCAACGAATTTATTGTGAGCTGTGTGTGGCTTAAACTAATAAATAGTTTAATATGTGTAATTTAAGTTAAAGCCAAGTTGTTAAATATTTTATTTAATTAAGTGGCGTGTGTCATTAAATTACGCAAATTAGCAATTAGTTCGGACATTGAAATTTAGATAAATATTTTATTTGATAAAGATAGACTACAGTTTTGCAAATTATCTTTAATTGACAGCTGCCCTATCACTGTCATTTGAAATGTATTAATAAATTTATATTTCTGTAAAATTGTTGTTTATTTAAAGCATTCAAGGTATCTACAATTTATTCAAATAAATGACAATTTACAAGCTACTTAATATGTAGCTTGAGCATACCTGAACGCAATTAATAATCAAATGCCGACATCAATTTATTTCTTACAATCGAATGCATTTGCGTCAATTGAACAAATGATAAATGACAATGCGAAATTACGGGGCCCAAGATATGATTTTCTTTTTGTTTTCGTTTTCATTTTCTTCGCTTTTTTGTTTCTTGAAACAAATGCGTTCGGTTCAGCGAACAGACAACAAATCAATATCAACAATGTCACCTAAAATAGATTAATACATATGCATATGTACGAGTATCTACACGGTGTGCAGATGTATCTGCAGCGACATGACAGCGACTGTAATTCATCTTCATCATTTTTGCATGCCATGCGTAAATCCGTCGCTACGCCCACGAATATATTTTAAACATGGCCCAAACGGCGGAGGAGCAGAAAATGAAAAAATATCAAAAAAAAAATGAAAATCGTTATGGCAAAAGGAAAAGTAATAATCAGCAAGGAGCAACCTTGGGGTGCTAGAGAAATCCTCCCAATGAACTCGCTAACCACCAAGACTGACTGTGGCTGTGTGTGGTGTGTGTGTGTGTGTATATATGTGTGTCTGTATATGTCTCGGTGTGTGTTAAGCTGTTCTAATGCACTGTCAAGTGTTCCAACTACCAACTGTTCCAAATTGTTAGCTGTGTGCGACCCACACGCGCACTTTCAAGTTTATGTTGCATACTTTTGTGGGCCACTTTAATTGCCCATTGACATTTAAATTTATGCCGAGTAGAAAGCCGTGTGCGTGCAGCGCAAAAAAGTGCCAACTAACCGGAGGCCTGGGCCCGTAAGATTTTATGATTCTAATGCCGCTTGCCAAATTTGAGGCTAGGCCAACTTGATTATTTGAAGATACTTTACTTACTGGATACTTCATTAAATAAATTGCTTATGAAGTTTGTCAAAAAATGAGATTCAGCTCGCCTCAAAGCTGCAACTTGAATTTTTTTGATAAGAAATTTGATAAAGTTATTCTTTTTTATAAAAATAAAATACTTTATGCATATTTTTTCTAGGGTATTCAAGTGTCAACTTTCATCCCATTGTATGGCTGATTTTTTTTGGTTTTCCAGCAGAAAATAAAATTAGCATTAGTAATTTGTATGCATGTGTGGTGAGTGTGCTAACAAATTGAATGTTGCCAGCTAGAATTTTCATTTTCATTTTCATTTGTACTTTTATTTCATTATTTTTCATTTGCATTGCTGTCGTTTTCATTAAGTGCGAAATTTCATTCAGATCGTACGCTTTCGACTAAGTAAGTTATTTCTATGCATTTCAATTATTTTATTCTATTTATTTGTTTTTATTATTTTTTTGGAATGTTTTTAGTCGTGCAGTTCATTAAGCTGTTTAATTTAGATGCTAGGCGCATAAAACACGCATACGCCATGTGGGCTGTGGATGACAAAAAGCATTGTCGGCATTTGTTTTTTGCTCTAAAAGCATTTCTGGCTCGTACACACATTTCTTAAATTGTTTTTTACCAAACACTTTGCGGTTGTCCCTCCGCCATGGCCAAAACCTTTTGGCATCTTGTTCCATTCACACTCGCACTCTCTCTCTCTCTCTCTCCCTCTCTCTTTCGCATGATGGCTAACCCTTTACACATTCATTACGCTGGCTTTTGTGGGTGTGTGCAACGTCTGTGTGTGGGTGCGTGTGTGTGTGAGAATATTTCGCGCTTATGTATAATCAACGCCGCTATTCGAGCTCTGAATGTATGAGTTTCCTGTTTTGCTTTTGCTTTTGCCTTTACTCGCTTTCAAATTTATGTGTTTTTCATTTTACTTATCTTCTTTTTTTGGCAAAAGTCTGAAACGCTTTAAGCCGAATGCCATAAAATTTAAATCAGCTGAAAAGTGCTGTCTACATGACATCAAACAGGGCCAGCAACAGGAACAAGAACAGTGCAAGCATGAGCAACGTTAATTGATTGATGTGAGCACAGCAATTTCAAGGCAATTTCAAAGTTCAACAATGGCTCAACAATGGAACTGAATTGTTGGCGACAGACAGACAGGCAGACTCAGATGGACAGACGACCACACACAAGATGAATGCAAAGGGCCAGCTGACAGCTGCAAAAGA
This sequence comes from Drosophila rellima, assembly GCA_035043635.1. Taxonomy (NCBI): domain Eukaryota; kingdom Metazoa; phylum Arthropoda; class Insecta; order Diptera; family Drosophilidae; genus Drosophila; species Drosophila rellima. The sequence continues at coordinate 570,883 of JAWNMV010000145.1, read as the reverse complement.
TAAACACAAGAGACTTTCTCGCTCTCTCTCTCTCTCTCTCTCTTCTCTCTCGTTCACCATTTCCGGCTGCGTCTCCAGTAAATCCTGATGCAATCACTGCAGTTCTTTCGTTTTCTTTCTGTTCTTTTTCATGTCAGCAACAGGAGCAGCCGAGTCCTTTACTAAAAAGTGCTACTCGCATTCAAAATGCACAACAACAACACAACAATTTTTAGAGGCTGTCTAACGATGTGCGACACATACGACGATACGTTGCCACAGACACGTTGCCAAAGATGGCGCCGCAGTGAACTCATTAAAAGTTTTTAGTTAAGTTGCAACAAAAAACGGCAACGCAACTTGCAACCTGCAACTGCGACAAATGCTTAACGTTGCAAATAAAAATGTGCAATGGCTAAATAATAAACAGGCCGCAATTCGTCGACGTTTAATTAATTTAATGAGCTGCCAGTGCGACACCAGCTCTGTCTGTGTGTGTGTGTGTGTGTGTGTGTGTTTGTGTGTGTGTTTCAGCCCAGTCGATGTCTGCCCTCCTTCGCCTGCTAATGACTTACGAGGCAACCCCATCCAATTTTCAGTGCAACTCGTTAGCATATAGCCCAAAGCCATTTACAGTCTGGCGCGGCAGTATTTTGTCATCGAAACTGGCAGTCACCTGGTTGGTTACCTGGCGCTTAGTCAATTATTGGCTCTTGTGGTGACCGGCGACAAAATGTATTAATTTATAACACGCATACGCCGCGTTGCACACTAACGGTTATGGTGCCGTCAACAACAGCCACGACCGCAACGAGTTAATGATTCAACAACACTTTTCATGATACGCTTGGCAACTTTTTCATTGTTTCGCTTGGACAGCGGCATAATCGAAGATGACAAGCGGTAAAAGTTTCGATTAAGAGAGGTGGCTGCTATTGAGCTGGAATTTAACAGAACTTAAAACGTAAAATTTTGTATATACTTCTAAATATATTTATAAATCCTTGTAGAGATGATTATAAAATTGTATTTTTTTTTAACTTGAAAGCTTTACATTTAATAAGTAAACCAACATAATTTACTAAATTAATATTGGATTGATTTGAAATAGAATATTCAATATAATTGAGAAAGACAGCAACTAGTACTGGTTAGACAAAGTTCTAAATATAAATGAATTACTTATTATTGATTATTTGACTTTAAATAAATAGAGAAATATATAAATTAGGTGTGCTTGTTATTTCTTAATAGATATTGTACAGACTTACAATTGAATATTCAGCCATAAGTTTAGTTCAGTTTAGCCAAAGTTGTAAATGTCGAGATTTTCGTGGCTGGAAGCAAAGTTCTAATTAGACACGTGCCATGGCTACGCATACATTTATCTTGGCCATTGGTCCGGGCCACACAACGGAAAACCACTTTAAAAAGAAAGCAACGCAGCCACAGCACCACCAACCAGCAACCAGAAACCAGCAACCAGCAACCGCCAACAAGCGGCAAGAAGCCAACAGTCTAAACAGGCTGAACAAGAACACGACTGGCAACAAACAAACGAGAGTCAGTTGGGGCATGAGTCAAAGGCCACAGACGCCGTGCCACCGATGGTGGCATTTGTGGGCTGGCCTCGTGTAGCAGTGGCTACTGTGGTGGCTTTAAGAGTGCCGGGAAACATTAGCGAACACATATTTGCACTCAAATTGAATTGAATTTTGGCCATAATCTAATAACAACTGCGAAATGCCAATTTCGAATTTGTGAACAGCGAACAGCGAACTAGATGGAAAAATGGCGAAGCGGAAATGCATGTTAACAGTGCTTGAGAGGGGGAGGAACAGAAGGGAAATGCACTAGATTTCGGCATAAATAATTAGTAGAATTTAGAAGGCCATTTGTTGGAAATTGTTGTAACGTCGGATCGGCAAAAATAAATCAATTAACGTGCACAAACAAAACAATTAATCAAGATGCAGGTTTTTAGTTACAGCCGGAAATGTGGTAATTGAAAAGCCATCGATTCCATTGACAGTTGATGGAGTGTGTGGAGTGCACCACTAGAGTCACCTGCACCACCTGCACCACCTGCACCACCATCTCCAATAGCTGCCACATCTGCTACATGTTCACACGCCCAGCTGACAACAATTTGTTAAAATTTAACGCTTTATTTACTGCTGACTCGCTACCACTGTGAGAACAGGGACAGTTCCTCTCCCCCTCCCCTCTCGCACCACTCTCCTATCTCAATCCCCCCTAAGCTACCTCAATAACGCTTTGGACTCTGTAACGTGTCCACACTGAACGACAGTTTGACATCTCTAAATAAAGTTTGCAGTCTAGCTACGTGTTCAAACAAACACACACACACAGGTGCACAGACACACACACACAGATACACAGGCACACACACATAGTTACAGATACATTCACACTCATGGGAAGCTTGACAATTTAATGGTGTTGAGGTTATTTATTCAATACGGTAGCTGCATTCGTTTAAATATTCAGTAGATTGCAGCCAATGACATGGCCAGAGCCAAAGTGTTACCAACAAAATGCATCTTAAAGCGAGTCTGCCATATAATATGACAATAAAAATCAAATCCATTAAAAAATATATGGGATTGATGAGATAAATACTAAACAGGTTATAAAATTTAAAGTCAATTTTTATTTAAAATAACATTTCTGATGGGACAGCAGTCCAGTTAAATTTCATATGTATGTCTTTTTGAATTTAATATTCATACTTATTCACCTAACATGAAGATATCCTTGAGCTAGATATCTGAGATCATAAGAGTGGGTATTCACATAAACTGATAAAGTATTCATAGGACTAGAGATCTGTTGGCTTCCATTTCAGAGGCATAGAAAACCCCAAAACGAATTATACTTTCAATGCCAATAAAAATAATAATCGGCTTGTCAATCAATATTAATCAACTTTTGCCTTCATCAAGACGCTTTTGTGTAACTAACTTTGATAAAAGCTTCTGTATTAAAGCCTTACGTTAATTGTCTGTACAATAAAATAAAAATAAAGGGCCATAACTCAGTGTTGGAACAGTTAATATGAGAGAAGAGAGTTACTCAGTTAATGGTCAGCTGCATTTAATTTGGACAAGCACTCGAAATTAATGACCAGTTTGTTGGTTACATTAAAAGCATTTAATATGTGAAATGAACAGCAACAATAATAACAATAAGAATAACAAACAACAAACAACACTCATTGTCTTATTACATTTTAAATGCAATGGCCCAACAGCAATGAAATTCCACCATAATTAACTGAAACAAAAGCGAAATTGCATTCGGGTTTCGAACGACCCTTGAAGCATCAAACGTTGCGTATACGCAATGTGAGAGCATAAGCTGATTAGGTTGAACACGCAAAAATCAACAGAACTGCAATTTGGATGTAACCCGACAGTTACCTGAGGCTCGTAAATTACAAACGAAGTGAGTGAAAATGAAAATGTGTGTGGGGAAAATGGGAAATGGATGGCGACAAAGGGAAATGGGACTTGGTTGTTGTTGTTGTTGTTGTTCTTGGTTTTAGATGCAAATCAAATGGACTGATGATGAGCCATGAGTGAGACCGTCGCTGCTGTTGATGCTACGGCTAATAAATAAAACAAATGAGAGCAACATCTGATGGCATTTACATAATTTCGATTATTTTTGCCACTGACGCGAAGGCAGCGACTAAGCAAAGCAACAACAACAACAACAACAACAAACTGAGACAACAACTACAATGACAATAATGTTTGCAATATGGAAATTACAATATGTACATTTTGGCGCGAAATGTCTATATGAAAATTGAGTTGCATTGTGTGTGTGTGTGTTTACTACGGATGTGTGTGCGAGTGTGTGTGTGTTGGTTTGTTTAGTTTGCATTTGGCAAATGCAATCTTAACAAGACTCTGGCCGCTGTCTGCAATACATTAAAATGCAATTTTAATTTGTTTAGCATGTGCTGCGCTTATACTCCCTCTCTCTCTGTCACATACTCTCTCTCTCTCACTGCCTGCTTAGTTGCCTTGCCACATGGACCACATGGCGTATGCGTTATAGCTTTATAGACACACATATTTACATATATGTATGTATGTGTATATGCATGCACTCATGCTTTGTCTGCAATTTTAATGCTGCTGTTGTTGCAATTGTTGTCGTTGTTGTTGTTGCTCCACCTGCAGATGCGGCTCAGACAACCGCCAGATACTTGTGCATTAAAAATTTAAATAAAATTGCAGAGGAAACAGCGTGAAAATGGGAATGAAAATGCCATTGGGTATGCCGCACATATATGAAAATGGGTATTGGATACAGTTGTACGTGCCTCAGTCCTCTTTTTCACTCTTTCACTTTATCCTTTATCTCTCTCTCTCTCTCACACACTCTTTTGCTGCTTTGTTATTTCAAACAACAGTTCAATTGCTTACGACAATAAACATTTGAATATGCTTGAAGTCAGTTTGTTGCGGTGGCATTTAAATAGGCAAATATGTACCTACAGACACATATATATATATATATATATATATATATATATATATATATATATATATATATATATTTTGCTTTATATGTCTTATAAATATGTAGGATACATGTCTTTAAATTATGGCAATTATTTTGATTTATTTGATTTGCATGTTAGCAGTTGCTGAGTTTTAATTCGCATTTATTTAAATTGATGTATATTTTATATAATATATTTTGATTTAAATTTTAAGACTCATACATAATTTACTTGCCTTACGGAATACCCTTAACAAAAATATTTATATTGTGTTTGTGTCTCAGTTGTCGATCGTGCAAACAACATGGTGAATATTCATTAAAATTTGGTTTCTTGCCAATATCGAAGAACATAGACACAGAGACATAATCACATTCATTCAGCATTTAAAAATCTATATTATATTTAGCTGCCAGCCAAATCTAAACAAAAGAAATGCCACCCAAAAAATATTCAAAAAGATAAAGCACATGGGGAAGTAATTGCAAAGCAGGAAGACTGAATCTTTAAATGCTTATTTACATTATTAATTGTTATAAGATATAATACTCACTATCTCTCACATAATCATATAGTGCTTATTAGCATATAGTACTCTTGAATGTTTATTGTGTAAACCAATTTGTCGATCATTAGTACAACAACAACGATAAAAATCCCCCCAATGAGATGCTGCATGAGACAGTCGCAAGGAATTTGCAACGTCAAATGAAGTGAATATCAACGAACGACCTTCAACATGAAATGCGACGTAAAATAAAATTTATCTCAATTATATATATATAAATATAAGTACATGTGTGAGTGTGAGTGTGTGTGTGTGTGGTGGGTGTGATTGTGTGTGTGAGTGTGTGTTCGTTGCTTTTCATTTTCTCTCATTTGCGCTGCCTGCTGTGCTGAGGGGCGAAACTCTGAGACAAGATGCGAAAAAATGTTGTGTTCTTCTCTCCATGTGTGTGGTGTGTGTGTTTATGTGAGTGTTTGCTTTACATTCACCTTGACAGCGTACAAAAATTAAAAGCAAAATAAAAATTATTTCGATATTTGTGCGGCAAACGCGTAAAAAATAATGAAATATCTATCTAAATACAGTGAAATATCGCTATAAAAAACAGAAGAAAATATTCAAAAATTATTTTAAAGATCTTAGCTAATTTTTACGAAATTTAAATAATTATTAAATTATTTGCATGCAGCTGATAGAAAAGTGTAAATTGTTTGCTTTACAATGTGTTCACTGTGCCCAGCAATTTCGTAGCTAAATATACCGAATTTTTAAGTATTTAATGACGCCAACATGAGGCGTTGGCCAGCATCTTTATGCATTTTGTTGTTGCCTAACGTCTGCATGTTTTAAAATGTTTAAACAAAAATATATATTAAATGAAATAAACAAATTTATTATGTGTTGTAGCTATAGCTTCTGGCGCTAATAAACTAATTGAATTGAATGAATGTATATATAGTAAAATATATTGGAATTCCAAGTGTTAAATGCCATTTTTAAACACGCAGAGAAAAAATAAATAAATGTAATTTTAATAACGAGTATTTTTAATTTCTCTGTGGCTTGGCAATTTCCGTGCAGTTGTTGTTGCAACTTTTCATTTCCGCTGTCCATTGAAGTTGTCAGTGTGAATTTGAGGCAACTTCGAATAGTAGCTCAATGACTGAACTGAGGTAATTTGCCACTCGGCCAGAATCCAAAGCGGAAATTGAGAAATCAGCTTTCGCACCATTAGCACATAATTCAGCTGTGACAAACAGCCAACACACACAAACTTGCAGAAAAGGTGACAAAGATTTACAGACACACATTCACACCGAAAGGAGGGAAAAAATGAAAGGGTTTCGAGTCCTACACCTGTAGACAAGTATTTCCGTTTGTTGTTATTTGCCAATTTGAGAAAACAGCCTGGGAAATCGAGCCGCCGCAGAGCAACCCTTTTTTTTTTGTTGCTCTCGGCTTTTGGGCGTGACAAAGGCGTTGTTAGGTTGCCCGACACTAAATCACAACGCCTGTGTGCGGTCACACCTCAAATGCCAAACCAAATTCACGCAGCGTGTCGCATACCCTGTAACCAACAAAGCAAATGGCGAGTTTTCAGTTTGAGAGGACTTCTAAATTATTTATTTTATCTTTTGAAACCGAATTGATACTGAATTTTTTGTCAAGACTTTTTAATTGTCTTTACTTATTTTTTAAATATTATCTTACAGGGTATAACAAGTCTTCTGCATATTTACTTGCTCGTTCTTCCACATTTGCTATTTCAAATTTTTCCCCCTTTTCATTTTTCAAATTGCTTCGCGCTTGCCATTTTTCATGCTACATGCTTTTGCCTTTTATTCTTTGCTCTGCTTTATTTTAACTTCCCTTCTATTTTTAGTATTTCGTTCTCTCGCATTCCGTTCGTCCGACTACTTGACACTTCCGTTTCCGTTTGAGTTGGCCTGACATTGTCTTCGGTTTCTCTAAGCCAGTGCAAATTTTCAAAGTAAGGCCACTGTAGTTACAGTTACGCATACGCCCCGTTGTCCCATCTTTGCCCCTATCAAAGTTACACAAATTTACGTTCATCTTGTGTGACGTTTATCCTTCAGCGCCTTTTTCGTATTCTGTCCCCCCAAAAACTTTAATATGAGAGAAGCGAATAAAAAAGAAAACATTTGCTCCCAGTGTTTTATGCGTGAAATTTATTGTTTCTGACAATGAAAATGGCGGCGCAAACGTTTCCTGATCATAGCCCGTCTTATCTATAGACCCTTTTGTTTTTTTGGCCATATTTTTTTTGCCTTTCCATTGTCGTATTTTATTGAAATTCATGTATTTTTAAAAGCCTTGGCCATTTGCTGGCTGCACAGCAATGGCTCTAAATCGTTTAAGCATTTGTATTTTTTCGCTTGATTTTTTCAGATACATATTTTGTTTGGTTTCGTTCGACTTTTATCTGAGCATAAAAGTTAATGTTTTGTATCATGGCCCGAAAATGTTTATGTGCCAGCTCTATTGGCCCTTTATTAAAGCGTAGTTAGGAGCGATAACTGAATTGCAAAAAACCCGAAATAAACAGCTGCTAATCTATAGATTTGTCTTGATTTGATTTGTCTATTTGCAGTTGCTGTTTTCTAACTTTATTTCTCTAAATGGTGAATCCCTCAGGAGCTTTAAAAAGTAGTAAGAATGGACGACTGATTGATCTCAGTTACAGCTATAGTATTTTATTAGTTTATCTTATTGAACTTATGTTATAATCTTATCTCATCACCAACACATTCACTTTACTTATAAAACTCTTTCCTACATTAACTTTATATTAGAATCCCCATAAATTAGTTATTTTAATAAAGCTGTCGAAACTTCTGTAACGTCTTTTTAATGCCCAATTCACAAGCGATATCAATACCATTTGTACTTTTTACGACGTTTATCAGTAGACAAGTACTTATGAGTTGATATTTATACGGTGAAACAGCATTCTCTTATCTTTTATCACTTGTCACTGATAAAACTATATACATTACGTATACGCAACGTTGTCGTTTATAGTATATATTAACTTCGATTTCTTTGGTCAGTTATCAGAGTTGGCATTTTAGTAATACCCTTGAATTTTTAAGTGGGTTGAACTTACCACCTTCCGGCTCTGAATCATCGATGTAGATCATTTTGCTCTTGCTGCGTCCCTTGGCGCTGGGTTGACGTAGTCGAGTGCCCGTTTTGGCTCTTGTACTTCACGTCAAATGTATAAGAAACGGTTCTTTCTTCTTTTTGCTTGTTATATTTTTTCAATTTTTAAACGAATATTTGCTTATTTATGAGCTGCTTTCAATAATATTTTAACACAAAATTCTTTTTTTAACACAAAACATTTTCTTTTTGCGTTGTGGCAAAAATTGGTATAAATACGAACTGAACTGAACTTCACTTCACAGCAAGAATTTGTTTTTCATATATTTTCTTTTGGCTTTTTGTATGCTACGCACTTAAAAAATGAAAACGGAATTATTTGGCGTTCGATGGATTTTATTTATAGCCTTGACTTATTGCACGTTGCGTATGCGTAATATTAGGCAAATTTTTGTTGCTGCGTTTGATTCGAATTTCCCTTTGAGCTGAAGCTGACTTATTATTTTTCTACTTTATTTTTTTTATTTTGTTGTTTCTTTGATTGCGTGCTATTGTGTCATCGTCATCGCGAGCGAGCGTTTTGCATCAAACTGTTTTTGGCCTGCGCCACATTATTTGATTTGGGCCGCTTTCGACTTGGCGTTGCCAATATTTTTCTTTGTGCTTTGCGCGCTCTTGGCGCTCAATTATAAATGTGTTTTTGCCTGATAGCAGGCAGTCAGCCAGTCAGCCAGGCTGGCAGTTATTGTGTGGCCGAGAGGGAGAGGAGTGTTGGCTAGAGGGAGAGGGGAGTTGTTGGGGGGCAGGTGGAGCCGGCACAGTGCGACTTGTCGCCGATCGACTCTCAGACTAGCAGCCCAGTGGTGCAGCGCAGTGCTCACGAGCGTTTCTATTCTATCTATAAATAAACAAAAAAGATACAAATACACGCTGTATCTATAGATATGTATTTGTATCTGTGCCTGTTTCTGTTGCTGTTTCGTTATAAAAATAAATTGCAAACCAATTTGTATGCTGCGCTCTCTCCCCACTCTCTTCTCACACTCTCTCTGTCTCTCTCTCTTTCTAATTCTCTCTCGTGTTTGCTCATTTTTGCGGTAAATGAAAATGATTTTCCCTGTTGTCGTTTAGCACATTTTTGTAGTGTGATTTTTTTTTGGCAACACGTCCCCACCTACACAGACACAGACACATGGCTTCCTATTGCCACATACTCTATGCATTCTCTCCTTGTGTCTGCCACCTCTTATCTGCCTCGTGCAACTTGTTGCCATTCTGTCAGCTGCATTCCTTTTTCGCTCGAGAGGCATGTGTCACGTTTTTGGCCAAAAGTTCTATCTCTCTGTTGCTTATATCACATCATTGACCTTCGTTGAGATTTGTCTTATCAAACCCCCTTCGATATGATAATAAATACACGTTAAGCTCTTGTTGTATATCACTTTGCTGTTAGATAAACTACAGCTATTGCTATTGATAGTGTTATTCGATTGTCAATGCGAGTGGTATGCGATATTTTGGGCGCTGAGCTGTATTTATACTTCCTAGCGCAATGAAATGTGTTGAGGCTGATATAAAAATGTAATTTATTGACGAAACTTTGTACTGATGTTGCGAATGGATTACATAAGTAATTATTATTAAATCAGATTCTAAAGAACTTTAGTTGTCTATTGATAGACAGAGAAAAATCAAATTTTTGATATGTAGATACTTATTAAATTCCTTTAATAAATGCTAAAAGAAACCAATTTATTGCATTTAAATATCATAAACATTTAAAATTGCTTTAAAGCTGAACAAATAGAGAGTGCGACATTTATTCCTCACATTTAAGAATTTTGAACTTAACCAAGTCTGGCGTGAAGTTTAAATATTTGGCGAGCTTACACGACACAGATATATGTTATATATACATGGCGAATAATTTGGCTTTATCTTGGTTGAACATTATTAAATTACGCTTTTCTATTTTTATATGGGTTAACATCACAGTCACACCCGATAGTAGTCGCACACACCCGCCTCCCTCCCCCCCTCATAACCGTGAGTTCAAGCCAACCAATTGGCGTTATCTTATCGGCCGGACGAATGCCTAATTGCCGGACAGACAAGGGAAACAAACGCAGTGCTATAAATGCGTCATGCATGAGAGGGAGACAAAGAGAATGATAGAGAGCACAAGAGGTAACATAGAGACAAGAGGGGGCAGCATCGGAAATGTAGACGTGAGCAAGTGTGCCAACTGTGTTCTGGCTGTCTGTCTAATTGGTCAGGTTCTGTTGAAGGCAACTTAAATTGCTTTAAAATGCAGCACAAAAGTAAACAACAAATGGGGACTAAGCCGAAATAAAAGCGAAATACGTACAGGCGCCAGCAACGAAGCCTTGGCAATAAAATTACGTATACGCGCCATGGGCCGCCGCAGGCAGTGGGCGGCTGCAGTTGTACACAAAGAAAAATAAAATAGTTCTAAAATTCATATTATTCTTAAATTAATACAATATGCGGACTTAATGGCATCCAATCTGAAATAATTCGTTTAGAATTCCGATATTCAAAATAATTGCGGCGAAATCGTAATTGAATCAAGTATTTCGTACTCCGCTTTTTTTTCTGTGCAGCTGTAGCTGCAGTTGTAGCTCCCGTTGGCCAGCAAGGCAAATAAACAAAACGTTGCCTGTCCACTTGATGCGAACGTGTTCAGACACGTTGCGGTTTGCTTTGGTTTACTGCCTGCTCCTCCTCCTCCTGCCCTTGGTCTGAACCAGGCAACAGACTCTACTATAGACAGGTCCTTTAAAGTTTTAGGCTGAGCCCGGTTTATTTTTTTTGTTTTTTGCTATTTTTTGTCTTGCAAAAAGGTCGAGTAAATGCACTCGGCTTTTGATGCACTCTACACGTTAAGTGACTACGGCTACGGCTACGGCCATGGCTAAGGCTATAGCTACCGTGGTTTTAGCCCGACTTTGTTTTAAATAATGCAAATCCCATAAATGCGCTAAACGCAGCAGGTGCTTTGTTCATTTCGTTGTTCTCCTTTCTTTTGTTTTTTCATTCACTCGAAAATCGAAAATCGAGCTAACGGCACGTTTTTGTTTTTCACATTTTTTGGTCTCTCACTCGTTTTTCTCTATTTTGTTATTGTTGTGTTGTTGTTTCGCTTCCGCTTGTGCACCTTGCCATAGCCAAAAAAAGAAGAAAAATTCATTTTACACTAGACTCGGCCCGACAAAAACCTCTGTTTGTTATTTAGTGTGCACGAAATCATTTAGCGACGTCTGCATTTTCAATTGTTTCCTATTGCCAACTTTTTTCCCCTATTTTTTCTGCACTTTTGTTTTGTAAATGTTTACATATCAATGTGCATGGTTCTCTTTTTGTTTTTTTTTGCACATATGTATGTATATATTTTGACAAGTTTCGTTTGCTTCATTCACGGATTTTGTTGCACGTATTGTGCTCCACACGGCTGCTCATTGCACGTTCAACTGTTTGGGGCAAGCTCGGAGGCAGCGATATGTTTAATTTCAATCAAGTTTCGAAAATCTTTTCGGCCAGCCAAACGCGCCTCGTGGCGCTATTTTCGTATTGTTCGTGCACAATTTTCGAAACAATTTTCTCGTCTGTATGTGCCTCCCCTATACCCGAAATTCTATGGGGTATATTAAGCGCTGAAACTGTTTACTAAAGAAATTCTTCTCAAATTATTCTTAATTCCAAGTCAATCAATTGTCATGGAATAGAAAACATTATTTCAACTAAAGTCATCAAATATTTATTGGGTATCTTGTAGTCGATCAGTAATTGGCTAATCGACTGCTTGTAATTTGACTTGTTTGTAATTTTCGGCCTGCACTACGAACTCATGTTGTTGGCGCAACATAAAGCAAATGTGTTTATCTCGCTAAACTTCTTTCGAGCTAATAATAAACCCGAAGTTGCGTCCGAGATGCGTCGGTTGCAGGCAACATAACATAGCAATGGTCCATTAGCACCAATTCAGTGTGGGTGTGGGCCTTTGAGGCTGGATAGCGTCTGCTCTGCCCTGGGTAAGAGAGTACGAGAGGAACAAATAGGAAAACGGAAATCTGATAGAGCATAGTTGAAAGTTTGCCGGATTTTCAAACTATTACAGGTTGTTGATAGCATTGTCTATATTTTGCAAAATAACTAGACACATTTAAATGAAATATAAAGAGTTAATATTGAAATTCATAATTTTTGAATCAATGTGGATTTTTTAGTAGGCAATACTTAAATAAAATTTTGTAACTTTGCTAAATTTAATTCAGTATTTTGAACTTCCCTCAACACATCGGTCCTGTGGCGCAATGGATAACGCGTCTGACTACGGATCAGAAGATTCCAGGTTCGACTCCTGGCAGGATCGTATAGAATTAAATTTTTTTTATCAATTATTTAGTAAACATACTTAATATTCACAACTTTGTTCTGAAATAGAAAACTATTTTAAATAAGAACATATTTTTTGCCAGCGAAAAAACCATTTCAAAACTAATATTTGGAATATGTATTCGATTTTAAATTTTTCTAGAATTTTAAGAACATTTTAAAATTTTTTCAATTGCTACCGTCTTTTTATTTTAAAAGAGAAATCAAAAAATTTACGTTGCGCCCAACGTGGGGCTCGAACCCACGACCCTGAGATTAAGAGTCTCATGCTCTACCGACTGAGCTAGCCGGGCTTGTTGAATTCTATCTGCCAAATGCTCTTAGTGTGCTTTGCAAATAAATGATATATAAATAATAGATCCTTCTTTGTACATATTTTAAAGTTAACTTCTTATAAATTTATGCTGGCATTTCGCATTGCGGGCACATGACGACCTTGCTCTGATCTACACACCCAGAAACACACACACAGATATTTATACGTATTTATTTTAGCGTGGCCCAAACCGCATGGCGTCTTCTATTTAGTCATCTATCCAAGTCAATTTACGCGCCTTTCATCTCAGCGTGTGTCTGTGTGTGTGTGTGTGTGTGTGTGTGTATGGGTGTGTGTGTGTGAGATTCTCTAGTTGCTGAGCAGCAATTATTTTTCTGGGTCATTAATGGGAAATATGCAAAGTATGTAGACAAATGGCAATATAAATTATTTAATTTCCACAAACATATTTCGCTTTAATTTTATGCTAGATGGAAAATATTTTCTCTAAGGTCGTCGACGAGTCGTTGACTGCAGCTGCGGTCGAATTCTTTTCCTCCTCCTTCTCCTGTTGTTGTTGCTCATGGCGCCGCATTTTATGACATTTCAGATACTCAGATACATAAGTGGCTAGTCTATATGTAAATATTTATATATATATATATATATATAGATCTGTATCTGCCACCTCTGCTTGTTGCTGCTGATGCTGCCGACTTTATTATTAAATTTAGTGGCATTTGGCCTTTTGCAGCGCGTTGACAGCCAGAAATCAATGTTAACGTGGCCCGAAGCGCTCTAAATTTATGTGCCTTGTGGACCTTGTCGCTTGAACTTGTGTCAAAGTGGCACAATGACAAAAGCCATACGCAACGCAGCAGCCTATCTGCAAAACTCACATCTGGCCGAATGACTAACTGCTACTTATACCCTATAGCCAATAACAAAAACTATAGGGTATATGTTGTACAAGGGAAAATGTTGTTGAGGCTTTTTTGGAATTTTGACATTATAAATTAATCATAAAGGTTGATAATTAAAAAAAGATGCTTTTTAGTAAAATATTAAAAGAATTGAATGTAAATGTGAATATTAAAAAATTATTTAAAAATTTAAGTTTATTAAAATTTTGGTCTGGATATTTTAAATAATCTTAAAATCAAAATTAGTATTTATGTATAATTAATATGCTATAAAGGATTTGCTTGATGCATATCTGAGTCTCTCTCATGCTCTGAGCCTTTATAGCCAATTTGATTTAAATTGTTGTTGTTGTTGCCGCTGTTGCTGCTGATGCGGTGGACGTGGTTGTTGTTTATGTGGCCTACTTCCGGCGGTTCTTGTTTACGTCTAATTGGTTGGCCACGTAAACAAATGTACAGGTGAGTATTTATAGGAGCACTGAGGTATTCAATTGGATCGGATTGTAGCTGCGTCAAGAACTCAAGAATTCCGCTTGATTTGCGTTGAATACATGTAAATAAATTTAATTGACATTTTTGTCAAGCAGCTGAGCAAACATTTATTATAAAAAAAATATAAATATAAATACAATTTATTGAGATGATATCGCATTTTGAAATGTTAAAGAACTTTTGCGGTTAACCGCAAAAACAATTTAATTTGATTGCCCTTTAAATCCTTTGAGCATTGTTCGGGGTGTGAATGTGGCTCGCACTTCGCCTTCTTAATCCTTTTGGCCAAAGTTTCGTGTCTCGGCACGTACTTGGAACCCCACCTCCCCCACACACCTCATCTCAACTGCTGGTGCTGTTGTCATGAATTGCAGAAAATTTATTTTACCACAAGGACTGCTGGTTTATGGTACGGATGTTGTGGGGATTTTTGGCCAACACGGATTTGTGCCAAACAAACAAGTTTTGTTTATTTATTTATTTAGATTAAACTTAAAGTCTGCCAGAAATTCATTGATAAATTTTGAGCATTCTTTAAGGCCACCGAAATGGATGGATTGGCATGCCATTGCACTATACAGATTCTTGAAATTCGTATACAAAGGCGAGAAATAAATATTTATGAATTGCGCACATGCCAACGCAAATGGCCAGTTCCAGTTGATGACGTTACTTCTGCACCCACATGCCAACGCATAGAAATAACAACAACGAGTGAAAGAGAAAGCGACCGAGAGAGAGCGAGAGCGAGGGACAGTGAGTGTACATGAAAAAGCGGAAATGTACGAGTACTCGGCAAGTAACTTTTGTGCAGCGCTCAAAAGTATGCAATGCCAAATTGTAAAGTACTGCATACTTTTAGGGGCCAATTGAAAGATTCCCAAAGTACAGCAATAAATTGTTCAGTGGTGAAATTAGTTAAGTTATTTTAAACTTTAACACTTTTCAACTTTAGATCTGTGAATCTGCATTTTCTTATATTTTATTTACTCTGATTTCTATCATTTCCATTCTAAAACATCATGTTTGTTTGAACTTGTTCTAGTTTATAATAATAAATAAATAATATAATTAAAAATACAAACTTCTATTTATCTGCTTATTGTTCGATACTTTGACATATTTATACAGATCTTCTAGCATATTTTGACTTGATTACATGAACTGCTTTACCTCATGCAGCTAGACACTTATCTTTCGCCCTGCTCAGCCCTTAGGTAAATCAATGTCCTTAATTATGCACGTGTGCAAGCAAAATTATGCAGGAGAAACGACGACAACAACAAAAATGCAATTTATGGCAAATGCAACGCAGCAGCAATAAATTGAATGCCAGACAAACAAAGGGGCCGGGCATGTGGCAAGAAACTGCAGTCAGGTTGTAAAAAATCTCATCAAAAACGCAAAACCCAGAAAAATATTGAATGCAATTTTATTTACCACACACACACACACACACACACAGACAGACACTGCAGCTGCAACCACAAAACGTTTTACGCTCTTTTTGAGGCAACACAAAAATGGAGGACAACTGAGGTTATAGAAATATATCATAATGTGTGTATGCTGTCTGCTTGCATATGAGAGTGTGCGTGTAACTATGCTACTTAGTGTCTGTTTCTGTTTGTATAAGACAGAGAGAGAAAGAGCGAGACAGAGAGAGAGAGAGAGAGAGAGAGAGAGAGAGAGAGAGACTGCTTATAAGTTGGCTGCCATACACAATCACACACACATACACACACACATTTATCAGCTACCCGGCGCATATTTTGCTATCTGGCAAAAATCTTATTTCCGGCTGCGCACAATGAGGCAGAGCGTCAGGCGCAGCTCCTTGTTGCACATTGTCATTGAAGAGTTGTTGCTGCGGCTGCCCCTGGCAACGCTTCTGTTCTTGCTGCACTGAAAAACCTTTTTTATTTTTTTTTTATAAGATAAATATTTAGCTGTAGACAATTATTGTAAATTCTCTTTATATGCGAAATTTTGATTCTTTGGACTTTCAACAAGCACAGCTTTATTAAAGCTCATCCGATTTCCTTGAGGAATGTCTTATTTTTCATAAAACTAACCCAACTTTAACTATGCATTTAAATTTTTTGATTCTGAGACAACATTTTTTTCTTGAAAATTTGTAGATTTTTGCATAGTTACCCCTTTAAATTTTTGGAAATTTTTCAAAAATTTTAAAGCTTAAATTTATGCTCTTAATCGACTCCAGGTGATGAATTTAGGGTAAAAAAGTAGTTTTAGACTTATTTTCACTGTTTTTCTTTATAATCTTAACGGTTATTTGGGTTGGAATAATTTCGATTATTGGGTTTCGGTATAATAAAAAAGTTTTGTTTCTTAAAGTTGTCCAATTATTAAAAAATTTAAGAATGTTCAGTAAAATATTCTTGATTTTCGAAATTGGTCTTTCTTTTTTTATCAGTGTATGCTTGTGGTTGTTGTCAATTCATTGCGCGCTGAAAGTCGCTGCCTGAGAAAAAGGCACATACGCAGTCATGGTTACCCATGGTTGCCATCTGCCACCTGCCAGTTGCCACCTGCCACCTGCCACCTCCCAATTCCCAACTTGCCAGCTGCCAACTGAAGTCGGTATTCGTAGAGACTCTGTGCGCGTGTGTGCGTTTAAATGAGTTTACGTGCTGTTATGTGTGCTGTGTTGCTATGCTTTCGCCTTTAGCCACTTCTCATGTGCCGACTCCTATACGATTTGTTTGTTTGACTTTGGCAATGTTTGGGACGAGGGGAGGCCGCCTCGATTGTTGTCTGCTTGGTTTGGTCTGTTGTGATGCTCGCTCTTTCATCAAAATCCAGTTTAAGATTTTTGATTTAATTTTGTTTAGCTTGTCGGTTTCCTGATGCACGTACCTGGCATTTGGCAAAGTCCTTCTTCAGCAGCAACTGATTCAACTCAAGTTGCTAACCGAATTTAGATGTGACAGTCAAAGGGCAACTCTTGACTCACACTCACACTCACACTCACACAACAACAGACACACACACTCACTCAGATTCATGCAGGTAAATATGCACTGCTAATCTGAAATGCTTCCGAGATGTATTTGAATTACTTCAGACTCCATTGTTTATGGATATTAGTTTGAAAATCAGATGCGTAGATTGTTTTGAAATCTTTCAATTTATTTTAATTGGTTCTTTTCAGTCCAAAAAACTGTCATGAGTCAAACGAACTGAGTTAGAGATTCTCATATGAGCAAAACTTTGGCAATTCAATTAGGGAAATTGGCAATTTTTAACCACATAACATATTTATGCTTTATGAAAAATAAAATCGTTTGTAAAATCATTGTATACTTTTGGGCATTTATTGCTTGCAATACCTTCAAAGATAAGCAGCATAATTCGATAAATTGCATAAATACTTAATGACCGATTATGATATGTTTATAAAATGAAATTTAAAGTCAACGAAAACTTTTCAATGTCCTTTAAATGTATCTGATAGACATTTTGAAAATAAATTAAACACGCTTCAGTTGACATGCAGAAATAAATTGGCAAAAAGGTGTGAAAAACAAGAAGCCGTTGCAAAAGGAAAAGCAACAATAAATAGATGGCACAAATGAAATCACAGCAAATTAGTTGTAATTGAATTGTTGGCTACTTTGCATGCGTTTTGGTCTAATCGCCTTAAAGCGCCAAGAACATGGCCGGAACTTGTTGATAGGTGGAGAGCCGAAAAGCGACTCAACGCAATGTGAAGTGACGAGAAAGGTGATCAACACATTGACATCGACATGGACATCGACATCGACGAGTTCAAGGTACATGGACGAGGCTGGTCTGGTCTGGGGCGGTTCGACTCGCATTGCCACGCCGACAAACAAACAAATATTTGACGTTTTAGTCTAATTAAATTAGCCAGAACGCCGCTCGGCCCTCGGGAAATGGTATATATTTCAATGTGGCCGCAAAACGTGCAAATTTCACAAGCAGCAGACATTTAACAAAAGTGCGGCCAGCCGAACACAACGATGTGCTTACACACTATTCTTAAAAATAAATAAATAATACGAAAATGAAAGAAATAAAATAAAATATATACCCGTGTGTGTGTATAAATTACAAACAAAATTCGAGTGCGCCTTAACGTATGCAATACAAAAGTTAACCACAATATTTTTTAACTCTAAGCCACATGAAAATTCGAATTCCATTGTGTGCGGGCAAGCTGAACAATTGCACACGTTTTTATGTGCCAGAATGCAAGAAGTAAGTGGCTTAAGTGTCCATGCAACCAAGTGAATAATGTAGCCCCATAGACAGAAAGAGAGAGAGAGAGAGAAAGAGTGAGACTAAAAAAAAAGAGAGAAACACAGAGAGAAAGCGAATTAAAAGAGTTGGCAACAAAGCTGCCGGTCATTGTGCTCAAGTATTGAATGTATCTGTGTGCAACTGTGTTTGTGTGAGTGTGTGTGTGTGTGTGCTCGAATGTCGTGGCAGCTACTCGACTATTTAGTTGACTACCAACTAAGCCTGTGCCGTGCCAAAAGTGACAAACGTTAAGTACAAAAACTACTACAGAAAATACTATTCAACTGAACAATGTTTTTGAAATCTCTAACTCAGGTATATCAAATTCCAGCAAAATTATTAGTTATTTTAGTAGCTAGAAAAAAGTTCTCCTTCCTCTATGACAATAGACAGAATTTCACCCTTTCCCTTAAACATTTGTTGATCAATAAAAATAAGGTTTGAGCGCCCTTAACATAGTTGTATATTTGCTGATTACTAATTGCTCCACAAGTCAGCTTGATAACCTTGCAATAAATGTCAACCCTTAACCTTCCGCCTTGAATGACCAAACACTCACAGTCATATACATACATATATGCATAACATTTATAAGCTTTTATCGGCTGCTTTTCCAGATAAATTCAAATTTATTATGGCATTTTTATGTGCTGACCAGTCAGACAAACATATTAAAAGCAAGCGTAATGTAATCAATAGTGTTCGACTAGCAGATGCCCTGTACTATCAATTTGTAAGAGTTCATACAAATTAGTGACATAAACAGTACAATATTAGCACTTTCATTATTCGACTTCTTCTTAAATTTCTTGGGATTATTTAGCCTTTCCACATTGTCTATAGAGTATGTTAAATGACAAATGCGTGAATCTCACATATAATTCTATTAACTTGATTAAACAATGCAGTTGTTGGCTTTTGTCTGTTGTACACAATGCAACGCATTGCCGCTGCTTTTCCAGCCGGAAGTTCAGTTTTTTATTCCCCCTAAAATATGCATGAGCATTTTTTATGAGTCCACAAACACTTTAAATTGCAACAGTAAAAAAGGACCGCAAATATTTAAATCTACGTTTTTTGTGCTACTGCGAAAATTTATACATTGATTGGCCGGCAATTGGAAAAATCAACAAGTAGTCAATTGATTGAAATGAGATTTATTTTTAACATAACGATTTTTTTTTTTAAGTGTGTGCGCGCTTTAAAGCTTAAAATAATATATTTGAAATATTCTTAGAACAATTCCTGACATCAAACACTTGGTTGCCGTGTGCTTTACATAAGCAAAGGGCAATTCATTATAATTCGTTTGATAAACAAACGATAAAACTACAGCTGGCTGAAAAAATATAGCATGATAACCAAAACAAAAGATTAATGAATGAAATACAAATATTAGAAAATTTTAAAGAAAACACATCTGATCGAAATCAAATTAAAATTTTTCTAAATGTTGTATGTAATTCCCAGGCATTCTGGAAATGCCTTTTTAGTTTCTATTTGACGCTGAGAGTGAAATGAAATTTAACGAAAATATGGAAATACAAAGAAAACACGTGTAAATGTTCAATAAAATGTGTAAAACTTAAAACAAATTTGTATATAACTATACAAATTATTAATGACGTTTATAATTTTATGCTCAACAGTTTAAATTTATAAACGGATTTAATTATTTAAAGTGTGTAAGGTGATATCTGTGTAATGGCTAAAAACTAAATATCAAGTAACTCATAAAATGTTCAGTTTAATTTCCTTGCAGCTTAAAATTGCTGAAAATTAATGCACATAATATTTTGCTCTTAGAAGGAGCTTAACTAGCCCACAGAGCAGCAAAAAATGAAATGAAATAAAAATAAATTAAAATTATAAACAGCTTAAGCGGCAACTTTGGACAGACGCTGACCACAAAACCCTAAAAACCATAAACCAAGACAAAAACTGAACTCGGCACATGCGAGTGTTATACGTACAGGAGACAACAACAACAACAACAACAACAACAACAACAGCAGCAGAAGCAACAAGAACAACAAGAACAAAACATAATAGTGTCCAACAAAAAAGGCGAATAACTTCAAAGTTGCATTCACAGGGGCTTAGTGCTCCGAGTTTTTGGTTTAGCTTTCAACTCGGTGCTTAAGTGTATATGTGTCTATGTCTCTGTCTGCGCGCGCGCGTGTGTGTGTGTGTGTGTGTGTGTGTGTGTGTAGCTAAAGCTTGTGCGTTGACAAGCAGCTGCAAAAAGAAGTTGCAATAAATGAACTGTAGTGTTAAGCGAGCTTCAAAACTTTGCCAACAACAACACAGACACACATGAAATAACAAGTAGCTTTTTGTTAAGTGAATTACACACACTTACACACTGACACACTCACACTCACATGCAGATATAACACTATTAAAACATGGGTCGCAAGAAGAAACAGCCAATGGGCGTAAGTACTAAACACACAAGTTGATAAACTACACTTATAGATACAAACAACAAGATACATTTAACATGCATACTTACAAGTATCTGCCAGTTCGAATTGAAAGTTGCGCATACGCCGCGTTGTACGCGAGTTAGCTGCTTCTCCTGCCACCGACACTTGGCTTAAACACTCCAAAAGGCACATTTCATTTCCATGCCATTTAAGTGGTGCAGATAAAGCAACCGCTCAGCCAACCATCCGACACTTTGCACTTAATTTCCCTATATGTTTATGTTTATTTTTGCTTATTTTATTTTTTTTTTACTCATTTTATTTATTTGTTAACCACCTGCGTGTATTTGCGCTGAACTGACACTCGTTTTTCTTTGCCTTTTTTTTTTGGTGCGGCACAGTTGCCGCCCGGTGGCAGCAATGCCGCTGGTGGCGCCCCTAAAACTGTGGGCGGCTGTTGTGTGCCGCTGGGATTACCTCAACCTCTGCTGCTCGAGGAGAAGAAACTTCTGCTGGCTGTGGAGCGTGGCGATATTCCAAATGTTCGCAGGTGAGTGTTACGCCATGACGTTGCTTGTTTTCACTCCCCTGCCAAATTTGAGCCTTTTTTTATTTTACACTTTAAATGGTGCGTCAAGGGACACGCAGGTGTCGATGGTCCGTATCCGTGTACGTATCCATATCCATATTCGCATCCCTCTGCTGCGATATGTGTAGCCCGCTCAGGAAACGCATAAATCCTGTGAGTGAGTGTTGTGTGTATTTGCACTGGGTGGTTTCAATTATTTGCACAGCCCCCCGGCCCCTTTGCCTAAGGGAAGAGTACCGAAGTGGCAGTAGGGGCAAATATCTTATATGCCACTTAATAAGCAATATGCGGGCACGAGTTCCTTTCGCCATTTTGGCGCCATTTCATGCGCATTTTAATAAATTTACAATTAATTTCGCATGAATTTTTGAACACATTTCTAAGCTGAGCAAAGCAAATTAAAACGGGCTGCAATGATTTTAAGTGGCTTTTTAAAGAGTGAATTAATTTATAATCAATTGAAATTGCCGCCATTCTACAATCTATGCTTTCTGGAGTAACATCAAATCGAGAAAAGGCGATTTAATTTCAATGCAGAATTTATTTGGATTAAGATTGATTTAACATATTGGAATTTAACATCTTATTAGTGTATTAGAGAAATTATCCTATTTAAAATAAATATAATAAGAATGACATTAATTTGGTTGGTAAATGAAATAACCATTTATGAACAATCATCAATTGTTTTGAACATGAAATTGTATGAAGCAATTGTCTGTATCAGAATCTGTCAATACTCTGGAAAAGCGTGAAAGCGGTAAAAAGTGTAAAAATCACAGAGTCTCGAGGGGACAAACACAATAGATTCGTCAACTTGGTGTGCGTTCTTTGTTCATGTGTATCTGTATCTCTACCTGTGTCTCTATCTGTGTCTCTATCTGTATCTCTATCTGTGTCTCTATCTCTATCTGTTTCTGTATATGTATTTGTGTATGTGCTTATGTGTGCGTGTCGTTTTTGCTGTTGCCTAAGAAATAGTGTGCGTTTGTTTACATTTTTAAATTGATAAAACGATAGGGATTATAGCTCTTCATTTCGTCTAATGTGTAGCGATAATGCGCCTTGATTGGCTCCTCCTCGGAACCAATTGAGTCATCCTCCTCCTCGCGCTGCACACGAATGCCCTTCAGTTGGCAGGCGCGTCGATAGAGCTCCTCCTCGCGATCCTTGTAGAACTGCCAGGAGATGCGGCTGAATGCCGGCATCCGAGTGTAACCGGGTACTGCACCATGTGCAAACCAATTGCCAACACCCAATTTAACTGTTTGCGTTTCTTTAAACCAGATGATATCATATTAAAAATCTCTCACTTATAGGTTATTAAATTGTCCTTACCCTTGTTCTTCTGTGCCATTTTGATGACCAAGCCTTGATCCTTAGTAGCGTCCATTGTATTCTTTTTATTGATTTGGAAAAGATTTACAAATAATTTAATTGCCAAATGGTTGGGTTTATTCGGCGTTTAATTCAATAAATATCTCGTATTTCTTAGAATTTTTTACAACAATTTATGTTGACGAACAATTGTAAAATGAATTTTCAACTATCTGCTGTCAGAGTGCTGAACTGAATATATGACAGTTGGCTTGTCAAAGGTGACTTTGTTATCAGCACAAGTTTATCGAAAAGTATTGCAAAACACACTCAGAGATCTGGACCAACACTGCGCAACAAGTTTTGGCGCTCCACTTGAAAACGTTCTAAACTTGTATAAATAATATTTCTTTTTATACAATTTTGGTATTCGATTGATTGGCAAACTTTTACTTTTTATTTTGGTTGCATCTAATTAAAAACTTTGGCAAAGAAAAGGAGAAGTTGAATAAAATTTTTTGTGAATTTCACTTTAATTACTTTCCAAATAAATGTGTGTGTTTCAGAATACTGCAAAAGGCATTGAGGCAGCAGCACATCAATATCAATTGCATGGACCCATTGGGTCGTCGTGCCCTCACTGTGGCCATTGACAACGAGAACCTGGAGATGGTCGAGCTGCTGGTTATCATGGGAGTGGAGACAAAGGACGCCCTGCTGCACGCCATCAATGCGGAGTTTGTCGAGGCCGTTGAGCTGCTGCTCGAGCATGAGGAGCTCATCTTCAAGGAGGGCGAGCCCTATGTAAGTGATTCCATATCCTGCCCCTCCTGCTCCTGCTCCTGTATTTGTACTTATGTTGCACTCAGCTAATTTGTGGCACACACTTGGACTGCTTTGGCTTTCGGCTCAAACTGAAGCTAACACGATTTTAATCAGTTTTGTGTGGCCTCGTTAGGCACGTACATGACAGACGTTCAAGTGATTGGGAGTGTGCGATAAGCGGACAACGCTTCCGTCTTCCCACAGCTTCCTCTATACCCTACACTGAGCTCTGACAGTATTGGTCTTGGTTGGAATAAGATAGCACTTGGTTTACATAATTTATTTATTTATTTACCACTAAATTATTTAAATATGAAAAGTGTTGATTTCTTGGACTTTCAACCAGCACAACTTTATTAAAGCTCATCCGATTTCCATGAGGAATGTCTTATTTTTCATAATATTAAATCCGCTTTCACTTTGCATTTAATTCTGAGACAAACATTTTTTCTCTCAAAATTTGTCGATTTTTGCATAGTTACCCCTTTACATTTTTCGAATATTTTCAAAAATTTTAAAACTTTAATTTATTCTTTAAATCGACTCCAGGCGATTTTGGACTAAATGTACACTTTATTTTAGGGTATTTCAAGTTTGTCAACCCACAAATTGTCACCCTTTCTTCTTGTGGCAAATAAAGTTGTAAGAGCTGGTGGCGCCTCCGGTTGCTGCCTCATATTTATGCACACGAGCACGCTTCATTAGGCAGCCATTGGACGCAATTGAAGCGTGAAAATTGCAATTGTAACCCATATGAAATAAAACGCTTAACGCCATCGAAAAGTACGAGTACTCGTATCATCAAGACTGGATACGAATAGGGCCTCGTACTCGTAGTTGATAGACTTGTGAATCGGTTTTAGCCAGACTCTTAACTTAACCTTAACTGACACTTATCATGCAGAGTTGGCAGACTGTGGACATCAACACGGCCATGTTTGCACCGGATGTGACGCCATTGATGCTGGCGGCGCATAAGAACAACTTTGAGATATTGCGAATACTTTTGGATCGTGGCGCCGCAGTTCCTGTGCCCCATGATATACGGTGAGTTGCCTTGGGCTCCTTAAATTTCGAAAGTAACAAATTCCTTCTCAGCTGCGGCTGTGACGAGTGCGTTCGTCTCATGGCCGAAGATTCTCTGCGACATTCGCTCTCGCGTGTGAATATCTATCGTGCTCTTTGCAGTCCCTCGCTCATTTGCCTCACCTCGAATGATCCCATACTGACTGCCTTCCAGTTGTCCTGGGAACTGCGCAATCTGGCACTCACCGAGCAGGAGTGCAAGGCCGAGTATACGGAATTGAGGCGGCAGTGCCAAAAGTTTGCCTGCTCCCTGCTGGATCAAACCCGGTCCTCCAATGAGCTGGCCAACATCTTGAACTACGATCCAACCATATCTAGCTATGAGCCTGGCGATCGCATGAGCTTGACGCGACTGGTCCAGGCCATATCCTACAAGCAGAAGACGGTGAGTAAGAAGAAGGCATCAATATCAACAAATTAAAATATTATTTAATATTTATGAATTAAAATTAAAATAATGCCTTATCAAAAAGTTTCTAACATTTTTATAAAATTGCTTAACGTTGCGATGAATCTGAATTCCTCGTTTAAATTTTAAAACGTTTTCATTTCGGATTTTCTGACTTTCCATATTTATAGCTGATATCAAAATTGTTTTCTTATGTTTAATGCATTGCTTAAACAAAGTCTTTTTCGGTTTTGAACGCCAATAAATCAGAATTGTTAATTTGACTTCTCAACCATCATTGCGTGTTTCAGTTTGTGGCCCATTCGAATATTCAACAACTGCTCTCGTCGATTTGGTATGAAGGACTGCCAGGATTCAGGCGCAAGGGCATCGTCGATAGATTCATTTGCATTGCTCAGGTGGCGATGCTATTTCCACTCTACTGTTTTATTTACATGTTTGCCCCAAATTGTCGGACGGGTCAACTGATGAGAAAACCGTTTATGAAATTTCTCATACATGCCTCCTCCTATGTGTTCTTTTTGTGTAAGTGTTGTTGTGGGAAAAAGCAAAACAGTTTGACTAAGAATAACAAAGAGATCCGGTTCTATTGCAGTTATCCTCATATTGGTCTCACAGCGTGCGGATGATGATTTCGTGAGATTGTTTGGCACGGCCAACATGAAGGCCGAGCTGGCCGAGCAGGAGCAGCGCCAGCGTGGACAGACGCCGAGCAAACTGGAGCTGCTCGTCGTGCTCTATGTGATGGGGTTCATGTGGGAGGAGGTGCAGGAGATCTTTGCCGTTGGCATGCGAAGCTATCTGCGTAACATGTGGAACTTTATTGATTTCTTGCGCAACAGCCTCTACGTGAGTGTCATGTGCCTGCGGTAAGTTCAGGTTCAGGTTCAGATTCATGCGACAATCTACAGTTGAAGTTCCTGATAGAAAGATACATTGAAAGGCTCAGTTTTCGGATGATATATAGATATATATTTCTATTCAAAATTCGATTCACTATTAAGATTTATATTTATAGTCGTAGTGCATCTTTTATCTCTCCCTCTTCCCTGCAGTGCCTTTGCCTACATACAACAGGCAACGGAAATCGCCCAGGATCCACAGATGGCCTACATACCGCGCGAAAAGTGGCATGACTTTGACCCCCAGCTAATTGCCGAGGGTCTCTTTGCTGCGGCCAATGTTTTTTCGGCTTTGAAATTGGTGCATTTGTTCAGCATTAATCCGCATTTGGGTCCATTGCAAATCTCGCTCGGTCGCATGGTCATTGACATTGTCAAATTCTTCTTTATCTATACGCTGGTGCTGTTCGCCTTTGCCTGTGGTCTCAATCAGCTGCTCTGGTATTTTGCTGCCCTCGAGAAGAGCAAATGCTATGTCCTGCCGGGCGGGGAGGCGGACTGGGCCTCTCATGGTGATTCCTGCATGAAATGGCGACGATTTGGCAAGTAAGTCCAGTCAGCAAACTAATTATAGTTGGTAACAAATATCTATAAGCCATGCCTGTGTGCAGTTTGTTTGAGTCCTCGCAGTCGCTGTTCTGGGCCAGCTTCGGCATGATTGACCTCGAGGACTTTGAGCTGACGGGCATCAAGTCGTATACGCGATTTTGGGGCCTGCTCATGTTTGGCTCGTACAGCGTCATCAATGTGATTGTTCTGCTGAATCTTCTGATAGCCATGATGTCCAATTCCTATGCCATGATTGATGTAAGTAGTTGGCGTATTTTCACCCACATGACTTTGACTTTTGCATGACTTTCCAACAGGAGCACTCGGATACCGAGTGGAAATTCGCCAGAACCAAATTGTGGATGAGTTACTTTGAGGATAGTTCGACGCTGCCGCCGCCTTTCAATGTCCTGCCCTCGGTCAAGTGGGTGATTCGAGTGTTTCGCAAGTCCAGCAAGGCCATCGATCGACAGCGTTCCAAGGTGAGTTGCGTCAGATTCCGATTTCTGCTCCTTCAGCTCTTCAATTTCTATTTGCAACAGAAACGACAGGAGGAGGAACAGTATAGCAAATATGACAACATAATGCGCTCCCTGGTTTGGCGTTATGTGGCTGCCATGCATCGCAAGTTCGAGAACAATCCCGTTACCGAGGATGACATCAACGAGGTCAAGAGCGAGATCAGCACCATGCGCTATGAAATGCTCGAGATATTCGAAAACAGCGGCTTGGATGTGTCCTCGGCCAACAAGAAGGAAAAGCGTGAGTTCAATATTTATACTTTTTATTTATAAAATGAAGCTGTCACTGAAACTAGCTCTGAAGAATTAAATGTTTGCTCGAAAACTTGATAGCTTTTTAAATTAATTTTACTTAAATTCATAAATTTTAAATTTTAATTGAAAATGGAATGTTTTTAAAACGTATATTTTGCCATTTTATAATTATAATAATATCTCAATTTAATTATCATTATAATTAAATATTATTATTTATATAAACCCTGTTCCTTATCCCATCCAGATCCCCGACCACGTCGTATGAAGGTATGGGAGCGACGTCTGATGAAGGGCTTCCAGGTGGCGCCGGTGCAGACGAGCAGTGAAACGGATCTGCTGAGCAACGTGAATGGCGATGGTGAAATGCGAGAGATTAAAATCGAGACAGTGCCTTCCAAGCCGGCCAAGGAGACGGCGCGCGAGCGCTTCCAGCGCGTGGCACGCACTGTGCTGCTGCAGTCGAGCACCCACAAGTGGAATCTGGTGCTGCGAGGTGCGATGCCCAACTCACAGATTGGACGCAGCAACAAAACGCAGCGCAAGAGTCTGCAGAATTTGGGCAAGGCCATCGAGGAGGCCAAGAGGTAAGTAGTGTCGGGTCTTACACTGAGTCACAGACTGTCACAGACATGTGTCACAGTTAGACAGTTCTACAACTTAGCTTAAATTCAATTTAATTTAATTTAATTAAATTAAATTAATTTAAATTAATTTAAATGTATACAAATGTGGGAGTTTCTGGGGTAGAAGCTGTCACAGTCTGTGATACAGTGTGAACCCAGCATAAGAGTTCAAATTTAAGTTAAGCAGAGAGATTCAATAATTTCACTTACAGGCTGATTTTGCTCAATCCGGGCTGCGCTTCCGGTCGCGAGTCGCCCATACGCATAGAGTTCGAGGATGAGAAGTCGAGCACTTTGCTGGATCTGCTCAACCAGATCAGCGAGGAGATCAGCGTCTGTGAGAAGCCGCGCCTCAAATCCCAATGGCGACCACCACTGAAGTCGGTGCCTGGCCGCGCCATGGCAGCGAATAATGAATGGTCACGCTCGAATACAGCTCCCGAACTACAGTTGGCCAAGAGATTCAAGCCAACTTCGGAAGCAACAAATTGTGGCCGCAACCACAACAACAATCGCACACGCGAACTGCCCCTCTGCCCCAGCAAACTGGTCACGGCTGCTGCACCCGCCATCAAAAAGGCGGCGCCGGTTGGGCCCCAACCACCACCACCGAAATTGGCTTACAGCTCCAGCAACAGGGCCAAAACGACGCCCTTTTCTGTGGAGCACGCGTTGGCCAGACGTCGGGTCGGAATCGGATCGCATGGCATGTCGACGGGCAATTCAAATGCCTTCGAGTTACAAGTCGTAGATCTGGACGAGAGCAGCCAAAGTGGCCAGCCAATGGATAAGGATAACATGTCCGATGTTAGCTCCATTCGCAGCATGACTCCCAAGCGGCCAAATCATTAAATGTGCTCCTAGCGTGGACTCTTGTGATAAGCCCTTAACAGGTTTCGCATTAATACTCCCTCTCCCTCCCACCAGTGACTAAAGTGTCTATACTCGCATATAGAAATAAAATTATACATCAACAAATTGAAGTCAAATTCGCGTTTCATTTGATATTATTCTTATTATAATTTATTTACTCGTAATTCTCATGCTCAAATTGAATACAGCAAAATTGAATTGATAATTCTCTCATCAATTTGGTTATGAAGAAGTTTAAATACGCTAACGAAATTGAAAATTGGGAAAATTGCTAGAAACAGGAATCCGGAAGGTAGAAAAGTAAATCCCTCATCATATTTTTCAAAACTTCAAAGTCTCATAAAGATAGGCAATGTCTTTTTGGTCATTACTCGGCCAGTGAATTGATTCTGCATTTAAATTGTAGTTCATTTTGGGATTTCAAAATTTTCAAAAATTTGACTGTTTTCCGCACTTACCCTTTTATATATTTTTCAAAACTTTGAAGACTCACAGCTTTGTCAAATCTCAACATATTTCAGTATGCAATGCTGATCATTGTTTAGCCTTTAACTTAATTATGCATTTAAATTTAT
Source organism: Drosophila rellima (assembly GCA_035043635.1). Classification (NCBI taxonomy): domain Eukaryota; kingdom Metazoa; phylum Arthropoda; class Insecta; order Diptera; family Drosophilidae; genus Drosophila; species Drosophila rellima. The sequence continues at coordinate 541,403 of JAWNMV010000145.1, read as the reverse complement.
GTTAATTTTGAGAATTTCAAAATCTTGAAATATTAGACTATTTTTCATACTTACCCCTTTAAATATTTTTCAAAAATTCAAAGTCTTACAGCTTTGTCAAGTCTAACATATTTTGATAAGATATGTCTTTTTGATCATTGTTTGAGCTTTTTATTTATTCTGCATTTAAATTTTGTTCATTTAAGGAATTTAAAATTTTTCAAGATTTTCCACAATTTGTTTTATTTTAAAAATAAATAAGTAAACAATTAAAAAATAGCAGAATGTTACAGACACAATAACATGGTTAATATACTCTTTTGAGCCATCGTCATTGTGGCTAATAGGCCCGACAATATAGCCATTTACATGTAGTCGCTGAGTTACATGGACCTCAGAGTGTTAGGCGACACGGAAACGCATGTCGAGCATGGCGACCCTTCCGGCTGGTTGGCTTTATGCCTCTGCCAGCTGGAAGGGCAAACGTGCGTAAATTCTTAAGCTGAAAGCATTAGAAGCAATAAAGACACAAACATAAACAAGTCGCCATTGACGTTTGTTAGCTAAACGCAGCTCTTAGCGGGAAGCGCGACGAGTTTCCTGAGGCTATTGGGAAAAAAAAGAAAATAAAATGTAAAAAGAAAATTACAAATTCAATTTGATGTCATATCAATTGATTTTGCGATACATCTTGTTGACAAGTTGCTGATATTTTGGCTTCGGTTGGATTTGGGTTTTGGCTTTCTTCTTCCTTAGGTTTTTTCTTTTTTTTCAGTTTTTTTTTAGAAGGTTGTTGCTCTTGGGGTTGGCATTTGATTTTGATGACGCGTGGCACTTTTGAAATTTATGCGCTACTCTAAACACACTTTGTATGCGCTCAATGCGACGGAAAACATGATGAACGACCCCAAGTTTCTGTGCTACGTGTGTGTGTGTATATATATATATATATAAGTATGAAATTTGAGGCTTTCGGCTGATTCGGACTGTCATAAGAGGATAAGCACAGGTATTTTGAGCACGCGCCACAAAAAATAAAGAAGAAATTTCTTGGTATAAATTGAGACATACAAATAATAAGTATGTTAATATGATTTGATTACATGCAATGGATAGCAACGGAATTATATAATGAGAAGCGAACTTGAAGCAAACTCTCCTTATTTTGTCCATTTTTTCGTAACTATTTCTGGCAATCATAAAATCTTATGGCGAATCTTGCTGTCAGCGCGCAGTTAACAGATTGTTTCGATGCGAATTAGCCAGGGCCAGAACCAGGGCCATTAAATAGTCTGAGGGACAGACCAAAGCGGCCATAAATATGCTACACAAAGTGTCATAAACTATTAGCAGCAATGTCTGCTTGGCAAACAGTGTCCTCAACAGTTGCCACATGCGGCAGCAACACAGCATGACGCAAAATGCCAGACAGAGAAGGTAAGAGAACGATAGAGAGAGAGAGAGAGAGAGAGGAAGAGAGCAGTTTGATATGCTTAGCACGTCGTTGAAGCATCTATCAAATTTCCCCAATATAATAATGATGTTAGTGCTGTTAGCTGTTGGTATAGAAAATTGTTGAAATTTGCAAAAATTCGATTTATTTACATTTTACATTTTCTGTTTGCCATTTAGGAGTAGAGACAACAGAGCTACGAGATGAATTTACATGATGTCTGTTGTCTGTTGTATGTTGAATATTCAGTATTTAGTATTTAGTTTATCATACACTTGATTAAGCATGCGCCAAGTACACGTCATACAATTTGATTAAGTTTACAGCTATAAACTAAAGGCTAATAGGAGTGTTCGTCTCACACAGATACAGATACAGATATATATAAAGATACAGATACAGATACTGAAGAGAGTTGATTGAAGTCGTATCAATCGCTGGCCAACTTCAGTCGCACCGCAATCCGTTTGCATTTCCACATTAGCTGCGTCTCCAGTATGCTAAAGGACATGGCCACCAGGACGAGGCCGAGCAGCAAATAGGCACAGCACACATACAGCTGCAAGTCGGGTCCATTGAAGCTGCGGGCGGGCACAAAGTCACCATAGCCAATGGTCGAGAGTGTGACGAAGCAAAAGTAGGCGCCATCGACCAGTGACCAATTCTCCCAGAGGGCAAAGATCACGGTGCCCACACAGATGTAGCACATGAGTATCAAAAGCACCAGACTGATGGGCACCTGTCGCTGCAACTCTTCGTCATCATCAGCATCATCATCATCATCATTCTCATCGTCGTCATCTGTGGCCAGTTGATGGCTCAGGCAATCCTGTGAGCCACTTCGACTGCTGTTTCTGCTGATTTTGCTGCTGTGTTTCAGCTTCTTGAGCACAAACTGCTCGCTGCCATGTTGCATGTACTGCTCCTCGTCGTCGGAGGTCTCCGTGTTGGCGGTGGCGTCGTACAGCGCTGTTGCATGCTTCTGGCAGCGACGCGTCAGCAGCAGCGTCTTGCGGTTCAGCGGCTGCAGCGTGTGGCGCTGAAACGAGGCGGCCGTGGCATTGAGCAGACCGCGTGCCTGATGACCCTGATAGCTCGACTTCTCGGCCAGCGGCAGCTCATGGGGCACACTTAAGGAACTGCAGCCGGAGCCGGAGCCGGAGCCGGAGCTGGCTATCAGTGGCACACGGGAGGGCGTGCCGTGTGGGCAGTTGCTGTTGAAGATACAGAAATAAAAGAGAAGCAGAGCGAACGTTTAATAAAGATGTTAAAGATACAGAAGAAAAAGTGCAAAAAAAGCGAACATTTAAAAAATATTTACACTGCGGCTGCCCATCAAACTGAATCAATTAAATACATAGAAAAAAATATCCTTGATTTCAGAATAAAATCAATCCCAAATCAATGACAAAAGTCGGAGATTTCGAGTACGAAATCAAGAACAAAATATAACTTTTAATGCGTACAATTTTTAATTCCTTTTCCGAAAATATTATCCTGAATACATACTTAAGAAATACATGCTAAAATCGAGAACCTTAAACATGATTGACTTTTTTTCAGTGCATGAAAAGGCAAACCGCAAACAGCCACAAGCCACATCAATAAAACAAGAGAGCAATGCCCAGGCACGTGTGCCAACGGCACTGGCCAATCAATAAGACATCAGAAAATGGTGTGTGCTCGTCACACATGACGTATGCGTTATGTTATTGCGTATACGTTAGTTGTCTGGCAGCAACTTGAGTAAGGATGATGACTAAGAATAATGACTGCAGTGAGACACGCCGCATAACTCAAGCTTATGTCTGGATTGAGCAAAGAAAGTATTAAAGTTACTTAAGTTTTTCACAGAAAGCAAGCTTTGATCTGTATTTTATTATGGCACATTCTTTCCAAATCATGTAAAAATTCCAACCCAAGCTCAACAAAATTATGTCAGCCGTCATGCCCGATGAGAAATTTCTTTGGGATGTCTTTCAACGTGTCGATACGGACAAAAGTGGTTACATTTCGGCAGATGAACTTCAAGAGGCACTGTCCAATGGCACTTGGTCGGCATTTAATTCGGAAACAATTCGATTGATAATTGGCATGTTTGATCGCGAGAATCGAGGAACTGTTTCTTTTCAGGACTTTGGAGCACTGTGGAAATACGTCACGGATTGGCAAAATTGCTTTACTGCCTTCGATAAGAATAATTCGGGCAATATTGATAGGAACGAGCTGAAAGCTGCGCTCTCAACGTTTGGCTATCGCTTGTCAGATCAAATGATTCAAATTTTGCTGCATAAATTTGATCGTTTTGGCCAGGGAAATATTCTATTTGATGATTTCATACAATGTTGTATTGTGCTCCAGACTTTAACAGAGGCCTTTCGGTATCATGATACCGATATGAAAGGCGTCATTACAATAGATTATGAAGAGTTCTTACGGCTGGTATTTTCACTCAAAATATAATAAAAATTATTTTTCAAATTGTATTGTTAATGAACTATATGAGAGATATTGACTCTTTTTGGATTTTCAACAAGCACAACTTTATTAAAACTCATCCGATTTCCATGCGGAATGTCTTATTTTTCATAATATTAACCCTACTTTCACTTTGCATTTAAATTTTTTGATTCTGTGTCAACAAATTTATATCGAAAATTTGTAGATTTTTGCATAGTTACCCCTTTACATTTTTCGAAGATTTTCAAAAATTTTAAAACTTAAATTTATTCTTTTTATCTACTTAAGGTGATAAAATAAGGGTAAAAATTAACTTCTGGACTAAGTTTGGATTTGTTTCTTTAAGATTTAAGCCAAAAACAGCACAAATTTCCCTGATTTATGGTGCATGGTATTCTTTTAATTATGGTTACGGCTTTAGTCCCTGATAAATATATACAAATATAATATTTAAAACCTTTCAATTGAAAGGAGTGAAGTGCTTATAAAAAGCTATCTAAATGTAGTTACACTCATATTAGAGCAATCGAAAAGACTCTAGAGTCTAGAGCCAATGCTAATGCATCTGGATGCTGGTCAGTGGCAAAGCCACTTGAGTTGCGCTCGACAGTGGCTCTCAAGAGTACTCGGTCAAATCAATTTGTGGTACGTTTATTGAACTTGTCTGCACTGTTCAGCTGCCAGCTGCCAACTGCCAGCTTGGATTCGTTTCGACCCGGTCAGCTTGGTCTCGACCACTTCGACTTGCACTTAATGTGCGATTGGCCGGCAGCTCCACAAACTACAAGGAACAGGATACTTGAGAGCCTTTCTAGAGGCCTTGGGGCAGTAAACAGTTTTGATTTGGTAGCTTTTCTGAAGAAGGCCATGCTTAAAGCAGCTCAAATTTGTCGTAACTTAAAGAAGTGGGAAAAACGAAAGAAAGGTGGCAAGAGAAAGATGTGAAATGGAGGAGGAATGAAACACAATTCGTATGAAATTAATTGACCTGATTCAGTTTGCAGCTCAGCTTACAATTAATTACACGCTGTGGGTCTATATATATATATATATGTGTATGTCTGAAATTGAAGAAGCTTCGCTGTCGTGCTAGCCAACCGCCAGAGGGCGCCAGCAGCGCGTGCACAGGTTCACTGTCAAAATTAATTACCAGCTGCTGGATTTTATTAAATAAAATGCGCAAATTGTATGAAAAACACAGACTCACACAAAAATAACAAAAACCAAAAACCAAAAAAAGAATAAAATCATCAACGGCGCCTCGAGCTGAAAAGGCCACTTGCCACAGACGCGGCCACAAATGTATGGCTGCCTCATGCCATGGGGGTGCGGCAAAGAATTGGGCGATGATGGGAGGTGTGGAAGAGGCAATTGCAATGTGCAAGCAAAATTCTGAAGTGTTGATTTAAAGTGCCGCCGACGTGCAGAAAGTTTGTTTATGAAATTAAATTAACAATTCGGTTTTTGTGAATGCAACCGCGCGGGGATGGCGGGAGGGGCGGGAGGTGAGTCTTCTCCCTTCTTAACTGGATTAAAATTACTCGTATGTTAATCCACAAGAACAAAAACAAAATGAAAAAAATAAAATCAAAGTAAAACAAATGTAAGGCTCAACGAGTACGTGAAAATAACTTTTTAATGGCTTCAGCTGTGCATAAAAAAAATTATAACAATTCTTAAAACTTTTGGAAGCTCTAATTAAATGGGATTATACATTTTAAATAGCTTTATAACAAAATAATTTAAATTCATTGAGATTAACTAAGTACTAAATCATTATTAATGCTGTTGACTAATTTAATATTGGATTTAATTTAATTATAAATGTTTTGTGTATTCACAATTTATTCATCAACAATATGCGGCACTTTATTTAATTTTAAATACGCTGCCATTTTATTTCGAATTTATTTGTTTAATTAAATAGATTATTCAAGCATTAGTCAAAAGGTTTTCTTATATTTTGGGCAGCAAATTGCTGAAATTTTGAGCACTTGGTGTGTGTTCTGTTGCGGTTGGCTAACCAACTGCATAACTGGGTGGAACCACAGCTAATGCCATTAGGGTCCGTACGCAGCTCAACTTGGCCCACCGAAACGCTTCAGTTTAACAAGACCAATGCTGTCTCGTTCTCCCCCTTGGTTGAAAGTCAACTTGCCACTTAAACAACACTCACACACAAACACATACAGACTATGAGTACATACCTTGAACGTTCACGCTCCTGCTCATCCTCGTCCTCCATGATGTCGACATTGCCACTCGAGCTGAGCAACGCCGACAATGTTGCTGCTGCTGTTGCGGCTGTTGCTGTTGCTGTTGCTGCTGTAGTTGTTGCTGCTGCTGATGTTGCTGCTGCTGCGCCAATGCCAACGTCACAGACACCTGCGGCTATAAAACTGTTATCGGACATTGTTGCTGCTGTTGTTTTAATGCCTGCTGACAGTTGCATGCTGTTTGTTGTTGCTGTTGTGCCTGTTGCTGTTGCTGCTGTTGTTGCTGTTGATAATGCATGCGGCAATAAATCATGCCGGCAGGATAAATCACTCGACCCCGTTGCCGTCGTTCCACCCACATTGAGCAGCGTATTGATTTCGTGGGCCAGCGGCTGCGTCACGAATTTCGCTCGTCTCACAGCTGTAAAAAATAAAGAAAAAACAAAAATACAAATCAGAAAAAAATGGTTGCAACATGTTGATTAAATATTACTTATTAAATAAGTTTAAATTTAACTTTATATTTATATTCGACATAAGCGAAACAAAACATAACGAAACTTTGTTCCGTTGCACAAATTGGCAAAGCAACTTCCGACAGCTGCCACAGGGTATAAATACACTTAAACATATACGTATGTATGTGTATGTGTGTATATATGAAGTGATTACCAACATTATTTGTTTTTGCATTTGCAAAGTTTTGCCACCGAGCAGTGCAACAATGTTGTCGCATTTGTTGTTGCTGCTCCTGTTGCGAACTCGCCAACAAAAGTTTGGCGACGGTTGTCAGAGGGCAAGTGAAACAGCTGCCAGTACAGTGGGTACGATTTTGTGGCTTTTTAAAACCAGAAAATACCTTGTCTATTATCTACAAATAAAGTGAGCAAAACTTACAATATTTGTATAATTAAAACTAAATGATTCGAGTTTCTAAATAACAAAAGAATACCTTAAATTAATCTCAAATATTCTGTAGGTTCTCTCTAGAATGCTGATCAAAGATATAATAACAATAACAGAAATAATAGCAGAGTACTTAGCAATACTCAAGTTAAAATCCCCAACGATAGTCATTTTTTAATATTTTTCTCTAAATATATTTTCACATTCTTTTCGAAAAGTAAAGAATTTGGAAATATAATTTTTAATTATACATAATCATCTTTCCTTTTCTGATGAATATCAACTAAAATGTTGCCAAATTTGTCTTTTTACTAGCTTTAAAAATACCATTAGATCCAAGCAGTCACTTTGTATTAAAAGTAAACATTCCTTTATTTTCTATTTAAGTATCTATAGAGCAATTGACTTTTCTAAAATAAATTCTCCCTTTATATCTAGTTTAAGTAAAGAGTAAGTAAATTTCAAGCAAGCCATATTCAACTAAATTTATCTAAAGGCATTTTAGCATTTTGCCAACAATTTGTAGTGCCAAAACGTCCGTTTGGCATATCAGTTAAATGACCAACGGAAAAGTGGGAAGGAAACGGAAAACCCCGGAAGGAAGCGACTGTAATGGCATCTTTCACTTAGAGCTGCAGCTGCTGACAAAGCGCGAGGAACGCGTTGGGCTGTGGTCAGGCCAGGACAAGGCCAATCTGAAAATATTTACTTAAACTTGGACGACACACACACACACACACAGCCACATACATCCACTCACACACACACTCACATATACTCACACACATATTCATTAGAGAGTGTTGAATGCATTTTGTACATGGCTGGGTGCAATGTGGTGAACAGTTTGTTTCAACTTTTTGAAGCTCGCTAATGGTGTGGTCTACCACTGGGACAGGTCCTGGGGCAGGTCCTGAAAGTGGGAGAGTGTCTGCCAAGCGGGATAATGGCTTGTTCTTTGTGTTTGTGTGTGTGTCTGTGTCGCAGCTGAAATAATTAACGTGCATATTGAAATTGGAATCGATGCAACTTTATTGGCTGCAATTTGTAGCACTTTTCATGTGTCACAAAGGCAGCAAGGACACAAAAGGAGCAGCAAGGACTCTTGTCACTTGGGTAAATCTGTCACGTGCACAACAACAAAGTTTAATGAGTTTTGCATGCAGCTGACACGGCAAAGAGCCAAGAGCAACACGACAGCTTGTGGACAGCCCGCTGACGACGTCTTCTGAGCCAACTGGAGACTGGCAAGTGGCAAGAAGGAAAAAGGGCAAGAGGGCAAGGGGGCAAGGGAGCAAGAGGGCAAGTGTGAACTGCCAAGTCATCATTATCGTCAATAAAACTGTCGCACATGTCTCGCCTCGCATCATGTGCATGTTGTCCTTGTCATGTCCTTGCCCTGACGACATCGTTGAAAACTTTTAATGTCCCTGCCCCTTCCCCGCCCCCTCGAACAGGCCAAAGTACAGGCCAAAGTCGCTAAGTATGCCTGCTTAACTCTGACATTTCTTTATAATAATAATAATGATTACAATGATAATGATGCTGGCAGCATTTGCTACAAATTGTTACATAATTATATGCACAAATGAGCAGACAGAGTGACTGAAAGAGAGAGAGAGATATAGATAAATAGAGAGTGAGGGGCAACGTTGCGTATGATTGATTAATATTGGTGAGCAGAGCAGAGTGAGGTGGAAATTGTTGAAGCACACATTTTTGTGGTTGCCACACAAAGCATAGCAGAGCTGATGTGTAAATAATTGATATCGCCTTTTTCATTCATTTCCAATAAATTTTGATGCTTCAAGCGAAGTTGCATTTCCAAGTTAAACTAATATAAATTTTAAGTGTATACAAAAATAAAATTACCTTCGTTGCCCTGGCTATAAAATGATATTGTAATTTAGGATTACTTCTAAGCTACAATAATATAAATAATTAAATAGAATAAAAAAATAAAATTAAAATAAATATATTTCAATAAATAATTTAATAAAAAGTAAAAGACAAGTCAGTTGGTTGATTCATTAAATCTTTTAAAATTGTTACAATGGGATACGATTGCTGCTTAGATATAGTTTCAATATATATTTGATGGCTATCATAGTATGTTGAGTTTTAATGGAATCTCAGGAACATCTTGTTAACATTGCAACTCTATTCAGTCAATTGTCTTATAAGTACAACCAAAAAACCTTATCTATAATATAATTAAATGACACACTCTTCGCTATAATTTTCTGTACTTACCATGCATATTGGCAGTTTGATATGCCGGCGGTGGTGGCAGAGTGATGGACTCCAGTGTGGATGTCGTTGCCGCCAGATCGGCGCTCTGAGAACTTTGAGCAGCTGTTGCCGCTGTTGCCGTGTCGAGTGTGGCCAGAAGTCGATGCTGATGCTTGGCAGCAGGTTGCAAGTGTATCGTGTGGTACTTGACCAACGGTTGCTGGCAGTTGGTGGCGCCACCATAAGCTGGACTCGATGTTGCCGGCGCAAATGGAAAGTAAATCGTGGCAGTTGCTGGCGCATAGCAATTCGGGGGCCCAGCAGCTGCCGCATTCAGTGGCAAGGTGGATGGGCCGCTGAAACGCAGCATGCTGCTGGGTACGGCGACAAAATTCTGTGGCTGCTGCTGATGCTGCTGCTGTTGTCGCGGCAATGTTGCTGTCGATAATTGCTGCTGTTGCTGCTGTGCTGCGTTTATGTAATGCAATGACAGCTGTTGTTGCTGTAACTGTTGGTGTTGTTGCTGTAACTGTTGGTGTTGTTGCTGTGCATGATGTTGATGTTGTTGTGGCAATGGTGCATATTTCAGCAATGTATTGCCAGTCGTTGTTGTTGTCATTAGCATGACATCCGGTTGCTGCTGCTGATGGTAAAATTGCTGCTGTTGCTGCTGCTGTTGCTGCTGCTGCTGATTCAACTTGCTTGGCATTGCACTGCGCAACAATTGACAGGCATCTGCTGACCGCAGGACAATGGAAAGAAAACCAAAACGCACATGCGAAACTTGATTAACGACTTGCCAATTGCAATGCTGACTATTCAATTTATGGCCAACTTCCATCGGTCTCTTGAAAAAATAAAAACAGATTTCCTTTGATTACCCACCTTCAGCTTGTTCCAGTGACAACTTGCGTTTCATTCCTGCTGACATTGTCTTTTGGCCATATTCATAGCAATCAGTCAGGCTGGTTTCACTGTTGGCCACATCATATTTGCAGCCCTTACAATTGACCTGTAAATAGTCAGAATTAAATATTTATTAATACTTTATGCTCTAACTTGCACAAATTTAGTTATTCACTTATATTTTAGAATTCAAAAGTCTGTAATCTTATCTAAAATAATTAATTAATTAATCTTGCCACTTCTATTGTTAATTACTAATCTGATTCATTGATGATTTTTATTTTCTGGATATTTTGGTGAACTCATTATAAGATTCAATACTTTATCCGAATGCTGTCATTAAAACAGACGCTTTGAGCATTGTCATAAAATGTCAATAAAATGGCAATTTGCAAATTCAAATGGTGGCAAGTCGAATGACACTTCTAAAGTTGATGTCCTTGCTCTTTGCTCCTTGTTCTTGTCGTGGCTCAGAGTCAACAATGTGGCTGCTGCGTTGCGAAGCGAAACGTTGTCATGTTGCCATCATGTTAGTTGCGGTTCTGTGGCAACATGATGAGATGCCGAGGCAATCACACAGTCACACACACACAAAAACACAGACACACACACACGTAACTCACACAAATGATATACCACTGTGACTTTGCGGTTGCCCAAAGCCCATTCACAGTGCGTGTCATGATAATTGCAAAAGGCAACGACTAACAACTAACGACTAACGACAACGACAACAACAACGACAACTTTAACCTACAACATGCGGATAATAATTCAAGCGATCAAAGTCAACCGCAGGCTTATCAATTGCCCGTATCCTGGGGCACAATCGAGCCTTATGTGGTTGCTTCAAAAAGGACGAGATTTAGTCGAGTGGCTGTGACTTCAACACGCTCAGATTGAATTAAGCCCAAATGATGCGTTTAGCTCATGCAAATGCCAGCAAAGGATTCGGTATCCTTTGAGTTCAGTCAAGCAAACGACAAATGCATTTTGGGCACAAATGCAAAAAACTTGTTGAGCAACTTGCCAAAAACACACACATATAGCCAAGTTAAAAACATGATGTTGAAGTGCCAAAGTGAATACTGAGTGGCATCTGCCACATGCTGAATGCTGCAACAATGTGGCATGGAAAGCCAAAGCAAATGCAGAGCTAAATTCAAAATTATTTAGACAAGGATTTCAACAATAATAGCTGTTTTCAAAACTCCTGCTTTAAAACACTCAATTAAATTAATTAATCCATGCAGAAGTTTACAAGAGAAAATTGATAAAATTAAAATGATTAAAGTGACTTTGATTCGATTAATCAATAAGGAGTAACTTCCGGAAATTAGAATAAAATCCAACTGTTACCAATCAGCTGGCTAATCAACAATATTTAAAGAAATTCTTTAATTTCCCCTGCTTTTCACAAAGTTGTCTCAGCTTCCAGCACAGCTCGAAAAAAAATCAATTACAATTCTCGGTAGAAGGAAATGAAAAGTTATGGCACGCTTTTAGCTCCGACCATTTGGCCAACATTTTGTTGGCTACTTCCAACACATAATTTTTAAAGTGGAACACTCGTTTAATTCAGTTAACTTGGCGCACTCTCAACTTGTGAGTTTATGAACAAATTTCGACCCAAGTCAAAATGCAAGTGGCAAACGAAAAGTTTTTTGGGCCACGCTTAAAGTGTCAACCTTTAAGGCGACGTACTTCAACTTTTCGCTTCTCGATGACAGCAAAAGTTCCCCATCATTAAAAACAGCGTCCTGTCGACAGTGCAGCTCGGGTCCATTAAACAAATTTGCTTTCAAAATGAAGCAAAGTAAATGTTAATGAATTGCAACAAAGGCGAAATTAAACAGCACTTTACTGTTTGCCCAAAATAAAGTGCAGCGTTTTAAACAATTCGAAACTCAACCACCACAAACCACAGTGCACTTGTTTACCCACGCAGGCGGTCAGATATTTTTTTAAATTGTTGTATGGAAAAGTGCCAATTAAACAAAAATTGTGGCAACCAAAACAAACAATTGTGCGAGTGACAGGTGACACATATAAAATACAAATATGAAGAGGAAACATTTTTGAATATTATAGAAAAACACATTGATGTTGCAGAAGTTGATGGACCACAAAGTACCCTAAAAAAATATTTGGGTTACTTTTTGGGGCAGTGTGTATTCAAATTCAAATAAATATAAAAAACTACCTCAACGCTTTCATGTATTTTTAAAAATAAACCTAAATACCTCTCAAAAATTTTAATTGATCGAAATAACAAAATAAAAATTTAATTAAAAATCTTTTAAAAATATATAAATTTTGAACAAAGAAATGTTCTGGCAGGCCATAGATAAATATATTGTTATTCCCTTGACTTTGGTTTAGTATGCTTGAAAATGCTGCTGTCAAATCACCGGAATTCATAGCTCAAGCTTTAATAAAAATGTCAGTAGTACTCGTAGATGGTAAACAAATGAGTTACAAAACTTATGCACGAATGCACAAAACATGCAAACAAGCAAAGGGATTGGCCTCCGATTCTACTTGGGTCTACAAATTATATATGTATATGGCGTGCGACAGGCAACTTTTTGTTATCTCAGCAAATAAAAAAGCAAATGAAAAAACCTTGCCTGATTTGGAAAGTAAAATATAAAAAAACTGGTAACAGTCTGGACAGCCCGCAATCTGTAGCACGATCCCAAATAAAATGCAGAAAAAAATGAAACAAAAATAAAGCAGAAAAGTTCTTTGCGTTTTTTGCTCGAATCAATTACAAACTTTCTGTTGCTGTTCAAAAACCAAACAACCAACCATCAAGTCCCTGCCAGTTCACGAGTTGGGTCTGTAAACTTAAAAGGTTTCTGTTGTCTTAATTAAAACTCGTTTTGCCGTATCGAAATACAAAACCATTGAAAAATGTTAGTGCATATTTCTAAGGCTCCTTCCAGACGATAACAACAAGAGGGAAAAGCCAAATCTAAATTTGTTCGAAATGAGCTGAAGAAGAAAATTGAAAGGCTCCAAGTCAGGACAATTTTGGATTGACCAAAGCATCACAAAGAGTCAAAGGAGTAATTAGCATTGGAAAACTGCGTAATTGAATAACAATCGAATTACGAATCAGACAAAGTGTTTTCGGCTTATTCTGAAGTCCGTATTAACAAAAAAAATATATGTTTAAAAATAATAGTCTTTGTCAAAATCTAAAATGTTTTTCTGTAATCTGTAATCCAATATTGATACCTGAAAGGAAAATATTTATGCATAAAATCCATCGAAGTAAGTTTAGTAATTTAAGGTAACTTTTTGAGCCAAGTACATCATAAAATAAAAGAAATAACAACTTAAATAGTTGAACTTGGCGAAGCATAAAAACAATTCTCCCCTTTCAGCAACTGACTGTGAAAATGTCGAAAAAGAAAAGTAACGAGAAAAACTACTGACAGGCAAAAACTAACACGTTGCTTTTGTAAGAGCAAAAAGTGTAAGCGCAAAATTGTGAGCAGCAAGTGAAAGTTTTATTTTTGTTGGCCAAAAGCAGACCCAGGACCAGGACCAGGACCAGGACCAGGACCAAGCTCAGACCCGGCCTTTGGCCAGTGGCCCAAACTGTTTATACGCAACAATGCTGAAACTTTACCCTGGGGCTTCGGTTTGGAATGCACAGCAAATAGCTTGGCCAAGATTTCAAGAGCAGTTAACAGTTATTCGAGTCGAGTCGAGTCGAGTTGAGTTGAGTGAGAAGTCTGACAGCGAACAAGTTTGCCAGCTTTGAATGAAAATCCATAAAAAAGTCAACACGATTAAGTTGCAGCAAGTTGAGCTGCTTATGGCTCTCAAACGACAGCTGTTGCATCACAAGGAACATCAATCATACGCACTGTTTGACTGCTCGACTTACCCCATTGCTGGCTGCATGGCGACGCTTTGACATCGCTCCCGTCGATTTCTTTTCACTCTCCCCAGCTGACGAACGCTGCAGCTGACAGCAGAGCCGAATGTAGGTGCACTGCAGCGCCTCGGCGAGCAGAGCTCCGAGGCTGGACAGGCACATCAGCATCAGGGGAACCCCAAAGAGTGCGTAGAATATGGTTGCCAGTTTGCCAGCGGCTGTGCGTGGCGTCAAGCTGCCATGGCCTGGAAGTACAATAAGTAAGCATAGGATTAAGCCGAGAACATTGTCTGGAATCAGAGCTGGAAATACTGATTAATATATATTTTTATTTTCGATTACTTTTTCTCACTATAGTTAAATCTTCCAGCAGTTGAAATAAAATCAAAGCAAATTTATTGTTTGCTGAAATACTTGACTAACTTTATCACATAATTGTTATTTACTGGAAAGACTCCAGTAAATATGAATATATATTTTTTTATAGTTAGATGGTGTGGTTAAAATTAATTCATCAGTATTCCCAGCTCTGTCTGGAATAAACCAATATCCAATAACTGAACTGCCAAGCACTCCATAATCTATTGAGTAAAGATTTTAACCATATGCAAATATTTTGATTCTGGCAACTGGCAAACGGGGCGTATGCGTAACACGCGTTGTCGGCGTCTTCGCAGCCGCAGCCGCAGCCGCCGCCGCAGGCCAGTGTCAATATTTGCCGTTATTACAGGCCCATGCCATAAATTGAAATGCCCGCAAAATATAATAAGCAGTGGGCCATGATAAACAGTAAACAGTTAACTGGGAAAGCGGCTCAAAATGCAAAGCCGAGACTCACCGATGGTCGTTATCACAGTCACCGAATAGAGGAGAGCCTCGCTGAATGTCCAGCTGGGTGTGTCGCCGCTAAAAGAGTCGTAGCCAAAATGGCCAAGAGCAAGTTGGGACGATGTTGCACCACCGCCACTGCCACCACCGCCACCACCGCCACCTGGACGCGTTGCTGCCACAATGGAGCCCTCGAAACGACGAAGCTGCTCGTGCACCAGCATCGTCCAATTGCGCTCATACAGAACGTTTAGTTTCTCTGCAAATAATGGCACAATTAGGTCAACATAATTGGATAGGGTTAAGCGTTTTGGCCAATTGCCAGCTACAACGGAAAAAGCTAAAAAAATAAAAACACAAGAAACTCAAACGAGAAAATAATCGTAGTAATTATGCAATTTTGTGTAAAATGCAATGATAACCTTTGCCGTTTCGCTCACACAGACTCAGACATAGACACAGACTCAGCTCACGACCTTTAAGCCAAGTGGCGCACTTCTGGCAATACAATCTTGGCAAGACGCCGCCCCCTTCCATTGATTTTACTTGGCTTGCAAAATGTCTTGAGGCGCTGCTCGCATTTGATTTTGCTTTGCCTCAATGGCAAATTGCAGAGGTAGATGCCACAACTTGTTAACAACATCAGCTGCAACAACAACAACAACAACAACAACAACAAGTACAAGTATCGTTACTTGCCATTGCCAACGCCCACTTGACGCCATTTGCCCTTGCCTGGGCCACAGTCTCAGCCCCATGGGCACAATTTGCCACCCCCGACTCACCCTCGATCCTCCCCGTCTCCCCACATCCATTTAACTTGAAATGAAATACTCAATTCTGTTGTTGTTGTTATTTTATTTGTATTGGTAAAGCGAAGATGTTTGAAAGATGTAAATACCAAAAGCAAGTCGAAGTACTCGTATATGTTTCCATACAAGTTCTCGTCTACTACGATACTCACATAGTGAATACACTCTGTACTCATTTTAATAGCAAATGAATGCGTAAGTGCTCTCCGCCTTTGGTTTCTCAGCTGCTGTAGCACTTAACTTGGCTATTTGTGCCATAAGAAACTCAGTCGTCGTTATCTTAAACGCTTTAGCTAAAGCCACACATTTGTGGGTCTTTAATTTAATTTAATTGAAAATATTAAGCAACTATCGTTTTTGATTTGTAGCCGAAACAAAACTTTTCCATTGTACCAACACAAAAAATCTAAACTATTCCAACCGAAATAACCGTTCATATTTTAAAGAAAAAAAGTGGAATTAAGTTCAAAAGTACTTTTTTACCCTTATTTTATCACCCAAAGTCGATTAAAAGAATAAAATTAAGATTTTAAATTTTTGAAAATTTTCGAAAAATGTAAAGGGGTAACTATGTAAAAATCTGCAAATTTTCGAAAAAAAATTTTGGTCTCAGAATCAAAAAATTTAAATGCAAAGCGAAAGTGAGGTTAGTTTTATGAAAAATAAGACATTCCTCAAGGAAATCGGATGGGCTTTAATAAAGTTGTGCTTGTTGAAACCGATATTCGTTTCGGTTTGATACCCTGACTTTAACCTTATCTTTCTTTACTGTCTACATATGTTGAGCGTATAATCAACTATATTAATTATGCACGCATTATAAATTTTAATTAATTTGGCGCTTCAGCACTTTAATCTGATAAAATTCGTCAAATTACGTAAGGGATTTCATGCGGAGTGAAAGTCACGAATTTGTCAAATGAATTAACTAGATAATTGCAAAATTTGAACTAAAGCCCAAGCGGAAGTGTTGGCGACATCATTAAATGAATAGTCTTGGGTATTAATCATACGCCAGGTGTGCGCCGATTTCAAATACAAAACAGCGCGTAAATTAATTAGCTTATTTATGATGGGAAATTTTCATTAAATCAACATAAGCTCACACACACAATGAATTTGGATATGCAAAAGCAGCGAGTGCCAGCGGCATCTGTAATGGATGGATGGATGTGACAAAGAAATTAATACAAACTAAATCAGTGTAACTAACTGCAGCATTTAGTAGAACAACGGCCAGTACATAAAATGCAAGTTGGGCGTGAATTTGTATAAATTGTTTTCCTATCGCTGCCCAAATATTTGCCAATGCAAATGTTTTGTTGTTATTCAATTTGTGCATTCCATCGACTGCACAACTTTCTCTCTATTTATGTTTGTGTTAGGGAGTGGGTTCATTTCAATTAAAATACTGATATTTGCTTAGCATTAATTTCGATTAATGGGCTGCCAAAAGAAAAAAACAAATCATGCGTAAAATACACAAATTTATGGCCATTGCGGAAAACATTTTGCGCATAATTTCAAAATTGGGTTTTTGGCTCGTGTTCTTCCACTCACCCGTTATGATCCAGAGTTCACGCAGGCAATCCTCTCGACTCTTGGCAATGGCTGCCGATTTGCTCAGATCCTCGGGGGCCTCCAAGAGGGGAAAGATCAGTGCACCGAGCACCGAATAGCCGGCGACCAGGAGCACGAGTCCTGGCGAGGAGAGCAACAGCTTCAGCAACTGTCCCAGGCAGCGTTTGAAGGCAGTCGGATGTTGAGTTGTTGCCACCGCAGTTGACCTCACGCCATTGAGTTGCAACTGCTCCTCGTCCTCCTCCGTCTTCTGCTCTGGATGATGATGTTGTCGTTGCTGGTGCTGTTGGTGTTGCTGGTGTTTATGTTGCTGCTGCTGCTGCTGCTGCTGCCGATCATCGTCGTCGTTGTCGTCGCTGTGATTGCCCTTAATCGCCTTCTCAACGTCACACATGATCGCAAACTGTTTGGCATTTGTTGCTGATGCTGCAATCGCTTTTGCCGCTGTCTAAGAAACATTTAGTCGCTTTTATTGGGCCTGCACAATTGTTTCCGCTTTCACATCCATTTGCAATTCCACTTCCGGCTCTGCTTCCGCTGCAGCCCAGCTCAACATTTGATTCATGCTCAGTGCAGTTTGTCAGCCATCCGCTTACTAATTACAACAAAGATTTTCTCATCATTCTGCTGACGCTTTGTTCTAACGCTTTTCTCTTTCTCTTTCTTTGCCCCGTCTCCTGCTCTTTTGCGTATTATGTTTTAAGCTGTTGTTGACTCGCTTTTACTGTCTTTGTCGTTGTTGTTGTTGTTGTTGTTGCTGTTGCTGACATCGCATTTTGCATTGTTGCTCGGTCTGTGCTCTTCAATTCTGCACTTGGCTTGTACTTTTAAAGTTGTTGTGCCAGTTTATTTTCCAAGCTTTTGCATGCCACGCCCACTACAACATCGCCTACCTCCTGCAATAGAAAACAAATGCTAGATTGTAATTGTTGTTGTTGTTGTTGGTGCTGTCGTTGCTGTCGCTGCAGCGGTTGCTTGTGCTGACTGAAGTGCACTTGAGGGCAGGTTAAGCGTACACAACTTGCTGGCAGAGTGAAAACACAGTTAAATTTGACACTTCACTTAATCTAATTAGCAACTCTTAAATACTCTTACTAGTGCTCACAATTCTTATTATGAGCCAGCCAACGAACTTGTCAACACGTATGAAATAATTTCGACCAACTTATAGCTTATGATTCTAATTAAGATTCTCATAGAGTGCTTCACTTATTTACCTAATCAAAATGTGCTTTAAGAAGTTGTCAAGTGCTTTAAGTGAATTATTTCCACAATTTGAAGTTTAATCATCATTTTCTTAAACTATGACTGATTGTTGAATCATTTCTACCATAAACTTCGAATAATTATTATTAATTACAGTGTCTGCGGCTGAATTTGATAGCTGAGTGATTTTATAAAGTGACGAGATTTTAATTAATTTAGGCCCAATCTACGACTAATTAAACTCGAGACAATATAACAAGAGAAAAATGGTCATCAAATAAATTGAATAAATAAATGGCAAAGTTCAGAAGGCATCTCCTTTAAGTTATTGCTTTATTTAAATTGATTTAATTACAATTGGAGTGGATTTTACCATATATACTCAGTGGAAGAAGATGTATTTATGTATGGACAATTATTTTGTAGGCATTTAAATAGTTGATACTCAATTAAATTGTTCATTTCGCAACACAATTGCTGAACTGAACTAAGTAGCTCAGCAATTAATTCATAGGCAAAATCAACAGCTCTTCAAGCACTTTTGTTAGTGAATTGATATTGAAGGGAACTTCTAATACAAATAACTGACAATTAGCATTATCAATATGAGTCTGAGTATACACATGTAAAAGCCGTATCTTTAAGCATTAATGTATTTCAAAGGCCTGACACTTGTATTAACATATAAAGCGTTGACATATCTCATTTGGCCCATTTAGCCGGGGTCGTTAAGATTACCAGGCGTTTACAATGGCTCCCCATTATCGATTAGGGCCATTAAAGGGCATAAAAGCGATAACAATGGCAGGTCGTGTAATACAAATTGAATGTTGGCAGACCGAAAGAATCGGCAATAGGAATTGTGTCTGGTTCACACATCAAAACACTAATCATTATACAGACTTGTCTAATAATGCTCTTCGACTATTTCCACGGAATCAATTAAAGCCAGACATGAGCGTAGAACAAGTTCTTGGTGCTGTTTCTCAATTAAATGCTTTAATAGAAGCCACACACACAAAACAGCGATTAGTTGTACACTAGGGAGCTGAGCCACGATTACTTGATATCTTGAGGGCTTTTCGTTTACTTTATTGATGTGTGACGGCTCCATCATCAATGGACAGAAAACACTGGGGCTGCCTAACCCGATGTGATTTATACAATAGAAGGAGCAGCCCAGCTGGCTTAAGCAATTTACTTAATTGGAAAATAAAAAAGAACAAGAAAAAAAAAGAAAAACTGGCTACTTGGCTCTTTAACAAAAGGCACTTGTTATTTGGTTTCTACTCTTTTCGCCTCTGCTCTCTTTTATTTTATAGCCAAGCGCGCATAATTAAATTTGCGGCTAACGTGGCGTATGAGCAACTTGACTAAGGGTTGGCTAATGCAAAATTAATGTCAATCGCTTCGCTCGACGTGTCAGCATCGACGTCATCAGCAAATGGGCAATGCCCTTTTAATTGTGCTTGGATAACATTTGAGGCAAACAGGCACGCACGACCTGACAAAGTCGGAGCAAGGAACAAGATATAAGGAGCAAGGAGCAGGGAGAGGGAGGCAAAAGAAGTTGCAACCCTTGAGGCGACAGCAAAAGGCAAAATGTCGGCCGGAAGTTATCCCTTTTAGTCAGATTGAAATCAGCTTAGTCCGGGACTTAATTGAAATGTTTGCATTTCACTTTAATTAAAGTGTTTCGGGCCAAGCGCAAAAACCTTTCAGCCCGTCTTCTTTATGAACTGCGCTGGATGAAAGTAGTAGAAGAAGAAGAACAAGAACAAGAAGTTTCTCTTTTAGTTGATTTCAACGGCATTTTTCATTCATTTTTATTTCATTGCGCGCTGTATTTCGCACGTCATTTTATGAAGTTGCTGCTAAAGTTTTAATAGTTAAATGTAACAACTTTGCTTGCCATGGCCAACAACTGGCGACTTCCCGCTCTCCCGTCCCCCTTCCTTTCATGCCATTCATTCATTTCCATTCATTTCCTTTTAAGCGCTTTTCTTTGGCGCCCGGCGTCTGGGGTCTGTCTTATTATGCAATATTTATTATTGTTGTTATTATAATTTATAAATGCAATGACAACAAACGCAGTTTAATTACAATTTTTAAACTCATCAAATGCAGCAGCCACAGGACCCTGTAAACGACGTCCTGGCAACGCTAATGGCTATCCCATTTCTCTCCAGCTCCAGCTCCATCCCCAGTTGCGAGCTGCTTTTTAAATCCAATTTTTGCTTCATAATTTTATAGCACGCCAGTCGCACCAAGGCACCAAGTCAACTCCAACTCCATTTCTTTTCTTTTCACTTCCCTTTATTTATCCAGTCTCTGTCTCTGTCTCTGTCTCCATCGTTGTCGTTGTCGCTGTCATCGTTGTCGCCTATTCCCAATTTAATTGCAACGCTGACATTTAGCACCAGAATATAAAACAGACCAAAAACAAAACAGCCAACTACAAATGAACGGAAAAGGAAAAAGAAAAAGAGAAACTGCAGCTTAAATGGGATTTTTGGTTTTGTCTTCGTGGACATTTCCCTCCTGCCGCTCTGTGATCAAAGTTCAACTAAGAACTGCTTAATTGAACTTGACCTATTGCATTCTCTGCTCTCGGGTCAATTCTCTCCCGTATTACAATACATGAATTTCCAATTTCTTAATGTCAAAGTGTCAGACAAATCCCATTCAAGCGAAAGGATTAAACTTCTTGACAGTTCTATGGCCTTTTGACTTTTAATGGCATAGCATAAATGCAAAAGACAATGGAAAGACTAGTCGAAATTTGACTACTCTTGTTATTAAATTATTAGTTTGCCAATCAATTACCTTAGGTTGGTTTATTATATGTGTGTTCAGGCCAACTAACATATAGCCCGGATCTTCTCTCGCCATTAGCTGACGGCACAATTTTGTGCAGTCAAGTGCCTGTAATGAAAATTAAATGCGACAAGCTGGAGAATGGGCACAAAAGGCGCACAGGATTTTCCAGGATATAGTCGTGCAACGAAGCGTGCCCGGAACTTTCAACACATTTGCGCAGTGAATGCGAGTGCAGAGGTGTGAAAAAGGCAAAAGCGAACAGCACACAACAGATACAACAATACCAACAACAACAACAACAACATCAGCAATGGCAATAACAATAGCTAATAACTATGCAATTGAGCGCGGCGGAAGGAAAACACTTGTGAGGACCAGAGCCGCCACAAAATTTATAATAAAAAGCAGCAAGGAAAACGTGGAGCATTAGTTGCAAAAGGCGAAAGGATAACACAGGATAATGACCATGTTAATGCAATACAAAAGTGCACTGAAAGGAAATGAGCACGATAAGTAACGAGACCCGTGTCAAGTCCAAAACTGACCAAAAATTCTCTCAGCTTTCCCCTCGAAAAAGTTGCGAAACACAAACGAGGTTCGGATTGGGCCAAGACTTGGGCTTGGTCTTGGGCCTGGCATGCTCATTAAATACGCACAACTTGGCTAAGCTGCAACAATCTTAATTATGTTCCAAAGACTTGGGTCAGCTAACATAACAAAAGGAATAACTAAAAGAAATACCCTATAATGCGTAATTTCAGCTATGCACCTTTGAATAATGTTTCAGGTGCTGCTTCAGCACAAGACAAAAGCCATCAAAGTAAGCAGATAATTGGGCTCAATTAACCTTTCTTCAATGCTACACACATTTAATTAGTAGATTTGCATACCCTGTACAGGAGTATACCCTGGCTGGAAGTGGAAACAACACAATCAGCGCAAAACTTGCCAGGCACTCAAGGCACTTTTACCGACGCTGATTAGTTTTTCGAGTGCCTCAAGTGCGAGTCAAGTTGCCAAAGAGTCGGTCTCTCAGTCTGTCTCTCAGTCTGTCTCTCAGTCTGTCTCTCAGTCTGTCTGTCAGTTAGTCTGTCAGTTAGTCAGTAGCCGCTGGTCGAGCGTGTAAACTTTGGCCAAACAACAACATTTTCTTGCAACAAAAACTCATTAAAAATGGCACAAATGCAGCTGCCACGTAAATATGAGAAAAATAGCGGAGAAGAAAAACCGGAGAAAAGCTAACTAAATGAAAAATGCACAATAATTAGATGCAAAATTTTAAAGACGCTTATGAAGGCAGCCTTTGTGCCAACATCAAGTGGCCAACTAAAAGGCCAACTTATTCACAAAGGCCAACACAAATTAGCCAAAAAGCTTGGCAATAATAATAAGAGACGAAATGTTTGAAATATTTATAGCAAATATAACAAATTTCAAACATTCATTTAAAGAATTTAATTAAATTTATGTGTGGGCAAAGAATTATTTCCTATGTGCGCCTAAAACTTTCCTTGCAATATATATATTTAAATTGTAAATTTCAATTTTCAACAAAGTGCTCAGAACTACAAATATAAATATCAATCGTCAACCCAGTCAAAGTCATTTATGCATTTTAGTCCAATTATTTTTGTGTTTCAAACACCAAGCAAACATAAATATTAGAGGTATTCTTTACTCGTAAATAAATAAATGATAATATCGAGATATTTACATTTAAATTAAACTTGGTATTTTATTTTCGCTCTTTAAAGTTAAATTAAGTCGGGGAATGCCCTTATTATTGCCTCTGCAATTGACTGACAGAAATTTCTGTGGAAATATTATAAATGTCGACTGCCTGTGGCATATTTTGCTGAACACCTTCCGTTTTGGAGCAATTGAATTGTCGAGACTCAGCTGCCGGCTGCCGGCTGCCTGCTGCCTCCAGTTGGCAGTTCAACTTAAACTTGTTAACTTTCGTAATTAAATTGTTAAATATCAGTTGAACTTTAATTGACTGCCGGTGAAGCCAGTGTTGGGCTAACAACAGGCAAACCTTCAGACCTTCAGACAGTCAGACAGTCAGACGGGCAGGCAAGACGATGGTCGAGCATGGCAAAAACAAGGACATTCTGTTGGCCAGCTCAGCAAAATTCCTTAAGTGCCAATTTAGTGGCAATTTTCTTTTGTCTTAACACTTTTTTGAAAGACCTGGCAACACACACAAGTTTCATGTTAATTAAGCCAAACTATAAGCCCTGGCACTCTCTATGCCAAACAAATGTTTGCTTAGCCAGTCTGAAGCCAAAAAGTTTACAATGCCAAGAAAAATGTAATCAAATAAAATCGAATTGTTACCCAATTGAACGATCCGGAACGAGCTAAAAGTCGCATAAAATGCACAAGCAGCAGGTAAAACATTTGCATAAAAGCCCTTTAACTCTGTAGGAGTGTGTGTGTGTATGTGTGTGAATCCTTGATAATGCCATTTTAAATGGACTTTATGCGCGCTTTGCCTCAGCCCAATGTCATTGAAAACATGCAGATTTCTCTGCCAAACTAATCCTGTGATATATAAACTGCAACGATTTGCATAGCTTTGCGAGTATATGTGACTTTCTAGTGACTATTAAATGCTATGATTGCCAAGCTTAAAGCTGCGTTACGTATACGTAGCACACATGCATATTGCGTATACGCAGCGTGACATATTACAGCAAGGATTGAAATGAGTGATTAATATTGAATTTATTAGCTATATATTAAACTTGTGAAGAATAAAATCGACTAAGATTTGAGAATTCTATTCAAATTAAAAGAATACCAAGTACTATAAATCAGGGTAAATTTTGCTGTTTTTGGCTTAAATCCTAAAGAAACAAATCGAAATTTAGTCCAAAAGTTAATTTTTACCCTAATTTTATCACTTGGAGTCGATTAAAAGAATAAATTTAAGTTTTAAAATTTTTGTAAATTTTGAAAAAATGTAAAGGGGTAACTATGCAAAAATCGACAATTTTTGGAAAAAAATTGTTTGTCTCAGAATCAAAAAATTTAAATGCAAAGTTAAAGTAGGTTTAATATAAGGAGAAATAAGACATTCCGCATGGAAATCGGATGAGTTTTAATAAAGTTGTGCTTGTTGAAAGTCCAAAGAGTCAACATTTCTCATATAGAGACAATTTACATATTTTGACACCCAATTTTTTTATTGTATTAGCCAACTCAAAGAAAATAACTTATTAAGAATTATTATGTTTACTAGTGTAAATAACTGTGATATATTATTGGGATTGGCTTGTTTTGTCTGCGCTAATTGTTTGTCGCCAGGATGCCAAAATATTAATTGGTCACGTGGGCCCAAGAAGTGTCGCCAGACGGACAAAGGCGTCTCGTTTGGCATTTGGTCGCGTTAGTTATTGATGATATTTCCGTTAGCGTTTAATTTGATGCACGAGTGCCTGCGATAGCAGCTAATGATTGAGTGTTAATGGAGCGAACGTGGCCCAGAAGGAATCAAAGCAAAATGAAGAAAACGTGTCTACATTCATGTGGTAATAACATGGCAGCTGACCTCATTGGTATGTCATAGAAGGGGTGGGGCTAGTAGTAGGTGGGGGTGTCCACTCAGTGCAAACAAAACGCGTGTCAATGCGTTACGTTGCTGCTGAGGCAACAACAACAACGACAACAACGATGGCCAACATGTTTGCAGACTGGGCCAAAGCCTGGCCATAGATGCAAACATTGAGATATGCAACGAAAGGCACACACACATACAAATATTGGCAAGTGTGTCACGGACACTTTTCAATGTGTGTGTGTGTGAACAACACAGTTACACGTGTAGACAACTTCTGTGGGTTGGCAGTTGATGCTCTTGCTACGAGTATAAAAATGGCGCATACTAAAATGGCGATTCGAAGGACAAACAAACACACACTAAATACACACACACACACACTCGCACACACACCCTTACACGCTGTAATTGTGCTTGAAAACTCTGGCATACGCATTTATGCAAGATTGCAATTATGATATAAAATACTTGATAAAACACAAAAAAAAGGACATATGTATATGAACAAATATGCTGAGGACTGAACTGTGGGGAGATGCCGAAAGATTGTGTGGTATGTGTGTGTCTCTTTTGTGTGGCCAAATTGAATGGCCGACAGCCGACAGCCGACAGCATTAAAGTTGAGTTTTGTCCATAAACATACTTGAATATTTATGTTAATGTGCCAAGAGCTAAACGACAAGGTCGGAGCAGATTGCAGTCAGTAAAAGTAATCTAGAGATTATCATTTCCTTTTTTTAGTTATTATTATTGATAGAAAAAGTGAAAAAAAGAAAGCTCTCACTGTTTGTATTATTAATGTATACATATATTTGAATTACTTATTTAACTACAATTTAAATATTTTGGTAATTTTCGATTATAAATTATTCATGAAAATGTGTTTCTTTTTTGACCAATTCAGGCAAGTTGTGATACTATATGTTTCAAGGCATTATGTTTCGGACAATTAGCGAATTGAACTTTGCTTGACCTTTCTTGTCAGCTGTCACTTCAACGGAGTAGGAACAGGGAGAGGCAAAGGGATAGGGAGAGGAGTTGGCAAGGAGGTTCTCCATTGCAGCGCTTGCAAAACTGTCACAGCGTTAATTGAGTTTGACACTAATGAGCGTGCAATCGTTGCATAATTGATTTATAAATGTCCCATTCCCCCTTCTCTCCCGCCCTCTTCTTCTCCTTCTCTCCCGCTCTCCTGCCTGCCCAATTGAGTTGTGCACTTGAGTTTATGACGTTGTTGCAATTTTGTGCTAATTGGGTCAGGCAAACAATGGGAAGAGGACAAAGTCCAGGGGGAGGGAACGTTCAAATGCGCCAAATTATTTGAAGGCTGCTGCAGTTGCAGTGCCAGCACATAATTCAAGTACTTGGGCTGTCATACGAAATTTGCATTTTGCTAAAATACATAGAAATAAAAGGGATGAGCAAAGAGTGAGAGAGAGCGAGAGAAAGAGAGAGAGAAAGCCTAATGAACATACCTAAACATGTGCCCATAAAAATCTCTTGAAATATGCGAGCTTGCGGGCAAATGTTGGCATAGATACTCGTAACAGCAGCAACAACCTCATTATTATCATCATCATTGTTTGTGGGCGGCGCTTGCCGCAAGCGCTAATTCCACACAAATTGTAATTAATTTGAATTAATTATGTTCTACTTTCCACATGCCAAAAACAAACAGTCGCTGCTTAGTCCAGGACGAGGACGAGGATGGGGATGAGAACCAGACACAGAACACAATACAACACATGCGGGCGTGGTGAGACTGAGACAGATATTCTTTTTTTTTGTTTCCAGCATACTAAAGCATAAGCACACACACATGCTCACACACACACACACACAGACAAAAACCACAAATATACCGCAAAACGGAAGGATAAAGAGAAACAGAGCTCGGCTCGGCTTTGACGGCATTTGGCAAAGCTGCCACTGTTCATGATTTTCATTGCCTACTTTTGTGCGCAACATAAATGAACCGAACTGAACGGATCGGCACAAGAGCGGAATGTGTCTCAAAGCAGAGGCAACCACTCATAATTAGCAATTAAGCCTCAACTAATATTAAGTAATGTGACAAAGACTCTTACTTTAAACAATTTATTGCTGCAATTTAAGTAATTTACAACAGCTGTCAGATTATTTCATTAATTAAAAAAAATTATTAAAACAACCACTTCAACAAATTTAAAATATTTAAAACGTAGGCCTTGACTTAAAATCTTTCGGTACAGTCAGGTTGATGTAAGGTTTTGTTTAGGCTGATTTTCACAAATTTCCAAATTTCCAAAAGATTTCAAAATTGCCATAAGTTATAAAACGATTGTTTTGGCCCTATATGACCAAATTACGCTTTCGGCCTGCTTAGCATTTGATCTCTTTCAGTTAAATAAAAATGCATATACTAATTATAACACCAGCTGGCAAGACAGTTAAGATCGATGTCGGTGATGACGCAGATCCCAAGGACTTGAATAATGACAAAATAATAACACCAGAGGAAAGTAAAATTCATGATCAGTATCCATCAACTTCAACTTCGACTCAGGCTCAGCCGCAGGACAATCAGGAAGAGCAACGAAAGTTGCCAGCTCGTGAATCCGTGCATTTCGCTTAGGTTGTTAGAATATTTTACTCTATAAATTTGCTTTATAAATGAATAACATTTAGTTGAAAAGCATGTTTCCATTGTGCTGTCGCGCGTTGAGGAATAATTTGAAGCTGACCTGCCTCTATATTGGCCTAATCGAGTTGGCCTTGTGTGTTAGTCGTCTTGGCATCTTTATAGATCATCTCAGTAGCAACAAAGCATCAATAACTTACACGATTCTATCGCTGCCAATACTGGTACTCACTGTGGAATCTATTTTCTTTATTCAACTTCTGAGCGCAGTCATGATCACGGTGGGAGCTGACCAGGTAATTGAACATTATTTATAATAAATATTTATCGAATTGAAACTTTGATATATACAGCGCAGTTGTGGCTTTCTAATCACTTTCCTGCTGTTGTCATTCAGCTCCGTAATTTTATTCATACCCGTATTGGTCGCCTGTGGATTCTCCGGCAGTTATCACATCCTTTTGGCCTGGATAACATTAATAGGTGAGTTGTATCCGTCAGAAAATATATCTCTCTTTCTTATTCAAACTCTCTTATAGCTCCCGAATTCTATTTTTGGTTAATAGTTATTTATTATATAAAGCAGTTGCGTGGCCTAACAGCTGGTAACGAGGAGTATGGATCAACAGAAGTTTGAAGAGTCTTTAAATCTTAGCTTGTGTTGTGTTGAGTATTTCATCATAATCTGTTTATAAATAGCATTTCAATCAGCCTTAAACTTTGTCCAGTGTTAAGTGTTGAATAATATTATATTGTTTCAATCTAATCACAATTGAAGCTGAATTGGTTAAGAAGTTAGTTGAGATAGTTCAGCAGCTACACAAATAGCACGTGTGCTCTAATCTGTTATATTCAAAACTTTGCCAAGTTTAAGATACACGTGCTAAGCAAATTAATGCGACTGTTTCACGAGAATTTTGCCACAATGGCAACTGAATGGCAATGTCTGGGACTAGACGCAATGTTGACAGCAAAAATTTAACGCTTAAAATGCCAAGCACACAAATATTTTGACATTCAAAGCACAGAATGGGGAGTGAGCAAACACTCAAACACTCGCACAACAATCAACAACACACAAAACATGTGTGTGCCTCTTTGTTTTGAGCTTCCTTTTTTGCGTGGCCAATTTTCCATGAAAATTGCATGAATTGCAGATTTTTGTACGCACGAAATGCGCTTTGCTTGCCAAGCGAGCTGGAGTCAAGTTGAGTTGTTGCTGCTGCTGTTGTTATTGTGGTTGTTGTGGTTATTGTTGCGTGTACTTTAGTCATTTTTATGGCAGCGCCAGCGGCACTTGGCTCGTATATACATATATAGAACAAAACAAAACAAAGCAACAACAAACGCAACAAGAATTCTATTTTGCATTGTAATAGAATTTTACTTTAACAAGCCCCGAACAATGACTTAATATACTGCGATTGCGATATATATGTGTGTGCAACGTGACGTATGCGTGATATGCGTGGCCACAAAATGCAGCAAAAATCATGTAAGAACTCTATTATAGTTGTCCAGCCTGCGGGGCGTTTGATTAATGTATTTCGTATTTAGATGTCAGCCAAAAAGTATGCAACAAATAAACTGCCAGCAGACTGACACTTGTGGCAAATGCCTCACATGCCACACAAGCCAAGTTTTTGCCGCAAATGAAACTGAAATTGCATACGAGATGAAAAGTTTTTGCTGTAAGCAAACAGTTTAGGTGGATTAGGCACAAATGTAATTGCAAATGCCAAAAGCAAATCTGTACAAGCTAACCAATTTGTTGGATTGCAAGCTTTTGCGGGATTTCATTAAAGTTGACAAGTTTCTGAATTCAATTAACAGATCAAATGCCAAAACAACATGAAATGGAATTTGTAAGCTTGTATCGGCAATATTACAAACTTATAAGCTTCAATCTGAGCCTGTTGATCTACCTACCCATTTTTTGTATAACTGCCAAAAAATAAAAAGGATCTTCATTAAAGTTTGCAGAAGCTCTCGAAATACTTTTTCTCTTTTAACAACGCCCCAAAGACACATTAATTATGCAATGTGCCATAAAGAAAACTAAACAAATTCAGCGAAGCTCTAAATTTAAATCATCAATTCTTAATGTTGTTCAACAGCATAAATCAAGGACGACAACAAGCTGCCTGCCAGACACTTGCCCACATGGCGTATGCGCAACCTGCCGTGTTGACCAACAACCTTTGCCACTTGCCTGCCATCTGTTTGGGCCTTGTGGCATTTGTGTCTTTTGTTTTTAATGTCGAACAGGTAAATGCTATAAAATTTAATGTCTTGGCGAAAAAAACAAAACAAAACAAACAATCCAACAATTGCGTGACGAAGGACAACGATTGTGAGTTTGCCTTTAGATTTGTTTTGGGATTTCGGCTAACTCTGGCGACAAGCAGCAGGCATTCAGTGCCAGTTAGGCAGATGTCACTGCGATTTGCTTGGCCAAAAGATTTATGCCCTGCTGGCACTTGATAAATGACTAAGAAAATTTCTAAGTGGCTTTTGTTGGCCATAAATTCGCAGTTGGCTAAATGCCCAAATTAAAATAGAGTTAATTGTTGATATTTGTGTATAGTTCTATTTAAATAAGTACAACAATTCAAAGCCTGAGCTGTAATTAAACAGGTAAGTTAATTGGTGTAATCTTAAAGGGAAAGTATCCCAAGCTCGATTTAATAATTAAACTTACTAAAGCCAAATAGTTTTACAGGCGTATTTGAGTTATAAACAAATATAATTACCCTTAAAACGGCTTTAAAAATCGAACTCATTTAATTATTTGCTTATAAAAACAACAGATTAATTTATGTTTCTCGTTAAACAACACTAATTGACTTATCAATTTACTGAGCTACATATGTAAATACAAATCCTTTGGCTCATTTCCTGTTCATGTGATTTACGTTCAACTGTTAAATAAACAAGTCAAAAAGAATTCGAATAAAAGGCGAACTTACCGCTGAATATAACTTGACTAGCAAATACCCTGTTAACAAATTTAAACAAAACAGTATATTTGGCTTATCAAACAAAACAAACAAAAATTTTAATAAAGTTCTACCATATTAGAAAATCATCTCCGTATGGCTTGAAAATACCCTTTTGCGTTTTGCTGTGTGTTAGGTATATAAACACAAACAAAAACCACCAATTAACCTTTTCAAGCGAATTATTACAAATTAATTATACATTAAAAAAAGGGTCACAAAGGACTCTTATTTATTCTAGCACAGCGTTTAATTCAAATAAATATTAAAAAAAAATATTATTAATTGTCAATACAATAATGTATTTATGCAGGTGCGATAAACACAATTTTGTATGCCCTTTTAGCATTATTGATGATTTTAATTGAATTGTTTTAATCAATGCGTAACGCACCGTTGCTCAAATTGAATAATTTTATTGCGGTCAATTTTCGTGTTAATGCCCCAAAAAGCAAATTGTGAGGTTTTTCCTACAGCTGAACCGCACTCATAAGCCGGTACTCGTACTTGGGTATTTCCCAATTTGCATCCAATTAAAATTGTTACTCACTGTCCCACAATTCACCTGTGTAGACCTGAAAACTCGAATTGTTGCGGTGAGTGTGTCATGATTTTAGCCACAATTTCCACGAATTTTGCAATTACGCAGTTGCATTTTCTGCTCTAGATTCATTTATTTGCATTTATGTAATATGTGTTAACTCGTTTGTAATTTATTTTATTGTCTTCATGAATGAATGAATTTTTAAGGCACTTATCATACCATCCACCGTTTAATTTCTGTATACCAAATTCAACTAAAACTTCTCAATCTTATCATTACAATTGCGTTCGTAAAACCTGTTCCTAAACAACAATAAAAACAGCAACAGAGTACAAGTACCTACAAATTAATCAACCAAGGGCATTTTAAATAAATTTATATATGTTTTGTGGCTTTGGTAAAAAAAATCTAAATAATCCAGGTGACTTAATACCAGTTTGTAATCAGAGTTGAATAGCCCAAAGATAGAAGCTAAGTAAATAATTTATTTTGCTAACACTCGAAGTAGAAATAACCATACTCGTTATTACAATGCCACAATTAAAAAGTTTGATTGATAGAAATGCACGTTTTGAAGGTTTTTTTAAATTAC
The DNA here is from genome assembly GCA_035043635.1 of Drosophila rellima. Taxonomy (NCBI): domain Eukaryota; kingdom Metazoa; phylum Arthropoda; class Insecta; order Diptera; family Drosophilidae; genus Drosophila; species Drosophila rellima. Next base: position 509,792 of record JAWNMV010000145.1, on the reverse strand, counting down.
ACTAGTCAGCAAATAAAACGAAAATTGCTCTGTTTTTGGAACATTTATCAATGAGATAAATGGTGAATTCAGGAGATAATTTAAGCACCCAATTACCCTGCCTAAGTAACGTTTTTAATAGTCGAAAACATCTAATTTTAGTATTGATAACCAGATAAAATAGAACGAAGCATGAACCTGATTGCATTTTAGGTACGAAGAATATACATTTTCTTACAGCATTTAAAGTTGTATGAAAATATACTAAATTTGTCGAATTTGAATTTTATCTTTAAGCGCAATAATTGTAAATATTGCTCAATTCCAGCTTTAATCATGTGTCGTGAGCCATTTCCAAAACTGGCAAATACCTGTCTTATTTACCTTATGTCAAGTTGTGAACACCTTTTACCGTTACGCGTTACGTTAACGCAGTCGCCGACGCCGTCGCTGACGTCGAACCGCAATTCGCACCGATCTACACCGATCCGTTCAGTTATCGTTTGGCATTCGTCGTGAGCAGTTCGGTTGGAATCCAGTAAAGCCCACTTAAATATTTGTTTTTGGGCAGCTGAAAAGAGAATAAATAAATGAATGAAAAAAATATGAATAATTTATTAGTAATGCTGTAGAAATAAAAGATATAATAACGAGGAACGTAATTTAAATAATTGAGTAGGTAAAATAATAATGATAAATTGCTGAAGCTAATTTTGGTAACTAACAAGTGACGTGATTAACGTGATTTGACACTAAAAAAAAGAAGAAGAAGAGAAAAGCCCCTTTATGGCTTAGACAAATAGTTTGCGCGTGAATTAACTAGCAACAGTTGGTTCTTCAAGTGTTGCAAATTCATTTTTAGTTTTAATCTCATTAAACAATTAAACGATATCATAATAGTATAAAATACAATAGTGCTCGCGTGCAAGCCTTAAGCAATAAAACAAAAACAAATTTGTTAACTGGTTTTTTTTTATACGATCAAATGCGTGTGATTAGACCAACTGTTAAAACAATGCTAATCTATGAGAATGCCAATCCCTATATATAAAAAAGTCTAAATACTATAAAATAAATTAGTGTCTGTGCTTTAAGCTGAACTTTGAAATACCCTGTAATTCTAATTACACACAAACCGAGCCGTGTTTGCCTGAGTGAATTTATTATAATCCATCAATAAATTTATAATTATTTATTCTTTCATAATTACTTAGTTCATTAAAGTGTCTCAGCTTCGAAAACGTATGTACTCAGCTGCTTTCATTAGACTTTTGCACAAACATATAATACCCTATCTTTCATTGGGTACGTTTTGAGCAACTTTTAATAGGTCAAGGTACTCACCAGATGGCTGTCTGGCAAAGGTTCTATAAAAATAAAAGGCTAGACATCTTAAGAATGATACTGACGGCCTATCAAACAATTGATATTGCAAGTGGTTAAGTTTATTGTAGACGTCTTTATTACAGTCTGCAGTTAAGTTAATTGTTAGATTGTTATCTCGAGGTGTTCTTATCTGATGTCAAATATGTCTGGCATACCCCACTTGAATATAATATTTATTATACATATCGCAAGCATCTTCAAATATGTACTTTAAAGTTAGAAAAACTGTATACAAAATGCTTAAGATAGCGACAAGTTTGTATAGAGAATTGCTATAAAAGAATAACTTAATTAATGAATAATTATTCAATGCACTCAGACAAATCAAACGTGCTTCAATGAGTAATTAAAAGTTCTCCTTTCCGCTGACATTTTCAAAGCGAGGGCAACAGCTTTGTGCACCTTCACTTTCCATTAATTGCGAGAACAATCAACCACAACAACAACAGCAACAACAGCAACAACAGCAACAACAACATCAACAACAACTCAGCTGCAAATGCAACTTTGTGGCAACAACAATAACGCAACTCTTTAAGTAAATAAACTGAAATGACTTCAGTTAAAAACGAAGTGTAACTTCTCTTTTTATGCCGATTGTTAAAGTTACAATGAATGAAGTTGAATAGTTACCAATTCATAAATTAAGTGTTATCGTAAAATCGACAAGCTGCCTAGAGTCGTCAAGCCATAAATGTATATATTTTTATATATGCTTCTTTATCACACTGTACTAAAGGTACAATCTAAATATACCAAAGTGTAACTAAGTATAAGCCCATCGAATGACTTCTTCCTAGAACAAAGCACTCGATGCTATCTCACGCAGTTGGCGAAACCCACTCGTGGATCTTTATGAGTATTATCTTATCGGTCAAAATGGCAAAAGTAGTAATTGGTAATAGGAAATAAATTTCATTTTCTCATTTTTAATTCGAAATGTATAGTTAAGTAGTAAGTGAATAATGGAAATTCAACTAATGAAAATTACATAAGTACTGATACCCGTGTATGCATAATTCATAACATGATATTCATCAAGCCGCATCCTTCACTTTCCACACACTTGAAATAGGTGCAAAATACTTTCAACCTCTCGATTACAAGATGAATGGCAAACACATTAAACCTGAACATAGAAAGGGAAAAGTAAACAATGAGTAACAAAATGCAAATGCATTTTTCAAAAAGACATTGCCAAGAAACTGGTTTTCAGTCAACAGTTGGTAACAGAAACCTCCGCTACGCCGCCACCCCCTCTCAACGGCTGCACTTTTGGTGAATGAATGGCACAACAATTGTTATATAATCGGCGGCTCAGTCAGTGGGTCAGTGACTTGTTGTGCTATTTGTTTTTTAGTCAAACCAGTTTGTAGTCAGTCTGGTTGTTGGCTTTTTTTATTTTTATTTAATTAGCTATTGAACCACAAAACTTGACCACTAATCAATGATAACCTTGATTGATTTACAGCTGCAACAACAACAACAACAACAACAACACAAACAGCTATGGATGAGAGCAATAACAATGGCTACCTCAATCCAGCTTATGTCGGCTCACCAAATGCCTCCACAATATCCATACCGGGCGCGTACACAAGCAATGAGAATGGAACAGCAAACTCGGAATTTCCCACAGCCAAGGAACATGAGAATAGCCGCAAAGCAAGTGTGGCAACAGCGGGGAAGGAGCAGGAGAAGGAAGGAGATGGAGATGGAGACGGAGCAGGAGCTGGAAAAGGAGAAGGAGATGCGGAGCAGGGCGTTAAACGCGATGGCTGGAACAATGATATTGAGTTTCTCATGTCCTGCATTGCCTTGAGTGTCGGTCTGGGCAACGTTTGGCGCTTTCCCTTCATCGCACTGGAGAATGGCGGCGGCGCGTTTCTCATACCCTATCTGATAGTGCTGATATTGGTGGGGAAGCCCGTTTACTATTTGGAAATGCTGCTGGGACAATTCTCGAGTCGCGGCAGCGTCAAAGTCTACGATTGTGTGCCCATTATGCGAGGTGAGTGGTGGTGAGTGCACTGAGAGAAATATCAAGTGTGCACTGGGATTTCAATCAAGAATCCTTGATATCTGCATTTCTCTGAGTGTGGTTTGTGCCCTTTTAACCGAGTGTTGTCTGCAACCACCACAGGCATTGGCTATGGTCAGGTCCTGGCCACGGGCATTGTGACAACCTACTATGCGACTTTAATGGCCATCACGCTGCGCTATTTTGTGGAATCATTCTATCCCACATTACCCTGGAGCTACTGCCGCGAGGAGTGGGGACCCAACTGCCTGGACTCGGCCCCACAGCCGATGAGCGATGTCATAGGCACCGCAACCACAGTGCGCACCACCTCGGCGGAGTATTACTTTACGTGAGTGAATCATTTGAAGCCATGAATCAGTATAACTAAGCTATCACCTCGCTCGATTTCTGGACAGGCACATCGTGCTGCGCGAGAAGACGAGCATCGACGATGGCATCGGCTATCCCAGCTGGATTTTGGCTGTCACCTTGGCTGCATCTTGGCTCATCATTGCTGCCATTATGTTCAAGGGCGTCAAGAGCTCCGGCAAGGCATCCTATTTCCTGGCCCTCTTCCCCTACGTCATCATGATCATCCTTCTCGTTCGCGCTCTCACCCTGCCCGGCGCCTCGGATGGAGTCTTGTACTTCCTGAAGCCACAGTGGCACAAGCTGCTGGAGCCTCAGGTGTGGTACGCTGCTGTTACCCAGGTCTTCTTCTCGCTGGCCATTTGCTTTGGCAACATCGTCATGTACTCCTCCTACAACCGCTTTGGCCAGAACATTTACAGGTGAGTGACTCCATTCGTTTTTCGATTTGCAAATTTAACATAACTTATTTTGGCATACTTAAAAGCAGAAATGTAAATTAAATTACTTAGCTACAAATATAACATCAACAAGTTAGCGAAAATTATTTAGCCCTTGATATAAAAATAGGATGCCAAAATTCTGCATTTCAATAATTAATAGATTTTTATATTAATATATAATGGAATATAGCCTTAAGTTATTAATTTGTAATTGTCTTTCTGTTGTTTTTTTTTTAACAAATTAAATGCAATTTAAAGAACGTTAAATATACATTTTTTTTGTATACTTATTTATTTATTTATATTTTTAATTGCTGTTAAATTTCCCAGAGATGCCAACATTGTGACCACCTTGGACACATTCACGTCGCTTCTCTCCGGCATCATCATCTTTGGCATTTTGGGCAACTTGGCGTATGAGAACAATACGACGGACATATCGAGCGTGGTGAATGGTGGACCTGGCTTGGCATTCATATCCTATCCAGATGCCATTGCCAAGTTCAAGGTGGTGCCTCAGGTCTTCTCGGTGCTCTTCTTTCTCATGTTGTTCGTGCTGGGCATTGGCAGCAATGTGGGCATGGTCTCCGTGCTGACAACGGTGCTGAAGGATCAGTTTGTCAAGATCAAGCAATGGCACATTGTGGTCTTTATCACAATCATAGGGTATTCGCTGGGTCTGCTGTACATCACGCCAGGTGGACAGTTTGTGCTGAACCTGTTGGACTTCTTTGGTGCCACCTTTGTGGCCCTGGTGTTGGCCATCTTTGAGCTGCTGGCCATTGGCTGGGTCTACGGAGTGAAGCGGGTTTGTCGCGATGTTGAGTTTATGCTCGGCCGAAAGACCTCAATTTATTATCGCCTCTGTTGGGGCTTCATCACTCCTCTGGTGATGACCATCATCCTCGTCTACATGCTCGTCCTGTACGAGCCCCTCAAGTACAAAGATTACACCTACCAATCAGGCGTTTATGGTAAGTTCCAAATCCAAATCGAGTTAATTCCGTAACTAATTTGATATTCCCATAGTCTTTGGCTGGTGCCTGAGCGCCTTCGGTGTTGGCCAACTCCTGTTCTGGGCCATACCCGCTGTGAGAAGTCAACCCGCTGAACTAAGCCTCTGGAGGCGCATTCTCAAAGCCTTTGAGCCACTGTCCAGCTGGGGACCCGCTGATCCAGCCACCCTCAAGCGTTACCGGCTCTACGTGGAGCAGGCCAATGACAACGCCATGTTCCAGCGCACTGGAATATGGCACAAAATCTATGACAATATCTTTGGTTAGCAATAAAAATCTGTAGCATTTAATGCTGGGGGAGTAACTCGTTTTATGAACAGCTGCCTGGCGTCACACAACTACAGCGCAACCCTTTTATAATAAAAAAATCCATGGCTTAAGTGCCAAATGTAGTTCGCCCAAAGCGACCTTATTGCCAATGCAGTCAGCTAGAGATGAGTGCGTGATCAAGTCTGAGTTAACAATACAACTTCTAAGCATCTACGAATTTATGTGAATTGCAATTGAAATAAATATTTAAATAAAGTAAACAATTAAAACAAATTCAGCATTCAAAGTGGTAACCGTAACTGAAATCGTAACCGAAAACACAACTTTTTTTCTCATACCGAAACCCAAAAACCGAAAATATTCCAACCGAAATAACCGCTAAGAATCTCAAGAAAATAAGTGAAATTAAGTTCAAAAGTACTTTAATACCCTTAATTTATCACCTGGAGTCGATTAAATAAATAAATTTAAGATTTAAAATTTTTGAAAATTTTCGAAAAATGTAAAGGGGTAACTATGTAAAAATCTACAATATTTAGGAAAAAAATGTTTGTCTCAGAATCAAAAAATTTAAATGCAAAGTGAAAGTTGGGTTAATATTATGAAAAAATAAGACATTCCTCAAGGAAATCGGATGAGCTTTAATAAAGTTGTGCTTGTTGAAAGTCCAAAGTGTCAACATTTCTCACATATAGATAATTTACAATACCTAACACATTTTAAAACTAAATTTTATTTTTTTGGCAACAGTTTATTCGCTGTTCAACACTGGCTTTGTATCGTGCTTGCTCACGTGTTCATCTCTAGCAAAAAAAAAGATTATGAAAAGCAAAACAACTGGCACAACTATAAAAGACAAGACAATTGCAGCTAGAGGCGCTTTACGCCTTACACGCTCACACTCAAACACACACACACACACACACACACTCACACCCACAGCGACACACACACATGCACTGATTATGCCGTAAAGGGTAAAAAGTTCTGATTTTATGATTGAAGCAAAAAGTTGCAAGCAGAAAATATGTGTGTGTGTGTGTGTGTGTACTTGTGAGCATGCATGTGTGTGTGCGTGTGCGTTGTAAAACACTTCCACTTCCGTTTCTGGGTAACAGCAGGCGCAAAGTATTCAAGTAATTTGTAAGTAAAAAGACAGCCTATCTCCGCTACCCTTTACCTCTCTCCCTCTCCCCCCTTTCTGTCTTCCTCCCTCTCCCTTTCCCACTCGCTGTCTGCCTGCTGTGCAGATAAGCAAAAATGGCGCCTCGCCATTGTTTGTTTGTTCTTCGCTGCCAGCAAAATGACAAACGAGGCGCCTATAAGCATGCAATATAAAATGCTCCACAGCCAAAGTGAAAAACACAACGTACAGAATACAAATAGAACACTAATAAATCACGCGGTTTCGGCAAAAAGCATCAAGGCATCTGCTTCCATTAGACCACATATCGGCAGGCTGACAAGGACAAAGGTGTAACTCCGACTGAGCGACAACTGACAACTGTTTTCGTTTCAATATCCTGTAATGGCTATGTAACGGAGGAAGAGAGAGTTGCAGTAGTGGAAATCCTTTTAATACATTAACTGATAAACTAATATTCGAATATTATTGAAAAATAAATCATTCAATATTTACAGCAATTAAAAATTATTACAAATACTAATTAAATAACATTTCTATTCAATACAAAGTCAATGCACATTTGAAATATATAAAATACCAATAGTAACCACTGCTAAAATTAGCATATCTTCCTGACAAGCTGCTTCATGTTCTCTTTTTTCTCTAGACTCTTCGTTGAATTCTTTTGGCTTTCAGCTTATTGGCTGTCAAATTAATGCGACTGTCATTGGTTGACTAGCAGGTTGAGTGCATTTGTCAGCAGCTCGTGTGCTTAATTGCACTGATAAAATGCATTTAAAAGCGCATAAAAATTGCACTCACATGCACTGTCATGATCACCACTGCGTATACGCAACGTCTGCTTCGCCAGAGCGGAAGTGAATGCATTTCGAGTTATTTGTCAAGCCATTGTGCCTTGTTAATGAGTTTTTAATGGGCAAATGTTGAAAACACAACTCTTTGTGCATTTCATTCGAGAGGCCGCTGGAGTGTTTACCCCTCCCCACCCCTCCCCTCTTCTACCTTTCCAGCACAGCTCTTCACTCTTCAGCCTGTTTGCGCTTAATTTCATTGAAAATCAAAAATAATGTGATATTATGACCGCACCAGCATTGCGTATACTTAATTAAAATATATATATTAAATAACCAATGACTGGAAATACACAGAGACGGATCAGATCAGAGTCAAAAGCCATTATTAAATCAAATTGAATAAAATTAATACTCATATGCATATTTATCAATTGGTTTAGTGGACACAGGTATTAAATATAAAGCTGTCAATTAAGCTGTCATTCATTTGACAATGAATAATGCTGGAAAATATAAAATACATTTTCAGGGTATACCTAAAATGAACTTTACTCAATGGTACTCACTAATTTTTACCATAAAACGAGAGAAAGATGTGAGAGAAACAGTCAGTCAGAGAAAACGAGAATACAAAGAGAAAAATGAATCATATAAACCCAATGTTATAGCCCTTATCATTCTCCGATCGTTTAAAGCTGCTGTCAATTTGAGGCTAAGACAAACATTTGCCTGATTATGATTTACGTGAAGTCGACGCATTATTGAATAGATGATTTATGGCCAAGCTAGTAATAGAAACTTAAAATCATAGCTACCGGTTTATTGCATAGAAAATCAGAGCACAACGAGAACCACTTGCCTAGTGGGAGGAGGATAGAAGATGCTAGCGGGGGAAGTCCCCCAGCAGAGAAGAAGCATATAAATCAGTCGCCAGGCAATGGCAGCCAACAAAACAGGCAAACAGCAAACGGAAAATGACAGGACAGGTACGCACCGTTACCTTTCACGCACATTTCCCCAAAGTAATCAACACAGTAGCCGCAAACAAAAGGCAGACTGGTAGTCAGAGTCGACAAACGACAGTCGACAGACGACCGACGACAGTTGTCGGATGCGCCAGCGGAAGGCGCCCAAAAAGCAGTTGGCCAACAAAATGCGGGGCATCTTTAATGGCCCAAACATGTGGGTGTGTGTGTGTGTGTGTTAAGCTTGTGTGTATGTGTTTCGACCTGGCTGCTACTTAGGCACACATTAACTTTTGGCCTTTTGTTGAGCACAACGCTTTGTTTGAAGGCCGCCTTCGCCGGATGCTCCTCAATTGTTATCTTAAGGCAACAACTCGACTAGACGCAGCTGCTATTTGTTTTCTCTTTCTTTGTGAGGCTTAGGGAATTTTTTTAAATTATTTAAATAAATTAGCACACATTTTTTTGCCGGCTGTCCGTACAGATTGCCGGTGATTTAATTTGAATGGCGTTTAGCTGAATTTTCTTTTTATTTCACAACACGCCAGACCCCAAAAATGTTTGCCTCGGGATGCATTCCGAAAGGTGAACCAAAACGCATTGTTATAAAAATTTACTGGCCAAGTTTATAGGCCACAACTGCCGACCCATCGACAATAACCATATAAAAGCACATTTTTCGCTTTAGATTCTCCCAAACAATTGCCACAAAAGTGTCATGAATGAGTTCTAAAGACACTTTACAATTTAATGCTAATAACAAAAGTACAAATTTGCATTCATTTACACAAAAAACAATTGCTAGAAATAATATAAAAAATACAAGAAAAGTGTTTATATTAAAACCTAAAAGAGATGAGGTAAGGTAAAATATCTGCATAGCGAAACAGAAAAATTGTTGTATTTAAGTAAAGCTAAAAAAATACAATTTTAAAGCTGAGAAAATCTTAAATAAAAATAGTATACAACTAATAAAATAGAGCAAAAATTATGATCCAACTTTACTTAAATAAATCAGACAATTTCAATTAATTAAGTAAATTTAAAAAGATGACAAGCTCAAGCTCAATTTACACGCCTGAATGAAGCGGCCAAGTTAACACAAAGGACAGACCGAAATTGTAGACATTTCAGACATTCCATCAAACGTTGCCCTGGCAAAGGACAACCAGAAAAACAGATCCTGCAGTTTGTTATGTCGATGGGCGATGGACGATGTCGGATGGGAAGATGGGCGGAGTTGTCGTCATTGGCATATGTACGTGTAGTACTGGCTGTAGTTTCGGCTGCCATTTTTTTATGTATTTTCATATTTATGACTGTCTGTCAATGACAGACAAACAAACTGACGAACAGGCAGAGACAGACAGAAACAGGGACACAGTGTCTATGGATTGCCACACTCGAACGATTATTATTGTTGCCTCAAGTGGGCCGAATGTCGCTCTTGAGCTATCGATTGTTCACTACCTTTTCTTTTTTTTGCTATTGACGTATTTTTATAACCCGCTTACAGTGCCAATTAAAGCATAAAAGATTATATCAAAATTCGCGTGATTTGTCAGTGCATCATTTGTAGCGCGTGTAACAACTTTTTCCAAACAGGGAATTATTTATTGGTTTTATACTTCGACGACTGCTGTTCTTTCTACTTCTGTATTTATTTTGGCTCCTTCCGCTATTTTGCTTTTAAGTTATAAATAATTATTTTAGCTGGGCGCTGCAAATGACAAAAAAGGACAAACGACAAAAACCTTGACAACTTTTGCAAAAACTTTTATGATAAGTTTTTCACAAGGCTTGTTGTGCCACGAAACCAAACCGACATTAGGCGAACAGTTCAGAATGGGCAGGTAGAGAGGGAGAAAAAGAGATAGAGGGAGATAGAGAGAGAGAAATGGAGAGAGAGTACGGCGGTATGGGGAGTAACCACTACAAAAACTGACAACACAGAGCTTTACTGTCAGTCAGGTGCACAGTGGTTCGGGATGACAGAAATGTCAACAATAGTATTTGTGTTAGATTAGAATTTGTTTTTCTAAAACCAATTTAAATGCATTTCTGAATTAAATTTGATTAAGATTCAAATCACTATCGAATCGATTACTTGATGAACATAATTATAAATTAAGATTTTTATGGTAAGTTATTATGATATATTCAAGACAGATTTTGAATACAACTCATAATTAACTTGAATTATTTTTATAATAATTTTATATTCTGCTAACAATTTAAAATAAGCCACATTTCTAAGCAGCTTAGCTTAATACAGTGATAGATACAAGAATGCGTATCTCAAGAGCGTAAAAGTCAAATATGCTCCCTAATAAATATGCAAATAAATTTATGTTTAACCACGTTATCATCAAGTCCTCAAGTTATCTGATTTTAATAAGCTGAAGCGACCACAGTGCCGCACGATGTGGCAGCTGACACGCTGTGCAACAGAGAGCAAGTGCTAAAAAATATATATATATTCACATATAACTATGCTTGAAGAAATGTCTCCGAGTGTTTTAGAAATTCTATGAAAAGCGCAGCTGGCAGCTGCATAACTCAGTTAAGAGTCGAGGTTCATGAACTTGTTAAACACGTGTAGTTTGAAGTGAAAATTGTTGGCGGTAAATGGAAAATAGAAGTGGCATTCAAGTGAAAAGCTTGAAATGTCGCTGGTTAATTAGAAGTGAAATCAAATTATATGCTTGGCTATCAAGTGGTTAGCCTCTGGCTGGATTTTACGAGTGGAGTATGTCAGCAATCCGAGCTGATAGCCAACGGCTTAGTACCCTTTTCAAGTACGTCGAATACTTTAGCTAGTTTCAAGTTTCAGATCTTTCAATCTAAATGAGCAAACTTGAAGTCAAGTTGTGTTAAATTTATAGTCAGTGCATCTTTCTTCTGGCTGCCAGCGCACATAAACTTTGGCCAAAATTGCTGCCACTGCCGCTAACTATAAAAGCCAAATAGGCAGACGGCAACAGCAACTACAACAACAACAACCCTTAACCATGCCTAGTTATAAACAAGCAACAAGCTACTACAGCTCTAGATTTGTCTTTTATGTGTTTATGCTCTGCCAGTTGGTTTTGTGTTTGGGGTTTTTCTGGCATAATTTCTACTACAGAGCACATCAGCACCAGAGATTTGGAGTAGGGGAAAAGGTCCTCAAAACTGCTTGTCTCGACTCAAAAAGTTACAACAATCAACATTAACATTCATGCGTGCAGAAAACCGGAAATGTTTATTAGATTTAACCTCAACATGCCCAACTTGTCGTATACGTAATGTGGCACATTACGTAGCCTATTCTAGTTTTTTAAGCACTTTAAATTATTTCTACCGTTTTTAGCTAGTTTTTAAGACATTTAACATTATGTTTTAACCCCTCTCTGATATCTCGCAAGTCTGGCAGATTTGGTTGCTACTTTATTTATCGATTTAAGAGCAACCTTTGACCCTGAAGTGCTGTCAGTCACACACCTTTTACCACCAAATTATAGCAATGTCTTAGTACATTATCTAAGGAATTGATTGATGGCTTTGCTATCATCCCTGTCTCACAGGACGTATACAAATGAAGATGAAAACCAACTGAGTGGGTGAAGAAGATGAAGTCAAGGATATTTGCCAAAGAAAATCAACAAAATGATTTGCCTTAACCGTTGTACGCACGTCACAGCCAATGAGAGCCGATGTATTTAAGCCAAGGTAGATCAACATGACAGGACACGCAGCTCCCCTACAGATTTGTAAAAGCGTTTGGGAATCAGCACAGACCTGAAAGGATCATAAAGGCGCGGTAAAAATAAAAAACACAACAAATCTGCAAAATAAGTAAAATTGATGAGAAAACTTTTTAAATACGCATAAAATTCCTCTAAAAAAAAACTAAAATAAAATCGAACTGGAAGAAAGTGTATATAATCAGTCGAGATTGTCAATTTTTTTTGTGTCACAAATAGCGAAACAATATATCAAAATTTAAATTAAATGAAAACAATGTCTTGCATTTGATTGGAAAACCTATAGGAATAACTCTACGAATCTAACCCAAAGATAGACAAACAACAGCAGGATGTGGTGACAGCCAAACTTGGACAAAAACAAACAACCGCAGCAAACAATTTATTATTTTGCCATTTCCCAGTTCTCCTTCATTCTACCAGTTTGTCAGTTCTCAGTTCGCATTTGCCATTCCTTAGTTGATTTCAATGCTCGTATGCAAGTTTGCTTTTCGAACTTAAATAAATAATGAAATCGGTAAGCAAGTGGGCCAAACACGAAACGTCTTGGCTGCCAAAACTGAAAGACTATTGTGGTCTACAGTTACACACATAAGTATCTGTACACGTTGATAGATGTGTATGTAGATAAAATAGGTCTGGCATTATTGACTACGATGTGGCTAGCAAACCAATAACATCTGAGCTTCTGTCTTGGGCGTTCATCAGTCATTTTGACCCTTTGGTCAACTGTTAACATTGCCTGTAAATTTCTCAATCATATTTATGTACTCTCCAAGAAGACAGAAGACGGGGAGTTGGGTCTCCAGTTCCATTAAAACTACGGCCGCTTAGGCTGACTTGCCTCGTCGACCTTTTTATGGCGTGAACTTAATAAAATATGAAAACCTTACAAAACAGAAGCGAAACAGAGAGAGAGAGAGAAAAAAATCATATAGCACCACCAGGCACTTGGGAAGTTTATGGAAGAGCTTAGCAAACAAAATTATATTCAATTTCCTTTAATGGCTACCATAAAATAGCAGTCAGCAAAAGTAAAGCCAGAAAAATCCGCCCAAAAGACCAAACCGAAGGCGTTGCGCCGCGAACTTGCGAGAAATTCCAGACTTGCCTCTCCTCCACTTGTATTCCTTGCTCCTATTCTGCTTCTTTTTTTTTTGGGTAGGTAAGCAAATTGCTTGAAGTATTGTTAGTACTTCACATTGGCTTATGTTTGGATATATGTTTATAGAGCCGTGCCCCATTAGACCTAAGCTCAATTAGCCAAAAGTCGAAGGCAAAGAGGAATATTGAACAGGACAGGGGCTAATTGGATATTGGACGTGTCGAAGGATGAGTGAGATTTGCATGTTACTTGGGTCAACTCAACTAGTAGGAGTAAGTGGCATTTCCGGCAACTCATATTGATAATATCATAAATTAATGTGTCATTTGCAGGGCACTTTGCTTCTACAAATTCTAACAGATTATTATTAATTACGACTCATTGATCAAAACTCTAAGGCTCACAGAATTTAGTGTGCTGTGATGCTTAAGTGCTTAAAGCACTCATATAGTTAAATGGATGGACAATAAGTTAGAACTATCTCTAATTCCGTTTAATTTAATGCAACATTGTAGCATGTTAAATTAAAAAAATATAATAGGAGTTCGTATTAAATTATATGCACAACTATGCTTGAGGAAAAAAACTTTAAAAAAATATATATTAAATTCTTTATTTATTATATGAAATTTAAATAATTTTAGACAACATTTAAATTGTTTTGGAATAAACCCGACAAAATAAATATCATCACATTTAAAGAATTTTATTTGATTGCTCCCTTAATCTAAATCCCTCGAAAAATGAAGTCACATTTTAAACCAGTGCTATCAACATCGAAAAGCCGTGCTATAAAAACACTGACTATCAGTTTGATCAGCACTTAAGCTGTCCCTGCTTATGGGGAAGTACCCAAATTAGTGGCATGAATTCATGCGTCGAGAGGTGTCACAATTGTGTCCAACAAAGAACTCGTCCTGTGCACAATTTTCTAAGCTTTCCTGACGACATTCTCCGTATGCTAAGCAGCCGCACAATACGAATACGAGTACAAATACGAGTGCGAGTACGAACCAAAGGCAAACAGTTAATACATCAAATTCAAACGTCTTGACAGCCGTGTCTTTTTTTGCTTCTCGTTGGCATTGTTCACTTGGCATTGGAATTGGAGTTGGAGGTGAAGTTGAGGCAAGATAACGACACTGAGTTCTGAGAAAAACCAAAAGCAAAGCCATTGACAAGCCGTTTGACATGAAATGAATTGTGAAATTAAACAGGCGGCACAGTGACAGCCACAAGAGTTGGCAGAAAGGATGACAAAGGCAGTGTCAGTAGTTAGTCGTAAGGACTCCAAATGGCTAAGTGATTTCAAATGTGCGTGCTACATAAGGCAATGGCAAAGGTACAAATAAAGGCAGTAAACATGTGTCTACAGCGCCACTTAAAAGTCAACTGCCACTGGCAACAAATCGCACAAAATAAAAAGAGGCTACTTAATTCGTGTCTTCGACTTTTTCTATGTGTGCTTTGTGTGTTGATGTTATTCTGATTGATGCGAGCACTTGAAGAGCAACATTTGTTTGCTTGATATGGGTCCAACATTTGTTTGGCTTATAACTGAGGGTCAATTCGCTTACCAGCTTTGGGCAATTAGTTTCGGACGCCTTTTTGCCATTCGAGTTGCCTGTCAATTTGCTGATTGCACACAAAAACTATTCACAAAACTATTCACGCGCGCGCTTTAATCAAAAAAGCATTCGCAAATAAACACACACACACACACACACGCACACACACTTACACACAATCCCACAAATATCAATCAACAATTGCGCTGCCTAAAAGCATGCAACAATTTCTTTTATTCTCTCTTTTTTTATAACTTTTTTCTATGCAGCCCACGCGGCGTATTTCAATTGCAATTCAACGCGCATTCAGTTTAGTTTTTCTCAAAAAGTATTTTAGACACGCTTTTCAATTATTCAAAATACCGTTAAGCAGACTAGACACGAGACACGGATCCGTGTCACGGCAGCGACGATGCGTCTGATTTGCCAGCCGACGTCGTACTGAAGTGAAATCAACAGAAGGCACTGCTTAAGAACTGAAGATGCGAATGCGTTCCACATGGATCTGCGCAGGCGCCGTGTGTGCCTTTGTGGATGCTATTTGAAAAACGTTAGTAAGTTTTTCAATGGGCAAGCGGTAGAAACCTCTTTGTTGCCAGAACAACATTTGATTTGGTCGGTCCCTAAACCCGAATTCGGGATTTCAATTATGCACACAGCTGTGACAAGTGGCCACCCCAAAAATGTGGCCTGCAGCATCAGTTGATTGTCATTGTTGTGCAACTCCAATCGTCTTAAGCCCAAGCTGAAGCTCAAGCAGCAAACGTAGCTGTGGCTGTAGCTGCTCTTGATGCTGAACCTGAACTTCATGCTGTGCACAGTTCACGTGTCCATTTGCCTGGCAGGGATTTAGTTGCAGGTAAATAAGGAAAGCTACGCATAAGTCTGGCAGAAAAGGGGTTTAAAAAAACTACGAATTAAATTTACATTTTAGCTTCACAGTCACACTGTCGAATTATTGACTATTCTCTAATTTGTTTTTTATTTATTATCATTATCATTATCATTATCATTATCATTATCATTATCATTATCATTATCATTATCATTATCATTATCATTATCATTATCATTATCATTATCATTATCATTATCATTATCATTATCATTATCATTATCATTATCATTATCATTATCATTATCATTATCATTATCATTATCATTATCATTATCATTATCATTATCATTATCATTATCATTATCATTATCATTATCATTATCATTATCATTATCATTATCATTATCATTATCATTATCATTATCATTATCATTATCATTATCATTATCATTATCATTATCATTATCATTATCATTATCATTATCATTATCATTATCATTATCATTATCATTATCATTATCATTATCATTATCATTATCATTATCATTATCATTATCATTATCATTATCATTATCATTATCATTATCATTATCATTATCATTATCATTATCATTATCATTATCATTATCATTATCATTATCATTATCATTATCATTATCATTATCATTATCATTATCATTATCATTATCATTATCATTATCATTATCATTATCATTATCATTATCATTATCATTATCATTATCATTATCATTATCATTATCATTATCATTATCATTATCATTATCATTATCATTATCATTATCATTATCATTATCATTATCATTATCATTATCATTATCATTATCATTATCATTATCATTATCATTATCATTATCATTATCATTATCATTATCATTATCATTATCATTATCATTATCATTATCATTATCATTATCATTATCATTATCATTATCATTATCATTATCATTATCATTATCATTATCATTATCATTATCATTATCATTATCATTATCATTATCATTATCATTATCATTATCATTATCATTAATCATTATCATTATCATTATCATTATCATTATCATTATCATTATCATTATCATTATCATTATCATTATCATTATCATTATCATTATCATTATCATTATCATTATCATTATCATTATCATTATCATCACACTTGTTCTTTAGTTTTTTTACATTTCCATAATTGATTCACTATCTGGAATCTTAAGTGCAATGGTATACTCAACTCTATAAACACCTCCACACTGCTTACACTTCTGCACACCTTGTTTGCGTCTACCTCTTCCCTACCTTCCACCCTCCTCATGCTCTTTCCTTCACAGCTCTTGGCAATTCCAATAGCTGCATAAAATGCGTGCACAGTTGGTGCACCGGTTACCTAAATGCAATTTCATTCGCAAGTGCTCTAAACTAGCTTTCAATATAAATATATATGTATGTATAATACTTTCAAGCATATAAATGTACAGGTATATTTAGGTATAGGTATGTATATTGGCAGCCGGGTGGCAGTAATAGCCAACGGAAGTAATTGAATTTTGTGCAAACGAGTTAAAGGACGATTGCCGGCAATCGCAGCGCTCAATTTACTTTGTAACATTGTTGCAAGGGAATGCCCGTGATAGTTTACGAGGTTAAGAAGCTGCTTTAAGGCGTGCTTTGATGTTGATTCAACTCCTCACGGGGGCAACAACTTATCAAACGACCGACACCGATAAATCGCCGACTGCCCAATTGTCACGCTTTGTCAGTCAGGCAAGAAACAGTTCAAGCGTCGATAATTGGCCGACAGGATACTAGACACACACAATGATCCAATTGACGACACTATTCCTATCTGACTCGATTGCTATTGTTTTAGTAAGCCGGTTTATGCGTGCCCTGAACAGGTGATTACAACAACACTCATGGTCTTAACTCGACCAGCAGCTCAATTTATTAATAGGCTTGGACAGGCAGCAGACTCATAAATCAAAGGCAGACAAATCAACAACAGATTTGTCTGTATCAATGCGTTACCAAAAGATAATTATCTGTTTAGTGCGTTCAAATCGTATTATACTGAAACCCAAATACCAAAATAATTCCAACCGAAATAGCCGTTAATATTTTAAAGAAAAAAGTGAAAATGAGTCCAAAAGTACTTTTTTACCCTTATTTTATCACCTGGAGTCGATTAAAAGAATAAATTTAAGATTTAAAATTTTTGAAAATTTTCGAAAAATGTAAAGGGGTAACTATGTAGAAATCTACAATTTTGCGAGAAAAAATGTTTGTCTCAGAATCAAAAAATTTAAATGCAAAGTGAAAGTAGGGTTAATATTATGAAAAATAAGACATTCCCCATGGAAATCGGATGAGCTTTAATAAAGTTGTGCTTGTTGAAAGTTCAAAGAGTCAACATTTATAATTTACAATAATTGTGACACACAAACTTTCTTATTGACATATTTAATGACATATGTTCAGAATGACCCAAATTGGCTGTCCGAAATTTAATTAAAAGTTCAACAAGTTTATTAATTACTATATGTATGTATGTGAAAGTGAAATTTTTAGTTAAAAAGCACTCAATCGTTTTAAATTTCAATCGCTATCCAGCACTAACGATTAAAGTTAAATAGAGTGACACGTTTCAAATAAATTGTCCTGAAATTATTCAGCAAATTCCTTGTTGCAGCCACGTCCTGACGTATGAGTTCATTGCGTCTTTTGACACGCGCCAGTGGCTCAAATTCTATGCACTGTGGTGTCAGTCGCTATCTCCCTCCCCCTTTCTCTCTCACTCTCTTTCTCTCTCTTGCTCTGTCGCTTTGGGTAACCCAATGCTCTTCACATGTCCATTCAGCTGACAATTACAACGCATTTTACATGCAACTTGCAAGGCTCCATTGAGCTCGAGGCTAATGGCAGCCGCGTGACAGAATGCTTAGAATACGAGTCGGTTAACGGTTGATGCTTGACGCTTGACTGTTTTCGAATTACGGCTTAAAGGCCCCAAAGGCAATGGACCCAATCACGACCTGTCATTTGGAAACTTTTCCAAATGTAATCGCATTCTGAGAATGCCCGTAACCTACTGATAATAAATACATATTGTATGTAAGTACAAACATACAAATTATACTCTTAATTGCACACACAAGCGCATTAAAGTTTTCAGATAAACGTATTGCCGCTGGCGACTGTTTAAGGTTAGTTCTGCATGCCATGAAGGCGTGTTCCGAAAATCTCACACGCCAAGAAAACTAAATTTCATTTATAGCTATTGCTTATTGTAAAAATTTCTAATCCTTTGCAAACTGTAATCTTTTATAAATTGTCTAGTCCATACAATTACATTTTACGTTCTTTTTTATTTATTTTTCTTAAGCTCTTAGTTTTTTTTTTAATTATAATTTGTTTTATATTTAGCTCAACCAAAAATCAGAATATTTTTAACCTTTTTTATTCCTTTTATTTTATATTCAAATTTAAGCCAATTGAAAACTCCTCTAAAACTTGAACTTCGGATATTAACTTGTGGAACACATGCGTGTGTTGCTTGTTTGTTTGCCCCCGCCCCCGTCCCCGCACCCGCACCCGCATCTGCCACCGACCCCGCGTGGCATCCGTCAAGAGTGCGCGGATAACATGACCCAAACGGCCGTTGCATGCCGCTTTTGTATGCGGTCGCACGAGCTTGGGGCATGTTTAAACATGATTAATTCGTGTTGATAAACAGTTATTTTAATTAATCGCCAGGTGTCGTTGCGGTCGCTCGTTTCAACTTACGATGATGTTTTATTTTTCTTTTTTTTGGTTTTGCTTTTCCTCAACGCAGCTTAACAACATTTAAATTTAAATGAACTCTCTGGCAACACTCACACACACGCACGCACACATGCACACTTACGGAGTGCCTAGCTAATTGCTATGACATTTTGTTCAGCCGCATAAATTCCAAAAGCGCCTGTCGTTATGCAATGAAAATGCATTTATCATTTTACACTTGCCACAAAATGCTGCACCAAGACAGGCAGGCAGGCAAGGTAATCAACAAGCCAAGCGAACTTTATCTGAAATTAAAAATCGCTTTTACATAAATTTTGTCAACGCATTGCCAATAAACGAATACGAAAGCGAATCCGAATACGAATACGAATACGAATATTTATATTCGGCATTTGAGAACTTTCCATTCTTGTTGCTTCAATGCTCGCAAGTCCGTTAGGCGGCAACAACAACGTCCAGCATAATTAAAAGCTCAAACAACTGTGAAAAAGTGCAAAATGTTAACATGTTTTTGGGGACCAAAATAAAATTCCAAATAATATCAAAACTAAACTAAATAGTTTCTCGCTTTGAAGTTTGTCTAGATTTCCGTCAGACTGTTGAACTTTCTGTACCTTTTGTCAGAAACTTGGACGTCAATTGCTAACAAAGTTTAGCTAGTTTAGAAATTAACAAGCTGCTCGTTCAATAATATATATATATATGTATATATACATTCATATGTATATCAATTGAAATTCCTAAAACTTGTATTATTACTATTTCAAGACAGTTCTGTCGTTTTCACACATTAAACTAAATTTACATTTAAGAACGGTGACGTTCACCAAACGAGTTTTGGAACAAACTTCATTATTTTAAAATATTTATCATTTTTTTTGTTTTTGAAATTGTAGTTTTGTAGTATTTTTAAATTGATTAAAAAGATTTTAATCGCTCTGTTTGAGTTTGAGTCACCCTGTCAAGCTGGCGCCATCTGCAGCTCAGCATCTCAAGCAAAGACGCAAACCTTCAAGTTTTAGTTTGTGTTAACAGCTGACGGGGCTGCCATCTTTTTTAAGCCGATAACAATTTAAATTCATTCACATTCGTATTTAATTTTAATATGTATTTCACTTAACTGCTATCATAATAGTCCATTAAGTATGCAGTGCATCACTCGGCCCAAACTATATTCTCAATCCAGTCGGTGTAGAGATGCACCTTCGTGTAGACACTGGGCAGACCCTGTTTGCCACAGATCTGGCCATAGGAGGTGACTCCAATGAGAATCTTGAGGCAATTGTAATGCGGATGCTGCACGAAAATGGGTCCGCCCGAGTCACCGTTGCAGGTGTCTCCATGGCCGCGGAAGGTGCCCGCACAGAGCTGTGTGCGCGTGTCGATGTCGAGACTGAGACGCTCTATACAGAGATCATCGTCGAAGCGTTCCAGGGTGACTTTCAGCAGATGTGACGATTTGTGGCCAGCGTCCTCGGTGAATCCCCAGCCGGCGGCCGTGAGCTGTTGATTGTCATTGCCACTGCTGGGTGGTAAGCAGGCGGGTGCCACATATTCATTAATTGTCGCATTTCTATCCAGCTCGATTAACGCAATGTCGTGCTTATAGGCGCCATCTTCATCATCGTCATACGAAGGATGCACCACGTAGTTGACAACCGTAAAGTCCTCCGGCTGGGCATCATCCGTGGTGCTGTTGTAGTCCAATTCGCCCAGACGCACCACATACTTGGGCGAATCGAAATTGGGATCCAGACGTTGCTCCTTTGTCTCACTTGTGACCAGACAATGGGCGGCTGTGACCACATATCTGGGATGTACCAGTGTGCCACCACAGTCCCAGTTGATGTCAGTTTTGTTGCGCTCCTTGGTGCCAATTAGCGCCATAAACGGAAACTCACGACTCTCCGCCTTTGTGCCGCCCACAATGAAAGGCGTCGTGTGGCAGGAGGGTCTTATATCATTGAAATGCTTGCATTCTGTTGAGGATTGGGATATGGTCATGTTCTTATAAGAACTGCAGCAACTTACGCTTCTCATAAGGTCGAGTTTCAGCCACTGGCGCTTTGTTTTGCGCATTCAGCGACAAAGGACAGCAAACGATGTCGTTGAACTCATCACAGTACTTGACATTATCACCAATCAAATGCTGATTATAGAATATCACTGGACAGTCCGTGTCTGTCAGCTCCTTGCACTCACCGGTGCCTCTGTCACACAATTCACTTCTAACGATAACGAAACTCAACAGAAATACACTCCAAAGAGCGTGCATCTTGAACAGCATCGTCAACACAACTGTTACGCTTGAGGTGAACTTTTCAGCTCGGCTCAAACCGGATTCCGAGACAAGTTCCGAGCGCAGTCAATTAAAGTACGTGAGTGCACAATGTGAGTGTGTATTCCCGACTGCATTTATAAACTAATAAATACTATTACAAATACTTAGAACTAAACTAAAGCTAGTTTTCCTTTTTCAGTTGTGACGCATGCCCATATTTTGCATAAGTTGTTGTTGTTGCTGCTGCTGCTGTTGCTGCTGTTGTTGCATGTGTTGCAAGTACATTTGCTGCTGAGAATTGCCACCGCTGCCGAGAGGCACGCTTGTAGTTGTTGTTGGCCCAGGGGCAGAGACTGCGGTTTGTTGTTGTTGTTGTTGCTGCTGCACTTGTTGCTGTTGTTGTTGCTGCTGGACTTGTTGCTGTTGTTGTTGCTGCTGCACTTGTTGCTGTTGTTGTTGCTGCTGCACTTGTTGTTGCTGTTGTTGTTGTTGCTGCTGCTGCACTTGTTGCTGTTGTTGCAGTGGCGACTGTGTCATTTGATTTGCATTTGTTGTCGTATTTACACTGCTAGTCGCATTGCAATCAGCTCTAAAATGTTTAAATAATATATCAAAAAATATTCAAAGAATAATTTTAATTATTTATATCTCTGCTCACCCCTTTTCTGTGTGTATGTCCTCCAGATTCAGGTGAGTTATGAAACGCAATCGCATTTGCAGCAACGGTCGCAACCTTTTGATAATCGCCTCCGATTCGTTTTTGATAATGTTTCCCACATGTATATATTTAATGTGATAGCTGTAGAGATTAAAAAAAAAATATATTAGTTAAAATTCATAGAATTTTCAAATTTCGAAAAATACAAAAGGCAAAACAAAAATCTCATTCTGATGAAAACAAAGTGTTTTAACCAACTTAATAAAATTTGAATTCACCCTGAATTTAGAGGCCAAGCCAATATTAAACTGACATTCCCCTGGATTTACATTACTACTTAATACTGTTCAAATTTTGCTCACAGAAAGTCACATATCTGATCCATATACTCGAGTGGTTTGGGTCCATGTTGTTTGTCCACAGTCTCTAGCATTTCGTACAGGAAGATGGCAATGCCAGCCACAGCATTGGGTTTCTCCTGCTCAATGCGCTGCAGGAAGGGCCCAAAGACATGGCAAAGATAGAGCAACTGATGCTCGGTGCGCACACACGGCTTAAGCTTCTCCTTAATGTACAACGTCATGGTTGCCAGCTTGAAGGCGCCCATGTGATGGAAGACAGAATGCGCCACAGCCAGGACGACAGCGTAGCTCTTCTCCAGCATTGCCTCGCGCACCGTCTTGAAGTTGAACAGTTCAAAGGCATTGAAACGGTACGTCCAGTTGAGCATGTTGGGTGTATTGAGCATATCCTGCAGGCGATCATAGATGGCACTCCAGTAAGGTTCCGGCAAGGCGGCCAACACAATGCCCACCGCATTGATGTAACTGTGGATCTCCTTTTGCGGAATGACCGCGTATCCATTGACGATCACATCGATGATGTTGCCAGCGACCACAGAAGGCGCCAATGGCAATCCCAACAGTTCCACGCAGGTCACATAGAGCGCATGAGTCGGTGCATTGGGGAACTCATTGAAGCGCCAGTCGGTGGTGTAGAAGACGTTCTTGCCACTTATTGCTGCAAGAATAACAAAGAACGTGGTTAAAGTAATCAAGAGTAATCAAGAATTTAATTAGAAATTACTGACTGTCTGCCAGTCGTCTAATGAGATTCATGTAGTAGCTCAGCTCCGGCGTCCATAATGTATCCTGGCTTTGCAGGTAAGCCTTATAGGGCTCACTGACACTCCAGTTGGACGGACGGATCTCACTGAAAGCGCTGGTTATGGCGCTAACCTAAAGGGAAAGATGTGTTAAGCCGATTTCTATCAAAATCTCTCTCCAATTCATACCAATTTCTTCTTCAGCGGCAGGCGATCCCTCAGAATCCGCTCATAATAATGCAAAGTATTGTACAAATAAGTTATGGGCCGATCTGAAATGCAATAAAAAGATTTATAAATAGAACACATTGACAAAGACAAATAATTACCATGAAACTTATAAAGAATACTAAGGTGATCCAGTATGATGCCAATAATTTGATGAACATTCGGTATGGTCAGCTCAATGAAGCGATGCACAACCACGTCGAGAACAGGCAGAAAACGTAGACAAACATTGCTAAAGTAAACGGGCAAGGGAATTTGCGATGCAGATTCATCGGGTGCGAACTTCTCGGGATAATTCTGATGGAAGGACAGATGCTTCTCATGCCTGCAAGCCAAAGATTAGATATATAAGGAATCTCAAAATATTGAGCTTACTTACCAGTTGTTTTGCTTCCAGTGATCGGGATTATTGTCCTTGCAGAATTCCATCACACGATTCCTCAGCTCGGAGGCTTTCAGCAGTAGTAATTGAATGATAATCAAGCAAACCTGCGCCTCGTTGCCCTCATGAGTGCGCAGCGCCAGGCAGAGAACCAGGCGATCAATTGTAACCACATTAAATTTCCAGATCATGTTGTTGATGGTGTCCACACACTTGTGTATAAAGTCACGTCCATCCGAAGAACTGGCCACTTCGGCCACCAAATAATCGCAGAATTTGCGCAGATGTGTGGACAGAGCGCGAGCGCTGATTCCCTCCAGAATTCTAGGCGGGCAATAATTTGAAATAATTGTGGGCAAATAATTTAATTGGAAAGTTTTCTTACTTGTATGCCACTGGACTGATGCTCTCCGTTTCCCAAATGATCTTGAAGAGCAGACACAGAAACAGCGGATTTGTATTTGGCCTGATGAAGTGGGCAATGAGGTCGTTCTCATTGGACATGGATGTCCAATTGCGATACTCCTCCTCAACAGACTTTTTCAGCTGCTGCTTGTTTTCCGCCGGATGATTGTTCTGTGTGAAATACTCGTTCAAAGCGGGCGGAAAGCAATTCAACGACTGAACTGGCCACGAATGTGGCGTGTGCTGCATGATGTTGGACAAGAAGTCCTTGCACCAGCCAGCCAACTCATCCCCGCCGCCATGCACATGCATTGAACGTGCCAGCGTCAGGATGAGCAGGCGATTCAACTCCTCGCTCTCATTGGAGGCCACACTGCCAGGTGACTTGTCATTCATATAGCGCGAAAACTGCGATTGAAACTCAGCGGAGCCAATGCTAGTGATCAAACGTAATGCAGTCGACTCGAAGCTGCAAGAAATAAATAATTATATAATTATAAATATTTATATAATAATAATTACCATAGATTCAACTGCATTTTGTTGGTCTGTGGCACAGAGGAGAGGGAATAGAGCAGCGACAGCAGCTGGACGCGATAGTGCGTGGGCACATGATGCAGTCTATAGGAGAACATTTCCATTAGCGTGTGCAGCATGGCCCAAGCATGGTTCTTAAACACAGTAGGCAGCAGTTGAGCTAAAAAATAGATACAAATTTAGTATCAAAATTCTCGAAAATTATCCAAAAACTCACTTAGAAATCCCTTAATGCCCAGCGACTCAATCTCTGTGTAGACCAGCAATCTCGCATAGGTTTCAATGAGCGCTGGAGCAGGAACAAGTGTCTTGCTCTGCGCCTGCTTCAGCATTTGTGTCACAAAACTGTGGATTAGCGACATCTTGCTGTGGACTGTGAGACTGTCGAGCACTGCCACAGAGTAGGTAACTGCTGGTATTTGTGTGCCATTCGCAGACTTGGCATTTCCATTCATCGCATCCAACAATATATTCATGTGCCTAGCGAAATATTCCTGATTCGTCGAGTAGGCATTGCAAATGAGTATGATGCGGAAATCGTTGCCCAGTGTAACGTTCATCATGCTATTTGGCGCTACCAGGTGTTGTAGAAAGCTACAAGAGATGGGACATTAATAATAAATATTATAAGTGGAATTAAAAACGCACTCGTGATGATTCTTCAAGGCTATGGGCAGTGGTCGTGTTATGTTCATATTCTCTACCCGCGCCTTTTTCATCAGATGTATCCAGATGCAAATGGGCGCCATGTGTCGCACCATGGAAGACTTGTTGTAGTCGGGCAGCTTAAGAGGCTCCTGCTCGGGATACAGCAGATCAAACAGTCGAAATACTGGCAAAAAGTTGGTAATCTGCGAAGAATTATTAAGTAATAATGAAGTAAGTCGCACAAGTGGCATGTCGTTTAACTTACGGGATTCTTTTGAATGCTGCCAGAGATAAACTGCAGCAGTATCCACATCAGCTGATCGCGACCCTTGCGCAGCTCCAGCTTTGACAGCTGCAAGAGAGCAAGAAATTTAAAATATTAATATGTTAAGACTTAAACATGCCATTAGAATTTCACCTTCTCGTGCAGAGCGAGAACTATGTGCATAAAGCTGACGAATTGAAACAGCACAAAGTATATCAGCTGGGAGGATAGATGCAGCCACACCCATTCGTTGGGCGTGATTTGTTCGTCGGAGGCATTGAAGCCACTGCCGGCAGTGGCATCATTAGTTTCAGTCATTTCCATCGCGTGAATTATCAGATTAACCAGCTGCTCCTCCAGAGCATTGTAACGCTGCTTTTGATGCTTTTGCAAATTGAGCATGACGGAAACCATTTCCCTTGAATAAGGCTGCTCCAGCACATAGCGAAGCAGCGGCGTCTGATCCTCTAGCAGTTCGGGCTCGTAGGGCAGACTGCCCTTAAAGTTAAACTTCAATGTGCTGTGATCAAGTCGCCAGGAATTCATCAAGTGATCCGCATAACCAAAATGCTCAACAATGGGCAGCATATTAGCATGACCAATGATGGAAACCATTTGTGCTGTCGTCCGAAATTCCTCAACAAAATCCGTCATCACCTTGTTGAGTTTCCAGTGATAGGGAAATGGTCGCATTATCTCATTGGCAATAAAGTAAGCAGGCAGCAGGCAATTGTTGCGATCGAATATAAAGCGTAAGATTTCCTCGACGGCCAGCAATTGTGGCAGATACGTGACATTGACGTTGAGTGGAAACCATTGGGCCTTGTCCCGACACGCCTTCATAATCTCACGCACGCCCTTGTAGTCGACATGGGCAATCACCTTCTTGATGAGCCGAAAACTCTCTATCCAAAAGGTTTTCCGCTCATATTCGAGTTTCTCACAGAACAACACCTTGTCGCAAAGCATTCTAGAAATATATACATGGATTAATAATGTTATAGTCTTCTTGAGAATCACTTACCTCGCCGTTATGAGATGTGCATCCACCAATTTGGGCAGTGCCCCCATCAGCACCTGCATGTGGTAACTCGGCGCTTCAGCGGCACGCAGCAAGTACGCACGCAGCACGTGATCCCGATTCTCCACATTCCCGAATGCGGTAACTGCAAGAAATACTCATTAAATGCATATTTATATATGTATTTTATTTGTACTTACCCAAGTTATCTGTAAATTTACCCGCTTTATCATCTTCCGGCTTGAAGACAATGACGCTCACAAACGCCTCGTCAATGGAGTCCACTTTCTGTATGGAACACCGTGTTTTATTAGCTGCATTCAACTGCTGCTGCTTTAAATCTTACCAAGAAGTCATTAACGGCATCTATAATTTGCGTATCCATGTTGTTTATTTATTTATTGTGCATTTTCACAGCATAAACAAATTTTCACTGCAATCTGCAAGCAGCAACTGTGTGGCAACATTGGGCCAACTTAAGCAAAATAAGGTGGCAGCCTTGGCTACCAAGAAAAAAACTCCTTTTTTATTAAAAATACCAAAATATGAAAATCGAGTTTATTCTGTCTTGATGGTTGCCACCTTGTTTTGCGAGCCAAAGTGGCAGCCTTGGATTTGTTGATAAAAAGTTGAGAGGCCACAGGTAATAATTAATTATTAACTAATAATATGAAAAAGGTGCTAGTTACTGGTGGAACAGGCCTCGTTGGCAAGGCCCTGGAAGCTGTCATCAAGGAGCAACAGCCAGGCGATGAGGAATGGTTCTTTGCCGGCTCCAAAGATGCCGATCTAACGTAGGTTGGTTTTTGTGTGTGACACGATAAAAAGTTATAAATGTAAACAATTTAGAAATCTGGCTGCCACGCAAGCATTGTTTGATAAAGTGCAGCCGACGCATGTGATACACTTGGCGGCCATGGTCGGTGGCCTGTTTCACAATATGAACAACAATCTGGATTTCTTGGTAAGTCAACAGTTGTTTCAGCTGGAAATTAAATAACTTTTATCAATTGCAGCGCAACAATTTGCTGATAAACGATCATGTGTTGCAAACAGCGCACGAAAAGGGCTGCACAAAGGTTGTCTCCTGCCTGTCCACCTGCATATTTCCGGACAAGACCAGCTACCCCATTGACGAGACAATGGTGCACAATGGACCACCCCATGGATCCAACTATGGTTATTCCTATGCCAAGCGCCTGATAGACATACAGAACCATGCGTATCACGACAAGTACGGTCATTTGTACACGTCTGTGATACCATGCAACATCTTTGGCCCGCACGACAATTACAAGCCCGAGGTTAGCCATGTTATACCCGGCATGATCCATCGCATGCACAAGCTGCGCACCGAGCAGCCGGAAATACCCGAAAGCGATAAGATCTTTACAGTCTATGGCAGTGGGAAGCCGTTGCGTCAGTTCATCTATTCACTGGACTTGGCCAAGTTAATGATTTGGGTGCTGCGGCACTACAACAGTGTGGAGCCCATTGTGCTCAGCGTGGACGAATCGGCGGAGGTTACCATCTACGATGTGGCTGAGGCTATAGCCAAGGCGTTTAACTTTAAGGTAAGTAACTTAAAAACTTTATATCGTATTGTTTCATTTAAAAATTAATTGTTTTTTAGGGCAAACTCGTCTGTGATACGAGCAAGGCAGATGGTCAATACAAGAAGACGGCATCTAATGCCAAATTACGCAATTTATTGCCCGACTTTCAGTTTACGGACTTTAAGGAGGCCATTGATGCATCTGTGAGTTGGTATACCAGTAACTATGATCTGGCCAGAAACTGATATCGATATAATAAAAGGCCATTTATCATTTATATAATCTAAATAATTTCTCTTTATTTAAAAATTAAATAAGAAGCTAAATTTTAGATGCATAGACACTTTATACAACATGTTTAACATATTACATTTATATATATATATATAGATACGATTTCGAGATTTACGATATAGGAAAAAGCTTTAAATAACTGTAAATCTCTGGATCGGGATCGGGGATCGGTGTGCGCTCATTACATATAAGTTCGAAGGGTGCACGGCTATAAGGTGAGGGAGGATCTTAAGCCTAGGTACGAGTAGTAAATGTAAATAGAAAAAATCAAAAAAATTATATACTTTTATAATCTCAATTTCTCGTATGGTGAGGGGGGGGGGGAAAGTGGGGTGGATGGCGGGGTTGTCATTGTTTGTGGATCTTTTGGGTTTGTCGTTCGTCCGTATTGGCATTTCATCGAGCTTGTCCGTAGAATCTAGACTTATAATTAAATATTTTACAACTTGCTGGACTCAAATACAACAGTAGAAAATGTTGATGCTTATTTGAACTAATAGAAAAGTCAATTTAAACATTTTGCTGGCAGTTAAAAAACAAGTGTGAGTGTTTGTGCCTGTGAGAGTTCTAAACGGGACAACTTGTTTTTGAATAAATTAGAAAGTGGGGGGAAAATTGGCATGCATGATTTAATGTGGAGATGTGTCTTGTTGATTTTGGTGGTGGTGCTGGTCCAGGAAGAGAGGGGGAGCAGTGCAAAAGTTGGCTAAATTAAAAATAGTTCAACTAATTAAAACGTGTGCAACAGTTGAGCTGTCGCTTGATGGATTCCTCTTAATCATCATCATCATCATCGTAATTATCATTTTCATCGTCATCTTGATTGGGCGTCTCTAGAAACGCTTGAGGAGCAGAGGCTTGCTGCGATCAGCAAACGCCTGGTTGATCCACTTGACGTCGGGCTTGGAGAAGCGCACAGATTGATTCTCGCCGCAGTTGGACTCGGCACTGTAGATGCCCTTTAGCTTGACATTGGATCCCGTGCCGCAGGCGAGCGCGCTGCCCACATCGAACTCACAGGCATCGAATTTGGTGGCACTGCAGACGCCGGTGCCATCGGCACCGCAATCGCTGCGCGCCTGCGTCGAGGTGTCCGTCACGTGCATGATGGCGCCTTCCTCATGAACTGCAAGGGAAAGTCAATGGATTAATTAAAAAATATAATTATAATTAAATATATTTCATTATGTATTTTTAATGCTAGAAGACAAGTAAATATTTAAATCTTTAGTAGTTATGAAAATCACAGGTAAATAAATTAGTGGCAGTGGAAATTCATAAATTGACTATTGGCGAGATTGATTCCTGTTTTCTTTTAGAAACTTTCAGCCTTTATGTTTACCTACATGCACAACTAATTACGCTTTGTACAGATCATTTCTTCTCTCTTCAGCACTCTCTCTCCTCTCCTTGAAATCCTCCCCTTTCCTCTTCCTTTCTAGACATCCCTGACCTTACTAATTATAATACTTGTGTATTTCTAATCTTTAATTTAACATTTTGTGTTCTTTCAGTTAAAATATAGATTTAAAAATAATTACTAAATTTTTCTTTAAAATTGTTTCTATTGTTTAATTTTAATTTAAATTTGGTCAGCTGTTCTTAGTTGACATTGAATAAATAAATAAATAAAAATGTTATAGCTTACTTGACAACGCCTGCTTGCCCCAACCGGTGGTCACACAGCGCTCGGATGCGCCCGGATCCTCGTCGCTGATGCAGATGGGCTGAATGTGTGTGGCGAACTCGAAGCGTTTGTCCAGGCGAATGATGGCCATGTCATTGGAGTTGCTCGAGGGATTGTACGAGGGATGGACATTGATGCTCTTGGCGCCAGCCAGCTGGAAGGGCAACGGCTCGTTGGTGCTGCCCAGCTCCCATTCGCCGGCCTTGATGCGCACATCGTTAACGGGCACGCTTTGGTTTAAATCAAATACTGATTATGACGATTCTCTAGATTCTCTACTGGCCACTTACCCTTGGACACAGCTAGCTGAGGTGAGCACAAACTCGTCACCAATGATGGCACCACCGCAGAGCAGCGTCTTGCTCGACTCGCGCAGAACCATCGCCTGCCATGGGATCTCGGCAAAGTTGGCATCGATGTCCTTCACACCCGTGGGCTTGGTGCTGTCAAGGATGAAAGAAGATTACATTAACTATTGTCTGCTTATAAGATTTAACTAGCGATGCCTACCGCTTGTTGCGTGTGGCGCAGACTCCGGCGAGATTCACGGGCCAGGGATCAACGTAGTTGGGATCGCGACAACACTTGCCGGCAGCGCCGTTCTCGGGCAGCAGACAGTCGGTGAGCGGGACGCGGAAGGCCGCCTCCATGGGGCTCAGCTGGATGGGAGTTTCGCTCAGCACGCCGATGGCATTGCAGTAGTTCTCGGGTGTGCAGACGAGTGCGGAGGCGCACTTGGCGAAATGCTTGGGCACCTCAACGGCCTGGGGTGTGGGGAAGATCTGGGGCGAGAGCTGATCCTCGCCACGGTAGATGGGCTTCTCATTCGACGGCTGTGGCACACGGTCGGGCTCATAGCGTGGTGGCTGAGTGGGGCGTGGTTCACGGTGTGGAATCTCGTTCGAGGACACGGGCGGCAGATACTCGTTGGTGGGGCGACGTGTGGGCTGCGTGGGCTGCGGGCGGTAGGCGGGCTGAGTGGGCTGCGGACGGTACGGTGGCTGCGTCGTCTGTGGCCGTGGGGGCAGCGTGGCGCGCGTCTGCGTCGGCTGTGGCTGGTAAATGGGACGACGCGTGGTCTGTGGTGGCAAATAGTCCACGACGGGACGACGAGTGGTCTGCGGTGGCAGATATTCATTGGTGGGGCGTGGTGCCGGCGCTGTCGTCGGCTGTGGACGATAGGCGGGCTGGGTGGTGCGCACGGCGGGCACGGTGGGGTTGGTGGGCAGCGGGAAGGTCTTCTCGGGCAGATTGAAGATGTAACCATCCTCGGTCAACGTTGTCGACGGCATGCGGCAACAAATCTCCGGTGCATAGCAACGATTTGACTGCAAGCAAAAAATCCAGAGAAGATTGAAAATTTTGTTAATATTGCAACGAATCGATTTTGCACACAACTTAACACCACTGCACCACTCAAGCGGTGCGGTGCGAAGGCGAAGTCGTGTTTTTGCCATTAAAGTCCGTGAGGTAGCGTCTCAAATTACTCAGCGAGGCGACTTTGCAACCACTTGACTTGGGGCATGCTACCTAATCGTTAAAGTGGCCAATGTGGCCTGTCAATTGTTGTGGTTGCTGTTGTTGTTGTTGTTGCACACTTCTTCTTCTGCTTTTTTTTCTAACATTTATTGCTGCCTCATGCTGCAATCTCTCAGTGGCCGCCATTTCAAATGTTGCACGCTAAGTTTGTCGCTTAAGTCTTTTGTTTAATGGCAACACCTCCACACACACACACACACACATCTGTCTATCATCTTTGCTTATTTATATGCTAAAATATCACTTCACAAATATGACAAACGGAAAACATTTTCAACGAAATCTGTGGGTGCGTGACAAAACAGAAAAGCAAAACAAAAAATAAACGTTGTCGAAAATCATTTAAGAAAAGCTGAATAAATAATGTCTAGACAGATTAATAGAATTAATATTAATATAAATATACATTTATATAATTTTTATGCGCATTAACAGGTTTATTCAGCGGGCAATTAGTCAGTTGCCAAATCAAAGTGCCGCATTATCGAAATTATAGAAATTAACAAACAAATAACAATAGTAGAAACGGGAAAACTAATTGTGTGCGACGCATAAATTTAACATTTGGGTAGATTTATTTCAGAAATAAAAGTTGTACATTTTTAGACGAAAAAATAATTAATCTTCCTTCCACAAAACTAAGACAATTATTCTAAATAATGCAGCGTGTACAAAATAGAACCACCCAATGAGTATTTCGATTAAGCTTAGCTTTTCAAATGTCTTTAGATAATTTAGATTGCAAAGTTCTTCGTCGTCGTCGTCTTGATTTTGTATCTCGCTAAGTAACACCTCTAAAAAATTTAATTTATCTGAAGTTTTTATCTGCATTTTGGGAATTCGCAGCATGTAATTTAGTTGTCTCTTGCAATCGCGTTGTATTTGCATTTGCATATGAGCAATAAAGTGTTTTCTAGAATCTCAATGCTTACGCAATCGCAATGTTTACACAGCAGACAACCACCCACAACAAAAAGAATTGCGAATTGTAGAAATAAATTGAATAATTCAAGAAGAAAAAAGAACGAAGAGAGAAAAAAATCACAGCACACACAAAGTGTAACCGATCTCAGGCGGTGGCTGAGCTCTTCACACGGCCGAGTTGTCAACGAGCGCGACCTTCTGTTTTATTGTTTCGCGCAATTTGTAACTCATAATTCAAGAGGCAGACGACAGACAACAGCTGCTACTGCTGGGCGTGTTGTTTGACTCTCGGTGTGTGCGATGGGAAACGCACAACAACAACAAAAAGTAACGTGCACATTTGTCAAAAATTAAGCGAAAAGCGAATGCGACATCAGTCGCGATTTGTGGCTTGACAAATTAATAATTATAATTAAATGGCGAATGCGCTTCCGTTGCAAGGCAATAACAACAAGAACAACAACAACAGCAACAGCGGTTGTCCTTCCGAGCAGCTTCCCTTAATTTCTTATCATTATCATTAGCCTGACCCTCTGGCATAATTTCCATCAATTAAGCGCTAATCAAATGTTATCTTAATGTAGACATCACTCAGTGACCATTGATCGAGAGAAGCACGCATTAAATTTTATGTAATACATGTTATCATTAATGCCACAACAACAACAACTACGCCAACTGGTATACATTTTTTATACTTTTGTTGTTGATCAATGACAAGTTGCAGGCAGACAGCCCTCCACCTGATACTCTCTCCTTCTTTGCCTCCACCTCTCCCTCTCTCTGTCTCTCTCTCTCACGCGCTCTGTCTTGCTTATGATCAATCATTTTGCAGCAGCGAGATAACAACAGCGACAACAACAACTACAACAACAGCAACAGCGACTACTTGTACAGGCGACAGCTAAAATATGTAATCGCCACAACAACAATGACGCAAAAATGCTTTTAATAAATTTTGTTGGCCATACAACTTGTTCGTTGTTGTTGTTCTTGTTGTTGTTGCTGTTGTTGTTGCTGCCTGTTGTATGCTGCAATTTGTTAATAATGTTGCAATTACAATAAGTATATGAAATTTTATGAAATTTATTTTAATGTCATTGGTAAGCGACAGACGGCCAAACAAATGACTTAGGCAACGAACTGACCAAGCAAAGTTAACCAACTTGAACCTGAGCTTAGGTGCAGATGACACCAGCCCAAAGCCAAACTCTAAAATGAGTTTATGATATATTTGAGAGACAACAGTGTTGCAAAACAGTGTATAATAAGAAACTTCTGATTTTAATAATTGCTACTTTAATTTGTAAACATTAAATTTTAAATACCCTCAAAGCTTTCAAATGCTTTCACTCTGTCTTTTAAGTGTTGTAGTTTTGAAAAACACTGCAAAATAAAGTTTAGATTAATCTCACCACCAGCGGCTTGTATCATTTCAGGCAGCTTTCAGGCAACTGTAATTTGTAATTGAAACCTTGCCGTTAACTTTTTTTTTCCTCGAAAATGTCAAGTGATCAGCTTGCACCTTATGTTAAATTGAAATTTATGACACAAAGGTTTCAGACGCAACACGAAATCGTGTTTTATGACAGCGTTAATGTGGCAGATACCACCAGGTTTAAATTCCTTGCATCTTGTTGCAACTTCTGTAGCTGTTGTACTTTTTGGCTTAAGCAATTTATGCGCCAATAAAAACACAAATTTTCTTGATTCTTTTTGTGGCTGTTTTGTTTGATTTGTATGTATTTTTGTTTGTATTTGCTTCTTGCAAGTTTTCGGCCCGGCCCTGAAGTGCATTCAGCTGGCGACTAGATTTGATGGCGCAAGTTTGTCGCTTAAGTCTTTTGTTTATGCAAGCATCTTTTTCTAACCCATAAATAATGCAAAGACGCCTGTAAAATTGTTAATTTATCGCGCGAATAAATTCAACCAAATTGGACGCCTCACAGAGCTATTAATTATGTGGCCAATGGACAACGCCAAAGTGTCATTAAAGACTCGGATAAATAATGTCTAGGCGGGTGTCTGTTTTGTGTGTGCATCGATATGTGTATGCATCTATAACAGAAATCATAGATAATCATATGCATGCATTGGCATTGCCACTCGATCAATAACAATATTAATATCGAATATCGATAGTAATAATTATGATTGAGATGAAGCCAAAGATAAGTGAAACCAACAACAATAGCCAAAAGACAGAAACCAAAAGGCACCAAGACAATAACAAACAAATGTTAAACGCTGTCAACGACTGGCCGACAGCGTCTCTCTCTGTCTCTCTCTCTCTCTCTCTCACTGTGTTTCCATCTCTTTCTTTGTCTGTCTGTCGCCGACTATGACTACGACCTAGACCTTGGAAGTTGTTATAGTCGTTGTCGTCATTATCATTATCGTCATCATCATCATTATTATTAACATTATTATTGTCGTTGTCATTGTTGTTGTTGTTGTCGTTGTTGTTGTTGCATTCAACGACATGCTCTGTTTGCTGAGTTAGCCTTTTGTTTTTGTTTTGTTTCTTCTGCTGTTTTGTCTTACGGTTTTCAATTTTTTTTTTTTGGCTCTTCAACTGTCAGTTAGCTGACTGTCCAGTAAAAGCTTAAATAACGCAACATTAACAGCTGGTAACATTAAAAAAAGAAACAATACAACAGCCTAATGCATGTCAAGTGGTATGCTAGGTCAGGCTGCTGCTTAATGGATTTGATTTGCACAGATTTCATTATGAACTCGGTTTCCTATTACTGTCAAGTCTTTTAGGCTTATTATGTTGATGTATGAGGCTCCTCTTTATGAAACTAGCGCTCTGCCATTAGCCCCGTTTCCTGCAGTTGCCTTAATAATTTCCAAATGTTTCCAATTATTTCTAATTAATATTAAATTAATTAAACAATTTCGAATTATATTTTAAATTAATTTAAACAAATACCACACTAACAAAAAAGGATTTTTAATTATCCAAATTATATTCAAAACTTAGTTTTTGTAGTTAAACTCAGCATATAATTTGAATTTTAATGAGCTAAAAGTGTTTCAGTTCCTAGTGTTAACCTAATTTTAAAAGTTAAAACTGAATTCATCGTATTGAATACAAAATAATAGAAATGGAAAAAAACTATGAATTTTTGGTTTGTAAATAAAATTAGTTAAGAAATCGCTACCATTTTAAAAGTATTTAAAATTTTCAAAACAATTTGCTGCAATCTTTAATCTTTTTATTTAGGTGCTGAAGCGTCTGCATCTCACGCTCTCTTTAAATAAATTTTGGGCTTGCAATAAATTGCATATGTGTACATAATTTAATATGTATAATGTCAATAAACAAGGTTTAAGCCGAGCTTAAAAATTTGTCAAAGTTGCAAGTGTTAAACCGGCTCGGAAAAACATTTCGTTTTACATAAATTACATTCGAACTGGAACTAAAACTCAATAAACAAAATAAATGAATGCAAAAAAATTAAGGAGTAAATGAAGAGGAGAGAAGAGGGTTGAACGGAGAAGAAAAAAAGTTGAGTTCACGCAATGTTCGGCAATGTTACAAAATGTAAAACATGCAACATGCACAGCCGCTTAAATGATAAATAGCCATAATGAAAATATGCGCCATAATCATCAGCATAATTATATGAGGATATATAAGTGTGTATGTATGTATATATGTTCCCCAGCTGTTGCATCCATTAAGCTTGCCAGCGTTATCAATCAGCTTGGCAAATGCTGAGCTTAAGGTCAGCACGGTCAATAGCCGATACGGGCGGAACTGTGTGGCATGTGGCATGCGTTGGTATGACTGCCGCATGTAAACATTAATTGATCAGATATGCGCATTACTCTGGCAGTGGGAGAGAGCAGAGCATTCAAGTGTTGGCCTAGGTCGCCTCTCTCCCCAAGTGTCGGCCACATTACTTGCCGTATGCAACTCGGCAACTCTGTTGCGCCTGTTTGCAACGACCTTGCAACGTTGAATTCCGCGCATTTTTCACTGTTAAACTACTTAAGTTATTTTTGCCTCTTCGCACACTTGTAAATTAGGGGGGAATACAACGATGCCCCAACTGGTTCGACTCTACAGCTGCACAGCGTTGTTGTTGCTGTTGTTGTTTCAGTTAATGTTGTTGTTGTTTGTTGTCCCCAGCGTGCATTTTGTAGCATGCCACGCAATTGGCGTCAATGCCTGCATAACTTAACGAGTTCGAGGCACTTTCTGGGTGCGTAATTGTCGCTGGCTCTGGGCCTCAATCGTTTCCCTACTACTTGCATCTCTCTCTCTCTCTTTCTTAGCTGCAGTGGAAAATTATGAGGCTGTGACCCACCGAAATGAGCAGAGAGAAAAAAAAACATAAATGACTTGAAAAGCAAAACATCAACTGAGTGAAACGATCTCAGTTTTAAGTGCGTGGCTGCAACTGTTGCTGCCGCTGCTGCTGCTGCTGCTGCCACAGACTGCAGTCTGCTGCAACATAATTCACTTGCTTTTTTGCGTGCAACTGCAACAGCAACAACGACAACAACAACAACTGCTACGCAACTGACCCGTTTTGTTGGCCATTGCATGTAAACAAATTATGCAATTGCAACTCTGTCCTGTATCAGGTCTCACATGCCATCTCACTCACTCTCCCTTTCTCTGTCTCTCATAGCTGCTGCTCTCTGATTATTCGGGTAGACCGTAATTTAACACTTTTTTGGCTTGAATGCATTTTATGCACATTACTCTGTAAGTTCAACTGCATTCCATTGCTTGATTGCCACTTGACGGCATCAAGTTCGTTGCCTGAGTCTTTCGTTTTGACATTGCCACTGAGTCCCGACTCCCAGCTTCAGTTCAAGCTCCTACTCTGGCAATGTCATTGCAACAAGTGAGTAAACCAGATACTGTATGTTAATCGCATGCTCTGTAGCCGTTTTTTCTTGCTTTTTAAAGCGAAAATATTCTTAAGCTGACTGTAAACTAGCCTGAGGAAATGTACTTCATATGCCACATAAATAAGCATATATTGAAATTTTCATGTTGGCAAAAGAATTCTGGATATAATTCTAAAAAATTAAGTTTTGGAAATTTGTTTACATATTTTTAGTAATTTTTTTAAATTCTGCCAAATCAAATCTCACATTCTTAATAAGAAACTAGATTGCTGAAGCTGAAGTCGAAGTCATCTATCAATCAAAATTTAATAAAATAGTAATAGAAATAATATGAAAAAACAAAGCTATTCATTGGCAACCGGAACCAGCTGTTCTCTCTGTTGGAAACTTAAGTCACCACTCCTTATTAACTCCCACATAACGTTGACTCATGTCTGAGCAAATTCTATTTGGTGTCATGTCAAATCAGATCTCAATCTCAGTTTGCGAATGCGAACAATTCGTCATTCTCAGCAGCAGCAGCAGAAGAAGAAGTAACAGATCAAAACTTGAGTGCAATTTGCATCTACTTATAGCATCAACAACAAAAGAATATTTTTGCCTCAAAATGTAAACTAATTGTGTGCTAATAAGCCGCATCTCTACTTGTTGTTGTTGTTGCTGTTGCTTCTGGGTTTGTTTTGTTTTGTTTATTGTTTTTTTTTGTTCAACTGCAACTGCTTGTGAAATGTGCAACGATTGCCGCAGTTACTCGTAGATCTGTGGAACGCTTTGTTTTCGGGGCATCTCTCAACATTGGCACATCAAAATGCGATTTTAGGCCGTTTGCTTGTTTGTTTTTGGTTTTTCCAATGGTTTTTCTTCGAGACTTGAGACTGTTTGATACGCTAATGATTATTTCTTTCCGTGTGTGTGTGTGTGTGTGTGTGTGTGTGTGTGTGTGTGTTGCACAATTTGAGCCAATTAAACGGTTTGTCTCTGACAAATTGTCCGTCACTTTGGTCACAACTTACCCCTTGCTTTTTGACATAGTTGATGGCACTGATTTCGCCATTGCGACAATCTTGCGGCGCCACACAATCGGAGTCACGTGGACAGGTGGCAAATGGTACAGGTGTCGTTGTTGTTGTCGTCCTCCTCGTTGTTGTCGTCGTTGGCGCTGGGCGATATGTGCAGCAGATGTTCGATTCTGGATTGCAGTTCTGCAAGTAAAATTATAAAAGTTAAAATCAATTTCATATGAACAAATCAAATCATCAACAAGTAGGCACTGTTTTTTCTAGGTTGGATTTTCCAACAAAATCAATTAAATAAAGTTGACACATACACAAAGACATGCGTGTTTGCTTTAAGCCCCTTTTGCATCTGGATTGCTTGTAAGCCAAAGTAAAACAAATGACTGCAGCAGCGAACTTGACAAATGATACGGAGTTTGTGGCAAAGCTTACTCACACTGTCCAGAGTTGCCTTGTCGCATAATCAATCAATGTGCTTTAGTAGCCACGTACTTGACCAACACTGTTGGCCATAAAGTTGCCACTCGTTGGCATCGGCATTAATTAAGCGGCCTAAACGATCGTTGACGTTGCTGCTGCCACAGCATTGGCTATTGTTGCTGTTGTTGTCAACAGTTGCTGCCGCCTCTGGCAAAAGGTCAGCAAAGCGGCCATTGAAGCTGCATAAATGATGTGTTAAAATAATGTCCAAACATGCCGCATGCCTCTCCTTCTCCTTCTCCATCTCCTTCTGCTTCTAATTCTTAAGTTTTGCATAGTTTTATTTCTTTTTGTGGCATTGCAAGTTGGCTGCATTCGCATTGAACTTTGCCGCCTTCATTCAACGGTTTTACGATGTTCTAATGGAACCTTCGCAACGCCTCTGCTAACTAATTTGCCTGCCGTCTTTCGTTCAGCTGAACAATTGCAAATTAATAATAATGATAATAATAATGATGTTATCTGGCCGACAGTTCAAGAGTTCAAGTGTGGCCAAGGTGTTCAGTCACCAGTAGCCAAAGGCGGGCTAAGATTGTCTATGCAAATCAATTAACTTGGCCGTGCGACTTTTAAATGCAGCATAATCATGGCTAAATACATCGATTGAGCCATTAATCTTAATTGAGCTTATTTCCTAGGCCGCAGAAGCAAACCAGTTCACACTCTTCACTAATCGTTGTCTCTATACTAGATTCTATACATATTATATATCGTGTATATCAATCAAGCTGCTTATTTGTCTCTCTCTGTTTAAGCCAAATTGATGGCTGGCTAATTTATGTTCACATTTTACAGTCTCACCAAAAAGACGCAAAACACATTTTAAATGATATATACATATATATATCAAACTAATCGACCTTGGCTAATAAAAATATAAAAAAAAATACTGCTCACTGGTCACGCTCAAATGGTCAACGCATGGAAAACAAGAAATTCTTGTCAAGAACTTGAGTTCTCGATAGTTTCTGAAAAGGGCACATTTGCATGGTAAGAATCAATCCGATCGATCCGATCCGATCGAACAGCTTTATGATGAGTTATAAAATCAAATGACTGTAAAGCACTAAATTATTTCTAAGCTTGACTTTAATTGAAAGTCAGTTGAAGTCCAGTCTATGCAAATCTAACTTACTACGGTTACTAGTCATAATTTAGATGTTTAAAAACTTTTCTGATTAATATTATCATAATAAGTGCGCACGTGCAAACACCACAAAATTCGAATTGAGACTTATTTAAACTATTCTCGTCAAACCGGATGAGAAACTTTATTTGAGTTCTGGATATAAATTTGGATTTGGACGCACAGGTTGTTAAACCCTTAAACAAACGGAACACGCGATATTCCAGACGTAAATCGCAATCTACGAAAAAGATCAAAATGAATAATGCTTAATAATAATCACAGAATTTGACATCATCGTGCTGTGAATTGTTTTTGTTTTCGCTTTTTATATTGTGTATCATTACTTTTTCTTAATTGCGAGTGTGCGCAATAATCTGACTGCTGCTGTTGAGCAAATATTTGGGCTGCTTGTTTGCCTATTGATTTAAGAGCTTTGGCACGCCATGTGCTAACAATGATATTAACAACAATGATAATAATACGTGTTAATGAGAAGAATTCGCAAAGAAGATCGTTTAAATTCCATTGGCCAAAATTGGATTGCGTTTAACATTCGACTGTGAATTGTTCAGGAAATGCAAACAGTTTTGTCCACTTGCTCCGTTTGACTATGTCAAAGTCAAGTTAACACGGACAGCTGTTAGCTCTTAGCTGGCTTACCCAATTTGGCCAACACAAACAGCGCTGAGTCAGCGACAACATAAAACACCCACGCGTCAAGTGTTTGTCTTATGATTGAGTTGACTCAGCAAATATTTAGCTAGAGCTACTAGTTACAGATACAGATACGGATTACACATATTTGGGTGCAGCTACATTTTGATTGATTAATATTTAATAAATTGATTTGCTAATTGAAGCTCAGCTCAAATCATCTCAATAATCAATTAATTTAATCACTCAACAGCTCGACTTAGCTCAGCTTTTAAGTACGTCTATTAGTGGACGTATTCTCACAATTTCCAGGTTCATTGCTCTAGGTCAATCACTTAAATTGGCCAACTTGTCTAGTTGAGCTGCCCATTTTGGCACACACTAAATTAAGCCTTATTAGTTACGGCTCATAAACATCTCTCGTGCTCTACACACAAATTTGGCTTGAACGTCTTAGAATTCTAAGCCTTCATTTATATTAATTTATAAACAAACATTCATTTTATTAAACGCTCTTGCTAATTAATTAAATTTGGAATTTATTATAACACTTAAAGCTAACATTTAAGAGATATAAAAATCCATATGAGAGCAGAGAATATTTATAGAATTTGTTGACTCGCATATTTTTCTCATCTGAAATTAAGCAATTCTACTACCAACCCAATTTCTTAGCCTTTTTATTTGTATTCCCATAGGAAAAATCTCTTAAAATAGATCATAAAGAAGATCTCAACTTTCTTTCATTTTAATAGAGCATTTTAGTCATCAATATATTAATCTGTCCCTTTTGCTCTGATACCTTTTACTACAGGGTATTTAACAGCTGATAACTTCATCTTCTCATCGCATTCCTAGACTTCTCACTTGTGTTCGTAATTAAGTTTGTCATCAATAAAATTGCATTTGTTGTTATTTTCGACTTGCCAAACTTGTCGTCGCTGGTCAATGGGTCAAATGTGCACTTGAGGCGAACGCTGCCGACGTCGACGTCGACGTCGACATATCGTCTTCAATAATTTTTAATTAAAAAACATAATTCAGTTGGTTTTGCAATGTAAGCGCGAAATAAAATGCATAGTTTATATGCACACACACACACACTCACACACACACATGAATAGGCTGTTTAAATAGCAGCAAGTTTGTTGCCTAAGTCTTTTGTTATTGCTGCTGCAAAAATAAGTTATCAAAGCTGCGCCTAAAAGCATGACAATCAGCACAAAAGCTGATCTCTTGGCTGTTTTTCTTATTGTCGAGTCAGGCTATGAGGAAGCCACTGACTTTCGCAGGTGCATCAATTGTTGTTGTTGTTATTTATGGGGGCCAGAGCATATGCAAAATTGGGCACAACAACAGCGAAGATTTACATAAATTTCTTTTCTTGGCAGCGCGGCAATTAAACATGAACTTCACTTTTTATTTCGGCTACGCGCGCTCAGTTACGAGTATTACGAAATGAAGTCCCCCCTCCCCTCCCCTCTTTTCAGCCCTATGACAAACCGGAAAATAACGGTAACTGTGCCAAACAACAACAGGAACAACAACATCGAGAGCAACTGCAGAAATGCTGATCAGATCGGACTAATCAAGCGCATTGCCATATTTTTAATATTATCCGGCCGTAGACAGGCTTTTAATATTGTGTTTTTTTTTTCTCTTTATTTTGTTGTTTGTCTTTTGTCTGTTGGTTGCCGCTTGAAGCCTGTCAAGCGTCTGCCACAATTTACTTGTATGTCGGGTAAAACCAAGAGACAGACACAATCAATGCGCATTATGCAATTGACTAGCGTGTTCCCCTCCCCTCCCCACCCATTCCACTGCACTTCAAAGCTCTGCTTGTTTGGCTTACCTGAATCTTTGGCAGCTGCTGGC
This sequence comes from Drosophila rellima, assembly GCA_035043635.1. Taxonomy (NCBI): domain Eukaryota; kingdom Metazoa; phylum Arthropoda; class Insecta; order Diptera; family Drosophilidae; genus Drosophila; species Drosophila rellima. The sequence goes on along the minus strand of JAWNMV010000145.1, from coordinate 466,789 downwards.
TGTAGTAGCCATTGATGCACTGATCCTGGCGCACACACTGCTGGCCGTTGCCGCACTTGAGCTGCTCCAGCGGCGGCAGATATGTTGGCGCCTGGAATGGCGATGCCTGTCGACTGATCACCGCATGGTGCAGGAATACATTCGATGCCGGATTCACTGAGAAATGCGTTTCGGGCTGCTCTTTGATCTCGTTCTGGTATTGGCCATTGAGGAACATGTTCGTATTGTAGCTGGCATCAACGGCACTTCGCATGCCCAGCAGCAGCACCAGCATCGCCGATGGCAGGATCAGGTTTCGAAACCGTGACATGTCGTTGAATTGCTTGATCTAAAGGTTTTCTTCGCTGCAATAAAATAAATAAGAAGTTAGTTACAAATTCAAAATAAAGATATAAGCATAGTTGTAAATACAAATAAAATATAAACTTAATTATTAAGTATTATGTTATTTAAAAATGTTTTATTATTCAAACAATTAATTTTTAAATTTCTGATTTGTTTTAATTTTATTTCAAATGTAAAATCTTTTTTTTAATTCAGCTGCTTTTAGTGGACTTTAATTTAAACAAAATAAATATAATAGGTTCAATAAATCACAATATACTATATATTTAATATATTAAATGTTTTTAAATACATCAATTAATTAACAGGAAGTAATCGAGCTCAACTCAGAATCTTCTAGATGCCGAATAAAATGTATATCTCTGACATTCCTGATTAATTCCCATTGTTTAAAAATAGATCCGTGAACTAGCTATTCTACATTTTGAGACTGAGAATCTGTTGACTAAATACTCCGGCCGGCCGGCTATAACAACAGCTGGCCAATCGGACTTTGTTAGCTGCTGTTTATTTATTGTCTTTGTTGTTGTTGTCGTTGTTGTTGGTCGTCATCAATGAAATGCAAAATATCGTGATGACATAATTTCGCAACAGGAACGTTCGAAATGCCATAAAAGTGCACGCGCCGGATACCCCGAAGATGATGATGATGACGATGATTATGATGATGATGATGACGATGATGAGAGGCCCCAAACCAGCCTACACGCTGTGATTGTAACTGAGTGCCTGTTGTTGTTGTTGCTGCTGTTGTTATTGTTGCAGATTGCCAGCTATGGAGATTGCAATGAGCCGGCTCATGACAACAGCCAAAACAACAACAACAACAACTTGGTTAACACGGCAAATGGCACTTGCCAAGTCGAAGTTGAGTCCAAGTCCAAGACAGACTGCCTGACTGGCCGCTGGAGTCAATTTGAGGTCTGCTTGGAGTCTAGTTGGAGTCTACTTGGAGTCTTCACGAAGTCTACTCGGAGTCTAGCTTGGTTGTCTTCTATGAAATCAGCTTTGGGTGTCTGCTGACCAGCCTTTTGGGCGCTTGTCTACAAGTTGTTTGCGCAAAGGAATTTTTCAGAAGTCCAACTTGTTTTTGGACAAACAGACTTCCGAAAACTTGCAAAAGATATGCCCAAGAAAGCTATATACAACTATCTATATATACTCGTATATGTTAAATCACATTATGGTTGCTCCCCCCTGCAATGCGGCTGCTGTGCAATTTGTCAAAAGATTCTAAGTCAGATAAATTACAAAGCAGCAACAGTTGCTACTAAGAGTTGATGTATCTGTTGGATAAGTCTGTCGATCTGTCTGCCTCTTTGTCTATTTTGTCTATTCATTAAGGCATTGGCCAAGCTGTTTGGCCGCTTGGATTACGCAAAGAGGCGTTTCGTCGTTCGGTTAGTTCTCAGCATCACATCTTGGCGGCAATTTCATAATTGATGGCAGCTGACAAGTTAGCGTCTAAATTGACAAACTTGATGTGATTGTGATTCATTTGCATAGCTGACACTCTCGTGGACAGGATGCCAGTAAATATCTTGGTAGTAGCTGACTGCTGACAAGACCTGTTTCAACTTGTGGCTAACTATGATATGGCTAAATCCTGATCGCTGACTCAAAGCCGAAATATCTCTCTCTATCTCTTAAATGAAAAGCAAAAGCTGAACACGCAAATTTGCATTTTAAACATAAACAAGATTCATATTTGAAAGATGTTAGAACTAAGCCAACATTTTGGCCAAATGACTCAATGCTATAAATAACAAATAAGCAAATACCGTATACATTCATATATAGATTTAGATATAGATATAGATATGGTTATATACAAATAAAAACAAATCACAAATTTGTTTGGTTTTACCACAACAAATTTCTGGTTGTTCATTTGCATAAAATAAAATATGTTATGCGATTTGTTGTTGACTTTTTTTTTTGGGTTCGATTTGGATTTTGCGCTCATTAAAAAGTTGGCATTTTGCCGAGTTTCTAATACTTTCTCCTTATAGTATATAATGCGCTCAGAATTGACGCTTTTTTTCTCTCTCCCCCATTTTTTTGTCGATCTCTGATTGATGCGCAGATTCAAAATTGGTTGGGGAATTCTCTTGCTTCAGGCGGATTTGTGTGAAATGTCTCATTGACACACATTTCAATGCGCAGGGAGAAGAATTGATGGACTTGGCGTTTCGCTTATTCGAAACAAAAGACTTAGACAACGAACTTGTTTGTCTTTTTTTTTTGTAAGTATCTTAGTATTTATTTTTTTCGTGGAATAACCAAATTAACTAACAGCGAATGCTAATGAAATGCAGCACATTAATTCACTTGGACGCGGACACGGACGTTCTAATGGGCAGTGGTTGCAGTGGTTCTAACTGTGCTGCCAGCCTGGACATATGCAAATTTCTATGCGATTTGTGTGGAAAGTGTGGCTTCCGTCTGAACTTGTGTTTGGTTAACTTCTCAAGTGTTTGAATTCTGTGGCTGATCTTTCACATAAATTAAAACAGCAAATGTTTGTCTTCTTCGTGTTGTTTTTGTTACTGGTGCTGCATGCAATTTTGCAACAACGGCGCAAAGTTCAGATCGCATCTCTAGCAAATAAATTTCAAGTGAGTTAAACACAATGCACAGCCAAGACAGGCAGGCAGACGGACATTTGGACAGTGGGACAGTCGGAGAGAGACACGGGTAGGTAGGGACTGACTGAATGAGACTGTGTTTGGTAGCAGCGGCTGGTAGCTGAATCAATCAAGCCATCCATCAATCAATCAACCGCAAATGAATTTAATTTTCAACCACTAAACAAAAGTCACGGCACAATTTACGGTTCATTTCGGCTGCAATGACACTGTGAGCTTGAGACCTGAAAGCACCTTAAGAAATCTATGAAATACATAAACTATATGCTAGTTATCCTTTAGGCCTGGCACTTGTCACTAGTTCACAAAATTCGCCACAAAGTCTTTAACTTAGAGTTCATTTAGTTTATTTCATTTATTGTTTTTTAAAAAGTAATTTTCACTTGTTTTTTAATTTATTTTAAAATTAGGTTATTTCTGATCACTCACTTAAATATTATTACTGGTATATAGTTTGGTTAAAACTCGCAATAACTGAACGGAATGGTGAACGCACGTACAACTTCAATACTTCAATATGATTGTGAATATTTTTACCAAGTTCGTCGTTTTTATATGCGGCCCAGCAAACGTTCCGAAGCGCCAGCGTCGCCGTCAGCGTCGCAGCTTCTGGCGCGAAGCACCCAAGCAGCAAACGAAATACAATAGTTTGACGCTGGCGGCGGCGTCGACGCAGCTGTAAGATGCGAACAAGTGGAATTAAGCAGAAGACGACAATACCAGCAGCAGCAGCAGCAGCGGCAGCAGATGCTACGCTGCTGACGCCAACGTCGACGCGCTGCGCTTGCTCACTTTCGTTGGCAGCGCGCTCTCAGCGAGAGAGCGAGGAAGCCACAGAGTGAGAGCAAAGTCTTGAAGAGTGGCAACGCTGGCTGGCTGGCTGGCTGTGCGGGCGTGCATGCTCAGCAGAGCAGAGCAGTAGCAGCGGCAGAGCGCTTCTTGCTCTTTTAGTACAGCTATTCTGAAAGTCTTTCCGCTTTGTTGTTGTTTCTTTCAAACTCTGTTTTATTGCTAGTGTATTCTTTGAGCTATTTTGCATTTTAAGCGTTGTTTGGTTTGAATTTTAAGACCAGCAGCTAATTGATTTTTTTCAGCTGGAAGACTTAGGCAAATATAAGTATATGTACATATATATTTTATTATGATTATTCACATTCTATACGGTAATTCAATTTAATGAAACAGGCAATTTGTCAAAAACGAAATAATTTTTTGCACAGAGAGCCCGCAGTTTCCTTTTGGCATTTTTATGATTATTTACTTTTTTATACACGCAAAAATTATTGCTGGGAAACAATTAAATTCCAACGCATTAAAGGCTGGCAATTAATGCCGCCAACAAAATCCGGGTAGATGTTCTAACTGAAACGTCACAGACAACGCAAAGTCATTGCCACATTTGCTTAGAGACTTGGTTGAATCATAGGCAAACATTGGTCGGCAGTTGTTGATGCTTTTGTCGAGATGCGAATAGTCTAGACAAGATAAACAAAACAATTAATTAACAACATTTAATATTGATCAGTTGCAGCCAAGAGAGACCCCCAAAAGAGGCCCTCAACAAAAAAAAACCAACTAAATAAAAAATACAACAAAACTAAGTCAAGACCCAGTTGAACACCACAAACCATGGAGAAATTAAGCGAACAACTTACAAATATTGTTAACTTGTATGTGGTATCAACTGAAACCGTAACAACCAAAAACACACGTCGTGTTGCAACCAACATTAATACAATTTGTTTTTCGAAAAATTCGTAACACTTTAAGGCCTTGCTAATTATAAAGTGGGGTATTTGCAAAGCCGAACAGAGATGAGTTTCTGATATGATGCCTGCTGCGCTTATCACTTGTCAACAATTAATGACTAATTAATGACATACTAATGAGGTCAGCTGGCATTTATAGGGCGTTCTGCTTGAATTGCAGAGCCAAATAGCAAAGCAGGTCAAGGTAGCAACCAATTTTCGCACTTTCTGCAAATCACTTGATCACGTGTGAGAGCTACTGATCACAAGTGCCATATATATTGATAATGCCAGCAGCATCCAAAAGTTTTAGCAATTCCCCTTCACTCGACTGCAAGTCATAGTTATGGCTTATCATTTTTATACTGATCACTCGGAAATTTTCAAAGTCGTTTTCTTTTATTTTTCGGGATTGCAACAAACTCTGATCGAGTTTTCTATTGTCTGAGGTTGCGGTCTGTTTTTATTGGGCCAGTCGAAAGACCTGAGGCCAGAGCCGTCCTAATGCCACTGATGAAAGAAATACATATATAATATATTTAACATAGGTATTATTGAGTAATTACTGGACATTTGGACAGTTGGAGTGTCGGGTCAATAGCAGACTGATTCGCAAATCAAATGCACATTATAATTAACGCATTTCAGTCTTTCTTTTGTGGCTTAGACATACGAACTGGGTTAGCATTATTAATAGATTCAAACGAGCTCAAGTCATGAATGAGTGCACTCACAGAGAGTGAGAGTGAGTACGGGAGCAGTACCCAGACCCTTGGACATCTTCTACTCCTCATCTTCGACTTTTCAAATATTTAGCATTTTATAACATGTTATTGAATTATATATAAATATTTATTAGAGAATCAGCGCCTTATACAGGTTTTGCGCATTTTTACTTTGGCCAAATATAAGCTAGAAATTCCTGATATAAAAATATTTTTATATTTATTCAATCAATAATTCGCCGAGCTGTGAAAACGATGGCAGCATGATTGTCTAAATTATGAAACTAACTGAGAGATTTACCCAGCAATTATATACTCAATTGGCAAGCGAATTTAACATAACATTCCCATACGACTTTCTGTACGGCATATGGTTAAGTTTATCAAATACATACATACATACATATATGGACCCTAGAATCAGAACAAGTTATTTGAATCTTACCGGTTTTGGGCATTTAGCTAAATTAATGCTAGAAATTCCAGAATTAAAATAAAATACGTATTTAAATAAGAAATAATCTTAAGTTTATATAAATTAAGAACAAGTTTGTGTTAAATTATGTAAGATTAAAACATATTTTCTAGTTATACATATAAATACTTATAAAATTCTAGCTGAAAGTTATCGATAAACGATATACGTTCTCTGCTCAACTTGGAAACTGTAAAAATCTTCATCTTTAATATTTCACAACGCACTATGAATCATATTCATTTATTACCATTTAGCTAGAAGTATAACAATATCTATCGGGTTATTGAACTATCCATAACAAAGGCCTAGGTCATTTGGTTTTTTCTTGATTTTCGCTGTGATTTTATGCTGAAGAATGCACGGAGGTCGACGGTTTACTCATGTGTCTTTCCGCTGCAGTGATTATGAGTTTTGCTTAAGCATTTGTGATACAAATAAAAATATAAAGTGAATCAGCATTAGTTATAATTGAGGTTGACGTCAGACTCCTTTCACTTGATCTAGGCACTAAGATATTATAAGATTGATTGACCGATAGATGATATGATAAGCTGTTCTTATTAGAATCCTGTTCTTAACCAACAGATAATGACAAAAGAATAATTAATAAAGCTTAGACAGGAGTTCAATAATGATAATACGTATTATAACAATGAAGAAAAATCGTTTTTGGGCTATCAAACATTTAATACCCTCGCAGATATTTAATACCCTACTAAAGTAGAAAATATTTATGTGCCGCACAAAGCGCTAAACAATTTGATTGACAAAATTAGTTTGGGAAATATTTAAAGAATTTGATAATTTATTTAAGTAATCCATACTAAAAAGCTAAATGTGGGTGAAGACAACAAAACTATAAAACTAAATAGCCAATCACATAATATATAATACAATTTGATCTTTACCGGCAGTTTTATGACAAACGGAACTAAAGTCTTTGGCATTGTCAGAACTATTTTGTTGCTAGCGGAATATTTTTTTGATTTTGTTTGTTTCACATTTTGAATTTGTTGTCGAAAATGCTAGATAATTAAATTACATATTTGGTTAAAATTAATTAGAATACGTGAACTGGTCATTGAATCAAGCAAATACTAAAGGCACTAGCGGTAAAATTGAAAATCTCTGCGAGTGGTTGTGGTGCCAAAATGCCCATTAAATCTGTAAAAGTTGTAAATGGATTCTCAAAACATGCTCAGATCAAGTTCCAATGCGGCTACATTAATCAGCCAGCTTGACAAATGTCTTAAAGCTACCGTATGCGCCCAAGAGAGTCTACCAGAAAGCCAAGAACGTACATTAGGAATGACACTGAACGACAGCTTCACAATTCGACTACAAGATACTCAGCATTGTTTGGCGGAGAAAAAGCTGTTAGATCAATGAAATTCTATACTAGTGATGTAAACTGATATGGAAACATTAACATATTTAGCTAGATAATTTTTTTGACTATCAATTGGGTTAAATGAATCGATTTTTATGAGGAAGTTAGTTGTCGACTGAAGTTCAGTTGAATTTTCAGAAATGCTGCTTTACTTAATGCAAAATAAATTAGGTTGGTAAACCCTAATCAAAATAATTGGAAATCGGATAATTTTTGGCGAAGATAGGAATGTTTGAAGATAAGACTGAGTTTTAAAAAATATGTATACTTTACCAGTCAAAATTTTTGTTTAGTGTAAGCCTTTTACTTTGCCATGTAATTTGTCCAGATATCTTTATCTATACAATTTTAGCATACCCTGTAATCCCTTACACTACACTACACGGTATGCAAACCCAATGAACCAAATCGAGCCAATTGTTTTGACTGCACCCCGTGGTGTGATGGCCCCCGTCGTAAAAGCGGATATGCATACGATTATTGGGCCCCATGCGAGTCGAGATAATGACTGGGGCCATAGATTCTATAGGTTATGGGTCTCGTGCCGCTAAGCTGACGTAATTGAGCGCTGTCGTCGCATCGTCAAAGGCTCACTAAAAGGCGTCTGTGATTAGCATAAGTTCAGCATAATCAAGTCGTTGAAATCTTTTCTGATTTGCTGTGCGAGAACTAGAACTATTTAAGACATTGCCCAGCAAGTTCAAAAATTGAACTGGTTTCTGTCGGCAATCTCGATATCATTTAATCGCACTAAATCAAGGCGCAACAAATTTGTTTTAATAGCCAGCTGACCCACAACAGATTTTAATGTACTGCAGAGGGAGAGATATGGACAGAGAGAGCGAGAGGGAGACAGAGAGGGAGAGAGAGAGAGAGATGGAGAGAACTTGAATTGGAATTGGAATTGCCAGTCATCTCGTTGCGTAGTTCCGCCAGCGAACAAAATGTGTGTGTAATCATACACGTATCACTCTGGGCCATAATTATGTACGTCGGTCTAAACCACATTTTGTAACACAACTCACAGCTCGCAACGCAGAGCAATTTCTTCTATTCGCGTCGGTCTCATCAGGTTTGTCCGACGTCGGCGTCAACAAACGACCTTGAGGCTGTGGCAAGCGAGATCTTCACATTGTTGTGGATGCTCCACAGGTCTTAAGACTTGACCACAGTCAAGGCCAGACGAACCTCAGAATGTCGCTGCAAGGAAAATCCCCAAGAGTGCAACTTTAATTAGTTTACCTCTTCGGTTCTTTTCTATTCCGAGGCATGTGGAATGCCGCAAGTCGAGTCTTTTTATAGAAATCCCACAATAATAAAAAAATAAATACAGATCAACAATCTTCTGTTTATGGTCATTTTCAGCCCTGCCTTCATTGTGAAAGTCCCAATTAATGAAAAATTCACTTTTTTTAATGAGCGCAATTAAGTTTATATATGTTTGTTTCTTGATCTGTCCGAAATGTTCTCTTTCTCTTTCTATCAAGTGACAAACAAACGAGTTTCGTTGAACGACGCCTTTTTCTCCAATATTCAAATCGAAATCAAAAAATCGCTCATTGCTCATCGATTATGTTTGAATATTTATGACAAATTGCACCTTTGATATTATATTTTTGATAATTGATATTTATTATATTTGCAAATGCATTTGGTATTTCCGATATGGTAAAACAATATTTGATATAACCAAAAGACAATTAATCCAAACAGAACAATAGCAAATCGAATACCTAAGTCAATATTCGATTGATTCGAATTGATTAATGTCCAGACTTTTGAGTTGAAAGTTGTGCTTTAACAATTATCTTCGAAACTGATCCTAGCCATATTCAGACTATCGCATTTATCGCATTTAGCACAAACTCGTATATAGCTTAAGTTAATATATCATATTTTCATATTTTGATCATAACAATTTGCTTAATATGCAAAAATCATAATGGCCGCATATCAATCAATGGCTCGAAATAATCGTTAAATAACAATGGACAATTTTGCACAGTAGCTCGCAAAATTTTAATCTCATCAGGCATGCGCATAAAATGTCAATTTACTCAATGATTTCAATGAGATTATTGCGATTATAAAAAAAAAGAAGCAGCAATAACAACTTAAGATACAGCCACAATCCGAAGTTGAAATAAATGCAGATAAAGCAAAACAGACTTTGAAATGCTCTTTCATGAAATAATATGCAGAAATGATTATTCAACTAGTAAAGCAAAAGAGAGAGCAATATATAAATATCTAGAGACAGACAGATAACTTGTCAATACTCACACTTCAGTATTTGATCTGTTAAACAAGGCAAACACGATCTTAAAACTAATATACCCCCCGCTGAGTGCTTGTAATCAAAACGAGTGCCAATCGATAAAAATCAAATATAAATTATTGAAGCAACCAAGCCAAAGATTGAATGAAGCTAACAACATTTGACCACAAGGCTGCATTGCAACGAAATGGTAGAATAAAGAGAAGAAGAAGTAGTAGAAGTTGTAGAAGTATGAAAATACTATTTGATAAACACAACAAATAATGTTAAGTTGTGAAAAATTGACAGGCAACTGGCAGGCAAACGGACAGACAGACAGACAGACAGACAGACAGACAGACAGACAGACAGACAGACAGACAGACAGACATTGAGGCAAGAAGACAAAGTCAGAGACTGCAAATTCAGCTGTCACTAGTTGCATTTTTTCTGATTACTCTGACAAATAACAAATAACCGTTAATATGCCGCATTAACATAGGTCAGGTATGTCCAGTTGGTGTGAATGGTGAATCATTATTCAATCTGCCAAGACAAAGCCTTGGCTCCAAATGCCATTCGAATGGGGCGGGCCATTTGATTCGGACCAGGCCCTCACACAAACATTGTTCCAACTGCACACAATTAATTATTAAGAATATTTCATATCAAATCATACGTTATGAACTTGATGAATCTGTCAATAATTAAAATTAACTTGAACTAATATTAACTGATAAATGAACAGAACTTGTGTAGATGCCAATCATGCTGTCAAATTGAATTATATTAATATACCAATTTATTGAAATGATTTATCAATTAATAAGAACTCAAAAAACCTTAGTTTTATTATAAGCATAATTTATTTAACCAATTGAATTAATCCTATTGGCAATATCTATTCTTATATACGACTGCAAACTTATTTTTATAAGAATATTCAGTTTATTTGTAATTTTATTTTTACCTTTTTGGTTTTACTTTACGTTGCATTTATTTTAATGTAGAAAAAAACGAAACTCGGAGAATTAAATTGATGATTAAAGCTGAAAGCATAAATTAAATACAGTTGCTAGCGGTTTTTCCTTTTGGCCAACAGCCTTCGTGATTTCTTCTGTCTTTAATTAAAATGCTGTGCGCACCACACGACGTATGCGCAATTTTGAATAGTTAAGCGTTGCAGAGAGCAATTTATAAGATTTTTAATTGTGCTCGAGCTGCATTTCGAAGCCTTTCAACTGACACTGTGTGGCACTTATAAATGTGCCGCCTTTTTTGCGTGGCCAGAGATAGACGAGTTTTGAATGCAATTTTCAGCATGACAATTGCAGAGAGACAGAAACAACGAGTTGAAGTCACATTCAGATTCAAATTAGCCGCCATTAATTATCGCTTTGGAAGCAGGAATATTTAGTCAAAACAAGACATTGTCACTTAATGTGCGCTCATCAATAAACATTTGTGCGGCAAAAGGAGCTGATAGATAGAACTCTGAAAAACCCCCACACACCATAGCTCTAAGCCATGTTCCATGTTCTACGAGTAAGTGGCCAAAAGTAGACAAACCCGCTGCACAATGGCTTAAAACACTTGGCCAGACAGCTGAATTAATGAGCGTGTCTCAGAGAATAAAAGATGTTGCCTGTTCTGATGATAACAAAAAAAAACAATAAACAAAAGTAAAAGTTTGCCTTCCAAAATGATTTTAGGAAGAGGATTGAAAGAAGATACCCTTTAAGAACTATGAAATAATCTGAAGTGATTTATTTATAATAAAAAAGATTATCTCAATACTCAATAAACAATTTAATATTTTGATGAACATACAAATTTTTCAAGTTTTTTCCTCCTTGATTCTCAATATTACCCCATTTAGCTTTCAATTCGATTACAGGGTATGCTTAATCGAATTGATTTTATTAAAGAGTTCGCTATGGTTTCATTCAGATTCTGAAATGGATTTGTGATGAAGTGTGCCGGCAATAAAACGAAATTAATGATTGCAAAACTTAACATTATCTTGGCCTGAGAACTGTGGATCTGAGAATCTCAGAATCAGATAACAAAGTTATTCTGAACTATATCCGATGTATGCATATTTATGCTTATAACTCGATCATTTTGGCATTTTTTACGCGTTTTTTATTGTTGCTGGCGATCGTCGGAGCACAAAATTGATTTGTATTCATTTCATATTAATTAACCGATTGAATTTTGCTAATTCTTTTTTTTTTTTGTGGGACTGAGCATAAATTAATTTATATTTATTATTATTATTTTGCATAGAGAACTTGCTTAAGGCTCAGCTTGATCGATATATGTTTGTCTTCCTCAATTCGTCGGCTTTTGTTTTATGCATTTACCATAACCAAATGTGTATAAATAATATAACTAAAATATATATTTAAATGCTGTTGCTCAACTGTTCTGCCGAACTTCAAACCGAAATGTTCAATAAGAAATTAACTCCGATTTGCATATTGATTAAATTTGCATTTAGAAGACTTTTTCAAATGAGATCAGACGAAAGGATTCCCGTGATTGAGGCGGCATCACAAAAGAATTATATGCATGCTTATAGCCATTCCCATTGTCATTAGATTCCACCATAATTAACAGTGAAGACACAACAAAAAAAAACAGAAGGTGCGAAATATCAACTTAACATGCTTCTTTGCCACTTTTATTTCTATTCTCAATGCCGTTGGCCATTGGAATTTGTCTCAGTTGTTGTTGCTGTTGTTGTTGTTGTTGTTGTTGTGTTTACGCTTCGACAAATTGCTCATAATTCTACACCTGGGCTACTTTAAGTGCGTTCGTGTCCTCCGCTTTTCACACGCCAACACAATTTAATTCCGCCTCATCATAAGCAATAATCGCCAAGTGTGTTTCGCAATGCGGAACTGACTGTCCACACCAATTCAACTCAATCCAATCCAATCTAAGACCTCTTCCCGCCGGAAAAGAACGCGACAGTTTTATGAAAATTATATTGGAGCATCCCCAGGTTTTTCTCACACTTTCAACTTTAAACTGCTTTGAAAGCACCTCAATGAATTTAACTGAATGCTTTTAACCCCACTTGAAACTCATTTCGTGACTTTGAAACAATGACAATGCTTAGATCAAGAATAATTGTATAATTCAATAGTCTAAGCTCGAATCTGTTTGGTTTTAAAAGCACAATAACAACAGAAACTAATTTATTGACCAAAAATTATTTTAATTTCCAATGAGTGTTTTCTTCAATATTAATTAAACAAATTTAAGATATTTTTGGACTTGCCCATTAAATTCTATTAATAATATAAAAGCACATAGAATCTTTGGCTGGGTTTAATTAAATTAAAAGCTCATCATAAAGCTCCCTTAAAGCTTTTCTAGCAAGCGTCAATTTGAGCGCTTGTATTTTCCTATTAAAATCAAATTTAAAATCCAATTTAAAATTTGTTACACTTGCCAACGCAAGGACATTGACACTTTGCCAAGATACGAAAAAAAACCTCCAAGCCAAGTGGCAGTGGCACTGACTTTGATTGATGAAATGAGCAAACAATAACAAAACGCGAGGAAAATAAAACTGAAGCTGAAGCTGAAGCTGAAACTGAAAGTGAATTAAAGCGCATGAACAAAACAAATAATAAATAGCTTATGACATCAACCGCAGGCAATGAAGCTCATCAAATATGTAAGTGTAGGGGTAGTCAAGGGAGGGAGGGGAGGGATCGTCTTGTGGTTTTTGTTGTGGGCGTGTTTCAGCCAATGGCTTTCGATATTGGCCTAAAGCCAATCACGTAATCGAGGCAAGCAATGCGAGTTTGACTGAAATTGAAGCAGTGACAATTTAAGCTCTTCAAAGTTCAAACAAACAGAGTTGTCACACAGTTCGAGGAAGTTCACTGAATTCATAAATTTGAAACCCAAAAGCAACGTCTGATCGGCTTTTAATCGGCTCTGAAACCTTTCACGCTTCGAGCCACGAAGGTCTCCCCGAATGCTCAATGTAATTTCTATTGGCAATGCCATCAGCTGATCGATGCTAAGTGATTGCCCTATAGGCCCAGACCTGTCACATAGAGAATTTATCGATTAACTGTTGTTTTCAATATATGCCATTGGGTAGATCCCATAATTTGTTTGACGCCGCTGTCAAAGCAATCGAATTGCTTATTAAAACATTTAAAATTCGAATGCAATGCAATTGACAATATGGCTGAGTATTGTACTGAGATTATTTGAAATCGAGAACAGCGACAAGTATTATGAGTCAAATTGTCAATCGGCAGATGATTGTATTATACATTTTTAATTTGTCGTTACCTTTAATGAGTCAGCCTTTTGGGGAAACTTCTGAGGCTGACGGTGCTTCCCGTTACTAGCAAATGTTCTGATATCGAGAATCAGACTTGGCGAAAGAACATGGAAGTGTATTTCTTAAATATAAAATTTTTTAAACTTTGAGAGTTCTCAGACAACTCTATTTATTTTAAAAAGATAAAAACACTTCACAATTTTAAGAAGAATCTAAATTAAGTCAATGCATTGTCAGTCGAGTGTAACGCCTTTAATGTCTCGATTTGAAATATGTTCTATGGTGAACATTTTATAGCCAGGCCAAAACACAAGTTGTGGTCGTGGGCAGCGGCCAGCAACAAGTGGCAAGTGGCAAGTGGCAGTGGCAGTTCAGTGAAACGGAAACGTCAATGCCTCGCGACATTGCGGCAAAAAGGCTTCACGCTGTGAGCAATGTGTGTGGCTTTTGGCCAAGTCTGTTGGCCAGCATGCTGTAGCTGCCGCCTGTTGTTGTTTATTATGCGTAAATAATGAGCGACATTAAAAGCAACGCGTCGCCAGTTTGAACATAAACTCAGACATCGCTCATACGCACCATTGGACGGATGCCCGCCCGGTTGCTTGACTGTCTGGCTGTTAGTTGTTTTCGGCTTGCTGCTGGCGGTCAGCCACATAAAGTTGCTCACTTTACACACAGCAGAACGTCGCCGAATCAATTCGAATCTGCATAGAACGAACTTGGCTAAAATACTTAGAAAAAGAAGCCACTAATTAATATAACGCCGTCAAGGAGAAGCGATTTTAATTCAGTTAGCTGCCCGCGGAATTCTTCTACATATCTGTATTTTATATACGCTTCGAAAGGGCCTTTTAATTTTGTTATCAAATGTGTCATTCTCTATTCAATCGATTTGGATTACTCTAACATATAACTGCCATGGCTGAGCTTTAATATGTTAGTGTTAGGATCGATCCAAAATTAAGCTGTTGTATTAAAAACATCTTTGTTTATACAAAGACGAACTCGGCAAATCTTAATTGGAGTATTATATAAATTTCATATTTTGACATTAATTTAAATACAAAAATCAGTGAAGCCAAATTTAGTAGAGAATTTAATCTTCAACAGCACAAAGTTATTATTTTATTTATTTTTCGTTTTTTCCTTGACTAATTTGCATTGATGCGACTCGAAAAAACTAATAGATCAGTTTCATATCAATCACGCATTATGTTTACTGTGTTCGCTGAACTGGTTTCCACATAAACACAGTCGCACACACACACACACACACTGGCTGAATCGCAAAGGAGAAACTTGTTTCTGCTTAAAGTGTCAAATAAACATTTTTGAAATATTCATTTGGCGCCACATTTGGCGCCAGCTGCGCCCCAAACAAATTTTCCAACTACTTTACATGCCGCATGCCCCATGCCGCATACGAGTTCAGCGTGCATCAGTTGCAGTTCATAAATAACTAAAATTTGGCGCATTTCAAATTATCTTATTGGAGAATTTCAACAGTTTTGGCAACCAGACATTGGCCAATATATTTATGTATGCGATATTTAGCATGCTTGGCCTATAGTCAGCTACTGTCTCGAACTCTGAACTTTGCGTAATTCAATTGATAAAAAATACTGCTGAGAACGGCATAAAAAATCAAAGCAAAAAAAAATAATATGGAAATTAAATTCAACTTGTTTAGCTACAATGCTAAAAGTGCTCATAAAGTTGCTTAAACTCATAAAATTTTGATATTGATACTTAGAATTTAATTGGATGCGCTTTTTTCTTGGGTACGCGGGGAGTTTTTGCGGCAAACATCAAATTCCGTGGGATTTGGAAACATTTACACACAAATGAATTAACCAGAAACTGACGACATAACTGTTAAAGCCTATGATAAAAAAAAACATAGCTTAGAAAATATTATAACTTTATTAACTTACAAAATTTAAAAGCAAAATCAATTTGGGGGTCCAACAATCATCAAAAAGATATTGTTTTTCAAAATCGGCTAAGATTTTACAAAGTTAAGTGAGTTCGAAGTTTCCAAAAATTTGTTGCTATGGAAAAAATAGCAAATTTTGGAAAAAATTGAAAGTTCCCAAATTAGCAAAATTTAAATGCAGAATCAGTCAACCCCAAAGTCAGCCATCAAATTCGGTTGAGATTTGACCAAATTAATGAAGTTCGAAGTTTAACGTCAAATTTTGATACTTAAAAAATATCAATCGTTGCACTTTTCAATTTAATATACTTTCACAGAAAAGTAAATAAAAAACATAACAAAATAGCTAAAGATCGTGTCAAACTGTTTAATAGTTAAAAGTTGAGCTATAAGCTGAATTGCATTCAGTTCCGCCAGCTTAAAGCTTTAATGTGCTTTCAAAGCACTCTGCAGCTGTTGTCACTGTTGTCAATGGTAATGAATTGCTCTGGTTATTGGTGGAAGTCGCATGAGGGTCAATTTGTTGATAGCCATCGATCAGTTAGTTGCAACATGCACATTGGCGTGACAAAGTAAGTAGATTTCAAGTTGCGACTTGCGACTTGCAAGATGCAATCCAATAACAATAACAAATCCCGTTTTGGGTCTTGAACTAAAGCAGATCGTTTCGATCCGGTCAAGAGCTGTTGTTGTTGCTGTTGCTGTTGCTGTTGTTGGTCGACTGAAGTCGAAGTTGGTGTCGTGCTCTCTCTGATCTCCTCTGGCTGCTGACGATGTGACGCGTTGTCTGTCTCGATGTTGATGTGCAGTCGCTGGCTGAGTGGCGCTCAAGTTGCTGTGCATGTCACGTCTGACCTTGACGCCTCCTTCTGGCCAACAACAACAACAACAACAACAAATAAATAAACAAACAAAAGTGAAATGAAACACAAAATGTAGCGTAGTCAAAGATTATATCTGTGAGGCACCAATGAAGCCATAAGCCAAAAGGAATGCCATCTCGTGACGTCAACACTGAATGAACTCAAGTGCCAGCATATTCACACTTGACCATTAAATCAAAACCAAACAAAACAATAAAAATGAAAAAAGAATGCCAGCCATATGTCGAGGAAACACATTCTGACTCAATGTCCGGCTTAGACTTTAATTAACCATAAAACAAAATCTAAATCAAATTGAAATGTTCAAATACTCGAACACACCCCAAAAGATCATATTTATTTTAGCTTTTATGACATAATTAAAGCAACTAAAAATTTTACTTTAGATAAATAATTAAATCATATTTTTAAAGTTAGTTTAAACGTTGATTTTACAAAGCAATGAATTATTTTATTGTTAATTTTATAGGCTTAAAAAATTCATAAAAATCGAAAAACAATAATTTTATATTCATCGAAAATTAAATAATAATAATAAGGAATCATTATATTAAATAATTTGATATTCTTCAAAAATTCATAAAAATTGAGAAAATTAAATTATTATAATAATAAGAATCATTTTATTAAATCATTTTATAGGCTTTAAAAATGCATACAAAATTTAAAAACAATTTTAAAAACAGTTTTCAGTCTTGATATATTCAACATAAAGACCAAATGCAACAAATTCTCAACTGTCCTTCGACTGTCGTTACCAATTAGAAAGGCTTGGCAGCTTTATGGCCAATGAGGCTCGTATCATCGTTGCGAGGGCAGACGCAATGGGTTCTATCATAAATCCATATGATTCAGTTATTTTGTAACAGTTGCTCAACCAAACACAAACAACAACGATTGCTTCCGATAGAAGAGACCTCTTAGAGGTCTTTTGTGGCCAGAGAACTCCTCAGTCGAAAAATTGGCCAAAACGAGCTGAAAAGCCGAAAAGCTTGCAAATGTCTTAAGAGGCGCGTTAAACAAAGCGCTTCCGTTCAGAATGGCTTAAACCGCGTTTTGGCCGGGGCGCAGCGCAGTGAAAACTGGGCCAACCATATAAACCATGGACCAAAAGGCAAAACAGTCAGAGAGCTCTGGCTGAAAAGACTTGGGCTGCGGCTCAAGTTCATTTCAACGGCTGGTTGGGCAGCGATCGCAGACCTTTTTGAAAGAAACAACTGCAAAAGCAACAACTGCAACAACAACTCGTCACATGCAGTCAAATTTATTTGTTCATCTTGATCTATGAAAGCATAAAATTTAATGGAGCATTATGAAAGAGTTTTTCGCTGTCTGGCATTTGTAGTAGAACAAAAGACATCTCCCAGCTTAAAGTATTACGAGTGCTGTTCAGCTGGCGGCTTTTCCATTTGACAGTCACTGACAGACGTATGCAGACACCTGGACACATGTACGTTGCAGTGCATACAGTGCCGTCGGACAGTCAACGGACAGCTGCACGTCAATGCGTCACGTCGTTTTGGCTTAAGCATCATCAACATCGACTTGGACTTGAGGTGAAATCTTTTGGACAGGTCTTGCACATTGCACGCATTTGAGCCGCGTTAATTGCCAGTGCTAAAATGGCAAATGGTCAGCCAGCCACGCCCACTTCTCCCCCTCTTATTGCACGGCCTCGGGGCAGCGTCTGACATTAGACAATTAAAATGATATTCGGCTGTTGGATAATTACAGGCAGACAGATTCATAGAGGCAAAAGCCTGCCAGCTCATTGCAGCTGTGCAACTTTAATACAATGAGTAATCCCCCCTCCCCTCTATTCAGTCAAAACCCCCCTCCCCACTGTTCTACCCATCTTAGCCACAATCCGTGTGTGTGTGAAAAGTTATTAGAAAACTGAAACTGCTGAGCTGAACAAAGCAAATAACTGATTATACCCCGCAGCGAAGGTAAACTAATGAGGTAGTTTCACATCAATTAAGATATGCAACTAGAACATAACATGCACTTGTAAATATTAAGTATACGAGCAATATCACCACTTCAATTCACTACTTTTTATTAACTTATAACTGTCGTGCTCGTAATTGATTAATACAAAATTTAAGCAAATGGTTAATGTGTTAAAAAATAAATTATTTCCGCTAAGTCTTTTTCTTGATTTCATCCCAAAGTAAAAAAATCAAAATAAAGCCTTAATTAAAAAAATAACTATTTATATTTCTTATATATTTCTTCTAAGGTTTTCTATAGTTTTACCCATTTTAAGGGTGTCTTAAAGTCACACACAAAAAAAAGAAATTTCACTTTAAATCAAATCAAACAATTTCTTTGTAAATAATTCACTCTTAAGGCTAGAAATAATTATAGATAATACTATTCCCCGGGTATCTAAATCGCGTATTCTTTATTGTGATTGTTGAAAAATCCAAAAAAATGCCCGCCATAATAAATGCCCTAAATTCGTATTTCATTAGACGATGGGCTATTTGGAGCTCTGAACTCGAATCAAACTCAGATCCGCCCTGGCAACGCTTCTGTAGGCGGATGTGAATTTCGGGTTTTTACCAACAACAACAACAACAGCAGCAACAGCAGCGAAAACAACGTCAACTGAAACAACGACAAAAACAAAAACAAAACAAAAAACTTGTTGCTGCTGTTGGAAGTTAAAACTAGAATTTATGAGCGATTGTGGGGGGAGCTTTCGTTAGACGATGTAAATTGCCTGTGACTGTGACTATGTCTAAACTTAGGAAATGCCTTTTAGCTAATTTTGTGCTAATTTCAGTGACTTTGGATCACTCTTAATACATTACATATTGGCATCACTTATGTGTGTGAAATGTATTTCATTTTGAGCCAAGATCAGACCAAAGAAGGTCAACATGAATCAGCGTTGAGTTAAACAAAACTCATACCACAAATGCTACAATCAACCTACACAGAAAAACAGAATGGACTTTTGTCGGTTGATTGAAGTCATCAGTTCTTGATGTTTATTGTCTGTCTGCATAAATTATAATCGTACAATTCCAGAGGTTCGATGACTCGCCGAAAGAGTCGAAAGAGACAATACCACACACAATGATTGAACACTAATAAATACATAAACATAACATCAACGATCGCCCACAAAAGATACAAAAAGCGCATTGAAGCGCAGTCATCATTAATCTTCACTTAACTGTCAGCATATTAGTTTTATGTTCGATAATCACAGCACATAGATCACATTATAATAGATCAAACCATTCTTTTCCTTTGCCTTTGTTTTACAACTGCACTTTTTGGGGCGTTCCTCTAACTTTCTGGCCCAATGGAATATTTATTAATGGTTGTACCTGAAGGTCGATTCTGTAATTGTAGATCATCGAAGGTTTCTCAATGGGATGTGGAATCTTCACTTCAGAATTACAGATCAATCAAGGTTTCCAAGTGAAGATCAGATAATCGTTGATTCGTTGATTCCGTTAAGGGCAATCATCTAGTTTAGATCAATGAATGCTAACTGTGAAATATAAAATCTTCATTTGTTGTCAATTAATTTGCTAAGAGATATTATAGAAGAAATGTATTTTACATGATATGTTGTTTTACATTGTTCCATAGAATTAATAGTTTTAAAATTGATAGATTTTCTCTCTCTGTCTCTGATGTTGTAAGAGGTTTCAAACCGTCACATGTAATTGGATTTTCCCACAGATCAATATATGTTGACAGCCATGAAAGGTAAAAAAGGGGCAAAAATAAAGACAAAAGATGAAAGAAATAAAATAAAATACGCCCACATAAATTAACGAGTATTTTATTTACAACCAATCGACACTTTTACCGCATTGCTCTCTTTTTTGTATCTTTTTTTTTTATTTTATTTTTATTGGCACATAAATTTTAATGCCATTTTAATTTGCTCGGCACCTTACGCCCCATTTGCATAACTTTTTGAAACAATGAGTTAATTTGCTCCTTTTTAGTCGCAGCGGCAGCTCGTGCTGCGTTTTAAATTTAACGTTCAATTAAATTTTATTGTTTCGTACATAATGAAGAAATAAAATGCGCCGCAAGGCAACAACAACAACAACAACAGCAACTTCAGTGCAGCATAACCAATCGAGCCACCAAATTGTGGCATGCCACGGCGCTGACCTTCGAATTTGGTTTTGGGTTTTCGGTTTTGGGTTTTTGACTTTTGGTTTTGACTGCATTCAAGTGCTGCACTTGATTTTTCAATTTCAAAATAAATACTCTTGCCAAAAAACATGCGTGGGATATTCAAAACAATTCATGAACTAAGTTCAGAAATAATTTCTGTTAAAAATATTTATTAAATTAAGTATGCTTTTACCTTTAGATCTTACCCCATCTCTTCACTATGGTGCTTTTTTTTACCAAGATAAAAGTAAAGTGATTATACAGGAAACTAAAATATTTTTGATTACTTCTAAATAGAAACTTTTTTTAATCGAGAAAAGTTAAATTGAGCATTATATTTCTGGACATAAAAAAATAACATTTTTAAAAATATATACTGGTAGCGTATTAAACCCTGTCATCTCTCGGTACGGGTATATGCTAGTGAATAATTTTGCAACATTTCGCATGGATTCGCACTTTTGATATTTCGATTTAGCGCTGAGTTTGTTGAGGTATTTGCTGGCTGATTGGCTGACTTGTCGACTGGTCAACTGGCCAACTGGCCAACTGGCAACTGGCCAACTGTCTGACTGGCTGGTAACGCCTCATACATTTGGGGCGCCCCATGTATGCTATCATTTGTTAATTATGCGTATTATTTGCAACATATTTTAAGACTCAGACTGCGACTGAGAGATTGAGCGTGTAATTTAAATTCGAAACTTGAATTGAGTTTTTATACAATTTTTTGTTTTGTTTTTATATCGCTGCTTGCAATGGCCTTTAAGCAAATGGCTAAGAGACCTTAATACAATTTGCCAGCGGCAAGATGAAAATATTTATTTACAATATTGCGCATACGCCAAGTGTGCCGGACCCGCCCTCAGCAGTAAAGTTAACTACATTTGTGTTTATAAACATTTCAAAATAAATAGTTGAAGATTTCAACAGGTCATTTCTCGCAGTCTCTTTGTATATTTTATTTTATTAAACTTTTTTTGTTTCGTTTTCGTTTTGGGTTTGGTTTATTTCATTTTTTGTTTTCTTTTTTCTTTGCGTAATATTTCCGGCTGACGGGCTCCCCACGAAGCGCACGCATTTTAATGATAACATTTCATTTGATTCGATTGGCGTTATGACTTCATTTCGGTTGCGGTTTAATGAACCTGGTCCAAATGGCAAGGACATTTGCAGCACGTTTAACAGTGGTGCTGCTGGTGCTGCTCGGTGGCGCCAAAACATCGATTAACATGCACCGTTAAGGTTGTTAATAATCAATTAAAACTGAGAAGCAGCAGCAGCAGCAGTCGTTGTTATGGCCACGTTAAGCAAATGCGTCAACAGCAACAGCAACAACAACAACGGCACATCTGCCAAATTAATGATGGATTTTTACTGTGTGTTTTGCATCTCGAATCTCGCATTGCGAATCTGAAGTTTCAAATATCATTTGAAATTTGAATCATTTGGCAATTTAACAATTTGGCCAAAAGCCAAACACCCACCACCTGCCATTCCGGCCAAGACAACAAAAGCCATATATAAATAAGTTATTATATGCTACGCATTGTTTTCTAATTGCCGAACTTGAACTTTGCTTTAATCAAGCGTTTATTTCAATAACTCTTCGGGGGTTGGTTTATAATTGTTAATTGTTTGGCTTTAAAAGTAACCTTTCAAGTTCTTAAGCCTCTCCACTTGACTTTGTTCAACACCAAAGGCCAAGCAATTAGCAGTTTGCCAATGTTAAGTGCCACTCTTTGACTCATTTTAAATTCCTTTCTGCTTCATCTTCATTTTTAACTATCCTATGATACACAGTCATTTAAATAAGCTTAATGATAATATCACTTTTAGCACAGCTGTCATGATTTATACCCTGTAGCCTGCAAAAAGAAATAGTTTGAACTCATTTATTATTTTCTTTCCATTGTCAAGGATTTCAACTTTTATAAATGTGTCAAAGTTATTTCTATGACCAATTTATATTTTTTATATTTTATGAATAAATCTTAATAATTCTTGAAATATTAGTCTGTGATTACTTTTTCAGAAGAACTTTTTTCCACAGGGTATATCACAGTCACCCTTACTACTCTTGTCAATTGAAGTCTTAGCAATATCTTGGCTATTTTGTTTGTTATTAATATGTTTCTCGTCAACCAATTAAAAGTGATTACAATTTTTGGATTGTGTTCCGTGCCAAAAATAACTTCAAGATGCGCAAATTACGTTAAATTGAGTTGTTTGAATAGTCAGCAAATGATTATAAATAATTAAAAAGGTATTTGTGTGTGACATGTGCGATTGGGATTGGTTTTTGGACAACAGGAAAACCCCCTCTCGGAATCATCTGGAAAGTTTGTTTAACTAATGAAGCAGCCTGGCGGGCATAAATACTCAAACTCAGATTCAGATTCATATATGCAAATAACTAAAGTCTGGAATGCCAACAATGCAAATAACTCAGCTCGGGGCCAACAGGTTAAGGTGTAAATTGGCAAAGTATGGGTCTCATCAAATCATTTGGGCATTTGTTTGATTGCATTTCCAATGTACAGATCCATCAACCTGCCGAGAGATGGGCAACAATAAAAAATAGCCATAATCAACTATAAATATTTATTAAATTTAGCCAAAAATTGAAGACACAAATGTGCCGACCGGCTAATTTATGGTGAAAGTGTTTTTTCCAATGCTTAAGCTGGTCGGCAGTATTTATGTAACTGAGACACGTACATAATTATAGTATTTTTATATGGAATTAATTTAAATGAAATTGGGCTGAGTTCAACTTACGACCTGTCACCAAATTAATTTGGACAAACGGCCGACGATTATCGCATTGCCAAAGCTGGTCAACAAATTAGTCACAAACTAAAACACAATATTGCTGAAAATATGGCAATGACACTAGCTTAAAAAGGGCACATTAGATTAATATGAAAATGGGTAAAGAAATCATGACTGTTATTATATTTTTCGAAATATTCTTTTAGTTTATTTTCTAATGAGTTTTGAAAGCATATTTTAAGTTGATTAAACTTTAAATTGAATTTCCAAGCTGTTGGGCTTTACCTAATATTACTCAGCTCGACTGTTTTCACTTTCAGCTGGTGTCATTGTGTCTTTGGCACACAAATATCTTTGCACGCTCCCACAGTCAACAAAAAAATAGAAAAAAGAGTCGAGTTGACTTGTAGAGCACTTGAGAATGCCAAAAATAGATAGTTCCCTTTAGTCGTCGGTAGATAACTATTTACAAACATATTTCTTGGTGGGCTTCAACTTTATTGAAATTCTTGTTGCGGCATACTTCCGATTGCCTATTTCAAAACCAGAACAAAAGATCTGAGACAAATCTCAGTGTCAGAGCCGTGCCAAGCACAACAAGTGCGTAGCTAAGATAATAAGCAAAAAATAAAAATAGAAGATGAAACCGATGCGAAGCAGGAACCAAAACATCAAACACATGACACAAAAGAGCAGAAGAAAACGAATAATATGATAATTTTTCGACAAGTCTTTGGAACACTTGTCCATTGCTCATTCTCACTTGTAATGAGCCCCGTTGGCGGGCACGACTTGACCTCATCGTGTTAATTGCTATTTTCCAAGGGGTCCCAGACCAAAACTGTTAATCTCTGCCTAAATGCGTACAGCTTCGGGCTAATGTTAATGTTAATGTTAATTGCTGGTTACTTACATACATATGTATGTACATATGTGGTTGTCTGTGGTTATGTCTGTCTGTACTGACTGTGGTTTCGCCCTTTTCTTGTACTCGCACTTGTCTGCCTGCTACCAATTGCGCGTGTAATTGACCTCGCATTTGTCTGCGTCCACCTCACCACTTTTCTTCATCTCATTTGTTGGCTCAGTCGTGAGTTTTTCTTTTTCCCCCTACTATTTTTTTTTTGGTTCAGTTTCTTATTTTAGTTGTTGGCGGAAATTGACTTTGAGCTGCTTTTGTGTTACACTTGCTGTCATAATGTTGTAATAATAATTAAGTTGTAAGTTAAATTAAGTTGTAACGTCTTTAAATATATAAATAATTGTTGTATAAATGCTGCGTAAATAGACAATTTAATGAAAAGAGGAATTTGTTGAAACTTGCTAAAAATGCAGTTGTAAAAATTAAATCATTACTACAGTATACTTAGAGTATATTAAAAGGAGATACATAAACCTTAGAAACAAAACAAAATTTATTAATATTTGGCATCGTGTCTTGAGAATTCAATTAATGCAATTTAAATCAAATAAAGTTTGTATTAATATAAAGAAGAGTCTGATCTATTCAGAACTAATTTTTCCTGATTTTTTTGGCTTTTGAATATCATTTTGCAAAAGTGCCGCATACTTTTAGGCTGCCTCGAAATTGATACCCGTACTTAAAGAGCAGCCGAAAAGTATGCAACACATTTTAAGCCTTTTGATGAAATGCTTGTGAGATAACAAGTAACGAAATATATTAGCGCATATAAAATATCTAGAATACGTTCGAAATAGAAAGAGGGATTATGATTTTTGTACGAAAATATTAGAAAAAGTCCATCAAGTATCTATTAATCCAATCAAACAACTGTTTGTTTATTATGTAAAGACTCTTTACTAAAGAGATAAATGTCCGAATATGTTAATCAGCTTTTGCTAATAAGACAACGACAGCAATTGTTTGGCAGCTGTCAACGGCAGCTCATGAATACCAAGGACTACAGTGAGCTGACGATGCCAAGGGTAAGAGTACATCATAACTGGCCGATAGCAGATGAGGAGCATAAGCAGCAGCATGTCAGCTGGAAACAAGCCCAGACATTGTAGTTACCTTTACTGCTTGTTTCTGTTGTTGTTGCTGTAGTTATGCATTTTAGGGCTCAGCTTGAAGTGAGCATCTGCTGCTTTCGGTACGGAATGCCGCCGCAGGAGTCCCTCGAAATATAAACAAAGGACAAGGAGCATAAACAGAGAGCACACACGTACGTAGCACATCGATACATTTGGCACACTTTTGAAGGGCTGTCCATATGTGCCATAATGCGGAATATGACGAGCCAAGGGGAGTGGGGAAGGTAGCAGGAAAGTACAACAAGCAAAGGGCAACACATGGCAGCCAAAGATGACGACAAGACGTGCGAATAAAGCAGCATGTGAATATAAATATAAATATGATGCCAATGTCCGAACAACTGAAGCAATGTTGAAACGGAAGAGTGGGGATTAGTGGATAGAGGGGTTGGGGCAGGGAAGTGGGGAAGGGGGGTGTCTACTCGTAATACGCTTACACATTCATAAACATGAGAGCTCAAGCAATATAAACGCCAGTGGCACATGCGACTATTGACAAATCATTAAGGTATGGCCAAAACGAGGGAAGTCTTCGCCACTGCCATTTCCCCTCTCCACCCCTCCTGCTTGCCATTGGCCTTTTCCCCTTTCCCCTTGTCACTAGGCAATACTTATTTGCACAAATATTTGTATTACTTTTTGCGCTGGGTCCAACAATTCAAGTTAAATTTCGAGTAGACATTGAAGCGTGTAAGCAAAGGGGGAAAACGTGAGTCAGAGAGAGAAAGAAAGAGAGAGTGAGAAAAGTGGGGTGAAAATTGTTTGCATTACTTTTTCTCCTGTTATTTTCATATACCCTACCCATATATGTTGGGTTAGCTAGCTTTTGAGATGTTGTTAAGTTTATATAAATAATAAATAAATATGCAAATATTAAAAAAAATGTCATAGTTAGATTGAGAATTTATTTTTAAATATATAGACATACTTAGTAAGTATTCTTATTAATAAGGAATATACATATTTATTTACCCTACATATTTCAAGTAGAAAAATTAGTCTGACGGTCAGCCAAAAATAATCTTAATTAATTAATTTTAAATATATCACTTAATTCTCGACAATCAATTTTAAAGAAATTTATGACTAACACATAAATAGCAGGGTATTTAGTGTTCGGCTAGCCAATTTAACTTTTGTTAACGTTATTTACTTTTACTTTTCATACACTTGTCGTGAACCTTTTTTTTATATAAAAAGGAATTTAATGTAAATGGAATGGAAAGGCAAAGGGAAATGCGAATGGGTTATTGACCAGGCCATTTACGCTATGCACTTTTTGCTCTGCTCTATAAAAAAAGATGAAATATTAAAATTGTGATAGCCATATTTTTGTTGCCAGTGGAAACGACTTTTTTAATTGAAATTCATTGTTCATTGTCTGCGGCGAAGTACAGAAATTGTCACATTGGTTGTTAATTAAGCGGCAAGGCGGAAGCAACCCTCAGTGTGTATTATTAAGGGGTATGGGGAAAAACTGGGAAGCTGAGGGAAGCGACAACTGATTTACGTATTTTAATTAGAAAAGTTGTTATATTTCTGGTGGGGAGAGCGAGGAGTACCACGAAAATGTTCCCAGGCATAAATCTGTTAACAAATTGTGGAGCAATTGAACTTTGTCTCGAAAATATAAATAGAAATTGAAAATATTAGTAATTCTAGGGAAACCTTTATTGGTCTCTGACCTATGAGCCAAGTTTCAAACAATTTCCGGCGACCGCACAAAGCGACAAATGGGCCAAAATAAATCATGGCCCTGCTCTCGGCATCTAATTATGCCGAAAAACAGAAATATCCGGCTACCTGACTGGAAAATTCAAGACAACTTTTGGTTGTTTCTTGTTGTTGATTATAGTTTATGGCTAGAAGGTAAATTGCGGGGAGTGCGTGGTACTCGACCAAGTAAATGACTTTTTTATGATCTAGTTCTTGCCACACAGCAAGCCACTTGCGGCGTTGAATTCGAGGAAAATCCGAGACTAGACTGTTTGCATTGTCACTTCTCTCTCCCTCTCGCTCTTCTCTCTCTCTTCAACTCCCCTGGTTGCTTGAACAAATGCTCATTAGTGGGTCACGTGCCTTGGCGCCACCTTATCAGCTGCCAAGCGTTCTTGGGTGTTAACAGCGAATGCCTTTAACAAACACAAATTATGCTCAGGGGGCAGATAGAGCAATCCCAACCCAAAAAAAGAACCACCCAATCAACCCTCTGCAACCTTTCGCACTTCCTTCAAATTTTCCAAATATAATCAGAGAAAATTGTTAGATTGTATTGTAAGCGAAAACTGATATCTAGAGTTTCCCAGTTTAGAACTCAATTCAGTGTAATTAAAATATCAGCTGCCTGGTTTGCGAATGCAGTCTCTCTCTCTCTCTCTCTCGCTTCTTGCCACATTTTGTGGCACAGCATGAGTTAGAGCCGCAGCAACAGGAAATGTGGGTTCACCTGCCCGGTCCATTTATCAAAACTGTTTTTGTCCGCACTGCACAATGGAGTTAAGAATCAATTCTAGCTGCATTTTGACAAAAGCAAACGAATTCAATTGTTACAATTTGCCATTATGTTTGCCAGCCAAACAGTCGAGTCATGTGAAACGCAAAGGGACGAGTTTTCCAACTATGGATCCTTTTCGATACCCTGTAAGCCTGCAAATTAGCAAAGTGTAGCTTGAAGTACCATGAAGTTGTTGAAATCAATTTTAGAGTCACTAAAAAGGACAATTTCTCACTTGGCTAATTTTCTATACAAAAATAGTTGAAATCAGTTCAAAAATACTTTTTTATCTGCTGCAGTCGATTAAAAAAATAAATTTAAGATTTAAAATTTTTGAAAATTTTCGAAAAATGTAAAGGGGTAACTATGCAAAAATCCTAAATTTTTCGAAAAAAAATGTTTGTCTCAGAATCAAAAAATTGAAATGCAAAGTTAATCTAGGGTTAATATAATGCAAAATAAGGCATTCCTCATGGAAATCGGATGAGCTTTAATAAAGTTGTGCTGCTTGTAAGTCCAAAGAGTCAATATTTCTCATATATTGATAATTTACAATAATTTGTTGTTAATGTGAAATCATCGTAACCCGATTTTCATTTTAGTTTGATATCCTGATACTTACTTATCTATTTCGATAACCCGAAAGTATACAAATATTGTATCTTTCTTTAACCAGGGTATCTACTCGCCTCACACTGTCAAATGCAATAGAGCTACTTATATTTTTGCATTGTTCTGCTGTTGACTGCATCATTTTTTATGTCTTTGACTAAAAACTCGCTTTAAAGCGAAATTTAATTGATATAATATACGTTTGGTTTGCCTTTTCTATTCCCATTCCCAGTTGGAGGGCCACTTTGCTGGCAAAGGCAATTTATATTCTTTTATCGTTTATCGCCTTTTTGTCTGCGCTATTTTCGGTTAGGAGAAGCGCACCCAGAGGAGCAGCCGGTGGAAAAGATAACACAATAAATTAGCTCAAATGTCGGCAAAGGCAGCGCTTGGGGAATACCCCTAGCCCAATGACAAACACTAAGACAAATAGCAGAGAGAGAGAGGGAGAGACAGAGATAGAGACAGAGGGAGACAGAAAGATTCCCCAACCTGCACTTGAGTCAACATCAAACCAAGCCCCACACCTCCAGTTGCCTCCCTCCCTTCGCATGCTATCGATTTTAAATTTATCAGTTTTAGTATAATACAATTTAAGAACCGCGACGTGGTGAAGACTGCAGACAGTGAACACGTTGATAAAAAGGAAACCAAAGCCGCCGCATCCTGTCTGTCTGTCAGTCTGTCCGCCACTTGCTAGACATCCTCTCAGACAAAGTCCTGGCGAAACGCAATTCAATTTGCCAAGGCTTAGAGACGCCAGACTGTGGAAAATTAATAGCCAAATCACATTAGCACGCGACGAGAGGCCTATTACACGGGCTACCCCCAACGCAAAAAAAGGGGGTAGCAATAATAAAAAAATGTACTCGAACAAAAGGAAAATCACAAATGCGAAATTTCCTTTTTGCCTTTTGTCGATACTGTGCCAAATTGTTAAGTGCATAGCATAAAAAATGCGAGAAAAAATTCGAAAATGTGCAAAACGACTTTTTAATGCTCTAAAAAGAGGAGGATTTAAAACAACTATAACTATATATATAATATAGTAGTCCGATTTTTACCAACTTTGGTCAATACAAATATAACCATCTCAGATGCATGCTCTGTAAAATTGGTTGAGATAGCTCAAACAATAAAAAAGTTTGTGTATCACAATATGTCAATAATTGTAAATTATCTAGCCACGAGAAATTTTGACTTTTTGAACTTTCAGCAAGCACAACTTTATTAAAGCTCATCTAAAATCCATGAGGAATGTCTTATATTTCATTATATTAACCCTTCTTTCACTTTGCATTTAAATTTTTTGATTCTAAGACAAAAATTTTTTTCTCGAAAAATCTTAGATTATTACATAGTTACCCCTTTACATTTTTCGAAAATTTTCAAAAATTTTAAATCCAAAATTTATTCTTTAAATCGACTCCAGGTGATAAAATTGGGATAAAAAAGTATTTTTGAACTGATTTCCACTTTTTTTGTTTAAAATCTTAACGGTTATTTTGGTTTCTGGGCTTCGGTGCAATAAAAAAGTTTTGTTTCGGTAACGAAACTTTGGTATGATAATTATTAACGTAATGCAATCTAAGCCCACAATTACATAAGTAATTTCACTCTGTATATATCTTAATTCTGAAATTCCTTAAGTAATTACCCATAATGCCGCAAATTAAAAGGTATTAACTCAAAATAATTATTTTATAATTGATGTGATAATTACCAAGCACTTAAACAGATTCAATAACCTGATACCATATTATAAATATTTTTAGTATTATAATTCTTCTAATCACAAATCGCACAGATGTGCGAATAAATCCAACTCGCCTATAGGGTATATGACAGAGTCAAGCACGCATGACAATGGCAACCCTCGTGCGCCGTTCGAGGGGAGTTTCTGCCGCTTCGACAACTGTTGAAAATTGCAAATTGATGCTGAATTTCCATTGATGCGACTTTGATTTAAGTCCAAAACTAACTTTACATCAGCAACTTTGCAGACAATTTAAACTAATTTCAAGTTTAGCTGCGTCCTCAATAGATCGCTAATTCAAAGCGAGAGAGAGAGTGGACATGGAGTGCTGTATACTCTACCTAACACACACACACACACACACACACACACGCACGCACACTGATTCTTCTAATACCCTTACCCCCTGTCTGCTGAGTTTTAGTTTGATTCGCGCTTCGCTGACTTTTATGTTGTTGTTCCATGCGGGGGTACAGATTGATAAAAAGAGGTGGTGGGGGATGTTTACCCCCATATAGAGCACATCATAATAATGCAATAAAGGACCACATGTGAATATGTGTGAGTCTCTCTCTCTCTCTCTCTGTGTCTGTCTCTCTCTCTCTCTCTTTTGTTTGGCTTTTGCTTTTAGCAATACGCCTGAAAAATAATAGCAAAAACTATCCTGGGAATATCAGAGTGCAACACTCCCTCACACACACACGTATAGATGTGTGCGTGTATATAGCATACATATGTATATGGTCAATAGAAATAGCTCCTTTGGGGCCTAAGTAGTAAATATTTGCCGCATTGACACTAATACAAATCGAGTTTTGCTTTCAACTTGCCCCACAGGACGCCTCGCAATATGAGCTGCAAATTCATTTGGCACCAGAGCGTAATGCATACATTTAAACTATATACATATATACATATTTATTATCAGAGGGTCCGACTTGGGGTTAGAGTTACTTCTCTGCTTGTCTCTTTGCTCACTCTGCGGTCAAACTGGCTTTTGAACTTGGCCAACACCTTTGCAAATGACGTCGTGAATTTTGCGTAGAGACTTGTGCTTTGTCCTGCGGTTTCGGCCTCATGTGCAACAAGTTAACAAAAGCTGTCAACATCAAATGCGGTCAGAATGCATTCTAAATGTAAATTGTGCCTGACAGTAGAGCAGAAATAGTTGATTACTTGGGAATGTCTTTAAAAATCAAGTAAGCTTTTCTTTAATCACAGTCCGAGCATTTAACGACTTTCTAGACAAAATAAACTAAAGCTAGCAATTTAATTACATATGCCAAATTTGGTGCATCTAGCTCTTAAAATTTCTGAGCTCGACGCGCTCAAACGAGCAGACGAATAATAATAAGCAACTCTTTAATTACAGCCTGGACTTAAAATCTATTAATTAACTAAAGCAACTATAGCTAACTGCTATGAAACTCACCAACCCCCTTTCATCAGCTGGAGGCATAAAACCTTTGGAAATTCTTAACAAGAATTATTGGCATTAAAAAGCGGAAGCGTAATATTAGAATAAATATTCAACTGTTCGAAATCAATATGTGAAGGAGTCCCATCACAATTCTTGATTCTCTTAGGATCCTCAGACACAGCACATCTAGTTAAATTGAAACAATTTCAAGCCTCTTTGCAAACGACTTCAATAGCTTCATTAGGTAATAAAACAGTCACATAGAGAGATTTGCATGACAGAGGGGGATGAAGTGGGAACTCCCACGATTTACAGACACATCCAGATGCGTGTACGCGTAGTTTGACTGAAGTCTAATGCAATATCTTCAATAGAATTCAGTTCAAGACATTCTAAGGGGGGTCGACAGTCAACCCTCTACGGACAACGTGATAAAACGTGACAAATGCGATGCTGTGCGGATTAGTTGAGAGCTTGAAGCACGGGAATATATTTATTTTGGAGTGAAATTGACAAACTGAGAAAGGGAGAAACTGTAAAACTGGTACCCAGCTGCGTTGACTCTCTGACGGCGCTTTAAAATTGATTTCGAAATGCATTTCTATTAGATGGAATTTGTTAAGCGATTTGAACTCCTCCCGCAAAAGTGGAAAGCGACCCCAGAATGCACTTGAACTTGTGCCTTATCATAAATGGACTCACACACACACACACACACACATACACAGCAACAACTGTTCAAATTCGTGTGCACTTGAGTTTCCCGAGTTGGGCACTCATTTTCATTTTCATTTAAATTTTCCACCTCCTCCCCCTCCTCCTACTCCTGCGTTTCCTTTGCTTTTGCGTTTGGCTGAAGAACCGCTCAATTAATTATGCGCGTTTTCAAACGCTTCGCTGACTAAATGATAACAAAATGTGTATAGTTAAGACAGAAATAACGACTACCAAATACCCTAGAAAATATTTTATAAAAATTACCTGAATATTATATTTATGTGCTCAGTCCTTAATTCCTGTTAAGGCTGTTTAATTAGTGCTTAAAAAAAGTTATATGATGATAACATTAAATATATAATGTCTAAAATTAAAGAAATCAGATATAGTAAGACTTTATAAAAAAAAACTTTATTCATCAAATTTTGTCTTCTTTTATAAAACAAAGCCAATTTTATTTTTAAATTTTATTCAAACTTGAATTTGATTTAATTATGGATACAACTTTACCTTGTTTCGACAAAAAATCGATTATTATAATACCGCTTCTTTAGGCTGTTTGAGAGTTAACTTAATTGGATTTAATATTTAGATTACAATAAGATTAAATCGAGTAATGAATATCTATGTTGAAGTAGTATTTCAAAATGCCTCACAAGTTGAGCATACTCTGTTTAGAATAATACAAATTTTACTTACAGGGTAGAGCAAGTCGAGGCTAAATCTCAGAGCTGCCACACAAGTGTTTTTATGCTTGGCTTATGGACGTTTCATGTTCAAACCAAGAACGTAGGACCATGCCCCTTCCCCTTCCCAATCCCCTTCCCCTTCCCCTACCCCATGCCCCTTTGCCTTTCCCTACCCATGTTGTCCCTGGTGCCTACCGCATTTATGGTTGCCGCTTGGGTGCTGATAACTTAACGGCATCAAGTACTTTGAAATATACTACCATCTAGATGTATACATGTGTGTGTGTGTGTGTGTGTTTGTGTGTCTGTATCTGTGTAGATGGCATTTCCTGTTTTTCATGAGAGTCGTTGCTGGAAAATTGATTTGCCTTTAATTGTTTTTCGCTGCACTCGAGCGCATTTTGCAGTTCGTGCATGAAAAGGCGAGTCGAGTAATGTGAGTATATTCGAAATGCACTCGAAATGATTTTTCAGACAGGATGAAACAAGTTTAACAGCATGCGGGAGGCAATAACAACATTAACTACAACTTTCACAGATAACTATTAAATATACAGACATCCATTTAACATTCTTTGTCTTGTCTTCAATCATTAGATATTCCTGGAATTTCTGCTTTAATTGTCATTTTTGCCACAATATTTATTGATTTTCCCAGTTGTTGCTTATGCAACTTTGTTTCGTTATTTCTATGATTTTCGGTATTTCTGTATTTTTCTACTAAAAGGAAAACACCCCCGAAAATGCTGTATTTGGCTTGGGATAGAATACCGCCCCCGGCATTGACATCGTCACAGCGGGTTGCGGCCAGACATTCTACACTCTCAACCTTTGAGTTCTCTCTGGATTCAGAATTCTCATCGCAGTGGCAATTTATTTGGCTCGGGTTTCTGGGCTCAATAATAAAGTCCTCTAAATCTTTTTTGGTCAAATTGCATTTGGGTTTCGTTAGGCATGAATTAAAAGGATATGTTCTAGCTGCTCCTCTGTCCCTTCTATGGGGGTTGATCAGCCCCTGCCCCATAGAGAATGTCAACAAGCAAGACAAAACTGGCCCATCAATATGTATAAGACCTCGTCTCTCTCTCTCTCTCTCTCTCTCCCTTCTCCAAGTCCTGTGCAAACAAAAGACGAATTTCAATTGCGGCCATAATATCGTATATAATCTTGTCAAAGAACTGCCAGCAGTAACTGTATGGCGCATTTACCTTCGATTTCGAGTACGAGTAGACAGGCCTAATTGTTTGCTTCCCTCAATCTCAAATTCAAACTGTAGCTCGTCGATGGACGACGTTTCAATGAAAACGAAATACAAATTGTTAACTTAAATCGAACAATAACTGTAGACAAAACGAAAACTCTTTATTGCCAGCAGTTAGAGATGAGCACCAATCGTGAGTGGAAATGAAAGTGAGGAGTCGATGAATATACAGATCATTGGCAACTCTAGAAATTAGACACGAGTATCGGCATGAGTAGATATAAAGAAAAATGTTCAGAAATAAATTTAGAATTTAACAGATATTTTATATAAATTAAAAAATTACTTTACAGACCAGACAAATAAAGATATATAATTCTTACATAAAACAAAAATAATATGAAGAAATTTTTAAATATTTTTACATTCAATTGCAAAAAATGGTAGTCGAAAATGAATTAAATTATAAATAAGTAAATATTAAAATCTTCAAATTTTCTACTTTATTTCAATCTTCTCTCGTGCTCAACACAAACTGTAGGCCATCTCCAGTACAGGCCACGCGTAGCCTCAAAAGCAGCGGGCAGATAAAGATAAATCTGCAATTCGGTACAAAAATCAAATGTTTTCAGTTCAACGAATTTCAAATGAGGCAAATAAACAAGCAAAGTCGCTGCTGTCTGCTGCCCCAGGGCAGGGCAACAAATGTATCTTAAAGATACGCCAAAAAACCGAAAATAACTCATTGTTTTCTTAGATTTGCATCTACTTAGGCTCAGTCTCTTTGTGTGTGTGCTACATGTTTTGCTTTCGGATTACTTTGGCCCATAGATTATTTTAGAGCGATAAGCGAAATACGCATACAAAAGAGTATTTGAATATGTCGACTATGGATCGACTGTTCAGATACTTGTACTCGTATTTCAAAACTCAACTCTCTGTTGTTGTAGCTGTGCGAAGAGGGCGAAAACAAACGCCCGAAAAGATCTCGTTTTACTTTCATGTTTTCATAGTTCATTATGCGAGTTTAACACATTGCTGAGACACACGTGTTGCACACGTTCGAGGGATTAAGCAGAGCCGGGATTTGCCAGGATTTTGCAAGTAACGGAAATATTAGCTTCATTATAACCCAACAACAACAAAAATGTAAAGGAAAAGGAGCAGAGGGCAGCAGAGGGGGGGAGCATATTTCAGTTTAATTAGAGACGGCATTGTTCCAGGCAGCCTCTCAGCTGTCTCCTTCATCATTCCATCATTCACACACACAAACAAACACACACACACACACACACAAACACTTTTCACAGCTGTTCTGAGTTCTCTCGCATCCTGTCGCATCCTTTAGCTGGGCATGACTTGTGGTTTCGTATTACACTTTAAAAGGCAATCAATGAAGCTACCCTGCCCTTCGTTTATTTTGATTCGCTTTTTTTATATTTTTATTTTTTTACCCTTGTCCTACACACAAACTACGGATCAATGTAATTTTATACTTTATACGCCATTGATTGAGGTTTTTATGAATGTAAACAGGTTGACCCTTAAGAAAATATGGCATTAATAACGTAAATATATAAATACTTAATGGAGCGGCAGACCATGCGTATACGCAATATTAATAATATTTCTTTCATCTTTTTGTATAGTATTATAGACGTAAAAAATGTCGATTTTAACATTTTGTTATTGAAATCAATTCACGGTTTGGATTTACATTACAATTTTCAACTTGAGTCGTTTTTTTCATTCCTATCAGAAAGGAAAATTAATTTCTCCTATTTTAGCTTACCTAACCATTTTCCTAGTACAACCAACTTTAAGGGTTACAAAAGTCCATCCCTTAGGCGAGCAAATTAAATTATAACTCACTCCACTGGAAATTCATGTATTTTATCAAAAACATGACCACGAGACCATAAAAAATAACAACACTGATGGCAACTGTGCACAAATTCTTTTGAATGCTACTCAAACTATTCATCTGCAGTCACAAATTATGACTAATCGACGAGGGTTTCACGGTGACCATATGGAACATTCCTGGCCAACGCCGAGTCAATTAAATCTAACTAATTGTTATGCACCCTCCAGAAATAGAAATTGAATTTCGAGGGTAAAATTGTTTATACTGAATAGTCATATAATAATATACTTAAATCCAAAATAAAAGTCGTATGGAAATGATAATGAAAGTATCATTTATGCCATTTATTTTCACTTTTTTCTCAAGTTGATTTAGTTACTTAATTACTACCCCTTAAAGCTAGGCGGCAATCGGTCGGGCCAAGAATTTGTTAAAAGTTTGTCATTAAACGACATCAGCAGAAAATGCAGCAATAGAGCAAGGCAAGGTACAAGTTTCATTTTGTAAACTATTTAATATTTAAAAGCTTTATCGGTTTGCTATTTATTGGAAATCTTAGAAGTCTGCGTAAAATTTCAATATTAATTTGGCTATGCATGTCGAAAACTGTGCAAAATTCATTCTTCATCCTTATTTAATTAAAGTAGTTTTACCTGTTAACGAGTAGTAAATAAATTTTATATAATATACGATAAAACTTTTATACATATATTTGAATAACGTTAAAAAATTAATTCCCAGAAGAAAAGAATTTCGTGATTGTACTTTAAAGAATTAAAATGTTTGAATCCATAATATTGAAATGATTGAAACTTATATTGAAAAATTAGAACAGAAATATTTCATTCGTTTGAATGATATTATATTTTAAAGAAAAATTGGAATTACATGTTGTGATCAAAGATTTTATTATTTATCTTCAAATTTAAGTAGATTGTGTTAATCGTCCCTGCATAAAGGACAAATATCTGGATCGTCTGGCCTACGGTCGTGTTTAATCAGCATCACATAAATGTTAATCAGTAAAACAAGACAAGGCAGCAGTTTCATCTTCAGATCCCTTTTATACTGAACTGATCCATTGGGTTGCTATTTATAGGAAATCTTAATATAAATTATGCATGTCGAACACTGTGCAAAATTCATTCTCCATTCTGATTTAATTAACTTAGTTTTACCTCTAAACGAGTAGTAAATAATTTGTATATAAATTAATTCCCTTTAAAGAATTCATAATATTGAAATGATTAAAACTGATATTGAAAAATTAAAACAGAAATTTTTTATTCGTTTGAATTAAATTATATTTTAAATAAAAATTGCAATTACATGTTGTGATCAAAGATTCTATTATTTATTTTCACATTTTAGTGAATCGGACTTGTGTCAACCGGTTGAATATCTGGGTCGCTTACGTCCGGGCTCAACATAGATCAAATAAATATGCATCAATAAAGCAAGGCAAGGCAGCAGTTTCATCTTGAGAACTCTTTTATACCGATGTGATCCATTGGGTTGCTATTTATAGGAAATTCAACTGTTTAAGCAACTGTGTCGAATTTAATATATTTCATTCAGTTAGTCATGTCGAAACCGTACAAAATCCATTTTTCATTCTTATTTAATAAATATAGAAGCACAGATCACGTATTAATAAAGTAAGAAAAATTTAAAAATTAGCTAGAAAGCAACTCAGACTATTCATTTGTATTTAATTAGTCAAATTGTGACTAAACTCCAAAGGTTTCAGGGTGACCATATGGGACATTCCTGGCCAACACCGAGTCAATTATATCCAAATAGAATTTCGAGGGTAACATTGTTTAAAGTGAAATGGAAATAGCTGCGCTTAATTAAAGTAAATGACTAATGCGAAATTTCATTCATTTACCTGCGTCATGATAATTTACAAAATTTCATTATTAGCTGGCGGTTCTTTGCCCTTTTCGTACATCCACTTCTTGGCCAGGTAGACAATTCATTTAGTTGGTCGGCCACACAGCAAATTATTTACAGTCCATCCATCAAAAATTGAACAAAGGCGCCGAAATGGCAAAATAAGCCAGCATATGGTCAATTTCGACAAGGGCAATGCCACATGAGGGTTACATGAGGGTTAGAAGTTCCATATTCTTTGCCAAAATGTTACCGATAGCAAAGAATGATTGAAATGTGAGATGATCTCTGAGCACACAGGATATGGGAAATCATAATAGTCAAAGAACTTTTTGAATAACTTTTATGTTTCCTTAGCTATTGTTCGGAAATAATGAGGATCTAGGGATAATACTATAAAATATGCGTATTCAAAATATGGAGAGTATATCTGAAACGAAATAACAGATTTTATATTTGTAATCTCTCGATGCAGAATCAAAGGATGTGTGTACAGAGTGTTAAGCAAGAATATTAAGGACTAAGAAATAGGAGAATAGCTGAATCTATACTCATTATACGATTATCGAAATGGAAGATCTCTAGATCTCCCTTTAGAATTCAGAATTATTAGACGATTGAAATATGAGTATACAACGTTTACAGGGTATATCCGAATTTATATACTTACTTTAAAAAAAAGCCAATACAATAGATTTACATCCTCCAATCAGATAAATGGACTTTAATCAAATAATAATCACTTAACAATCGATTCTCTTACATTTGCACAATTTTATGCAAATCTTTTACCATATTTGCAAACTACTGGGTATTATGCGGTAGTCTCTGGCAAATATTTGAAGTATGACTGCAATTTATGACAGCTGTCAGCTGAAAAAAGTGGCTCAATTTTTGGCGAAATGTTATAGGGGTTTTAGCGTAGAAATCAAAATACAGAGATACAGGGAAAACAGCGACAAGTTGAGGCATTCAACTGTAAAGCGATAAAATATTGCTGCTGGCATTGTCCGCATAGAGTTGACAAATTTCACACGCACTCGCCGAATGCCATAAAATGCTGTGAAATTGGGCTGGGCAATCGGGTTTACGGTGAGGGGAAGGTTACGTCAAACAGAGACAATGCTTGGCTAGACAATGGGCAAAAACATTTGTCATAGATAGCTATAGAGGGTAAAGATACAGAACTGGGGGGTGTCAACCCTGGCAGCTCCTTTTCTCAGACTGCCATCGTTCACACGAACCAAACTAAAGAAATGTTATGTAATTAATACAAAAACGAATAACGAATTTCATTTGAAATCGTCTCGCATTACGTTTATTTATACGGAAATGTGTTCCGTATTTTGTCAACTAACTGACAGGATGTGTAATGTCCTAAAATTCCTGATGAAGTCGATGTCAATGATGAAATTCAATTAAACACAAAGCTTCAGATCCAACGCCAGCTGAAAAACGAAAATATTTGTTGGCACTCGTGAGTCTTGAGCAAATAAATACTTAACGGTCTGCCAGCTACTTTGCAGTATTTAATGAGGCAACGGATCGGAAAGGGAACAGAACTCGAAAAAGATCCACAAGAAGACAAGAAAAACAATTAGAAACAGGCTGACAGCCAGACAAGGACCTGAAACAGGACTCAATGTGGCATACGCTAAGTAGAAGACAGCGAAATCAAATTGCCGACGTCGCCAGACGCCAATAACAAATTTAAGAGGCTGCACACCCAGCCAGGAGTGTGTGTGAGTGTGTGTTAAGGACCCAGCAGGACATTTTTGGGAATAAAGGCTGCAAAAAATTTGTTAAATTCTAGCTTCTTTGGAAATTCAAAAACTGCTAAGAACAAGCAACAGAAATTCTGCCTTCCTCTTTCAGGCATGCAGCATGCGTGATTTGGCAGTAGATTTAACAAAATAAAGAAGAAAAGAAGAAACTACATTCAGAAATGTGATTTCTCTTATCATTTTTAATATTTAGATCAAAAGTTTCTTTTTTTTAATCACTTTCCACAAATGA
The DNA here is from genome assembly GCA_035043635.1 of Drosophila rellima. Classification (NCBI taxonomy): domain Eukaryota; kingdom Metazoa; phylum Arthropoda; class Insecta; order Diptera; family Drosophilidae; genus Drosophila; species Drosophila rellima. The sequence goes on along the minus strand of JAWNMV010000145.1, from coordinate 426,410 downwards.
GAAGCTGCTGAAAAGATGCCTGCCATTTTCATGCATGTCGCATGCATGATTCGGCCAAGTTTAACTAAAATTTAAGAATAGTTTGTGTTTCTTTTTCGAAACAACTGTTCTTATAAGAGACAACACTTAGTGTCAAAGAATACAAAGATCATCTTCTTGTTTCCTGCTGGGTCTGCCACGAATCGGGTCCAGTTTTTGGGTGCCTCATCTTGTTGCCTGTGTAAACAGTTGCCATGCCGCAGTTTGCTGCATTTTATGCCACACATTTTGTTGATGTTCCTCCTTCTCCTCTTCCACGTCACTGTCCCTCATCTCGACCGAAAATTTCAAATGTTTGGCAGCAGATGTTTTTCTCATTTATACGAAAATATCGGCTTTTATCTTGGAAGCATTTCGTGCACTCAAAGGCTGACGCTGATGCGATCTCTTGTGGTTCTCTCTTTATGCTCGTACATTATATGAACATCTTCGAGCCGTTCACCAAATTATGATAATGATAATACATATTGTGTACCTCCCCTAATGCTCAAGACATCCTTTTGTCCACAAAAGAGAGAGAGAGAGATCCTTTTCACACCCGTTCCTGAAAATCGAGGCTCTAACTAATGAGCCTGCCGTTGATGCCAAGCCTTTGATAAGGGCCAAAAGAAAGGCTAGGGAAATGCGGGGCGTGTCCGATTTGTCATTCAAATTATGGACCAGCTCTTGGGAATTGAATTGAGGGCAGCTCCCCAGTTGCAAATGCACTCAAAATATTTCCCAAAAGTCTGAAAGACAAATTCTAAACTTTAACTTCCGCACAATGACTGACATTTACCATGCGGTTGTCCTAAGCAGAGCATTTAATTATTTACACACTTCAATTAGGCTAAACAAATGCGTGCAGTGAAATTCAGCTGGAAAAGGGAAAGGGGAAAGGCAGCAGTTGCAGTTCCGGTTGAAAACGGAAGGAAACGCGTGCCGTACGCGTGTGAGACGAAGCGAATCAATCCGAATGGAACAAACGATATGAGTAATTCGGAGCAGCTGATAAAGTAAGAGAATGTCTCATAAAGAAAAGACCCAGCTGCAGTGTAATTCGAGTCTCGAGATGACAGTGGAAAAAACCAGCTGTTTTCAGCTCCAAAATTTGCATGCAAAAATGCAGGCAATTTTTTTTTTGCTGCATATTTGTCAGCTGCAAAATAGTTGGTGACTTTTTGTGTTGACACTTCCGCTTTGCCCAGATGCAATTTAGCTGTAACCCAATGCTGTCAATGTCCTTACAAACATCCTGCCTAGCCATGGGTGTTCCTGCCGTGTCTGGCAAATTATTGGCAATGTCCTTTAGCTATGGTTATGTCGGGTCTGGTCTGGTCTGGTCTGGTCTGAGCCCACCCGCCAGCCACGGGCATCCTCTTCAATATCCTGTCGGCATATTGTAATTTGCTCAAGGTAAATTCAATTTGTACGGAACTGCTGTTGGCCGTCGTAACAAAGGGCGGCGTCTGTTTACTCAAACGAGACATTACTGTACACTAAAGTAGCATGACAAATTGCACAGTCTCTCAAATTGTATCTGCAAGTCACAATCGAGTCTATGGCACACAACAAACTTGTAGATTATCAAATGCCATTTGACGAGCACTGTACGTGCTTTGCACAGTGAGCTCAAACTGAATGCAAACAAAGTAAACAGATAACACAAACTATACAAAGTATCTTACTTTCATTTTTTTATCAAATAGAAATTTAATATAAATTGCTAGAAATTTATTTTAACTATAAAATATTCTCAACTTTTCAAAAGAAAAATTAATCTTTTATGGTTCACAGCAAGCAGCTTCTGTCTGCCTGGCCATGCTCTTTGGACCATGAACTTTGCACAAATATTATTAGCTGTTCGAATTTTCCACAAAATCTTTCCAATTAGGCAATGTTTATTGTGTTTATGCAAAGTACGCGTTTTTCACTAGAACAAATCTTAAATATTTCATGTTGCTTTTCAGCTGAATGCTAATTTTGCAAAGAATATTTCTGTTTGATCTTCAAACTAATTCTAGCAGCTAATTAATCAATCAGCCACATGTGCAAAGTATCTACAAGATACTTGTAAATAATGGTATTAACCACGCCTATACAAAAGTTTTAAATGCATTACATTGACCTTGCCCTCTCTTGAACAGCTCTGGAAAACAAGTTCATTATGGCATTGCCTTAAAATCAATAGCGCCTAATCTAATATGTAATAATGTATGTAACCCACACACTCACAAACAAATACGCATTTCTCGTTAAATTTTCAAAATTCCCCCCAATATTATTAATGGCATTTTCAGCACACGCTGTGCACAGTGTGTTCCAAGTTCAGCTCAACAAAATCAACAGAGAGCTTGACTTTTGTGTTATGTCTGGCAATCCCAAAGATTCAAAAACAGATACAGATACAGATACAGATACACAGCTCAAGCCAGCGCTTGAGTTGAAACTAGAGTGCGGTACAAGCCGTTTGGCCGGCACAAACTAATGAAAAATCAATTTAATGCTAATGCTGTGGAAGTGGGGGAGTATCTGAAGGTAGAGACAAAGTCGGGGGGCGGGGTGTTTGAGCAGTTTTTTTGTTGTTCTTTGCTCTTTGAGACGATCCAACAGATACGACAAAACTGTGCAAGATCAAAAGGTTCCAAAAAGTTTTCAACATCTTTTTTTTTAGCAGCATCATAAAAATGTACATAACTTGTTGTTGTTCTTTTTGTTGTTATTTTAGGCAAGAGTGGCCCTTTTACTACACTCACACACACACACACACACACACACACACACACAATGTGTGTTTCTAATGTTGTGCCTCGCAGCAGTAAACAAACAAATGGCAACAAAATAAACAAATTGACGCGCTAACTCTTTGACATGCTGCTAAAAATAGATAGATGGATAGATAGAAATATAGATGGATAGATACGTAGATACATAGATACGTTCGATGACAAGATTCTTTGGGTTAGACTGACTCAGAGCTGAGCTAATCAAACAATGAAACTTAACGCTGACTGCCAGCGAGTTATTTGTTTGAAGCTGCACTTGAGTATCTCACAGATATAGTATCTTTTGTTTGTTTTAGCTAAATGCCATGCTAATGGCAGCCACAGCTACTCGTCTTGCTTAGCCAACTAGTTAATCAAGCAGTTAATAATACCATTTATGCCAATTACAAGCTATTCAGTTTGTCTTTTCCCTCTGAAAAGATTTGCATTAATTTCCATTCGAAATTCGAACTTCGAGCTGCATTAATCAAATGCAAATAAATAAAAAATAAACGTTCGAGTTGACGTTTCATTTTGGAGTATAGCGGAAACATTTGTACATTTTTTTTAACCGGAAACTGTAGAACTTTTGATAACAAGTTTTAAATAGAAAACAAGTCAGACGAGTACTTCTAGAAGCTAGCCTCAAATTTCCGCCACCAAAGTGAAATGTTTGTGGTTTGTTTTTTGTTTTTTTTTTGTTATACGTAACTTGATAAGCACAAATGCCGACTCATGTGGCAGCCACAGCCTGGGACAGGCAGGTACAACTTAAGTCCAAGTGTTGCATGCAACGTGACCACAACAAAAAAAAAAAATAAAATAAAAAACAAAAACCATGAGACAGCAACTTAAGTTCAACATGCAACGCCAGATGAGGATTCGACCCCAACCGACCAGGCAACGAATCAACTAACCATCCATCAACTTGGCCATGGCCAAGACGTGTTGAGCGCTGGCCGCAGCGAAAAATTGAAAAGCATCTAATTGGTAATTATGAGTTGAGCGCGTGCTTGTCCAAAAAAAAAAAAAAAAAACAAAATACATGAAACAAGAAACAAAAAACAGAACACAACATGCAGACAACATACAAGAAACAATTTTAAATAAAATAAGAATGCTCCAATTGAAAGAGCTCGACTTTGATATACTCTATTGGTTTTTAGAGCAAGCAGAACAAAATTATTAAATCAACGAAAAAACTCAAATTTCATACTGTAAAAGTATCTATAAGAGTATCTCTTATAGAAAGACTGAAAATATACCCTTCAGCCATTTTACAGGGTATAATAAAAAGGGTATGGGTCACTCCCCATCAAAGGCAACTCAGCTGCCCTGGCATTTGGAGTCGCGCCTAATTTGCTCAAGAGCCTTGTATCTTATGATTAAGCCACATTTTGTCTGCGGGCCAATTGCCAAAAAAAAACAAGAAGAAGAAGATGGAGTAGAAAAAGGCTACGAAGGCTAAGAAAAAGGTTGAAATTATATGGCAACGATATGCGTGTCTGAGCAGATTGGTAATTGTCTAAAATGTGCAGACGCCGTGACTTTGAAACTGATTCCCAAAAATTTCTCTTGCCCTTAAGCCTCTGTCCTCGAGTGGCGCTAATTTGCCAGAGTGGCCCGATACAAGTGTTATTAGCTTAATAGCCATTAGGCTAATAAGACTAAATCTCATGCTGAGATGCGTCTTGAATCAACATTTCAAAGTATCTTTCAGCTTGGTCTGTCGACCTCTTATGCCACTCCCCCTGGCTGGCCTGAAGTAACTAAAATAATGGCAAATATTTGCATTCGTCGCTCTTTCAAAGTGCCACTCGAATTGCAGCGTAAAGCGCTTACAATTCACAACAAGTTAAGGCCAGAATTGAAGAGCCATCAGAACAACAAACTCATATTTTTTATATTCTTATTTTCTTTACTGTTTTGTTGTTGCTTCCCTTTAACAAACACACACAAATGCTGCATTTTAATTAAATTCCTTAAAAGACCAAAAGATACAACTGCAAATAAACTGAAGGATAGCATAGAATAGGAAAAAAGATAGAATAGAAATTACAAATTTCATAATATTAGAAGAGAGGGAAAAAGGGAAGATTTCATTGAAAGTGTCCTACGGTAGTACAATAACAATATTTCACCCTCGCCAAAAAAATGATGAGGCATTCAACACATAACACATCTGTATCTGTATCTGTGTGTGTATGTGTATTTGTATCTTGTAGATAGATTTGTGTTGCATACTGGGATTTTGTGGTGTTTGTGTTTTGAGTACTGTTCTGCGCTGTCCCTTCCTGGCCACAGTTCTTGTTTGGCTTCATTTTTTTTATTTTTCTTCTTTCGCCTCAGCCCAAAATTTAGGCAGTGAGAGATGATGAGGAAGAGTGGGAGAGGCAGATACGCATCTGATGCGGGCCCAAGCAAGGGCGCTATAGAGAGTATAACATGTGAGAAATACGCTCGTGATGTACTTTTAGTAAAAGTGTGAAAAAATGAGCACAGGAGCGGCTGCAACTAAACGTTGGCACTCTCAACAATGGGCAAATGTAGTAAGTCCGCTCCTGGCTGGCAGCCCTTCGGAGAGACCGACATAAACAACAAACAAGTATTGAAAACAGAGAGAAAGATGTGGAGAGGTACAGAGAGAGTACACAAGCAGAAGCCAAAAACTCGTCGGACATCTTTGAATGAGAGTGAGCGCGAGGGAGTTTCTTGTCTGCGATGTGTGTGTGTGTTTGTGTATGCGTTGGTGTTGTTGCTATTCGTAATGCAGCAGCAAGAGTGACGTCGCGACGCCAATGAGATGCAGCTCACGAAGTTCAACTCAATATTGTTGGTGGTTGTTTTGCCATTAACGACGCGTCGCCGACGTCGTCACGACATCGTACCAAGAAAGAGAGCGCGCGAGCGTGAGAGAGGAAAACATTGAGAGAGCGCTTGAAGTTGAAAAACCAGAAGCCGTAAACAACAAACGCATCAACAATACAAATCAGTTTTTGGCGGTCCGCGCACCGAGAAGGTTCACAGTCAAACGGCAACGGAGGAGCATCGCATGCAAAAGGGAATACAACAAATTTGCTGAATGCTGCAAAACTCGTGTGCGTAAAAATTTGGCGCGTTCAGGCGAAAGTCAAGCGAAAAATACCAAAAAAAAAAAAATCTATAACAAGTTTTGTTAGTGCAAAGCAGCTAAATGAATTAAGCTCTTGAACAACTTCGGCTGTTAGGGACAAACAAAATCATAGCGAAAAGTGCTAAGGAGCTTAAGAAATCAAGTGATTTTGAGTGAGTGCGTGTGTGTGAGTGTGTGATTGTGCGTTATGATGTCTGCCACGCCTACAATAGTGTTCGAGAACGGCACCATGCTGGGTGCTATGAGCGAGCAGAGGAAATTGGCGCCGCCATCAGCGTTTGTCATACCGGAAATAGTGATTAGCGGCAGCCAAAGCAGCAACAGCCTCAATCGGAGTCGCAGTGACATTGAAGCAGCTCATCCGACTGAGGAAATGCCAGTGGAGTCCACAGCGCTGCTCGAGCGACAGCAACAACAACAACAACAAGCTGCCCACGAGGAGGATAACGAATTTGAGCAGTTCATATTGAATCGCACCACATCCGAGAGCAACATGCTCGAGTCGAGCATCTACAGTGAGCTGCAGTTCACCACCAGCAGCAACAGCAACAACAACAACAACACAGTCCCCACAGCGCTCAATACGAGCGCCTGTTCTCGCAGCGATTCGCGGCAGAGCAAACGCACGCGCCGCAAGTTGCACAAGAGCAAAAGTAAATGCAGCAACAATGTTGCCGTTGCGGTCGGTGTTGCTGGCGCTGGCGCCACAACAACAACAACAACAGCGGCAACGGCCGCGACTGTGGCGCCACCTGTTGGCAGCTATCCGCCACAATATACGGCCATCTTTTTGGATCATCATCATCATCAACAGGCAAATGCCACATCGCCGTTCCTCAACACGAATCCAGAGACGGCGGCCAACTATTTGCAATATCATCAGTACTATCAACAGCGACCCATGGGCATGGCTCATCCGCATCCACACCAGCATCCGCATCAGCATCCACATCAGCATCCACATCATCATCATCTGCGCAGGTAACTTGAAAGTGCCATAAAACAGACATAAAGATGACGCTAAAGCGATGTTGCCCTTGGGGGCTGCCACACACAAATCCTTCAGGAACTGGCCATTAAAAATGGCCACTGTCTGGTCGGGTCTGGTTGGGTCTGCTCTGGGCCTGGTCAAGAACGGTAGCTGCCTGAAACTGAAAGTTCTTTTTTGACAGACGCATTTAAAATTATAATTGGCATGCTCCCGGCCGGAATGGGGCTACGGCTTCTGTTTAAGAAATAAAAACTTTATCATTCAACGAAAAATCATGTCACGCACAAAAGCAGCAACATCCCAGCGTGCCACATGCCCCATGCCCCATGCCCCCCCCCGCTCATTTCAAGAAATTGGAGCACAGATTTGCTGGCTCTCGAGACACACATACAAAGCATACAAGGGCAGCCACTTGGTCTGTCTTGACTGTCTGTCTGTCTGACGACTCGTCGTGCACTCGTAGACTTCCCATACAACAACAACAACATTAAACAACAACAACAACATCAAGACACTTCATGCCTTATTGGGCAGATTAACTGACATTGATATGCACGCCAGAAGAATTCCATAAAGCTAAAAAAGATACGCCCCAGACTCTCTTGTACTTGACGACTTTAGTGCAGCTCAAAGAAGGGGAAGGGTAGGAGGAGCGACAGGGTCAGGGGTAGAGGGAATTGCGGAGCGGGCGGAAAGTCGCTGCTGTTTAACATGTCACATGTACGGCCTCGGCGATTATCACAAAGCTGTGTACATGTAGTAGTCATAAATACCCTGTAGCTTTAGCCTGATTGGGGTATATTGTTCTCAAAGACTGATGCGGTTTTTAGTTTCTATATTTCAGCTATGTTAGCAAATATGGCTGTGTATGTGTTTGTTATCGATAGCTATCGATTAATTATTAAATATAAAAACAAATCGAAATATTCCAGGTATTTGACGGCATGAGGAAAAAATATACATTTGTATCGATAACGATGTCAATTATTATCGATAGCTCAAATTTTGATTTTTATATATTCAATTTATGCAGAAATATCTAAAGACATTCCATAGTACTCAATTGTCTATACAAAAAAATACTCCAAAATACTTTTCAAAAAATCCAATTCCAAAAAAAATATAATCTAAGCAAACTCCTGTATACCCCGCCAGATACAGTTCCTGGGTATCTTATAGTCAGCTCTACCCCAGCTAAACTCATCAATTCTGGGAATTTCGTGCTAGAAGCATAAAAATTAATAGTGGCGCATAAATTTTGTCAGCCCAACAGACAAGAACATGAGACATGGCCCAAAACTGCCTTTGATTAATTGTCACAGTTTATTTTCAGAGTTTTTTTTAAGGGAATCGCTAACTAAAAATACCAAAAACAGAAACTTTACAAATATTAATTAATGATTACTTTGATTAATGAACAATATAAAAAAAAAACGGAAGCAGATGAATTTTGTAATGTTGTTAGTTTCACAACTATTTTTTTGATAGACACCTCTTTGATACATCAAGGTAATTCCAATCTCATCCCAACCGATTCCAATCTTCAAATATTTTAAAGATATTGTTAAATTGACAAGATACACTGTGAAATTGATGGACAGACCAAAGTCTACTGATAAGTCGTGAGTAAAACTTCCCAGAGATCAAAATTATTTGATAGAAAAGTTATGACTTCAATATTGGCTGTCAAATAAAAATGCATTTGATAAGAAGAAAAAATTATTTAAAAAAAAAAACCCAGTTGATGGCTAATTGAAGGCAATTTTTGTTGTTGTTTGTTTTTTTTGTAGTTGTTGTCATGTCAGAAAATATCAATTTCAAATATGAAACAAGCTCCAATCGTTGACAATTCAATGGAAAAAGTCCGAAAGTAAACTTGAAAAAATGCCTAAACAAATGAAAAGGAGACTTCAATAGTGTTGCTGTGTTTGTTTGTTGTGCACACACATACATAAAATCGATACTATGTAACGCTCGAGTGCATCAGGCAATTGGGCCTAGAGTTCGATTTTATAGCCAAGACACGAAATTCGGCTTGGTTCCTTGAACTCACCTTGTGATGAGGCTTGAGGTTGTCATTTGACACCAGAAAGAGAGGCATACACAAGTCGAAAAAGAGAGATAGAGAGAGAGAGAGAGGGAAAAGGAAGTTGAAACCATCAACAGTTTTGGGTTTCAGTTTTGTGGTTTTTTGCGTCTTGTCTCATGTTCTTCTTCTTGGGTACACTTAACTAGCCAGCTCAAGCGTTGTCCTTGTCACATGTCCTGAGGTTGTCAATGAAAACTGAATATATCGTATTCGTATTTATATCCCTTAACTGCGTCACTCTCTAATCTCTGCCACGCACTTCAAAACTCATCAGCCCATAAAATACTCATTAATTTTGTTTGTGAAAACTTCAAGATGATTTTCTAAATATTCGTCCCTTTGGCGTTTATTGATAATAAATGCTGTTACCTTCGGGCCATTTTGTCAGCAACCCCAAATCCAAATACCGTCCACAATCATCCCCCAAACCCCCTTCAACTCACCAACTACCCTCCTCTCACATCTTTCGCATCATTTTAATATAAAATTGAATTTTACTTTGGGCACGGATTATCAGTCCAATGCAGGCAAGAGCTGAATTTTGAATTTATGGGAGTGAATTTTACTAAAAATATTTATTGAGTGCTTTAAGTGTTTTCCAACACTACTTAAAAAGCGTCTAGCACTCTCTTAAGCAACTTTTGACGTTTCTCAACACTCACATTTACTACTCAGTAGCTTAAACTTTTAATTGACTATTTAAAGCTATACTTTTTCGCAGCTTGACTTAGAAATTAAGTGAATTATTGACCTTAGGCATTGCCAAGCACTTTTTACTAATTATCAGCAACACTTTACAACACTACCATTTACCGTTCAACGGCCTAACCTCAAAGCTATCAACTATCAAAAAAGCTGAAAATCCATTAGTTGTAGTACAGTTACGACTGAAAACTCTTAAGTAACTTAAGTGCAGCTTAATGTGGGCATTCATTAACAAAAGGTACGCGAGCTGGGGAGAATCTATCCCCGAAGCGAAACGAGGAGGGAGGGGGGAGGGGCGAAACGAAAGAACCCGACTTGAGCCCAGCTCGGTTTAATGATACGCTGGCCCCAAAGTTGGCAGCTTAGGCGGCATCTCGGGCTCATCATCATTTTTCTTATTTTTAAGACTGGCACTCGGGACACGTGAGTCAGGCCGGGAGGGGGGGGATGAAAAACAGTAGCTCCACACACACACATAGTATATTGAGAACCCGTGCTGTCTCGTCTCATAGACCCGTAGGCCCAGTTAAGCTGTAAACAATAGCAACAGTGTCAGTGTCTGGTTCAATTTATGGCCTAATCGGCTTAGGCGTTACAATTTAAGAACCAATTCAAGACCTAAACCAAATTTATGCCATTGTTATGGCTGAAACTTTAATAACCCTAATTCACTTTTAATCATACTTAGTTCAGCTAGAAAGTTTCTTCTTTCTAGGCGGCTAATTTCAAAAAGCATTTTATAATTCAAAGAGTATTTCAAGTACATTTACATACAAGTATGTTTCCTCCCTTTAATTTCCCTACACGCATTTCCTAACTCAGTTTTCTTCATTTTTTTATTTTTATTTATTTTTTTGGCACCCAATTAGGGTTCTATTGTCTCCGGCACGTAGACAAACAATTTGCGCCCTAATCGTCTACTTAATTATGCCTTAACAGACATGCGCAGCTGTCTCAGCTCCCAGTTCTCAGTCCAAAGTCTCAAGGGCCCAAGTAGAATTGGTCAACTCTCGAGTTACGCATGCGCAATGCCAAAAAAAGAAAAATATATATAAATAAGCAAAAGAAAATGCTATTAGGGAAGTAATTATGTCTAATGACAGCAACTGTTGCTCAGTTAGTTGTTGGCCCGGCCTTATAACTGGGTCAGCAAGTGGCTTAATGTCTCTTCTCTCTCTCTATCTCTCTCTCTCTTTTCTTGGCTAATGAGGCGGCAAAGAAAGTCTAGCCTCTTATGGCCAGACAATGGGCCGGTAAATTGCAACGGAAGTCGAGCTGAGATTGTTGTACGCTATGTAATAACATCTAACCAAAATTGATACCCTGTAAAATTTGACAAAAAGGGTTGCTTAGTTGAGTGGATTTCATATGACTGAATGCAAAACTTTCCTTTGGTGAAGATATATTTATATTATATTGAAGACCAGTATCAAATAACTATCAGTTTATTCAATTGATCAATACTATCGATTGACCGATAGTTGTTACTAATCAAACTCAGATGGTTTCAATTTAGCTAAAATTATTTATAATCTATATTCTTAAAAATTTTTATGCTTTTCCACAACTTTATAGTCTAACGATAGTATGCGCTGAAACTATCGTTACTATCGTTAGCTGTTTTGGCTTCTAATTGAAGTAAAATCTAACTCACAGGCTGGCTCTGAACTTTTATAGCTATTTTATGTTTATGGTGCAACAACTGTCGCTCTGCTTGCCCCATGTGGCACGTTGGCAACGATAGAAAAGTGTGTTTAATGTGTGTGTGTGTGTGTGTGTTGTGTGTGTCTGCCCCATTTCAATTTCAATGCGCGCTGATTGAGCTTAAGATCCGAAACTGAAACCGAGGCGAGAAATGTTTACGATCTGAGCGAGTGCAACGAAACATTTTCGAATAACAATAAATGTTGCACACACTCACACACACACACATAGATACAAAAGCTCATAAATTAGCAGCTAGTGTGAGTGTGTGTGTGTGTGTGTGTTGGGTGTCATTAAAAATGGTGGCACTGTCAAAGGCATTGAAATCGAAGCACATAATTCACAAGTACCAAACGACGCCTCTGCCCTTGCGGGCAAACAAACATCTAAGTATCTAAGTATCTTTTGTAGCTGTATCTTTGTATCTTTTGGATGCTACTGAGCTGCCTGCTGACAAATGATCGAACTTCTTAGCCAAGATCATTAACTTTCGTGCTATTATAGATTTGTAAGCCCCATTTTCCCTGCTGTGCTCAATTTGACTTTTGATAAAGTATCTCAAAGTAGGCCTTTTGAAAAAATGCTGCGTAAACCTTTTTAAATGCAACAACTGTAATAAAATTGAAATTGTTAATAAATTGAAAAAAAAAAACTATCGTACGTGTTGCCAATTGTAAATGAAGTCGTAGATTGAGTTATTCTACCTTACAGGTAAATGAAATTTACTACTTGCGTCGTCAGTTTGATGTATGAATCATTTTTATGACAACTACAGAAATGTCATAAATAATTGTCGCAATGCGGCTAAAAATAATATTAATGGCTTAAAATTAATTCATTCAATGAAAAAAAAAGGGGCTGCAACACTTTGATATATTTGAAATTGATGGGTCTATTCACGCCCCAATTACAACCACAATTCTGTTGCTTGTGCTTTTTTTATATTTTTATATTTTACGACGGGAATACCCCTATAATTTACTCGATTTTATTATGCTCTAGCAACAGGGTATTATAATTTGAAAAATATGGAAATAAACTATTTGTAGCATATAGAAAACAAGTATGGAAACTTGGGAAATACTTAGAAAATCATATGGCTTTAAAAATTGTTTTTTAAATATTTTATTTAAGACATATTTCAGAAAATTTAGCTGCTTAAATAAAAAATCGAGTCATTTCCAAGTTTACTTTATTAATTTGGCAACATTTTAATAGAGTATTTGATTTGTGGCATTCTCTTGTTAATTGTTTGCTTCTCTTTTCTTTTTAGTAATTTTTCTTAATTACTTATTTCTAGGGGTTTTTTCTGTAGTTTTTTAGTTGACAAATTGCAGACAATTGAGTGTGACGCTGTCAACTTGGAATTAGCCAAGGGAGTTGCGAGTCGAGAAGTCAAAACTTTGCCCGCAGCTGTTGCAGTATTTTGTAATTAAAATACAAATCTCAAGTTTCCCCTTGCACAGCCCCCTTCCAATCGCTTAGCTGTCCATCTGTTCTTACATATAGATATATTTTTTTAAGACTTTTCAAACGCTTTTCTTGAGGTTTTTTTTATGGCTTTTGGTGCTTCCTTTTTTTGGGGCGAGGGCGCGGCATTGATTTATGCACAACATTTTGGTTTTACGGCGCAACTAAAATTGATTTTCACACCTGAGAGCTGCATTTTCATAGTTTTTTATAGAGCTTTAATATTTCCTTTGCTGCGAGCAATTAAAAAATAAACATTTTGGTGAAAATTTACGACAATCCATTGAAGGAAATCTAAGATCTTAATATCAGGTATAAAAGGTTTAAGAATAAATAAAAATACCTGTTGCGAGTCGCCTTTGTTTGACACCGAGAGCAAAAAGTAAACCAACAACAGATCAAAAAGATGAAAAGATACAAAAACAAAGCAAAGAAAAAGATACAAAAAAATGCAGATAAAGCATGATAATAAATGAGGGAAAGACGGAGAGGGAGAAAACCAAAGAGCACATCAAATGAGAAACAGCTGCCTATTTCTAAAATCAAATGGGACACGCACACGCACAGCAGGATAGCAGGAGTAGGATATTGGGAGGGAGAGGAGGGGCAACAGGATCAAGGAACGACGACAGGCAGGTGCAATGTGTCAGGCCAAAGATTTTCTCTAAATTTATGCAGGCTCTCTCTGCAACTGGACAGCAACAACAAATGCGAGTGTGTGTGTGTGTGTGTTCTAAATCATAGATAGACAAAAGAATAGGACCGACTCTGACTTAGAGAGTAGGGGATAAGTGCAGAAGGAGGACAACATGTGGCAGGACACAATGCCATCCAGCCACACTGTGATGTAATGTGAGACGAAGAGCAACTAGAACTTCAGCTCCTTTGCTACCTGCGGCCACAGCAGCTTCAGGTAGTTCAAGTCAAAGAGCTGGCACTTTATGGGAGTGCAGCATGCACTGAGCGAAAAAGTAGCGAGCTGTTTGAATTAAAAAATAGTTTTAACAACACTTAACAATTATATTAATTTAAAAATTAATACCAATCGAAACCATTTATTTCATGTTTAATCATAGTTTCTCCCAGTGTAGACTTAAAGTAAAAGAAAATGTCATGAACATTCATGCTATTCTACTATCTATTGAAACATATTTATCGCAGTGTCAGCTCTTGATCAACTTCTTTTCTCGTTTATTAAGTTTAAAACTTTTTTCTCAGTGTAAGCCAATGAGCAACCTCTAGTCCATCCTATTTTCGAGTCCACTTTCAACTCAGAATCAATTCAAGAGCATCTTCTGCTTTGCTCACATTCAATTAAAACTAACTTATTTCTCGCAGTGTAAACTCATTTCTACTTTCTACTCTCTCTTCATTGCAGAACCCTCTTGGACGTGGCTGTACCTCTCGCCGGTGCTAGCGGCGATGTTGCCACCAGTTTGACGGGCACCAACGTCAATCTCAACATGTCCGGAGCAGCTGCATCCAATGGCGCCCTGGGCAGCACCGAGCTCAGTGGCGCCCCCTTGGGCTACAGTTTTCGCAAATGGTTTGCGCGACCCTCGCTGCCCTTTGTCATTGGCATCTTTGCGCTGGGGGGCGTGGCCTGTACGCTGGGCGGGATTGTGCTCGGCTCGACGGGATTGATCGAGCACTCGACACAGTATCTGAGTGCGGCGCTGTTGATGATTGGCATTGGCGTCTCCTTGCTGGTCATCTCGGGCGCCATCTGGCGTCTCAGTCTGCCGGATGATGTGGACGATTGTCCGTGCTTCAGGCGCATGGAAACCTGCCGCAATTGCAATAGTCCCCACTGTACAAATCGCCTGCTCCCAGGCAGCTATCTCTATCCGGAGTTCCAGCATCGTCCGCCGCCGCCCTCGTATCTGACCTCGCTGAATGAATACGCCTTTGTCTATCATCCGGGTGCACATCCTCAGGCGGCCTATGCCACTGTCCGGATGAATACGCCGCCGCCACTTTATCGCTCCACCTACTCCTTGAAGTAAGTTCTCGTGATAAATATTAAATATTTGAATATTTTATTTATTTAATATGTTTCTTTCACCTTGCAGCACTTCCACAACGCATGTGCTCGGCGGAGGCGTGGCACTGCCGCCCACCAGCGAACAGCCCGCCGAGGAGCAGCTGACGATGCTCTGCACCCGGGAGGCCATCAGTCAGACGTCCTTCAAGGAGCTGGAGATCGAGGAGCCGCCCACCCGAGAGGCCGAAAGCCAAACGCTCTTCAAGGAGATCGAACTGGACTAAACGAATCTCTGGCTGATCCTCAAGACACCCCCTCCATGTTCCCCAGTTGTTGTCCTCCAACTCTGACTGATTTTTAAACTTACTTTATACAAACTCGATGCGTATCTTCAACATATGATAAAAGAGACAACTGTACAAATTATTTAGAGACTTTTAAGTGTATATATAATTTATATATATATATCCTATACATCCTATACATATACATATATCAATATACCATATATTATGTAGAGTAGCATTTAGTTGGAGATGTTTTTCAGTTTTATGTTTATGTTGATCATATTCCAAATGCCAAATTTACTCGTAACTAAATAAATGTTTTTAAGTGGCCTCAATGTGAAATTGATTTTGTGCTTTTATTCAACTGTGGTGACTGTCCCTGGACCAAGGGATATGCAAATAGCCATTAAGATATAGCTATCGAATTCTCGAATTTTTCATTTCTGAACCATTTTTCTGCATAGAATTGTGAACCACAACACATCATATCTTCCATAATATTTCCAGATATGACCATCTCTGATGCATGCTCTGTAAAATTGGCTTGGGTCTCATAATGTGTCAATTATTGAAAATTATCTATATAGTATGAGAAATGTTGACCCCTTGGACTTTCAACAAGCACAACTTTATTATAGCTCATCCGATTTCCCTGAGAAATGTCTTATTTTTCATAATATTAACCCCACTTTAACTTTGCATTTAAATTTTTTGATTCTGAGACAACAAATTTGTTCCCAAAAATTGACGATTTTTGCATAGTTACCCCTTTACATTTTTCGAAAATTTTCAAAAATTTTAAAACTTTGTTTTAGTCTTTAAATCGACTCCAGGTGATAAAATTAATGTAAAAAAGTACTTTTGAACTTATTTCCTCTTTTTTTCTTGAGTATTTTAGGCACCACTGTAACCCAATATAAGTTCCTCAACTGTACTGTAACCGATACGCACACCAGCCAGGTTGTTGTCATGGCTAAATGACGTCCCAAATCAAAATGGAATCCACCTGTTGCTATATTGTGGGCTGTATTAATGAATAATTTAGGTAAATTACCAACTGACCCGATTTTAAATTTGATCAATAGACTAATTAGTTAATTAGCGTCAAAAATACAAGTAGGAACAACTGTTAATTGTTATGTGTAAATATTTAAAAGCAGATTGTTTACTTTACAGCAAATCAGCGTTAAATAACAGAAATCGAGAAATTCTCCTTATTATATTTCCCTTTCTCCTGTGTGTGTTGATTACAAATTTATAGGATTTTCATTTAAAATGTACAAATTACGCCACACGACAGAGCCCAAAATAAAGTTTTAAATGGGGACAACGCAATCAAAAAACTAACCAAACGACGTGGAACTGTTGAGTTGAAAAGTCAAAGTGAAAATGTATCTAAATGTGATAATAGTGTCCTTTCTGGTGCTGCTCCTGGGCGCGCTCATAGGATTTCTAGGGTTTCCCATGCTGTTCCAGGAGCTGGTCAAGAGGGTGAGCTGGGAGAATTTGTGAGGAAGAGTATTTTATTTAATTTTCCATTGCCCAGAGCATCAATCTTAAACCTGGCAGCGAAACTCGTCAGTTGTGGCAACAGCTGCCGTTTCCCATGATCTTTAAGATCCATGTCTTTAATGTGAGCAATCCGGAGGAAGTTGAAAACGGAGGCAAGCCAAAGCTCGAGGAAGTGGGTCCTTTGGTATTCGAGTGAGTTTAAGCCGACTGAAGGACTCTTAACTTAATTTAAAAATGCTCCTAAAAATCAACGAATAAAATTGTAGGGAATGGAAGGACAAGTTTAATGTGCAGGATATAGAAGCCGAGGACGCTGTTAGTTTCAATATGCGCAATACTTTCCAGCTACGCTCAGATCTTGGACTCGGCGGAGAGCAGCTGATAACCATGCCACATCCGCTGCTCCAGGTGAGCCACAAATTCCACAAGCAACTTTGTAAATTAAAAAAAAAGATGTGAAACTCAGAAAATTCACCAAGAAAATTCAATGAGAAAAACTGAGTTTTAAATATTAGTTTGTAATTTAATTATTATTTGATTCCTTTTAAATTTAGATGAAGAAATCAAACTAAATTTTAATTTAATAACAGGAGTTATAATATGAATATGAATAATAAAAACTAAGTTTTAAATATTAGTTTGTAATTTAATTATTATTTAATTCCTTTTAAATTTAGATGGAGAAATCAAACTAAATTTTAATTTAATAACAGGAGTCAAAGATGAATAATGAAGATGAATAATAAAAACTGAGTTTTAAATTTTAATTTGTTATTTAATTAATATTTAATTCCTTTTAAATTTAGATGGAGAAATCAAACTAAATTTTAATTTAATAACAAGAGTCAAAGATGAATAATAAAAACTGAGTTTTAAATTTTAACCTTATTAACTTTCATTTTTAATGTAGTTATTATTTTATACTTTTTAAATTTAGATAAAAAAATCAAACTAAATTTTTAATTTATTAACAAGTCATAGATGATGAAGATGAATGAGAAAAACTGAGATTTTAATTTTTACCCTTTCTAATTTTAATTTTTATTTTAATTATTACTTTATACTTAAAAAATTTAGTTGGAGAAATTAAACTAAATTTTAATTTATTAACAGAAGTCACAAAAAAATCATTTTTATTTTAAAAATCATTAACCATAGTTCATGGCCATGGCCAACTTGGGGCAGCCCAATGAGACGCAGGCAGCAGTTGCCTTGGGATTGGATCAGATCTTCAAGCCACGCAGCGCCTTTATTACAGCCACATTTATAGAGCTCTTCTTTGACGGCATCTGGGTCAACTGCGATCAGCAGCATCCGGCGGCCCAGGCCATCTGCCAGCAGTTCCAAGCGGGCGCCGTTCCAGGAGCAGTGCCCATTAATGCCACACACTACAAATTCTCGCTAATGGGCGCGGCAAGTCCAAGTCGAAGGGGGCAGAGTAGAAAGTTCTTTACCTAATCCTTCACTTGCAGGGCAATCACACAAATGCCGGCAGCTTTAAGGTTGCCCGCAGCAGATCTAAGGGCTCAACCGTTGGACGTGTCCTGCAGTTCAACGGGGCGGATGAGTTGCAAGTGTGGCATGATACGAACAATGGCAGCTGCAATCGACTGCGTGGCACAGATGGCACCGTCTTTCCGCCCTTTATGCCAGCCCAGCAAGGACTCTGGAGCTACTCCGCCCAACTGTGTCGCTCCTTGTCACCCAAGTGGATGGGAAAAACCCAATTCAATCAGCTTCCCGCACAGCGCTATGAACTCAATTTTGGATCGCCACGCGTGGGTAAAAAGTGCTATAAAGGATGCTTCCTTTATTGACTACTCCTTTCCAGCTCGAGCCGGATTTGTCCTGCTATTGTACAAGTTATCCTGACGGTTGTCCGGCTGATGGCACCATGGATCTGTTGCGCTGCAGTGGCTCACCTTTGATTGCCTCCTTGCCGCATTTTCATCAGTCCGAGCCGAAACTCTTGGCGGATGTTGAAGGATTGTCGCCATCGGCGGCTAAACATGCCAGCACTTTGATCTTTGAACAGGTTAATCCAAATTGAGTCACCAACTGTCTGATAATACTTAAATATTTAATTTATTCCCTAGTTATCCGGCACAGTGCTCTCTGTCCACAATCGCCTGCAGCTCAGCCTGAAGGTGTCGCCTGTCCAGCATATTCAGGTTCTGTCCCAATTGCGCAGCTTGGCCATGCCGCTCTTTTGGATCGAGGAATCCTTGCAGCTGGATGAACAGTTTACAGCAGTATTGCATAAGAAGATATTTAGGTAGGTTTATAATTAAATGTAGTCACTTTTGCGCCTCTAACCAGTTCAACTTTTGCAGTGTACTCAATAAGAACAACTTGCTCCGATGGCTGGCCATAGGATTGGGCAGCTTGGGCTGTGCTCTGGGCGGACTTTTCCTGCATCTACGTCGCAACGATGTGAAACGCGTAGGCGTCGAAGAAAATGTTACAGAGGAACAATAGAAGCTTAAACTACTTGGGAATTACAAATCAGATTCGGGAATTAACAACAGTTTAAATCTGAATACAATAATGAATGCTCTTCAATCTATATTAATGTATCTCATGTATGGTTAACTTAAATGTATTCGATTATTCGATAGTGTTGTATATCTTGTTTGTTTTGGAGCCACATCCGGTAGAATTGAAGCATTACAGATAGAACTTAGTGTTAAGCAAATGTTGCTCTATTTTAAACTTAGAGCAAGATTACGAATGTGTTTTTGTAGCCAGCAAGCAAATGTGAATGTGAATTTGAATATGAATATGAATGTGTGTTCGATGTGCTTGGAAGCGGATTCAAGTTTCTTTTTAGTTTTGACGACGCGTCTGTCGCAGGCTTTTCTCAATCTCAAATTGGCGCACATCCGTGCGCTGCAAGAAGTCCTGACGCTCCAAGTAGCTAAGCAAAAAAAAGAACATTCATGATTATTAATAAGGGATTCTTTAGTTATTGTGAATATATTAAAGCCACTCACCCATCCTTGCCCTTGTTGTGCGTGCGCAATTCCTCATCGATGCCCTCGTCGTTCTTGAAGCTCCTCCAATCCTGCTGTGACTTTTCCAGCACAGACATTTTCTTCTTCTTGCCCAGCTGATTGAGTAGGGAGCCCAGACCGCCGCCAACTCCTCCGCCTCCTCCTCCTCCGCCCCCATTCGCAGGTCGTTTGCCGGCACCAAAGGCGCCTCGGGGCGATGCTGTCTTCACGCTGACCGCTGCCGGCTGCTCTTGGTTCTCCTTAGCACTGGAAGCGGAGCTGGGACTGGTTTTGGATTTGGAGTCCACCAATTCGGTCACTGGCGATTTGGGTTTTGACTTCACCGTTTGCCTTGCGGGCGATGGTTGCTTCTCTTTCGGCTTTGTGGCTTCGCTTGGTTTGCTATCTGCGCCCACATCGCCCAAAAAGTCCGCCCAGAGCGCATCGGAACGGGATTTGTCCGTCTCCTCGTCGGACTCCAGTTCGTCCTTTTCGACTGTTTCGCGTCCATTTTGCTTCGTTTCCGTTTGACGTGTGCTGCGTGCGGTGTTTTCAGTTTCTATGCTTTTCCGCTTTTCCGTTAGTTTTTCTTTCTTTTTGCCCTTTGCAGCTTTAGTTTGTTTTCTGCTCACTTCGGCGTCGTCTTCCTCTTCGGATTCGCTCTCGTCGTCTTCTTCTTCTTCGCCGGAATCGGCTTCTTCGTTTGCATTTTCTGGACAGAAATCTTCATCACTTTCATCGCTGTCCGAGGCATAGTCTTGCTCCTTATTCATATTTTATTCTATTTACTTTAAATAAGTTAATACAAAACTTAAGTTGCAAATTTTCTCGGTATTTATCCGGTCGCAACAAAATTTGTATAGACGCACACACGCACACAAACACAAGCAGCTATAATCAGCTGCTGCGCAGCATGCCTTCAATCGATATATTGATATATGCATATCGATGTGCACGTGCAACAGCTGAGCTGATTTTGCGATATACACTATCGATACTTACATAGAACAGCTGACTTGACTGCTTATCAGAGCTGGTTTCATTTCCCGAAGCGTTCCAGCCCCGTTGCCATGTAAAATAAAAAACGCAGTCGCAAAAACAACAATAATTAAAACATATACAATACAAAAAGCTAATTAATAAACGAATATCACTTGTGCGTTGCAAAGCTGATGTATTACACGCAGTGCATTTGATAGACTTATAAAATGCTTAGCTAGGATTCGGTGAATCACTGCCAATGCAAATGTTGTTGTTGGTGTGGCCTTTTTAATCGATTCCCAGTCTTGCCCTCTTCAAAATCAAACGAAAACAAAGGCAAACTAAATGTTAAGTGAGTTATTAGGAAAGTAAAATATACAAAAATTGCATGCAGTGCGCAGTACAGTGGTGGATAACGAAAACAGGATCAACTGAAAGGAGGCTGCAGCTGGAGCTTGTGTTGGTGTGTGTGTATGGATATGTGTATGAGCAACGCTAGGTTCACACTGTGTCATTTAAAATTTTTTAAATAATTTAATGCAAACTAATTATTTACAAGTTAAAAATCAAATACTAGTGTTTACATTTTATAGTATTCATGCCTGTAAGAGTTAATTTTATGTGTCAATGCACAATTGTGACGCAGTGTGAACACAGCATATTGCCTGAAAAGGCCAAAAGGTCAACAAAACTAAAGCGTGTTCTTATTTGTCAATTGCAGGTTCATCAATAATTTCTAATATTAGCAGCAACAATTGAGTACAATGTGCTGCACATTAACAAAGACGACAACCAAAGTAAAACAGCAACAACAACAACTAAAGCTGCAAGAGCAACAACAACAAGAGAAAAGCAGCTAAATAAACACCAATGACCAAGAGAGGGAAACGTGGCGCAACGGAAAAGCAATAATTAGCAACGTATTAAATAGCAACCATCAATCACTAAGCACTTCCAAATCTGAAGCCAAACAAAAAAAAAACAAACAGAAACAACAAATCCTGCTCCTCCGGCTCGTCTCTCTCGTCCCTCGCTCCCCGCCCGCATTGTGGTCATGTTCTCAGAACCTTACGATACGGATGAACTGGACGCCATTGTCGATGTTGTGGGTCTGCGTTCCAATGCGCGTCTCAACACGTTCCGTGAGATGTGGTATCATGTCTTTCTCTGGGCGCTCTTCTCGTCCATATTCATCCACACCTGTGCCGCCTTGGTGGCATTTGTTACGCTCCGGAAGCACAAATTCGGTCGATTCTTTTCGATATTGATACTTGTGATGGGATTCCTGTCGCCAGCTGCGAGTGGCATCATCAGCAGCGCTGTCATTGCATTTGTGCATCGCGCTTCCAGTTTGCCCATGTCCCCGATCTATGCCATGATCTGGGGACTCGGCCAGACCATTGTCTCGGCCTGTCTGGGCTTCACCCGCATTCTGGCCACGCTCTAGGCAGCCTAGAGCTTGTGACGGACTGAATTTATCATCTGCATATTATCATTTCACTTTACCTAATTTATTTTTAACATGTATATCGAAACTTTAAATTCTTAGCCTAAGTAATTATCATCTTAATATGTAAATAAATATATTTAAGTGTAGAATTCCTTTATAAAACTATAATAAGGTGTATTTAGGAATCGAATCCGAATCGCGCCAAATCTTCAAATTTATCAACAAATTATTCAGGTGTAAAATCATTTCAAATTATAAACTAAATGTAGAAATCCAATTAAACAATTATGAAAATTTATAGAGATGCGCGTATAAACAATATTGTGATTTTTAAATATACTACTTACAACTACAATATACAAAAAAAAATAGATAAACTGTACAATATTTTAGCACTCTAACGATCATTTGTAAAATACGAGAAGCTGAATAAACTGAGCAGACACTAAAATTAAATCAAGGTATTTGGATCCCTGGCATTATACAGAGTATATAGTTTACTGCTGAGCACGTTTCCAATGCGTCTCTCCGTTTGGAGAGGCTGTGGTCCATTTCCCCGCCTGATCTTGATATCCGCCAACGTTTGTATCGCATTGGGATCGTTGCTGAAGTGCTCCAGCAAGCGTTTGGGACACGGATATTGAGATATAATGGATTCGGCCACCTCAAGAGTGACCAGAGGCAGTCGATTGAGATGCTGCTGCCAGAGGCGTCCGTATCCATTGCCCTGTTCCACGCGCACGCATTGCTTATTGTCATTGGCCAGGTACTTCTTAAAGCTGCCGAGGATCGCTTGACGCTGCTGCTTGTATGGTGTCTCCGCTATGGCTTTTGTGTAGCGTTGCAGCAGCGCCAACAGTTCCTGATCCTGCGGTTGACCCAACTGCTCCACGTGTAATTGCTGCAACAATTGCAGCTCAATTAACGCATTTGCTTCGTTGTTGTGTTTGCCATGACGCAGACGTGGCATCACCACCGTAAACTGGCAATTGGGCATGGGAAAAGCATCATGGAGCTTCGGTCCAATACACGCCAGATTGTGATCCTTCACAGCTCGCTGAAAATCATGTTCACTGAACAATCGCAAAACTTGTTGCTCCATGCGCCAGGCATCTTCCAGGCCGGTTGACCCCGCTGCTGTCACCGGCACAAACGTCTGCTGGCCCACATTGCGCTCCCAAATAATACAATTACTTGCGGGCAAGCTGCGTATTTCGTATTTTAGGTGTGTGTTATTCAATTGCGCTATAAGCTGCTGACCCAAGGGAATGCGCAGTAATCCCGCGTCCAACACCATGCGCACATATTTCTGGCATTCACTAGGTCTAATACGCTTTTGCTGCTCCTTGATGGCCTGTTTGTGCAACTTATCCGCTTTATTTGACATTTTCAATTCAATTAAAATAATTCTAAAAAAATTTGCGCCAATTGACACAAAAACAATATGATAGTGTTGCAAAGTGCCAAGCGACAGTATTTTTAATTCCATTTTTTATACGATATATGAGCAAATATTCTCCAGCCCATTCAGTGTTTCATATCGATAGTTCAGTACTAGGGGCATCGGAAGTAATTATTTATCGTTTTACAGCGCTGCCATTGCGTTTTTCCATAGTTGGGTCAAGGTTGCCACACGGTTGCAAGAGTTGTCCATTAATGCATTAGAGGTGTGTGTCTCCGTCAATGTTTGCTGGAACACAAAAATTTTTTGGAAACGGTTTTTAAAGCTATGTCATGTGTGAAAGATATTGCTATTAAACATATTTCTCATAATATTTTGAAATTCTAGCCTCCCAATATTTTAGAGGGTCGTAATTATCAGGATTGCTATTTTTTGGTTGTATACAAAAACATTCGATAGTGGCCTACCAAACATCGATGATTCCAACGTTTCACTCGATATTTCTCCACCTTTATTTTTAAGGCCCTGAAGAGTTGGCAACACTGCGCATCACACGTGTTTTGTATTTACTGTGAAAAAGACGCACATTTTATAAATTGCATTCAAAATGTATCTCATGTACACTCTTAATGAAAATGGCGAGCGAGTTTACACTCTGAAGGTAAGTTTTGTAACACATTTCGAGTGCAGTTGATTGATTTGGGATTATTGTAGAAGCGCACTGAGGACGGACATCCCACCTTGTCCGCACATCCAGCGCGATTCTCACCTGAGGACAAATACTCTCGCCAACGCATTACCATCAAGAAGCGCTTCGGACTGATGCTGACACAGAAGCCCGAGCCCATCTATTAAGCCAGAGTTGTAGTTTAAATTAGCTTACAAGTTTATTTACAAATAATAAGAAACAAAAACAAAACCAACAACATATCAAATGCGTCGTTTTAAGCCTGCCGTGTAATCAAACAATTGTGGATTACGGAACTCGCCACGCATATCCAGCACATAATACAGCGTCTTGTCCTTCACTTTGATGGGCAACTGCACACGGGCCATTTCTCGGGATTCTTGAGCTGAGATGCATTTGAGTGGTACTGTCATGATGCGATTGCGATTAAATGGACCGTAGGTAACAAACGACACGCTCTGTCCGCCCTTGCGCAGAATGAGAAAGCGCACGGAGCGCAGTGTAAACATCCAAACGGCAAACAAAATGCCATAGCCTAGAAAATATACATAGCAACAATTGAAATTACAGGGTATTATCAATATGTTGTCGTAACTCCCTAGACGTCTTACCTATCAAAAAACTGCATGTCGTTATGCCATTTTTGTACTTGTTCTCTCCCAGATTTATACGCTGATACCATTTCAGCTCCTCGCCCGCCCTCTCCACGACCGGCGCATCCTTGAGCGTCGTGAAGGCGAAGTGCGACAGATATGTCCAGAACACAAACTGGCAGACGCCAAAAAAGTTGAGCATCTTGTAAAACCGAGGATTCTCATATTTAAACAGCATAACGTCCTTGGACACATTTGTGCTCGCATCGAAGGCGGCTCGTGTTGAGTTCGCTCGAATTGGAGCAACGATAGCCGGCAATTTGTGTATTATCACTGGCACTGTGCAACGCAGGCTTTGCTGTAGCGTTTGTATTTTAAGCAAATTAGCACCGTGCCTGAGTGCAAAATTCACTAGATTGCTCATTTTGATTGATTAATTTGTTTATTGCATTTATTATAAAACAAAGCTAACCTACAATCAACACAGATGTTTTTTTGTTTTGTTTTATTTCGTTGGTTCGCTCACATTTGAGCTGGTTCCAGGGCTGGTGTCAGCGATGAGCCAGTATTGCCGCACTGCAAAATGTAATTCCTACCATATTAAAAAGGGTTTTCTTCCAACTGCAGCTATAAAGTTAAACGCAAAGACATTTAAACTATTTTGTACATATCTCTTAGTGTACTTTAGTAATTTAATGATCAATATAAATCAATTGGCGTAACAAAGTAAAACTTATTTTCTACAAATATTACTCAACTAATAACTGACATTTAAAAAAATAAAGTGTGATATATTCATGCAACTTGTTCTTATCTGTAGCATGTGTCTTGATGTAATTGTTATTGTTTTCCCATACCTGTAATTGACAAATGTTCTTGTGTCTTGTCCGCAGCTCGTTCGGCAGCGAACTAGTCTTGATGCGCTATGGAGCTAGAAACATTGAAACTGGTTCATGGGACGTCACAATTGTTGTTGTCTGTTGAGATTTTAGTCTGTGTTTGGTATTCCAGTTGGTCAGGGCGGCAGTGCTCAGTACGGTATAAACAAAACCGATTATATTGTTAAATATTCAATTTAAAATAATTAAAGCATGTTAAGAATTCAAAATTCTAAACTTTAAAGGCAAAACAATACAAACAAAAGACTTTTAAGTTGGTAAGTGCACATAAGATAGATTTTATATAAATTCGATTTAATTGATTCTAACTTAAATCATGCTTTACATATGTAATTACAATAACAGACATATTTCATCGTAATGACATTAGTTTTATATTTCAGATATAAGTATATATATGTACATATAAAAAGACCCATTAGGCGTTTGTTTTTGTTTTTAGGGTTGTCAGGTGGTTGCAGTGCAGCCGCCCATATACGAAATCTTGCCAACCTTATCTTTTTTTATGTTAAAAAATAAACACTAAAAATAACTTTTAGTTATACGATCTACAAACTTGACCTTGACCGTTGACACATTGCTTGACATGATGATATGTGCATATGTACATATGACAATTACTGGCAATGACAACCCTAGGATATATATCATGTGGCCGATAATTAAGTTTATATATCTTCCTATATATATACACAGATTGTCTATAACTTTGATTCAACATAATGCCTTTTGGACACTTGGCAGCCCTAAACGCATTAAAATGTACAATCAAAAAAAAAGTAAATTGTTGCCCGTTTTGCTTTTACTTCGTTTCTTGCAACTGTCTGCACATGATATGTTGGTTGCCGATGTCTGGGATCGTCAGCGAAACTCATTATTTAGAGACTAAGAAAACATACTAGACCTATAGATCCGTAATATTTCCCGATTTATAGATGTTTTTCAACATAACCTCACTTTACATCAAAATCGATACGTAACCTAAAAAGAATGTGAATGCGCTGCGAAAAATATATATACACTTACAAACTTTGTTATACATACACGTACACACACATTGTCACTCAAGCAAACACAGCGGTATGTGTGTGTGTGTGCGAGAGCGAAACAGCTATAATAGGCATATAACTCCCAAAAAACAGGTCCAAACATATTTTTGGTATAGGTCAACGTATCTGTCGTCTATGCAGTTGACATTTGTCGGGAAACAATGTTTTTTATATATTGAATGTTTGTTCTATGTGTGAAGAGCACACACAAAACATTAAGTGGGTGGCAAGAGAGAAAGACGAAAAGAGAGAGCGATAGAGAGAGACGGTAGAGCAGGGAGAGTCAAGTTGAACCAAATTGAAATATCATGATTGACAATTCTATATCTTGATATTTCGAAAGTCAATCTCAACACAAGACCTGTTTTTTCCCGATACATCATAATAATACCACTTTGACCAGCAGAAATATGGCTGCCGACGCCTCAATTTTGTGTTTTGCGTCTGTTTTAGTTGTTGCTTTTTTTCATTCGGTACGCCTCGTTGTTGTACGACGACCAACGACTTTTGTCGCTCGGTATGGTAAGACTTTTTTGTTTTATTATTTTTTTGCATATGTATATACATATATGTATATAGGTCTATGTACATAACCTATATGTAAATATATATAATATATATATATACATATATACCTATATATATTCATATATTTACCTCATTGGGCTGACTCTCACTCTCTCGCTCTCTCTATCTACTTACTCTCTCTTCCTCTCTCCCCCTTTGGCTCCCTAAGCCTACGAACTGATGCTAAACCGGTATCCTTCCAAAAGTCCTAGGCAAACTTACAGCTCGTCCTCAACTTACGGATCTTAGACCTTCCCCCCACTTCTTTGATAGCCCTTCCCTCTTCTTCTCCCCCCTCTCTCTCACTTCCTACCTATCGTTTTAAGCCATGCTGCCTGCAATTAAATTGCTTTTATCTACCGCTTGCTTTAGTTGGCCTAAATTTAATAGTACATTTTATTGAATTTCTTTGAAAAATTATAGTTAATTATATATTCCCCCTTGTTCCCCCTTTGGCATTTCGTCTCATAGAGTCATCTCCCTTCCGCTCGCGACGCTGCAGTATAGTCGGTCCTGCTCGCACAGCGCGTAGAGTTGCTCAACTGTTAAATTCGAATTGATGGCAACTTTGCTTTTGCGTTGGGTTCGTTTTGTATCTTTTATTTTTTCGTTAATCTCAAGTCTATTGGAGGTCGGAAAATACGCAGCGTAGTCGAAGATCCCCTGCAGCAGCAACTGCCATGTGTGTTTCAACCCCCTGCCCCTGTTCCGTCCTGAACCCCCTCAGTGTACTGCTATCACAGTGTTGCCAGACTGTTTCAATGTTCGATTGAATCTCTGAATTATTAAAGCAATAATTCCACATTGTAGAGCAGCCCAATATCATTTTAAGTACGCTTTTGTTACATTTGTTTGCCAGAAATAATGACGTCATGCCACTAAACAGCTAGGGGTAAAAATTGTTGATAATTCCATAAGATGTGAAAGTGAATTTGTATTAACTGTTTTCAAATCCAAAAATCTTATCGAGTGTTATCAACCCAATTTGACACACCCTCACCCGCCCAGTCCACCAGCTATACCGCTCTCTCACGCTCTTTTCCGCTCTCTCGCGCGCGTTCTCACTCTCTCTGCTGTCACTCTCTCTCTCGTTGTCAGCTGGTTTTGCGTTCGCGTTTCGCGTTCACTTCGGGGCAATGTTTTAGTGTTGCCTTGAACTCGCTAAGAAATCTAGTTAAATATTTTGATTTCTTCGAGTGTAGCTAATTTCAATCAAATAAATAGTACAATTAAAGTGTATTAAAATAATAACAACTTTGTGTGAGGTTCGTATGTAAGCTTTATATCTTAATTTTTCAACTTATATAAAATTGTAGAGTAGCCGCTTCGACTTAACCTCACAATTGTTAACATCTAACGCAGCTGATTCTCAAAAAAAACCCAAAACCCTATATAAACATGTGTATATATAAAATCTGTACAGACTTTCGAATTTGCTTGTTCGTTAGCTCCACTTGTTTATCACACATTGCTGCTGTATGCACGCCTATTTCTCTTGTCTGTTCGCTTTGTGTTTGCTTTTCTGCTGCAGTCATCTTGCTGTAGCGACCGTTGTTGTTGTTGTTGCTGCGTACGACCGAACGAACAAGCTACCGACGAAGCGACCGAACGACCGACCGTCTGGTAGAAGCGCAAAGCACACCGGTTAGGTAGGCACAATACTAGATACATACCGAAACCGAAATCAAAATCAAAATAGCGTAAGGCGACAACTCGTTGTATTTCTCAAATATTT
Organism: Drosophila rellima; assembly: GCA_035043635.1. Classification (NCBI taxonomy): domain Eukaryota; kingdom Metazoa; phylum Arthropoda; class Insecta; order Diptera; family Drosophilidae; genus Drosophila; species Drosophila rellima. The sequence continues at coordinate 397,395 of JAWNMV010000145.1, read as the reverse complement.
CCGATTACTCGAGGTTTTTGTATGAAGCATTCAAATAGTTAACATCTATGGAGTAATACCCCAAAATCCTTAACTAACCTTAAAAAATTTTGAATTTTTAAAATTTTAAATCTATATGATGATTGTGATGTTTGCAATGAGAGGGTAACCCCTCAAGAGGGGTTTCCTTAAGCATTCCGGTCTCATAAATTGGTTTTGTAACCTCTAATTTCTATATACTTTAATTAATACCCAAGAAACTACAGCAAAAGCTTTCGTGAAGCTTTTAGTTGAAAGCTTTGGGGTCTGCATCAATTCTTTAAGAGGGGAGTCTGCAATAATTATTTAATTTTATTATATTTTAAAGATGAAAATTTCGCAACCTTTAATCTCAAGAGTTGCCATATTTTTGGTGATGCGTTGCCAGACAGTCAGACAATAAAATTTAATGTTTTTTTTTTATTATTGATTTCATCTTAGTTCAATGTGTTCCAAGTGAAGCATAAAAAAAAACAACGCTCAAAATGATGGAAGTAACACAAAAAGTTGACTTGAAGGAGTTGCCAACTGAAGATGAGATAATGAGAAGCCTCGAAGCTGAACTCGACGAGGAAGTTGATAAACTAAACACCCCTGGTATATAAAGCTAATCAATATTAATCGATAACAAATATTAACGGATGACTTTTCAGATATTGCCTCTAGTGTGGGAAGTCGGAAGTCAACCGTGGATGAGGAAATGCATAACGGATTAGAAGCCGATGACTTGGATGATGAGCTAGAGGCGACAACGCCTAGCGATAGTATCGATAATAATCGTGCTGATGAAGCTGTTAAACCGGATCCCAGCAAGGAACGTGATGCTGGCACCGATTTAGATGCGCTTTTGGATAAAATAAGCTCGATCGTAGATTGTGATCCTAAAGAGACTGTCGATGAGGAGAACGGAGAGATAACGTCAATTGTAGAAGACATTGAGAGTGAGCAACCTACCGATGACATCAATAACAAGGACGAATGCAAACCTGCTATCGATAACACTGAAGCCGAAGTAATCGACGCCGAAGAAGAGCAAAAGGAAACGCAAATCGATAACAACGTGGATACAGAAGCTGACAAGTCTGAAGAGAAAATTGAGGAAGAGAACACGATATCGGAAGAAACCGAAAATAAACAAAAGATCGCCGAATCTGCGGATATTGATGAAGCTGATGTAGAAATGGTGGATAGTAAAGAGAAAAATAATGGATTACAATCAGTAAAGAATCCTGAAGATTCCAGCACAGAAAAGACTGCCGCTTCCGATGAAAGCGATATAACAAAAATACCAGATTTGAATACCTCAAATGATGAGGAATTTTTAGATGCATTGGAAACCATTTCCAGTTCGGATGAGTTTGATGGACTTACAGAAGCGAAAACCAAAACGCTGGATGAATCGAAGAAGGATATTAATGGTCTAGAAGACATAACCTCAGATGATAGCAATGCAGAAGAAATTAATGGTAATATGGCAAAAACAGATCCAACGATAATTGATCTGGACTCATCTGATGAGCTGCCTAAAGAATCCTCTGACGATACAGAGAAGGAGAATATAGTCAAAGATGACTCAATGGAGGTTGAGGAAGCAACGGAAGAAAAAGCAGAAGATGCAGAAATTGAACAGATTAAAGTGACGGCAACGCAGGAATTAAAAGACGACGTAATGGATGAGATGTTAATGGAGGCGTCTGATACATATGAAGCCACTAACAAGGAGGTTGAATTGGAGAAAGAAGACGAGAATCCGAAGGCGGAGGAGATCGATGATATTGCCAAAGCGGAGAACGAAGATCTTTTCAAAGCAGATAGTAAGAATCCACAGCCGTCAGACACTGCGGAGTCAAAGGAAAATGTCGATAAGGATACAGGGAAGAATCCTAAACCAGAGACGAGTAAGGACACCAAGTCAGACTCAAAGGAAGCCGAATCTGATGATGAAGTCATCTTTTTCGAACCCATTGAGAAGTCGGCAAAGGGAAGTGAGACTAAAATTGAAGCCAACAAGGATGTGCCAAAGGCAACAGAGGAGGCAGCTGCCACTGACAAAAAGGATGACGAAGTGGTGCTCGTGTCCGAAGATGAGGAAGAACCTCCAACGGAAAGCCGGAAACCCGTCGAGGAGTCCAGTAAAAAGTCTGATGAGGAAGCAAAAAAACCTGATGAGCAATCCGAGTCAAATTTATTGGCTGATAACTCGGACAATGCCTGCGATCAGTTTGAGAAGCCGAAGGAGTCGCAGGAGAAGCTGAAAGACAACGCTGTGGAGGATGTGGACAGCAATTCCAGCAATCTACTGCAACCCTCGCAGAAAGGTCGCAATGAGACAGCAGCCGAAGCTGAACAGGAAGTGGAACAAGAGGCGGAAGCGGAAGCCGATAGGGATGCTGAAGCTGATGGAGAAGGGGAAGCGGAAACCCAGGTGGATCAAGCTGATGTGGAAATGGCAGAGGATGAGCAGGATTCGGGTTTGCCCGCCGTGAAGCGCATAAGACTGAGCACCGAGGATAAGCCGGAGGCAAGCAGTAGTTCAACTACCACAACCTCCGTCACCACCACCACCAGCACAACCACTGAAGATGAGGCTCAACCCACGGCAAGCAAACGTCGCAACAGTCTGCTTTCAAACAGCAGCAGCCCGGATAAGGATGCTACGCCCAGTAAAAAGCTCAAAACCGATGACACCGACTCGAATAGCTCCTGCGATGGCAATCTACAAATTGACTTGGATGCCCAGGAGAACAATGAGGAAGCGGAAACAACTCCCGTTGAGCCGGCCAAAATCACGCCTATAGAGCCGCCAATCGAGTTGAAACCCGCCCCGGAACTCCAGAGCGATGTGAAGCCATTGCGACTGGAGTTTGTCAAGAGTTTCCGCAAGAGTTTCGACAAGATGACGCGCCTGGATCTGGAGGAACTGGTGCTCCAGAAGGTCGTCGAGAGCATGCTGGTGAAGAGCGAGTTTGCCGAGATCCGTCGACAGTTGGACAAATATGAGACAACGCTGTCCAACTATCGCCGCAAGATTGCCGAAGTGTCCAAGCAGTTTCTCGATCTGGAAACCGTGCACAAGCGTGTGCTCAAGGATCTGGAGACGCGAAACTCGCACTTTACGGCGCCGGTGCGCATAACACGCGCCGTGGGTCTCCAGGTGGGCATGACCCTGATGAAGAAGCCCAGCGATGATCAGCGCAATCAGCCTGGCCTCCATACTGCAGGCAGTATGCCAGCTCCAGCTCCAACTGCAGCCCCATCATCATCATCGTCGTCGTCATCATTATCAGCATCCTCGTCAACGTCCAGCATGCCACAAAAGTTCGGTTCAACGCCAATGCAACGTTCGCCGATGCGTGCCATGCCACGTGCCAGCGGAGGAGGAGGAGGCATGCAACAGCAACAACAGCAACAACAACAACAGGCACGCTCCTCCTTGCCCTATGTGCAGACAAGTGGCACGCCGCCAGCCCGTCGCGGTTGCATGCAAAAGGTGACGCCACAGCGTCCAGTTAACATTTTGCCCAATCCTCATCAAACGAGTCCCGGCTCGGGGGGCATGCAACAACGCATGCAAGCCTCGCCAGCGGGCCCCTCCCGCGTCTATGCCACCAAACACACGAGCAACGCGGCCGCTGTGGCAGCGGTGGCGGCAGCAGCTGCAGCTGCCGCAATGCGATCGCGTGGCATGACAGCGAAGCCCGTGGGCGCCGCCTACATGGCGCAGAAACAGCAGCAGCAGCAACAACAGCAGCTGTTGCAACAGCAGAAGCAACAGCAGCAACAACAACAACAACAGCAGCAGCAGCAGCCTATGCCGTGAGTATATTACTTGATATTTTTTATATATTTTTTTTCGATATGAAAAAACAATTATTTTATCTTCATATTTTTCAAAAAGAAATATCGATATTTTCGATAACTGTTTGCCAGCTTTAATTAGCCGTTTTTTCAACTCAAATCAGTCGTGTTTCCGCTACTACTTACTATTCCATTGCAAAGTTTGCACTTTAAAATATATCATCGCCAAAACAATATCTATCGATATATCGATTTATCAATATTTGATCAACAACAACGGTTGCCACAATTGGCGATTTTGCGCTAAAACTGGCTCTTTTTTTTCTGTTGGCGCAATAGCACTTTTTCGAATTGGCTCTTTTTTTTCTTATGATTGGCTTCAGCAAAAATAATACTCAGCACAGAATTTGTATCTGGGTATTTTCGGTTTTATCACTGAAAATAATCGAAACATACCAAAATAATTTCCAATTCGTGGAATACTGTTTTTTATATAAAAAAAAAATAATTGGCTATTTTTAAGGGAATTTGGCTTTTTTTTTTGGCTCAATTTGATATTTGTAAGTGGCAACCCTATTTCCCCCTCATGAAGCAACTACTTTAACTTCTTTTCTCTCCTGCAGTGTGCGCATTGGACGCAGTCCCGGCAAACAGCCCAACAATGTGAACAACAACAACAACAACAAGGCCCGTCAAATTCCCACCGTCTCCGTGCCCATGTCAAATGCCACGGAGAGCGGTGCGGCTGCTGGTGGTGCTGGCTATGGACAGCCCAGCTTGTCGCCAGCTCGACCCAAAGAGAAGGCCGTCATTGATCTGACCGATGAGGATGATGCAGCCGCCGCCGCTGCCGCAGCTGAGGCAGCTGCTCGGCTGCGTCAGAATGCCAGCGCCGGCGTCAAGCGCAACATGCAACAGTCGTCAGCCGGCGGTTCCCCTGGCGGTGCGCGTCCCGTTGCCGGCAGCATGGTGCGTGTGTCGCCCATGAGCCTGCAGCGTTCCAATGCCGCGGCCCGACAAAATGTGAACAACAATGGTGCAGGTAAATATGGTCAAGGAATCAGCGGAGGCAGGGGGCTATTAAAATCAGGAGTGTCCTGGAATTTTCCCTGAAGACCGATGACAATAGGTTTTTTCCCATTCACACTCAGAGTAGGCGAGAGAACAAACTTGATGTCAGTTTCAGTCTGGCAAGCAAAGCACCCGCAATACATTTGGTTTAATTTCAATCACATTTACATTTTATCTGCTCGCTTTTCCAGTCGTAATAGACCCAGTCATGATAGATCGACGTATCCAAAATTTTAATTTTCCTGGTTCACTATCGCTGTGCAATAATTTAAAGTGAGGAAATCATTTTAGTTCCTTAATTCTAGGAACTTCAATGCATTTTGTAAATTAAAGTTAGGCACGAGGAGTGCACGGAATGTCATAGACTCTAATAGAAGCTCAGATGTCCTGAGGTTATGCTCTGGATATTTTTTTGCTGATAGGTAGATAGATATAATGTAATAGTGCAACTTGGAGTATGTATATGAAAATGGATAAATTAGTGGCCCAAAAATATTTGTGTGAATCGTGTGAAGAATTTGAAAACTGTGAAGTTCGGTTAACTAACCTTCATCGCATTTGCAGGTCAACGCAATTCGATGGGAGCCAATGTGTCGATGCAGATCAGATCGGAGAATACGCCGCCGAGCTTGAGTCGATTGCGTTACGCGCATCCGGCACCGTTGCCATTGGCGCCGGCGCAAACCTTCCATCCGGACTGGAAGTTGCCACCGTCGCGACCCGTTATACGGATCAGTTTGCACGACTCGGGAATAGTCATCTCATGGACGCTGGAGGATACGGGCTCAAGGTTTGCCGAGTGCGTTATGTATCAGATCTATGCCTACCAGGAGACGATCAACGAGCCAACCACCGATTCATGGCGTCATGTGGGCGATGTGAAGGCCATGCTCCTGCCCATGGCCGTTACCCTGAATCAGTTCCAAGAGAATCAGCGTTATTTCTTTGCGGTACGCGGTGTCGATGCCCATGATCGTTATGGTGTATTCAGTCAGCCCAAGACGTGGGAATAAATCTGATATTTCGGATACATTTTCATATCCTTTTAATTCATAAGTGTGTTATTTTTTTTCAAGTCTCTAATACGTTTTTACTGTATGTGTAACTTATTTATACCCCCTTTTAAGTATTCGAGTTCGTGGCGGAGAGAGTGAGTCGAATTCTTTTCAAATCTCTCCGTTATGTCTATTCTATCCACTTTCCCGCTGGCCATCACAAATACATATATGCTCGTTCCTTATGATATAGTTTTGGTAACGCTGGTCAGCTGTTAATTTGAATATTCACCTAATTCCTAAGTTAGTCCCTTAGTTATGGAGTTTTTATCTATGATAACATCTGAATCAGAATAACACGTACTCAAGCAGCTGCAGCTTCGGCTTCATAGAAATTAAACGCAACACGATTATGTTAATCAATTGTAATTTAAGTCTATGTTCTAAGTTTACAAGAATAGTACACAATGAATAAATATCACCTATGGAAAATTCAATCAAAGCTGTTTGGTATCTCTTTTTAATTTAAAAAAAATTGTTTGTTTTTAATGATATAGTGCCCAAGCTAAATATCGAAGTTGGCTAAAAAAAATATCAAGTCGAAATAAATAATATTTGAATGCAGAATGAATTTAGAAGCCAAACCATGATCAAAGTGACATTCCGCTTGAAAATCGGATCAGTTTTGGCAGAGCGACAACAACTTGAAGTTGGTCTCAATCTCAAAACAGCAACTTTACAAGTCAAAATTTTTGTTCATTTTGGCATGATTTTTTTCAAAAAAATGAAACGTCTCAGTATCGAAATTAAAGTGTTGTTTTATACTAATTATGACATAAGAAGTTGATTAAAATTGAAAACTCGAGATTTAAAATTTTGAATTTTTGAAAAACCAAAGGGGAGACCCTTTGCTAAAAATTCAATATTTTGAGCCAAAAAATGAAGAAATCGAAATTGAATAAATATGAATGCAGAATGAATTTAGAGGCCAAGCCATGATCATAATGACATTCCGCTTGAAAATCGGCTCGGTTTTGATAAAGCTATGAAAGTTTGATTCCGAGGTATACAAGAGAAATTTTAGATAGCTTCAGTAGACTAAAGGTCGATAGAGTAAAGCCACAAGTTATGTTATTAAAAGACCACAAAATCTGAATATACTCGTAGCTTAAGCCAATTATTATGCCAATTTATGGATCAATTAGCCATTTGTTAGTACATAACGATATAACAAACTGGAGGGAGGAGAGGATTGCGATATGGTTGGAAGAGAGGAGAGAGAGGGACTTGAGATTGCTGTTAGTGTCGTTTGTGGATTGCAATCGATGACACAGAAAATATAGATACGCCCATTATCCAATGCCATAAGTGGCATAAGAGGCAGAGTGGCGGGGAGGCATCACTTGGGCCTTAATGGGACATGCCAAAGTTGCATGTTAAATGCACCCCCCCTCCCCCTCCACCAACCCTTCCTCGACCCGCTTTTGATGTCATTGCCAGGCCAATTGCTTTCATGCACTTGACATTGGCTAAGCGTCGCGGCTTTTTTTCTTAAAATTTTCCTTTTTTTTTAGTTCTTTTTCCTCTTTTTTGCTGTGTCCATTCATGCGCTGCAAGTGGCAGCGAGCTACGTGATTGGTGGCACTGTTGCAACAACGACTTCTCGTTGCAACGTTTGGTGGCAAGTAGCTGGTAACGTGCCGCGTTCGCCACGTGCCAGCGCATTTTGAACAGCAGCCAAAAAACCTTGACATTAGGCGCAACTATGTGTGTGTGTGTGTGTACTTTTGTTGCTCAGTGTAAAGTCAAGGAATGTGGCCTGACTGTACATGCATACATATATCCGGCGCACATAAGTTTTGCCTGTCATTTTTTAATTCATTTACACGCTCATATCTGCACGCCAAAACATGTTCCGTCATGTCCTTTCCTGTCCAGTCCTGTTCGTTCCTGTCTGTTTTCATTGCCGCTCCAATTATTTGGCAATTGTCAAGGCAGCACAATACATTTAAATACAAAGAAATGTGACACACACGCACACACACACACACACACACACACACATAGTAACAGCTGCAGTTACGCCGCAATTAAATTGTTGTTGCTGCTGCATCAGTTCCGGGAAATGTCTTAGCACCACATGCTGTGTACCCCCGCACCCCCCGTTTTTGTAACCCCCCTCCCTCTGGTCTCATCACTTTCGAAAGCATAACAAAAACACAGATGTTTTGCGCTCACTGTACACTGCGCAGGCGTTAAGTTTCTTGCAGCACGGCAACACTGTAATTTGGTAGCAAACAACTTTGGGTCCTGTTTCATTTTTGGTTGTTTGTTATTCGCTCGCGAAACGCGCCACATAACGGTACTTCGGTCGGCAAAACGTGCAACGTGCAACGCGCAACTTGCAACTGTCGGCGGCATGTGACAATTTGACGTGTGTGTCTTTAAAATAACTAAAATTATAAATAATTATTGCATCATTTGTGTGTGTGTAAATTTGTGAGTGTTTTTTAAGATGTGTAAAATGTTATTAAATTAATTATCTAAATTAAATAAACAAATGCCAATTCTTGTAGCTTTTTGATGTCTATGAAATTACACATAAAAATATTTAAAATACTTTTAAAATAATCTAAAGTCAATATGTACGCTTTAAATAAAATCATAAATATTTTAAGTAAATAAATTAAAAAATAAACGTTAATTATTTGTTATTATTATTATTTAAATATTTCAAATATATCAAAAATAATATAAAGTCAACATTTAATAATAATGTACTATTTAAATAAAATTATAAATATTTAAAGCAAATAATTACAAAACTAAACAATAATTAAAATATCGATTAAAATGGCAGCTGAATCGCGTCAATCGCTTTGTAAGTGTAACAATGCCCCAAAGCGTTCCACATTCTGTCCCCTGTGTATTTGTGTGTGTGTGTGTTTATGTATGTTAATTAAATTACCGTTATGTGTGCTTAACAACAATGCCAGAATACAACAAAAACACACGCAAACACACACACACACACACACAAATGCACAAGGCGTAACCTCCATTGCAAGTAATTATAAAAAAACAACAGTTACAGCAAAAACAAAAACAAAAACCAACTGCTCACACACACACACAAACACAAATATAAACACACACACAAATACACACAAAAATAACACATGAACTAGCGTACGTCAACTAAAAACCCATTTCCAGTCCCGACTTTGACTCCGTCTCCAACTCCAACTCCGACATTTCTTGGCCCTGGCCACTTGGGGCCTCATTTGTGTGTGCCACTGTATGAGTGTGAGTGTGTGACTGTGTGTGTGTGTGTGTTAACTGGGCTATGCCTATGTCTATTACTTGCTGTGGCCATTTGCACGTAGCGCTCAACTATTATTAAGCGTCTTATTGTACAATGAGAGCGAGCGCTCATAAGTATGCTATGTTTTTTTTCTGCAGCTCTAAGACGCACATACCAGTGTATTTCTATGACTGACTGACTGACTGAGTGTGTGTGAGTGTGTGTGTGTATATATATATTAATGTATGCTTAAGGTGCAATAAGCTGGCATTAGCCACATTTATAGCTGATGCAGCTAGACAGCTTATGGGAAGTTGAAAGATTTGCAATCACATCGATATTTAAATCGTTGGTAAAATAATCCTACCTTATCCTAATATATATTGTGGTCTAACTTTCATAAAGTAAAGCTCTTTCAAATTTATGTGAGATTTGATTATTATTTCTTATCCTATGTTTTATTCTCTGTAGTTTCTGTTGTAAGACCGAAAATCTTGTTTGTCAATATTTTCCGTATTTAATTTCAATAAATTTTATTTTAAATATTATAATATAATACTCTTTTAAATTTATGTGAGACTTGATTAATATTTACAATCCTTATTTTATTCTCTGTAGTTTCTGTAGTAAGTCCGAAATTCTGGTTTGTCAGTATTTTCAATACTTAATTCCAAGACTTTTATGCCATATTTTATAATATTTTGCACAACACAAATATAATTCCAAGAAAATGCCGCCGGTTAAAACAACTTTGTTTTCTTCAAAGCTCAATTGAATTGAACATTTTGTTTATGTCTTTCTTAGAATGTCAGAAATGAGCTTAACTTGGCTTGGATTCCATTTGGCTGGCGGCTGACAGCACATTTAAAGTGTTGTCTTTTTGGCCCCCAGGATATGTTTGAACTCGACGCGTCGAGGTGTTTGTAGACAAACAACGAATACAACAGTTAAAGAGAGAGACAGAAAGAGAGCTGGAGCAAGAGAGAGCAGACAGTGCAAACAGTTGGATTTCTTTTTTTCCCTAAATTTTCCAGTGGTAAAGTTGAGACGGCATAAACACGAATTATTTAAGTTGAAGATGAGGGAGAAGGGGACAGAAAGAGACAGAGAGAGAGAGAGAGAGAGAAAGAAATGCCTGTTGTTGGTGGGCAGATGGGAAAGGGGGCGTGGCGGCGGAAAGTGTCCCAATGCACGTATGCAAATGTGCAAGGACCAGCATAAATGTGCCATAATAGCCGCCACTTGCCAGTGTTGTGCATTGAATACTCATATATTGAATACTCACAATGACTATGACTATGAGTATGAGTGGCTCACTATTCAGTCTGAGCATTGAGTATTGATTATCAGTTTTGCATACTAATAAGCGAGAGCATTGTTATTTCGATGATTGTGGAAACACGACTCGTCGCGGCGACAAAGGACAATCACACTCACTGTATATATGACTGTGTGTGTGTGTGTGTGTGTGTGTGTGTCTGTCTGTCTCTATGTGTGTCTGATTGTCGCTGTTTGTTGTTTGCCATGGCAGCTGCTCGGGGAACGTCTACGGCACTCGCTAAGGACTCAGTCATCAGTTTATTAGGGGTAGTCCCATCAAAATATTATGCTTACATACAAAAATATTCAATAAAAAAAATATTTTGTATCTATAATTGAATTGCTTTGCTTGTTTTTTTTTATTGAAATCGATCTCAGTCAATTTGTGTTTTCCATAATATTGTGTCTGGCATACCCTTACTGTTTTTGTACATGTACTGTTTCATTGTTTCTGCTTTTTTGTTTGTTCTTCGATTTTTTGTGCGACGCCTCAAAGGCTTTTTTGGCCTTTTGTTTAACAAGGGGCGACGGCCGTTCCCTTTTTTATGTATACCCTGTAATGAAAGTAGCCGAAAATGGGGTATAGTGACATTAGCTACTTTCGGAAACTATATACTCTCTTAACATCGTCAAAGCTTTAACAATTTTAATGCGAATAGTCAACTTAATCAACGTCTGTTTGTTGTTTAAAATTTTTCTTCATTTAAATATTTTATTTAAATTTAAATTTTTGATTATTTTCATCTTGACTTTGCCCAGAAATGTCGAACTTTTTTGTTTTTAATTTTTAACTTGGCTTATCAACTACAGGGTATCAGTTAGTTGAAACATCGCAGTTAACATGCTTTTGTTTACATTTCAAGCGTCGCCTGTGCCTTTGTTTTTTTGGGCCTGTCGTATTACGTATACGCCTAGTAGTGTTTTCGTTAGGTTTTTTTTTGCTTTATTGGTTTTAGTTTTATTCCTTTATTTCTAGCTGTTTCTATTTCGGTTTCTATTTTTTATCGGTTAGTGTGTTAGTGTTTTGCTGCCTTCTTTTGGCATTTTGTTGTTGTTGTTGCTCTTGCTACTGTTATTGTTTCGCTACAGTCATAACACGACTAGCCAACAGCTGATAACACACGCCAAAGTCCAGGACAGCGTTAGAGGGTTGGCTACTAGCCGAAACGAGCGAAAGAAGAAACTAAGGGAGGAGAAAGCTATAAAAAAGTGTTGCCTCACGTTTTGGGGCGTGCTTTTTTTGGGGGTTGGGCATTGGGGATTTGAATTGGGGCTTGGGTTTCGTTTAGAGGGAGTTGCTCCTGGAACTGGAACTGGCACAAGCATTGTTTTGACGCCCTTAACAATTTACCAGACGTCGTCTCAAGTTGCAGTCAGACTCGATTAGGCGAGGGGTTGGCTCAAGTGCCATGGAACGTGTCGAAGCATGTTGGTGAAGGCAGAGGGGGGAGGGGGGGGCAGTCAATGCCCATGCAGGCGAAATCAATATCCATATTATAATCAATCATGAACCTGAGCATGATAAACGCTTCAACAATGCAAACAACCAAAACAACAAATAATCAAAATGGATGAACTTGATGGGCGTTTGCTACGCCCCTCTCTCTCCCTCTCGCTCACACTCTGTCTTCTCCTTTTCCCACCATTCTACCTACTTTCCCAATTTTGCTAGCTGACGGGAACTGCCAGTTGGCCCGAAAGTTGTTTGAGCTGCGAATTATTATTGCATTTGCCATTTGAATGGCAATTTTCTGTGATGAGAGATTTATGACTCTTTGTAGAGGCCGTGTGTGCGTGTGAGTGAAACAAAAAGAGATAGAAAGAGAGGGCGTGAGTGTGTATACGAGTAAGTTTCAAGTGCCAGCACACGGGGCGTATGATAAATGTAAGCCACTTACTTACAAAATTTGTTAGCGGATATCAAAAAACGGAAGCGCTTAGAACGAATATACCAAAAAAAAAATAGCCCAGTTGCAAATTTAAGCATAAATTTAACATGCATGCGACAGGCATGAAAAGCGAATGAGAATATTCAGTTAATTATTGAAAACGCGACAAAGAGTCAAAATAGCACATTTATTATGTATAAGCTGAATAACGCTAAAATCAAGTCATGTGCAAATCAGTTGCTGATTTCATAAGCTCCCATTTCAACACTTGCTGAATTTACGGCTGACAAACCCCTGAATCATCATGTGTTTTTGATTAATCTGCTCTGCAGTGTCTCATTTACTTGCACCGCATGTCAAAATGGATTCCGCAGGTCAGCTACATAAGTATACGCATACAGTGGGCGCAAATAAAATGCTTACGCATTGATATACTTTTGCAATATTAATGATGTTGATGCTTATGTAAATGTAAATGGAACCGAAAACAGCAAATCAAATAAAAGCAGAGAAATACACAGTCACACACACACAAGACACACACATAACAAACACACACACAGCCTACAAATACCATTAAGAATTGCTGTTATTTTTTCTACTTTTACAGAATCGTTTGGACTGAAATGTGAAATCAAAGCGCTGGCAAAAGGAGAAGGCAAACAAATAGCTAAAGATACAGATACATGTTGAAAATACACAAATATATATATATATATATAGATCTTTGGATGTATGTGTGTGGATATGAAGCATACGCCGCATAGGCCGACTACGGAAATGGGCCAAGCAACAAATCCCCAAGCAACACTTAAGGCATAAATCTAAACTCAATCACGCAGCAAGGTAACAAGCTGCCTATCCACATCCACAAAAGCAGATTGAGGTTTTTGGAAGGGGATCAAAAAAAGCCTAAAACTGTTGAGGAGTTACAGTTTGGAGAAATAGACAGAGACAGAGACAGTGATAGAGATAGAGACAAACGATGTACTAGTAGCTGCCCCAAGTGGCTGACTCTGATAGCATTGCCTGTAATCATCATCAGAGCATCATCAGCTTTATCTCTCGACTCTCGACTCTCACTCACGACTGTTGATGCTGCTGCCTGTCTACTCCTCCTCCTCCTCCTCATCCCCCAACCCTCAGCTGTTGATTTAGTTTGCGGCCAGGACCGGAGCATTGTAAACATGCCAGCACAGCCCAGGAACAGACACTCAATGACATTTCGAGCCTGATTCAAGGACGTACAAAAACGGAAACCAAAACCAAAGCGAAGCCCAAAAATTGGGCTACTTAACGCGCCCCCTCTCTCGTGTTCTCTTTCATCGTCGTCTCTCTCTGTCACGCTCACAGAAAGTCTCACTGCCATATCAACCAAACCTGAACATCTGCGGGATATCAACATGGCAAGGTAAGTCAGCTTCTTGTACTTCCTATACTATCCAGAGCTCTGCTCCACAAAAACATCAGTATGCTAGAAAAATTAATAAAAACCAAAATAAAGACAGGCTTAACGAAGTTTTAAATACCCTATACATATGTTGGATAAGAATCTGTTGAGCTATTAAAGACATTTTTGAAATAAATATAAAAAAGCAAAGTGCTAATCGATCAAGATTTGACAAATCTATTCAAATTAAAAGAATACCAGGTACCAAAAATCTGGGCAAATTTTGCTGTTTTTGGCGTAAATCTTAAAGAAACAAATCGAAATTTAGTCCAAAAGTACTTTTTTACCCTATTTTAATCACCTGAAGTCGATTAAAAGAATAAATTTAAGTTTTAAAATTTTTTAAAATTTTCAAAAAATGTAAAGGGGTTACTATGTAAAAATCTACAATTTTTCAAAAAAAAAATATTAGTCTCAGAATGAAAAAATTTAAATGCAAAGTTGAAGTAGGGTTAATATTATGAAAATCAAGACATTCCTCATGGAAATCGGATGAGCTGTAATAAAGTTGTGCTTGTTGAAAGTCCAAGGAGTCAACATTTCCCATATGTAGATAATTTACAATAACTGACACACTGAGTCACAAAATCATCGTTATTTAAAACTAAATATAATTTGTACTTCTGCCCTAATTTAATTTATATATTAATCTTTAAGTGAACACCAGTGTCTGGAGAATAAAACTGATGATACCCTGTCTTAGGGAATAACCAAGAAGCTCTATGACTGGCAAATGTTTTCAGCTCAGTTCTCAAAGCAAACCGCAAACATTTTTAGGCATATTCAAGGCAAGAAAACAAACAAAGAAAACTCGCATTTATCATGCTGACTTTGTAAGTTATGCTTGAATGTTTGCTATAGATAAATTTCCCATGTTGAATAAAACAAGTTCAAAGCAAAACAATTTCTCTACGAAATGAATGAGGTGATATTCAGATTCACACGCAGATTTATAGCCTTGAAATTAAACAACGTTTTGATAAGAAAAATTGCAGATGCCCAAATAAATCAAATGTTTGTGTTTTTTTTTTTTAAATAAGATTCTTTTTTAAAACTGGGAGATAGAAAAAGTGTTACAAAAGTTTGAATATTTATAATATTTTTAGATGCTGTCTCACTTTAATTTTAATTTTTCAAATATTTTCCCGCTCTCTTTGCTGCTCTTATTTCTTCTTTCTTTGCTTCTGAATTAACTTCTCACTTTTCTTTCAACTTTGTTGCACATTTTGCTTGTCTGCTTTGCTTTTTGCTTCACTGCTCCCTTTGCTTTTTAATTTGCTACTCCTATTACTTCGCACTTTGCTTCTCCCTGTACTTTTTGCTCGCCTTCTCACTTTGCACAATTACTCTATCCGCTTTTCCAAAACTATTCACGTGATTATTATTTGGATACAAAGAGATTTGCTTCTCCCTTTACTTCGCCTGCTACCAATTTGTGTATTGACAATTTCAATATGAGCTAGCCGCAAATGCCACTTTGAGCCCGGCTCAAAGGCATGTCTGTTATTTATTAATTAAATGCAAAAATGCTTTTGGCTTAGTTGAGTTGAGTTTGGTCGGAAACCTCAGAGTTGAACCGAGAAATGTACATATTGAAATTGCAGCACACAAAACCAAATGTTGCACTGAAAACATGCAACCAGAGAACTGGGCAACATGCAACGTGCAACGTGCAACGTGCCACATGCAACCTGGGCCAAACTGACAAAGCTAAACCGCAACATAGGCTTTTGGCCATGGCTCTGATTAACTTGTGAGCCCGAAGACACGGACAATGACAATTGCATCAAGTCGCAAGCTGAATTTGCACTTCCTGCAGCTAACAAGCTCCTTGAATTGTCCTATCACATTTCCCACCCCCTTTCCCCTTTTCATAGGCTTCCTTTGCTTTCAGCCTTGACCGCTGGCAGATTGCATAATTTGTCAAATCGTTTGATTTGCGGCAAAGTGTGAATAATTGAGAGGAAGTCGACAATAAACAATGCCACTCGCCATGACAACCGTACGAGGAAAATGGCAAAATAGAAAATTGGAAAAGTAGAAAACTGGGAAAATTCGTTGAAGACAAAGTTTTCCAAAGCAAATAATAACAACTTGTGGCCGTTTAACTTTAATTGTATTTCATTGCATATGAAATTTGAAGGCAAGTCGCAAGTCAGCTGAAATGGCTGTGTGTAACGACTGCAGAGATACCCTGTAAAATTAGCGCTTCAAAGTGGGAGTATAAACCATGAGATGTTTGATAAAAGCAGCTCAGTTTCTGAAGGAAAGCGAAAGAAAAGGTTTTTACATTTAGAATTTTTCAAACAGCTGAGATACCCTGTAAATGTAATTTAGAGTTGAAATAATGTAACAAAAAATAGTGAATATACTTTTGAAGGAAAGTCGATCAAGAAGAAGACAACGTGCACTTTTTATGACTAAGGGATACCCTGTAAAAAGTGTTAAAAGTTAACCTATGAAATCAATACCTAAAAATCAAAGTCAAGAAAAATCTCTAAATGATTCTCTGTAGCAGTTGCCAGTTAAACTCAATTGTACCCTGTAAAATCAATTATCTAAAAAAAATAAACTATAAGATATCCTATAAAATGTACTATCTAAATCTGAAGTACACAAAAATCTGTAAGATACAATAAAAAATGATTTATTTAGACAACTGGCGACTGAAGATACCCTATATAAAACCGTAATGAGTATATGTACGTTATATACAAAAACAGGAAAAACTGTAAAAGAGAAAATGTGAATGGCGTAACTTGAGCTCAAACAATGGCCACTTCAATCATGGCCAACTTCCGACCTGTTACCAACAATTTCACGGCCAAAGTGCAGCGCTGGCAAATTGCAATTGTGTGTGGCCGACTTGGGTGTGGCTGCAACTAAACGTTTAATATGCAAACTGAGGGCTAAGGCGGCTACAAGGACATGGGCGGGGTCATGGCCCGGGGAGGAGGGGGAGGTCAAGTGAATTGTTGGCACGGCTGTCAATTATGGCGGCCCCGTTGGGTCTAATAGGTTCTAGGGCTCTATGAGTTGACCATGTCTGACCATAAGTTTTACGATTCCTAATAGCTGTGCAGGGAACCCCCTTTTACCCTCTGCCCCCCGCCCCCCTCTCTCTACCCTTCTCTGCTCAAATGGCTAACAGCTGCCGCTTTATGGATTCAGTGCGACTGTTGCCTGACAATTTCCTTGGCCTTAAAGAAAGGGAGGGAGGAAAGGAAGGAATGGGAGGCAACAGTAATGCATGAGAGGGAAAGAGAGAAAAACGGGGGGGGGGGGTGGCTGAAAGAGAGTGCATTACATATAGGCTCAGACTTTGCCTTTGAGTTTCATTTGTATGGCTTGAAGGCGTCTTTTATATGTCTGTAATTATGTTTCACACTCACACACTCGCATTTCCATACACACACACATTCAGACATTTTTATGCCCCCCTTTGGTGCCGCCCATGCAAAAGTGAAACAATGGAAAAATTTCAAACGGATGCGGATACATTTCCGGCGTGTGCAAAGTACGCAACAAGCCAAAAGACAACAACAAAAAAGAACAACACAACTGGCAGAAAAAAAAAAGACAATGAAAAGTTGTTTGTCATTAATTTCATTTCACTAAGACAACAGCAATACACACACACACACACACACAGGAAGAGAAAAGGTGTGCAGTTTTAAATTTCACTTAATGTCTGGCACACACACACATATGTATGCTCACACACACACACACGCTCACAGGATAATTGTAAAGGAAAAGAAAAGTGTTGAATTGAATAAGAGGCAGCAACTTTTGGCTGGATCTCATAAAATACTTATTACTTGGTTAATTGTCAATGTAAAAGTATTGAAAAAAAAATCGGAGCATTGAGAATTGAAAAACAGCTACAAAAAGTGACAATGGAGAACAGTTAAAAAAATATATTATTAAAGTTGGTCAAAGAAGCTTAAATTAGCCAAAAAAAAAAGGAGACCTGCTGAACTGACTGCTGAAAATGGCAAGAGACAAATCCGAACAGTAACAGAAAAATAATATTTAAGTTGGTCAAAGAAACAATGCTGAACTGCTGAAAATGGCAAGAGAAAAATCCGAACAGTAACAGAAAAATAATATTTAAGTTGGTCAAAGAAACAATGAGCTTGAATTGGAAAAAAAGAGACCTGCTGAACTGACTGCTGAAAATGGCAAGAGAAAAAACCCGAAAAAAAGTAAGAAGAAACAAAATTGCGAATGATAAAAAAAATAAAAATAATAACATAGACAGAAAGAGTTAAAGAAAACAGAAATAGACTGAGAAAAAGACAACGGAAATGAGAGAGGAATTTAAGTAGATCAGAGATCAGAAATTAATACCCAAAAGCCCCAATCAATATGATGGAAAGGAGTTTGATCTGTGCACTCAAATGGAACACATAAAGATTCAGGAGGATTTGACCAAGTGCCACGCCCACTGGGCGGCCTTACAACTGTAGCAGATCCACGAAGGACAAGCGAAAAATAAGCACATTACGCACAGCTGAGTGAAAGAGAGGAAAGCGAAGGATAGAAAAGGAAGGGGAAAGGAAAGGGAAGAGCAGGGAATGGCAAGGAAAAAAGGAATGCAGCGAAAGGGAAGCGAAGGGATTATGATTGACATTGGCAATTGACGCTGGCTAAGGCTTTTCCAGGCAACGAATTCGAACGTATTTCTAGCTGTGCATTATTCTCTACCTGTGTGTGTGTGTTGTGTGTGTGTGTGCAACAATGCAGAGATTAATTGGCTTTGTGTGGGGCTTCCAAATGCGTTTTTGTTTACGCTTGTCATCGATTCAATTTGAACCCTTCTCTTTTTTCTCTCTTCTTTTTTCACCCCTTTTTGCACACTAATTTCGTGAGTATGCAAAACTCACGTGTGATTTCAGTGTAAACGTCAATCAGGTCAAAAAGTATCTAGATTTTCTGATTCTAACAGAAATAGTTGACAATTTTTGATATTTTGCCACGATTTACATATTCAGCAACATAGAAACATAAAACTATGCATACATTATGAATAACTACACAAATTGAATGCACTGCTAAAAAAAGTTGAATTCTCTTACCTAATAATCGTAGAAAATTTAGTTAGTTGAATTTGAATTTTTATTTTATTTTGTTTATCTTATTTATTTAAAATTTATAAATACCTCTATTCACAGCTAATAACTTTATCATTTTTTTTTGTATAATAATAAAACAAAAAAATATTTTTTTATAATATACACCTCTATTTAAATCTAATAAATTTATCGGAAGACCTTCTGAAATTAAAAAGACTTTAAAGTTACCTAAATATGACATCATCTGAAATTCCAAAATATGTTCTGTCAATCTACTTATCTACACATCAAAGATGACAAAAATTATGTAAATAGGGAAAAAAACTCGTTCAGAAATTTGTCAGTTTGCATTTGGTAGGAAAAATGTGAGCAAATGAAATTTAATTTTCCGGTTCAGTAAGACGTAGATTATTTTCATTTGATTGAATTTGATTTGATGCGCTTTCAAACAAATCGAATTCATTCATGCCATCCAAACATCCATCCTGCCATTTATTCAATCCATATTCAACTCAATCCATTGACATCCAAAGTTACTAATGCTAAGCTGCAGTTTGACCTTCTTTTCATTACAGCAAAAACAAGGTGTATTTACTGTACTGCATATGCTATATATATATATATATATATAGAATATAAATTCCAAAGTTTTATTGAAATTGCGTCACAGTTGTCGCTTTCATTAGGCCTAAACACAAAACCGTTGCGCTTGGTTTGATCCTGTGCTAAATTCCAGTTGTTGGATCCCAACTAAATCAGACCAAAAGAGTGCTCATGTGCGAGGGCTGTTCCGTAAGTTGTTGCAGATAAAACCAGAGAGAAAAGAAATAAAGATAGAGATTGAAAAGTCATGGAAATAAATATAAAAATCAAGTTGATGATATTTATGTAAATTTAAGTAGGAATCCAAATATATCGAGAGATGTAGATATATATTTTTTTGATTTGTATAAATCTTTACAGATATACAAATAAATATAATGGAATAAATAGAGATGATAAAAAAGATAAAACTAGAATTAGAAATTAAAGCAAAAATATATCAAGAACTAATTGAAAAGAAAACAAAGAGCTTATAATAGCGAAAAGGACGAATCAGATGTGATTAGATTAGATTAGATCGAATAATAGATAAATATAGGGTTTCAAAAAGCGGCATTCAAATATAAACAACAATAAAAACAGGGATGTTGAAGGCACAGATTTATCTGGAGTCAGAAATATATAACTATCGATGTAGATAGGAAAATTAAAAGGAGAAGATCCAATGAGATCAAGATAAAAACAGATAGAGATATAAATAAAGAGCTGATTCAATGTTCTTCTTCAAATTCTAACGATATATGACAACATTTTTTAAATACTTTAGAATATATCCATTATTTTTCTGCTTTCATTTCCTTTTTCTTAATTTTCCTCATTTATGC
The DNA here is from genome assembly GCA_035043635.1 of Drosophila rellima. Classification (NCBI taxonomy): domain Eukaryota; kingdom Metazoa; phylum Arthropoda; class Insecta; order Diptera; family Drosophilidae; genus Drosophila; species Drosophila rellima. The sequence continues at coordinate 377,045 of JAWNMV010000145.1, read as the reverse complement.
GATCGGAATTAATTGCAATGACTGGTAAACCAACCCTCGCATTTGCTCGTTTGCTCTTCAATGGTCGAGGTTATTTGCAACTGTGCGTGTGTCGTATGCTAGTGTGTGTGTGTGTGTGTGTGTGTGTGTGTACATCCTGGTAAGTTCATTAAGAGGCCTCATTGAACGACTTCTGGCTCGAACGGCACCACAGAAATTTATGCAGAAATCATTTATGTTGTGCATTTAGCAGAATTTTCAATTTTCTGGCCGAGACAGAGGACAAGTCCTTTTGGCCATTTGCATGGCTCTTTAGGCCAGTTTCGGACTGTTTTGACTGTTTTGTTGTCATGACCAGCAGCAATTAAGGTTTTGTGTTTCGTAGACTTCTTGTCCTCAGGCTGAAAAGTATGCAATGAATTTTTTCAAGGGTTGAAAATGGAAAAGAAAGAAAGATTATTAAATATGGTATATTTAATATATAGAGGAAAGCGGCCATTGGGTGCTTTAGGAAAAGCAAAGAAGCTAAATTTCGAGCACTTTTCCTTTTTGCTTTTCTTTATGGAAATTAACAAAATGAAGCAAGGAATCGCATTAAAGTAAAAGCTGAAAAAGAAATTAACAAGCACATAATAATCAAAAAACTTTTACATTCCTTTTTCCCCAAAAAAAAACAAAGTTGTAGCAAAAGAAGGCAAGAACAAAAAGGGGGCAACTTTGAGGCGTGGCAGTCAGTTGGCAGTCGTGTTAAGCTGGCCAGCATCAAATGAGCTATTAAGCCTGATGAACCCCATAGACAGAAACACTTTTTTGTTTTCTCTGCCACTTTTCGACATTTTGTCATTTTCCACTTTCCTTCATTCATTGCCTTTTCTTTTTGTTCTGTGGCGAAAGGTCAACACAAAAACGGTCTGCGCCAAAAAATTTGAAATGAAAACAGACTGGAAAATGGTTTAAACTGGTTAACGAAGAATAAATACCCTACACTGTGTAAAATTTTAGAATTCAATTCTTTTGATTTAAAGTTGAAATAGATTAAACTTATGTTAAAAAAGGAGGAACTTAAAAGATACAACGCTAGTCTAAATACCCTTTAATATTTTAGTTTTTTTGGCATATATTATATACAAATAATAACTCAAACATGGTTTGAATACCCTAAGTGAAGCCTAAATAATCTACATAAACTTTCAATTTACTAATAATTTATTTAATTATTTCTTTAATGTCAGTCTAAATGCAGCCGGCACAACAATTTAATTTAAAATAAACACTAAGATTAAAGAATATATATTTTAGTTACAAAATAAATGACAGTTATGTAATTGCTTCCTTTGCTATTTTAATTAACATGAATTTTTTTATAATATATGCTAACATATTTGATGAGTAAACTCATATACCCCATTAGTAGAGTATTTATAGAACACTTCACGGTTGGCCTCGATTGGTTTTTGCAGCTGCCTTTTTCAGCTGCTGTACCGCAAATGAAAAGTCTAAACGGAAACGGAAATGACAGCCGAGTCGAGTTACAGAAGCCCCGCCCAACCCCAACCCCCCCCCCCTCTCCAACCCTCAGTGGCACCCGCAACCCGTTACAGTCCAGCGGTTGCCATTGAAACGCAATGAGGCGATTTGCCTTTCCTTTACTGCGGTCTGCGAAATGAACTCGTCGCCTCTCCGCAATGTGCTTTTCCCTTCATTGCCACATCGTATGTTGTGTAAATGGAGTCCTAACGTTTAATGAAGACATTACACTTTGACGTGCGTATGTGTGTGTGTGTGTGTGTGTGTGTGTGTGTGTGTGCCTGAGTTTTCCTCTCAGTAGTTTTTCATGTAACGCAAATAAATGAGTATTTTGTGAGCTGGAAAATGAGTGTAATTAATAATGCAGCAATTGGAATTAAGTGCAATAGAAATTTGTAAAAACTTGATTAAGCTTACGCTAATTGCTTTAACTAACTAAAACTAAAACTGTTTACGAACTATAATCTCTGTTAAATCGCTTTAGATGGCAGTCCAAAATTTAACTGAATAATAATTAAAATAGTGAAAGAATTTATTTTAGTTCAATTCAACAGTTTAACTGTGTTCAACATATGTTAACATAAACATTACTCTTTAACATATGTTAATGGGAGTTAACATAAACATTACTAAAATGTTGTGCTTTTTATTACTCTTACAGCTGTTATTTACTAAGCTATAATTATTATTAACATATGTTTACACTTGAAATAAAAATAATAAACTGACAGCTTTTACATAAACATTAAAATTCAGAAAGACAGTTTAATTTATGGCACACTTAACAGCTGTTAGTTTTTTATAATAACAGCTGTCTATTAACAGCAGTGTTTAACATAAAGAGACTCTAATTAAAATATATTGTGAATTAACTTAAAAACTTAATAATAAACTTAAAAAAAAAAACCTTTTAAAATCACACAATTTTTCTAAAAAATGTCTTATATTAATTTCGCCAATTTCTTTAATTTATGTATTAAATCTTGGTTTCTTTCTGCGTTTGAAGCAACCAATTAAAAGCAGTTAAGGCCACACTCCGGCTACAAATTAATTATAAACAATTAACATGTGCACAGTATTTGGGGCAAGTGATTTGAAAATGCTGGAACTCGGTCGCTGTGAGGCACTTGGCTATAACGCGAGTTCCTGCTAACGATTACGTACACATTTTACGGCTTTAAATGCCAAACAAATGCCGGCGAGTTGGCGATAATTCAAGCTCCATCCAGCTACATCTACTCCTGATGTCTGTGCATACAAAATAACTCATTATAAAGCAAAACAAATTGTGGCTAACAATTCAGAGCGTCATCTCAGATAGCAGCATCCCCAGCTGAATACCCAACATCCAGCTGGATGTTGTTGTTTATCTCCAAGTAACTTCGACGTTTTATCAAGCTTAGCTGGCAATGACACTGGGCGATTTGACAAGTTAAGCTGTGGATTAATCATCAAAGAAAACAGTTTTTAATTAACTGTCAGCATTCAGCTTTCGATAAAAGGTCTATAATAATTCTAAATAATTTACTAAAATCAACTTAAAGCTTTGATTTAAGTCTAACTGACTTGAAAAGCACATTATAAGTCCATTGAATTTTAGCTGACTTGAAGACAGCTTTACAAACACCTAAAAGCACTTTGATAACTTTAAGTTTCATAACTTTAAATTTCGATATCCCAAACAGATTTAAAGCAAAGAGTTTTACTGACTTGAAAAGCACATTTTAAGTCAATTCAATTTTGGCTGACTTGAAGACAGCTTTACAAACACCTAAAAGCACTTTGATAACTTTAAGTTTCATAACTTTAAATTTCGATATCCCAAACAGACTTAAAGCTAAGAGTTTTACTGACTTGAAAAGCACATTTTAAGTCAATTCAATTTTGGCTGACTTGAAGACAGCTTTACAAACACCTAAAAGCACTTTGATAACTTTAAGTTTCATAACTTTAAATTTCGATATCCCAAACAGATTTAAAGCTAAGAGTTTTACTGACTTGAAAAGCACATTTTAAGTCAATTCAATTTTGGCTGACTTGAAGACAGCTTTACAAACACCTAAAAGCACTTTGATAACTTTAAGTTTCATAACTTTAAATTTCGATATCCCAAACAGATTTAAAGCTAAGAGTTTTACTGACTTGAAAAGCACATTTTAAGTCAATTCAATTTTGGCTGACTTGAAGACAGCTTTACAAACACCTAAAAGCACTTTGATAACTTTAAATTTCGATATCCCAAACAGATTTAAGATTTAAGTTCAACTGACTTGAAAAGCACATTTTAAGTCAATTCAATTTTGGCTGACTTGAAGACAGCTTTACAAACACCTAAAAGCACTTTGATAACTTTAAGTTTCATAACTTGAAGATTCGACACTTTAAACATATTGAAAGTTCAACTAACTTTGAAAGCACTTAAAAGCTTAATGCAGCTTTAGCTTCAAGTAGACAACTTTACAAGGCAACTTTCAGGAAACTAAGCCAACTGCCTGAAATTTTGACAACGCGCTTTTTCCGCTTACAACCATTTTGCACCTTGCTTAGAGCTTAAAATCAGCTAAAGCTTAGCTGTCACTTTCAGCTCGTGTCATTTTGGCTTTGAGTGTAGCTAAAATGCGTGGTTTTTTGGCTTCAAAACCATTTGAGTTATTTAAACTGCGCTTGCGGTTAAATTAACGCGATTTATATGAATTTATCGCACTGCTTTTCCGCATTTCTCACCGCTTTTCCTCTACACGATTTTGTTGTTTTCTTTTTTTTTTGGTGGAGGGCAGGACAGTCGCATTTTGGCGAACTTGTTTCCATTGCCGTTTGCCCAACCCCCTTGGAGTTGGTTTTTGTTGAAGGTCCTTTTGCCAGATACCGTGAAAATCTTAAGGATTTGCATGCTTTCAGCGTGATTTCTGGCTTTATTCGTGTTGTACGTGAGCTGCCGCATCGATTTATTGTCTATTTTCCTACCCACAATTTTCACTTTTCCCCCATGAGAAGAAATCCGTCGCTCTGTTTGTTTGCCATATTATAATATTATAATATTGATTATCTTCAGGGTCTCGAACTTCGATGTCACAGGGCAACCTTGCGACAATTGTGGCATTTATCACGAAAGAAAATCCAATCAATAAGTTTCTTCAATATTTATGCTAATTAACTGACTGAAATTCCATTTCAATCGCCAGACGATTCAATTAGTAATGCGGATTAAAACACAACAACAAGCAATTGAAAAACCTCAATGAATTTACTTAAACTCGCTTTATATTTCCAATTATTTATATACGATTCTGTTCTTTGTGCTTTTTTCTCTGCCAATTCTTTGTCAATTGAAATTTCTCTGTTAAATGTAAAATGAAAAATTCCTGGAAAATGTTCTTCCTTAACTATCAATTGTTATTTTACCGATTTATTTTATTTATATATTTGCGTTATTACCATAAACATTTTCTTGGTCAAAAGTAATCCAAATTTCTAATCGGAAAACCTATTTAAACATAGTTCGTGTTTCGATCTGAACTTTAAGTATTGCCAATTTTATATTTATATATTTTATAATTTTTTTACATTTTAAGATGCTAAATTTCTTACCTTAACTAATTGTAAAATTTATTATATAAGGTTCATTATTAAATTAGCTTAATTTTCATTTGCAACTTCAATTTAAATCTGTATTACAACCTTTTAGTGCTCCAGAAAAAATACATTTATTTGCTTAATAATCTCTTATTTATGATCATTTTTCAAGCTTAAAACCCAAAGAGTTTTCTATGTTTCCGAGTTCCTAAAAACATTTGTGCATTTATTTGTGCAATTCGATAAAATGATTTGGATTTGGCGCAGTCTGCAAACGTTCATAAATCAATAGATAATTACATGGTTTATTTAATGCAATTGCCAATTGCCAATTGGGGAGCTTATTTTCGCAATGGAAAAGTTTTGTCAAATTGCGCATTTCGAAATTACATAGTTAAATTTTGCATCACGGGTAACATGCGGCGTATGCGTAATAAATGCATTTAAACCATAAAACGCTCAAATCACACAGATCAATTGACGGGCATTACGGGTATTATCAAATGACATGACAAGTTTTCGAGTGCCCAGTTAAACATTCGCATTTAAGTGGGCGTGGCTGCAACGAGGGGAGTCTAAGAGGTTTACATTGAGCTAGGCTTCTGATGTGAAAATGCTTCGCTCAGAGTTTGGTTTACATATATTCTAGGGTATATGGAGTGCATATAAAGAGAAGAGTAAAAGAGAAGCGAAGTTATAAAAGCTAAATAAACAGAGGGGAGATTCCTTTCACAACAAGTTGCTGCTTGGGCTCTTGCAATCAGAAGTTGCAACAAATCGCCTTCGGTGCAGATTCCAGCAATCAGCAGGTAGACAACTGAAAAAGAAAGACAAAAAGATAATACGGAATAGAAGTAAGTGAACTGAGCCTGAGTCTGGTCTAGTCTGGAATTAAGTGCGCTCTTATGTCCATCATTTGGAAAATGCCTGGGATTAGTTGTGTTGATGCGAATGTCAAGCGATGTGAGTTGCAGTTTGGTCTTTTGGTCTCCGGCTTTGTCTTTTATCAGTTGGCAGTTGTCCTGTTGCTTAGGTGCATCCTTTTGTGGACTTATGGCTTGGCTTTCTCCCGTCCCCGGGCAATTACTTAAACAGCAGCAGGGACTTTAAAGAGCTGACTGCAAATTAAAATGTGCATATTTTATGAGTGTCGCCTTCAAGTTGGAAATTCGATTTTACTGCTTTGTGAACTTTGCTGTTTGTCATTGAGCTTAAATAGAAAAAGTTTCAACATAATCACAGCGCTCTCTCTGTCTCTCTCTCTCTCTCTCTTTCTCGCTGACCCCGTCTCTGTCTCCCTCTCTCTTTAACTCTAACTCTGCCTGTGTCGACTTCTCTGACTGTCACTTAAAGCGACGCTTGTCGTAAATTTCAACTCAAGCTTTGCTCTCATTATAACTCGGCAGCACTTTTGCTTGCTTTAATGAACAGCCTGACGAGTGTTGGCTACAGTGGGCAAAATCAGTGCTTTAGTGGTTGAAACTTTATCTAAGTATAGGCATATATATTTATCAAACAATCTATCTGTGCTAAACAAATATTTACCATTTAAGTTCTGCCGTGGAATCAACTTTTGAGTTCTGCCTTTTATGTTGAATTCTTTAATTTCACCTTCATATTTGAGTTTCTTAATTTCACTTTAAATTTAAAGTTCCATAAGTTCAATTAGGTTTTATTTATGATCATTTTTCCATTTTTCTGATTTAACTTATAGGTTCCACATTTAAATGACATGCCCATTTTCATTTCAGGTTCCACTTCTAATTACAAAATGGAGTTGAATTTTTAAATTCAAATTCAGAGATGGTCTTTAAATTCACTGTTTAAATTTTCTTTTCTTAGTTCCAATTTGCACTTCAAAATATCATTTTCAATTTTAATTTGAGTTTAATGTTCTATCTAAGCTAAGCTGCTTTTCTATATTCCAATTTTCTATGTTCCACTTTCTATGTTTCACTTTTCTATGTTCCACATTTGAGATCCACTAGTTATTCACCTTAAGTATATCTATCGAGCTATCGCCACATTTAGTTGCGATCGATAACACATAAACTGTTGCTGCATCGATAACAAAAACCATAGGACATTCAGCAATCTTGTGCCCACTGTGCATGGAGGGCAGAGGAGATAGGATGTGGGGCACCGCTGAGGGACACGCTGGAGGGGGGCGCGGTGAGGGAGGGAGGTTGGGAGGTGGGGGCATCATTATTGCTGCACGTTGCTGCTGTCATCGTCATCAAAAGCAGGAGCCCAGCATCAACTGCTGCTGTTGTTGTTGTTGTTGTTGTTGCTGCTGTTGTTGTTGTGGCAAGTGTTGGTGCTGTTATTTCGCTTGACTTTATCGCTTGGCAGGACCTGCCGCTGTGTGTATCCTTGATGGGGGAGGGGGGATTCGGTAATCAGCAGCAACAAATGAAACTTGACAGCAACAAAACATCTCGCGTTTTACATTGTCGACATTTCTTTCAATATTTCCCTGCAGAAATTAAGCGCGGAAATTGAAAGTGTTGCTGTGAGGATGTCTAAGATGTGAGGATGTTGTTGCCTTGACTTGATTACTATTCTTATTAATTTATTAATTTTAATTTATTTATGAGAAAAAAGAGTAGACCCATTTGGTCAGTATCCTTTTTGTGGAATTTGTTTGCCGCCGTCTGCTTCTAATTTGTGTAATTAAATCCAACGCTTGTTAATATTTATTTAAATATGTATTTAAGGGCCTTAAATGCCAAACGGAGAGTGAAATTAAGTTTCCTTTGAAAGCTGTTTGTGCAACCGAAAGGGATTTTACTCTGCTGTCCATATCTGAAATTTACAGTTGAGCGAACTTAATGAGCTTTAATGGATTTTATTGCACAGCTTGCAAAAGTGTTATGAAGCTAATTAAATAGGATCTGCTTTCCGCTACATCAAAAGCGTTTTGTGTAAATATTATACTAGTTCTCATCTTGAATATTTCAGCAATTCAGGCACTCGCTCCTTTGGCGGAATTCGCCTTGACCATTTCCAAGGCCAGCCTAAAAGTATGCAAAAGCCAAGGCCAATGTCAAGCAAACAGTTACACAACCGTTGCAAGCGGTGAACGCCAACTACCACTGCAATTATCGATCTTAGCATTTTTTTTCTGCAAATTGGCGCGCAATTTAAATATGAACTTGTATTTGTTAATTCAGCAATTTTGCAATTAAGTACAACTTAATCAAAAATATATAAAAAATTATAATAACTATTTTTTTTTAAATTGAGTTAAATATGGAAATCGAGTCTTTTCTGTGTGAGCCAAGGTTGCCACACGGTTTTTTAAAATTCATATTGGTCCAATTGGCAGGATCATAAGACTTTAATTATATCTGTCCTGTGTCATCAAACAAGTAAACTATCTGTATGAGAGTTAGTAAGTTAGTTTTACACAGGTAAAATAAAATCAGCGAAAAATCATGAAATTAAAGATAGTTATTTTTCAGCAACATGGCAGACAACAACAATCTGCAAAGCGCTGTAATAAACTATTCACCTATGCTCACCACACCATACGGTAACGTGAGATCACTTACAGCCCCGCCACCCGTGCCGCAGTCCACCTTCCAGCTGACTTCAAATGGCTATGATGGGGGCAATGAATATACTGGAGTACACGGCGCAGACTGCTTTGGTGGATATGGTAGTACGGGAGAAATGGGTGGATTTGTTGGCGGTATGGAGGATCCTACAACATATTTGGAGGAACGAATGTCAATGATCCTGAGCAGAGATTCATTCATTTGAATTCCTCAAAATTGTTATAATTGTTTAACTGCATAAACCACACATTTTGTTTTGTGCAAGTTAGTGAGAGCAGACGAGTGCATCGATGGCACCAAGTGCTATCTTCATGACTCTCTCTCTCTCAGTGCTGCCAGCATTTGACTAGGAAAACAGCTGACTGCACTACAAAATTATGATAGTTGTAGCTATAATTTCGAAGTAAGAGTCGTTGATTGTGATAAAAGTAATTTCAAACGTTAAAATTGTATTTCCTAACAAATTTTGGGCCTTTATAATCAGTTTACAGCCTTTTCTCAAAAGACGCACTTTGGAAAATGCTAGATTTAGCGGGTAAACAGTGAGGCTGCCAACACTGTGGTTGGTCGTGGCTAATATAACAGTGCGCCGTCGCCGTCGCTCACACTCAGCCCACTGACAGCGCTCAGTTCCAATTGGAAGAACGGGCGAGCAAGACGCGGTGCACGACTGAAGCGTTGTTCAAAATAAAACACAAATAATCTTTCGCCTTAATTTTTTTTGCGCACAAAAAGTGCAGCAACGCGTACGCATTAAAAGAAAGCAAAGCTCTAAAGTAACGGTTTCGCTTGTGCATGTGGGCGTGTGGTGAAAATGGATGAATGAATTGGTGCCAAAACAAAGAAAAGGCAAAAGCAAAGGCAGCATAAAGAAGCAGAAAAGCAGGCAGCAGCAGCAACAGCCACAAGAACACGTACTTGAGTGTTGCTTGCCTGTGTGTGCGTGTCTGTATGTGTGCGTTGTTTTTACATATGTATGCAAGTGTGTGCGTGCTCAGAAAGATTGCTTAACCCAGCAAAATAAATAATCATGTCAAATTTTCATAAGTTCACCCAGAAGCCAGAGTAAAGAAAACACGTGAAAATTGTGAAAAACACTGCCAAATGCGGTGAAAGTGCAGCAACAGCAACAGCGGGCCACGAAAATAGCTCAAAAAGATAAAGAGTGAAAAGCAAATTTTGCCACCAGCGTATTCTCTCTTTCTCTCTTCGTTTGCATTTGTGCTTGTTTTTACTTCAACGTCGTGAGGTGTTAAATCGAGTTGTAAAAAAGAAAAAACAACAACCACAAGGAGAAATGTAAGTTGATCAATTTTTATATTTGAATTAAAGACTGCTAAATAATAGCCAAATGTCGTCATCAGCCAATTCGTTGCCAGTTTTATACTCGTTGCGCTTGCAAAACTTTTGTTGTTTGATTTTGTATTTTTTATTTGTTGTGTTTCATTTTGTCTCAATGGCCGACGCAGGCAAACGCAGTCTCAGCTCTCAGCTGGTGCCACTTGCTGAGCGCGAGAGAGGCAGCTAGAGATGAACGATATTATAGCTGTTTAGTCGCAGTCAAAGTTTATTTTTAAGACATTTAAGAGTAACAGGGAGAAAATTAATAAAAAAAAAATCATAAATAATTATCATTTAGCTTTAAATAAATAAAGTAGCTACCTATGCAACATTGGGTGTTTTTTAAAGCAAATCTTTTTTTTTAATCTGAATCATAGTTTGACCATCACTATGTTTTACGTGCGCGCTCATCTCTCTTTTGAGCGTGACTGCGAGAGAGGCTCTGCTTCTCTCTTACAAACACAGACGTCAGCTGTGTTGTATGTGGCCTCTTCGAGTTGTTGTTGCTGCGCGTTTTATTTAGCACGTTTTTTGGTCAAAAATACAAATAAATAAAAAATAATAATAAGCAAAGTGCGATTTGGAGTGAGTGCGACTGTTGTCATGGTGTTTATTAAATAAAGTCTGTTAATTGACTTTGCATTTGTATCCGTAATGTTTTTAACAGCAGCGCGCCAAATAAACAGATTAAAAAAATATATACAATCTCAGTTTCAAGAATATGCGCAAACAAAAACAACTCAAGTGTAAAATAAAGTGCACAACATCAATAGCAATACACAACCAAGAAAACGACGGTTCAAGTCTCGAACAATTGCAGTAATACAATAATAAATTTTCATTATGGTTTAAGTAGCAAAAACGACAATAACAATAACATCAACAATAACAACAACAATAACTCACCTTGCTGCTTTTGCTCTCTGAGCAGAACAGAGTTGCCAGATGGCGGTTTTAACGATATTCATTATTGTGCGAATTTTGTTTTGAAAAATCATAATGTAATTCTGCAATAATCCAACAAACATAAAACTGCTGAATCAGCTGCACAAATTACAATTCGGATTTATACATATCTTCATGCAGACATACATATTTTAATAGTTTGAAATTTGGTGCACGCTTGGACATTTGGTTGTTGTTGACATTGAATTTAAATTGCTTTGTATGTACATATGTACATGTCTGTATGTATACAGTATGTGTACACATTGTAAAGGTATGAGTATGTATGTATGTAGGTGTGTACACAATATAATATATGTATATAAATATATTTATATTTAATGTATACACATGGTTGTTTGTTTTTTAATTACATATTTAATGCTCTTGATGCTTTTAAGAGGCACTCAAAGTGCAATAATTGCTCATGAACCTCTGACCAGTTTAAAATGCCCGTATACGCCGTATACGCCGGTCCACCTCTCCTCTCTCTTCCCACATTACTCCGTCATTGGCGCCGTCTCCGTGCTCCCTTTAAATATAATTGTTAATGTTAATTAGTTGCTACTATTTTATTTGCTGATTACACTGTGAATTTTACACTTTTGTTATTGGACTTTTATTTTGTTTATACAATACACGTCTATTTACATATATATAGTGTGTGGAAGTGTGTACACATTTATACATTTCCTTATTCCGTATTTCGTTGTCGACGAATCTTCATTTCGACAGCTGTGTTTACCGCGCTCCTCAAATGACCCTCAAAGCATTCTATAGAATTTCTTTTTGTCTATTGCAATTCATTTTTCAAAGTGTTTTTGTCTAGTTATTTTGCTTATGATTCATAATGAGATTTGAATAATAAATATTCAAATTATTGATTAAAGGAATCGAAATCAATTAGCGTTATTAGGATTGAACCAGTTTTTTTTAATCTTTAATATAAATCAGTCTAAATTTGACACTGTTTTCTAAATAATACCAGTAATTTATTTACATATCTGATATACATAAATCGAATAAAGTTTGAATGATAATTTCATAATTCTTTCTGGTTATCTCTGATATCCAGACTTCGATTTTGGCCATTTGATATTTATTCATTTTTATCTATTAATTATTATGGTTATTCTATAACGATTTTTAACAATTGGCGAAATATATTAGCATGTGATTGATTGATTCAAGACAGACAAATTGAATTTGTTTTGCGTCGCCAATCTAAGTGGTTTGAACCCAAATTATAAGTTCTATAAAGCTCTGCGTTTGGTCAATCAAATGTGTCGTATCGGTAATTGTAATTGGAAATGACTGGAAACTCAGCGTTTCTCGTAATTGCACTGAAACTTAAAAATTGAAGGGCCGACAGCACAGACACGACCTGCGATAATACGAATATTTCAAATGATCTGAGCAACAACTACAAATCACTTCAACTTCTCCATATTTACAATGCTATGGAAAACGATAAAAATAAGGCGAACATCAATCGATTAACCTTTAACGATCGAGTTTTCTAGCTTAGCAAATGGCTCATTGAGTTAAACTTGTGCTATTAAATTGTTATCGCGAACTTGAGCTATAAGAAATTTGTATTTTGTATAATAAACATCTTTTTATAGTTGAATAATTTTCATTAATTTTCTGTTGTAATTGAAAATGTTTTATTTTTCCAGTTTCTTTTTTTAGTACAGACAAATGTTAACACCTTCCATTCAAAATTCTCTATTTTAAGAGTTAAGATGGTAAATAACTAAAAACTTATCTGTTTTATTGTTTTTTATGTTTATTTGATTAACGCTCATTAGCATTGCACAACTCGCACGGATGTTGTTTTCTTTATCATAATCACCGCTTCTAAGGTCGGATTCGCCATAAAGTTGCTACCGAAGCCGGCAAATAAATTTTGTACGTAAGTGTGTGTATGTGTGTGTGCATATGGAAATGTGCGAAATAAATATGTACACAGTGAAGCTGTGTGTACACACTGAGCGTATGCATATATGTAATTCAAAATGGCGCCGCGGTTTGTTTACATTTGAATGCTAAAAATAAAATTAGAAGCGAGTAACAAAACGAAGTGAACAGAATAAAGTCGAAGAAGCTGAAAACTGGCGCGAGTGCAGGCATAATTTTTTGTAGAGCAGCTAAATAATTAATAAAAAAAACAAACAAAAAATGGCAGCGGCAACAGGTAGACAATGCGACCAGACAGTAAAATCTGTTAGTTAGTCAGTCAGTCAGTCAGTCATTCAGCGGCGAGACAGTTAGTCAATCAAATATATTGTGGCAATAGGAAAGATAGAGGGAGACGGCAACTGTCTGGCAAACGATAAAAAAAACCAACTACGAAGACAAAAATTATACATTTTAACCTCAAAGTTGTTGTCTATTTGTTTTTGTTGCTTATTTTTCGGCTTAATGGTCATGCCTGTTGTTGTTGTTGCTGTTGTTGTTATTACTGTTGCCTTGTGGCCGTATCTACGTTGTACGTCAGCTTCACAAAACGGGTTTTTCAGTTGAGTGAAGAGCAAAAAAATAAAAATAAAATAAAGAAGAAATATAAAAGCCGCGCGGCGTTGCCAATCGGTTTTTAGACATTGCGTTGCCGCCAGCCCTGCACCCTGTACACCCTCATCGGCACCCTGTTCTGCTTACAGGTGTTTTTTCTTCATGTTTTTATATGTCTTTGTTTATTTGTTTTTTTATTTATGAGTTTTTCAGCAAATGTTGCTATTTGCCATTACCTTTTTGCTGTAATTTATTTATTTCTCTCTTCACATTCTCGTATTTCCACTTGTTTCCACATGTGATTCTACGTTTTAATCTATGCGAAATCAATCAAATGAGTAAAAGAGAGAGAAAGAGGGAGAATGGGATTGTATTATTATTTATTTGTCGTATTTACCGTTTGTGTTTATTTATGGTTTTGCCTTAAGCGCCTTTTTGAATTTAAATTTCTAATTATTTGTATGAGAAAACAATCTGTTATTGCAAATATATTCAATTGTCCGTAAGATTCTTGTTTTGTTCCCTATTCATTTAACTGTGGGTGTCGAGGATACATTTCTAGAACGTAATTAAGATTGTGATGGAATAATAATATTGTTCAGCAATAAATTCTATTGATAATCTATCTCATCTGCGATCTCAGTTTGTGTCGCATCGTTCTTTTCTGATGTCTCATACATCTCATTATCGATCTCATTATGCTTCTCTTAATTCTCATTATTCATTTGAGTTATTACTATGTTTTTAAGTACTTTCAGTGACAAATGTTAATGGGCAACTGTGAAAACAAGTTAAAGAAACAATATTAACCAAGTTAAGTAGCTGTTTATTTTCTTCTATGTCGAACAAACTAAAATCTTTGATGATCTCTTTGCTTTCAATTACCAAAGTTGTTTCTTCAATTTTATTGTTTATTTGAACATTTTATGAGTTTCTTATTGACAGCTGGGTTTTCAAAGATTCTTACTAAATGCGAAACAAGTGCACTTCTGTTATAATTAAATTTAATTGAGTATAGAAGCAAATTGATAGGCACTTCAAGTCGCCAATCTATTTATAGTATAATGGTATAATTAAATGTCGAATTAGATTGTCGCTGTTGTTTTTAAAGCACAATCGCGAGTAAACAACGTTTATTTATAATAATAATAATAATTATATTTTTTGACATTTGTCTATGATTGCAATAAAAAGTTTGTCAGATAAACAAGATATGAATAATAAGGCGTTATTTCTTTGGTTCTTATCGCCGTCATGAGCACAGATAATGTATCTTATCAAGATATTTGTGTGTGTGTGTGTGTGTTTGTTTATCATTAAGGCAATTGCAATAAGTCAAATAATGGCCAAATGTGACCCTGTTGCCAAAAGTCGACTTGTCCATATTTTCACACACACACAAACAGTTTTTCTCTTCAATTGGCTTCACTTTGTAGCGTTCTCTCTCTCTCTCTCTCTGTGTCTCTTTCTCTTTGCTTTCATTTATCATCATATTTCTTGCATTTACCGCACATTTCACCAACAGCAGCAGTTGATGTTGTTGTTGTTCTTGTTGTTGTTGCTGCTGACCGTTTTTGGTGTCACTTACATGCTGTTGTTGTTGTTGTTGTTGTCTGTGGCTGGCAGTCGACCCACTTTTGGCAACTGCCAAACCATTTCTCATTTCTCTTACCGAGGCTCAGGCACAAATTCAAACAAATGCATTTTGCAGCGCTCTCGACCAACTTTAGCTGGCCCAAAACTGCATTTAGACATGGTAGCCATATGTGTGTGTCTCTCTCTCGCTCTCTCTCTCGCACACTGTATGTGTCTCATATCTGTTACGGCTAAAGAAAGCCCGTTTGCCATTCGCTCTTGGCACTTGGCTTTCACCCGAATCACTTTATTTTTTTGCCCGCCAGCTTTTCCAAACAACCCACAGCTGTCAGCCTGCCACTCCCTACCTCTCTCTCTCTCTCTCTCTATCGCTCTCTCTTTCTCTCTTTGTCCTCCTGCTGGCCATTACTCTTGATGTTCGGTTAGGTATGAACTTTATTGCATCGCATGCCATTATACAGATGCTGTAAATATTTTTCGTAGCGGTCATAAATACGTTGAGTATCTCACAGATACTCCGATACACACAGATACAAACACTTAACTACACACATATTTACATTTAGTGCTTGTTGCCCATCAGAAATTTCATTTTAATCTATTTTTTTCTCACACAACTCTCGCTGCATTTGAACTTTATGGAAAGTATATCAGATGTGATTGCCACGCCCCCAATGCTCGTGATTTCACTCATTTGATTTGAAATTCATTTTCATTAAAAATCAACTTGTGACTGGTGTATAAGTGCATTTTCATTTTCATTTGCATTTCCATTTCCAGTGCCATTTCCATTGCCAGAGCAATCTCCTGAGTTCAAAGTCTGCCTGCTTAGTGTATTTTGTATTGTATAATATGCAAAATGAACTAATGAAACTAACATAAATATTTCATTAATTATTATAATATCTATTTCGATTATATAAAACGAGTTGTCAACACGCGATGATTGCAACTGCCTCTCAGTCCCAATCCCATCTGCAGTGTCTATCGCTTAAGCATTCCTGATCTGAGCTCAATCAAAGCATTATTTGCATAAGTCACACAAATCTAGGTTCAATCAAGACACTCATGAACTATTTTGCATTATTTAAATCAATGCAGAATCATGCACTCTGCACTTAATGCTAGTTTTATGGCATTTATCATATGGAACGTGTTTTCCGTTGAATTTGAATTTGAAACAGGAAAACTCAACTCAGCTCGTATCTCAACCAAAATCAATAGAATTAGAATAGCTTATTAAAAGTATTTACAAAATCCAAATTTGCAAGTACTTTTGATTTGAGAGATACTATGGATTATCTTGAACAACTATATAAGTCCTGATGCAATTCTCTGTATTTTTGTCACGTAATTCTCAAATTATCGAGAATTCTCCCACAAAGAGCTCATTGTGCAGGCAACAGTGCAATTTTGGATAATAAAAAACAATACTTAAATTAAATAGGTTAAAGTGGAACCTTGCTAAAGTGCTTTGTTGACTTGTTGAACGAGCGAAGCGTCGTCATTTATTTAAGTTTGCAATTTTCAATAAATGATTTCCGATTAAATTGGCAAACATTTGCTAACATGACCCTCTAACACTTTCGTTGAGTTAAAAATCATTTAAATATTTGTTAAATGCTTAGCTATTTGTCTGATGAGATTTTTCTATTAATCATTTATTTATTTCATAAATTGAAAAGTTTTTTCTTCTGCATCGATAGAAAATTCCCACATTGTTCGGAAATTATTTCATGTGGTAAAAAGTATCCATGAATTGCTTTCCAGCCATTTTAAATTACAACAAATGTGTAAAATCCACATTTGTTTATGGACCTTACCAGTTTTGTGGTCGAATTTTGTGTTTTATTTGCTTTCGGTTTGTAAATAGTGTTTTTCTTTCGATGTGCGGACGGAACTTGGTGAATAATATGCAATAATGAAACATCAACTGTATGCACAAATATTATTGCTATGAAATTTGCATGCAGCAGAATGCAGAATAAACTTTTCATTTAGACCACAAAAAATGTTGTGCATAAAATATTCATATGAAAGTGCGCAAAAACTTTTAATGCTTGCAATTAAAAATGTGAAAAATTAATTGGGAAAATTGTTAAATGGAAAGTTGAACGGCCAAAACAAGTTGTGCTTATAAAAACAAAAATCGGAAGAAAAAAGAATAACAATAAAAATTAAATTGTTTAAGCTGGCTAACAATGCGGTATGTAACGGGAGTTGTTTTGGTTTTAATCTATACAAGTTTGTTTGTTGTTATTATTCTAGATTACATTTATTTGGAGGAAATTTATATGCGTGTTATATTTTTTTGTGCCTTCAACTTATTCATTAGTTTCTTGCCAGAGTCGTGTATTATTTATAATACTGAACAAAGACAATATTTCTATGTTTTATTGTTATGTTAAACTTAAGTCAGCTCATTAATTCGGTTCTTTAACTTAGACTTTATCTATGTGGAAGTACAAGTTTGTAGTGCCCGTTTTGATGACCCTCGATGTGGCTTATCCATGACCATGACAAAGCATCGATGGTAAACTAAAGTTCTTGCAACTTGACATGAGAACCCTTAAATCAATTTGCCGCTGTGGAACTTGACTCTCCTCTTCTCTGCTCTCTCCTCTCAACTCTCTGGCGACTCTCAACGTTATTCAATTGCAAGGCAACGTTTTAAGCAACAAAAATTGTTCCATTAATTGCTGAACACAATGGAGTTGAGTGTTGTTGTCCCAAAAGCCAAGACATCGGCTGCACAGTGCCAGTGGCAGCAGGAAGAGAGGGGAAAGGGGAGGGAAGAGGGGGAAGCTGTGCCGCTTAATTTGCTGTCGCGAACGTTGGCGTTGCCTGCACTTATAAATATGCAATTATGTGCTCAAGTCGAACAACATTGTGCTTGATGTGGGCCTAAAGGCGGTGGGTAGGGAGATGAAAGATAAGGGGAGTGACGAGAGGGAGGAGGTGGTGAGGGAACGTTGGCATTAACAAATCTTGTTACACAAAAGCTCTTTAAATATTTAATGATGCACGCCATAAAGTGCAAGGCTGCCTGCAGTTTATTAGGCAGCCGATAAGACACACACACAAATAAACAAAGAGAGAGAGAGACAGAGAGAGAGAGAGAGAGAAAGAGACATTGGAGTAGAGAAAGAAAGGAAGAATGCCTGCAGCGTATGGACTGCAACTAATTAAACTACGAGCCACAGACCTTCTCTCCTTCGCAGTCTCACTTCTCTCACATTCTTCCTCTCTCCCTCCCCTTTCTCTAACATCCGCATCCGTTGCCAACTTTTAACGCGCTTATCTCAAGGCTCCGTTTGGCTCGGCATCCTGCCGCATCCTTTTTGGCCACGTCGCCGCCGTGTGCTGCATTTGAGTGTGTGTGTGTGTGTGTGTGTGTGTTGCACTGTTTGCTTAACAAGTTTGCCCATAAAGTTGGCAACTGCCACATGGCCCGTACGTTGAGTTAAGACCAAGTCTGAGCTCACAATTGCCAACATTGTCGGTGTGAGGGAGGAAATTCGACCAGCAACAAAAATCTCCAAAGAATTTAACAAATTTTTATAGTTTCTCTTAGTGTTCCTTATTATGAAAGCATTGATTGGCATCGATTACAATTGATTAGAAGTGGATTACAATCGATTATAGCAATTTTATTAGAGTTTTGCACATCGACAAAAACTGGTTTAATTTTAATTTTTTTTTTTAAATAAACACTATTTATTTTTGCCCTTATTTTAAATTATTTACCAGAAACCAATTATATTTTTTATCAGTGTATAATCTTTGATTTATGATTTCCAATTCAAATGCAACACGTGTGAATCAAAGTTCTCGATAACTCCCCTTTGTTTTTATTTTTAATTTATAATTAATTGTTGATAATAATACAGATTAATTATACTCAAGTTGCAAGTTGATTCTAATCACTGAAATACACCCATAAATAACGCCCATCAATGTAGAACTGCAGCGATAACTAATCTAGAAAATTGTAGCAATAATTAAAATAATTTTTTTATTTTGTGTTTTTTAAAGCGGTAACTTTAAGTCGTTGCTTTGCAACTTTATGTTAAGTTTATTCTTTGCTTGTTATTGCTTCATTTACTGCTAGCAATTTGGCTTGACTCTCTTACTGCAACACCCACTACCTCTCTCTCTCTCTTTTTCTCTGTCTGTCTCCCTCACATGTTCTTGCTCTTTCTCTTACTCTTGAGTGAACGCAATGAAGCGCAGTTAACAAAAGCGTTTTTGTATTCTACGCTTTTGTTTGTCTGCACGTGAGTGACTTGACTGCTGCCCCGCCCTTCCCTTCCACCTCCCCCCTCCGAGATCTGGGGATCTGGGTGAATGCACTCTGTTCTCTGCTGCGGTGTCGATGTTAAGGACCGCAACACAGGCCGAACCTCAAGCTGACGCAACCCTCCAACGTCAACGTCAACGTCGTGCTTTGACTTATGAATGCGCAGGTGGCAACCCTACCTCCCACCACCACCCCTCCGACGTACGCTTTTAGACCCGTTCATAAAAATGTATAAACTTAATAACCCGTTGGCCAAATGACGGGGCAACCGTCAGAAAACAGGCGTGGGGCAGCCACATCTTCTGACCTTCCGGAGATTTTTTTGTTTTGCGCGATTTGTGCGCTAAAATGCAGCAAAAACATTTAACGCTTTCAGCATTTTCGCATTTTTCGCGTTTTCCGCGTTTTCCGCGTTTTCCGCATTTTCGTATTTTCGTATTTTTCGCAATACGCAAAAGACGCAAACAGCAATTTGTGCCCCAATCAACCGGAACTGTAACGATTTTTGCTTTTTGGCATAATTACTTGATGCCATAAATATTTTAGTGCCTGCCACTCGTAAAAGTAATCGAAAATTTGAACACAAGGAGAATACAAAGAATATGCGCAAAAATAGATAAATGCTGGACTTGGAGATACTCTCTAGCTGAATAGAGAGAAGTTACCTTTTGAACTATATAGGGTATACAATAATTAAGATAATGTTTAGTTAAGTTCTTAAGCTGTTCACTTAAAAAGTGAAGGAGTATTTCAGCTTAGAGCAAACAATGTTAAGTTCTTTGTGCATATACTTTGTAGTATGACTATACTTATCTAATTACAAGGTATCTGCGTTTTAATGTCGATAAATTACATGCTCAATATTCCTATTCTTAAGGAATTAGCTCACTAATTGCAGACTTTTTTCCTGTCTAGTTTAAGTTTACACTAATTTCAGTGCATTTTTCAATTTTGGACTCGAACTTGCCCAGTACAACTCTTACACTAATTACAGGGTATTGCAAACAATCTCTTACTGTTATTGCCTGACTTGACTGTTTGCTGACCCCAATGCACCGCACCTTTCCGCCCATTTCGTGACGGGCGCTATTCATTTCCATTGCCTTTACAAATCTGTTGACACTTTTGAGGTGCTGCGCAAAAACTTCAACCTCCCCTCCTGCCACTCCCCTTCCCTCGTCTACCACTTTTCGCCTATATGAGTTGCTGGCAATAAAATAAATAATGAAAAAAAAATTGAAATTGTCGTGCGCGAAATTTGCATATGAAACGATGAAAAATGCAAAAAAAAAATACAAAAAAAAGTGCTGATGTGGCTGCTACGCAATTGCCAGAAATTACTGAATTGCAACAAATGAAAACGGCATCAAAACAAAGGCGAAAACGCGTGGCCGGAATGCCTAATTGCAGCCGAACAATAACGCGCATACGCCGCGTTGGCCATTGGCCGTTGGCCGACAACAGTTTTTCTTTTGTTTTGCGCCTTTCGATTCACCAAGTACAAAAAAAATAAATAAATAACAAAAGACAACTACAAATGAATGAAAAGTAATGATTTTTAAAGCAAGTCGACTTTTGTATACTCTTCAAATCTGATTTTTCATTATCATAAGCTGAATTACGTCTTATAAGTAGTATAAGTATTATCTTAACCATTAGACATTAGCATTAGCATTAGCATTAGCATTAGCATAAGCATTAGCATTAGCATTAGCATTAGCCTTAGCATTAGCATTAGCATTAGCATTAGCATTAGCATTAGCATTAGCATTAGCATTAGCATTAGCATTAGCATTAGCATTAGCATTAGCATTAGCATTAGCATTAGCATTAGCATTAGCATTAGCATTAGCATTAGCATTAGCATTAGCATTAGCATTAGCATTAGCATTAGCATTAGCATTAGCATTAGCATTAGCATTAGCATTAGCATTAGCATTAGCATTAGCATTAGCATTAGCATTAGCATTAGCATTAGCATTAGCATTAGCATAAGCATTCGCATTAGCATTAGCATTAGCATTAGCATTAGCATCAGCATTAGAATTAGCATTAGTTTTAGCATTAGCATTAACATTAGAATTTTTATTTTTATTCACAATACTTTGAAAATAATTATAATGGCCCAGGCAACTTCATCTCTGGGACTACTACAACTTTCACATGCCCATGGCTGAGTTTCACTCGCAATGCCTTTCTCCCGGTGGCTTCACTTCGCTTGATGCACTTGACTTGGGACCGGGGCAGACACGCAATGCCGATAAAGATAGCAGAAACGTTTTTTTTTTTGTATTATTAACCTTTCAAGTGTTTTGGTGAGGTTGACTGCGCTGCACACAAAGAGATCAAGTGAAATGCTGATGGAAATACATTAATTTTCATTTTACAAATGGTCTTCATATAATTATCCACAACACAACAACAATAATTAACCCAATTAAATTGCCAGTTTTATGTTGTGTTTACATTTAATCAGAGTATTTTATTTTTGTTATTTTTCTCGGCTTCCTGTTTCACTTTTCATGTTTGTTTGTTGCTTCTCTGTATTTCATAGCCCGTCGTTGTATGTATATATTTACTTTTTAAATTTTGTTTGTGTTTTTGCTGTGTGGCTGAAAACTGTAGTGGGAGAAGCTGGTAAAAGTGCAGATAGATTGAAAGTGAGGTGAGAAGTGGCGTTTGTGGAAAATCAAAGCTAATTAACAACAATGAAAATCCGCTGAGAGTTTTAATTAAAAAAGCAAATATGTATGTAGATACCCTAAAGGCCTTAAACTGATTGTAGAACACTAAATACCTTATTACAAATTTTAAAAAATCTATAACAAAAATTCGGCTGACAATAAAGAATCTTTATCTGTGAGTTTGTGTCTTTTTTTTTAATTATAGTAATTTTTGCTAGTCCCCGTGACAGTGAACTTGTCTGTATTTGATTTAAATTTTGTTATGCTATTTTACAGAGCTACGGTTTTCGATTTTGTTTCGTCAAATTTGTGCCACAAACTTGGCGCACTGAAGCATTTCAAATAGCCACTGAAGGTTGCAACATTACAAATTCTCTGTATGTCTGACCAGTTTTAGTATCTACAGTCTAGACCATTCTCTCATCATAAATATTATACATATTCGCAGACTTAGGCTGTAAACTGGTTTCAAAATTTTATTTTTTATAATTTTGCACATTTGCTCAATGCTTTTTGATCTTATCGAGCTGATAGCTGATTCAACTGATAAACAAAACAAAGGAATATTTAGCAACTTTGATATAAGTATAATTAAAAATATAAATCTGAATCATGGCCACAATCGCAAATTAACGTTGATTAACAGGAATATTGAATCTTCATTTTATAATGTGATTAGCTTTGTTTATAATTTAACATTATCTCTCAGTTATTATCAAAAAATACAACTAATTTAATCACTATTTATTATTTAACTTTATCTTTCTGAACAGAGAAGTAAAAATGCAATCTGAATATTATTTGATTTTTAGTAAAGTTAGAATTTCGATTGAGATTTATAATTTTCCATAGAATACATTGGCTTTTATTGCCGATTAGCTAATTGAAAAAATTGAATATTCGATTGTTTATTAATGTGAAATTATTGAGCGAGCGAATGAGAGAGAGAATGAATGTGTGAGTATTTTTCAGGGCTGGTGTGAATAATGATTCACAGTCACACGAATCAAGTGCACATTACGTATGCGTAATCATCATAAATATATTATTAATTCCAATGTCCACAACGAGCTCTAACTTAGTATAAATGTTACAATAACTCAATCAGGTGCCTATTGCTGCATAAAATAAAAATCAAAAATGTATAAAAAAATATATAAATAAATGATATTGCATTGAAAATTCATTGAATGCCTATTGAGGTGCCAATGACGCAATGCCGAGTCAAACAATTTTCGCACTCAATTTGGAATTCGTTTATGCTGCCTCCAGTTAACGATAATTATCTATAACTGAGTATATATGTATATATATTTTAAGATATACATAAATGTTGCTCCCAAGTGCAATGTTTTGCGTGCCTGCACTTGCAAATCGAAATTGTTGAGTGAATGCAATTGAGTACTCGTTTATTGGAAAATGGGATGCGTTTATTATATTATTTATTGGAACTTGGTCAAAGCTAAAATCATTTATTTAATGTCGGTTCGTGTGACCTTAACAAGCCTGGGGATTTATTAACGTGAGTACTCTGTAATCATAGCAAAGTTCATATTCAAATAATAAAAAGGGCAACATCAAGTTGAGTTACGGCTGAGTCGCTCAATATTATAATTCATTAAACAATTTAATATGACTTTGCTTTTAATTTGTTGGACGATTCAATTGTGGATTTTCTCCCACATGTTACATGATAGGTTGGGGGTATTCCCCTGTGTCTAAAAACCCAAAACTAATTTCCATCTATAAAAATGTTTTAAATATGAATTTTTAAGGTTGTGTACAATGCAAATGAATATTTTTGAAAGGTCAATAGAATGGAAAATTTCTATTGAAGCTGGCGTAAGCGTTAATAAATAACAATCAAATAACTTGATGATAGAGTCTGTTTTGTAAACTTTGAGCTTATCTATATTTAAGATATCAAAGTCAGGGAATATCTACGATGGCTTGCACAACCCGAAGAATTGTTAATCAACTGTTTTACTTGACTTGTTTGTCGCCGTATCACATGAGCATCAATCAAATCTGTTTTATTTGTTGTTCCCCAGTTGCTGATAAGACATGACACCTTGTTATTGTACACCCACATGTAACACGCTTCTGCTCCAGGGTTGAACCAACAGCAACAAAGTGCAATTGTGTCTCTCAACTCTCGAAATGAAATGACTTCCTAGCGTACTCGTAATTCAATTAAATGCGACGTGAACTGCCTGATAAATCATATTGTTATTACAGAGGTCGCAATCAGCTGCCTTACGGTATTCGTATTCAGCAAACGGTAAACCAGTGCAAACTGCACTCAGAGTTCTCTAATTAGTCTGTGAACCGGTTGAATCGATCGCGATTCATAACTCGTTTATTGTTTGAGCTTTGTAGCTGAAATTTGTCATCAAGTTAGATTCGATCATTGGAATTGTTAATCAATTGCAGTAATTTGGCTACTCTGTGTTTAGTTCATTAAAAACTTGCAACTGCAACAATTTAACTAATGTCATTTAATTTTCTTTATTTTCTAAGATCGTATCAAGTAAACAACTGAATACTTAGACAGAGATATGAAATGAATATTTACCATATAATTATCTGCACAAACTAAAAGGCATTGTGTGACAGACATTGCATGTTAATGTTGCCTCTATATCAATATAGGATTACGTTAATATCTGGAGACAATGCCTCCATTGTCAAGCTGACTTAGCTACAAACAATGCAAAATGCCATTATTGATATTTATCATATTGCCGACAGAGTATTAATTATTATAATAGATCAATTGTGTGGGCAGAAAAGCGTCAGAAAAGTAAAGGATTTTCAGCTTTAGAAAGCAACAATTGTTTGATGGCACTTTCAAGTTGTTAACGCCTTAATTTCTCTATTCATTTTCCCAAATTGAAATGAAAAACTAATTAAATTATGTGTTTGGCTTGACAAACACTTGCTCACAAGCTACGCAAATGCCTTAACATTCTACAAAATGTAACAATTTGGCTAAAATCTGTTTGCAAAGCCAAAACACACACACACATACAGGTCCTTTGGTCAGCCTTGGACCACACCTCTTGTGGCTAACTGTAGCATTCCTCGTCCTGTTTTCAAAAGGGGTCACAAATGCTCTCAAGCAGCAAAGACAAAATTTTAACAGAAATTTGAAAATTCCAAGGGTGGTTCCATAAGTTGGTAAGAGATTTAAGATTATTATAAAAGATTATCTGAAAGATTATTAAGATTTTGTTGAGTCTTTCTATTTTAAAATGACTTGCAAATAATTTAAATACAGAGTTGATTTCATTCTTTTCCAAGTTCTCTAAAATACATAAATAATATTTAGATCATACCCAACTTAAATTTATTGCTAACTGAAGGAGCAACCCTCGTATAATGACCATGCAGATGTAGTCTCACATATATCTACATATGCAAGGATACGAGTCAAGCTTTGGATGTGGCAAATGTGTAAACTGTGTAACTTGCAACATGAAGTCCTTCAACATGTTGCAAACAGCGAACTGCGAACTGCGAACTTGTTCCCTTCTTGTCCATGACTTTTGTTTGCCTTGCTGTCAATATTTTGTAATGGCATGTGCCAAATTATGGTGCATATGCATGTGGTGTGCCTGTCGAGTGTGTGTGTGGGGTGTGTGTGGTGTGTGTGTGGTGTGTTGTGTGTGTGCAACAGTTTGTAGCTGACATGCGGGCAACGTTGTTCCGACCGCTTTTGTTTGCTTATCACTCTGGTTGGCCAACTGCAGTCTTCTCGTTGTTTATTTGCCAGGGATACACAAATGTGAAATATATGGTAATATCCTATGCTCATAGGCGAGGGCTGTCTCATAAGTTGCAGAAGTGAATTATTTGTTTCGAATGTCACGAAGTAGATTTTGGGATAGAAAATGTCAGTGTAGTAGTAGATAAACATTTAAATAGTAATCTTAAAATTATTACAAAAATAATAACAGATACTTTACTCGATTTAAATATATTAGTGGTATATGTATAAAAGATAAAGCTTATATTTAAAAATTGTATTCTCAACGCACTTTCTCAATTTCGATTAGATTTCGATTTTTATCAAGCCGTCGATTGTTTAATTCGATTAATTATCGATCAACCCTCGTAGCGGTCCAGTTTGTACATTTTATGCGCTTAATTAAATGCCATGTAATTGAATTGAACCTATGGCATAATTAAGTGCTTAAATTAATTTGCCGTTGACTTTTAGTTATTTATTCTGTTTTTATTTATTTTCATTTTGTGTTATGCCATTTTGCGTTTATTATAAATTGCGCATACGCCCCGTTTGATTACATTTCGTTGCGCTGCTTCTCAAATGCATTCGACTTTTAATTGCACAGTTTTCAATTAAAAACTATAAAAAATAGTGCACAGAAATGCCTCGCAATTTTAAGGGGGTGTTCTATGTCGTACCACTGGGAGTGAGTGAGAGAGAGAGAGCTAGAAAAAGAGAGGGAAATGGAGAAGGAAAGCGATGTGTGTGTTTGTTGTAGATTTGCTTATACGATTGCATTGTTTAATTGAATTTGGTGTGCTGTAACAAATGGCAGCAAAAACAAAAAAGATGAGAAAATGTGTATGTTTTGTGTGAGAACAAAGACATGTATGTAGAGAACTATATACGACTAGCAGATACCCTGAATAATTTAGCAAATGATTTCATCAATTAGTTATATTTAAAACACAATTTTATTTTTAATATTATTTATATTTAATACAACTTTTTTAGACTGCAGAATCTTAGCTAACTTTTTGCATATATTTGTTCAACTTTTTTATACCCTTCTTATGTGTGCAATGACAAACAGTCAACAACATAGTTCAGAAGTGCAATTAATGTTTGTTGCTCTACTTGTTTTACTCACTTTTAAGCATTCCCTTTTGCTGTTTGGCCCTTTTTTATACGAATATTCTCAATTAATTTGGTATACTATAAATCACCAGAGCTGTTGCTATTGAATTTGTTTATTTTCTTATTGTGATAAAAACTTTTTAAAATTATTGTTAAAAAAAAAAACCAACTTTCGGTTCATTTCTCAATAGTTAAAGTTGTCAAATAGTTGCGATTTCTCATTTGTTGAATTTGTTTTGCCAACTCTAGAGTCTAGACTATTCAGCGTTATGATAACCGTTTTGCTTTTTATGCCCTAACTTTCTTTATTTTTTTTTGTCATTTTATGCATATGAAAGGAGTTGTAATAATATTTCTCTTGTTCCTGCAGCGAGTCAAACAAGCCTCAATGCAACATTTTTTTGAAAGTCGAGCTGAAAAAGTGAATGCAGAATGTCATTAAATCGGTTGTGTTGGTTGTCTGTCTAAAAGCCCTTCTATTGGAGCTGTTTTAAGGTGGGCTGCCTGATGTTTTCTTTCTTTGCTCAGTGGTTTTTCGCAAGCTGACAAAATGGTCTGAGTTGAAGAGATGAAGTGAGGCGAAGGGGAAACTGTGCTGTATCTGTGCATCTGCATTTGTATCACACGTCTGTCTGCCTGCCACTCTGTCTGTCCGAGTGTCTGCCTGTCTATCTGTCTGCTCTGTCTCATGCACTTCCTTCTTTTATGTCAGTTTCGAACAGGAAATTTTAAGCACGGAAATCATGCGCAAGCGACAACGACAACGAATGCAACAACGACAACTACAACAACATCAACTACGACAACGTTGTCTACGCTGACATGTTTGTTAGTTTTTCACATTGTTTTCCTCCTTGTGTGTTTTTTTTCACATAGTTTTTCGCTCACTTTATATTCGCACTGTCACGTTGGCAACTTAAAGCCCCCAAAAGAAAACTCTATGTGAAAAACTTCAGGTTGCACGTAAGGTTAAAGCTTAACGTGGCAACTTTGTAGTCATCAGACACGCCCACTTTGCCACTTGCCACATGACGCCTTTTAATTAACAAGCGCACTCAACAATTCCATCTTCAATCAGGCGAAAAGGCATAAAAGGATATAAAATGGAAAGGCATAAAATGATATAAAATGGAAAATGAGCTGGAAAATGAATGAAAATTGTTTATTATTATGTATAAATAATTATCATAATTTTTATAATTATTATTATCTATTTTTTCCGTCAATTAATTTCAGTTGTTGTTCCTTAAGCGAGAAGGGAGAAATTTCAAAAATAATTCCCATCAGTGAGCAAATGTTTATTGTCTTTTGCAGTGTTGCAACAAAACGTTGCAAGTATTAAGTACTTGCTGTTTCCTTTTTGCAGTGCATCCAACGTAATTTGCACATTTGCTTTTGCGTTTACTTTGGCTGCTATTTAATTATACACGCGCAGGAAAGCGGAAAATGTTTTCCATTAAACTTGATGCAACATAAGTAAAAGCAGAGCTTGCAACATGTAAGAGCTTTGCATCTTAAAGAACCTGCAATTGACACTTTAAAGCGAGACGGCACTTACAGCATCCTTTTGCCACCAGCAGCAGCAGCTGTTGCAAGTCAATTTGGTCATGCCACAGGGTTGCTTTTGTGCTTTGTGGTCTGTTGCAACATGCAACATCAAAATGGCGGCAGCTGTTAGCTGTACTCTGTGTTGCATGGACTCAAAGAAGGAATTCCGTTCTCGGCTATCGCATTGCAAATGAGCTTGCCCCAAAATGTGGCACATTGCATATTTCGCAGCCCTAATGCCAATTTAGCTGTATAATTGCCACAAAGCCAACAAAATGCTGATTACGCTAGAATAAAGAGCCTCTGCATACAACAAGCGTTGCGTGTGTTGCCACAGTGGCAATTTGCCACAGACTTAAAGACGTTCATTAGAAAAGATTTTCCAGGCAAAAAATTAAAATAAAAAACAAAAATTGTTATTCAGATAAGACCACAAAAGGGTCGGCTGAGAAAACACGCGATTTGCTCAGCAGTTGGAGATTGTGTGGCGAGTCGGTGGCGTATACTTAATGTGTGGGATGCTGAAATTATTCATTATATGATATGAAAAGAGTGGCAGCCACTCAGTCTAGACATTCAAGTGTCACACTCACAACTCATTCACACTCACACACACTTGTGTGTGTGTAGCTTTAGCTTTAATAATGCACGAACTCAGCGAAAAGAATCTCATTTAAGTTGAGCCGAAGCTCAACTTGACTTGCAGCCATTTTATGCAATTTTCCCGCTTAATTTTCGCAGACAGGTGGCTTTTCTCGCTTTTCTCGAACGCGTCACGTATTTGATTGAAATTCCATCTGATTATTGATGTCGATGGCGATGTCGATGTCGAAGTCAGCTCTTCTGAACTTTGCTCTTTTCGCAGCTGCCACAATTCCGTATTTCACTCCCACTTGGTGGCTTGGGCTTTAGTTCGATTCTATTTTTATTTTTTTACTTATACTACGCCCAAGCTGTCACATTGTATATGTGTTGGCATACTTTCAACGGTCACTGTGACAGTTGGTTATTGCGTGTGTGAATTTGTGCTTTCTAGCTGTCACTGTCATGATTTCTCCAAACTACATGTAGTTCTTACTTGACTGTGACTGATGTTACGCTGCATACCCAGTTGGATTTTGTAGCATGATAAACGTGCTTCCCAAAATGGTAAATGTAAGGAATGAAATGTAAAAGTTATTAAATGAAATTACTCATTACATTAACCATTTGTAAGCTGTGTGCATTTAACTCTCTGGCGAAACTTGCTCTTCTACTTCGTCACACTTTTATGCAACTTCAATTTGTAGTTTTCTCAATGTAGTTGCAATATGTGTTGTCCTGACATTGACAGGATATAAGCATATAAGCAGCTTAGCCAGTAATCCAACCTGGCTGGCAGGACATGCAACTACTGGCTGAGCTGCTCGTTACACAAGTCGAGCAACTGTCTTAAATTGTCAGATTATATATCTGACTTAAGTATTTTAAGTGCTGAAATGAATGCACAAAAATTAAGATGCATGCAGGCACTAAAAGGTATTTAGATTAAGAGATTAAAAAACTAATTTATAAACTGATTAAGAGCTAGACTGTCAGAGTCAGAATAAAATGTAGATCAATAGATTTATGGAAGCTAAACATTTTTTATTTGCTTACTTATTATAACACGACTAAGTGCAATTGCCAAAACGAAAAGTAAATATTAATAATTAAACTACAACTTAAATTATAAATTATAAATTATATATAAATTAAGTTATAGACTGCAAAGCAAACCAGTTTCAGACTATGCAAAAAATTATTCCAAATTTTTTTAAAACATCAAAATTTAAGCCGTCATGAAACGCTTATACTTATTTCCAATTAAGTAATACCTTAAAAAAATTAGAAACGATAACAATTATGGGATGACTCGTTGAATAAATAGTTGGATAAATATATGCCCAGTGGCTATGACGTCAAAGCCAACTACCGTTGCGTGCTGTTGTCGTTTTTGTTATTACTTATTATTATTGTTGTTATTTGTTGTGCAATTTAAGTGTCATAAGCAGAGTCTCAGCTGCAGTTTAGACAATTTTGCCAAGTGTTGAGCTCGATAAATGTTGATCAATTTACGATAGAGTTTGCTTACCAAAATGCGTGACTAATCGATTTGAATTCTCCCAGCACTCGTTCAATACATAAACTGAAAATGATTTTCCAATTACGTCTTGCAGTTGAATGCAATTACGCTTTCAATTGACCAGCTGTTTGTGGCAAATTAAATACAATGCTAAAGTCCTTGTGCTCCACATCTAAACTCAACACAGCTGGAGAGTCTAAATGTGTGTGTGTGACTCTGTGTTTGTGTGTGTGAACGGGGGCGTGGCCTGTGGCCAACAACGAGGAGTGTATGTTATGTTGCCAAGTGTCGCCAGGTCTAATTAGCCGCCATTTTTGGGGCTTTAACTGACAGTTGTGCAATTAAAATTCCTTTGACTCTGCCAAGTTTTGGCCCAAGGCGCACTTATGCTAGACGACCAGGTAGATACCCTACTCGCGTTTTAGATTTAAGCTAATTACTTGGCAAGCAGCACAAACAAAGCTGTTGTTGTCATCGTTGCCACATGTGGCACGTTGCATTGTTGTTGTTAACATAAGCAGCTTTTCCTGCGGTGGCTAATTGGCTGCTTCTTTCAATAATGGAACAACAACAAACGCAGCAGCTTTTCAGCTTATTGAAATCTGTATAAATTTCAACTTGAACATAAACGGATTTTAATTTGAGTAAAAAATTGATCTTATCAGTTTTAATAATATGCAAACTTTTAAATAATTTTAATAATAGTAATTTTGTAAAATGTATTTTATAAATTTGTTTTTCTTATTTCAATTGCAGTTGCAACAATTTATCGCATTTGACATCGTTTGCTGGCAGCCAGAATAATGGTAAGTTGATGCCGCTAATTGAGTATAAAACTCATTTGATAAACTGCTAAATTGTTACTTTATCGCACATCCTAATCGTGTACATCCTTTATTCACTTTAGTTTTTACTGACACTCTGAGTAATTAATTATTTGGCCAATTGACGTGTGTCAATTAGTCGACTCTCAAAGTTAACACACTGAAGTTCAACAGACGAATTACAGAATATCCAAACAGTTAATTAATCTGTAATCTAAATAGTTGAAAAGACAACTGCCATTGTTGTTGCTAATATGAACACTAATGAACGTACAATATATATTATTATAATAGGCGTAAATACTGAAACATGTTGCTAAAGTGCAGCTGTAGTTGCATTCGAGTGACATGACTATAAATTATTGTCAAAATATGCAAATTCATTGGAGAAATGTACAATTACTATTTGTACAATAAGTGGAAATACTGGATTTGCAGATACCCTGTAGGGAGGAAATGATATATAGATTTGCCTAAAAGTGAGGTAGATATTTTATAAAATTTTAAATGATGTTTCATAAAACTTACTAAGAGATACTTTCCTTATAATGATTCGATAAATTTATCATAATAGTATATTATTAGATTACTCTCAACGTTAAACCCTAGTGATACCCTTTCACAATTCATCTTTACAATAAGTAATATATTCGTTTACAGAGATTAACAATTGCAAACAATTGCAAATATCTATAAAGCTTGTAAATTTGCTGACTTTTGGCTTGTGACTTGACTTGCCAAAGGAAATTGTGCGGCAAAAGTTTACGCAATTGTCTATAGAAGTCGACATATTAGCGGATGGCATTAATCTTCGTTTTGTTTGTCATTTTCTCTGTCTCTCTCTCTCTCTCTCTGTTCTCTCTGTCTTGGCTTAAATGGCGTTAAATGAAAAGTAAAAGACAAATTTCGTGTTCACATTGTGCGACAAAAGCGATTAATTTGAGACTATATGTGGCAGCTGTGGCAAAGGGAGGCGGCAAAGGGGCAAGAGGAGGCGCATTTAGGCGTGGCAGGCAGCACTCGACTGTCTCGTTGTCCTCGTGCGAGAAGCAATTTATCTTTGGCATTCTCCAGCCCATGTTGTTGTGGGTTTTTCCCTACAGCTCCTTGAACATTTTGCTCTCTCTCTTTATTTGCTGGCTTCGCAAATTATGCGAGTCGCGCATTTTTGTGTTGCATACTTTCCTGCGCTCGCACACATTGCTAAGGCATACCAAAAATTAATATACTGACATACCTCGGCTGGCATGTGAGCCAGCTGCTTTTGTAATAAAGTCAGACTTAACGAATGTGCGTCAAACAGGGGCTGCAAGAAATAAAAAAAACAGTGTGCCCAGCTGCAATTAAGCATCACAAAAGAGGCAGCTTAAAAATTAAATATTATGTTAATTTAGAATGTTTTCACATCTTCATAATATGTTGCGTATTTTATTATTCATTTATTTTATTTATTTATTTAAAATCAACTAAGTACAGTTGACCTAAATAAAAGTACAATTTAGTAATAATATTTAAATTTAAACTTTGACTGAAAGGATAAAAAATGTAAATTACAAATTAAGAATCTGGGGGGTATTCAAAAAATTATTATACGCGTAAAATTCTTTGTGCTGTTTTTTTACAAATTTAAACTAATTTAATTCTTTTTGTCAGTCCTTTGGGATTATTTGGTCACACTGTGCGCAAATAATTTAATTTACTTGCGTTCTCAGTCATGTTCAATTTGCCACACATTTGCCTGTTAGTCTGTCCACTTTCCATATTTCAAAATATGCATTTATACATATATATGTGTGTGTGTGCATTCTCCATTGTATTGGCTGCAATTCGACAAATTTGTCGATTAATTGGCTGCAAAGTGTGGCTGAGCATTGTTGTAAACTAATTTGATTAGCG
Source organism: Drosophila rellima (assembly GCA_035043635.1). Classification (NCBI taxonomy): domain Eukaryota; kingdom Metazoa; phylum Arthropoda; class Insecta; order Diptera; family Drosophilidae; genus Drosophila; species Drosophila rellima. The sequence goes on along the minus strand of JAWNMV010000145.1, from coordinate 343,787 downwards.
TCCATAATTCGGTCTGTGCGATGTTGCGAATAAAATCGAATTAGTACATTTTGCGAGTGATTTCGAAAAACAGCAGCTGCGCCTGGTTGGCGCCCAACGTGGGGCGCCAAATCATGATTGATTATGGGTGCGGCCTGGGAGGGGGATGTACATTGAAAATCTCTTAGGTGTAATGCATCAATCGAAGCGTAAAAGCAGTGCAAAGAATGACTTTCCATTGACTAGATACCACATCAAATGGAATCAAATCAAATGTTAGACAGCAGACAGACGCATTGATTTGATTTAGATTCGCCTTGACATTGATGCCCATTAGTCATGGGACTTGAATCTAATACTAAGCTGCAATTACACTAATAGTTCATCATCGAATTGTCTTGGTCTGACGACAATTCCCTGTAGGAATTCGGCCAACAGTTCCATTTGCAATTTACCTATTCGACTTTTTGGCTTAATTATTCACACATTTAACTCTGTCGAATTCTTGTTTTGTTTTGTTTTTCGCTTTCGGTTAAAGTTGTCAGCTCGTAAAACTTGCGACTCATAAAAATTCAAACTGGCAGCTGTACAAATTGAATTTCCAATGGCCACGTGACGATGCCCATCAATTTTGGTCACCTCTAATCAAATACACGCGGCTCTTACACAGTTCCAAGCTTTAGCATTTGCATTTCCATTTCCAATTCGATCGAAACAAAAAAAAAAAAAAATTGTATAAATTCCAGCACAGCAGGAATTGCAATAAATCAGACAAAGCAAAAATGCAAATCAGCTGGCGGCGGTGGCTGAGAGCACATAAAACGAATGCAACTCGTAAAGGTGGTACTCTGGCAAATACCCTTTGAATGTGGTATAACTTAGCGGGTAGACACTGTTTGAAAATAGCTAGTTGTAATAAAATATAATACACTATAAAGTATTCAAATGATGAGTTACAATTTTACATATTTTGCATAAATTAGTTAGCTTTTTTTGAAGGTCTCATCATAAATTACATATTTAAACCTGTTTTAAAATCAGGTTTTATCTGTTAACTAAACTCAGTTAAACTGCAAATTTAGTGGCACGCGCCACAGGGTATCAAGCTCTCGATCAGTCTATTGATTTGCATTTCTCGTTTGTTTTATTTTTATGAATAAAGCAACTGATTCGGGCTTTTAGACCGAAATGTGCTGAAAACTGAGCACCACAGGAATTTGGCAGGGCAGCTCATTGGCTGAAGCTTAAAGCCAATTTGAAAACCAAAATTGAGCTGAGACTTTCAAAAAAAAAAGGGAGAAACTAAAGTTCTGCTAGTTTTGAAAAAATATAAAACAAGTCTAATCAAAGTAAATGCTTGTAGAATTTCGTCAAACAAACTAATCTAAGCCACAAAATTTAATAATAATCTAATGATAACCTAATCACCTAAAATTATGAAATAAATAGATGTGAAGGTCTAATTAATTGCTAGTAGTGCCAAAAATATGTATTTGTCTATACATATAATCGAATAAAATAAAAACAAATCTAAATTTTGGTCAATTTCAGGCTTTCATACTCAAGATGTTGCCGTCGTTGCCAGTCACGGCTGAGCTGTGTCCACACCCGACTCCATTCCACACCAGACTTCTTCTGAGCCAGATTCAGTGCCAACAACAACAAAATGCGGCCACCGATGCCGTTGCAGTCGGCAACAGCAGTGCAACAGAATGAGGCATTTCAGCAGGCAACGCCAGCAGCACAACAACAACAGCAACAACAACAACAGCAACAACAGTCACAGCTCAGCTCGGGATTGGGATTGGAATTAGAACTGGAAAATACACAACAGTCGCAGCAGCTGTCGACGCACAAGGCCAAATTGCCGCCATTGGAGCTGCTAGTGGAGCACAAGCTCAGCTATAGCTCAGCAGCAACGTATCAGCAGCAGCAACAACAACAACAGCAGCAACATCAGCAACAACAACAAACACAGCCGGACTTTAAGGATTCCAGACAACAGCAGCATCACGATCTCAGACATTCCCAGACAATACGCAACTCGATCAGCAGCCCCGAGTCCCTCGAGGATTGCCAAATTGAATCACGCGCCTCCATTTTCGATGACGCCGCTGAGAATTTCATCATCAATTTTCCGGCTGAGTCATCGAGCGTACAGCAGCAATTGCAACTGTTGCCACTGTCGGAGACTGTGCCGCTGCTGACCCACATCGAGGCGACGGTGGTGGACAAACAGCGCTCCATTCGACTCAACAAGAACAGCGCCTCGTTAATCTTCACCCGCAAGGAACTGAGCAACGCCAACAGCTACAACTACAACTACAACAACAGTTACAACAACAGCTACAACTACAACTGTCAACAGCCGCGGCGACAGCATCACAGCTTGTACGGCGCGGGAGGGGAGCGACAGCGGAAGCAACAGACGAAACATTTGCCGCCCACGCGACGCAGCTTGCAACTCAACTACAACAACAACAACAACAATCTGGTGACCACGGCTGGACCAAATAACGCCGCCAGCGGCGGCAAACTTGTGCCGCACAAGCAACACACCCATAATCACAGTCACGCCCACAATCACGCTCACAGTCACGGTCACAGTCACGGTCACGGCGTGGGACTGACATCGCCAACGGCGAACGGCGCCGCTGCCTCGGCCCGGAAGCAGCTCTCCTACTCCTGGTACGCGCCAGTCTACAGTGCGCTCGAGGAGGAGCTGGAGCAGGATTCGAGGGTGAGTCAAGCAGTGCTATTAATTAGTACATATCTAAACCTTTTTTTTTGAAAAGAAAGATTTATTACTGCCCGAGAGCTCGATCAGAGACTAGCGTAAGATTAAACAATTTCTTAAGTCAACTAACCAAATTATCCAAATAAATAAATTAAAAAAAAAAAATCTGTAATGCTTAAAATGCCTTTAAAGGTGCAGCTACAATAAACCGCGGATTTTCTTTAGTTAGATTTATGTATTATTCAACGCAAGAGAGTCTTTATGATCACATTTTTAAACATGAGGGAATTTACAAAAATTACCCATAATTTTCCAAAACTATTTTCGACTTTTTGAATATTTAAAGCTTAGTCAAAAGTCAATCGATTCTCATGCGGAATATCATTTTGATCTCTAAATTGATTCTGCGTCTAAATATTGTTCATTTGAAAATCTTAAAATTTTTCGAAAAATTCAGATATTTTCCATACATACCCCTTGACGTTTTTTCAAAAACTTTGGAATCGAGTAACTTTGTCAAAACTCAACCGATTCTTAAGCGGAATGTCATTTTGATCATATTTTGACCTCTAAATTGATTCTGTATCTAAATTTACAAAACTTAAAATCTTTCGAAAAATTCAGATATTTTCCATACTAACCCCTTGACGTTTTTTCAAAAACTTTGGAATCGAGTAACTTTGTCAAAACTCAACCGATTCTTAAGCGGAATGTCATTTTGTTCATATTTTGACCTCTAAATTGATTCTGTATCTAAATTTACAAAACTTAAAATCTTTCGAAAAATTCAGATATTTTCCATACTAACCCCCTTGACGTTTTTTCAAAAACTTTGGAATCGAGTAACTTTGTCAAAACTCAACCGATTTTCAAGCGGAATGTCATTTTGATCATATTTTGACCTCTAAATTGATTCTGTATCTAAATTTACAAAACTTAAAATCTTTCGAAAAATTCAGATATTTTCCATACATAACCCCTTGACGTTTTTTCAAAAACTTTGGAATCGAGTAACTTTGTCAAAACTCAACCGATTCTTAAGCGGAATGTCATTTTGATCATATTTTGACCTCTAAATTGATTCTGTATCTAAATTTACAAAACTTAAAATCTTTCGAAAAATTCAGATATTTTCCATACTAACCCCTTGACGTTTTTTCAATAACTCTAAGATCCAATAACTTTGTCAAAACTCAACCGATTCTCATGCGGAATGCCATTTTGATGATGGAAGAGGATTCTGCATTGAATTTTTGCGGATTTGAAAAACTTAAACTTGTTTTTCTTTTAAATTATAAGCTAGTAAGCGTTGAAACTAAAGTAAGTTGAGGGAAGTTGAAATATGAGAAATAAATACTCTTACTCTTAGCCCGTTTTATACTATATACTGCATACCAAATATACTCGTACATCTAAACGAAATATCCACTTTAATGTCTGTACTTTTGGCCTGTTGCAGGATTCCTCGCCAATTCACAATCTGGCCAATACAAAGCAGCAGCAACGCGCCAGCAGCCAGCAGCAAAGTGCCACTGCCTCGCATGCCGCGCCGCAGTCGCAGTCGCAGCAGCAGCAGCAGCCGCATCACTCGGACTCGGAGACGAACGAGACGGTTGCGCTGCTGGAGACGCAGACGCGCAGCAGCAATAAGATCAACATCATTTCGGCAAGCGATGCTGGAGCTGAGCGCAAGGTGCAGCCGACGCGCATCTCCCTCTCCCTGCCCAATGGCCACAACGCGCATTCGCTGTCCGTCAGCAGCCTGGGCGGCAACGGGACAACAACATCCGCTGCTGGAGCAGGAAACGGAAACGGAACTGGAGGCGCCGGAGGAGCTGTTGATGTGGAGAGTTCACTGGGCTTGTCGGGTGGCCAATTGCCGCGTCGACGACGCTTTGAGAACTTTCTCAAATCGCTGGTGGGTCTCAAAGGCAGCAGCAGCAGCAGTCGAGGAAGCGAACGTGAACGCGATCGGGATCGGGATGCGAGAGAGTCAACAAATGCGCGTCCAGCGTCGCCGGAAATACGCATTACGCGCACACCTTCCGAGCAGGATGTCGTCCTGCGAGATCCAGCCGGCAGGCAGCTAGCCAATGGACATGGACATGGCAGTAGTCGGCTGAGCATCAGTGGCTCGAGCAGCTCACTGAATGTGGTGCAGCAGAAGCTGTGGCACATGATGCGACGCGAGGGCAGCGCGAGCAGTTTGCACCAGGAGAAGTCCCAGTCCATTGTCCAGTATACGGGTCTGCGCAAATGCGAGACGGTGTTGGCCTTGACTAGACAGAGTCACAGTCACAGTCACAGCCAGAGTCACTCGCTGCATCCGCTGGGCTCGGCTGAGCAGGAGGCCAACATGTTGATGATGAGTGCCAGCCAGCATGGCGGCAGCGGTATCTTTAGTTCCGGCGGTGTGGAGCAAATACGTCCATTGAATCGTCTAAGGAACAGTGTGACCAGCATCAATGGCATCACCTGTTCCCGCTGCTCCAGTTTGCTGTCCTTGGCTGCCACCGGGTCACGTTACTCGCTGGCCAATGGCTTTGTGGTGCGGCCAGCGTCGCCGCAATCTCTGAGGCGAATCAGCGGAGATCAGGAGCAGCAAACTCTAGAGCCGCACATTAATGTGAATGCGCAGATTCGACTCAGCAGTGGGAGTGGAAGTGGAAGTGGAAGTGGAGTAACCACTGCACCACCACTGACTGCCATTGTCGGCTGTGGCTCACGCAAAAGTTCCGCTGGCCTGCCAAGTGTCAGCAGTCCAAGTCCGCCGTCCAATGTGACCACAGCCACGTTGCACTCCAATTCCAATAGCAACAACAATAACAACACTGAGGAGCAGTTGACATCGCCTAGTCAAGTGACCACGCCCAGTGGTCAGGCTGGCCTCGAGCTGGGCGCCTTTGGGACAACACACGCATATCCTTTGACGGTCAGCTCGCTCCTCTCGATGGCCAGTGCCAATCAGGCGGCCCAGGCCTGTTGCGTTCGCGACGGCATCACGTTGAAGCGTCGCGAGATGCTCGCCTCGGCGGACGTCACGCCCTCGGCGGGCACACCGGCCACGCCCACCAATTTCCAGCAATTCACGTGCAAGTTGTGTCTCATCGATGTGGAGAATGTGGAGGAGGCGACAGCGTTGCAGCAATGCGGCTGTCAGTTTTGCACTGAGGTGAGTAAGGAGATCCCTTGCTTTTCTCTCTCTCTGTCTCTCTCTTACTTCCATTCCGATCTCTATGTTGGTGCTATCGATAATATTAATATAAGATCGATAACAAAGTTTCTTGAAATTAATAACAGCAAGTGTTTGAAAACAATCGATAAGTCAGCTATCACTTATCGATTTTTAGCTACTTTCGATTGTGATAGGATAATTATAATTTGAAATTCCTTGCTTTGCTCTTTCTTCCATTCCAATCTCTATATTTGTGCTATCGATAATATTATTATAATATCGATAACAAAGTTTATTGAAATTAATAATAGCAAATGTTTGACTGTTAATTAAAGTGCTGCTTAGTAAGGAAAACAATCGATAAGTCAGATATCATTTATCGATTTTTAGCTTCTTTTGATTGCGATAGAATAATTGTAATTTTAGATCACTTGCATTGCTCGCTCTTTCATTTCCGTTTCTATTGTTGTACAATCGATAATGCCGATATGTTATCGATAACGAACTTGGGCTGGAAAAGGTTCTTAAAAATAATATTGCCAAATATTTGAATGTTTATTGAACTACTGCTAAGTTAGAATAACAATCGAGAGTCCTAAATATTCCCAAAATTTACATTAAGCTCTTCATATTTATTTTCCACACACACACACACACTTACACGCCCAGACTTGGGAGCCAAGAGCTATAGCTATATAAGTTAGCTTTCTTATTATTATGTAACTTCCGTGCACAGCTGCACAAGCTGGAAAATTGATAAATGTCAGACGAGCGACACTTTTCACAACCAAAGGCAACTTTATTCTTAGCTTAACCCATGTATAAAAGTATAGCAAGATGAACTTAAATAAATAAAAGTGACATATTTTAACAAGTGTGTATTTTTAGGTAGACCAAAACTTTCTTATTTTAAGCTTGCCGATATATATTAAAAGAGTGGGACTCTCTATATATATAGCATAGAAGTATTTTCTATGCTTCATATTTGATCCTTTTTCTGCTTTTCTCTCACGAAAACATTAAATTCTCTTTGTCTTGCATTTCTAAACTTATTTAATTTCAGCTCAAAAGTAGGCTACAACTTATTCTAAATATGAAGAATTCATGCAACTTTTTGCCTGCAATTTCAATTTGCATACGAAACTGTAGCTTGTTAAATATGAAAATCCATTAGAGGGTTAAAGTAGCTAGAGTTGCTGTTCTTCTTCTTGTTGTTACTCTTGTTGTTGTTATTGTTGCCAAGGTTAAAGTAATTCGAGGAAAATGTTGTCTGGAGTTGAGACTTTGACAGTATGTGCTGTATCTGTATCTCTATGTATATTTTTTGCTATGCTCTCGTTCTCGGTCGCCTCCTTGGGGTTCGGTTTACTTTAGTTTATGAAAATATGCAGCATGTTGAATCAACAAATTGCATTTTGGTCCGAGGGTTTGGGGTCCCCACAAGTGCGAATTCTTGCAGCACAGCAGAGCTTCTTATATGCAGCATTTTAAATAATTGAATCTATACTAAAAGTGAAGCTGGCAATGATTTCTGAGTCGAGTTGCATGCCAACCAAAAATTCCAGCACTTGCTGCATTGCAGCTTCAACTCTGTGGAGTCTAATTTCTTGAGTGTGTGTGTGTGTGTGTGTGTGTGTGCGTCTAATGCCCGGCGTAATTCTTTTTCTCAACATAAATAAATTAAACGTAATTCACACGTAAGACAACACACAAAAACTAGTGCAAAGGCGTGAAGGATGTGCAAATAAACTAAGGAAGAGGAATGGATTTCGGTGTAATGACTTTTTAATACCCTACAATATACGTAGTTTCAAAGTAATAAGTTGGCAGCAGCTTTTGAATTGGCAGGCTTAGAAAAAAGAGGAGATTTTAAGGCAGGAATTGAGTTGTAAAGATAATGAGGAAGGAGATCGAGAAAGAAGGAGATTTAAGAAAATCCAGTTAATCTAAAATAATATAAATTAATTTATTTATAATATAAATAATATAAATTATTTATTATTTATATATTGCTTCTCATAAGTAGGTGACAAAGTGCATACCATAATTGAAATACCTTTACGTACATATTGTATCCCAAGCAAAATATAAAAAAAAAATGTTGATTTTGGCAGCTGCACTAAATAAGTGTAGTTCTTGTTCTAGTTGTTTATGTGCAGGTAAAATTTATTACACACACACACACACACACAGCAATACTTGGTCGAAAACACTGTCTGCAGTTGCTGACTCAAACGTGTTCCGGCTGAAAATACGTGCCGCTTCCGACACGTCCTCTGACAAGCTCTGCTGATTCGTCGTCGACTCCAGTGAGTGCACAGCTCCTTCTGCCCAGTTTCCAGTTTCCTCCAGTAGCAGTTTCAGTTCCGGCTACGTGCCTAATGCTTACAAATGCCACGCTTAAGTTGACAACGTCCTGCCCGCCCGATTCCTCGCCGTCTTTAATCCCAGGGTATCACTTTTCGCTGCCATTTGTCACCCTAAACTGTTGGGCATGATGCGCACTTCACAGTGCTCGGTAGTCACTTTATTTTATGCAGTCTATGCCCTTTCCACTTTCCACTTACCACTTTCCACTCCTTTTCTCCCCTTTCGCCCTTCTCTGGGCAAATTTGCTGGCATTGCACATACGCAGCGTTGGCAGCGCTTAATTGAAAATCTACACGCGCAAATTCCAATGCAAACACAATTTTCATTTTCATTTCACTTGTTTTTCTTGTTTGGTTTGTTTCTCTGTCTGTCTGTCCCAGAGTCTGGAACATTGTCGCGCTCCATATAACTACACTTGTTCATGATTCACTGAGTTGACAAATTCGTTAGGCTTCAACCCCTCAATGTTATACCTCCCTTCACTTCAACTCACTTCTCAACCCAAAACCAGTTCAACCAAAACTAGTCACAAAATAATCAAATCAAAAAAGCAAAACATAACATGAAAAAACCGTCTAGAACAGCAGAAAAAAAATGTGCAGATACTCGTACACGATATGGAGTCGCCTGTCATTTTGATGCAGCATCATCATAATTCATGGCAAGAGCATCAGTAATACAGCCAAAGCAAATGGTTGATACGAGTAGATCTCAATTACCTTCGGGCTGTGTGTTTAGCTGAGAATATTAATGAAGCTAGCATTAGCACAGTAAATATTGATAAGAAGGTTAAAAGGAATATGCATAAATGTTAACTGATATTTGTAGTTAAGAAGCTGCTTTGAGTTTGCCCTTTAAGGCTGACTGAGAATAATATAAAGTTATATAATCGCATAAGAAAAATAGGACAATATTAAAGCTATTTCACTATTGTTTTTCTTATGGATCACAATGTTTCCATTTTTGTAAATTATCTATATATGAGAAGTTATGCCTATTTTTGGACTTTCAACAAGCACAACTTTATTAAAGCTCATCCAATTTTCATGCGGAATGTCTTATTTTTCATAATATTAACCCAACTTTCACTTTGCATTTAAATTTTTTGATTCTGACACAAACATTTTTTTTCCGAAAAATTGCAATATTTGCATAGTTACCCCTTTACATTTTTCGAAAATTTTCAAAAATTTTAAATCTTTATTTTAGTCTTTAAATCGATTGCAGGTGATAAAATTAGGGTAAAAAAGTACTTTTTAACTATTTTGCACTTATTTCTTTAAATTCTTGTCGATTTTTTCGGTTGGAATAACCCGGTTAATGCCGGTTAACGGTTACGGCTATGGTTACGGTTTTAATCTCTGCTTTCTATATGTATATTTGATAAACCTACTTAGCCCAATACATATATTTATTTTACATATACATATGTATATTTTATCTGCAGGCTGTTTATAACTCTTTGTTTGTTATCTGTCAACCCTTAAAAGTTTAAACTTGAAGTTGACAAATTTTAAGCTAAATCATCCCATAAATCGTACGTCCGTTGTTGGTATTGGATTGTCAATTGGCTAAATGGATGTAGCATATCTCATACGTTAGTTTTGCAAGAGTTGTGCTAACATTTTGTAGAGCGTGTAGGAGAGCCCTTGATGTGCTGCTCTCGGTAGTGTGGTGCTCATAGTAGTTGCTCGTCATCCTCTGGCATCCGTCTGGCAGCTGTTATGCTAGGGAAATGGCAACAGTTAAGGGTCCTGCAGCTGCTCCTCTCGCTGTTCCTGCTGCTCCGTTGACTGCGCATGAAAAATGGCGCTGCTTATTAAACATGCTCCAATGGACACAGCCATGCGAAAGGAGCAGAGCAGTGGGTATCATTTGGTTTTGCCCTCCTAGAACATGTCGAGCTTTAAACTTTTGCCCTGACAACTTTTAGTTTTCGAGTTTTGAGTTGGATTCGTTTTTTTGAGTGCCAAATCATATTCAATGCACACGCGCACTTAGCGCCCATTTGCTGTGTATGTGTCACTAAAATTGTTGCGTATACGTAATATCACGTATACGTTATAGAATATGCTTCGGCAACTGAAAGTGCACACAAAAGGCAGCTGAATACTACTACTGAAATGACCTGAATTTATTTGACACCTAAGCGAACCAAACATCTACAACACACATACAGACACCTACACACAACAACACACACACACACAGATACATAGTTGGCAAGTTGCAACGAAGCCGCAAAGTAGGCAACTTATTGAAATTTATGCGGCGCCGTCGCAGTTTCCTTTTCTCTTTCTCTTTCTCTGTATACACAATGCCTGGGCTTTAAACCTTTGACATTTCAGCTTAGTGGCACACCCAAACAACACACACACACACACAGATGCAGCTGCCCTGCATTCATCTATTTGTTTAGCTTGCGTTTTTCTTGCTTTTCTTTTTTTATTTTGCAATTTGCCTGTCGCTGCGTTTTGTTCCTTTTCATTAAGAGCTGCTGCCATTTTTGTAAATTGAGCTGTTGGCCACAGGAATAATGGCAAAAACAACAACGACTGTCTAACAACGACAACAACAACAACAGGAACAAGAACAAAGTATTTCTTTTGCATTCTCCTGCTTTGCATTGAGATGCTTTGAATGCAATTCACACATGAGAAACGCTCTAAAGAGAGAAGAATAACAAGCCAAATGCAAAGTGGAATAAACACGTGAGCAATTAAAAGAGAATTCAAAAAATATGCATGTATATAAAAAGCAACAGCAGAAAGTAGAAGGAGAAGGAGAAGGAGAAGGAGAGGAAAAGCAATGACCAAACACAAAGTCAAAGAGAAATTCAAAGTCTCTTCAAATGCCGCAGTGCTACTGCAACTTTGCTCCTATCTCAATTTACACACTCAAACTAAGAAGAAATATGATTTGAAAATGAAAGAAATCAACAGAGAATACAGAGGAATGTTAATTAAAGAGATTGTTAAATGAATACGCAAATGGAAAGGGCAAATTGCTGATAGACTCTTTCATTATATTTATGGTCTATACAGAGAAAAATAGTCATGAAGAGCTTTGATTAGTTGTATCAAAGATTCATGTGAGCCAAGATAAATAAAAAGTTTATACATTCTAGCAATTTACTCAGACAAACATATTTGCTTTTCATATTCAAGTTGTTCTGCCAACGAGAAATTGCAATGGAAGAAACTTTAGAGCTACTTGCGAATAAAACAGCGATGTTGTATTCATTTTACTTTTGACAATCTCAGAGTTAAGTCGCTGAGCATAAACAAACAATCGCCTGGGCATTAGACTGGCCAATTTATGAGCAAACCGAAAGCATTTTATTTGTATTTACTTTGGCAAAGCATTTAAATGCCGCCCACACCTCCCACTCCCAATCCTCCGACGCCCCCGCTGTGGCCAAGTCCATGGGCCATGAACCCCAAAAGCCCGCGACAATTTATGACATTGCCACAGTGAACTGGCTTAGAGCAAGACATTTCAGTCGGAGTCGGAGTCGGAGTCGCAGTCGGAGTCGAGTTCTCAGTCTCTCAGTCGCAGTCGCAGTCGCAGTTTCAAACTCTCCCACCGACTACATTCGTAATTGTAGTCAACAAATAATTTTTTTTTCTTTCTATCTTTCCCTCTCTCATCCCCTGTCTTTTTCCCCCTTTCTCTCCATCACTTTCTTGACTCCCCTTTCTCTTATTCTCTCCCTTGTTTCCCTTCCCCATTTTCAGCATCACCATTTCAACATTACCAATAGGGTATCTCCCAGTCATATTCCGTCTTAAACTCTACACTCTTGTTTCCTTTCTTTTTTGAAATGTCAACCGAATACAAACACCAACTGAAAATCAGAAGCACGTGACCGGCATGCTGCGATTCCTGAGGTGTTGCTGAGGTTTCCCTCTCCCTCCCCGCAACAAATGCAAATGTTTACGGCTGTGCAGGCGCGAAAAGCGTCAGACCAAAAATGGCCCCGCGTCGAGTGCATACAGTGCTGGGCAAAATAATAGAAACGATCATTTGTTCAAAAATCATTTGTGGAAAAAATAATTCTTTTTAATTTTTATAATTTTTCAAAACTTAACATAACAATGCGATTTCGATATTCATGCGCATCTCTTCATCGTTTTATTAAAAATCTGTTTGAATTGTCTCGCTTCTATTATTTTGTCCATCAGTGTGTATAATGACCAGCACCTCTGTCCCTCTAGTGTCACTGCTGTGGCCCAAAAAAAGAAATAAATGAACTTGTTGACCAGCTGAGAGAGCAGAATGGTAAAACTGGACATGGAAAAGCACTTCGAAAGGGCTGCAAGCAGAAGCAATTTCCGGCTGGCGGCCATTTGCTGTTTGCGCGTCATTTCCGCTCTTCAAACTCTTCGCTCTCACACCCTTATTTGGCCAATTCCTTTGTGTTCTCTCTGACCAAAAAGCGCTTTCAATTTGCCAAACAAAAGCAAAAGCCAAAAGCAATGACATTCAAATTAAATGCGTTACGTGATTTTGGCCAGATTTAACGTGTGGAAAATTGACAATTCCGATTTGAGTTTTGACTTGTATTTCTCCTCTCGGCTTTTCATCTTCTACCCTCGGCTCATTTGGTATGCAAATCTGTTGCCCATAATGAATTGTTTTTATTTGTCATTTGCCTAAGCAAATTGAATTCGTTTCGTTAGCCGAGCTAAAGTCGGTCATTCAAGTTGGAAAATTGTTGGAAAAAGCGAATCATCCAAGTATCTGTATCGGTATCTGTATCTATGGATGTCAAACTGCATCTACGTATATCAGAGCCATGTTTGTTTGCTTGTTTGTGTCCGGCTTGCCACATCGGAAGTGCTATTTGGTTGTGGCAACGGATGTGCAACATGGACATGGACATGTTCATGCAGGCAGTCAAACAACCACTCAAATGAACCACACGAGTCAATTGCACAACTCCGAGTGGCATCCAGAATTTGCCGAGCCACTTGTAATTGTCGGCCAGCTTAGATGGCTCAATTTGGCCGAAACTGGCAACTCTCGATGTAATCGTTGGCTCATAGCAGTCAATAATTGCTGATTATGTGGCAAAGGGGACGGCAAATGAGTTGCAACTGCATTTGCGGCAAATCTCTGCAAGGATTTTAGATTTGATTAAGTTTGCTTTTTTAATTTTAGATTTTAAGAAAATAAATTTCAGTTTTCATTAATATAAAATTAAATAAAAAACAATGTCAATATTTCAACAAGTTATCTTAAACAATATTTATCTTACAGAAATCAGTTTAATTTTGACAAAATTAAGATATTTTAAAGTCAAAAAAGATTAAATAATATACTCTTCTACATTAATTCTTAGATGGGACATTGATTAAATTTTCTTTAAGGATTCTTCTTTTGTGTCGTTTCCTCAATTAAATTTGCATTTTCAAAGAACTAAAACCCAGCTGTCATTTTGGTGCTCTTTAATAACTTTTCCAAGAACCTACACAATTTCTCGCTTTGAGCAAATAATTAAACTGTCCAACTTATTGTTAGTCTATTATTTTTGTTATTATTTTCTTCTTCTTTCTTTTGAGCAGTTTTCAAATGGCAGACAGTGGCACAGTTCTTGTTGCAACACTTTTGAAGTTGCCTCAACGCGAATGCCACTCATAAATTGCAACTTCAAATAGCATAGAGCAAAATCCTTGAAGTCTAACTTCTTTTCTATATATTTTAGCGGCATGTCTCAGACTTGCTTGCTCAGAATGCATATTCTTTTTCATATTTGATGACATGCGCAGTTAGCAGCAGGGGCCGGGGGGAGTATTCCCAAGGGGGGACCAGGCGGAGAACTCTAGAAACCGAAACAAGTTGCAAACAAGCAAAAACTTTGCTTTAACAAAATTTTTGTGTGAATGCGAATTGCAGTAGAAACGCAATAAACTTTTCAGTTGTTGCCAAAGTGTGTGTGTAGAGAAAGGAGTAGATGGCTCTAAAGAGGGGTGGGGGTGTTGAGGGAGGGAGGGGTTAGCAAGTTAGGCAACCGCTACTTGGTATTTTGGTATTTATAGTTGCAACAGCCGAAAAGTTTTGTTCAAAACGCGGCAAAGTTTCGACAAAAGCAAAATACGAGTGAGTTATCAGCGAGTGGGTTGGAATCAAAGGGGAAACTGAGCACAGGGGAGTAACATGAGAATGGGAGGAATGACATGTGTGCAAATAGACAATACACACACACACACTCACTTATGTGCAGACCGCACAACAATTGCGTTATAGATACATGCATTTATGTGTGTATCATTTACGCACGTCAAACATTTGACTTTGCCACACTTTTTCAACTTGCCACAAATTGAAAAAGTTGCACACAGCGAACACTATATCCCTCATACATACATAACTGCATATATTTCCTTTTGAACTGAGAAGTATCGGAAAAGAGAATAGCTAAACACAGCGTGTTGCGGTTGTTTCCTGCATCCGTCATATATGATTGGGAAAATATTAGATATATTTATTTATTTATTTATTTATTTATTTATTTATTTATTTATTTATTTATTTATTTATTTATTTATTTATTTATTTATTTATTTATTTATTTATTTATTTATTTATTTATTTATTTATTTATTTATTTATTTATTTATTATCTAACTAAAAGCAGCCGACATAAGATGAATTAAGGCTTAGCATTAAAATTTTGAATAACAATAATAATTAAAGTTAATAAATAATAATGAATAAAATGAAATTATAAATAAATAAAAATGCTATCTAAATATAGTCTTCCGATTTCATTAAACCTTGATTGCCATATGTAGTTTGAAATATCTAAAAGATTAGCAATTGCTTTTTTTGAACAAAAACTTATTTTGCGACGCATTTATCATATTACTATATGATAATCAAATGATATAAGTTGCAAAAATTCCGACTTCTCTTAAACTATATATATATGTCATATTACTGTCTTTCTACACACAGATAAACATATGTATGTACATATGTTTACCTTACTGACTTGTGTCACGACCCGAACTCATTTTCCGGCGAACTTTGCTCTGAAAAGTATGCTATGGAATTTGATGCGTCGCACGTCACGAGTCACGCGCCAAAGCGCATTTCTACCCACTGGGGTCATGAGGTGAATCAGGAGGGATTGGGGAGGGTAAAGAGAGGCAGGGGAAGGGGAGGGGCAGGGCAGCTACTGGCGGTTATTCAATAAGGTTATTTGATATTTTGCAGCAATTGCATTTACGTCACACAATCTGTCAGACATTGCAAAACGTAGGAAAAGCTGAAAAATGCTGCCAAATTGCATTTACACACATTTCACACACTTTACACCTTTCTCACACACACACACACACACAAACACATGTATATACATATACATAGACACGTAGCCCTCAGCAACTTTTGCTGTCGTTGCTGTGTATTATTTTCCATTTCCAACGCGTATCAAAAATGCACACACACACACACATACACACCCTCCATTGTGTGTGTGTTGTAGTTTTTGTATTTATTGCATTTTTATTTGCTTTTTCCTTTCGACTTTGCCTTTATTTCACTTACACTTTAATTCTAGCTACAAAGTTGCTTTTTATTAAATTTTCGCATGATTTTCTGAAATTTCAAAATGCACTCTTACACACACAAACACAAGCACACACACACACACACACATATGCATTTGTGTCTTATATTATCAGAATTAAAACGCATTTAAAATGTTAATTCATTTAGCTGCAAAACTCAAAACGCGCGCAGCTTAAATTGAATTTTGCACTTAACAAAGTTTAATTGCGAAATGCAACTTTTAACTTTTTCTACCCAGCAATTTTTGGAACCCAAGGATTGGATGCTACAGATAGTAACAGTTCTTTTATTACAAATTTAAATCTAAATTAACTTTAAATACACTAAAATCGATTGAATTTAACCGAATTTATGTTGTCAAAGTGAGTTTAGAATTAGTAAATAATATATATGTAATTTTTTTAATATTTATAATTATATTTTAAACTCGTTTGTAGGGTATCTAAAAGTAACTGACGATAATCTGCTTGTTTCATGAAGTGAAAACAAGCAGTTCCCTTGATGCTCTGAAGATTGCGTGAGTGTACGACTGCATGTGTGTGTGAGCTTGTGTGTGTGTGTGTGAGTGTTTGCATGTGTGTGCATCCTCAAAGACTGTTGAGAGCATTTGGCAACACGCAGCGTGTCGACGTTGACTTGATGACTTTTGACTTTTTAGCGCTGCTTGCAAGTGCAATTGCCACAAGCAATAGACGCACTTGTGCCACACACACACACACACACACACACACACACTCACTTACACACACACTCTCCCTTAACTCCTTTGCCCTTTCCCCTTTAGATAGCTGTCGTAACATGTGTTTGCGTAGTAGCATTTGACAGCTGCCGTCACTTGGACTTGAACATTTGCCCCCTGATTGCATAATTGTTTTGCAACTGTCCCGCAATTCAAAGCTGATCTCTTTTTGAATTTGCATATATTGCATTTACAATTATTTGATGTTTGTTATAAATTCGTAATTTTTGCATTTTTTGTGGCATCAGTTTTCAATGGTCGGCGTCTAGACCGGATGCAGCATCCAAGCGGAAATTAATGACTGCCAACAGTTAGAACTCTTCTCTTTCTGTGGCCACTCAGCCGTTGCTAAATGCAATGAAAACTCTTTAAATAACTAGTTGGGGGAGTGTCAGACGCAGTGAAGAAGGGGAAGAGATAAGCCTCTTCTTATTGCAGGGCTTGACCTGGAGATACCTGTTAGTTTCCAGTAAAATAATAATAATAATCTAGTCGATTTTAAGCTTTTATTGCTTTTAAATAAACTTGATAAACTATTAACAATTTCATGATAATTTTCTAAACCACGAATCTATCTAGATTCAATAAATAAAGTTAAATAAAGTTTCCACTTCAACCAGCTGACAGAGAAGTACAACTACCCCTCGTTGATTGCTCCTTACAGGGCATCAAAATGCGTTCAACCCGCTCCTTGTGTATCTTACATTTCAGTTCGAGTGCTTGCGAATAAATCAGCTCAAAACATTTTCTGCATAATTTGAATAGAACTTGGTGGGAGCTCAGTCAAAAACGTGGCAACGAATGGCTGAGGGATGACAACGTAATCCTCTTAAAAATGTATCTGAAAGATACATTTATACAGACAGAGCGACAGTCGGACAGACAGATGGATGCTGGACAAATAGTTGCAAATCGATTGAGCTGCAATTCAAATTCAATTTTACACAAATATAAACAACATTTGCAGAAGCTGGCGAAAAAACTGCTCAACCCTTTTTCATGACATTTCATTTTGCGCTGAGTTTTCTTTACTTTTCTTTCATTATTTCAATGCATTTTAAATTCAGATCTGAGAAGGTTTAGTTTGTTGTCGTTTGCTTCAATTGCGCGCAACATCATTAAATTTAAACTGTGCCACCCGCATTCGACATGTGGCATGTGGCATGTGTAGTGCTTTGTTTTATCGCACAACCAACTCACACACACACACACATGATACAACATTGTTTTGTTTTTGTTATGGCTTTTTTGCTTTCAACAACAATTGCAACGTTGACAACGATAGCAACAACAGCAGCGACAACTAAGAGGATTCCATCTAATATCCTGCGAGAGGACAATGTTGCCCGACAGTTGTAGTCTAGTCCTAGACATAGTCATAGTCATAGTCCTACTCCCTGTTGTTCCTGTCGCTTATTGGATTGACTTGAAGCCACCAGAGGCATATGGTATAAAAGGCATATATGTATATGAGTAGGGCAGAGGAAGCGGGAAAAAGGGGACAAGGTAGTAGAAGAAGGAAATTGGGATAGGAAAGAGAATAAAGGAGTGCTAAAGGGGGATAGGCTGCAATGAATATAAGGTAGAAAAGAGTTAACACAGTGTAGGCAGTGGGAGTAAATGAAGTAACAGATTTCTGATTCAGTAAGAGTATCAATAGTAGAATTAGGAAATAATAGAAACTAATAGTAAGGCGTAGGCATAGGAATAGTAGGAGAAGCGAGATTAACACTAGGAAAATAGTAGGCTTAGAGAGATGGAAAATAGATACAGAGAGTTGGAATAGTAAGAGTTGATGAACTAGGTGTAATATTTAGGAGTAGGAAAAGGTTTGATTTTCTTTGGGTGATTTCAACATTTCGATTTAAAACTCGAATAGAAGTAGTAATAGAAGTGCAAATAGAAGAAATACAAGTAAGAGTTGGAATAGTAAGAGTTGAAGAATTAGGTGTAGTAGGATTAGGAAAAGGTTTGTTTTTCTTTTGACCAGTTTAACATGTCCACGAATCATAATTTGGAATTACATGACTAATAAAAAATACTAATCGAAGTAGTTATAGAAGCGGAAATTAAAGGGGAAATAGAAGAACTACAAAATAGAGTATAAGATTAAGTTTTAGAGTGAAAATTAACCCCTCACAAGTGTCCTTTGCCGCAGGATCTCTCAACTGTGCTCACTAAAAAACAACTTAATCTGCAATTGATTAATCAAACTCGAATCACTTGCAAATCGCAATAATTAAATCAAACTGCAGCATTTTTAATGAGCACTTAAACTTTGTGAGCAACAGAAAGAGAGAAAGCAACGACGTAAACGTAAACGTAATCGACAACGACGTAACGTAAGGACAGCGCTAACGTAATGATTGCCATAAATTTGCATTTATAGCGCGTTGACGAAGTAATTCATTTAGTGGTCATAGAACAAGGACACACGCCAAAGTTGAGATGGGAACAGCGAAGGTCCTGTTGATGCAGGATGCGGGATGCAGGATGCTGGATGATGGGATACTAGTTGAAGCTGCGTCCTGTCATCCTGTCAGTTGGCGAGCGGGAATTGAGTTGACTATTAATTAAAGTGTCGCTGCTAATGAGTTAGATTAAAGCGCACAGAACGCAGGATACGCGACTCAGAGGACAACGGGACACAGGGCAACTATCGCTGTGTGTGCGTAATTGGCTGCAGGATAATATCGACTCGAGCCTTACACACACACACACACACACACACACACACACACACACGCATACATATATGAGTGTATCTGTGTGTGCGCGAAATTGGCCTGGCATTCATTTAGCTTTTTATGCACGACAGACTCGACTGAGAAGCAAGGTCCTTTAATACCTGCCCGGCTTAATGTCCTGCAATTACCAGCACAGCTGCGATGAGTTCGACTCGTTAACTGCGGCCAAATTGTCCCTGAAAGTAAGCTGCAATCAATTTGTTTATGATTGCGGCTAATTTATAATTTTATTTCCTTTGCCATTTATTATTAGACAGTCTGTCAATTAAAGTTTGAAGATGAGATTGACTTAAAGCTCGAAGAAACAGCGAAGAGTCTTAAATGTGAGCTTTAAGCTTCAAGTTAATAGAAAGTAAAAGACTGCCAGCTTTAATGTACTTCCAATCTTTATTTCACTGAATTGTTACAAATCTATTTTAGAATAATTATTGAGCTTTTATATTAAATTTTTGAATATAAAAATCTATAGAAATGTTATTTTTTCTTAAAAAGGAGATTTCAGTGTAGCTTCAAAGTGCTAACAGTAGAAATGTTGCGGTTCAAGAGGCTAATTTTGATTAATTTGCCAGTTGCTTTTCAGATGCTATTAACTGACTTTTCAAGTCAATAACTTAGTCGCTTTTGGCCTTTTTCCTCTTGGCCCATGGCAATAAATGACGTACGAGAATATATTAAATGGTTGTTCTTATTCACGCTGTGTGGCTCAAATGGGTTGAAAGCGTGAACGAATGTTGTTTTATTGCCAAAAATGTCGTGTGTGTCATAAAATGGCATCAAAACAGACGCGCAAACAGCAACAGTGATAAGGGAAAAAGGTTGGCGCTTAAATAAAGCACATATATCAGCATTACACACACACACACACACACACTCACACACAGGCGAAACAAGTTGTGCCGTCTGCTGCTTTTGAGACTGATAAAAAAAATGTTTCAACATGTAAATGGCAACTTTGTCAATTTTTATTTGTTTATTTCGTTTGCAACTCGCCCTTTTGACTCGTCCTCCCTTACCCTCTCTCTCCACCTCCCTCTCTCTCTCTCTTTCTTTCTCTTTCTCTCTTTGTTTCGCTATCTCTTTCTATGATGCTACTTCTCTACTTTCTGGCTGGCATTTTATAGATATTGTAAGCACTTTCCGTCTATTTTTTTTGTTCCTGCCTGAAACGTAAAGTGCTTTATGTGCCACAGCCGGAAATTTACCAAGTGCCGTTATTAATACTAATATTTTTATACAGCTGTGTGAGTGTCTGTGTGTGTGTGTGCATTGTGGCATTTGGCTTTTAATGGCCCACACAATTGAGCGCTCGAAAACGTAAAAACTGAAAATTGTAGACATGGCGAAAGGTTGCCAAGGGGGCCAAAAGCTTTTGTAAATGAATTAAATACAATTTGACTATTGTATCAGTGTGTGTGTGTGTGTTTATGTGAGTGTGTGTAACAGTGTGACCCCAAATGAGCTAAATTTCATTTGACTTGAATGCGGTAACTAATATTTAACTAATTAAATTCATATGAAAATCTCTTAACTCTTTAATTTTTGTTGTTACTTTAAGCTTCTTCATTTCGCTTAAATTTAATATTTCAATTGAACTTTTCTTATGTTTATTTTATGAACTATTAAATTTCGAACTATGTGCTGCGTTAATTATTTAAAAATTCTTTATAGATAGATAATCTTTTAGATATTTTCTTTATAGATTCCATTCACCTCTTTCTTTAATATCTATAACATCATATTATCATAACTAGCTTGATTCTACCTGTGTTAGTTGTGTAGAAACTTAACCTCACTTTTATTTTTATTTTTTTTTAATTCGCATTACTTTATCCTTGAAGATCAAATTTGTATTCAGCTCCTATGACAGTCAATTCTAGGCAATTTTTACTTTAGAGCTTGGCTTCGTAATGTCTCTATCTTTGATTCGATGGATCAACTTAACCTCACTTTTTTTTGTTGAAATGAATTCTTTCTTCTTAAAGAACAAATTTGTATACAACGGCAGTCAATTCTAGGCTATATTTACTTTAGAGCTTGGGTTCGTAATGTCTCTATCTTTGATTCGATGGATCAACTTATCCTCACTTTTTTTTGTTGAAATGAATTCTTTCTTCTTGGAGAACAAATTTGTATTCAACTACAACGGCAGTCAATTCTAGGCTATTTTTACTTTAGAGCTTGGGTTCGTAATGTCTCTATCTTTGATTCGATGGATCAACTTAACCTCACTTTTTTTTGTTGAAATGAATTCTTTCTTCTTGAAGAACAAATTTGTATTCAACTACAACGGCAGTCAATTCTAGGCTATTTTTACTTTAGAGCTTGGGTTCGTAATGTCTCTATCTTTGATTTGATGGATAAACCTAACCTCACTTATTTTAGCTGTATAATTTGGAGGACGTAAATGCAGCTGCTCTCGGCCGCCGGCCACTAAATTGTGGCAGCAGCCGTTGCTGCCTCAGTCTCTGCCTCTGTCTCAGTCACTCACTCGCTGCATATTCATTTCAGTAAGCTTTGTGCAGCTTATGCCACAACTGTGGCTGCGGCTTTTGTTGCTGCGACTGCGGCAGCGGCAGCGGCAGAGACTATGACCATGCAACGCGGCATGGCTCTGACTGATGGCCAGGTAAGCCCGTTGCAAGCGTCAAGCTGCCGGCGGATTAAGTTAAATATATGCAGCGAACGGGCATCCGAGCTGATGCTGGACGCGATTAAAAATATGATGCTGCCAACGCAAATTGCAGGCGGCTTTGGTGAATCTGCCGTTTTGTCTGCATAATGGAAAAATGCCAATGCGGAAAATCCAAAAAAATAATGAGTATATCCACTTTTTTCACCTTACTCACATGCTTTTCCCATTTGCATAGTGCGTGTGGCAACATTAAATTGTTGCCACAATTATACTTTTAATTATTTAAAGCACGTCACAATTTGCAAGCTGACGAAAAGCTGCCAGCTTTATATTTTTTTTTATTATTATTATTTTTACCTTTTAAGGATTATTATATCTATATTATTTTTTTTGGCTTGGCTAAAACTTTGTGTGCTTGCCCAAAAAAGTATGCTACACTTTTCGAGCATTGAATTTAATTCATTACTAAAACTATGACATACCCTGTAAAAACTAAGACTCTAAAAAAAGTCATAGAAATGCCATATCTAAATGGTTGCTTCCGTGTGCAGCTTGTCCGTTTCCGTTTCCGTTGGCAATTTCATTACTTTAATGCGCAGAAGGCCGAGCACAAATATCGGACACGGACACGGACACGGCAGATTGGGGCAAAAGTTTTTAAATCTTTATTTATACAGCTTCCGCAGTGAATTTTGTCGCTTTTGCTGCAAACTTTGTGGCTGTCACTGTGTGTGTTTGGGGTGTGTGTAAGTGTGTGTGTGTGTGTGTGGTAGGGTGCTTAAAAATGAAATAATTTTGACAGCCACACTTTTGTGGCTGCTGTTGCTGCTGTTGTTGCAAAAAGCAGGCAACAGCATTTTACTAAATACCTTGACAAAACTTTTGCCCAAGGGTCGGCAGCAACGGCATTTGGCAAGTGGCAAGTGGCAAGTTGGGTGTGGCAGGATGGCATCCTACCATCCGACTATCCAACCATTCTACTATCGGTTGCCATAGCTCGAGCTAATGGAATTGAGAGGCAAGCCAAGCACAACACAGCTCAAAGCGGATTATGTGGCACAACTTGCCAAATTGTTTAGTTTTTATGCGTCGACAACAACAATTGAAAGTTTCGCCTGCCACTTTCCCTTGCCCCTTTAGCCAGCATATTAACTGGAAGTTCTTTGTTTAATTTTGCAGTGCATGCGCGCCTACGTGGAGTTTGAGATAACCGAAGGCGCCTACGAGATTTCCTGCCCGGATGCCAAGTGTCCGGCTCAAGGCGCCATTTCGTTGCCCGAAATTGCGAACTTAACCACAACGAATCTGCTGAAGAAGCATCATCGTTATCGCTTGAATCGAGGTACGTGCTCCCTGACTTAATCTCTCTCTCTCCACTCGCTCTTTAATCGAATCTCATTTATCACCATCTTTGGTTTATTACAGAAATCGAATTGGACAAGACGCGCACCTGGTGCCCACGTGCGGGCTGCGAGACAATTTGCATGGTGGGTGGTGCTTCTGGTGGTGCTGCTTCAGGTGGTGCTGCTGTCACTGCTCCTCCTGCAGCCGCTGGTGGCAGTGCCATTTGCCAAATGGATGAGTCGCCATCGACATCGCAGAGCTACACGACCCAACTGGATGGCGCGACTCCCGTGCTCTCCGTCTCCGTGCATTGTCCCTCCTGCAAGGACGAGTTCTGTGCGCTCTGCAAGAAGGCGGTGAGTCTGAGAACTAATCAGAAATCCAGGTTTTCTTGGCACGATCTTTACTAAAACAGCTAAATGATATGGTGATAACTCTAAAATGAAAACCAGGGCTTAGAACCGTAAAGTTGGTATTCGTAACCGACACAAAACTTTTATTATACCGAAACCCAAAAATCCAAAATTATTCCAACCGATAGAACCGTTAAGATTTAAAAAAAAAAAGTGGAAATAAGTGCAAAAGTACTTTTTTACCCTAATTTTATCACCTGCAGTCGATTAAAAAACTAAAACAAAGTTTTAAAATTTTTGAAAATTTTCGAAAATTGTAAAGGGGTTACTATGTAAAATTACCGAAAAAAATGAATTTTTCAAAATTATCCAATTTTAATGCCAAATCAATATTTGTATAATAAAATGATATAAAAAATATCCTTTTTGAAAATCTATCAAGATTTGACAAATCTATTCAAATTAAAAGAATACCATATACTATAAATCGGGGAAATTTTTGCAGTTTCTGGCCTAAATCTTAAAGAAACAAATCGATATTTAGTCCAAAAGTACTTTTTTACCCTAATTTTATTACGTGGAGTCGATTAAAAGACTAAAACAAAGTTTTAAAATTTTTGAAAATTTTCGAAAATTGTAAAGGGGTTACTATGTAAAAATCTACAATTTTTCGAAAAAAATGTTCTGTCTCAGAATCGAAAAATTTAAATGCAAAGTTAAAGTGGGGTTAGTTTTATGAAAAATAAGACATTCCTCATGAAATTCGGATGAGATTTATTAAAGTTGTGCTTGTTGAAAGTCCAAGAAGAGTCAACATTTCTCATATATACATAGATAATTTACAATAGCTGAGACAATGTGACACCTAAACTTTTTTATTGTTTGAGCTAACTCAACCATTTTTACAGAGCATAATTATATTACTAACTCCAAGTAAAGTAATAGTTAAAGTTGAATTAACAATTGTGTATGCTCTTGACTTTGCAGTATCATCCGAACATGAGTTGCGAGGAATTCGGACGACGCCTGATTGCCGATGGACAGGATGATATTGGCATACCATTCGACAATGAGCTCATCAAATGCTGCCCCATGTGCGCGGTGCCCATTGAGAAGGACGAAGGATGCGCCCAGATGATGTGCAAGCGCTGCAAACACGTCTTCTGCTGGTACTGCCTGGCCAGTCTCGATGTGAGTTTGTCCACTCTCTCTCACTCTCCAGTTCCCACATTAATCTTCTCTTTCTTTATGTTATAGGATGACTTTCTGCTGCGGCATTATGACAAGGGGCCGTGCAAGAATAAATTGGGTCATTCGCGTGCCTCCGTTGTGTGGCATCGCGCTCAAGTTATTGGCATATTTGCTGGCTTTGGCATTTTATTGCTGGTGGCGTCACCGTTGCTGTTGCTGGCGGCGCCGTGCATCATTTGCTGCAAGTGTCGCGGCTGCAGCGGCTCCAAGATTGACGAGGTCGATGCTGAGCTGGAGGAGGAGGTCACCGCACTGCAGGGCTAGCTCGATAACCGATTTTAATTTCTGTAATCCGCCCCTCACCCTCCCTCTTCCTACCCCTCGACGTGTCCCCCATATCTACATTTAATGACCCTCTAACGAGTTTTTTGAAATGTTTGTTTTTTTTTTTATCTGTTTGCTTTGGTGGCAACTATTGTTAATGACGAACCGTTTAAATTGATTATTTTAATTGTATGCATTGTATAGTATGTGTTAACTAAATTGTGATATTTACAGTGATTCGATTTACAATTGAATCGAAAATTTGTTGAACCTATACAGATTAAAGAGCGCGCCTTTGATTCTTTTTTTAGGTTTTCGTGTCGATTTCTTTTACATATTTTCATACAAATCATACATACTTAACTGTGTATCCGTATTTGTATTTGTATTTGTATTTGTATCTGTATCTGTATATGTAAATCTATATGTATTGTTTACGTTCTTTTCTTTGCCTTTCAACAAGATTGTATAAATTATGTAAGCCCAAGCAACATTTTAGCCAGTAAGTTAGCCTAAATTTACTAGCCCACTATAGCATTTTAAGTACATACATATATCTCTCATAATTCAAAATGTGCTGCTTTAATATGAAACACACACACACGACCTTTTCCTGAAGTATTACGGAATACAATTGCTACTAACTAACAAATCCAAGTAATCAGCGCGTAAATTGTTAATTGATTTCAAATGTTTGTGCAACTGCTTGGAAATGCTTTTAACTACTTATATACACACACATTCACACACTCACACAGTCACACTACCAAACAATATGTACGCAATTATAACAAGAATATATAAAACTTTCTGCTGAAAACAAATGTACGTACGTCTAAGAAAAGGTTTTGATCGATGTAAATTATTTAAATATTTAATGCATATAATCATATAAAAATATATTAAATATATATTAATGTGCGTGTATATTAAAAATCCATATTTAAATTCTACTCTTAATGTGAAAATTAACGCGTATGCTGTTTGAAATAAAATGTTTAAAAAAGAATATCAGCTGTCTATCTTAATTTCAAATGCCCGCGCTAGCTATCGATAATGCTCTATCGCAAGTATCGATATGCTGAAAATGCAGAGAATTAGAGTTACCGTACATTCAGTGCTGCATACAAAAAGCAGCACTTATCGATTATCGATAAAGTCAAGCTGATTGTTGCGTGTGCCATTTTGAGTAAAGCGAATCTTTTTTGTTTTCTGTCGGCATTTCAATTGATTGACTGTTAAAGTATAATATATTGTTTAATAAAAGGGCGGCGCAATGGAGGAGCAGGCTTGCCCGCGGTGCAAGACCACCAAATACCGCAATCCCTCGCTAAAGCTGATGGTGAACGTTTGCGGCCACACGCTATGCGAATCTTGTGTGGACATGCTCTTCCTCAAGGGCTCCGGCGCCTGTCCGGAGTGCATGGTGCCGCTGCGGCGCAACAACTTCCGGGTGCAGCTCTTTGAGGATCCCATGGTTGAGAAGGAGGTGGACATACGACGTCGCATACTGCGCGACTACAACAAGCGCGAGGAGGACTTTGCCTCGCTAGAGGAATACAACGATTATCTGGAAGAGATTGAGGACATTGTCTACAATCTGTGCAACAACATTGAAATCATCGAGACCAATAAACGCATCGAAGCCTATAAGCGTGACAATCGTGAGGTAATTCAACGCAACAAGACACGTGTCGGCCGGGACGAGTACGCACTGGAGGAGATGCTAGAGTTGGAGCGGGCGCAAGATGAATCCCGCAAGAAGGAGCTGGAGGACCTAGAGACTGAGCATAAAAAGAAGAAGGCACGTGATAAGCAGGCGCTCATCGAGGAACTCATGTACAGCGGCAAAGACGCTGCCCAAATTGTCAGTGAGTTCGCCGAAAAAGCTGAGAAACAGCGCGAGGAGGAGAAGCAGCTACCGCCACCGAAATCCTCGAACGAATTCTCCACAGGCATCAAGTTTGGCCAGACGGCCGATCCATCCCTGCTGCCTGTGCCCAAATCAGACGAAGGACCCCTTTTTATCTACGAGCCCCTCAATCCCTACACCGAAGGCCCCACGCCGCCACCAACCAGCGACGTCGAGACCATGGGTTACATCGCGCACATGCGCTCAGAGACGCCACAAGAGAATGCCGGCGGCTTCACTTCAACGCTGGCCTGTCAGCGTGCCCTCCAGGAGGCGCTGCAGTGCCTCTACTTCACGCCCACCACAGGCATCGGCGTGGGACTTTAGTTTAAAACTATTAAACATACAAGAGCACAGCACGCTTAATAACTTTTGTTGAACAAATGTGACTCCTATATAGCTGCATTAATTATTCCCATAATCTGTAACTTTATTTATACAAAAGCAAACTAATATTATAGATAAATAAAAATAAAAGGAATGTTTAAAAACTATATATTTGCTTTCATTTATTCGGAGGGCTGAGGGTCGCTCGAGCAGCGAGAAATGGGTCTGATACACCAGGCAAACAGAATAAAGTAGCAAGTAAATAGGTAGAAAAGTTAAATTCGACCAAAGATGAGAATGGTCGAAAAGTAAAATTTTTCGATTTCGTCACTTCCTGCTGATGCTGTTCGCCTGGTATTTCAGCTGACAGCACAAGCCATTTACATGCAAAAATACGTTTGCTTTCCATTTATTCGGCAGGCTGAAAGTTGCTTGAGCAGCGAGAAATTGGCCTGACACACCAGGCGAACAGAATGGGCAGCAGAATAGGCAGCAACCCAAAATAGGTCGAAATTCGAGAATGGCCGAACCAAATAGGTCGAAAGAATAGGTCGAAATTTGAGAATAGTCGGGAAATAGGTCGAAAAAATAGGTCGAAATTTGAGAATGGTCGAAGAATAGGTCGAAATTTGAGAGTGGTCGAAAAATAGGTCGAAAAGTAAAATTGGTTACTTGCTGCTGATGCTGTTCGCCTGGTATTTTAGCTGGGAACACGTGTCTTTTGCTTGCCGAATGGGAGTTGGCGCTTAAGCATGTGTTTGTTTTGTCTGCCCTTAATCGCCCTACCTACCAATAAATAAAAAAGCGGTTTGTTTCAAATGATTACAGACTTGCGTTTGTTTTATTAAATACTTGTTTTAACAGTTATGTTCATAGGCGTAGTACATATGCTAAGTATAGTCGCAGACAGTTACACATAGATGTAGATATAGATATAGATACAGATATATATATGGTATTATTATACATAGTATTACACATAAGTATTTTTGCGAGTAACTCGCCACATTTCATATTCTAGTTGCACGGTAAGAGGTAAATATGTTTTGCGAACGTGCCACATGAGAGATTTGTTTGGCCACATTTGGATTTTCGTCCGTTTTGCCAAATACAATAATTGGATAATCAGGTTTGATTTTTGATTAATGAATGATGGTTGAAATGATGTTTACAGTGCGAGATGTGATGATCAAAAGGCCGAGAAATTACAAAAATGTGCATGATGTGGACGACTCTTAATATATTATACAGATAATATAGTACATATACATTATGAATACATATCAAATGTTTTCGACTAACGTTGCATGTTGCAAGTTGCGCTTGAGTCTCGTTTATCAATTGGAAACTCAAGGCCATGTTTTATACAAACATTTATACATATATAAATATTTATATAAATTAAAGTTTATGCTTAAATTGGATTTGTTTATGGTTGATCGCACCAGGTCAGAGTGCAGCATGTTGACTTGGAATGTTGCTGCCACCGCCTGGTTGCAACATCAAAAAGGGCATCTGATTGTTTTTCTTTCACATTATACAGAGTAAGCTTAATTCTTAAGTTATCTATAACATTTAATTTAGACGCTAATTTCGGGCTTACATTCTAATTTAAAATGTTAACATTTAATTATATTGTTTTGTTGTTTTATACAGTTGTTGTTTATAAATTTCTGTTGCTCGCGCCGGTGATGTTCTTCTTGATTGTTTGCCGTTTGTTTAGTTTCAATTGAATACATATAGTTGTCTATATATTTGTATATAATTTTTAACTATTTTTCTATTTAACCAGCGACGTGTTGCCTTTTGCTCTCTGTGCACTGTTGTAAGTGTTTCTGTGTGTGTGTGGCTTAAAAAGTAACAACGATTTCTTTAACTGTCACAGCTAATTTACACCTAAAGTGTCTAGGCCTTAAATAGTTTTCAAGTTGTTGTTGTTTGAAATAATTAGTGGTTGGCTTGGTGCTGACGATTGATTGTTGTAGTTGTAGTTACTGCTTTTTGTTGTTGTTGTTGTTGTTGAATCGGTCGCTGTTTGGCGTTGTCCTTGCCGGCGAGCAACAAATTGCCATATGGTTTGTAGATGTTGTTTTTGGTTTTGCTGTTGTATGCGCAACACAAGCAAGCAGGCAGTAGTCATAAATTGCAACGTTAACTAAACAGAATCATCTGCAATAAGCAAATAAACAGAAAGACAGAGAAAGAGAGAGAGTCAGTTATTTGAACAGATGTGAGTATCACGCATACGCACCGTGATACCACCATTTAGTCTTCTTGGGATTCTTGTTGCAGGTCTTCACGTAGAGTGTATTGTCCGGCGGCCGCTTCTTCTCGCGACAACTGCTCAACATGGAGGCTATGCTAAGGCACACCGATTGCACCGACAACGCCGGCGACCAATCCTCGGTCAATATGGATAGGCAGATATGGCCATTGCTATAGACATGCGGATGCACGGGAATATTGCTGCCAATGAACGTTACCTAAACACGGATCGATCGATCGAATGAGAATATTAGTTATCTGTTTAGTTATCTATTTAGTTATCAGCAAAGTACTCACCTCTGGTGAATCAAAGGGATATTTGTTGTTGAATTTGAACAGCAATTGAAAGTCTTCGCCCTCGTAGAGTGTGCCCTCGAAACCTTTAATGTTTATTTTCCATCTGTAATTAAAAGCAGCATTTAAGCCAAAGTCAACAATTAAAGCAAACTGCCAAATTAAGCTGAGCGAGTTTCGCAAACTTGGCCTAGTTGGCGGGCAAGTGTCAAATGTGGCACACAGCGAGAGATAGAGATATACATATGTATATGTATCTATATACTTACTCGGATAAGTTTTGCTGTACGCTTTCGGTGTCAACGGTCACGCCCGGTGGCGGCTCCTTGATCAGGGACATCAGCTCTTTGTGCAGGCGACGCTGTAAATAAACAAAGGCAAAAGAAACGGAATTAGCCACAATTGCACAGTTATATTTTGTATCTTATCTGGGTGGAAATGCAGTCATTTTCATTTACTTCCAAGTTTAGTTTGTTATTCTCTCTTCTTTATTTTCTTTATACTACTTAGATCGCGTATTTCGTTGCCTTCTCTACGTAATCGTCACTTACTTTTCTATATACTCTCTTTTTTTATCGCCTACACATTTCCTCTCAGCTTACAAACGTCAATCTCTATATGGTATATGGTATATGGTATATGGTTTTACGATAGGGGCAGGCATTGTATAGATTAGATAAAACAGCTCGTGCAATGCTCTGTTGATTGTTTTGTTATTTCTTTTTGCTATTTATCAGCCAGCCATAAATACATTTATACAACTTCATATAGAGTACGCACAAATACTGTTATAAGCCATCATTTTATCAGTTTGTTTGATAAGCGCCAAAAACAAGTAGAACTTAAGTTCTGACATTTCAGCAAAGAAGATTAATTTTCAAAATCACAAGACAAGGCGCACTTGAGGCGCCTTTAATGAATTGTGTCTCAACTTGAATGCTAAAGTCAAAATACCCCATTGAGCGGATTCAGCAGGTATATTTAGGGCAGCAGACTCATAACTTGTTTCCGGAAAAACTTAATGACGAAATTTGCGAATTTTAAACTAGAGCACAAATATATATGAGCATAAGAGTTATTAAAAAAAGACTTAATTATAAGTACGCGATATTTGTCAGCAGCATTAAAATTCCTATAAAAGTGTTAATACCACAATAAGGCGATAAGTATCAGTTCGTTTAGATACGGCTCGTTATTATTATAGCCAAGGCTAAGTTGTCGCCAGACAGTTCACAGTTCAATTAGCTATATATAAGATATAGGTATACTATTTATTTATATACTTGCCTCCCATCGCGTATTGTCGAGCAGCAGCGACTTGCCACATTTCGAGACCGGCGGAGTTTTTGGCTCTTTGGGCTCGGTTATTATTTCCGATTTGGGCATTTTATCTTTGGTCTTCTTGAATAACTTCAACATTTTGCCACGTTTGTCGAGTAACTACGCACGATATAATTAACAATTGATATTTGTGTTCACTTTTCAGTTTTGATTATTTGTTTTTGAAATGTTGCTAACAATTCCAAGCACCTTTGCTGAGATCAGTTCTAAACTAAATTTCACAGATTGTTTTTTCTAGTCTGTATCTTTGCCGTCAACAGAGCTTACTAAGTTCAGATACAATGTGTTAGCGCACTCAACTAGACACATTTTATTTTGTGTTTTAGCCAAACTAACAAAGCCCAATGGCGATACAAAACGCGAATGCGGTTGCGAGAATACGAGACGAATGTAAACAGCCAAGAGCCTCAACGTTCGGCCAACGACTGTGGCAAAAACGTCGAGAAATTCGCTCGTAAACCCCTTTAACCCAACGCTGCCCCAGCCCAAGAAATCGCCCGAGACGAGACGACGACGGCGACGACGACGACGACGACGTCGACAACGTCAACGTGCCTCCGGCTGCGTAGTGTATTTTTTATATACCCTCACAAAGAGCTTTTTGCCACTTGCAGAATGAGACTCAAATCGAAGAAGGCACAAGAAAACTATAGTAATATGGTCAATCTGAAGAAGCAGTTATAAATTACATATAGAAAAGGTAGAAATAAAAATAATCAAGTCATTTAAACATTTTAGCTAAACGACAACATATAATATTTATAATAAAAGTTTTCAAATAAAAGATGATCTCCATCTTTATATTATACATTTTGGGAAAATAGCTAAAAGGGTATTTAAAAAACCTAAACGAAGCTTATTTCTTTCAGCTTATCCCATGGGAAGCACTTTTAACTGATTAACCAACGAAAGTAGATTTAAATAAAATATAAAACACAGCTTTTTTTTAATTTTTATAAGTATTGTGCACAAAGTGATTTTTCATGAAGGAATATTCATTCATATTTAGTTTCTCTCTCGAAAATGTAGCTTAAGAAAGGGTATTTTCCGGTCGACGCTGTTGAGTTAACAGCGATGACTTGTTTCTTTTTTTTTCGCATTATCAGTTTTGCACTATCAAAATAGGCATTTCATGTAGCCCGCCAGACGAGGAGAAAACTCGTTTATGTGCACAGACATATATAGATAAAGAGCCAGATATAGACATAGCTATGTCCATTGCACACTATAAGTGTACACTAAATTGGCTCTACCTGTGCAGCATCTGCAGTTAAGATGACGAAACACTTGACCCCTCCCCCCACTTGCCCTTTATTCCCGACTTTGGCGTTCCCGCAGCGGCAGCGTGGCAATTGGCACGCTCGTTGCGCCTGATAAGAACAGCTGATAAGATAACGACTCGAATGTGGAATATGCACATTTGTGAGTATATTTGTAAACAGGTCATAAAACGAAAAGTGGCCCAAAAAAGCAAAATTAAGGCTAAGAGCCAAACAATAAGGGCAATAAACAGGGCCATAAATGAACTACAGTCATCGACTTCGACTTCGACTTTGACTGGCGACGTCAAATGGAAAATTGCAATTCGAATTTCGAATTGCAATTGCAAACAATCCTACTAGCAATAGCATTTGATGATTTGATGAAACTGCAGCCAACTTGCAATTCGAATGGAAAACGTGCAAAAATAAATAAAAGTCAATCAGCAGTTGAGTCGATGAATCGATGATTAATTCTATATGGGGTAATTGGAACCGCTGCGATCTGTATTTTCGAATCAGCAGCTGTTTGAACTTTGCAAAACTAGAAATGGAAAAGTATGATATAACTTTTTATTTTCTCAAATTGGAAAATATAGTATAAACAACTCAGTACATTTACTTTGCCGATTCCTTGGTTGAAAGGTCTTAACTGTTGCCTCTTTTCGGTTCTGCCAACCCCATTCGATTGGTGTAGGAAGAGGCGTTGCCAGGCTAAAGATAGAAACTAGTGTATTCTAATTTTCAAATGTCTGCCGCTTGTTGTCAAGAGTCAAATAAATGTCCCCTGCTGGGAAATCTATTAAAAGAATCTACCAAATGCCACACGACTTTGCGATATCCCCTTAATATTAAAAAGCATAAGTTACATGCTCAAAATGTGGCGAAAAAAGCAAATATTTTTTTGTAAAACATTTTGAATTCATCATTCAGTCGTTTGTGGCTCAAAATACCCTTAAAATTGTTGGCTAGAATACCGTTGTATTTTCGAAAAATCTCGACGCATAAGATAAACAAATAAAACATATTCTTGTGGCATTTGAAAACTTGAAGAATAAAACATAAATAAATTTAAGAGCAAACAAAAAGAAAGATCAACAATTCAACTCGCCATTTCTTGAATTTGCGTTTTGTTTTTCGATCGTTTTTTTCTCAAGAATTTCGTTCGAGTAAACAAAAAGAAAGACTCATAAATAGATAAAATCAAAAGGCTGATAAACTTGAAAATGGCAACAACAGCTGATAAAGATAAAGACGAGTGGGCGGTGGCCAAATGAGTTGGCTGCTGGTGTGAAGGTCGTTTGGACCATAACAAAAAGCCACAAAAAAGCCCCAAAAGAGCTACAGATAGAGATGGAAATAGAAAGCCAGATAGAGATAGAAATAGAGACAGGTGTGACGAAAGCAGTAAGTTGATGTGAGTAGTTCTGAGTCATGGCCAACATTTGGATGTTGTTGGATGTTTTCATTTCTTCTCTGTTTACTTTTTTGTTTACTTGGCCAATTTGGGCCCAGCCTTCGCAACTGATTCACGACCCACTGGGCCCAATTATGCAACTTTCACATGCGCCAAAGCCATATAAAATGATTTCCTGCTTACCCCACTCCCCTCTGTCATTCCCTTCTGGCCAAGAACGTTAAGCGCATTACAACAAGAGCAAAAGAGAACCGACAAAAATGTGCAAAAATAGCAACGAGCTGTACCAGGGGGATCCGACGGGGGAGCCGAGGGGAAGGTGTTGCTGCATAGAGAGGAAACGAGCAGCATAACCTTAAACTTGCAATGGCTAAATCAACAATCTCGACCTTCATAGAAGGCCTGCTCTTCATGCAATCGATAAGAATGCACTGTACACTGTATATTTTAATAGCCTACAAGTACATGGATGTAATCGAGTCTCTCTGGCGACGTCACTCTGACGTCAGAGATTGACAGTTAATCGGTTTTCATTTTGGCCCGCTGACTGTCGCACTGTATAAATAAACGAAAAAACCTGATGCGCCAGTTTTTAAAAAGACATTTCAAACACAGAGAGATGGAGTGGAGGAGGT
This sequence comes from Drosophila rellima, assembly GCA_035043635.1. Classification (NCBI taxonomy): domain Eukaryota; kingdom Metazoa; phylum Arthropoda; class Insecta; order Diptera; family Drosophilidae; genus Drosophila; species Drosophila rellima. Next base: position 309,168 of record JAWNMV010000145.1, on the reverse strand, counting down.
GAAGAAGGTAGAGAAGAGAGCGAGTTGGGCGTGTATCACGTACTCGTCGTGTGATACAGCTCATCTTTCAGTTCATTGATTCTTATTAGCAATCAATCCGTAATATTGTAACTGCTAAACGTTTTCAATTGAGAAACTAATCGAAATCAACTGGGCGAACGTGTCCTCAACGACAGCACGCGAGTTGTGCATGGAAATCGGCAATGAAATCCATTGATATTGCAGCTATGAGAAGCTACGAGGCAAATATGATCTGGCTATGACATAAGTACATTTACTCAATGTTTATACAAGTTTTCTCAGTGTATTGGTTGCATTGCAGTGATGTCAACAAATCGGAAATCAACTTGAGATTTTACAAACTTTAATGAAATTATTATTATTTGAGTTTAGAATGAATTAAGAGAAACTCTGATCAAAATTACATTCCGCTTGGAAATCTGCTTTTTAAGTACGCTAGTTTTTTTGTATTTAACATTTTTTGGGATATATCGTTATAATTTAGAGATAAATCGAAAGCTGCGCATGACTCTTGAATGAAGGTTGTAGTAGTAAAAATTTGTTTGCTACAAAATAGTAAAAGCAACTCCAAGTGTCTGTATCTATGCCAGCTTAATGTTGTATATCGTTTACAACAATAACGTATTTTATTTACTCATTTCAGTCGTGAGAGAAATGTCTCTCTGGTGACAACAATTTAATTGATTTTAAATGTTATTATTATTGTATATGCACCGTTGCGAAATCACAGCAATTGGCGACAATGCATTTTAATTATAATGATACATTTGCATTTTCTTTATAAGAGTACAGTAAAGAAGCGCTACGAGCGACAGCAGCTTAAGCTCAAAGTCATAACCAAGCATATAGGCCAGTTGAAAGGTGGATAAGATGATTTAAATGCTTTCTCAACAGTTAATTAATTGCGCATGCAAATAAATACATAAATAACAATTAAATCGGCTTATCTACCAAAGAGTATATACATATACATATTTATATAGCCAGGTGTGCTTAATCACGTTGCAGATAAGAAGAGATCAAGGCAATATAAATAATGTATAAGTTCCCCAAATGAATTTGGTAGCAGATTTAGCAAGGGAAAAGTCTATTAATTGAATCTGTTTCTCCATTGTCTCAATTTGCCCATAAGGAAGTTCTATCTTGTATGATATATTACGCTTTGTAGTATCGCATGCATATTTCATTACGGATCATAGACAGATCGGACAAAAGGGAAAATTTAAATAATACTCGGAGGGAGGTTTGTTCTCAGTTCTGAATGCGAAAAGTCGATGAATCGATGCCAAAATTGCCAATATACGAGTTGAACGACAGAGTTCGCATATCAAGTATATAGAAACTGGTTCTTTTCGAATCTAAAGATATGCACATAATCAAGTAGAGACTTGTTTATATAGATCGTATTGTGCATAAGGCAAAGATCTCATGACTGGCTATAAAATTGATTTTAATTATTATACAACTAAAAGAACAAGTGTCGAAATCAACCAAATTATTCAAGTAGACTCTTGTTCCATTTCGAATACATATTTTTATAATTTGAATTTGAACGCGTGCCAAAATCAGATCACACCAACAACCAAAAACGATGCGTGCGGTCAAAAATATTTATAATAAAAAGCAAAACTGAACATTAATTGGCAAATCGTGTGCCAAGACAATTAACGGTCTAGCCAATTTGGCTTAGTTGATAACACCGCCTAGGCAATGCGATAATTTAACTTATAATCAAAGCTCAGCTTTTGGCACAGTGCCTGCAAGTTGTGTAAACCTCTATGTATATACGAAGTTGTGTTGATGTTTTCTGTTATTTTTTCTTTTCTTCACGTTTGCCGAAACGAAGCGAACACAAATCCGCGCGTGCGAATCCGCGTGTCAACGAGAACTGAATGAAATCAGCGGCGAAACAAAACAAAAATCAAGAGCGAAATGCGAACTGCGAACTGCGCGTACGCGTCGAGCTTTTACGCTTGAGTGAGACACTCTGGGGGCAGAGCGGGCAGTTATAGGAGCCAATGGACTGATGAGTGGGAGGAATGTGTGGGGGAAAGAGAGACAGCAAGGTTGGGCAGCAGAAAACAGAAGCAGCGCAGGATCGATAGATGGCGCTGTCGTTTCCAAGGCTTGTTTATGCCGCGTAAACAAAAATAAAAGCAATGCGCTGCAGTTCGGCAGATAAATAAACAGTTAGAGCTGGCATCATTGCAATTGGTTGCATAAACAAAAGCTGCACTGGTCGATAACTGTGTGTTTGTATGTGCGTTCCTTTGTGAGTGAGCGTCGTTGCAGGCTCTGTCTGGCAGGCAAGTGAAAACGACGTCGGCAAAGACCTCCAGGTGAAAAGGTGAAAGTGATGAAGTATTGCAGACAAAGAAGCGCCATTTAAATGTGTTATATAACAAAATTGTTCCTTATTGAGGTGATAAGTACGAGTGTGCAGCATCTGTGACGATAAGATGACGTTGAACCTTCGCAATGCCCACAACACCAACGCTGCCGACAGCGGCAGCAGCAGAGTCGGCGACGGCGTCAGCAGCAGAAGCAGCTGACAACAAACATTTGCACAACTGTTTTTTTTTTTGGTGTGTTTCGTTTTGTGATGAAGCGTAATTTAATTTTTGTTGCTGTTGTCAATTGGGGGAGGATTAAGAGAAGCAACTCACCTCACTGGGCGACATTGATGACATATTCCTGATTCTCGTATTTGGGGGCTGTTGTTGCACTTTGCTCGTTCTGCTTCCACTTTCTTGGCAGTTGCTTTCTCTGCGGCACTGTGACACTGAATGCGCTCGCCCTTTGCAAATCCTTTGGTGATGCTGTGCAATCGTTATTTTGTAGGGCACAATTTGGAGTTACAAATGTAAATAAGTATATGTATGTTACATTGTCAAATATATTCAATTACAAATTTTAATTTGGCCAATAATAGAGTTGTTCAACAACACCAACCAACCAACACACTGAGAACTTTATTAAAACCGAGTGGCAGCCTTGGCCCCCTAAACACGGTGGCAACCATCAGGCCACAGAAAAACTCAATTTCCATATTTAACTCGTTTTTAATAGTTTTGAAACGTGTGGGAGCCTTGGTTCCCTAAAAAAGAGTCACTTGAAATGAGTGGCAGCCTTCAGACGAATCTTACCGTAGCTGGCGCGCAATTTAAGTGGGAATTTGTATTTAGTTCATTTATCCATATTTTAGCAATAAACTACAATCTCATAAGACCCAATAAATTATAATTTAGGTAAAATAAAAAGTCATTTTAATCAAGGTTGGATGCTTGTTTTTTATGTGGTTAAATGGCTGCCAGATGGATGGCCTACAGTGGTGTTCCCTTAATTGACAAGAAGGTTGCCAGATAAATGGGAAACAAGCACAGCTGTTTTAAAATAAACAAAAAATAATATTGCATTTTTAATAAATGGTTAGTTAAGTAAAAAAATGTGTTGACCAATGTGTAAAATAGAAGACAAAAAATGTTTGTTCGTTAAGTTAAAAATATGAAAGTTTGGCACAAATGCAAGTGCAAATGGCGAACAGTGTTGTCCCCTAATTGGCTTAATTCCCTGTAATCAGCAGTTGATTGATATTTGACTTTGATAAGCATCAAGCGGGCGGCGTTAAATACTCACGATGCACCGCCCGAGAGCTCAGTAAGAAGTTAACCTTAAGGCAGGGCAAACATGCAGTTCGGCGTCTTGGGAAGTGGAATTATTGGTCTGACCACAGCATTGGAGCTGCAGCGGGAGTTTCCAACTGCGCAGGTTTCGATAATCGCCGATCGCTTCAATGAGGATACCGTTAGCTATGTGGCCGCCGGAATCTTTCGACCTGGCACCAGTTTCATGGGACCCACTCAGGAAATTACGCAGTACGTAAGAGCACAAGTTGAAGCCGGAAAGAAAGAAAGCTTAACATCTTCCCATTGTTTTAAATTGCAGGCAATGGATGACGGATGCCTTCAATTATTGGGATGAGCTGCGTCGCTCCAAGGACTCGGCGCTGGCTGGCGTGTGTCAACTCTCCGGCTATATATTCTCCCGTACGACGCCCTCCATAGTGCGGGTAAGTGAGGTGTCACTGTTATCAGCTAATAATCAGCTAATTGTCTTATCGCATTGTTTATTAAATGGTTCCGTTGGATAGAATCATTTTATAGAGCAGTTGCTGCCCGTTTATCGCCGTGCCACGGAGGATGAGCTCAAGTTGTGCCATGGCGGCTGGAAGTACGGCTCCTTTTTCACCACCTGCCTCACGGAGAGTCGCCTGTTTCTGCCCTATGCCACCAAGAAGTAACACCAACTCTAATTGCCTCCATTTTCCTGTCTTGTTAACTTATCTCTTGTGTTATAGATTCCTGGAGAATGGTGGACAAGTGGTGCATCAGCATGTGAGCAACTTCTTTGAGGTTCCGCACAGCTTTAACGTGCTGCTCAACTGCACGGGAATGGGCGCCAAGGAGCTGTGCAATGATCAGCACCTGGTGCCCATTCGTGGACAGGTGTTGAAGGTGCGCGCACCTTGGATTAAGACTGCCTTCTACGGCGATCTGGATACGTATGTGTTGCCCGGCTTTGAGACTGTCACGCTGGGTGGTTGCCGGCAGTACGACAGCTACAATACGGAGTGGTGCAAGTACGATAGCATGGCCATCAAGGAGCGCTGCTACGATCTCCTGCCCAGTCTCAAGAAAGCGGAAATTGTACGCGAATGCGTTGGATTGCGTCCGCATCGTTCGGTGGTGCGTGTGGAGCCGGAGTTGATCATAAGTCCGCAAGGACGTCGCCTCAAGGTGGTGCACAACTATGGACACGGTGGCTATGGCGTTACCACAGCGCCCGGCACCGCCAAATATGCTGTCAAGGTGGTGCGTGATATGCTTGCTGGCAATAGCAAATTGTAGAGTATGTTATTTGATCAACATTGCATTGTTGTCATTGATTTGTTAATCTATTCGTAATTAAACTGTTTATATGTGCAATCTAGTTTATATCGAATCTTTGAACCACACAAACTTTACGGTGCTATAAATTAATTCAACTTGGCACTGGCAATTTAAGCATAAAGATAAAATTCACTTGCATAAGCGCAATTCATAAATCGCGCGCATTTTCGCCAGCCTATCGATTATTAATCGGCAGTGTTGGTTAACGCCTGTCGTAGTGCTCAGTGCGCAAGTGCGCGGCATGAATGGAAAGCTCGCGCAATTGTCGCCGCAAAAGCTTCGTCAGCGCCCACACAAACAACCCACTGGGCGGATGAGCCCATCGATTTTCACCACTGAACGGGGAAGAAGAAGCAGAGCAAGAGGAAGAGCAGCAGCTGCACGATTTGAAACAGAGTTTTCAATGATGAAAACGTATACAAAATACGAGTACATTCGCTTATTTTCGCCGCATCAGCCAATTCGCCGCAAGTAACAACACACACACACACACCCACACAGACACACGTACAGGCAGAGGCAGGAAAACTTTTGCCTCATTTGTGGTCCTGTGAAAGACGACGACGACGTGTACAACACGGAGCGAAAGAAAATTCTTACTGCGGAATATATAAAAAAAAAAGAGAAAACGGTGAAGAACAATTGAGGGAAAAAAACATACATTGCCCCCTCCTCCTCGTCGATAGTAACTGAATGAATAATTGAATAAATTGCGACTCCGGGCGAGACGAAACGCGCGTTAAACTGAATAATTGATTGAATAATCGTAAACAAGCAGTGCAAATTTGCAAACAGCAGGCAGCAAAAGTAGCAGGAAGAAGACAACAGCGAGTGGAAAAACTCAAAGTCCAGTGCCAAGGCTGAAACTTTCCCAGAACAAACCTAAAATATACCATAAAAAAACCCGATAACCAGCCCAAAAGTCAGTGCAAAAACCGAGAGAAACGAGCGAGCAAAAAAAAGTAACTCAGAGTCACATTATCGATTTGTGTATATGTGTGAAAAATAACAGAAAAGCGCTTACACACACACATACATATACACGGACACTATAGGAAAAGCCCGCATACGTCAACAAAAACAACGGCAGCGGCAGTTGGTCAAAAAAAAAAAAAGGTATAATACAGAAGGAGCAGCCAACAGCTCTTGAGGAATTATCCAGGATCTTGTTGTGTTTGTCTTCGGCGGAATTTAAGCTTAAAGGCAACAACAAATACACCAACACACACACACATACACACACACACACTTATACACAGCGGTAGCTGCAACAACAAAAGAGACGTATAAACCGTTACAACCTCAAGACTAAGTCACAGTAAGTGCATTTGCATTAGCCATAACAATAAGTATACGCCACATGGTACTCATCATTTATGCACATAATATATGAATGAGTGTATGTATGTATGTTTATATGTATGTATGTCTGTGTCTCTGTGTGATTGTGTGAGTCCTTTGGGTGTCCAGCTCCATTTTCAGCTTCATTAGCTGCCCCGGGCAGGTCAACAACAACAACAAAAACAACAAATACAACAAGTACAACAACATTCAAGCTCGTTTGTTCTCGTCGTGTTTTTTTTGCTTTATTTTCTTTTTTTATTTAGCTGGACACAAGAGCAAATGGCATCGACAGTGAAAGTTGCCAATGTCAAATGTTCATGCAGTAAATGAATATTTCATTGATGTGGCTTCACACCTGGTTGCAACAACAACAACAGCAACAACTACAACAACAACAACAACAACAACAGCGACATGCAAACAGAATGCAGTCAAGCTGAAGAGTAATTGGCAAAGGGTTTTTTGTGTTCACTTGCTTAACTCAGCTTATAGGCTATCCAGTAATTATAAATACATTTTATATATTACATTAAAATACCTTGACTCAATTTTAATACAATTTATATCATGATAAGTGAATGTGTATGCAAATATTATTTTTTTTTCAGTTTAGACTCTTGACTAGTTTTTCAGAGCGTCCCAAAGCTATCGAATTTTTAGATGATTTCTTTAGAAATATTGTACCTAGAAAGTTCAGCAAATATATCTATGTATATTGTTAGCCCTAAGTGCATTTCCATTTGCTAAAGTCTAAAAGTTGGTAAAAACACACTTACACACACACACACTTAGTCAGGCATCAAAGTTGTTAAGCCCACAAAAGCTGGCAGCATATTGAATTGTTGTCTAAATGTCAGAAACTTTTCAATAGCTGAAAACTTTGATTGAGAATTTGACAAGTTTTGCGTATAAGTATTGAGCAAATACACACACACACACATTGATACATTGCTACACTGATAAGTGTAAGCTGTAACCGTATTTGCTTTTGTGATATTTGATGCCCAGCTCGTTATCAATAATTAAGCTAACCCAGAGGTTAAGCAAACAATGGCAAAACAGCTGCTTAATGAGGGAAGCTACATATTTCGAAATTTGAAACATGAAAGAACATCAAGAACAACACAACAACAACTGACAGTCAACCCTCGACGCTAAAAAATCGATAATTACAAGTTGGCGAAGCAGAGATAAAAGCAATGAGCTTTGATAACAGCCTGTGAGCCCTATTCAGTTGAGCATTCCTGTCTGTGCATGTCTTTGCTTGCTTGTGCCTGTCTCAGGCAGTCAGCGCCTCAAGTGCCTCCTCTCAACAGCCTCTGCCTCGGCAGAGAAGCAACCTCAAACAGAGCTCGAGTTGTGTCTTTTTTGCCACAGGGCCTTGAGGATGACGCGCGAATCTGCGCAACATTTGATATAATGGCCAAGGAGAAAGGGGCGGGGGGAGGGCAAAGTGGAGTGGTAGGGTAGTTGGGCTGTGGATAGATAATGTTGCCGACTTGCCTATACATACAAATTATCGACACAATGTTCTGTATACGCAGCGTGCATAAAAAATGTCACTCTTAACTCAAAGTTTGTAACGGCTAAAGCAACATTGTTGTCCCTTTCCCCCCATCCCCCCATCCCCCTCCACTCCCCTCTTCTACCCGCCCCTGGACAAGGCTACAAGTTTTCAAGGCCAACTGATTGCTTTTGCTGTCAGCCGAGCAGCGTAGCTGTTATTATTTGATATTTCTTCCTCTTGTTCTTGACTTTTCTTGCGAATGACGTGACAGTCATGTTAAAGAAAAGACGGATAATAAACTATGGCTCCACTCTTATTCATATTTCATTTTCTTTGCTGGGAAATCGACATACTGTACCCCTCTGGGCAGTGTTGAAAAATTACGAAACACACTTTTGTCTTGGAAATGCAATACGTCACTTATCCTGACCAGATCATTGGTTTATAGCAGGAATTAAAACCGTAACCATAATCGTAACCGTTAACCGGTATTAACCGATTAAAAGTGGCAACCGTTACTGAAATCGTAACCGACACAAAACTTTTCCATTATACCGAAACCCAAAAACCCAAATTATTCCAACCGAAAAAACCGTTAAGATTTTGAAGACAAAAAGTGGAAACATGTTTAAAAATACTTTTTTACTCTAATTTAATCACTTGGAGTCGATTAAAAGACTAAAACAAAGTTTTAAAATTTTTAAAAATTTTCGAAAAATGTAAAGGGGTAACTATGTAAAATTTCCGAAAAAAATGAATTTTTCAAAACTATCCAATTTTAAGGCCAAATCAATATTTGTATAATAAAATGATATAAAAAATATCCCTTTTGAAAATCTATCAAGATTTGACAAATCTATTCAAATTAAAAGAATACCATGTACTATAAATCGGGGAAATTGCAGTTTTTGGCCTAAATCTTAAAGAAACAAATCGATATTTAGTCCAAAAGTACTTTTTTACCCTAATTTAATATCCTGGAGTCGATTAAAACAAAAAATTTAAGATTTAAAATTTTTCAAAATTTTCAAAAAATGTAAAGGGGTAACTATGCAAAAATCTTAAATTTTTCGGAAAAAATTTTTGTTCTCAGAATCAAAAAATTGAAATGCAAAGTTAAAGTAGGGTTAGTTTTATGAAAAATAAGACATTTCTCATGGAAATCGGGTGAGCTTTAATAAAGTTGTGCTTGTTGAAAGTCCAAAGAGTCGACATTTCTTAAATATGGGTAATTTACAGTATTTGACATATTGTGACTCACAAACTTTTTTATTTTTAGAGCTATCGCAACCAGTTTTGTATAGCATGCATCTGAGTTGGTCTTAGAAATGTTATATATGCGCGGTGTCTTCCAGTCGATCATTGTTTCATAATCAAACTACTGGGAATACGACTATACCAATGTTTACCAAGAAACTGCAAAATTGAAATAAAATTAATCGAATTTCTTCACTCATTTGAAAAATTCAAAATACAGTTGGAACTTGAAAATTTAATACATGATACATATTTGTCAGTCAATTAGTGTTTTATAATAAAATTGTTATGTTATTATGTTATTCCACCCCATTTAGTCGTAGTCTCTTGGGACCTTTTCCCTAAAAGTAAATTGTGACATTGAGGTCTTTGTTTTATGCTTTAGAAAATATAAACGCAACTTTGTTGAAGTCCACAGCCCATCGGGTGATGTGTGGAATGAATGAATCTGTTGTCTGTCCAGTGTGGATTGATTGTTTTCTGGTCGAAACAAAGTTGAATAATAATAATGATGATGATCTAACAAACAGGTAGAAAATGGCTTTGATGGCTGCTCATTCAATCAATTGAATGCGGGCACCAACACCAACACCAACACCGACACCGACACCGACACCGAGACCATCGCCCATGCCACAGATGCCCACGTCATTGGTCAATGTCATCATCATCTCCTCGGCCTGGTCCAGTTGGAAGTGTCCGTTGCACTTGTCCATGAGGCTGGTGTCGCTGCCATTGCTGTCCAGGCTGTTGTTGTTTCTGTAGTTGTTGTGCGAGCTGAAGAATATGATGGAATTGGGACAGCAGCTGGTCACCTGTTGCTGTTGTTGCTGTTGTTGTTGTTGCTGTTGGTTGCCAGCTTCACGATTGAGGACGGTGGCACAGACACTTGTACAGGAGTTGGTGGTAATGGTGGTTGTCGTGTCCAGAGTCTCAATGAGTTGACCCTCGTCATCATCGGAGCTGTTCATGGCCTTGGCCCTCAGCTGTTGACGCTGCTGCTCCTCGATCTGTATCTGTGTCTGCTCCTCCTCCTCGATCTCCTGCTGGTGCTGCTGCAGCAGCTCGAGGCGCATGCGTTCCAGCTGAGCCGTGTCGTAGGGACAGAAATAGTTCAGATTGATGATCCGATTGCCCAGCGGCTGAACGGGACGAGAGTTGCGGGAAATGGGCGTAAAGCGATCGCCGCTGAGCAGCTGGCGAAAGTGACGCAGCTGGAAGTCACTGATGGCCAGGGACTCGGGAAAGATGAACCACTCGGTGCCCTGGTAACACGGTGGCTGTGTCAGCGAACCACCATAGCTATAGAATCCAGTGCGGAACGGGTAAACCAAATAGGAAAGTGGAAATGGTGCAATCTCGACACGCTTGCCGGGCATCTGGACCAGCTTGAGGTTCTGCATCAGCGGATCCAGCAGCGGATTGTGGGCGGACAACTCAAAGATATAGGCAATCATCAGCAGATCATAGCTACTGGTGCAGCGACGCGGCACCGAGGCTCCAGTGCGATGCAGGACCTGCATCTCCAGCGGATACTTGCGGTTGTTCAGAGTGTGCTCGGATCCCTCGCTGTTCGACCAGCCCCAGTGGAAGCACAATTCCACAAAGGTGTAGCTGGTGAGGAGATCAGCTCCACTCACCGTCGGCACATTGCTGCGGAACTGGGCACGCAGCAGCAGCGTCTGTCCCGTATTCTCGAGCGTAATGCTCGAGGGCAGCTCATCGTAGTGATTCCAGTTGAGCAGCTCGTGGATGGCCAATCGCTGGACCAGCTGCTCATCGATGTTCACTGGGCTCTGGTTGTTGCCCGTCTGTGTCCAGGTGTGTGGTCCCTGCATCAGACTATAGTCATAGACATAAGTCTGTTCATTACTGTTGCTATTGTTGTTGTTGTTGTTGTTGTTGTTGTTGTTCTTGGTGCGTGTGAGAAACGAGAACGAATAAGAATTCTTGAAACGCTGCCAGCGTGTCTGGATTTGTTGGCTGATCTCGTAGCGCAGCTGCTCGTCCGCCTGGGTGAAGAAGCTGAACAGCAGACAGAGTCCTGTGGTGCACAGTGGGTGCTGCCAGGCATGGCTCAGCACGAGGCAAAGGCCCTGGGCCAGCCAACTTACCAGCACGGCCAGTGTGGTATCGAACATCGCTCAAACAGTTATCAAATAATCAACCTTAAGAAAATGCGAACTATTTCAATTTGATGTCGATTTAGAATGTTTCCTTTTTTTTTTAAAAAACTGAATTCAAGCGATTGCTACTAGTGTCGAACTATTGTTGTGAATGACAAACGCTTGCGAACTCAACCATCTAAAATCTCCATGCCAAGTTGATGTACTACATATATTTTTATTTCTTTCATTTCACAGCACAACAATGGCTGGCGGTGGTGATCCCAAGTGGCAAAAGGATGCGGCCGATCAGAATTTTGATTACATGTTCAAGCTTCTCATCATTGGCAACTCGAGCGTGGGCAAAACGAGTTTCCTCTTTCGCTACGCTGACGATAGCTTCACATCGGCCTTTGTCTCCACCGTGGGCATCGACTTCAAGGTCAAGACCGTCTTTCGGCATGACAAGCGTGTCAAGTTGCAAATTTGGGTAAGTTTCGATCACAGTTGGTCGAGTTCATTTTTAGACCCGGTACTTAAAAAGCTTAAAAGTTCAATTGCATGCAGATAAGAAAAAGAGAACACAGTGGGGGCTGTATATGAGTTTTTTCCCAAATTATTCGCTCACAGTCGGCTTCTCTCAGCCTTTCCTACTAGCTTATAATTTGCATACGCCAAAATATCATAAATCATCATTTACTAAATAAAAGACAGCAAAATAAAAAAAAATCGTTGCATACTTCAATGCGCAGCTTAATTTGGCTGATGTGCAAAAAACTGTAGCATACTTTTGTGCGCTACTCAGTGCAGCTGCTGTATAAAACTGTAGCATACTTTTGTGTGCCAACAAAATTTGCATGCAATTTGGCAGTATGACAAGTGCGCTTAGTTAGCACACAATCAAACACACACACACACACACACACACTCACACTTGCATATATTGATTGACGAGCTGCTGTGTCTATTTTCACATCAGCTATGCATCAATTTATGCTGAGGCAACAAGTTTCACAGGTGAGCGCACTCTGAAGTGTTCTCACACCAGCAACCAGAGCAATGTGTCTGTGTGGGTAGCACTAATTGCGTTTACGTTACGCCTTGAATGGCCTGCCAGTCAGCAATAGAGGCTGACCAAAACACTTGTCACTTTCCTTGCTTGTCTCTCGCCAATATGCAGGATACAGCTGGACAGGAGCGTTACCGCACCATAACCACAGCCTACTACCGCGGCGCCATGGGTTTCATTCTGATGTATGACGTCACCAACGAGGACAGCTTCAACTCTGTGCAAGACTGGTAAGTGAGAGTGTTCGTATTTGTGTTTAAACTCAATTATGCAACGATTATTTCTTCTCTCAAGGGTGACACAAATTAAAACGTATTCGTGGGACAATGCTCAGGTCATTTTGGTGGGCAACAAATGCGATATGGAGGATCAGCGTGTGATTAGCTTCGAGCGTGGACGCCAATTGGCCGATCAACTGGGCGTTGAGTTCTTCGAGACCTCGGCCAAGGAGAATGTGAATGTTAAGGTGAGTGCAAATGAATATAGTATACGAATATTTACAAAAAGTAAATAATCCTTTACAGGCTGTCTTTGAGCGCTTGGTGGATATTATATGCGACAAGATGTCCGAGAGCCTCGACGCGGATCCAACGTTAGTTGGTGGCTCACAGAAGGGACAACGTTTGACGGATCAACCGCAGGGCACGCCTAATACCAATTGTAATTGTTAAACATGTCTGATGTTGTAGACAACTAACTAGCCTAACAAACACACCCACACACTCACACTCACACACACACACACACACACACGCGGTTACAATTTGAAGTTAGCAAAGTTAGAAAATGAGAGAGAAAGCATTTGATCGTTGTCACAGAGATAGATTTTTAGAGAGAGAAATGCAAGAGAGTAATACCCGTATATAGTACTTACGTATACATATGTATGTATGTATTATTATATGTATACAATATACATTGTATTTATATAACTAATTTCCGTTGTCGATCCGTGTAAATGTCAATGTTAATAATCTGCATGCAAATTATCAATGTTTCCATTTGTTGAGATTGCGATTTATATCCATAAAAATAATGCGAAATGTTTGTTTTCTATGAGCTTTTGTGCAGTTGCTAATTTTGTCAATGTGTTGTGTGTAAATTGCAAATGATAATGATAACGATACCGATAACGATAACGATAACGATAACGATGAAGACAAACGATAACAATAACTCATGTTTATGTGCTAAATTGAGTTTGGCACTAATTAAATCTGCACATTTTGTGCTGTTTCCTTCATTTCTTTCTTACACATTTCCTCAACAGAACAGTATTTATGAGTTGACTCTCAACGATTTTAGCTAAGCGAAAAGTGAAAGTTTCCCTTTTTATTGTACATACGCTGGCAGGCAAGTTTTACAGTTAGTGAAGAAAATGAAAAACAAATGAAAAGTTTCCCCCTTGGCCCCATTCGCAAAACTAGAAAAGGCAGAAAAGCGCACAAAGCTAGCGAATTGGTGAAATTAAACATTAATTAATTAAAAACTGATCTATGATCTATCTAACTAAATGGTTTACACACACATACATACATATAGACACACACACACACATACATAGGCGTTGTATATGCATCAAAAAGGTTCTAGTCAAAAGTCATTATAATTATTATTATTATTACAATTATGATTATCATGTATGTATGTATTTATGTAGTAAAATGAACATTCGATGTGTTGCGTATTATAAATGAAATAAATATACATATATATAAAATTAAAAATTATAAATGAAACATATAGTACATATACCAAATACCATATAAAGGCAATTAACCGTATCCGCATCTAACTGAATCCCTTGGCAATTTATCTCAACAACTCCATGTATAAAAATGGCATAAACAACTTTGATTGCTTATAATTTCCATTATTTTTCTAGAAAGAATTTACTTAACGCACAAAGTTCGTTTTTATTGCAATTTCAGCTACTAAACAATTGACAATTCTAACACAATTAACCCACCGTGCGAAACTGCACAGTGCAACAAAACAATGAGAAATCGGTGCATTTAATTTGACTAAACTTTTTACTTGGATATGCACAGTAAATGCAGTTTGTTTTAATTCCAAATAATACCCTCTGCCTAATTAATATTTTTTTGTAATGATCTAAATGCCGGCTGACTTTGAGATATAAAAATGATAATATACATATATACATAAATACCAGTATATATACATATACATACATATGAATATGTATTTTGTATAACTAAACAAGACGCTGAAATATATTTGAAAAATGTGCTCGTAAATTGCAGAGTTTCACTTGAAAATTAATTAAAAGGCATATCGCTGTATTATAAATACCTCCCAAACCCCAAGCCCCGCCCCACCCTTAACCTCCTCCAGGCGAAGAAGAGATGCACAACGAGCAGATGCATAGCAAAAGTATCTGTTAGATACAAAGTGTTTTGAGATACAAATTGAATTTAAAATGGCGAGTATTAAGTTTGTTCCGAATTGGGAGATTTATATACGATAGAGAGAGAAAATGCCTTACAGACAACATGGCTTGGCATTTCGAACTGTTTGTAATATAATCATAACAATTGCATTATATATATAAATCTAAACACACATATATATATATATATATATATATATATATACATGTAACTTATACGATTATTGTATATGGATTTGCTTCTAGTCGAAACCAAAAACAAAAACATTGTTAAAAGTCTCATAAATAAAACTGAATTTTGCGCTACATTGTTGTCATTTGAATGAATATTAAGAACAAAAGGAAAACTCAATAAACATTATTTATAACCGTGGTGTAATCAAGCTAAACTCAATTATTTCATTGTAATAATTAATACAAACAAATAATAAAAAATGCATAATAATATTACAGTAAACAATAACCATATTAAAGAATGTATACAAAAAAATATAAATGATTTATCCAATGATGGTTTTTAAATATTTAAGTAAAAAACAATATTTAGTGCATATACACACACATACACATACACAGATACTTACTTATACTGTATTAACTTATGTATTGAGTTTAATCCAAACCGAGAAACTGTATGAAAATATAGCAGACATAAAAATAACAATAACTATAATAGCAACAATAATAATATGAAATTATTAACATGAATAAACGTAAAAATTCAAAATATGAAAAAAAACCTAATGCAAAACTTTGAAATTATTTTAAAATTGTAGATACTATTCTCTAGTCGGTAGATACTTATCTTTTTTTCAGCTGAAATTGGACCAGTTAAATAACTTGAATTTTTTAAATTTTAAATATACACATTTTATTTATATTCTTCTCGTATTTGTCTATCGAATTATTTGCTTGCATTTAGCGTAATTTACATTTAAATATATCAATTCACATAGATATCAATAATTTACGTTTGTCATGAGAAGCGCATAGAGAGGCGTCAACAGATGGTAAAGTAAATGTGATGAAAGGGAGGCGACTAAGCTTCATCTCCCTTTCACTCCCTGTTCTCTCTTGACCCTTGGGCACAATATCCCTTGGAATGTGCATGAGTTTTATATTCGTTTGTTGTAAGCAGCTTAAATTTGTTTATTATTTTGGTATTTGAGCCACAGTTGATGTCAGCCAAGTTATACATAATTTGTAATGGTTGCACATTCAAACTGAAATGGGCACAACACACAACTATTAAATATGTGTTTTCCGAGTATTTTCATTTAACATATAGACATTTACCGCTTGGATATGTTTAACTGTCTGTCTCTCTTTGTGTCTGTATTTGCTGTCCTAAATTTCCACATATATATATGTATTTGTATTTATAATATTCAAATAGATTTTGATTCGCTTTATGCGCTTCGCACGCATTTCATTGTACACTTTGCCACATTTGGTGTAACAGGCTTGTTTCGGGATTTATCTATTTTAATTAAATGGCAACGTTGCAAATTAATTATAATTTAATATTTAGTATTTTGTGCAGTTGACGATTTTCCATATCGTCTCTGAACCGAACTTTAACTAATTTGGCAGAATAATAAGCTCTATATGTACTTAGGAGGCACACGACATTTGTTTTGTTATTTCAATCTAATCAAAATGAAACACACAAAATAGAACGCACTTGGAAAAATTTAGTACGAGTAGCAGTTATGCATAATAATGTAAGCTTATTTTGCAGATGAAATTAAGTTAAGAAGCTGAGTATCTACCGAGTCTGGCATACCCGATTAACAGGCAGATTGATCAAAAATAAACTTGTATTTTTTAAACTCTGACTATTTGCATAGAGTTGTTGAAGACTTAAATACATAAAACTTCAATAGATTTCTGTGTGTATTGAGCTTTGTTTATGCAATTCTTAATTGTTATATGTTTTGTAATGTAATCGAAAGAAATGCATAAAATCAGTCTGAGTTTTATTTAATACAAATACAAATATAGGTAAGTATAGATTGATATACTTAGTATATGATACAAATACATAGAGCTAAATAAATGCAAGATTTGTTTATGATTTCAATTAAATTAATTTAATTTAAATGCCAGACAGGAACAGCTATTGTTGTTTGTCTGTATAAATTAATTAAATATACTTATTCAAAAATATATGTATATATATATATATTTAGACTTATATGTTCGTATGTTTTATGTATACTGTTTCGTATTACGGTCCACGTTCATCTCTCTTTTTTCTTCTTCCTCTTCTTCTTATAGTATGTACATGATTTAAATGGCACACACACAAACAGTCATCCTTTGTATGTGTGTGTGTGTGTGTGTGTGTGTGTGTGTGTGTGTGTGTATTTTGTGTCTGAGTATTTCAATTTTTAATGTTAAGCTTTAAACACTTGTATTTAAACATTTGTCTGCCTTTTGTATTGTGGCTTGCGTCGAATTGTGGCAAATTGATTTGTTGTTGTTGTTGTTGTTGTTTTTGTTGCTGCCTGTTGCCTCTGTTGCAGTCGCTGTTGCAGCTTATGTTGCAGTTGTCGCTTTGCAGTCAGTCGTCACACTGTGGTCTCATCGTCATCAATATTCCGCCTGGTTCAAATTGTGTATAAATATTGATTATTTATTTTCAATTATTCAATAGCCACTAAAATACAATTTATTCATGCGATTCACAGCTGGATTATATAGTTTATACATTGTTTAAAAAGCATGCCAATATCGCATTAATCTAATTCAATCTCTTTTATATCATGTTATTAGGTGAAATAATAGAAATGCTGTGATTAAATGCGGAATTTGATGATGTTGAAAATTAGAAAATATATTTTCAATAATATGCAAAGTACGTTGTGCGAGTGTGTGTGTTAGATATCGTATGTGCAGGTGTGTGTTGTATTTGTGTGTGTTTAGTAAGGCTTATCTTCAGGTCTTAAATTGGTATTTAATGTTCAATTAATAGCTAATTTCATAAATCATAATAGAATGTGATTATTGTAACTGAATTCTGTCAGTCTGATTAATTAATTGCTTGGCCTAAGGCATTATTTGTCGTTTATTCGGTAATATAAATCAAATCTTATAGGTTCGCCTAAGGGTTAAAGTTAGATTGCTAAACTATGAAAATATTTTTATGAAATTACAGTATCTTATTTAAATTGTACTCTTGCAGATGTTGCCAGTATTAATCGAATAATTTGGACAGTAAATTGTTTTTAACTTTAAATCACTGAAAAAGAACTGAAAACACTGACAATTATATTATGTTTTTTTTTTAACATGGAAGGAAAGGAAAATTCAATCACTTTTGAATGAATTGTGGACTCAGCATGGGCAGTAATAATATTTAATAATATTAATTTATAAGGCAACAATTCAACTGTGTTCTCTGCAAGAGTATTTCATTTTCGGCATTACCGAAATAGTTTAATTTTTTCTACTATTTCAATATGTTTATCAAGTATACGCCGAGTTAATACATTGTAGCTCTAGCCATTATTTGGTAAAGTTTAAATGGATTATTTGACTGTTTGAAAACTGGTGCAGAATGAATCTAATTGGGGATAGATTGAGTTGCTATTTGTATTTGCATTTGAGGTTGGTTTTAGTTTTATGTACATATCCTGATACCATATTGTAAGCGACCAAGGATAATGTTGCCTCTGTTGCCTGCGATGCAGCCAAATAATGTCGAACTGTGAAAATGTTTGCATAGTATTTTGTTGTTGTTGTGTTTTTTGTTATTGTTGCAGTAATGATTTTATGCGAGACTTATGAACAAATATTAGAAAATTGGATATTGAATCAAAAAAACGAAATAGCAAATTTGCATTCAACAAATTAAATAAACAAATACCAATTAAAATAGGCTAAACTGAAAACTATTTACATTGAAATAAAAAAATCAAACATAAAGAAAGTATTTACATTTGCTTTCTTCTTTTTATTAATTAAACAACTAAAATCAATCAATTCGTTTGCATTTTATTGAGCGTAAAATGTTTTGAATTAAATTTAAATGTAAAATGTGCAATTAAATGTAAGTAATTATTTACTTTAATAATTTTGATTGTATTTACACTTAAGCTATTAGAAAAAGACAACAACATAAAGGGAAACACAAGTGAAAATTGAATACAACAACCGAAAGGAAATGAAAATGTTGTGATGATGCATTCTGATACGATGAAAGTTGGAAAATATGGAAAATATGGAAAATGCATTTCGTTGTGGTTTACCTCAGAGCTGTTGTTGTTCAATTGAGTTGTTGTTGTAGCGATTTGTCAGTGTTGTTGTTAAATATTTGTTGTTGTTGTTGTTGTTGATTGTTTTGAGTTGGGTTTTTGGGTTAAGAAAACGCAATTGGCCCCGCCATTGTTTTAGCATTGCGTGCAAGTGTGTGTGTGTGTGTGTATGTGTGTGTGTGTGAGTTGTTGTTTCAGTAGTAGTAGTAGTTGTTGTTGTTGTTGTTGTTGTTAGCAAAGCGCAAAGCAGTTTACACAGAGAGGAAGAGCATAGAAGTGAAAGATAGTCAAATTAGATTTGCTTCAAACGTTCCCAGTTCCAGCTGAAAGTTTCAATCATGTGTGTGTGTATATATATGTGTGTGTTTATGTGTGTGTATGAGTGCATCAAATTGTTGGCATTTTTCGTATCATATTCATTTGCATTGTTTGTAGTTTTCATTGTTGTGTTGATATCACATCGGGTTTATGGGTTAGGAAGGCAAACGGAGGGGGAAAAGAGCAAGGAAGATTTTCTTTAGACAATTTTGTTTTATGTTTTGTATTGATGTGTATATGTATGTATGCGTGTGAGTGTGTTTGTATGCCATAAAGTAAAGAGAATTAGAAACAAAAGAGCAGAGATTAAAACGGAATCAAAGGAATCAAAAAAAAAAAACAACGAAACGAAATCTCAACGTTTAAATTAAACGAAATGAAACGAACCGAATATGAGTATGAGTATGAGTATGAGTATGGGAATGAGTGTGAGTGTGAGTATGAGTATGAGTTGGGCTATGAGTATGTAGAGCAAATCAAATCGAATTCATATACGAATTTGAACTGTAACTGAAATTGGATTGTACATGGAAAAGTACAAAAGCGATTTGCTGGCTAATTACGAGTGTGGACCAACAGAAGCCACAAAAGAGGTGGAACCCTCTTCTTACAAGGACATAGTACACATCGAGTAAAGGAAAAATCCCAATAGGATAAAATAAGAGACAGATAACCAAAGACCAAAAGAAAAACGAAAGCAATAACGTGTAACAAAATGAAATGTTAGAGAGAACGAACATGATTTCAAGGATTACTCACTCGGTGTCCGTAATGCTGGGCAAAGGACCCAGCGGTTGCATGGGCGCCACCATGTTCGAGGGGGGCGAGGAGGCACGCGAACTGTGCCGTGAACTGCCGCCTCCAACTCCTGCGGGTGAGGCCATCCCGTTGAGTGTGTGCCGAGCGAGGAGACCAGGATTATTCATGTCATTAACGAGCGCGGCATGTGGATGCATCAGGTGGCTGCCACTGAGCTT
The DNA here is from genome assembly GCA_035043635.1 of Drosophila rellima. Classification (NCBI taxonomy): domain Eukaryota; kingdom Metazoa; phylum Arthropoda; class Insecta; order Diptera; family Drosophilidae; genus Drosophila; species Drosophila rellima. The sequence goes on along the minus strand of JAWNMV010000145.1, from coordinate 288,949 downwards.
CCTCGCCTGCTGCTGCAGATGATCCTCCTCGGCGGTGTAGGGAAAGTGATAACCATTCTTATCCGATCCCTCCGACAGGCGATCCGCCTGCTGAGCCAGCTGCTGTTGCTGCTGCTGATAATCGTTCTTCAGCAGCGAGTGCACCGAGTGCAGGGAATCTGTGGCATAGGTCGGTTGCCGCTTCAGGCTGTAGTGTCCATCCCGGGAGCCATAGATGTCGGGGGTAATGCGATCCTTGGACAGATAGGGCGACTCGGACTTGGCACCCAAATAACCGCTGCCCAAAGTCCGCTGCTTGTCGTAGATGTTGTCACTGAGGTAAGCCGCATCCGGATGGAAGCTGCGCAGATGGCCAATGGTCTGGGAGCCACTGGCACCGCCTGGACCACCGCCTGGATAATCCTTCTCACTGCCATAGTGGCTGGGTGGCTTGTAGGAACCATATTTGTCCGCATAGTCATTGCGACGACCATACAAACTGTCCTCGTAGCCATCGCGAGCATCGCGAATGTTCTCCAGGATCGAGGGCGTCATGTTGATCTTGTTGTGATGCTGCTGCATGTAGCTGGTGTCGGTGAGATCGGGATTGGGCAGCGGATTTGGTGAGATGGTCATCTTCTGGCCATGCACGTGCTCATTATCCGAGCCCGTGTCCTGTGACCATCGTCCGATATTTGGAGGCGACTGAAGATACGCATCCGGTAGTTGACTGGACCAACGAGGCGCATAAACGGGCTTATTCACGCTCGGAAAGAGCTGGGGACTCTGCACCACATTCAATTCCGGCGGTGTGGTGGCCTGAACATGTTCCGTAATGTTGGGCAGATAAGCCGGAGTCGCACTCACCGCCGTGCTGCGATGCGTGCCCGAGGATCGAGCGGTTCTCGACTCGTCATCATCGCTGGAATGACTGGAGGCCAATTCGAGGGATCGTCCATCAGTTTCCGATCCCGAATCTGAATCCTTACGCTGTCGCCTGGACTTCTCCTCGCCGCGACTGCGTCCTGTGGTCGACGACTCAAAACCACGTAGAAAACTTGGCGCATCGCTGGCCGAATTGTAGTTGGAGGTGGATGTCGATGTCTGTCGCAGTTGTCCATCGCTGTACGGACTGGAGCTGGTCTTTGCCGTGCTCCTGGAGGTGGTGCTCGATGCACTGATGCCAATATTACGGCGAGTCGTATCGTAAGTGCCTGCCAGGAAGTTATTCGGCCTGGCGGCACCATTGACATTGTGCGAACTGTTGCTGACCACCATGGAGGAGTCCAGCAAAGGCACCTTCCGGCCCATGCAGCGCAGACAGGTTCGTTGAAGATTCTCCCGCACTCGCTTGTTAATGATGCAGTAGCCAATCAGGCAGAAGAGCGCATGGAGCAGCACCACCCCGGAGAGCAGCAGACTCAACAGCTGGGAATGCTCCGAGGCGGCCAAAACGGCCAGCACCCACATGACGCCCATGAGGGGAAGGGAGACCACCGAGAGCCAGAGCAGAGTGCGCAGATTGCCAAAGCCCAGCACATGATCCTTGAGCGTAAAAGCCGCCTTCACCGAGACAAAGAGTATGAGGAGATTCACCACAGACATGCCGGCAATGGGACCCACCAACCACCAAACCACAGGCTCGTAGACAGATAACCAACAGCTGAAAGCAGAAAAAGATGGGATGAATTAGATGATACTCATCATCAAGAATTCTTTTCTATACTCACAACAAGCTATTGCCATATTCATGAGCTCGAACGCCGACGGAGAGCCCGACGACGACAGCTGGAGCTCCGTAGCCCATGGCAAAGTAGAAGCCCATCGGACCATGATTAATGTCCCGCATCTCGGTGAGCATGCGATAGAGATGCACGCAGTCCACAGTTGTCCAGCCGAAGGCGGCTAGCCAAAAGTAATGCAAACAAATGGCAATCAACTTGCAGGGGAACTCGTTCTCAAGCAGATGGCGCCTCGACTGCATCCCGACGAAGAACAGCAGCTCCGCACAGAAGACACAGAGTACAATATTCTGGTGAATCGTATTCGAGTTGGTCTGCTGACCACGGAGCAAGGCCAAGGCCAGGAGAACGCCCAGCAGCAGAGGCAGGGACACCATGAAGGCCGAGTAGGAGGTTATTTGTACTAGAAGCGAGGGCTCTGGAATATCCTCGGGATCAATAATGTCCACAATGACCGCATAGTTGGAGATGTGCGTGCAGGTGCAGTTGATCAAGATGGGCAGGTGCGAGATCGTGGAGAAGTCGCCATCGAAGTCGGGTATCTCGGTTTGACAGCCGAGACGCGTCCATTGGTTGGTAAATGAATTCCAGCGCACACACTGGGGATTGGAGCGAGGACCGAAGCGAGCCGCATCCATGTCCAGCCACATTTGCAGCTTGATCGGTTGCGACAGATGTGGCGATCCCAGCGAGCGGTAAACCATGTGTTGTGGCTTCTGCAACTGCTCCGATGGATAGATCACTTCAACCTGACGCTTTACCAATCGACGATCTCGATAAATTGCATCATTCTCGCCCTTTGACTGCTCACTGCTGTCCGGGTTGCCCTCGAAGTTGGGATTCAGCTGCTCCGGTGAGTCGCCTCCACTGAGCTCCTCCCCTGAGTTGCCATGGAACTCGATGTCATCGAGATTGAGGCGTATATGAGGTTGCTCACCAACCTCGATGGCTTCGTTGCTGTTGCTGTTGGCCTCCTGCTGCTCCGCAGATGCCGGCGGAGGAATCTCATGGGCGGTGATCCTGATGTCCTCAATCTGTTGCTCGCTGCTGCTCGTTGGCGCCTTGGGCACATCAAAGACCTCGACAAATTGCTGCTCCGAGCTGCCAGAGCTTCGACTGTTGCCAGAGCTAGGAGCTGTAGCTGATGAACCTGATGACGAGGAGGAGGAGGAGTAACTACCTCCTCCTGCTGAGGATATTTTACGCGATGGAATTTCCAGACGTTGCTGCTCCCGCTCTGTGGACGGCACGAGGATCTGAAGTGACAAAATGGGCGTGGCCAGCTCGACATCAACGCCCCAGCGACGGGTGATCGTCTCATCATACAGATCCGGCAACAATTGTCCCACATCCTTGTACTGAGCATAGGCGACAATTGCCCGATAATCATTACTTCTTCCTTGAGTCACTTCATCGCTCTCCGGCGGCGTTATCCCGAGCATCTCGAGGGGAACGAGAACCTTGGTGTGCTTATCGAACTTGTGCTTGTCCAGAATGTAATTGTTGTACTTGGGAAAGCTGATCACGGGCTTCTGCTTGGCCGAATGCTGAAGGAATCCACTCGTGTCCGGCAGGATGACACTTTCCGTTGTGAAGGCGTTCGGCTTGAGATACTTTGTCTTGTGGTACTCGCTCAGTTGTTCCGGCTCGTAGCCGAACAGAGACTCGGTGGTGACAATGTCCAGTCCCAGCACCATGTTCCTCTGCACAATCTCGAAGGGATTAGTGTAGGTATCGTGCTGCGACCGGGCCAGGACAACCATGTACTTGTTAAAAGCATCCACGAGGTCGTCGGGTCCACGTTGAATCAACTCTGTGGCGCGCTTCCATTCGGCATCATATTTGCGATCGAGGATCACACTTGCCGCATCTACCAAATTCTTAATGAAGTACTTGTCCTGGCTGTGCGTCAAGTTGAGTCCGTTTTGCATCAGCTCATAGTTGATCAGCTCCTGGAGAATGCCCTCGGTGACTAAGAGATCCGCACCATAGAGACGATCATGGGAGAACTTCAGCTCGTCGGACAGGTAATCCATCTCCAGTTCATGTGACCAGACGGCACCGCCCCCTGCCGCATTCAACAGGAAAGACGACTCCATTTTGTATCTTCTGTTGTGCTTCGGAGCCGGAGGTTTGCTGACGGCGCTGCGGTCGACAGCCTCGCAAGCGTGCTGCAGTTGCTCCGCCATTTTGATGGCCACAAACGAGTTGAGCTCCAGCTCCAGTTTCTCAAGCTGCGACAGCTGACGACGCAGCTCGACAAATGGCTCCGAGGTGCAATTGTACATATCCGGAGGACTCCAACTTCCCGTTTGACTATCGCAACTTCGTTGACCTTTGCCCCGCGCCGGCAGCGGACAGTTCTCGACAGTGACGCTGCCGAGGGGAGTGCGAGGCCACCAGATGCCGGCGGCAAAGGAACGTGGACAGGCATCGTAGACAACTTCACAGCCATTGAGGGTAACCTCCGCATAGGGATTAGAGCACGAATCACAGCGCCTTCCGATAACACCCTCTCGGCACTCGCATTGTCCTGTCAGCCGATTGCAGGCGCTGTTGAAGCTGCCAATGGAGTAACAATCGCAGGCCAGGCAGGCGGTCTCATTGGGCGGCTGGTAATGGTTCGTCTTGCAGTAGCATTGACCCGTCGTCTTGTTGCAATCCGGATGATAACCCTGTTGAATGTTACACTTGCAGGGACCGCAAACTCTCTCACCCCACCAGCCTCCTGGGCAGGGTTGTTGGAGAGTCTTCTCGCAGTAATCTCCATGCTGGAAGCTGCTGTTGCACTCGCAGCTGTAGCCTCGAGACAGGCTGACATTGGCGCGACAGATTCCCGCGGAGCAGGGATGAACCGTACAGATGGGAGCACAGTCAGCCCCAACGTAGCCAGCGCTGCACTCGCAGGTGCCGCGATCCCAGCTGCTGGAGCAGCTGGAGTGGGCGGGACAAGTGCTGGGACATTGGGCACGGGACTCACATCCATCCTCGACATTCTCACGAATTGTGGGTCGCGAGAGCACCGCCTGACTCGCCCCAATTCTCACATCCTGCAGACAACCCTCAAAGGGAACCGCATCCTGAACGGTGCCGATGGTACCATCCACACTACCCATGACGATCTTGCCCACATAAAGACCCTGCACCTTCTGAGACATCGGCACCGACCCGGTGCGTTGTCCATAGTCCACGGAGAACTGTACTTCCGATCCCTGTAGCCACTTGATCTCCACGCGATGCCATTCCCCGTCCGAGAGGTAAGCACCCGCCAGGTACATCGGCTCATTGTCGTAGATGTAGTAGAGAATGCCATGCTTCAGACAAATAACCGACGAGCTATTCTGTCCGATCTGAATCTGCATAATGAACGCATCCTCCTGGCGCGTGCGCAGTGAGAAGGATGTCAGCCAGGGCAACTGAATGGGACGCAGCAAGGGATTGAAGCTGAGACTGCCATCTCCGGAGAAGCGCCATGGAGCAGGTATATTATCCTGACAGTTGTTACCCGCATAGCCCTCGGGACAGTCGCATGTGTAGGTGCTCCAGCCCTCCCGGCACGTGCCCCCATTGAAGCAGGGCTCCGAGGCACAAAGCGGCGACTTCTGTGGACATCCTGAAATGGTGCCATTGTCCGCCACATAGGAATTGAGATCCACATAACGCTCATCGATGCGCAGATCAGAAATGCAGCCGACAAAGTCACGATTGGCCACCGGAAAGTGGGCGGGAATCCTGGGAAGTCCACCCACCTGAAGGGGTCCCGTGAGATCGAGGAAACGATGACAGGTCTCGGTCAACAAGGCACAGCGCTTGTCCAGCTTTAATGTCGTCTGATTGGCGCAGTTCCAAGGCGCACTCAACTGTCCCGACAAGGCTATGGCCGTGTCACACTTGTCCAGGACGAGAGTGACAGTTCGATTGAAGTAAATAATCTCCACCTCGTGCCACTTTCCGTCGGAGACCTTCGAGGGTTGCACAAGAGAAACGCGTTCACTGCTATCTCCCAGTGAGTAGGAGAATCCAATATGTCCATCCAGGAGCTCCAAGGCAATATAATCATGCAATTCATTGTACCTTCCGTTGTAGAGCAGCAATCCATTGTCCTGAACGGTGGCAAAGCGCAGTTTGATATTGAAGCGATGACGTTGTTTGAGGCTTTCGAAGGTCAGGAAGGAGTTGCGAGAGAAGGAGCGAGATCTCAGTTCACAGCTGGCCGTGTAGGGTGGCGGCTGGGAGCTGAGATAGTTGTTCATGCAGGACAATCCTCCCTCGCAGGCATCCGACATGCAGGGACGCAACTTGCTGATGTTCGTCTCACAGTTGGGACCCGTATGAGACTCGGGACAAACGCAGGTGTAGCCACCTTCTCGACGCACACAGCTACCCCCATTCTGGCAGGGATCCGAGTAGCACAGATCCACCTCCGTGTCGCACAGATAATGCTCCTTGCTGCCTGTAAAACCCTCAGGACAGGAACAGGCAAAAGTATTCACGGGATAAATGGGTCTGAACAGCACCGTTGAGCTGTGAATGAACTCCGAGGCATTGCCAAACTTCAGGACGGTCAGGCACTCTTCGAAGTTGAGACAAGGTTCTCGCACACACAGATTATCGTCGAAGGGGAGCACCTCCACGGTGGCCAGTCTCGCGAGGATTGCTCTATTGAGATATACCCTCTCCTGGAGATACTGCGGCGTGTAGAACTCCTCGTGAGAGACGTCGGGTCGCTTAGCGGAGAAGCTGACATTGAGTATGCGCGAAGTAACATCCGTATCGTCCTGTATGCTAAAGATAAATATGCTCTCCTTGGGGCAGGGTATAATTGCCGCCAATCCATCCAGAAAGAAGTTCAACAGCGGAGAGAGAAACGCTTCCTCCGTCATCTCATTCAGACGCACCGTCACCGAGTTGAACAACATATCCTCTGTGATCAGGCGAACGGAGAGCTGCATTATGGCCTTGGCCTCGTTGATGCCATCCGAAACGGACACCTCCATCGTGGCAAACTTGGGCACATTCGTGTTCAGTTGGGGACTGAGGATCAGTCCGCCCGAGCTGCTGTTAAGACGGAGAAGATTCGCATTGTTTCCGGAGAGAATACGATAGTTCAGCTTGTCGCTGACATCCGCATCGAAAGCCGGAATTCTTCCGATCTCTCCACTGGGAAAATGATCTCGGAAATTGTTAAATATCACTTGAAAGTTGCGCAACTCCGGAGCATTATCATTCACATCCGTGACCAGAATTTCAATATGGGCATCATTACGCAACGGAGGACTTGCCGCTCTTACCACGAGCTCAAACCGTTTACGGGAGGATTCATAGTCCAACTCCGTCATTGTCAGCAGTTGGGCACGCTCCGAGCCCGGACGTGTGACGAGTGAAAAGGAATTAGAATCGTCGCCGCCAATGATGGAATAATGAACCACGGCATTGACACCCTCATCGGGATCATGGGCATGGATTTCACCCACCACTGAGCCCACCGGAGAATTCTCCGGCACATAGAGCGTAATCTTGTCCGATTCAAATGTAGGAGGTGAGTCGTTGACATCCTCCAGGCGGATCTGCACCTCCACAGTGCTCGACAACGGCGGAGATCCCTTGTCCACGGCAATCGCAGTCAGATGATAGATGGCGACGCTCTCCCGGTCCAAACCCTTGTTCGTCCTAATCGTACCTGATGTGGGATCAATGACAAAGGAACCATCCTCCACATCTCGATCACTCAACAAATACTTGATGCGTCCATTTAGTCCAATATCCGGATCACTGGCAGAGACCTGTATAACCGAGGTGCCCACCAGTGCATCCTCCAATATGGAGGATTGATACAACGGGTTCTTAAATACCGGTGCATTGTCATTCACATCCGTCACACTGATCTCCACATCGGTTGTGTCGCTCAACGAGGGATTACCCCCATCCTTGGCGGTGACAGTCAGCAGATAACCACTTGTGGTCTCCCTGTCCAGTGGCGCACTGGTGATAATCGCTCCCGTCTGTGAATTAATCGTAAACGGATCTGGACTACTTAATCCATTGATGCTCTCATCGTTCAGGGAGTATGTGATTTGTGCATTGATTCCCACATCGCTGTCGGTGGCCGAGACCACCAGGACCGTGGTGCCAACAGGTGCATCCTCGAAGACAGACGCACTGTATGGGGCATTCTCAAAGATCGGGGCAAAGTTATTCGCATCCGTAATGTTGATGTGCACGGTGGCTGTGTCGGAACGTCCTCCAGAGTCGGTCGCCGTCACCGTGAGCAGGAATCGTTTCTCCTGCTTGTAGTCCAGCGGTTGGGCAATCGTAATCAGACCTCGTCCATTCTGCGAAGTGATGGCAAATCGTCCACGGGTGTTGCCCGTGCTGATCTCGTAATGAAGTCGCGAGTCCTCATCCGGATCTGTGGCTGTAACTGTTGTGACTGGCGTTCCCGGCGGTTGATCCTCCCCGACATTGGCCTCATAGTACTTGGGATTAAAGCTGGGATCATTGTCGTTCACGTCCTGCACGGTTATCACCACCGAGGAGCTGGCGGACTTTGGCGGCACGCCGCCATCCTTGGCCACTACCTGGAAGGCAAAGCGACTCTGCTCCTCCCGATCCAGGGGCTTGATGGTCTGCACCCAGCCAGTGCGTGAATCGACGGCCAACGGGAAGTTGTCATCCCTCTCCGAGATGCTGTAACTGATCTCCGCATTGGCACCCTCATCCGAATCGTAGGCCTGCACCCGAATGATGTTGTACCCCACGGGAACATTCTCGAGCACGCTCTCCTGGAACTGCGAGGTGTAGAAACGTGGCGCATTGTCATTGGCATCGATGACATTGACCAGCAGCTGGGTGGTGTTGCTCCTCGACGGACTACCGCCGTCCTGGGCACGGATAACCAAGCGATAGCTTCTCACACTCTCGTAATCCAGAGGCTTGACCAGCGTGACATCGCCACTCATCGAATCGATGGAGAACTGCGACTGTGTGTTGCCACCAATGATGGCATACCGAATGGCCGCATTGTTGCCCTGATCCGCATCAGTGGCTCGTATGTGTGCCACGGTGTTGTCATCACCCCACTGATCCTCGGGCACTTGGACCGTGTAGGTCCGTTCGCTAAACTGCGGATAGTTGTCATTGTCATCGAGAATCTTGACCAGGACACTTGCGGTTGCCGTCCTTCGTTCACTTTGCGACGGCGCCATGTCCGAGGCTGTCACCAGGAGATGATAGCTGTCGGAGGTCTCGCGATCCAGGCTGCTTCTTGTGGAGATTACACCCGAGCGTGAATCGATGCGAAAGACGGGCAACTCCTGATCCTGTGTGCTGCCAGCGCCATCTGCGAAAAGGTGGAGAGTAAGAGAAATGTGAGAAGGATTTGGAGAGAAAGACCCCAAGTTGAACTTACCTGTAACACCCTCAATGCCGTATTCAATGTCCGAGTTCTTGCCAATATCCTGATCTGTAGCACGCAGTGTTATCACCGTGGAACCAACAGTGGCTCCCTCGCGAATGCTCGCCTCAAACTGCTCCGCCTCGAAGGTAGGACTATGATCATTGCAGTCCAGGACATTTACCTGCAAGGTGGTGGTGCCGCTGCGTGGCGGAAAACTGTCATCGGTGGCCACCACTCGAAAGTAATGCACATCCATGAGCTCCCGATCGAGGCTGGACGATGTGGTGATCACACCCGTCCTTGAATCCACCTTGAAGAGCGACTGGGAGCGCGAGTCGAGCAGGGAGACCATGGAGTAGACCACAGGGGAGTCCTCGGGATCTCGAGCCCGCACTGTGGTCACTGCAGCTCCCGCCGGCTGCTCCTCGAGCACTGAGGCCACATACAAAGCCTGCTCGAAGTAGGGCGACTGATTCCTCAACTCGCGACGCACTCGTTTGGCAATGTCCGTGTCATTGAACTCCTGATGATGATAGACGATCTTCAGGCGATGATCGGAGTCGACGATATCATTGCGATTGCAGCGAATGTTGAATGTGATGCTGACCTTCCACATTGATTCGTGGATGCAGACATCCCGACTCGCAACCAGATCACGATTCTGATGCTCAATCGCGAATCGTTCATCGTTCACATCCAGGAAGTTCACCTTGCAGTGCTGACACACGGATTTGGGCAGGAAAGCATTCAGATTGTTGATGAACTGCGATTTGCGGAGACAGATCTGATTCCACTTGTCGGTTGTGTGGATCGCATACGACGCATATGTCTCCGATATCCATTGCTTGGCATCCGTGATCCTCCTGTGAAGTGCTGGCTGCAGTTGCAACGGATCCGTGGAGACGGCCCGCCTTTTCCTACTCAATATGCGATGCCGCATCTCGTTGTCAAAGCTGTTGCCAAAGATGAGATCACCTGGCCGAAAGTCGGTGCTGTTCTCACTAAAGGCCTGCTCCAACTGATTCCCATCGAGCATCAGGAGTTGCTGGGACAGATCACGACGACGTCGTCGTCGTCGTCTCCTCTTGGAGTATCCCGTGTTGTCCTCCTCCTCAAAGTGATGCAGATGATGTAGTTCCTGCTCAATGCGTCGATCCTCATTGCAGCTGTGTCCCGATATAAAGATGCGCACGGGCAGACTATAATAATCGATCGATCTCAAGCGATTCGAGGTGGAGTCCACATAGAAGGTAAACAGATTCGGATAGTAGATGCCGTCGCATTTGAGGGACTTCTTCAATTGAATTTGGCCATCTTTGTGACTGACGGCGACTAGATGATGCACAAAGTTGGCCGATTTGTGTGCATTGATTTTGTAATGCCGCTCCGAGCCCAATTTGTAAACGGAGGCATTAAAGATGACGGCACCCGGCGGTGTTTGTTCATGTACAATAATCAGATAGCCAGATATCTGCCTCATGTGGCATGCCAGCTGCAGCAGCAACAGCAGCAGCAGCCGCTGCCATCGCCGACTGGACTTTGTTAGCATTGCAAATACACTTGATAATGCTTCTTGTAGTGTCTCTCTGTCTCTCTCACTTTCTTTGAGAGTATATGTCTCTATGTCTTGGACTGTCAAGTTGTTGTCTCTTCCGCTTTCTCTGTGGGTGGTGCGATGGCAAACAAACCACAGCGCAACTAATGCCTCTATTCAATTATCATTCCAGTGCTGCATTGCCTGTGGATTAGAGTTTAAGTTAGCAATTGATTAAAGCACACACACACACACACACACACACACACACACACTAATACACACTCTCAACAGGCAAGTAAATCATTTATTAAATCAACGCTTAAAAGTAAGCAACACTTTATCATATCACGCATACGCCCCGTTGTTTTGGGGCAGCTGCAAAACTGTCACAGTTGCCAACAGTTGCAGTGCTGCCTTTTTGGTTTAATTAAACATGAACGGACAGCCGAAGTTGAAGTGACCGACGAACAGATACCACGCATTGTCTATAGACTGACAATTCTCATCTCCAATCTGTTTCTGTTTCTGACTTTTGGCACTAGCTTAGTGTGGCCGAGTTTAATATATGGTCCATTTCATCGCTTATAGAGTATTATAAAGAGTGTCCCGTTTGCTGTTTGCTTGCACAAATTTATGTCGACAGCTCAGCGGATAACACAGGATAGCAGGCAACGCGGACGGACAGCTTTTAATTTAATTTTGTGTTGTGCATGTGAAAACGAGCACGTGGAAAACACACAAAACATTTCATCACATCGAGCGAAAAATGAAACTTGATTTCGTCTTCTTCTTCTCACCCCTGCTCCTGTCTCTGCCGCCATTTTGGGTGCTTTTGTGCTTTTCATGTTGCTGACATTTTCGGCACAAACATTTGGTGCACGCCTTTTGACATTGTCCGAAAATGAAAAACAGCTCAATCAGATAACAAGTGCAACGAATGCCACGAGCAGCCAACAAAATGCCACAAATGGAGGTGCACGACTCGAATGAACCATGGAAATATGAGGCAGCATTCCTAAAGGATTATTGAACATTTCATGAAATTCGATTCGCATTTAGCAACTAATTAACAGACGGACAGACCCGCATTGCTACCAAAAAGGGCTAAAAGAACATAAGGTCACTAATTCACTGGCGAATTTTGACTCAACAACGTGTTCGATTACATTTCCCACACATTGCTCATACGCCACGTTGTGCACACTGACAACTTATATGCAAAATACTACAACTGACTTGCTTAACTGGGTAACTGAAGGGAGCAAAGACAAAGTGGAGAGTGAGTAAGGAAGAGAGGGAAGGGAAGGACTGATGGTAGCTCACTCTTTTAATTGCAGTGTTAACATGTTTAATTAAAATTGCAGCTTGAACGCGCACAACGCGACGACGACGGCGGCGCTATGAAAAATGCAAAAGTCGAGACGGCTGCCAGACATTATTGTTGTTGTTGTAGTTGTTGTTGTAGTTGATGTTGTTGTTGCTGCGGCAGCTGCAACTGCGATTGGGAGTCAACAAGCATGTGCTCAACTAAATGCAAGCTCTTTTCATGCTACGCCAAGCCTGAAGCAAAAACAACACAAAAACCAAACCAAACCCAAACGCAACGCGACGCGACGCCAAAGTCAACAACATGAAATTATTAAATTTTCACACGCTGACGGCAACAATTAAAAAAACGGCAATGCACAGCAGCAACTGAGCTAAGCCGACGCTTAAATGCGCTTTTAAAATAATATTAAAAATAATTGAATTAAACTAAGATCAGTAGAATTAAGACTCAACTCTTAACATTAACTCTCTCTTTTTCTTCTTTAATAACACGCCTAGTGTTTTAGCCCATAGTTGGCATACATACCCTAAAATATCCAAGCAATCACCGGCATACTATATATACATACTATATATATTGTATGTCTGCTGCCAGCCCAGGTGTGAAAATGTGGAAAATGTGGAAAATGTTAAGCTGTCGCTTTTGGAATTTCTGAGTGCATTTATTTCATAGTTCTCTCGTTGTTCTCCTTCATGTCGTTGTCAAAGTTTTTGGCACAAACTATTTGCACTATTTTGGATAGAATTTACCGCGACTGTTGCGGAACTAATTAATATTTTATACAACATGCTGAAGTATTCCTTATAAATTACAACTCTGAAACACGGCTCAGTTTTTGGCACTTTGGATGCATAATTAATGAGTGGAAACTCAAGAAGCGCTAATTAACAATGCGCTGGGAGACGACAACATCCTCCTGCAATTACAAGCTGCAAATTTTGTGTTATTACTGAGCGGATTGTCAAGGTGACTGGGAGGGGAGGGGAAGGTGAGGCATCAGGTGGGGATAAGGCAATGACAAGTTGCCTCAGGCAGTTGGTAATTCAAGTTATGTGCCGCACAGTTGATATTTAGTTGATATCTATGGCTTCGGCCCAAAATGGCGTCACTTGGCAGCCTACTAAAAGCACACACACATATACACACATCAATACACACACACACACACATACACCCCAAGAGAGCTGCACACACAACAGCCGAAATGGGCTGTCAAATTCAGGAAGCCAGCCAAAACTTGCCACATGTAACACACACCGGTTAAGTGTGTGTGTGTGTGTGTGTGTGTGTGTGTGTGTGATTGTGGGGTGTGCAGCTGTTGTGGGTGGTTGTTGTTTTGGTTATTTGGTTTGCGAAAGGGTTGCCCGACATAAACAAGCGAATTTTACGAGACAAGCGCCGGGTGGCGGTAAACTTTTTAACTAGCTCCATCTTAGCGCTACCTGAAATATTATACACCTTCCCCTCCTTTTACTCCCTCCACTCCCCCACACCCTCTTCAAAACTCTTGGCAACATGTCAGCGCGATTCTTGACGAAAAAAAAAATGGAAAAAGATAAACGTAACGAAACGAAACCAAACAAAACCGAATTAGGCAGAAAGGCAAAATACAAAAAAAAAACAGAAGTCAAAGTTAAGCTTGATATGAATTTAATACAGCTCGCTAAGTGGGCGTGGCTGACAGCTGGCTTTGTCGCTTAGCGCAGCTAATGAGCTCGCCCAACTTGTTCTATTTTTCATCTCTTTTTCATCATCTTTTTTTTCCATCACTTTTTTTTTATGTAATCTGAGAGCAAAAGCAAAAGCAGCCTCAGCAGGAGGCAGGATTTTTGTCCTTCGTTGACAGTGTAGGTGGAACCGGAGGGTGGGTGAAATTTTAATGAAAATTGATCAACATGAGGGGGTTGTCCCATTATTGTCACTTGGGCAATTTGCTTTGATGACTTTGTTGTTGTTTTTAATTAGCTTTGAGCATCGTCCAAATTGTCTGTGCTTAAATATAATTTGATATTGCAACTACGCAACTATGCAAACACACACAGAGGCAAATCAATTAAGCGGTTACGGAAGGGCGTGCCAACAAAAACCGACAACAATAAGGATAATAATAATAAATAATGCTTCAGGTGTCAAATATTTATTTGTAGCACACTTTTTGGGGAGTGACTCATGTGGAACTTAATTAACATAAACTAGCGTCTAATTTGATGGCTTCGCGTGTCTCCGAGCCACGCCCATACGCCTCCATACGCTTGAGAGAACATGGCACAAACATGAAATGCAATAAAATTCGTTGGCTCGACAGGTTTGCGTGCCGGAAATGCGCATCCGGTCTAGACACCATAAGGATAAATACGTTCTAAATAATACAAGTGCCACAACTACAACTAGTAAAGTGGATGATGATAATAATCACAATAAACGCAGACAGACATTTCAACAGCATTAAAGGTGCATTAGTTGCGAGACAACATTGCGTATACTTAATGGTTGAGCGTCAACATGGCGTATACGTAATAGTGTGTCTCTCAGCGGCATTTGCAGACGACTGCACACATGCTTGGAGAGCGTATTAAATGCCAAGGTGTGTCTGCTGTTCTGGGACCTGGCAAACACTTTGTGGAGGCAGTGAGTTATTTTCAGCTTTGGCTCAGATGACAAGAGCAACAGCAGAGCTCAAATAACAATTAACTCGGCATTAAATCTGCATTATTACGTATACGCACTGGCTGAATAAATAAATACAATTGATTAAGGCAACAGGAAACGGGGCCAAGGCAGCGGAAACAGCAGCCACAGCAACAGCACACAATGGGAACAAGCAGAAGAGGCAGATCAATAAGTTGAGGGAGGAGCTGAAACACGAGCTGTACATGAACAACAACAATACATGAGGAAGAAGAAGAAGTAGAAGTAGAAGAAGAGAAAAACTTTACTCTACTTTTGTTGGACATGCAACAAGCAAAAGCGCTTCAAGCCCAGAGTAAAAGCAGCCACGACTCGAGATATTTGTGTCCACCTTCCTCACTTCATCATCCCCTTTACCCCCTGGACATCTCCACACTATTTCCCCTCCCTTCCACGCCACGCGCACACAGCAATGCAATTGAGTTTAAACGGCAACAATTCCGTCGAGCTGCTTGTTTGCATAGAATGCGCATAGAAGAATCCAGTCGAGAGCATTCAACGAATACGAATACACATCTACGTCTACGAATACGTGTGGTGTGTGGAGGAATCACACTCGTACCACCCCCAACTCCAAGCAAGTTGACTTGCAACATGCTGTACAAATTAAAAATGTGCCAGAGGCGTGACAAAAAAGCAAAATGTTTCAGGATCCACTAACGATAACGGCAAAAGCAGAAGCAGCAGCAGCAGCAGAAGAAAGAGCAGAAAAGCAGAAAGCAAAACGTTGTCAAGCTGAAAGCTGAAAATTCATTTCGCGATTGTGATTTCACATATCAAAGGCTTGTCAGCTATATAAGTTTTTTCATTAATATGTTTGTAAGCAACAGACAAAGCTCGTTTTCAAAGCACATCAAAGCTGCCAGCTATTAATTCAAGCTAGTGAAAACTCAATGTTATTCTATTTTTCGATTATCACGATGACAACTCGATATTTTTTTGACCATCAATCGAGTTAATTGAATCGATTTTCGAGTAAAATCGGCAAATCATCGGAGTTTGTTCGTCGCAGTTTATTGTCTTATTTAACTGGGCCCAAAACCAGGAGCTCGTTTCAAGCTCATTTAAGCCAGGTCAATAAAAATATTGCTCAGCTTTAAGTTGAACAATTTGATAAAAATCTTTTGATACACTCGCTGCAATAGCAAAAACCAAGAGCTGCATAAAATAAAATAAAATAATATAAAATAAATATTTACATAAGCAAAATACTCCTTATAAAATGCATAATAGTACGCTTTATAATTTTCAAAGCTGCATGCAAAATTTATAGCCCAGTCAAAGGCTTTAAGTGGCATGGAATAGACAAGACGCAACGGCAGCAAAATGTTGCCCCAAAGCTGCCATATATTATAACAGTACACATAGATACAGCTAGAGTGTATGTGTGTGTGTCTGTGTGAGTGTGAGTATATAAATTTAAATGCAAATCAGGATGGAGAAGCATCCACAGGCAGCACTTACGAGAAACACGTCTCAGGATGGAGCTGAGAAAAAATAGCTTTAAATTGAAGTTGCGACTACGACAAAACACTTCATTAGTGGCATGTGGCATGTGGCAATTGGCGCGTATCGTTGAATTTATTTGCCACTGTCAGCTGGCTGACATTTTCATTTAATTGCGTGCCATTACGTGGCAAAAACCAGAGAGAGAGAGAGAGAGAGAGAGTGAGTAAAATGCCAAAAGTTTCTCCAGCGATTTTTGCCGTGACACAAAATCAATAAGCGGTTGCAATTAATGTGCCACAACGCGAACACAATTAAAAGTCTTGCAACATTTCAATTGGCAACAAGGCTGGCAATTTCAAGAGATCAACTATAAATAAATAGTACTCGACGCTGAAAAGTATGCTATGAAAATGCTAAGCCCAAGGCAACAACTTTCCACTCGATTGCCGCTTTCGTTTGCCTGGGAATGACCGGCAGTGAAATGCGTAGTACTAAATGAAATGAGAATTGCATGAATAAATGGGGTCAACTATGAGTGCTTTGTTATTGTATCTTTGTGGCTGTATCTTTGTATCTGTATCTGCAGTTGCAACTGTCGCTGTAACTGTGTCCTTTTGTATCTGTTTAACTTTTGCCCGAGCCCTCAAGTTAATGGAAATGCAGCCGTGCGCTTTGTTAAATCTCAAATGATAAATGTTGCCAGCTCTTCTAGATCAAAGCTGCAACAGACAGTGGGCGGGGGGCGTGGGGTGGGGTGGAGATTGTCACGCTTTGTGGCTGCCACGCTGACTGTGTGGCATTGTCTGCAATTAAGTTTCGTGACAGCAAAGGCACTCGCAACATATGCCAACGCTTAATCAGGGGAAACAATGGCTGACGGAAATATATATGCAGCCATTGTGTGTCCCTCTCTCTCTCTCTCTCTCCCCTCTCTTTCTCTTTGTGCCACAAAGTGCGTGCCACTCATCATGCGTTGAACGCACAAAAAGCGCTCGCAAATCGCATTCAACTTCAAGCAGCTGCTTCTAAGCAACTCTAGATACAAGATACTCTTTATATATAAGTATATTTATATATATATATAGTATATAGTATTTAGTATATAGTACATGTAGGGCTATCTCTCTGAGTGCTGCTCACTCAAGCGCAAATCCCATTGAATTTATTTATGCCCAGCATTAAATTTATAGTTCATCTACTTATGTTAATACATGTGCTTAATGCCATTCAACACTTTTATGGCAAATTTATGCACAAAACACGATGAAATATTGTGGCTTAAAGTGCCGCAATTTAGCTCAAAACTCGAAAGTGATTTGAATAAATTGACTGCCCATGTATATATAACTGATATATGGTATATAGACCGTTGAAAAGTTGAACAAGTCGAACTGTCAATTAATCGAAAGCATTTACTGCACTTCCAATGCCATTTGCTGCCATCAGCTTAGCTAATGACGCACGACAAACAATCAGAAGCGGAATTGGAAGTGATGAAAGTGAACGACTAGCTGATATCCTTTTAAATATAAATAATAAAATTAAATTATGTGCGGCTATTTGTAAAAAGATTGTAAGTTAAATGGATTTTTACTATTAATGAGAATATAAAATTAAATATCAAAACTATTTTGCTCCATTTACATTTTTATATAATTCTTTTTTTTGGGATTCATTTTGTATTTTAATTTTTAGATCGATTCTATATTTATGCAAATCAAATTAGTTTGTCATACCCAATTTGCTAATTACAGAGAACACACAGCTACAGAATAATGTGATTTAAGCTGTTGCTGCATCTGCAGATAGGCGAGAACTCAGTTGAGAGTCTGTCAAGTAAAAGTGGAGCTACAACAACAACAACGACAACGACAACAGCTCCAATGACAGTTGAAACAATGGCAGCCATTATCACTGATAGAAAGAGACTAGAAATGGCAACAGAGAGAAGGAATGATAGCTGTGTATTGGCATGGCAACAGTCAGACAGTCAAACGGGGCGTATGCGCAATATAATCCACTTGCTCGTTGTCCAAGTCGTTCAAGTAAAAATTACAAGTTTCACTTACCTTTTAGCAGAAGTACAGCAATTATCAGACTGGCATTCATTGTTTAAAGCGAACATGTTGAAGCTGCAATGACAACAAAGAACAGCAAAAAACAACAAATTAGTTAGTTCATCATCATTTAATTAAGTCTCCGGAGCAAGATTGACCACCGCACAGAAATCACAACAACATTTAATGGCCACTAATTAACAGCAGGTTGCTTACTTTATCGCTAAGCTAAACTCTGGGATTAAACAAACCCAAATTACACAACTTTTTCTCGCAATATTTGAACAACTTCTGTCAAGGAATACAAAAACATCAAATCCAAACAAAAAGGTACAACTTTTATGACTCGTATTCGGAGTCGTATGTCAAAGACTTGCCTAGAAAATTAACTTTTGGCAGATCAACTGCAATATAAACTCAGTTTGGGAATTAAATAAGTCTGGGATTAGCTATAAGATATCCTAGAATAATGAATTTTATAATTATTTTATTACCAAATACTGTAAAGTCATGAAACTCTTAAAGTTTTCAAAGTTACGAGTATTTAGGAGTTCATTTTGAAAAAATTTAAAAATTTTGGAAAAAATTGAAATTCCTTAAACTTACAAAATTTAAACGCAGAATGAATTCAGAGGTCAAACAATGATCAAAAAGGCATAGCTTATCGAAATCGGTTGGGATTTAATAAAGTTATTGGGGTTCGAAGTTTCCAAAAATTCTTTAAGGGGTAGGTATGGAAAAATTTCAAAATTTTGGAAAAAATGTAAACTCATTAAACTTACAAAATTTATACGCAGAATACATTCAGAGGTCAAACAATGATCAAAAGGACATAGCTCATCCAAATCGATTAAGGTTTGTCAAAGTTGTAAGATTTGGAAGTTTTCGAAAAAATGTTAAGAAAATTTAAATGCAGAATCAATTTAAGGGTCTTGCAATGATCAGAAACACATATGATATATGTTTTTTATATTTAATAAGCGCTTAAACAATGCCTAAAATGTATTAGCTGACTAGTCTGGCGACTAATATACCCTACTGTAATCGCCTTTTAGGGAGTATGACTTGATTACACACAAAAACTTGCAAGCATAAACAAGCGCACAGCTGGCATATGAATTGCTAAAACAGTAAAGATAGCAGCCACATTAGGCAACTTTATGCGTGCGCGTGTGTGTGTGTGTGTGTGTGTGTGAGAGAGAGAGTGCGTATATGTGTGTGTAGGGGTGTGCGTGTATGTGAGACAGTCATAAGTTACGGCTTTCGAGTGCATACTTTTGAGCGCCGGCGAAAGGCAACAAACTCTTTCAGGCATTATTAATGCGAGTGGCAGCCACTTGAAAGCGTGTGTGTGTGAGTGTGTGTATCTAGTTGAGTGTATGGTGTGTGTGTGTAGTGTGTGGTGAGGGTGTGAGTAAAGGACCGCCGCTGTTGCTGGTAATCAGCATTGACAGTTGTTGAAAGTTTGTCAAGCTAATGTCGAGCTGTTTATGGCAGTAGAAGTTGCAACTTCAACTTGCAACTTGCAACTTGCAACTCGAGCTTCGATTCCGACTGCCACTGGTAGTTGAGGTGTGGCAAGAGCTGCTTAAATTTGTCATTTGCAGGAAAAGAGCTGAAGCAATCAGCATTAAGTAACGCGCTGACAGCAACTTAATCAGCATTAAGTGCTCAGAGACAGCGACAGCGACGAAGGCGTTGCCAGATGTTGAAATAAAGGATAAAGGATAAAGTATAAAGAGTATACGATTGTAAAAGGTAACTTCCCTTTATAGGCAGCGGTGAAATGGATTTTTATTGTTTGTCGCGAGCCGAAACAAATTGCGAAAGTAAATAAAAACAAAAGGCGACGGCGACGGCGAAGGCGAAGGCGAAAGGATGTTGTACGTGGCAAAGCGGCCACAAAGGACATAATGAATACGCTTAACTTTTAAGTCACGCTGCGAGATAAGTTTGCCAAGGAATAATGGCGCGAATAATGACGCTGACAACACAAACAACAACAACAACAACAACAAGGATGAAAGACAAAAGTCAAGCCACATTCAGTGCCATAGATACGAGCTGGAATATAAAGCAGCATCAATTCCACAACTGTCTCTCTCTCACTCTCTCTCTCTCTCTCTCCTTCTTTCGCTGTCTGTGTAATTGTGTGTGTTTGCCATTAATGTAAATGAGTCGCATTAAAGTGTCAATATGACTCTCGAATGTGGAAGTGTGTCTTAAATCAATATGAAATTCGCTTATCCGCCGGGTCAAAAGGGAGGCAGGACCCCAAAAAAACTCATTAAAGCGCTACGCGCTGTTGCAACAAATGAGTCATCATTGAGCAAATACGCACAGCAAGCAACAAGGAGTGAGTAAGGGGGAGAGAGAGAGAGAGAGCGAGAAAGAGAACGAGAACGAGCCAATGTCAACGCCCAAAATTTATTCGCGTTTTGTGTTGTTGGCAAATGCAATCATTTTGTTACGTGGTTTCATTTCATGTTGCCAAACCATCCCTTTTGGCCCTGTCTACCCCCTAATCCAA
This sequence comes from Drosophila rellima, assembly GCA_035043635.1. NCBI lineage: Eukaryota > Metazoa > Arthropoda > Insecta > Diptera > Drosophilidae > Drosophila > Drosophila rellima. The sequence continues at coordinate 268,241 of JAWNMV010000145.1, read as the reverse complement.
TAACATGCAAAAAGTTCGTTTATAGACGCCACTGTGGGGAGAGAGAGAGCGAGATCGAGAGGGGAGTTAGTGCACTTGCAACATGTGCAACATGGCGTATGTGTAACGTGTGTGCAAATATTGTCTCAATTTGGCGCTCGCTCCACACTTGGCTGCCTGGTTTTTGGTCCAAATTGAGTCGTCACAGCTTATGCAGATGCTGCAACCACCAGCTTCCTTTCCAACCCCCTACCCCTAGCCGCACTTCCTCTGAAAGCCTCCCCTCCCTATGGGTTTCCTTGAGCTTCATGTGGAAATAAACAATTTGTATGCGAATTTTGCCTTTGCTTTGGCGTTGCAACAGCAAACCATGAATATGAAAATTTTCCAGTTTTCTGCAATTCGCTTGCACTCGGCAAACTTGTCAGGCAGTTGTCGATAGATGGCGCTCTCGGCTCAACCCCCTGAACCCGGCCTTGTCATGTTGGCAACAAACAGCTAGAAAATTGAATGCAAAATATGATGATGTTCGATTTAGAGATTTTCTATGCACATAATCCTTTACCTTCCTCCTTCCCCTCCTTTCTTCTCCCTTCTCCACCAGTTGTTTCTTTGTGCTCTCTTCTTGCTTTATAGCTATTTCAATTTCGAGAGGCGTGTATAAATATTGGGCTAACCGAAACGAAATGCATAGTCTATCAAGCAGAAATTAAAGACTCATGCAAATTTTCTGCCCCTCACACAATATTCGATATTCGTTTTTAGGGTACTCATAATCGCACTCACTTTATCTGCTTAACATATTCACATATTTTCGGTAAGCAGCTTTCGAAACAAGACTCTGGGATCTGGCATGTTGATATTTGCACATGAATAACAATTATTGTTTTCTTGTAAATTGTCAGATGGAAAAGCTGAAAGGGAAAATGCATTTTCCGACTAGACAACAACATTTCATAATATAACAACAGTTGAGGAAATTGCAGTGCTTATAGAAAATGGAGTCTGAACATATCCTGACTGCATTATGGGGTTGTTTTAGCCACGTTAATAACATCAACAATATCCTGGCCTAACATAAAAGGCCATAATATTGCATTTAATTAATGCACTGAGCATTTCGTTCTCATATCCTCAAGTTGAACTCTTTGTCCGCTTCTCCACATGCCACATGCCGCATGCCACTTCAGACATAATCATCGAAGAGAGAGAGAGGGGAGGGGGGAGGAGGGAAGGAGGGAAAGAGGGAAAGAGGAAAAGAGGCGCCTCCAACTTCTGATCCTTCTGCCTGATGTGAAGCTGTCAAAGCGCTGCAAGCAAAAGTGGCGCATTTGTATTAATGCCAGGCTCGATGCTGGGGCACGAGTCTGTGGCACAGGTAGCACAGTGGCACTGCCACTGCCACTGGTTGGTTGAGTCTCCGTTTTCAGTTCAGTTCTGGTATTTGGCTGCCTTTTGGCATTTGAAGTGCATTGCAATTCACATGCGGATGCTGTTGAGAACCAACTCATTCAGAGTGCCGCAAAAGACTTCTCCTTCTCTCCCTCTCTCTCTAGCTCCTCTCTCTCTCTGGCCTCCTCTCATCCCAACATAACTGAATCTGTGCATCATGCATTGCATTTATTTTGCAATTACTTAACTCGTGCAGAAACATGATATTCATTCGTGGGTAGATCAATACAAACTGCACAGTGAAGCAAGTTAAATCAACAAACTGGTTTTACACGCTGACAACAACAGCAACAACAACAACAACAACAATAACTACAACAACATTAACAACAACTGAAATGATCCATAACTCTGGCTAACAACTCTTGAAATGACTTTTTTATTAAATGAAATAGCCTCAATGATGGATGGCATAGTGAAAATCGTAGCTTGGAAGAACAGATTACGCCTCAGTTATCATTTCTTAATCATTTGAGGCTGTCAGAAAGCCATTATTGGGCATAGATTGTTTTTAAACTTCCATCTGTCATAACTTTATCAAGATTAAAGCCATTTCGAAGTGAAATGCCTTTTATATTTTATTTACAGGTTCTTTGCGCATCGAAAGTTTAGTAACATAAAAACTTTTTCTATTAATCCCTTTAACAGATTGTTAAAAATATATGTTTAATATTATGGGCATTAAAATTAATTATGACTTGTGCGCCAAAATCAGTTGGATTAATCATGCTTTTAAATTTTGTCGAGTTTCATAAGAAGAATTTCCAAAAAATAAAAATTAACTTCTTAAAAGCTTAATCTACTTAGTTTACCAAATTATCAAATTATCCACTCAACTACTGCTCTGACAGCCCTCGTTAGCTGCAAACGCAATGGCAACAACTTCAAGTGTCCTTTATGGAATTAAAAACAGTTAAAATAAACTGAAAACCAGCCAATTTATGGCATGGACTGCTGTTGTCCACCAAGTGGATCTACCAAGTTGAGAGCCAAATTGCAACATAGTTCCATCCAAAAGTAATAGTAATAATAAAATTTAGCTTAATATACTGGCAACGTCGTACTTAAAGTAAGCCAAAATTTATTATTATATTTATTAGTGGCCAGCACTTTGCTGCCCAATTAGACGCGTCACAGCTGGAAAAATTCTGGCTAAAAGGCTGAAAAATGAAAAACTAAAAGTGCAGCAGACCATGCTAAAGTGGGACACTAAAACACAACAACAACAACAAGGAAATGAAAAAATGAAAATTATGAAAAATTACAAGCCGGCGAAAACTAGCACCGATTTTCGGAGCTAAGGAATTTTTTTGAGATTTAACTTTTTGGCATACTTTTTGTAGGCAAGAAGACAGAGAGTAGTGTGAATTCCTTTGAGCATAAAATGTAGTAAATATTTTTATATATATAGTTGAACTGATTTAAGATTCGATGAAATGCAGTAGTCTCCTTTTCTCTCTTGGGGACAGTAAATGATTTGGAATGAAGAAACTTGTTAGTAATTAGTTTTTATTTAAAAACCCTATCTAAAGTTAAATTTGAACTGCCTCAAAGGAAAGTGTATTTCAGCTTCGACTATCTGAATATAATTGTTGGTTCTTGCTGAATTGACAAGTTGTCAATTAGCATAGAGAAGAAAATGTCCATAATTATGCTGCTCAAATTAGAGAAAGAGTCCGGGGAGTAGCCGGAAAAGGGGCGGACGGAGGGGTGAGAAGGGGAAAGCGTGTCCATGACCGGTCACTTAAAATGCATGGCATTGCAAATTGCAAATGATGCCACAAGGTAGCAGAAAATAGAAAACTTTGGCATCGAGTTGTTCGGCTGTCAACTTTGGTGGCAAATTCCAGCTTTGATGACGTTGCTCAAATGAATGGCCAACTATGGCGAAAGAGTGAAATGCGACGGCTCAAATGTCACAGGTCATTCTCAGCAGTGTAAGAAAAGGAACAACAACAACAACAACAAATAAGACAGTCAATCTCCAGTTTGTCAGTTTCTTGGTTTGTCATTTAGCAGTTTGCTGCACTCTTTGAAGACAATTTGCATCGTCGTGGCAGTGACTTTTCTTTCATTTGCTGTCTCATCACGGCAACTGTCTCTCTCCTCTCTCTCTCTCTCTCACTATACTCTTCCTTAGTTCCCCTCTTTGCATTATGAGCACAGAGAACACGTCGTTGTCTATAAACTACTTTTAGTTTGTCCGTCTCTTCAGTCTCTCCCCCTCTTCCCACTCGCCTCCCCCCTTGCCCCCTCTGCCCCTTGCGGCTCTTTTTGCCTTTGGCCAACTGTGTCAACCAGTTTGACCAGTTGACTGATTCGCCAAGCGTTCGCTCCTTTGTGGCAAAACGTTGATTGCTCCTCAGTAGCCTCGACTTGGAGTTCGACTTCAATTGATTGGAATAGTTGTAACTTCTCTCTCTCTCTCTCTCTCTCTCTCTGTCTGTCTCTGTGTTTGCTTCTCTTTTTGATAGTCAACTTTTATTTGGACTTTACCGTTTCGCGTTTCAGTTACAAATCTTGCGATTCATGCCACAAACCGAGCCCAGTTTTCCTGCTCCGACTGCTGACTGGCTCCAGGTCTCAATGCTATTTATAACATTACTCGGCCTTTTGCTTTTCGATTTGTGTAACTGCAACAGCAACAACAACAAGAACAACAACAACAAGAGCAACTGCAGCTGGGTGAAGAAATATTCGCCCCTTGTGAACTGCGCCCAATTTATAATGTGCACTTTGAAGGCCTTTGCCGCGTGGACAGCGAAACTTGGAAAAACTGATGGAGCCAAGGGAACTGCCAACTGACGATGGAGAACCCGGTGAATGTGGAACCACCAAAGCAATTGCAATTGCCATTGTCGACACTCGACTCTTGAGAGAACCCGTAAAATGATGAAGCTAAAAATGGGGTAGATATTTTATAGCAAAGCTTAGAAACTTTGCATATCAAAGTGTAATTTCTAAAAAAATTTGGTAAGATAATATTTTAATTCACTTTAGTTTTTGTTTAATTTTTGTAATTTAAATTCTATTTGCAATTTTAATATAGGCAGCATTGTGATTGCTTCTAAAGTAAACAAAATAGTACAAAAATAAATAAATAAAAAATAAATCAATATAGTTTTCTTAAACTTTTAATCAATTAAATGCGATTTTTCCATTAAAAGTGAAATAAAAGATGATTTTCTACTGCTAGAAATTTTAAAGTAAATTATTTTCTATTATTATATAGACAAACATTATCTTTATGACCTTGGTTCAGGTATCTTTAAGTTGAGCAACCTCATGACAACGATTCTTATTCGCTCAATCGAGCAACGTTTGTTTTGGCCAAAACCGAAAACCAGCTGAAAGGCAAGACCAAAACTGTGTCCAGTTGTTGTGTTGAATGCGTCTTGTTGTTGTGGCCGTTGTTCGTTTTGCATGGCGTGAATGTTGCGTGATCTGAGAGATACGAGTTTCTGGCCCCTAAATGCAATCGACATGCAACGACACGTTCGTGACGTTCACACCCAAAAGAGCGGTTATTAGGTAATTGAATGGAACACATTGATCTTATATAAGTCCAGCTATAACTACAACTACAATCACAATCAAAATGACCATTTGAATAGCCTGAAATATATTAAAACTATTTCACTTTCGAAAATTGTTTAGCAAAAAATATAAATCGCTATTAAATTAATTTAGTTGCCACTCTTCAGAACGTCATAGAATACGAGTGGGGCAAAAAGAAATGGAAATTGTTTCCCAGCTGTTAATTAATTAGTTTACATTTTTTTTACTTTTCTCTGATTTCTATTTTTTGCTTGGCGTCAAAAAGTTTCGTTTGATTTCATATATTCATTTGAATGTTGTGTTTCGACTTTAGTTTCCCAGTTTCTGGGTAAATGAGTTTGCACAAATTTGCAAAGCTTTTGTTGTCAAACATTTTTATTTAATGCATAAAGTTTGGCACAAACATTTGGCAGATTGTTGCTGAATCGAGGTAAATGAAGTGTTGCTGCCTGAATTCAGTTGGCAGTTGCAACTCAATGAAGCACCAACAGCAACAGAATGTCGAATGTGGCATGCAACATGCAGTGGCATCATCAACGTGCCGCAAATTGAGTGGCAAACATTGTGGCACAAACAAGAGGCAATTGAGGCAGTAAAAGCAGAAGCCACAGCTAGTGAAGCATATAAACTTTATTTAAATGCCTCAACATTTTGTACTCTTGTGTGTGTGTGTACACACACACATAGTTATGAGTGGAAAATTGCAATTCCAGTGTAGATGACCCTTTTAGATAGACCAAACACTGGCCCAGACTTACTACACAAATTTCCCTTAAATGAAAGTCTTATATACCCTGTAGAAAATAACATACATTTTCTTATTCATTTTTCTTAGATTCTTTGCATTGTCTAGCATTATTTTAGAGAATATCCATAAGTCTCATGCTTCCAAAGTTTTCACATTTCAACTTCTTTAAGTCAGCAGTCAATTTGGTATTTCTGTAAATTCCGTTTCAACTCTTACGCAGTTTTTCCCTTTATGCATTTTGTCGACCACAAAGACTTTTCCTTTATTTTGATATTGTTGGTGTTGTTGTCCGCAAAACAAATTCAAACATTCACACTTAAAATGCTATTAAATTCATTGCAGCATTGTTGTTGTTGTGGCTCTCTAAATTCAGTTAACGCCACTTGCAGAGCAGAGCAAAAAGTGCTTGTTGCCACAAAAACAATCGGATCATTACGAGTTTCATTCAACTGACAACTCAATTTATAGTTTTTGTTATTTTTCTTGTTGTTGTTGGTGTGTAATTAATCACATTTAATTTATCAATTCATGATGATACCCCCAATTGCGAATGTGGCTTAGTAAACAATCAACAAAAAATACCACATGGTATTAAAATAGCTTATGCAGCAATAATGCTGATTGAAAACTGAAACTTGACATGCTAATTAATAATTATGAAAATATAAAAGGTGTGGACAAAAAATTCTAATTAATTATAATTTGTGTTGCACGTGCTCTTTGTAAGTATCTGTAGTAAAGAGAGCTTTGGATTAATTGCATTACAGACTGCGATTAGGGATAATAGTTTTGTTAAAGTCAACTCGAGGCAACATTTTAAGAAAGGTGGGAAGTAGACTTACAACTTAAAGCTCAACTAACAGACTATCAAATAGTCCTGTCATAAGCTTCATTTTACAAGCTTAATCTCGACTTGCAACTTGTTAATGCCTCAATTTCAGCAGCTTGTACTTTTTTTTGTTGTAAACACACAACTGGAATTTAAAGTGCTAACTGATCAGCGATTGGGTCGAGATTCCACCTCATCTGCCTGGCTAATACAGCTACCACTCGCTAGTTGGCAGCTGTTTAACTGTTTTGGATTTGTCTGTGGTCAGTGACCCAGGCAAATGGCCAGAGTCTAACTTGGAAAAAAAAGAAAAAAACAAACATGTTTTAAGGCCCGTCGCAGCGAGAGAGTTGGAGAAGAAGCTATTAAACTATGCGGCCTGTTACAATTTAATGGCCCCGGGCCGAAGAAAAAGGCAGCACACACAAAAAGACATTAACCGTATGAATATGAATGCTCGTTAACTGGCAACAGAGTGAGAGAAAGAGAGAGAGAGATATAGATAAAGAGAGAGAGGAGCCAAGTTTGCGTGTTAAATGCCATCAGTAAGATGAATAACCAGAACACAGAGCACAGAACAAGAAGAACTTATAGAACGCACCAGGTACATAAGTTTACATACACTTACATATAATTTTCCACATTGGGCGTAATTAAGTTCGGGGAAGACAAACGCGATCGGCAGGTTCGTTGTTTAAGTCTTTCGTTTCGTTTGAAAAATCTGTACCTCATTATATGAAACTCAAATGGGACTCAACTCGAAGTCGTAATAAAGTTGCGTTCACATCGAAATTAATTCAAATTCTAGTGTCCAATTCACGGACCTCAAAAATGTTCATTCCCCACACCTGTTTGATTTGCATGCGTGTGAAACATGTTGAAACGTGATGAATCTTGTCTCGCAATTTAAGATAATTATTTAATTAAGTACTTACACTTCCGCAGCGAGAGATTTATTCAATGTTAATGCCTGCCGCCTGCAAAGAAAGAGAAGTTCAAATGCAAAATGAGTGGAGAGTATAAAGAAATTAACACAAATACGCTACCAAAAGGCAGTGAGAATCCATTAGAGTACAACTAAAATATAATGAAGCCCATAAGTCAGACAGCGTCTTAATAGTAATCCATTAACAGTCTTGTCTGAGTTAAAAAAGCAAACTAAAGTTTAGCTCAACTCACAGTCAGAAGAAATTTCACAGCAAAACTTGGTAGCAATTTTTATATGAAATTGCAAAATATTCAACTCAATCAGTCAAAACAAGTTTCGACAGCGACGTGTGAGAACGTCAAAAAAAAGTTCTTAAGGAGCCAAAAGGACTCTCTCCGATTGTGTGTGCGTGTGTGCGAGTGTAACTGTATCTGTCTGAGCAAGGATTTTTATTTCAGCCACCTTGCACATTTTAATAGAGGAAACTCTGCCTGTAAATACTCTTCACTCAGCTGAAAGTCTTTTTAGTTTTTTATTTGCTAACAGAAATTAATATTAAATTTTTCCTTTTTTTTTAATCTACAATATTTTTAATTTAGCTTTTAGTTGCTAATAATAAGCAGCCAATTAATTATCAGAAAATTAATTAAGAAATGTATTCTTAACTCTTAAACGCATTCAAAGATACTCTTCTAAAAAACTAATCTGAAATTAACTTGTTTATCAGCTTAATATGTAGATTATATTATTTTTTTTTTTCTTAATTATGTTTTGACTTTTATTTGCTATTTTTTATTGCTCTTTTAATAGATCGTTTAATTACCATTATTTTGATTTGTTTCTTTGCCTAAAGATTTGATTCAGAACTAAGACTCAAGTGGAATTGTTTGTGATATTGTCTACAACACTTCAGTTTAAGATTTAACTCTCACTTGCAACTCTTGGATAGTTGCGGCTTCTTCCAAAGCTTCAAGTTTGCATCTTTTGTTTTTTTTTTTATGAAAGAAAATCTCAAGTTTCTTCTAAAGCCTGCGTATCTTTTGTGCATCTTTTAAAATGGGTGCAAAGTTATCTGTGGCAATTGTTTAAACAAAATGCTGATTCAAAGTTTTGGTTTCTTGCCACTTTTGCATGCTGATCAGGCCAACAATTTGCTGCTACCTCGAGACCTCCATATATCAAGCGCTAATTAAGCAGCCGCCGACTGACAAACTGGTAACATAGAAGGAGGAGCTACGACTTCAACTGATACCTCAGCTTGAAGCTGTGGTAAAAGTTTTCGATGGGGGAAGACACCGCGTTGCCGCCACGTCACAGTGGGTGCAACAAAAAGTTGCAGCTACTCGGAAAAGCGAAAAGAACGAAAAGTGGGTAGCAAAATTAAATTAAGCGCAAGTGTGGGAACATTTTCTGAAGCGTAAAGTACTAAGAAAATTTTGTAGGTAGCCCACAAGAAAATCTTCACACACAGCCACATAAAAGAAGGGGATTGAGGGGGGAAATAGTCAGCGAAGCGTTCAAGTTTAAAGACACATTTTACAGGTCGCGTTGTAGGCCTGACATGTGTCAAGGTTGTGCTCCATCTTGTGTGAAAGTGATTGAAACTGAGCCCACAGAACTTTAACTAACTTTCAGGAATTTGCTGCAGCAAAGTTGCAACGTGGCCAGAACTTAATGTCAATTATCTGAACAAAGAGGTCCGGACATATTGGAATTTTTATTGCCATAACTAAGATAAAGATACGTGTTTGGCTAAATGTAAAGCTGCAACACATTTTAAAGTTGACTTGCTGCAATCCTTCAGTTGTTGCCACAGCTGAGTCAACAACAAAAGCATTGAAAATCATGTGTTGAGCAGAGAAGATTTTTCTCCTCTCAGAAAGTTTTGTGTGGCGAGCGTAAGTAAAGTAAAGTAATTGTTGGAAAAAGTTGTAACTGCTGCAAGATTGAAATGAAGCTGCGGCAGCATGAATTGATTGGACAGTGCCGAAAAAGCGAACCAAGTACAAAATTCGATTGATTTTCCATCAATGGGAACAACATGTAACTACAACTAAAAGAACAACAACAACAACAGCAACAATGGGACATGTAGCTATGGTCATGTCGAAACTCTTGGATTTGTCAGTTTATACACACACACACACACACATACCCACACATACACACACCGCATGGAACCCATCAAAACGAGCATTGAAACCCAAAGAATAAAAAACCCTATAGGGCATTTATTACACATGCACAGAGAGACAGAGAGAGAGAGAGAGAGAGAGAGGGAGAGCGGAATGGGTATATAGAAAAGGGGATCCGAAATGTTTATGGCTTGACCATTGAATTTGTGTACCGAAAATTTAATTTTCCATGAAATACAATTTCCTTTTTTTCCTCGCCTTTCCTAGAAATCCTTTTTGGCTGCAAGGCGAGTTCTGTCCGTGTATGATGTGTGTGCGTACGGTTGTGTGTATGTGTGTGTCTTTTTGTGTGTGTTTGTATTAATAGATTGCATGCCCCGACAAACTTTGCCATGAGTTTGAGGAGGACTACAAATGGAAATTTACAATTTCGATTTAACGAATTATATTTACACACACATTTCAATATTGAGCCAGTTATTTATGTGCTTTATTTACATTTGCCGCTTTTCATAATGAAAGTATTAAAGTTGTCCAGCCAACACACATTTTTAATCTTCGAATAAATATTTACATTTAAGCAGTATCTTCCATTTTGTCCATGAATATAATCATTCGAAATTAAACTCCTTAAAAAACAATTCAATTAAATGACTGAAAAAGCCACGTTATCCAAGCCTGATTCGGGGTAGCAGACACCAGATACTTTATTGTGTGTGTAGCTTCACAAAGCAAACATGAAATACGAACAGTCGAAAAAGGAAAATACCAAGAGATAAATTATTCTGAACTCGAGCAGCGTTGTTTCTATGGCAGATATTTGATAAAGTTTCCTTATTATAAATATCACTTGGGCTTAAGAGTTTCCTCTACCAAAACTTGAGCTAAAGTATCGTTAAGATGCAGAACTTGAAAATGCGATTAATTGAACAAAGTTATAGAAACTCTTCAAGATACAATAATCAATATGTATAAAAATATATATTAAAAAGAATTTAAAATCAATAACCTTAAAAAATATCTATAAAAGTTTATAGTTGATCATAAAAAAGATATGTGTAAAGTAATATATGTCAGCAAGTATCTTTAGTGTGATTAAATGTATCTCATCACTATCTAGACAACAATTTCCATAATCTCTCTTCATATCTAGCAGACTTTATAATACCACTCTCGAATTCTGTCAAAAGGGTGTAAAAAACAACTTTGATTAACTGCCGACACTTGGCATGGTTTTCATTTTTTTCTATCCTTGGCCTTCTCACATAAACGGCGGCCACGTGACCGAGCTGGGATGCTGCCGTTTAAGACGAAGATCACGTACGGCACATCAAACACTTTTGAAAACTGTTGGCCGGGTCCGAAATGAGAATGACAAACATTTTAACGGCTGCCAGGCGAAATGTTTATATGAAATGTGCGGCGCCTGAAAAATGGCAGCTTTTCCATGTCTGCGACGTGACATAAATTCAATTTTGCCATTAATTGCAACACAGCGGGGCATTTTCTTGTCTCTCTCTCTCTGCCATGAAAATACAATCACTAAGTAGATGACGTCACTAAAGTCGTATTTAACTTTATCCATCGAATGACACAAAAGTTGCAAACATCTGTGAAAGCTGCAAGTTAACTCGGGCCAACAATTGAAAAAGTATTTCAATTTGTAAGTCAAGATGAAAACATTGTAAATAAGATTCGAGTCGGGGGAAACTAAACTTCAATCCATTCAAGTCAATGCCAAACGTGAAACTTTAAGTTTCTCAACTTTTCTTCTTAAAAGTAATTCAATTCCAAGTATCATTCAACGCTGTCAAATGGCATCTACAATGCATTAAAAGTTACTAAAGAGCAACAAAAAATACCATTTAAATATTTAAATATATGTTAAATTTATGCAGCTTTTTCAATTGCAAATTGTTCACTTAACTATTCAATTTTTCAAATTCGATGTGTCAATGTTTTATAGTACTCTGTGTGCATTCATCTGTCTCCGTGTTTTGACACATGCTCCGACTAAAAATCTGCACAATTTTTAGCACACATATTTACACATTTTGCATGAGTGATTTCGGTTCAACAATTGGCAGAATCCAAAAAAAACCTCATAAAACCATTTACTGTACATTTCCACCAAAATGGTTTGAGAATATGTGTGACAATGACACGAGCTTAAAGTGCCAGCTTAATAGCTGAATACTAACAAATTGTTTGGACTTTACATAAAGTTGTAGCTAATATAATATTTGTAGATGAAATTCTTTTAAAATAGTACAAAATTGTCTATAACTGAGAAATGAGTTATATTATATGGAAAATGAATTATAGTATAGCTTTAATAAACTAAACACTATTTGCAGATTTATTTTGATTTATTTGAATAGAAGAAAACCGAAAAGAAATAAGCGGTCACTTAATTTAACTTCAATTCATCAGCTTTAAGCAGCTGTTTAAATTAACATTTAAGCATTTCTTTTAAGTGCATAATTTTAGACTTGCCAAAATCACAGCTTAATCCTAAACCCAAGAGACATTTCCAGCCAGTGTCATTGCGGTCTGGGCAACGGCTAAGAAAGCGCAGTTGTGTCCAAGCTCTTGACCCACATAAGTAGGCAACAATTTAAGTGCAAAGCCCAATGAACATAACAACTAAGTGGCTTACAACAACAACAAGAAGAACAACAACAACAGCAATGGCAATGAAAACACTTGAGAAATGTTGCACAAATGTTGCAGCAAATGCAACAACTGCAACATTATCTAAACAGACTACAAACTAAACCAGAGAGTTGAACTTGCATTTGTTATTGTTAGTGTTGTTGTTGTTGGTGTTGTTGTTGTTGTTGGTCATGTTGTAGCCCTGGGGCGTGAAAGTGCAACTGAATGAGGCGGTCAAAATGATACAACTTTTGAGTTAGGGATTGTGGTTTTTCTCTCTCTATCTCTATCTCTCCCTCTCTCTCTCTCTCTATCACCCTCTTGACCGAATTGCAGCTGACCAAAAAGCAAAACGATTTCATTCCATTGCGGCGAGTGTTCTGTGTTCTGCGTTCTCTGTGCTCTTTGTTGGGCTGCCTGTTTATTGCCAGTGTTGGGTTTCGTGCTATTCCATTTGCCAGGACCCAATACTTAGTCCTGCGGCACAATTCGCGCACATCAAGATTTAAGGGCCAAGGCACGTTTCGCATTCTGGCCAAATGCGTGTAAATAGCTTTCACTTGCTGCAGTCGCTCGCGTAAATGGCAAATACGAGATGAAAATGAAACTAAAAACGCTGCTCGACTGTTAAATAGTTAAGAGCCGCTCGCGTTGCCCAAAATCCCCAACTTTCCCAGTTCTAACACAAATGTTAAATGTTTGCATTTATAAACGTGACGGCGTCCGTAAAATGTTGCCCGGCGTAGAAAAGAACGAGAGAAAAAGCTAAAAAAAAAAAAACAAATATAAATAAAAAAGGATAATGGGAACTGCAAAATTCAACGCGCTGCCAAAGGAGGAGAAGGCAACTCCCAGCTGCCAGCTAAAGTCCTCGTAAAAGGAAACATAGAAAAAGTGTAATAACAAAGTTTGGTAGGCTCCGTTTTTTTTAGTTATGGTTGCGTTGCGTTTATTACGTTTATAAAAGCCCGACGAGTCGGTTACGAGGGCAATTACTTAGACTCGCACTTATTTACTATAAGAGTCCATAAATGGCAACAGCCAAACAAATTGAAAAGAACTCAAAGAACTCGGTTCCCCTTTTGATTGACAAATCTGCACAAAGCCATAGGTCGGAGGGTTAGTTAATGAGTTATACAAAAGCCAAAACAAGCAATATAAATATTAAGAAATTATTCTATATTATGAAAAGGTTTAGAATCTAATTGTCATATTATCAAACCACTTTTAAATGAATTAGAGACAAATAAATACAGTTTAAAAATCATTATAGACCAAGTTCAACTCATTTATTTACATTTAGTTCTTTTCGTGATTATATAGAACATAATAGAAAAGCTCTCAGGGGCTTACAGAGGACTTAGAGAGCAACCCTCGTTCTTTTAATATATAATATATGCATATTTAGCTCATTGGCTTTGCACGCCTCACTGAATGTCCTGTCAGACATTTATGTTGTGACAGCTGCCAGTTGGGCTTTACCTTACTTTTATAGATATACATATATATTCAGCTGTGCGACGACCAAATGAAATTTAAATACGCAAGGTAATAAAATGTAATAAAAAGCAAAAGCCTAAAGAACTGCCAACTGCCAACTGGTAAATGGTAAATGGTAAAAGGTAACTGGCACATAAACAAGGCCATTAATAATGCTTAAAATCTAAGACCTCACAAATTGGTTTAGCCAAAATGCCGAAATGCAAAAAAAAGAAAAAAATGCCGCAAAAGCAGCAGCCAAAAATGTCGCAGTTAATTATGATGCCTAAGCCAAATGGGGGCCTACATTTAAGTCTTGTTCTATCTCTCTTTCTCTCTCTTTTACTCTCCCTCTCTGTTGGGGTTACTTTACCTGACAGCGCGTTAATAATTTAGTGCAGCCGCAGAAAACTCTCCCACAGCCAAAAACTGAAACTAAACCAAAACAAAAAGTTTGCATAATTTGCATTGCGTTTGCGAATTTATATTTAAGGAGAGACCATACTATATACATATATACCATATACCTGCTTTATAAAGCATGCTCGAGTGTTACGAAATTATAACTCATTAAACTATGTTTAGTGTAAAGTTTCTGTCTCTCAAATATATTACAAAAATGTCTGACTAAAAATGCAAAATGAAAATTTATTTGATTTTGTGAACATCCCGAAACATGAAAATCACATTAAAATTGAGTTTAATTTGGCGAGTATTTTGTTTAGTATATGTGTGTTTATATATGTGTACACACACACACACAGAGAGCGGACAATTGTTGTGCAAATATTTTGGACACCTGATGGGCCCTCAAGTTGGTTTAATTAAACATAATGTGCAGTCCGGCCATTTGCCCGGGACAGTTATCAGCCTGGGGCACAGGCAATTTTGAATGCCAAAGGACCTTTTTTTTGGGTATCCCATACCCAGTAGCCACATTAAGTTTTGAATAAGGGGTGTGTTAAGCTTAAAGTTGAAAAACTCCCTTCGGTTTTCTGTAAGCAGTAACAAGTGTTGCTTACCTTCGACCTACTTACAGGGTATCTGCTAGTCATGTTTCTGTGACACACAATTTTATTGTTAGTTGCGTTTAATTTTTTGCTTTCGCCTGCCTAAAAGCAAACATTCATTTTGAATTTGTTTAGGTAGCATCATGTTTCAAATTTTATTGGCATATTTAACGTAAGTTAAATGGTGCGTGAAGTAACACCCTACGCCAAGCATACCCCTACCCCTCGTTTGTAGGGGTGTTCGCACACGCTGGCGTATACGCAATTTGTATGCCATTAGAGCGAGCAACAACAAAGGGAAAAGAAGAATGAAGGAGAAAGAAACAAATTATATTAATTGCTTACAAGCACAATCCGAAATCAAGCCCCCCCCCCCTCATTACCCCCCTTCCCTCATATATTCTCAATTCCTCAGCTGCCTCTGCCATCCCTCATTATGCTGCTCTATCTCATTTCTTTCTCATGCTTAACATATTCATTTCTTTGGCCAGTTTCTTTGTCCCTTAAGTCTCCGCCCCTCCCCCCGCTTGGAGCACTTCGAAATGAATTCAATTGTAAATTTTTTTAATGTTCGTGAATTTCTCCCTCCCACTCCTTCAGAGTGATTCATTGTTTGATAATTGCGTTTAATCTACTCATCAATTGATTTCATAATGAAATCTTCAATGAGAAATTTTGAAATATTCGCAGTGAAATTAATTAAAATGCAAATTAAATTGCAATTAAAAGGTAAGCGCAATTTTCTCTTTCTTTAGCAGTTTGCCATTAAATATTCCAAACTCCAATCGATAAGCGAATGAGTTTATTTCATACAAAATATGCATAATTATTGAAAGTTCACACAACTGTTTGGCCTTTGCTTTTAGTTTGCATTAAATAAAATCATACGCTGTTATCAAAACTTTAATGGGAACTGATGTGAATGGATTATATTTTTTAAACTTTCAGCCATTGCTTTCTTAGTTGATTTAACTTTATTGCCACATAATTAATTTTGAGCTTAATTCTCTATATGAATTTCCGAGTGTTCTTTGAACTTCATGTTCAGATTGTCTTTCAGACTTTCATTTGCTTGAGTGTCCTAATTAGTCACATTATTTTGAAACTTCTCAAATCATTTATATTTTTATATTTCATATTTTATACTACATATTTTGGCTAGTTTGTAGACTTTATCTTCATTTCATCTTGCCATGAACATACTTTAACTGAGTTTTTCTTATAATAATTACATAATATTTTTTCACTCTTTATCCTACTATATCCAAGATCTTTTTCACCTGTGTCATCTGTCCTCTTTTTTTTGTCACGTTAATTCGGCGCTATTCACACACACATTCTCACATTCCCACTTTATGATTTATCTTACGCTTTTGTGCGGCTTTCTTGCCACAATTCACAGTTGCTAAGCTGATAAAAAAAACACAGATACTCAGATACACAGATATATCTGATATGTATGACCACAAAAGTACGTGCAACGGGGAGTAAGAAAATTATTTGTCAGATTGCCAGATAAACAATAAGTGCGAGTATCTGGCAGTATGGCAATATGGCAACATGTGTGGATAGAACCAAACACAAAATGGCAATAATCGCATTACCGTTAGTCAAATCCACTTAAATGGAAATCAATCAGGCCCATTATCTGGCTAACAACACGATGGCCAATCAGCTAAGATTTATACATATGTAAAAATGTAGGCAAAGTGCAGGAAAAGGTTGAAGCCAAAGTGAAAAAGCAGCTTCAAGTTCGAGTATTTTTATTTCCCATATGCTGGGATCAGTCAGCGATGGCAATCGACTGGCAGCAAGTGGTTGCAAACCAAAGGTTAATCACCCCCAACACACACACGCACACACACACACACACACACACAGGGGTAGAGGGAGGGGTTGGGGGTGTATAGGGGTTGGGGGCTTGTCAGACTGTAACTTGGGCTGCTTTTCTAGCTCTGACTGAGGCTAAAGCCAAGTATATAGCTTTGTCCAACCCTCGGGGGGTTTTTGGGCTCGAAGCTTTTTGCAAAATGGCGCACACACACACACACATGCATACATACATGCATAAGTGTGTGTGTATGTGTGAGTTTAGCACTGTTTGAATGCGCCCAAGTTCTCGATTTGACTCCAACTGAACTTTTGCGTGTTTCAATACCATAAATTCTGCATGCCTGTCTAAGCAGCAACAGCACTGGACAAAAAGGGGATTTCAGAGGGGGGAGGGGTTTTGAAATAGTCATGTATGTTGTAGTTGCTGAATGTGTGTGTGTGCCAAAGAGTTTCTGTTAAACTTTGCGGCTTAGCAAAGCATAAAACATTTCGAATTGCATTATTGTTCAACTTTTTCCCCACACACACAGTTATGTGTGTATAATACTTGTATATAATTTTTAGTGTTTGTTTTTCTCGAATAACTGCTCTTTTGGTATGTATAAAAACAATATCGAAACTCTGTTTAGTTAAATTTGTATGGATCCAATCAGCAAAAGTGGCGGAAACTCTTCAAGCAGCAAACTGACAAATGACTGACGGCGACGCGTGCAAAACGATGAATCATCCCCTGATAGAATCATCATTAAAATACCCCCCCCCCCCCCCCACCATTTCCACTCCCCTTTTCGACCATGTCTACAGTCAGTTCTAAGCGCATTTTGGCACACAATCAAAATACATACGAAATTAGCTGCTGATTATTTTTTCATTAGCACGCAAAACAATTTATTATTAAAATGGGGCTGGCTACGAATTCAAGTTGGGGGTTGACTTTCCGCTTGGGGTTATACACAAAAGAAATGTCACAGTTCATTTTTTTATTTATTAGTATTAGACTTTTTTCGAGGGGTTAGAGCATGAATCATTTGCTTTCAGGCTTTTTTGGGGGGAAAGTTCCAAAAAACGTATAAGCCCAACCAAAATGTCTAACAAAAGAGCGAAAGCATAAAAATGTAAAGGGGAAATGCAAAAGCAAAGCATAAAACGTAAACATTTGTTCGTGGCATGAGTTCTTTGATGCAGTTTGTCAAAGGACACACACACACGCACATCTATACAAATACTCACACACACACACACCCTCGCAGCCCGAACGAGTGTGGCACCCTTTTTTCGCCTATTTTATAATAGAATTTAAATGCAACTCTTGCGGCAAGCAAAGCCCAACACAAACTGCCACCCCTCCAGCCTCCCTCATTCACCCTCTCTTTTATTCTCTCTCTCTCTCTCTCTGTTTGTGTATGTTCAGCGCAGCGTAAGCGCGTCAACAACAACAACATCACGTTTTCGCCGGCTTTTGCCACCCGAAAATATAAAGGAAGCGCTCTTGCCACATGCCGCTTGGCTCGTATTGATTTTTGTCAGGGTCGCATCAACCACCGTTCATTTTTCTGGGGGGGTTGTTTTTCCCGTTAGTTTTCCTCCCTCATTTCGGCGAGATCAACAACAAACGCAAATGCAATCAGCGTGCGGCACAAGGACAATGCCACCAGCTGTTTTCCTGTATGCGACTTATGTATGTGTGGACTGTGTGTGTGTGTGTGTGGATTGTGTGTGTGTGTGGACTGTGTGTGGATTGTAAACCCAAATCAAGCGATGTCAGTCGCTCGATCGTTGAGGTTGCTTATGATATGCAAATATTTGGCCAGTTAAAATAACACAAACACGCACACAGCATTTCTCTCAGTGTACGCATGCCAAATGAAATAACAACAGCAACAACAACGATTGGCAAATTGAGGGCTACAAGTGTTTTGGAGCAGACAGGCGACTGTCTGCTTCTATTGCTCTCTCTCGCTCTCTCTCTCTCTCTTTCGTTGTGTGTGTTTGAGTCAAAAAGGAAACTCGGCAAATTACTACAAACAACACAGGAACAAAAACAACAAGATGGCAGGCTGGCTGCATTACAAACACATGAATGAGCAAGCTACCAAGGCGCAAAAAAATTAAATAAACTGATAAGTGACCGACTAAGAGATGCTCTGCAATAAATTCAAGAGAGAGCATTAGCTGGCTAAGCTCACATAAATAAGTATACTCTATCAAATCTTTTTTCTATAACCTGTGAAACATAAAATTTAAAATGTACAAATTATTTTGAGAATTTGTATTATATATTTTAATATTAATTAGTTGATTATTATTTAATATTCTTTGTAATATTAATTAAGTAATTATATATATAAAGTATATTTTAATATTTAAAAACAATCAAAACATGTGTTTATTTTAAATATTTATTTTTTTAGTGTTTCCTTTTTGAGTTAACGTCTATGTATAACCCCTGAACTGATCTGCTCAAATTATTGCGTATACTTGATATGCAAACTTTATCTTGTACATAATACTAAACATAAGTATTTTACATGTTTTTTATCGTTACAGTTTTTTAATGCTTTGCATTCTTAGCACTCCCTTTCCAGCATTTACAGGGTATCAAAGGGCACTGTCTGACGCTGCTCGTAAAATGCCTTTTTAAGGCTGCAGCCGAGACTGCAAAATGTAACTGCTGCTAAACTCCAAACTCCAAGTCAAAACCAAAATGGCCACGCCCACTACCTATGCCGCCCCCCTTTGGAAATGCACATTAAACACACCTTGCATGAGTCATGCGGCTGGTTGCCTGTCGCATTTCTGTTTCCTGCGCTCGACTTTATTATGGCCCAAAAGAGTCGGGACAACCAAGCGGTGTTCAAGCAACCCTCTTAGCATATGTGTGTGTGTGTGTGTGTGTGAGAGTGTGTGAGACAGAGAGAGTGTATTGGTGCTTGCTGCACGCAAGCCGGCTTCTGTCGCCAGAACTGTCTGTCTGTCTCTCCGTCTGTTCGTCTGCCTGTCTCTGTGCCTCTGGCAGCGTCGTTTATGGCGCAAACTTGTTTAATATAATGAACAGTGCGGCAGATCCTTGCAGCCTGTGGCAAGTAGCAGGCAGCAGGCAACAACAAACACAACAACACAGTTTGTGGCAGGCAGCACGTGAGTCAGCCTAACTGTGAAAAACCAACCCCTGTTGTGGGCTGCACTGGAAAAACAACCACCAACCCCGCTTAGAACTGTTGCCCGATAATAACGACCAAAAACTGCATAGCACTCTCAATTTGTCTAAAATTTAATCAATATCTCAATCTGCCAATAGGTGCGCTTCAAGTTTTATCAATATATCAATCTGCCAATATGTGCACTTCAACTCATTAGCCGGAGACCAAACCAATTGCAAATCTCATTCATTTAACTTGACCAGAACAAGCAGTTGGTCAGACAATCAGTCTCGACTGGACAGCTTTCAAGTTACCCAGTTGGACCAATTGACATGAGTATGGCAGTGTTATTTTCAAACAAATGATCAATTTAAGTGTGATTAAATTAAGAAAAATGTTAAGGGGCAATTACTACAATTCAAGTACAGCATATTAAATTTAAGTACACATTTCTTTAGTCTGTGAAAGTAAGAATGCTGAGAATGTTTGCAGCACGCATTCTTTAACCCCATAATTTTTCTAATAAACTGCAAAAAATGTGCAGAGAATGGCAGTGCAGAAAACACACAATGAACAAAGGATATACATATATATATATTTTTTTATTCTACAAATGTTAAATCCTTTTTGCTGGCATGCAGACATACAAGTATTTCCTGAATAGTTCAACTGGGCTATAATTATTTGGCCCCGTCTAGTTTCGTCTGATTATGTCTCGTCCATGTGGCGCCGCCAATTGGAAGGTTTCTTTATGGCCATATCCATTTATATTTGCCTTGGCCAGTTGCCTGTCGCCTGCAGTTGACTGCAATGAGCTTTTCAGCATTTTCAGCAAAATTTACATGACAAGCAGCAATGGAGATTGTTTGCTAAAAACGAAAGCATAATTGCCAGAAAGGACATTTGAAAAGGAAATACAATTGACATGAGATATACGTTGGCAAAAAACAAACAGAAAGTGGAATTAAAAATGAAAAGGAGCTAACGATTGTCAGGAGATTGGTATTAAAAGGATGCCAACTCGACGGAAAAAAAGGACGTAAACGTAAAATGAAAGGGCAAAAGTTGTGCCAAAGCCGTTGAAAGCAAGACACTACAATTTTCAAGTAATCTGTTAAATTATAAGTTTCAGCATAAAACTGACAAAACTTTGCTTTGCTCTCCTTTGGGATGTGATGTCAACGAGAGTGACTGTTAGTCGGTATACCCTGCGGCAGACAACAGACAGTGGGTATACACATTTTGAAGACTGGTTTGTGAAATCAAGAATATTTATAAGACTTTAAAGAGTCTTTAGAGCATCTGCTCGTCATGCAGCATTTCTCACAGATTGTTTGTTTGCTTTTATCACTAATCCCATAGACAATTTTGGCCTTGGTAATACCTTTTGATATTCCCAACCGATTCGATTTTAATCTGCCCATCAAAAATCATCATCAGGTTTAAGCCTGACAAATCGCATCTTCTCCTATTTCGTTGGCAAAGGCCACAAAATGTCCCACTAAATCGCTCATAATTGTTAACGGCAATAAATCCAGGGCAAAATAAAGGATCAACTGCTGCCTGCCACATGCCACATGCCACATGCCGCAAGGCTACTTTTTATGCTTATCGCACGAAACAGAAACAGACAATAAAATGCGAGTTAAACATTTCGAGGAACTACGAGTACATGAGAAAAGTTTATCAACGATTTAAACTTTAGCTAATCGCATGAAAGCAATAAACAGTTTATCTATGTGTTAGTCCAAGTGTAAGTGTGTGTGTGTGTGTGTGTGTGTGTGTGTGTGTGTCTTTCTCCTTGTGATTGGCAAACACTCGCAGGTTTTACAGCTGAAAATTCAATTTACTCGAATTGAAAATGTTGCGTTGAATGCAACGGCCGAACTTCCGTATTGATAGCAGCCACAAAACACACACCAATACACAGGCACAACAATAAATACACACACACACACACACACGCACACAGACAGACACAGATACACAGATGCTGTAGCAACATCAGAGTTGCCAACTGCGTGAAAAGCACGTTCACTGACGGCTTAACAACTTATTTATGCTTAGCTATGCTACCCAACGCCATTGCTGATGTCGCTGCTTATACCCTGCACAGCCAGCTAGGTGGGGTATGACCAACTAGGGGAATATATATATTCGACATTTATTCGAAAATCGAAATTGTAATTAAATAATACTCATAAATCATATTTCATGAAATTGTCGTTTTTCTTAATCCCTTTTCTCATCGAATTTAACAGTAAAATTGCAGTGCTAGCATACCGAATAAAATATTATACTGGGTATCTTTCAGTCGTATTTCGTCCTTGTTCTGACATCTCTACTTGTTTGCACACGACGACCTTACATTTGGCTGTGACACGGCGTTGTCTGCCTGCGGATTTCAGCAGAGTTTTCCATTGAGAAGGAGGCGCTGCTGGTGGTTGAATTGGAGGTGGTGCTGATGGTGGTGTTGCTGTCGCTGCTGCTGCTTTTGGTGGTTGAGTGTTGATTCTTACGTTCGGCAATTTTTGTTGATTTTTCCCAGCCACATTGTGCGCTCGTCAAATATCATTTAAATTTAATTCCACTTCTCAAGCGCAACGTTGCCGCACTTCACCTCAGTTCAGTTCAGTCGAGTTGAGTTGAGTTGTGGCTGAGGTTGTTCATCATCTTTGTGGATCTATGGCTTTATCAACTCAAATGCATTTATTATAAAGCAGAAATCAAATTGTTGCTTTGTTATTTTTTAGATTACTACACTCAAAAAAAAAATGGTTTTCTATATTCAAATAAAATTGCACTAAAATACCGTAAGATTTTATTCTTAATGGTTAGTTTTTCTAAAATGTGCAATATCTCTTAAGCTTACACAGATTTCATTCTGTATATATGCACGATTTATAAATATATAAAGGGCAGGCTATATACATGCATTTATATTTATTTTATACATGGAAACAACGACAAACATTTTTGGTAGAATGCACATAAAAAGCGACGCGCGTTGTTATCTAATAAAAATAAATTGCAATATGAAACTATTTTGCACAAAACGCACACACAGACACACACACACCCACACACACACACACACACTCATATATACAAGTTGAAAGACAGAAAACAATGGCAAACTCAGCGCCCGAAGCAAAGACAGCCAAAAACAAACACAAACACAAACACACACACAGAGATAGACGCAGTAAATGGCCAAGAAACATGAGAGCAGCCAAGTTACAGTAATCCCCCACCCCCTTCTAGCAGCTCTCCACCCCCTGGCGTTGTCTGCCGAATACAAATAGTTTGGCAATAAAGCGAACAGAGACTTTTATAGCTGGCGATATTCCTGTTGCTGTTGTGTGTTAAATGAAACCCTTGCGTTGGCATTTCTCTCACAGTATTAATGCGAAATCTATGTAAACAGTTGTGTAAGTGTGTGTGTTGGTATGTGTGTGTGTGTGTGAGAGTGGGTTGGTGTGTGTATCCGAGTCACACCTTGGCTGATGTGCATTTCAGTTGATAACACTGACTGACAGCCAAACAATCGGCATCATTATGATAATGGCAATGGGGGAGCAGTAACGAAAACAGATAAAAGAAAAAAGAGAGAAGAGAGGGGAAAGCAGAGCTGAAAACAGATGGCCCTAAGTGACTTGAGAACATATGAATTCAAATACAAGTTCGTGCGTATCAAATGTGAGTCAAGTCAAAGGCAGGCAAGCAAAAATCCTAGCATACTTTCGAGCGCCTTTGATAAGAATTGGGTCAACTGATAAGCAAAGCAGCGAGCTAAGTAAATGCAAATGCTGATAAATTGCATGCGATTCATATACAAAAGCAGCGTGACTGACATGCAAATTGTGATAAATTAGTTCAGCGGGGGTTGAAGTTGCTTCTCAGGGGGTTGCCAACTTTTTGCTAGCGTCGAAGGGTTGCACAAGAACTGGCGTCAACATTTGACGTTTTGATAAGCAACAGCAGCAGCAGCAGCAGTTAACTTGACGCCTGTCACAGCTGATAACGTGACAAGCACAGAGACGGTGGGCGTGGCGCACCGCCTTAAATATGCAGTCAATTGAGTCACTTAAAGAGTCTGGCAAATTGCCTTCGGCATTGAGTCGGTCAACTTCATTAGGCCAATAAATAATCATAACAAAAAGCTGTGCACTTTAATTATTAAATGTATACTCTAATTAAGCATAATTGCTGCTCTCTCTCTCCCACTCTTCCCTTCTCTCTATCTGTCTCTGTCTCTCTTTGTTTCCTTCTTTGCCATTGCCATTTGTATTGTTGTTTTAATCAAATGAATGCGAGCAGAGCTTGTTGTGTGTTCAATTATGCAATATGTTGCAAGTGTTGCTTATTGCAGCTACTAAATGAAACAAGTTGTGGATATGTTATCAAAGTGCTGATGGACTAGAAGATATGCTAAGAGTTTTCAACAGTAGCTTCAATTTCTCATAAGATAAATGTGTTTGCATGTGCAACTTTTATGTTTATTAATTGATTTTATAAATTTTAATCTAATATAATCTGCAGAAATTACTTAATTTAATATTAATATGAAAATCTTAATTTCTTTATAAATATATCAGTGTCATTGACACTTTCTAATCATTTACACAATTACAGGGTATCACAAGCAGCTGCCAGTAATTGTTTGATTAAAGTTTAACATGTTAAGTTCTCTTTAACATTTATAATAAATTAAAGAACATATTGAAAATGTTGTAAAAATTGTGCATATGCAAATTGCATTGTATATTGTATAGTTGTTGCTTGCCACGACTATCTGCCACATATATTTCCATACATTGCGCCTAATTAATGCAATTGAAACAAATTGTGTTGCAGCGGCAATCGAATCACTGGGCTGCCTGCCTCACTGCCCGGTTGACTGCCTCATTAGCCAAAGTGCCACAAGCTGCCAAGCCTAATTGAATTAACATTAATGAGCAGCTTGAACTACAGCAACACCAACTCCAACAGCAACAACATCAGCGATAGTTGTAACTTGCTGTGTATCTGTATCTGTAGATATGTATCTGCAACTCTATTGTATCCAAAATTGTTAACACTTGACTGCTGACACAGTTCCAAGGCCCAGCCTGGTCGGCCACACATCCTGTCCAGCCACTGACAGCTCTATAAATTTCCGCCCAAAAGAAAAAAGTACGCAAATGAAAGCTGAACTGTGACCCAGTTAAAGCTAAATCTAAAAACCGAAAATCATTTAAAATTCTCATAGCTACAGATACATAGATACTATGCAGAGTGAGAGATACAGATAAAAATACGCATACAGATTGAGGTGTTAAATTAGCGCAGAGTTTCGCAGATCCCAAAGTGCTTGGCAATTAACCAATTTGTGTTGCCAACCAGGGACATGGACATGGACATGGACATATTCAGGTGAGTAGCTGATATCTGCTTGCCACATGCCGTTGCAGTTGCACAGTCCTAAACCAACTGGCCACAGATACAGTTATTAGCACATATATACATTTGGATTGCATACTAATCAGTCATTGATTTATTCGCATTCCACGAGCATTGCCGAATTATTTTCGTACATTTTCTCTTGATTGCGGCGAATCTTTCAATTAGTGCAGCAAATAAATTTTAGAATTACGCGATTGGTTGGCCAAAAGTGAACATTAAATCTAGGAATTTTATCTAAAGTGTTGTATGTAAAGAACCTAATAAAGTTTACTGACTCATTATTAAATATTTATAAATAAGTGTGTGAACCTTTTCTATTTTATTCTTTTCATTTATTTATTTTTAATTGCACCTCATCAACTGTAGAAAGTAAAACACAGATAAACCTAATACTGCTACAATCCCTTCAAAAAGTTCTTTTGACTAACTTGCCCTAAAGCAACTAACTAATATCAGTTTAAGCTGTTGGTTAAGCAGCCTTTTGGCCACCGCACCTGTTGCTTTAGCCAAGCAACGAAATCAAATCTAAGTTTGATGCCAAACTCCAAATTGACGGCAATCTCAAACTTCGGAAATGTGTTATTCAAATTGGATATTTGCTGGAGATAAATAGAGAGAGAGAGAAGAGAAGTTCATCAATCATATTCTAGTCGCCGCATGACATAACCGATCCAGCTGTGAATCGGGCTGCTGCTGCCACAAGAAACGAAGAAGAAGTCGAAGAAAAACTCACAAAAAAAGCAGAAATAATCAAAGATTGAGTGTATAAGTTGTATGCATCAATTAAGCTTTCGTTCTAACATAACAATTTAGAGTTTGGCCCAAAATGAGAACCGGTTTTCAGTCGCATGTTATGAAAGACAGTCGACGGCAGCCTACACAAATTACGACGAGTATCTCATAGATACTTGTTTGAAAAAGCCAACACACAGACAAGGCCTGTTTCAAGTGTTTGCTTTGGTCAATTGACATCGATGTGGGCCGAATAAATATGAACTGTATTATACAAATGTATATATCGCTATAGTAATAGATATAGACTTACCATTTGCCGAGGCATCCACATGAATAGGCCAACTTCGACCTATGATGGCTAACAGCTGTGTAAATAGAAGACAGAACAATGGGAAACGGGCTTAAACAAATGTATCTGTGAGCTTGTATCTATATAATTTAATAAATTTAACTTAACAAAGACTGTTGCTGATATTATGGGCTCAGAATTGTGAATAAATCAGCGCGTGTTTGGCACGCAACGAGCCTAATCAAAGACAAGAACAACAACAACAACAACAGCAACAAAATAAACTTTGTCGCATTTTAATGTTAATTAATGAGCAGTCGCCTGTGCGTGTGTGTTAGATGTGTGTGCGAGCACAAAAACAAGTTATTAAAAGGCGAGCAGAATAAAGGAAAACCGGCCGGCTTGCGTTTTTCTTGACTGAGGTTAGTTAGGCCTCGAACTGGCCGAAATGAGTTGCCATTTCTTGCCACACGATGTGGCAAGTCATGTGGCAACTCTGACCAGCTTGTAAAGTATAACAACAGCTTCTAAAAATTAAGTACATAAACTGCAGATCAAGCAACATTTTGACAGCAAGCTGACAAACCGGAAAGTGTAGGAAAATACTTAAAATCAGAAAAGAAAAAAAAACATGGTATACCTTACAGGAATACCCTTTAAAATAACTTTAAGAAATTTAAGATTAAAGTAAAAATTGAAGATTTCTTAACAATGTATCTTAAAGTTGTTCTATTCATACTCTTTAGATACTTTTGTTATCTACGATATTTGAAGAGCGTATCTTATGCTTGCTCTACCGTCTCTACAGTCTTTTACAGGGTATAACAATAAAAAATCCTACAAGCCAAGGAAAATCTTAAAGTTCGTCTGCCAAAAAGTGCTTAAAGCCAGGTGAAAACCGGCTTGGGCGACAGGTTGCCGCTGCAATTTACAATAAATATTTGCCACATCACACGGAGTCCAGGCCGTTGCAGGGGCAGGGGCAGGTTCGGTTCTGGCCAGGATGGTAAGTTGGTAAGTTGGTAAGGCGACAGCTGCAACTTCGGCAGCTACTCATTTTGTTGTTGGCCAACTACGCACAGTGCGGCATTAAAAGGCTGCTCCAGGCCAACATGTTGTGGTAAGAGAGCATCAAAGAGAGAGAGAGAGAGAGCAGACCACAACTAGTAGCAAACAGCATTAGGGAAGCTACAAAAGAAACAAAAACCTGTTTTACAACAAATTTGCTGCTACTTGCAGTCCAAGCCAACAACAAGAACAACTTGCCACAAAACTCAAAACTCCAGTCGGAGAGACTCTCACAGGCCAGAAACTGGACTTGCCTTCTGATTGGCGCGACATTCCAACTAGAAAAAAATACAGTCTGAAGAAGAAGAAGCAGCAGCAGAAGAAGAGGAGATGTATCTTTCAACTTGAAGCAATTATGTTTTATGATTGCATGTGTGGCCCCAAAAAAAAAAGAAATACAGTTCCTCGTTGCCAAAATGAATTGCCCGCTGTCGGTCTGTGAATAATGTATCTGACAGATACACAGATATAAGCAGCACTGAAATATTTATACAGATAGCGTTTAAATGGCGTAAATGCGCTCAGCATTTGCCACTAAACGCCAAAAACGCAGCCAGAAGACAACAAACTACAAACAGAAGAAGGAAAAAACCTCAACTGCGCTCGCTCTCAGATACATTTGTATCTTCGTGGTGTTAGGGATACATTGGATTTATTGTGCTTTGTCTTTTTCCTCTGTACACTCTCTCACACACATGTTTTGTTGTTGTTTTCCACACGTTTTAATGTGACTTTTATTGTGCTGCCTTCTTTGTTGTCTCATTTCGTATTCAAGTTTGTCGGTTTGTCCGTCTGTTTGCCTTCGCTTTGAACCTGGCGAACTGAACTTTAGCCAACCCAAAGTCTAAATACAAAGGCACAAACGATACAATTCTCAGTTGTTGTTGATTTTTTTTCTTCGCTGGTTTTTTTCTTAAATGTTGCTTCAGTTAAAGCCACAGCTAATTGGCCGATGTTGAGAGCAATGTCTTTTGGCTTAAGCTTTTATGTATTTAGGATTAGTTGTCAAATTTAATTAGACCCTCTCGAAGCCCTAAAAGCAACAGTTAGCTTAAGCCACTAAATCTAGACCAAAGCATCGAGAGTTGAATTGTGTCGACTTTGAAGAAAAACCAATTTGTTGATAGTAAGGCTAAGAAAGTGTCTTATTATTTAGATATGTATTCGAACTTTTAATACAAATTTCCTTTACATTTGTATCTTTTTCTGAGCTATTCGATATGAAAATATTTAACCTTACAAAACTGCTGGCAAATGAATACAAAAGTCTTTTAACTGAAAATGCAATGTGGTTGAATTCAACTACCAGAATTATTCGCTGCCTCCCTCATAAGCCACGTTTTCGGCTGTCATTTAAAACTGTTGCAATTCTCACGTCCCCTTCAAAGAATTCCCAATAAAACTGTCAAAATTTGCGCACATACAATATGCGGTCCAGTTAACAAAAGCTGCCAAATCGAGGGAGATTCCTGCTCAATTTTCGAACTTAACAAAATGGCAGACAAAAATGTTGCATCAAAAATTGTTGTTGCTGTTATTGTTGTTGTTGTTTGAATATGCGTCGAGCACATGTCATGTTGCCGGCGTCAGGCTTGAAACCCATTTGCTAGCAACAACATGGCGCCCACACTCACACACACACACATACAGTAACAGAAACGTGCACAGACAGGTTAATGGTAGAAACTTACGAGCTTTTGTTTGTGTTTTTAACACGCCGCTGCGAATAATCCGCTTTAGAGATCAACAACAACAACAACGAGAAATATTACAACAACGACAAGTTGCAGCCATAAAAACAATGCATAATGCGAGCATTTTTCATTTCATGCATTCATTTATATATTTATGATTTTTATGGCATTTAAATTGCTGCGAGCACGACACATACAAATATACATATATATTTATATTTTTTTTTATATTTGCTTTAAATATTTAATACTTTTTCACTTTCCACTTTATTACTCTGTGTAAATTCCACACAACAAATATTTACTATTTATGCGCATCGGGCTGTCTGCATTTTTATTTTACACTTTTCCAAGCCTCTGAAATTTGAAAAGTCGAAGAGCCAACGCACTTTTCCAACTTGATTTTTAACGTTCGCCACAATAACAACAACAGCAATAAAGCAAAGACAAACGCAAACGCAAAGACAAAGACAAAATCGTGCAATTATTTGCAAACTGCGACGCGACGCAGACGCGCGCTAAAATTCACACACAGAGCAGCAGACAACGAAACCGGTAATTTGACGGCGGCGTCGCTGCTCATTTTCCTGTCACAGTACAAGAAGTGCTGCTAGTTGTTGTTGTTCTTCTTCTTGCTACTGCTGCTGCTATTGTTGTATTTGCTTTGCATTTGCATTTGGTTTTTGCTTTTGATTTAGCTAAGAGCGCGCGCACGCGTACCGTATGCAGTTGTCAAAGGAGCTTCACTAATGCGCTCACACGTCCGAACGGCTCGAAGTCACAACGTAAACTAACAGAACGTAGTGAAGCAGCAGCAGCTGAAGGCAACAGTAGCGCTAACAGCAACAGACGCAGTGAGAGTGGTGAATATAGCTATAGTGGTGAGAACGTAAGCAGTAGAGAACGTAACGAAGGCAAAATACTCTTAAGCTCTGTTAAACGTGCACAATTCATTGTTAATAAATAAACATTAAAAATATGTAATGTAAACTCTTAATTCCCCTTTACTTCGATCTTTACTTTATTAGACAGTTAATGTACTCTGATTCGCCAAAGTGTAGCTAAGGCTGTTTGTGTTTGTTGCGCAACATTGTTGCTGGCAACATCATGCTCAAGCAAGGAATCGTTA
The DNA here is from genome assembly GCA_035043635.1 of Drosophila rellima. NCBI lineage: Eukaryota > Metazoa > Arthropoda > Insecta > Diptera > Drosophilidae > Drosophila > Drosophila rellima. The sequence goes on along the minus strand of JAWNMV010000145.1, from coordinate 238,135 downwards.
GCAACTTTGCTGCAGATTCAACTGAATCCATTGCATTTCAATTAATTGTGAACAACAATTAATCAATTATTTAATCATGATACACTCAAGTTGATTACTGTAACAAAGCCACAAAAGCCGTGATTCCTTCAGGCAGAATATTGTAGCTATTTTCGGCTCATCTCTCAGCCCACAAAATGAAAATTGATGTTTGATTAAATTTCAATTTGCCTGATTATTCAAATTACCTAATACTATTTTAGTTTTAGCTAGTTGGGCGTGCAATCTAGCTCAATGACTCTGTAGCACGTGCCACACACCACACACGCACACACTGCACACACTACACACGCACACACACACTGCACACACACAGACACGCTGTGTGCTAACCAGAAATACAACATTTTGGTAGCAAACAAGGCCAACAAATTGCATGTGTTACTGTAAACACGTAGACAGGGCCTAAAGGATCGCACACACACACATACAAAGACACATACATAGATACATATTCTCTCACGTGTGTTAAATTTATAGTTGACTGTGTTGTTGTGCGGGTCAAGAAAGTGTTTGGCCAACAACAATGGAAGGAAGAGTGGAAGAAAGAGAGAGAGAAAGAGGAAAATAGGGCCAGATGTTGTCCTTGTGGTTTATCTATTTGTTATCACTGTTTGTTTGCTTGTGTGTGTGTGTGTGTGTGTGTGTGTGTCTTGCTTCCAATTGACATTGGTCTCTTACGTTTGATTAATTGCATTCAATTTCGGCTTTCAACTCATTGATTTGGAATCATTTAACAGCTACTTGTGTTTTAGCTCCTTTTGCCATTCATCCAATTTCTCTTCTCCCTTCTTCTTCCCTCCTTTGTCTTTCTGTTGTGGTAATAAATTCGTGTATTGTCTCCTCACTCCCCTTGTCATGTGGTTTCTTATCAATTGTGCACGCTTTCCAATTACTTAGCGTTGACATTGAACAAATGCATTGCAACAGTTATTTGGACACGTCTTTCCGCTTTTCTAGTCCTCAATTTTCTAAGAAGAATTACCTGATAATACAAAAAAAAATCACAGACATTTAATTAAGAGCGAGCTTTTAAGTAGGAGACTATTTCAAATGAACTTAAAGATGTGCATCATAGCTATAAGTAAGTTTTCACAGCTCAAAAGAGCTTTAAAAATATCTCAAAACTATGTCTAAATATTTGAAAGCACTCGATAGAAAATAGTGAGCTTTTAAAGAGCATGAAAGCTTTAAGTGAACTTTTAGAAAAGCTTGAATGTCCTAAGTGAGTTTCAAAATAATCGAAAAAAATTAATATGATTTTCATAAACGCCAAAAGCTTATTTTTAAAGCACATGGAGCTTTAATGAGCTTTCAAAAGTGCCACGAGCTTTAAAATTGTATGAGTGCTTTTCATAAACTTTACAACTTGAGTGCTTTAAAAGCACCTAAAAACCGGTCAGAAAGTAGATTAAAGCAGCATAAACTAAAACTTTGCTGTCTGATCAATTTTCGATTACTTTGACAGTTTCCGCTCCACATAATCCTTTTGCCTAAGCGTCGCTTTCAGCTGGTGTCATTGGCGATAAAACATCAATAGTGCCAAGTTCTAGTCCAATTGGTTGTCAGAGCATTTGGCTTATGCAACTGGCGGCTGCAAGCGAAATAAATTCCAAGAGACGGCGACACTGAGGCACAAAGGCAGAAAGGAGGAAAGGAGGGGAGAGCGAGGGCAGATTGAGGGTTTTGGCAGCCACTTGAGTGCAGCTCAATGGCCAGGCCAAGACACATAACTTGAAGGCTGGCGGCAACCACTTCTGCTTTCTATGCAAAAATGTGCAAAGGATGTGCAAAGGATGCAAAGGATGCACTGGATGGATATACATGCATAAATAGTTGTACTACCATCGAGGCACACTTGAATTAAAGCAAAGCGAACTTGCAACTCCAACTGCAACTGAATGTCGACAGATAATTCAATGCACCTTTACCAAAAAAAAAAAAGAAAAGAAAACTAAAATAAAATAACACAAAAAATAATAAAAAAATAGAAGGGCTGCTTCTTTATCTCCTACGTTTTTTTTTGTGGATTGCCACGAGGGTAATTTAAAAATCCATTTGTGTTTTGAGATTTCGCCAGCAATGGTTTCTCTCTTCCCCCTCTGTCCCCCCACCCCCCTCGCCCCCGCTGTGCACACCGCTGGGCGCTGAGCGCTGGGCAACAATTGCGGTGACACCAAAAAAGGAATGAAAATGAAAATAATCAAAAAAATGACAATAAAAAAATAGAAATGAAAATAAAATAAAATAAAACTAACGAGAAATGGAAATTGTCGCGCGACCGTCGACTAAATGTGGCGAAAAAGAAGACGAGGGGGAGGAGCGCTATAGGGGTGGGGGGTGGTGCAGGAAGTGGAATTGCCTCAGTTGCCTGACTTGACTGCGTGACACAATTTCAATTTGCATTGACAGCATGAATTATAGCAAATAATCCTGGAGCCAAATGCGATTTTAGTGGAGCTTCTGCCCCAGACCCTCTCGGCTCTCTCTCTGCCCCCCCCCTCTCTGTCCCCTCTCTGTCCCCCTCTCTGCCCCTCTCTGTCCTCTTCTTCTCCCGCTCCTTGATGTTAACGACTTACTGCTGAACTTTCCCCATGGGTGGAATTCACTTCGGACCTTCGCTTCCCGCTGTTATTGATATGGAAATGACAGAGTCAAACAAAAAAAAAATAAAATGTTAAAGTCAACTAATATATTCACTGCCCGGCCAAAAAACGACACTGTTCCCTTTTTGGATTTTGGTCAAATGAATGAAGCGCTTAAAAGTATGCTGCGAATTCTGCCGAAAAGGTCTCTAACATTTATTATTACAATTAAAAAGTTGTAACAATTAATTCATATATTTATTGCATTTAAAATGCAACAGTTTTAATGCATTTTACTGTTCCATTTCCAGTGTTCCAGCTTTGAGATTTCTTTACTTTTACCTATTTTGCATTTTTAAGTTTTAGTTAAACTTTATTTCTCTCTTCTATTTCCAGTGTTCCTGCTTTGAGATTACTTTATTTTTAGTTGTTGCACTATATTTCTCTGTTCCATTTCCAGAGTTCCAGCTTTGAGTTTTCTTTACTTTAGTTTGTATGCAACACTGTTACTGTTTACACAACTGTTTTAATAAATTTTACTGTTCCATTTCCAGTGTTCCTGCTTTGAAAATTCTTAACTTTCAGCTATTTAGCATTATTTTATTTTTACTTGTTGCACTTTATTGCTCTGTTCCATTTCCAGTGTTACTGTTTAAACAAAGACTTGACAGCACACATTGTTTCACTTTCCATTCGTTTCCTTTACCATTGTTTCAGTTCCACTGTTTCACCAATATAACCATTTAATTCACTAGCTGATTACATAAGTCTGCCTATTATTTCCTGTTCCATTTCCTTTCGCTGTTCCAATTCCATTCGTTTCATTTGTCAGCCCACTCAACGTTGCCATGACACGTAATTAATTAGAATTAATTATTTGCTAGCTCATTATGCAGATTGCAACATGACCACTCCAACTCACATTGAAATATCAACCGCCTGGTGTGTCAACCTTTTTGCACTACTTTCCAACACTGTCTTTTTTTTATATTTTACTTCCTCCTTTTGCACTTTAAGTGCCGCTGAGTTGATAAAAAATGCATGGGCGGGTGCATTACGCGCGACTTCCGTTACACGGCAATAGCAGCAACAACAACAAGAACAACAACAACAAGGAGAACAACAACAACAACAATTGTGAAGCAGCTGCAAAGTTGCAAGTTGCAACTAAAATTCAGCTCATTAGCCAACGTTGCACTTCGAACTGTTTGTGCGTTGGGGCGTGCTTAAGTGGGCGTGGCACACACACAGACCTGCCCACACAGAACTATGTCAAAAACTTTAAAAATATTTTTGCCCCTCCCTTTTTCACCTTCCCACTTTTGTCCTTACCACGGCAGCACAAGTTGCCGCTAGTCATCATCAGCGGGGCGTTAAAAGCTTTCTCTGCCTGTTTCTGTGTCTGTGTCTGTGTGTGTGTGTGTGTTTTGGCCAGCAGGTGTGAAATATGCTTTAAAAGTTTGTCCGTTGTAAATAATATGCAAATTACGTTGAAAACGACAAATATACGAGTATCCGTGCGGTAAATCAAGCAAAAGAAAAAAAACAAACTTGCTGACGACAGTTCGCATTTCGTTGCGAGAGAAAGCGGCAAAGAGTGCGAAAGACGAAGGGAAGAGTTTGAGTAAGGGGAGGGGGGAAACTACAGCACTTGAGATACGTGCGAAACGTGTTCAAGACGCCACTGGAAGCTCAGACGGATGGATGTGGCGGCATTGTGGCAACTTCAGTTTCGGATGCTGCTGCTGCTTATATTGATATTTGTGGCACGTTGAAGTTGACGTTGAAGCTGCCACATAGCGCCTAAAAGCATGCAGCTTACAACAGAGCCAGCAAGTGGGACAGACAGCCAAAGGGAGACAGGGAGAAAGGGAGTGAAAGAGAAAGGGAGAGAGGTAAATGCATCACGTCAGCGTGCTGTCAATGAGCGGCACTTGTATTGTGTGTGTCTGTGTTTTTATATGTGTGTGTGTGTGTGTGTGTGTGTGTGTGTGTGTCTGTGTTTTTATATATGTGTGTGTGTGTGTGTGTGTGTGTATGTGTGTGTGTGTGTGTGTATCGGCTTGCTTCTTGCCGCTTGCTGCACATGTTTTATAAGTCATTTTTTTGAGCATTTTTATGCCCTGTACGTCAAACAACTGTTTAAGTGGGGTATGTCCGACTAATGGGTAGCTTAAGCTTATGATGATCTAGGCTGATCTTTCTCTTCATCTTGGCATATTTAGTATGTGTTAGCCTTTAAACTCTATACAACTGCCACAGTCTCAGTTCTAGTCTCAGCTTAATTCTTATCATGTAGAACATTCTTTAAGAATGACTCCAAAAGTGATTAAATTTTGTATAAATAATAATAATGATGTTAAAACTTTAAGTGATTTTATGAAATTTAACTTGTTGAAATTCTAGCATGTTAACAGGGTATATATCAATATACAGACTTATTTGTCAGTAATTAAGTAATTTGTTTTGCATTATAGTTTATTTAAAACAGTTGGAAATAGACGAAGATAAAAGTCAAGACTTTTCGACTTTGAGCTGCTATGACTGTAAAGCTTTAAACACTGATTAGAAAGTTGCCTTTAGTTGCTTACTGGCTATTTAGCTGTCAAGTTGGCTTAAAGGACTTTAGAGGTTATATTTTATTAGTCAAATCATAAATATCGCAATTTTCATACACGCGATTAAGCGACTTTTAAGCACTTACCATTGTCTTAATTTTTACAGGATATCTATCAGTCGAACTGTCTGAGATTCTGTGGCATTCTGATGCTGTGCTTGCCGCTTTTCTCTTCTTTTTTCTTCTCAGCTCTTTGCTGCTTATAAGCAAAGTGCGATTGCATTGCAACGCGTCGCCCGTTGCAACGTCTCTCTGTGTGCGTACACTGAAAGAAAAGTACGAAATTCCGGCATGAAATCTATGCAAACGGTGTCAGAAGTTCGGTAATGCCGAACTACCTAAAACCAAATACGAAACACTTAAGCCGAGTCTGATTTTTCAATTAGTTTAAAGCCAATGTTTTGTTTATCGGGACTCTATATGATTATTTATAGAGAAATCAAATGTTTTAGTCTCTTTTATGACTATTTTATTGGTTAGTGGCTGTCATTTAAATACAACAATAAAACCTGAATACATATTAATATATGAATCACGAATTTCAAACTTGAATTTAAAAATGATTTTGTTTTTTGTTCTGTGTATATGTATGTCTCTGTGTGTGTGTGTGTGTGTGTGTGTGTATGATTTTTTAACCATTTTTGCTTGCCACGCGCATGACTTGATGCTAACAATAGCACTCCCGGATGCTGGTGCAAGCTGCAAGCTGGAAGCTGGAAACTGAAAGCCAGGCTATGACAGGCTCGTTGCCTGCTTCTGCTGTTGGCTGCCTGCTCAGTATCCTGTTGGTAGTTGCTGTTGTTGTTGTCATTGTTCAACGGATTGTTGTTGTTGCTGTTGATGTGCCCGGCAATGCATACACACAGATTGACAGTCTTTTAATTAAGAAGCCGTCAAAGATGGCGTCGGCACGCTCTTCAACTGCAACGTTCCGCACAAAAAAAACCCCAAGTACAAGTGCGGCCATGTCATTGGCAATTATGCAGCACCAGCAGGGGGCGGACAAGGGGGGAAGTGGGGCACCTAAAGAGTCACACAAGTGGCAACGTCAACGTCAACGCCGAACGCACAATTCAATTCTCCGCATTTATTCACAATTTAATTGAATTTTTGGCTTTCATTGTTGAACATCAACAAATGTTGATGATGATGTTGATGATGATGTTGATGACTTTGACTTTCGCTTGTTGCACCTGCGACTGCAACTAATTAACCGCAAGCAGTGACAGTTTGTTGTCAATTACTCTGACACCTGAACTCAGGACTCATCGTCAGACATCAGGATGCGATACGTTCAGGATGCATCCTGGACATGTCCGCACACATGTCCAAACAGCCACGCGCTCTATTTGCCAGCAGTTTTCTTCTACTTTTTTTGTTTTGGCCCACAGTTTTCAGATTTTCCTGCTTCTGCATTTCCCACACACACGCACATCGCAAACATTTGCATTTTCATTTTGACTTGGCTCTGACATGTGAACTTCCACCTTTTTTCTGTCCACTTTTTTGCCAGCTGCTGAACTGGCAATCTCAGCGCTTAAATGTTACTTTAAAATGCTGGAAATTAAGATTCTTGGAACACTTTATAGCCAGCTTTGAATTTCATGTCGGAATTTGAATAAAATTGCAACTTGTGAAGCTCGCAGATTTCTTACGAATATTCTAAACAAATTTCAACTCATTATTTTACAAGAAGTTCATTAAAAGTTGAAACTTGTGACTTAAAATTAATTGTAGAATTAATATTATCAGATCAGTTTCGATAAGTTGATGAAACGATATCGAAACTTAAATAAAATTCCCAAATTAATAATAAAAATAAAATTCTAAATGATTTTGAACTCCATACTATTTTACAAGAAGAAGTTGAAAATTGAGATGTAAAATTATGAATTGTTGAAAGACACAATTTGAATGTAGAATGAATAAAGAGGCCGCTTGAAATCGGATCAGTTTTGATAAGTTGTCCATATGCCAATTGGGATAAATAAACTTAAGTGATACGAAATCAGAATGTAGTCAGAACTATTCTAATCTTACAGACCATAGGGTATATTATACATTTACATTTATCGTACGATAATAACAGAAATAGTTTCTGTGAGCTTTTTGTTGATTTTGCATAACTCTAACTTTATTTTTGCCTGCCAAGCTAAACAAACGGGAGGAAAGGGGAAAGCAAAGGTAACAGAGAGCAAAGTTAATTAAAATTCAGTTCTTATTTGTAGCAGCTGATAGTTTTAATTTGAACCAACTCACTATAAGCTCAGGCCAACGCGGCGTATGCGCAACTTGAGAAGTTTGGGGCCCAAAAAAGTATGCTACAATAAATGTTGAATGTCAAAAGTACTTATTGCTGGATGACTGTTGATAGTCAACTTTAGGACGCACCTTGGCAATTTGTCTATTGCTCGCTCACTCGCACTTACAGTTGAAAAAGTTTGTTAGTCTCATTAACTGCAGCATCAACTGGACAGCAAATGCAAAGAAGTTTGTTAAGAATGAAGTGCAAGGCAGAGATGAAGAGAAGTGACCAAATACTCATTGGAAGGACAACAAGTTGCAGTGTTGCACAACTAAACACTTGCAACACTTGAACAGCCACTTGAAGGCGTTCCCAGACAGGCAGTCGGAGTATCTATTAGATACCTGTGAATTCAAGTGCCGTTGGCCGAAGTTGGCCCCAAAGGTGCGACCTATGCCAAATGTTGTTTGGGGCAAGTTGCCGGCAGAGAGACAAAGTGCACTTACACTAACACATGTTCATATGCTGGCATCTTTCTTGTGGCAGCTTAAGCCACAGTGCAACACAATGCAACTGTATTTATGCAACACTTTTGCATGTATTTACTCGCATTTACTTGGCAGTTGCCTGCACATGGCCGAGTTGGCCAGTAAGTGGCCAGTTTGTAGTTGCCACTTTTTGTTGCAATGCGGCAGGGGGCAGCTGGATTACTTATGCAACGGACACTGGAAATTGCTGCTGCTGCAGCTGCATGTATTTCGGCAACAATGCGCATAAATTTCAAGCTTGCCACATAGATACATATGTACATATGTATATGTGTATATGTGTGTATACGATATTCGAGTCTGCTTGCCACAGAAAGTTAACAACTAAAAGTTATTTGCCCCATGCATAAGGTTTCCTCAACGGCAGCCACATAATTGATGTTTATTTTTGCACTTTAATTGGTTATTACTTGCAATAACTTTTAACTTTTAATGACATCAAATGAACTCACTTCCTTTCTTCCTCTACCTCTCCCTCTTCCTCTCTCTTTCTCTGTCTTCATTACTTACTCTTCCTCTCCCTCGCTCGATCATAAAATGCGAGCACACACAAAAAGCTGCTTTTCGAATTAAAAATTAAGTACATGAAAATTATGATTATTGTCATGGTTACTTGCCGCCCCCTTTTCCCACTTATCCCACAACGTCCCCTCCACCCACGCATTCCAAATTGAATAATTGATATTGAGTATGTGTGCCACATGAGGCACAACTAATGGCAGCTCGTTTGATTTGAGCTACTCAGCGTCATGAGTCGACTAATTAACTCGATTAAACAATATGACGAGTCGAGTCGTGCGAGTCGAGAATGAATAAAAACGAGCATTCGTTTTATGCCACAATATGTTGTAATCGCATTTGACACATGTCAAACGACTGACGATTAGTTGGAACACTTTGTAATGCCAATTAGTTGCAACATTTATTCTCTAAATCATTTTTTTTTCATTAGAAATGTTGACTTTTAAAGATGCTGGGTCAAAAGTGTTACCAACTTTAAACTTAGCCAAAACTGATCCGATTTTCTAGCTGAATCTCAATTCGATCATAGTTTGGCCTCGAAATTCATTCTGCATTCGAATTTCATTTATTTTTTTTAAATAATTTTTTTTTGTTGAAATGCGATTTTTCAGCAAAGGGTCCCCCCTTTGGTTTTTCAAAAATTCAAAATTTTAAATCTCGAGTTTTCAATTTTAATCAAGTTGCTGTTAGAGAATGAGACCAACTTCAAGTTGTTGTCGCTCTGGCAAAACTAATCCGATTTTCAAGCGGAATGTCATTTTGATCATGGTTTGGCCTCGAAATTCATTCTGCATTCGAATTTTATTTATTTTTTTTAAATAATTTTTTTTCGTTGAAATGCGATTTTTCAGCAAAGGGTCCCCCCTTTGGTTTTTCAAAATTTCAAAATTTTCAATTGCAAGTTTTCAATTTTAATCAACTCTTTATGTCATAATTAGTATAAAACTTTAATTTAATTTCGATTCGGAGACATTTCATTTTTTTGTAAAAAATCATGCCAAAATGACAAAAATTTTGACTTGTAAAGTTGCTGGTAGATAATGAGACCAACTTCAAGTTGTTGTCGCTCTGGCAAAACTAATCCGATTTTCAAGCGGAATGTCATTTTGATCATGGTTTGGCCTCTAAATTCGTTCTGCATTCGAATTTCATTTATTTTTTTTAAATAATTTTTTTTGGCCAACACACGATTTTAGGAAAGGGTCACCCAACCATCATATATTGTAGGTCAAGTTAAGCAACGAGCTAAGGATAGCGAAAGAGACTGAGCTAAAGCTAAGGAAACGAGTAGTAAAAAGTAACGATTACCAAAGCTTTTATATTGCGAATACAGATATATAACTAATAAGCAACAGAACAATCTCACAGATTTGGCTCTCTCTCGACATCGATGGTTAGCACATTGCCCTGTCGGCTGTAAATAATCGCAGGACGCGAACGTCCCGGCTGAGCTGCAAGCGAGTGACCCGAGCGAAGAGCTCGTCCAATGGAGAAGATAATGCGGTTCAAGTGTTGCCTGGTCATCGGCTGATCCGTCGATCTTTCGTATATCCAGACGCGCAGCTGAACACCCGGCGGTGGCTGGCGAGGACGACGACGACGACGACGGCGTCTGACGATTGTGCGACGACTCGGCGAATGCGATTGACTTGGCTGTTCGGGCGATTCCCGATCCTCTTCTTCTTCCAGCATCGGCATTCGTTCAGCCTCGTTGGCTGTGATCTCGTTAAACTCGGTGGGATCAATGGTGGATGAGCCAGACGACATGTTGAATACTCTACTAAAATCGAAGCTATGAAATATGCAGTTGCGGACTTACAACCAATATTGATATTTAAATTTATTGCTAGATTATTTTGAATGGTTTGTAGTTTCTAAATATTTGAAGTTGACTTATGATTAGGAAGAGGCATGTTGCTTTATATACAAAAATGAAAGTCCGAGTGTATTCAACAAATTGAAATATATTCAGATTCCCACAAAGTAAAAAACATATGAGTCTGCATATTTCTTAGTATTATATCTTCTGATTCGTCCTTATTTTGTAATAAGTAGATATAAACCAAACTGAAGTAATTCGTATCCCAGCCATAAACAATTCCACAGATAGATGATCATAAGATTATATCATGCAAATTAATCATCATAAAATGAGTTTTGTTTATTCCTTAATTCCAAATTCAATTTCAGCAAAATCTATTAAAATCAGATAGCAATGCGATATATCTGCTATAGCAAGAATATTCCATACTCTCCTTTTATAAGTAATTGAGTTTGTTATTTGCTCAACAATCTAGAATCTGAATACGTTAATGGAATGCCACTACTTAGTTGCCAGCACTTAGTAATTATAAACATATTAATTAAATTAAGTGCACTTCCGGTGTCATTAACACTCCTCCACACAGGCACACACACAAACACACAAACACACACACACACACACACACACACAGACTCACAGGTGAAATGACAACGTCAACACTTTCAACAGAAACGTTTCCCGGCAACATTTGACAGTTGGCTCAAAACAACAGAGACAACAAACAACAATCAACAGTCGAGAGTCGAGAGTGAACAATCAACAATCAACAGTGTCTCCAAACAGTTGTTGCACCAAATGTTGCCAACTGATTGTGGCGCTACAAAGCTAGTTTATGGTCAAATGGGCTGACAGAATCCCCACTTGAATCCCCCCTCGGAAACCCTGACATAGAGACATCATCAAGTGCAGGGCAGCCACACCAACTGGGCGACATTTTCACGACAAACACAAAACAAGTCGCTGAAAAATTGTTAAAGAACCCAGCAGGAAATTCAGTAGTGCCAAACGCATGCACTTTTCACTAGGTAAAACAATTTGTTGTGAATTCATAGAAGGGAAATTAGAGAGCCATAAACTAACTGTGTGTTTTTGTTATAGCATTAGTAAGTTTGTAATAGCCTTAGCTGCGCTTAGTGCATGCTAGAAGCATGCAATTGGCAGTAGGTATATCACATGTCGCTGACTTTTGCCCTTACTAACTGCTGAAAGGTCAGTTGGCTACCTGATATCTAGCTTGATTGCCAGCTGCTTCAGTCACAAGTGTTTCTACAGGCAAAACACATGCTGAGTTTGTCTATGTCACACACACACACACAGATACAAACACACACATACACATACACTCAGAGAAACACACAGAGAAACACAGAGCAACTGTAGACAATGCACTCGAGCTGTCTGTCGTTGAGTGTATTTGTGCTTTGTTTCTAGTGTCGCTTTGTATGCACCTCGACATTTGATGAACTCATAATTTGAACTCTGACATCGCTCACCAAGGGAGGGAGAAGGGCATTAGGAAAAGTATGCTCCCAGTTAGAGCATTAAATAGCATTCATTTTAATTGAAAATTCAGCTTTTTCACCAAAGTAAATGTATTATAAATTGCATTTGTTTGTACAACGCATTGTCAAATAGTAAATAGACAATTAATGCTAATGCTAATGCAAACACTAATGCTAATTGCATTTATTAGATGCATTCATGCGTTATCCATATCCCATGCATTTATGGAATACATACGATAGTATAACAATTTGCAGCAGGTCGTGCGATTGATGGATCTGTTTGGCATTGCATAAATTACAATGTCCCGCTGTCTATACAAATTACATGACACGCATAATATGACAACCCAGGCGAAGTCCTCAACAGTCATCGCTCACTGTTGATACCACTCAAGAGGAGGCAGGAAGCAGGAAGAAGGAAGAAGGAAGCAGGCAGTCGACAGTCGACAGTCGACAGTCGACAGTCAGTCGACTTGCGGGTCGCAGGTGCCGCCTGGCGCATAATTTGCGTCAAGGCCCAGAGGAAATGTCGCCGCTAAAGTTGCGGCACGGCTCGGTTGTTGCTTCAAAGTTTTTGAAGCCCCAGAGTAAGACTCACACACACAGCGAAAGAAAGAGAGGGTGTAAAGAGAGAGGGAGTGAAACTCAAGCACACACAGACAACGACGCAGACTTCGTGCTGTGCCTTATCGAAGTTGTCTGTGCAGTTGTTGAGCACAAGAATTTATTATTCTGCCGCTTGGTTTGCATTGGCCGCGAATCGAAGTTGCAAATATTAAGTTAAAGGCATTTAAAGCACACACCACTTACCCATTACCCATCCCTTTGAGCCTACGTCCCTCCACTCTTCCTCTGCTCTAATTTCATCAAGTCTTAAGTTGATTTGTGTGCTGGCTGATGAAATTGCGCATACGCCGCGTTTGCCATTCGAACTGACAAGTTATCGCAGCTGCTTTGAAGTTTTCCATTTGACAAACAAGAACAACATCCACTAACAAGCTAACCACTTCAATAAGCATTACGCACAGGACACTCAACCTCACTTTGTGCGAACTTTAGCGAATTTGATCACAAATCTTTTATAAAAAGTAACCACAAAACTAAAAGTTTACTTGATTTAACAGAAGTAAACTGAAGGCAAAATACATATATAATATTCTAATGCTAATGCGAATGCGAATGCTAATGCTAATGCTAATGCTAATGCTAATGCTAATGCTAATGCTAATGCTAATGCTAATGCTAATGCTAATGCTAATGCTAATGCTAATGCTAATGCTAATGCTAATGCTAATGCTAATGCTAATGCTAATGCTAATGCTAATGCTAATGCTAATGCTAATGCTAATGCTAATGCTAATGCTAATGCTAATGCTAATGCTAATGCAAATGCTAATGCTAATGCATAATAATTAAATGTATCTTAGTTTTTCACTATTTTAAAAGAATGTCAAACTGAAATCGATTTTCCCTTTTAAAAAATGTAACAAGAAAAGCTCCATAACAATAACTATTGAACTTTCAGTGCATTGATAGGAAGATAAAATGAAAACGCGTAAATATATAAAATGTATTAAATATATTTAAAGTGCAACAAGAGTTAACATGCTATACAGATGTCAGATTGTCTGCACTTCATATTGATATGAAAATGCATTCAGAAATGAAAATAAAAATGAAATTGTCAACAACAAAACGAAGAATGAAAGCGAGAAAATGAAGAAACGAATATGCAACCAATAAGGGAAATTGTAAATGTTGAAAAATGCTCGTGGCAATTGGAGGGGAAATGGGGGGGGGGGGGATGAAAGACCATTGAGGTTGCAACTATTCAGTCACTCCATAATGATGATGATGATGAGGTTGTTGTTGATAATGATGTTGCTGTTGACAATACTCCAGTATTTTTCGTCTTTTTTTCACCGTTCTTGTTGTTGACATTTACATTTACATTTACATTTACAGCTGCAATCAGACGATAGTATTAAAAAACACACACAAAGAACAACAACAAATAAACAAAATGTGTTGAATGCTTAACGCTTAAAACAATCAAATTGTTTTCAACTGCAAGCGATGCACGCACATGGACAAAAAAAGAAAGGAAGAATCAACAACCATTGCAGCAGTTGTAACAATGATAACTGCATTTAATAGTCACATTTTTCATTTAAATGTACATTTAAAGCTAGCAAAACAAGCATTTAAATAAAATATTGAATGTGTTTCGTGGTTAACTTTTTTACTGCGACAGCTGAAAGTTTCATACAAGTTTCAAACTTCACTTAAAGGCTTAACTTATTTGAATCAAAATTCTTCTGCTGAAAATGTTCCCTGAAGCTTTGCAAATGTTCCTTGAAATTAATAAAAGCACATGAGAACTTTAATTTAATTTCATAATATTAGATTTACTTTATAAAATGTAACAATTAAATAAGTTCTCACTCTATTTAATTTAGACATTTAAGAGCACTCAAAGTTTGCACCTGAAAGCTAAAAATATTTTTAATTGCATAGAATTAAGTATTAAGTCAAGCTGAAATAACTCATTAAAGTATCTAAATTTCTAAGAGCTTCTAAAGCTTCAAGAACTCTCTACAATTTGTGCTCATATTTCTAAGAGTTTTTTCGCTTTCGCCAAATGTCATTGAGTCACGGTCATGGCCAAGTGCATGGCCAAAAGTGTCATAATTCGGATGGCAGCCTAAGCTGCAATAACTGCAATTCCTCCTTCCCTGCCTTATCCTTCAACTCCGCTCTGCACACCCAATCAAGAAAAGCTGCCGCTTTGTTTGTGTAATTAACGTGGCTCAGTCAGCCGCCACTGGCATTTGGCCAACAATTGAAGCCCGTTGTTGCATTTGTGGCAGCGTTTAATATTTCTTTTTTAGACTTTGCACACAGACAGATAAAACATCTACACCAAAAATAATAAAAAACAACAAAACTCAGATTCGTTACGTGTTTTTGCGCGAGTTTTACAATTGGTGAAGCATTTTCTTCTTTTTTTTTGTTGTGTTCTGTTATTTGTTTTTTAATTTTTTTTTTTTTGTGCACGCGTAATTAAAAATTCATCATACGCCACGTTGACTGGTGTTTGTGTTGGTGTTGGCGTTGATGTTGGCGCTGAGACAACAACTGGGGAAAAAGCGGAGCAACTTAATGAACTTTAAAGTTTTTTTGCGTGCACGCTAATTGGAAAACAATTAAGGCGAAACGGCCAACTTGCCACAGCCACAGCCACAGCCACAGCCAACTTGCCACTGCAACTGAGCCACAGAGTCAAAGGCTTTAAAGGGTTACAAATGGCTAAAAAGGCGCCGTTTTAGTTGGGGGCATGCAAAAAAATAGATGACTAACAGCGGCCAAAGCTAACATTTAATAAACTCGTTCAGAAAAGTTGAAATGCCCTGGAACTATAGAAAGTGGATAAAAAAGGTTTAATAATCTTGAGCTATAGGGAATTACTTATGAATCTAATAGGAGTGTAGGTATAGGTATATATTCATATATATACAATGTATATTATACATATTCCTATTTATTTCCCAACAATTAATTATTCAGTCTTTAAACCAAAAAAATCTAAATATAACTTATATAAATATATTCATAAATAAACTCTAAATATATCCTAAATATTAAATTTGTTTCTCTCTCAACTGATTACAGGGTATCAGTGTCACAGCCACACCAAACTTGCTCCCACTACAAATATTCATCATCAAAATGCATACTCACAACTTCGAAGATGGCTAAGAAGTTGCCACAGGCAGCTTGCCACTTGCCACTTGCCACTTTCGTTGTCTTGCTAAATTTTGTTGCACTTGCTCAGCCGCGCAAAAAGCCGCTGTTTGGCTTGTTCTTCTCAATGTTGGCCATGTTTTAGCGGAGCAAACAAAATGTGCGGGAAATTGTGAAATTTGCTTTTGGCCGGAAAAGCGAGCTGGTCAAAAGGAGGCAATCGGTTGCAGCGCCGCGGTCAGGTAATTGAAAAACTTTGAGCACTACGCTTTTGGCTCTGAGGAAAGTTTTGATTGCAACTATGTTAAGTTGTATGTAGGTGCGTGTTGGCTTAATCAATTGACGGCTTTAAGTTACCGTTAACAAAGTGGGCCAACAGCCTCGCTACAGTTGGCACTCAGTGTCGCCAGCTTCCACCACAGTTGCGAGCTGGCACATTTCCGAAAAACGGAAATGCACAAATCACGATGCGTGCAACGACAACAACAACAACAACAACAACAACGACAACGACAACGACAGAACGTGCAACTCTTTGTGGCACGCAACGAATCGTAACGGAAATATGCGTGCAACATATGCGAGTTCGCTGACGGTTGCCAGCAAACAAAAATCCTGCAATAAACGAAACCAATATGCCACCTACTCACGCTAGTGACAGACTCTGAGATACCCTGTAAATGATATTAGTATTCATTTAATTGAATACAAATATTAATTTAATTTCTAAAGCAAGCTCTACAATTCTAAAATTTGTCCCGCTTGTGCTTCACTTGTAGATACCCTGTAACATCATTTTCAAATTAATTTCTCATGCATTTCATTTAGCTGCAAGTTCCAAAAAAGAGAATAGATTAAGACCAACAAAGGAAAATTAGTGCGTAGATAGTGCTCGACTGGCAGTTACCCTGTCAGAAACTTAAGAAATGAAATATGGAGCAGTTGAGTGTGCTAGACTCAGCAATACCCTGTAAAAACACTCCATAACAATGCCACAATAAATCACTTCGATATCAAACATAGCTAATTTATGACTTTGGAGACTGTGGAAAGTGTGGGCATGACCTGAGAGAGCCCTGATAATCCCAGGGTATATGCAGCTGAAGTCAAACAAAAAGCATGCAAAGCCAGGCAAAAGAGCAGCCAAACAAACGAAAGCAAAGTCGACTACTGACACACATATGAATGCTGTCGGATGCCACACTGAAAGAGAGGGAGAAAGGGATAGATAAAGAGAAAGAGAGTGGCAACAAGGAGTGTGGCCAGTGTTGCACTTTTTAGCTATTTTACAGCTAGACTTAGCTATTTCTTACAATTGCAAAGGCTGCACAATTAAGAGAAATGCTATTAGCAAATATCAAAACTAATTCCAAATAATTGACCAAACTTGTTTTTAGCCAAGTTTTAGCTCATAAAACTTAAGAATTCGAAATCATAAAAATAATTGAAAATTTCTACAATTTTTCCATATGAATATTGGAATGGAAAGTCTCATTCCGATCATCTCAACTGATCATTCGATAATATCAACGAAACATGATTGTTGCTTAAACAATATGAATTTTAATTAGTAAGCTACAAATTTGATTTTCTTCTTATAATTATATATATAATATATAACTTCTTTTTAACTTTCGAGTTTTTTTTAAGCTATTTCTAGCCAGTTTTTCTTATAAAATTAGCTATTTGATCGCTTGAAGCTTTGGCAACACTGACCAGGACTTTCTCAATTTTTTTTGTTTTGGCCTGTTTACACATGTTATGGCCAACAGCTCGACTGGGATCGGCACAAGCCAGCTCCGTGTGGTTTTTGCAGCTGTCAGCAACTTGTGCGCAATTGAAACTTATGAAATGCAAAAATTGTGTTCACCCAATGCAACAGAAAAATCAAAAACAAAAACTATTTGATAAACAGCAAAAGGAAAAGCAGGGAAAACACACGAAACGACAGGCAGCAATAACAAATGCGAAATCAAGAAAATATACAACAAAAAAAGAGAGCAGAAGAAATAAAACACAATAACAATGAAAGTTAAACAAAAGTTGTATGAAACTTTTCAGCGGAAACGGAAACGCATGTTGCGCCATGGCACAGCATTTGTTTGGACCAGTAAAAAATGGAGAATGGCGAAAGAGGGTAAAAAAAAATAGATTACAATTGTTGTATTGTGTCGACAAGTGGCCTAAATGCAATTCAATAGTTAACTTTTGGCCGCATTGTGTGCAGCTTTCTAGCGGATTACGAGAGACAGAGAGAGGGAGAGGGGGAGAGGGAGAGGAATGCAGTTCAACGACTTGACCAGATTAAAGAACAGGGAATAGACCAAACTTGACTTACCTGCATCGCAGCATAATTAAAGTGCCAAAGCAAGATGGCAATTGCCTTTTGGCCATGGCCAATTAACTGCATCACGTTTGCCGCGTACTTGCAGCAAGAACAAAGCTGCCACCAAAAAAGGACGAAGGCAGAGGCAATCATAAAGTCACTTGCTGCACGGAAATTGCAACTTGCGGTCAGCCAAAGGACAAAGCAGGACACAGGACATTTTCATAGTTCTTGCACAGTTTTTCGCCATTTGCACTTAGTTTTTAACAGCGGAAATTGCAAACTGCGGCTGCTGCCTGTCCGTCTGCCAGCCACAGACACAGACACAGATACAGATACATATATTTATTTATTCTTGCTTCAAACTTAATGCAGCAACATGCCATTGAAATCCTGAGGATGCACTAAATCCACTTCAATATGTTGGGGCTTCGCTTCAACGGGCTTAAGCTCAAGCTCCACATGATGTGGCTTAGGCTCCGGCTGCTGCTGCTGCTGAAGGTGTTGGAGCTCAAAGTCAAGACCATGCTGCAACTGATGCTCATGCTGATGCTGATGATGGCCAGCATGAACATCGACCTGAACATGTTGGGGATTCCTGTCGACCTGCTTGATCTCCAGGTCAACATGCTGAGGCTGCTGCTGCTGCGTGTGAGTGATTTCCAACTCTACACGCTGAGGCGGCTGCGGCTGTGGCTGCGGATGCTGATGATGGAACTCAACATCGATCAGATTATGCTCGGGCTGATGGTGTTGAGCCTCAAAGTCCAGACCTTGATGATGCTGCAGCTGATTGTGATGTCCAGCATGCATGTCCAGCTCGAAATTATGAGGCTTCTCAGCCGGCTTGATCTCCAGCTCAACATGTTGAGGCTGTTGTTTAATCTCCACCTCCGGATGATGGGGAGCAGTTTCCAAAGCAACCTGGTTTTGTTTCACGCCCAGTGGACGCACCTCGGCAACAATGTGATCGTATTTGGATGGATCGAACTTGACTGGTTTACTTGGCACCTGGAGGCTCGGTCCAGCCCGGGACAAAGTCATGGCGACGCTGCTGCCCACCATCATCAGAGCCATCAATGTAATCGAAATAGTATCCTTCATCTTTACCAAACAAGACTTGAAATAAGACTATGAGGTGACAGTGAGTGGCAAGCAACTTATATAGTCAAAGTCGGTGTTTTTCTGTTTGCAAATTTCCACTGGTAATTAGTCATCTATAAGTTGCGTTATCAATGCGGTGGAACAGAAGCTGACAGGGAACATGGCCAATTAGACTGTGATTAGATAAAATGCAAACAATGAGCTCGGTGCAAATTGACGAAAACATTCTAATTAAAAGTTGAACTTTTCCCACTTTTTTAATGAATGAAGCCAAGTTTAATTTGATGTCAGGGAAATGTCATAGATGCGCACCAAATGATCCTCTCCGCAGCTGGCCAATTGCATGTTCTCCGTTTGTTGACCAGGTCGGAATTGCAAACGCTTTACGGTCAAATGATGTGACAAACTGCAATGAGATATCAAGAGTGTTAGTCAGAGATTTATTGTTGATGTGTCAGCTTGACTCACTCTTGGTTTAAATCGCAGCCCAGTTGCCAGTTTCCATTGCTGAACTGATAAATCTTAATGTGTCCGCTTTCCATGCCCAGAGCTAGAACATAGCTGGACCCCAGACAGCGTTGGGCGAAACTCACAGCGGTTATAGATTCATTTTTAAGCTCCAGCATGCCGGCAGTTTGCCAGCCATTCAGTGAGTCCTTCTGCTCCTTGGACTGGTCGGACTGCGTCCAGAGCACCACTTTGCCATCACGTGAACTGGTGGCAAAGTATTTGCCATCATGTGACCAATCGCAGGACCAAATGATGCGCGTATGCACGCCATTTGTCTTGTCCGTATTGGCCACCAACGTGAAACTGCTGAGCGGCTCCTCGGGCTGATCCCGCTGGTAAAGTGACCAGCGTCGGTCGCGGGAAACGGACAACAAATAACGCGCATCTGGCGAGAAAGACATCTGTGTAACCGTCAACTGGTGTCCACTCAGTTTCTGCAGCTGCTTCCAGTTGGCTGTGTTCCTGCAAGTATCAAATAGTTAGTGAAATCCTGGAAGAGATTTGTTTGCTCTTACCAGAGTATAATGCTGGCATGCTCCGCATTGCTGGCTCGACAAGTGGAGGCCAACATTTGGCCATCGGGCGTGGCGGCCAATGCGAACAGCTCATAGCCATGTCCGTAGAGCTTCTGCAGCTCCGGCCATAAAGTGTTCTGCATCAGCGTCTCCTCCTGCGGCGGCGTTTGCAGCGTTATGGGCACAAAATAGGTATCGGGATACTCATCTTTGACCTTGGAGGTCTTATCATCCGGCGTTTCCACTTTGAAGACCGCCTTGTTGGATAAGCCCAGCGATGGCACCGAAGCGCCCTTGGGCAAAGCTACAATGAAATTATATATCAATTATAAAATAAAAATTATTTGTTCATTTTTTACCATTAAAATTAATTTTAAATTATTTTTTTTAGACTGAATCAAATAGTTAAGAAATAATAATTAAATTTAAATTGCAATGATTTTCAAATACAAATACAAATTTAATCATTATTTCATAATATTTCCAGAACAGCCTATTTTAAAATAGTATCTCTACGATTTTCCCATTCATCCAGAACATTCATTTTAATTTTTAATTTTTTTAAACTTTTAAATCCCTGGTGTTAAGTTATGAAGCTACTAACATGCCAACAATAGTTAAGAAATAATAATTAAATTTAAATTGCAATGATTTTCAAATACAAATAAAAATTTAATCATTATTTCATAATATTTCCAGAACAGCCTATTTTAAAATAGTATCTCTACGATTTTCCCATTCATCCAGAACATTCATTTTAATTTTTAATTTTTTTAAACTTTTAAATCCCTGGTGTTAAGTTATGAAGCTACTAACATGCCAACAATAGTTAAGAAATAATAATTAAATTTAAATTGCAATGATTTTCAAATAAAAAAATATAAATTTAATTATTATTTCGTAGTATTTCCAGAATAGACACATTTTAAAATTGTATCTTTACGATTTTCCCATTCATCCAGAACATTCTTTTTAGTTTTGTTTTCTTTTAAGCCCATAAATCCCTGGTGTTTAGTGATGAAGCTACTAACATGCCAACAATAGTTAAGAAATAATAATTAAATTTAAATTGCAATGATTTTCAAATAAAAAAATATAAATTTAATTATTATTTCGTAGTATTTCCAGAATAGACACATTTTAAAATTGTATCTTTACGATTTTCCCATTCATCCAGAACATTCTTTTTAGTTTTGTTTTCTTTTAAGCCCATAAATCCCTGGTGTTAAGTGATGAAGCTACTAACATGCCAACAATAGTTAAGAAATAATAATTAAATTTAAATTGCAATGATTTTCAAATAAAAAAATATAAATTTAATTATTATTTCGTAGTATTTCCAGAATAGACACATTTTAAAATTGTATCTTTACGATTTTCCCATTCATCCAGAACATTCTTTTTAGTTTTGTTTTCTTTTAAGCCCATAAATCCCTGGTGTTAAGTGATGAAGCTACTTACAGTCCAACAGAGCATCGCCCGCAGCATCGTTCTCCAGTCGACTGATGTGTCGAAAGTTCTCTATGAAGTTCGCCGGTGCCTGGAATGTGCGCACAATCTTCTCCTCGGCGCCGCTGGCGAATCTGTAGCGTGAGAGCAGGGCGAGCGTCTGCATGTCATAGCCGTGCACCTGGGGACGTGCCAGCTCATGCCACGTGGGCGACTGTTCAGACTGTTGCAACCAGGGGGCATGCAGACGTGTCGTCTGATCCGCCGATACGGTCATCAGATAAGCGCCTTGGTGCTCCCAGGCCAAGTCCCGCACCTGGCCGTAGTGGCCACCGACAATGACATTGGAGGTCCAGAGCTGTGCGCGTTCCTGGCTCTGGTTCCAGATGTGAAAGCCGCCCTGGTAGCTGTGTCCCATTATGGAGCGACCGTCGTGCGCGAACTTGCCGCCAAAGAAGCCCATGGAATTGCCACCGACCTCGCCGACGCGCACCTGCTCCAGCCAAACACCTTCCTCCGTGGGCGCCCAGACAATCAGCGTCTTGTCAATGGAGGCGGACAACAAACGCAGTTCTAGTTTGATAAAAACAAATTAAAATTGGTTGTTTTTGATAATGCTCCATTCACCTACCATTCTTGGCGTTCTTGTGCCAGTGCACACCATAGACCCATCCCTCGTGGCCATAGAGCACTGACTCCAGAGTAACTGCATACCACGAATCCTTGCCAACTGGCAGAATCTTCTCCTCGACGCGTATTTCGCCACTCTCCGCAAAGGAGAAATTCTCAATATCCACACGATTCTCCGACACTTGCTGCTCTGTGCGCGGCGAGATGCGCCAGAGACGTATAAAGTTGTCCTGGGATCCACTGGCCAATAGCAAATCGTGGCCATCATTGACGAAATCCAGACCACGCACCCAATCCTCGTGTCCGCTCAGCTTGTGCAATTTCTCAAAGTGACTGGAGCTGTTCTCGCCGGGCTGCTCCGCCCAGAGGGACACCGTCTCGTCGTCGGCACTGAATGCCATCAGAACGTGCTCGCTTTGGGGCAGCAATGTGAGACGCAGTGAGAAACAGAAGCCGCCATTCAGCTGCACAGTTTGAAAGCAACTGAGCACGTCATCAGACTGCAAAGTCCACAGTTTTATGCTGCTATCAGCGGCAGCGGTGGCAAGCAGCCAAATTCCACTTGTGCGACGCACACCGTTCACGGCATTGACGCCGTTTTCATGTCCTTTGAGCAAAATACGCTTTTTGGCGCCGGTGTCGTCCAGTTGCCATAAAACTGCGTTGGCATCATCGCCACCAGAAATCAAATGTTGCTCATCCAGCCACTTTACGGTATTCACACGCTTTGTGTGCTCCACCAGCGTGTAAAGTATCTTGGCCGAATTACCATTGTACTACAACAAACAATAGTTTTCATTATTGTTGATTATTGTTGTTTTTTCACTTACTCGGGGATTTAATACAGCCACAGCATTGCAGGCGCCGTAGGCAATTAAGCCACTGGGACCCCAATCGGCGCACTCGGTGGTACGATTGCAGGCCACCGAGGTGTACAAATTCGTAACTTGCATGCTATTTAAACACTATGAAAATAAATAATTATTGTTGTGCACGTGCGTTCAAAGAGCGTTCAATGCTCGTAAAACTGATGCGGCTAACAGCTGTTGAAATAACAGCTGTTGCTTCGGTGCAAGCGAGACAACAGCATTGTTATTTAACAGAGTTGCCAATCTTGGTCACACAATGAAAATATTCAAGCTGCATATATAAGCAAATTAAAATAATAACTGAATATAGTGATAAAATAAATTATTAAACGTATAGCACAATTAAACTTGTATTATTTTAAGCAAACTTTGTGATTTTCTTTTAAAATCGCTAATAAATAAACAAAGTCAATATGAATCATTGCCATCTGGCAGCTCCGTTCTGTTTATAAATAAACATTGTTTGTATGTACACTTGTGTTGTCTGGCCGTGCAGTGTAAAAAGAAAATTAGCCCACAATTGTTAAAACTGCAGCTGGAACGAGGAGGCAACGACGTTTAATTAAAAGTAATTTGCATAATTGATTCGATTGTGGCATTGCTCAGTTTACACATTCAGTCCAACAGCACCCAGTGCCCAGTTCTGTTCACAGTTTTCTCACTCTACTGAGTCATATACACAATTTTGTATCGCTATCTTGTTTAGGGAAAAAATGCATGAATGTGTTTCGCCAGCAGCATAATTGAAGCGCATAAGAAGTTATTTATAGCGCCAGAGGTAGACGCCACTCGAGATTCTTTAATAGCCAGCGGCAGTCGGCGCAAATCGGCCAACATAAAAATGTCGCGCAGCAAATCGCGACTGCAAACGGAAGTCTGCGGCGATTGCGGAGCTACGGGTGAGTTGATTTTGAAGGCACACCTAATTGAGTAGCATAATGTTTCTGTCCTATGCCAATCAACAGATCCCTCCTGGGCATCCATAAACCGAGGCATTCTACTCTGCGCGGATTGTTGTTCAGTGCATCGGAGTCTCGGTCGCCACATTTCCATCGTCAAGTCGCTGCGTCAAGGAAACTGGGAGCCGTCGGTGCTGAATTTCGTGAATTCTCTTAATGCGCATGGTGCCAACAGCGTCTGGGAGCATCATCTGCTCGACGGCAGCTCGAATTCATCGGGTGGCAAACATGTGCCACGCTGGCGCAAGCCAACGCCCAAGGATGCACTGCATCCGACCAAGTCGGACTTTATCAAGGCCAAACATGTCAATCTCAATTTTGTGCTCAAGCCCAGCTTGCAGGATGACGACGACTCCAGCGGCGGTGGCAACAATCTGGAACAGGAGCTCAGCCGGCAGCTGCACGCCAGCGTGCGCACTAGCAACTTGGAGACCTCGTTGCGTTTTCTGGTTCAGGGCGCCGATCCGAATTACTATCATGAGGAGAAGTGCTCAACGCCGCTGCACATGGCAGCCAAGTTTGGCCAGGCATCTCAAGTCGAGATGCTGCTCATCTATGGAGCAGACGTAAACACTTTGGATAGCAATGGTATGACTCCACTGGAGCTGGCCAAGGCCAACAATCATAGCACGATTGCCGAACGTTTGCTGGATGCCATGTACGATGTTACAGATAGACTGATTATGTTTATGGGTGGCAAGAAACCCGATCATGCTGTGAGTTCTTCATATAAAATGTAATTTAAAGTAGAGTTATTGACTTATACTTTTGTCTTGGTTTACAGAGTGGCCGCCACTTGATTATACCGGATACGAACAGCGCTGAGATCAGCGAGCAGTTGAAGATCGCACGCGGCAAGTTGCAGCTGGTGCCAAATAAAATGTTCGAAGAGCTGGTCATGGATCTGTACGATGAGGTCGATCGTCGTGAATGTGAAGCCAGTAACTATCTAGATTAAACTTAATTTAATCCCTTAATTCTACTCACTTTTGTTGCTCTGCAGTTTGGTCAACCAGCACTTTGAATGCTGATCATGCCACTGTGCCATTTTTGCCAGCAAATCCATTTCTAAGCGCCACTCGTAATCAGGTCTGACCTTAACGGCTTGCTTGCTCCACAAGTTTGCTAATTATTTAATTATTTACAGGGTCGCCAGAAGCTGGCACGCTTCAATCGCGCCGAGTTCGCTGGACTGCTGACGGATGTGCTGATCGATGCACTGCGTCGCCAGAATATGGCCAATCTGCGTCCAATGGATGCACCGTTGCCCACACAATCGCAGCAGTTGCAACTGTTGCCCTATGGCAACAATTCGACCATGTACAGCAGCTCGTTTGAGCAGAGCATGCATGATCCGAATCTGTCAGATGATGAGCCCATCTATGATCCGGTGGCCAGCGATGATGATTATGCGCCGGTGCCGCCGATGGCGCAGCAGGTAAACTTAATGCGCCAAAAGATACTGAAACTGAACAATAGCTTCGGTTAATCATAAGATACAAACACTTGTGCTGTGTTCCAACTGGTCCATGTAGTGCCTAGCTCCAGTAATGATCTCCAACACACATATAGACATATATATCCAAACCTCATTAGCAGTCGATCAAGTAGTTGTAAGCCTTTTCTAGTCAAAAGTCACAATAAATGTAGTCGCCAATTTGAAAAGTGTAGTTTAACTATGTATCAAAAGTTGATTGAATTGTTTTTTAGTTGAGCTTTAAGTTGATTTTGTTATTGTTTAATTATTGTTTTGTTTATTTTATGCACTAAGGCCATTGTACACACGCCGCCACGCAATGCGAATTCGCACAACGAAATGGAAACGCTGCGCAAGCAGCTCAACGAATACAAGTCGGAAATCTATCAGCTTAAGAATGTGGTGCAGCAGCTGTCGAGCGAGAATTCGCAGCTTAAATCGAAATTCAGCAGCGTGTCGAACAACAGCGTCTACGATGAGCCACTGTGAGATTATATGTTTATGATTTATTCAATTACCATTTATAATTTATTTAATTTCCTTCTGTCATGTTAGACGCATTGATTTGAGCCTCAACAGCCCGGACTCGGAGCATGAGCCGCACTCGCTGCCCGAGGGTAGCAGCGCTGCTGCTAATGCTGCTGCTGCTGCTGGTGGTGACAGCGCCTCGTCGAATGCATCCTCGACTCAGTCGACTATTAAACGACCTGCCAGCATGTATGAGCGTCGTCTGGCAACAAATATGGCCAAGGGCAACAACGATGTGCGCAACACAACGAGCATGTATCAAATGGCCGGCGATGGCAAGCCATTTGGTGAGGAGGTCAAAATACGTTCGGATTTGGTAACACGTTGCCTCAAGGAGCTCATACACGCAATGCATCCGACCACAGAGGCCGAGAAGCAATCGGTAGCACCGCATGGTGAACGCATACGCAGCGCAGTCACCGATTTGATTGCACTCTATGCGAATCTAGTAAGTTCTAAAGTTTATTTATCAGTCAGAGCTCTAACTAAACCTGATTCTTGACTTGCCACAGCCACCGAATGCCAGCGAAACAACACGCGAGACTCTAAAGCAGCTGACACGCAATAATATACTCATCCAGCACGAGTGCGAGAATCTACAGAAATCGATTGAGGCGGATGACAAGCAGGCGATTCAAAAGAATACCCGGGAAGTGCGCGATTGTGCTTTCCACATTGCCAGTGCCATCAAGACGCTCGTGTTGCAGTTTTATTGAATCAAACAAAAGATATAAATTAGTTTCTAAGCTTCCCCAAAAGTGTTTCAAGGCATTTAAGTTAAACCGGAGTGGAAAGTATTAATCCCTGACACTAACACCAAGTGCTTCCTTCAATTGCATAACGAAATCGAATTTGTTTGCCAAATGAAGCAAATGTTTATTTTCTTTTTTAATATTTGTATTAATAAATGTTTTACATAAAGCGATTGTTCAATATATGTTCAATATAACACATATCGAAAGGAATATATATTTGTTTTTTGTTTTGTTTTAGTTTTACCAATTGGAAAAAAGTTGAGCTTGTGTTAGTTGTGGAAATCGAAGTAGAAAGTGAGAACTTGTAAAGATTTACAGGGTGTACGAACAAAGTAACTGAAAGATGATTAGTTAAGCAACATTCTTTGCTGTTAGTAGTAGTCTATAAATATACGCTATATTGTACATTTAGTTAACTTTATATTTAAAGCATGGACTTTTCTTTTGCATCTTTTTGCTTGATTATCAGTTGTGATTTGATTTGTCCTCCTATTGTTAAACTTTATGTAATCGGTTTCTTTTGGTCTGTATACTGTATTTTATTTATATTCTTTTCTGTTTTGTTTTTTTTTTGGCAATTCAATTGCACTATTTAAATGTTTAAAATATTGCGCACTGCATGTTATTTATAGTTTATTTTTAGGGATTGCTACTTTGTTGCTATTTAGCTTTTAATTCTCGGCAAGATCGGTTCGTGTACCTATATAAAGTTCATCTGATTGCATTATTTGTTCAACAACAGTTTCAACATTTCAGTGTCGCGTCCTCAAAAGTTCCCATAAAAATATATACGCTCAATACCATACAACATCGAAAATATTGCTTACATTGTTCAGTTATACAGTTCACTTTCATCTAACAACCTGAACCGATCCGAAACACACACTACACTACCTAAAGGTGTACCGAGGGGAACATCTAAAATCAAATATATATATATTTATCAAATATTACTACAACCTCTTATGCTGATCGACGGATTTGAGGGGGAAATGTTTTTTTTTTGGAATGTTTGCCAATTCCTAAAATTGGCGTGAGTAAAATGTAAACAAAACAGCACAGAAAAACTTTCTATCGGCTTGCCGAACATAAAATACCTTTGCAGATTTTTTCTATATAATATATTAAATGAAATTCATATGAAAATGATAATTACTACTTAATATAGTTTTCGATCAGAAAAATATAATTATTTGACGCTTTCACGAAACAGACGGACGTGACATTACTTTAACCAACAAAACACACTTCTGCAAGGATATAGAAATAATAAATAAAACATTTGATCATTTCGTTAACTTAAATTTATCAACTCGTCTAAATGTATGTTAAACTTTAGGTACACATATAAAATATTAATATCAATATATCAAGTTCGTGTTGGTTCGTTACCTCAAAGAAGTCTTAAGTTGTGTGTCACAAACAAACCTATCAAAATTATTCATAATATTATAATAGCTATAATGTTAATAATGACAACAGCAATAAATAACATATCGTAATTTATCTAAAATTTGTATACGTACAAACAAGACGAACGGATTCCATCGAGTTCCATAACTAAACTTGTACTACTTTCAACTTTCCTTAACTCATATATGTTTTTCCGAATCGGTAACTGCCTTAAAATTCGTAATTTTGTAACTACAAAACAAACAGAAAAGAAGAAGAAGGAAAAGAATAGAAATCAAAAGTAAATGCAATTATAAAATGCACAAAAAAGAACTTTACTCGTCCTCAGCTTCGGTTATAGTTGAGTTCGTGATGTGCGACTTCATCTTGAGCACCAATTGTCGATGATGCTGCAGGGGAAGAAGTGAAAGAAAATACATGAACCTATTGGAAAATGAGTGCAAGATGTGACAACTACCTCCTCATTCTGTATCATGACAATGCGATGCTGCAGTTGTGGCGCCAAATCGCAGGTCGACTGCTCCAAATCATCCAAGGAAGCGCGACGTAGCATCTGTTTTAAGATTGAAGATTACAAAATATATTAGTTTAAAATACATTGAAAATAATTCTTAATTCATTACCTTTTGGGAATTGCCGTGCGCCAGATCCATGGACTTGTTGTGATGACCCACCGATAGTTTGCGTATGGGCGATGGTCCATCCAGATCCAGATTATCCAAGCACTGCACCAGACTATGTCTGCGGGAGAGCGTTACGAGGGATTGACGATGTTTTGTATTCTGTCCGCATTTGCGAGAGTTGATCGCCTTGAAGTGATTCTGCAGCGTTATGCCCAGCTCTGGGCAGGCATCGTCATCCATCTGTAAACGACAGAGAGTTAACAATCCATTCACAACTGGGACTCTCTTTTTCATACTCACCAGGACTTTGGCATCTTTGAACATGGTATAACCATCGCAGCCCATGAAAATGTAGCTCTTGACGCACAACTTGTAGGTCTGATCGAGATTGAGATACTCATCCCCCACCTGAATGAGTTGCGGATCGATGCGTTTGCCGGGCGCACCTTGAGGATCAAAGGCAAAGCTTATGCCCGACACCTGGGGAAAGCGACCCTCCAGCTTTGGATAGGCGGAGACGCCATTTTCCAGTGCCTGCCACAGCACATGACCCGTGACCTCCAGCAAGATCAATGGATCCCTCATGGGTATTACATTGACCAAATCACCCATTGTAAAAGCGCCCACGGGATGAATGCGATCAGAGCGAAAGGTGCCACCGTTGAGGATCACGACATCGGCGCCAACTGCCGCCAGGACGACATCACACACCCAGTTGCCCAGATTCGTTTCCTGGGTGCGAACACGCGAGAAGCGTCCATCCAGCTCCACGCTGAATACACCCATCACATCCGATAATTTGCTCTCAATGAACTCTGCGGGGGGGTAGAAAATAGAATCAGTTTAAATCGTGGACTGTAAAGATGGTAATTTTTTAAATATAAATTTTTAAAATTTAATTTTATTTATTTTTGATTAAAAATTAATATTATCTTGAACTGACTTTTAGAGATAGAAAATAAAATCAGTTTAAATCAGAGAACTTAAAGATTGTAATTTTTTAAACATAAATTTTAAAAATATTATTTTATGGTTTTTTAATTGAAAATTAATATTAACTTGAACTAACTTTTAATCTGTATAAAAGAAAGTTAAAAAATCAGAGAATACTTTTTATATTTAATTTAATTAATAAATATAAATTAAAAAATTAAGAAACCTTTTAGAAATTCCTACTCACTGGCATATTTGGATAGTTCCTCTTTTAATATCGGATCCTCGGGTATTTTGGCCGTAACATCCACACACCGGACATCCGTGGTGAACTGTGTCCGATTGTTGGCCTGTCGCTCGATGGTTATGACTGAAAATTGCTGAAAATCTGTGCCAGACTTCACAATCATCTTGCCATTGATTTCGGTGACCTCACGAACATGATCGTGACCACCCAGAATGATGTCAATGCCATTGCACTTCTCGGCCAGATTAATATCGTTGGGTGTCCGCATGTGGGTCAGGGCAATGATCAGATCGCAGCCCTCGTTGCGCAGCTCTCGAGCGAGTCGATTGCCAGCCTCCACATAATCGATGTAGGTGACTTCGGTGGGATCAATGGTGGGCAACGTTTCGAGCCATTCCCGCTCCACGAGTCCAATTAGACCGATCGAGATTTGATTGTGCAGTATAAAGTGGGAGATCTTGCCACCGCCCAGCGGTCGACCAGTTTCGTTGTCAACCACATTGGACATCAGCCAGGGGAAATCTGTTTGCTTGATCAGCTTGACGAGCACATCCAGACCGTGATCTAGTTTTGGGTAAAAGAGATATAAAAATTTAAAAGTATTCGAATATAGCTTAGCTTTATCCAGTTTTCTTAACAGTTTTCCCATTAACATACTCCTTCTGGTTAACATCTGTTGATAACGTTCAAGAGTTTGCTCTGTTAAGATTAAAATTTAATGAAATTCTGCTTGAAAATCTGTTAAGGTTTGACACATTTATAAAAGTTTGAAGTTGGTCTGATTTTAGTTTTATTTGGAGATATATTGAAACTCAATTCATTTTTTGTGGATTTTTATATTTTGTTATTGAACTCAATCACTATTTTGATTTAGATTTTCTTCACTTTAACAGTTGCTCTCTCATTAACATTTCTTAATAAGCTCCAAAATTTGCTCTGTTAAAACTTACTGTTAATAAGATATGACAATACTCACCAAAATCGTGATTGCCAAAGACAGCACAGTGTGTGCCCACTTGATTGAGTACAGGAATCATCTGTTCGCCCTGTGTAAAGGTGCTCACTATGAAACAGTTCAAAATGAATGGAAGTTCATTAGATATTCCAAATTTCTACTCACACATGCTGGGCGAGAAGGCATCACCGCTGAAGAGAACCAAAGGATTCAAGTGGGCATAGCTTTTGATGGCTGTGGCAAATCGGGCAGCGCCTCCGATTGGTTCCGTTTCGGCCATGGACTCGATGTTGTAGACATCGTTGTAGTGCAAGATGATTAATGGTTTATCCTCGCCCTCCGTCATTTTGAGCAGCTTCTTCGTCTTCTCCAGCTGCGAGGATATCGATGTGGAACGTCCTGTCAGACCGTTGGGTGTGCCACGCACTCGATGACGCGGACTTTGCGGTTGGCTAACGGACGCGTAGGCCCGAGTTCGTGTCAGCAATTTGGTATCGCAGGTCTCCTCGTCCTGGCCAATGCCAATGCAGCCAGCCGAGATTATTGAACCACTCAATGAACCCTCCGCACTCGTTGTGTTCGGCACACTTGCCGACGATGCGGACACGGAGACAGTCGGTGTCAGCGACAAGTCCAATGAACGGAAATTCGGATTTGTGCTCTGGAGCATGGACAGTGTGCGAGTTCCTGCGTCTCGCACCTCAATGGAAGCCTGCAATTAAATAGGGGTTATACCTATAGACAGATACATTACAAGATACACTATATGGTTAGACCTGTGAGAGTGCTGATTTCGGAGTTTGGGACTTGCAACATTAGTTGCTATTTGGATTAAGCGGAGCAGACTCAAGCAGGGTGCCATTAAATTAACTATGAACTGGGCTAAATAACTACACAACAATATGTAACCAAGAAAAACTATTGGGCATTAAAGGCAACCAAAAAAAAAAGAAGGAATGCTAAGAAAACTGATAATAAAACGAAAAACAACTCAAAGAATTCAAAAAGCACTCACTTAAAGTTGACTAGAAATTAAAGAAATACAACGAGAAACTAACAGACAAATTTTAGAAACTGAACCATATTAAAAAGCATTAACTGAAAACGAAAAAACGCTATATAAAAAATAAATAAGAATCTTTTATAAGCAAAACAATGTAACAAAGCACTTTATGAAACTCACTAAAAATATAAATAATAATAATAATATAAATCACATCAAAAACTTGTACAACAAATTCAAAACAATCCAAATATTTGTATGTAAATACATATATAATAATAACAAGTCACAATAATAATAATGCAAATAAAAGTGCATAAATAAATCCGAAAAAAAGGTTGAATAAATTAGGACAATGATATCATAGTTCACAATGGAATACTCAATGCATTGAGGCAACATTGTGGATACAAAGTTATTTGGAGCACATTTTACGATGTGCCTTTTTGTGGGTAAACAAACATCCGCAACTTGCAACTAAATAATGAAGCAAGTAGGCGTGACAGGGGCGGTGCAGGGAATGGGCGTGGTGAGGTGCGCTTTCAAAAGGGTTGAAGCTTGTGCAGGAGAT
Source organism: Drosophila rellima (assembly GCA_035043635.1). Taxonomy (NCBI): domain Eukaryota; kingdom Metazoa; phylum Arthropoda; class Insecta; order Diptera; family Drosophilidae; genus Drosophila; species Drosophila rellima. The sequence goes on along the minus strand of JAWNMV010000145.1, from coordinate 205,638 downwards.
TACATTACGAGTACAACAACAACAGCAACAAAGAGATTGTGGTGTATGCAACAAAAGGGTGTGGGTGTATTATTAGAAGCTGAGTAACTGCTTGAGTTTCTCAGTTGCAACAACATCACATATATTTATATACACATATGTTGGGTAAACAGAAACCTGCTTCAGCCAGCCAACAACATTGCCCATGGCTGCTCCACGATTGCCGCCAGTCAAAAGCACGAGTCGTCGAGTTGAACCCGAGGAGACACCGCCAACTCCGGCAGCTGTTGGTGTTGTTGGTGATGGTCCACCAGCAGCAGCAGCAGCAGCAGCAGCTGGAACAGAGGCTCCAGCTTCTCCAGTGGCAGACACTGTAGGATTCCCTGTGCCGCCGCCACCTCCACCTCCGCCGCCGTCATTGTTGCTGTTTTTATTGTTATTGCCAATGTTGCTAATGTTGCTCATCCTGCGGCCGCTGCACAGTAACAAAGAAGAATTCGTTGGTTGCAAGTCTTTTGGAGATATCAACAACTTACAACACGCTTGTGACATTTTTAATACTACGTAAACACATTTGTCTACCAACACCAAAGTCAACAAATTTATTTAAAAAAATATATAGGTATATGACGAATTTTAATGCGACAACAAAACAAAAACTAAAAATAGAATCGCGCGCGAAAAAAAGCTTAACAAACAACTACAACAATAACAAGAAAATTGTACAAAAATATTTGTTTGTATTTATTTATATTTATTTGTTGTTGTTCTTTTAGTTTCATTTTTGTTTAACACATTGTAGCTAACAATTTTCGAGATTCGCGAGCGTCGCGCTGCAAAATTGAAATGCAAATCGTTCCGACTAAAATGATTGTTGAATGCAAAATGCTCAACTCAAATTGAATAATTTCAATGCAGTAGACAAAATAAAGTCAAGATAAGAGCCTCAGAGAGAGAGAGAGAGAGAGAGTGAGAGAAGAAGAGAGAGAGATAAGCAGCTTGAGATAAGCAGAGAGGCAATGAGAGAGCGATAACGAGAGAGAGTAGCAGTAACAATTGAATGAAAATGAAAACGAAATCAAATTCTCCGAGAGCAAATAACACACACACACATACAGTTACACATTCTTGCATGCTCAGTAGAATTGCATTATTTGTTAAAATATTGTTGTCAAAACAACAAACACAACATAAGTAGCATCAAAAGTACTGAGTAAAGTTTTCATTAGCAACTACAACGAATTCTGAATGCTCTGCAGTAAACTAAAGTCTGTCCAATTGTTTAACTGAAAACTCTGCTAATGATTATACTACATTTATAAATTTGTTTCTAACTTTTTCAATTTTGCTTCTATACAACAGTTCCTTTCTTGCGATATTTCAGCTTTTATTTTATTTTATTAATATAAATTTCTGCAATCTTTTCTTTGACATTTACAACTTGTTTTAAGCACTCATCAAAACTTATACACCCCATTAAGATATTTCTCGTTATCAACAACTTTTGAGTAAGAAGCAGCCAAATCGCTAATCATCTCACAGATACAGATACAATGTCCAGGAACGAGATAGTTTATCACTATGCGTGCTACTTTTTACACTTGTACAAATACTCACAAAATACACAAACACCCACAATCACAGCCACATTGGCATTGATAATGAAAGTAAAGTAAATGCATGAATTTTCATGCACATTACGTATACGCAATGTTTGAACTGAGGTACGTCAACAAGGTCACATCGGGAAAATGGGAAAAGCGTGATGCCCTTTTAGTTCTAGCATTGCCTGGGAAATGTGTGAAACACAAATGTATAATACATAAGCTGCTGTTGACAAATATATGTACATATGTAAGTATGCTCATATATAAATGCAACTCGCTCGTATATAAGCCATAAAAATTGTGGTTATTACCGCCGACACGGCACTTCAACCACAAAATGACTGACGGGAAATGAGCTGTGCACTGTCGAAATGAGAGGAAACAACGAGTTCAAAGAGGATGACATTCAAAAGGTTTTCGATTCGACGATCGATAAATGTGATGGCCAAAATTGGTTGGTTAAAGACATGTCAGCAATTTGGCTTATGAGAGTACTCCCAAGTGATTGGGACGTGTTAATCATTGGCACTTATCAATTAAATTCAATTAACTAAACTATCTGTGCGGAAACAGTTGGTAAACTTTGTTTACCACTGCGTATACACAATTTGTGGGTGTCAAAGCTTATGGCGTAACTTTGAAAGCATTTAAGCTATAAAGCTAAAATAATTTGTGATTAAAGTTAGTTGAGAATGAAACAAAATATGAGATTCACAAACTAAAAATAGCATTGCATGCTAGGTAAACTGAGAGTATGATCAATCTAAAGCACATATTCAAACAATGTCGACTTGCCCATCTTAAAGTTAAGGCCAAAAGCAAAAGCCAAGGATATGAGTATATCAAGTGCAACTAACAGGGCCAAACAAATGCATGTCTCGTTCGATAAACTCAGGTAGTTGCACGGCAAAGGAAAAATCCAGCACGAGAGCTTCATTTTGAGTAGACACCTTTGAAGAAAGTCAAGGGTCAATTGACGAAATGCTCCTTCAACATTATTATTTGTGCAAAAAGCGAGATGGGAATGTGTGTGAGTGTATGTGTGGGTGTGCGTGTGTGTGTGTCGAGGCCAACATGGCAAAAGGTCCTTTTGTGGCGCTGAACATTGAGGTCGACAAGTCAAAAAATTTGCTGAATCCGCCGGGAACTCAAGTGAGCAAAACGGCGCGTGCCAAAAAAACATTTTCATGGGGGGCAAAACTTCAACAGGATAGACAGTTATAGACATGTACACAAAGTTAGAGGCAGTTAACACACACACCCACACACACACTCGAACACACAACAAGCGAACACACAACAGCAAGAATTTGATTAGCATATTAAGTATACGTAAATGGCAGTGCAATTTGCTTTATCTTTTTCTATTCCGCTTTCTTTTGCCTGGTAAACAAAGAAAGGGATCAAATTTGTAAAAAAAAGGCAAGCCAATAATAAAAAAACATGGTTAAATGCAAAAAACAAAGCAAATCAGTGTTGAAATATTTACAAATTAAATTCCATCAAAATATTTGACCTTTTTTTTTTGTTGTTGGTGTTTAACGTTTATAAACTTGTCTTGAAGCATACACAAGTGGCTTAGAGAGTAAATCAGTGCGTATTTACCTTTATCAAAATGTTGGATTTAAATTCTTAGGAATTCAATTTAAGGCCAGCCGAAGCATAACTGTTGCTAGTATTTCAGTTGATTTGATCAGAAATCAATAGACAATTATAGCACACACTAAAATACCCTATAAACTCACAAGAGATATAGACAACTTACGTGCGTACGATTCTTGGCTCCAGTAATGCTCTTATTCTTATTATTATTATAATTATTTTATGCAACAAACTTGTGCTTTGATATCCCGAAAAACTATTTGCGGTCAAATTCACCGAATGCTCTCCAGCTGTAAATAGTTAGCACAGAAAGTAGATGGAATTTAATAATTTATAGTATAGTTGATTTATTTATTTACTAGTGCGCAGTTAGAGGAGCAGTTGCATATCCTAAAACACACCCGATGCTGTTGCCGGTCGAAACTGTAATGGCCAACGCAGAGAGCACAACTTTTGAAATACAGCTGAAGTTTCAACAAGCTCTTTGATGAAAGGGGGATGGTGGCAGAAGGGGTAGAGTGTTGCTTCAAGGGATGGCTGCTGTTTAACATTCGGCCAAGTTCAACTTATATTGTATTAAAGCCTTGGGGGCTACTTCTCGGAAACACAACAAGTTCAATTCGTTTTTCAGTTATCTGTTGACATGCTTCGATTTTGATGAGCAAAAATTCCACAAATAGCTACAATAGCAAACAACGCCAACAAAGCACAGATCAAGATTTTAATTGGTTTTTGAAGAGCTTCAAAACGGCATGACTCGACAAAATCATGTTTAAGCCTTTCAAAAGAACCGCTGAAGACAAAAAGGGGCCTATCTTCAGAACTATTATTTGTTTATCTAAGATCTAATCGCTTCTGTTAGCCATTAACAGTTTAAAGCATAACTTAACATAAAATTTCTTCGGCTTAACATAAAATTAACATTTGTTGCCCATCTCACAACAGCTGAGCTTTTGTGATTTGTGGTTTCTTTTTGTTATTTTTTTGATATTTATAACTTATGAGAAATATTTCATGCATAGAAACTGAAATTGGTTTTTAGCTATTTTTTTTTGGCACGTTGACAGCATGAATAAGTATGTCAATGTGATGTGCCCATGCGTTGCCTAGACCTTGTTGTTTAGTGCTGTTTTTTTTGGGGGTCATCTAAGACTTTAAATAACCCTCTCGGCACTTGTTGTCGTTGGCCCACATAATACTTAAGTTCTCTCGCTGTTGTTATTGCTGTTGTGGTTAAGGGAGCTCTGCTAAGAAACACAACAGGATAACAGCACAAACACTCACACACACGCTGGAACAGCTGTGCCAACAAAAAAGCTTGCTCAGGCTCTCTTTCTATACTCTCTTTTAAGCTTTAATGAGCAAACATGGTCTTCCTGGTTGGCCTCTCTCTCTCTCTCTCTCGCTCACAATGTAAGCTAGCACGTTGTTTGTTGTTTTTGCTGTTGCTTTTATGCTCTTGTATTCGCTATTGTTTTTGCTACGCCTTCGTCGGTTATTATTATGTATTTTTATTTATGCCTATTCCTCTTTAAATGAATTTTAACAAAACGTGTTGAACGGTTAACGCGTTAGCTTTTTGCCCTTTTACTGTGCCAGTGTGTGTGCGTCTGTGTTTGTCTGCGTTTAATGTTATTTTGCGAGGGTTACGAGTATTGTACGTATGCAGCTGTTTTGCCTATATAAAAATAAACTGTTTATGCAGTTCTGTTGTCTCCGGACCCGTAACTTTCTTAGCTTCCCCGTGTGTTTTTTTTTTGCGATTTGTATAGACTTGACATGGGCCTGTGTAGGTTGCCCCGTATGACCTAATATGGAGGGGCTTCCAGACAGCACAGAAATGTGTGTGTCTAAGCATAATATAATATGAATAATAGATATTTCACATCACATTTAAATCAAAACTCGTGTTAATACTCAAAAAAATTCAATTGGGCACATCCGCCGTCAGTTTTTTTTTAATTCATAAATTGGCTAAATTCTACCACTAATTCGCACAATTTGTTGAGCCGCAATTACTTTCACTTGCAATAGTTCACCGTTGTAGGTGAACAAACCAACATTTATTAATCAATTGATTAATTGCGCACTGATAACATTAGCTCCCTATTGACCCACACACACACATACAGATAATACGTTGAGCTGTATTTTGCGCGCTTTTGTTAACAGTTTCATTTCCATTTCACAATTGGCATTACACCTGCCACATTTGGCAATATTATTTACACACCTTATGCAGAAAAGGGAACAAAGATGAAATCTCGTTTCGCGCACCACTTTTCTTTGTACACCAAAATGCCGTGCTCTGTGTTTTTTCTAATGTTCTGCGTATAAAAAGTAACACACACATAAACGAGACGCAATTCGCGAAACCGAACCGTACCAATGAAAAGCAGAACTCCAACTAAAATGAGAAACCAACTGCTCATGTTAATGTTAAGAATTCTGCTAAAAACTGTTAATGTTAAACTTCAACAAAGCAAAAGAGCGGAGAGAGAGAAATATCTTGAGTGAGCACAAGCCGCACACTAATCGAGCTTGCCAAGTTTGTTGCTAAGCTCGTAGTGCATATTTATTCCATTTGCACATTTCCACATAACATTTAGACGAGCATTCAGTTTTCTTTGGAACACCTGTTTCTTTAAACGATTAGCGAAGTACCGCGCAAAGTCACGACACGTTTACATCTCTATTACATTGAGTAGCAATAACATACAATTTCAAATTCGAGCAGGCCTGTTAAGTGAGGAGCAATTCTGCTAAGTAGCCAACAGCAGTAGCTAAAGTTTTAGAGCTACTGGTGAAAAGTGCTTATATTTTGCTTTGTAAGTAAATATTTCAATTTTAACCTGATTTGCATTTTATACACCAAATAAGTCGCCAGCTATTTGCTTTGCTGTTTTAAACAAATATATTCTACCAGAAATTATGTATTTAATAAATATCATTTTCTTAATAAGCAAAGCCCTGCTGTTACTTACTTACAGCAAATAATGTTAAATTGCATTGGTCTTTTTAATTAATGTTTCACTGCTCCCAACTGCCCGCCAATGAAAGGGAAGTCCCGACATTTAAATTCATTGTGTTAGAGAAACAATCGTTGTTTGTTTATGTTATTTCACAGTTGACGCATACATTTTGGTATGGGAATGAAGTGATACATCATCATAAAGAAACAACATTGATAGTTATATTATTTAATAATTTTTATTTATAGTACCTCACTTTAAAAATTACGTTATACCAATATTACATTAAATGTTTGTTGTTTAAACTGCCTTCCAATTGCCATATACATACATCAAACTACTTGTATTTGCATAATGTCTTGAGACACACGCATTATTATTAATATTATTATTAATGTTATTATTATTCTTTAGGTCTGTATGGTTCCGTCTGGGCTAACATTTAAGTTAATAATCGATATTTTTTGTATATGTACTTGATAATCCAAATGTGCTATAATATTGTGTGGTTAATGATTACACTTAAACTTGTAATAAGCTTATACATATATTGTTATATATGTATAATTTTTTAAATGTTTGTTAGAATTCATATTTTTATGTCCTACATGATTTTCTTCAGTTTCTTCAATTCATTAATATACGTTTTTCTTTTTTTTAATTGTTCTTTGCGACAATTTTAACAATGTTATTATGATATATGTATAATTATTAGTTGTAACTCTTAAAGATTTTACTTCATATGCTGTTCATTTGTCCATCGTATTGTTAATTAATTTACAATGATATACATTTGTTAGTTTTCTGCCTAGTTTGCGAATAGTATACAAACAAAAAAGTAGAAGTATCTGCATATATTTATGAAAAAATATCAACTAAAAATAATAGGAATTAAATTATGTTGAGTTAAGGTAAGCATATTGCATTTCAGTTCTACGGTATGTAAACACACTATGGGTTAAATTATGCATTAAATAAATTAGGCGCAATAAGTGCAAACATTTCGAAATTAATCTTCTTTATTTTTTCATTTCATTTCTTTTATTTTATTTTTTTCCTATAACCTAAAAATATTTATGTATTTACAAATTTTTCAAAAAAGTTTCCTGTTTTTTATTTGCTGTTTTGCTCCTTGAAACCAAAACTTGAAGTAGCTTCAAAAATATATGTATATATGTATTTTTTATCTGTGTAAGTGTGTGTGTAATTGTATACTTCGCTCTTTCTAAATTCTAATGGAAGCTATACAGAGTTTTCTTCATTTTGTATTTTTAAACCGAAACTTAAAATTTTTACACTTTGTTTTTTTTTTTTGTTTCAATATATATTTTTGACTTTCTTACAATTTCTTTTAATAGTTTTTCCTATGGACTTAACCACTTACTGAGATAAATGTATGTAATCTATATGTATTTGTATGTCTATGAGGCGAGAAAGAAAATTGAAAGATAAAAATATTTCAGGGTTTTTCTAAATGTGGGATATAAGTTTAGGACTTTATTTTATATGCCGACACGTTATACTAGCAAATTTAACATTACGTTCTAAATATGTGAGTGAGAGTGTAAAATGTGTAAATGTCTGTGTGAGTGTGTGTGTGTGTATGAGTGTGTATTACTATTACATACATATTTTAATGTTGCTTTGCTGTGACTTACAGTTCTTGTTTCTATTTTCACATATTTAACATTTGACATCTTTTTACAGTTTATTCGTTTTTGTTTCTTTCTATCAAAAATACATTTCACTTCATGTGTTTTCAACTTCAATATTCATTTTCAATTATACAGTTTGCATTTGCATTTGCTAGATTTTAAAGTATACTTAATTTGCTTCGCGCTTGTTTTTAAAATTCAAATAACTTTTGTTTGTTTCGCTTTTGTTTTCTCTTGTGATTTACTTAAAGTCTTTAATTGCTAATGAGTTTAATTGCTAAGACCTTGATGATTTTGGTTTAATTCTAATTTTAAGGTATTTTTCTCTTTCTTTTCTAAACGAAATTATAAAGCATTTCTCATATAAATATATATTTATGTGATTACATATGTGTGTGTGTATATGTGTTGTGTATGTGTGTTGCCGCATTTTGTTATTGCAGTTGTTGCTTTTACAGTTGTGGGCGCACTTTCAGTCTCACACTAAACTAATCAAAAAAACAGAACAAAATATTAATCAGTATATAAATTAATCCGAATTTTTTGCTAAAAATTATAATTTTTGTTGTTCACGCTTAATTTTAATGTAATGTTTAAGTTTGGATCAGAAGAAGATATGATGTAGGATTTGAAAAAATAAACATTCATCTTAATTGTCCCGTTTTACAAAAAGAAAGAAATATAAAGAAAAAGAAAAACCAACTGCTTCTAAAACCGTGGCCGCAAGTGTTGAATTGTTGTTCTGTATCGTGTGTGTTGTATAAAGCATATTTCATATACATTAACATTAAGTATTATTAATATTATTATTATTATAATTATTTACATTTGATACACATTCTAATTGTGTAAATAATGTTGAATCTTTTTCGTAAATTTCTTTAAATTTTGATTGATTTTTGTTTTAACTCTAGCCAAGTTGATTTGCATTAATTCTTCTGCCAAAAACTTTGCTCTCTCGTTCTATTCATATTGCGCTCAGCTCTCTCAGCTCTCTTGCGCTCTCGCGCTCTTGCTCTCTCGCGCTCTTGCTCTCTCGCGCTCTGCTTTTGTTGAGCTTTCTTCTTCAAGTTGGTTTGGACAGTAACAAATGAAATTGCTTTAGCTTGCGCTTCCAGTGCTTTGAGTTGAAGCGAAATTTAATGGCGGCATTGAAGTTGACGTTGGCGTTGGCGTCGGCTTTGACGTCGACTTCAGCGTCGCCGTCGACGTTGGCGTTCGCTTTGTCGGAGTTATGTGAGCTTTCGGCGTTTACTCAACGCTTTTGCTTGGTGGCTTTTTTACGCTTGCTGGTGCCAGCTGTGGGCGGTGGTGGTGCCGATCCGCTCGCTCCCGATCCTGATATGCTGGCAAATGGTGTTGCTGTTGCTGTTATTGTTGTTGTGCCGCCTCCGCCTCCGCCTCCAACGCCGCTGCCGCCCAGCATTGCCGCAGCGTGCAGTGATTCTCAACTACGCTCGGGCGTGCCGTGATGCTGATAGATCTGTTGAAGCTGCTGCTGCTGTTGTTGCTGGCCATGCACCACTTGGCTACTCGATGTTACCACATCCTGTTGCTGCTGCTGCTGTTGCAAGTGCTGCTGTTGCTGTTGCTGCTGCTGCTGCTGATGATGCGCCTGATGCGGCGACTGCTGCTGCATGTGCACCACATGCTGTTGCATGTGCTGTGGCGTCGGCGGCCCCTGCTGCGAACTGTGGTGCTGCGGCGTACTATGGTGCTGCGGCGTCGGCGGATGCGGCGACGGACTGTACGGGAACTGTTGCTGCAACATATGCAACTTGGCATAAATAAATTGGTTATCGGTTAGTCAAAGCTGGCAGTTGTGTGTGTGGCATTATTTCAAATGGATGATGGATAAATTATGACAATGATTAGTTGGTCACAAACATGCACACACATACACAGTGATAAATGAACAGGTTTCTGTCTTCAGATGAAAAAAAAATATAAAGTTCTCTAACAAAAATTCTCTTAATTTGGATGTAGAATCGATTTAGAGGTCAAAAAGTGACCGAAAAGACATTGCTCATCAAAATCGATTAAGATTTGACAAAGTTAAAAATGTTGGAAAATTTAAATTCCTTTAACTAACAAAACTTAAATGCAGAATTAATTTAGAGGTCAAACAATGACCAAAAAGACTTTGTTCATTAAAATCGATTAAGATTTGACAAAGTTGCGAGACTTCAAAGTTATTAAAAATTTGTAAAGGGGTAGGTATGGAAAATATAGTAAATTTTGGAAAAAATTTAAAATCTCTAAACTAAGAAAACTTAGATGCAGAATCAATTTAGAGGTCAAAAAGTGATTAAAAAGACATTGCTCATCAAAATCGATTAAGATTTGACAAAGTTGTGAGGTCAGGAAGTTTCAAAAAATTTGTTAAGGGGTAGGTATGGAAAAAATTGAAAATTTTCGAAAAAAAAATTAAGTTCCCGAAATGATCGAAACTTAAATGCAGAATAATTTTAGGGGACAAACAGTGATCAAATATATATTGTTTATCAAAATCGATGCAGATTTGTCACAGTTGTGAGATGTGAAAGTTTTCGAAAATATGTTTTCAATGAATGTGTATGTGAATGCCTATTTTTGGGTGTGTGCAGTGTTTATTGATGTTAATTCGTGTTAGTTTAGATACTTACCGAATTCTCCTGACTATGCTCGATAATCTCAATGCTGCCGGTCGTGTTGCCCGATGTGTTCATCAGCGAGACGCCACTGGTATTTGCCACAACATCGTATTTGCCGCGCTTGAAGCGTCCATAAAGCGAACTGTAGGGCAGGTTGTAGTGTATGGCCGCCTGATTGATGGACATTTGGCCAACGCTATAACGATGAATTTAACATTTTAAAAGAATCAATATAAACAATATCACAATGTTCTTACCGCACTGAGTTCAATGCTTCGTTCATGGCATCCTCGGACCAAGGTGTTGGATTTGAACGCGATAATTCGATGCCCTCTCGTTTGCAGCGTCCATAGAGTGTTCCTTTGGCGTTGTAAGAATTATATATGAATTAGCACAAATGGGCAGGAGACGGACGAACAGCGGCAAAGAGTTTACAGGGGTCAAGGAAAGTTTGAGAACACAATTAAAGATTAGGAAATGGAGCAAAGAAACTGTAAACAGTTTGAGTGAATAAGCGTGCTTAACGAGACAAAAGTGACGAGTAGCAGAAACGAGTACTTATAACGAGTAGAGTGTAATAAGTACCAGTAGCGAATAGTTAAGTAGTTGACAGCACAAAGCAACGAGTAACAGGTAACGAGTATCATTGGTGAGTATACTGGTACAGATTCCAGTAGCGATCTTTACTCGACTACAAATATAACGAGTAGCGAATACGATCAACGAGTAATGGAATCACTGTAGCGAGTATTACTCGACTACAAATATAACGAGTAGCGAATACGATCAACGAGTAATGGAATCACTGTAGCGAGTATTACCCGACTACAATTAAAACGAGTAGCGAAAGTTGATGAACGAGTAATGGAATTACAGTAGCGAGTATTACTCGACTACAATTAAAACGAGTAGCGAATACGATGAAGATTAATGGAATTATAGTAGCGAGTATTACCCGACTACAATTAAAACGAGTAGCGAAAACGATGAACGAGTAATGGAATCACAGAAGTGAGTATTACTGTCACAAGTAGCGAGTAAGATAAACAAGCTGTCTGTAACATAAAATATAACGATTAAAAACACAAATCTCTGAAGATACTAGTTAAACAACCAGCAAGTCTCGGTCTAATTGCAACGACTAGCCACTGAGAAACAACGAGTAACGAATGACGAGTAACGATTCGTTACAAACGGTAATGGGAATGGGATAAACTCACCTGTCGGTATGCCAAATTCAGCACTGGCTTTTTGCACAGACGTATTACCGGCACGTATCGCCTCCAATGCACGCTCCAGATCCTCGGGTGTCCACGTGGTTGGTGCGGCATTGAACGGCGCCGCCAGACGTATCCCCTCCCGACGCGCTATTTTGTAGAGCGTCGATGAGGGTATACCAAACGCTTTCGATGCTTTATTCGCCGATATTTGGCCCGATCGCAGAGCCTCCAAGGCATTTTGTAAGGCATCCTCGTTCCATGATTTGGTGCCGCCCTCCTTCTTAGGCGTTTCGATGCCCAAACGATGAGCACGTTGCCATAATGTCGTTGATGGTATGCCATAAATGGCAGATGCTTTCGTCAGGCTCATGTTTTGATTCTTTAATGCATCTAAAGCTGAATTCATATCATCTTGTGTCCAAGCTTTGGGACCATTAAACTGACCTTTCTCGCCAGCATTACCACCACCACCACCAATGCCGCCGCCACCGCCACCAACACCACCGGCGCCGGGGCCGCAAACGCTGCCACCCAGGCCGCCGTGTTGCTGATCCAAATTCGTATAATGCGGCTCATTTTGATCGTGCGGCGAACCGTTGGCGATCATCATTGAGTCCTCGCTCGTATCCGAGTTGTACATGTCTGCAAGCAATTTACAATTATTACAAAATTGCCATTGCTGTTGCTGTTGTTGCTGTTGCTGCCAACTTACCCATATGCCCAGTTGACATCATATTGACAATCTCTGGCGTTATTATCATGCCCGGCTCATGCTTGATCTGGCTCGGATCAATCTCCATGACAGTGGCGCCACTGATTTCCGCATGTGTTGCATGCGTGGCATGTTGTCCATGCACTGCTGCCTGCTGCTGTTGTTGCTGCTGTTGTTGTTGCTGCTGTTGTTGCTGCTGTTGATGTTGCTGCTGTTGCTGCTGCTGACTTTGCGCCAACAATTGCTGAGCGTGCAAATGCTGATGATGATGTGCATGTTGCTGTTGTTGCTGCTGTTGTTGTTGCTGTTGCTGCTGTTGCTGTTGTTGTTGCTGTTGTTGCTGCTGTTGTTGCACATGCGCCAAGTGCTTGGCCTCAATCACTTCGCTTTTGATATGCTGCACCAAATTCGAGTTGCTCTCATCGCCGGTCGTATGATGATGCGATATCGAGTGCATGGGAGATTGATCGAGCCGATGGATTTGCTGAGCCAAATGATTGTCTATGTCGAGCGGTTCGGTGGGATCTAGAAATATATATGAAATCGTAGACTTAGTTTGGATTCCAAGACATTTATCTATAATACAAATTTCAATTTACAAACATAAAGACTCTTTAATTACTTAAACTTTGAATTTTAGAAAAACAATTTGAATAGAAAGTTGATATGCTCTTTCTGATGCAGCCAACTTAACAAGCGTGACAATATTGAGTTGCTGCAGCCAACTTAACAAGCTGACAATATTATTTATGAGTTGGTGCAGCCAACTTAACTAGCTTATAGTATTGAGTTTGTGCAGCCAACTTAACAACATACAAGATTGCATTGTTGCAGCCAACTTAACAAGCGTGACAATATTGAGTTGCTGCAGCAAACTTAACAAGCTAACCTTGCCACACTTTGAAATTAGAGCAATTCTTAATTCGTTGACATGATAAATGTAAATAATTCGTATTTAAATAAAAATGTTGATAATAATATAAATTGATTGGACTATCGCTACCGGAACTCACTTGATAGATCGCGTGTATCGGTGCTGGGGTTGCACGATAGATCGACATGTTCCGTTACGGTGACTGGTGTGGCCGATGGTGCTGGTGGCTCCGGTGTAAAGTCCAGAAAACCCATGGGCACGCCCAACAGACCGCCGTTCTAAATATTTGGTATAAGCATTTTGTATGGAAATGGAAATGGGTAATATAAATGTTAGACAAAAGATCACGTATACACAGAGAGATAGAGAGAGTGAGAGGGAAGTGAGTGAAGTGTGTGTGTTTAAGGATTTTGGATAGAAAGTGTTGGAGTTGGAAAGTGTGAGATATATATGTATATATATATATATATATTTATGTACGATTTAGAGACGACTCGCAGCTTGGAATTCGCTGCGGCGACACTTACCATGCCCATGCCTAAACTAGTCATTTTATTATCTTTTCCGTCGCGCGCTACTACAATTTGTGTCACAATCGCTTGGCCGCTCACGCCAGATGCGGCATTATTCGATGTGGACGAGTTGGATGCCGGCGAGGCCACCGATTGTTCGGTTTTGCAAATCTTTTGCGGCTTATTATCGCTATCGGAATCGTCGCCAGCCGTCGACACTGGTATATAATTGCCCTCCGCTGTTTGTTGCAGACTAACGATCGATGTTTGATTTTGTCCCTGAATTAATATCGTTTGTGGGTGATGATGTTGATGTTGTTGTTGTTGCTGCTGCTGTTGTTGTTGGTGATGTGCCGGCTGTGGTTGCTGCCCGGTGGCGTTGCCACCTAGTTGCAAATCGGGCGATTTTGAACGTTTACGCAATCGCGATTTTCGCGGCGTTGGCTGCAACTGTTGCTGCTGTTGTTGTTGCTGTTGTTGCTGCAACTGTTGCAGACTGCTACTGCTGCCACTTGTGTTGCTCAGCAGCTGTTGCCCAGACGCATTGGTCAATTGTATGCCACTATTTGCTGCCAGGCTATGCTGTGCCAACAATGCACTGTTCACCAGCTGCTGCTGCTGCACCTGCTGCTGATGTTCCTGTTGCTGCTGTTGCTGTGCCTGTTGCTGCTGTGCCTGTTGCTGCTGCTGCTGATGATGCTGCTGCTGCTGCTGTTCGATTGTGGGCGAGGGCGCGCCGGGCACTAGGCTCGCATTCACAATATTGCCAACAACCGCCTGTTGTATATTCTCCGACACGGTTATCGTCGCCGACGCAGCGTCATTCAAATCATCCGCATTCTCAGCCGGCTCACAGAGTCCTTTGATTTTCAGTTGCTCCGCGGTGCGCAAAAGACCCTAAAATAATCAGAGAAAACGATGCAGTTGCAATTAGTATTGAGTTTGTGATTTACAGCGAGAGCGTTGAAGTTTCTTTATTATAATTCCCAAGTCGTTTTAACTCAAGTCAATAGCTCAGATTGCTTTTAATGCAGAAGTTGAATTAAGATCTTATTTTGTAATGGCAACACTCTCTTCGTATCTCTCACTCCCTCTCTAATTATCTCTCACTCCTTCTCTACCTCTCTCTCTTCCCTCCTCTCTCCATCCCTCTCTCCCACTCTCTCCCTCTCTCTCTCCCTCTCTCTCTCCCTCTCTCTCTCCCTCTCTCTCTATCCTTTTCTCATTTTAATCGCACATAAATCTCTGCCATTTACGCACACTCACAACTTTTTCAATTCTTCTTTGTGCCTTATCCTTAAACGTTACACTGGCTGCAACGGATTTTGCTCAAAATGCAACCAAGTTGAGCTTTGCATATTGTTTAAACACAACAAGGTCTTGCATTGTAACCTAAAAGAACTATTAAAAAATAGCCACACCCATTTTTAGTTGGCACCTACACTTGTACATGGCTAGTGGACAGACGGACGGACAGAAAAGCAGTTAGACAGAAGTATAGCAAAAAAAAAGAAAAAGGGAATTTGTTTTTCTGTAGTTTTGGGTTGGGCTCACAGTCATTATGGCGTACGCTTGACTTTGGTTTCGGGCTTGGAGTTGAGTTTGGGTTTTGGCATGGTCAACATTGGTTTAAACCAAGCAAGCCAGTCTTGGCCCAACACGCCCCCTTTTGGGGGGCAACATTGCAGTTGGCAGTCGTCGCAGCAATTGGACAGACAAATATTTACTTCAGAAGTTTTTCTTTTAAGCAGTGCGACGACGACAACTACGACGATGCTTTTCTTTTCATTTTTCCAACAATTTTTTTTTTTTTTTTTTTTTTTTACCAGGCTCAACCCCAAGCGCATTTGATATTTTCTGCTGTTTTTTCTCTCATGCTTCGCAATTTTAAATTAAAAATACGGAAAAAACACTCCGGCGCACACGCACAGAGGGCAAACGGAAGCAGGAGGGGTGGCCAAGGAAAATGGAATGGAAAAGGGAAGGGAAAAAGGCTGAGAGAGAACTAAAGAAAAAATTCTTATTACCGCCTGCTTTTGCTGCGGTGTCCCTTGGCAGTCGAAGAAACAAAAAGAAATTAAGGCGAAAAATTGAGTAGGTTGAAAATTTGTGTACCCGTTATACAGCAACCCCCCCTCAGACCAACACTACCCCTGCCACCCCTTCTCCATTTTCACCCCCTTCCCCAACTGACCCCTGTCGCCCACAATGAACGTCCACTTTCCACTTGTGAGTTTTTTAAAAAAATAAAAAAAAAATCTTTTTCTTCTTCGACACGACAAAAATATATGTACATATATAAGAAGAACTGGGACTCTTGATGGGTTGGGGCGGGTCGGAACGGAACCTTCGAATAAATGAAAGAAATTCTCAGCTCGTTTTTTTTCTTATTTTTTTTCGCAGCTGTAGATGCAAATGGCTGGCGCCGGAAACGGAACTACGGGGCACGATGCGCGAGGCATGTCAGTAAAGGATGCATGAATGCTTGGAAGGGTTCGCGGGCTGAAGGTTGGATTCGGGAATATGGGATTGAGTGGTGGGTTCGGCTGGTGCGGTTTCAACTGGGTTTTTGTGGTTGTCGTTGTTGGAGTTGCTGCTGCCGCTGCGGCTCATCAACGCGACGTTGCCCACGGGCCGCCCCAACGCCTTATTTATTTAAGTTAACACAAAAAAAATTACGAAAAAAATATTAAAAAGCAAAAAGCAACGGAAAAAAAATATAAAGATTAAATAAAGGAGTACATAACAAATTTACGCAACTTTCTTGGCCTTTTTGAGAAGCTGCCTGTCGCTCGGCACTTTATTAAAAAACAACAATCACTCAAGTGAGAGAGAGAGAGAGAGAGAGATAAAGTCTCCAAGAAAATAAAGTTCAAATACCCTTTATTTTCTTTAATTATAAAGCTTGTCATTCTAAGCTTTAGCATTTTAACTAAATTGATGAAATTTTAAATTAAAAAAATAATATAAAATACTTTCGACAACATTATATTAAGCTTTTGATTTGATTGATTGATATAGTATAGATATATAGAATAGTATAAACAATTTTTTATATTTTTTTTAAATTCAATCATATAGTATAAATATTTTTTTTTATAATATTTCTATAGTATATACTCCATATAATATGACTGATTTATCAAATAAACAAGACCATGAATAAATAAATTTCTAAGACCAACGCATACCCTTTAAGACTAACAATCAAGCTGTCAGCTCTTTTGTAGGGTATTATAGAAAAAATCAAAAAAAAAAAGAGTTCGGCACACAAAATTTAAATAAATTTGCCGGCCTTTAGGACTGGCTGCTAGGAACTTTGCTTCAGACAGTTTCTTGGCACATTTTGTTCTGCTCTCTCAGCTGCTTTTATTGTGGTTGTTGTTGTTGTTGTTGTTGCAAAGTATTTCTTGTTTTTAATTACGTTGCCGACGTCAACGTCGACGCTGACGACGCTCTAATGGCCAACAGAAAACCGAGGAGGTGGAAGGAACTGGGTCTTAACTGAAACTTGGACTTGGGCTTATGTAAAAATAAAAAAAGAGAGCGACTCAACAAAAAAAGGTTGCAAAGAAATCTTAAAGCAACAAAGCAAAAAAAAAACTGTTACAAATGGCAGTTAGCAACCCTCTAGAAGAAAAAAGAAAATAGAAGATGAAACGAAATCAGTGCACAGGCCACGCCCACTGTTTGCACAGGCTTCGATTATCTGGAGAGGGGAGAGGGAGTGAGAGGAGAGGAGAGGTTCCAATTAAAAAATCTTCATGTGACCCAAAGTCAAATCACAGCGGGCTCGGGTTAAGCTCCGATTTCAGCAGCAGTTGCTAGAGGGTTGAGAGGAGTGCACAGAGGTAGGGAGAGAGAGGGGGGGGGGTTGGGGGTACATAGATAGGGGATAGGGGGTGGGACAAGTCCCATTGCAAAGATCTCCATTGAAATTCTAACGCAATTAGTGCATGAAAATGAAGCGCCAACGCTGCGTATGAGTGATATATAGCTTAAAAAGCAGAAACAAGTCAAAGGCAAATCCTGGCCAGGACAAAGACACACAACACAAACACACACACACACACACATATAATTGAAAGCCGAGCACACACAGTGGCTACCAAAAGAACAACAACAACAATTGCAGGGAAAAAAATGGCTGCAGGCAGAATGCGAAAAGCAGAGCACAGAAATTGAAAAGACTTGACCAAAGGCAAAAGTCTGTCTAAACCATAAATGCAACTGGAAAACGTGAAAACTCAATATGAATCACACAGCTAATACAGTCGGACACAAAAGTATTATTATTCATTTGAACCATCGATTATAGCTTTGACTAAGCTTTCAATAATATAGTTTTGTTAGCGACTTTTTTAAATATTTATTGTCAATGTCTTCGATAGGTGATGGTTATATTTTTATAATTATATTAGATCTTTGAATAATATCTTTAGTTTTTATATTTTTATATTTTAATTGTCAATGTTTTCAATATTTGATGGTTATATTTTTATAATTCTACTTTGTTTTATAATTATATTAGAGCATTTAATAATATCTTTATTTTATTTTTGTCACTAGAATAATCGTTCTATTTTAGTTGTCAATGTTTTCAATAGAGGATTGTTTTATTTTTATAATTATACTTTGTTTTGTATTTATATTAATATCTTTATCTTTGCATAATATATTTAGTTTTTTTTTTTCACTAGAATAATCGTTTTAACTTATTATGATTATTGTTATTAAATGTTAAAACAGCGCAACATTTAAAAAGACTATAAGAGACAAATAATATTTTAGAAAAATTTCTCCTTTAGATAATTCTATCTACAAAATTTAAAATGCAGAATGATCGACTCCAGCAAAAAAGCAGAAGAAATAAATCAATAATTACCAATGTAACTAAATACAATTAAAAAAAACAGGGAAAATCGCGAAGCAGACAAATGAGCGGAAGGAAGACAAAAAGAAATTTAAAAAAAATAAAAAAAAGGCAAAGGGTACAGAACAAAAACAGTACAACAAAATTATATATATTTATATATATATAAAGAAAAAAAAAATAGATGGTTAAAAGCGCTTACTTACAGCCCAGTTGGCAAATGGGCAATGGTTGGTGGGTGGAGGGGGAAATGTGGTATGGGAACTAAGAGCCATGGTAAAGTGTAGGTAGGTAAATAGGGGAAGCAGGTTTCCCCCACCCACTTTCCACCACCCACCGTGCAATGTCCTATCAAAGACAATGGCCACATTCAAGGGTTTAAAATTTCAACATTTGCATCCTTGCCACATAAAGCAGTAGAGTGAGCAGCACAGAGCGTGAGAGAGAGAGAGAGACAGCTATATAGCAAAAGAAGATGTCGTGTGTACCGTAATTTCATTTCATTTCATTTAGCATTTTCGTTGTTGTTGTTGTTGTTCTTGTTACTCTACTTCATTTTCCTTTCCTTTCCTTTCCGTTCCTTTCCCTTCCCTTACCTATTCCTCTTCCCCTTCATCTACTACTGTTGCGTGCATTTGTCATTTATGTTGAACATTTGCCTTTTTTTTTTTGTTTTTTTTTTACCAAAGGTTTCGTTTTTTTGTTATCAATTTTTTTTTGCCTTTGGCAACTTGATGAAATGTCCATTGATGCTGATTTTGTAGCAAATTACAGGGCATCAATATTGAAATTCAAGTACATGTCGAATTTTCTTCTTCTTCTTCTTTTTTTCTTCACTTTATCAGCATCAGTTTTTAGGGGGGGGGGGGTTGAATTTTGTTTGGTTTCGAGTTGGAATTTTATCATAAGGCAAAATAATTGCATGCAAATGAGCTCTCATTTTTTTGTTGTTGTTGTTTCTCCTTTGAAATGTGTGAGTTTCTTATTTCCACTTTTGGTTTTTTGGCAGAGGGGGAGGAAAGAAATGGGGGCGTGGCAGTATCGACAGATATTATAGAATTGCAAAACGCTTAAATTGAGTTTATATTACTCAAAATTATCAATATCTCTAATTCATCAAATATCTGACAATTTAAACAAACATATTTTAAAATCAGCTTTCTTCTATATAAGAATCTCAAACTTTCCGTCTTTCTCGATTAAATCGCATTCTTTTCAACACTTACGAAACCCAAACAAAGTTCAACTCAATTAATTTGCCATTTTTTGAGCCCACTTACAGCCACAACTGACTGACGTCAGCACCAACCAATCAAAAAAACTGTTTAAAAAGCCAACTTAAAAGTTTGCTGGCCATAAGCAAACTTAAAATTATACTGCAAGTCCATAAACCATTTATAAAACTGTTGTTGTTGTTATTGTTGTCGATAGATATATTTACCTGTAACGAGACAGAAAAGAGAAAATTTGCAAATTAGCTAAAAATGTATAATTAATTAAAGACAATCAAAACGCCACACGCTTTGGATGTAGACGTCTAAAAAGGTGTATATATAAGTATGTGCATATGTGTATGCGTGTGGTTAACATATTCACATGTATGCACGTGTGTACACATACATATGTATGTGTTTGCACGCGTGTGTATTTAAAGAATTCCAGGGGTGCACGCGTTGTAAGCTTTTGGCACTTTTTCGAAAGCGGAACCAAACCAGTTCCCTTTGGTTCGCTGCTGGAGCTTGCGAATGCGAATGGATCATTATGCGAGAGACGAAGATCGACAGTTTCAATCACAACAGAGAGAGAGCGAGAGCGCGCGAGAGCGACTGGGAGAGCAAGCGTGCTAGCAACAATTTCATCTAATTGACAAAGCAAGACAAGAAATCCGAACATAATGACAAAACGTAAATTGCGGCAAATGAATGCTCACACACCCACACACAGACACACACACACACACACACACACTCAGATAATATCTAAGCATGTCTATGTGGGCCTGGGAAAATGCGACTGTCAGCGTTAATTAAATTAAAGTCAAATGTACGTACAACACAGCTTAGAACATCGCACAGCAATTGAGATAAAGATTGTGCCCTTTCGAGGAAGCAATTTACAGCTGAAAATCTATTGCAAAAAATACAGCAATAAAATGGCAAACAATTCAAAGAAAGACACAATAATACAAAAAAAAATTGGTGCGCAAGTAAATTACGAAATTACTCAAGTGCTGATTGAGTTTTACACGCGAGCCAAATTTACCAATGGCAACTAAGCAGTGCAGAGCAGTGCAGAGAGAGCGCGGGAGAGCGGAGAGCACAGAGTGGAACGTAGCTTTGTAGCGGGTGGTAAAGAGAGCGCGAGAGTTAAATTAAACTAATGCCGATTGTTCCAGCAAAATAAAAAGTGAAGAAGAAGAAGCTGTGGCTGTAGCTGTAGCTGTCGCTCGCTCTAGCAGCAAAAAGTTTATTGAACTTTTTTCGACGTTTCGTTTGCTTTTATAGCTTCATTATGTTTGTGTTGTTGTGACGACTTGAAAGGTGTTCAGAAACTACAAAACAGCAACAACAAACGCATATTAATGAGTTTTGCATGCGTCTGTGTCTGTGTGTAATAAATTAACAGAGTATGGCGAGACGGTAGTAAAGCAAAATGTATTGAAAGCCCATAAACAACAACTGTACAAATTGCAAGCTTTCAAAAGCTGCGCAATTTAGCACACATAATTTGCACGCACACATAGTTTGTGAGTCTCGAAGTCGCAATGCATGTCAAACTGTTAAAAGGCAAAAAGCAATGTAAACAAATTGGCTGCGAAGAAAAAGAAAGAAAGAGAGAGATTAATGCAAAAAAAACAGGGCGACGACAACAAACGACCTTCAATCATAAAAAATCAGAGGCAATAAAAACATCAACACACAAAAGCATCAGCCGCAGCGCAGTCATAAAGAAAGTCAAACGAACGAAAGCGTTGGCCAAACATAACATACTACAATATAAAAAGGGAAAAACGCAATTTTAGATTGAAAGAGGCCAGCGAATACTTCACATATTCACACACACACATTCACAGACTCACAAACTCACGAGAGGGCGCCAGAAGTGAAAACGTATGAATGAATGAGCTACGTATGGATGTGTGTGTGTGTGCGTACGTAGTACGCCGCTACGTAAAACGTAAAAGTAAAGCGCGACTTTTGATATTGGAGAGAAATGGGCTTGTTGAAATAAAACATAAAAGCAATTCAATTGATAGACACAGCGACGACAGATAGAGAAAGAGAGAGGGAGACAGAGGGAAAAAGAAGAAAAACAATAAAGGAGAACACTTGCCGGCACAAAGCGTAGCGAGCGTTAAATACAGCGAGCAAAACAAAAAACGGCGCAATGAAAAATATATAAAAAGCAACAAAAAAAATAAACATAAAAAATGCTCAAAGTCAAACACACACACACACGCGACCGTACGCATACAAGCGGCAGAAGGCAAATACATAAAAGAAAACAAAAAGTAAAAGTTGAATTTTTCCAAAGAAACTGCCGAGCAAAACACAGAATAACGCGAAAAATAATAATAATAAAATACAAGCAGAAAAGCAAAGCGACAAAAGCGGCGGCAGCAGCAGCGACTGCGACAGCGACGTCGACAAAACAAATAACGTGTGGGAAGCGTGTGCGAGTAAGAAGATGAGATAAAAACGCAAGTGAAGGAGACTAAGGGGGAAGGTGCGAGCGGAGGCAAGCAGCCATAACAACTACGCGCCAGACAAGCAGACGCAGCAGCAGAAGCACAAAGCGTGGCGCAGAAAAGAGCTTTAAGAACTAAGCAATTTTTATAGCCTTGTCTACGAGTAAAAGAAAATATAGAAAACGGCACATAAGAAGCTGTTGTCTCAGACAGGAAGAAGACGCAGGAGATGGGGCAATGGATAGATGGTTCAACGGGGGCACAAAGTAAAAGAGAGAGAGAACGCAGACAACATGTGGAGCAGCAGCAGCAGCAGCTGAGAAGTTGCACAAGTGCCGATTTAATTCACACACACGCACACACACACACATATGTATGTATATGTATTTTAAACAGCTGTTAAATGGACAGCTGCTGCTGCTGCTGCGCTACTCTGCTCCCACGTAGGATAACGGTACCGGCCACTTTGAGTCAAAAATAAGCATTTTACCGTTTAAATTGTGTGCGTCCTGTGCAAAGAGGATAAAAGAGGGAATTGTTAAAATTTAGCTTGAGCTTCACTTGTTGAGCATCAACGACGCCCACGTCAGAGAAGGTCACAGGAAATAAGCATTGAAGCAGCTGCTTAACTTAAAGTGAGAATAAACACAAAGAGAGGAAGCTATACTAAACTTAACCTACAAAAAGGTGAAGGTGAAATTTTAGAAAGTAAATAAGCTGTGTAAATATTATATTGAAATATTGAGTCATTAGATAATCTTAAATGGCATTTTCCATTAAAGGAAAATCAAAGGAAATACCATTTCAATAACAAAAGCTATCGAAAATTCATTCAATTTCTATTCAATACCAATGCCTTAAATGTTTTCAACGTCTCTCAAATCAAAGCTTCAATTATGCAAAGCTTAAAATATGCAAACTCAATGCGACAACAACAATGACACCTCCGTAAGTGACCGAGGGGGGAGAGAGGAAGAGAGAGTGAGAGAGCATAGCACCCACAGGAAGTGCCGACCATTCAGTCATTTAGTCATTTGGTCATTTAGAGAGGACAGACTAAAGGCAAGCAAGCAGACAGGCGGACAGACAAGGAGAGACATTGCCTTGTTTATGAGGGGAGAGAGTAGAGCAGTGAGTTAAGTGGAGAGTGAGTGCAGTGCAGTGCAGTGCAGTTCAGTGGAGAGTAAAGCGGAGAGAGGAGCAACCGCAAACGATGTTGAATTGAAAACTTATAAAACAGAATAAACTCAATGGGAACTGTTGTTGTGAGCGCTGAACTGAACTGAACTGAAATTGAACTCTCACATATCCATGTACAACGGAGGGAATGAGATGGCGACAACAGCGAAGTGACAGGCAGCAGAGAGCAGGAGAATTGGCAGGGCTGGCTGACTCACACAGACAGACAGACAGGACAGGACAGACAGACACACTGACGAACTAAGAGAGGAAAATACAAATACAAATCGTGAGGCTTAATATGCATCGCTGGATAAATTGCTAGGCTGCTTGCGACGCGACGCTGATTGAAGCAGCGCAGCCCATCGCCAGCAGGCCAGGGCCGTCGAACAGCAACAGCAACAACAACATCATGGGGGCAGCGACAACGACAGCGACGTTGGCAGTCACTCACTCTACGTCGCTGCTTGGCTTGATTGGACTTGGACGGACCTCAAAACGTGCCATTTTCAAGCTGCCTTAGCTTTATGTATGTGTGTGTGTGTGTGTGTGTGTGTGTATGTATGTGTTTCTGTAGCTGTTTTGTTTGTGGCTTCACTTGCAAAAGGTTTTGCACACACACACACACACACAATCATACAAAGAGACACTCATACACACTCACACACATACACTGACACATGGTTAATTTGCCATTTTTATGGTTTCATGCCTTTGGATATCCCCAAACAGAATCCACATTTAAAAAAAAATGCAGCTTGTGGATAAAATCGCGGTAAATTTTATATTCAACATACAACTAAATCTAGAGTGGGGGAAGGGAGGAAGGCATGTGTTATTAAACGATGCTTATGCTCAAATCATAAAAACCAATACTGACGAAATTCTCAATAAAGAACATTTCTAAAAAAAAAAGAAACAAATTTATTTCGACTGGTTCGACTGTACATGGATGATGATGGTGAAATATAAGTATTAATTTTTCTACGACTGTAAAATACCCTATAATTATTGCTTATAAGACAGGTCTGGCCAGAAAGTGTGCTTTAACAATTTTTAATTGATTTATATTAAATAAAAATTGCTAAAAATAGTTTTAATAATTAAAATCGAAACAAAGAAATATTATGTGAGAAGTTTTAATCATCAACTTAATCTGACTGGAAATGAAAGCAAGTAATAAATATGTTAACAAAAAATCTTTTTAATCTTTTATATTGTTATTTATTTCTTTGTATTACAGAAAACGTACGTTAATGATTTAAATACGGCTTAAAAACGGATAAAAGTTATATGCTGCAAAAAGTACTTTAATTTAATGAATAATTTCAAATAATTGCTAATTATGCTGATTGCAACTTCAATATACCTCTTGCTACGCTACAGGGTATGCCCAGAAATTGAAAAAATAAATTAGTGAAATTTCAATTCAAAAGCAAAGCCAGAACAAGATTCAGTCAAAGTCGAAAACTCTTCCCCTGGGACAGTCGATGGGAGCTCAGAGCAGAATAACTCGAAAATCTCTGGAGATATGTGTATGCTAAATATTTCACATTTATAAGAACTTGACGACGACCAACAGCATCAACAAGAACAACAAAAACAACTCCAAATGACGAAAGCTAAAACAACAAAAATAAAAATATATAAAAAGAAAAAGAAAACAAAACCCAAGCAGAAAAAATCATCATCATTTATGCAGATTTCAAGTCAGCGATATGGAAACGACAGATTCGTGTGCCTGTCACATACATACACATCTATATGTACATCTCTGTATATATATAAAGCAAAATTTAGATATGCATAAATTTACATATGTAAAACAACAAACTGAAACCCAAAATCCCAAGATCAAAAAACCAAAATAAAAATAATAAAAAACGCAGTGTCGTCCCTTTTTTTCATTTCTTTGCATATCTTTTGCATTGCAAATTGTAGTTTTGCAGTCTGCCCAAATTTTCTATATATATGTATGAGAGTATAGTCAACTATATACACATACATACATATATAAAATCTACATATGAAACTTTCTTTCTTTTTGAAAGTAAACACACGAAAACGAAAAAAAAAATGAAATAAATAAATAAACATATAAAAATAAAAGTGATTGGGAACTTTTTCTTGCTGATATCTCTCGCTCTCTCTGCCCATTGGTGTATGTCTTCTTTGCTCTCTCTCTCTCTTAAAAATAAGTATTTATTTTATTTCTTTTATTGGTATTTTTTGAAGGAATGAAACAACTTTTGCTGATTACAATACAAACTTCCTGTGGCCGCTGATAAGTTCGCAACTTTACAGCTGCTTATCGTAATGCTAAGCATATAAATAGTATACATTAATTTACATATATGTATATACATACTTACATATATAAATAAATAAAAAAGAATAGCATAAAGTGTTGTAAGCCAAAGGCAAAGCGATTCCCAGAAACCAAATCGATTTCCCAACAAACTTGACTTCTTTTTTCATTTATTGTGTTGCCATAACAAGCTGTAAACACCTACAAATTGTTCAGCTGTTTGACACCCCCGCACTACCCCAACCCTCCTCTCCCCCCTCTTATTTTAACCCACCTTTGACAACAAAGCGCAAATTTGCCAAATTTGCTTAAAAAAAACTTACAAACTGACAAACGAATTCTCTCTGTCGTTTTATTTCTTTATTTTGTGTGTATTGTTGTTGTTGCCGTTTCTTGTTGTTGTATTGGTAAGTAAATTATGTTAATTGTATTCTTTGACTGTCAACCAGAAAAACGAACACAGGGCACAACAAAGGCCATGTCCGATCAGATCCGACCAAGTCAATTCCCTCCCATTAAAAGCAAGAACAAGAAAACATTTCACATCACGAAACTGAAATGCTCTGCCATCAAATTGAAGCTGGGTAATTGTTAATCGACAGTCTATCGAGAATAAATTGTGTTAATTATTTTCATAAGTTAAACAAGTCTAAAAACCGATAAATCGAATTATGTAATCGCTTTCATATTAGTTGACTTTGAATGTGAAGAAAATATCGATGATAAATGATAGGTATGAAATGATATTAAAATTTTAGAAAACATTATTTCCTAAAAGCATTCATGTCCAACAGTTATCGATAGTAGTTTATCGTTTAGCTATCGATAGTAAGCACACAAAGTGATTTATTTCGAGTAGACTCGACTAAGAGTAATCGATTATAAAATTGGGTTATAAGCAATTATTTAAGCATGTGAATAAACAAAATATTAATTTAAAAAATAAATAAATAAATTATTTAACTATTAGTAATTCCACGTTTATTTATCGATAGTAAATGACGAGTATAAATAGCTATCGAAGATAAAGAATCTGTTGAATCTGTTGAACAAAAAAAAACCAAATTCAAAAAGTGTATAATGTAAACTTATGTATGTTTTAAATATGCAGACAACATATGTATAACTGACTGATATATAGACGACTATATACACAACATATACATATATGTACATATGTATATACGCATGTCTGTAGCTTTCCATCAAATGAAATTAAAATTCATTTCGAGTGCCGGAATGTTGAAAAATTGAGAACATTACGAGTACAGCCGTTGTCAAGGCAGTTCAATGAATTTACAAAATATCTAGAAAATACATGTACATATAGACAATTTATATATATATATCCGTATTATATATATGTACATATTATAAATAAAGTACCTGTCTACACAAGTAATTCAACTTCCGTTTAATATATATAATATTTAATAGACTTCTTTTCAATCTACAATTATGTTAACAATCTGTTGAAGCGGAAGGGTCAACACTTTGGCCGATGAGAAAACGACGCAACAGATCACAAATCTAGAATCAGTCAAAACCAACCAAAATACAAAATGAGCTGGAAGAAGAAGAAGCAGCAGCAGCAGAAGCTGAATAAAAAACGTGCGAACTAAACTTACAAACAAGAAAAACGCCGGACACAAAACGCTTGAGAAACTTTATTAACGATTTTTTTTTTTTTTTTTTTTCTTTTTTTTTTGGTTGCCGGTGAGACAAGAAACTGGTTTTCAGTTGCCGGCTAAAAGTGCTGTTGTTGTTGTATTAACAGAGTCCGAGTTATTGGTAAACGCATGACTTCAGACAAACCACAAAGCTTGAACTACTCGATTTCCCAGAGCAGCTGTTTGTTGACCTCAAAGTGTTAGAGCCAAGAAGTCATGGTTATGGCCAGCCGTAAAAGAGAAGCCACAGCCACAGCCACAGCCAAAGCCAAAGCCAAGTAGCCAAGTTAATAATAGGCAGCAGCAAAAGCCAAGTTCCAAGAGCAGAACGAACGTTACTGGTTTCTCGTATTATAGCCAATCCTACTCCCCTCCCCTTTGCCTCTATCTGTCGCTTGTCTAGCCAAAGTGTTGGCTTACACATTATGGCCAACACAAGGCGGCAACAGCAGCAACAACAACAACAACAACCGGCAAAATGTGTTATTTATAGCATTTGTTGTTAATTCTTTTAAGCTACAATTGAGTAATCATGCGCATAAAGTGACTGAACTCACGAGTGCTCTTCAACACGTACAGCAAAGGGAAGGGGAAAGGTAAGGAACGGTTGGGTAGAGGGAAGGAAAAATAAAAGGCAAGAGAGTTCCGCCTGCTGAGCTAAAGAACTGAGAAATTAACTGAATATAGTAAATATTTTAGAAATATTTAAGAAAAAGAGTTTTGAAATAGTTAAAGAACTTTTGGAACTAAAGAGTCTAAGAGGGTCTTCAGATTCCGAATTCTTCTCATCATTGGAAAATATATATATAATATGAAAAATTTCCTTTTATCTATAATTTTATTTGACAATTTTTCAATAAAAATAATCGCTTTTTTATAATTTTATTTTATAATTTTTCAATAAAAATAATTGTATTTTTTTAAAATTTTATTTGATATATTTTTAAGATGAAAAATTCTTGCTTTTTTAAATGATAAATTAGTCCATTTAATTTACATTCTAGAAATGTTCTCATATCTTTTATTAAATTATGTTTTTATAACCTAGAAGTTGGCCTAAAGTAAGCTAACCTATCCTAACCACAACTTTGCATATTGCCAACTCTTTCTGAATATTTCCGCTCAATTAAAGAGCTTCAATTAAATCGAACTAAAGACTTCCTTAGCCAGTCTTCACTGCAGTTATGTCTGTAAAATATGCAGGAAATGCCAATTAGGAGTCCTACCAGCGATACAACTGCAACAACAGCAACAACAGCAGCTTGCCACATGCCACAACAACTTGCAACAGGAATTTCAACTATGAATAAAAATATTCCACCCCCCTTCCTTATCATACAAAAGAGATGCGACCCACTTAAACCAGCTGAATCAAACAACAAGAAGAATGTGCAAAGAAGAGAAACAAGAAGACAAAGAAGAAGAAGAAAGCGAACAAACAATAAAAGCACACACACACACACACACACAAGACACAAGACACAAAAACCTATAAACAAAATATAAAACGAAAATAAGACAAATCTTCAAGGACGTATGCAAGGTAAACATATGCGAGAGACAAAAGCAAAGCAAAAAAAAAAAATAAGTAAGTAAGATAGAGAGGGAGAGAAAAAGAAAACAAGACGAGGAGAGGGAGACGACAAAGTTGCTGGGAAAGTGGCAGCAGTGAGGCGAAATAAAAGTAAAGCAAAGCAAAGCAAAGCAGCAAATAAGTAAAAGTAGAAGAGGGAAAAAGCAACAATAACAACAACGATAAATGATGACGATGACGACGACGATGGCAAAGAAAACGCGACCTGTTTGATGTGCAGCAACAACAACAACTACACACACACACACACACACACACACACACACACACACATACAACCACTTACACACACTCACGAAAAGGAGATGTGAAAAGCAAGTGTAGGAAAAACTCGTTTCAAACAGCAACAGGAACACCTCTCTCTCGCTCTCTCTCTCCCTCTCTTCCTTCTCTGCTTTTCTTAGTCAAAATGTAGGTAAGTGTGCCCAGGCGGCAATAACATAAAATTTAATCAAAAAGGCAACGTTTGAAAATGCGCCAAAGACAAAAAAAAAAGCACGCGAAAAGAAGTAGTAATAAAAATAAAAAAGAAATGAAAAGAAGTTGAGAAACAGGAATCAGCAAAAGCGATGGAAAAAGACGTGCGCATAATGTGAAGAGTCAGTGTGATAACAGAGCCTAGACACACACACACACACACACACACACACACACACATATGAGTGTGTGTAACCTAGATTTTCAGACATAAATTATGCAAGAGAAAACCAGACGAAGCAATGAAGATAAAAAGGAGCAACAAAATAGGTGTAGTAGCTAAGCTACAAATAGGATCGACAGAGACAGAGAAAAGGAGAAAGAGAGAATGAGAGAACGAGATGGGAAGAGAGCTAGAGAGTACGCAGACAAGGTCAAGGTCTGCGTCGTGAATTGCGCGTTGGCTGCGTGTATTATTAACCTTGAGACTGCAGGAGGCGTGCGCTTGCCAACATCTAAGACCCGAAACAAGGACCGGCCAAAACGTGTTTGGCTCTAAAAACAGGTTACCCGCTTGGCCTAATCATCCACAGTCGGACAGGCACTTCTAATAATTCAGTCTAAGGTCTACACTGCTTAACAACAGCTTCACTGTGAAATACTTTAGTTATTTTGAGCGTAACGTTTACGAATGACTATGTAAAGCAGATACAGTAAATATGCCTGCAAGAGTGAGAAAATAAAAGCACTCTAGCAAAAACATATACTAAATAAATATTAATAACTGTAGCTTATAATTTCAGTAAAAAGTGAAAATGTTAACGAATGACAAAGCAAAGCAGAGATGAAAGACATGTGTACACGTGATACAAATTGAAAAAAAATAGTTATTAGTAAGGAAAACCATAAGAAGTTCAAGGTAATAATTTCCTTCCTTCAGTCGGCAAAACGTTAACGAATGACAAAGCAAAGAAGCAATAAAAAGCTAATTAACACAGAGCACAAAACGTTGACGAATGCCATAGCAAAGAGAAATGCAACTCAACAGTTAATTCTAATTGCAATCAAAGTTCTTGAGAAATTCGCCCTGTTGCGCAGTGCAGTATAAAATAAAAGAAAAAATAAAGGTATTGCAGCAGGTAGCTGGCAACCTGTTGCAACCACAAGCTGAAAACTGAGGCAACCACCGAATAAAAGAAACAAAATTGAAAGTCATTTTTTTCTTCTTTTTTTTTGAAAAGCGATCGCAATCAACAACGGACAAGGGACAAAAGACAGACATGCGGAAGGTAAGCGGCTTGTAAAGTCAATGTGCCTCGCTATAAGTATTGTACTCAGGCCACAGTGAGTTCTACCTAGAATGAACATCAGTCCCAGTGGTTTTTTCAATCGTTAATTGTCATGGGAGCCGCACTTTATACCACTTCTATTTTTATTTCTATTATTTTATACGCACTTGCCCAACGAATGTCGCTTTAATTTTCGGCCTAAGCCGTATAAAAAAAAATTGTATATATATATATAATTTTCAAGGTCTAACGAGTTTTTTGCCATCACCTTGAGAGGAAGTAAAACCATTGAATATAATGAGCTGTGGGGGCCTAAAAGAATTATAAACATCATTGTAATAAATGATGAAATGAATTAAATTCTAGTTTCCAGTCGAGTCGAGCTAATGATCTTTGTGAAAATCTTAAGATACAAGTTCAAGGCCTTAAACTAAGCAAATTTTCAAAATTATCTTGCAAATTGATTTTTCGCTTCGTTTTTTTTATTTATTGTCTCCTCTTTTTCATTCGTGTGATTAATTAGTGTTAATTATATGTCGTCTATATCTATTGTTAGCATTTTGCCAATTTTAAAAGATTTCGTAAATATTAAACAATTTTGTTTATTTTTTTGTTTGGGTATTTGTAAAAACGATTACATAAGCTATATGAATTTTTTTTTTTTTTTTTTTTTTTTTTTTTTGGGCATGCGGGTCTGAATGAACGGACGGGTTTAAGATGAGCTCATTTTGGCTTTGGGGGCAAACACAGCAAATGATTATTGAAATATAATGGAGGTATCTATATAATACGGATGTGTCTTGGTATGTGCTAAGTTCATCATCACCATCAGGTTTGCTTCAAGCTGACTTTTTAAGTGATAAGAAAAGAGAGAGGCAGAGTTAATAGATTGACCAAAAGTACTGAAAGTTCCAAAGTAAAGAAATATGTTAGATAAATCCAAAAAAAAAAACTATGATAAATTTTAGTAAAATTAAAACAATTTACAAGATATGGAATAAAAGTACTGCAAGTTCCAAAGTAAAGAAATATGTTAGATTATAAATCCAAAAAACTATGATAAATTTTAGTAAAATTTAAAGCAATTTACAAGATATGGAATAAAAGTTGTATATTAGAAATTCTAATTTCCAGATTTAAAGATTAGAATAAATAAAAATTCTGATTGATTATTATATTATATTTAAGCACAAATCTTTTTATTAATTAATCTCTAAAATACATTTCTCAGCTTGATAAACAAAATTTCAACTATCTCAACCAATAAGACAGCAAACAATATGAGAAATGTTTTATTAAATTCAAGACTGATTTCTAGCTCATAATAATTAATGACAAGGGGCCATGTTGCATGTGCTAAAGGCGGGAGAGAGAGGAAGACAGAGGAGACCTCAATAAGAAATAGAATGTGAACATGAAAACAAACAACAAACACACTAGAGATTTATAATTGAATTTTGGTTTAGCAACAGCCACTAACTGATTGGTAGGGGGCAACTCTGGACGGGGTGGGGGGCAGCTTACACACAGAGCGCTAATAAGTTGATTATAAAATAATAATTACGGAAAAAAAGCAAAGGCAACAAAAGAAAGAGGGAGAGAAATAACGAGAAAGTCGTTGCACGCTGATTAGCTTTGTGGTGTGGCGGCTGCAGCAGCTTTAACTGTTGCTCAAGTTGCAAGCTGGAAAGCTTTGACTATGTGTGTTAGCAGCTGGCTGCTGATTAAGCTGCCACCGCCTGTGGCACGTACGCAAAAGTGTTAATTGCAAATGACCAGAAGAGACAGCGAAATGAGTGTCAAGGGGGGAAAGAGAGGAAAGGGGGAAAGGGGGGAAAGGCATGTGCAACCCCGTTATGCTGCTGGTGATTGAAATGCGGCTTTGGAGGCTGCCAGCGCAGGCGCCATAACGAAGACGAGATACAAAGAAAAAGAGAATGAAAGGAGTGAAGTGGAGTGGAGAAAGGAGGCAAGTTGTGTTGTCTGTGCGTGTAATCGATGATCACAACAGAGTTGCCAACTACATGCCATAAAAACAATATAAAAAAAAATGAGAGCAAAATTAAAAAAGAAAATAAGAACACAATGTACGAAAATATGTATGTAGTTTTTTTATATAAAGTTTGATTTTAAATAAATGTTATTATTTTCGAAAACATTTATATTGGGTCTTGGAGATAGAGTTATCCGTATAGAGTATTTAAATATTTTTATTTCTTAGCTACAGTTTTATAAAAATAGCTAAAACTATTCATAAAATAGCTAAATTCGCAACACTGGATTACAATCAAATGGTCAGCAATTGGATTATAGTTGGACAAATGGGTGCAGAAGGGGGGTTGCCTAAAAAAGTACGAAAAGAGAGAGTGCGCCACACGCAGACGACGGCGTCAAAGTCGACGTCAACGTCAACGTCGCCGTCGCCGTTGCGGCGTCAATGAACCGGTTTTGCAAAGGGTCGAATGGTCGAACGGACGACGCATACGCGTCAGCAATAATTAATCAATCAATAATTGAGCCAAGCGCACAAGAGAACAACGTTCAGACTAAAAGACAGCGACGAGAGAGCAACAATATAAATATTGTAGCTAATGAGAGGCAAAGAAACAAAATGGCCGTTACATTAGGCGGACGGACACATCCGGTGATCGGTTTCGTTGGGTCACAAGTGTTTCAGCGAGAGAAAGAGAGAGAGAGAGAGTGCGCGCCCTCAACACTCCGCTCTCACTCTCACTCGTGTAAGCTCTCTCTGTCGCCTGCTGCCGTTACATACCTGCAGGAGAAGAAATATCCACAAAAAAGAAAAAAGCTTCAGCTTGGCGCATGCATAATACGAGCAGCAGAATAAATTGCCAAAATAAACGAAACGAGAACGAATGAGACAAGCGAGGAGGCAACGAGAGTCAACTTACTTTCTTTGACTTTCTTTTGATCGCACTTTCAGCTTTTGCTGCTGCTGCTGCTTCTTCTTCTTCTTGTTTGTTATTTCTTTAGTTGCACTTGTTGTTGTTGTTGGTTGTATATTTTGCTTTAGCTTGCACTTTTTTTTTATATTCTTATGTTTTGTATTTTTCGCGCGACGACGTTTTCGAAAAGACGCAGCGCGAAGGAGGAGAGCGAAGAGGAAGACAATAAAGAAGAAGCGCACACAGAAGACAGGTACAACACACGTACGTTGCGACTGTGCATTAAAATCGAACTGAACTGAAAACCAAAGAAGAGCAAGAGCAAAAAAATTCCAAAACCCAACTTATTTTTTTTTTTTGTTTCGTTTCGTTTCGTTTCTGTTCGGCGTCCCCGACACAACCGAAGACTTTCAACGACGACACGTTTACGTTGGCGTCGACCGCGACGGCGACGGCGACGTCGTTGGTTAACGCCGCCGGCGGAGCGGCAACAGCAGCTTAGCGTGGCCCGTTCGTTCAGCTTGGCTTGACTTTCGCATTCGCTTCGAGTGTGAGCGAGAGAGTGAGAGCATGTGTCCGAAGACTTGATCTCTCCATACATCACACTCTCTCTTTCGCTCACTTCGTTTGTGTGTGTGTGTGTGTGTGTGAGCACAGGTAGGGTGTGAATGTGTGTGTCCCTTAGGTAAGCGACGATATGGCAGAAGAAAAAGAAAATGTGTCCAACTTTGCGAACAGGTAGACCGATGTTGTTGTTGCTGTCGCTGTTGTTGTTGTTGTTGTTGTCGGCGGCGTCATCATTGCCGGTGCCGCGTTGCCGATGCCGGTGGCAGCGACTGAGACAGCGGCGTCGTCGCAACACGCTGACTTCGTTTTTGCGGCTTAAACAACAAATACACACCAACACATACACAGACACACACAGAGAGACAGCGCGAGAGAGAGAGAGAGAGAGAGCAGCAATATCAGCATTAGGGTGTTTCAACAACTGAAACTAAATATTTAAATGCTCAAAGGTGCTAGAAAAAAGATTAAAATATTGAGTTTCCAAATGCCTTGGTGTGATAAAAAACAGAGTAAGCAACTGACTGGGCTTAGAAAATGAAAGAGAATATGAAAGAGAACATGAGACAAATAGATAACCTAAAATACATATGAATATTGAAATTCATTTATCGTAGTTCATTGATTCATATTGATAAACTTGACTCTGATATCAATTGTTTCCTTTTTATGTAAACAGATTGTATTTACTATAACTATAAAATATATTTATATTTATTTTTTATTTTATTTTTTATTTATTTTTTATTTATATATTTAAAATTGTTTTCAATTCTAAAAACATCTCATTCTTTGCGTTATGTCAACTTGTGGGAATGTTTAAAAACTTTTAAAGCTGAATTTGTTAATTATAATTTAGTTGAAAAATAAATTATAAATTTATTAATTATTCTATGGTTTTTCTTTAGTTTTCTTCATTTTTTTTTTTGATAATATGATCACAGTGTGTCACCCTAATGCCAGCGCACAGGTAAAATAAAGGTTTTATGCATATGGGGGCAAATGCACAAATACATAGGGATGTGATATGGCAATATATGTATGCATAAGTATATATATATATATATATAAATATACATATATAAGCAGACATTTACCATAAGCAGCACAAGAAAGCATACGTCATATATACAAACAGACAGACAGACAGACAGACAGACATAGAGTGAAATTATATGTGGAAAAAAACAAGGCAACAATTTTTGCGCGTGAGTAATTTGTTGCCAATGGAACTAAACAACAACAACGACAACAACGGCAACAACAGCAACAACAACAACAGCAACGTTGCAAGTTAAGCAGTCATCGTTGAAGTGTTGTTGTTGTTCTTGTTGTCTCTTGTGAGGCTTCCGCTGCAGGTAGAGGTCTAACACACACACACACACACACACACATGAGCTGATTACGCATGTGTGTGTGTGTGTGTGTGTGCGACTGTCTTTGGTAATTATCGGTTTTCGATGCCATATGCGGAATTGAGCACAAGAAAGAAACACATGCAACTGCAACAACAACAACAACAACAACTGCAACTGCAACAACTATCAACAGTTTTAACGTTGCCAGTGCAGCAGCCCTAAGCCCATTTAAAATGAGAGGGGGGGCGGGGGAGGGGGAAGAAAAGAGTTAGTCAGGGGCTGTTGTTGGGTGTTGATTTTCACAAAGTTGCTAAGTAGACACAAAATGCTGTTGTTACCAAAGGCCGAAACACGTCAACGCCGCCTCACGAGTCTTTCGACATTTTTGCCACTCACGAGTCATGATTGTTATTGTTAATGTTAATGTTGTTCTTTTTTTTTGATTTTGTTGTTATTCTTTATTCATTTACTTGGTCTGCAGGGGCGAGCGTACTAACTCAATTAGCACATCGTGTAAACGTTTCGTGTTGTTGTCATTGCTGCAAGACTGTCAACACGCTAGAGATGGGAGCGTGATGCGGGCAAATTACAAAAATAATAATCGATAGAGGTAAGTTGTAAAAAATAAATTAATAAGCCAGCTGAATCAATTAAATCAAATTTAAACTGTTAAAAAAAGTCTATTTCTAAGACTAGTTTCTATTTCTCAGACATCCAAAAATATCGAAATTTACTCTGCAGCCCCTTATAGAAAACACATTGCTCAAGCTGAGAATTTTAATCTAAAATCTAAAACAATATCTTTTTCAAAATGCTTAGATACATACATATTTATTTTAAGATTAAAATTTCTCTCTCTCTCTCTCATCATTTTATTACAAATATATTTCCAAATTTATTGAAAACATTCTTTAATTATCCATCTATCGATAGTATGTTAATTAATCGCTATAAAACTCATTTGAAAACATTCTTTAACTATCCACCTATCGATAGTATGTAAATTAATCAATGTAAACTAATTTTTTGTTTAGTTTTATGTTAATAACTGAAATCTTGTATTTAAGACAAGTTTTAAATTAAAACATGTATTTTATTTGAAGCAATTTAAGAGCTTTAATCGCATACGATAGTATTCATAATCGTGCGCTCATCTCTAAAACAACAAAAACAGTTGGCAACTTAAAGTTTTTGGTTTCTTTCCATTTTTTTGTATTGTATTGGACAGTCAAATACAATATATACAAATACTGACACAGTGGTAAAGAACACACAAAAGTACATGAAGTAATACATGTGTTCAGGAGCTCAAACAACAACAGCAACAAGAACAACAACAACATTGGCGTTCGATTGGCTCAGTGAGTTCCAGGAAACTGGCCAAAAAACTGACCAAAACGACGATCCAAACCATTTCCCAACGCGATTCGAAACGACAGTCGTGCAAAGCAAAAAAAAAAAAAAAAAAAAAAAAAAAAATTCAGATCAGCTCACCTGAGCGAGGTGCGCACACATTCGAGCATTATATCGAACAATAAAAGAGGCAAGTGGCCAGTGGCAACTGGCAAGTGGTTGAAGGGGCACGTAACCAAAGCAGGGCAGTGACACGCCCATTATTCCAATAGCGAGTGAATGCCAGCCAACAGGTAATCTTTATACATACATATATTGTCTATAGGGAGTGTTTATTTTGAAGGCCCAAAACGAACGAGGCAGATCAGCGGCCAACAAACCATGGGAGAAACACAAAACCAACTCAAAACTCTGATCGGCGGCATCACTCATATAAATATATTTCTTACTCTACCCATATTTCAAATACCCTGTAATTATGTTTTATATTATGTATTAAAGACAGAATTTGAGAGTTGCAAATCAATTTTGTCTAAATATGTTTAGTTAATTTCTTTTAAGATTTATTTAATTTTCTTGTTAATATAAATAGTAACGATTAATTCTATTAAAATCAACATTTTCTTAAATTGAAACTCATTAGCTTCACTTGATTCATAAAACATTGATAATAGCTGATATCTATCGCTTTAAGATCCATGACTTTTATCAACCATATTTACAGAATATATATTTTTGAAAAATGTAAAAATTCAACTGTTAATGCTTTCCATTTTTTAACTATTTATAACTAACTTGTTTTAACTATTTATATTAAATATTTCAATTTGTATTTATAAGAAGAAAAAAAACCCCAATTGATTATAGGGCATCTCACAGTCGACTATTTCAGTCTACTCAACATTTCTGATATTTTATTATTGACACGAAATTCAAGTCCGATCAACATTTTTGCATTGTGATTCAGTTTGCATTTTTTGCTGGGCATTTCTCAAAAATGTATTCACAAATACACACACACACACAAGTGCAAATGTCTGCGTTTGTGTTTATATATAGCAACTTTTATATTGATTCAATCTGTGGATATCGCAGTGAAACTTACGATTTTACTTTCTTGCATTGCTGCAGTTTTTTATTTTTTCGCTTGGTTTTCGGTTTTATTCGTTTTTTGGGCGTTTTACATTGTCACGACTTTTGCTTACCTAAAAAGAGAAAGATAGAAAGAGAGCAAAACGAATTGAGGTCATTAGTAAAAGGTTTAAGCCAAAAAAATGCAATGGAAAATCACTTAAAAATATATATGTATATAACAATACTTAAGTCTAGAACTTTTAGCTTAAAGCGCTCAGATATATTCGAGACTTCATTAAAAACCGTATTTTTCAACTCGAATTAATTCACATTTTAAAGTTTTCAATGCTTAGTTAAATTAAACTTAAACTTAATAGTGAAGAGATAGGGACAAATATGTATTTTTTTGTATTAGTTTCGTGGCATGAAAGCTAAAGTTCGTGTTAAAATCTAATATAGAAATAAAACACAAAAATTCACATCATGTTTTCGTAGACTTTAAACTCTCATAATATTGCGAAAACTGAACCGATTTCAATGAGGAACGTCAATATAATAACGGTTTTACTTCTTAATTAAAGCTGCATCTAAATTTTGTTCGTTTTTAAATTTTCAATTTTTCTCAAAATTTTCAATTTTTTAAAAACTTCCAACTCCTGTAACTTT
The DNA here is from genome assembly GCA_035043635.1 of Drosophila rellima. Lineage (NCBI taxonomy): Eukaryota > Metazoa > Arthropoda > Insecta > Diptera > Drosophilidae > Drosophila > Drosophila rellima. The sequence goes on along the minus strand of JAWNMV010000145.1, from coordinate 166,933 downwards.
GTCAAAACCTGACCAATTTTCACGCGGAATATCATTTTGATCATTGTTTGACCTCTAAATTGATTATGCATCAAAATGTTATTCATTGGAAAAGATTAAATTTTTTTCGAAAATTTTCAATTATTTCCATACTTTTTGAAAACTGGCATCTCTCATTACTTTGTAAAAACTTAACCGATTTTCATGCCAAAAGTGTCTATGATCATGTCTTGGTTTCTAAATTCATTTTAAATTATTTAAATTTCATTCAAGTTATTTTTTCTTGAATTGTAATTTTCGACGGTGACTTTTTTAAAATTACAAATTTCTTGCAAACATATCAAGTTTTAAGCTTTCATTTTAAGCCAACTCCTTATATCCCAATTAAAGTCTTGTCAATCATTTTTTTGCCATTTTCAATCACAATCAATAAGCAAAGGATTCAATAAAAAGCTGCAGAGATGATGGAAGAAAACACATCAAAGGCATGATATGGAACGTTCGTTCATCAGAAACTTGTGGATTAAATACAAAAAAAACAAAAACAAAATGTTGAAGTAAAGAAGATGGAAACTAATTTTGAGTAAGAAACGTAGCGCAGCCTCAAAAGCAATTTTTAATTACAACTGAACTGAAATTTATGTGCAAACTTGGTCAAAAAAATAGAAAGAAAAAAAAGGAGGAGAAAAGGAATCTGTGCAAAGGAAATCGACATGCAGATTAAAAGGAAGTTGCATACAACACAGCACACAGGACACGGACGTGGCCAGCAAAAAAAAAAAAAAAAGATAAAAAAAATGAAGAAAAAATAAGAAAAAAATTCGATTATCTGCGAGAGGAAAACTGTAATTAAATCTATGGGGTTTTCCACCGAGCGCCAACGCTGCCCCAAAGAAAATGTGCAAAATGCAGGCAAAAAAAAAAATAATGGAAAGAAAAAATTTTTTTGCAGCTAGCAAAAAAAAAAAAAAAAAAAAAAATGCAACGAAATCACGTAAAGCAAACTAATACCGCAACAAGGCGTGCAGATTGCAGGCAAGAAGAAGGGAAGAAGGAGGAGGAGAAGAAGCAAGAGGGAAGTAGAAGAAAAGGGAGAAGAGACAGCGGACCTAAAGGACAGAGCTCCTAAAGCTGAATTGAGGAGTCCTGAATTTTTCACAGCTGTGAGCCTGCGCAGGAGAGTAACTCAGAGTTGCCTCTCTTCCCTCTTCCCTCCTCTACTTCTCCTTCTCCTTGTTACCCCTTTCGGCCCAGTCTCTGGTCGCTGTTGGTCTTTAGTGGCTGGGATTAACAGTGAGCCAAATGGCATGAGCTTAGGCCAGAACAGACCAGAGAACGCCCAGAGTCAAAAGAAGAGGCTTCATTAGCATACACAGGCAGAAGAAGAAACACACACAGCGAAGAGTTCGAGCTGGGGGAGAAGAAACAAAAATATATATAGAAACCAAAGAGGAACGAATGCTGCAGGTTGCGGGCGGCTTATGTAGTTGCCACGCCTCCTCCTGCGATGTCCCTGCAACATGCCATGGATACAGTTGCGGGCAAATGAACAAACGCCAAGAAGAATGCGGCGAGAAAAAAATAGAGAGAAATGGAGATGGAATGGAGCCAAAGGAGGAGACAGGAGACAGGCATAGAATAGAATAAACACCAGTGTTGCCAGTTTAGCTTATTTCCCGCTAAATCTAGCATATTTGAAAATGGAATGGCTTATAAAAGTTTGCAAATAGCTTATAGCTTGAAATCTCTGACATATTCTAGCATTAAATGTATTTTTGACATTAACGAAATATTTTATAAATTTAAAATGTTTGACGGCATAAAAATATCAGAACTTTATTCGTAAATTTGTTTTCTAATCTGATCTTATCTCACACATGAGTTCAAATCACAAGTTCATAAAATTCATCTTGAATTCATCTTCGCCTAATTCCATATAAATGGTTTGCGCAGATTTGGAGAATGTTGCCACACAGCTACAAGTTGTCACAAAAAAAATAACGATAAATATTAGAGTAAGGAAGAAAATGATGAAGTCGATGAGTTGTTAACTAATTCAATTAAAAGCCTAATGATTTTGTATGTTTTGTATTTGAATATAGCTTGTTTTACAGCCTTTTTCAGCTTTTTTTTTAGCTTATATTAGCTTATTTTTACTTTCAATTTAAATAAAAGCCTTAGGATTTTGTATGCTTTCTTGCACTTGGATATAGCTTGTTTTTCAGCTTTTTAAAGCTTATTTTAGCTTATTTAGCTCATGCGGCCGCTCAACACCTGGCAACACTGATGAACACACACACACACACAAGTTTGAAAAGACAGCGAAATGAAGAGCAGTGCAGTGTTGCCGAGCTGCCATCAAGTTGCCCAGGGGAGTCGTCCTCGTCCTCGTCCTCGTCCTCGTCCTCCTCGTAGTCGTCGTCATCCTCGCAAGATGCCAACTAACTCAGACTCGAAAAGCGGCCACCTGAGCAACCATGTTGCACGTTTCAGGCAGCCAGCACAGGTTGCAAGGAGTATGACGCACAGGACGCAGCTTTGACTGCCGGAAATGAACAGTGGAGTTGGCTGGCGCATCTCTCCATGCCACATGCCCCATGTTGCAGCTGCTGCGGGCAGCTTGGCAACTAAATAACGTCGTTGGCCCCACCAAACACACAAAAGAAATTAATTTCATTCTTTTTTTTTTCGTTCATTCGTTCTGTCGTTGGGTTTTGTTTCACTCTACACACACCTCCTTCCCACTTTTCTCCCACACACACACATTTCTTTCATTTTTCTTCTATTTTTTCTACAGCCACTCGATGTTTTGTCTTGCTCGATTTTTTTGTTGCTTTTTTTTCTTTATATTTTGGTTTTTTTGCAACTAAACCAAACATTGATTGTCAGCTGGGTGGACTCAATGCAGCTCCCAGTCGCTCTCAAACCTGAACAAGGAACTCACACACACACACACACACACAACACACACGCACACACACGCACACACACAGAGGAGACATCAACTGCTGTCTGTCCATCTTATCATCATCATGATGCTCTTGTTGTTCCTGTTGATGATTTTAATGATAATGATGATGGTATTCCGGCCTTAAAAAAAACACAATAGCCTGGCAGTTTAGTTAAGCAAAGCAAATAGTTCGTTTGACTTTTAGAAAAGTTCTATAATTTTATCTTTCTTTCAGAAACAAAAGAAATAAAAATTTAAATAAATTACATTATTTATCTTATCACAGTTTTCTTTCCTTAGTTTAGCTGTAGCTTTCGTTTTCAAAATGTATTCTAATAAATATAAGTAAAAATATTTTTAAAAAAACATTAGTAATTACAAAAATTAATAAAAACACAAAGATAATAAAAAAAAATATATAAAATACAAAAATAATAAAAAAATAAAAATTGAAAAAAAAATACTAAGGAACTTTTGGTAGGAAATAAAGCCAGTTTTATAATTACAATCGAACTTCCCTAATTCGAATCAACATTAATCAAAAACAAAAGTTTGAACTATGGAGACTTCGAATTGACCAGAATAGTTGTTTTAAATTAAAGTTAACGCTATTGTAACTCTAATTAGTTCGAGTTAGAGATAATTCGAGTTATAGACGTTCGTATTCTGAAAGTTTGACTATAGTAGTATTGTAAAATGAAAGCATTATAAAGTTTAGTGTAAGTAGAGGTAGAAGAAGTACAATAATTTTTATAAGACTAGAATTTCTTCTACATCTATTTCTATTACTTTAACTATTTCTACTCTATCTATTAAGTAGTAATCTACTAATTTTACTATAGTCATTTTGGTTAGAGTATCTGAAAAATTCGAAGCAACGATGAAGCTGCACGGGGCGTATGCGCAACCAAGCACAATAACAACAAGAAGAAGAAAAAAATTGGCTGGTCGCGGAAGTAAATGAAGATTCTCCGGCTATAAAGTGTCTCCACTGTGCAACGGCAGTAGCAACAACAACAACAACAACAACAACAAAAACAACAATAGCAACAACTGAGCAACGTTTGAGTTACGGAAATGAAACGTCAGGCTAGGAGCTCTGTGTGTGTTTGTCTGTGTGTGTGTGTGTGTTTTGGGCTCAAGAGTATCACAGTTAGAAGCCCAGTTGTTGCCGGGCCCAGCTGCAGCCATTTGAGCAATTGGGCGTTGTTGCCCTGCATAGTAATAGTGGTAGTAGCAAAAGAAATGATAGTTTAGGAAGTAGACGTAGCAAAGTAGAAAACGGAGCAACAGAAATGGAAATAGAAACAGAAATAGAAACAGAACTCTCTTGGCAGACGTCCCATGTTTGTGAATGATGTTTAGGTTAAATGACGTAGCGTAGACCACGCACACAAAGCACTCACTCACTCACACACACACACACTCACTCACGCCGCCATGTTGCGTTTTGTTACTCAGCTGCGTAGCTTATGTCTCCCATACTCCCATATTCCCATACTCCCTCCCCACCCCATCCGCCATTCTCCATTCTCCACTGACGACGACAAAAATGAGAGAAAAAAAGCTCAGACATTGTGGACTTTGCCTTTGGGTTGAAGCTTCCTGCTACGTGACCATCAGGCTGCCCAATCTCTTTTCTTTTCATTTTTTTTTTGCATATGCATTGCAGGTGTCTGCTCTCTGCATATGTCCATGTGTGTGTGTGAGCGAAAGTGTGTGTGTGTGTGTGTGTACGCGCGTTCGCGTTCAGCTTTACAAAAACCGCAACATTTGTCGCCGTTGCTCTCTTTTTTTTTTCTTTTTCTTTGCTTCTGTTTACACAATTACAAAAACAGAGCTGACGTTGACGTCGCTGTCGCAGTTGCTGCTGCCTCTGCTGCTGTTGCCGCTTGCATTTTAATTAAAAATTCTTCAAAAAATTTGCTTTGTGTTTGCGCTTTAGCTGTAGCAATAATATCCTTGAAGCAACTGCTGCAGTTGTTGTTGCTGCTGTTAGCCACCTAAAAGTAGACCACATATTTTTAATTTAACTCCTTGTCCAGGCATCACACACACACACTCATACACACACACACACAGCAACCACAGTATAACCAGGATAAAGCAGCAGTTGCTAAAAACAGCAAATTAGCTTAAGCACAAAGTTTCACGTTGCTTCTGATTAAAATTTTAGGAGAGCTTTTAAAATTACTATTAAACAAAGCTTTAAATAGATTTAATTATTAAATAGATCAACAATCAATTTTAGCTAAAAATCTACTACACGAGTGACTACTGTAAATAAAGTAAAAGTGTTAAAATAATCTAACAGCTTACAGAAAATCTTCATCTGCTTAAAGTTCTGCTTAAACGTTAGTCAAAGACAACAACAACAACAAAAATAAAAGTCACGTTTGAACTTGAGAATTGTAGTAATAAAAGGCGCTTGCGATGAATGAAATGAAAAACTTAAAGAAGCAAACCAGAAAAAGAAGAACAGCAACAACAGTGGCAACAATAAAAAGCGATAACAGCAACAACAACGACAACAACAACAACAACTAGATAGCTGCACATAAAACGTCGTCGCGTAGGTAAGGAAAAAGCAGCAAATAAAAGAAAACGTCGCGTCGACGTCGACGACGACGTCATCGTCTACGTCTACGTCGCAGCTGCTGCACATTGAGGAAGTTTGAATTATCAAAATACTCAACACACACACACACACATACACGCATACAGCAAGTGAAAACATATGAGACGAAGACAGCAAAGCAGCTGACTGACGAAAATAGTAAGGCGACGGGGCGATAGGATAACCAAAGCAAAAATGGCAAAAAAAAAAAAAATTCGTTCATGTGTGTGTGTGTGTTGACTGCCTGAAAATCAGGCGCTAAAGCGGCCGGCATTTTTATTATTATTATATGTTATGTTATGTGTATTTCGTTTTGCGCCTCGTTCGCTTTTTGAACTCTGCTTTTACAGCGCTTTACTTTTATTTACATTGCGCGACGGCGACGACTCTGCTGCCGGCTGTCTCAGCTTCTCAGTCGCTGCCGCGGCCGCTGTCTCAGTCAGCGTCGCTGCTGTCGCTGTCGCCTTTTTGCTATTTTATTACTCGGTCGCTCGGTCACATGAGCGAGTTTTTCGCGTCTTTCATTTTACTTTACTTTAATATTACGCTACGTTATGCTACGCTAAGGTTACGTTACGTTACTTTAGCTGCCCGTCTGACGTCTGCTGCTATCTTTTGATTTTTTGCTTCTTTTTTCTTTCTTGCGTTTTATTTTGATTCCACACAACTTTTTATATTTAGTTCTTCTCTCTTTATTTTTGATTGCTGTAGGTCGACTCCTCTGCTCAGCGCTTTCGCTTTCACAATTTTCCATTGCCTATTTATGGGGGGCGCAGAAATTTTTAATTAAATTATAGTAAATATTTTTGGACATCAAATTAATTCCTGCGCACAATTTTTTATGCAAATCACTCTGCTGTTTACACAACGAAAAAAAAGGGTTGTATATAAGAAAATGTCCACAACCCAATCAAGAAAAAAATAAGTGAAAAGGGGCTTAAACTTTGGGTCACGTTGCTAGGCAGAAGTTGGCTAAAATGCAAATAGGTGAACAGTCCAAGAACAACATGAATTCTTTCTCTTTTTTTTTCGCTTACATAACGCCTAAGAGAGTAGGAAATCTGCGCTGAATTCTGCATGAACGGGCTGTAACATTATCATATAAATAATTATATTTTATGTCATTACACTCGTGATAAACTAATTTTTACTCATTATGCTTTGTGCGATATTCTTAAACGTTTATACAACTTTTCCAGCGACACTCAATGTGAATTTATATTATAATTGGATGAAAATCCCTTAAGTTTTAACTATTGTTAACCTTCTTCTGTCTTTTGTCTAACTTTTTCATCCACTGCTCTTATTGGTGTATTGATGATGCTTCCCCGCCCCTCTCCAGCACCCCCCCTCACGCCTTTAAGCTGCAGCAGACATCGAACACAATGCTATATAATTACATAAAAGTCAGCAGCTTTGGCCAAAAAAAAAAGGGGGAAAACCAGGCAAAGCTCTCTATAAGCGCCAAAAATAAATAATAAAAAAAAAACCCTCCTTTTAATTTCTCTATAACAAAAAAAAAACATCCAATTGGGTGTGAGCGAAAAGGACTGTTGAAAAAAACACATGAAACAGAGCGAGAAAAATGCTCCGAGCGTCGTCGCCCACACACAACTACTAAATAACCGATTCTTTTTTTTTTGGTTTTTTGGCTTTTTTTTTTTGGTACGTTTCAACTCATCAGCAGTTTTTTCGTCGTCGATTTGGCTTTTTGGGCGGCTTTTGGCTTGGGTGGATTTTTATTTCTCAACTAATCCCGTACCTTGTGTCCGCCCGCGACTCGAGGCGCACCCAGTGTGATTTCGTGTCGCCTGCCACGCCCCACGCCCCCCGCCCCCGCCCCTTCCACCCACCACTTTGCCGTCGACGACATTTTGTTTTTTTTTTAAATGTTGTTGCCGTTCAAAAACCAAAAAAAAATATATATATATAAAGATATAGATTACATTTGTGTTGTTTTCAGCTACGAAATTGTATATAGTATATGTGCCTTAGGTATACATAGAAATATGTATGCAAAGGAAACAAAAAAAAAATAAAAAAAAAAGGTTTGCGCTCCATTTTCGCCTTGCTTCATTTAGCGCAGCTGCCCCCCAAATGGCTGCCTCCCGCCCCCACCCCTTTGTCTACACCTTCTCCTCCCCGCCGTTGTCTTGTCCATAAGCAAACTAAACCGAATCAAACCAAACCAGTTAAGTCTAGTTCAGTTCAGCTTAGACAAGAGACCCAGCAGTTTTTTCCACTAACAAATTGTCAACTTATTGCTATAGTTAGTGACTGTTTGTGTTTTCCCGAACATTTTCAATATTTGTTGCCAAATATTGTTTAGAGAAAGCTGTCAGTCTCCAGCTCCACAACTTTTAATGATACCACAATTTCGAATACCCTGTAGAAGTTAAATATTCAAAGAAAGGGTTTAAACAGGTTTTTAGCAATTATTCTTTGCTGCCATATATTTTAAACTCAAATTAAAATTATTTTAAAAATGCAGTTAGTTATAAAAAGAGAAATTCTTTAAATGATAAAACTTGAGATTTAAAGTTTAAAATTTTTCAAAAATCATATAAATTATTTTTAAGAAATTTATGAAATTTTAAAAATATTCGGAACAGTTTTGACTAAAAAAATAAAAATTTAAAGTTGTTCTAATTTTTGAAACAGCCACTTTAAAGTCAAAATTGACTATCAAAAAAATTTTTTTTAAATTAATATCCAAATTGTTTTTGAATTTTACATAAATTTGTATGCCACTTCATTAAAAAATATCTTTGAATTTTTTAACTGAGAAGATGAATTTTTTAACCTTAAGAAGTGATTAAGAAAATTCTAGAATAGTTTACCAAAATATTGAAATTTATTGATTTTATGTTAATGATTCACATAACTATTTTTCAGGGACTTAGACTTAGTTAGTAGTTCCCTAGACAAAGTGTTTGCTGAATTGATTAGATTTAAAAGAGAAATCGAATACAAAATAATGGAAAACACTTTTAGTTCCATAGATGCTGCTGTGATAAACCGAAATGTATTGTATAAAAGCCAAATAAGTTTTGAACAACTTGAACAATGTTTCATGTGTTTGTTTGTTGTCAGCTTTGAAGCTGCCCCTTTGGCTGCCACCTTGCAGCATTTGAGCAACTGTGATTGATGTTTTTGGACGCATGACCGTACCCAACCCCCAATACCCTTCCCCCAACCCCCCTCTTATCGCCATTCCACCCAAAAAAGTCGATCGATTAAAGGCAAAAGCCGAACCAAAGAAACTAACGAAGAAAAAAAGAAACCTTTACAAGAAAACAACCAGCAAAAAAAAACGAAATGAAATATAAGAAACCTACCCTTAAAAACACTAGGGGGCGGGGTTGGCAAATCTCGGGCAACAGAAACGGAAAAAAAAAATAAAAAACAAATAAAAGAAAAATGCTGCCCAGTTGTTTTACATTTCTTGTGATTTTCTTAAATAAATTTGCGCTGCCCATTACAGAGGCGTGGAAAGTGGAGTGAGTGAGGGCAGGCAGGGGGTGGTAGTGAGCGGGGCTGGGGGTGGGTGTGGGGTGTACTGATGAGAATCGTAGCAACCCCCGAGCAACTCATTTAAGCACTAAAAAGAAATTAAGAAGTAGCCGCCGTTTGCTGTGCAAATGAGAAAGAAAAAAAAAATGAAATGAAAAGAAAAGAAAAATAAAAACCAACTCGAAGAAGGCATAAGAAAAGAAAAAACAAGAAAAAACAAATTGAAAAATATAAAAATCACAGCCTCGGAAATACCCTGATTACGCTATCTGTATAAGCTGTGTGTGTTGGTGTGTGTGTTGGTGTGTGTGTGTGTGTGTGTGTACTCAAGTGTAAGCCGCCCTCAGCCTCAACTACAAACTGCACACAATTTCAGTTTCAGTTCCAATTCCATTTCACACACACACACACACAAAACACACACACACACACACACACACACAAACAACGCTCAATAGGCCTTGTAATAAGCGCCTCATCGCACCCCCCCCTCCCCCCTCCCAGCCAACGCTATACGCTGGACGCTACCGTTAACTGGTAGTTCTGTAACTGGCAGGGGAGAGGGATTGGGAGAGGGGGTTGGGTATGCTTTGTGGGTTGGGGGTGGGGTATTCACAATGCACCCGCACTGCGCGTACGCTGTTTGGGACTTGATAACCCGCTATTGTATACACAATAGTTGTAGAAAGAAAACAAAAATGAAAACCCGGCGCATAATCGTTGTCGTCTTTAAACCCCCCACCCCCCTCAGGGCCCCTTTGCCTACGCCTCTGACTGATTTTCTTACTCAACTCAAGCGTTTAGTGTTGCTGTTGTTGTTTTAGTTGTTGCTGTTGTTGTTGTTTTAGTTGTTGTTGTTGTTGTTGTTGTTGCAATAGTTTGATTGCTGCACAGCTGTGACCTCCCCAGAAACCCCAGATGCGACCCAACATCGACCCCAAAACAGAGCAAAGCTGAGCTGAACTGTACAGACCAGTGCAGGCTCGTTCATGTCAATTCATGTCAGCTCAGACAAAAGCGATTTTGCTTCAAGCTCTCGATTTACCCCCATCCCCTCCCCACCACGTTCTCTGCGGCATTTCAAAAGCCACTGGCTTTTGTTTTTATATCGCTGCTGTTCTTGTTGTTATTGTTGTTGGCGATCATTTGATTTGGCTACGCGATTTGCATACCCTGTACGCTTAAGCCCGATAGGGTAGCTAAGTTACCTTGTGTGCTATGCAAAGCTAATAAGAAAAGTTTGTAAATTGTATTTACCGAATAATAAATTTATGCTGATCGACTATGAGATACTCTGCTCGACTTGCAGATACTCTGTATTAGTGTAATTACATAATTATCAACAATTAGATACCCTTTACTTTAATGCTTATAATAAAAATAAGATGTTACTGTTAAAGAGAACAACATTTTTTTTAGTAGTGTATTCTTAAACAGGCTTAAAATTAAAGCAGTTTTTCTTTCGCATAATTAATTTCATATTATTATATTACATTCTGATGCCTAGTTTAAATACGATATAGAATTGCACAAATCAGACACATTTCTGAAACTTAAACGATCTTTCCTGATTTTTACAACTGTTGCTAGGGTATTTTAATAGCCCATCAAACTCCATTTCATGTACAGTGAGGCCTCAATTTGCTGGCTAGTTGCGAGTTTTGCTCGGCAGCTGTTGCCGCCACTTGGCAAACTTTGCCGTTTTTCTTGATGCGCCAACTTTATTTTCAACTCTCTCCCTCTCTCTCTCTCTTTACCTGTCTCTCTGTCGTTTTACAACACTGCCCTTTGCAAATATCGATTAACTGGCAGCATCAGTTCTTAGTAGTAAAATGCACTTTGCAGTTGTTGGCATACGATAAATACTTGAAGGATCCACTCGACCGGAAATACTTCACAACTGTTCGGGAAAGTCCGACAGAAAAGAAAAACTTATGCAAATGAAAACTTAAATGCTGGAAAATTAGCTGAAATTCTATTTTAAAAAACTGCCAAATTGTGGAAACTATCAAAATTCAGTTGATTGAGAAATTTCTTAGTTATATAATTAAATTTGGTAATATTACCAAATTCTTTATTGAGTGTGTTATCTATATATTTCAACTTATAGTCTGTTCTTAAGAGTTTTCCAATACTATAACTAATTTAAAATATAAAAATAAGAGCTTTCGTGTAAAATATTTTTAAAGTTTTATAGAAATTTATGTGGGTTTTTTCTTTTTAGTGTTATAAAGTTTGATTATTTTTAATCAATAACAGTCGAGTTTCCATAACTCAAACTTCTATAACTAGAATTTACTCCAACTCGAACTAAAACAAGTGGCAAAAAAGTTAATAAACTTAAAAAAAAAAGAATTTCATAAGTTGAAATCTCCATTATTGAAACTTTATCGTTGGATTAAAGTAATTTGATTTAGGGAAGTTCGACTGTACTTATTACAAGGTATTGAATCTTCTTTATATACAAATCTCATTACAACTTTAATGCAGTTAGATGAAGCTGTCTGATCCATATACTGCTTAAGTTTCGGTCGCTAGACCTTTCAAGTTTTTCTCAACCTAACGACATTTTTAGCATGTTGCAAAACTTTTCGCAACACACACAACAAACACACACACACACACACTCACACATTTGTAGTTAGGGTCTAGAGCTATAATGGTCATAACTTTCACATTATGGCAACGAAAAAGTTGAAAACAGGCGGCGACGCCAACTCAATTGATAGATATTGGAAAAACCTTAGGAAAACTATACAAATACAAATACAAATAGAAATAGAAATAGAAATACAGGCTAAGTAACTTTTGGGTGTGCCAAAGCAACACGGCAAGAAAAATATATAGAAAAAAAAAGAAAAATTTGCTCAGTTTCATTGGCTTTTTAGCTATTTTTTTTAAGCTTTTTTCTTTGACGTTTAGTATGTCTCAGTTTTGTTTCTGATGGCCGCTAATTGCGAGCGAGCGAGAGGAAAACACAAAGAGAGAGAGAGAGATAGAGAGAGCAAAGGAGGGAGAAAGATACTCAGGTTATTAAGGGTGTGGTGTAAGTGTGTGTTTGTGTGTGTGTGTGTGTGTGTGTGTGTTTGGGCCTAATTAATGGCATTATTTGATGGCACTTTGTGGGCCAAGCCAAGCCCATTGAAAGGTGCGTAAAGCTAAAGAAAGTCAAAAAGTGAAGGTAAAAAGTTTGAACTTGAAAAGCGCCTGCAGGTAGGCAACATTTATTAATAAGGGTGTTCCGATTTTCTCTTTCGTAAAAAAGACTATTTTAAAACAGTTTTCGTTTATTATTTTTGTTAATTTTTCAAAGATTTTTAAATTCTAAAATTCTATTCAAATTTGTTCTTTTGAGCATAAATCCTTACATACCTTAGGCAATATTTAATTGTTATCCTTGTGGCACAGGATCTTTAATTAATCGCAGTAGTTGTGTTGTGTTTTTTTGATTTTATCGCAGTTTTGTAGTAACGGTAATTATTTATTGATTTGTAGTCGATTGACAAATTGTAGTAGACGACGTGACGGAATCAATTGCATACAATAATAATATATTTGATACTCTTTTACATATATATATTTTTATTTTATGTGCAGGGGATATATTGATGTGAGATTCAAAGTCTAAAAACTTTGCTACTCCTTTTATTGATATTCCTTTATCTTGTATTTTATATATTTTATTTTATTATATTTTATTTTATTTTTATTGTTGTTATCAAATAAAGCATAAATATGATATGACGACAACAACAACACACGCACGAATCAATTACAAAGAGAGCAAAAAGGACGCAATCGTTGCGATTAGTTGTGAATAATGATGCTTATTATAGAGTGTGTGAGTGAAAGCGAGACAGAAAGAGCGACAGAATTTTGCAATGAAAGCTTTGAAATGTTTTGTCTTGTTCTTCTTTGTTGATATTTTTTATGGAATAATGTTTTCCAGCACGTGGCTTTTGATTTGCACCAGAATTTGTGTTTTCTTTAAATTTTATTTATTTTTTGTTTTAGTTATTGCTACACAAGAGAATGAAAATTGAATTAATGGTTAATCAGAAAATGCTGAAAATGCAAAATATTAAGGCAGTTAAAACGCAGAGACGGACGGATGCGGGTCAAAGTATAATAAGAAATTAAAGAACGCGGCTAGTTCAATAAACCGAAAAGCGGAGATGAAAAGCGACAACGACGACGGCGACTGCGACGTCGAAGACGGCGGCAAGGCGTAAAGTCAAAACACACGCGAATATCGCAGCAAAAGGCAAATGCATATAAAATAAATACAAAATAAATACATATGAACAATGTATAAATAATCATAAAACGTTAAGCGCGCAGTCAGCAGGCGGCACTTGTCACTCTCGCACACACACACACTCTCACGCTAGCACAAACACATGTCAAAAAGCTTGCAAAGCGCAGCAGCAGCGGCGCGACGTCAACGTCATACGAAAAGGAATGTTGCGGCAGCGACATGTGTTTGACGTGTATGCAGTCAGACCTGTATGTGTATGTGGGAGTGTGTGTGTGTCTGTAAGGGAATGCCTCTTTACTTTTACTACGTAATGCCAAAAAAAAAAGAAAAGAAAAGAAATAACACAAGAACGTAACGTAAGCTCGAGACGTATAAACTTGTGATAGCTTGAATTTTTTATACGTTTCGCGGCATTTCTTTTCGCCTGCTGTTTTGTTTCTTATTGGGAATAAACGGCTGCTGCTGTTTCTTATTGGGGCGGTTGGGGCAGAAGCCAGACAGCGGCCTGTCTGCGCTGATTTTACGCTTGTATGTGTGCGTGCGAGCGTGTGTGTATGTGTGTGTGTGTGTACGCGCGCGAACTTGAATTTATGCTAAAATAAGCAGCAAAGCAGCAGCCCTACATATAAAATATAAATTGCATATGCAAGACGCTGGCGACACACAAACGGATAACGGGCAACGAGCGGTTGGGGAACGGGTTAAGGGGGTTACGACAAACGTTGTATATTTGTCGGCTGTACGAATTGGGGACCCGTGTTTTATTTTTAAGCACTTTTTCGGCCAGTTTTTAATTTGATTTGTTCGCGCTCGAGGTAATTAAAGGGACGAACAGCGGGGCCGACAAACGATCCAATTGGTGATGTTAGTCCAATTGGAAATGACGGCGACGAGTAGACGACGAGCAGCGAGAGAGAATGAGAGAGAGAGGGGGGACAGAAGGCGATGCGGTGCGGTACGAGTACGCGATAATTACAGCAACGTGGCGGCGACCGAGTGTCCGATCGAAGCAAGACCCACCGAGTACAAATGTTGTCTGATGGCAGGCAACGGCAAAGTTGGCAGCATTGACCGTCGTCGCTGCCGCTGCGGCGCAAAGAAAGAAAAAAAAAAAACAGCAACAACAACAACACAAGAAAAGGCAACGACAGCGGCGACGGCAGCAGCGGCGGCAGCAGCGGCAGCGTGTGAGTGAGCACAGTACACACACACAAACACACACAGTTACATACATATGCGACAGAACGATGAACGATGATGATGAACCGAATTACAAATAAAAGATGATGCCAAAAGACGACGGCGACGACGACGACGACGACGTCTACGTTGACTGCGACGACAACGATTAGCAAACAGCCAGGCGCAAGGAGCAAAAGCAACACCAGCTCCAAACACATACAAGCGCACCCACACACACATACACACACACATAAACACACAACGGCAGCGGAAAAAAATCGGTCGCAATCGGAAAAAATTTCAGAGCGTAGCCGCTCTCTGCACATAAAAAGAGAAAAAGAAAAAAAAAACATAAGCAAGCCGCAACTCACACTGACACACACACAAGCACACAGATACTGAGTCGTGAACACATACAAATACAGGCAGAGACGTACTCAAGCACAACAACAACAACAAAATCGAAGCAGCGAAAAAAATGAGAAGAAACACTGAGAGCAGCAGAGCCGGCAACAACAACAACAAAGCTCAGCAAGAAAGCTTGAAAAAATTGCGGCACAACACGCGCACCGTGGGTCGCGCTAGCTCAAAACTTGCACGAAACTTTGCAGACAACAACAATTTGCATTATTGATGAGCAGCAGCGCGAGGCGTAGGCGCCACCCCCTGACCCAATCCCTACGTACATTTCTTAACAAACTTGCGGCAGACTTTCAAGTATGTGTGTGTGTGTGAGTGTGAGCGAGAGAGCAAGTGAGACAGTGGCGCCGAATGAGTGGCGCATACATAAGAGGCTCCAACCGTAGGTGGGTTGGGGAGATTGAGAGGGGTAGAGCCAAAGTATATAACACCCTTAGAAAATGACCAACACTGACCAGGCCACCAAATGCGACGATGTACGCCCATTAACTGGAGATGAATTCGTATGGCCATGATTTGTGTGGAGTGTCGCAAAGATGGGTGGTGAATGTGGTTTGAGTCGTGTAGTATTAGACATTGCAAGCGGAACCAGTAAAAACAATGGAACATTTCAGTGACAAAAGGAAAAAAGAATTGCAGCAATTGATGGGCACTCTTCTTCTGCTTCATTTGTTCTTGTTGTTCCTCGAGTGTTCCTAGAGTGAAGCGAGAACAAGCAACATGGATGTTGAAATGGGTGTGAACATATCGATGCATTTCTGTAAAAATATCGTATATGCGTTTTTTTTTTAAATTGAGATTTGAAAAAAAAAGCTTTAATTACCTATCCTGAAAAAGATTATAACAAAATACGTTATTGTTCAGTCAAAATATCAGAGAAAATAAGAAGAAAAATCCTGCTTTGAAATTCTGTCGATATTTATCTAAGTATAGGTACTATTAATTAAATTAAACAAAAGTATGTTGTTACAATGAACTCAGAAGCCACCGGCTTGGTAATAGCTCAACCAAAAGCCAGGTTAAACTAAGACATAAAAGTGATTTTTAAATAATTTATTAACTACAAAAACCATTCATAACTCTTATAAATTCTTCTTTTGTGAAGCTCAAAAATTCATATGGAAACCATCAACCATTGTACCACTGTGCAACAAAAACAATGCGCCGCAAAAGAAAAAATTGTGCTCTCTAGTAACAACAACAACAATGGGAAGCCTGGCCAGCAGGCGAATCCGAAGACAAGAAACAGGACGAAAAGTTGAAACAAGTACAACGAGAAAAAAAATGCATGACAGAAACTGGGAAACTGGACAGACGCAGCGTCGGGCATCGAAGCAGCGAAGGTAGCGTGGTGAGAGGAGAAGCTACTTGGACCAGCGGGGAATGAGAATGAAAGTGTACTATGAGTCCAAGCTCACACAAACACACACACACACCGTCGTAAATGTGTGGAGCAGCTGGGCTATTGTTGGTGGACGCTCACACACACATACACACACATAGAAATAATATATGTGTATGTGTGTACGTGTGTAAAGCATTTTTTCTTTGCGCTTCACTCAATTCGAATTTTTTTTCTTTTATTTTGCCTCCTTTTCGCTCAGCAGCAGTCGTCCTGTGCTGCTACTACTGCTGTTTCCTTCAAAAAGTTCAAAGTGGCAAGCCAAAGCCCGCTCTCACTCACAGAAACGACGCTCGCTCACAACCACTCACACACACAAACACAGAGACCCACAGACCCAAGCACACACACACACACACTGAGACACTTTGGCGACGTGCCGCGAGGCGAAAAAAAATACTCAGAGAGCAAGCAGAAAAAAAAAGAAACGAATTCTGCTGCACAGAAAATAAAAATTGTTTGCAAGAAAGAATGAAAGAAAAAATCGGAAAAAATGCAAGCCAAGTGGTTGCTGGGCGCATTCAAAGGGGGCGGGGGAGTGAGGGCAGCCAGCCAGCATGCTGGCTTGTTGGGTGTGCCCGCTATGTCTCCAACACCACCCCCCATTAACTGGGTTGCTTCAGTCGCTGCTGCTGCTGCTATTGCTGAGGTCCAACGTCAACGTCGCCACCGCTGCTGCTGCTGCTGCTGCGCTCGTGTGTGTCAGTTTCAGCTGCTCACATAGTTGGCCGAAGATAAAGGTGACGTTGATGGCATGGGGAGGCACATGCAATGGGGCCAACGAGAGGTAGGGTAGGGGTAAGAGAGCAGGCGCTGGGAAGACCCTCAAGTGTTGGCATGCAAAAAGAGAAAAAAAAAGCATACAATAAATATAGCCAAGCACATGGCGACGTCGTTGTCGCAGACACATGCATGTGTGGCATACATACATACATACATACATACGTACATAAATACATGCACATGTTACATACAAACATACATTCCATGTATTTAACGGCTTTAGCACTTCATGCGTGTATGTGTGTAGCGCAGTTAATCATCTACCTACATACATACATACTAATATGTGTGTGTGTGAGAGGGAGAACAACAGCCTGACCACGTTTGCTAAAAGCATTCCAAGCATTGTCCAGCATAATTAACGCTAGCAAAAATCGAATCTCTAAGCTTGGGGCAAAAACAAAAACACGAAGTGGCAACACTGCGAACGTCGCGTGCGACAGAGCAAGCAACACACAAAGTCCAGTTTGAGGTCCAGTCGCAGTCGGCAGCCATACAAATTTTTCAAGGCGATGCAGACGCGCCAAAAAAAAAGGGGGCCACCATGCAAAAGCACAACAACAACAACAACAGCAAGAGCTACAACAAGAAATACAAACGCCAAGCAGCGCCAAAATACGACGCACCAGGCGCTGGCAAGACGTCGCGACGTCAACGTTGACGCTTCGCACACAAAGCGACGCCATTGAAGTTGCGGTCGACGACGTCGACGGCGACGGCGACGTCGCAACGCACAACGGCAAAAACATTCAAGAGTACAAGGGCAAATACAACAACAGAAATGACGACGAGACAGAAAATAAAAATGGGCGAAAAAAGTTGTATACATAATGTGGTGGCAAAGAGACTCGAGAGCAGGAGGAGACATGCGAAACTCCAAGAACATGTGCAGAAACAACGGCGACGACTACGATGACGACGAAAGAGATACAAACAAATACAATCGTAGCTGTGTAGTTGGCCACCTTTACCCCGCTGCTTATGGGCAACTTGCGGATGAGGGGCCCGCCCCCTCACAGATGGCCGGCAAACTTTTGCAGCGAAAATAAAAATGGAGCGCACGTCTGTGACAAAAACAAAAAGCAAAACAGCAAAAGCAAAAGCAAAACTTGCAGCATGAATGGGAAGTCGTCGTCGTCGACGTCGTCGGTCACCGTCTGACAGCCAACGCCACAAGAAGCCACCGCTCTGCTGGCTTTGCGAGGGTGGGCGAAGTTTGAGTTGCGTCAGCTTGAGTGTTTTTCAGTTTTTCTTCTCTTTTTTTCTTTTAACGACTCAAGCCAGTGTCGCTGTGTGCATTGAGTACAATCAGAGTTACCAGACTATCATACTGCAAAAAAAGTGTGACCGTTCCTTATTTAAAGTCGAATCAGTCAATTTTCTATATTTAAAACTTAAGTGAGAATCAGTAAATTTTCTTGTATTTACTTACTACATTTCTAATTTTGATCAATTAAATTTTGACTAATTAAGCTGTGCCTTGAATTAACAACACCAGTGAAGAGCATAAAGTGTAGACACAGACTGTGGATTTTTCAGCTCATTAGATTTATTATTTAACTTAAGAATTTTAAAAATTGCTTGTTTCGCTGAGCTCACCGGCTGCACATTAATGTGCGCCACCACTGTATGAGACGGTTTGTGTCTTTGCTAAAAATGGTTTCTGCTCAAATACGTTAATGCGTTAAGTAATTCGTTAAATAATCTTCGTTAAGTAACGTAACTGGATTACAACTTTAAATGCCCAAAATTGTTTTAAATTGTAATTTGATAAGATAAACACGTTTCCTAAGCAAACAATTGATTGTCTTGGTAATAATTATAATGTTTAATCTAATGCTAATGATAGTTTTTTAAGGCTGCAACTATATTTGCATGCAAATCAATATTAATTAAAAACAGCTCAAATTCCCTGTCAAAAACAAGCAACAACAACCGCATTTGATATTTAATGAGGCGTACAAATGACAATTATACACACACACACATACTTATCTGAATGCTAATACAGGCCATATAAATATACACACATACATACATACATACATACATCACTAAAAGCAACAAGTGGCTGCCCTAACAGGGGGAGTGGAAGAGAGAGCCAGAGAGAGAGCGAGGAAGCTTCAGTGAGAGAATTTAGTAGAAAGGAGAGCTTAAAAACCTAAGCACAGATAACAACACTAACAATAACCGTATGTGTGTGTGTGTGTGTGTGTGCGCCTGTCTGTGTTTCTGTATGTTTGTTTATTGCTGGTGATCAATTTAAAAAGAACAACTACATACATAGATATGCATTTACACACACACACACATTTCCAAGTAGGGTGGTAAAGGTGCGATATGGTTATGTAAATGTTTTCTATACATAGATAGTTACCGCTCACTTTATATTTATAGACATGTATTGAGATATGAGCTACTAAAAAAACAACAACAAAAAATACAGCTGATAATGATAATGTGAAGGGTCATTGCAATTGGAGAAAGCCAAAAAGAAAACAGTCGGAATATTTGCAAATGCATTTTCCTTACCAGAGATATAAAAAACACTCAAAAAAAAATTGAAGGATTTATAAATATATATCACTTCCGGTTCCAAGTGGATTAAACAACAGAAAATTAAACATTTGATAACAATTTCAAAGTTTTCTAAGAATTTCATGGCTGCAGTTATGTAGAAAATATATTCAATATTGATATCGATTTCCCATTAGAAAATTCCTATAAGAACTATTAAATCTGACCTTTATGACCCTCATGTGCATAAAAGGCACAGCGTGTTAGCTGTAAACGTGTGCCACTAACGGCATTACAAATGCAATCGATTAAAAATGGATGCCTTAATTGATTTCAGTTCATGGAAAATAACCATCAAAGGCTTATAAAACTAGCAAATTTCTATTTAATTTATTTATATAGTCAAAAGGGTTGGGGGGGGGGGAGACTCACCTGTAAATCCGATTCGGTAACATCGATTTCGCCGCGATAAACAAAATCGATAATTGTTTTGAGGTCTGTGAATATGATGTCGGCGGGTAATATAATCGTTGGATGTTTGCACGGATTCTCGAGCAAAAGCTTTTGAAAATATGTTGAACAGGCGGAGAGCACGACCTAAGGAATTCAATTTAATTAGATAGTGTTTCAACAAATTAAAATTCAATTTCAAAGTATCGATCAATTTACTATCGATAGCATACGCACCTTGTGCGCCTTGAGAGAGCCATGCTCACAGGACAAGGTCACATCGACAAAGGAGAGATCCTCGCGCAACTGTTGAAACACTGACGTCATTGTGTTCTGATAGTTATTCCATCGCAGACTAAAGTACTGATGACCCCGTACGGCAGCCATTTTGTGTAAGTGAGAGTGTCTCCTCGTAACTCTCTGAGCTTTGATTTTAGTTGTTATTGTTGTTATATATGTATATTTGCTGTTGTTTCTCTCTCTCTGTCTGTGTCTCTCATTCACTTTCGCTGCGATGCTCAACACGCAGAGCGCCAAATGCTCAGTGTTGAGACAACGTTAACAACAACAACGAACGCGACGACGTTGACGCTGACGTTGACGTTGACGCTGGCGTTGTCGTCCTGCTCTTGGCTACGCTGCAAAGACAAATGCAAATAAACAAAACATCAGTCAAAACAAAGCAAAAAAAGAGTCACTTGGTAAATATTGCGCCTGCGCACCCACCACATTACAATTATTGTTGTTGTTCGTTTTGCTTTTGTTTTTGTTTTTAATTTCGATTTTGTTTTTAACGAGTGCATAATAAATATACATTTCTTTAATTATTCACATAACAAACTGATCGATAAATGCGCGAAAAGCCCAGCAACCCGACAACTGTTGCCAACTTGCAACGCAACTCGCGACTGAGGCAGCTTTTAAGGCAGCCACAGTCGCGGACTCAAATGGCCCCAACCGCCGCCTGCTGGGCCAAGAGATGTAAAAGGAGTCCATTGTGCGGCGCATTACAACGCCGCCAAGCGCTGAGCACAGAGGAACAAACTAAGCCTGCCCACCGAAAAAAAAAAATCATACTACGAGTAGGGTCGACTTGTGTATACCCTATAAGTATTTCTCCATTCGTTTGAAAACTTAAATTCTCACTCTCGACTGCTACAATGTTGACATTTTTACCCATTATATGAGCTATTTTTAGATAAATCTATTAGCTATAAATCTGGTATCTCTAAAAAATGACTCGACTACTTTTCCAGATTTTAGCTGCAATTTACTTAAAAAAAAAAACACAGTATTTTTAAAACCTGCATTCTAAAATCAGCTTAATATTAAAACTATTCAAACAAAATTGTGTTAACTGCATAATATTTTTTTATGCTTTTACTAGATTTTTTTTAGCTATTTTTTGTCCATTTTTTAAGCTATTTTTTAAGCCTTTTTAGCATTTGAAAATTCTGACAACACCAGTCTGCTAAATAAAAATGGACATGGACTTTTGCTTAATCTTCCTTAATTTCATGCTTAACCCATGACAATTCCATCTCGTGCTTTAATTTTTTGCAATAAAACTTTTTGTGTGCGGCCCATTGTCGCTGCCCGTTGCCTTCAATTCAGAAAAGTTTTCAGTTTTGTGCATGAAAATGTAAAATGCTGCCTCCTTAGCGCGGGCCAAAAGAAAGAAAACTGAAACCAGTTTCAGTTCGAGTTGAGTTTACACTCTTTACATTTATTTTTTATTTAGTTCGTTTTACGGATTTCAATGGCACGTACAACCACAACTTGTTGTTGTTGCTATTGTCAAAAACAAAATAAAAAAAAAAGAAAGAGAAATAGGAATGCTGAAAAGGATGCTGCCGCTGGTAAGGATGGAAGCAGAGCGAAGCGAGATCGCGAACCGAATGCATTTAATAGAATTTAGGCGACGTGCGACTCGTTGCCACACAGATAAAGCGGAAGTGGGAGCGGGAGCGGGAGAGGAGACTCTAGACATGCATAGGCACAGACAAACAATCCCAACAACAACAACAACGTTGGCATACAAAACCAACATTGACTTGCAGCTTTTACGACTGCTGCATTTAACCTTAGGCACAGTACGCTGCTCGTGCAAAAAAAAAAGTTCATGTATTTTGAATGAAGAAAATTAAATACGAAACTGTAACATCTTTTGCATAAATAAACCAATAGAATTTAGCGTGAGCAAAGTTTGTTAACTGCGTACAGCTTAAAATGCAACGGCATGCATTTCATTGTGTTGTACAAGTTTGGTCACCCTAATTCGAAATCAAAACAATAAAGCGCGCCAAAAAGAAATGCTAAAACGAAAAAGAAACAAGAAAACAAGACAAATGCACACACAAAGAGTGTTGCCACCCACTACTACCACACTCTCCACAAAACTCGGAGAGCTAAAGAGAGTGAGAGAAAGAGAGAGATTATAATCAGTCGTGCACTTTTTTTTTGTGCGGCCTGTTTGTTGTTTTGGTACCGCTTTGGCTTGTTCTCCATTTACGCGACCAATCCACGTTTTTTCTTCTTCCACTATTGCTATTGTTTGCCAGTCCCCTGTTGCTTGCTCTCACACACATACAATCATGACTGCGAGCACACACACACGTGAGAAGTCAAGTTGCCGCCTTTTGGAGCCTTCGTTTGCTTCTACTACTTTGTCGCTTTCCTTTGCTTGTTTGTTTGACAAATGGATTTTTTTTTAAGACTTTTCTTCACTTTCCGTTTACTTTTGAATATTTGTTAACCTACACGTGACTCAAAGGAGCATATGAATTACTAAATTCCGCTACTTTTAAAAGTTCCAATTGGATCAGTATTCAATGTGGAATTCCCGCCAGGACAGTGGTGTAATATATCTTTTCAGTTTATCTAATTACCCAATAGAAATAGCTCATATCATTTTGATTAGTGCAACATTGCACAATCAGAAATTTGATGCACTTTATAACTGTTTAGGTCACACTGTGCCCTGTCGACTGGGCGACTGCTTCAGCGCGTTTTGATTATGCATGAGCAAGCGAGACAGCTGTTTTGCACGTCGACGCTTGCATAAGTGTTTGTGTGAATGTTTGTGTATGAAGTAGATAAAGAAGAAGCACAAGACAAATGACAGACTAAAACAGCGCTGATGCGGTGGGTGAAGAAGCAAAGAAAATGGATTTTAAACATTTTTGTTTTGATTATTATTGTTCTTGTCGCACAGCAACGAGGGGGCGAAACTTTTGAAGTAAAATAGAGAGGAAGAGAGCGAATAAGTGTGAGTGCCAGTGGTGAGAGGCCGAAGTGCAGGTGGTATGGAAATTTGCCCTGTGCTCCCTGCCTCCCAAAACATGTAAATAAATGTAATACTCAACATTGGGGCAATTGAAATCAATTGAAATGCTTTTTTTTGCGTTCGTTGTTGTGGTTTGCATTTGCCGTTGCTCTTATTTTTAGTTGTTGGGGTCTCTTTTGTTTTTGTTGTTGTTGTTGATGGTTTACCTTATTATTGTATTTTTTTCTATTTATATTTGAATTCAGCGCTTTGAAATTTGTTGTTGCAAGTGTTCATCAGCGCTGACGTTGCCACAGTTTGTTCAATTTGTTGCTCTTTTGCATAATTGCCTGCACACATGGCACACGCAATACATCTAATTGTAGAAAATGTTGAGGCTTTTGCCGCCTTTGCTGCTTACGTTACGTGTTCCTCTGTTACGTAGTGCACGCATAGAGATTACGATTACAGTAAGCGGTGCGTTAGTTGTTGCTTTTGTTGTTGCGCAGTTTATTGGTTATTTTTATGCACATTTTAAGCACACATAAACCGACACACACACAAGCACTCACACATTTATATCGAGAGCGAGAGATCCGCATACATGCGTGCGTGCAGAGTTTACCGCCAAGTTTTTATTCGTATTCTTTTTCTTTTTTGCAATGTTAATTTTTCGTTTTATTTTTATTTCCTTTCGTTTATTTGCTACTGTCCGTCCCTCTACCTTTAGCACTGCGCTGTTCTTGCTCGCTCACTCACACACACGCACGCACACGATTGTAGCCACACATTCGACTCAATTGGTTTTTCAGCTGCTTTTTCGTAATTTGCAAATACTTAATTTATTCTATTTAGTCTGCCCATATCAATACACGACGAATTGCACTTTGCTCGTTTCATACTTTAAATTATCATTGCTTTTTGTTTTGCGCACTATTTTTTTTTGGGTAGCTTCAGTCGCGTTGGAATTTCGCTGGCAAAACGGAATTTAAAATAATAATTATTTTTTCCACTCGTCGTTCATCGTAGGTTTGCTCGTGTTCGCCATTTTCGTAAGCTGTTGGCCTTGCCAGACTGTTGCGCTATGATTACAATGCCAGAGTTTGCTATCAAAATTAGATTTTGCTAAAGCTAACATATCGTATATATAGAGAAGTTATTGAAAAAGAATTAATTCTCATTCAGCCCTGGTCTCAGATATTATATTTCCAAGTAAATTTTAAATGTATTGGCTGTCGCGCTTTGACTTGAAACAGCTGGCAACATTTTGTTTTTTGAAATGCTAGTTATCTCACTTGCGCGCATTGTTATGGTCTCTAGAATTTTTACTATTGCAGTGCAGACGAAACAGCTGGAAATGAAATGTGAGCGCGAAATTTAAATTATAAGGTTATGAAATTTCAACAATATTTCTTGAGGTTTATAAATATTAACTGCAGATTATAATTCAAACACGATTGGTTTCTTATATTAAATTTCTTTAACATTAGTTTAAAAACATTTACATGGTTTCATTGAGTATAGTTTTCTTGGTGTGCACACACTGCAAGTAGAGTTGCCACATTTAGCGAGACAGACAGATAGCTGAGTGCTATATAACTATCGATAAGTTTAGGTTTATCGTAAATTTAAATCGTGGCGGGAAATCATAACTTTAAAATAATTTTTAATGCTTTGATTGGTCAAATTAAAAAATCAACTGTTATAAGTTTAAAATGAGCGAAGCTTGCTTTGGTGGAAGGGGTCGGCGGGGTCAAAGTCGATTTTCAAACAGTTTTAGCCATAAGAACATGTTCTTTATGAAGTCATGCCCAACGATTATTGACTATAGAAAGTGCAGTCTGTCGAACGCAGCCAGACTTAAATAATCTTTATGTATTTATAATTAGCTAATATTTATTCGTAACCAAAAGTCGACATTTGCATAATGAAGGCGAAACAATTCAAATGAGTTGCAATTTTCTGCTGTTGAATGCGAAAGTGACTTGCATATGTATAAATGGATATGTGTCCGTGCGTGTGTGTGTGTGCTTTGTTGTTATGCTTGTATTGTGCTTGTGGGTGCGGAAGTGGGTGGTGACACCATAGTATAAAAGCTTTCGTTGATGGGCTGTTGGCGCATACAAAGCGACTCATTTGCAGACCACCTGAGAGAGCGACAGAGTAAAAGCGATGCTTACGTGACATAGACGGGAGCACAATTATTTGGAGTGTGAGCGGTGTACGCTCTCTCATATGCATTAAGCTAATTGACATTCATGAGCATCAAGGCTAAAAACATTAAAATAATTGCATATTCTCGTAACTCGTTTCTAGCTTTAAGCAGGCAAAAATACAAATAAAATAAAAACTTTGTTTGGCGTGCATAATTGTAGCATTCAATGATCGTAACAGACGATTAATTTTCAGCTCTTGGCTAATAATAAATGACATTATTTAAAGCTATTCACATGCTGGAAAAATCGATCGAAATTTTGACTCGTATGCTGCTAATGCGCAGGCTCGAGCGGTAAAATGGAGACAGAGGCGGGAGCTGACCTCGCATGCAATTATGTACACACACACACATACATACATAGCAATTATAACTACATATACAAAAGCCACAACGCACCCAAACACCCACAATTAGAGCAGCGCAAACAAAACAAAACAAAAAAAGATCCCCCACACCAAAGCAACAAACAGCGCTGCCTCGGATATGTGAACCTGTGTGCGGGAGAGAAAGAAAATATATGTTGGCGTCTCGTTTTGTGGTTTTGAGTGCTTGGGATCAAAATTAAAGCGCCCAGCGCTTCGTTGTGCTCCATAAAGCGAAAGCTGTGCATGTTTAATGCGCGTGAGCGTGACCAAACAAAAGAGAGCCAGAAATACGAGCGCATTAGAACACACACACACACACACACACACACTCGAAAAAAGCTTCCCCTAGTTTTACAGCTGCTTGAAACAATTAATGCATATTAAGGTCAGCAGCGGCAGCGACGCTAGCGGCCACCCTTTTCTTTTTTTTTGACAAACTCAGCCGCTAGCTGGCGCCAGTAGGCTTAAAATGAGCGAGCTCAGAACTGCATACATACATTTGTATGTATGTTTGTATGGAAGATGCATAGGTATTGATAGGAGCAACTAATTTAGATAATCGTCTTAATGCAACATGCCAACATGTGATATGTGTGTTATGTACTTACGCACACTTTTGCAATTTTGTGGCAGCACAGAATAGGTAGTTAACACTTTATTGGGCAGCGATTGACGTCATTGAAGCGCTTTTCTATGGAATTGTCTACACACATGCGATATGCACTTGCAATTTGAAGTGTATGAATGTGTGTGGGCAGCATGCGTTTATGTATTAGTGCGCGTGTTGTGCGACATGTGTGCATTGCATTATTCTTGTTTTGGCTTCCCATGCGCACTCTCTCTCTATCTCTCTATCTCTCACTCACTCACTCACTCTTACTCCCCCCAATTCCCCACTCACTTGTTAAAGAGAGTGTGCTGCAACCTAGAAGCTTCCATGTGTGTGTGTGTGTGTGTGTGTGCGTATTGTCATAAATGCATAAAATTGCAGCCATGAAAAAAATGTACATGCTTGCATACAGATATGATAGGATTTATCTGTATATAGCTTGTGCCATATTTATACTCTCCGGCTCGCTCACTCTCTCTGTCTTTTTCTTGCTCTCTTTTATGGCGCTCATAGAACCTGCCCTAGAACTATTTTTTATTTTGCTTGTTACATAGCGAGAAACCTTAATATGTGCATTAGACATATAAGTTGCGGACAGGTGTTGCCTTACGAGCAACTTGAACGCCCTCAGCCCTTTAGCCGTGCCATGGAATGTGTTGACAGCAATAACAACCGTAGCAACAATAGTCGCCTACTTGTAAAGCTTTTTGCCAGCATGTGATGTGATCTTAGCTATTGTTGTTGTTGTTACTATTTGATCTTTACCTTATCGACTTGAAGCTTTTGATGATCGCGAGTGATAAGCATTGCAGGTGCTTGTAACAACGGAAGTGATAATAAACCACAAAATAAATAACTGATATTATTTATTATTAGGTTTATATAACTTGTGCTCATTTTGAAAGGCTCTCTCTCTTTACACACACACACACACACTAATACATATGCATGTATGTATGTATGCATAAAAGCTTCTTAATGCAATCCAAAATACAGCAAGTATGATTCAGCTTAAGCCCACAATCATCAACATCTTCTATCTCAGACATGTAAACCACTAAATCTTGTTGCTGTTGTTGTTGTTGCAGATGTGTCACCTATCAAGTTTTAACCACATCACGAAAACGGATTTAGCTCCAACCTTCGCTTTTGCCTTGTACATGACATAATGCCTAGTGGCCTGGCATTTGAAGTTAAAATCCACACGTTGGGTATTTATGTGGATTTTATTTTGTGTTCTGCTTTTGACACTTTTAACCGTAATTCGATTAAAGTTTAATTAAATTGAGAGATTTGCATAAAATGGCTGCTCGAACACCTTCGACATTCTCCCTCTTTTACTCACACACACACTGAGAGAAAAGCTTACGCAGCAGCAGAGGCAAAAAAATGCACACATACTTCATGGCGCGCTCACATCGCTCTTATGTGGATCTCATATACGCCAACTAGAGCCCACACCTCCTGTCTCCCTTCCTCCCCATGACAGACAGACGGCGTAATGCGTTTGAATACATTGTACATAACTGCTGCGTCGCAGCGCAGTCAACGCCGCCCTCTGCTCGATCCGAGGCAACGTCAACGTTGCTATATATAGGGTAGTTTTCTGGTTTAGTTGTGCATTGTTGCTTTTGTACTTTGGCCCTGAAGCTTTATTTGCTTCAATCGATGCCGCCCCGCTTCAGCAACCCCACAATTTAGGGTGGAAATTGTGTCGGATCATCACATGAGCAGGCGAGCATTGCGTTTAGGGTTTCACAATTGTTGTTGTCTCTGTTGTTGTTGTTGTTGTTGCTGTGGGCTGACATGACAACGTGAAATTCACTTTATTGTCTATTCGCGTATTTCATGTCAAACATTATTTGATGCGCCCTCGAGGCGCGCCACACACACACACACACACACACACACACACGCAATCAGTCGCATTACCATGGGATCGTCAAAGCTCTCTCACTCAATGCCCAACATGAAAATCATTTTTAAATACATTTATTTGTGTTTTTTTCGCATGCAACTTTCTAAGTGGGTATAAATCTTTTTTATATGTAATTAAGTTTTTTTTTTTGCTTGCAAAACTTGATTTTTGTTGCTTAAAAATAAACGCTTACGATTGCCTGTTTCCAAAAAAAAACAACAACAACAACAAAGTGGTAACCATAATTGAGCTTCTAAAAACTGTGCACATTATTAGCAACTGCGTCGCTGTCGCTGTCTCGCTCTCTCTTTCTCCCACCGCCCGCGCAGAGCTGGACTTTGTGATTTGACGGCGAGCTTAAAAGCTGCCATTAAAGTTGAAAATTTCAAGCCATGACAAAGAAAATACAATATGTATATTCCCTGACAAAATAAAGGAATGACGACAGTTAAAAAAAAAACTCGTTTTGCGTTTTAGCTTTAATTTTGGCAAGAGTTTTTTTTTTGTTGTTTTTGTTTTGGACAGGTAAAGTGAAAATTTATGCCGCACCCGCTTGCTTGAGACGGGCAGCAACAGCAACAACAATGTTGCGTCTCGAATGCGGTACGTGATTTCGTAGCAACAGCTACACAAATTCCATTCCATTTCAAAGCCGCCAACAACAATAATAATAACAACAACAACAACAACAACAACAGCTTAAAGTCAATATGTAATTGAATTTGATTTTTATGTTTTCGTTTTTCAACGATTTTCGTTGACACGCTGCTTGGCCGTCGTCAACTTCGAAAGCTTTCAATGTGTGCTTTCGCATTTGGCAGCCCAAGCCCCGAAAAACATACAAACCTACATACTTGTTGTTGTTGCTTTCTACACAGTTCATTTCAGCTGGTCTGCGAGTGTGCGTATGTGTTTGAGTGTGTGTTTGTGTTTTTGTTGCTATTTCTATACGCTTTGATTTCCATTATGATTGCGCTTCTTTTTCACCAATTCTGAGCTTCGTTTTCATTCGAACTCGAAGCATTAGCATGGCTGTCGTTATGTCTACATGCGTGTGTATGTATGTATGTATGTATGTGTGAGTGATTGATGACTCTCGGGATTTTCAAAGAATGCTCGCAATCGGCTACCACTCTGTTCTCACTCTCTCTCTCTCTCTCTTTCTATATCTCCCACTCTTCTCAGCCTCCCCCCCTCGCAGCGAAGACGCCGCTGCTTCACAAAATGAGGCTGCCAAAAATATTTTCGTTAATGGAACTTTCTGGTTTTCTTTGGCTTTCAGCTTGCAAAATTATGTACACAATATGTACATCCTTACATACATACATACATTTATATGTAGACATGTATCTCTTTTGAGGTCAATATATGAAAATATTTAACAGAATTTCGGTGCGAAGAGTTTTTGTTAATCAAGTGAAAGGAAGACGCTTTTTGGAGCTGGATTAGAGCCAAAAGCAAAACAATGTCTTCAAAAAATTATTAAACAATTTTCCCCTTCGAATCTATTTTGATAATAGGGATAGTGATTAAACTTAGATTTCGAATTTCAACTCGATATTTCATATGTTGCTATAAAATCCAATCGATACTTGAAAAAGTCACTGATATCGATAGTCGCATATATCGATTATTCTTATTTATTTATATTTTCATTATATTCGATTACCTTTAATTATTACTGTTATTACAAATTTTAATGTTAAACCTTAATTTATCTTATGTCGCACGCTTTTGGACTGACAACAAATAAAAATAAAGTCGATGCTCCCAAACCATAATTTTTCATTGCCGTGTTTTAGTTCGATATTTAAATCGATGTTCTTCTTTGCAATAATAAAGTTATCGATTGTTGATATTTATGGCATGTCCTGTGCTTCAACGATTTTATTCATAAATACATATAATATGTATGTACATACAAAAACATCAAATCCATGTTACTAACTGCGCACTTTTCTATTTCCGATCCGCCCAGTTTATCGATTTCCCCAGCCCTCAAAGCAGAGAGCCAAACGAAGCGAAATTTTATTACGAGCAGTGAGAAAACAAGGGCAACTAACCCAAAGGCAATGGGAGAGAACCGAACGAGCAAGCGAGGGGGTGGATGGTAGCTCGTCGGGCGTCTGGTAACGGTAAAGGTAACGGCAACCAAGCATGATCCCCTCCGCGGCTGCAGCCGCATTTCAACCCTCGTCCCATGTGGGGGGTTGCTACGGCAACGGAAATGGGCTGGCTGGCAAGAGAGCTTTTTGCGTTTGACAAGGACACGCAGTAATAAAACCCAAGCAACCCTAACGTGGAGCAGCAGCAGCCACAGCAGCCTCAGATCATAGGCAGACACAAAAACACTGGCGGGTGGTCCTTGGCCAGGATAGAACCGTGCTCTGTTTGTGTACATTATTAGGGTGCGAGGGTGGCCCGGACAAGTTTTAGTTTTGCCACATAAACCACATAATATTTGGGGTGGAAAGCTGGCACACGCAGATCCGCATTTGCCAAAGGGGTTGTTCAGAAGGCCCCCACAGTAAAACATGCTCCGAAACAATTGCCAGCTGCCGTTGATCACAGATACACGGAGTTTGCACTTGGCAAAAAAAAAATATATATATACAGAAACATAAAAATTGCATTTCAACCCCTAAATCGATAAGCATAGGAACCTGGGTAAAAGTTCAACGAAACGTGGGACTGCAAATTTAACATTGAATTGGAAAATTGTATGAACAAAAAAAAATAACAAAAACAAGATTGAACGATTTTATTCGGCTTAAAGTAGATATAATGCCCTGATGTTGGACGATCGATCCTATAGATATCAGTATCTATCAGATATTAACAAACACACAATCTGTAAAATTTGTTGAGATATCTCAAAAAAATGGAGGACTCTGAACAAATTTAAAGGCCAAAACAAGACTTGGAAATCTGTTTAAACTTTTTCAAAGCTGTGAAAGTTAGAGAACTCGGTGTATCTGTATTATTTGGATATTTATTCACAACGAGTTGTGTTTTTGCTGATTTTTGAATTTAAATATTTGGATTCTGGTACCTTCAGAATATTTTAGACAATATCAAGAACGCAATCTGACAATAGACAAAATTATTCTAGTATATTATTGTAGAATATATCGATAGCAATAGACGATGGCAAGTTCCTTAATTGGATCCCTGGTTTGTGAACGCCATGTTGTGTGTCGCGTGCTTGTGTGTGTGTGTGTGTGTGTGTGTATGTGAATAATGACAGCAGGCACAGGGGCCCGACAAGAGAGTTCTGCCAACTGGGACCTGAGCTGCATTAGGGTTTTTCCTACCCCCAGAGGGCAACATAAAAACATGCACTTAACAGCTGCCGAGCCGAGCCGAGCACAACAGATGCTCCCTCCGTTTCGGTTTGTGGCCAACCGAGGCAGCTAGGCAGCAACCCCTAAGACCCCGCTTGCATGGTTCTGTGATCAAGTTGATCGATCAATTCCACCCTTGGCGCAGACGCCCATTTCCAGTCCAAGTCCCAGCCGCCGCACACAACTCCATTAAATTCAATTGACAAAAGGAAATGAACATGAAATGCAAAAAAAATACAGAGAATAAAAACCCAACACACACGCACACACACACTCCCAGCGGCACATACGAAAAGCAGATTAATGGAGAACAGAGCCAACAACAATGAGAGAGGAACGCATAAAAAGGAAAATGATGAGAGGGGAGCCCAACGTTGTACATCTGCTCTTCACTGGGCACAAACACATACACACACATGCACATGCACATACTTAGAATCGTAGCCATGATGCCGTTGGGCTGTTTTTGCATTTCGTAAAATTTACATTTGTATGCATGTGCAGCGGCCGCAACGAATGCGCGAATACAGAACAAACAGAGAAAAGATTACTTCAAGGTTAAGCATAGCCGAGAGTAGAGTTGACGTTCCCCTCCCACGCATGCCGTTGCTGTTGGCGGTCTCTCACTCTCCTCTCTCGGTGTCACTCGCTCTCTCTCTCTTAAAGTTTGCCTGCTTCCTTCTGCTTTTTTCTGCTCTTGTTTTTGTTGATTTTGCATGTGTGCATGTAAATGAGTTTGCACAATAATAAAAATAAACATTTTTTCTTGCATTTTCCCTCTTGTGCAATTTCTGTTGCTAAAATTAAACGTTAAGGAATTTTTATGGAACAGCTGTGTGCGCCAAAAGAAGAAGCAACAGCAACAGCAGCAACCAACGGCGTAAAAACCCAGCGAAGTTTCAAGAATAAAGCAACAGGCAAAGCAGACAAACATACACACAAACATGTGTGTATGTAAATGCATAAATATATACGTATGTATGTATGTATGTACATACATATTTGTTTGCATAGCCATCCCACTCCCACGCACGCATCATTAGGCCAGCAGGTGAATCATTTCGAAGTTCGTACCGAAAATCATTGAAAATTTGAACGAGCTATAAAATTTAACTATGGATGCCTTTCAATTTGGCATTTATATAGCGATCGCTGCCTGAAGTATTCACATTTGTTGTTGTTATTGCTGGCTGATGTTGCTGACGGGGCGCGGCATACAATTTTCACTTTGTCTGCTGAACTGACAGCCAAAAAGTGTTGCCAAAAACAAAAACGAAAAACAATAACAACAAATCAAAGCGTACACAAAACGAGTTTTTCGACTGTCTTCGGCTCCAGACCGCAAGCAAACTCAAGCTTAACGATTATTTTCTTTGTCATGGCAAACAATTTTCAACTTTTATTGTTGTTAATTTCTTGCAGCGCTGCTTTTAAAGCCGCGCCAAATCTCAAAGCGCTCTTTGCGGAGGCGGCGCGCCGGCCGAAGTTGCGATAACGAAGCTAACGGTGGAAGGGGCAGCGGCAGCGGCAGAGACAGCGGCAGCGGCGCAGTTGCTAATAATGTGCACAACTTTTAGAAGCTCAACGCAATTATGGTTACCATTTTGTTGTTGCTTTTGCATTTTTTTTTCTCGCTTTTAAACAAGTAATCATTTATTTTTAAGAAGCATCCAAATCAAGTTTGAG
Organism: Drosophila rellima; assembly: GCA_035043635.1. Lineage (NCBI taxonomy): Eukaryota > Metazoa > Arthropoda > Insecta > Diptera > Drosophilidae > Drosophila > Drosophila rellima. The sequence goes on along the minus strand of JAWNMV010000145.1, from coordinate 133,456 downwards.
CAATTGTTAATGCAAAAAAAAAGGAAAAAAATGCCAGAAAAAGTGGAAAGATTTATAATATGTACATATGTATGTATGCTTGTACATACATTAGCCGATCCATTAGAAAGTCGCAAGTTTAGAAACAAACAGATTCATATGATAAGTATGTATGTATGTATATAGTTACAATCATACCTATACATACACAGACTTATGTATGTATGTATGCGATCATTTACAGGGGCGGCTTCACTTGTGATTGGGGGGGGCATGCAAAACGCAAGATGGCGAGTATTTATAGATAAAAAACATTTGCATTAAAATTTTACACTCTTATATAAATACATATTCAGATATTTCAAAAGTCATTTGAGACATCTCAAAAAATATACATTTCATGTGACCCTTCACTTTGTTTCTCTTAATCCGTCACTGGTTACAAGATGTACACAAATAACAGTAGAAAAATAAATAACTGAAAGGTTCGCTTTGAACTCTGTATTTCTTGACACCTTCTCTTACTTTGGAATTTTGATGATTTCGCTAAATGTTTATTATTTGATTTATGAACATACCTTAATGTACATGACAACATTGTGTTTGCTATATCTCTCATTAATCAGAAATACTAAATTTCTTTTGGATTACATTATATCCATTCCATACACACGTTTGTATTTCCATATGTAAATCGCTTGGTTCCTATATTTAAATATACTTGCATATGCATACATAGTACATTATATGTACATGTGTCTGGCACAACTCATACACTTAAGAACCAAATTTTTCTTTACTTTTCCATTTAGCAGTACTTCCACTTGGTCTTCTTTCCTTGCTCTCCAGCCCTCCCGCAACAACAAGCAAATGTCGCTACTTCTCTCACACAAACACAATCATACGAAAGGTACACAAGGCAAAGTCGCCGCTGCCTCCGTCACACTCACGAGCGATCTTCGTTTTTCGCATGCAACGCAAAAAACAACAACAACAACAATATGAGCTTCGTGTATGCATATGCTGTGCTTTTGTGTGTTTGGGGTTTTGTAGCTTTTCGACTCTTATTCTTTTTGCTGGCATTGGCTTCGCACTCGCCAACACAGTATTTGTTATTGCAGTAACAAACGGAACTCTCAGGAATATAGCGTGTGTCGTTAGTGCGCTCGTTTCATACATAACGTAACGTAAGCAATTTCCCCATCCCTACAAAACAACGAAACGACAGTTAAACACTTTGTTACTCGCTTACATAAAGCTAAAACAAAAACAAAACAAAACAAAAAAAAAAAAACACACAAAAAAAAAACAAAACAGCAATTAAGTGAGCTGGAAGAATAATGAAACAGCAACAAACACAAAAGTCGTTCGATTTGGTTTATGGCCCTCAGGCTGCAGTTGAAATATAATTTATTATAATTAAAAAGCAGCAACGAGCAAATAACATAATACGTACGTGAGCTTGTGCATAGATAATTGTCAGTGTTTGATTTTCACTTGTCTTGTGTGTTTGTTTTTCGTGTAATCATACGCTTGTGTGACTGTGTGTGTATATGTGTGACGCAGCTGCCATTGCAGTAGGCCGCTAGGTGACAGTGCCGCCAACGCCAACGCCAGAGTCGATGCCGTTTTCACAAATGTAACAATAGAGGCAAATGCAAAACGTAAGGCAAAAGCTTTTACGTGACCAACTTGAAGTTATTGCTCATTAACTGTGAGACGGGGGTGGAGAGAGCTTTTCATTGAATGCAGGTGAGTTACTTATTATGCGATACGTGTTGCTATGTAATTTACATGCACGCATATGTACATACATACATATGTATTTATTTGTATCGTATTTATTTAGGTATATTGTGGATTAGCTTATTCATCCTTTGTCCTTCCTTATGCCGATCGCCAAATATCTGTATGAGGTACTGCCAAGAATTCGCATCCCAACTGTCTCCATTTCTCAAATTAGTATCGCTTAGAGCTTTTTAATCAAGCGTGTAGAATTTCACATAAATGCGTTAATTACAAACACATAAGGCATAAACACAACACCGTTAAGAATTGAAGTACATAATTACACACATACACATGTACATATACTCAAACCTTTATTAGAATAGGGGGGCGAAGAGCGGAAGAAAATATTTCCGATGAAGTCATGCTGGAACCTAAAATAAATCGGCACTGTACACAGATATGTACATACATACATATGTTTGTGTTTGCACATGAACGATCATTAAAAAAAAACTCAAACACACACAAAATAATTTGCACTTTTTAAGTACAAAATGCAATGCATACAAAATCATTTTACATGCTGTTTCCCCCTACACACAAACACACACATGCAAACATATTGACATATGTATATGCATGTGTGTATGTGTGCATAGAAAAGGAGATACTGCGAGAGAGCAAAAAGTGAGAGAGATAGCTTAGCAACGGCAGTTTTTGTTCTTGTGAACATTATGGCTTCGCCTTGGCAAAAAAAACTCATACACAAAATCTCGCCCCCTACATGAGCGAGCAGTACAACAACAACAACAATAGCGAGCGACCACAACGAATGATATTTTTGAACTCCACTACATAGACAGAGTTGTCAGCTCACTGTTATATACTCATACAAAAGTTGTGTACATACATATGTAGGTCTATTTTGATCAATAGTCGTGGCGCTAGCTGGCAAAGTTGCTTCAATTAAGCTGAGGCTGCTAATTAATGCTGCCACCAAGCCCCAGCTCTTTTATCAAGCACAATAAATAATTTTTGGATTTGCATGCGCTGCTGAATTTTTCGTATTGGTGTTGGCAACTCTGCGCGCGCGCCAAGCATACAAAGCACAACCGCATACACACACAAACACATAATATTAATATACTTGCGTCGAAGTAACCCAGTTGGAAATTGTTAAACTTGGTTGCTAATATGATATTCAGTTATATTTTAGTTATATGTAAATAAATATGACCTAGAGTCTCTATTATTTTTATTAAACTAACTAGACTCAATAAACACAGAACACCTAATTTCTTTAACAAGTTTAATTACCTGATTGGCACTTAAACTCAAGGCACTCTGTGAAAAAGTAAGGAAGTAAGCTGTTCTCTTGTCATGCAGTCGATTCCCAACTGGGTTCATTTTGTTGAACTCACTCGCTCGCTCTCTCTCTCGTTCGGAACTTCGTTCGTTAGCTCTGTTGGCTAGACCAGAAAACTTTTCGTGCGCGCTCGTCAGTCGTCAGTTTTTCTTCAGTGGCTCCGCGCGTTTCGCATTTTGTTGTGCGGGCTGCTACTCCGCCGCAGCAGGAAAACTACACATACATACACACAACTGAAAAACTTGGCTTTTTAATAAAAATAAATTCAATTTTATTGCTTTTTCTCCCGCGCGCTTTTACACATATACAAAAACCGTGCGTCTCTATTTCTGTGTGTGTGTGTATCAACATAATTTTGATGTGCAAAGCTCTAAAAAAAATCTAATCAAAACGACACGACGACTATGTGCTGCCTGTGATTCTATTTCGGTGTGTATGCCTTAAAAACAACTTAAATGCATTATATGTACATATATATAAATATTTTTAAATAGACTTAGAACTGTACTTTCTAATTTGTGCAATTGATTGTCCGTCTCTTTCTCGCTGTGCGTTTTTTGCATATAAAATCAATATTTCCAATGAGTTTGCTTGTGTGTGTGTTTCATGAGTGCATGAGAGAGCGCCTCACTTTCATATCGATTTTTCATGCGTTATTGTGAAAGCTTTTCTGCACTGCAATGCAGAGCTTTTTAGTGCAACGGAAAGCATACACATGCCTGTAAGTTTGTAATTTAAAGTAATGACGAGCAATTTTCATTAATTTAATGAACACACACAAGCACATGCAAATGAGGTCAAGTGTCGCTGTGAAAAATTGTACGTTCTCTCCATTTGTATGCAGCCAGCCTGCGATTGGTGTGAAAGAGTGAGTGCGACGACGACCGCTCGTCGTTACATAAGCTTTTTTCTAATTGGCGAATATGTATGTGCGCAGCAGCATAAACTTCTAAAACGAGCTTTTCAAATGCAATTCTTCTGAAAACAGTATCCGTACAAATGTATGTAATGAACAAAATTAAAAGAAATGGTTAAAAGCACGTTGTCAGAAAATGTACAATGGAAAAAATGTGTCGCTGTTTTGAGCTCTATGTGTGGCCGCCATCTTGGTTTTTCCCCCCTATGGGCAACCCAGTAGAAACAGCCATGGCAGCAGCAGAAACAACAACAATATCAAAAAATATTTTTCAATGCTGCTGGCGGGCTGCGCTCTCTTTTTACTCCCTCTCACTTTGGCTTCGGCTGACTTCGTTCATTTTTCGTTTTATGTTTGTTCAAGACAGCAACAACAAAATCAACAGAAAAAAAGCGTGAAATTTTCTCTCTGCACTTTTCACACACATCTGTACACAGCTCTCGCAGACTTTGGCGCTTTGTATGCTCTCTTTTTTTTTTTGTAGCTTTTCGATGTCGACCCGACCGCCCGCCACATATTTTTGTTTCCACTTTGTGCTACACTTCTACTTCGTTGCGGCTATTTATTGTTGTTGCTATATAGGTTGTATGTATGTATGCACATACATGTGTACGTACGTGCTCTACAGACACGTTTACATTTTCATTTTTCATATTTTCGGCCTGTTTTTGCCTCGCACACATACTTTTGCTTTGTCGTTTTTATAATCTTTCACTTTATGAGCAGCGCGCACGCCATGTTTAATATGTTCGTTGCGATGTTGCCAAATTTCATACGCACACACTTCTCACACACATTACATTGCAAGCGCGCTGAACTTTTTGTCGTGCAGCTTAAAAGTTTCATTTGTTTACATTCTACGCACATGTGCAGAATAACAAAAGTACAATAATAACAACAATAATAATGAGACAGCACGCACAGAAAAGCAAAAAATAAAAGCTTTTGCGCAACAAGTGCAAAAAAGAAAATAATAAAGAAGAATAACGCGAAATACACAAGCAAACAAAACGCAAAAAATGCTACTAAAGAATTTTTTGCTTAGTACTATGGATTTGTTTTCTTCGTTTCTTATTTTCTTATGTTGTTTTTTTGGGCCAAATTGCTTTAACGTTTTGTTTATGAATTTTGTCTGTAATGTGTATGTGTGTGTGCTCATCACATTCTTCGCTTAGTTTTTGAGCTTTGGTCAACAATTTGAACCACCCACGTCTCGTTTTTTAACGTAACGACCTTGCATTTTTTGTTTTATTTGTGTTCTTCAATTTCTACACTGACCTACACACATTTTTTGTCGCATACTTTGGCATTTCGGCTATAAATTCTTTGCCCTACGCTTTTTATTACTATTGTTATTGTTATTACCATTGTAGTTGTCTTTTTTCTTTTTATAGTAAACAAAAATTAAAATTTGCAAAATGTGCGAAAAGAGAGGCGCAAAAGTTTTGTCAGCCGTTATCGTTGGTTGCTTTGTGCTTTTGCCTTCAGCTAGTTTTCTTGTCTGTGTTGTTGTTTTGCCTGTGTCAATGGCCAAAAAGTTCGTTGAACTGTTTTTATTTTTTGTTGTTGATTATTTTGTGGCTTAATTTAGTCTCTTATTCGCAATTTCACTTTCACGAGGCCTAGTGACATTAAAGAAAATTATTATAATAACGGTCGTGGAATTTAGTCAAGTTCATTTCGGTAATCACTGTCGATAACATGGGGTAATTACTTTGCTATCGATAAATGCTATTTATTGCTCAAACTGACAGCAGTATCGGAACATCGATTATCGCTTTCTAAAAGTTCTAAATCGATTTTCACTGACTTTTAGACTGTCTTCTCTTTCTAACACTTCACACTTTATATATTTGGCATATTCATAATTTTTCTGAAACATATGCAAATATGATCTGTAAATACGTTAACGCCCCAGCCATCACCTGTCATAAAGAAACCTCAAGCCGCACCCAGAAACCTGCCGTGACCACATTTTCAAATTACAACAAGCCGAAAATAAATTTACAAAAAAAACCTTCAACTTGGAGTTAGGAGAAGGAAGGAAAAGACACTAAAGACGGACATAATCCACAGATCAACGAGACAAAGTCTTGGCAGCAATTGACAGCAACGGCTTCTCTGTGTTTATAGACAAAAAAAAAAAAACATTTGCTTGCCTCACCCGTTTGCCATTTGTGGTTGGAATTTTCAGCCAACTCATTCAGAGAGACGCCCTTTACTCTCGAACTTGTGTTCAAAGCCACAAAACATAAGCCCTTAACATTCACTTTAAATAGCTTTTTGAAATGAATAAAATAAAAAAATAATAAAAAAAAAAATAAAGAAAAAACGAGTTTTTCGTTTTTCTCTGCCGGCTTTTAATGGCAACAACGACATTTTCTGCTTGTGGGGATCGTTTTGAAAATCAGTTTGAAGAACTGAAAATTGAACGACTGGGCTATTTACCTGTAAATAGGTTTTAAAAAACTAAGTTCTAAGTTTTACCTTTCAGTTTTGGAAGTACATTGTATATATTAGAAAAATAAATCTCTATCAACAACTCTACGATAATAGAAAACTTAATAAAGATAGAGAAATTATTTATGAACCCTTTGAAAAACATAAAGTAGTAAAGGATTTTTCAAATTATACTTTTAATAAATGTTTAAATTAATTGTATATTTAAGCTATAAATTACTGATATGTTGTAATCAGCATCTTAAACTTAGCAACCCTTCTTGGCCCTTTTTGCATATGTAGGGTATAAACAAATAAAATCCGTACATATCATAAAATGAGACGACTGCGACGTCGACGCCGCCTACGTTAAAGCGATTTCTTTGGCTTTTTTAGACTGTGCTGTGAATGCTTCAAGTTGTTGTTGTTGCTGCTGCTGTTGCTCCTTCTTCTTCTCTACTACCTCCTCATCTTCCTCTTCCAACTCCAACCGTTGTTGTTGTTGTGTTTTAGCTGCCAGAAATTAAATTATTGAAAGTCACTGCCAGGCGAATTGTTGCGGCGTTTATTTTTACGTCGTAAATATACAAATTTTATGTCTGTATCTGTGTATGTCTGAGTATCTTTATGTGTGTGCGTGTGTGTGTCTCTTGCTCAGCTTTGCAAGCGACAAGATAAGTTCCACTTTATGCAAATCTTGTGGGGGAACTTTTTATTTTTTTCTTTTCGATTTTTGTATATTTGTTCTTGGCTTTTTAGCAAGAACTCCTCTTTAAATCTTTTTTTTTTTTTTGTTTTCTTTGATTTGTATTTTCAAGTTATTTCCATTTTAAATTTGTTTTTCTGAGTGTCTTTCTCGCTGGTTTTTCTTGTATATGTATGTGTATGTGTAGAGCATATTGTCTGTGTTGTGCATTGGTGTGCGTTTATTTTTCTTTAAACTGGTTTTTCTGCCAACTCAACTCGAGCTGAATTGCCGCCCGTTTTTCGAAATGGCACAGTTCTTGTATTTTGCCAAACCGGTTTTTCTTTTGACTTTTTAGAACAGAACCCCGTAAAGAACTGAGCACACCTGAAATGAAAAGAAAAAACGAACAGAAATTAAATGAAATTTTTTTTTGAAGTTTGTGTTTTAGTAGCTCCAAGCGAAGTAGAGAATTTTCACTCATTTTGTTCGTTTTGGGTTCGTTGAAGTTTCCCCATCGTCAGCTCATCCCGATTCCCAATTCTCTCTTTATATTTATCTTGCCCTTTTCCTGTTCTGTCGCGCGCACTTCCTGTGGAAAAAAGGGAATACAACACGACAGTTGTTGGTTGTTAACATTTGATGATCCCCGTTGTTGTTGTAGAGTGCCAGTGGGCGAGAGGGTAGGGGGATCACAAGCCAAAGCGGCGCACTTTTAGGGGTTGTCTGTCGGCAACAGCAGCAGCAGCAACCCCCAAAGATTTTTACCCTCTACTGTTTTTGGACCCTTACACCGGCCTAACCAGTTTTCGGGGTTGCTCTGTAAGCGGTCTGGGATCCTGGGACCGTCTGGCGCGTGCTTAGAACGGAACCTTTTTTTTTTACCTTTTTTTTTCCATAATACTCAATTTACATGCGTGGCACTCCAGTTGTTGGCATTTGAATCCCTGATTTAATGAGTTCTGTGCTATTCAACCTCGATTAATTCAAGTGCCTAGATTAAATTTCAGAAGAGTTTTTCGCTAACATTGCGTGAAAACTGTTATAACGCTACGTTTGATAGTAGATCTCTTCACAATAGTATAGAAATATTATATATAGAAAATATATGAATTGTGCAACAGCATATAAAGTAAAATGTTGTAAATAATTGCAGCATTCGACAAACGGCAGTTGCTAGATTATAATTTCAGGTGGGTTTTTCGCTAACAACGTACCGTATTTGATAATTTTGGACGTCGTTTGATAGTAGATCCCAGTACAATAGCCTAAAATTTAAGAGAATATAAAGAAATAGAGAATAGCAACTGTTTAAAAAAACAAATGTTGAGGGAAATTCAAATCTCCACAATATCTCGACATGTCAAGAACCTCAGTTGCTAAATTAAAACCAAAAGTTGGGTTTTTCGCTAACCACGTGCCGTATATGATAATTTTGGACGTCGTTTGATAGTAGATCCCAGCACAATAGCTCAGAAATTAAGAAAACATATTTTAACATAATAGATATTAGTTAAACTCGATCATTACTAAATTATTTCACGCAGCTGTATATAAATCAAGTGTAGAGGGAAATTAAAAACTCCAAATATCTCAGCATTTGAATAACCTCAGTTGCTAAATTAAAACCATAAGTTGGGTTTTTCGCTAACCACGTACCGTATATGATAATCTTGGACGTCGTTTGATAGTAGATCCCAGCACATAATATTTTATATAGTATATACATATACATATATAATCGGGCAATTGCGTTTGACACAGTGGAACGGAAGTAACTGCAATTCCGTAGCACTTTAACTGTAAATTGCTAAAATAAACAAAGTTGAGATTTTCGCTAACAACGTTCCGCAAACAACATTTGGACGTCGTTTGATAGTAGACCTCAACACATTCGCAGTTATTAATTTCTTACTCATACTCATTTGAAGTGCTTGTTTTTCTTGTTATTGTTGTTATTTTTCTTGTGATATGCTCAATACTCGACTTTATATTAGTTGGTTAAGGCGCCACATCCGTTGAGAGCGAGAGCCCCAAGCACTAAAAGCGCGCGTCATCTATAAAATTTTCTGTGGGGTCCAACTGTACTTTTTCCCAACATACAACTTCGCTCAGCAGCAAGAGTAAAAATGAAAACAACAACAACAACAAGGAAAACAACAACAACAATGCAAGGAGAACATTCTGCTTCTGCCTGCGCTGGAAAAAAGGATCCCATTTTTCGTTATAATCCTCCACCATCTGCGCAAAAATAAAACCTTGCATGTGCAAAGAGCGTGCGTCACTAAAAGTCGGATGTCTGTGTGTGTGTGCGTGTGCGAGAGAGGCGAAGCGGAGCGAAAGAGGGCGAGCGAGAGAGATCCTTTTTCATGCTGCTGCTGCGGCTGCTGTCGCTGCATGCGTTGCTGCTGATGGCAGAAGCAGAGCCCAAAAACGACCGCCCTTCCTCCCGTTTTTACCTACTGCTTTTCTCATCAACTCTCAGCCTGTCGGTGTGATATATGTACAATATCTTTGTGTTTGTGTGGCCGGCTGCTGTTGCTGAACTACAATAACAACTACTAAATCCCCTTTTACTTTGTGTGTGTGCGTAGGAAAAACCCTCGGCTTGAGGCGGGCGGCAAAGCGTTGGCATTGTCTAGCCAATGCATCATCAACGTCGGCGTCTCCGTCGACGTCGCTATCAAAGCCACTTGGGGTTAGAGTTACTCTAACTAAAAACAGATGGCGCCACTGCGCATGTCTTGCACCTTATGTATTAAAGGCCACACAAGTTCACATACATAATCATTATATAAATAAAGTAAAGTATGTATACTAGGTAAATAGAAATAACTGATCCCTCACACAAAGTTACTGCTTCGCCTGATGGCGCCCTACGCCTGCTCGTTTTCTCCTCTCCTTGTTTCTCTTTGCTCAGCAGCAGTTCCTAAGGCAGCAACAACAACAACAACAGCAGGAGTAGCCTGTGTTTTTCGCCATTATGTTTTATATTGATCGGCTGCTTCCTTTTCACTTGGCGAAAACAAAAACGCAAATTGTGAAAAGGGAGCCCGAGCGAAAGCCGAACGTCAGCGTCATCGTCTGTTGTGCGTCACGTAGCGCATATGCTGCTGTCCCTGTTGCACTCATTGCGGTGTTGGAGAGAATTGTGCACGGGCACAGTTAGGTTTTTCTATAGAACTTCTCTATGTCGCTCTGTCAGCCTGACGGGGCCCATAAAAACGAACGAGCGAGCGAGCGAACGTGCTGCAGCTGTCGCTGCCGTTGCCGCTGCCTCCTCTACTGCTTTCCACGTCTGTTTTTATGCTGATGATTAAATTACGGCAGGAAACGGACGCTGAAAGCAAGATGCAATTGCGCTCCCCTTTTCATTAAAATTTCCATGCAAATTCGCCGCAGTGTCATCAGTAGCTGGTGTCATAATTTTTTTTTTGGTTAATTTCGCTTCCATTTTGAAAAATGAAAATGTGGCTAAAGCAGCAGCAGCAGCAGCATCATCAGACTTCAAAAACTCTGCCACGTTTTCTCTCTCTCATTCCTGGTCGGAGTGTCTGGTTCGCTTACGGCGAATTCAAATGCTCGTTTTATGTTTGCCTGTTTCCCTCGTATATACATATATATGTTAGTGCGTGTGTGTTTTATGATATATTCCCGTTATATTTCATGCTCTTCTCTTTGGCACGCTCACTGCAAGTATTTAACAAGGCTCCTTTTTGCCTACCTGCCTGTCGTCTGCCTACTTGGCAATTTCATAACGTGCCCCCAAATACGTGAGGCTCACTCTCGCACACACACACACACGCACACGAGCATGCTGCTCGCTCTCAGCAACTTCGCATTGGACGGCCATATTGGTGTGTGCGAGTGAGTGAGCGAGCGAGCACGGCAAAACGAACGCGCCGAGAGCGAGAGAGCAGTGAGTGAGCGTCGACAAAGCGTCGCGGCGAATATGAATAAGGGTCTCTCAGTCGCTGGCACATTTGCGTCGTTTCAGTTGCTTTCGTGCGCTTGGAGCTTTTGTTTGGTTTTTGCGTGTGCACGGCAGATCGCGACGCGTGCGGTTGTTGGCCAACAAAATTACATACATATGTACAATACAACATATACACACACACATAAGCAGCAAAAACCAACAACTAAATCCATATCGAAAAAGAAAATCGCTTTTTCTTTCCTGTGTGCATTGAGAAAATTTTAAGTAAGTTTGTGAAGTGAAAATATTTAACAAAATCGTAAAATCGTTTTTATGTGCAATTCCCCCCACATTTATGTTCATGCATATGCATCTGTATGAGTGTTTTTGTGTTGTTTGAAAGGAAAAATGTTCTATTTTTAAACGTACCATAAAACAAACGTCACACACCACACCACACACAAATTTGTGTCTGGCAGCGATTGCTTCATACTTCAACTTTAAAATTATCAGAAAAATCATAAACGTTTCCGTGAGTGTTTGTGTGTGTGCTTGTGAAATTTTCCACAACGAAAAACCCACTAGAAAAAACCTCGCACACACATTCATCTCGTTCACATATTACTTAAAGATGTATTTGTGACGACGCGAGCGTCGACTGCGACTGCGAAACTTCCCCTCTTTATGTTTCATGCTGTTACTCTGCCTCGTTAGCTGACGATGCGTCGACGTCGCGACGTCTCGTTGTCGTCATTTATCGTTTCCATCGATCTCCAACACTAGCAACTGTAACATCGCCACAAAATCCGTTAGCCGAGCATTTGTACTTGCGCTCTCGTTGCCGTCGTTGGTTGAGTGAGAGAGTGTGTTGTGTGTGAGTGTGTGTGCTGACTGGTGCCGTTGGAATGAGCAAAGTTGAGAAATGAACGAAAAAAAAAGTAAAGATAGAAGAAGTATTTGAAAGCAAGCTACGAAGCGAACGAAAATAAAAAAAGTTGCATTGCAGTTGTGTGCTTGGGCGTCATAGAGGGCGCTTTTGTGTATAGAAAAAATGTATGTTTGTGAATATTCTGGAACTGTATATATTAAAAAAGATAATAATAATAAAAATCTTGCTCAGATTTTGAGCGTCTTTGTGTCTGTTCAAAAGAGATACTAGACAACAATTTGTTGTTGTAGTTGAAAAAAAAAAACAGAAAAAACATGAACTTGACCTTGAAGCGTTGGTAGAGGCAAAACATAAAAGCGAGTAATTAATTGCTATTGTTGTTGTCATCGTTAGGCGTCTCTCTGTGTGTGTAATTGTTAATGTGTGTCTGAACGTGTGTGTGTGAATTTTTGTCAACTGATTTTTGTGAATATTTTTGACTAACGTTTGCATATATTTCCATTGTTTTGATTGCAGTTTTTAACTGATATAACTACAAGCATTTGACAAGCAAAGGAAGATAACAAAGAAGACGAAGAAGAAGCAGATATTTCAACAAAAGCTTTATATAAAACAAAACAAACGTTAAGCTGCCCTACTATTCAGTACTTTTCCGGAAAGCTGCGTAAAAGAAAATTGTGCCAGGCAGAGGGCACAACCCAAAACGGAAGCCACGTCGAACGACGACGGTCGGCTGGAAAAAAAGCTCCTCCCCCTCTTTATTCTTTTCTTGCAATAACTGTTAAAACACATTGTCAATCATGGATGACGATCAACAGTTTTGCTTGCGGTGGAACAACCATCAGAGCACGTTGATTAGCGTATTTGACACGTTGCTGGAAAATGAGACACTAGTCGATTGCACGCTCGCCGCTGAGGGTAAATTTCTCAAAGCCCACAAGGTGGTATTATCAGCATGCAGTCCCTACTTTGCGGTAAGTTAACAAAATATTTCACATATTATTATTAAGAGATAATAATTTGTAATTTTATTTAATTTTCATATTTAGACTTTGCTGCAAGAACAGTACGACAAGCATCCAATTTTCATACTCAAGGATGTCAAGTACCAGGAACTGCGCGCCATGATGGACTATATGTACCGCGGCGAGGTTAATATCTCGCAGGATCAATTGGCCGCGCTGCTCAAAGCGGCCGAATCGCTGCAGATCAAGGGTTTGTCCGATAATCGCAGTGGCGGCGGCAGCGGCACGGCAGCAGCAGCTGCGGCTGCTCAAGCTCCCAAACCGGACGCACATCATCGCGTCAAGCTGAGCGGGACCTATACTTTGGAGCAGACAAAGCGTGCGCGTATTTCAACTGGCGGTGCAGGTGCCATGGATATAACTGGCGATGTGTCTGGTTCACGCGAAGGCTCCTCCAGTCCATCTCGTCGTCGTCGAAAAGTCAGACGCCGCAGCATGGAGAACGGTAAGTTTGCCTGAACGAAGTGTAAACTAACTTTATTTCAACTTGCAATTTGTCATTGTGTTACAGATGTGCACGACAACTCGAATTCGTCAGTGCTGCAAGCAGTCGCCGCCTCCAATCAGTCAATCCTCCAACAAACAAGCGCCAGCCTCGCCGCCTCCGCTTTGGTCAGCACTCAATTGGCCAGCGGCAGCAGTGCAGGTGCCGCAGTTGCAACAGCAGCAGCAAGCAATGCCGCATGTGGCAGCAGCAGCCAAGTATCGAACCAGCCATTGACCAGCAGCAGCAGTAACGTTACCAAAAAGACTGAAAGCGCTAAACTAACATCGACAGCTGCCCAGGGCGCCCAACAACAACAGCAGCAGCAACAACAAACAACAAGCGATGCCATTAACACCGACAATGTACAACAACAACAGCAGCAACAACAGCAACAGAATCAAGGCGCCCAAGGCGATGCTGATGAGATGGATGTGGCAAGTGGTGCTGGTGGTGCAAGTGGCGCCGTTGCAGTCCACACGGGTGTCGTTAAGCAACTGACAACGCTTGACAAGTCGAATCATAAACAAAAGATCAAAGATAATAGCATAACAACAACTGAAATGGTAATTGAGCCCAAGGCCGAATACGATGAAGATGCGCACGATGAAAATGTTGAGGATTTGACTTTGGATGAGGAGGATATGACAATGGAGGAGCTGGACCAAGCAGCCGGCACCAGTCAGGGTGGCGAAGGATCTAGTCAAGGTGAGTTGAACTTGAAAACAAGAGAGGAGAACAAATTTAGTGTGAAAATGTCTTATTTATTTATTAACGAAACAATCATTTTTAATTGCAGCATATGCATCATGGCAACACGACAGATCTCAGGATGAACTTGGACTAATGGCCGCACAGGATGCACAGCAACGGGATCCACAAGGTGAGTTTTTGTTACATACTACATACCGAAAGATAGTACCGAGCTATATACCCAAAATATATATCTCATTACCTATACTATATATATATATATAATATGAACTACAAATGAAAAAGCAAAAGAAATAAATGCAGTTTAGTTTATGGTTAGACCAGAAGAGCACGACGACCAGCTACAAATTTCAAATGCAAAATAGTTGTTGTAGAAGAAGATCTGAATTGAAAAGAAATGAACAAAAAGAATTATATAAATATAAAGCCAACAAGTATTTCAAGATCACACAACTCTTAAATTCATAATTACATTTTGTTTGTTGTTATCTTCTTCTACTTCCACTTTAACTTGTTCTTTTTATTATTAAATTTAAAAATATCAACAATTTTTTAAAAATATATTTTCATATATAAATATTCATTCAAATGAAAGTCGTGCTCCGAGAAAAAAGCTCTTAAACGTTGAGAAAGAATATTTCGATAGGCAGAAAGCGCAGCATAGAAAGAATGAAAGAAAAAACAAGCAACAAGAAAGATAAAAACAAATAAGAATTATTTTTGCAAAAATGCTAAAGTAAAGAAAGAATACAAAATTCATACAATGCGGTACAGTTAAAAGCAAACAAAAACAAGACATTAAGAAACCAGAACAGCAACAATGGCAATATTAAACTAAATATTAAATAATAATAGAACAAAAATGAAATGAAGTTATTTTTAGTTTCTATTCTTGTTTTTGTTTCGCTTTGCTCTCGCCGCACTCAAAGAATGATTAACAAAAACCAAAAGTATAATTATTTGTGCAAGTTGAAAGTACTACACTTTAATTTATTTTAATTACTAAATTTTTTTATACTGTTTTTGAGTTAAATCACTAACTTAACACTTAATTTTTTATAATTTGATCACACATAATTCGTATAACAAGTTTTTTACTGTATATATTATTGTATTTTATTATAAATTATACTACTTATATTTAATTTTTAACACACACATAATCTATCACAACAAAAACAAAAAATTTAAATACACATACACATATCACACAACCAACAATCCACAAAACAAAAACATTTGCCCTGAGAAACGCTACCCAAAACGTCCCCACTATATAACAAACTGTAATAACTCATCCATTCCACAACCCCAAAGAATCATCCCATCAATCCGTTTGCGCTTTATGAAATGTGTTTTATGTATGATTTTTCTTATTTTAAATTTATTAATTATATAAAATAATCGTAATCTTTTGGCTTATATCATTATTATTTTTTTTTTATGTATTTGGTGTTTTTGTGCCGCATTTGGTTTTAACATTTTATGTATATATAATAATTTATTTATTTAACACACACATTCGCAAGCAAAAACACACACACTTTTTACATTGTTATTTTCTTCCTAACAAAATCCGCAAGCTCTCTCTTCTCTCTAATCTGTATCATTCTCTCTGTTAGTCATTGTCTTAAAAATGAAAACGAAGACATTTTAATTCCGCGCTCGCTCTTTAAGCACAGTTCGAAGGCACACACACTCACATGCATATACAACTTCCATAACACAAACACACTGCAGCTGAGACTTTGTCTTATTTTAAGTTAGTCTTAAATTTTGTTACTTTGTGTGTATGTGAGAGATAACAGCAGTTGTTTTGTGCGTGTGTGTGTGTGCGGCTTACCCAGCGTTCTATATATCTCTCCCATTTCCGCTCTTTTGCTCTCTGTATATGCGTGGTTTGCAGAAGGGTGTGCTTTCTCTCTCTGTCTCTTACAATAAAATGCTCTAGTGTTGCCTCAAAAGTCTTGTTATTGTTGTTTGCTAGACCACTTGAAGCAATTTAACAAAAACTAAATAAATAACTTGAATAATTGTACAAGTTCTGCCAGTTTGTTAACAATTTGTTTTTGTTGTATAAGCAACAACACTCACACGCATACATATTCCCACACAAAAACACACACAATACTGGGCACACTTTGTATGTTATCATATTTGTTACATTTGCTTTCACGCGCCATTCGCATTCATTTTACATAATTGCCAACATTATCTGTTGTTTCGTCTTCGTTTAGAGCTCTACCACCAACCTCTACCCCAATTCCTTCCCCTTATCTCTCTCCAGCGCGAGCTAATGTTTATTACACAGTTTAATTGATATTTTTTTAAATTATTATTTTTAAACTATATAATTAAAAGATCAAAAATACGCATGCAGTTTTTAAATTGTAATTTTAGTACTATGTATATTTATCTATACATTATACATACATATATATATATCTATGTATATATATAATTTTGCTTTATTTTGGTTGACGGGACTTTTTTGTTTAATTTATTGACTTTGATTTGTGTTATCCATTATGTTTATGCTAGTCTGTAAGTCTTTTTCTTTCCTTTGGCAAAACTCTCTTGCCAGAAAGCTCTCGTGCGCGTTTCGCTCTTTGATCGTCTGTAAAATGCACACGGCGCTCTCTTTGGTTTGACAACCGATAAATGAGAGCGCCATTATTGCACTTGGTTCGCGTCGTGTCTCGCCTCTTTATAAAAAAAACTTTTAACATGTCAAGTGAACAAGTGTTTGAAAGCAGCGCCAAAAGAAGAAGCAAAAGTTAAATGCATTGAAGAATCTTTACAAACGAAGGAGCATCAGCAAAAAGGTGAGGAGTCGCCGTCTTCGTGAAGTCTTCGTCATCTGATCAAGTTAATGCCGCTAAGAAAGCACGTAGCCATCCAGAGGGTGGTGAGGTACAGTTGTTGCTTTAGCTGGTACTTGACAGGTGGTGCCCGCTATACAGACAGTTGGTGGTGTGGCTCCCAGTTGAGTTTCTCGTTGCGTAAGCTCAGGTAAGTATGGCTTCGCTTGACGGTATCGGTTGAGCGAAGTGCGTACAAAATGAAATTAATTTTGATATTTTAAGTTCATTTTTTGTTTGTACCCGAAATTTCCAATCCAATATCCCTTTTACCAACCCCACCATCAACTCTCCCGGCCATCTGAAAAAAATTACACTTCACACATTTAACCAATCAAAAAGAAGCAAAATCCCAAAAGAAAAAAAAAAATTACAGCGTTTTCAGGTAATGTACGAAATAGAGAGCAAAGCTTTACCAAAAGCTTTAAGCTGATCAATTTTGTTGTTCCTTACATTATAACGCCGGCAGCAGGGTAAGCTATAAAACTACCAACTATCTTCAAAATATAATCATACCTTCATTTATCTGCGTTTCGCTGCATTATTTATAAGTGTATACACATTAAATTTACAACTATATATATTTATTTATTTATATCTATATATATTGTATATATACATATCTCTATACATATTTTATTATTACATTTCTTAAATTTTTACCTTGCAATACGCTCTGGCCCTAGAGTGCACATTCTGTGTTTTTGTAAGGATATTTGAAAGTTTGTGCCAACAAAATCCATTTTCTTTTATAATGATCTCTGATCTGACACAAGAATGGACAAATTCCTCGACAGACAAAAACAAACAACACAAACATCACAAATATGTTTATTATGATTTACACTTCAATTTATATTTATCATATTTTATGTTGTGTTGTGTTTCATATCATTTTTCTCGCTTTCATTAGCCAATTTCCATATTCTTGACTGTTAACAGTCTAGAAAAGTAAAGTGAGAGAAGTTTTAGGAAGAACTCTACTATCTATATATGTATAAATAATATACATGTCTCGAATTTCTAGTTAGTTTATTTTCATATATATTATATATTTTATGTGCGTCATTTGTCTTGTCAAACCACACACCACTTTCAGTGTTTCTTCTTTTCACCTCTTACCTCCGCTGGTCCTCTAAAGCTTGTTTTCTCATAATTTATAAGTCCTCCTCCCCTCGACGGCTTATATCATACCGCTATAATGTTATAGTCACAGCTCGAGGCTCACACTCTCTCGCCTGTTAATTGTTTAACAACAACAATGTGTATAAGAATAACTTGAAAGATTCGTTCAAGTTCAAGGTCGGACAAAGATTTTTCTACACTTTTTCCTGTGTGTGTGTGCCTTGTGTGCGAAATTGTTAATCAGCTTTCGGGAATTTGTTGTTGCACCATTGTTTCTATACGCCACATACAGATAATGGTATATCTCCCTCCCTTTCACTCTCTCGCACTGATTCTCTTTCTTCTTATGCACTGTCAATGGTGCTGATTTTGAAAACAATAATGAAGTATTTGATGAGTGCGATTCTTTTTGGTTTTGTGTTTTTTACTTGCAATAGAAAAAAAAACCAGTTTTGTCTTCTGTATGTGTGTATGTGTGCGAGTGTGTGCTTGCATTTGTTGGGAATTTCCAGATTCATTAGCATATTGCCTAAAAATAAAAAAAAATAATAATTTTGATCTCTTACTAGAAGAATACATAATTGCCTGAATAAAATTTAATATGCGTTTTCGTATTTTTTATTATTCATTGCGAATTTAAATGGTTTTTCTATGAATTGCAATTTGTCATGAATTATAATCAAATTTCTTAAGAGTTCCAGTTATACACTGAGCAACAGTTCTAAATTCGATATGTTTGGCATGTTTTGGTATATGGGTCTCTTTTTTGAAAGGATTCTCTTTTGGTATTTTTGATAAGGATTCTACTTTGTTGTTCGCAGTGATTTAGTGTCGCGGAAAACGGTCTTGTTATTTGGCCTTGACCCACTTTGAGTTGTGTGTGTATTGGTTGGCCTATAAAAGCACAATAATCAAGTGCTTTTTTTTTTAGGTTGCAACGTTATTAAAGCTTTTTTGAGATAACTGCACACATGTAGACATGTCGTAAGCTCTTTATGCTCTCGGCTCTCTTGTGTGCGCATAAGCTAGTTTATACGGTAATCAATTATGAATTTATATAAAATCAATTGAAATGGTTTCTTTTAAATAATCAAAATATTGGAATTAAGTTCTCTATCTCTCAATATGTATATGTATGTAGTACACTACTTTTTTCCATCTATTTACTTTGTAGTTTGGTAATTGTACTTAAACTGGGCTTTTCCTTGCTTTCAACTTGTACTTGCAACATTTTAATTAAATAATTATGTCGATTATTAAGTGAGATTGATTAGTGAGTTTAAAACAAGAGCTTTTTTCAAAGGTTTAATGAAAAAAAAATGTATAGGAGAAGTTAAAACAGTTAGTCGCAGATTTTGATTATTTTTTTTTGCTTAAAGCCACTCTCTATTTGTGCGTCTCTCTTTCTCTCTCTCTCTCTTCCACTCTCTCTCGGAATTTTTGTGCTCAGAGGTGTTAATGCATCAAAGCTTTAAGTTCAGTGCCCGAAGAAAGTCCAGCCGATCGATGATGATGCAGCAGCAGCAAAAACGCCGCCATCCATCATCAAAAGCAATGTCGATGTCGATGACGTCATCGTCCTTGCACGTGTGTCCGACTTGTGGTCGGAGATATCAAACGCTTTCAACATTGACGCGCCACATGCGCAAAGAGTGCAATCAGCCCAAGCAATTTGTATGCCACTTGTGTGGAAGGGGCTTTCACTATAATTTCAAGCTGCAAGATCACTACCATCACACACATCGGCTCAGTGCCTGATCTTAATGCAACAAACCAACTATTCCCCTCTCTCTTTTATGTACCACACATACAATTTACATATTTTTGTTACAATCAAAAACAAAACATAAAAATATTAATCAAAAAAAAAAAACAATACAAAAATGATGAAAACAAAATAAAACTCAATTATTTTAACTGAAATCAAAAGTCAATTTAATTCGATCAATTTGGTAAATGAGAAAAGCGGTTATTTTTGCAGAGAACGAAAGCGTTTTAAGAGCTTTTTTCAAAGTTAGCGAGCTTTAGGGATATTGTTTATAGAGCTTTTTATAAGAATGTGTTGAACTTTTTGTTCTTGTTGATGTTGATGTTGCCTTAAGCCTGAGCCATGTTCTCTCTTCTATCTCCTTTCTCTCTCTCTCTCTCTTTCTCCAATTGGGCCGCTCGACTCTGGCATATTTTATTGCCTCGAAATTGAAGGCGTGAGTGGCAGCTCAAAGCGCATTACTCGAAGAAAGACAAATGCCAGCACCACCAACACGACCACAACCACCATCCAGTCCCACTCCCAGTCGATGGCTACAAGCGCCTCCACACGCAACAAGTCCAGGCGCAAACGCAAATTGGGCAGCAGTAGCAGTGGCAGCAGTAAACTGATTACGCCGCGCAGGTAAATTGTCAGCTTTTCACTCTCTCTCTTTTTCTCTTACAACACTCTCTTTGACTCTACCAAAAGCACGGTTGCCATATTTGGTACATTTGTACCCAAAAGTGGATACCATTATTCCAAATGGTAAATTTTTCTTCAAAAATTTACCAAATATTTCCTTCAAGGTGGCAACCGTGCCCAGAAGTTGAGCTTTTGTCCTCACAAATCCAATTCGTCCAATTTGTTGTTGTTGTTTCTCTTTAGAAATGCTAACGCCGCCTTGGGAGCAGCAGCAGTAGCAGCGACAGCGCCGTCAGCATCGACGTCGTCGGGGGGGTCGGCGCCCTATGTATGCGAGACCTGCGGTCGAAGGTATCAAGTGCTGGGCACATTGACGCGCCACATGCGTAAAGAGTGCAACCAGCCCAAGAAATACGTGTGTCGCATGTGCGGACGAGGTTTTCACTATAATTTCAAGCTGCAAGATCATTTATATTACGTGCACAAGGGCATGCTAAAGAGAGAATAAATGCAAAGAAATACTAAACATGAACAGAAGAGAAGATAAAAAAAAAGATGAAGAAGAGAAGAGCTGTAGTTTAAGTAGTGTGTACACATCAATTATTGTTGTTTGTAAGCGATTAAATGGAGGTAATAAAGCAACTAGAGAAAGTGTTTTGTTCACTATGAGTATGTTTGTATGTTTGTAGTATGGAAATGTGTGTGCGTGTGCATGTGTATGTGTATGAGCAGGAATTTAGAAAGCTTTCCTGTTTGCCTTTGAAATTTAATGCAAAGTTGTCGTCGTGCAATACGGTAGTTAAAGAAAACAAAACAAGCTTTTACCTTGCTCTCTCTCTCTCTCTCTTTTTCTCTCTTTGCCTTTGCTCTCGCGAAAACAATTTCATTGCAGGTCTGCTCGAATTGAGCTTAAATCAAGCTACGTTTTACTATGAGCCAAATGTGCCACTGCTACTAAAGCCATCTCCATCGCCATCTCCTCCGCCTCCTTCAGCGCCAACTCGACGACGCAACAAATTGCGATCACGTAAAAGGAAAACTGCATCAGCGGCGGCGGCGGCGGCTGCTGCAAAAAAGTTGATGTCACCACCGCCGCTAATGCAGCGCAGCAGCTCGGCAGCGACGCTCGCTCGCAGCGCTGAGCAACGGAACGATGGCAAACTGCAGTGTCCACAGTGTCCCAACTCTTATACGCGTCTCTCGGCGCTAAAGCGTCACATTGAGTTCGAGTGCGGCATGTTGGAGAATTTTCGTTGTGCGGTTTGTGATGCGGGGTTCAAGCGTAAAGATTCATTGAATCGACATTGCAAGGTCAAAAAGCATATTACCAAATATTTGTTTTAGGTTCCAACACAATCCCAAAAATTACATATAACTTTAGCGTATATATTTAAGCGTATTTTTTATGATTAAAGAGCGTAATTTATTGATGCAGCAAAGTCAGTCGAAATTAGTCGAAAAAGAGTTTTTTCTTATATAACCACAACAAACAACAACATACATACGTAAACAATACAGCGACGAGACATACAGAGACAAATCCAAAAAGTCCCAATCAACCAATGAAAATGAAAGCCAAATTTTTTTTTATATTGTATGCTAGTTAGTGCCACATGCCTGCCTGAGTGTGTGTTCGTCTCTTTCTCTTATTTTTGCTGCTCCTGTGCCTGCCCAACGTTCGTCTTGCATTCACACACACACACAAACACACACACACACAAATACTCACACTCATCCTTTCATACAAAACGCCACTAAACGAAAGCTCAGTCTATTTTTCTCTTTCATACTTACACTCCTAACTTACCCACACACTTTGACACAAAGAGAGGCTTGCCGAAAGTCTCTCTTTCAACTCTACTCAACTCTCCTGCCTTCTGCTCTGTTCTGTTCTCTTCTCCTTTACTCTTTTTTTTTTGTTATTTTATTAACCTCTCTGCGCTGCTGTTTGCATTTAATTTTTGCCTGTTTGAAATTTGTTTTTGTTTGACAAACGCGAAAAACAAATCCAATAATAAGCAAATTAATTTATTAATTAAAAAACAACGTGAGGAAAATGAAGAAAAATTAACAAATTAAAATTTAAAATAATGCTTACAAAAAAAGAAATATTAATGACATTTTTATAACGACTAATCATTGCTTGTTTTGTGCCTTTGCCTTGTCAACTGAGCTAAATTTGACACTAAAAAAAAAAATAAAAATAAAATAAACCAAAAGCATGCCAAATTGAAATGAAAAACAATTATTAACTGAGCAAGAAATACATATGAAATTATTGAAATTATACGAGAAATATCAATCAAACAAAACAAAACAAAAACAAATTTCAGGCTATCAACAACAACAACAGCAGCAGCAGCAGCAGCAGCAACAACAAGACAGCAGTAGCAGCAGCAGTTGCAAACAGGCCGATAGTTGCGAGAATCTCAGCGATATGCATTTACATTATCAAGGAACAACAACGACAACAACAAACACTTCAGCCACTGCAACAACAACAACGACAACAACATCATCCCATCATTTTCAAGCACCGCAATTTGATAACTTTCAATCGATGCTCAGCAGCTCAAGTGGCGCCTTATTACAACTCGAAGAGAGTTTCACCTGTCCGCAATGTTATCGAACCTATCGACGACACGGCACATTGCGCCGCCATTTGCGGCAAGAGTGCGGCAAGGGCAAGTCGATGGTCTGTTCGGTCTGTGGGCATCGCACCAAGCGTGCCGATCACCTGCGTCAACATGTCCGTAAAAAGCATCCGGAAATTGCAATGCGTTCGTTATTTAAACGCCAACAACGTGCGGCTGCGGCCAAAGCAGCGCAGCCAGCGTCAACGTCGACAGCGACGTCAGCGTCGACTGCTACAGATATTGTTGATCTAGATATGTTGGATGATGACATGGATGATTTGATCGATGAATCACAACAACAACAACGGCAGCAGCAGCAACAACAACAAACAAATCACACATATATTGTCGATGATGATGATGATGAGGATCCTAATGATGATGATGATCAACAGCCGCTGGATGATGGTGGCAGCAATTACTATCAGCAACAGTTGCATCAACAGGCATTGCAACAGTTGCAAAAGCAATTGCAGCAACAGCAACAATTGCAAGTGATGGCAGCAGCAGCAGCTGTGGCCAAAGCCAATAAAACTGGCAGCAGCAGCGATGCGGCAACACTTAATTGTTGAGGGGCATGAATGACACCTGTTTAAGAATTTTACAGTTGGGCGGCAAGGGCAGGTTCGGGGGGTTTTTCATATGCTAAGAGAAAAGACGCCACTGATGCAGGAACTATAAACATTTACTAATCAAATTAACCCAATAGCAGCGCGTCATGAACAGCAGCAACAGTTGCAGCCAAAGGTTTTCCTTTACATTTTCATTAGTGTTGCATTTTCTTTGGAAATCTTAAAAAGTATTTTGTGCAATTTGTTTTTATAACAAAAATGAACTTATTTCCAGCAGCGAAAATCAAAATTCAAGTTGAACTAAACGCTACAATTATTTTTTTTATTAAAAATATTGTATAAAAAACGTAAAAAATTTAAGTAACTAAAAAAACTAATTACAAAAAAAGAAAAAACCAAAATACAATAATAAATGCAATTTTTACAGAAGATACAAAAGCGTTTTTCAATTTTCTAATCAAACAGTTGCATGTTTCATACACCAAGCATACACACACAAAAACACAACAAATCTCTAAAAAAAAAAAACCAACATAAACAAGCTAATTTAATTTAATTATAAATTCTTTAAAAAATGGTAAATAACAAATTTAATTTACACGTCCACAAACAAGAAGTTTATGTACAATTTTGGTGCAGAAGTTTGTATAATTAAATTAAGTTTCTTAATTATAATTTTGATGTGTGAAAGCAAAATCAGCGAAAACAAACGATTAAAAAAAGCAATACAGCAAGAACTAAGTATATAAAATAATTTGTGTAATTTATATAATTATATGGCGGTCGGCGCGGTGTGCATTTTTCTTAAGTAATTTTAATTACATATAATTTTCTGCCCTTTTAATTTAGTTTTAAAACATTGATTAACTCTAATTTTAACGTGTGTGAGTTTGCGCCTAATTAATCATTTATTCAGTTATAAGTAGCTGTAAATTTATATAAAAACCACACACACACTCACACACATACCCACACACGCATAAAAAACCAAGAACACAGAATTAATAGTACGCTATAAGTTGTTGCCCCTCCCAAAAAAAAAGACGAACAATTTTTGAGCCCAAAAAAACCACCCAATCCACAATTTTTACAGATTTAAGGACGTTGTACTGTAATTTTGCCACGGCTGTTGTGGCGGCTGCCAGCAAAGCAACAACCAAGACGTCAGCAACAGCAATTGCCGCCGCCGACAACAGCAACAGCAGCAACAACAGCAACAGCAATTGTCAGGCAACAGTGGCAACAACAACAGCAGCAGCAGCAGCAACAACAACAGCGGCAACAAATGTGACTGAAATGCGTGAGGTGGTTTATGAGCCGGAGGTAACAATACGCAGAATGTACAAATGTGGCAGCAACAGTGACAGCAACACACATGCAACAAAAGCGCATAACAACAACAATAACAATAGCAACAAATTACAATGCAATGCCAGCAATTGCAGCGGCTGTCAAATGTCTGCAGCAGCTGCCTCTTTTCAATTGGCCAACTTGTTGAATTCGAGCATGTTGCTGCCAACTGCAGCAGCAGCAGCAACAGCAACAACCAAGCGCCACAACAACAACAATTGCAGTAGCAACAGCAACAATAGAGTTGCCACAACAGTGGCAGCAACAACAGCACTTGCAGCTGCCGCTAAAAAATCGAGCGTACAATTTCATTGTGAATTCTGTAATTTTAGCTGCAGTTGGCGCTACGATCTGAAGTTGCATCTGCGACAAAAACACGGCATACATCAGTTGAAGAAAGCGTAGAACAACAACAACAATGATAGTTGTTAATGTGTTGCAACAACAACAACTGCACGCCCCTCTTCCAAACTCATTTCCCTGGCAAATTGTATATACGAAAAATTCCATTAAATGTTGTTAGCTAAGCTAAAAGAAGTGAATAAGATGAAAAAGTTAAATATATGTGTACAACTATTTATTGAAATCAAACTTGGTTTTTTGTTACAAAAAAAAAGATAATATTTTGCTATTTCCAAAAAGAATTTACAGCGCGCGAATGTGGTTAAAACAGAAAGACACAAAAACACCCAATTAAATATATAATACATATCAAGTTAAATTTAATTAGTTTACTTAAACATATTTTTAAATATTATTATTACTTGAAAACCACAACTAACTAGTAAAATTTGTTAATTTTCTTTATAAAAGTATTTCTTTGTTAAAGTAACATTTTAGTTGTATTACTTTTGAGTTTTGTAACTACAAAAGATTTGTAATTTTGTCAAGTAAAAACGAAGAAACATTTGTTTTGTATTTATGTAGCGTAGTTAAATAACTTTGTTGTATTAGTTAATGTTTTTTTTTGATTTATAATTTGTATTTGTGAAATTGTAATTGTAATTTTAGTTTTAGTTTTTAGTTCTCTTCAACTTTCATCGAAATGAGTCTTAAACACACAAAACAGGAATTTAAGTTTAGTTTTAAGTTATGAAAAGCAACAACCAGTGAACAACAACAAACGAAGTAACTACAGTTTAAGGGAATTGCGTTTATGATTTTTCACACAATATTTTTTATTTTTCTTTTTTCATTTTCATTTCATAAAAAAAAACCTCAAAATCACACACAAATACACACACACAAAAAAAAACCATACAAAAACAAAACCAACCACAATTCACCAAAAATCATCACATAATCTACATGCAACAAATAACAACAACAACAACAACAAAAAACTAAAACATGCACAAACAAACAACGACAATCAATAACCACAACAACATAGACTCCAATTATGACTTTGGGCACAGCGTTTTTGGCGGCGATTCAAAGCACGATCGCGACGATCCTCACGAGCGTTTCCCCTGCGCCGTTTGTGGCAAGAGTTACCTGCGCAAGCGCCACCTGCAACGTCATATGCGTGATGAGTGCATCGGCATTCCGCCGCGCTTCAATTGTGAGTTCTGCAGTTCGCGATTCCGTCGCAAATATCATATGGTCCGGCATCTGGTATCCAAGCATGGCATACCGCCGGCAATTGCCCAACAGACAACCGGCAGCGGCTCCCGGACGAGCAGTCCACGTAGCAGCATGCTGGAACTGAAGCTGGACACAACGGGATCGGGTGTTGGTGGTGTTGGAGTTGGTCAGAGCGATAGCGCCAGCGTTGGCAGCGCCGGTTCACATAATGGCTGTGAGAGTCCCATACCCGAGAATCTGTCGTTGCGCAACAAGGAGCATTATGAGCGGGATGAGAACCTCAATGGTTCACGTTGCACATCCCCCTTGCCGCCGCACATGATGCCCATACCCACATATGGGCTAACAGGTGCCATAACAGCCATTTCAGCAGCCGCCGCAGTCGTTGAAGAACAAGCAGCTGCCGCTGCCGCTGCAGCCGCCGCTGCTGCTGCCGCTGCTTCTGTCAACAACAATAGCGGCGATCCAAGTGCAGCGAATGGAGTTGAACTTGCAGCAGCAGCAGCTGCCGCGGCCGCAGCCGCTGAATTGGGCATTAAGCCCGAACCGGTGACGCCGGGCAAACAACAGCCGCATCATCTGCTGGACGAGGAGTGGAACATGAAGCTGGGCCTGCAGATTATATCGAATTCATTGCTCAAGGAGCGTCTGATGAACACAATGCCATTTGCGTACAACAATAACTAGTGTTGTTTATTCATTATTTTCCACCAAAGTATATTTGACTTAAACTTAAAAAAAAAAAAAAAACAAAAATGCTATTACTATTTATTGCAAAACCATAACAGGATTGAATACTTATTTAATTAAATATTTTTTAATTTGTGTCTGCTTAAAAATAATGCTTTGCTTTTAAACATAATGAAACAATATAATATTGTCTACAATGTATGAATCTCAGAATCTCTAGACATTCCAGCGCTAATTTTTTTTAATTTTATGTAACTTATTTTAATATGTTTTCTATTTTTTTGCGTGCTTTCTTTAGTCAGCGAAACGTGTCTTAAAAAACAAAAACAAAAACAAAACAAAAAAACTGTATTACAATGTTGAACAGTTAAGATGAAACCTTGCGGTACTATTTATCCTAGAAAACAAACAAAATGTAAACTCAAAACCGTCACGAATTTGTATTACTTAAGTCATTCCAAAAAAAAAAAAAAAAACAACAAAAACCTATTATTAAACTATTTGTTAGACTTGTAAGAACTTTTGATACTCTAAGTGATGCCATGTAATCAAATCTTTTTGATTTTGATGTGCTATGCGAACCCAAAGAGGGGAAAAACCGTACTCAAGCGAGAAAATACTCAACGATTCCAAAAAGAAAAAAACTAAAACAAAATCTCCAAAAAAAGAATTATAAGACGTTTTTACTTAAGCACTTATTCCAAATGATATGCCACCAAATTGTATACTTAAATGCTAAGTGTATGTGAATTATTTAAAATAATATATATCTATATTTATATTTTATCATATAATACAAAAAAAAAAAAAATCTTAACAAAAAATACAACTTATATTATTAATTGAATAAAACAAAAAAAAAAGATCAAGAAAAAAGATATTAACTATTTTCATTGTTTTTTTTTTAGCTGGCTTTTCACACATTCTTTTCACAACCAAAATTGTTCACTTTATTTCTTTTTTGTTATCGTTACTTTTTTTTTGTTTTGCTGAAAGAAAGATAAATGTTGTACAGAGAATTTCACTAACCTATTTTTTTACTAAATTTCTTTTAGATAAACTCTTCTACTCTACCTACTACTACCTACTACTCGGTACTGGCAGCAGTTCTAGGACCCAGCTATCAGTATTTACAGTCAGTCTCTCGTACCACAGTAACCAGTAACCTGTACAACACCACAAAAAAGAAAGTCTGTCACTCACACATACAACTACTTTATATATATATATATATATACATATATATCAATGCTGTCTGCGTCTTATTTCTTGATTCTATCTATCTATATCACTCACTCTATTTATCTATCTATACATACTTCTATATTATTGTACATGGGTTCTACTTGTTCTAGCTGCACATACAACATGCTTACAGATACACACACATACACACACACACACACAGCATGCGCCTACTTGTATGCTATACAAGACAATTTTGTATATTATAATTCACAACTAGTGCGCCCGTGCTTTTGTGTGTGTGTGTGTGTGTGGTGGTAAAGTCTTGTGCTTTTGTGTCTTGTCCTTGCGCTACTCACAAAATCAAATAAAACTACAGAATGACTTTAAAAATATTTAAATATTTATACTATATATATATATATTGTATTTATGTGTCTTTTTCAACAAAAAAAAAAGAAAAAATTACAAAAAAAAACAAAATCAAATAAATTATTTAACACTCGATGTTTTTCTTACACAACAGACTTATGTTCCGTCATTCAATTTCGCCGGCAAATCACTTGCTGGCGAAATTGAGTCATGGAGCTTTTAGCTGTGTTTATATGCTCTGTGTGGGTTTTTTTTTTGTTAATCTTTTTATGGGCGTGCCTGACTTTTCTTTTAACTTTTAAGCAACATACTCGTATGTTTCGTTGTTCTATTTACAATAATTATTATTATGAGTTATGATTACAATTGTTATTGTTTCTTTTTAATTTTACCCGTCAAATATGTTTAAGCTTAATGTGGAATGCAAATATGTATGTATATAATGTTATTTTTTTATATATATATTTTTATCACTTTAGTTTTATGTTGATTTTCATGTAGTTTGACTTGCTCAAAAAAAATAAAGAACAAAAACTCAGTCATCAGCTAAAAAAAAAAAATAATATATATTAAATTATACAATAAATAATCTCATATCATTATATGTAACATCAAAATTTCATCAATACCATACGACACACATACACACACACGCTCGCACATTTGCTTCATTCACACTTTTGTGTTGTTGTGTGCTGTTCTCTTCTCTCTCTCTCTTTCTCTGTCTCTCGCTCTCGCTCTCTGTCGCTGTGTGGGCCAAAACAAATTTCTTACAGATTTTGTACTCACCTGGTATCAACACGCTTGCGATCAGTGCGGCAAGTCCTACAAGACACGCAAAAGTTTGAGTCGCCATCGAAGATTCGAATGCCGCTTTACCACAGAGCGTCCAATATTTCAGTGCCCCAGCTGCAATTATGCGGCCAAGCGCAGCGATAATCTAACTAAACACATTAAAACTCATTTTGCCAAAATGAAAAAGGACTTTCTACCGCTCACATTTCAAATGCAGTCAGCCACAATACAATCCAGATGGGAAACGGCATAAGACGAGAGATCCAAGAAATCTAAAAAAAAAAGAAGAAATTCGGCTTGCCGTTCTTTTAAAAATATCCTTGCAGTCATAAGAATTTGAGATGATCTGAAATAGAGTTTATTAAGTTTAACATTGACCGGAATTGGAATAAATAGATAGTCAGTTTTTCGATGTGTCTGTTTCCGACATTATCTCTTCCTAATTTTTGTCTTATTAACTGTCAAAAGTAAATAACTAACCAAGTTTCTATATACTTCCATTATGTCTTCTTCCGATTCTTGAACTGTCTGATCTTAAACTATACCGAACTTTCTTAGATTGGGTTCTTAAACTATTTCTTACAATATTCTCCTACATTTTGTTCTATTTATTGTATTAGTTGAGTTCTATGTTTATTCTATAACTCTTCTAAATGTATCCACTGCAAGGTTATTTCAATTCGAATCTATTTGAAAGTCCATTAACTATAATTTGTTTTAAGTACTGGGCACCGCAACGCACAAAATGTATCTAAAGAAATACTTATACGAAATATTTATAAAGAAGCGCACAGTCATTTATTTTTTTTTTAGTTTGCTTTTTTTTATTTTTTTGCTTTATTTTTTTCGTGTACGCGCTTTGCATATTTAAACTTTCACATTTTTGTGTATGTGATTTGCATAAATTTATGTAAACTATGCAAATTGTATGCGTCAAAAGTTTCCAAAAGTGTTGCGACTTTTTGGCCCGCATTTGAATTAATTTGTATGTGCAACAAAATTTATTGTACTTTGTGGCTAACAACAACAACCACAACAGCTAAGAAAACCATCTGTGCGTTGCAGTACCCAAAAACTACAGCCAAAAAACTCAAACCTAATTTTACAAATTTGTAGTCATAAGCAAATTTCTTAAGCTTAATTTTAAACATATACTTTTAGCACTTTAAGAAAAAAAAAAAATGAAGTCCAAAGAAAAATGAAACCGATACTAAGTCAAAAGCGTTTTAAAGCAAAAGTTATTAATATTTTACTAAACTACTGAGAGTAGTAACTGTTTTGTTTAGGGAGAAGAAGGTTGCACTAAAAGAGGCAGTTTCGTAACGTCACATTCCTAAAGCAAAAAGCAAAAAGAAACAAATTGTTTTGATATACGTAGTCTAGTTAAGTACAAGGCCAAAGCCAAGCAAGTCAATGGAAAAAAAGTATTATACTAAAAAAAAATATTTTAAAAAAAACAATGAAAAATTTGAGAATAAGAAAAGAAAAAAATTAAAATATATATATATATATTTAGCTTAGTTGGAGAGCTGTAAAATATAAGTTCCTTGCTAGCATAGAAATACAATTAATAAAAATATATATAATATGATAGACATACAACAACCAAAGCGATCTCAGCAAATACAAATGAATGCAACCAACAGTACAACTTTTAAACGACAACAACAACAAATACATACAGCAAATAGTTCAAATATATATACATTTTTACAAAAACAAAACAGTCAGCTGTCAGGTGAAAAACAGTCTTAAGTATTAATTGATCAGTTATATTAAAAATGCCAAGTGCAAGTCGAAAATGTAGACAGAAGTTGGATATATGGAGAGAGTATATATTTTGAGAGCTCATTAAGCACATATAAAAAAAATAGACAATCAATTGACAATTTAATACATCACATTGTTCATTTCATTTTTAAAACTCATATCACGCTTAAACTTGTAAAATTAAACTGTGACAGCAACAAATTCAGTCAAAATCAAATGTCCAAAACAATTTACTATTTAGTCATATAAGCCGTCAATCATACACACACACTCACAAACACTTACACATGCTCATACAACATACACATAATTTTATACAACTATATTTTCATATGAATTTAAAAAAAAAAACAAAATACAAACTATTTTTATACACATTGTCAAAGAGCATAATTAAGTATTTTTATAAATATATTAAACTATATACATATACATATATATACCGCTATTTTTGTATGTAACTGAATAAAATTGTGACAAAATGAAATTGTTATTTACTATTTTTTGTTAATGTTTCAAAATGTTATATTTTTTTTTTGTCTTTTTAAGTTTTATAGTTATGCGGGTTGCATTCGCCTTTGACTATTTTACGCTATTACTAAACATGTTTCATTACAGCAGCAACCATTAATATGAAAAAGCAAACCACAAAGACCAATCAATCTCAAATCAATTGATCAATCAAATTTTGCATCATCAAATTCACATAGAGCGCCTCATTAAAATTGTATCGCAAGTCTCCTCTAAATAAGTCTATAAAGCAGCTGCCTCTTATCATCATCCACTGCAACTGCAACTCTGCATCTGCATCAGCATCACAGCCTCCGCCTCAGCCTCATAAATGCTTCATCAAAAAAAAAAAAAAAAAAAAAAAAAAAAACACCAACAACAACCAATCAATCAATCAATCAACCATCAACCAAGAAACAACAACAAGCAATTATGAACACAATAAACTGTTGCATACCACACACTAACTGTAAATATCACATTTTTATTATTATTATAATTATAATACATATTTAATTTCAACAACTTTCAACAAAATTAATATCAAATTTTAACTAATCTTACAAAAAAAAAAAAAAAATCTTGTTACCTTTTTTTTTTTTTTATATATAATTAAATCTAAGCAATGTCAGAGCTTGTTATTTGCTCTGAGTTTAATACTCTATATATCTTTTGGCTCAAAAAACCTTTGTCTAGTTGTTTAGGTTCATTAATGTAACCCTCATGTCTGATGCAAGTTTTCTTCTTCTTTTTTCTTTGATTCCATTTTTTGGTATCTTTTTCTTTTCTTTTATATTTTTTTTATAATAGCGCCCAGCAGCTACGCCTCGAACTCCAGCCAAACGCCACCACCATCGAGTACGGCGGCGCACTCACTGATCCGTGATTATTGGTATGAACTGAAATTTTCGGATTTATTCAAATTCATAAATCCAGATGGACGCTACCAATGCCCCAGATACAATTGCCTGAAGAGCTACAAGGATGCCAGCTCATTGCAACGACATATCAGGTGAGTTTCATTAAACAAATCAACTAAATTAATTATATATAAAAGTACAATTGACTCTATTGTGTCTGTTGTTATGTTTAGTATTATACTCTATCAATATATCTGTAAATCTTTCGTCCCTGTAGATATGAATGTGGTGGACAGAAAAAATTTCGCTGTCTGATGTGCGGCAAAGCATTTTCACAAAGCTCCCACCTAAAGCGGCACCTTGAGTCCGGTGTCTGTGTCAAATATTACTTATGAGATAATGTTTTCTTTAAAATCAAATAGAATAAGCGATATCCGCATAGGCAAAGTGCAACATTTTGTTGAGCAAAACCAAAAAAAAAAAGCAGAACAAAACAAATTCAAAATACATTTAATGAAGAATGCAAAAAATAATGAAACATATTCAACAAAGAACAAATTGTAAGAGTAACAATAACAACAATAACAAATCACACACAACAAGAACAAGAACAAAAAATCAGTAAAGGAAATTATAGTAAATGATTAAAAGATATATATACAGCTATAGTACATACATATATACATATACTACCATATAGATGAGAGACAAAGTAGCTAAACCAAGAACAATTACAAATAACAACAAAACGAATTTATTGGATGCCACATCATTTATAACAAATTAAAAACAAAAACAAAAAACAAAAAAACAAGCCCATAAATATACACATCTATAGATATAGATATATATCTAGTATATACATATTATGATATAATATTGTATGAACCAGAACAAGTTGAGAATTATTGTTGACAACTGAACATTACAAGCAGAATTAGTTAAAAAACAAATATATATAAAAAAAAAGAAAGAGTAGCTATTATAAAATATAACAAGCTAGAAAAAACCGGATATATATAGATATATATATATATATATATACATCTATTATACATATATACATATGTATAGCTGCAGTCAGTGCAACATGTTTTATAGAATTTTAGTAAAATTAAAAAAAAAAAATAAGTAAAAAATGTAAAAAAAAGTATGAAAAGAAATTTAGAAAAGAATGAACAGCTAATAGTAAAAATTACTAATGAGAGGCCGTAACAGAACACACACACGTTATAGAGACATTTTAGAAGAAAATGAGAAGAAAAGGCGGTGAAAGAGCATGAGGAAAAGGATGAGGAATGAGGCAAGGAAGCTAAGAGCAACAACATTTTAGTCAAACTAACCAAAACTACGTAATTTTAGTCAAAGTGCAAAAACAAAGCAGAGCAACTTAGTGAAATTAACAAGAAACAAAATGAAAGTAAATAATATTAATTATAATAATAATTAATACATATATTAATACTATATAGAGAGAGATTTGAAACGCAGAACAGAGAGAATACATTAAAAGCAAAAACGTACTGTGTTTATTTGTTGCCAAATATATATCTATATATATTTCTAATATATCATTGCAAACAGAAACAACAACACCAATAACAATAACTCTATAAACAATTATAATTATTATGATTATTACAAAAGAAAACAATACAAACAAGAGAAGCTATAAGCCAACAACAAACTAAACAGAACTACATAGAACTAAACCAATTACAATAAAACAATACGAAGCGTATATACATATGTATGTTATGTTATAAATATATATATAAATATATTATCGTTATATACATATGTTGCAATTTGAGCTAAATCATACAGACATACATACATATACATATATACACACACGCCCACACATACATATGTCGAATGTGAATGTTTGTTATAAAACAAAGTAAAAAAGCAAAAATAAAAAATTGAAATTCGGCTAGTCGAATGTGAAATACCCTTTGCAGACACATGTACAACAAATTGCTTAAATTGGCAGCTTTATATTTAAATATAAATATATTATATTCATAAATGGTACAATTTGTTGTCGGTGTTCAACTCATTATTGATTTTAATGTTCTTTTAATACTC
Organism: Drosophila rellima; assembly: GCA_035043635.1. Taxonomy (NCBI): domain Eukaryota; kingdom Metazoa; phylum Arthropoda; class Insecta; order Diptera; family Drosophilidae; genus Drosophila; species Drosophila rellima. Next base: position 98,516 of record JAWNMV010000145.1, on the reverse strand, counting down.
TCCTTGGCAAAGGGTATAAAATTGTTGTTAATATAATTAAAAATGCAAACACAAAGTTGCAGCTAGAAAAAAGTGAGAGATTTTTAGTCAGTAATAGTCAAAAAAAAAAGATATAAAAACAAAATGCTAAAAATGATTAAATAAAATGAGCAAAATTATGCAAAAGAGGCCAAAACGATTTCTTGGTTCAGAGAACAAAGGTTTATACAAATATATATATATAAACACACACACACACACATACACAAACACATATATATATATATATAGACAAAAAACTAAACTCATCTATTATAACATAATATGCTATGTTAGCAAATTTGTTGTCTGTTGTTGCAAATTAAGAGAAATAGAAATTGTTATTACAAAAACTGTTTTTTTGTAACTTGTACCCAGTATGTGTGTGTGTGTGTGTATGTGTGTGTGTGTGGCAGCATTGAGTTTGTCTGTAGAACATGTGTGCCATTATGTAACTGAAAAACTCCGCCAAACAAAAAAAAAACATGAAATTACTATTAACAAAATATATAGAAATTATGTAGAAATTCAACTCAGCATTAACCAAATGAAATAACAAATCAATGCTGTCTGAATTGCTAAAGAGAGATCAAAATACCTCTTCCTACTCACTTACACAGACACACACACACATACATGCAAATGTATATACATACATATTTTACTCATATACATAAATATTATGTCTTTTGTTGTAACAACGCCCCAAAAATTGGTTTATCTTTAATTTGTTGAAACTAAAAAAAAACGAAGCATGTTGCTTAGTGTAAAATGTACAACATAAATCTAAAAAAAAAGCAACAACAACATAGTTAAAAATGCTAAGAGTGCCATTAAACCAATTTAAATGTAATAAATTATTGAAATTATACATATTAATATATACATATATATATAAAATATATAATAAACGATTGGATATATTAAAAAAAAAGAGAAAAATAATAACTAAGGCAGGCAGTTAAAGTGCAACTAAAAAACTTATAAATATATACAAGTTATGCATATATATATATATTTTTTAGTATATATATATATGTGTATTAGTTAGGTCCAAACATTATTAACCCGTTAATTAATTGTTTTCTATTAATTGTTTTTGTTTTTATTAATATAAATATATATTTTTTTTTTGCTTGTTGCATGTTAATAATTTATGTTATTGTTGTAGTCAATAGTTCAAAAGTACAATAAACAATAAACATATGCAAGCAATGAACACTTGAAAATTAGTTAAACAATTAAACAACAATAGCATAAAGAACAGTTGAAGCTCGAATTGAAATTAGACAAGTTATACTTAGTAAAAGTATAAAAATATTTAAAAAAAAAAATTAAATCAAATGATAATTTGATTTATCAAACAAAATGCCATTGCAAATTTTCATGACTTTAACATTAATTGATTTGAGTCAATTTGTTTGTTAATTTGCCACTTCAAATTAGCCCAATGAAAAATCATTAACAATTTGTCTTGTGTTCTCAATTTGTGTCAATTGCAAAGTACCAAAAACTAAATAATAAAAAAATAAAAAATAAAGCTTATTAATGTTATTAAAGAGAACTATTCAAAAGCTCACAAGACAAATTGTTAATAGTTGCTTGGCTATAAGATTAGTTAAAAAATTTTATTAAAAAAAATATATATATATAAATTTATTTAGCTTATACTAAATAATTTTGTTAAACTAATTAACTAAGGTTTATGTTGCGCGTTCATTGAAGTAGCTAAATTATTATTATTAATTTCATTGTTTGTTGCGCTGTTAAAGTTTAGTCTAATTTTTAAAGCCAGAATTGAAATTAACATTAAATGTTTTATTTTTATTTTTGTTGCTTTGTTTTTAATACACAAACCCACACACACCCACACACACACACAAGAACACACACATTTATACTGATATATAATTCTCTTTGATTTTTGTTCATTAATTTAACAACTAAGTTTTAACTTGTTATTGTTAATTAATATTTATAAAAAATAGTTTAATAACTAAAAAAAAACATGAAAAATAAATGAAAAATGTTAGCCTAAAGCATAAGTTACAAAATATACTCCAAAGAAACCAACCAAAAAATATATATACAACAACACATACATATATATATATACACATACATATATACAAGAACATATATACATAAATACATAAAAACGTAAATGAAAAATGAAAATGAGAACGAACAAACCCAGAACAAGTTTTAGTAAAAGTGTATTTGGAACAAAATTGCCATATAAAGAATATTATACATACATATATATTATTATATATATATATATATAGTCAAACCAAATGAGCAGACATATAAAACAATAATTAACAGAACCGAAAACAATGGAAATATGCAATTGTAACAGACGAATGTTGTTTATTTTTTGTAGCATAATATTAAAAAAAAAAAACAAAATGAAATTTAAAGTGTTTATAGAAATATATATATAATATATATATACATATACATATATTTATTGTTAAAATGAAAACCAAGGAAAAGGCGAAAAAATTATGAAACAAATTTATAAAAAGCAAAAGCTGATATTGTTAGTACCTTAAACAAGAACAAGAAGAACAACAAACAATTAATATTATTAATAATTGTAATAATAATAACGATAATAATAATAATAACAAAGTAGCATTAATCGAAATAATGTTGTCAAAAATATATAGTCTATATGTAAAGAACATTTGAGATTCTGTTTTTTTAGACAATGCAACCAAGAAACAACCAAGAATAACAACAATAACAAAACCAACAACAGGCAGAAAAATTGTTATTTTTGCAAAATGAAATGAACTAAGAAAAGGCATTATATATATGCATTGTTTATATACACAACATGTTTGAATTTGATGCAAGTGGTAACAAACAAAAACAAAACAAAAAACAAAAAAACAAGAAAAAAACGTAATAAAGATTGATATTGAAATGTTGAAACCCCAAAAAAAGAAACAAAAACAAATTTCAAAAATGTTTTTATTGGTCTTGGTACAAATTGGGATTTAAAAAAACAAAACAAACTATTTTTAACTAATGCAAACTTTTTTCTTCTCTATTTTTACAGATGCTAAGAGACTGTAAAGGCACTTTCTTTAATGCTTGTGTGCTAAAATTTAATATAACTATTTATTTTTTTTTTTTTTTTATACAATTTTAAGTTATTGTTTAAGTTCATAGTCAGGTCAATTGTTGTTGTTCTCAACACAATTGCTACCGTATTTGTCATAGTAGACGGTACTACCTGCAACTATGTTAAGTTTACATTGAATTTCGCATTTGCGGTTACACACAGCGACACTGTTAACAGTTGTTTACAGCTCTGTTAAGAGAGCGCAAATTGTGTGTTATATTTAGTTTAACGGAGACGCTGTGTTTAACTGTGATTAATTTAAGAGCTGGTAAGAATTCAAACATTTTCTATGTTGACTTTAGTCTTTAGTTTAGTTTTTAGTTATATTTTATTATATTGTATTGTATTTTAGTTAATTATTTAGTTGTGTGTTAGACTTTTTGTAAGCTTTTCAGTAACGGCCTGACCAAAATTGCTCTACTCTATCGCCTCTGCCTACTGCCAAATGGTTGCCCGGTAGTTATAATATATACTCTTATACTCTTATATTGATTTCTATCTGCCACACTTTAGCGAAAATCTATCATACATCATCGTCATCTGCATCATTATCTAATTTGTACTGTATTAATGTCTTCTTTAGTTTTCGCCCTTTTAAAATGAATTGAATTTTGTGAATACGCCTCTTTTAACCTATTACTTTTCTCTGTTGTCATGTTTTAGAGACGACTTGGACGCTGGCTGTGAAATCGGTAACTTCACTGAATAACATAGCGTTGTTGCAACACGCCGCGGAGGCGCCACCGCAGTCGAGTGTGCACACATGTCCACGGTGTGATAAGGCCTACACCTACAAGAAGAATCTGTGGCGTCATTTGCGCTTCGAGTGCGGCAGGCTGCCGACTGAGAAGTGCCAGCATTGCCACTATGTGGCACGCTACAAGCACAGCCTCAACATGCACATGAAGACACAGCATCCGGATCAATCGGCAGTTGGTTTTCCGCTCACAGCAACAGCAACAACAACAACAACAACGACAGCACGTGGTCTGTTTGAGCCTCTTTGAGTGGCAAGTTGGTTTGAATGATATGTCATCTTGATCTCAATTAATGTGTGTGTGTGTGTGTGTGTGTGTGTGTGTGTGTGCAGGTAAGTTAAGAGCTAAGCCACTTCGTGATGTCATATCAAAATTAGTAAGCAATTTCAACTTGCCATTTAATGAATTGTTAATAAAAAACGCCTTTTGCAACAAAATTGAAATGTGTCATTATTGAATTCTTTAGAACTTAAGCTGAGCAAAACTTAAACTTATACCTTAATTTATTAAGGGCACGGTTTTTTATATACTTTAATATACTTACTATATTTTGTTTTTTTGTCACGTTCTTTTTTTTTCTTCTGGCTTTGGTGTTTAATTTAAAAAACAAAAAAAAAACAGCAGCACACAAAAAAAAAAAACTAAACTATTGTATAAATGATATAAATATAAATACAAATTAATTAATTTAAGGAGCGTTAAAAAATTGATTGCTTGTTTTTGTCAATAGTTAATGATTAAAATCGAGAGGACACGTTTATGAGCTGAGCAGAGCAGAGCAGAGAAAATAAAGAGAGTGTACTACGTATAAGAAGCGGTAATCTTGTGCCAAGCCCGAACAACAACTAATAATTGTACTCTTCTGCCGCCACGCCCCCCTCTCTCCATCCCCATTTGCTTACGTTCTTCTTACAGCCGCCAAACAGGACAAATCCGAGCAGACCGAGGGAACACCCGATGAATTCGAACTGGACGATTGCCTGCTGGAAAGCAATGACATTGTCATCACACAGAACAAGGATGGATTCGTGTTGCATGTGAAGAAATTGGGCAACATTACGGCTGCCAAATTGGCTGGCGAAGAGGAGCCAACGGCAGCGGTGACGGTAACTGGACCAGCTGGACAACCAACCCAAACGATAACCGAACTGCTCAGTGCTGCGGCCCACAGTGGAGATGTGAAGCCGACGCTGACAACGCTAACAAATACGCCCATCAAATTGCCCTCATCGGAGTGTGGTAAGTCCAATTGCAAAATTTTAAATATTAAAAACTCTTGCTCAAAAATGGAGTCCGTCCCAGAATCAAGTTTAAATGTTCTTTTATACTAGCTCTGACATAAGAAGTTGTTTGCAAGCTAAAACTTGAGATTTCAAATTTTGAATTTATAAAAAAAAAACTCAAGGGTTCGGGTGAAAAAAATATTTAAACGAAATTAATAATATTTAAATGCAGAATAAATTTAGAGGTCAAACCATGATCAAAACGACATTCCGCTTGAAAATCGGTTCAGTTTTGGCCAAGTAATCAAGTTTTGAAGCAACTTTATAAGCTAAATTTTTTGTTCATTTTGGCATGATTTTTTACAAAAAAGTGAAAAGTCTCAGAATCAATTTTAAAGTGTTGTTTTATACTAATTATGATATAAAGAGTTGATTAAACGTGAAAACTCGAGAATTAAAATTTTGAATTTTTGAAAAACCACAGGGGGGACCCTTTGCTGAAAACCAGATATTTTGAGGCAAAAAATTATTTTAACAAAATGAATAAAATTTAAATGCAGAATGAATTAAGAGGCGAAACCATGATCAAAATGATATTTCGCTTGAAAATCGGTTCAGTTTTGACCAAGTAAGGAAAGTTTGAAATTGGTTTGACTATCGACCGATTTGAAATAGAGCGTATTGAATTACTCTTCATAATGTCTTAAATATAAACTGTAATTAATTCTAACAAATCATCTAAAATTGGCATATTTACAGAGCTCATCAACATTAAGAAAATCATACCAACCTCAACCACCATTGCGACGCACGGCAGCAGCGGCAGCAGTGGCACCACCACCACCATTATACATCCGCACCACTTGATACAACACGTGCCACAGGAGGCGCAGCAACAGCAGCAGCAGCAGCAGCAACATCAGCATCACCATCATCAGCAACAGCAGCAGCAACAGTTGCACATTGAGGAGGTGCCACAAAGCTCGCATCATCATCATCATCATCACCACCAACAGCAGCAGCAGCAGCAGCAGCAGCAGCAACAACAGCAGCAGCAACAGCAGCAACATCATCAGCAGTTGCATTCAACTCAGCAAGTACAAAGCATAATTACAGCACATCCGGGACAGACAATCAATTTGGTGGGTCTGCGAAATGTGCAAATTGGAGAGCAGAAGCCAAATATTGCCTCACGCATTCGTTATTCGCGTGGCAAGATCATTGCACCGGCTGTTAGCAATTTACAGATTGTGGAAACCCATGAGGCGATACCACATCAGCATCATGAACTGGCCGATGGCACCAAATATGAGATTAGTGAAATTGATTTGAATAATCCAAACGCGTCGGCGGCAATTATCAGTGATCTGGTTAAATATGCGGAAATCGATGACATTGAGCTGCCGGATGGCACCAAAATTGGCATTGGCTTTGCACCCTCCGAGATTACCGAGCACATGCAGACGTCGGGCGGTGAGACGCATATAACCACCATTGAGCACGAGCCGCAGGAGCTGCATCAGGTGCATCAGCATGAGCAACAGTCGCACTCGCACTCGCATCACATACATGCCTCGCAGCTGCAGACGCATCACATGCACCAGGGCACCGTGGTGCAAGAGCAGGAGGAGCATCAAGATCAAGATCAAGATCAGGATCAGGATCAGGATCAAGATCAAGATCAAGATGATCATCAGCATCATCACATTCAGCTGCAGGCGGAGGATGATGATGGCGTGGAAACCATAATACCCGAAGATTTGGATGTACATGATTCGAGCAAAAGCTATACCATACTTACCACACGACCGATGAAGGAGGAATCCGATGCCGGTGGCGATCCCAGTGGCATGACCTATGAACTGTCGTTGAGCGACTCTTCGATGGGGCCCTGCGATGATCCCGAGTCGCGTTACGTTTGCCGTCATTGTGGCAAAAAGTATCGCTGGAAGTCGACACTGAGACGCCACGAGAATGTCGAGTGCGGTGGCAAGGAGCCCTGTCATCCGTGTCCCTACTGCACCTACAAGGCCAAACAGCGCGGCAATCTGGGCGTCCATGTCCGAAAACATCATCCCGAGAAGCCACAGCTGGAGAGCAAGCGTGGACGTAAGATCTAAGGATTTGAACTGAGGCGTGAGTACCACAAACAAACAAAATGAAACACAAAGAACAGCAGCAACAAAGCGAAACAGCAAAAAAATTAATAATGTTATTTTTAATAGTTTCTTCATTAAGTTATACAAACCAGTTTTCATTATTACTATTACCTTTGACTTTCTAATTATTCTTTTTGAGCATTATTTTTGATAGGAATAATGCAATTTGCATATTTGTTGATTATTTGATTAAGTTCAAAACTAAACATTTATTATATTTAAATAATATGTGTTTTATCATGGAAAATCCATTTCACAAACTTTCAAAAACTCTTCTTTGGCTTTAATTTATGTCTTCACGTATAATTATTTTCATTTTTTTTTGTAATTTCTAAAATTACATTTAGCGGTTGTTGCAGCAAACAAAAATAAAAATTAAAAAAAAAAACTAAAAAAAATACCAGAATCATGTGCAAGTATTTTCATGGAAATAACACAAAGAATTATGTTTAATCTAAATGAAACATAAACAAAAACAAAATATTAGATTTCGATAAGTTAAATTTAAAGAGAAAATCTTCAAACATAAATATAAATCATAACATCTTAATGTCTTCGCAGAAAGTACAGTACCTAGCAAATCTTCTATAAATACGTGTAAAGAATTATAATAAAAGAAATTAAATAATATTAATATTTCAAACGCGGGAAAGTTCTAAGTATTTAAGATAAATGCAAAATATAATGTTGAATTGCACAGTGTGTGTTTTTTATTATATAAAACAATATCACAAAATATTTTGATGTATTTTAATTGTCTTCAAACACAGAAAAATATTTAAAAAAAAAAGAAAAAAAAATATTCATAAAAAAAAAACTGAATCGGAGGCTTACTAATATATAAAGTTGTCAAATGTTGTTTTTACATAACGCAAAAATTAAATAGAAACAAAATGTAGTGAAAATATTTTATAAAAATTGACGCAAGAATTGGAAACCAGTTAGTTGGAAAAAAAGAAACAAGCAAATTTGTGTGTAATATTGAATTGAAACTGAATGAAATATATATATAAAAAATAATTGGATAATTTAGCGAAATTTAAGCCACAAAAAAACTTTATAAATATATATATTTTCGAAAAACCGAAAAATGGAAAGCTACACATATTTCAATTAAAAACTTTTACATCATTTACGAGCAAAAAATGGAAGAAAAAAAACTTGTGTGTACAACTTTTAATTCATTGCTAAACATTTATTATGTATACATATTATATATAGAAATTATATATATTTTGAAAATAGTTGTAAAATAAACGTAAAAAATAAATCCCAAAAAAATCACAATGTTTTATTTACCACTAAACTCTTTAACTTTTATAACCGAACACTACTAATATATTTCTCTTTCTTACAGGTAGACGTGTCAATATTGATCCTCCTACGTGGGCAGAAGTTTTCTTTTAGAATGAAACCATTAAGTTGACTTTGACTATATTAATATATTTCTCTTTTTCTAGGTGACAACAGCAACTCTGGACCAAAATCTGTGGAGCCTACAAGCTGCTAAAGAAAGCTCTATATAAGTACCTACATTTTAAGTAACTGTTTTCTGTATATGCCACTAAAAAAAAAACAAAAAAAATCAACAAACAATATAATAATAATAATAATAATAACCAGCAATTGCCAATCCTCTTCCCCGCCCGAGTGTGTGTTGTGTTTCCAGCTGCTACGTGCAACACCATTGAAAAAAAAAAAACAAAACTAAGACGAGAATGCTGAACGTTTTTATGTAATTTAAAAGCACTTGCAGTTGCCAACTTTAAAAAAAAAAAAATTCTTTATTCTTTATAAATAATGCATAAAATAATTTTTGATAATAATAAAAATAACTGCAAGTGTATCTAAGCTACGGCTTGCCGTAGTTAGCTGCTCCTTGGCTTTGTTTTTTTTTATATATATATATTTATTTAAAATTTTAATTTAAAATGTAATAAATATGTTTTTATATCCCCGCACTAATTGGCCTTAAATTTGCTTTCAATTGTGGAAGCGTTGTTCGTTTTCAACCTTCCCCCAGATATGTAACTTGTATGATATGTACTTAATTTGTTTATGTATTTGATTTAATTCATGCCATAATTGTAATGCTTTTTAATTCTATTTTTAGGCTTAACCGCTTCACTAATATATTTTTTATTTATTACTGTTGTGCCAGCTTAAGGGCTCATTTATCATTCTTCCCTATCACTAATGCCTCATGCATAAACATTTTCATGTTTTTCTAACTATTTTCTTGATTTTTGTTATTTTTGGCATTGGTTTAACCGAAGTGCGTTTTGTTATATCCCCATCATTAGAAATTCCGTTCCGTTTCTTATTTATTTTTTTTTATTGTTAATGTTAAGTTCTATTATGAATTTTTTTCTTAAATTGTTTTTATTCTTTTTGCGTTGCATTGTGTCCAGTCTCAAAAGTAATGCTATTGATTTTCGTTCTTCTTTTCTTTTGTTTTTTTCTTTTCTCGTTTTATTTTCATATGTTGTGTGGCTGACCAACCTCTACCCCTCGACACACTAAATAACCAACAACAACTACAACAACAACAACATATTTGCACCTACAACAACTACACAAAATGCTAAAAATAATAAAAATTCCACTAAAAATCATAAAAAACAAAAAAAAAACAAAACGCGAAGCAGATTTGAGCATCACGCGAATTGCGGGTCTCACCTGGAACGAATGGAACGCACGTCTGGCCATGCCGCTGGTGACACTGCGTGAGGGTGTCCAGCCCTTGGTCTTTCCCACGGATCTCTCGGTGGACAAGCAACTGAGCATAGCCGGCTCGAAGGCTGCCTCAGTTTCGGATGGCAGTGAGCACAAAACGCCTGTGAATAGCATTCGATTAAAGATCGAACCCGGCGCCGCATCAACGCCTCGAAATAGCGGCAGTGAAAAACAGCACAAGATCTATCCGGGCGGTGGTAAATTGAAGCACCTGTCCGAGGAGGAGGCCACCGCGCTGATGCTCAAGGCCGTTGCCGAGAAACAGGCGGCAGCAGCTGCCGGCGGAGCAGCGTCCACGTCCAACAACAGCTCCGACAGATGCTACGGCGAGGAGAATCTTAGCTCTGCCGGCGGCGGATCCGGCGGTGCTGGCAATGGGAACAGCAACGATTATCCGGCCGTCACCTTTGCCGATGTGGGCGTACCGGCTGGCCTATGCCATCTGAATATATTGAATAGCATCAGTGCCATGAACAATCTCATCAGTGGCAACACATCAGGAAGTGGCAACGGCATTGCTGCTGCTGGCGCTGGCAGCCTTAGTGTCTCCTTGAGCTCCGCCGCTGGCGGCAGCAACGGCAGCGGCAGCAACAACAATAGCGTTGATAACGGTGCTGGACACCCGTGTCCCGTCTGTGGACGCGTCTATAAGCTTAAATCATCGCTGCGCAACCACCAGAAATGGGAATGCGGCAAGGAGCCGCAATTTCAATGCCCCTTCTGTGTGTATCGGGCCAAGCAAAAGATGCACATTGGTCGCCACATGGAGCGCATGCACAAGGAGAAGTTCCAATTGGAGGATGACAAAAGTTTCATCACCAGCATCATTGGCAACAGCGTCGTTGGCGGCGTCGCTGGCGACAATGAAACCGGCAGCGCTGCGGCAGCGGTGGCCGCAGCTGCCGCGGCAGCGGCACTCGCCAGTGTTCCCGAGCTGCAGACGCATTTCTCATGAGTTGGGGGAACGGCCAAGTGGAGAATGGATTGGATATTGGATTCGTTAAAGTTGGAAACAGTTATTAAATGGAAACACTAAATATCAGGGATTTAAGAAAACACAACAAAACAAAACAGCAAGGAAAATGGAAATGGAAATGGAAATTATATTACCACAAACACACACACACGCACACAATGAACTGTGTGTGTGTGTGTGTGTCGTGTAGTCAAACAACAAAAACAACAAAACACACACACACACACACCAAGCTCTCGGGGTTTCTTATAAGGAATACGGAATCAGTGTGCCAAATTAATATTTAAACAAAAACAACAAAAAATCGAAACAAAAAGAAAAGTTAATAATTCTAAGTACGCCTGGAAAATTGCGATAATTTTCGTCAAAAAACAAACAAACAAAACAATTTGTTGCAAAGCACAAACAAAACCAATTTAGCCATTTTTTTCATAATAATCTTTTTGTTATTGTTATTAATTTTTTAACAAAAAAAAAAAATCAAGTGCACGAGCAAAATTTTGTTTTTAAAAAGAAAATTTTGTTTTTTACAAATACAGCAAAGTGATCAGTAAAATGATTTTACACACAAAACAAATATAAAGAAACAAACGAAAAAACACAATTAAAAGTTGCAGCATTCCACAAGTTACAAATAACGATAACAACAACAACAACAACAACAACAAATAAAAGACACAAATTGTACAATGAAACATTAATATATAGTTAGTTAGCTAGTATAGAGTTAGGATTATTTACGGATATTATATTATATTATAGGGTTTACTCGTAGTTGAAGCGAGCAGTCAACTCAGTGGATAGTTTTCTTTATGTGAAGCTTTTCGAACTCAGAGCATATTAAGATATTAGATAAACACATAAATGCAGATCTATACAAGATATTCAAAAGATTTCAGTGCCAAACATTTAAAGAAGCAGTTACAAACAGTCACAGCTACAATTTCATGAAAACAAAACAAAAATGCAACAAGTTACCTCAACTGACAACAATATATTAGTCTAATGGCTTTAAACTATGCTCAAAAGTGTTTAGAATTTTTTTTATAGATACGTTTTTAGTCAAGAAAGCAACACGCGTAAAGAACTTTAAGACAAGTTAAAAGTGCCTTTGGAAATTGTAAAAAAAAAAAAAAACAGGAAAAATGTTGAAGAATAATATAATTAAAAAGGAAAAATGACACTCACAGATGATTATTATAATAAATTGCAGAAACTTAAAAGCCATATCAAGTAGCTTTAGGCCGTATTTTAAGTCGAGCGTCAGCTAAACAAAATTTCAAATTTATTACTTCTATTTTTTTTTTGTTTTTGTGAGAAAAATAATTCCGATTTAAAGTCTAAACTCAGGTACTTAGTTTTGTGTGTTTCACAATTAGGCAGGAAATAAAGAAACAGGCGAACGTAGCTGAGCTACGTTGTGGGCTTTATAGCCCAGAAAAAACAATAATAATATTATAAATAATATAAAGAGAACAACAAAAAACAAAAACACCGCCACAATACGTCACATGCACTTATTTATTTTGTAATATTTATAAACATATTATAATTCTAATATTATAATAGACATTGATAATATTCTTTTTATTATTTTATGTTCACCTTTTTGCTAGTAAACCGTAATTTATTTGTAGTTTTCAATTTACAATTTATATATATATTTTTTTAAACACTGCGCCAAGCAAAAACTACATTCCATAGATGATTTTATAAACAGTTAAGCTTTAAAAAAACAAAACTTAAACTAAAAAAAAATTAAAATAAACTGCAAGCATTCACAGCAACAACAACTACAAAAGACACACGTTGCCAGTCAAACTGTGCATCTAAAAATAAAATTTAAATATACATATATAAAAAGGAAAAGAATTCTTAACAATTCTAACCAACAAAAGAAAATCTCGAATTATAATTACATTTGCTAAGTTAAAAATAATAATTATATAAAAAACAAATGATTGGTTATTATATTCACGCGGTGTCGGGCTAAGTTTAGCGCTTCTTCTTTAAAAAATGAAGAATTAAAAACAAACAAAAAATATATAAATTAAGCAGTAAGAGATAAAAAAGAACAGCAACCGTTTAGGCAAGGTGAAAATTCAAAATTTTCTTTAAATTTACATGGCTAAACAATATTGTTGAACAATCTTTGGTTTAAAACTGGCAAAACACAAAATGTTGATACATTTAAAAAATTTAAAATAAATTAAATACTTTGTATGTTAATGAAGCAACCACTTAATAAGAACACAAATACTCATTAAAGTTATAGCAGTTCTATATAGTTGACACTATATGCCTATATATACTAAATATATATATATATATATATATATATATATTAAATTTACTTCTTTTCTATGCGTCGTTTGTAAAGATTTTTGTAAATTAAAAAAAAAAGAAGAAAATTACATTCAATGTGAGAAATATACAAATTTAATGTAATAAAACGCAAAAAAAAAAAAAACAGAAATTTGTTTGTTATGCTGCGTTAATAATTGAGTTTGTTATTTATATATATTATTACCATTACTATTATTATTATTATGCAGATATTTTATTTGATTTTCTTATGTAGCGTACTGCTTGTAAGTATTATTATATTATTTATATTCTTATTTTTATAACACTTTCTTTTTTTTACATTTACACAAACAAAATTATCATTGAGAAAATTAACAAAATAAAGCAGGGCACATTCTACATCATTAAATTATGTTAAGTGATAGTAACAAAATTGTTAAGACTTCGACTAATATGTGCAAATTTTCTATATCTATGCTATTTCAGATGATAATGGACAACTCGATGCAGGCGAATCTCGAATACGAGTACGCAATTGGTTAATGCTGGCGGATCAGTCGATCATTGAAAAGAATAGCGATGATTCCACAGGTATTTAAACCAGTCTTCCAGTATTTACGAATCTATTTTTATTTATCAAGTTTTTATAGCTCGAGCAGACTTGATTTTAAAGCGATCTATAAGTTATAATCTCTATATATTCAATATCTTATAAGATCGTTTCTTTAACCAAGTCTGCCAGAGTAACAAAACTTCGGCTAATTTCTTATTATTTCAGTCACTTAGTTTTATATTTTCTTGTATTGAATAATATTTTGTTTTCTTTTTACAGTCTTAATTTTGACATTACAATTTACAATTTTGTTTTGCAACGGGCCTGTGCACACTGCGGCAGCCACATTATATAATAATTATATTATACACTTTATTATACACGTTTTACTTTATTGATTTTCGCACACGATTTCTTTCAATCTTTGAATCATGATAAAAAAAACAAACAAACAAAACTTGACTAACCTAACATTTCCAATAACAATTTCTATTTTCATGCGCAAAATTAAACCATAAAATCAAAAAAAAAAAAAAAAAAAAAAAAACCAAATCCATTGCTAACACTAACTAACTAAAGACAAACTAACTGCGAGCAAAAAGCCAAATGCAAATACTGCTAAGAACACTAACAATGCCGGTGGTAAGGCGCCAACGGGCACGCCCACAACGATGACGATCAGCACGACGCCAGCGTCGGTGACAAGAACGCTCAACCACAACAACAACAACAACAACAGGAACAACAACAGCAGCAACAACAGCAACAGCAACACTAACAACAACAACAATGTTAACAGTGAGAAAAGTGGCAGCAGCTGTTTGCCAGTGCTGGATCCAAAGACTCAAACGGTGACCAGAATTGGCAGCATTGGACGCACAACAATCGCGTGTATTACACCGGCGAGTCTGAAGCATAGCGCCAGCAATTGCAATGTGGATGCCGCATCGGCGGCGGCGCTGGCCGCAGCTGGGGTTGAATTGGATAGCATTGATGATGCCATGACCGAGGTGATAGTTAAAATCGAGAATCCGGAGAATGTCTCGCTCAACGGCGATGAGGAGGCTGTGTGCAATGAGGCGATCGAGGACGAGAATACCTTTGACTATGATCTGAAGCTGGCCAGTCCGCTGTCCTGGACCTATGATGCTGTCAAGATTGAGAACGAAGAGTTCGAGGATAGCTATCTGATGGACAACGATGATGATGATGATGATCTGTTGACCACAGCGGCGGCATCCCAGAAGCATGCCAAGCAGTCGAATGACAAGCAAAGAACCAACAACAATGGCAGCAACAATGCGGGCAACTCGAAAATCGTGCTCAGCTCACAGCAGCAGCAATTGCTGCTGGAGCAGCAGCAACATTTGCAGCATCTGCAGCTGCAACCCACCAGCCAATCGCTGCAAATCAAATTGCCCGCCATACCAGCGACGATAACAACAATTGCAGCACCGAAGCAACCGATAGCCAGCACCAGCGGTGGTGCCAACATAACCACCGCCAATTCAACGCTGCTCTCGAGCAAATTGGCCCTCAATATGGACGCACAAAATTTGAATTTGCACTGGTCCCACACCGACGACAATCGATATCGCATTCTGGTGCAGAACAAGCGGATGCGCAAAGAGTCGCTGGAGCACTCGGCGGATATGATCTACAATGCGGACATTGAGAAGCCGTGGGTGTGCCGCAACTGCAATCGCACCTACAAGTGGAAGAACAGTCTCAAGTGTCATCTGAAGAACGAGTGCGGATTGCCGCCGCGCTATTTCTGCAGCAAGATGTGCGGCTATGCGACGAATGTGCACAGCAATTTGAAGCGTCATCTCAATACCAAGTGCCGTGACCGGGAGCAGGAGGAGCAGGAGAAGGAGAAGGAAAAGGAGAAAGAGAAAAGGTTGAGCGTCACTCCGGTGGCAACAAGTAGTGCCATCAATAATACCATTGGCAACAACAACAGCAGCAGCACCACCAACAGCAGCAGCAGCAACAACAACAACAACATCAACAACAGCAGCAACGGCAACAGCAGCACCTACACACTAGTCTTTCAAAATGAATAGACGAGCCCAAGCAGGAGCAATGTATACCCAAAAAAAGAAAGAGAAAAAGAAAACATGTTGTACAAATGAGCTAGCAGCTGGAACTGGAACTAGCAATGGAACTGGCACTGGTCGTGGCACATGAACTGCAACCAAAATGAATGCAAACTTCTCTTGGTATCAATTAAGTTTTCGTTTTCGTTTTTGTTTTCTCTCTTTCTGGTTTCGAATATTTTTTCCGTTTTTTCAACAAATAATATAGTTCTTAAGCCAAGCGCGTGCAATTTAAAAAAGAGGAAGAAATTTAAGCGCAGCACTGAATTCGTCATTAGTTTTAAATTAATAAATAATTTGTTTTGTTTTGTTGCATGCCACACAGTCGCAGTGCCAGTACATGTTGCAAGTACCAAAAAAATATATATATATATAAAAAAATACCCCAAAAAATTAAAACAAAAAAAATCTTAGACTTAGTTGGCAATACAAATGCAAATTGTGTATTGTTTTAGCGAATTCTCAAACAAAAAAACTCTACAAAAAAAATACCTTAAAAAAATTCTTAACAAAAAGATGATAAAATGTGTACATTTTTTTCCGAGAAAAATCTCACACAAAACGCAAAGAAATTATACGCTAGTCACAGCAAAAATTGTTTAAGTGTGCTATATACAACAAAAACAAACAAACCGATTTTTGTAATAATTAATTATTAATTTTAGAACAAAAACCAAACCAAAAATCATATGCATGGCATGACCACACGCCCCGCCTCCCAACAACATGAACAAACTATAATTATATAACAATTACACACACAGACACACACACACACACACACTTATGTTGCACTTAATTATAAAGCAGTTTTAAATTTTAATTAGTTGCAATCAAATTATTTCATAATTTGTTTAGTTTGGTTCATCAACTACAGAAGATTTTTGGAAGTTCGAAATTGCTTTATATACGATATGATAATGATAATGATAACAAGTTCTAGTCAAAACGAAACGATTATCTATATTATAATAATATGTATTAATAATAATAATAATTATATTACTTAACTAAGTATAAATAATATTTTCAAAATTAGTCAAAAATTATTATTATTAATTCTAAAATAATGTTTTAATTTTTAATTCGAAAATATCAGCAACACAAATACAAAAATGTTAGATTTAAATTAACACCAACAACAAAACCCGGCCACAAATATATTTGTAAAACATTTAAAACGATTTCAATATGTAAAAAGACAAAATTGGCTACTCAAAAATTTCAAAAAGTTAAATAAAAAAATACCTCTAAGTAATTAAACACTCACACACACACACACACACACACATATGCATAATGCGAATAAACAAAAATTCCACAATTATTATGTATTCCATTTAAATGAATATATCGTAATTATTGCCGGCTATATGTATTAAATAAAAATTCGAAATACAATTAAAAGCAAATGTCAAAAGAAAAAATAACCAAAAACAAATGTTGTATTTATTTCAATTTGTAAAAAAACGTGAAAATCAAACTCCAATCTGCATTTCAATCACATCAAAGAGTTCGTCCATCCCTCATCCAGTCAAGTTATGTATATGCCCATATACAACAACAACAACAACAACACATGCTCCCAAAACTTTCCGTCAAAAACTTCCCAAGTTCCAAAAAAAAAAAAAAAAAAAATTAAGTGATTATCCCATTTTTGAGATATAAATGTATCTACGATTTGCAACGATATCTGTTATTGCCAAGAATCAATACTAATCAGCTTTCTATTTCAGGTGGATGTTGTCGCTATTGATGTTGAGATCGATGATAAAGATAATGCTCTGGCTGGCACAACAATATCCATTATCCATATTCCAACAACAAGAAGCTGTTAATGGTGTAGCCCTATCTTATTGTTGTTTGCATGCTCTTAACCTCTACTATACCAACAACATTCAACATAACTAGAACCAGTGTATCTACTGCTTAGATCCTATACAATCAAACCAAATCTAAATCGAATCCAACCTATAAACAACCTATAGATATATATGTATGTGTACATGTATTATAGAGACAACGACAATTGTGGCTGATGATGCTGTTCTTTTATACTATATACTATAACAACTAGTACATGAACATATACTATACTCTACTATACTATATATATATTATAACTCTTAACTTTGTATGAAACCTTTATTAGATATGTAGTTTGTTCTCTTTCGTTTGTATTGCTGCAGGTTATTCTTAAGTTTCACTTTGCGCTCATAGTGTCGAAACGTATCTATTTACTATATAAATATATATATATGTATTTATAAACCTATATCTCTCTTACTATACAATAGCCTTTAATTATTAAATTTATATCTATATATTTATACTATTATTAATTAAAAACATGAAATAGAAATGATGAAAGCAACTTGGTTTGTAAAAACTAAATGTTTTTATAAATTTTGCATTTTCTATCAACATTTTTTTACTCTTAGATTTACCTTTTCTATTGTAGTCTCAAACGTAAACTTATGCATGCGTATTTCAAAAAATAAAATAAGAAAAGAATATATATATATTTTTTTTATGTGAAATTTAATATTTGTAATTCCAAATGCCCGGCTCCAGGGAGTTTTTCTCTAGCAGCTGCGGGTATTAACTAGGAATTATAATTTCCTTAAGTTTCGAACGTTGCGTCCCTCCTGTACACACATACATTTTAATATTAGTAACAAACTGTTTCTTATATATATTTATTTATTTATTTTTTATAAATTTATTTGTAACTAACCCACAAAACAAGTTGATAAACAGTTTGAAAAACTCATTGAAATCATATGTAACTTGAACAAGTTTTTGCTTTAGCTCAATCTGTATACATGTAACTTACACTTAAATAACTGTTGTTTCATTGTGTTTATTTAAATCCACATAATTATATTTTAATTTTTTTTTTTTTTTAACTTTCAAGCAGCGTTTTATATAATTCAAATTTCAAACATTTTACTTTAGATTCAAGCAGAGCCTCTACTCACGCATTCAAGAAACACACACACACACAGACACACACACGCACACACACACTCTCGCACACACACACATACACACACCAAGTCATTTACCACAACGCACAAAAAATCACACTCAAAAAGTTAAACGATACGCAACATTTATAACGACTTCACGGTAATATATTCTATTTATATTTTTTTTTTGTTCAATTATCAAATTAGAATTTAGGATTTATGATTTGTCAATCTATTGATAGAACAAAAGTAATAATGAAAATAATATGTATGTAAATTCTTTGCAACTTTCTACAGCCGTTTCTTTAATAGTCATCAGAAAATGCCTTAACTAACATTTATTTTCCTTTGACTTCTTGTCTTCTTGTCTCGACTCAGAATTTGCGCACGGTGGCCAGAGGACACCCAGAAGATCGGCGAGATCGCCGCCATCGCATCATCATTACTATCAGCTGCTCAACCTGAAGAGGAGTCCGTGCACCAGTCCGATTGTCACGTCCACCGGCGTCATCAAGTTCGAGCATGGCGGCCTCATGGATGACAATGATCATGAGCTGCGTATTGATAGTGGGCGTGCCACGCCCACGCACTGTACACATGAGCGACATGGCAATAACGGCGACAACGACGATAGCAATAACAACAACGACGACGACGATGAGGAGGATAACGATGATAATATTGGAGATAAACCCTTTGATCTGCGCATGGGTATTGCCAAAGTGTTGCTTGCAGCCGCCCAAGGTGGACCTGGTGGATTGCCCTTGGGTCACCATCATCCACATCCACATCCACATCCTCATTCGCACGCCCATCACCATCAGCAGCAGCAGCAGCAGCAGCAGCAGCAGCAGCAACGACCGCTGACCCAGCTGATTCAACAATCCAGTCCAGACATGCCGCTGCGTCGCTACAGCAGCAGCAGCAGCCTTGGCATTGCCCCAACAGCAACAACATTGCCCAGCAACAGCAGCGGCAGCAATGTCGACAGCAAAAGCAACACGGCCGCTGTGATGGCGGCTGTTGCTGCCGTGGCAGCTAACAATACAAGTGCCTCAACGAGCGTTGGCGCTTCGACATCAGCAGCAGCTGCTGCTGCCGCGGCGGCTGCTGCTGCAGCGGCAGCAGCGGGTCTCGTGACATCCAACGCTGGAGGAGGACCACCAGCTGGCAGCAGTGGTGGCAGCGGTTGGAGTGGCGGCGGCATGGGCACCGCTGGCGGTGGCGGTGGCGCCTATGCCTGCGATCGTTGTGGCAACACGTACGCCCGTCCGCACAGCTTGAATCGGCACGTGCGGTTCGAGTGCGGCGTGGAGCCGCAATTTGAATGCCCCATCTGTCACAAGAAGTCGAAGCACAAACACAATCTCGTGCTGCACATGCGCACGCACCAACATCGATGATACAATCGACAACAATTGCAATGACGCCAGCAACTAATTGCTGCTGCTGCTGCAACTGCAACTGCAACTGCAACTGCAACTGCTGTTGCCACTAGCTAGTTAGCCTTGTTTCTATGCAGCACTTTCAGGATCCAGTCCAAGTATAGTACAGTGTCCAGAGTCCAGGTTTGAGCAAGTTTTTATTTTTCAAATGATCTTGAAACCATATAGTCGTTTTTTTATATACATATATATACATATATACAATATAATTAACTATAAATGAAAAAAACACACACACAAACACATCTTCATAGGAGTACATCTTGCGTCAATGTGAAAAATATTAACAAATTCTAATCTTTAGTTCTTATATACAGATAAAGATACATATATATATTATCTTTGAATTTTTTTTTTTTCCTATATTTTCGATTGTTTTTTGAGTCAGTGAAAATGTTGTTGCTGGGGGCGCGTGAGAGTGCGAATCATGTTGCAAGTTGTTGTTATTGTTGTAGTCGTTGTCGTTGTCGTTGTTGATGTAGCAGATGTTGTTGTTGTTGTTGTTGTTGATAAAATATGTATGTGTGTAACATCCTTAGAAAACTCAATGATCTCAATGAATTTTTCTTGAATGCGGTGTAAAAACAGTTGAAACAAAACGAGAGGAAGAAAATTCAAATGCATTTGTTTTTGTAGAAAGAAAGCAGAAGAAACCGAAGATGAAGACGAAGAAGAAGAAGCATAGAAAACGCATCAAAACGCAAAACATTCACATTAATTTTAGTGTTGAACTTTTTAAGCGTATGTATATTTTATTTATTATAAACAAAGATAGAACAAAACAACAAACATAAATACAAAAATACATAGAAAGGGAAAGGACTCGATGCAGGATAATTTTCACTCTCACGCGCTTGCAGTTAATAATTAATAATAATAATAGTTTTTTGTCAATTTCTTTCTTTGATAATCATATTATTTGTTTCTGGGGCAATAGTTAAACTTAATAAGCTTAATAAACAGCACATACATAATTTAAGAAGTATAACAATTTTAACAGTACATCTTTATATTCAATGTACATACACATATATGTATATAAATATATGTGAAATATTGAGTCAAGAGTCAATCGCTTAGTCAGTCCAAACAGCTAGAGTCAAGTTAATTAAGGCTACGATAAAGCAGAACTAAAACTTAAACATAAATTATAAATACAACTAAAAAATGGACATGTGCAATAAGCTAAAAACACAGAAAAAAAAACGCTAAAAACTTGTGCAATTGGCTAAAATCCCAATAGAAAAAACCCAAAACAAAAAGAAACGTAACGTTAATTTTTTGGTTTTTTGTTTGTTTTAAATGTATTTTTTGGCGCACAATCAATTAAAAAATGTTTATTCTTCATTATAATTTTGTTAGCTGCGCGCCACCAAAGCCACATAAAAAATAAAACTAAAATAAAAAATAAAAAAGAAAAAACAATTATTGTTAATGCAACGCAACGATCTCTAAACAACTTTTCTAAAACACAAAAACAACAAATTTATTAATTTATCTTGTGCTCATTCCATGAAGAAACCAAAACAATTTTTTCGTTTAATTGTTTAATTTTTCTTTTTCTTTTTAATTTTATTTATTTTATGACGAACACGAAATGTGATAGGCGGCAATTTTAGTTGAACCAAAAAAAGAGGGGAAAAATCTCTATTAATTATGAAACAAATGTTAAAGTAAATTAAACAAAAAAAAATAATAATACTTAATTTTAAAACATTTGGCTTGTTGTGGCTCTGGTTAAAGGCGCGTGCGAGCAATTGAAACAGTTATATAAATAACGATTATTATGACATCGATTATGATAATGATTATGATAATGATTATGAAAAAGCAACATGTACAAGTTGGAGCAAACAAATTGGCAATTGTAAAGAGTTAGGGGCAAAACTCGCATCGAGTCACAGTCAGAATCGAAGTAGAGGTCGAGGTCAAGGTCGAGGTCGAGGTCGAGGTCAGGAGTCAAAGTTGGAGTCAGAGTCAAGTAAATGAGAAATAATTGGTATGTGATATAAAGAATATAGTCCTCATTGTAATTAATATAATATTATTAATTTTTCTTGTTGTTAATACACACACACACACACCCTAAAAATAATTTTATTTATTTAATATATTTTCAAAATTTTTAAAACATCAGAAAAAAAATCACATAATGTTGCAGCAAACTTGTTATAAAAAAACCTGTTCTTTTTTTAAATTATGTTATAAGCTAAATTTCTAAATTGAAATCAACAGTTAGAACTTAGAAAAAAACAGAAACATTAAAATAAAAAAGAAAACTTTATTAATTGTTAAACACTATATAGAATTGTAAATGTAACTAAAGAAAGGGTTAAATAATGAGCTTAACACAAACTCGTTGCTTAGGTACGTTAAAATAAATTATAATAATATTATAATACACACACACACACACACACAGATACAGATACACACACATAGGGGCGCAATGTAATGTTCGTTAGCAGTTTGTGCCACAAAATATGTGATAACAAATTCATTTGTACAACAGACAAAACGAAATTGGCACAAATTCTAGCAAACAAATTTTAAAAAATTAATAATAATAATTACACATATATAATTAAAAAAAAAAACAAAACACAATATAAAAAAAAACATGCGAATATTAAAAAAAAAAAGAAAAATACGAAAAAAATTATGTAAATTGTGAAAAATGTTAGAAAAACAAAATTATTGTCGGTCAGTATTCGAACTACGTGAGGAAAAACAAAATTACAAAACAAATTTGTATTTAGATTGTTATTATTATTATGTTTTCTGTTACAACAAATCGGGCAACTTTTTAATTGGCATTATTTTTAGAAATCAATTAAAATTTAATATTTGTTAAAAAAAAAACAAATGGAACTTTGGCATTGCTTTATCGCTAGTCAGTAACGTGAATTAGCTTTGCTTTCTGTAATACTTAATTGTTTAAATGTTAAAAGAATGAGAAGAAGACGAAGAAGTCGAAGAAGAATGGGTAGGAGAAGAGAATTAGTTTCACAATCTACATGATGCAACTGTGTATCCTTTTTGTAAACAATTATAATCTAATGCAATTATTTAACTTTGTCTATTAAGGTTGTGGTTCTTATTTATACAACTAAATCATTTTTTTACTACTTTTCTAAGCAACAAAACAAAACAAAATTATCAAGCAACGTTTTAATTTATCAACAGCGCATGTGATGGACTCTAAAGTGTGTCACGAATTGATTAATTCAATATCAATTAAATTACGTTGGGCAATAGAATTCAAGACACGCCCAATTCTAGGCACACTTTCATGTCATATAGTTAAAAATCGAAATGAAAAAAAGAAAATATGAAATGGAAATAATGAAGAGCATGTGATAAATTCTATATAATTTTGATTAACAAACAATTTACTAACACACACACACACACACACACACACATATATATAACAAACACAAATACACTCTGTTATAAATCTATGTAGTGCTTTTATGCATCTATATCTACATATATAAATGTGTGTATAATAATAAACTAATAGATTTGCTGGACCCTTCAACTTCTGCAACATATTAAATAAAAAAAAACCAAACAAATGTAGATTCAACCACAACAACAACAAAACATATTTTTTGAGAAATTGTACTAACAATTGATATTTGTAAACTGTGTATCTTTTCTTAAAGCAAATTGAATGTATCTTTGTAATTTACGTAACACACACACATCCAAACACATGCATATGTAACGAAAGAGTTTATACTATAACTATAACTATTATTACTACTACTACTACTACTATTACACACACACACACACACAGACACACACACACGTTGTAAACAAGGAGCTGTGAATGTTAAATTATAGATAAATATAAAAGAAATCTATATATATTTTATATATGTACATATAGATACATACATAAACAAAGAAAAACAAAAACAAAAAAAGAACCGAAATCGATGTGATCAATTGTGATTGTTAGGAAAAAAAAAGAAAAAAACACAAGTGTTGTTAATGTGAATTGAAATGAACGGCATAGGCAGGTGGGGAAATAGGTTTGGGATACATTGAATTAGGCTTTTCTTTGCAAGGACACAACATACACACACACACACACACACACACACATACATATACAGAATACATATACATTCAAACTTATAAGTTTACTTTCTTCCTTGTTTATCTTTTCTCTATAAACTAATACAGATCGTTTAGTAGCAACTTTTTCAAATAGGTTTTTTACACACAATACACTAAACAACAAAAATTGATGAAAAATCAAAAAAAGAAATAAAAACATGTAATTAGAATTAAGTTAAGCCCACACATACACATATGCAATTGTTGTATATTCTAACTGTTAATTGCTGTTCACGCACGCTACACACACACACACACACACACCCAGCTACACCAGAGAACTCAAGAGTCATTTGCCTATAAAAACAAAATAATAAAAATAGCAAATTCTAAATAAACATAAAATCATTTTAAAATTATATAATAGCTTAGTTTGCGCTTATAACAAAATTTACAACAATAAAAAAGGAAAACTATAAAAAAACAACGTAAAGTAAATTTAAATGATATAAGAACTTGGGTTTTGAAAATGCTTCTAGTTGATAAGAAGCTTAACAGAATTTCTAAAGAATCTAAAATGATAACGAAACAATATAGAATATTAAAATATCTAATGACAAATTGACATTCAAAATGCAAGTTGTTGGAATATTTTTGAAAAGTGCGCTTGAAAATTATAATTCAATAAATGTAAAATTGCAAGGAATAAAGAAAAACAACAAGAACCGAACGATTAGCAACAAATAATAAAATATATATATTTCTACATAATATATATGTATGTATAGAGCCGAAAAACGCCTTAAACAATTTTTGTGAAACAATTTTATTATTATGTATAATAAAAAACTAAAAAGGTATAAAAAATGTGAAAAATGTAAAACGAGTAAACGATTTAATTGTTATAAGTAAAACAGGAAAAACAACTACATTTAAAAAAAATATACTATATTAAATGAAAAACAAACAAAAAACAAAATAAACTGAAGACTTTTGCCTTTACTCAACACTTTTATATATATACTTATTTTTATTTATTTACAGAAAATGCAGTGAACAATATGAAAAATAAAACTATAACTAACATGAGTTTTTCTCTTTTTCTAGATGCTGCACTGTCGCACTGGAATCGAAGATCGGCCGAAGATAAATCGCCATATAATGTGAGGGGCTTGCGCTTGAGGCCAGCATAATTCATATATTGTTTATATTGTATTATTGAGATGAAGAACTAAAGAATATGAAATGAAATCGATAGTACTAAATATATAATGATAAACCTATGTATTTATTGCTGTATTGTTGTAGTTATTGAAAGCACCACAACACGACAACAACACACATACACATATACATTGAGTAACTATTTGAAATTGTTATTGTTTTTGATTGTTTTGTTTTGTATATATATATATATATTTAATGCAATGTCTTGGCGCTTTTCTCGTATTCAAAGCTAAGGGATAATTGGTGTGTGCAATTGCTGGAGTTACGTTAAAATGTGCTTGTCATAATCATCATCAACATCATCATCATCATGAACTTCATCATCATCTTCTTCGCAAACAACGCTCATCAACGCCTGGGGCCCAGTCATTGTTATAAACAAATACACATAGAACAACAACAAAATCTAGCGGGTAGTCGACCGACATAACAACATTAAGTATCTTCCACTCTTTTTTTATATTAACAATTTTTGATTTATTTATTTATTTAATTTTTGTATAATTTGCCTAAGTTGACAATTTGAAATTATTCTTTACAATTTTCTGTTGATTGTTTTACCTTATTAATTTGTTCATTGTTATGTTTTGTTCTTGTTTTTCATCGCACCCAACGCTTTAAGCAGACATCTATCCCATATTGGGCAGTCTGCTGGGCGTGGACACCTCGACGAATGCGAATCCGAGCAGCAGCCATGACCCGGCCATCGGCGACTACTATGGTTATCTCAACAACAACAACAACAGCAACAACAACACTAATGCCAACAACGCTGCCAGCAGCCTTGTAACGGCTCATCCAGGACACGTCAACAGCCTTTCACGGGATTCGTTTATGCAGTGCAAACATTGCAATCGTTACTATAAGTCGCATCAGAAACTGCAGGAACATGTACGCAAATATTGTCTGAAGCAGAAGAAGTACAAGTGCGTGTCCTGCGAGTATCGCTCCCGCCGCAAGGATCATGTCCTGCGTCATGCCAAGCGTAAGCATTGCATGCTATACGAGAGATTGCGCAACGATGAGGAGAGTCTCTATTTAATACGCAACGAGGACGATCTGAGCAATGATGATAATGAGCAGGATAATGATAATGATAATGATAACGATGGTGATAATGATAATGATAACGATAACGATAACGATAACGATGCTGAGGATCACGAAGGCGGCGGCATCGATAGCGATGTGGCTGCCGCCTTATGTGAAATCAATTTCGATTTCGCTGGACGCGATTTGACAATCACGGCTGTGCCCATTTTGCAGGAGAGCGACGAGGATGATGATGACTACGATGAGGATGCCTAATGCATCTCTATCCCTCTCTCACACTCTCTGTCTTTCTCTTTCTGTGTGTGTGTGTGTGTGTGCGTTTCTGTCGCAATTCCGTGAGGCGTAATTTTTGAAATGTTTACCAAATGAATACACATTAGTTTTGAACTGTACAACTTCCAGATTCTGGAGATTGTTCAGTTTCTAGCTACAACTACCTCCAAATGTGTGCGTGTGCGTGCGTGTGTGTGTGTATCTGTGTGTGCACAACTGCAGCGAATACTAAATAGATTTTTCTGTAACGTAGCACATACAATTTAAAAAAATATATATATATATACCAATAACTAAATATGCCTATGTCCTATGTTTAGCCAATAATCTTAGCCAGCTTTTGTGGCAAACTCAAACATGTCACATTCCTGCGCACAATGCACAAATTACTTAAAAACAACTTGAAAAACTATTGAATTTTATTTAGAATTTAATGCTTTAGTTCTTGGTTTACACGTGTCAAATGAAATTTTGGTAAACTTCTAAACTTTCTGTTAAAAAGTGTCCTTAGGCAATTATATAACTGAAAAGTCCTCTCTCTTGTAATATAGAAAAAGAAATTAATTAATTTAAAAAATAAAAATGTTATTGTTTGACAATTTCAAAGTTGATTCAATTTAAATTACCTATTTTTTTTCAAATTCAAAAGTCACGTGTAAGCTAAGCTTAGATATCTCTGAACCGCATTCCGTTTTCTTTATTATTTTATTTAATATTTTTATTTCTTTTAAAAACATTTTTGTTTTTTGTACTTTAATATTTTTAAGTTTTGTTGTACATGTGCGCCTATCCTGTAGTTTTTAAAAACAAAAACGGTCCAAGACCAATTTAATTTGGTGTTCTGAAATTCTCTCTAACTAAATTATCTTGCCAGCATCAGTTCCCAAAAAAAAAAAAAAAAAAAAAAAGTAAATAAGAAGAAAATAAGTAGAAAACATGTAAAGCAAACAAAGACTTAAAACGCCATTATTTGCCACTTCATAAAAATATATATTTGATATATATATATATATGTATATATATTTCTCAGTTATCAAAAAATACATTTAAGTGCAGTTTGTATTTTCTTTGGGTGTTCTAAACAACAAACAATTTTGTGTACATTTTTATACTATACATGTATATTTTACATATATGAAATATTTGTAATGCGTTTAAGAATAAAGCATACTTATAATACTTACAATCGTTGGTCCCGTTTAGTTCCAGTTTCTGATCAATTTCTTACCACTTATTTGGATTATGTTAAGTGTTTTATTGTTTTCTTAGCAGATCTTTGAATTATCTCACACATTTAAACACACAAAAAACAAGCACAAACTATTGGATGATCAGCTGCCACAATTTGTTATGTTAGTGCTACAAGTAATTATATATGCATACTCGAACTAGAGATACCCTAGAATAATGTGTTGCTCGGCACTGTTTGCTCTACTTACAGATGGATACTGGACCATTTTGGAGACGGTGCCCTATTCAATTGCCAGTGCCAACAGTCAAACGAATCAAACGCTCAGCACTTCGCAATCCTTGAGCACGGGAAATGCCAACAGTTTGTTGTCGGGTGCCACAGTTGTTGTCGAGCTGCCGCCCGACGATCTGGGCAATCCCGTGGGCAACATCCAGTATACGATACCCGCTCTGACCAAGAACGCGACCACAAATACAAATACAACGAGTCTGCATAAGCCACAGGCCACCACCATACAAATTGTGAAACAACAGACGCATCAGCAACACCAGCAGCAGCATCAACAACATCAGCAGCAGCAACATCAACAGCGACAGCAACTGTCGCTGCAGCAATGTCTGGATGTGCGACAGCAACAGACACGTCAGGAGTACATCAAGATAGACACATCCCGGCTGGAGGATAAGATGTTGTTGCGCGACGTCATGCAGTATGGCGCCACCAGCATCTCAATGGCGCCCAGCGGCGGCAATGATGTGGTCACCACACACGACGACTCCGAGCTGCTGCTGACCGATGCGGATGAGGCGGAGCGAGAACTCGAACTGGCCGTCATCAAGAACGATGATCAGCATGAGGATTTGCTAGCCGACGAAGTGGACTATGTGGACAAGTTGGCCTGCGTGGAGGAGCCAGCGCAGCAGACGGAGAAGCTCTATGTGAATGGACTGAGCGGAGTACATGCCACCATGTCGCTGCATCAGGTCAACGAGCTGGCCATCGATGATGCCAAATACGCGTGCAATGTGTGCGGCAAAACCTATAAAATCAAAGGCTCCCTCAAGCGGCACAAGAACTACGAATGCGGCGTGGAGCCGACGCTCAAGTGTCCACACTGTCCCCACAAGTGCAAATACAAATCCGATCTGCGCAAGCATATGAACCAGAAACACTCCGAATCCGGCGAAACGCTGCTCATGGGCAACTAGAATCGAGATCAGGCTAGTGACTAAACAGAAATCGAATAAATTATAATTAAAAGGGAACTTTTTAAATATACATACATATATGATAGATGTCCAGTTGAGTGACTCAAGTGAATACTCGTATGTGTTAGCATTTGTTGTTGTCTTACTTTTAGATATATATCTATAAATTATATACATACATAAGTTCAAGTTTCGATCGGTGTGTAGCGTTGTAAATTAGCCAAAGAAATGATCTCAATTTAAATTTTGAAGCTAGTTAAAATAAGTTTTAAACGAATTTCATACACAAAAATGAAAGCGCGCTTAGTTTGAAATGTTGCTCAAGTGCAGCTGCCAGTCCAAGTGTAAGTACACACACACACACACAAATACACACACACACACACTTACATATACGTAATGTATTCAATCGTTAGTAATTTTAAAATCAATGTCAGCGTAACCTTTATCCCAATCTAATAATTAAATCTGTATATGATATAATTAAATAAATGTTTACAATTTATTTATGGCTGTCTCTTCTATTTCAAAACTCTTTTCTAAATATTTTTCTATGCTTATCACTAATGTGAATTTCTTTTTTTTTAGGCGTTGCCGTTGTCAGAGTCTCAGTTGCTGTCGCTGTCGCTGTCGCATCCCACGGATTGTTGAATGGAACGCACTGAAAAAGGTCTTGAATCTAAACGTATTTAATTGTATTTGGTAGCTAATAGAAATACGAAAGCATTAACAAACATTTTGCGAGCACATTTGAACTTTCACAGTTGTAGTATAATAAAAGTCTATTAATCCAAAACGAATTTGTATTCATCAGCCGATCATCTCGGGGATCATTCGAAATACAAACAAATATCGATGCCATTAATTATTAGTGTCATTTCGTTGCTCTTTTCTTTTTGTCATCTATTGTTCGATTAGATTATGTACGACATGGTCCAAAGAATCAACTGTTGTGCCAATGTGGACGGTATTACAACACGGAGAATCGCCTGATGTTGCATCAGCGCGAGGAGTGTCAGGACTTTAAGCGTTTCCAGTGCGACTATTGCCTCAAATGGTTCAAGCGACGCTCTCATTTGAATCGTCACAAGAAGCTACACAAGTCTGACTACGATACCTACAAGCCGATAAGCCAAACAACAACAGCAACAACAACAACATCATCAAAAGCGGCTAGAAGCCGTACAACGAGTCGCCAATTGAGCGCCTTCGACCCAATGGATCTTTATTCTTCCGATATCCGAGTGGCAAATGAAGCGGATTTTTCGAATTAAGTTGAGCCGGAAAAAGGGAGGGAAATTGTTTTTTTTTTTTTTGTTTGTTTCAAGTTAAAACTGATGTAATTATTAGCCAAGTTCTCGTTAATGCCAAATTCTTAATTTTTATATGTAAATAAAATGAAAGAAAAATACGATATGGAAAATCCATTTCTTTTTTATTATCAACTATTACTCTCTCTCTCTCTCTCTCTGTCTTTCTGTCTTTCTGTCTTTCATTGCGCTTGTCTGTATGTCTGCCTGTTGCTAATTTTATAATTATTATTAATTAACTTAATTTTGGTTTAGGCAGCAACAAGAACCACAACAACACCCAATGCCGTAACTAAGTTTTAATTAATTTATGTTTTTCTTGATTTTTGTTTATTTATGTTTTTATTTGGAATTTCTTTTCTCATTGCAGTGAGCCCGCCCAGAAAGTACAAGCTGCGTGGTCAGCTGGACCAAGCGGACAAGGAGTCGCCAGCAGCCTGTGAGATCAAAAGTGAGAACGAGGAGCCTTCAACGGCCGCCCAGCAAACAACCAACAGCAACAACAGCAACAACAGCAACAACAGCAACAACAACAATGGCAAAAAGCCGCTGGTTAACAATGCGGATGCTTTGATAGCACTACAGCAGTTGGCTTCCATATCGACGGCTCGTTCGCTGCAGCATCTGGTGCCGCACTTGCCGCACAATTTGCATATAGACACGAGCAGCCTGGTGGCAGGTCGCAAGCTGCCACGTCAGAGCTCCAAGCGGATGCCACCCTACGAGTCCAATCGCTGTCCGCTTTGTGCTCGCGTTTATCGCTCCCAGGCCTTTCTCAACGAACACATGCGCAAGGAGCACTCGGTTTTGATCTAGGATTATTCGAGATTATTTTAGAGAATATGCAACATATCTGAGAAGAACAAGTGAACACTGGAATTTTCGAATGTGTTCTTATATTTATTTTTAAGTTTTCTACAAAATGATCAAGTTGACTTAAACGCAAGTTATATATTTTCTAATATTAGAAACTAAATTCAACGCAGAAATGTTGAATACACCAAATGTTGCATGTTGCAAACGAAGCCAAGTCTGAAAGAATTGTTGATTGGATTCCAAGTTAAAATTATTGAAAAGAAAAGATATATATAAAAAGATGGAGAAACAAATGTTTACCAAATTGAGACCAAAAATTACATATTACTGTGCAACAAGCTCATAACGAAAGATATCAAAATATTCATATATTAACTAAATTCATAACTTATTGTTAGTTGTTATTATTAACGTAGTTAAGCAATCAGCCAAAACTCGCTTAGCCTTAAAGCAGCTCTATGTATTTTGGGAAAATTCGTTTTTCCAAGCATTTTCTCTTTGTTTTGTTAGCCACTAAATAGCTTAGTTAACTATATATATTAAAGAGGACCAATTTTAAGTTTTTTTATACGTGTTGCTAATAAAATAAAAATGATAAAGCACATGCCAAAAAAAAAAATATAAAAATTATACTGACTTCAAAATTACTTTGATAGGGAATACATTTTTTACAATTACAATTTTATTTTTATTAATAATTTTTCTCTTTTCTTTTATGTTAATTTCATGTCATTTTAAACTGGAATCAAATTGAATTATTATTTGGTTTGTATTTAATTGATAGACATTTGTTAAATTTATTTAACTTATTATTTTTTGTGTTTTTCTTTAATTACAGTTGGATTTTTCGTTTGTCAAGTTATTAGAGTGTTGTGGAAAATTTTGCCATAAACAGGTAAATATGAATAATCTAAAGAATTGTACATTTATTTATATGTATGTATGTACATATGTATGTATGTATGAGTGCTAACAAAGAGATACCATTTCGTTTCGCATTTCAATACCATAAACGATAATCCTTTAACCCAAACAGGTTTCGGGGGTGGTTTCCGTATCTGTCCTTGAAATCAAATGCAATTTGGTCTATAGACGACTGAAAATTGGCCAACCACAAAGCATAACTAACTGGACTGTACTATAGACTGAGTCCTTATCTGAGATCTGTCTATCTCTCTCTCTCTATTTTTCTTTATCCCTCTCTCTGTTTGTCGCCCACACAAAATGAAATGGAATTCGGAAAAACATTTGTTGCACAGATAAATCACGTACCGAAAATCGGGGTTTTTCTCTAAAAATAAGTTTTCTCTGCCTACCGCTGACTCTATCTCTCTCTTTCACTATCTCTCCCTCTCTCTCTCTCTCTCTCTCTCTCTCTCTGCTTGTGTGTTTTATTTTTATCCTATATTCGTTTGCCTGCCGTACGGCTTTTGCTTTTGTGCTTCCCACGGCGCAACATTGCCATCAGTTTTCCCATTTGCCTGTTATTTGTATTTGTTGCTGCATTTTCCACATTTCCCTTTTGGGCTTTGCCTTCGCAAAGTCCAGTAAACAGGATACGGCACAAACAGGCACAAGTTCCAAGGGTCTCTGCCTGTTCTCGATTCTTTTCAAGCTATTTTTACTTCAATACAATATTCCTGGAAGCGCTCGAAATGTTGGTGCGACAAGCGTAGATAATTTTGCCTTTTTTCTTGACTAATTACAAAAATGCGAGATGGTCTGGAAATTAAGTTTGTCTACTTACTTCTTGGAAAGTGGCTTAAACTTGAATTGTATTTGAAATATGAGTATATACTTATATACCAAAATTATCTTAGTTACGTTTAATGCTAGAACAAAAGAAGTTTAATGCAAATTAAAACTTGAAAACATTATTTTCACAAAATTAACAAAAACAATTTAATGCAGAATTAATGAAGAAGCCAAATCATGATCAAAATGACATTGAGCTTGAAAATTAGGCAATTTATGGGAGTTAAAGTTCTTAGAAAATTTAAAATAAAAAATAAAATAAATAATGAGATTCAGTGTGCTTAACTATAAAAATACAAATATTCCTAAGTCTTCTTCTTTTTTCTGTATATTTTGAAAAGCATAAAAACTAGAAGACGCATTCTTCGATCAACTCTCTATTTGCTCGCAACCATTTATAATGGTGATTGTAAAATTCCAATAATTATTTTGTTTTTCCTCACCCGCCCTTAAGTTTTCAAATGTTGACCTTGAAATTTATATCTGAGCATTTGCCAACAGCTGTAGTATAGAGAAAACACCCGAAACATTACCGGAAGCTGCTCGTAAACACGAACGCACGCACACACGCACACACACACACACGCACACGTATACAGTTAATGTGCGCCTGCGCAAATGCTTTGCATCGTACGCGCTCTCTCTCTCTCTCGCTTACTCTCTTTTGACCCACACTCTGTGAGGAGAAAGTTTTCTGTATTGGGATATTTGCCAGAAATAGAATGCGAGAAGGAATGCGTGTTAGGTAGACAGAATGAGCAGAGAATGGAAGAGTGTAAATAAAATAAATCAAGGACCCGGATCAAGCGGGCCTTAAGCCTTGGGTACACTTGCTGTGCAAGCAGCAACAGATACAGATAAATATCATACAGATACACACACACACACACGCACACACACGCACATGCAGGCAGGCAGGCAGACAGACAGGCCAAATAAACGAAACGAGATATTTTCCGAATGTTCCAGTTGTTGTTGTTGCTGTCTGCCTGTCATTGGCTGCAGCTGCAACAGACGCCGTCGTTTTGAGGATTTGAGGATGCAGCAGCAGCAGCTTGGAAAATTGTTAAGCTGCCGCGCCGCCGCCGCCGTCTAGTGCAGTTTCGTTTGTGTTGCCGAGCGGACGCTTTTCCCGAGCGCTTCCGCTCGCGCTTGCGCGTGGGCGTCGAGTGAAGCAAACTCAGCTTAGCAATCAAGGCCAAAGCTCTAGCTTGAGCTTAAGCGAGTGCGTTTAGTGACAAGCTTTAAAAGCTCGGCGTCCACCACAAACCCAACTGCACTATCACTTAACTTAAAGCTTTACATAATTTACTAATTTCATTTCATTTTCTTTATTTTCTTTTCAGTCAAACATTTGGCAGCTGACACTTTGGATTAATTGTTTAACATATTGAAAACAACCAAAATAGAACTAACCTATTTTCTCTGTTTTTCTAGATTGTCTGCGGCAGGTAAAAATAATTTAATTATTATGGTTAACGGTACATCAACCACCACCATCAACAATACCACAACCACAACCACAACAACAACAACAACACCACATCTTCTACAAAATCACAACACAAGCAACAATTTTCATTTCATTTGCGGAAGTAAAAGAAATCAACAAACTGACAATTTCATTATCATTTTCATTAAGTGTGTTAATTAATAAAAAAAAAAACAATCATAATTCATTATTAAATTTGTGTGTTTTTAGCTTCGCAGCGGCTTTTCAAGATTTTCATTATTATTTTCATAAATTGTGTTCATTAATAAAAAAAAAGAAGGAAAAATTAAAATAAATTATTAAATTATGTGTTCTTAGCTTTATTTATTAATACTTAAAAACATTATTTATTTATGTGTATTTGTAATTTGTTATTTTGATATTGCA
Organism: Drosophila rellima; assembly: GCA_035043635.1. NCBI lineage: Eukaryota > Metazoa > Arthropoda > Insecta > Diptera > Drosophilidae > Drosophila > Drosophila rellima. Next base: position 63,347 of record JAWNMV010000145.1, on the reverse strand, counting down.
TGCCACTAACTCTAATCCATTTCTAACCAACCGAAGTTCAGGGCATTAATCATTTGCTTTTTCATTAGTGATCATATTTTTCAGTTCATAAACACGGAAGATAATTCCGAATAATTCGCAAATTGTTAAAGTGCAAAACTAATTTAATAATATTTCCGTTTACAGACTTGAGCCGCAAGGAGAACACTGCTCCAACAATGGCCACTGGCGAGATCCAACGTGGCCTGCAGCGCAGCATTCTCAATGTGAAGCGCGAGGAGCAAAAGTTGCAGTTGCCGGGCTCACGGCGTAAGCGTCTGTCCGTGTCGGAAGTGTCCGATATGTTGTTTGAGTTTTACAAGACCAAATCGGCCAAGGCGCCGAAGCAACAGGATCCGGATCCCTCCGAGCTGAGTAAGTACGGCCAAGTGTCGCCGACATCCGCCGAGACCTTGGAGCCGTCGAGCATTGCGGCGATTGCCGTTTACGGCGCCGCCTCCGAGACGGCTTCAAAAAACTTGATGGCTGATGAAATGCAAGAACAACAAGTTAGCGCTGCTGCCGCTGTCGCTGCTGGCCCATTTCATCCACGGCCCAAATTCGCACTGAAGACAGCGGCAACCGAGTTCAGTCTGCCCGGCGGAGTGACGGCCATACCCACGTCCGTGCTGGTGGCCAACAATGCGGCAGTTGGAGCTGCCACGAAGCCACCAGCTGCTGCCATTGCCGAGGCCTTGATGCGCAACGGTCTGCACAGCTTCCAGCAGCAGCTGCGAGCTCAGGAGATTCTGCGCCAACAGACGTCGCATCGACGTGTCCACGAGGACAATGTGGACGGTGAGCTGAACACCAGCGAGGTGACACCCACCAAGATATTGGAGAACCTGTTGCGCAAGCAGCAGCAGCAGCAGCAGCAGCAGCGGAACATGCGCCACTCGGAGTGTGAGAATGAGCCGGGATCATCGACGGAGGATGAGGATGATGCACGTTTCCATGCCTTTGACGACATACAGCTGATGGATCAGTCGAGTGGCAAGTTTGGCAACTATTCACTAAGCATGTTCGCGACCAATGCCAACAGCTCGTCCTGCTCCTCGATCAAGGAGGCACAGGCTCAGGCCTTTCGCCAGCTCGAATTCACCATGAGCGACTACGGCGGCAGCAGCAGCAACTGCAGCACCACCAGCCCCAATGGCATTGGCCTCGACGGGGAGCCCGTCTACGAGTGCCGTCATTGCGGCAAAAAGTATCGCTGGAAGTCCACACTGAGGCGCCACGAGAACGTCGAGTGCGGCGGCAAGGAGCCGTCGCATCAGTGCCCCTACTGTCCCTACAAGTCGAAGCAACGCGGCAACCTCGGCGTCCATGTGCGCAAGCATCACACGGATCTGCCCCAGTTGCCCAGCAAGCGTCGCTCCAAGTACTCCATGAAGATGGAGGGGGGTGCCATGAGCCTCAGCGGCTCCATATCCGACGATTCCCAGGGCAAGCTGATCATTGACTGCAACAAGTGATTGCGAGGCAACAATACGATTTATACCAAATACATAAATGCATCAAGCTCTCTAAGGAACAGAGCGTTGAATTGGGGAATTGTCTGGAACTTTTAAATTCGTAATTTTATTATGTTTAAATCTTTAAAATCTTGAAATTGTCTACAAACAACTACTACAAATCGAATGAATTATTTCTTGTCATTTCATGTGTCATCCCAAAAAATATTTTATGTTTAATTGTAATAATTTAATTTATCGATTTATTGTATTTAAGGTGTGCAAACCAATCTAATCAAGCATTTAATCAAAATCACAAGAAAACAATTAGTATTAAGACTTGATCAATATTTTCAGAAGGCAACATATTATTTTATTTACAACAATTTTTATAGATGATGTGATGATGATGAATTTCCGATGCGAAGAAGCTGCGAAATTCCATCGAGATCAAAGACAACAATGATATTTTGCGAATCTATATAATTAATATTTAATTGTGTCTTGAAAAAAAAAGAAATATTTTTATATGGATTTTATTAGGTTAAGAATTATTTTGGGCGATATTATGCAAAACCCGAGCCATTTTTAAGGACATTTCGAAAACAACATATCCATAATAATAAAATGCCAAAATTCTTAGTGTTCTATTTTACATATCCTAGTTTAGCACAACAATGTTTTACTATTTTTATTATAATTTGGAGTCTTGCCCAATCTTCCACTAAAACGATCATATCCAAAGATCTCTCTACGTATTTTTACTTATAGACATCCTTTATCCTTAAACTTTGCCTAGCCCCTTGACTGTCCAAGCGATCTCCTCGACTTATGCCATATTAGGTATTATTTTATTAAAAATTTTGACTGATTTTGAGCTAGAGATATTATTGCAAATCGATTGTGGATTTAACAAGTTTATTAATTGTAACAACCTTAATATAATATTGACTTTTAAGACTGAAAGCGAATAAATATAGGACTTTTATTTTACAATTGTATACCAATAACCAAAAAAAAAAACAAAAAAATTAAAAAAGAAATCAATTCCCAAACCAAAAATTATACAATTCTTATATCCAAATGTACTTGTATCGTATTTTAAGTTCTCAATTGCCATTTTCGAATTGAAGGCTTACGAATAATATCCAACTGAATAATTTTGGATTAGTTTTAACAGTGCAACTGCCTTAAAACATTCAAATTGAAAAGCTAAGACATGTATTATCTTTAATCTATATATTCACAATGTTCACACTTTTAATAAAACACAATTATTTTACATTTACAAATATAAATATGTATATTTATTATTATTTTTTATTGGGATTTTGTACTTGATGTGTATCAAACTGCAATAACAACAATACTTAATTTGTTTCTGAGGAGATTACAATGTGATTGGCGAGATAGGAGATAACGTAACAAACATACACCATAATTTAGACAAAATGCATACATATGTATATATATAAAAAAAAACGGAATAAGATTTGCATCTGTAAAGGCTTTGTGTGTGTGTGTGCGGCGTTCTTTTGATTTGAATTGAATTTGTTAGAGTTCTGGAACTGTTTCTAGTATGAACAACCGATGGCAACGGTCAAGAAGTCCTCAAAGCCAATGGTTATGGTTCCATTCTGCTGTGTATCGCGTTGCCGGAAAGCCTCCGTGAAGCGCTGTACCTGAACGCACAGCACTATAAACTGATCGACCGACACTTCCTTGTGGGTATTCGGATCACTCTTTTTCACCAGGAAATTGATGAATTCGGGCGAAAAGCGAAAGCCCATTTGAGTGAAAGCTGTGCGAGAATAGAACGGAAAGGAGTTATCACTAGGTATATTATATTGATATCTCCTGCTTACCTTGTGTTAGCTCGCTTTCCTCGATATGGCCAGAACCATCTTGATCGTAGGTCTTAAAGACTTGTAGCCACTGATTGATATAGTTGTAAAGCTTCTCAAACTCAAAGATATCGATGGTGCCGCTGGCGTCGTTGTCGAACATGCCTGCAAAAGAAGAATATAAAATGTGCGTTGAATTAAATCAAATAAACACATAAAAGTGTTAAGTAAACAATCCATAAAAAATGTTTATCAAAATCGTGTCTCGGCTGTATTTCTAAGCAAATATACACGTGTGAGTTGCCATAGATTCAGCGTTCCTCTGGGGCACATGGCAAATATTTGTATACCGTCATATAGGTGTATACATAAATATGTACATTTATAAAAAGTAGCCCCCTTTCCACTGACTCATAGGAAGCCCGCTCTCCATTTCACTTTGTTGCGTGCTTCGACTTACTTATCATGAGTTTGCATGCATTGTCCGAAAATTGCTCGCCACGCCCATTGATCAAAGCAGCCCGCAGCTCTTCAGAGTTGATCTTGCCAGAGCGGTCTCGGTCCACCATAGCGAACCATTGCTGTGCTTGTGGCGAGACTTGGGCATTTTGTGGGGGGAATGCTCCAGGGGGAGCAGCATAGCCACCAGCAGGCTGAGCGTAGGGATTGTAGCCGCCACCCTTTAAGGAAAATATAAACATTAAAGAGTATTTAGTTATGAAACTTTAGTTACACCTACGTAGGACATGTTGCTCAATTTAAGTTGATTTAATTTACTCTAATTAAACACGACACACAAGCGAGAAAGCACAGCTGTAAATTGATTAACGATTAACGATAGCAGTATAAGCAAATATCGATGTATCGCACACACGGGGCAACTCTGGTTTCGATATGCACATCTATCGTTTCTGTCTGTGTATTTGTGAAACAAGCCGGCGTAAACAAGCAAAAATTCGCAAACAAAAATGTCGCATTTCGTAAATATGGAGGTTTTTTCAAACTATCAAAAATACATAGACAATGAACAGGAATTGCGGGAGGTAAATAACAATGTGTGGTATTTGTAGCAACTGCTAAACTAATGACTAAACGATTTTACAGAACATTCGCATCGTGGTACGTGAAATTGAGCATCTGGCCAAGGATGCCACAATACACCTGCAGGTCATACACTCTGATCTGAGCAAAAGTAAGTTAACCGTGCTTACAATCAAATACGATGCATTACAAATTCTATTAATTACACAGTCAACAATGCCTGCACATTGGCACGCCAGCAGATCGAAGCCTGCGCTAAGAAATATGAAAAGTTGTCCACATTGGTACCGGCTGGACAATATTACCGGTAAGACATGTTTGGAGAGCTTCTGAGGTGTAGGTGTCTAATGTGCCAGTTTTTTGTACGCAGCTATTCCGATCATTGGACTTACATTACCCAACGATTGATATTTCTGATTGCGTTGGTCATTTACCTGGAGGCGGGCTTTTTGGTGACGCGCGAAACGGCAGCTGAAATGCTTGGCTGTAAGTTATGCTCTGTTCACACTGTGTCACAGTGATTGTCATCATCAATAACTCATATTAACAAATATTTAACATCAACAGTAAAGATCAAGCAATCGGATGGCTTTCATTTGGATATTGAAGACTATCTGCTGGGCATATTGCTGCTCGCCTCAGAGCTATCACGCTTTGCCACCAATTCCGTTACAATGGGGGACTACGAGCGTCCCTTGAATATCTCCCATTTTATTGGGGACCTAAACACTGGATTCCGTTTGCTCAATATGAAAAACGATGGATTGCGTAAACGTTTCGATGCCTTGAAATATGATGTTAAAAAGATTGAGGAAGTTGTTTACGATGTCAGCATTCGTGGCTTATCAAATCCCGCCGAAAACAAGGATCAGCCTAAAGCTGATCCTGTGGAATGAATATTGCTATATTAGTATATGCATATACTAAGTTTAACAAAAGAAAGTACATTTAATATCAATGTAAGTGAATGTAACACTAAGTTTATTCCATTTTTTTGCATCTTGTGAAATGAAATGAAAATAAAAAATAAATGATTCGCAGTCAGATAATTGACGGCACATGGTCACCCTGTTCTATCCGTCTCACTCACACTGTCAGCTTCGATCATATGGTCGAGCATTCGCGTTGCGCATTATTGCTCTCAGAGTTTACATCTCTCTGGCTCGGAGTCGGCTCTTCAGTCTCTTCTGTTGCGTTGGTTCGTTTACAACATTGTGCGCGCGTCGACGTTGCCGCTGTGAAGTGTTGTTGTTTTTGTGTTATTTTCGTCTTCTCTGTTTTTCGTTTCGCTTTTAATAAAGGCGCATTTGGATTAAGCTACAATCGCCTTTAATTTGCCTGCAATTAAAACGAGTTCTCTCCACAAAGGAAATACATACATATACATATGTAAGTGAAGGGTTTGTTGTCTACTTTTCTTTATGTATTCAGAATAAAACGGGCAAAATAATAGGGCCTTGTCTCACGCAGGCGCAGTGCAATCACCAATTGCTCGGTTACGCTTACCTGAAAATTAGCTATGGCCCAGCAACCTACTCCGTGTAGCATTGCTTAATACGAACAACTTCAACCTGTTTCTTTTATTTGGGTCACAAGCAAGCCCCTCTTTTCAATTTTCCACTCATATGCAGCGGCTTGGAAACTCGTTGCGGGAAACCGAGAGCACACACATACATAGAAATACAAAAACCATTATTACCACACAGTTCGCTACTGCGCTGTGCTGTTGTTATGCTGCCGATTGGATTGTTTTTGATGTTGTTGGTTTGTTTTTAAATTTTTTTTTCTTTTCTTCATCCACGCGCTCAGCGAGGTTCAAAGTCCACACAGCAAGTCACAGCGACGCTCTCAGTTGAGTGGGTGAGCGAAAGCTCAGACAGGCGGCAGCAGCAGCAGTAGCAGCAGCGCTGCTTTGCATTGTAAACATCTGAGAAAGAGACACACACAGACACGAACGCAGACAGGTGCATTGGTGTGGGAGCAGTCAGCTATATGTAGAGGGACTGCTCTTAGTGTGTCTGTGTGTAAGCGGAGCAAACTAATTGAAAAAGACAACAACAAATGGCGAAACCTTAAGAAAATATCATGCACGAGTAATCCTACAATGTGATTTATACAATTTTTGTTAGCAACTCCATTCATTTATTACTACGTTCACCCCTATTGAGTTTATTTTGAATCTGTTTTAGTTTAATTTGCATACGCTATGAAAGTGTTCACTTAACCCGCGGTCAATGATATAAGAGAGTAGAGCAGATCCGAATTCGAAATTAGTCTAACTGGTTCTTCCCCACCCCTTCCGTCTCTCAACAGTCAACGCGCTCTGAGGATTACGCGTTCGTGCTGTTCAAGTTTGCTTACAGTTCAAAGTCCAAGCTCAAGAGTGTTGTGGATGTGCAAAGATGTGACTGTGGTGTATTTCGAATATATTTTTCGATATAATTGCCTATGATCTCTCAAGGCTATTTAGTGGGGGACTTAGACAAATTGCCTTCATTTCTTTGTGAATTTTTTTTTATAATTATTATCGGCTTCCGTGACACCTTTAAAGTGTTTGATAAGCGACTTTCGGCTAATTTGGCTGATAAGCGACTTTGTTGTCTGCAACAAAATGCCAACCAGACTGCTGGAATGTGTCATTAATTGTTGTCGGTTACTTCGTAGTAAAAATTTGGCAATACTTGAGAATTACGCGGACAAGCCGCGTGCCCACTTCTTATCGAGACCTGATAACCGTTCACATTTATTGCGTTCTAGTTTATGGACCAAACGACCCCACCGTTCGATTGAACTTTGAATAGGCGATAATTGCGATAAAAGAAAAAGAAAACTGAAATTATATTATAAATAATATCTTATCGCTGCTTTCAAAAAACTATTTCTGATGTTATAAGATCGCTTCACAAGCAGCTTATCAGCTTGAATAAACATAAAAAGAAAAGAATTGTGAACTATTGATAAGCCATTATCAGTTGAAGAGCTTTTGAAAACCCCCTAAGGGTGTGGAGGTCGTTTACCAGAAACAACAAAAAAAAAAAACAAGTTGAGCATTTCAATTGCATCAATATTTGCTTAATATTAACTATTTTTTAAGTGTTTTCGGAGTGCGACTTGTTCCAGATGTTCATGCCACAGTTCAAAGTACAGAAATCCCAATCCTAATAATAAATTTTGGTAGTACAAGCATATATTTAAGCATATTTAATCAGTGTGTGGATAAGGAAATGTATGTTTGACACTGCAACAACAAATAGTCGTATATTTTGCCCCGTCATAATTTCTCTTCCCTATATCTAGCGATCCCCATATACAAACATTCATACATATATTGCTATTTTTATAGTTGCGCTTCGGGAGAGATAAATGTCACAGCCCTAGGCCCCCGAGAAGGGGGCGTGTATGTAAATATGTATGTATGTGTATGAGCAAAAATGCACATGGCAAAACGTACAAATACAACAGTGAGTGCCAGTGTATGTTTGTAAGTGTAAGTGTGTACACACTTGTGGTCTATGATAAACTTTTATCGACGACAACGACCGGCAATGGTCCATAAGCGTCTTTGTCACTCACACTCTCCACAGAGCGAGCCCCCCTTCTTGCACTGCCTTACTCTCTCTCGCTCTCGCTCTCCCGCTCTCTTACTGTGACGCAGACACTCATACGTGTCTTAGCTACATATACAAGCATATTTGCGTATGTAATATGTACATGTCTGACTATATCTGCAAGTGTATCTGTAAATATAATGTCTGTGTATCTGTATCTGTATCTGTAGCCGGCGACGGTTGTTCGGTTTTTTAGACCCCATGCGCCTCGCCACGCAGTTGAATCAGTTGACGCTCGTCGTTCAAGCGATCAAGTTGTTTGTTTGTCTATTTTCGTAACGCTTTCGAGTCGTATTTCAATCCACTAAAAATAATCAAAACTATTAACGATAATCTTGAATTTCGAATTACAATATTTGCATATAAGTTAATTAAGTAATTGAGTGAACATTGTCTAAAAAGAATTGAACATTGAAAGGTTTGTTCCACGTATTTTGTTATTCTTTTTCCCCTCGAATAATTGAAGGTCACATTAAAAGAAATCATTTCTGCATTGCACTGCAATTTCTCGTGGCTTTCGTTGCAGTCGCTTTGCTCTCTCTCTCTACTGTTGTGGTTTTTTTGTCTTTTCTAGTCATTGTCCTACTTAAACTAATGCCGCACTATAGTCAATTTTTGAGTGTTCACATTAGTTTTGTAGCGCTCTGATAAGCAGATAAGAGCGCTCAGTTTTCTTATCATCGAAATTTTATTTAGATTTTTCTAGTTTTTTTTTTTTTGTTATATAAAAAGATCTGCAATTGTCCATTCTGTCAATCCGAAAAAATACACCAATTGAAAAATGTTTGCTTAAATCTACGAACCTGTTGCTAAAAAATAAAACATAGAAAATAGCAAGAAATTATATGTGTATGTATGTATAAGTGGACTTTGAACCTTCGTGCCCAGCGCAAAATAAATCAAATTAATAAAAACAACATCAAGCATGCTTATTTTTTGTGCTTTGCTCTGTCTACAACACTAGCAAATACTAAATGAGCAAATAAATATGTATGCACACGCACATACATAAATAATCAAAAGCCGGTAGCGATCGTCTAGAAAAAAAATATATATATTACGCATACGCAGCGTGGCCGCCCGCTAAAAAGTAGGTCAAACGAAAATAAGACTGTTGTCTTGTGTCGATTTTGTTATTGTTTGTTTGTTGATGACTTTTAGCTATTGAATTGGCCTTCAGTTCAAGCCTGGTCTTTGCTTGGAGTTCAACTGAACCAAGGTTTATGGTTAGACTGAAAACAACTTTTCAAGTTTACTCTTGGCAAGCTAACAACAACAACAATCAAAAGACAAACGTAGCCCACTCATATTCATTATAAGCAATTAATGTGCACACAAACAATGCAAATTGGTATTTAAATGATTCTCAGCTCTAGCAAAACACTTGATAAATCAATCTATGAGTGTGTGCTACAGTTATAAATATGTCTAGAAGCTACAATTATTTTGTAGTTATTGGTTCAAGTGTCAAACAAAGAGCTAGACAGGCACAATCATTGAGTAATGACTGCACTCGATTCATAGCGAATCATCTTAGCTGGAAGTAATCTCATAGAATGGTCCTTATTCGGGGTTATCTCCAAGGGACTGAGCGAAGTTTTCAGTGACGTCAATCATCAATATTATGTGAATTTGTTATGACATCGAAAATGTGAGCACAAAGCTACATACATATATTCAATTTGCTGAGCTATGTATGCAATTAATAAACAATAAGCGAGAAATGCAAACTGCGATCAATATCAAAGTTCAAATTGGAATTGCGATGCAAGTGTAAAGAGTATAGAGACTGAGTTTAAAACGGATATATGATTAAATATTGTGTAGATAAGATTGTATCTACTAAGAAATCAAACAAATAAATCGAATTTAAAAAAATAATCATACAAATATCAATACATAAACTGAATAGATATTTATACTAAAAAAGAAGAAAGTAGATGTAAATAAATAAATGACAAATAATTAATTTTAAATGATATAGCCGCAAATCCGTAGGCACAGTTAATGACTACATAATGTATCTGATAGATACAAGTAATACTTGTGATTAAAACATGTATATAATCCGTTATTTATTGTGATGTGTTTGATATATGATTAAACATTGTGTAGTTAAGATTGTTTTACTAAGAAATCAAAACAAATAAAGCTAATTAAAAAAAATAATAATACAAATATCAATACATAAACTGAATAGATACTTATACAAGAAAAGAAGAAAGACGATGTAACTGAATAAATGACAAATAATTAATTTTAAATAATATAGTAAGCTCAGTTAATACCTACATAATGTATCTGATAGATACAGCAATACTTGTGATTAAAACACGTATCTAATCCGTTGTTTATTGTAATTTATTTGCAGCGTGATTAAGTAAAAGTTAATCGGTATGGCTGAAGCCCATTCCGCCGTCGCCTTCTCGTTTGCGATCACGCACGAAGGCTTCGACATCAACTATGACCATGAGGTGCTCAATCTGGTGTGGAACTCCGGCGTCCGTTCCTGGAAGAAGCGCATGGCACGTGCTCGGGTAAGTTTCAATTGACAACAGCTGTGGAATTCACTTTTCATTTCATTCATTTGTTTTTTAGAACGGCATTCGGAATGGTGTGTATCCGGCGCATATACAGAGTCTTTGGCTGATCACGGCCATTGCGCTGGGTTTGCACTTTGCCGGCTATCAGGCACCGTTCAATTTGACCAACAGACTTTTGGTGCATCTGCCGAGCAACACAATGAATTGGCAGATCACTGCCTGCTTTTTGGCCGCACTTGTTATCTGGCTGTCCATCTGCTTTACGATGCGCTACACGCTGAAGCTGTTGCTCATCTACAAGGGCTGGATGTATGAGTCCCGAGCGCCTGGCAGTCGTGTATCCTTGCCCACCATGCTCTGGGTGGCGGTGGTGCGTGTCCTCTCCAGCTGGAACAAACCAGGGCTGTACAGTTTTCAGGGCTCGTTGCCACGCCTGCCATTGCCCTCCGTGAAGGATACGATGACACGTTATCTTCGCTCAGTGCGTCCACTTCTCGATGATGACAACTACAAGCGCATGGAGGGATTGGCCAAGGACTTTGAGCAAACGGTTGGCAAGAAACTGCAATGGTACCTGATCTTAAAGAGCTGGTGGTCCACAAACTACGTCTCAGATTGGTGGGAGGAGTACGTCTACCTGCGCGGTCGCAGTCCACTCTGTGTGAACAGCAATTTCTATGGCACCGATGCCATCTTCATGAATCTCACCAGCATCCAGGCGGCCCGTGCCGCCAATGTCATCTCATTGCTGCTCAACTTTAGACGCCTGATTGAGCATCAGGAACTGCAGCCAATTATGGTTCAGGGCATGATTCCACTCTGCTCCTGGCAATATGAGCGCACCTTTAACACTGCTCGTATCCCGGGACTAGAGACGGATCGCATTGTCCACTACAGGGATTCCAATTACATTGTGGTTCTACACAAGGGTTGCTACTACAAGATGATCATCTACTACAAGGGACGCATTCTCCGTCCTTGCGAGCTGCAAGTGTAAGTTGAACTATTTAAGGGAATATGTGACCTTCTTTTAATATATCATTTGTATCTACTTGTAGTCAAATTGAGGATATATTGAAGGCCAAGGCCACACCAGTGGAGGGTGAGGAGCACTTGGCTGCTCTAACCGCCTGGAATCGCTCCAAGTGGGCCGAGACACGCAACACGTTCTTCTCCCGCGGCATTAATCATGTCTCATTGCGCACCATTGAATCCGCTGCCTTTGTGCTCTCACTGGACGAGGAGCCGTTTGAGTTCGATTTGAAGCGTCCGGAGCTGTTGGATTCGTTTGGCAAGAAGCTGCTCCATGGCAATGGCTACAATCGTTGGTTTGACAAATGCTTCACCGTTTGCGTGGGCAGCAACGGACGAGTTGGCTTTAATGCCGAACACACCTGGTAAGTGTTTAATTTGATTTGTTATTTGCAAAGATCACACAGTTTTTCAGCTACCAGAAAATAGACAGAGTCTCATTTCTTTAAACTCTATCAAATATGATATATATCGTGTATAAAGGTCTGATGCCGCCATCGCCTCACACATGTGGGAGAATCTGATCGTCGATGATCTTGTGTCGGATGGGTAAATTTCAAGATTATATACAGATACCTTTGATGGTGTGAGGCTCTTGATATATTTGTATATATTACAATGTATATATATTATTTTTATAATATAATTTAATTTAATTACAATTTAACAATGGTTGTGGCCCAAACGTATAATCTCTATAAATATTTTTTATAGGGCCGACGCACCGGTTATGGGACATCTATGGGAGAGTGTTTTTGGTGATGATATTGATGGGTAAAATTACCATTTAACTATAATAATTTAACCTTGCTTTAAATAGTTCTCTGATCTAATTCTTTATGTATAATTAACTGTAATTAACTAAAGTTTTATACTCGTTTCATGACTAACAATTCTTAACTTAATTTGCTAAACTAACGAACTAACTTAACTAACTATGCCTTTCTATGTTCCAAACAATTACCCATGACGCTCTATTAATTTAATATTTATTCGACACTCTGACAGATATGATGAGACTGGCAATACGAAAGGCACCCCAGAGTTCCAGCCCCCAACGCCGACTCGTCTCAACTGGGATCTGAAGCCGTGTTTGGCACAGATTGAGGAGGCAACCGTCTGTGCCACCAAGCTGGTCAATGAGGTCAATCTGCGCATATTGGTGCACCAGGAGTACGGCAAGGGATTCATGAAGAAGTGTCGCCTCTCGCCAGATGCCTATATACAGATGGCCCTGCAGTTGGCCTATTATCGCGATGCTGGACGCTTCTCGTTAACCTATGAGGCCTCCATGACCCGCCTGTTCCGTGAAGGACGCACTGAAACTGTGCGTCCCTGCACCATTGAGTCGTCTGCGTGGGTTAAGGCCATGCAGGATCCCAGCACATCGGTAGGTCAACTAATGTCCCACCTTAAACTATGCTCACCTTGTTGATTTCCATTTCAGAATGATCATCGTGTCAAGCTGCTGCAGGATGCCTGCGATCGCCATCAGTTGGGCTATCAGGATGCCATGTGTGGACGTGGCATTGATCGGCATCTGTTCTGCCTGTATGTGGTGTCCAAGTACCTGGAAGTGGATTCACCCTTCCTCAACGAGGTGCTCAGCGAACCCTGGCGTCTGTCCACTAGTCAAACTCCCCATGGCCAAACGCCCAAAATGGATTTGAAGAAGCATCCCAATTGCATCAGTGCTGGCGGTGGCTTTGGACCCGTTGCCGATGATGGTTATGGTGTTTCCTATATCATAGCTGGTGAAAATTTGATTTTCTTCCATATCTCAGCAAAGACAACGTGTCCACAGACCGTAAGTGAACCCATCAATAATCTTGCTTCGATTCATATCTTATGCTGTATTTTATATTGATTTAATTGCAGGATGTGAATCGATTTTCGGAGCACATTTGCCAGGCTTTGGCCGATATTCGATCGATGTATGAGCAGCACATGAAGGATCATCCGAAGCCCGCCAAGACCCTCACAAATGGAAAATCAACATAATCCATAGTCCTATTTATAGTGAAACTCTTGCGAGATTCTTGTTAGCATTTGTTTTTACTTTTCTAGTTATTCGTTTTTACAATCATCATACATATTGTCTATTGTAAGTTTTCCATTTAAGTGCAAAAGTGTTTGAAGAAGTTCTAAAACAAAATTCATGCGAGATGAGCAATGCAATTTTATACATAAAAACAAAAAGAAAAACATAACTAAATGATGAATTTGTGTGACAACTTGGCTGACTTTTAAGATCTAGTTTTAGCAACTTTTTGCACAATTTGCTGTTTCTCAATTAATTAGTATGTAAATGCAGAACGTTTATGTAACTTAAGTAGTAGAAAAATAAATCTATGTATAGAGCATCATTACGCGGCCAAAGGATTGGCATGTATCGTTACTCCATTGATCTTCTTATCCACGTGCGGGCGATAGTTCTTTGGATTAACGGGCAATTTCTCCAGTTCATCGAGGGCATCAAATCCATCGATTACACGACCAAACAGTGTATATTTCAAATCAAGATTCGGCTGTGCGGCGTACGTAATGAAAAACTGGCTGGCATTGGCATTGGGGCCATTATTGGCCATAGAGACCATTCCCCTATCCGTGTGCTGCAATCAAAATATACAATTTGATTCAGAAGTTTTATATAACTACGGCATGTAGTACTACCTTTACGGTTTCTTTGAACTCGTCATCGAACTTTGTACCCCAAATCGACTGTCCATTCTTGCCTGTGTTTGTCGGATCGCCAGTTTGCACAATGAATCCCTTAATATTCCGTATGAAGCAACAGCCGCTGTAGTAATCGCTTGCGCAGAGAGCCAAGAAATTCTCGCAGGCCTTGGGACAAGACTCGCAAAAGAGCTCGATTTTGATATCGCCTACGTCGGTGTGAAGGGTAACTGACTAGAAATTATTATAGATAATTAAAATAACTAAATATTTAGGTAAAATGTGTTTGTTTACCATTTTAGCAGCTGAGTTCCGAAAAATTCGAGTTCGAAAACATTAAGTTGGCTGCATTCGGTTGCGATATATCGATGTCTATAAACAGAGCTGTGTTGAAGTAATGTTATCGATTGCAACTTGTTAAATATTGCAACGATGTTTCAGAAATAAACGGACACAACTCTAGTGTCAGTTTTAGGCGCGAAGTCAGCATTCACGGAGGAAAATAAAAATACATTTTAATTAAGTGATTAAATAATTGTGCAAGAATGAAGTGCAAAATACCTGAAATATCGTGGCACAACCGCGACCCAGTGTTAAGTGTGGATATACAATCAAACAGTGCTGGCTTACCGACATCCGCAATGTGTCGACTCGCCTCGGGCGGCACCGATGCTCACGTTCTCATTTGGTATATAAACCAAGCTGTGGAGGGCGAGGGCATTGAACTGGAGCTGGCGGCGGATTTGGCGAGGCATCAGCGTGCAGTCAATACAGTTCGATGGTCGCCCAACGGCGAACTCTTGGCCTCTGGGGATGACGAAAGTGTTATATTTATATGGAAACAGAAAGCGGAACACGAAGTGGTAAACATTGTGGATGCTGATGGCAATAGCGAACAGGATCGCGAGGTGTGGCTGACGCTGAAAATCTTGCGCGGCCATCGGGAGGATGTCTACGATCTAAGTTGGGCACCAAACTCCCAGTTTCTGGTCACCGGCTCGGTGGATAACACAGCCATGTTGTGGGATGTGCACAAGGGCAAGTCCATGGCTATTCTGGATGATCACAAGGGCTATGTACAGGGCGTTGCTTGGGATCCTTCGAATCAGTATATAGCCACCATGAGCACGGATCGGTGAGTAACTGTGTATATTAAAAAAAAAGTGGATTAATTTCGAGTTTCAAATATGTTTTTAGGAATTTGCGGATTTATGATGCCAACAGCCGACGTTGTCTGCATCGGGTCAGCAAGTCGACGCTACCTGTGGAGGAGGGACACGAGCTGCATGGCCGCAGCATTCGCTTGTATCACGACGGCACATTGCAGACCTTTTTTCGACGCCTCTGCTTTACGCCAGATGGCAAACTATTGCTCACACCCGCCGGTGTCACTGACTACGATGGCGTCTTGAAGCCCACGAATACAACTTACGGATACAGTCGCTACGATCTGAGCAAGCCCGCCTTTGTGCTACCCTTTCCCAATGAATACACCGTGGCTGTACGCTGTTCGCCTGTGCTGTACCGCCTGCGTCCGTACAATGCGGAGAAGAATCCGCCAATTATAACGCTGCCTTATCGTATGATTTATGCGGTGGCCACCAAGAACTCGGTGTTCTTCTATGACACACAACAGCCGGTGCCATTTGCCATTGTGTCCAATATACATTACACACGGCTGACTGACTTGGCCTGGTCAAATGATGGCAATGTGTTGATCGTCTCGAGCACAGATGGCTTCTGTTCCTTGCTGACTTTTAGCGAGAATGAACTTGGCGAACGCTATGAGCAAATGGACGCAGTGCTGTGCGCTGTTGCCACGACATTTGAGAATGTGCCGCAACGCATTCGGAAAATCAAGAAACAAAAACGAAAGGCTTCATTTGATGAGTCTGCTTCACGTCGTCCGCTCCAGGAGAAAACCAAGTCCAATAAAATTGAAAGAAATCAAAACGTTAGCGACGGCAGTATGAATGAGGGCAAAGAGTGCATGGAAACTGATTTGGAGGCGGACAATGACTCGTCCTTGCAGAGCAGCAGCTCAGCAACATCCTCGAGTAGCCCGAAGCTTAATGCGAAGACAGATGTGAAGCCTACGCCCATTTCCTTCAGACGAGCACCTCGTAAAGCTGCCGAGCCGACAGTCATTGCAATACGCCGCTCGCCACGTAAAACAACAGAAGCCACGACCACGCCCACTCTGGCTGAGGCGACGCCCATTGCGGTCAAGCGCAAGGCCAGCAACGAAGCGGAGCCAGTGCCAAGCAAGGCCAAGCTGCAGCTTGGAGTGCTGCCCAAACCCCTTGAGGCTGTGCTCGACAAGGAGATCATCAGCTCGGATGAGAAGTTCGAGTCGCCGGAGAAGTTCGAGTCTAGGCCAGTTACACCGATACAGGTGCGAAGATTGCCCCGGACACCGGGCAGCAGCCACAGCAGCCACAGCAACCACAGCAACCACAACACGCCCAAATCACTGCCCGCCAGACAAGCCACGCCCATCGCTGTGCGTCGAACGCCGCGTGTGATCATCGAAGTGTCTGCCGTAAATGCGGCCGTGGCCGAAGAAGAAGCCATGGATGCCTGGCCATTGGGAGAGGATGTTACTCCGCTGCCAAGCAATGAGAACGGCACTTCTCCAAGCAAAAAGAAGAGCGAAAAGTCGGAGGAGTCACAGTTGATCATCAATGAGGCGACTTGTGAGCACACCGAGGACATTCGCCTTGTCTACGAGGACACGCAAGAGGGCACACCAGTTAAGGCAGTGCCCACAGTGGCAAAAGAAGCAGCAGCAACTGCAGCAATAGCCGAGAGTGCCTCGTCAAAGCCGACAACGCCAAACAGCAAGACGCCTCGTCGCGTTTCCTTGCGAACCATTTCGACGCCCAAGTCAAAAAAGAAACTGTTAGAGTAAAGATACAATTAGCATACAAGAGATTTAGCCTAAGCCTTAACAGAATTATATCATGTTTTAAATTGAATAAAACGCACACACACACAGCAGACGATGAGTCCTTCTGCTTTCCACATGGACAACCTTGTGCATGCCCAGCAGCCACTAAAGGAGTTGCCGCTTGAAGTCAATTCAAAAAGTGTTTGCCGTCTAAAAAGCAGGAACACATAGTGCATTAATTCCAGTTAATTCCAATCAACAGCAACAACTGCTCAAGAGTCGACAATCGTTGCCATAACGGGTTGAGTTCATGGAAGAACATGAAGTGTCCTTAATTTCCCATCTGGTTCTTTATCCAATGTTGTTGATTTATGACAGTCGCAGGAAATTATCTACCTGCGATCTGGATAACGATAGAAACTGCGGGACTGTACCTGCAGCTGTAGTTATAGAAAGGAGTTAAGCATCTCTTTTTGAAGATAAACACAACAGGTACTTATAATATATTTTATTTCAATATTTTATAGATCCGCCTTCGTGCTATCATTATCGTTTAAATCTGTCTACAAATATATCTCCTAAGTTAGCTGTACCTTATCCTGGACTTACCTTCAAAAAAAAATTCTTTTAAAAAGTTTTTTTCAATAATTTTTATTTAAATATTGAATTAAAATTTTTAAATCTAAAAAATTATTATCTAAAGCTTCAAAACTTCTACGAAATAGAAAATGCTTGCGTGTTGTGCCTTTTTAATTTTTTAATTTAATTTTATTTAAATTTTTAGATGATCTAACATTTTGAGTTTCTTTTACATACAAACATTATTCGTTTCATTTTAATTATTTTCATGGATTTGGTTTTTGTTCACGTATTATTATAAGTATTTATATTAAATTTGTAATTCAACGATTCAATTTTCTTTCTCATTACATCTCGTTTATAAGTATTGTTTTTTATTTGGTTTTTTTTTTTGTTGACTTTGCTCGCTTCACATTTAAAAACTGTTGCTCAAGGGCCAAGGGCTTGGTTCATTTTTGAGGAATGCAAATAAATTATTCCACTGGTAGAGACTGATAAAATGCTAAACGTTAAATGTTAAGTTCATTCCACATTTGGACAAAGTATCGCACTTAACGATCGACTAGGTAACATGAGAAATCAATAAGTCTGTTGAATGGAAAACAACAAAAGCAATTTGAATTAGGCTACGAATTAGATACAACGTCTAAAGTTTGTCTACCTATTAACTCCATCTTTCAACTTCCGTTTCATTTCTCCAAAAACTTGAACATTATTTTTGGTTTGTTTTTTTGTTGTTGTTGTTTCCATTGCGTTGAGTGTTGTATTATTAATAAATATTATATTATTATTTATTATTTCCTTTAATTTCCTTTGCAATTCTTCGGCAAATCAAAGTTGTATCTTATCAATTTTAATTTTCTATTAAAGTAATAGTTAATTCTCTTTTACGTTAGTAGTGGTGCGATTTGTAAGTCTGTGTGTGTGTGTGAGAGAGAATGTATCTGTGTTTGTTTACATATTCGGAGCAAAAAACTTGTATGAGCCGTTTTATAGAAAAATATGAATTACTCGTTTTTAGTTTCTTCTTTTTGCTATGATTTGAATTTCGTTTATGTAATTGATTAATGCAGAATATGCAAAAATTGTTTATTAACTTTATGAAGTTATGGTATATGCATATTGTATATATTATTAATATTCTATGTATTATGTAAATTGTTGTAGACAAAGTTGAGCTAGACGTTCACTAAGTTCAAAGTTAAATTATAGTCGATTTCGAATGAGTATTTAAAAAATAGAGAAAAGTCTTTCATATGCCATTATTTGTATTACGATATTACGATTTGTATGGAGTGTAATGTAGTTTGAAGTACAATTCTGTTTACGAGAAAAATATATAGTACAGACGTGGTAATTCCGCATATTTTATTTCATTAAATATATTTGTATATATATTTAATTAAATATAGTTCAATCGTTCTTTACTTTATTAATGTGGCTTTAATAGTTAAATTAATTACTCTTTTTTTGTTCTTCGGTTTTCATTTAATATTTATAAATTACATCATTTTGTTGGGATTGAATTAAATATTCCATAAATATATGTATTTGATTTTTATAGATTATATAATTACATACAGTTTAGTCAACTTAGAAGACTTTCAACCGGTTGCTTTGCATTACTTTTCTTTCTATTCTTGTAAAAATGGTCAGAATCTTTGCTGTGTGTAAATGCATATGTGTATGTGTGAGTGTGCGGATGTGTGTGTGTTGCCATTGTCTGGGGCAAGCATCAAATTGAAATAAAAAAAAAAATAGTTGTTGAATTTTTGCAGCTCATTTAACCTTAGCTGTAAGGAGAATGTTTGGAATAAAGAGTTTGGCTGTTTGTTTTGTTTTTGAATAAATAGTTTTTATTTGAAAATGATTTTTTTTTAATTTTTGTATTTTGGTAGAATTTTACAAGTTGAATGGAAAATACATACGATAAATATTACAGTGTTTCTTGTTGTGTGGTTGCTGTTTGTTTCTTTTTTTTTGGGTTTTTGGTAAGGTTAAGGAGTGTTTGTGGTATTTTTATGCATTTATTGTTAAATTTAGTTAAGTTTAGTTTGTTTTTTTGTTGTTTTTTTTCTTTTTGTCAAATTGTATTGCGTATGTTTAGAAAACTGCTCATAATATGGCATTCAACTACAAAAGTATCTCGTATCTCGCAGATACAAAAGATGTGTTGTTCAACAACTTTTGCATAGGTTACACACTGGATTTTGTCCACGAATAGAATTGAAACAATCTCTCTATAAGCAAATTGTTCAAAAATTGGTTAAATCGTTAAATGATATTTATTTTGCTAATAAACTTACTAATTTGTTTTGGGTGTGTGTGTGTGTGTGTGTGTTTGCTTAAGTTGTGTGTTGCGTGTTTACATAAATAAAGCTTAAGAACTATAAAACATAAATGGAGTAGGAGCAAAAGGGGATTCAGTAGGGGACAGACTAATGTAGATAGTGAAAACAATTGAGAGAGAGCTGTTGTATAATATACAAAATACTATAAAATAACAATTATAAATTCCATTATCATTGTGTAAAATCAAAATGCACAATCAATCATAGATACAATAAAGAAATGCATAAGCATACTCATACATAAATACATAAGTATAAATAAGTCTAAACAAAATTAACAGCTGCAACGCACAGTGTTAAATGCCATTCACTAAATACAATAAATGTTACAATTAATATTATTAATATTATTATTATGTATACTCGTATATAGTATATAGTGTATAGTATATGCTTTATAAATATTACATACAATGTGTTTTACAATGAACTGTTCCTCTCTTTGTATCTTTCAATCCTTTCATCTTGTCTGAGATTTATCTGTTCAGTTTTTCTATTGCGAGATTGTTTGTTTTAGGTTCTTGGTTTCAAACGACATTCGTATGTGGCTTTATAAATGCAACAAAATTATAGTAATTACAATAAATTAGTGTACAAAAAATTAGAGTTAGTTTTGTGTGTGTGTGTATTTTGTTTATGTTTAATGTTTTGTGCGTGATGTTTGTGGTGTTCCTTTTTTGTGCAATTTGTTGCTTTATCATCGTTATCATCGTTATCATCGCACAATCAGCTAGCTCTGTTCTATATATCCTTCTATACACACGCAAATTCAACAAAGTACAATTTACATCGATCTATATTCGATCAATCGAATTATGGCTGGCTGATTCAAAACTCGCAATTTCGATTTGCAATTATAAATACAAATAGTTTAGAGAGTTTCTTAATCTTTTTTTAGACCGGTTTTTATCTTTTTGTGTTTATCAATTAAATTAGGCCTTAATAATTAGAGCTTTACGTTTTGTTTCGTCTTATGTTTTTTTTTTTGTTTTTGGTTTGTTCATTTGCTTTATCATTACGTTATGCATTAAGTTTTTAATTTGTTTTTCATTTCCATTTCCTTTTCCTTTCCCGCTTTGCTTTTGTTAATAACATTTACTTTGCTTTCTGCTAATTTCATTTGCCCAGGGGATGTTTTGTTGTTCGTGGATTGTTGTTTGTTGTTCGATTGTTGAAATGTAATTTGCGCAGATTTTGTAAACTTTGAACTTAAGCCTAAACAAGCATGAGAAATGCAGCGTTGATGGCATGAATAATTTCAAAGAGATTGCAACAGGAAACATTTAATATATTTATATATATATATAATATAATATTTATATACTTATATGCGGTATATATGCTTTATATAAGTATACATACACACTTTTCTCTCATCTCAATTACCTCATCTTTATAATTTCTTTCAATTTGCTTTACTTTTGGGTTCGTTTTCTTTTGTTTTCGTTTTTGTTATGTTTTTTGTTTTTTTTTTTTGTAAATTTTTGTTTAATAAATACACGAGAAACTAAACTACACATAAATTATGAAATTCTATAAAATTATTCAGACCAAACAACAACTACATATTATGCATTAATGCTTGCGTTTCAATGTGTGCGTATGTGTGTGTTATTTGTGTGTGTGTGTTGACTGTGTGTGTGCGTTTCATGTCATACATGTGGCTTGCGTGATGCAAATGTAATGCAAATATAGGAAATGCTTTTCAATATGTGCGTTTTTCTCAAACAGTTTCCTTTTGGTCTTTTCCCAACTCATCTGTCTCTCTGTCTGTCTGTCTGTATTTTCATCAGCTGCCTTTTCAACTAACTTTTTTCTCAGATCTTAACGTTCTCTTCAAGCACGATATTTTCATATCTCATACAAACAAATAAAAGTTCTTTGGGCTTTGCTTTTGCTTTGTGTGTGAGTGTGTGTCTCTGTGTCTGTGTGTGTGTTGTTGTTGTTGTTGTATTTGTTGTGTATGTTGGTTGGTTTCTATCATCATTTGCTTTTTGTTTGTTGTTATTTTGATCAATGCTGGTGGGTTGTTGTGCTCCCGCGCTCTTCGTTTCTGCTTCACTTTTGTTTTGTTTTGTTTTGTTTTTTTAATACCGTAACGGTTCCCGTTTTGCCCCGCCAACCACCAACCGCTTAGTACAGTCCACAGCCGCGCAGATTGTTTGCAATTATGACATCGGTGACAGCATCGAATACAAACTGGATGTTGTTGGTATCTGTGGCGCACGTCATGTGGCAGTAAATTTCTTTCGAGGTTGATTTGTTTTTCGCTTCAAATTGAGCCTGTATATAGGCAGCCGCCTCGCCATACTCCTGACCACCTTTAAAAAAAATATTTAGAATATAGCAATTACTATCTGATATCGAGGTGATCAATGTTAGTATGGCAGCTCACCTGTGTATTCGGGAAAGCAAATTGTCAGCGGACTCTTGCGTATCTTCTCCTCGAACAGATCCTTTTTGTTGAGGAACAATATAATCGAGGTATCCGTAAACCATTTGTTGTTGCAAATGGAATCAAACAGCTTCAGCGATTCTTGCATGCGGTTCTGCAAGTGAAGTGAAATGTTAAAGATTGAGATTTAAAATTTGGATCAACTCAAGGGAAGACCCTTTCTGAAAAACCGATTTTAACAAAATTAATTAAACTTGAATGCAGAATGAATTTAGAGTTCAAACCATGATCAAAATTCCGCTTGAAAATCAGTTCAGTTTTGGCTAAGTAATTTAAGTTTGAAATAACTCGATATATCGGTATTCGAAGCATATGGTGATATATCGGCAAATCCATTCTTTTTTTTTGTTGCAATTTTTCCATTTCGAAATTAAGCTCGATTCAAAGATGGATTAAGATCACTAGCTTATGCTCAGAGTTTCTTTTGTACTCACCGTAGTTTCGTCTTCATGCAAAACCTGATCGTACTCAGACATGGCCACGCAGAATATGATCGCCGTTACATCCTCAAAGCAATGTATCCATTTCTTACGCTCAGATCGCTGACCGCCCACATCAAACAATCTGCAAGTGATTCGACAAATTATTTGACAGAAGATTACAATGAGTACAACTACAATTTATTTGGTAATTCTGATCGCAATGATCTGTTCCACTTTATATAAATTTAAAAAGATATTTCGGTTGGCTGCTATTAATTTCTTTTTTAAATTCATCATAATTAAATTTAATTATTATTATTTAAATTCAATAAATTGTATCAAATCTCTCACAAAATATTTTTCCACATTTAAAAGCAAATGATGTTGGTTTTGAGCAGTTATTTGAATTGCAGTCTAGTCGCTGTCTGTGTACTTACTTGAAGTTGAGATTTTTAAAGGAGAAATGAACCTCCACAATGCCGGTGGTCTTGACTCGGGTGCGCAAGATATCCTGCTCGGTTGGTTGGTAATCCTTGGCGCCTAACCGATCCAAATCATCCAGGAAACTGCAAGGCACAAAGAGCACACAATTGTTAAGGCAATGTACTGTTATTTCCTGCTGGCATGTGGTCGAGGGGGAGGGGGAGGGGCCGTGTTATGTCCAGACAAATGTTTAACTTGCTGCAGCCGACGGCTGAGCAAACACAAAAACTTGTGGCACAGTCAAAGCGCTATGCAAACAATTAAAAGCATAGCACAAGTTTAGGCGCCGCCAACTAAATACACACACTAGATACATATGTATCTGAGAATATTTATATGTATCTACTACCATGTTTTGCAACTGTCTTTCAGTTAAAGCCACATAATTAGTTTTCATTTGTGGCTCTCAATCAGTCAAAGGTTGCGTGTCCAGCTGCAGACCAAGCTCGCAACAAGTAGGTCATAAAAATAATACAACAAAAAATGACAAAGAGAGGTAGAGAAATGACAGAAGAAGAAATGTTGCCACAATAGGCTACGCTGTCCAGAGATCTGGTCTATAATTCACGCTAGGCACGCAACACAATTTTTTTCTTTTTTTTCTCTGTTTTTTGCCAAAGACAAATTTCATTTGTTGCTTGTTTCAGGTGTAAAGTTCATGTAACCCAATGGGGTTTTGAGGTCCAAACGACGCATCATAAATAAACTTTACAGTTCATGTCCATTTGCCATCGCATTGTCTGCATCTTTCTCTGTCTGTCTCTGTCTCTCTTTTGTGGCAGTTAGTTATTTTTGCGGCCAGAGCAAGTCTTTAATTAAACGCATTGCTCAACTTGCAGCTCACAACAAATTTGAGTCGGACAGCGTTGCCAGACTGTCACACAGAAATGCAACATAGCGTGGCACACATTACGGGAAAATTGCCGAGTCACGCTTTGCCGAGCCGTGCTCCGAATTTGTATGGCATAACCAAATCGCAGAGTCGTAACTATAATCACAATAACCACAAAAGTAACGTCCATTCAGGTGGAAAAGTTTGGCAGAGTTGTAAAACGAATGAATGCATAATATTCGTTCGTCTTCCAAAATCAACCCAGATTTAACACTCTATACACACATATAGTTTGTGTAGTGTAAATATTTGTTACATTTATGAGGCACACGCTAATCAGCCTGCATTTCACCATTGAGATCCGTGATCTCTCAGATCGTCTATGCAATTTGCTTTTAGCCCTCTCAGATTGTGCAACACGCTGCTGGCTAAGCGTGTTAGCACTTCCTGCATCTCTATAAAAGAGTCTGTATGTCTGTGTGGGGCGAATAAGTTAAAAGATATAAAAAACACAGATTACTCTTCATGATTAGCTTGAAAATAAACTAATAAACTGTTGCTTGCTCAGGCTTAAGTGTAATTTCGGAAAAAGGGTTTAGCTCAATATACATAAATAATTCGAATTTAATGATGTTAATCTGTAGAAATTTAGTGGAGGTATTCAACAATTCTTCTCTAATTAAAGTTATGTTAGTTGAAAGTTGTTGAACAAGTTTTGAGGAGTAGGAATGAAAAAAGTGGACAGTGCTGGGAAAAGAAAAATAAATTATTAAAATGATTCAGAAACAAGTAAAGGGCCAAAGAATGATTAAATTGACATTCCGCATGGAAATCGATTTAGTTTTGACAAAATTATGACAGTTAGAAGTTTTTGAAAAGAGTCAAAAAGTAAGTATAAAAAAAGTGAACAGTTTTGGCAAAAAAATAAATTATTCAAAGAAATAAAGTTTTGATGCAGAATCAAGTAAAAGGCCAAAGAATGATTAAATTGACATTCCGCATGGAAATCGATTTAGTTTTGATAGTTTGAAGTTTATGAAAAAGGGTAAAGGAGACGTACGCAAAAAATTGGTACTGTAAATTTAAACTGTTGATTGAAAATCATCGTCCTGAATGATAATCAAATGAAACTAATTGAAAATCGACTTGTCAAAGTTTCAGTCTATTTTTACATTACTAGTATTTTGTTTAATTAACCACAAATTTTACATTAATTAAAGCGGTAAAACTAAAAGTGTTGTGTTCTATGCCAACCTTGGCCAGTTAGTTTAAATATTATGCTTCAAGGCCAATTGTGAAATCGAAAATTAAACGCCAATTGCGCGTTTCAAGTGAAAATAAAAACTGCGATTAAGTTGATGAAAAAAGTTAATTAATTAAATCGTATCGAATTACGAATTTACTAAATAAACATTTGAGTTTTAGTAAGATTGATTAGCAGCAAAAGCACAAAGACTTTCAATTTCAAATAGCAAAAGAGAGAGAGTGGGAGAGAGGGAGAGAAAGAGAGCGAGTACAATTAGCAGGCGTATCGTAACAATAAAATATAACAAAATAGTGAAAGATCAGAGAGAGAGAGATAAAGAGAGAGGGAGAGAGACAGCTGGAGCTCACATAGAGCCGTAGATCCAAATGAAGACTCAGACCTGACCGGCCTGGAGAGAAGAGCTTGAAAAGCCGCAGCGTTCAAGCGTTGTGATTTATGCCGTGTGTGTGCTGTGCTGTGGATACCCTATAAGTAGACTAAGAAGCGCTGCGATCGCGTTTAGTGCGTCGCGTTTGCTCTACGGAGTCGGAGTCGGAGCCAAGTTTTCAATTCCAGCCGAGTTTCTTTTGGGCCAACAAGTTTTGCACGCTTGCGTGACGCGTTCAAGCTTCAAGTGGCAGTGCCAGTGGCAAAAGCGGTGGCAAATAACTGAATTTATCTATGAATATCTAAACAAATAAAAACCATATTGTGTGTGCTTGGTGATTGTGTGAAATCCAACAATAGAAACTTACAAAAAATAAAAATCAAGTGTTAACTTTAAGGTGAGCGAATTGCCCATAGTAAATTGTAGCTCAAAATTTTGCGCGCTTTGACGGCGTGACCGAAAAAAAAAACACTTGTCAAGGCCTACAAAGTGGCCTAAATAACCGCAACTAAAAGCAAACCAGCTAAAAGTGCAACGCACTTAAAGTACAACATAAATAAATAAAACAACGTTCGAGTTGCAAGTGAGGCGTGAAGACAGAAATCATTGAAAAAGTCAAGCAGCACTTAAAAGCATATTTATTCAAATATTTAAAAACAAATACAAATAAGCGAGTGTAATTCAATAGAGAAATCACACCCAAAACGCATCATTGATGTGTTGCAATAGCGAATAAAAAATCGAATTAGCAACACGCAAATAACACAAAATTGAAGATGCGCCAATACAAAATCAACAAAAAAATCAAAAAGAGAGAAGAGAGAAAAATTTAGTTTTGAATAATGATATAATAGGCGGAGTCAGATCAACCAGCAGCTTTCTTCTTGTTGCCACGGGGGGAATCCCAGCAATTTGTGAGCATTTAGCATAATGACGCTAATAAGAATAGAATATTTCGAGCTGAGTTTTGGGCTTAGCAAACAACTTTTATTTTCGTTTTCTTTTACTTTTTTGCCTCATTGTTGTTTTCGATTTTGCTGCCATTCGTGCATAACGGCACCTTGAGAACGATAAAGAACAATAGAACCCAGAGAACCAGAAAAGACACACAATGCGACTGAAGCGCTTCAAATGAGTTGAGTTGAAAAACTTTAGTCTCCATGGAGCTGGGAAGTTTTCAACTTTTGTGTGGCATCTGCCAATTAATGACAGCAAAATATATGGATTATGTAAAGAAGATATTGCCAGAGATTTTAGCATAAATAGCTAATTTATTAGAATATGTAATCTTATAAAGAGGTAGCTCTAAAAAATAATAAGCCAAGGATATAATGCGAATTCCAAAAGTCCGAATTGAATTAAATTTGGTCAACACAAATATGACAATCTCAGATGTAATCTCTGTAATATTGGTTGAGATAGTTCAAACAATAAATATTTCACAATGTGTCAATTATTGTAAATTATCTTTTTATGAGAAATGTTGACTCTTTGGACTTTCAACAAGCACAACTTTATTAAAGCTCATCCGATTTCCACGAGGAATGTCTTATTTTTCATAATATTAACCCAACTTTAACTTTGCATTTAAATTTTTTGATTCTGAGACAAACAATTTGTATCGAAAAATTGTCGATTTTTACATAGTAACCCCTTTACATTTTTCGAAAATTTTGAAAAATTTTTAATCTTAAATTTTTTCTTTTAATCGACTCCAGGATATTAAATTAGGGTAAAACAGTACTTTTGGACTAAATATCGATTTGTTTCTTTAAGATTTAGGCCAGAAACTGCAAAAATTTCCCCGATTTATAGTACATGGTATTCTTTTAATTTGAATAGATTTGTCAAATCTCGATAGATTTTCAAAGGGGATGTTGTTTTGATCATTTTATTACACAAATATTGATTTGGCATTAAAATTGGATGATTTTGAAAAATTCGTTTTTTTCGGAAATTTTACATAGTTACCCCTTTACATTTTTCGAAAATTTTGAAAAATTTTGAATCTTAAATTTATTCTTTTATTCGACTTCAGGTGATAAAAATAGGGTAAAAAAGTACTTTAGGACTTATTTCCTCTTTTATTTTTTAAAATCTTGAAGTTTATTTCGGTTGGAATAATTTCGGTTAATACCAGTTAACGGTTACGGTTTCCTTCTCGGTTTTAAATTAAAAAAATCGTATTTATATTGACATATTTTGTAAAATAAATAAATTTAATGAAAATATATTTTGAACCTCTTTTTATGTGATTTAAAAATTAGCTTAGACCAATTCAATAAATTTAATATTTTATCAAATCTCTTATTGCTCAATTAATGGCTTAACATAACTTTAAACATGCTTCGCTTATCAGCTTACAGGATAAGCCCTAGCACGTCATTTTAAAGCAGCCAAGTCAAGTCTTGTGATGGCCTGTTGACTGGTCAAAGTCAAAGCCATGTTAAGGCCAACCAGCCAGACAGGCAAACCGTCAAACCGTCAAACAGCTTCATCAAGCACTTGAAGAAAAAGCTTCTTGAGGAGCCGCTTGACATTTTGGTTTCATTTTCATTTTCTTAGCTTTTTTTATATTTTTTTTCTGTTTTTGTTGTTGTTGTTTTTTGGCAAAGCGCAAGGATTATCACTCAAGTTCATTATGAGGCATGTCCCGATAAGGCTCATAAGTTTGCAATGTGTCTTGAGTGGGTGGTTGGCTGGTTGGTTGGGTGGTTCGGTGGTTGGGTGGCTCGTTTAGTGACGCTGTGTTATAGCTCAAGTGCTGGACGCGAACAGCTGAAGGTCGCACTTTGTCAAGGCAAGGGCAAGGATAGCACAGAAAGCAAAACCAGAGATTGTGTATACACACACACACACAAACAGCCGCACACGCACACACACACGCACACTGATTGTGCCATGAAAAATTTCATCAAATTGTATGTGTTTGTGTGTGTGGCAAATGGCATTTAAATTACACGCGTACAGAAGTTTGAGCAGGCGCAGTAGTCGGAAAATGAGAGTTTTGTATTGGCAGCGACACGCGGCGTATGAGCAATATACAACATATTGAGATATTGCTCATACGCAGCGTGCCACCACACAGCACAAAAGCACAAATCACGATTTGAAGTATATATACATACTTATATACATAGGTATATATATCGAATGCTATTGTTAGCGTCTTTGAATTTTATTGGCTCTTACCGCCAACAAAAACAAAGTTAACAATGCGCGTTGCCTGTTTTCGGGTTTTTTTTCAGCTCATCTTTGAAATGAAACTCGCTTTAAAACTGACTTGTGTGTGCGCTCTTTTAGGCCATGCTATTTGTATTAAAAGATGGCATTTGGCCGGCAGGCAAACATCATTTCATTTCATCGGCATAGATTTTGTAAATTGTTCATTGTTTGCCTTTCACTCGTCAGCTGCCCGAACTAAGTGCTGTCATTTTAGTTATGGCTGCCTTTTGGCCAAATAATAATAATACATGTTGTAGTCGCATAGGGCCAATACCGAAATCTCTCCTCAGGGAGCCAAAGTGTTGGTGTTGTCTGTGCATTTGCTTAAGTTTTGCCATCATATTTGCCATAAGCATTGATGACTTGTTTCTCTAGCTATCTATCCATCTATTTATTTATTATTCATAGACATTTTGTTTATACAATTTAGCCTTGCCTTTTGTACAAATACGTGTATTGACAACTGTACTCAACCATATTTGACAAACAAACTTACAGCTTCCTATGCTCACTTAGTTCTAAAATTGCATATTGAATTATTAACACCTTGGCTCAACATTTCGCTAGTTTTTTACTACAATAAACATATTTTCCTCCCTCTCTCTCTCTCTTTATCTGCATATCTTCTTATTGCTTTTGTCATCGTATTTATTATAATTGCAAAAGTTTTGTTTTGTTTGCTATTTTCTTTAGCATTAAATTGCTTGTGTAGCAATTCATTTTAAATAAGTGGCAGCCTCACAAGTTTCGCAATTGCAAGTTGCACGAAACAAAAATGTTGCACATTCATTTCGAATTTGAAAATTACATTGAAAACTCTTTTGCCAGTTCGCAAACTGTTTTTCTTCTTCTTTTTTCAAGTGGCCACAAGGCTCAAAAACTTGTTCAAGTTTATTTCTTCGTTTTGTAGCGAATTTGATATGCTCTTAATACTAAAGGTACACAGGCCAAAACTTTTCTAGTTGATATATTTGTTCTATAGTTTGGCCAACCAACGAGTAAAGTGGAAAATCAATGAGCAAACAATGTGAATAACTCTGACTAGACTATGATTTTTATTTGATTTCTAAGCTCTGTTCAACTCATGACAAATAGGAAATTAAAACTTTTCAAGTTTGCAAGTTGAAAATGTAATTAAGAAGCAAAAACAAAGGTTTTCTATTTATTTAGTGGAAGCTCTATAAGCGATTATATCAAATTTGATAGCAAGCAGCAGATAAAATATATCATGGTTTCTAGCTCGGAAGATAGTAAAGTTGAAAGTAGTTTCTAAAAACGGAAAATCGGCTAGTCAAACCTAGTTTTTATAAAAGAACTTAAGAGATCTTATATATATATTTAAATTTCTATTATCAAAATTGAAATGAAGGGTATTCAAAAGTGGTTTCTTGTTTGTTAAATTTATTCGCTGTCTACTTAATATTAAATGCACAACTTTTCTGAACACTTTGCAGACACTTTACAAAACGCCAGAACGAACCGAAAGCTGGTTAAAATGTCAAGCTTACGCAAAACCACCGCGGCGTTGATAAAGCGCACCACCTACTCCACCACCAATGTGGTTGGCGGTGGTCGTGGTGGGGTTGGTGGTGGGGTTGTCGGTGTCGGTGGGGCAGCATCGCCGGCTGCTGTTGCTGTTGGTGGTGCAATTCCGCATGATGGCGTCGGTGTGGCCACGGAAATTGAAAAATCAATTGCGTCTGGAGCATTGCAACAGCGACGACAGCAGCAACAATCACAACAACAACAACAATCACAGCAACAACAACTGAAAAAGCAACCAGAACTTGTGTTCCCCATCAGGTGAGCGCTTGCAGCAGCCGCAAGTTGTTGCATTTTATAATTGTGCACTCCTTTCAGAGCAACAACAACAACGACAACAACTGGCACAACAACAACGACAACAACAACTGCAACCTCTGCTGTACGTCCGTATTCTGAAGTTCCTGGTCCGTATCCGTTGCCGTTGATTGGCAACTCCTGGCGCTTTGCACCACTCATTGGTTAGTGGTTATATTATTTTCATTAACTGATCTCAAATTAAATTGCCTGATTACTGTGACTTGTACGGTTCTTACCATGCTAGGTACATATAAAATTAGTGACCTGGACAAGGTTATGCACGAGCTGCATGTCAACTATGGCAAAATGGCCAAAGTGGGCGGTCTGATTGGACATCCGGATCTGCTGTTTGTATTCGACGGCGACGAGATACGCAATATATTCAAGAAGGAGGAAGCGATGCCGCACAGGTGAGAGCATGCAACAAACAGTGGGCGTGGCACTGCGTGCCACAAAGGCACAACAACAAAAAATGGCGACTGTAGGTGGACAGCAAACAAAGCAACAACATTTTTCACATGCATATTGAATATTCCAGTGGGAATATTTTAAGTTTCAGCGCTGAAATTTCAATTCAACTTTTGCACTAAATAATTAATTGGCTTTTACGAGATGTTGCCTTTATTATTGCTATGGTACGAGTTATGGGATATTTCTATAAAACGATCTTTTTGACAACCGAACAGAAATTTGTTAAATATTTTTACAAATTCTTAAATTGTTTCTGGTTGTATCTAAAAGCTCTAAATAATATTGGTTAAGGCATTGTTGAATTTTCATAACAATTTTCGCTTTCAAATTTACAATATTCCCAAATTTATTAGAAGCACTTCAATTTGTTTTGTGCTCAGAATATGGAGAAATAACTGGAAGGAACCAGCATATTGCATATTACAGCTTTCTACGAATTTTCTGACCATGTAAATTGTGTTTTCAAAGTTAGCTAAATTAAATTTTAACCATGCAGCAACCTTGACTTGTTTTTTCTCTTTCTGAGAAATTGATATTCCGAAATCAGTCAGGAACGTGCCGAGTTGACTGTAATGGTATTATTCTTGGAAAACAAATTCGCTGCAAATTGGATGAATAATGAAAATACTTCTCCATCCACATTTGTGTTAAGGGAATTTTCCAGAATTCCCAGAACAAAGTATTTTACACATAGAGTTAATAACGTGCATTACATTATATATGGAAAAAAACAACTTTAAGCCAGGACATTTTTTACAAGTGGCATTTCGATATGTTTTTTGGTCAGTTTTTTCTTATGACAGCATAGAAAGAATAGGAAGATTTCTAAGAAGCAGATAATTAAAATTGAGAAGTGACAGGTGAAAGGGCATTGTATAAATATAAATTGTACAACAGCTTAGAATTAATGCACATTAATTGACAGGTGCAATTAAACGCGTGGTTGCACTTAATCAGCAGACAGAGACAGGGCGAAAGAGAGAGAGAGATAGAGAGAGAATGAAAGTAAGGGAGTTGGCAGTAAAGGTTCTAGAATATATTTATTATTTATGAGCATTTTGCATTAAGCTCATAATTCAATTATTTACGTGTGTGCGGGCCATGAATGACAGTTGGCCAGAAGCGTGTGCGTAATTGGTTATTCGTAATTCGGGCCAAAAGGATTTCATTTCATTTCGCCAGCAATTATTCTGTAATTATTCCTGTCATTACACGAACGAGTTTCTAATGACAGTACAAAAGATCTCAAATTTCAATTGTCTTCGCATTTCACAAGGCATAGCAAAAGTGAATTTAAAGCCACAAATCAACTTCAAAACTTTCACTTAGCCGCTTTTAGGCCTGCAATTTGAAGCCCGAAAAACTCGGCGAATAAAGTCAAAGTCAAAGAAATACGAAAATCACATCTATCGTTTTGTATCTTATGAATATCAAATCAAATCTGTCAGTTAACTATTTGTATTTCTTTTTATTTTTTTTAGCTGAAAGTCAACATTGTGTTTCATTCAACTCGATAAGCTTTCTTTTTGCATTCAACACTTGTTTTTTGCGATTTTTTGCTTGGTCATTTGGCCATGAACTAATTTTGGCCATAATGATAATAATAATAATAATAACAATCAAATAGACGGGACATCTTAAAGTGCTTTGTTTTTGTGCAAAGTCATCATTTAAATGTTATCGAAACGAAGAGTAGATAATAAATTGACATTAGCGTAAATGTAAACAAATGTTAGCCAAGTTAAAGATTGATGAATGCCACAGTTGCTAATTGATGGATCTACTCGCATCTCTGAAAATCGGAAACAATAAAGCAAAAGACTCGCTGACTGATTGACTAACTAACTGACTGATGAAGCTATGCGACGCACAGTCAACACTTTACGTGTGGGCCTGCCCATAACTTTGGCCAACAGCTAAAGTCGAGTGTGCTCAGCTGGTTAATACCCTGTAGCTTACAAATTGATTTATAATAACAGCTGCCTCTTACACACACACACACATAATACAAAGCTAACATACCTTTCATACCCATTTCTTGTCTACGGGGCATTAAAAACTACTAACCCATCGTATTTTATGGCACACACAACTCTCCAACAAAAAAGAAATGGTTTGTGTGTGGGAAAAATGCGCAAAGAGCAAAAATAGAAAATCAGATAATAAACGCAAGATTTAAAGCACAGTTAAGAGTTTGTTGTTGTTGTTGTTGTTGTGACAATCTTACAACAGTCAACGCAGACACGTCTAAACCGTGTTGGCCATAACAGTTAACATCAAACCAAACTTCAAGTCTACAATTTCGAAATAATTTTGTCTTTCACGTCGGCTTCTTAAAATTCCAAACAATCATAACAAAATTTTGATAACAATTTATTGCATTTCACATGCGTTTGATGTTTTGTCACAAACTGAAATTTGATCATTTTATTTCATGGTGTGACCTCAGTATGCAAATTAAAGGCAAATCAAATAATTCAACAAATAAACAAATAACTAAAATTTTAAGCTTTCCATTTTGTAAAGTTGAATCTATTTAAGTATATTTATATTTTGGTTCCTGTTCTTAAGCTTGCAAATACTTAAAAACTGGTTTCTTTTTTAATATAGTCTAACAAAAAAAAGAAACTTTTTAG
The DNA here is from genome assembly GCA_035043635.1 of Drosophila rellima. NCBI lineage: Eukaryota > Metazoa > Arthropoda > Insecta > Diptera > Drosophilidae > Drosophila > Drosophila rellima. The sequence goes on along the minus strand of JAWNMV010000145.1, from coordinate 29,311 downwards.
CTTTTATGCTAAATTTAGCGTTCGCTCAAGCATTCATATTTAAAAGAGAAGAATACGAAATTGGCAACACTTTTCTAAAAGAGAATCGTCTTCAAATAAGAACATAATTTTAAACATGGCTTGGTCGTTTGATTGCTAAATTTTGTAATTAATATGCGCATAAGTTATTTAAATTTCAACAAATTATTCTGAGGCATTTTTGAGATTTTAAATTTATGTTATTAGATTTAGCCAGACTTGCAGACTATGCCAAAACAAAATCAAACATAGTTTTATATCCAGATAAAATCAAGCAATTAAAGTTAAACTATTTGAGTAAATAAATCCTTAATTTCGTGCAGTGAATACCCCTCGGCTGTGAGTTCTTGGCAAATTGCACAGTTGCAAAATAAACAGCGTCGCCTGACTTTTATTTTATGCCATTTAATTGAATATTGTTGCCCAGGGCAACGTTTGCAACACACACAAAAAGCAAATACGCAAACAAAACAGACGGAGTTGAAACAAAAAAAAAACACAGATATGAATACCCCTACTCGAAATGCAACCCACTAGAATCCAGTAGAAAATGCGAGCTTTGTATCGTAAAACCAAATAAAGAATGGCTATTTATATAGGGGACATGCGAGCCTGGTAATAATGTAAACAGCGCGAGTATCTACAAGATACATGCATGTATCTGCAAGATACATTCGCGTCATTTTAGCCTGTCCGTTTGATGTGTGTCACAATCGCATGTGAGAGCTAAAATCAACTTTGCTGTGGGTGTTTCCACATCATAAATGTATGTAAGTCCTTTTTTTTTGTGAGAAGGCAAAGCATCAGAGATTGCTCATACGCCGCATTGCGCCAGCTCATTATTTATTTTTATTTTTTATTTATTTATATAGACATTTTTTTGTTTCATGCTTTTTGCAGACCCTCGATGCCGTCGTTGCGACATTACAAGGGTGAACTGAGACGCGACTTCTTTGGCGATGTGGCAGGTCTAATTGGCGTGTAAGTATAACGTTGCATTTGACTTGAGACTGAGACAGAGACAAATATAGACAGAGAAAGAGAACTCACAAGTTGTGCCTTCAATTAGGCACGGACCCAAGTGGGAGGCATTCCGCCAGGAGGTGCAACACATTCTGTTGCAGCCGCAAACAGCCAAGAAGTTTATACCTCCACTCAATGACATTGCCAGCGAGTTTATGGTGCGGTAAGTTGGCCAACAACATGACATAATAATAAGGCCTACTCAACACATTATATAACCTCATCATCATCATCATCATCATTGTCATCATCATGGTCTGTTCCTATAGCATAGACGAGATGCGCAACGAGAAGGAGGAGCTGCCCGATAACTTTCTGCATGAACTGTACAAATGGGCGCTTGAATGTAAGCCAACTTGCCAATGGCCAACAATATATACACATATATACATATATATATATATATATTTACCAGCACTTATATCCATTTTTTTATACCCTGTATTTGTACTTTTTGCAGCTGTCGGTCGCGTTTCGCTGGACACACGTTTGGGCTGCCTGAAGCCGGAGGGCAGCGCGGAGGCGCAACAAATTATTGAGGCCATCAATACGTTTTTCTGGGCGGTGCCGGAACTGGAACTCCGCATGCCCCTCTGGCGTCTATATCCCACCAAAGCCTATCGCAGCTTCATACGCGCCCTGGATCAATTCTCCGCGTACGTTTCGCACCCGATTTCTCTCTCTCTCTCTCTCACCCCTCTTTGGAGTCTCGTTTTGGGATTACTGATTCATTTGATTGATTTATGGTTGCAGCATTTGCATGAAGAACATCAGCCAAACGATGGATAAAGCTGATGCTGACCGGGCTAAGGATATACCCAAAAGCGAGGCCGATATTTCCATTGTGGAGCGCATTGTGCGCAAAACTGGCAATCGCAAGTTGGCAGCAGTTTTGGCCCTTGATCTGTTTCTTGTCGGCGTCGATACGGTAAGTAATACTATATTAAATGGTGCACTTCTGTTTACTTTTTTAAATTTAATAACTTATTTGAAAAAGTGTTGAGGGGTAAGTATGGAAAAGGTGGAAATAATAAGTGAATCAGAGGTCGAACAATAATAACTGTAATTTCGCAAGGAATTCGGTTGAGTTTCGACAGGAGGAGTTTAGGAGTTAGAAGTATTTGAAAACATGTCAAGAGGTAGGTGGATAATTTGTTTAAATCAAGAACATTTTCTAATCAGAATCAATGCAGAGGTCAAACAATAATCAAATTGAAATTCAGTTTGGAAATCTGTTAAGTTATGGCACAGTTAAGGGAGTTGGAAGTTTTTAAAAAAGTGTCAAGGGTATGGAAAAGTTTTGAAAATTAATTAAATTTTTCAAATGATGAAAATTTTGATCCAGAATTAATTAGAAGGTATTCTACTATTGTAATTATTGTTTATTTGAGCTGCAAGCAATAAGAAATTTAATCTGCAGCTCAGTTATTAGGATTCGAAGTGTAAGCGAATTCATTACGTAATTAACGAGCAACTGGGAAATGTTTCGCTTGCGGTTTAACGAACTTGACCCCTGAACCTTAACCTAAACCTATCGCATTGCAGACCTCAGTGGCGGCCTCTTCGACCATCTATCAGCTGGCCAAGAATCCGGATAAGCAGCAGCGTCTGTTCGAGGAACTGAAACAGGCGTTTCCCACGCGCGATGCACAAATCAATCAGCATGTCCTTGAACAGATGCCTTATTTGCGTGCGTGCGTCAAGGAAACATTGCGGTACGTGCAACGTGCAACGTGCAACGTGCAACTTCAACAGTCTATGAAATTATTCATAAACTCATTTAATGTATCTTTTGTTTATTGTTTTTTATAGCATGCGTCCGGTTGTCATTGCAAATGGACGCAACTTGCAAACGGATGCGGTTATTAACGGCTATCATGTGCCAAAGGGCGTAAGTGGGCGTGGCAACTGCAACAGACTTAAATTAAACATTTTGATTTTCTACAGACGCATGTCATCTTCCCACATTTGGTTGTGTCCAATGATCCCACATATTTTCCGGAACCCAAACGTTTTCTGCCCGAACGTTGGCTTAAACAGGCAGCAGGTAAGAGGAGCAAGTTGGAATGGCAGATAGAGTTAAGGGAAATAAAGTGTCGGTTTTGTGTGCCTATTTTTAGCAGCCAACTGCCCACATTCTGGCCAGAAGATCCATCCATTTGTCAGCCTGCCCTTTGGTTATGGACGTCGCATGTGCGTAGGACGGCGATTTGCAGAAATCGAATTGCACACGTTGTTGGCCAAGGTAACATAAGCAGAAGTGGGAGTGGAATTCATTTTGCAGCTTCTGTCAACGTCATTTTAATTGCATGTCGTTTCAGATCTTTCGCAAATACAAAGTGTCCTACAATTCAGAGGAATTCGTTTATCGCGTCAACTCCACGTACATACCGCAATCGCCGTTAAATTTCAAGCTAACACACAGAGAAGAGTAAAGATTGTTAAGCTCTGAAGGATGCTCTGTGGACACGCGGCGGCTGTGTGATATTTTTAGCATTGTTTGCTTCTCGTTACGCCGTTTTCTCGTTCTCTTCTTCTCTCTCATTTGCCCGCATGTGTCGCGGTTTTCTTTCATACATTTTTTTTCGTCATTTTTTAATTAAGCAAATGGGCTTGAGATACAAACCGCATCTGTTGGCGTATCTCGGTATCTGACCGCCTTGTAAATATGTATGTAATCATCGAATCATTTTAGTCATCAACTAAGTTAGTTTTTACTATGTATAACCAAAAGTCGTCGCTAATAAACAGCCAAAAAGTATGCAACACATTTATTTTTATTTATCATTAATCAAAGTGCGCGTGGAACGCAAGTGAAATGAAAATGCTTGACAACGATTATTCATTGAGGAATAAAACTCTAGTATACTATGTATGAAAACTAGATAATAGAATTATTATAGTATCTGGAAGATTAATTGATGCAGTGCTTTATCAGAAGCACATTTGTAGGTCATGCCGATTGGGAACAATATGAGAAATATTTCTAACTTTTAAAAAAAGAAACTGTCAGGCAATTGGGTTGCTAGCAAGTCAGGAATTTATGTAAATGTTAAATGGTTAAATACCAAATTTGGTCAAAACAAATATAATTAGCTCAGATGCATTGCACAGTACATACATACGTATATAAGTATGAGAAATGTTGAGTCTTTGAACTTTCGGCAAGCAGAACTTTATTAAAGCTCATCCGATTTCCATAAGGAATGTCTTATTTTTCATAATATTAACCCAACTTTAACTCTGCATTTAAATATTTTGATTCTGAGACAAAAAATTTTTTTCCGAAATTTGTCGATTTTTACATAGTTACCCCTTTACATTTTTCGAAAATTTTGAAAAATTTTAAAACTTAAATTTATTCATTAAATCGACTCCAGGTGATAAAAATAGGGTAAAAAAGTACCTTTGGACTAATTTTCGATTTGTTTCTTTGAGATTTAGGTTAGAAACTGCAAAATGTTCCCTGATTTATAGTACAAGGTATTCTTTTAATTTGAATAGATTTGTCAAATCTTGATAGATTTTCAAAGGGGATGTTTTTTTGAACATTTTATTACACAAATATTGATTTGGCATCAAAATTGGATGGTTTTGAAAAATTTATTTTTTTCGGAAATTTTACATAGTTACCCCTTTACATTTTTCGAAAATTTTGAAAAATTTTAAAACTTAAATTTATTCATTAAATCGACTCCAGGTGATAAAAGTAGGGTAAAAAAGTACCTTTGGACCAATTTTCGATTTGTTTCTTTGAGATTTAGGTTAGAAACTGCAAAATGTTCCCTGATTTATAGTACATGGTATTCTTTTAATTTGAATAGATTTGTCAAATCTTGATAGACTTTCAAAGGGGATGTTTTTTTGAACATTTTATTACACAAATATTGATTTGGCATCAAAATTGGATGATTTTGAAAAATTAATTTTTTTCGGAAATTTTACATAGTTACCCCTTTACATTTTTCGAAAATTTTGAAAAATTTTAAAACTTAAATTTATTCATTAAATCGACTCCAGGTGATAAAAATAGGGTAAAAAAGTACCTTTGGACTAATTTTCGATTTGTTTCTTTGAGATTTAGGTTAGAAACTGCAAAATGTTCCCTGATTTATAGTACAAGGTAGTCGTTAGTTGATGGGATAAGGATTGGCAGCTTAACATATGTAATGTTCATAAGTGATTCACAATGCTACTCACTATTTAGCGGAATCATTCAACTGATATTCGTTGCTGCGCGAGAAGCATTCCTGGACACCGGCATCGAGCCAAAGTCGCTTCATGGCGGCGAGCAGCTCCTCTGAGAAGGGTTCGGTGTCATGCATCCGCTGACAAACGTCGAATACCATTTTTGCATCGCTCTATGGGAGAAGATACAATATATAAATATTTGATCAAGTTATTTAGTTGTATTTGTTGACTTACCTCCCGTTCGTTATTGCTATACTGAATACTAAGATTTGGCATGGCTCGCAATATTGCAACTAATGATTGTATTGTGTTGCTGTAGACAACCGGTCGATATTGTTTAAAGTCCTCAGCAGTGAACCCGCTCTCGTGAATGATTTTCATTTGTTTGACTATTGTGCTTTTGCCCGATTCACCGGCGCCTACAAAGTGAAACAAGATAAAAGATACAGTTTGAGTATGAGCAGCAGATTGAGAGATTCTGTTTAAGATTCAGATTCAGAAACATTTGCAATTGCTGGAGGCAACAAGAAGCAAAGTGCAAAAAAATACAGAAGGCGTCTGATTATGTGAAGTGACGCAAGACGAGCAAACCAAAGGGGGTAGCGGAGAGAGGGAGGGGGATTCACTATTCAGGGGTAAAGGGGCGATATAAATATTTAAACACAGAGAGAGTGAGAGATTACAAGTGCATAGTTCGTCGTAGTTGTTGCTGAGCTAAATGTGTGCGCTTTGTATTATACAAGTAGAGCTTAATGGCCTTTAACACACACACACACACATCTACATCATTATGAACATTATCATGATTATGATCATTGAGCAATCATCTTATGCTCTTGGCTTGGACTTGGCCCTTGGGCATGTCAAGTCATTTAGCTCAGTTGCTCGGACAAAACAAAGGATTAATTGTTGTGCCGACGTTTTTTGGTCAACTTTCAGCTCTCAGCCATAAATGTTGGTCCAAATATATGAGATACTTTCATTTTAGCTTGGCTAATATGCACTTTTTGTGTGGCAAATTAATGTCTACATTCTGTGTCTAATTTCAGCTGCTTTCATTGCACGCGTTGGGCAATTTTCTTTATCTTCTTCTGTTTACTTATTTTTTCTATAATTTTCCTTCTTTCTCTGTGCACTTGTTGATAATTTGCGCACTTAACTTAGTTGGAAAATTGCTTTCAAAATGCGCTTTAAATTATCCCTCATCAAGAAATTTGCAGAGCTTTAGAAATGACTTAAAAAGTACATCAATTTATTTTCTATAATTGAAATGTTATACTGCGTAGGACTTATTCTAATATATTGCAATTATAGTGCACTTAAACATCACTATAATTACTACACTACATGGCTATATTTCTAGGAAGAACTTTTATATTTTTTTAGTCTGAATTTAACTTTTTTTCCTTTGTGTTATTTTCAGAAAAGTACAACTGCAATAATAGTTTAGTTATAATCGTTCTACGAATTGCCAGTTTCTAATTTAGTGCAATTTAGTAAAAGTTCAACCAAGGACATGTTCTTGTGTAGTGTAATTATCATACAGTTAAACATTACTATAATGAACGTGTCTATTAGATATTTGGAGTATGAATTTGAATTTGATAACAATTATTTGTCCATTTGCCCACCCTTCTGTATGTTTTAGTGTAGTTCTTCTCTAGAAATAGTAATAAAACTAAATGAATATCAATGCTAAATACGTATAGGTAAATTAGTTTACCGACCAAAACCAAATATCATTGAAAATGGCCCATTGGGAAAGTTTCCCATTTGCCACTTTCCCATTTTCCCTGTGCTATTTATGACAATCAAAGAGCATTCCAATTGTGCTGTGGGCTCCATTAAGTTCAATCTATATATAGATTATACGAATTTATATAAAAGGGTCTTTCCCATAGCGCTCACTTAACGTGTTGCGCCTCGTTTACATGTTGGACTCGGTTCATAAATTAATAATGAATGCCCTTCCATGAAATTGTTTTGAGTGTGAAATAAAGAGAGTTCAACGTGCTGAGAATGTTGTAATTACTGAGAGAATATTTGATTATAAATAATATTTAGATTAAGCGTGAAGAGTAAAAGAAAGCAAAGCAAAGGAAAGGCCTTTTAATCAAACAATCAAAACGAGTTGAGGAAATTGAAAGAGTTCGGAAAATTGTTGGCATCGAAGGCGTTGACGGCTTTGTTTATAGCGGACGGCACGTGAAATTAATGAGTTGTTTGTATAGAACTGAAGGCGAGTGCTTTAATTTAATGCCTTCGTAAATTGCATAAATAGTTAAAGCGAGACAACAATACATCATGCGAAAGAGAGCGACATATTCAAATGTGAGTAAAAGTTTGGTTTTTGATTATTATTATTATGAATGTTCATCTATCCAATTTTTGTTCCTTTCTTTCTTTGCTCGCACATACGAAACTTATTTCAAATAAACATTTCTCCAGTGTGAGAAAAACAAACACAACACACACACACACACACACACTCATTTGCAGACACTCAGTTGAATTTAACATTGTCAGAAATTAAATCTTTTGCCCCGTACCAAAAACCTGACGTTTGATATTTGCGAGAGGAAATTAAATGAAAAACGAAAAAATGTAAACATCAGCAGCCAAAATGCAGTCACCTCCGAAACAACAGCAACAACAAGTTTTAATTTAGGGGGAAATGAAACACACACACACCCACACACACACACAGACACACACACACACATGCAGTTGTAGAGGACGATGTCTTCAAATTATGGATATTACTCATTTAACTGTGAGCATAGGCAGCGTAAAATGGCAAAATATTGACTGGCAACTTAAATATACCCTGTTAAACTGAGAAAGTGGTGTGAAAGTAAAGAAAGACTAACAGATGCCATTTTAAAATTGATTAAGAAAACAAAGGAATTATATATTAATATATATGTTAGTTAATATCTATATAATTGGGAATTTGTCAAAAAAGTACGACTCACAGTGTGTTTCAAAATTTGGAAACAACTAACACATTTATTAAATGTTTTTTTTATATTTTCATTTAGTATTTTATGTCTAAAATAAAAAAAAACCTATATTTTATTTGTGAATAAATTATTATATCCCAAAAGCATATCTTGTATCTGTAAATAAATTATTATATCCTATTATGTGACTGTTTTTAAACTAAAGAGAGCTCAAGTTGGAATCAGGAATCAGGAATCAAATATAAAGTTCAATGAAATTACTGCAAGTAAAAGACGGAAAAAGAAAAAATGCCCTTAAAAGAACTGACTTGTTATTAGCGTTGTAATGAAATTGCAGTTTGCAGTCAACTAAATATTACCGGTGCATGGGGCAGACACATAATAAACACACACAACTAGAGAGGCAGAAAGAGAAAGAGAATGGGAAAGAGAAAGAGAAAGGCTACACCCACTCGCTGGTTGACCTTGAACTTTTGGCTACAGTCTGAGTAAAGATATATATATATATATATATAAATGTATCTGAATGGTATTGTGATTATTAAATTTATGGCAATTTTACATACAGAATACAGCAATAATAATAAGAGACGAACCAGCCAAAAATTTGATGTGCTGCGTGTTGGCGATATAAAGCAGACACTCTAACCAAATCCTATATAAAAAGAAAAGGAACCCCCTGCCCACTAACTGTATTTGCTAGATTACTCATGTGTCGAGTCAGCCTTAGAACAGGCTTTTGACAGCTCGTTAAAGCCACATTGTCCCCAGGCGCTAAGTATGCCATGGTAATTACAACGACGACAAGGATGTTATTATTAATGTGGATATTAAGGGTCAGTTTTGTCTGTTTTTGTTTTGGCGACAGTTGAACTCACCCAGGAGAAGCAGCTTAATCTCTTTGGCCGCCTGAATGCCATCCTCTTTGAGATTACGCTCGATCAATCGACTCCTGGCGGCTGCAGCTCGCTCCTCGGCAGACTGTGCGCAGCCCATGGTGCGTATTGCCTCGACGCAAAACGTTTTGAAGGTCGTTGGATATCGGCCAACTGAATGGCCGAATACGCGTGTGGGGGGGGGGGGGGTGCAGAAGTTTAACCAACAATTGATAGTAACAACAAATCGAAATTTGCTGTGCTTCAAATGGTTTTTAAGTTTATGTGCTTCACGTTTTATTGCTTTACACGTTACACTGTCGTTAGAAACGTCGAGAGATAGAGAGAGAGTTTTCTTTTTGATATTTAATCGTACACTTTGTCAGCGAAATGACATAACCGCGTATAACAATTGAATTTATGCGCATTTGTTGACAAACAGCTACGAAATCCGTGTCGATTGCCAGGACTCAAGCCTGACACAATCGTTGCCCACGCGGCTGCTGCACGAAATGAATCAACGAATCAAGAAATTCCACTTCGGGCTTTTGCAATCTCCCACTAAAAATCCCCAGCCCAACAGCTGCTTTGCTCACTTACAGAGGGAGAGAGGAAGAATGAGAGAGTGAGAGCGCAAGGGTTGTTCTCTCTCTGGCGAGAGCGTAAGCGAGTTCGAAATTTAACTTTATGCTTAAAAGCTTTGCTGTGCTTTTCGACTCCTAGTCGAACAAAAAAGAAGAATAACCAAGAAAAAGTTGTAATAGAAATAAATACAATTAGCGCATATACAAGATTTTGGGCTTGGTTGGCACTGAAGTTGGCTAGGGGAAGGTGTGAAATTCCCCAAGAGAAGTTGGTCGGGGTTGTGCTTGCCACTGAAGCCTTCACAGAGACATAAACACACGCAGACAACACGCATACGCAGCGTGTGACAAAATACAAATAAATAGAAAAGCCAAATGAAATAGAAAACAAAAAATCAATAAAATATCTAAGCGAAATACACATTGAAAGTTCTGTTTCACACAGACAAATAGTGCACATCGAATATTGTATATTCGTGAGTAGACTCAGATGCGTTGATTAGTACTCATAAATAATATTGGCATTTCAATATGAATATAGCCGTGGCATTTTTTTGCATTTGCCAAGTGTTTTTCATGCTGGCTAGCATTTGCAGCTGGGTCTTACAAGTGGCCATAAACACATCCACACACACACACATAAAAACCCAAAGAGAGAGGGAGAGAGGGGATACAGAAAGAGAGAGAGAGGGTTGCTTATTCTGACGCAAAGCAAACAGCACTCGCACTCGCACTCGCACTTCTTTATTGTTCTTTTCGTTGTTGTTTTTCTCTCCACATTTTCCTTTTCCTTTGCTTTTTTTTTGTTAATGCGAAAACTGAAAATTTTCTTTGCTCTTTTGTTATTGTGTTTTCATATTGTTTATTGTTGTTGCACGTTTCCAGCAGCGAAACATGATTCATGCGCTCAAATATGAAATAGGAAAATGATTTTCGAAAAATTCTTTTCTAATTTTCATAGTAATTATCAAGCAATTATCGTTCACTTGTCGCGTCTGTCTCTATTTTATTTTTTAATTTTTTTCTGGCTGTTTGCAACGTGCGCGCTTTAAAAATTCAATTGTTTTGAAATTTGCGTTTATTATTAAGATATATATTTCGAAATATTTGCATATTCTTTTCACATTTTATTAAATACACAATTTGTGTAATTATTGCATTTAATTGAAGCTTTTCCGATTCTGACACACTGTGAAAAATCGCGTGCGTTGTGAGTTTTTGTTAGACGATTCGCTTTGCCCTTAAACTAACCAACTGACTGAGTTGGCTGGAGCTCAACTGGACTCTCGCTGAACTGGCAAACTGGAGCCGCCCTAAACGGTCACATTCTCTCCCCCCACCCACTCTCCCACTCTCTCACTCACTCACTCTCTCTCTCTCTCTCCCCACGCACATGAAGTCACAGCTTTTTTTTGTGCGCCAAAGTAAAATACACACACATTACTGAATGGCCGTCGAAGCTTTACAAACGAGTAGAAGGCAGTGACGAGTGGAGCGAGAGAGCGAGTAGGAGAGTAAAAGCTCAAACGCAGGCGCACTGCAGAAAAGCTCATGGCTGTCTGAAAAGCTTGAGTGTTCGAAAAAGCACAAAAGCTGCGAGAGCGCGCTGCAATTGGTCCAGTTAAGCGAGCGAGTGAAAAGCAACGAGTAACTTCAAATAACGAGTGTGGCAAAAGCAAGGACAACAACAGCAACGAATTGAGCACATCGAGAGAGGAAGAGAGAGAGAGAGAGAGCGAAACAAGTGTTTTAAAGGCAACTTTAGGTAGCCCCCATTCTTAGGCAGCCATTAGTTAAGTAGCTACTGTGCATTTAGCCAAAAAACGCATTAGTCCAAGTCAAGTCCAAAGCTGGAACTATCAACGAGAGCCATAACGTCAAAATGAAGACGAGACGCTGACCGGAAAGCAACAACAGCAAACACAAAATTGAAAGCAACTTGACGGCCGACGCCGCCGGCGGATTAGATAAAAAACAAAAAAAAACCCGATATGGTGGCCAATTGATGGCACTGCCGATATGATGAGAATGACATCAAAATAGTGTTCAGTCATTGTCATTGTGCTCGTGCTTGTTTGATTGAATGTTCAGCTGCTGGTCAGCACTTAATTGACCGAAAAGCTTTTTCCTCTTCAAACGAGCCAACGCTCAATTAGAATCATATCGCTTTCAACTTCTGGCCAAATCAATGCACAGGTTTTGCCAACCAACTCAACTATCAACAATACATAAAGCAATTAATCTTATGGCAGAACTCATAAAAACATGAATCGTCAAGCAATTAGTGCTAGAATCGATTACCATACGAAATTGCGAGCATTCGTTCAAGTTAATTATTATGAAAAACGACTTTCAATAGTCGAATAAATGGCATTTTATTAGTTGTGCTTTCTACCATATGGTAAGCAAATGGAGGAAGACTATGAGTAGGGTTTCTTTAAATATTATATTGATAGTTAATAGTTACTATACTATATAATAATTATTAAGATTCGTAATTAAATGTTAAAATAATCTATAAATTAATATATAATTGTCCCTAAAAATTTCCACCTCAAGCTTACAAACTCTTAATTAATTTCAAAATTCAACTAAGCATTTTTTTACAATCTCTGGCATTTAACTTGCCCTTAATCTGTATTTTAGCTATTCAATTCACGTCCTGCAAATGGATATTGAGTTAGTAATTTGGTTTAGCCTTCAATTACGATTTTAATTAGAATTGCCTTGGTAATTCATTTATGAACTGCACGTGGAAATTATAATTTGTACAATGTTAACTGACAGTCGGACATTTCCAAGAATCGACAGATCTTCGCAACTCCCTCCAACCCCTATAAAGGGGTAAGTGAGTCCGAATTGTTGGGGCAGTTAAATGTGGCGATAATTGGCGTCGATGTCAGAAACTAAAAGGTAATTGCATTTCACGGCAGCAAACGGGCAAATGGCGTGCCAAACGACTGCCCTGGTCTTAATGGTGTGTGTGTGTGTGTGTGTGTGTGTTAAGGGTAGTGCTGGAAGGAGGGGTTGGGGGGCGGGGGGCTATGGCATAACAGGCAAAACAACAAATTCAATTGAATTATCATTTGCGAGTCGCCAGTTGCAAAAAGTGAAAACAATGCGCGAGCAAATGAAATTATTGAATGAATTGGGTTAGGCCACAGTTAGGCAGATTCCCCTACCCTAAAACGAGGGGGGGGGGTGGAGGGAGGGGGGAGCAACAGCAACCGCAGCCAAACGACAACGACAAACAAATTGACTGCCTCTAGTTTTATTTCTGTTTTTTTTTATTATCACGCGAACTCTTTGAAATGATGACAACAGAAGGGGGACACAGAGTAGAGGGGAAGGAGGTGCTGCAGGGAATGTGCTGCACTTGTCGCTGAGAGTTGTTCTATCTCTATCTCTCTCACTCATTGGGGACCAGCGCCCTTTGCCACTTTTAGGCGACATTTGACTTGTGCCAATTAAATTCGATTTGTCTTGTATTTGCCATGTTTTTTTTTTTGAATAGTTTATTTAACGAAGCACGTTTATTTGCATAAACTGGGCAGAGAGCAACGGCTAGAAAGGGGCTGGGGGAGGGGAAGGGTTAAATAAGTCATTGCCTTTGTTATAGCCAAGTGCATTCAAAAGCAAAGCATTCTTTCAGTTTTATTTCCAGTTGAGCAAATATTTTTGCTTGAATATCAAGTTTTTATGTGCTATTTAAACTATTTTGTGATTGTTTTGCACTGAGCACTGAATTTGCGAGTTTTCGAAAAGGACATTTTGATATTAGACTTGATTTACAGTTTGGATTTCCATCACTAAATTTAGCAATGCATCTCAATTATCCACTCATTTACTTAATCAGACGCATTTTATAAGAATTTATTATATCAATTTGGTAAACTTCGTATGCACATTTTCTCTCCATAAATCACTCGCTTCACTTGGCCATAAAACACAAGTGTCAAATGTTTCCTCAATAGCCTCTTTTGGCTGCAAAATTATGTTAAAGTGTTAAAGCTTCCGTTGGCGGACCAGTTACCACTTGTGTATCGAAAGGACCTCAAATCCTCCCGCTCCTGCTCCTGTTTTTGTATGTATATGACCTGGCAACAATTGCAAAACAACGTCCTCTGTTTGTTGTCGCCTGTTGTCGTTCATTGTTTGTTGGTCGGCTTCCTGCCGCCATTTCATGCTTCCGGCCCATTCGCCATTCGTTTCTGGCCTAAAAGTGCAACATGGACTACAACATCAGCAGTGTTCTAACATGAGCCATATTGTCCCACATGGCAATTGCTTGTTACCTGCCGTGATTACAACCTGTACTCCAATAGACAGACAGACAGAGATGTAAAAGAGACAGACAGAGAGAGAGAGAGAGAGAGAGAGAGAGAGCTGCAGCAAAGGCTTTAAATTCACTCGATATGTTTACACATAAACTCAATTATCTCAGCGCCTAAATTAGCAAGACTTGGCAAATTTTGTCTGCTGATACTCAGATATCTAATTGTACTTTAGCTCATTAGAATGTTGGATAATTCCTCAAAGTAAGGTAAGCAAACTAATGTGTCTTAGCTGAAACTGTTTTATAGTTTCTTTTGTGTGTTTTAGCCTTCTGTGTGGCAACATTAAGGTAAATGGGATTAACTGGCAATACCAATGCAAAAGTCAGAAACTGAGTCTGAGGCGGCTTAAGTGCCTAAGAGCCAACTGCGTAAGTTGTCCGCTTAAGAGTCCTTTGTCTCCTGTCTCTTCTCGTCCCTGTGCTTGTTCCTGGCCATGTCAATCGTTGGTTGGAGGCGCACGTGCAAACGCTTGAATGTCAAGTGGTGTTTGGCGGATGCAGTCGCGACAAGAGAGAGCAGAAGGAGGAGGAGGCAGAGGCAGAGTCAAAGGTGTAGGTGGCACTTGAGAATACTGGTTGCATTTATCCCATGGCGTCTGTTGCACAGTTGTTTACACTCGGCTGCAACAGTTGCACCGTGGTCTAAATAATCCATCGAGGCTAAATGTCGATTTGTCGAGCTGTCTCAAGACTGTGCCTCGACTCTATTGCCAGTCAGAGAGTCAACCGCAATAACAATAAGTACGAGTCCAAAACTAAAAACAAGAACTGAGCGATGACATGCAACCGCAACCACATCGCATTTGACCCAATTGTTGTATACTTTTTTGTATTTATTTCTTTTTTTTGTTGGTCTGTTGCCTTGGCCACACGCTAAGAATAAACTCTCGGGCCACTGGATGATGATGCATCAACAGCCTTGAGTAATGTTCTTTTTCGGAGCAAGTCTTTGCCGAAAATTAAATGCTAAAGTTGATGGTGTCAAATCAAGACTCGCACATTTTGAAGCAGGTGAAAGTGACCTAACTATAAATAAAGATTCAATTGTTAATGACTAATGCTTTATGGGTAAAAATAGCACGAAAATAAACTATTTTCTTATCTAGTTTTTATATTACGAAATTTATTTTATAAGCCACTTTAAGCAATTTCATGACAGTTTTAGAGTAGGACAAAACCAATAGTAATAAAAAGAAAGATAATCTAGACTCATGGATCAATGTATTTTATTATCAATTCGAAATGCACCATAAAAATGAAATTCCGTACCACTGTGCGTTTACCAAAATGCAGTTAGCTCTCGATCAACGCATTCTAAACAAACAATAAAAGAAAAACAACTTGAAAAGAGCTCAAGTGCTCTTCGAGACTTGCAGCTGATAAAGAAATTTCACCATTTCATAGGTAAGAGTATGGATACAAATACAAAAATGTGTGTGTATTTATAAGAACGGAAATCTGAACTTCCTGAGTGATGTGTGTGTTATTGTTGTGCACTTACCGAGTAGCAAAAGTTTAATGTCCTTTGCCGCTTGAATGCCATCCTCTTTCAGATTCTTCTCGATTTGTTTGGAACGTTGTATGGCAGCGCGCTCTTCAGCTGATGTAGTGCAGCCCATTTTGTTGAGACTTTTACTTGATGTTGTTGTTTTTATGTTTTCTTCTTTTTTTTGTTGCTTTGGCAGCACTTGTCAGTTGTCAATTATAGTTAAAGGTTGATTTTGCAGGCGGTGGAGATGACTTTTCTTTTATTTATGTATATTTTTTGTATTTAAATTTATTTACAACTGCTTAAAATTACAATTAAATTAACACACTGAAAATGTAAGCGAGCGATTACTTTTTTATATTTTATTTTTCTTTTTTTGCGGGAACTGGCAACCGAGCGCGCAGCTTCCAATTGGATTTTTTCTGCATAAACAATAACAACGGACCGTTCACTCGGTCAGGCACGGGAAGTGACAACAACTCAATGAGCAATGACTCACACACACACACACACACACACACACGTATACACACACACACACACACGCAGGCACGCACCGGCAGTGAGATAACAGTATGCCCAATGTGCCTGCCTGACAAGTGGCCCTAATTTTATGACCGCCACTGTCTGTCTGTCCAATAGGGCGCGCGCTATAATAATTGTACAGAGCCTTTGTTGTAGTTGTTATCAGGCTGAAGTCAGCAACAACAACAACAAGCAGCAAAGTGCTTTGGCCAATTTGCATATGGCTTGAATGGAAAATATGTACTATGCATATATATAAAATATATTGAAAATATATTCATCAATTCTATTTATCTAATCAGCAAATGCTATCGAAAATGACTACAAAAAAAACAAGAAAAACTTTTCGCCTTTTGGCAATTTATCATGTAGGTTCGTGGCTTTCTTTTTTCTTTTTTTTTTTTGGAAAATTGTGCATGTAGTCAGGCTTGTGTGGCCAGGTCCTGCGATTTTTATGTGTGTATTTATATACATATACACATGCATGTATGTGTGTGCGTGGGCGTAGGCGCAAACTGTGTTAAAACGGGTCGTTGTGCCGGCTAAGACGGCGTGGTCACACTGGAGACGGAGACGGACACTGGCCAAATATCCATTGATGCTGCGTTTTGTGTGGCAAGACAGTTAGTTTCTGTTTTTTTATGCGGCATTTGCGTGGGTGCGTCGCATTTCGCTTTTAGTTGGGTGGTTGCTTGGGTGGTGTTTTAGGCACTTGTATAAATTTCCATTTAGTAGTTTCGTGCCGCGCTGCTCACACTCTCGCGCTGGCGCTCTCACGCACACGCACATTACGCACTCTCTACACTGACACACACACACACACATGCTGGCATACACTGTCTCCCACCCACCGCCAGGGCGGGCAGTGGGAGCGCAAATTTTCTTCGGTTTTTTTTTCGGCTTTACATTTTACCACCGCCTAGTTTCCAGCGCCAGCGTATACACACAACACTTGCACACACGAGCTGAGCAGAGAGCACACAGAGAGGCCACCCTCTTCTTCGCCCCTTTTGCTCTTTTAGCTGGTTTTCAGTTCCTTTTTGATAGGTTTTGCTTATTGGCAAGCTCACGTTAACTTCACAATTACCCGTTGCACAATGATTAGCACTTGCACTCTGATTTAAATTTGCATTAATTCTAATTTAATTGGAATATTTCGGGTGTGCGAAAACTTGTAACACACTTTTGCTGCCTCTCGCTGTCTCTTTCAAACTGATTCTGGCATTGCCAGACCAGCAGCTCCTACACTTTGTTTACATTTAGTTCAGTGTAGGTGGCAACGCTGTGCAACCTAACAGACTGTTAAGTCTACAGCGTACATCGATTATCGATTGGAGCCAGTAGAATTCAAATATATAAATGTCTGCAGTAGCTGGAATCTTTTATTGCTATTAAATGTAATTTTTACATTCAATTATATTATAAAAAGATTTTTATGTACTTGCTTATGTAAAACACGAGTAATGAACCATTTTTAGGTATTTATTATTGTACACTGTTATGTTAGGAGAATGTTAAATTACTTTCAAGTTTGCTGCTGTTAATTCCGAAGCTCCTTGTCCAAACAGCTGATATTAGAGCGAACAATTTAAATGTGACTATTTTTGTTTATTAAAAATAAATAATAATTTACTTCCAAATCAAAAATTCAAAATTCGAGGGAATTCTAACAAAAATTCTTTTGAAAATTTCAAAATTCTAGCTTCAAAACTAAATAATAGCATTAAAAAGTTTACTTTTTTAGAAATCGAACTATTTCTGTGGCTTAATGGTTGCCACTCATTATTTGAGAATAAGGTTGCCACATTGTTTGAAGGTAAGGAAAAGATAGAAAAACAAATCGTAAAATGTTGCGTCAGTTATTGGTAAGTTAATGGCTTATTTAGAGGCCTTAATTAAGTTGTTTGTAGTGCTCCACAGCCGCCCGCCGGGCTCTGCCCCCGCGCGCAGCTCTCAGTCGCTGTGCCAGCAGCAGCCAAAGTGGTGTGGACAAAACTGAATTTGCAACGCCTCCTGAGGTGATTGACTACGAGGATCCGAGCCATTTACCGCTGCCACAGTATCCAGCCCGACCTGATGAACCACTTCAGGCACGTAAACAGCGGTAGGTATATGAATAAACATGTTTGTGTCTGGCTCAATAAATTACATTTCCATTTGCATGCACTTTAGCTTGTTGTATCAGTCACGGAAGCGAGGAATGTTGGAGAACGATCTGCTGCTGAGCACTTTTGTGGCCAAGTATCTCAAGGATTTCAGTGCGGAGCAGACGGCGCTCTACGATGACCTTATCAATGGTGTGAGCAACGATTGGGACATTTTCTATTGGGCCACCGAGACAAAGCCCACGCCGCCCGAGTACGATACGGAAATCATGAGAATGTTGAAGGAGCATGTCAAAAATGCGGAGCGAGTGCAGCGCATAAGGCAGCCAGACCTATAGAGAGGGATTAGGAGAAAGCTAGATACTTACTATAAAAGCTTTGATAAATTGCATTTCATAAACATGCTTTTGAGCCGCATTCACAATTGTTATTAATAAAAAATCAAATTGTTAATTTTCTTGAAATACACATATGTATAATTTATATATATTTAAACGATGTCTGATGTATATACTTATCGATTAATTTTATATGCTACTACAGCGAAATATTACACTTAAAATTTGCTCATTATGAAAAAATCCATCGAAATTGAATATTTCGCAAACCCAATATTAATTGGGCATTGAATCTTGATTTGTTCACATCATATACTACTTGAGTGTTTTTCCATTTATTTCAATTGTTCACAATTTCGGGACTGAAACGATGATTAGATATATTTCAGTTTTAGCATTTGATTCAAGCGATTAAATTGTTGCAAAAATTCTTGTAACACTAGTTTAAAGTTAAATGAACGAACAGTTTTAAATATGCTAAAGATTTTGCGTTGGTTTTTGCAGTTAAAATCTATTTTGGTGTTCTCTCGTTTCCATCAATCTGGCATCGAATTTAAACAAAAACAATACACAATATTGTATGCCATTTAGTTTGAAAATGTGGGCGATGAGGCGTGACGCAGCACGGCATCTAATAATTGTTTAATTATACATAAGATAATATTACACACACTTTTTTATGCTTATATCCGAAAGGCTAATTATATAAAAATATGCTTTAGAACGTTATTAAAATCTCGCTAAATCAAAAGGCCAAAATAACAAATTGCTGAACAATTTCGCATCAATATCGTAGCATTAGGTTAGCATTATTAATTTGTTAAACCATTAAAATGAAGGGCTTTAAATAGACGCATTTGGGGAGCGCTTGTAAAAAATTTGAATTTGAAGTAACAACAGAATTAACCTACTACAGATTACAGATTACAAATTGCTGATAATCTTAATCTAGTCGAGTGTCTCGAAGTAATCGTGCGGATCCACATATAACGCTGGACTGCTGCCACCGCTCATGGCCGATGATGATGCTCCTGCTGCCGCTGCTGCTGCTGCCGCCGCCGCCGCTGCTGCTGCCGATGCAGAGCTGATGCCCCTATGTCGACCACGACGTGCTGTACCTGGACCTGTGCCGCCGCCACGAATGCTGGTTGCCGTCATGACGGGATCATAAGTTCTGGATGAGGGCGCCTCACCGCTCGACATGGACGACTTGCGGCGACGCTTGTTGCGACGACGACGACGCCGTTTGGTGGTCTGTACGGCAGCCGTCGATGTGGAGGGTACGCTGCCCAGCGGTTCGGTTAGCACGCTGGTGCGCGGTAAAGTCAGCGTGGTCTCGAACATCTTCAGCAGCGTCGGCGAACTGGGTCAATTTTGCGGAAACACATCGTCGATGGTAATGAAAGCATCCTCACCCAACGAATGCTGTCCAATTAGTTTCAATAGCTCCGCTGCATGTGCCACCAAATATTCAAGTGGCGGACGACGCTTAAAGTTCAGCGACTCTGCAGCAATCACAATAATCATGGGTTAAAATCATCAATATCAGTTGCAGCTTGCAATAAACTCACCCAATATGGCTGAATTGAGCGTGGTGGAGACGTTTTCACGTCGCGAGGGACACAACAGCCAGCCCAAAGGACTGGACCAAGGATTTGAGTAAGCAATCAAGCTAAATGCATCCTGCAAAGCATCACAAAAATAAATACGTTAAAGGTATTCTTGGAATAGCATTATTCCATCGTTAGGTACCTCTAACATTTGACGCTCCTCTTCAGTCATGAGGTTCTCTTTCTCCAACTGTTGACCCATGCTGGACAGCTCCTTGCCAAATTCCAGTATCTTCTCAATGACACGCCCATAATTACGAGAAGAGGGCGAGACATCCACATCTGTCAAAATATTCGAATGTTTAGTTTTAGATTCGTTTGAAATGCTTGGTTCAGTTCTCACCCATTTCCTCATCGATGGCATCTAGAGAGTTACGCGCGGCGTTGGCATTGCCATTAGAACAGGAATCGCCTGTGGAGAAAATATTTTAATAATAAATAACTGATTTATAATCAGAGATTAAAACCGTAACCGTTAATCGGTATTAACCGATTGAGATTGTAACTCGTAACCGAAACAAATCATTTTTATTATACCGAAACCCCAAAATACCGAAATAACCGTTAAGATTTTAAAGAAAAAAAGTGGAAATAAGCTCAAAAGTACTTTTTTATCCTAATTCTATCATCTGTTGTCGATTAAAAAAATAAATTTCAGTTTTTAAATTTTTGAAAATTTGCGAAAAATGTAAAGGGGTAACTATGCAAAATTCGAGAAATTTTTGAAAAAAACTGTTTGTCTCAGAATCAAAAAATTTAAATGCAAAGCTAAAGTAGGGTTAGTATTATGAAAAATAAGACATTCCTCATGGAAATCGGGTGATATTTAATGAAGTTGTGCTTGTTGAAAGTCCAAAGAGTCAACATTTCTCATATAAAGATCAAACCTAAATGCGAACTTAACCGAAACCGCAACTGAAACCGATATTTTTTTCGGTTTGATACCCTGTTTATAATTAATATTATATAATTACATTATATTTATAGTATCGTAGTTAATGGGTTAAGACTTACGAAGACAGCTTGAACTTGCTTTGGACTAAACTTGCTCCAAACATTAAAATGTGAATTAGTTTTAAATTAATTTTAAATCGGGTTTCGTCTATTTAAGATTAGGAAGCCTTCAAGTTGCCTATACTTGAGGATTTCTTAATAATTTACGTTGACTATCCTTAACTTTTAACTTCTTAGTCTTTATGAATTCTGATTTCTGCTGTTGATTCTTGAATAAATAAAAGAAAAACGCACCATTGGAGTGACTGTTGCAAGGCTCCATTTCCACGTCCATGCTATTTGAATCGTGCTCCGGACATTTGTTGGAGTTGTCATCAATAATCATGCTGCAAACGGAATAAATAATTTTAGTACTTAACTAGTTACATTATTTAGATTCGAACACACTTTTTGGGTTCTGGTTTGTCGCCTGGTTTTATCACAGCTGAGTTCGCAGTGTTGTTTTGTGGCTGGTTGTTGGTGTTGGTATTGGTGTTGGTGTTGATGGTGGTGTTGGTGTTGGTTGTGGTGCTGGTGGCGCTGTTGGTGGTGCTGCTGCCGCTGCCGCTTTTGCTGTGCTTGAACGCCTTGGTCGACTGGATGACCGAGGTTTGATTTGTTGGCATCGTCTGTGTGGTGGCGGTCACTTTATTATTGGCATGCTGCAAAAGAAATCAATTTTAATCTATTGATTATATAAGATTGTTTAGAAAATATGAACCTCTATATCAGCGCCATTGATCATCTCAATAAACTGGCGGCACTTGAGTGCAAACCAAAGATTCTTGTTATTCTCCAAGAGACCCGGATAGGCGCGCAGCGTATTCTCAATGGCTTGGCTCATTTTGCCCGTCTGTATGAGCTTGATTATCTCTGCAGTAGAAAGAAGAACAACGTTAACAAAACTGTTTAAATTGAATAAGAAAGCTAACAGACTTTGACGTGTCTTGATTGAAGATAAATCCTCATCGAAGGGCTGCTGTGTGTAGCCATTAAAAGCCTCGGCTGTCTTACAGTAGCCACTGTGCACCAAATAAGTCGAGACCAGTCTATAAAAGACAGAAACATTAACATATTTACGTTATGTGGGAAGTTTATAATATCCTACCTATTCATTAGATTCTCGGGCGTTTCCAGCAAATGAGGATTTCTGTCGATTTTGCGCAATACATTGGCGCGCATCTCCTTCATCATTTCCTCAATTTTATCAAATTTAAATGGTTCCTGACCAAAATTCGCATCGACTTCCTCGCCTGGAGTTTGCAAACCCACCGTGGGATAGAGTTTGGTCTGAGAATTATAATAATGATTATGGTATAATTATAATGGATATAATCGAAATATACGCACCGGTAAGTCCCTAAATGCTATGCCCAGATCGACGCCGTTCTTGGTATAGAAACAAGTGTTGGTCACAAAGTTGACACAACAGCCAATGACGTCGCCTGTGGTAAAAGTTGGCCCATACGATTGGCCATTGCACGAGGAGCTAAACGAGTTGCCATCATAGCCATGATAACCATACGATTGCTTGTCTCCACCTAAGAATATAAACAATTTCTATTATCGTATAAATTGCATCATTTACAATCATGTAATACGAACCTGGCAAGCGATTCTTGCGAAACTGTTGGGCGGTCAGTCCAATGCCCATGTAACCGTTGCGACCCTTCGAAATGATCCGCACCTCAAAGTAATAAAGGCCACAGGACGATGGTATTGGGTATGCAGTGCGCACAGAGCCAGCTGTCTCAATGTGTTGTTTGCCCACGCCTGCAAATAAATAATAATAATAATAATTTCAAAATTTAATGTTTTTAGTTACTTTGCATTCTTTTTGAAAACAATTATCTGACTTTTGCGAATTACGATTTCATCATATTGACTGCGCACTGTAGTTGTTTCACCTTCATTCTCCATCTCCTACATTCGAGCTGAGAGTGTGTGCAGCCAATCAGCTGTTTGACACGCACTCACACAAGCCCAGCACCACGCGAATAAGCGTGTGAGAAGTGGGCGCAGAAAAACAAAACAGCAGCAGCACTAGCACTCACAACAGCTGCAATGCGCGTGCGAGCAGGACAACTAGTGTGCGTCAACCAAACAGTTGAGACCTCTCAAAACTCAACGCGTTGGCGTTGTTGCTGTTGCTTTTAGCCCAAACATGACAGCCTGTCGCAGCAGCAGCTGGGCGCGTATTGTTGTTGCTGTTCGTTATGAAGGGGGGGAGCAGCATAGAAAAACAACAATAACAACAGCAGCATTGAGAACAATAACATAATGTGCTCTACATTATGGTGCTTGCCTAATTCTCTGATTCCATGCTTTATTTCTATTTTATTTTTTTTTTCAAAGCTAGGTTCTAGGTTAAGTTCTATTTTTCAGAGAATCGCAGATTGTGAAATGTGTGTATGTATATGCGTATATTTGTATAAGATAAGCACATTTGAAATGATTCATTTGAAATGAATTTCGAGATTAACTATTAACAGTTTTTAATATTTGTATGTTAAATGTTAACAGAAAAAAGTATTTTCGACAATCGTATTATATGAATAACTGTACACGCTCTGTCTGTTAAGTCTGCTGCATAACATATTTAACCTAACATAACTCACTTTTAATTTCAATGTTTCCTCCCCCACAACCCTAGAGATATGTAACCCCAGTACTCACCTTTGTAAGTGACACGTAGATTGTTGTGCGACAGTCCAATGGTCAGGCACTTGTCGTGTGGACTCCAGCAGCGCGGCAACGGAGTCTCGTTCTCGTTGACATTGGGATAGAGTAGACGAAGAGGATCTACGCCCTGATGCTGCGATTGGTTTTGAGTGCGAGCAGCGCTGCTGCTGCCGCTGCCGCTGCCCGTGCGGGGGGAGCTTTTGTGGCTGCCGGCGCCGTACATGTCGTTGCTGAAGTGGCTGCCGTTGTTGCTGTAAAAGTGACGCGTGCGTCGCGAGCTGCTCGATGAGCTTGAAGCGCCGCTGTTGTTAATATTGATATTATTATTATTGTTGTTGTTGTTATTGTTATTATTATTATTGTTGTTGCTGCTGGTGTTGCTGTGATTGGTGCGTGGTGCACGCAGTAGCGGTGGCAGTGAGGCACGTGCAACGCTTTGACCGGCAGTGGAATAGCTCGGCAAGACGGCCACAGAATGCAGACGCTGCTGTCCACTGACTGATGCTGATGATGATCCACCAGCTGCTGCTGCTGCTCCGACGACAGCGTTGCGGTCGGCTTCGGCTTCGACGTCAGCGTCGGCGTCGCCCTCCTCCTCGTCGAGGTCGTCGTCGCCTTCCTCACCGTCGTCCTCGTCGTCGTAATCGTCAATACGCTCCACGACGGCGTCGTTATCGTTATCAATTGCGCCCGCGTCAATTGTGTCGGCAATAGCGTCCGCGTCAATTATTTCTGGAGGCGGCAACAGTTGCTCCTGCTGCTGCTCCTCAATTTCCTGCTGCTGCTGCTGCTCCTCAACACGCTCGTCGTCTGCTGCCTGTGGTTGCTGTAGAGTGGGAGTGGGAGAATGCTCGTGTTCAGCATCAGTTTGTAGTGGTTGTTGTTCTTGTACTGTGTTTGTTGTGCTGCTAACAGCATCAATGTTAATTAACAGAGCTGCAGCTGAGCTGCTGCTAGCAGCACTTTCATTAACAGCGGCTGATGATGCTGCTGCTGCTACTGCAGTTGTTGTTGTTGTTACTGCTGCTGCTGCTGTTTCGTCTGCCTGTAAATTGCTATTGTTGCTGCTGGCGCTGCTGCTCTCCGAGGACAAATTCGGATTATGCTCATTATCGTTATCGTTATCGGCATGCTCAAAATCCATGTTCAGCTGCTGGCTTTAACTGTTGTTTTGCTTTGCTTTTGTTGTTGTGGTACTCTGAGAGATTTTTGAAAGAAGCAATTAAAAGCAAAGGACAGACAGAGAAACATAGACACGCATGTCTATGAAAGTGTGCTGACTGTGTGTGTGTGTGTCTGAGGGTAATGATGATGTGAGATGCAAAATGCGGAAGATGCAGGTGCAAGGCAGCAAACAGCAACAACAACAACCACAACAACGAGAACAACATCAACATGGCAGCCTCTAGCTGTGTGCGTGCGTCTATCCGTGTGCGTGTGTGTGTATGCATTGACAGCAATTGTCCTTTGCGCTACTGCTCCACTCCTGCTATCTCTTATCCCCCCGCCCAGGCACGCACTCAATGCTAAAATGCATTTGCACAGCAACAATTATGCACTTGACTATTGCAGAAAAGGAAAAAAGAACTATTGTGAGACAGCAATAGCAATAACAACAACAACGAGAACGACAGCAGCAGTTTACAGTTTTCGACGCGCAGCTGCAGGCAGCAGCGGCAACAGCAACAACAACAACAACAACGACAATAACTTGACTACAACTACATGCAGCTATGCAGTGAAGCAATAAAAAAATCAATATTCAATCGAGTTTTTACACTGTTGCATATTAATTAAACAGCAAGCAACTCACTCTGTGTTTAAACAGTTAATAAATGCGTTTCAAATGCGTTTTTACGTCGTTCTTTTTTGAAGTTTTCTTTGTTTTCCCTTAGCAGCAGCAGCAACCAGTCACAGTCGACACACACACACACACACCAACACATTCATATGAACTACACACACTCACACAAAAACACACGCACACACTCATGCATACAGAAAAATTTGCTGGTGGCCAAAAAAATGCATTGCAATGTGAGGTTTGGGATAGTCTGCTTGTGAGCTTGTTTTTAATGGCTTTGGTTAGCTGCGAGTATTTAACGTTTATTTTGTTACCTTTACGGAAGTTCAGTGCACTTTAAAAACCACAAATGACTTTTTGTTTAAGATTTTTACCTCAATTCGAGTGTAGTGTGGCCGAGTTTTGTGATTGTTTCCAATTTATGTTACTGCTGAGCAGCTGTTATTTTGAACTGTTACTGCGCTGTAAAGCATTAACAGACTTTTAAGATAAGCATTGCCATTCACCCCGCACAACAATCATATTTTAATCGATAAGCCGCGCAGAGAGCATTATTTTGAAAAAAAAACCCATCAATTTAAATGGGCAACATATGTGATATATTTTTAGATTTAAGTAAAGCTAAATAGTGCAATACTTTAAGCTTCTATTGATTGATGAAAATCACTTTACAAGATTTAATAAACTGTTTCATTAGAATTTTTAAGGCACTCTATGTATTCCTAAAATTATTAAATTATAGTTGCTAATTTAAATGCACGTAAATAAATTGTTTTAGTAAAAGTTTTGATTGCTAACAGCTGTATGAAACCCTTAAGAACTTAAATCTGCTAAGAAATCCACGAAACTGAAAGCTCTACTTTGAGCTTTACACCGCAAGCCAAAATATTAGGTATGCCAAAAGTGAATGTAATGGAAATTGAGAGTCGATTGTATATTTATATATGTCTATAAAAATATAAGAAATATTTAAAAATATAACAAAAATGTATTATATATTTGTTTTTAAGTATTTTATTTTTTACGGCACATTCGAATATTTGGGTAGATTTAGCTTATTTCTAGGTGTAGTAAAGGGTTAAAATGCTTTAGTAGTTCTCAGTGGTGCGCACATAGTTAACACCTGATGGCATGGAGACCTTGTCGAAGCCCTTGGGGAACAGCTTGTTGGCCTCCTCGTCGCTGACAGTGGGCAGAATCATGACCTTAGTGCCAGGCTGTGAACATGATACATAAATTAGTTAAGGATTAATCACAGATTAATCAATAAATACTCACAGTCCAGTTGGCAGGTGTGGCAATCACCTTGACACGATCCACGAGTTGCAGGGAGTCAAGTGTGCGAAGGATTTCACTAGAGAAGAGATGGAGTCAGTTGGAGAATTGGTTTGGCATTTCCCAGACAGATTTACTTACTCGACATTGCGACCCGTGGACATGGGATAGAACATGGACAGGCGGACCTTGTGGTCGGGACTGATGATGAAGAGAGCGCGAATGGTCTTGGCCACCTCGGGATCCTTCTTCTGCTCCTCGTCCAGCATGCCCAGGGACACGGCCAGGTCGCGAGTGGGATCGGCAATGATGGGATACGGAAAGTCGCCGGGAATGTCCAGGCAGTAGGACTTGATGTCGTTCACCCAGTCCACGTGCGAGTTCAGGGCATCCACCGAGTGCGCCAAGCACTTGGCATTCCGCTTGGCGAACTCCGGCTGATGCACCGCGATCCTGCCCAGCTCCGTGGTGCACACGGGCGTGAAGTCGGCGGGGTGGGAGAACAGCACCACCCACCTGTCGAATGAGAAATGAGAAACCACATACCAATTAATATAATAAATAAACCACATTTACACTCTGGTCACGTATCACATTACGAGAGAGAGACAGAGAGATAGTGAGAGAGGGAGGGAGATACTCACGAGTTGCCCTGCCATTCGTGGAACTTGATCGGCCCCTTGGTGGTGTCGGCTGTAAAGTTGGGAATAGTTTGGCCCAAACGCATCTTGACGTCTTTCTTCTTCTTCTTCGGAAATGGGAATCGGAGAGGAGAATTCTCTTTCTTAGTTGTTGCTCGACTGAAGCTCAGTTGATCACTGAATGAATTCTCGCAAGCGACGTTCGCTTTTATACTCTCAGCCCGAGTCGAGAACTCGCTGGGGAGCCGAGACAGCGCGAGAGCGAGAGAGAGGGGAGATAGAGGGATCGGCAATTTTCATTATCAACTGCCGACTTATTTGTGATTTGAAGAGGGAACATTTGTTTGTGAATATATGTATGTACATATATAGTATATGTATGCATTTAGTTAAGGTAAATTAAGCTATGACTCGTCTATAAATAGTAAAGATTTTATTGTGATATATAATATATCACTATATCAGATACTATTGTATTAGCTCTTATTATTAGTATAAATCTGAATTAGTATTCCACACATTATATCATTATTCACCTATTAACAGTTTGTATACATAAATTAGTCTCCGATTTCGCCTTTAAATTTCACATATTTCTGATGAAATAATCAAATGTGATCAGTTTCCACTTTTGTGAGAAGAATTCTCTTCTTGAGGCGCCACTTTGTATCCAATTTCCACTTGAGGATCCAACATACAACAAATGATCGATCAGCTGTTCATGAATTCGCAATCCTCAACTGAGAATGTAAACAGAGAACAAAGATCCAAAGAGAGCGAGTCTCGTTTTATTAGTATTGGTAAGTATCAAAGTATTCACACACGGATACACTCTCTGAAAGAGAGAAGAGAGCAGCGCATTGTGTGATTGTATTGGTAAATTCAATGAGATTACCAATACAACCCCATCTACTGTTATATGTGTGAACTTGGGTATTAATCGAGAGAGCGGAAGAATGTGAGAGTGTATTGGTTGAATCTAGTGTTATCTTCTGATCAGAATGGGAAAGATAACACTCAGATTCTGCAGAAATATCATCTGCTTGAAGTTGTACCAAATCTTTCTGAGAACAGTTTCACTTGTACCATCTCAACTCTCAAATAAGACACCCTGTATTGATAATTAAGGTTATTCAGATAGAGGCGACAGCCTTAGCAGTCGCTACACGTGGCCCTCCCTCCGTCCCTCTCTCCCTCTGTCCGGCTACCTGCTTGCGATTCCGAAGTCTGTTTCTAATCTAAACTGAACGAGGTCTGTTGTTGTTGACAAACATGGAATGGAAAATAACCAGAGAATTTCAAACGAACCTCAAGTTATTGCGTTGCACTGAAAAATAACCAGATAAATCCACTTTAGACTGTTCGAGACTCACCGTTCATTTGAGTTAATCACTTTGAAGTAACCTTCACTTAGTAGAAGTAGAAGTCGAAGAAAGTAAGAAGTAATCCCTTTGAAAGTAGAAGACTCCACTTCTGGTCTCCATTTGATGTCATCCTCCGTCTTCGACTGTCATTTGCTGTCTGACGAGTTGTAGATTTGGTTCTACACCTATTAGCCCCGATCACTGAATGAGCGTAACTCTGCATTAGTATTGGTAGTTTGTATGCCACTCACTAATACACGCACACCATCAGTCGCTCTCTCGACCGTCGCTCTCTCTTACGCACGAAGCAGGAGCCGAAGTCGAAACTCGTTCACACAGACGAGAGTCATGCGCTGTTTGCATGTGTTGGTTAAAGCTTTACACTCACCAATACAAGTGAACACTTTAGCGCTCTCTCACATCGCATTGAAGGGAAGAGAGTGTTGAAAGTGCGTGTGTGTGTATTGTCTGTTGTATGACACACACTAATACTAT